>OY728159.1:686514128-691514128 GCA_963277665.1 Viscum album | reverse complement strand
AATCATTTATCGTCCACATAAACATAGAACACATCTAGAATATTTCTTTCGAATATGCATCGTATGTGCCCACACCCACATCCAAAATAATTTTCATCAATTTTATTAAAGTTTTCATGTATAAAACAAAATAAATGTCAGGATTAGAAGGGAAGAAATGATTATAATCATGAAAGTGAATGTTTTTTTTCATACACAACCATGTTGGAAGATTATAAATGAGTATAAAATCTAGACATGTGATTTTTGAAGTAAGCATCTTCCCAAATAGATTAAAACGGTTGCATGAAAGTCCCAACCTCACATTACGAACGTCAGCTGAAAAATCAGGATATCCAACTTCAAATCTCGGCCATGCAAATCCATCTGCAGGGTAAAGCAACTCATCATTAGTCTTCTTTATCTCAGTATCATTCCATATCATTTTTATTGATATTTCATTAGACATAAAATGATTCTGGAGTCTCGGGATCAATGTAAAGTTCCAAATTACTTTTTGTGGCACACAGAATGGTGTTCCATTAGATTTTGACTTCTAGTGGGATGTGCCAAATTATATACAATCATTTTGTTTAGCGGTTTCCTCTCAGAATAAACATAAATCTTTCAGGAAATCATGAATATTGTTTCTTGAAAATCCGAGCTCCTCTACTAATTTCTATGCCATATAGTGGTTTGAGGGAATATCAGCACCATCTGGAAGTAAATATTTCAGGAAGGTAATAATGTAATCGATTTCAATATTAGAAATTCCAAACAATGTTTTCCTATGAAACAATCAGATTAAAAATTATTGATTTTTTATTTTATAGAACTGTCGATATTCTAGAGTCGTGGAAACATCATTCAATTTTTTCACCCTGTAAAATCCGTATTTTCATTAGATTCATCATCTTTCCTCATATCTAAATCTTCTTGAGTAGAAATCCTTTCTTTTTCATGATGATTAATAAATGAAAACCATTCAACAAACTAATTTTCCAGTCCATTCCTTTCATTTCGATCGTCATCAATTTGAGATTTCATTTTCCCCCATTGTGATACAAGACATAGTAGTTTGCTTGAAACCCATATTTGGTTATGTGGTAGCTGACTTCTTCACGGCTCAACCAAGGTCTAACAACATAATTGCAACATGATCAGTGTATAAGACCACTCTCTGAGCATTGCGCAATGCAAAATCTAAAAATCTCTCCAAATTGTTTTGAAAATTTCTTGATATCTGATCGGTTTCAGACATCAAATTTCTATCCATTCAGAAAAAAGAACTTCTATAAGTCATTTGGTCATTATCAATTCAATAAGATTGATTTTTAATCGAAAATATACATACGTAAAAGATAAAGGATGGAGTTTCTAGTTGATGTAGGGAACTATTAAAACAATGTAAAGATATAGTAATTCAGTTATGTGTGTCTAATTTTTAGGTGAGATGTGTTTTTTAATTTTTACATTTATCACATACAAGAAGACACCATATACCTGAAAGAACATTGTTCATGATATTAAAAAGTGAAGGATTTTCCTGAAAGATTCAGAATGTGTAAATAGTGTTTTTTAAATAAGTTATTGATGCTAAAAAAGGAAATATTGTGAAATGTTAGTAAATTTCATAACACCAAAATTAAAGACCACAGAAAGTACCATATCACCCCAATAAAAAAGGAAAACGACCTACCACATTACCCAAACCGTCCCTAATCCCTTCACAAGGATCATCCTTATATCCATTACCCATCCTGATAAAATAAGACTAAAAAAACCATTTACCATCTTTGAGTGGGGATACATCTCACCAGCACCTCAATTACTCTATATGATTCAATAACTAAATAAAAGGAGTGGCTATGAGGACCTAGAATCAAGTTGATTCATATAATCATGACACTTGAATTGTAAAACTAAAATATAAAAAAAAATTAACTACACTTATTGGGTATGTCATGCCAAAAACATCACCACCTAGTTTAGGTCAAATCAAAATACAAAAAAAATAATAATAGATGGAAAACATTAAAACTTAGTTAATACTTGTAGATTTGCAGTGTATAACTAAAAAATTGATTAAATTCAGATGGAATTATATGGAGGAAGGAGTTCCCAACTTATGTAAAGAGGGTGGCCTCTATTTTAGAATCCAAGGTTGACTTCCCCAAGGCTTCCTAAATCATAATTACTATGAATCTAAGGTAGATATTCCCAATTAATTCTAAACCAAATCAACATAAATCCAATGGTTTTTTCAAATGGAATTAAATGATATGTTTTAACATGAATCCTTGGTTGGATTCCTCAAGTAATTCCAAGACATTTATCAAAGAACAAGTACAAAAAAATTAAATTAAAATTTATTTATATTCATTTTCAATAGATCTCAAATAAGAGGCACATGCCTCAAGTCCCATTATGTGTTACTGTTGTCCAAAATCATTCACTCATGTTCCATAACTCATTATTGGAACCCCTATGGTCATTCCAGTAATTAACAAATTAGTTCACCAAGTCATGCGCACCCAATGGGTTGATAATTTTTAGGATTCTACTCTAATAGGTTGTTCATGGATCGTAAAGAGGTTTAATTTCATAAAGTATAGACAAAAACATTTATTTTTAAATTTGATATTAATAATAAAGTATGTCTATTATACTACACATAATAAAGAACACAAAACAACTATGTTTTTTAGCGGTAGTTTATATGCCATCTTCAATAAACTCATAGACATCTACCAATAAATTATTATTCATTGAATCAATATCGAATAGTGTGAATCATAAATTTTTTCAAAATCCCCAGAAATATGGAATAATGATGTGATCTTTCTAGATAGTGAAATAAATATAGATCTGATGAGGATAGAAGGATATCCTTATAACTAGCTCATAGTTGGTATTAACAATACTAGAAACGGATAAGATACCTCAACTCACCATGTTAGCTCACAAAGTTTGATAGACCACACACCCACTATGTAAATTACCTCAATGAGGGATTCTATGTCTGTATTTGGGAAGAGGTTAAAGGATTATAACCTGGATGGGGGAGTTGCAGCTGATCATATGGAAGACTTTGGGTTTGGGTTCACCTATGTGGGGGCTTCTGGAAATCTAGGGAAGTGAATAGTTATCTTTTTCAGTGTAATCCGGGGCAGTTTTGCTGCATTTGGGGGGACATTTCCCAACCATTTTTAAAAACCGTTGAGAAATGCATGAAAATTAAAAACTTTTTGAACAAACCATTTTTAAAGGGAGAATATTTTTTATATTTCCCAATGGTTTCTTCAAACCGTTTTGAAATCCTTCAGTAACTCAAACTTTAACAATGGTTTATTCAAATAGTTAGTAATGGACCCCTATACCAACGATTCTGTTGAACCGTTATTATAGAAGTGTTTGGAAAATCCAACATCCAAGTAGTGGCCCTTAGTTGTGTCTCTAAATTTATTATGAAATATTCATTTTATTTTATTAAGGATATATTATAAATCGGTTGGTCTAGGTTTATGTTGCCCATGTTGTCAGTGGTCTTTTTATTATGCTCGTTTATAAACTAATGTATAAATGTTCTTCATTTTTTGAACCATGGAATAATTATTCATTTGGGTTTTTGTAATGAATATAGGGTGTTTAATGTCAATACTAGCTTCAATAAGAAGGATTGTTTGGTTACCTAGCCCTATTTACCTGTGGTTCCATGCAATATTATTAATTTGTGAAATAACATTGTATGGTGGGACTCATTAGATAAATCATTGAATTGTAGGGGTGCCTGATTCAGAAATGGAGTTCCAAGGGAACAATTGAAATTCTAATATTGATTTTATAAGTAGCATGGTTTGTTTGGACATGTTGAAGAAAAATCATGGTAGGGTGAGCCAGGTTTTGAAATAGGCGTCAGGGGGTTTAAGCCAACAATAGAGGATAATTTTGGATCATTTGGGTTGCGAGTGAGAGATGGTTAATGTGGAATGTTGTTGAGAAGCTGGGTGTGTTTCTAGGATAAACTATTTCAGAAACAAAATTATTCTTATTTGCATGATATTGAATATTAGATTAATTTAAAGGAAATACCCTTGTGATAAAATTTTTTTGCAAATGAAATAAGTGCATGATATTTTTAATTACGGCTAAAATTGACACACATGATTGGTAGACGTGGTTTTAGTAGTTTTTAAAAGGAATGTATAACCAACATCAATGTTATAATAGATTATATAGGTATATTAAAAACTATGAATGAAATCATTGTGTGGTTTTTTATTAGATAATACAGTTCCACATACAATGACTATGTCATGTGACTATTGGGTTATTTTCATCTATACACTGAGATACCAAATGTGTTCTTTTGTTATGATGAGAGGAACCCATTTGGAGGATTACATGAGAATCATTATAACGTAATTTATATGGTGGGTACTATAACTTTGGAATTTTACATATTAATGTTCCTAAATCAAACATAATATAATAAAATTCATTAAAACACATTCTTGGAAATTGTGGATGAGTGGTGGATGATTTTTTCATTAGAACATAATAATGAGTGTATTCATAATAATGTTAATTGTTTTGTTTGGGGATGGAAAGGGAATGTCGTGTGGTTGATATAAATCCTTTTTTAAAGTGAAGTCAGAGATTCTCCTTATGTAAGTAGTGGGATGTTTGTTGTAGATTGGTGACCCTCATATTGGGAAGAGTTAATCTTGTGAAAGAACATTTTTTAGATGGCAATTTCTGATCATGTATCTATTATATAAAATTAATCAATATATATAGGATTTTTTATTAATTCATTATGTGAATTTTTTATTCCATGAGTACTTATTTCTTTCTAGAGAGAGACCTATATCTCAATGATGGATTGGAATATCCTTAGTTAAACATGGATTCCCAATTAGGAATTTCATGGACAATCTCATGGGAATTATACACTTCATTGAATCAATTTCTAGGTGACATATCACGGTTGTGCTTATCAAGTATTCTTAACACATAGATGTTTCAGCTATGTACTAACGTCTCACTTAAAAATTCATGGAAATAGAATACCATGTGTGGTCCCCACCGACCCCTATATTTTATTCCATGGTTATCAAGGCTATAAAGTCTATATTGTTTTTACATGTTTATAGTGAGATGATCCTAGGGTACTGTATTGGGTATACACTTTTTTCATGTTGTGGAATGGAAATGGAAATGCACATTTTAGTAGGAGACAACATCAAAAGCTAGTAACATGATCCTATTAAAATTGTCAAATATATCTCTAATTGCTCATTAGATGAAGGGAATATTTATCACATTTTGGATAAATAGACTATGGATATAGAATCCCAATTTTTTTATGTATAACCCAACATGATTTAAAGCATAATTATACATCAAAGTAGAAGCCAAGGATCATTAAGACTGGTGTTCTAGAATACTAGGTACATAAAACAAAATACATGGGGAAAACACTTATTTATTTAATCTCCATAAAGAGATCCTAACTTTTGTTGATCCCTTACATCTGCATAGGGTACCCTGGAGAACACGTGAACAAAGAGATCAGCTAAAAATCCCATTAATGGAAAGAACATAAGGAAACATCTTAAGAACATGAGTTAGGATACATTAAATAATGATAACAAAGCATGGAAAATATGTAATAAAATAATATATGCATGAGATCATATAATCATGGAATCATATAAATGTGGCATAATTATAAGTCATTTCATTTTTATGGGTCAAGACTAACTGCCAATACCATTTCCCATTTTAGTACGGGTCAAGGATAACCGTCAATACCATTTCATGTCGCATCTCATGAGATGTAACTTTACCCAATGAATTGAAGCACTATCTGGGCACAATAATCTCAACATTTTCTTGAATATTATTTCTACATATATAGTCTTTCCACACAAATAATCATACATAATCAACCATATATAAACATAAGGGTACCCATGAAAGAATTAGGTACCACAACCGTGACATAAATCATAACCAATGGTTGTATCATGAATGTGTCCACTGAATGAAGGGGTTATAACATACATGGATGTTTATAAGTTAAATTAGGAATATAACATGGTAATTTTTGTCAAATAGAAGTTACAACATATAAGAAAAATTATTTCAGAAACATTATCATTAAAACAGTTTTGTGCCTTTTTAAGAAAAATACTACAAAGCTTTCAAAATAGATTTGAGAACAATATTTTATATAAAACTAGTAGTGAACCAAATAGTATTTCATAATAAAAATACTAATTTTATAATGACAATTGTATCTTAATACAGAGGATAGAGTTTACTTGAAATGGGGTAAAAATTTGTGAAGTTCCCTTAAAACAAGATTGCTTATCGGGGGTATCAAGGTGGGAATCACTAAGAAATCATGTACATCCAAAAAAGAAAATGAGGGGTGGATCTTGGAAAATGAGTTTGGAGAATATAAATATTGTGTAGAACTTGTACATAAAATTATGAGACAACTTCATTTGGTTAAAAATAATGATAGAGAAACTCGAATGAGTAAAGGAGGTTCAGGAGGAATTCATTACAAATTATTGGCATGGTATCTGGTGTACCTAAAATAGATTTGATGAGAGAGAATGGGGTTTGTCATAACTTATACATCATGATTTCAGTATGATTCAGGTGTGAAATAATACCACATCCTTGGGGATCACACATAAAATTTCATATCATAGAAGACAATCTTGAAATAAAAGTGAATTGGGGAGGATCCCTTACCTTAAATCCATTTGTGTTCTCCAATTATTATTAAATCCGAGAATAAACAAATACGGTTTATTAATTAATAATTCCAAAAACGATTCTATATGTAATTGGCATATTATAATCATTTTATGTTCATTTATAACTGTTTTGATTTGTTATGAGGTTCAATTTCATTGTTCGATCTTGTTTGTTTATATAGTTTTAAGGGCTGTTTCACTTATATTCATGTTCAGATAAAATTTAAGATTAATTTGGTTGTCCATAATTGTTATTATATTTTATTAGTGCCCATACATGATATTAAATGGTTTAAATTGAAGTTGGATTCTTAGATTAAAGTCAAAATATTATATATATTTCCTTAGTGACAACCGTTTTGGATAATCGGTGGGTTTGATTACAATGAACATGTTTTTTATTATAACATAATATCATTTGTACAAAAATATTATATAATTAAAATAGGATATATTAAATATATATAATCTGGTTCAACCATAAAAAAAACGGTTTCATGACCACATGTAATGATGATAAGAGAAATTGATAAATTGTTGTCCTTGAATGTGCTAAATCGGTACATCTCAAACGATGTGTTCATTTCTTCCAAACCAAAGGTGTGGAAAGGTGAGAAGATAATGAAGTATCCCGTTAGTATAATATAATTCCCGTACATTTATGAAACTGGATATATCATATCATTTGGGAGAAGGGATGAGAGGAATTAAACAAAAAGAAGAGAACATAAAAGAAATGAAGGAGTTGGAAATAGGAATTTACCTCTTGAGACTTCCTCCATTGAGAACCTACTAATGGGAGATGTTTTTTTATTTTGAATAGGTTAGGAGCATTTGGATGTGATGGAGGATATTGGGGATATATTTGGGCAGAATATTGGAATGTCGCAAGGCTTGAGAGGAGTGAATAGAAGAGGTAAGCATGGGTGGTATTTATAGTGGAGGCGAGGAGGGTTTTTAAAAAAATTTGACTATTATTTTATTATTTCTTCCCAATGACAAGAAAAGTAATTATTCCATGACCAAGAACTATAATAAATTCATGTTACTTTGATTCAATTGGTTTTACATCAGTAGATCATCATCAATGACTCAATTAATCAATTATTTAGTTTTTATTGTGAATTATCGGAATTTCTAATCATAAAAAAATCAAGTATTTTAGAAACAATTAAAAAATTTACATGAACCATTTTTCAATGTGTAGAATACCAAAATGAAATCCATTTTTCAAAAATAATTTTCTAAATATGGCTAATTTTATATTTAATAAAAATCATAATTTATTATTAAAGACTAGTTTTAAAACATTCATTTAATTACTCTAAAATATAGTTATATTGTACTTTTAACTTGAATAAAATTTATATATTATCATATGTTAGGTTAATATTCATTAGGGTATATCACTATTGATAATGGTATTTTACTATTCATAAGTGTAGGTTTACTATTGACCAAAAATTATGTTTTTTCTTATCAGACTATAAATAACTTACTAATCGCAACTCTGTATGTCAGATTTTTTAAATTTCAATCACAGAAGTGAGAACTCAATGTTTAAAGGTCACGTATCACTTAGTAGTTCATCATGTTGTGTTTTCATTGTATTTTATGAAAAATTTATGAAATGTGAATTTCAATTGAAAAACATAGGGTTGTTACGTCCCCCCCCATGAAATTTCACCCTCAATATTCCATTTGACATTCTATGTCATAAACATGTGAGGGTACTTCTCCTTCATTGCCTCCTCTGGTTCCCATGTACCTTCTTCAATCTTTTGATTCCTCCACTACACATTGATAAGATGGGTTGTATTGTTGAGTTGAACCTTATTTGTTCGGTCCAGAATCTTCAGTTTTTTCTCCTCATAAGATAGATAATCTTCCAGCTGCACCACCTTTGAGTTTAGTAAATGTGATAGATCAGTGATGCACTTCCTTGGGAGTGATATGTTAAACACATCATGAACTCATGCTATATTCGTTGGAAGTGAAATTTGATATCCCACATCTCTTTTTTGATCATGGATCTCAAAGGGTCCAATGTACCTTTGGCTTATAATTCCATTATTTCCAAACCGCATGACTCTCTTCCTTGGTGATATTCAAAGGAAGACATTATCTCCAACGTTGAACTCCAATTCCCATCGACGGTTGTCGGCATAGATCTTTTATTGACTATGAGAATATTTTATGTTTTTCTAAATTACTTGATCCTTCCATTTCATCTTCTAATCAATAATATGTCCATGTAGATTTCCTTCACTAACTTCATCCCAACAGGTTGGAGTTCTACATCACTTTCCATACCGATCTTCATACAGAGACATCTGAATACTCGATTGGAATCTATTATAGTATGATAACTCAACCAATGGGAGATGCTGATCTCACCAAACTTTTAATTCTAGAGTGTAGGATCTTAGCATATCATCGAGCTTCTAAATAGTATTTTCAGATTGGATATTAGTTTGGTGATGATAGGTCATGCTGAAATTTAATTCAGTACTCAATGCATGTTGAAGACTCCTCTATAATTTAGATGTGAACCTTGGATCATGATCACAGACAATTGATATTGGAAACCCATGTTGTCTCATCACATTCTTCTCATATATTTTTTCAAGTTGTTTACGTGAGAGGTCTTCCCTAATAGAGTTAAAATGGGATGTCTTGGGGAGTTGATCATCCACAACCCATATCAGATTATTTCCCTTCGACGTCTTTACGAGACCCATGACAATGTTCGTAGTGTTATTATTCCATTTCCACATGGGTATAGGTAATGATTTTACCACCCCTTTAGACTTTTTTCACTCTACTTTAACATTCTGACATACCAAGAACCTTGATATATATTCACTAATCCCCTTCTTCCTGTTATCACACCAGAAGTGTTCTCAGAGATCACGGTACATCTTGGTACTCTGAGGATGGATATAGAATATTGAGCTATATTCATTGTTTAATAGCTCTTTATTTGTCTTGGGTGATGAAGGCACACAAAGCCTCCTTCCAGACCGAATCAAACATTCATCCTTGATATATAACTCTCACAACTTCACTTTCTTTACTACATTCAGCATCTTTTGTAACTCCACATCATACCTTTGTGTTTATTTAATCATCTCTTGAATGTATGGGTGTGAAATCATTTGGGAAAGGTAGGATGTATCCCCTACCCTTATGATTTCTAAATCCATCCTTTTCATAACCAAGAAGATAGGGTCTTTCTCAATCTGTAACATGGATAGAGTAGCATGTTCTTTTCTACAAAGAGCATCACCTACCTTGTTCTCCTTTACAGGATGATAGTTAATAGAGAAATCGTAATCCTATATTAACTCTAACCATCTCTTTTGATGCATGTTGAGCTCCTTTTGTGTGAATATATACTTTAGGCTCTTGTGGTCCGGGTATATGTCACACTTCTCACTATAAAGGTTGTACGACCATATCATGAAGGAAAAAATCATGGCTACCAGCTCTAGATAATGTGTGAAATAGTTTATCTCATGGATCTTCACCTGTTGTGAGGCACATGCAATTACATTATCATTTTTTATGAGTACACAACCCATGCCTTTCTTTGAATAATCACTGTATATCACAAAAAATTATCCACTTTTGGGTAAGGTGAACACAAGTGATTGATCAGCCTTATCTTTATCTCCTTGAAGCTTACCTCACATTCTTACATCCAAAAAAAATATTACCCCTTTCTCAGTTACCTTGTTAATTGGCATGGGCCACTATTTAAATGCCTTCGTCTTGGAAGGGTCCCCAAATATCACTTTTCTGGTGATAACATGACCCAAGAATGATTCTTCCTCCATCCAGAACTCACATTTATAATAAATTTCATACAACTTCTCACTTGAAAAAGGCTTTAAAACATTATTCAAATACTCTTCATGTTTCTCCTTTCTCTTGGTGTATATTAGAATATCATTAATAAAGACTACAAATTTTTTTTAAGGTAATCTCTAAATACTCTATTAATTAAATCAATGAAAATTTATGGAGCATTAGTGATTCTGAAGGGCTTCACTATGATCTCAAAGTTTCAACACATCGTTCGAAAGGTAGTCTTGGGAATATATTCCTCCCTCACCATTAATTTATTATATCCCGATGGATGGTCCACCTTAAAGAAATAACTGGCCCCACGAAGCTGATCGAAAAATTCATGTATCTATTTTAGGGGGTACTTGTTCATTATCGTGATATTATTGAGCTCATGATAATCAATGCAGAGGTGAATTGATCCATCAATCTTCATGGCAGTGTGGACTGGAGCACCCCAAGGTGAGCCAATCGGGCATATAAAACCCTTCTCCCAATTATCTTGTAACAATTTTTCCAATTATTCTAGCTCTATGGAGGCCATTTTGTAAGGTGTATTTGATATAGGCAAAGATCCACAAATATTTTCAATTGAGAATTCAATCACTCAGTCTAAAAGAAGACAAGGAAACTCTTTAAGGAATACATCAGGGAAATCCCTGACGATCGCCTTGCCATCAAGCATGAATCTCTCCTTTGTCTCAATCATTTTTGATAAATATGCTTTCTAAAAGGGAATTAATATCCACACATGAAGAAATTATTCTATATAAGATTCATCTTTTTCCTTACATTTGTAATGAATCAGATGATGCTTCTGGTTTTGTAGAGTAATCTCCCTTTCATGAAAGTTTATTTTAGCCTTGTACACAGATAGTCATTCCTTGATCAAGATATCATCGAACTCTAAGAAATGATGTATGAATGGATTTTCAAGGAGGTTTGGTCCACATATGATAATCGTTAAGGAGTTATAAACCATGGATGCAATGATTTCCCCATTCTCTATTCACATAGATAACTTTTCCACAAAATTTTGAGGTGGTGTTTGAATAGTTCAAATAAACATGCAAGATCTGAAAGAATGCATAGAACCAGAATTAAATAGTATATTCACTATTCTTGAATGAATAACTACCATACCGGTCACCATGTCATCATCTAACTCCACCTCAGAAGATGTGATAGAAAAATACCTTTCGTGATGCCTTGAAGGTTGTTTTTGATTTTCTCTGACAACCCTCTTCTTAGGGATATTTCTTGTATAATTCCCTTGCCCCTTGTAGTTGTAACATTGCGCTTTAGGCTGAGTGTTGATCTAGGACATCCTTCCCTCTTCAGCATTATTGGCATTTTCCATATCTCTTCTTCATTTCATGGCCATATGACCAAACATTACACATTTGAAGCAATTATTGGTTCCCATAAAACAGTTACAAGGATTCTACTTCCCCCAATTTTTTCAAGGGGAAAAGTCCCGCTTCTTTCTATTGTGGGATTTTCCTGATGAACGACCCATGTTGTTCTCCATTTTTCACTTCTTGTCACTAGGACCACGAGACGAATGACAGTATCCAATCTCCATTTTAACCTTGAGGGAACAACATACAATATCCTTATAACTTTCGAAGTCTCGAATCACCAATAGTTTTTGTAGACTCAGCTTTAGTCCACTAAAGATGTGATCCAACATACATTGGGTGTTCATGACAGCACCAGAGGTGTACCTTGAAAGCCTTGTAAAGTATTCTTCATATTCCCTGATAGACTCATCTTCCTTTTGATTGATTCCGATGAACTCTCTTTCCAACGTGAGACATAGGGTTCTTGGAAAATATTTGTTGAGAAACATCCCCATGAATTCCCCCAATCCATGGTATCAATTTCATCCGGGGAATTTGTATTCTGGATCAGTGTCCACTATTGATTAGCTTCCCCATCAAAATGAGAGACTTTGAGTACAACATTATCTTCTACCGAGCACTAGATGATGTATAATATATTTTCAATGGAGTTAATCCATTATTACTCAAGGAGCGGATCAGAATATTCGCTAATCATGGGATGCCTTTTTTGCATGAATGATTATATGAAAACTTTCTCTTTACATGGGGCAGAATGGCATTACGCATGATTAAAGTTATTATTCATAACTCGGGCCAGTTGGGAAAGTACTATCATGATGTTTTGAGCACCCACTCCTATCATATGAGTCATATCATTAGGGAAATCATCACATTACCTATCACATTGGTTATTGGAGAACGTTATTTTATTTCCTGCCATTGATTTAGAACAAGAATTTATAATTAATTTTCTTAAATACTTAGCTGTTGAGAATAAAAAATTTAATATAAAAGGATAAACTTATAAAGAAGAATTACATCCTAAACTTGTGATTCCTTGTGTTTAAATCTAGGTTATCGTCAATATATTTCTTGACTAATATTCTTATGGGCCTTTTTTACCCATATTAATGGTTTTTACTAAACCAATGAATCTACCAAAGCATATAAAAAAGGTGTTTCATAAGCAAGAGTGAAATAGTGACCATTGTCATGTACTAAGATACCATGGATCATGACCAGAAAACCTTTTAGGATTTTTTACTCCTAGGTACATCTATGTCAGAGCTGCCTCTAACTGCTCTTATCCAGATAGATATTTATTTTCTTGATAAACCAATTACACTATACATACAACAATTTAGGGATGTTTTATTATAATTATTCTCATCCTTAAGGTTCTCATTAAGGTGCTCAGTTCCTAATCAGAAAAATAACTAGACCATCCTCTGATACCAACTATAAAAACCCAATCCTTTTATATATAACCTTACCTGATTTTATGAAAATTTATACATCAAAGAACAAACCAAGGATCATTACATCAAGTTTCTTGGAAGACTAGGTACATAAAACATAAAACATATGGAAAGAAACACTTATTTATATATTATTCATAAAGGGATCTTAACATCCTTTGTGCACATACATCTGCATAGGGTACCCTGGAGAACACATTAACAATGGTTTTGCGCTAAAAATCATAGTAAGGGATTGAATATAAGGATAAATCTTAAACACATGAGTTAGGATACATGAAATAATGATTAAAAAGCATGAAACATATAAAATTATATAATATAATCATGGGATCATATAATCATGAAATCATATAAATGTGGCAGAATCATATGAAATTTATTTAGTACGGGTCAAGGCTAACATCCAATCTTGTTTCCCATTATAGTATTGGTCAAGGATAACCGCCAATGCGGTTTCACATCGCACCACATGAGACGTAACTTTACCCAATGCATTGGAGAGCTATATGGGTTGACCCATATCAAAATATACATGAATACATTTGACACATAAATAATATTTCCACACAAATAATCATACATAATCAACCACTCATAAACATATGGGTACCCATGGATAGATTTAGGTACCACAACTATGACATAAATCAAAACCAATGGGACTATCATTAGTTTTTCCACGAAAGAAAGGGATTAGAAGATACGTGTTCATTCATAATGGAAAATAGGAATATAAAAAGGTAAGTGTCTTCATCAATAAGTTACAACATATATGAAAAAGTATTCTAGAAACATTAGCATTAAAACATTTTTGTGTTGTTTTAAGAAAAATAGTATAGAGTTTTCAAAATAGAAATGGAAAAATTTAATTATATAAACCCATAATTTAGAAAAATATTTTTTCATGACAAATAGACTGATTATATAATGACAATTTTATCATAAAAAAGTGGATATAGTGTACTTGAAATGGGTCAAAAATTTGGGAAGTTCCCTTTAAAACAAGATTTCTTATCAGAGGGTATCGAGGTGATAATCACTAAAAAACATGTATATCCTCAAAGGATAATGAGGGATGGATAATGGAACATGAGTTTCATCATATAAGCAGTATGTATAGGTATTACCAAAAAAGAAAAGACAAATTCATTTGGGTAAAAAGAATGATAGATAAACCTAATGGAGTAAAGGAGGTTCAGGAAGACTTCATTATGGATTATTGGCATGGTATTAGGTGTACCTAAAAGATATATGATGAGAGAAAATGGGTTTTTTCATAAATTATAAATCATGAGTAAATTATGGATAAGGTGAGAAATAATTTCCCATTATTAGGGATCACACAAAAAATGGCATTACATAGAGGACAATCTTAAAATAAAAGTGAAATGGGGAGGATCCTTTACCTTAAATCCATTGGTGTTCTCCACTTGTAATTAAAGAACTGAATAAACAAATTAGGTTTATTAATTATTAATTTCAGAACCTATTCTATATTTAATTGATTTAGTATAATCATTTTTCATTTATTTATAACCGTTTTGATTTGTTTGGAGGTTAAATTTCATTGTTCGAGCTTGATTTTTTACTTGTTTTTAATGATCATTTCACTTATATTCATGTTTGGATAAACATGTAAGATGAAATTGGTTTTATAGAATTGAAGTTATATTATATTATTTCATATCTAAGAGATTACATGGTTTAAGGTTTAATTTGGTTACTTATATTGAAGAATAAATAATATATATATATATATATAAACTTAGTGACAACAGTTTTGGTTAATCATAGGGATTGATTACAATGAATATTTTTTGATTTATAACTTAATACCATTTGTAAAAAAATATTAAATAATAATAATAGGATATATTACATATATATAATCTGGTTTGGTGATAAAAAAAATGGGTTCATGACCATATTTAACGATGATAATATAAATTGATAAACTGTTGTCCTTGATTGTGCTAAATTGGCACATCTAAAATGGTGCTTTAATTTCATTCAAAAAAAATGTGAGGAAATGAGATAAATAATTAAGTATCCCATTATCATAATATAATTAAATTACATGTATTCTACTAGTGTTTTCATACCATTTGGGTTAAGGGAGGTGCGGAAAGAAACAAAAATGAAATGAAGGAATTGGAAAGAATAATTCACCTCTTGATACTTCCTCCTTTGAGAACCTCTTCATGGGAGAGGTTTTCATATTTTGAAGAGGATATTAGATTTTGGTCGTGAGGGAGGATCTTGGGGAGATATTTGGGTAGAATATTGGAAAGGAACAAGACTTGAGTGGAGCGAATATTAATGTTAAGAATGGGTGGTATTTATAGTGGAGGGGAGGAGGGTTTTCATAATTTTTTAATCATTATTTTATTATTTATTCACAAGAAAAGTAATAGTAAGTATTCCATGACCAACTATAGTAATAAATGATTTCGACTTAGAATCAATTGTTCTCACCTGATCAGATCATCATCAATGACTCAATTAATCCATTATTTAGCATTTATTGTGAATTATTGGATTTTACTATTCATAAAAATTCAGGTATTTTATAAACATGTCAAAAATCTCCCAAAAAATATTTTGATGTGTTGAATCAAAAAATGAAGTCCATTTTTCAAAAATAATTTTCTAAATATGATTAATTAAATATTTAAATAAAATCATAATTTATTAATAAAAACTAGTTTTAAAACATTAATTTACATATTCTAAAATATAGTTATATCATAGTTTTAACTTAAATAATATTTAAATATTATCATATGTTAGGTCACTATTCATTAGAGTATATCACTATTTATAAGTGTATGTTACTATTTTTAAGGCTATGTTACTATTCAAAAAAAATACTTATCTAACTCCAAATAACTTACTGATCACCACTGTGTATGTCAGATTTTCGAAATTCCAAACACAAAAGTGACAAAAATGTGTTTAAATGTCACATAGAACATATTTTTTAATTATTATTTTTTATTGTATTTTATGACATATTTATGAGAATCTAATTCCCATTAAGAAACATTGGGTCATTATAATGGAAGAAGGGGTTTTCAAAAATAGTTATCTAGTAGTGGATCAACTTAATTTTCATTTGTTTGGATGAATGTATTATGTGAGGAAATACAACTGAAACTTCACTGGTATATGGTGCATGTAGTAAAATATTTGGTTTAGTATTTTCTTAGATTGAATAATATGAATGAGTAAATTGGGAATCTTGTGTTTCATAAATTTCAAAATCATTACAAAGTGAATCTTTAGAATCTTATGAGTGTTCTTTAGTTGGATATTCTGATGTTGGGAGGACGATGTCTCTGAATTTTCTATAGAATCAAGAAACTATGATGGAGAGAGAAATAGAAGACTTAGTGAATGTGAATGTTAAATTACATTGTTTTTTATTAGAATAGATTTGGTATTCATTGTATCAATGTTCTAGTTTTTAATATGAGCATTTTTTGTACAATCAACAACTTACTTACTATGTATTGAACTTTGTACTTAAAAGTGTTTTGGGACTTAAAATAAAGATAATATTTTAATATAAACTATACAACCCATATAGTTCTTATTATATTTCCTTGTCTCCCAATGAATCTTGAGGATAAAAATCTAAAAGTTGGGGGATTGTATGTTCCCATGTTTATAGTGGGTTCTTTTTTCAAAATGATATTGATATTTTGGTTAATATATGGGCTAGCATTCAATTTCAGATCTAGAACTGGAATCCTTGTGAAGAAACACATAAAATATTATTTTTAGATAGATTTTAAGTCTTGAGATGTTTCCGATATATCATGCTATGTCTGAGGAGTGGTAGTATTTAAATTCCCATTTATTAAATGGGTGAATTGGTGGTACATGGTTAGCCCATAGTTAGTACTAACCATAACCCCAAATCAACCAACACTGTTGGGGTTCCACATGGTTAGTTAGTAAATGTGAGAAATATTACATGACCATGTGATGGGTTAGTAAAAAATGACATAGGTGATCCCCACAGGGTACACAAGATTTTTAAAACTATGTTCCTAGCCATATGAAGGTGGGGACCCCTTGAATAGTGAGCATGCATGGGTCGGTATAGTCTTTCATACGCTATTCCTAGAACATGTGAGGGGGATCCACCATATGACTATCTTGTCTTTGGTTGGATCATAGTTTTTAAATCCATTCAAAAAAACCATGAAACACATTGAAAGGGGTGAAATTACCTTTTCTTGAAGTCTTCATTTAACATTCAACTCTCAATTTTCCACCCCATTGGTACAACTGCCCATCACACACATGTGTCTCTCCCTCTGCTCATAGGAATAATAAGATATCATTTGTCTAAGCAATGATTCAAGAAACATATTTCATATTGGAATACCCTTGGTAATATAATGAGTTTTATTATTTATTTTCTCCATTTACCATTCTGTATTGGATGATTTTTCTATGTGAGATAATATTCCCTACTTCTAGGTTATTGGCCACCATATTTGATTTTTATCGATCTGCCTCATGTGAAATCATGATAATGGATTAGTGAAGCATGCTATGTAATATGGATGTGGTATAAGTATTTTACCAAAATGTATCATTGATTTATAAAATATGTATTTGAGAAATATATTAGATTTTCATTTCAATTCCATTTCAATTTGAAATTAATTTTATGGAAATTAATTTCATATATTAAATAATAATTATGTATTAAATTTATATATTGTAGGCTATTAACTACAACTATAACCACACCCTTTGGGTTATTTTCTTTAATTTTAGTGACCTTGGCGTTTTTAGGAGATTAAAACACTTATTTTGGGTGATTTTTTAAATTCATAACTGAACAACTTAAACAGGGGTCATAATTTGGGGTGTTGGTTTAACCCATGGGTGGTAGATTCTTTAATTTAATGAACTAAAATGCTATGAAAACCATGAGAAATTTTTCTAATAAAACCATTTATGAGGTGTGTCATATTATTTATAAAAAAGGGGGTAATAAAAAGGGTTGTTTTGGTGTATCATAGCATGCTTATGGGTATGTTCTTATTTATTATTGTTAAAAAAAATTGTGATATCGAATGTTTATATGCATGGTCTTATCTATTAATTACACTTGAATTTAGTTGAATGATAATGATGTATTATATTATTGGAATGCATATATATCAGTTCATGTGTATTATCATCTAATGTGCATGACTACTTTTATCATTACCCATGATATTCGAGCATGGATTCACATATTACTCATGATACTTAGGCATGGATTCCCTTATTACAATTAACAATAAAGCACAATTTCCTATTTTAATCACAATACACTTGCATGAAATCCTTATTTCTAATGATACTCATGAATTTATTCCCATATTACTCTTGATAATCAGGAATGGTGAACCCTGTTACTCATCATATAGAGGAATAATGTCCCTAATTATCCCATGAGACAAATGTGCATTATGACCCTTATCAGAATATGATACTCATTCTATGATTTATTGTTATTAGATGTTGATGACTTCATTCTATGTATTGGGTCCTCGACAGTGCTTGTATATCTCTACATATATATATTAGTTTACACATACATATATATATACATGATGACATGTTTGAACACATTATTTATTAAGAAGATATATGTATTTTCAGTCAGGTGTCTATTGAGGAACCCAATTCCACCTTATTTGAATTTATTTTTTTACTTCCATATTTGATATGCCATGAAAAATATTTTATTTTAAAATCATATAGTGGATATCATTATAAAATGTTCATGGTGTCTTATATAGTATATTTCATAACCTATGTGAGAAAAAAATTTGTACCTAGACATACCTCATGTTTTTTGGATTAGGAATCTGCTTTTTGATTGGATTGTTATTGTATTATGTGTTTCTATTATTAGACATGGGATCCTAGGAGAATACAACCTACCTAAATCATAGTATATTCACTACAATATAAAATTGGTTATTTTTTTATATTTTTAGAGCATTTTTTATGTATTACCTTATTCATGTATAATACATTGTATATTGTAGCATCACATGGACATGAACATTTGTATTATATGGAATTTCATGGTTATATAATATAGTTATTATTATTTTATTCCATATTATTTCCACCATTGTTTAATTTTTCATGTACCATTCTTCTCTTCTGATTATTATGGTATAGTCTCTCCTCTATACCATAATTAGGCCCTCACTAATTTTTGAAAGCCTCTAGATTACTAAAATTCATACTTGAGGACTTTTGCTGACTGAAAATATACCTTTTATAGAGTGATTCGGGTAGGTATGTTTCTATATAAGATCAATGATTAGGAGATAATTATGTGTCACAATGGTAGAATATTAGAAGAAGAATCTATTGGATGAATCTCATAGTTCATCATTCAGTATTCGTCATGGAATTACTAATATGCATAGAGATATGAAAAAATATTTCAGTGAGAAACATGATTTTTGGATATTTCAAATTATGTATCTAGATTCTTGGAATGTCAAAATGTTAAGGCTGATAGATAACTGTCTAAGGGAATCATAAAAAGATAACCAATACCAGAATGTAAATGGGGAAAAATTAGGAAGTATTTCATCTTCAGAATCAAAAAAAAACATTGGGAGGTAATAATGTTATCTATCTTTTAGTTAATATCCTTATGAAATCATATAATTTAATTTCAATCAGAAAAACATTTCTCTCTTGATCACTATTATTTTAACATATAATAAATATGTTTTAATGTTACAAAGAGTGCCATGTTATATTTTATATTATTTGTATATAAGTTTTAGCTCAGTATTCTAGAGAATTCTTTTGTAGGCTCCAAATATAGCATTGAGAATTAGTAATACATATCATCCTAAAACATATGGTTAGTCTAAGTGGAACATTAAAACTCTTAAATATATTTTAAGAGCTATATATATTCATTTCAAATGGTATTGGGATCAATAACATCATATTCATTAATTTTAAAACCATAGTAGCTTTCACATGATCATTCAAATGGATCCTTAGGATGTCCTCTATGTTATATATTAGAGAAAACAAATGTTTTTGGATGGAGATAGATAAAAAACTAATTTGAGACTTGATCTAGTGGAGGATATGGAAGAGAGGGTATATCTATTAAATATGACATAGAAAACTCAATTTTTACTAAAAAGTTATAATAATCATCATTAATGAGATTGATTTTGATGCTATCTCTAGGGCATGCACTATCGTGCTATGACACGCTGACTTTTTTCCAATATTCCCACTATCCAATGGCGAGCGACATTTGTCGCATATTCAAGGATGTTTTCTCACTAATCAAAATGGGATGATGTGATGCTGGTCTCTCCTTCCATGGATTTATCTTTACAATTCATCGCCTCCTAGAGGTCTCCCTTAAAGATTAAAATATTGTTTGTGAAAATCTTCCATGATGTCATATCATCCAAGATTCCATTTAATTACACTTCTTCTATCAGGACATTCAACAGGGTCAAGTAATGGAAACAACCACTGATCCGGTGAGTAGTCATGTTAGACATCGATGGCGTGTCTGGATGCTGAAAACACTATTTGGTATAGGTTTTCTCTATTATGATAGGGCTTATCGAGGGCATGAATGCCCGAGTAATCCCATGTTGAGCATAGGTAATTATATTCCAGAGGAATTTCCCTGATTGGTTCCCCAACTTATGATGTTTATCACAGGGTATGTCATGAGTTTTCCATCTTGCGGAGACGGTTACGCCAAAGGCATGTCTTCCGATGTTTTCCACAGGCATCTCATGTATAAAACAAGGTATGATGTGAGTCTAATGACTTGAGGAGATGGAATAAGATTTATCAGAAAATATCCTAGAGATGGATCATGTTTGAACATCCCTATGAGGGATAATCTAGAAGTTTTACTGGATGATGGACCAGAATGACCAATGAGGATGGGTTCGAGATGGTATGTCCTATGGAGGGAAGATATCACACCATGAAGGTTTACATGGACACCACTAAGGGAAGATCTTGGGAAGTAAACCCATAAAAGGGAACACCATGTATTATCATTGGCTGGGATTAAACCTTAGAGTGTTTTCCTACGTACACTGTATAGACAGAAGGGATCAAAACCCACGTAATTCGAAGTGGTGATGAATCAGGTTGTACAAAATGAAAAAAACCTGGATACATGATGCAGCTTATGACTAGATAGAGGCTTATCATAAGAGAGACTCTCTTGGTTGTCTGATTATGTATTTTGAGGGGATTATTCATGGTTAGCTACCCAAGGGACTATCAAGTTCTCACTTGGATGCGACATCCCTGGTAGGAATTGGGACAGATGATGGATGGTGGAACAATGTGGATGAGAGGAATGGGATTGAACCAATGTGAAGATGATGCGGTTGTTGGGATTGAACCTCAAAGAGGATTTCTACATATTCCCATGGTAGGAAATAAATGTCCATGTAGTTCAGTGGGGGTGATGGGATACTTGAGGAGGCGGTGTGTGATAATGTGCGCAAGTATGGAACTCAAATGAAGCAGTACCTCTGAGTTGGGGTATGACCTTCCTGAAATAGTAGGGCTCTAGGGAGAGAATATGATGAGACATGAGTGATCGGATAAAACATTATATAGGCTTCCTACATATCTATTTGGTGGGGAATCAATGTCCACATATTTTAGGATGGGGCATGGAATTGGGTGTATGCAAAGGACAACAACTCGACGACATGCTGGGGGTTATGCGTGGTTAGCGGCCCGAGAGTTGGACTGACACCACTAAGGGGTTTATGAAGGATATGTGACCTAGAAAAGTGGACACCGAATATTACCATTGTTTGGGGTTGAACCACAAGGATTATTCCTGCATAACTTTCATAGGAGACAAGGATCAAAACCCACTTAATTTGAATGCATAAATTTTAACGTCATGTGGGAATAAAGTTTAACCGATGTGAAGTGTTCTGGACCGATGGGTGATGATATTGAACATCTAGGAGTCCCAATTTATACCTTTCATGGAAAGGGAAATTATCAAAGTGCAATTAGTTCTATATGATGGCATGAGGATTACACACTATGGTGTCCTGAAGATGGTGTCATGGTCTATGATTGCTCTATTCCCATGTGATTCATGCTTGGTGTGAGAAACAAGAGTCAAAAAATACATCATGATCACATAATGAAAAGTGTTTTATCAAGATTTAAAGGGGGGGTTATGAATTTTTATTGGACCAAGAGTTGGAGATTTGGATTACTCCAGGATGTGGGCCCAAATGTCGATAAATCCCAAAGGGAGGGGACGGGATTTCGAGTCTCATGTGCCCATATCTACTTCAGTATTTTCACATAGATGAAAATAGGAGGAGCAAGGGTGATACCTCCTTCAATAATGGTATGGTATTACTCCAGGATGGTTTCCCACCCCCGTAGATAGATATCATTCCATTAAAGAAGAATCTAATTCCATGTGAGGAAGATCCCACTCCCCTGAAGATAGTGTGTGTGGAAAATGTCTGATACTGGGAACCCATGTATATTTTGTGGGGTGAGGCCACAATTTATTGTGATGTTTAGTGTACAATGATTATTTTAATTTAACGTCCTGGAACACAGATGATGAGGACATTATCTCCACCCCTATGACATACATAACCATCACACATTAGCCATTTGTGAAGGGAAGAAACAGACAATGACAAGGAAAGATGGGTTTGTGGAGTGATCAATGGAGTGGCTCCTGTTATCATTTCTATGAGAAGAAGAAATAGAGGTTAGCATACCTATGAACAAAATCATGAGGAAAAGAAATGGAACATGAAGAACCACCCAAGGGACCTTGAAATCACATCGTACAAACATGGAGTGTCGTAAGTAATAAGGATTTGTGAAGAAAATTTGTTCAATGTAAAGGACAATTCAAAACTCTGATTCTCCCGATAGTGGAGATTGTCTGCGAAGGGTTATGCTTTGTGAAGTGTTGTGGTCTAGCTTGGGCATGGAAAAAACATGTTTATTGAGTGTGCTTCATAAAATACAAGTTCCTTCACGAATTAGGACTTCATGGATCATGGGTACCTTCAAAAGTACAACATTGTAGAGAAATGTACTTCTCAAAGCATAGTGATCATGCATTATCATGGGGTTCACATGAGAATGAATGATAATTATTGATTCCTGAGTAAACTTCGAAGGCCTAAGTTCCCATAGGGATCTCCTACCTCTATAATGAATCACTGGTTTTGAAAAAGGAATCCCAACATGAAGAGGGTATGAATATGAGCTAAAGGAAAATCATTTTGCGATGCTCAAAAACCATGAATTGTTCATTTTATCCATGGTTCATAGAGTAGACGGTGCATCGAGATTTGAGAGTTTAGATGGCGAATGGCCAGGGTATCTGTATTTTGGGTTTCTGGGATGCCTGGTATTTATAAGAGATAGGTAACTCAATGATCATATGGTGGTCTATGAAGGAATTGGACCACGATACTGGAGGTAGATCCCTCATGTTCCATGGACTCATGGAGCACTCTGTCACATGATTCGTGGTGCTCGCATAAGACTCTATTTTGTGCATTATTGTCATGAAGGACTTTATTGGCTACTCTGAGGTGCTATAAATAACTCTCCCATGTGCATCGTAGTCGCAGAGTCTTTCATTAGCTACTCCACGTTGACCGTAGAGGAGGATTTTTCCACCCCCTCATGTTGTTCATAGATCCATAGGGGCTTCACGAGGATTCTTTGTGAGGCTGGTCGACGAGGAAGGATTCCTTGGAAATTTTTTGGGGTTTGTTTTACCTTGGGAAAAAATTTGATTCCAAAAAAATCCCCTTTATAATGGGTGGTAAAAATAAATTAGAGTCATATTTTAAGGGTACTTTACCAAAATCACGGTACATCAGGAATTAAGAAATGTGAAGCAGGGGAATAAATCATGGTTCGAGTGGGAAGCGGAGCGGGTGACGCCCTGAAAACCGCAGTGTTCCTCGTCTATAAATAGAGGACTATGAATGCTAGTTTTTCCTCATTTTCTTCCAAAGATTCTTATTTTCTATCACAATTTGTGACTCTCTGCACCCTCCTTGATCTTTTGTTGTGAATCCAAACTCCGTACACTGGTGTTGTGCTAAGATACTCATTGAGTAACTACACCATGATTCTATGATTCTTTGCGCTACACATTGGTCCATTGAATCTGTGACTGCACGATTTTCGATCTGATCTCTTTGATAGGGATCCACGATTGTGCTCTATGACCGATCTCTACGGATGAGTTGTGCGAACAGTAAGAAAAATCTCTAATCTCTTGAATATATGAAATGGCCAACCAGGAAGCGGTCCGAGAAGTCCATGTGGCAGCTTCCTGAATAGAGGAAATGGAGGATAACATGGGGATTTTATAATACATGTGCAACCACACAGATTATGAATCCCTTACGTCACTTCTAATAGAGGGTGAAAATAACATTCTTGTTGTGTAAGAGACTATAATTGTATAGCTTCGGTCTGAGAGAAGAGGTCTTTATCTAACAAGCTATTAGGGATAAACAAACCTACTGGTTCAGGAGAACCTCATGCTAGTATATGTTGTTCATGGCTTTTTATGGCCATATGTGGACCAATCGTACATCTATCACTTCTACTTAATTATTCAATAAAACACACAATGTTGATTGGATGGATATGTGGGATGAGGTGTCCCATCCGGAACATCACACTATCCGGAAGGTAGCTCTACGTAATTTGGAAAAGGGGTGGACCGATGAGTGGGGCCTGTTTCAGGGAGGAAACATCACAAATGACATGGCCTAGGGATACTGGGTATGCACAACCTATGATGAGTTTTGGGGAGGAGATGAGGGGAGTGGGGCTGTATGAGGTAGCATGGGCTTCTCAATTCTATATATATCATCTGAAGAGAGTGATGTCGAAGCATTTAAATGTTTGGTCACCCGGTACCAACACATTCAATCTTTGTCCAGGGGCAGTCTGTGTCAGTATCTAGGACATCCACAGGATCTCTAAGAGTAAAATTCTAGGGGATACGTATGATAAATTCCAACCAACAGAGAATGTGTGGGAAGATGCAGAGCATATTCCAGGCCTGGAAAAGCTGCTGATAGACATGTTTCTAGGTAAATACAAGAAATTAGTATGGGACAGGAATTTTAATCATTGGATTGTGTAGTTTATTAATTGCTCATTAGATAATATTTTCTTGAAGAGGCACCCCACTTTCCCAAAGGAGGACCAGCACAACAAACATCACTCATACTGGAAACTCGTGGAGGATAGCTGGTGGAAGACATGGGGGTTTAGCATTAACCCTGTGCAGCAACCAGTGGTTAGGTTGGATGAGTTCATCTTGACACTTATCTATGGATTCATGTTGCATGATAAAGATAGGAACATGGACGTATGACCGAGTGTGTTCATCATGAAATCCATGGTAGCGATTAGGAAACATGTCAACCTCGGGATCCCAATACTGGTGATGCTATACAAGATTTAGTGGCATATCATTGAGGGGGGGAAGCCACAGTGGGTGTGTGAGATATTCCATTTCTTTAATGATTGGGAGGTGAATGTGAGGGTTTATGAGTACCTGTTTTTGACGTTGTCGTCAGGGTGTGTGAATCCATTACGTGGAGGATGCATAGCTGTTACGCCGCATTCCCACTTTCCTAAGGCGGGAGGTATCCTCTCCTTATTCATGGATGTCTTCTCCATGACTGAAACGGGATGATGGGGTGCCAGTTCTTCCTTCTGTGTATTCCTCCTTGGAGCTCGTCACCTAATCCGGGTCGCCCTCATAGTTAAAAGACATTTGTTCATGAAACTCTTCCCGGCGCAATATCATCATGGACACCAGTTAATTACGCTGCTTCTATCAGGATATTCCATGTGGTATTTATAGGGATGTAACCTTCGGTTAGGGGATTAGTTATGTTGGGAACCACTGGCATGTATGGATGCTAGGGGATTGGCATTTCTTTCTTCTCTACCTTATTATAGGGTATCTCGATGGCACGGAAGCCCGAGGAATCCCACATCGAACGCAAGGAATCATATTCCATTGGCATTTATCTAAGTTTTTCAACAGCTTCCCATGTTAGGGTATGCCGCATGTTTAACGTCCATCGGAGATTGATCAGACTGATCAAAACAATGATTGGAGTGGATCCTATGGAAGAACACCCTAGAGGGAATGCCGATATTGTGTCTAACACATAGGTGACTTCTTGAGTGTTGTTAAACAGAACATGGAATGGGGTGTCATGATTCCACCTGGATGTGGGGGCCCGGGTGGGGATCAGGATGGGTGATGGAAGGTTCTATGAATTGAATGGTGAATGGCATGAAACCTTCATGGGGTGATGATAGTTTTGGGCTTGAGCCTCAAAGAGACTTCCGACGTATCTCTGTGGCATGGAATGAAAGTCCATGTAGTTTGATGAGATGACTGGACACTTGGGGAGGAGACCTGTGAGAATGTACCTGTGGGTGGGACCGAGAAGAAATGGAACCTCTGGGCCTGGGCATGAGCTTCCCGAGACACACGGGCTCGAAGGAGAGATCAGGATGAGATGATAGGGAAGCGATCAAACCTCATGGAGGCTTCCTACGTATCCCCGTGGAAGGGAATCAAAGTCCACGTAGTTCTAGTTGCATTTGGGTCTTAATCTATGAGGCGGCCCATGGGGTTGGCAAACCGATGTGATGGTGGACCTGGGGTCCTGATAGATGGTGGGCATGAACCTCATGGTGGTTTCCAACGTACCATTCCTTAACATGGATCAAAGTCCTCATTGTTCGGGATGGGTTGGGGCTTACACTCTGAGGCAGCCCAAGTGTTGGTTTGTGAGGATTATATCTCATAGAGGATTCCTACATACCATACCTTGACATAGATCAATTTCCCCATAGTTTGGGATGGGTTGGGGCTTACACTTTGAGGCGACCCAAGTGTTGGGTTGTGGGGCTTCAACCTTGTGGAGGCATCCTACGTACCTTGCCTTGACATGGATCAAAGTCCCCATAGTTCGGGATGAGTTGGGGCTTACACTCTAAGGCGGACCAAGTGTTTGGCTATGGGGACTGAAGCTTGTGGAGTCTTTCTATGTACCATGCCTTAACATGGATCATAGTACCCTTATTTCAAGATGGGTTATGTCTTACACTCTGAGGTGGACCAAGTGTTGGGTTGTGGGGCTTGAACCTCGGGGAGGCTTCCTACGTACCATGCCTTGTCATAGATCAATGTCCCCATAGTTCAGGATGGGTTGGGGGTTACACTCTGAGGCAGACCAAGTGTAGGTTTATGGGGCTTAAACCTCGTGTAGGCTTCCTACATACCATGCCTTGACATGGATCAAAGTCCTCATAGTTCGGGATTGGTTGGAGCTTACACTCTGAGGTGGCCCAAGTGTTGGGTCATGGTCGGTGCTTGATCTATGCTCACGTGAGTCAGACTCGGTCTGAGAAATAAGAGATAGCATAGACATGATGATCACATCTTGAAAAATGCGTCCATGGGAGATATAGTGGGGCTAACGCATGGAGCGGACCAAATATGAAACATGGGCTTATGCGTCGCTAGCATCCTATGAAGTCAGGGATAACTCTAGGATGGAGACACGAGGGCGACAAAGCGCAGCGGGAGAGGGACTCGGTGCCGAAGAAAGGATAAGCATTGTTTCCAACCACACCCTTCACTGGCCCTGGGGATCGAAGATGAAAGGAGGACTAGATATGCTGCCTCATGCAAGGAATTATTGGGGTTTACATCAAGGTGGCATCTTTTTTCCCACAGAAAATGCCTCTCCAATAAGGCAGATATCATCCCTAGTGAGGGGTTATCCCATCCCTGTGGAGAAGAGTGTGCGTGAAGAATGTCCATGATGGGGGACCCTGCATGCATGGAACCGAGCCAGGTCACAGTTTAACATCATGTACTGAGGATGATGGTGCTTGGAAGTTTAACGTCATGCAGCTCAGATGAGGTGGGTGCGCCCCACACCCCTAGGGGTTATGTAATGGGCACCCTCTACTCCTTGTGAAATCTAAGGTATCAGCAACACCATTGGGAGGGGGTGTCATGGAAAAAAATATTGAGGGGTCTATGTTAGCGTGGCTATGCGAAGAAGAAATATCTGTTAGCATGCCTATGTGAAGAAGAATAAGGCAATGCAACGTAACGGGAAGAATCGTCCAAGGGACTTTAAAGTTACTTCGTAAGAGCCAATAAGGTCTTATGAGAAAATGATTCGTGATGTGGATGCCTATGGATGAGAGACACCTACGAATGGAATCCATGAGAAGAGCATTGGACACACTCATAGAGGTATGCCCATAGAGTACCGAGGTGAGGGGTCCCGGGAAATTGCGTGCAACCTTTGATGCATGTGCGCGAAGTAAGTAGCCTGGCGCGAAACACACCGGGATGGAACAAAATCAATGAGGATTATCATGAGAATAGAGAGGAGGGTTGCAACTGAATGGATTTTGCACAAGGAATACTAATTTCGCGCATTTGGGAGAGGTTTCATGTAATGACTCGAGTGCGGGAAATTGAAGGGGATTGTGCACAATGCCTGGGGTGCACGCAATTGAAGGGGATTACACACAATTGGTCGTCCTACACAAAGTGGACTGGATTTCACTCAAGGGGAGGACCTCGAAGTGATTGTAATTCAATCTTAAACCAAGGGGATTTTTTGCGAAGGCGGACCCTGAGATGACTTGGTGTGAAAAAAACCATACCAGAAGGCCATCTCTCTGCATGCAGAAGGTGAATTTCGCACACAAGAGCCAGTTTAGATTCTTCATCTCAAAAATCAAAGGGGTATCAATATATTTATAGATGTTTTGGGAGAGGACAATAGAATGGAAAAAAATAGTAGTGCGTTGAGGGAGTCGACGCGAAATGTCAACCGCGCATGGCACAATTTTTTCACGCAATAATGATTTTTTATCGTGCGCCTCCTCTGGGCTCCCCGGACTGGGTCCCCGGATCCAAATATGAATTCGCTTTTTCTTTTGGAAACCTTCTTGATCACTTGATAATTTATCAGCATCTACAAATTCCCCCACTCAGAATTGGATCGGTAGGGGGTCGCAATGGTCGCATTCCGAGGGAAATTCCGAAAGGTAGAACACCGTGGGGTCCATCCGTGAAAAACGTTGGGGTGGCGCACAAAAGACCTAGGCAGCACACAAAACTCAAGAAGGTGTGGAATCGGCTTTTCCCACACATGTTCATAGGAGGATTTTCCAATAAAATCCACCACAGGTCCCATGGTCTGTATAAATTTTCTCACGCGACAAGATTTAAGCTCTCGTGCACAAAAATTTCACCATCCCATTATGAATACCGCTCTGGCTGTGCATAATTCCATAGAGATCAGGAGTCGTTTTACGCGAAAACCTGGAGTTTTTCACACCATTTTTCTGATATTTTGTGACAGCCGCTAAAATTTCGTGCCTCTATCACATATTCCATGCCATATAATCGAGTATTTTCCAGAAGAACATGGATGTAAACTAGGCTGATGAGGGAGAATTTGCTGCTCGAAGTGCTGAAATGGTCTCCCATCACTGATGAGGATAAATGTTGGTGGCAGGACTGGGACCTGCGGTCCGGAGGCAATGTTACCAGTGAATGGGCCTAGGCATACTGGTTTCACCAAACATGTGACCAATTTGCGGATGAGCTGTGGCATATTGGCCAATTTGAGGTGGAGTAGACATCACAATTTCACTTCTACTGCCAGCACGAGCTTGGGCCAGAGATATTCACTTGGTGGCCCCATGATACCAACACCTTCCATCTCCATAATGGGGAAGTCGGTATTAGTCTCTGGGAAAATCACTACATCAGGGGTATCCCTTTGGAGGGGCACCAATATGATGAATTCCTTCTGCCAATGACCACCTAGGGTGACAGATCACGAACCCCCATAACGATGCGGAATATGCTGGAGCTGGTTAAGGAGAGGTTGGGGGTCAAGGTTTTCCTGAGAGAAATCACTTACAAGGACTGGTTTATCCTTTTCCTCGAAAGGGATCCGACAGTCAAGATGCCAGGGCGATGGAGACGGTGTCCAACAGTGGCACATAGGAGAAAGAGTGGATCATAGTTGAGGATTTTGGAGGCGGGGAACTACCATTCACGGGGCTACAACATAAATGAGAGTCGGGACCCGAATGTTCGGTATGCCGGATTTCTCACGACATTCATGAGTGGGTGGATCTTGCCAGTGAGGGACGCAAGGATAGGAGTCCATCCATCAACCCTGTTGATGGTTGGCATCATGGATTCTAATAAAAGATTCAATCTGGGGGTCCCCGTGCTGGCTCGTCTGTATGCCATTTTGGGACACATCTCAAGAGGGGGTCACCCAGGAGAATCTGCATCACCTTCCATATCATATCTGGCTGGGTTGCAGATCATTGCGGTGGATATACCTTCCCAAATACCATCCGTCCTCCAGGAAATGGAATGTAACCTTCCTTGCTAAACATTACTGAGGACATGCCGTTGACACTCAATGGGGAGGGAGTAAGGATCATAATTCGTAACCATACTAACTTCTCCTTCAGCCCATTCCCCACCTCAACTAGCCAGATGATAGACAATGGGAAAGGCTCACTAGAACAGAAGGAGTACTTCCAAAGCATCAGAGGTGGGGTGCTTGTGGCCTAGATTGATGGGAAGATCATTTGTGAGCCTTATGTGTCATCCAGGTTCACCAGGAAGTTCGGTTGCCTTCAGCAGATGCAGAAAAAAGTATACACAGTTTTCAAGGAAGAAAGGCATCCATGTGTTTTTTGTCAACTATGGTTGATGTTCACGACCTATGGATCTGGCGATGAAATCATCTTTCCTCCCACCAGAGTTGATGCTGGTCTATAGATAGAGTATGCCGGACATTGGACCATAGAATACCCCGAGGGGATTTTGAGGAAGAGAGATCAGCAACTCAACATAGCCAGTGTGGAAACAGGGAGACAAGAGAGTCAGGAGAGTACTGTTAGAGGGGGAAGGCCATAATCACATTGTAAAATAGGGCCCGCATAGGCTAGGACCTCAGTAGTGGGGACGTCCCATGGAGTGTCTACACCCTCATTGGCTAGAGGAGGGTCCCATGGAGGGGCCAGAGAAATTCATAGGAAGCAGATAAGATATCTGCTTCAACCTTCTCGTGACGCAATCTTCCCAGCTATATGGTCACCTTGGCTAACCCTGCGGTAGTCAGTGAGTAACGAAGCCCTCTGGCAATAGATAGTGCGTGATGGGATCCAACTTCCATAAGTTGGGCTTGTTCAGATTGTCGAAAGGGTGAACTTCCATCGATGGCCTGCATATTTGACATCCATGGACATGTATGCACGCCAATGGGGTAGGCATGTGGATCAAACATTCTTAGTGAAAGTGATGCCCGACCAAGAGCATGATCTGGAAAATATGCCGTGGAGTGATGACGGCAAAAATTCTGAGTCGGAGGGTGGTGAGACAGAAAAGAAGAAGGAAGAAGGAGAAGGCGAAGGGGAAGAGGATCCCGAAGGTGAAGGGTCTTAGGGGGTGTCTCACCATAGGAGTCTCCGGGAGAGTGGTGAGATCATTGGATTTGATGTGTATGTGAATGAACTACTCGAGGTATGATTCAACATTTATCTATACTTCCCATGTATCCTCTCTCCTTTGCAATTCATAATCCACCCTCTTTATCTCACTCAAAAGCATATTGGTGTTGATCAAGAGTCTCTAAGTGAAGGAGGGGGCGATAAGACAATAGAACATGGTGGGGAACCAATGCCTATTGTCAAACTGACGAGGGCTGAGTGATCCCCCACTATGATAGCTCCTTTAGCGGCCAGAACACTAGAGGATGGTGCCTTGGGTTCTTGTAAGTTCCTTGCTTCGATACTGGTACTTATCATTGGAGGACTCAATTGATCAGGGTGCTCCTTGTATATATAGTTGTCACGAAATTGGAGGCTCGTTGAGCTGCTGAGCCCGGACCATCCATGAGCGAGTCAGGGGAAAATATACCGCCCTATCCAGGACATGCTTCTCAAACTGAGTCAGCCCCGAAAATTGGCGAGTAGAGAGCAGTGGACACCAGTGGCGCTGCCATCGGGGCAGGGCCAGAAGTTGAGGAAGGTGCCACCAGGGTTGAGGAGAGAGAGGAAGGTTGGTCAAACATTGAAGATCCCAACCCAATAGGAGGAATATCTGAAGAAGACCCTACTACCAGCCTGTTGGCCGTTTTTCCTATCTATTGGCCCACTAATCCCGAGGAAATTGATGATTCAGACTCGGAAGTGACTGAGGAGAGTCGGATAGCGCAACATAAAGGGTGGAAGTGCATCAGGGGTTTTCTCAGTCAGCCTTAGATGGAATGGATGAAGCAGATGAAATCACTCCACACCTGGCTGCATTTCCTGTTCTCTAGAGTGGAAGATTGTCAACACCTCCACTTGACAGTTTGTGACTAAATAGATGAGATGATGCACGAGAGCGTCTGGCTCTCCGACGTCACCCTTTTTTGGGAGGAGTTGAGGAGTACCCAAGTATTTTTTATGGTGGAGTAGGAGGTATAACTCCTCGAAGAATAGGTGAATGAAAAGGATGTATTCATCACAAACTGTGCTTAGCTCATGGAGAAGTTGAGGTACCAGTTGGTAGACTCCCAAGAGAAACTAGTGGAAGCGAGTCACCAAATGACAGAACATCAGACCGATCATGCACCGGAATATGTTAGGGTCAAGAACTGTACATCTTGACCTCTTATGAAGAGAGGGTCCTCAGAGGGCAGGAAGTAGTTCTGGAGGCCAACAGCCAAAAGGTAGCGTTGTTGGAACGATCCATCCAAGATGTCGACCCTTAAGGGCCCTATTTTGGCTGAACCCATAAAATTATTTTTCCATACTGCTTATTTTTTTAAATTGTATGTATGAAAAAATTAATTCACTTGTCCCCTTGGTTTAACATTCTCAACCATAATCTAGAAATAAATATCAATACATTCCTAATCTCACGTGGGTCATACCCGATGTGAGAAACAAGGGATTCTCACACTATTACTTTGTTTGATCGCAAGAGTGACAAATAGGCTCCAGGAATTTGAGATTCGAATCCTAATTTTAGAGGGGAAGAGGGAGGAAAAATAAAATGAAGAGGACCTTAGACTGATTGATGTATCATATTCTCAACGTGCTGTAGTGCATGAGCGCGGCAATGCTAGGGGCATTGGAATCAGTCCGAATAGAGGGGAATGAAGAATGTGAATCCCATTACTTGAAATTTGCAACATTGTGGGAGGGTCGTGGAGATAAAGGAAAACTATTGATAGTGTTTGAAACACAATGTGCTTATTGCCTTAGCCTGAAATGGGGACAACAAATGATGGTCGACCGCTGACAATGTTTAAAACACATGACTTAACTCAAACTGTCGTACAAAGTCATTCGGGGCGTTGGCCCATGATGGTAGATGAGCCAAGGCGACATGATACCAAGCTATTAGGGGGTCCCTTCAGACATGAAAGAGAACGAGGGTCCGAATAAAGGGCATGCATAGTGTGGAAGGTGAAGTGGTGGTTTGTTCGAACAAAATCCAACACTCTTGAAATTACGCAACCATGGTACAAGCACATTAGGTAGGCACCTTAATATGATCATGGATCATTCCTAATTTGAGATAGGACCTATTATTTTGAATGAACCTTCCCTTCCAAATTTTATTATGGGGTATCCCGAACTTGTTCAGGGCAAATGCTATAGTTACACAACTCCCCAAGGGGTCAGACCAAGGGGGCGATGGTGACAATGGATGGGATCTATGATTCCTGTGGCTGGACCTTAGACAATATGTCTAGGCGTCTCTACATATACCATAAGGATGGGAATCAATACATTTGTAGTTCTGGAGAGGGTCTTAGTTTAAGTTCTTAGAACTCAGACCAATAATTAGTATGGAATGTAGGGGACACATGGTAAAGTGGTTATTAAACCCGAAGTGAATGAGGACATAAGTACTTATTACAATGAGTTCATTTGGGAAGTATTTAGGTCCAGAGACCGAACATATAATATAGTTTGGGCCCATGGGGCAGTTCCCAGGCATTCTTATGTATCCCATAAGGATGGGAATCAAGCCATACGTAGTTCTGGAGAGTGGCATGGTATGGTACCAGTGAAAAAAATGAAAGGGGGCGTGCAGGTCTGGACCTCACACAAAAAGAAGTAGTATTTGATATATATTGTTTATCCTTTAAGGTGAATGGTTTTTTTAGTGAAGCGATAGACCTGGGGTAGAAATTCCCGGTATCATCTCAAAAATCAATCAATATACAGGCGTTGACAAATGGTATGGTGGATGATCGATACCGAATGTGATGTACCCTATGATGAGGTCATCACAATGCAGTTCCATTTTTCGTCGTGCGGCCAAGATGATATTATCACGGTCTGGGGTCATGTGTTAGGACCAGATAGCACAGTTTAAAGGCATATGTCTTGGACGTGTGAAGGAATGTGCGCGATGCGGTAAAGAATACCCGATGTGAATGAGGACGAGGTCCACATCATCACAGTGTGCAACTCTGGGAAAGGAGGCTTGGGCCAAGTGGGCAGTCAGGGTCAGAGGATAAGGGGCAGGAGAAGCTAGCTCCTAGATGATATCGACTCATAAACGCGATGTACGAGTGATCCCATGTATCCCATGAGGATGAGGATTAAGCCGCACATAGTTCTTAAAGAATATCATAGCATATGGTCTTAGAGCTCGGACCATGGGAGCCTCTAAGAATGCTGTATTGCATCTTTGTCCACTTGACATGGGGAGGTGAACTAAGGGATAGTGTGAAGAATGTCAAAATTCTACCTGGACATGATGTGGTGGAACACAATGTGAATCATGTAACCAACATTCAGGGCCTGAATGGACTGGCATGGCGATGGAGGATTACTGATGACCATGTTTACAACATAGCATCCTTTCGCATTATCCTGAAACAGGGACAAACAAATGAGCATCGACTACATACCATGATCTCAATGCGGACATGTATCGATTTGTGATCTGAAACCCTCATGGGCAGTGTCCCGTAACTGTAGGAGAGCCCTTAGGCCTAGCATCCATTCCGTTTTGGGGGTCCCTTTGGGTGTGAAAGATAATGGGGGCCCAAATGAAGGGTAACACGAAGCCTGAAAAGTGAATGGAACCTACCCAATATGAATCTGACACTCCACGTCCTAGACGAGAGTACTCTCGAACACATCGACGAACCACTAAAAAGGGTCGATGTGGCTCAACTTGAGAGCGGACAATTCATAGATGAGTATGGAACAAAGATATGGAAAACTCTCAGGAGAAAAACGGGGCATGGCACGGTGGCCAAAAACCCAATGCGAAGGAGGGCGTAAACATATACAACACCTACATATACCTCTCATGGAAGGGAATGGGCCAAGGGGCCTAGGTGACCGGAGATCTCTAAGAGATGGGGCTGGACCCAAAACCTAAATGTTTGGGTGGTCCTACGTATCCCATAAGGATGGGAATCATGCCACATGTAGTTATTCAAGGTTTAGTTTAACATCATGAAGGACTGTGCAGTTAAACATCATGCTGGATTGGCATGCAGTTTAGGGTCATGCAGGACCATCTAGTTTAAGGTCATGCATGACCATCTAGTTTAAGGTCTTGCAGGACCATCAAGATCAGGCAACGTATTGCTTGAGGAACATGGAATTAGTAGAAGAGATTATACGCTCACCATCCATGGTCACAAGGGAGTATGCTCTATTGGGATAAACCTTATGAACATTTAAAGGTCATTCCCATTTCAGATCCAACTTGGGAGGATTCCTACCAGGTATCATTGGAGTTTTCAGAGCCAGCACAAAGTTTCCTTGCAGGAAAGAGCATAGGCGAACCTTCTTGTTTAAGGCATGATCCATCTTGCTCTGATTCATTTCTAGATTGTACAGGGCACGTAGCCTATTCTCATCAACTGCTTATAATAAGCGAGATGAATTTCAGCCACTCTATCTGGCACATGTTGGTCATAGACCATTGTGTGCAATGAGGCCGACTGAACCTTGATGGTCAGGACGACCTCATTTCCATACCCTAGATAATATGGGGTCACCTGGGTGGAATGGCGAGTCGTCGTCTGATAATCCCTAAGGGCGTTGGGGATCTTATCCGGACAACTCTTCTTGTTCTAACTAACCATTTTCCACAAAATGTTACAGAAGGTTTTATTGAACACCTCGATCTACCCATTTTCCAGCGTGTGATAGTGAGAGGTGTGGTTCGAATGGATGTTGTACATAGTTTACAACTTTTAAAAATCAGCTTCTCAGAAGTTGTTTCCGTTATCAGTGAGGATAGCGTGAGTAACCCCAAACCGATGGATGATATTGGAACTCACAAAGTCAACGATAGAATGGGACTTGTCCTCCTTGAGCAGAACTTCTTCTTCCCACATGGAAAAGAAATCCATAGCGGTCAGAATGAGTCAGCATTGGTGAGCCGCTACTGGTGGGTATGGTCCTACGACATCTAATCCTCAGACTGCAAAGGGACATGAGTACATGGTAGTGTGGATAGGATCCGATGGCCGATGTACAAAGTTATCATGAACATGGAATGCATTGCATCATTTGGAAAACTAGATGCAGTCATGGATCATGGAGGTCCAAAAATACCCTAATATTTTGATCTGGGGAATAGTTTTAGTCCAGCCTGAGGTGCACCATAGGAACCTATGTGAACCTCTTGCATGACATGTGGAATCTCAACCCCTTGAATGCAACGGAGGATACCACCATCACACCCAATCTTGTAGATGATCTAGTCAAGACTGGGACCACTCTCAATGGTATACTGCAGCGTGAGGTGTCAGATTCAGTCCCGCTCAGCCCGATCTGGTGGGAGATTACCATGTTGGAGGTATTCAACCAAGGGTGTCATCTAATTGGAAATCATTCCGATCACTACATCCGGACGACCCAGGAGTACTGATGCAGAGGTACTGATGGTAATATGGCTTACATGTGGGCCGTAATCTCCATCTGGGGTAACCGGAGCTATGACTCTCCAATGTGCCACATGGATAATTCAATCATCCTATTTGAGCTCTGCAAGTGATGTAGCTAAGCTGGACAAGGAATCTTCTCGACCGTTCTATGACCGAGGGACATGGGTAACCTCTGGTCGAGAAGGGAACTGGTCCATTAGCTGGAGAGCATGCTCAAAAAATGGCATGAGCTCTGGATTTCTGACAACATAGTCGTTGTTGACCTGCTTAATGACTTTCTCAGAGTCCCCTTTCACCAGCAAATGGGGAATGCCAATTTCGAGGGCCAGCTCGAGGCCCGCAATGAGGGCCTAATACCCTACATCGTTGTTAGTGGAACCTTCTGAAAACATGAATGACTATGGTAGAATAGCTTGGGCCGGGGTAATAAAGATGATACCTAGGACAACTCTATTGAGTCGTGGATCATTGAGCCTCCTACAGTGGGGTTCCAGGAGGCACTATCAAAGGGCATTTTCCAACATGGGATGGCAAGATTTCCCAAGAGGATTTCCTCCTCAGGGAAATCCAGGTCTAGGGACCGATCAGTGGGGGTTGTATGGGTAGCTAGAATGTATGCCAATGCATATCCCTTGATAGCCTTCTAAGGGACAAACCTGATATCGAACTGCTGGAGGATTACCGCTGACCGTGCTAGATGACTAGTCAACATGGGTTGATTCAGAATATACATTAGTGGGTCTTCCCAAGAGACCATCTATACCTCATTGTGCTATAGGTAATGTCGCAATTTATGTACTATGAATACTATCATGAAGCAACTCTTCTATATTGGGGAGTATCTAGTCTTTTTATCAAGGAGCATGCAGCTGAGGTAGTAGAGAATGTTTTTGATCCCCTCATTGTTCTTATGGGCGAGAGGGGCATCGAGGGATCATTCCTAGGCATTGACATAGAGGGCTAGTGGCTTCCCGATGATGAGTGGCATCAGGACCAGAGGCTAGAGCATATACAGCTTGATTTCCTCAAAGGAGGTCTGGCACTCCTCGTCCCACTCGTAGGTAGAGCCTTTCTTCATGGGCCGGGAAAAGGACTCACACATTCCATCTAAATTCTCAATGAATCATCATATGTAGGCTATGTGTCCTTGGAAACATTGAAGCTATCGAATATGACTCGGGGGGAGGCATCTGGCTGATGGCCATGATCATCTCTTGGTAGATCCCGATTCCCCGGTGCTAGACACCAAATCCAAGGAACTTTCTAGAGGTGATCCCAAAAGCATGCGTTAATGGGTTCATCATCAGGAGGCTTAAGCAAGGGAAGCTGAACACTTTCTCAAGATCCTTGAGATGGTCCTAGCGCTTGTGATATTTGACCACCAGAATGTCCACATATCATTCCACCAATTTCCCAAGGATTGGTTTGAATATGAAATGCATGGTCTGCTACTAGGTGGAACTTGCATTCTTCCGGCCGAATGGCATAACCTGGTAACAGAAAGTACCTTGGGGGCCCTAATGTATATGGACTCCTCATCCTCGAGGGACATCCGGATCCAATTAAACCTTGTGTAACCATCCATGAAGGAGAGGGCTTGGAACCCAGCCACAGCTTCAATCAAAAATTCTATCACTGGAATGGGAAAACCATACTTCGGACAATGGCGGTTGAGATCGTGGAAGTCGAGAAAGACTTCGATCTATCCATTCTTCTTCCTGACTGGTACAATGATAGAAAAACATATATGGTACTGGACATCCATAATAAATTTTTCCCTGATGATAATGTTGACATTGGCCTTGACAATGGAACTATGGGAAGGGTGCATCTTTCTGGGAGGCTGCTTGAACCTGCGATGATTTGTCGGGAGACTGAGGCAGTTAATGGATACCTTAGGATCTAGTCCTAGAATCATGTCGAAACTCTAGGAAAACAAGTCATAGAGCTATTTACGGATGCCTACATACCGTTGTTTCTCCTCGGGGGGTCATGGCAGCACTGATCAATGTGGGTCTCCAGTCTGCCTTCCTTCATAGGTTCACATGTACTAACTCGTCGACCGTGGCAAAGAAGGATTCTTCAAATACTGGTGGAGCATACTCTATATCCTCTTCTCAACATATAGAGGGATCTTACAAAAGAGATGTTGCTTCTAAATTACCAGACCCTGATGGGAGGCTGGTACCAGTTTGAGCGGCATTAGTTATTACATCGGGGAACTCTGGAACTGCCGAGACCATAACGATGAAGGCTATCGATCCAATCCCATCTGGTCTTCAACCCACGGTGCCATACTGGATGATATCAAAGAAATAGTGGCACGTAATCTTGAGATGATTAAACCTTTCCTGGCAAAATAGACACATATGAAGTACAACCGCTGCCATGGGGCGGACATCCTGATATCGTACAGGGGTGGGAGGCTCCGGGATCTCCTGAGCCTAGTTCGTGTAGGAGTACGATGTGATTTTACATCGTCACCGGGAATTGGGAATATGCCTTCCTCTTGTACCAAATACAAAAAAAACTTCCCCATGTCAAGGGTCGTGGCCTCCAATAGATCGATTAAGAAGATGTAGGCATCATCCAGACCTTCCCAGGGGTTAGTTGTGATCGTGGCGGGCTCAACCTCACTTTCCATAATATGCTTATCCTTGCTCTTATAATAGTCATCATCCAGATAAAGAAGTTCATAAGAGGCTAAAATAAATGCATCACCTTGGAGTATGCCTACTTGACTATTGAGGGGGTACATGGGGCAGTTGTGATATGATGAGGGGGTCGTCGCGTGCAGGTGGATCCATGGCCTACCCATCAATGCATTGTACACTGTATCTTGGGAGACAACCATAAACTCAGTGCTAGAAAATAGGCAATTGAACTGGGTCCTCAAACGGATCTTGATGACCAGGTTTTTCTATATCCTGTCATATCCCTGGATTCACAAATCGGAGGGAGTCAGTTCATCTTCGGATTGCCCTACCTTCTGCAGTTTCTATGTCGGATAAGGTTGATCCTAGAGCCGGTGTCAATGAGATAGCGGTGAATAACGACGCCATTATATTGACATGTGACATACAACGGGTGGACGTGCCAATATATGAGGTAGACTTCATCCTTTCTAGGGAATGAAATTATTTCCTTGTATTCAGCATTCCCAACTATTTTAGCATGAAAGGCTTCGACAGCTTTTACCTCTGTCTCAAACTGGAGGGGGCTTCTTAATGCCTCGGCAAGTGCTTCGCGCATATCTAGAGACAAGTGAAGGTCTTCAAGAATAGAAAGACTTGTTGGGATTCTGGAAAGGTTTTTGAGAACATAATACTTCCATGCCAGGCGTGAGATTCTGCTTGCGGGAAGCGGCACTGTGGCATAAGGCATACCGGGAGCTTCCGGCCAGAATGGCGGCTAACTGGTTTTGGGTATATCCCCATGTTCACTAATTGAAGCCTGAAGAGTAGCTATCAGATGAGGACCGGACGACTGAGATTTTCATGTAGTGGTTCGAAACTGGTTGTGGTACGACTGAAGTGGTTCTGCCTGATTCAGTAGAACAAACTGTGGTGGAGGCAGGCCTGTCGACACCGAGTGAAGAGGCTACACATGCTGGGTTCTATGCTGGCCCTACTGTCTAGTCTCAGTGGCATGCACAGCCTGGCTAGAGGTGCCAACTGAAGTGCCCCAACAACCCATATTTTCACGGCTCTGTCGACGTTGGCATCATCTGGGGAAGTTGGCGAGGTCCTTCTAGCGTTCCCCCTCACCGGGAGTCATATTGGGGAATACCAACTTGACAGTGCTAACTGAAGCCTACCCTTGAATGTCACATCAAGATTCATCCATCACTGGGTGGATTCTGGGAGGGATCCCCATATATGGGGGCATAATGTCACCGAGAGTGCCGAATGAAAATGGCATTGTTGGGGCTTGTTTCTTTTTCTTGTGTCATTGATGCTTGCTCTTATAGGAAGAGGCCGACTGAGATGATGATGCAGAAGTAGTGGTCGTAGCTTCTTAAGGCTCCAACTGATTCAAGCATTCATGGATAATTAAATGGGTGTGGGTGACCACTTAGTGGGCTATCCTGTTGTCATTTTTCTGAGACCCGCGGTCAGAAACATGATGCCACTCACCTTCGCTGTCGCTACTGCTATCTGGCCTTACAAAGACCCCGACCACTTGTGTTGGGGCCTGGCCTAACCTGACTATGTTGTTGTCAATCTGGTCTTGAAGCCATTCCTTGATCACATATCATTGCTTAAGGGTGCGCCCCAAAATACAGTGATAAGGTCTATAGTTGGGGCGATCTGTGAGATTCACCTCTTCTAGCTTTCTTTACTAAGGCAGTCATACAATTCCTTACTCCAAGGAATTACAAAAGTAATAGGGGACCTAAGCCTCATTGAAAAAATAGGTCCGATTTCTTATGTCTGGAAAGGGGGTTATCGGGTCCCGAACCTAATGAGGGGTCGGAGGATCCTACTGAGGAGGCAGAACTTGATTATCTCACCTAGGTAGTGGAAGTGCATTACACGGAGGCACCTGTCGATTTTGAGGCGGTTGCTGCTAGGATGGAAGTAATGCCTGTGGGGGTGGACCTATGTGAGGCAGTGAAGATGGCTCTACTGGTAGTAACTCTAGCTATCTGGGGGCCTCTATCGGGGCCACCATGGCGGGCTCGTCTCTGATAGCCCACCTTTCCAAAATTACAGGGGGCAACAGATATGCATGAATGGCCTGTTGCAGGGCTTCTTCAAGGTGTTGAGCCTTATCTGAGAAGTCTCATAACCCTCAGGGATATTTATGAGTGATCAGAGAGTGAACCCGCTTCGTCTTGACATTCCCTATGGACATCCTCAGTAATTTATGTTGAGTCAGTGGCATGTCAAGGGAGTATATGAGCCCCTTCCACTGGGTGATAAAGTCTGTGACTCGCTCATCAGGCCTTTGTTTTCACTTGAAGTGGTCTGGTATATCGTCTTCCTGGTGGTAGAGCTGAACTGGTAGAGGAATTTCCTGCGAAGTTCCTCATAGTTGGTCACCGATCTGCTGGGGAGCTGGTTGTACCAGACAAATGTCGGCCCCTCTAGTGTCTGAACAAAACAGCGGAGCATGGCAGCCTCCTGCAATGTTGGACTCCCTAGCATAGACACAAAACATGAGTTTAAGTGGGATTGGTGCTAAGGCAGGTCACCCGTACCATTAAAGGGAGAGAAGTTGGTATTCTTGAGACTCGGAGGTGCTGTAATATCATCCACCCATGTCAGGTATGGCTTCCCATTTGGTGGGATTTCCACCTGTCGCATTTCCAAAACTTCTAGGTGGGAGATGAGTCCCTATATTGGATCAGCTAGATGTGGGTCCCTATTTTTATGGGGATCCCTAACCACGAGCGTCTTTTCGACTTCTTCAATGTGGTAGGTAAGCTCAACGGCTCATGGTGCGGCTGGTGGAGTGATCCTTGGGGCAGCTAGGGGAGCCCGAGCGAGGTTTCGTTGATTTTCACGCCGCTCAGGAAGGATTGGTGAGACATACCGTGCCCTATTTCCATGAGCTCCGACTTCTGCCCTGTCAGCAAGTGCGGCATGATCTGGGTTTCCTGGGGGTAGCTCGCGAAAGAGTAGTTGTCCCTGCCCCTGATGCCCTGGCCTAGGATCACTATAATAGGGTCGTCGCTCTAAAATGTGTTCAGCCTGAAGTTCATCGACCAACTTCTTCTTCTTAGCAATATTCTAGCCCAATTTGGCCTTCTCAAGATCATCCTTTGTCTTTTTCACTGAATTCTATGGGTCAGAGTTCATAATAGCTCTGATGTGCTCATGGAACTTACAAGAATTTTGGCTGAGTACTAATGCCTTAGTGGGCGGAGGGAGACATTGGAGGTTCCTCTGTTGATGAGTAATCCTACCAGATGGGTCTTGTAGTGGTGTCATGTCCTCATGGAGGATGTTCCCATCCATAATTTCCAGCTCTTTTTCCCCTCTCGAAAGATCGGTCATGTTTACCACAACTCTTCTCGGGGGGCATGTCTTCAATGTCGCCTAGCGAGTCGGGATGTAGACAAAAAGCACTGAAGAGGAGGGAGGAGTAATTCCCCCAACCACAGACTTTCACATGGGGGTATCATCCTTAATAATATTGTATAGTACATGAAAACTCTGAACGCATTGCTATTGGATGACCTTGTGGTGACCCGATGACTTGGGGTGCTATACCGTGGGGAGCGCAGCCAGATCAACCAAATGAAATTGTTTGTCGATGTCTTCAAGGTGCACTTGGCTCTTAGGATAAGACACTCACTGGTGGAATAGATGGATGTGAGTCGGCCAGGGGGTCTGGCAAAAACATTCAAACTCCTCCAGGGTGAGAGATTCTTGTGCACAAAAATATGGTCCCGTGACTACCAAAAACTTCTTAGGAAAGTGTCCATCAACAAGGATGGTCAAGAAGCTCCTCGACTCATATTCCGGGTTTGGACCTTGATTTCTCCTCCTATCAACTAGGGGTGGATGAGAAAAATTTAGGGACACTAAGGTAGACCGTTGGGACGGCGGGCTGGCCGGCAGAGAATACGACGAGTGGGCCAACTAGCTGCTGATCCTCAGGTTGTCCTATGAGGATTGTAGCGACCTAGCCACTATGTCACGATTGGATGGACCGGAAACCAATGCTCTTGAAACAGTATCAGTGCCTTCCAAGTGTGATCTATGTCGCGAATCTTCCACATTAACTGCCCAAATATTTCTCTGCAGTCTCTATCCGGGGTAGAGGGAACTTCTGAAGATGGTTGCGGTGACTGCGCTGTCGGTCCCTGTGGACATGCCATTTTCCCTTCCTCTGTGATATACTTTCATAGGGAGATAGGGATCCTATGGACCTCGCATTCCAAGAGTACGAGGCTGATGTGCCTCGTTCCTGCCCCATCCCTTGACTCGGAGGACTGAGGGGCGGGTTCCAGCACAAAGTCATACTCCGCCACAGAGTCCGAGAAGCGGACTAGTTTGATTCATGTCCATCCCTTCCCAGAATTCCACTTGCGGTGATGACTACCTTTTATCCTACCCCTGAGTGGAACTTTGGGGCAAGCCCCACTTTCGGCATGAGGAGGTCCCTCAGCCATACTGCTGCTGGGGTGGAGAGATCTCCCGCCAGGGTAGACCACGGTGCGAGGAACACTAGGGAAAATGTCTAAAGGGACATGGGGACGACCTCTATGCAAGCGAGTGACCTGACATGCAATTTCTCCAGACCTATGGTCTATAGAAGGGGGAGTGACCCCGTATGTAGTGTAGTGAGCATGGTAGAGATCCCCATACGGAGTGTTGCTATCACGGGGGAGACCCTCGCTTAGGTTGAAAGTGGCACGAGGAAGACCTCCAATCCGAGGTCAAAAGCAGGGAGGGCCCGGACCTTCTGTAGTGGCGGTACAGAGTGAGGCTTTGCACTGGGTAGCATTTTCTCGGATTGGTCTGCAGTGGCCATCACCTATGTTGGCGACTGAGAGAGTCCTCCCAGCCTTCCTTTGGGACGGTTGGGACCTCGATCCAAGTTATTCGTATAACATCCCCTGCTCAACGTATGCAGGGAGATGGGGATATGAGTCAGCAGTGGCTTGGTCCACAGTAGTAATTGATTTTAACAAACCACAGTGGGCTCCCTATGCAATTTGCGCCCGACACTAGTGTCGGGTATAGGAACCAGAGCCGGTGGTGCAGGTGCGAGGCCTACCTACTTCTTGACTCGAAGAACCGGGATGCGGAATTGACACAACAAGGTAGGAGTCCTCGCCGAGAGCCCTTGGAGCGGGGCTCCAATCGGGCCAACCCGGACATCCCCTACTTCAGCGGCTTAGGGCATAGATTTTTCAAGGTTTTATGGGGACAATCTCTCGAAACGAATAAATGTAGGGGTGTGGTGCAGAGGCTCCCTATGCGGCCCTCAGGGGGTGTCGTTGACTGCGAGGCACATTCGCCTCTAGACCTAGGTGCTCCATATCCCTAGTGGGGATGATCCCCACCTCTTAGTTCATGTGTACAAGGTCATTAATAACCCTTCGCTGGATAATTTTTGATGGTGAGAGGGGGCGTGGGTGCCCAGAAGTTGTGGAGTTTGTGGTCGTCCTGACAAATTCGGAACCGTACAGGGTGGCCGCATCAATATTCCCCTTACCCCAGCACTGGTGGGCATGTGGTTATCGGGTACCAAATGCATTGACCTGATTCATGAAGGAAGTGATATTAACTAATAATACTGATAAGAAATGAAATCGACAACTAGTTCCTCAACGTCGTTCTAGGATCTATGTCCAATAAGAGGGATCGACACTGACAACGTCGTAGAATGGAATTCTCAACGTCCCGACTGCCACAACATCTAGTGAGTTTCACATTAGGCCTGTTGTTTTCTTGGTGGGACATGGTACCAGATAACGGGGTCTGGTGACATGATAATCTATTGGTTCCACAATCATTAGTATTCTCTATATTGAGGAGAAGACCTTCACCTCGGGTTCACCATTTCTATTTCGGACGCTTTTTCCGGGGCATGCACTTCTGTCACATGGAGGACGCACAACTGTTACCCTGCATTCCCACATTCCAAAGGCAGGAGGCATCCGCTCCATATTTAGGGACATCTAATCCTTGATTGAAAATGGATGATTGGATGATAGTTTTTCCTCCCGTGCATTTCTCCTCAGATCTCATCCCCAATTCCGGGACTCCCTCATAGATTTATGATGTTGTTCATGAAACTCTTCCCTTGTGCCATATGTTCATGGACACTAGTTAATTACACTGCTACTATCATGACATTCCAGGGTTCCTAGTCAGGGAAGTAACTTTCGGTTAGGGGAGTAGTCACATTGGGAACCACTGGTGTGTCTGGACACTAGGGGATTGGAATGTCTGTCTTCTGTTCCTTATTATAGAGCTTCTAGAGGGCACGGAAGTCTGAGGAATCTCACATCGAATGTGGGGAATCATATTCCATTGGCATGTATCTAAGGTTTTCCACAGCTTCCCTTGTTTAACATAGGGTATGTTGGAAGTTTGATATCCAGCGAAGATAGATCAGATTGATCAGAACACATATTAGATTGGATCATATGAAGGAACCCCCTAGAGGGAATGCTGATATTGGGGCCAACACGTGGGTGGCTTCCCGATTGTTGTTATACCGAACAGGGAATGGGTTTCAAAAATTCCACTGGGATGTGGCACCTATGGTGGGGATCATGATGGGTGACAGAAGGTTCTGTGAATTGGATGGTTAATTGGATGTAACTGTCATGCGATGATGATAGTTTTGGGCTTGAGCCTCAAAGAGACTTCCTACGTATCCCTGTGGCAAGGAATCGAGGTCCGCGTAGTTCGATGAGATGACGGGATGCTTGGGGAGGTGACCCGTGAGAATGGATGCGTGGATGGGACCCAGAAGAAATGGAACCTATGGGTTGGGTCATGAGCTTCCCGATATTCATGGGATCGAGGTAGAGATTCGGATGAGATGAGAGTGATGGGCTTGAACCTCATGGAGGCTTCCTACGTATCCTCAGGGCAGGGAATCATTGTCCACGTAGGTCAAGAGGCATTTGGGGATTACGCTTTGAGGTGGCCCATGGGGTCGGTATACCGACATGAAGGTGGACATGGGGTCCTAATGGATGGTGGTCATGAACCTCAAGGAGGCTTCCTACATACCCTACCTTGACATGGTTCAAAGTCCCCATAGATTGGGATGGGTTGGGGAATACACTCTGAGGCGGCCCAATTGTTGGGTTCTTGGGCTTGAACCTCATTGGGACTTCCTACGTACCATTCCTTGACATGGTTCAAAGTCCCCATAGTTTAGGATGGGTTGGGGATTACACTATTAGTGGGCCCAAGTGTTGGGTTGTGGGGCTTGAACCTCGTGGAGGCTTCCTACGTACCATGCCTTGACACAGATAAAAGTCACAGTAGTTTGTGATGGGTTGGCGCTTACACTCTGAGGTGGCCCAAGTGTTGGGTTGTGGGGATCATTCCTCGTGGAGGATTCCTATGTACCAGGACATGACATAAATCATAGTCCCCATAGCTCAGGTTGGGTTGGGGCTTACACTCTGAGGCAGACCAAGTGTTGGGTTGGGGCTTGATCCTCATGGATGCTTCCTACGTAACATGACTTGACATTGATCAAAGTCCCTATAGTTCGGTATGAGTTGGGGCTTACACTTTGAGGCGGCCCAAGTGTTGGGTCTTGGTTGGTGCTTTCTCTAAGCTCACGTAAGTCATGCTCGGTGTGAGAGATAATAGATAGCAGAGACCTGACGATCATGTTTCGAAAGGTGCATCCAATGGAGATGGAGTGGGGATTACACATGGAGTGGCCCAAAGAGGAAACATGGGCTTATGCGTGTTTAGAAGCCTGAGAAGTCAGGGCTTAATCGATGATGGAGGCCCGTGGGCAACAAAGCGCGGAAGGAGAGGGACTCGGTGTCGAAGAAAGGAGAAGCACAGTTTCCCACCACGCCCATCGCTGGCCCACGGGACTGAAGATGAAAGGAGGAGCAGATATGCTGCCTCCTGCAATGAAAGCTAGGTTCTTACACCAAGGTGTCTACCCTTTCCCCCACGGACAAACGCCACTCCAATAATGAGGATATCATCCCCAGTAAGGGGTGATCTCATCCCCATAGAGATGAGTGGGCATGGAGAATGTCCAAGGCAGGGGACCCTGTATTTGTGGCACGGGGCCAGGTTACAGTTTAACATCATGTGCTGAGGACGATGGTGCTTGGCAGTTTAATGTCTTTCAGCTCGGAATAAGTGGGTGCACTCCGCACCCCTATGGCTTACATACTTGGTACCCTCTACTCCATGTGGAAGGGAAGGCATTAGCAACGTCATGGCGAGGGGTTATCATGGAGAAAACCTTCGAGGGTCCATGTTAACATTTTTATGAAAAGAAGAAATAGTTGTTTGTGTGCCTATGTGAAGAAGAATACGGTGGAGCAATGAAATCGGAAAAACCGTCCAAGGTACTTTGAAGTTACTTCATACGAGCCTAGAAGGTCGTTTGAAAAAACGATTCATGATGTGGATGCCTGGGGGGAGAGAGATGCCCGCGAATGGAATCATTGAGATGAGAATCAGACACATGCTGAGAGTTATGCTCACAAAGTACCTAGGTGAGGGATCTCAGGAAATTGTACGCAACCTTTGGGGAATGTGCATGAAACATGTAGCATGGTGTGAAAAAAGCAGGTCTGGCACAAAATCAATGAGTATTAGTGAGAAAATGAAGTTGAGGGATTGCGTAGAACTGAAAGGATTGCGCGTAGGGAATAACAATTGTGCAAAATTGGGAGAGAATTAACGTAATGACTAGGGTGCACGCAATTGAAGGGGATTGTGCGCAATTCCATGGGTGTGCGCAATTGAATGGAATTGTGCAAAATTGGCCAGCCTGAATGCAAGTGGAATGGATTGCATGCAAGGGGTAGTCCCCGAAGGGATTGGAATTAATTATTAAACCAAGGGGATATCATGAGAAGGAGGACCCCTATGCGACTTGGCACGAAATGAATCGTACCTGAAATCCATCTATGTGTCTACAGAAAGATAATTTCCTGCATGAGATACTGTTCAGATTCTTTATCCCTGAAATTGAAGTGGTTTACCTTCAATTTATAGGTGTCCGGGGGAGCAGAAAATAGGTCGGCGAGAAATAATTGCGTGCCGAGGGATGCAGTTTGAAATGCCAACCACGTGGGGTGGGGCACGAAATATTTCACGCCCACACCGCAGAACTCTCACGAATCACGAAATGTTCTTCGAAGGGCACATTTTTTCACATACATATGAATTTTTTTTGTGCGCCTCCTCCGGGCCCCCAGACTCGGTCCCTGGATCCGAATATGACTTTTCTTTTTTGTTTGGAAACCTTCTTCATCACTTGATCATTTTTTGGAATCTACAGTACAAATATATGATTTCTCCTTCAGGGTCAAACTTCTGGCCTTCCCTTCTGAATATAGTGAGAAGCTTTTCTGCCAAGCTGATCCTCTAGAGAATGATACACATTTTCTGGAATGTGAATGAGTTTGCCTTCCTCCCATTTTCACTACCCATGGGGGATGTTCACAAATGATGGCTGGGATACCAAAGAGAATTGGTCATACCACTTTGCTTTCTGAGGTGTTGTTTTCGTGGCACAGGTGGATTGTGAGTCTATCTGTGGGTTGTACACACCACACCGATTTGTGAGGTAATTTCATTTTACGTAGATACTGACTCTGAACATTTATCGTGGGGTGAGTCATGGGGAGCACCCTTTTGAAATGAGGCATATGAGGCTCATGATCTCCTGGGAGGATGGGAGGAGGCAAAATGAGAAACCTCCAACTAATGCTGCATTCAGGCCAGTGAAAGGGTATTTTAAGAGTAGGGAGTTAGCCAACCAAGGGGACATGTTAAGAAGAAAATAATCCAGGTAAATGATTGAGTGTATCCTCAACCCAGAGGTCTGGGTTGTAGAAAGATGGGTGTGTGTGTTGGTGGCAGTGTGACGGTAGAGGTGAGTCATGAACTATCAAATCCTATACCAAGTGGAGAGAAAGATGCAACGATAGGCCCAGTAGCCGAGAATAATTTGGGTTAGGAATAGAGGAGGTTTCCTAGAGGGTTTTGTTGGATTTGTAGTCAAGATCTTGTGAGGTGGCTGCGCCACATAGATATGCCTCTAGATGTTGTCTTTCTAATGGACTGGGAAAATAGGGAGGTCAACTAACAATTCCATAGCCCTATCTGGATCAGGGATCATTTAAACCACTATGAAATCGACCATTCAGAGATTTTTCTTTCCAATGAAGGATTTTTATTATCCCAGGATGAAGGGGAAATGTATGTTGCTGAGCTGGATTACTACATCCTTTCTCAGGGTACTCCGTGTCTATTAGTGAGCGAGGTGAAAGTACAACTGGGTATGAGTGTCCTGCCTCTAGAATTGTCTGCTGAGTAGAGGGAGCACTTCCCTTTACATGGGGATTCAGATAGCTCCAGAGGAGATGAGGGTGTCAGGGGAAGTCCATTGGAAGAAGGTGAAGTTGGGAATTAAATGATCAATGATTTCACTAGAGTTGTCAAGGTAACATCTTGACCATTCTATTGCACCATGATTTTATCCATGTCACACTAGCTTCTCGTTAAACAATTGTTATCCACAATTTAGCCTTATGAGTGGGATTCCCACCTATGTACCTACTTATGCAAACTCAGGATCTGCACCTGGGTCGACGGTCATTGTAGAGTCGATCAGAGTTGTAGAAAACACAATGGCTTCCTAGAGTCTTCATAATTCTAGAACATATATGGGGGTAACATCATGGTGTAACATTGATGACAAACCATGAATAGAAGTAGTCCTTTGACCATCATAAGCCTCATTCTGATAGTGCTCCAAGCTATTATCTGTTGAACTAAAAGATGGAAATTGCATCTCTATTCTGAATAGTTCTTTAGATGGCATGGGATATACTGGAAGGGGTGACTGGGGTTCCTTAGGCCCCACTATTGATGGGGGGTGCGATTATAGTAGAATTAGATGACTAGTTTGTCCAAACTATAGTAACCAATGTAACGAGTGGATCTAATGGTGGGACAAAACAAGAGATTATTGATGTTGAGTCTGAAGATGAAGATCGGCCCCATGATGTGGATCTTATTGCAACAACCCATGAAAAACCCAAAATTCCAACTATGATACCTAAGGAAGATCCCCCTCCCTCCCCCTCTCTATGCTTATGGTAGTATTATCACAGTACAATCCCGTTGACCTCAATAACCAATATGAGACTTATTCTGTGGAAGATGATATCAATAACATCTACCAAAAATCATGAATGCTGAACAAGAATTTAATTGGGGAGAACACATAAGATAAATGGATATACTAGATGGGGAGGTTTCATTCTTGAATGCGAAAACTATGGGCTGCAAGATTGGATTCCAATCATCCTAAATTACTCAATCAAGACTATATGGAATAGAAAATACAGGAATATGACCACTACCACAGTGTGGGCAGGTAGTGGAGGAATTCTGTAAACATCAAAAGACTTTAGGAGGATAATCATGGGATCCAATACATGAGGTAACATGAAAATGTGTATTTTTCTTTCCTCGAGGAATAATCAAGACTCATATCATGGAGGAAAGCCCATTTGGAAGAGGATGAAGAACAGATGAGGCGATCTTCTCAATAGATTTCCATTATCCGAGCCAACAAGGAATGGGCTCGAATCAAGGATGATGAAGTACACACCATTTCCATCGAGGAAGAGTAGGGACATAATTGGAAACATCAGATCCTGGATTCCACAACCCAGAGAGTGATAGAGCTAGGAAGCTCTATTGAAGAGGTCAACTAGTCTATGGTAGGGGAAATACATGGGAATTGTAACTTATGTGAACTCATAAACATACATTAATGCTTTTCTTGTTTATATTGGTTGTGTGCATGAGTTCTGTTATCTGTTTCGGCTGATTCATTTCCATCACATCTGTGAAATATCCAACAATCAATACCTATGTTCACATGGCTTGTGCCTAATGTGATAAATAAGGGATGGCTGCATCATTATTCCATTTGAATATGAGAGTGACAACCAATATCTGGGAATACAAGGTTTGAACGATTGCTCTAGGTTTTCTGAGAAAAAAGTGGGAGGACTGAATGGAGAATGATGTTCTCAAAACAATCAAATGTTCCCTATCCTAACGTGCTTTAGTGCACAAGTGGGGTAACACCAGGGTCCTTGGAATCAATCCAAACATAGGGGAGTGGAATGTGTGAATCATGATACAATGAATTTGAAACACAATTTGGATGGCACAACAATGAAGGATAACTGTGAACTGTGTTCAAAACATAGCATCCTTATTATGCTATCCTGAAATGGGGACAACAAAAAAGTTATGACTAGTGACCATATTCGAAACACAAGGCCAGACACAAAATGTCATCTATAGAATTCTAGAACATTTTCCTAGGAAATTAGGCGATCCATAGGCTGGTCATTTATAATTCTAGTAGATTCCATTAGACATGAATGAGGATGATAATCCAAATAGAAGGCACAAAATGTGTGGAGGGGGAGTGAGGGGTGGTTCTAATTGAGTCCAACACTATTGAAATTATGCCACCGTGATAAAAATACATTAGGTGAGTGCATCAATATAATTATGGATTATACTCATCTCCTGAAAGGATCACTCTAGACAGAAACTAATATGGCCCATTGTTTAACGTCATGAAAATGAGGACGATAGACATGTATTTTACCATATTTCAGAGAGGATATAGGCAATGAATGGTTCTGAAAGGGGGGGACAAGGCCATGACAACCATATTATAGGGTTTTAAATGTATTTGGTTTGATCTAGGAACTATAAATCTAGATTTCACTAAATATCATTCTAGGGATGGAATCAATCCATATGTAGTTTTAAAACACCCATAAAGTTTAACGTTGTGTGGTAAAGACGAAAGAGGGAAGAGATAAATGAAGGTGTACATGATAGGGTAACTATAAACCTTACATAAATGATGAATTAAGGAAGTCTACACCACATCATGTGCCTCCAACAGAGATATTAGGAAAATGTGCCGAAATGAATAATTTTTAGGCTAGACCCTAGGTGAAATGCTCAGGTGTTTCTTCGCATCCTATAAGGATGGGAATCAATATGGTTGTAGTTTTAAAACCACCATGTGGTGATAGAGCAACACTAGATAAGGAAACCCACTCTGGTGGATATTCTAAAGCATCCAAAAATTATATCAAGGAATACAAATCTTATCGAGGGTAGAATCATTGTTTAAGGTCTTGATTTGATGACCTGGTCACCCAAAAATGAAATGCATGGTGCGATTCATATTCTGACATGAGTGAGGACTGTAAGAGTCAACACAACACCACAAGTTCCTAGTGGGATTCTTTATAAAATTTACCAGAGGCCGCCCAACATGGTGATAAACCCGATGGAATGTACTTGTGTGTTTCTATATATCCCATGAGGATGGGAATCAAGACATACATAGTTCTGTAGGAACCATATAACATAACATCATATAATGGACAGAGAGTGAAATGGGATATCCCAAAGGGGGAGTCTGTAGTGCAAAAATTATTGACCCAATGTGAATGAGGACTAATGCAGTACTTACCACACCATGCAATCCTAGGGGAAATCATTGGTTGAGAGACCAAAGATGGAAAAATTTAGTCTTGGCCCGAAACAAAAGTGTTTAATCATTCCATAATACCCCATTATAATGGGAATAAATACATACATAGTTATCATATTATAGTTTATATTTATGTGGGATGAATGTAATATGTGGTTTGGGTGCACCAGTACACATCAAACCAAAACCACTAAGCCCACATGATTTGTGCTCAATGTGGGAGACAAGATTTAGTGATGGGATATTCCTGGTTTAGGAAGGCACGAATTAAGGGAAATGAAATATTAGGTTAATGACGTCACAATATTATTTTAATTCCTACAAAACTCTTATAGGTACGTGGAGGGGTAAAACCGAGTGGGTTTGAATTCCATTTAAACATAATGAAATGGACATATGTGAATCATAGCATCTGATATCTAGATCGCATTAATGGTGGCTTGATTATGGAGGATAATTTTTGACCATGTTCAAAACATAGTGTCCATACCAAATTAGCTTGGAGTTGGGATATACAAATGAGGGCCGACCACTGATCATGTTCAAATCTTGTGACCTGTCAAAAAATGTCAACTAATGTCTTTCGAGGCGTTGGCCCAGGATGATAGGTGAGGCAATTTGGCTTGAGACCAATCCATAAAGCGGGTCCCTTTAGACATGGAAGAGTATGTAGATCCAAATAAAGGGATCATGTTGCAGGGAAATAAAATAAGGGAATATCTATGTAGAATCCAACACTTTGGGCTCTATGCCATGGCGCATCTGAGTACGCCAATGAGACATGTCAGATAGAGGGAGACACATGTTGCAGTTATTAAAAAACATGATGCGAATTTTGATAGTAAGAGTACATTCTATGCCACATTATCCCAGGGGTAACTTTAGTTCATCGGACAAAAGGTGGAATTTGAGATCAACCTGATATGAGTTGTATTGGTGTTCTTATGTATCCCATGCGAATGGGAATCAAGCCACATGTAGTTCTGGAAACATTTGTGTAGTTTATCATCATGTGAAAAGAATTTGGGAGAATTGAAGGATGATCCTCTAATGGAAATACATGGAATGTCTATCGTAAACCCAACACGAATAACGACCAAAGAGGTCTTCACCACACCACATGCATCCTACATAGTTTGGGCCAAGGGTCTAGAATGAAGGTAGGATATGAGGTACCTGGGGCTAGAACAGAAGATGAAATGTCTAGGTGTTACTACATATCTCATGAGGATAAAAATCATGCCACATGTAGTTATGGAGAATAAAATGGTTGGGTACCAATTCAATGGGAAATACTATCATGCATGTCTGGCCCATGCACCAAAAGAAGCTGCATTTGATGGATCATGTTTGTTCTTTAGGGTGGATATGTTTTTTTGTGAATAAACAAACCTTGAATGGAGAAATAGGGAGTCACTGCATGAATCATCCCTTATATAGGCCTTGGAAAACATCGTGGTGGATGACCAATACAATACATGACGTCTCTTCAATAAAAACGTCACAATTTGGTGACTTTTTTCATCGTGCGGCCGGGGTTATAGTGTCACAGTTTTGGGTCGCATGATGGGACAAACCCATGCAATTTAACGTCATTAAATAATGACACAATAGTATAAGTCTTTTGGGACCATGATATATAGTTTTACATATTATGTCTTGGATTCCCATAGAATAATATGGATCTAAAGAAAATTCACATGGTGTGATAAATCATACCCAATGCGAATGAGGACGTAAGTCCAAACTATATCACATGTATCCCCATAGGAAGGGAACCATAGGATGAGGGGATTGAAAATATCGGAGTATATGGGAATGGAATAGAATAAATAATTTCCGACCATTCCTACATATCCCATAAGGATGTTAATATATCCATACTTAATTTTGGAAGATGTTATTCAGTTTAACGTCTTGCAATAAGGATGTGGATTGAAGAGACTAACATCTAAGGGGGAGTACATGGTGTGAATATAAAAGACCTGATGTGAATGAGGACATAAGTCCTCATCTTCCACACCATCAAATCCTATAAGATTCAATTCCAAAAGTATGTAGGGAAGAGAAAATTATCAGATCCTAAGCTAGACTCGAAGAAAAAATGTCCGGGTGTTCCTAAATATCCCATAAAGATTTCAATCAATCTGTACGTAGTTCTTATGATTCGTGCAGTATAACATGATATGATAAGGATGAGTGCAGATATTTGTTTATGTTTATAGTGTTCATAATGAAAGATGTGAAATTCTTCTAACCGAGTGTAATCCTTGACCATGTTCCTCTGACCACATAAGCAGTGCTAGGTGGTGGAAGCAAGGGTGGATAAGGTCTTCAAAAACCGTGGAATAAAGAGAAATGGGAATGAGAAAAAATCCTCAAATGAAACCATGGCATTGATTTTTCCTCTTAACATGAAAATGTGCATTGAGGGATAACACCAAGAGTGTGAAATTCCACTTGAAAATGATATAGTGGAAAGGGACGTGTCTCACACAAACAATATTTAAGGCCTAAAGGGGGTGGCGTAATGATGGAGGATAATTGTTTACCGTGTTCAAAACACAACATCCATATCTCATGACCTGAAATGGGAACAAAAAAATTATCTTCGATCGATGACCATATTCGCATCATGGGAGATGTGTCAAATTGTTGTTCAAAATATTCAGTGATGTTTTCCCAATATGGAAGGAGAGTACTAAGGCATAGCATCCATGCCATTCAGGGGTCCTTTCAGATGTGAAAGATGAAGAAACCCAAATTAAAAGGAGACCTAAAACATGGAAAAGTATGATAACATGGTCAAGTAGAACCCAAAACTCTAGGTACTAAACCACAGTTCATCTAGGGATGTTGGTGAACTTCCAAATATGCTTGAGCCGGCCAATTTGAGAGAAGATGACTCAAGAAGATTAGTAGAGGAAAGGGGGATGAAGAGATCTCATTATATAGTTATGTTTTGTGTTGTTGCAAACAATATGTGGATGAGGACATAATCCATTATCATACCACAAACCCCCCTTATAGGACTCAGTCATACTGGACAGAAGGAAGAGAATGTTTTAAAGAAACATGGCTAGACCCAAAGATGAAATGTCTGTCCATTTTGATGTATCCCATACGGATGGGAATCAAGCCATACATAGTTCTGATGTGACGTCCATTTTGACATCATGTGGTAAGGACGAGGATTGGGGTATCTCAATGTGGAATGTGTATGGAGTGGAAAATACCTCATTGTGAAAGGGGGAATAATCCCACATACACCACACCATTCCTATTTACAGGAGATAACACATGGTAAGTGGCTGAGAGAAATGATAGATGAACCCCAGATGGACCAAAAAACATAATTTTCAGGTGCTCATACATATCCCATGAGGATGGGAAACAAGCTGTTCCTAGTTCTCAATATGCCATACATTTTAATGTCTTGTGAAAATGACGTGGTTGATCTTAAATTGTGGTTACAGATCTCATACCGTAGATTCCATGTATAATGTCATGTATGTGGGATAGAAGGGCGGAAAATTGAATCACCGCTCCTACCATCTGGGATCCCATATGGTAGAGAGAATTATTGATTATAACTACTGACCATGTTCACAACACAATATTCATATCTTGTGGCCTGGAATAGCAACTAAAAACTGAGAATCGACCGCTGACCATATTCCAAATGTTGGAATTTTTTCAAATTTTCATTTGATATCTTTTTGGACGTGGGCCCAAAACAGTAGGTCAGGTAAGGTGGCATGAAACAAAGTCATTAAGGGGTCCTTCCAAATGTGAAAGATGATGGAATCCCAAATGGAGGGATGTGTGAAGCATGGAGGTACCTGGGAAATATAATTTCTTGTAGGAAGGACATGAGATGATAGAGGGGTGTGTCATGTGGATGTGTGTGGTATGGAATAAATATCCCAATGTGAATGAGGACATAGAATCTATACCACACCACACAATCCTAACTGAGAACTTGGTCTTGGATGATGAAAAGGTCGAGGGACCTGAGGCTAGTCCACTAATGAAATGTAAAGGAATTCATATTTATCCCATGATGATGTGAATACATAGTACTGAAATGACATGTAATTTAACATCATGTGATAAGGATGTTGGAGATCATAGATTATGTTAATATAGAACAAGCCATTATGGATTTTATCATCATGTGGGATGAGGGTGGAGGTTTAACTTCTACTAGAACGAGTGCTCGTTTGTTTTTTTCATTCATCATGGATGGACCATGCTGTTCAATGCTGTGTTGCAATGAAGAAATAATATGACGTCTTGTGGGACTATTAATGAAAATGTTTCTTGATTAATTTAGCATATTATTGGAGGAGTAATATGCTCACCAGCCATGGTGACTAGAGAGTATTCACCATTTGGGTAAACATTGTGAATGATATAAGGTCCCTCCCATTTGTTCTCTAGCATCGGTGACTACCTGCCGGGTATCATTAGAATTCTTAGGGACAACACCATGTCACCTTGTTAGAAAGATTAGAGCTGAACCATCTTATTGAAAGCACTTCTATATTGTTCTGATTCCTTTCTAGAATGTGTATGGAAAAACTCATGTTGTTTTCAAGTGATGATAGTTTAGCCACATAGATTTTGGATAATTTTTCTGGTACCTGCTGATCATAGACGACTTTACATGCTGATGTTAATTGAGTCTTGATTGGAAAGATGACCTCCACTCCATACACAAGGAAATATATAGTCACCTGAGTGAAATTATGAATCCCTATCCAATAAGCATAGAGAGAATTGGGGAGTTCATTTGGATATCATTTATTGTTTTGGACAACCATATTATGCAGTATGTTTGACAGGTTTTTGTTGATGCCTTGATATGCTTATTTTCTAGCTTATGATAGAGAGAGGTATGATTAGAATGGATTTGGTTCCTGGTGTACAATTTCATTATCATATATTCTTGGATGTTGGTGATGTTATTGTTGAGGATAGCGTGAGGGACTCCAAATGGGTAGATCATATTGGAGCTCAGAAACTCAACGATAGAATGATATGTGACTTCATTTACAAAAATTTCCTCTACCCACATGGAATATAAAAATGTAGTGGTCAGGATGAAACTACAATGGTGAGCCATCGCTGGAGGATATGCTCCCACAACATTGAGTCCCCAGAACGTAATGGTCCCAGAATACATGTTAGTGTGGAGAGGTTCAGGCAGCTGATGCATGATGTTTGCATAGATTTGGCACGCATGTAAGATCTGGGAGAACCCGATACAGTCATAGATCATTGTGGGACAAAAATACCATAATATTTAGATTGGATGAGATATTTTTGGCCCTATCTGGTGAGCCCCATAGGTACCAACATCATCCTCTTACATGACCTAATAAATCTTACCACCCTGATTACAACGGAAAAGAATCCCATGAAACCTACTTCTGTAGAGGACCTTCCCAAGACTGGGACCACTCTATAGGGCGAACTACACTACACTCTAATGGACACACTCACGTTTGACTAGATCATCCGGGATATTACTGTGCTGGAGATATTTTATAACGGGGGTCCTCTCGTCCGGGCTCACTTCCAATACCACGGTAGGAGCCTTACGGTTCCAATGTGGAGGCATTGACTATAAGGTGGATTACATGCATTCTATCATCATCATTCACGGTGAAGATAGTGAATACTCATCGATGTGACACATATATAATCAAATCATCCAGGTCAGGCACAACAAGAGATACATCTAATTTGGCCAAGGTGTACGCTCGGTCGTTCTGTGATTTAGGGACATTAGTAAATTATGTCTAAGAAGGGAACGAGGCCCTCAGCTGGTGGGTACACTCTAAAAGTGGAATGAGATCCATATTCTTGATGATGTATTCTCAGTTTGACTATTTAATGATTAGTTTGGTGACCTCTTTCGCATGAATGTGTGTAATGAAAATATAAAGGGAACTCTCAAGACTAGTGCTGAGAGCATGGTGCCTTAACTCATTGTGTGTAAAACCTTATATCAAAATGAATGAATATGGTAGGACAACTTGTGCTAGCGTGATGAAGATGATACCCATGCCCACTCTGTTGAGTTTGGTATCATTGAGTCTTCTTCTAGTACAGGTTTAGGAAGCTCCATCAATGTGCATTTTACAACACCAAATGCATTGATCTACTGAGAGGACTTCCTCATATAGAAAATCATGTTCCATAGATTTCTCTATGGGATTTAGATGAGTGGAAAGGAAGTCTTTGAATTACTTCACCTTTATATAATTCTCAGAGAAAAACTTGATGTTGAATTATTGAAGGGTCACTATCCACCAAGAAATAAATTCTTTCAACATGGGGTGGTTTTGAATGTTCCTCATCAAATCCACTCAGGACACTAGATTTATCTTATGGTGCTGTAAGAAATGTTTCAATTGAATTTCTTGTAATACTAACACAAATCATATCCACTCAATAGGGGAGTATATGGTCTCCATATTTAGGATCATGCAACTGAGATAGTATAATCAATTATCTATTCTCTTATTATGATTCTGGGAAAGAAGGTAGATGTAAAAACATTCTAGAGCGGTCACATAAAAGAGTAGTGTAATTTCGAGAATTGGTGGAATCATATTGGAGGTTGAAGTATATACTACTTTATTTCATTAAAAGCGATATGACACTCCTCATCCCACTAGTAATCAAGCACCTTTCTTCATGAGATAGGAAAAAGTCTTACACTTGTCAGCCATATTTTTGATGAATCAACATATGTAGGAAAATTGCCCTTGAAATCCTCAGAGCTTCCATATGTTTCTTGGAGGATACATCTGGTTGATGGCCATGATCTTCTATAGATCTATCACAATGATTCTATATCTAACAAAAAATATGATAATCATTATGGAGGTGACCCTAATGGAACACAACAACGAGATCATATTCAAATGAAGGGAATAAGGGAATCCAAAAACATTATCAAGATCTTTGAGATGGTCCTGATGCTGTCTATATTTAACCACCAAGAATTTCATGTATAATTTCACCAATGCCCTATGGATCTTATTGAATATTCAGTGAATTTCATTCTGGTGGGTAGAAATTGTATTCTTTAGACCAAAAGTCAACATCTGGTTGCATAAAGTACCATATTGTTGCTTAAATGTTTTAAACTTTTCATTCTCGAGGACTATTCGTATCTGATTATATCTGAAATATTAATCTATGATAGAGAGATCCTGGAACCCAGTGGCGGAATCAATCAAAAGTTTTCTTATAGGATGGGGGAAGTCATCCTTCGTACAGTAATTGTTGAAGTCCCTGAAGTTGATGTACACTCTAGTATGTTTGTTTATCTTTCTGATAGGAACTAGGTTATATTACTATATGGGGAACTATATTTCCTTATTGATTCTTTCCTTGATGATCTTATCAACCTCGGCCTCGGCCAGGACCCCACTATAATGGTGCATCTTTCTAGGAGGCTGTTTGAACCTGTTATGATTTCCAAGAAGACCAAAATGGTGGATGGTGGCCTAGTGATCTAGCACTGTAATTTCATCATACCTACTTGTGAATAAATCTTGATGATCCTTTATAAAACCAACATATTTTTGTTTATTTTTGACTTGAATAGTAGTACTGTTCACCATTGGTTTTAGATCCGCATTGTTACTAATGTTCACCTATACTAATATATCGACTGTGGTGGAGACACTATCCTCTAAAAAAAGATAAGAATCCACTAAATCCAATTATTCATCCACAAGGGAGGGACCATCAGCATGAGGTGATTCTTTTGAGTAGAAATAACTTTTTGGGACACCAGCGCCAGCTTGGGTGGCATTTTACACCTCAACGAGGGACTCCTACTCTGCTGAATCTATGGCGACAAAATCTGTCGACCCAATCCCCCCTGCACATTGACCAATGGACTATATTTGATGATATCAAAGCAATAATGGAACATCATCATGACTTGGTTTAACCCAGCCCAAAAAAATAAGCACGTATGACATATTTTCATTGCCATGGGGTGGGAATCCTGATACCTTATAGGAGTAGGGGGATCTCAGGTCACTTGAGCCTGATTTGTATAGAAGTACAAGGTGATATATCTTAATTCCTTATTCTTATTAATGTGCATCCCAATCATTCCAGAGATGAAAAAACATTTCCCCGTGTATGGGGTCATGGCATTTAATTGGTTTATTGGGAAAATGTAGGAATCCCCTTGGAGTACACTTATCCGACCATTAAGGGAGTTATTGAGGCATTGGTTATCGAAATAAGGGATGGTTGTGTGTAGGTGGAGCCACTTTCTAACCACCAATTCATTGTAATAAATGTCTTGTGGGAAAACCCTGAACTCAATTATGGAAACTAGGCCACCGAAATAGGTTTTCAGGTGGATCATTCCAACTGGTGTCTTTTCCATGCTGTCATAACCTTGAATTTTCAGGTCAGTGGGACTCAGATCAGCCTTGGACAACCCCATATTTTGGAGTGTTTTGGTCAAGATAAGGTAGATCTTAGAGCTTTTTTCAACAAGACAACAATGAACCATCGCACTATTGAAATGGCCAGTGATGTAAAGTTGGTGGCTATTCCCTTATATTATGGAGACATAATTTTTTGTAGAGAAATATATAATGTATTGACATTCTACATTCTCAACAGCCTCATCCTAGAAGTCTTCTACTTCCACTACGTCCATCTCAAACTAGAGGGGGCTACAAAAAGTCTCAGGACAGGATTCACACATATCCTTTGATAGACGAGAGCCTCATGGATATAGAGCTTCATAATTGTTTAGGAAAGATTCATGATAATATCTTACTTCCATTCCATGTGTGAACTTCTGATGATAGGAGGTCGCTATGAGGCATGTGGTATGTGAGTCCCTTCTAGTAGAACCCGAGGTCGACTCGTTATCGGAATGTCCCGCAACGCACTCGTCAAAATCCATGGAGTGACTACCAGATGAGGGACATATGACTATGCCTGATCCACAATAGAATATGAATGATTATAGAACGATGGTTGTGGCTCTGCCTGATCATATAGTACAAACTGTGGTGGAGGCGGATCTGATGAAATAAGATGAGAACTCTACGCATGATGACATGTACGTTGGGACTACTATATGGTCTCAATGGAATGCATAACTTGGATACAAGAACTAACCAATACATTCTGACTAATCACATAACCATGGTATCATAGACGCTGGATTTGATTTGGAACGTTGGGATCATATGTCTAGCACCCTTCATCGTTATGAACCATGTATGAGTTTTCATGCTCCACGATGATAACCAATGTATAGATATGATCACTACTTGAAGAATCATCCTTCATTTGATGGATTATGGGTGAAATATCTGTATATCCCCAAATCTTGACGTACATGGACATTACATTAATTTTTTGGAATAATTAATACATAACAAAAACCAACACTCAAGGACCATAATATTTTAATGTCTTTGTAAACTAGGAACAAAATCTTCTAATCATGGTGAAAGATCTTCAACATCTCCCATAAATATCTTCCTCTTTTGTTTTCTTACCTAAAACCTTTTATTATATCCTGGGGAAAACAAAACATATAAAGGGTGAGCTCAAATGCTCAATAAGGGTAAACATGGATAAAATAAAACAAACCATATGCATCTGAACTTAAAAACATGAACATAATGTTTATGCATCAAAATCTTGAGTAGTGAAATAAGACATTGCAGTACGTAAGGCATAGATCATAATGGAACATCAATCATGATAAAATAGCATGGGAATAAAAATTTTAATTGTGTAAAACCATTAATCACATGATATTATTTCCATAGTATCCAAGTCATTGTTTCTAAGACCATCTTAGTGGAAAATGTCCCTTACTGAATCGAGTTCACTCCTTGTTCCAGTCCTGTATCACTGAACCCGATTAACTTGTTATTCCAACCATGTATATCTCATGAGATATAAATCATTACTAAATTTATTAGAGGGAGATATAGGTCTCACAAATCCCATTATGAAATCATTCTTACTTGTGCTATAAAATAAACATAAATCATTCTCATAACCCAACGAATAAAATGGGTTTCATAAAAATCATCCCATCATAACATAATCTATATAAAACAAATGGATATCATTTCATCATAACAATAATAAAACCATTTAAATATTAGATACATTATACTTGAATCATAAAAATACTAAATAATGTCATCTTATATAGAAAATAGTTTCGATAAAACACTTGAAATGAATTTTTGAAGAAAATGTCCTTTCGTCATCAAAATCATTTTCTTTTCACAAAATTCCATGAAATTTTGAAAGAAAACTATTTTGTTGAAAATATTCATGAAATATTTTAGTGTAATATTTATTAATAAAATGCGTTATGAAACATTAAAAATCCGTTCATTTCATATAAGTTAAAAAAAACATTCTCCTCGTAATTTTATCAGAAAAGTCAAAAAGTTCCTCGTACGGTAAACAGATGAAGGATTCCTTCCATAACATGTGGTAAAAGTAAAAAATGGTTAAAGAGAAAATTAAACATACATGAAACCATTTTTATAAAATAGGGACATGGATGATAAATATAACCCCAGTAAATACTTACAAATAATCAATCTCGGATAAAAACGAGAATGGAAAAGTTATCCCTTACCTTAGGTCTGATATGCTTCGTACGTTTCCAAAACTCCAGTATAATGATTTAAATAATGTCATTTACTTTTTACAGAATCATATTCATTGTTATGATATCATATATGATTCACTTATGACTTTATATTACTCTTTATTTTGTAAATTCAATGTTAAAGCAGCATTTTGGGTAAAATCGTTTTATTTATCTTACGTGTTTGGTCTTGTTGTTCTTGATATTATTATTACTTATATCATGATTTAATTACTTCTAGAATGTAAATTATGATTTATATATCATATATATTTAGTATATATATATATAATATAGATTAATGAAATTAAATACACCGTTCATGGAAACGGTAGGTCGTACGTACACTTGAATGATGTTTTCCATTCCTTATTGACTAGAATGGAAGTAAGTGGATGAGATATATATATATATATATATATATATATAAATCCCGTAGCTTAATTATTTCATATATTTAATTATTATTCATTATATATACTTTATAATCATTCTTGAATGGTTAACATGGATAATGAATCTCATCGCGTAGTGGAGACGGTAATCCGTACACATGCACGAGCGATGATATCATTCCCATAATTATTTAATTGATTGGAGTGGATAATATATTATATCATAATCATTATGATGTTATAATAATCATATATAGTTATTCTTTACACCATTATACCCATCCAGGTAAGGTGGTGGTGGAAAAACAGATTACACCACGATGTGGAGACGGTATTCCGTACGTACGCACGCGCGGTGATTTCATTTTCCATAGGATGGATAGATGGTGAAATGGGGATGTTTCATATTTATAATAAAATATCAGTATGTTATTGATACTGATGTTATTAATTTATAATAAAACAACTAAAGAAGAAGAATATGAAGAAGAAAGAAAAATGAAAGAATCGGTAGAAGAGATTACCTCTTCTTCGACGCACCTCTTTTAAGATTCCTCTTATGCCACTAGAGTTGGTATTTTGAGGAGACCAGAACCTATATAATTTTTCTAGGGATGTTTAGAATGGAAATGGTCAGGGTTTGTCAGCGCTTGAAGGCTCAAAATTGTGTGAAGAGAAGAGGGAGGAGGTTCCCTTTTATAAGGGAGGAGAGGGGAACTTTAGGAAAAAGATAACATATTATTTTATAATAAAGTCTTATTCGGTTTATAATGGCTCCAAAATTACTTACTTCGAAGATAAAGTGGGTATGGGTTGAAATAATCTCAACCAATATTTTTTAGACAAGTTTAGGTTTCTGTTTTAACCTTTTCATTTAGATTTAACTCTAAGTTAAATAATTTTACTTTTAGCGTTTCTTCTAGTTTTCTTACACTATATTGTTAATAAACATACTATAACAAGAAAAACGAACCCCAAGTGGTTTATTATTAATATATATAATATTATATTAGTCATTTGGACTAACCTTATATTTTTATGAATAGAATAACAATTAATAATATAATATTTGTTTTAAAAACTATTTTATGTCAATTTTGACAGTATTTGGTAATTGATTTTTTAAAAAAATCATAACAGTATGATTACTTCGAAAAAAGTGAATTAAATAAATAATAACATGTCATATTAACCTATAATTTCTTTTAATTCATAAAAAAGTCTCAAATTACATTTATTTGGGTATTTATTATATTAATTATTTTAATATTGCATTAATTAGTAAATTACTGCATCACCATTGTGTCAACAGTACATTAAATTATTTAATGCTTAAAAATTATAAATAACGTACTATTAGGTAGGAAATATATTTATCTTTCTAATTAATATTTATAGTCGAATTTATATTATGTATAACACTATATTTAAAATGTTTTAGTTGTTAAACAATGATTTTAACTATTTTAACTCTTCTTTAAATAAAATAATAATAAATGTTCTAATCTAATCCATGTGAACATAAATGGTAATATTTTATTCTGAAGGTTGTTTTTGGTCAAATTATACTTATCCAATAGAATTAGAACATCTGTTAGGGTAATAATAATATCATTTTTACCCTTAATTACCTATTTAATTTTAACCATGGTAAATAAAAGTAAAAAGTTACTATTCAACATAAATTATTTTTATCTTATTGAACAACATTTTACTTCTTGATATTAATCATGTCTATCTTATTTTAGAAATTCAACTCATAGAATTGGTAAAATTTAGTTGTATTTGCAATTGCAAATGCTCCTACGAGGTGGGAAAAAGACGGTGAAAGGTTCAATAAAATTTTTATATATCTAAAATTATAATAAAATGACTCAAATAAATTACATTGAATTTATATAGGCATAATGTATCAATTTTAACCTAAAATAAATTTAAATAAGATTAATAATTATTTAAATAAATAGTCGATTTTTGAATAGTAACCCAGTGTTTTCAATATTCATCGAAAATTGAAAGTTTTCAGAAAAATACCAAAAATTCACCCTAGGCTAATATTGATATTCCAAATCCAGAAATAAAGTACATTTTGAAAGATAAAATTTTTAAAATATAAAAAAGTGGGTATTACTATTCATAACGACTAGTTTATATAATATTTTAATAACATATCGTTGTTTAGTGAAACTCGGTATTGCGTACAACACACGCTATCATGGAAGGTTGTGATTGCATGTAAAGAAAGCCATGGCAGGGTTGCGTGTAGTGAAAGATTTCGTTGTTTTGTGTATAATATAATCCAACCATATTTCATTTATACATTGAATATATATATATACACTCAATGTTGGGTAGAATAACTTCTGTCAAACGAACTTGAAATTTTGTATAACATGTTTCAAGAATAGTGTTGAATATACTGCAAGCTAATATGGTGTTGCGTATAGTGCAAGATAATGTTGGTGTATCATACAACACAAGACATCCAATAAATTAAAAAGAATACTTCTCATAAAATCACTAGGTGTTACATTCTACCCCTCTTAAAATTTATTTCACCCTCGAAATTCGTCGGGTTTATATATCATTTACTACTCGAGAGTATCTTTCATAGAAACCCACATCGTAAAAAGGAATACTAAAACATAATTATAAAAAATAATTTAAGAAAGTTAATGGTTACCCAAATTAATGCATCACTGGGTTTCCACATAGGAGAACATAGGTGAAAATATGGATTTAGAAGAGAAATATAACAATCAACTTCTGATGAAGAGTGGTAGAGGACATGGCTATGAAAAATCCAACAATCACAAAGCCATAAATTTGTGTTGATATAAGGTACCATCTGATTCATCAGATATGAGGGCACTAGGAAACCATTTTTGGTTTTCAATATCACTTCCCAAATGTTGAAGATTTTTTGAATTAAAATAAATACTTACTTAATTTTTTGTAAAATGTTATCGTTGCTCATTCCTTGAAGAATATCCACTTCGCCTCTTAAAGAAATAAACTTTAATTTGTATTTTTCAAAGTGTTAGCAGATCATGCGATAGAACGATAGGTCATTCCATCTGTCTCAAACATATGTTTAGAAAAAGTTATATACATAATTCAATCTATGGTGTGATTAATCTTATATAGTTCCAAAAATGGACTTATACTTCATCTATCATACCGATTAATAAAATAAAACTAGTTTATACTTATTAGGGACATCCTGTAGGCCAGAGGTAGGTGATAAAGGCCTATAGAACTTAGGTTGTTGGATCGATTCCCGTAACCTTGTCTAATATGATGGGTTGTCGCTCGTCCTGCAGGTTGTCCCTTTTTCTAAATCTACACTATTATAACATTTCAGAAATAATATAAAAAATTTCCAGCCTTAAAAAATACTATGTGATGTCTAACTTAATCTATTCCAATCTTTAAGCTTACCCAAACTCACAGTATAAGGATAAATATTGATAGAGAGGTCATCTACCAAGATTGTAAATACAACCATTTATCCCCATATATAATAAGATATGTCTTGTTGGACACATTCCAAACATTCGAATGCCTTAATCATGTATTCTCTTGAAAAATGAATACTCATTGAACCTTAATGAAAACATGAATTCAGTTAAAAGTTAACAATTTCCACATACCAAAATCCCAAAAATTCTTGTACACTCAAACCATGATATATCTTAGTACTTATATCAAGCATGATCTCATGAATACAATCAAACATATTATTTTCTCCTTATCCATTCATTATGCGCATATCATCTAATTTTAAAAAATTATTTTAATAACTTTTCACGATTACCTGTACCATATAATTATCAAAAACCACAATAAACCATTACATAGATATTCCAATGTTCCATAATACTATAAATGATATCCCTTTACATAAACACATAATCCTTCCACCACATTGTTGTCATACTTAACATTTCAAATAGTGATCACATGTGACTTCCCTTTGTCCATTACCTTAATAGGTTGTTTATGTCGATCATCATTAAACCTTGGATTAGGGAATTGGTTAGAATAATGACTCATTTCCTTGCACTTGTAGCATTGAAGTGTTGGTGGTGCGTTCTCTGTAGTATTTTCTCTATTCACATCGTTAGCTACCTTTTTCCCATTACTTCGACACTCAACTGCTCGATTAACTTCTTTTCCACACTTAAAACAATATCTAGTCCCTTTAAGACAACCTCCACCATGCTTCATTCCACAATTTGAGCATAAAAAACATTCATCTTCCTTTCACCATTATTTTGAGATTTTTCTTTAAACTCCATCTTTCGTTTCTTGTCAAACCCATGAGATGGATATGTAACACCAACTTTCAGTTCTACCTTGATATCACAATTCACAATTTCTTCATAGCTACTGAAGTTTCTTATATCTAATGCCCTTCGATGACATGATTTTAAGCCACTGAAGAATCGATCAACTTTAATTTCATTTTGAGTGATAAATAAAGATTCATACCTTGAAAGCCTTGTAAAATTTTCATCGTATATACCAATAGATTCATCATCCTTTTGCTTTAGCTCAAGGAACTCCTTTTCCAGATTTCTTCGAAGAATACGAGGGAAGTACATATTGAAAAACAATTTCTTGAACTCGTCCTATTCCATGGATGCAATTTCATCTTGGGTACTTGTATTCTTAATTAGAGTACACCAATGGTCTTTTTCACCCTCTAAATGGTAAACAGGTAAAATGACTTTTTCATGTTCTAAACAGTGAAGTATGGAAAATATCTTTTCAATGGTACTGATCCCTTGTTCAGCAACAAGTGGATCAGAAGACCCATTGAATCAAGGTGGACGTTTCCTCATGAAGGTCTCAATAGAATATTGTTCCCTTCTCTACTCATTTGAAGTCCAAAATGATTCATAGCTTGTGTAAGTATAGCAATAAGATTTTGAACTCCATTTCCCATAACATTGGTTTGTTCTGGAGGAAAATAATTGCATTTTCCATTACATTGATCAACACAGTTCCATCGGGTTCCATCCATTGTCTAAAACCCAAAAATAATAGTGTGAGAGGGAAAAATCATGCTAGGAAAACAACATAATAAAGGGGGATTACATTCAATATATAACATCTTAGGTTTAATTCTATGATCGTTATAGTAATTATAGGAAAATATCCTATATGTATACTTATCCTTAGGGACATCCCTAGATATACCATAGAAATATTTCTAGGGGTTTCACTAAAGTTTTCGCATCCTAGTTTCTAATGTTTAACTAATACTTTCATATAATACCAACTGTAGAGTCCCAAAGCATGATGTACATGTACATTACATTACATTTTCGGATGAATTAATACATAATAAGAACCAACACTCAAGGACTGTAATAGTTTATTGTCTTTGGAAACTCTGAACATAATCTTCTCTTCATGGTAAAATATCTTCAACATCCCCCATAAAGATATTCCTCTTTTGTTTTCTTACCTAAAACCATTCTTTATATCCTGTGGAAAATAAAACATATAAGTGGTGAGCTCAAATGCTCAGTAAGGGTAAGAATGGAAAAAATAAAACAAACCATATACATTTGAACTTAAAAACATGAACTTAATGTTTAAACATTAAAATCATGAGCAATGAAATAAAACATGGTAGTATGTAAGTCATATATCATAATGGAATATCAATCATGATAAAATAGCATGGTAATAAAACATTTAATTGTGGAAAAACATTAAGCACATGATATGATTTCCATAGTATCCAAGGCATTGCTGCTAAGACCATCTTAGTGGAAAAAGTCTCTTATTGAATCGAGTTCACTCCTCGTTCCAGTCCTATATCACTGAACCAGATTAACTTATTATTCCATCCATGCCTATCTCATGAGATATAAATTTTTACTCGAGGCATTTGAGGGATATATAGGTCCCACCCTTCTCATAATGAAATAATTCTTACTTGTTCCACAAAATAAACATAAATCATTCATCATAACCCAAAGAATAAAATATGTTTCATAAACATCATCCCATCATAACATAATCCATATAAAACAAATGAATATCATTTAATCATAATAATAATCAAACCATTTAAATAATAGAGACATTATACTTGAAATATAAACATACTGAATAATGTCATCTTAGATGGAAAATAGTTTTGATAAATCACTTGAAATTAATTCTTGAGGAAAATATCATTTATTTTTCAAAATAATTTTCCTTTCAAAAAATTACATGAAATTTTAAAAAAAAAGACTTTATTTAAAATAGTTATGAAATATTGTAGAGTAAGCTTTATTAACCAAAGGCATTATGAAATCTTAAAAATATGTTCATGCCATATAAGTAAAAAAACATTCTCCTTTTACTTTTGCCGGAAAAGTCAAAAAGTTCCTCATATGGTAAACAGAAGAACGATTCCTTCAATAACATGTGGTAATATTCAAAAATGGGTAATGATTACATTAAACATACTTGAAACCAATTTTAGAAAATAGGTACATAGAGATAAATATAACCCCAGTAAATACTTACAAATAAACAATCTCGGATAAAACGAGATTGGAAAAGTTATCCCTTAACTTATGTCTGATATGATTCGTACGTATCCGAACCTCTTGTATAATGTTCTAAATAATTTCATTTACTTATTAAAGAATAATATTTATTGTTATTATATCATATATTACTCACTTATGACTCTATATGACCCGTTCTTTTGAAAATTCCATGTTAAAGCAGTGTTTTGGGTAAAATCAGTTTATTTATCGTACGTGTTTGGAATTGGTGTTCTTGATATCATTATTACCTATATCATGATATACTTACATACAGAATGAAAATCATGATATATAAATATCATATATATTCAGTATATATATTTATAATAGATAGATGAATGAAATAAAATACACCGTTCATGGAGACAGTAGGTCGTATGTACACATAAACGATGTTTTCCTTTCCTTATTGACTTGAATGGAAGTAAGTAGATGATATATATATATATACATATATCCAGTAGCTTAATTATTTCATATATTTCATTATTATTCATTATATATACTTAATAATCATTCTTGAATGGTTAACATGGAGAATGAATCTCATCATGTTGTGGGGATAGTAATCCGTACGTACGCACGAGCAATGATATCATTCGAATAAATATTGAATGGAATTGGAGTGGATAATATAATAACTCAGAATCAGTATGATGTTATAATAACCATATATAGTTATTATTTACACCACTATACCCATCCATGTAAGGTGGTCATGGTAAAATAGATTACACCACGGCGTGGAGACGGCATTCTGTACGTACGCACGCACGGTGATTTCATTTTCAGTAGGATGGATAGAAGGTGAAATGAGTTTTTTTTCATATTTATAATAACATATTAGTTTATTATTGATACTGGTGTTATTAATTTATAATTAAATTACTAAATAAGAAGATGTTGAATATGAAAGAAACTTGAATGAATCGGTAGAAGAGATTACCTCTTCTTCAATGAACCTCTTTAACGCTTTCCCTTAAGGCATTGATTTGGTCTTTTGACGATACAAAAACCTCTATAATGACTCTAAAGAAGTTTATAAGGGAAACTTGAAGGTTTTGGACAAGCTTGAAGTCTCAAAATTGTGTGAAGAGAAGAGGGATGAGGTGCCCTTTTATAAGGGAGGAGAGAGGCACTTTAGGAAAAACATAAAATATTGTTTTACAATGAAGTCATATTCGGTTTATAATGGTTCCAAAGAGACTTTTTTCTAAGATAATGTGGTTATGGGTCTAAATCATCTCAACCAATAGGTTTTATACAAGTTTAGGTAACTATTATAACCTTATCATTTAGATTAAACTCTAAGTTATATAATTTAACTTTTATCGGGACTTCTTGTTTTCATACACTATATGGTAAATAACCTTACTATAAAAAGCCAAACGAACACCCAGTGGTTCATTATTAATATTTATAACCTTATATGTGTCATTTTACTGATCCTTAGATTTTTATAAATAGAATAAAAATTAATAATATAATATTTGTTTTAAAAACTATTTTATGTCAATTTTGACACTATTTGGTAATTGATTTTTTTGAAATTCATAATAGAATGATTTGTTAAAAAAAGTTCATTAAATCAATAATAACATATCATATTAACCTATAAAATTATTTTAATTCATAAAAATTATCAAATTACAATTATTTGGGGATTTATAATATCAATTATTTTAATATTTCATTAATTAGGTAATTACTACATCACCACTGTGTCAAAAATAAAATAAATTATTTAATGATTAAAAATTATTAATAAAATATTATTATGTAGGAAATATTTTTATCCTTATAATTAATATTTATAGTTTAATTTATCTTATGCATAACCCTATATTAAAAATGTTTTAGTAATTAAACATTGATTTTAATTATTTTAACTCTTCTTTAAATAAAATATTAATAAATGTCATAATCTAATCCAAGTGGACCTAAATGGAAATATTTTATTCCTGAGGTTGTTTTTGTTCGAATTACACTTATCCAACAGAATTATTACTTGTGTTAGGGTAATAATAATATCATTTTTACCCTTAATTACCCTATTTACTTTTAACTGTGGTAAATAAAAGTAAAAAGTTACTATTCACCAAAAATTATCTTTATCTTATTAAACAAAATTTTAATCCTTGATATTAACTGTGTATCTCAGATTTTTGAAATTCAAATCATAGAAGTGGTAAAATTTAGTTTTATGTACAATTGAAAATGCTCCTAGGAGATGGATAAAAGACGATGAAAAGTTCAATAAATTTTTTATATATCCAAAATTACAATAAAATCACTCCAATGAATTAAATTGAACTTATATAGGTATTATGTATCAATTTTGACCCAAAATAAATTTAAATAAAATAAATAATTATTTAAATAAAAATTCGGTTTTTAAATAGTAACCCAATGTTTTCACTATTCATCAAAAATTGAATGTTTTCAGAAAAATACCAAAAATTTACTCTAGGCTAATTTTGATATTCTGAATCCAAAAATTAAGTCCATTTTGAAAGATAATATTTATAAAATCTCAAAAAGTGGGTACTACTATTCATAATGGCTAGTTTATAAAATATTTTAATAACATATCGTTGTTTCGTGAAACTCGGTATTGTGTAAAACACACGCTATCATGGACGGTCGTGATTGCGTGTAAAGTAAGACAAGTCAGGGTTGCGTGTAGTGAAAGATTAAATTGTTTTTGTGTATAATAGAATCAAACCATATTTCATTTATATATTGAATATATATATATATACACTCAATGATGCATAAAATAACTTCTATCAAATGAACTTGACATTTTTTGTAACACAATCCAAGAATAGTGTTGCGTATACTGAAAGCAAATACAGTGTTGTGTATAGTGCAAGATAATCTTGGTGTAGCATACAAAATAAGACATCAAATAAATTAAAAAGAATACTTCTCATAAAATTTCGGGGTGTTACAATCTCCATCATTAGTGGCATGAAATCACTGAGTGTACAGGAGAGTGATGGCATTGGTGGGGGCTTTACATTCTCTTATGTCACTGATGCTTCCCCTTTTGGAATGAAGAAGAACGATACGCTGATGTAAAAGTTATGGTTGCGGGTAATGTGATGACTCCTGAAGGATCTAGTTGGTTCAAATTTGCATGTATAATACCATAGTTAGGGGAAACTTCCTTGTGGGCCTTCCAGTCATCGTATTATTGGGAAATGCAGTTAGAAACCTGCTGCCACTCACCATCACTATCACTGTCGTCGTCAGGCTTTATGAACGCACATTCCACATATTCATGGGAAAGACCTAACTTGAATATGATGTTATTGAACCAATCATGGAGACATTCATTAATCATACATCACTACCTGAGGGTGTGCACAACGATTCAGTGATAGAGGAAGTAGTTGAGGCTATTAGTGAGAGCCACCTTGTAAGGACCCGAACCCAGTTCCCCGGAGCTGGTGCCTTATTTGATTACATTGGCATACAATCAAGGAATACAAATCCCAAATTAACAGATTAGTTAAGTATTATTGGAAACAAGATACATACATAAGTTCATCATTACAACATGAAATGATAAACAAAATAGAAACTCCTTAGAAAACTTCCATAACTCGTATGCTATTTCAGCATGTCATTCATAAGAGAATTCTTCTTGCCCTGAGAAAATGAAACATAATAAAGGGGTGAGATCAAATGATCAGTAAGAGTAAGCAATATAGTAGATGATAATATTAACATTAGACATGGTGAATAATTGAAAACACATGCCTTTAATAATATAATTGAATACATTATGATAGGAATATGAGTTGAGTAAATAATTCCATAATAAAACATAATCATGGGTATTCTACTAATCTAATTATCAAAGGAAATATCAATAGCTGAACTCATAATTATAGAATTCATAATGCCGGACATTCTGAAACATTTTATCAAGGCCTCAGCCAAGATGTCTAATGATTAAGGCCTCGGCCAAAATCCAAATCACATTGGGAAAGGCCGCGGCCAATTCCTCATCTAGTTGTCTCATGAGACCTACAGATGAATCAAGGGGATATATCAGGCCCCAACCGTCACATAATAAGTCCAAATCAGTCCTCTTATGAGCGGGGATAAACATAAACAACATATACATTCATATTGAAACAATCATATGAAATGTAACTATATTTCATCAATCATCAAACATAAAACACTAACCATTCAAAATAATATGGCGAATGGTTTTAGGATAGGACATCAAAAATAGAGTTATTCATAACCATTAAATGATATATGGTAGATGACTTAATAAATTATTAAACCCAATAATACCATGGAATCAACAAGAGGGTTGAATTTGATGAAAACACTCTTATAAAATCATTAAGCTAATCTTGAGATAAATTCTCTTTTATTTTGAAAAGAAGTTTTCTTTTGGAAAAATCTTTGTATAAAAAAATAAGTTTGGTAAGATAGTATTTTTATTATAAAATGAGTGATTTTATAATGATAACGGTTTCCTACAACAGATCATAGAGTGCCCTTGAAATAGGAATAAATTTGAGAAATTCCCTTGGATCGGGCTTGTATTTTGGAAACAACTTTGAATGTTCCATTAAAAATGTGTAACTATACATAAAATATTCAAGGGTTCTGGTTTTTACACATATATATGATAATCACACAGAATATATGATGAGTACATAACAATACATAATAATTTCATTGAGGTAATTAAACAATGAACGTATCCCGAATGAAAATGGAAGTTCGGGTGGAAAATCCCTTACCTTAACACCAAATGTGTTCCACTCTTGTACATAAGCTCCTAAATATGAAATTATGCTTGTTAATAACATATTTAATAACCTATTAGGCATTTATTTATTTTACCATAATTCAGGTTAGTTCATTTATGTCTTTATTAACAAGTTATTGTATTGAATTTCATCGTTCTGGAGAGTTCGTTTCCTTTAGTTTCATATTCGGTTCACTGTCTTTTAAGTAATGAAGTGGAATGGATGTAAATCTCTAGAATTGAAATTATATATTTTTTATGAACATACAGAATTGTTAATTTCCATTTATATCATTTTTTTACATGGAATGAGGATACATCATTAGATGACCACCACTTCGATTATTCAGCGGTATTTGGAATATTATGAACTAGTTTTGTCATATAACTTAATTATATGTAAATATTATGTTTACTGAATATTAATTAGTTTATAACACATATATTATAGTCTGGTTTAATCATGAATATTGTTTCATGACCAGTAATGAAGAATAAATTGAAGAACGGACCTTCGTCGTCCAAGAAGGTTATAAATCAGAAGTTCATGGACGTCGATTTCGTTTAAACAAATAAAAGGGAGGGAGTAAGCATATTTATGATGGTTCTTCCATTAAAATGATATAAATCCAGTATATACTTGTTATTGGAGTTTTCATGGTCATTTTTACATAATAGGTGAGTTGATGATATAAAAGGAAGATAAATTGAAATGAAACCACATGAAAAAGTTGGACACTTTACCTCGTGAAATAACCTCCTTGAAAATATCTTTAAGGGAAGGGATGTTGGTATTTTGGAAAGACTAGGAGATTCTTGGTCATGGGTAGTGACTAGGGAAGGGTAATTGAGAAGAACATTGAGGAGTTTCAAGGCTTAGAGGATTGAAGAGAAGAGGGAGTGGTGAGGGGGTTTTATAGTGGAGGAGAGAAGTAAATTTTGAATATTTAATTCATTATTTTATTATTTCCATCAAGACAACCAATAGTATTTTTCATGTGACCCCAAGTAGTAACAGTGGAATGTGAGTTAGAACCAAGTGGCCTTACATCATATATGATGTCTAAATTAGTTTATTTAACTGATAATTTGTATATACGGTATTTTATCATATTTCACTATTCAGAAAAAATTTTAGAATTTCTGAAAAATCCCAAAAATTCACCCCTACTAGTTTTCGACATGTAGAATTCAAAAGTGAAATCCATTTTTAAAAAATAATTTTCTTAATATTATTAATCTAATTTTTAAACAAGGTCATACTTAATTCAAAAAATAAAAATCTTGAAGTGCAATTAGTTTTATGTGACATTGAAAAATTAATTAAGATCCCATTATCATATTGCATTATGAAATTAAAATAATATTATTATTTACTATTCAAGGTGCATATTACTATTCATTTTACTATTCATATGACTATTCATATGGGTATGTTACTATTCACCAAAAATCAAGTTTGTTCTATCAGACTCCAAATGACTTAATGAACACAACTTTAGATGGCCATATTTTTGAAGTTCAAAATATAGAAGAGGAAAAGTTATGTTTATAAAATTGAGCACTATATTTATTTTCAAATCCTTGGGGTGTTACATTCTCACCTCCTTACAAAAATTTCTCCCTCGAAATTCACAGAATATTACCTAAAAATATTCGGGTATGTCTTTAAGATAAGCTCCTTAGGCTCCCTTGTTTCTTTATACATCTTATGGTTCCTCCATAGAACCTTTACTAGTCGAGTTGTCCACTTTCTCAATACTTTTTCTCTAGTATCAAGAATATTGATAGGCTTTCATAGTACTATATATTGGGCTCAAGTTACACTTCTTCATAAGTGAGTATATGTGTTGGGTCTAGCATGTACTTTCTTAACATTGACACGTGGAACACATTGTGAAACTTAGAAAGACTTGGTGGCATTTCGAAAAGGTAAGATAAGGCTCCAATTCAGTCCAGAATTTCAAAAGGTCTGATGTACGTGGGGAAAAAATTTCCATTCTTAACGAATATTATAATAACCTTTCAAGGAGATACATTTAACAAAATTTGATCACCTTATTGAAATTCAAAATCCTTCCTTCGGTTATCAGCACAACTCTTTTTCCTACTTTGAGATATTTTGAAATGTTTCTGGATATTCTTCACCTTCTCCATTGTTTCTTCATCATGTTCTTGGCCCACAAGCATTATTTCACCAACATCATCCCAGAAAGTTGGTGTATGACATCGCCTCCCATATAATACTTCATAGGGTTCCATCTTTATAATTGAATGGAAACTATTATTGTAGGAAAATTCTAAGAGAGGTAAATATTGATCCCACATTCCTTGAAAATCATGTGAACAAGACCTCAACATGTCTTCCAATATTTGAATTGTCCGATATGATTGTGCATCGGTTTGTGGGTGGTAGGCTGTGCTCAAATGAAGATTTATATCTAGGGCCTTCTAAGAATTTTCCAGAATCGTGATGTAAAACATCGATCATGATCAGAAAAAATTGATAGGGGTTCTCCATGAAGTCTCACAACATCATTAACATATAGTCTTGCTAGACGTTCAAGTGGTATATATTCTCTTATAGCATGAAAATGTGTAGATTTGGTAAGACGATCAATAATGACCCATATTGCATCGTTCCTTCTAGGAGTCTTTGGTAGTCTCATGACAATGTCCATCGTGATATTATCCCATTTCCACTCAGGTATGGAAAGAGGTTGTAATATTCCTCGAGGTTGTTTCCTTCCAACATTCACTTGGTGGAAAACCATACATATTGACACAAAATCAGCAATCTCCCTTTTCAGGTTGTCCCCCCAAAAATGTTCTTTAAAATCCCTATACATCATAGTGCTTCCAGGGTGTATAGATAAAATGGAACAATGAGCATCATCCAACAATTCCCTTTTCAGATCAGTTATATCGGTAACACAAAGCCTATTCCCAAATTATAAAATTCCATCTTCATATATGATGTTACTCTATCTCCCATCATTTATAGCTTTAATCTTCTATTGAAACTCCCCATCATTAGACTGAGAGTTTTTATCCTTTCTAGTATTGATGGTTTGGAAACCATTTGAAAAAGAATTGATGTTTCACCTTCCAGGGTGATTCCCAAATCCATATTTACTAGATCTATGAAAATATGATCCCTTTCAAATATTAACTTGCTCAAAACTCAATGATCATTTCTGCTCAAGACATCTGCCACCATATTTTCCATCCCCGTGTGGTAGTGTAACGTGAAATCATAATCCTTGAGTAGTTCAAGTCATCTCCTTTGCCTCATGTTGAGATATTTTTGTGAGAAAATATACTTCTAACTCTTGTGATCAGTATAAATCTCAAATTTTTCACCATAGAGATAATGTCTTCATATCTTCAAAGCCATGATTACAACATCTAACACATGATCATGAGTATGATAGTTTTTCTCATGAATTTTTAGTTTTCATGATGCATAATCAATAACCATATCATTTTGCATAAGGACACAAACAAGTCCATTCTTTGATGCATCACTATAAATAACAAACTCATCATTCCCCGATGGTAGAGTCAATATAGGAGAATTGACTAATATTCTCTTCTATTCTTCGAAACATTCTTCAAAATCTTTTTTCAAAACAAATTTAACCCCTTTACAAGTGAGCTTTGTTAGCGGGTTATCCAGTCGGGCAAAATTCTGGAAGAAACGCTGATAATAACCTGCTAAGCCAAAAAACTGTATACCTCATTTATGTTTGTTGGCATGGGACAATCTTTGATTTCTTTTTTCATTGCAGGATCAACTAGGATTCCACCCTTATTGAAAATATGGCCACCAAAAGAAATCTCCTAAAGCCAGAATTCACACTTGCAAAACATCCCATATAATTTATGTCTTCTAGGAGTCTTCAGGATAATGCGCAAGTGATTTTCATGATCTTTGTAGATTTTGGAGTATACCATTATATCATCAATAAATAACACTACAAAGTGACCAAGGTATTCCTAAATAACTCTATTCATTATATCCTTGAAGACAGATGGTGCATTAGTCGATCCAAAAGGAAACACTGTAAACTCGAAATGACGGTACCTGGTTTGAAATGTTGTTTTCGAAATGTCTTCCTTCCTGACAAGTAACTGATGGTATCCAAATCGAAGATCAATCTTTGAAAAATATTGGGCTCCATGAATTTGATAGAATAAATCATCATTTCGTGGTAGAGAATACTTAATCTTTATTGTAATAGCATTTATTTCCCTGTAATCAATGCACAGCCTCATGGATCCATCATTCTTCTTAAAAAAGAGGACATGGGCTCCCAATGGAGAAACAATAGGGATAATAAGTCCATAATTACTCAATTCCTCTAGTTATTTCTTTATTTCCACTAATTCCATAGTGGCCATTCTATAAGGGGTCTTTGATATGTGATTTGAACTAGGAATTAAATCAATGGAAAACTCAATTTCTCATTCTGGAGGATATCCAGGTAAATATTCTGAAAACACCTCAACATATTCTCTCACAATAGGTATATCCTCTATTTGGACATTCCTTTCCTCAACCAATGTTATTTCATTCCCTTACTCTCTAATATTTGAATTGAGTTAACCTACTAGGTGTGGATCTCGATAAGAATTATGTGGTGACAATTCTGCTCTAAAGATAAGGGGTTCTTTATCATCGTCATCAAAAATCGTAACCTCTTTCTTCTTACAATAAATTTTTGCATCATGGTCTGAAATCCAATTCTTACCGAGGATTATATCAAATTCAATCTTGGGTATGATGATGAGATCAGTGGATAAAGAACATTTATATGCCCTATTGGGAACTGATTCATAGAGCTTCTTAGCAATGAATCTTCCCTTAGATGTGTTGACTAACGATGCCCTTGTTAAATCAAATTTGAAATATCTATCTTTATTAGAAAAGTGGGAAGATATGAAACAATGTGATGATCCAGAATCAAATAAAGCATTGGCTATGTTTGATGAAATGATCAATGTACCTGCCACCACGTCACGCGGAACATCAACCTCTGCATTTGTGATCACATATTCTTGTCATTGATCGCTTGGCATCTTCTGTTTCTTATTTCCTTGAAATTTTGGACAATCATTAGCATAATGCCCCATATCCTGAAAATTATAGTATTGAACATCAATATATTTCTTCTTTCCTTTGCAATCACCAGCAAGATGGCCTTTCTGACCACATATGTAGCATACTCCTTTTCCTTTTAAGCACGCACCGGGGTGTTTCCTTCCACAATTGTCACATGGTGGAAATTCAAATCTTCCCTTCTTCCCTGTTTCCATATTTCCTTTCCTAGGGTTTTCAGCAGCCCTCTTCTTTTCATGCATTCCGTTAAATTAATATAACTTATAGAATTATTTTTCTATCTTGATGGCACATGAAACTATACCATCATATGATGAAAAACATTGGGAGACCAGTGCCCTCTGGAGGAAAGGCTTTAGGTCATCAAAGAATCGATCAATTTTGCTCCTTGGATTTGGTATGTAGACTAAAGCATGAATTTCTAATCTTTTAAAGTTAGCTTCGTACCCTGCAACATTCTCATCTTCCTTCTGCATCAAATTCAAGAATTGTCTCTCTATATCTGCTCACTGCTCATGAGGGAAATATTTTTCTAAGAATATTTCCTTAAAATCCATCCATTCCGCCTCTTCTATCTCTTCTTCCTCCTTCTTGTTTTGGAATAATGACCACCACTGATCCACATCTCCCAATAGACGATATACTGCCATGAAAACCTTCTATATTTCATTACATCCCAAGGTGAGAAATTTCTTCTAAAGAAAACACATCCACTGCTCTGCTAAAAACGGGTTTGTAGTCCCGTAGAATGATGGAAGATGTTGTCCCATTAATCGATCTAGAATGGATCCTCCTCATGGTGGATCCAGATGCTCTATACGGGTAAGGTTATTATTCATAACCTGAGTAAGTTGTCCCAGTATAGTTATGAGTTGCTCAACACCAATCAGAGAACCCAAGCCAACATCATTGTCTGGCATCGGAGGAAAATCCCTAAAGGGTACACATGCATTCGTGCGATTTCCATTCCATCCACTAGGTTCCATACCAAGATAATGGCATACAATATATTAGGTAATAAATCATAATTTATAATCTTAACTTAAAATACACTGACAAATTGAGATCCTACACATGGCTAACCCCATATTAACAAAAATGGTTTCGTTGAGTAATATTTAACATTTCAATCCTTCATAATGGATTTTAAGGAAAATGTGAATTATCCTAAGAATATCCTTCAGGAGTGTTGTAACCAACAGTGAAACACTACCCATTGTTGTTTACCAGTTCCCGTTCGTGTCTAGCTTAAAGCAGTGTTTTCGGGTTTTAACCCTAGATACACTTGTGCTAGAACCGCCTCTACCTACTCATATCCAGACAGTGATGTATTTCTTGAAAGATAAACATAATATATTCCTTACCAAAATACCAATATGTTATTGTATGTATTTTCTCAAATACTAACTTAGGGACTCTTCCCTAATTTTACGTTTCCTAAATCCTGTGTTCAAGTATTCTACTAAACTTCCTCTGATACCAACTATAAGGATCCAACCCCAGATACCCAAAGCTGGTGCCTTATTTGATTACATTGGCATACAAACAAGGAATACGAATCCCAAAGGACTGAGTAGTTTAGTATTATTGGAAACAAGATACATACATAAGTTCATTATTACAACTTTAAATGAAAAACAACAAAGAAACACATTAGATAACTTCCATAACTCCTAGGATATTTCAGCATGTCATTCATAATAGAATTCTTCTTGCACTGAGAAAATGAAATATAAGAAAGGGGTGAGATCAAATGCTCAGTAAGATAAGGAAATACAGCAGAACAAAATATAAACATTAGACATGGTGAAAAATTGAAAACACATTAATTTAATAATAAACACGAACACATTATGACATGAATATGAGCTGAGTAAACAATTCCATAATAAAACATAATCATGGGTATTTTACTAATCGAATAAACACATGAAATATAAATATCTAAACTCATAATGATTTAATGCATAATTCAAGACATTCTGGAACATTTTTTCAAGGCCTCGGTTAAGACGTCTAATGATTAAGGCCTCAGCCAAAATCCATATCACATTGGGAAAGAGCTCGGCCAATTCCTCATCGAGTTGTCTCATTAGACGTACCGATGCATTGAGGGATATAAAGTGCCCCAACATTCACATAATAAGTCCAATGAATTCCTCATATGAGCTGGGATAAACATAAACAACATATACATTCATATTGTAACTATCATATGAAATGTAACTATATTTCCTCAATCATAAAACATAAAACACTAACCATTCGGAATAATATGGTGAATGGTTTTAGGATAGATAATCCACAATAGAGTTAGTTATAACCATTAAATCAAATATGGTAGATGTCTTCATAAATTATTAAACCCAATAATACCATGTAATCAACAAGGGTGTTTAATTAGACAAAAAAACTCTTATAAAATCATTAAGCAAATCTTGAGATAAATTCTGTTTTATTTTGAAAAGAAGAGTTCTTTTGGAAATATCAATATATAAAACCATAAGTGGGGTAAGATAGTATTTTAATAATAAAATTAGTGATTTTATAATGATAAAGGTTTCCAAAAACAAATCATATATTGCCATTGAAAATTGGATAGAATTTGAGAAATTCACTTGAATCAGGCTTGTATTTTGGATACGACATTGAATGTTCCTTTAAAAATGTGTAGCTATCCATAATATATTGAAGGGTTCTGGTTTTTATATATATATATTATAATCACACATAATATATGATTAGTACATAACAATACATAATAATTTCATTGAGGTAATTAGACAATGATAGTATCCCGAATGAAATGGGAAGTTCGGGTGGAAAACCCCTTACCTTAACTCCAAACGTGTTCTTCTCTTGTACTTAAGATCCTGTAATATGAAATTATAGTTTTCAATAACTTATTTATGATCATATTAGGCATGTATTTAGTTTACCATAATTCTAGTTAGTTCATTTATATCTTTATTGACAAGTTATTGTATTGAATTTCTCCATTCTGGAGTGTTTGTTTCCTTTATTTTCATATTTGGTTCACCTGCTTTTAAGTAATGAAGTGCATTGGATGTAAATCTCTAGAATTAAAATTAAATATTATTTATGAACATAATTAATTTTTAACGATAATTTCTATCATTTGGTTACATGGAATGAGGATGAATCATTAGATGACCACCACTTCGATTATTCGGCGATATTTGGAATATTAGAACTAGTTTTGTCATATAAATTAATTATATGTACATATTCTGGTTACTCAATATTAATTATATTATAACACATATATTATAGTCTTATTCAACCAAGAATATGTTTTCATGGCCAGTAATGAAAATAAATTTAATAACAAAACTTCGTCATCCACGAAGGTTATAAATCAGAACCTCATGGACGTCGATTTTGTTTATAAAAATAAAAGGGAGGGAGTAAGAATATTTATGATGGTTAGTCCATTCACATGATATAAATCTAGTATTTACATGTTACTGGAGTTATAATTTTTTTTTGGATAGAGGAGGTGAGGTGAGGATAGAAAAGGAAGATAAATTGAAATGAAACCAAATGGAAAAGAAGTATGCTTTACCTCTTGAAATAACCTCTTTGGGAATCTCTTTATGGGAAGGGATTTTTGCTTTTTGGAAAGACTAAGATCTTACTGGTTGTAGGTAGTGATTAGGGAAGTGTAATGGGGCTGAACATTGAGGAGATTCATGGATTAGAGGAGTGAAGAGAAGAGGGAGTGGTGAGGGGTTTTTATAGTGGAGGAGAGGAGTAAATTTTGAATATTTAATTCATTATTTTATTATTTTCCTCAAGACAACCAATAGTATTGTTTCATGTGACCCCTAATAGTAATAATGGAATTTGAGTTCGAAAAAAGTATCCTTACAATCCATATGATGTCATAATTAGTGTATTTAACTGATAATTTGTAGATACAGTATTTTATCGTATTTCACTATTCATAAAAAATTATAGAACTTCAGAAAAATCCCAAAAATTCACCCCTACCATTTTTTGACGTGTATAATTCTAAATTGAAATCCATTTTTCAAAAATAATTTTCTAAATATTATTAATTTTATTTTTAAATAAGTTCATAGTTATTTCAATAAAATATCAATCTCGAAGTGCAGTTAGTTTTACGTGACATTGAAAAATTAATTAAGACCCCATAATCATATTGCCTAAGAAAAATAAAATAATATTAATATTTACAATTCCAGGGGAATTTTACAATTAATATTACTATTCATAAGGATATTTTACTATTCACTAAAAATTAAGTTTGTTCTATCAGACTCCAAATGAAATTTTGAACACAACTCTAGATGACCATTTTTTTGAAGTTCAAAACACAGAAGAGGCAAAGTAGTGTTTATAAAATTGAATTCAATATTTATTTTCAGTATATTGGGGTGTTACACACCTCTTCGGGCATCATGATTTCAAGAAACCAAAGGATCCCCTATTCCAATGTACTTTGGAAATAAATGTGGACCAGAGCTTCATTAAATGAGTAGTTATGGTGTCTTTTGTTCAGGATGGAGGATCTAGGAGCCTGGCCCTAATGAGGTGCTGGATGAGCCTATTGAGGAGGTGGAACCTGATTATCCCGCCTAGGTGCCAATAGTGCATTATGCAGGGAGACATCCGATTATGAGGTGTGCATTTCGGGGCTGGAGGATGCGCCAAAGGTGGTGGGACTGAGTGAGGCTATGGATCTGATTCCACTGGTAGTAACTCTAGCAGCCTGGGGGCCTTTCTTTTTTCTACAACAGTGTGCTCATCCATAGAAAATATTCTCACTAAAACAATTGCTGGCAACGGACGTGCTTGCTTTTCCTGCTGTAAGGATTCTTCCAGATGCTGGGCATTGTTAAAGATGTCATGAAACCCCAATATGTAGTTTTATGTGATTAGAGAAGGGACCAATTCAGTTTTGACATTTCCAACAAACATTGTTAGAAGCTGTTCCAGAGACAGAACTATATCAAGGGTGTACGTGATCCCTTTTTACCTGGTTAAAAAGTCTATGACACACTCTTCAAGCCTCAGCTTGAACTTCAAGAGGTCTGAAATAATAGTCTTCTAGGTAGTGGAAGTAAAATAGTAGATAAACTACATATGAATATTCTACCAACTGACTACTAACCCAATGGGTATATGAATGTACTAGAAAAACACGGGCCCTTCAAATGTTTGAATGAAACAATAGATCTTTGTAGCCTCTTTCTGCACTGGAGTTCCCAACATTGGTCCACACTATGAAATAAAGTGGTTCAGAAACAACAGCAGATCTCCTATCCCATTAAATGGGGATGAGGTAGGGTATTTGAAACCATGGGGCACTGTCCTATAATCCATCCATTCCTGATACAACTTTACATCAGTTGGGATTTTCACCTGTTGATTTTATAGGTCCTTTAGGCAGGAAACGAGAGCATCCATCAGATTATCTATGAGGTGATTCTTGTCCCGATGAGGATCTCTGACCATCGGTGCATTGGTATGTTCTTTAACATGATATGTAGGACCAATGTCTTGTGGAGTGGACAATGGGATGACCTATGGCACTTCATGGGGGAACAACTTGGGGAGCGGTTGGGGGACCCTGACGTTGGTCCTGAGGAGGGTTATCACACAACTCGGGTAGATTTGGTTATGCATATCATGGATTATGGCTATAATCTCAGGCCTCTATCATGTTTATATGGGATGGATGGTCGAGGTCACCCATTGGTAACTTATTTTGGGGAGGATTTACCTTCCCATGCTTCTCTGATCAGAGAATATCGTAGTCTGGTCGTCATTCCATATCACAATTAGTGATAACGTCATAGACCATCATTCTATGTTCCATGAACTATTTATGTAACACAACCTTTTTATGGTAATCATTTGAATTTTCCATTTTTCTAGACAGATTAGAGGGTTTGAGAGTTCCATCAAGTTCTTTACCCTTATTGGGGTTATAATTGAGGGATAATGACTCAAAAGGTGCAGAAAGGCCTAATATATTTCTTTGCTGATGAGTAACCCTGCCCAAATGATCCAAGAGGGGTGGAACCACCCCAGTGGGTAGGTTCTCTTCAAGGATCCCTATCTAGGTATTTTCCACTGATATGTTTTCAATGTTAATTAATACTATAACTAATGTCATAACTTCAATATCACCAAACTATTTGGGTTACCGCTGGATAGAACTGAAATAAAGGGCATCGTACTTCCCCCAAACCACAGATATGAATGTGGGGGAAATCACCCATAATAATTTTTTAGATCACTATAAAGCTCTGGATGCATTATTACTAGAGGATCATATGCCAACCATGAAACTCTGGGCACTGATCCACATGAAGCGCAACCAATTCGACCATGAGGAATTGTTGGATGAAGTCTTCAAAGTGTTCCTGGCTCTTGGGGTAATCCACATGATGATGACGGAGAAAGAAGTGTGTTTCCCAATGATTTTGGTTGAAGCACATAACCACCTATTATGTAATATATTTTGGTATTCTAAAACATGCTGTCACAATGGGCCAAAACATATCTTGAAACTGGTCCACTACAAGGATGTCCCACAAGCTCCTCAGTTCAGACTTTGGATCCCACCATTTTTTACACCATTCATTGACTGGGGGCAGCTGAGGGACAGGTAAAAACACTTAAGTGGACCATGGAAATGGTAGATTGGTGGATAGAGAGTATGGAATGAAAGCCAAAAAGCCACCACATGTTAGGATGTCTTTTAATGAATGCAATGACTGAGCCACTACATCATGGTAAAACGTACTAGCAACCACAGCTTCTTACACAGGGGATGTAGTTACTAATAATGGGTAATGATATTTATTTTCCTCTATTGGTCCCTAAAACAACTCTTTATTATCTCTGGTTGAGGTAAAGAATGATCATGTTGACGATATGAAGGATTTCATGATCAGGCCCTAGAAAAATGCCAAATCATCCTCCTCTTGGATGTATATTAGGAGGGATGTAGGAATCTTGTAGAACTCACATTCAAGAAGTATGAGGCTTACACGCTTTCTTCCTACCCCACCCTCTGATATAAATGATCAGGGTGTGGGTTCCACCATTGAATCACACTCCACATGAATGTTTTAGAATTAGACAGGTTTAATCATAGTCTGAAAATTCTTAGTAATCTTTATTTCGAAGAAGAAATCCACCCTCCTTCCCCGGGATGGTTCTTCAAGGCAGAGTAGGTTTTTGACATGAGGAGGACCTTCATCCAATATAATATTGGGTGAATGGGACTTACTACTGGGTGAGTCTATGTGCTAGGAGAACCCAGACAAATGTCAAACAAAACATAGGGAGGGCATCTTTGTCCACTGGGTGATGTGCGGGGGAACCTCCGTAAGAAGTTTTGGAGTGGGGAAGATCTCCGCTGGAGCTTGTGGGAGCATGAGAAGTACTGAAAAGTTTATTTCCCTTGGTCGTGATGGAAAGTTGGGGGCCTTCAAACCAGTCAAATAGAACACGGGGAAGACCTCCCCATTCGATTCCAATAAAGCAGGGCAGACCTCCAATTATGTGATTATTGGGATGGGAAGGACCTTCGTCAGCTACAGTAATAACATGGGGGAGACATTCATGATGATTTTTGATTGGGAGAGAATGATGTTTTCATCAAAAACCTATGATAGGAGGAATGGAGCTATACCATGAATAATAGGTTGGAAATAAACCTCCATTCTAAATGTTAGTGTGGGGAGGAGGGACTTCACTTAGACTAGTGGTGGATTGGGTTGGGCATCCAAGCTAAGAATAGGTGTAGGGAGGACCTTTTCTCTTATTTATGGTGACACAGGGAGGACCTCCATTCTATATTTCTTCATAGTAGGTTGGCTCACGATGGGTAATACCTGTGACGATGACCAAGAGAGGTGTCCCAACCTGTCCATGGGGTGGTTGGGGCCTCAAACTGGATTAGTCATATAAGATCCCATGTTTAGTTTAAATAGTTAATTTATAGTATGTGCCAATGGATACATGGGCCACTATTTCCGTTAATGATAACACCCCCAGGGGGACGTCCTCCCCACCTTGAACACAATGTTTCTATCAGATTATTTAGAATGTGGTCGGTGGTGTAGCTTTATAACCCACCTTCTACTCACTATATGGGAAATGGATGTGGTGATGAAGCCACCTATTGAGATCCCTCCATGGAAGACCATGAGACCAGATCACCGCTAGGCTGACATGGACTCCCCTTACCTCATTGGCATAAGGGAGTGAGTCATCAAAGATTTCTGGTGAGAGATTCCATAAACAGTTGTAGGTTGGAGTGGTTAGTAGTGGTTCCCTGTGCATCCCCACATCCAGGAAAGCCTAATCATCCCTTAACACATTATACTAAGGGGGAGAGTCATTAAATAATTCAATGGACAGAATTCCGAAACAGTTTTAGCTTCAGGTGGGGAGTAGTGTCTCCTTGTGTGACCCGATGGGGACGGTGGTGATGGAGACATGTTGAAGCCTCTATTTCATGACATGCCATATCCTGAGTAGGGATAATCCATAATTAATCATATTGTCTGAATATGGTGTTGATCAACCTCTATGCACATGTCAAAATGTAGGGAATGTGTGTGGGCACCCATCATCCATGGATGTGGAGGCCATCACAAATGAGATGGAGTCATGCTAGATCATCGAATTGGTTTTTCTCCGACCCATGCATTAGTGTATGGATGGTGATCAGTTTCATAACATAACATCTCGGGTCCTAGAAAGTATGAAGATTCGACAATTAGTAATGAAATGTGAATGTGACATCTATTTCCCCATCGTTGATCCATCTCCCATGATTAGAAAGAAGGATCCACAATGACAATGTCGCAGACTAGGATATCCAATGTTCAGTTGCCCCAATCTTTGGTGAGTTTCATGCAAGGCCAAATATTTTATTTGTGATACCTAGCACTGGAAAGAATGATCTGGTGATATTATTTTCTACTATTTTCTCTAATGCTACTAATATCCACATTAATGAGAAGAATTCATGTTGGGTTCCCCATTTCCAGTTCTTATGCTTTCATAGGGGCCTGCACCATTGCACTACAATGCACTGGCTGTTACCCCATATTCCTATTTTACAATGGTAGGTGACATCCATCACTTATTTATGTATGTCTTATCCTTTATTGAAATGGTATGATTGGATGTGAGTCTCTCTTTTAGTGGATTCATCCTCGGAATTCATCACCTAGTCCAGGTCTCCCTTAAAGTTGAATATGTTGTTCGTGAACTTCATCCCCAGTTCCATATCTTCATGGATTTCGGTTAATTACACTACTTCTGTTAGGAAATTCCAAGGGGTCCAGTAAGGGCAGTAACATTCGATCAGGGGAGTATTCACGTTGGGCATCGCTTGCGTGCCTCGCCTCTGAAAAAAATGATGTGTATGGGTTACTTCTCCTTATGATAGGTATTTTTGAGGGTGAAGAATTCCGATGAATCCCACATTGAGTGTGGGGAATTATATTCCATAGTTATGTCCCAGAGGTTTTCCTCAACTCCCATTATATAACACATGTTATGCTATGAGTTTATCATCTTTCAGAGATGGTTATGCCAAAGGTGTGTCTTTTGAGGTTTCCCTTGGGCTTCCCATGCTTATCACGATGAAATCTGGGATTTTAAAGTCATTCGTAGATTGAATGAGAGTGATCAAAATATACCATAGAGATGGACAAGGTATATACATCCCTATGAGGGAGCTTCTCTAAGGATTAATAGATGATAGACCAGAACACCCAATGATGATGTGTCTGAGGTGGTATGTAACACAAAGGGAAGCTATCACACTGTGAAGGTTGATATGGACACTACTAGGGGAAGATCTGAAAATGTGTTCCCCCAAAAGGGAAACACCAAGGTTTACCATTGGATGGTATTGAACCTCGGGGAGGTTTCTAATGTACCTTGTGTAGATGATAGGGATCAAAACCCACATTGATTGAAGGGGTGATGAATCAGGGTGTACACAAAGGACTACAACCCAAATACATGCTAGGGAATATGGATGGATTTTGGACAATCATAGGATGGAAACTCTTGGTTTGATAATTATGGATTGTGTGGGTCTTATGCTTGGTTATTTTCCCAATGGAATGTTGCGATCTCAATAGGATGTAGTATCCCATGTCCGAATGATGAAAGATGATGGATGGTGAAACGAAGTGGATGTGAAAAATGGGATGGAACAAACATGAAGATGAAAATGGTGTTTGTCTAGAACCTAGAAGTGGATTCCTACATATCCCCATGCATGGAAATAAAATTCCACATAGTTTTTTGTGGCCAATGGGACACCTGAGGAGGTGGCCGTGAGAATGGAAGCAAGGATGGAACCTGAAGGAAGTAGTGCTTCTGGTTTGGGGCATAACCTTATCTAAATAGAAGGGTTTAAAGGAAATACTAGGATGGTACATAAATGATTGTGTTAAACCATATAGAGGATTCATTCATATCCTTGTGGTGGGGAATCATTTTACATGTATTTGAAGATCGGGCATGGAATTCTGGTGTATGCAAAGGGAAATGACCCGGCGACCTTCTAGGGGTTACTTGTGGTTAGGGGTCTGAGGGATGGTATAATGACACAAACAGATGTACCTAGTATGTGGGTCTCATAAAAGTGGACACTGAACTATACATGTGGTTGCGGTTTAACATCAGGGAATCATCCTATATACCCATTGTTGTAGAAAGGGATCAGAACCCACATAACTCAAAAGCGTACATTTTAATGTCAGGCGGGGAAGAAGGTAAATCGACATGGAGTGGTGGGGATTGATGTGTGATGGGAGTTAATCTTAGGAAGGCTTCATACATACCTTTATTGGAAAGGATGATATATCAATGACCAATTAGTTTGGAATGAGGGTCATGGGGAATTAACACGAAGTCATTCTGAAGAGGGTTTCATGGTCGATTCTTACAGTGAACCGATGTGAGTCATGCTTGGTGTGAGAAATTAGAGTCTATAAATACATGAATATCATGTCACAAATATTTCATTTGTGAGATGTGTAGTGGCCATTATGCATGGTTAGTGGACCAATTGTTCGAGATTTGGACTTACTCCGGGTAGGAGGGCCAAATGGAGATAAATCCCAAAGGGAGGGGACGAGATATTGAGTCCCGTTTTCTAATATCCCCTATGGTCTTCGTTCATAGAAGAAGAGAGGTGTAGTAATGGTACTACCCCCTATAAAAAGGCTGGGTCTTACACTAGCATGGGTTCTCTCCCCATAGGACATATTTTACGCCATGTAAGGGGGATATCTTTCCATGTGAGGAATAAATCACTCCTGTGGAGACTAGTGGGCATGGAAAATGTCCACGATTGGGAAACTTTTGTATATTGAAAGGGGTGAGGCCACCATTTAACATCATGTGTTGGGGATGATGATTCATGCCACTTTAACATCCTATAACACATATGATGTGGAATATCTCCGCATCTTTAAGACATACATAACCGATGCTCTTTAACTCTTGGTGAAGGGAAGACACTTAAATTTCCATCACGAGATGGGGTTGTGGAGTGATCCATTGATGGGATCACATTAGCATGCCTAATTGAATAATAAATTTCCATTAGTGTGCCCATTTGAAGAATAATGAGGAAAATCAATGAAACATGAACCACCAACCAAGGGACATTGAAATAACTCTGTAAAAGCCTAGAGGTCGGTTCATAAGAAGGGTTTGTGAAGCAACAGGGTTCACAAGAAAGTAACTTGCAAAGCTCTAATGCTCCACAAAGCTGAGAGACTCTGAGAAGGGGTATTATTTGCGATGTGGGTTGTTCAAGAGTAGGCATGGTGTAAACATTTGTATGGAATGAACTTTTTCAAGTATAATTTCCTTTGTGAAGTAGTATATCATAGAGCATGGGTGACATTCAAATTGAGGAATTGCGTAGAAATATACTTCATGAGGAACATTAATCCTTCTTTAACATGGGATTCCCATGTGAATGAAATGTACTTTATGAAGCATGAGTGATTTGTGAAGACCTGAGTTTCCATAGGGATATCCTTCAATTGAGATGGCCCATGGGCTTCACGAAGTACATCCATACATGAAAAAAGGTGTTAAATATGAGAAAACATAAAGTCATTTCGCAATGCTCAAATTCATTTAAGGGTTCATTTTCTTTAAGATTTATAGAGCAGAGGGTCCTCCAAAATTTGAGAGATGAGAATCAAATATTGTAGGGTATCCATCCTTTGGGTTATGGGGAGGCCTATTATTTAAAGGAAAGAGGCGGTGCGAAGCTTAGAGGTCGGGTTTTAAAGTAATTGGACCTCTAAACTAGAGGCAGATCCCTCAATTCACTCAACCTCTGGGAGAACTCCATTAGTTAGTTCATGGGGATCCTAGTGGGATCTCTCTAGTGAATCATAGTCACAAAGGTCTCTGTTAGTTACTCAAAGGTGGTGTAGAACTCTCTCTAATGTGATTAGTTGTCGCAGAGTCCTCTGTCATCTACTCTATGGAAGTCATAGAGGAGGGTTTTCCCTCTTATTCGTACCGATCACAGAGCTGGAGAGCCTTCACGAGGCTTCTTTGAGAGGCTTCTCTATGAGGAAGGCTTCATTAATTTTTTGGGGTTTGACTTCTACAGGGAAAAATTTTAGCACCAACAGAGTTCTAGGGTTATAATTTGGTGATAATGTATTCCGAGTAATATATTTTTGGTATAATTTATAGTGATTTTAAAAAATTTAAAGGTCAAACCAAGACATATTGATCCTTTCTAAATTAATGATCATATTAAGATTGTATATTATTAGTTGTATTATCTACTATATCTAAATAATGTTCATGATGTGTTCGGTATATCCCTCAAGATGTTGTATATACCTGATCCTTTAAATGTACTGAACATAGAGGTCATACCAGCAGAGTAATATCTTTTGTATGAATAAAAAATGATGGATATTTAATATCATATACAGAAATTTCAATGAAATAATTCCACTCACGTGGTCAAAATTATATGGTGAATTAAAAAAATAATATAATGTTATATGGGATCATGAGGGTGTAGGGAGGTGAAAATATACTCAAATAACTATAATAAAGTAACCATATATATAGGGGGAAATTATTATAAATGTTTTGAAGATATCATCATAATAATTTATTTTATATGTATCTTAACATAAACTTTATTTTTTGATAAATATTTTTCACGGAAAATTTTTTTAATTGAACTAAAATAAAAATTTTAACTCTAACTATCTACTGTGAAAATTTTTCCTTAGCCCTTGGAATGGTGGTTAATAATTTGAGAAAATAAATTTTTTAATTAAAATTGGATACACATGTGTAAACATAACTATTCGGCTATTAATTGGATAGAAATAAAAATAAGAGCAATTGAAGGAAAATATTTCTTTTAAAAAAATATTCTTATTTACCTACTGTGATTTTATCATAATAAATTATTCAAATATTTATTGAGAAATAAATTTAAAAAATAAATAGAATTAATTTATTCAATATTTTTTTAATATTCATGTAATATTTTTATGGGAAATAGATAAAAATAAATTTCATTTTATTCATAAGAAATCATTTAAAAAAAAGTTGTCATTGTATTATGTAGGATTATTATTAAAGTTAATGTATATCAATTATAGAAATTGAACCATGTGAAATGGATTATATAAAATTTATTAGGGTAAACTTAATTTTTTTACATATTTAATAGAAACTATTTTAATAATTTTTCAGCTTAGTAAAACAAGAATGTCTAGGTTAAAACTATGGGGTAATGCTCTAAAATCGATATAACACTTTCTTTTATCCTAATAGATGACTATTATTTGGAGAAATATATGATTAAGAAGTAAAATATAGTATTTTAAAACATTATAATGAAATTTGATACCCAAGGGTTAATTTTGTAAATATAATTTGTGTTTTATAAAAATTAAACACTATATTTGGGTCAATGGATTTAATGGAATGGTTAAAAGAATCTATTCTATATTGGATTGCTAAAATGTAATTTTTTTTTAATATTTAATAAATCAAATTCATGTGTTTTTTATTCATGTATTAAATGAAATTTCATTCATGTATATGCACTTGACCAGAATAAATAGATCCCAAATACGGAATTATAATTTGAAAATTTGGTTTCAATACCTCTTTCTGTCACATTATGAATTTGTCATTATAAAAAATAAATTTATCATATTTATTGGTAAAATTGGTTTAAATTTGTTTAAGTATTAATTAATTAAAAAAATATATCCAACACATATCCCAAGTAAGTTTTTTGAGTTTATTTATACCATATTTTATCTCATAGTTAAATTTGGGGTAACATTGTTCAATTTTACATAATTATGATATGTACATTGTTTTATATTTTAAGTAATTACTATTTTTTAATTTACATTACATTTATATGGGGAATTAATCACCTTCACCATTAGAAAAATGAGCCTTATATATTGGAAATCAAAATCACAACTACCATCCTAAATTCCCTTCAAAAATTCTATGGCTTCTAATATTTCCAAAAGACAGTCCTTTCCAGGTTTATAGTGTAAGTTGAAAGAGGTTTCTCATTAAAGAGTTATAACTCATAACATAGTAATTAAAAATTTATTTCTTATTTTTTATCCTCTAAATAAATTGTATCCATCCTAAAATAATGAAATTGATATCATTAATATAATTAATTATTATTATTATGAGGAAATAGACACTATTCACTTACATTCCAATAAATGTGAAATGATAGAACATCATATGGGTGCTTACAGACTTCCATACGAATGGAGTGATGTAATTCATGTTTCACCCCAACATTATTAGTATAATTATAAAATTTTATTAAATAATCACATATGTTAATAATTATATGTTTACATTTTTTTAGTCAATGAAACCATGATCCATGTAAAAGGACAAATATTTCCAATCTAAATTTTTCAAATAAAATTGAAGTAGTTATCAACCAAAATAGATATTAAAATAATAAATTATTAATAAATGGGTTCCAAGATGTTATAAGTAAATAATATATGGTATTATATATAAGATTATCGTTATAGAACAGATTTATAATAATAATATGATTATTATACATGATATTTGATCCCAAATGAAGAAAGACAATACATATGTTAAGGGATTTATGATTCAATCTGATTTTATTTGGGATTAACTATGCTTGAGTTTACATTAAGGAATTACATAATTATTACTTGGTAAAATACTTAATGTTTTATTGTAATTTGGTTCTTCTTGGAATTTTAATGTAATTGTACAATTTTAATCTCTTTGGTAAATAAAATTATTTATAATTTTTGTGAAGAGAAACAAATTTATTTCATCAATTTTTTGGAATATTTTTCTTCCATGTTCTTGATTTCATTCAAATGTTTTCAATGCTGCATTTAATATTATCCCTTTATTATTGATTTCATTTTTTATATACATTTTTTTTTTATAAAAATGTTTCATATAATTTGTCTTTTTAAATGAGGTACTTATGACTTTTTAAAGAAAATGTTTAGGTATTCTTTGTTTTGACATACATCACATGAATGGAATTTACTACCATCCTGACCACTAAATGATTTGAATATTAAATTTCAATGTAATAATGTTATTTTCAGTTAAAATAATTTCCATACTATTTTTCAGATTTTTATTTAAATATTTCCTTTTGGTAGGTAAAGGGTATTTTTCTCAAGAAATATTTGCATAGTATTTTAAGGGTATTTTTCATCTCTGATTACATCCTATAATGTTAGTTATACTTTAATAGAGATATTCTACAATTATGTCTTCATTATTATTTCTCTATATGATTTATGATTAGTATTATGATATTTTTATGAAACTAATTTTATTTCTAGGGGTTGTTCTATAAAAAATGATGACTTTTTTATTAAACACTTATTTATTTTCATAGGTTATAATAAGATTAACGTTTTGTGATATTGTTGAATAGATTTATATTGTTTTATTTATGTGGTAGTTCGGTAATTTATGAACTATCTATGAATTGGGTAATGCCTTATATATACTATGATAATTACGAGAATGTGTTAATTTGGAACATCCACTAAATACATTAATTTGGGATGCCTAATCTCTAATGATATGGGAACTAGTTGGTGATTCAAAATCTAATATGATGTTGTAAGTAGATAATGATTCTATATCTAAAAAGATATTATTATCATGGTAGTTATCTTTAAAATATGATATATTGTGTATTACTATTATAGATCTACACTCATATGACATTTTTCTATAATTTTTATTTGAAATCAAGGCTCATAATTGAATTATGAATATTTATTGCTCACTCAAAAATTTCATTTTATTCCAAAAAATAGTGGGTGAGCCTGTAGCTTAGTGGGGATAAAAATAATGACATAATGGACTGTCACACCATAAAACTAGATTACAAATCTATGTTAAAGTATTGTTATAATGATAAAGAAATGGAAATGTCCTTGACACTCCCTTTAATATGAAATTTGTTCATTGAAAAATATTTATGATGATTACTAACACTTTTGATTCTTTTTTTGTCAAAAGGATAATGATTTATACCATGAATAATGTTTATGATATATGATAGATTGGGTATGAGATTTTAATTTATGATAATTATCTCATGTCCTTTTTATTATGTTATTATATTATAATATTAACAATTAATATCTCTTATAGTTAACCTTTATTAGCTTCATAACTTAGTATATCTAATGTTACCATTCCACTGTTTACAAAGAATTAATATATGTTGGGTATTTCAATAAAGAGTATATTGTGAGATAAAATTATTGGGTGATATTGAATATATTTAATAGAAGAATATTTTTATATATATAGTCTCCATGTATGAAAAACCTTTGATGGAACTTGGGTGTGTAATTTTAATTTATGTATTGAATTTATTTTTATTCCATTACCAATGTTTTGAGAAATGATTTTAAGTATTTTATGCCAAATAATGGTATAATGTGATGATAAATATATTGGTGTAATTGAAAATAATACATAAATTAAATTTTTATATATCTAGATTCCAATTACAAATGAGTGTTTATAGTTTTGGGCAATCTCATTTTATTTGATTTATTTATTTTCTTTTTTCCTTTCCCGAGGTTATGAAGAAGGGTATCAAGTAGTTTGTGTCAAAGAATGGTATAATTTGAGAATAATGTTTTGGGATTCATTGAATATAATTCATGAAATAAATCGTTTACATATCATTTCTCAATGTATACTTTACGGTTTATGGTTGTGGGGTATGAAACATAATTATTTATGTTGAATATTTATCTAAAATTTTGTAATATCAAAATTTGTATTTTTTGGGTTACCTCTTATTCTTAGGTTATTCCAGGTCTTATTCAATTTTTTATGTCCTATATATTATCAGAGAATTAATTACTTATTTATAATGATTATACACATAATCTCATCTTATTCTCACTTATGAGCAATGATTATTATCAATTTTATGTAATCTTATTAAGAATATGAGCTCACCAATTTCATATGTATTCATTTCAATAGGTTAGAAAGAAAAGATATGTATGTAATTTAACAAAGATACTCCCATATATATAACTATTGGGAGATATTTAAAAATTGATATTGATTAATAAAATTCTTATATTATATAAAATAATAACAATTCATTGAAAATTATATTGGTTTTGATAGTTAATGTGAGGTTCTAATTATTTAAATATATTTACATATAAGTTATTTAAAATGTCATTAAATGAATTATTTGAATTAATTCATATATTTGAATCAATCCCAATCAAGGGGTTCCCTAATTCAAATCCTCCCTAATGATTATAAGTTGATCAAATAATGAATTGATAGATTTATTTGTGTACATCATAATTATAAATACCTATCCATATAGATTACATATTATAGTTAAATTATACTACAATTAAATTCCATTAATTCCCATTTTTATTTTAGTTTTATACTATTAGGGATTTGAAACAGACTCTTACATAGTAATCCCATATATTACAAGTTGACACGTATAATTAGTATACATTTCCCCAAAAAACTCTTTAAAATTAAGAATAAATTGTTTTCATAAAAGATATTCAAAAATTTCATATTGAACATAATTATTTCCCTAAAATTATTTATAAACTTGTGAAAATCATTTTATGAAATTTTAGGAGAATACAAGATTAGAAAGGGACATAAAAAGAAAAAAAACAATTATTCTAGTGAAAAACATGAAAATCTACAATATTCATACATTTATCAAAATATTATTTGAGAGTATTGAATAAGTAAATTACAAAGGAAAAAAAATTATTTATGAAAACATTTAAAACCGAAGGAAAATATAGATAATACATGTTGGGAAATTGTGCCATCATTAGAGTAAACACCATAGTTATTCATAGAAGAATATAATGGTAAACTTATGAACATTACCGAAGAGTATAAATAACAACTACTCATGCATTAAAAATAATATTAAATATTGGAATAACTATCATTATATATAATCATTACCCCTTAGGAAAAACCTAATTAGTTATCTATATCACATATATGGAATCACCATATAGTTGACTTACAACCACAATTCATTAGAGGATATAACATAACAACCTGTACATTGTTTATCATGGATCCACACATAATTTTTAATTAATGTTACCCCCACTACATGGTTTAGAATATAACCACTAATACAAAAAACAATTCCCATGATCCAAAAACTGTCCAAAATCATGAAATATTTCATTATAAAAAAATCATTCACAAAAATTAATTTTCTATTTTGGAGTCACTTCATAAAATTTAAAAACTATGCACATATTATATGAACCATTATTGAAAAAATGAAATTTAAAATTTTTTAAATGATTATTCGACTAATTGAAGGATCATGATAATATGAAAAGGTTCCCATCCATTATAATTAACGATATAGTCCTTATGTATTTTCTTGAGAAGTCAAAAAGTACATAGTTTGGAAAACAACAAAATGATTACCATAAAACCGTTTTTAAAAAAGTAATAAAAAGGGAAATTATGATTTTGAAAAATTAATTAATAATATTATAAACATTTTTGAAAACAATATTAGAAAATATAGATATGGAATGAAAGGATTATTATATGTGAATGATGAAAATGATAATTATTAAAAAAAATTGACTTCCATTAATCCCATCTTGTAACATACGTACTATATATTATGATGTTACATACTTCTGATAATTTTTACTCCACTAAAATAATTTTTATTGTTTTTTTCCATTTATTCAATCTTTTCAATATTATATAAAATTACTAAATCTGTTATGTTTACATCAGATGTTTTTTCCAAATTTGGTACTAATGTCCATAGTGATGTCGATCTGTTGAATATGTTCCATGATGAAACTATTATATCATATATATATATAATAATATTCACGACGTAATTGTATTTTTTATACATAAATTATTCTTTATAATCCAATAACATAATATTTTTATTGAAAATGATCTATGTTAAAATCATTGAAATGGTAGGTCTTACGTATGAATGAGTAATGATTCCATTTTACAATGATAAATATGGAAATATGTAAATTAGTATTTTATCATTATATAATGATAATATTATCATAAATGTAACAGCCCATGATTTTATGAAAAATATTCTTTTTAATTTCACTAATGTCTTGTGTTGTACGCTACACCAAAAGGAGCTTGCACAAAACGCATCCTTGACTTGCCTTGCATTACACGCAATCGCGACCTTCCTCGATAGCGTGTGTAGTACGCAATACCGAGTTTCACTAAACAACGATATGCTATTATAATATTATTATAACTAGCCGTTATAAATTGTAATAACCACCTTTTAAAATTTTAGAAATTTTATCTCTCAAAATGGACTTCATTTTTGGATTCCGAGTATCGAATTTAGCCTAAGGTAAAATTTTGGTACTTTTCGGATAACTTTCATATTCTGATAAATAGTGAAAATTACTAAATTATAATTAAAAACAACTTTTTTAATAAAAATAATTAATAGTGATAAATTAATAATTTGATTGGTTTTAAAGTATATTTAGAATATATTTTTACAATTTAATACAATGTTGGTCATTGGATGTAATTTCACATTTAAACCAGACATAAACAAGTGTCAATCTTGTGATAGATATTGTTTCTTAAAAACACGCTATTTGTTTTAACAGCGGGATTTAATTATAAAATTAATTAATGCAACTTATATGTTATGAATTTGGTAAAATAGACTTCATTTTTGAATTCGGAATATGAAATATAGCTTATGATGAAATTTTGGCATTGTTCTGAAAAACATCAATTTTTGATGAATAGTGAAACTACTAAGTGGTAGTTAAAAAAACTGAACTTTTCATAAAACTTAATTTTACCGCTTCTGTGAATGGAATTTCAAAAATACGAGAGACACGGTTGATGTCAGTAAGTAAAATGTGGTTCAATGAGATGAAAATAATTTTTTGGTGAATAATAACTTTTTACTTTTATTTACCACGGTTAAAAGTAAATAGGGTAATTAAGGGTAAGAATGATATTAATATTACCCTAACACATGTCCTAATTCTATTGGACAAGTGTATATCGATCAAAAACAACCTTAAGTGTAAAATATTATCATTTAGGCCCACTTGGATTAGATTATGACATTTATTATTATTTAATTCAAAGAAGAGTTAAAAGAGTTAAAATCAAAGTTTATTTACTAATACATTATTAATATAGGGTTATACATAAGATAAATTAGATTATAAATATTAATTAGCAAGCTAAAAAAATTTCTTACATAATGATATTTTATTTATAATTTTTTGACATTATATAGGGTAATTTATTTATGACACAATGATGATGCAGTAATTATCTTATTAGTGAAATATTGACAGAATTGATGTTATAAAAACCAAATTAAATGTAATTTGAGACTTTCAATGAATCCAACTAATTTTCTAGGTTACTATGATATATTGGTGTTGATTTAATCAACTTTTTTCGAACATATAATTCTGTTATGACTTTCACAAAAATCATATATCAAATAGTGTCAAAATTGACACAAAATAGTTTTTAAATCAAATAATATATTATTAATTGTTATTTTATTCCTAAAAAATATAAGGTTCTGACAAATGACTCAGATAAGTATATATATATTAATAATAAACAATTTGGGGTTCTTTTGGCATGTTATAGTAAGTTTATTAACCATATAGTGTAAGAAAACAAAAAGACACGGTAAAAGTTAAATTATTTAACTTAGAGTTAAATCTAACTGATAAGGTTAAAATAATAACCTAAACATGTCTAAATCCTATTGTTTGATAGTATTTAGACCCATACCCACTTTAGCTTCGAAATAAGACCATTTGGAACTATTATAAACCGATTTTGACTTTAATATAAAATAATATTTTGAGATATTCCTAAGGTGCCCCTCTCCTCCCTTATAAAAGGGCACCTCCTCCCCCTCCTCCTCACACCAATTTGAGCACTAAAGCTCGGCCAACCCCTGCCAAAATCCCTTCTCAACTTCCCTAGAATAATCCTAGAGGTCCTGGTCTTCTTAAAAGACCAATCATAGTTCCCTATGTGGAGGATTCAAAGAGGCGTTTCAAAGAAGAGGTAATATCCATTACCGATCTTTTCAATTTCATTCTTCTTCAACTTCTTCTTCTTTAGTTTTTTCATGATAAAGTAGTAACATCAGTATTACTTACATACTGATATGTTATTATAAATATGAAACAACTCTAATTAACCTTCTATCCATCCTACGGAAAAAGGAAATCACCACGCGTGCATACGTACGGAATACCGTCTCCACGCCGTGGTGTAATCTATTTTCTGCCACCACATTAATTGGATGGGTATAATGGTTTAATGAGTAACTATATATGATTATTATAAAGTTATATTGATACTGAAATAGTATACAAACAGTTCAACACAATTCCACGACCATGGGAACGATATCATCGCTCGTGCGTACGTATGGACTACCGTCTCCACGACTCGATGAGATTCATTCTCAATGATTAACCACTCATGAATGATTATAAAGTATATATAATTAGTACTAATGAAATATATGACATAATAATGATACTGGATTTATTTATATTTATATGTATTTCATCTACTTAAATCTATTCAATTCAATAAGGAAACGAAAACAGCGTTCATGCGTACGTACGGACTACCGTCTCCATGAACGGTGTATCTCATTCCATTTATCAATATATTATATATATGTATATTCTGAATATATATTATATATAAATCATGTTTTAAATTCTGGATATAAGTAATCATGATCCATGTAATCATATTAATAATTACAAGTTAAAAACACGAACGACAAATGAGACGATTTTACACAAAACGCTACTTTAACATGAATTTACAAAAGAACGGGTAATATAAAGTCATAAGTGGACCATATATGATATAATAACAATGAATATGATTCTGGAATAAGTCAATAACATGATTTAAATCATTATATAGGAGGTTCGGACACGTACAAAGCAAGTCGGACCTAAGGTAAGGGAAATATCACAATCTCATTTTTATCTGAGATTGTTTATACTTTGAAATTTACTGGGGTGTATTTTATCATCCACATCAATGTTTCCTAAATATTTAATATTATTTACATTCACCTGAAATTGTTTAAATTCTATTTTACCCTTCGGTGAGTTTTTAGTAAAAGATATGAAAGGAATCTTTTGTCGTTTTTCATACGAGGTACTTTTTTGACTTTTCCGACAAAAGTACGAAGAATTTTTTTTAACTTATACGACATGAATGGATTTTTAAAACATTATTTCCAAGAAGCTTACTTTACAAGTTTTCAAGTTTATTTTTAATCAACTTCTTTTATTTTAAAGTTGTATGACATGTTATGAAAGGAAAACTGTTTTTGAAGAAGAAAGGATATTTTCCTCAAGAATGGAGTTCAAGTGTTTTATCAAAATTATTTTCCATCTAAGATAATAAAGGGTTTTGTTTTTATCCCTATTATTACATTGATTTTATCATGTTGTGATGGAATTATTTTTATGAATTCCTTTATCTTGTATGAATTGTTTTATGATGTCATGATGTTTAAGATTCCCATTTTTATTACATGGGTTATGCTATGATGTATGTTTTATGATTTTGTGGCACACATAAGAATGGTATAATTATGAGATGGGTGGGACCTATATCTCCCTCCAATGCATTTGGTAAAGATTTTATATCTCATGAGATAGACATGGCTGGAACGGTAGGTTATACCGGTTCAGTGAAACAGGACTGGAATGAGGGTGACTCGGTTCAGAAAGGGACTTTGTCCACTAAGATAGTCTTGGAAAAGTGTCTTGACTAACAATAAATGATTCTCTATGATTATGTGTGTATGACACAAAGTTTCATGTTTTATGTTATGATTATTGGGATTTCATTTCACTACTATAATTTATCCCATGTTATGAAATTATGCTCTCTTCTGCAGGTTAAGATTTCCAAAAGTTATGTTCTTATGAATATGATGTGATTGATTTTTTCTTTTGTTTACCCTTACTGAGCATTTGAGATCACCCTTTTATGTTTTCTTTTCCCAGGATATAAAGAAAGGTTTTAGGTAAAAAAAAGGAAGATCTTTATGGGAGATATTGGAGATCTTTCACCACGATTAGAAGATTACGTTCCGAGTTCCCAAAGACACTAAACTATTACGATCCTTGTGTGTGTGTTTTTTGTTATGTACTAAGTATTCCGCAAAAGTAATGAAATATTCATGTACGATATGCTTCGGGTATCTACAGTTGGTATCAGAGGAAAGGTTTAGTCAACCTTTGGAAATTAGGATGCGAGAACTTTAGTGAGATCCCTAGAGATATTTCTAAGGTATGTCTAGGGATGTCCCTAAGGTTAAGTATACGTATAGGTTATAGTACTAGAACTACACTAACGATCATAGAATTAAACCTAAGATGTTAGATATTTAAGGTACTCCACCTTTATTATGTTGTTTTCTCTATCATGATTTTTCCCTCTCACACTATTCTTTTTGGGTTTTAGACGATGGCTGGAACCCGAAGGAACCGTGTTGATCAATGCAATGGACAATGCAATGATTGTCCTCTTGAACAAACAAATGTTATGGGAGATGGAGTGAAAAATCTTATTGATATACTTACACAAGCTATGAGTCATTCTGGACATCCAAATGAGCAGAGAAGTGAACAATATTCGATTGAGTCCTTCATGAGGCAACGTCCACCTTCTTTCAGTGGGTCTTCTGATCCACTTGTTTCTGAACAATGGATCAGTACCACTGAAAAGATATTTTCAGTTCTTCAATGTTCTGAACATGATAAAGTCATCTTAGCAGTATATCCTTTGGAAGGTGAAGCTGATCAATGGTGGAATCTTATCAAGAATACGAGGTAAAGAGATGAAATTGATTCCATGGAATGGGACGAGTTCAAGATCTTGTTTTTCAGTAAGTACTTCCCTCGTATTCTTCGAACGAAGATGGAAAAGGAGTTTCTTGAGCTGAAGCAGAAGGATGATGAATCTGTTGGTATATACGAAGCAAATTTTACAAGACTTGCAAGGTATGCATCTGGCATTATCATCCAACCTGAAAGTAAAGTTGATCGATTTTTCAGTGGCTTAAAACCAAGTCTTCGAAGGGAATTAGCTATACGAGACTTCAGTAGCTATGAAGAAATTGTTTGTTGTGCTATCAGGGTAGAAATGGAAGTTGGTGTTACATATCCATCTCATGGTTTTGACAAGAAACGAAAGATGGAGTTCAAGGAGAAATCTCAGAATAATGGTGAAAAGAAGATGAATGTTTCCTTATGCACAAAGTGTGGAAAGAAGCATGGTGGAGATTTGCTTAAAGGGACTAGAAAATGTTTTAAGTGTGGAAAAGAAGGTCATCGAGCAGCTAAGTGTCGAAGTAATGGAAAAAGGGTTTCTAATGATGTGAATAAAGCAAACACTGCAGAGAACGCACCACCAACACTTCAATGCTTCAAGTGCAAGGAAATGGGGCATTATGCTAATAAATGCCCTAATCCAAGGGTTAGTGATGATCAACATGAGCAACCACTGAAGGCAAAGGACAAAGGGAAGTCACATGCGATCACTATTGGTGATGTTGAATATGACAACGATGTGGTGGAATGATTAAGTGTTTATGTAATGGGATTCCAAAATAATGTTGTATCATGGAGTATTGGAATATTTATGTATTGGTCTAATGTGATATTCAAAGTGATTGAGATATTATGCACATAATGAAGGGAAAACGAGAAAATGAAATGTTTAACAGTATTCATGAGCTCATGATTGATATAAGGACTAAGTGATATCATGGTTTTAGTATATAGAATTTTGAGTATTTTGGTATGTGGAAGGTGTTAAAATTTAACTGCATTCATGTTTTCACTAAGTTATTCAAGAGAATAAATGATTAAGGACTTTGAATGTTTGGAATGAGACCAACAAAACATATCTTATGATATATGGGGATCTACGATGGTATTAAATCTCTGGTAATCGTTTTCACTATGTTATGAGAGTGGGCTGCAGTATTATGTATAAGCCTAAAGATTGGAATGGATTATGTTGGACATAATTTAGTATTGTTTAAGGATAGAATTTTTTTTCGATATAGTTTTAGAAAAAGGACAACCTGCAGGACGGGCGACAGCCCATCGCGTCGGACAAGGCTGTGGAAATCGAACCCCCAACCGAAGTGCGACTGGCCTTTATCGCCTACCACTGGCCTACAGGAAGTCCCTGTTTAGTAGAAACTAGTTTTATTATATTAAGTTGTATGGTATATGATGTATAAGTCCATTTTAGGAACCATATATGATTAATCTCACTATAGAATGACTTATGTATATTTAATAACTTTTGCTAACCTTTTGTTTGGGACAGATGGAATGACCCGTCATTCTATCACAGGATCTGCTAACACTTCACGAATAACAAATTCAACTTCATTTATTTAAGAGATGAAGTGGAAATTGTTCAAGGCACGAACAATAGTGAGATTGTACCAAAATAAAGTAAGTATTTATTCTAATTCAAATTCTTCAACTTTAGGGAAACGATCATGAAAACCAAAAATGTTGTCCTAGTGATCTTATATCTGATGAATCAGATGGTACCTTAGATCATCACAACTTTTTGGCTTTGTGATTGCTGGATTTTCCATAGCAATGTTCTCTACCACTCCCCATCAGAACATGATGGTTAGACTTCTCTTCCATATCCATATTTTCACCTATGTGGAAACCCAGTGATTAGTTTATTTGGGTAACCGTTAAGATTCATACTTTTGTTTTTAAAGATTGGTTTTGGTAATCCTTTTTACGATGTGGGTTTCTATTAAAAAAAACTTTTGAATAGTAAACCATTTATAACCACGACGAATTTCGAGAGCGAAATTCATTTTAAGGGGGGTAGAATGTAACAGCCCAAGATTTTATGAAAAACATTCTTTTTAATTTCACTAATGTCTTGTTTTGTACGCTACACAAAAAGGAGCTTTCACAACACGCATCCTTGACTTTCCTTGCATTACACACAATCACGACCTTCCTCGATAGCGTGTGTAGTACACAATACCGAGTTTCACTAAACAACGATATGCTATTATAATATTATTATAACTAGCCATTATAAATAGTAATAACCATATTTTAAAATTTTAGAAATTTTAGCTCTCAAAATGGACTTCATTTTTGGATTCGGAGTATCAAATTTAGCCTAAGGTGAAATTTTGGTACTTTTCGGATAACTTTCATATTCTGATAAATAGTGAAAATTACTAAATTATAATTAGAAGCAACTTTTTTAATCAAAATAATTAATAGTGATAAATAATTAATTTGATTGGATTTAAAGTATATTTAGAATATATTTTTACAATTTAATACAATGTTGGTCATTAGATGTAATTTCACATTTAAACCCGACATAAACAAGTGTCAATCTTTTGATAGACATTGTTTCTTAAAAACACGCTATTTGTTTTAACAGCGGGATTTAATTATAAAATTAATTAATGCAACTTCTATGTTATGAATTTGGTAAAATAGACTTCTTTTTTGAATTCGGAATATGAAATATAGCTTAGGATGAAATTTTTGGCATTGTTCTGAAAAACATCAATTTTTGATGAATAGTGAAACTACTAAGTGGTAGTTAAAAAACTGAACTTTTCATAAAACTTAATTTTACCACTTCTGTGAATAGAATTTGAAAAATCCGAGAGACACGGTTGATGTCAGTAAGTAAAATGTGGTTCAATGAGATGAAAATAATTTTTTGGTGAATAGTAACTTTTTACTTTTATTTACCACGATTAAAAGTAAATAGGGTAATTAAGGGTAAGAATGATATTAATATTACCCTAACACATGTCCTAAATCTATTGGACAAGTTTATCTCGACCAAAAACAACCTTAAGTGTAAAATATTATCATTTAGGCCCACATGGATTAGATTATGACATTTATTATTATTTAATTCAAGGAAGAGTTAAAAGAGTTAAAATCAAAGTTTATTTACTAAAACATTTTTAATATAGGGTTATACATAAGATAAATTCGATTATAAATATTCATTAGAAACCTAAAACGATTACCTACATAATGGTATTTTATTTATAATTTTTAGACATTAAATAATTTAATTTATTTATGACACAATGATGATGCAGTAATTATCTTATTAATGAAATATTGACAGAATTGATGTTATAAACACCATATTAAATGTAATTTGAGACTTTTTATGAATCCCACTAATTTTCTAGGTTACTATGATATATTAGTGTTGATTTAATCAACTTGGTTTGAACATATAATTCTGTTATGACTTTAACAAAAATAATATATCAAATAGTTTCAAAATTGACACAAAATAGTTTTTAAATCAAATATTATATTATTAATTGTTATTTTATTCCTAAAAAATCTAAGGTTCGGACAATTGACTTATATAAGGATATATATATTAATAATAAACAATTTGGGGTTCTTTTGGCATGTTATTGTAAGTTTATTAACCATATAGTGTAAGAAAACAAAAAGACACGGTAAAAGTTAAATTATTTAACTAAGAGTTAAATCTAATTGATAAGAATAAAATTATAACCGAAACTTGTCTAAAACCTATTGGTTGATAGGATTTAGACCCATACCCACTTTAGCTTCTAAATAAGACCCTTTGGAAACATTATAAACCGATTTTGACTTTAATATAAAATAATATTTTGAGATATTCCTAAGGTGCCCCTCTCCCCCCTTATAAAAGGGAACCTCCTCCCCCTCCTCCTCACACCAATTTGAGCACTCATGCTCGGCCAAACCCTGCCAAAATCCCTTCTACCCTTCCCTAGAATAATCCTAGAGGTCCTGGTATTATTCAAATACCAATATTAGTTCCCTAAGTGGAGGATTCAAAGAGGCGTTTCAAAGAAGAGGTAATATCCATTACCGATCTTTTCAATTTCTTTCTTCTTCAACTTCTTCTTCTTTAGTTGTTTCATGATAAAATAATAAAATCAGTATTACTTACATACTGATATGTTATTATAAATTTGAAACAACTCTTATTAACATTCTATCCATCCTACGGAAAAAGGAAATCACTGTGCGTGCGTACGTACGGAATACCGTCTCCACGCCGTGGTGTAATCTATTTTCTGCCACCACATTAATCGGATGGGTATAATGGTTTAATGAGTAACTATATATGATTATTATAAAGTTATATTGATACTGAAATAGTATACAAACACTTCAACACAATTCCATGACCATGGGAACGATATCATCGCTCGTGCGTACGTACGGACTACCGTCTCCACGACGCGATGAGATTCATTCTCAATGATTAACCATTCATGAATGATTATAAAGTATATATAATAATTACTAATGAAATATATGACATAATAATGATACTGGATTTATTTATATTTATATGTATTTCATCTACTTAATTCCATTCAATTCAATAAGGAAACGAAAACAACGTTCATGCGTACGTACGGACTACCGTCTCCATGAACGGTGTATATCATTCCATTTATCAATATATTATATATATGTATATTCTGAATATATATTATATATAAATCATGTTTTAAATTCTGGATATAAGTAATCATGATCCAAGTAATCATATTAATAATTACAAGTTAAAAACACAAACGACAAATGAGACGATTTTACCCAAAACGCTTCTTTAACATGAATTTACAAAAGAACCTGTAATATAAAGTCATAAATGGACCATATATGATATAATAACAATGAATATGATTCTGGAATAAGTCAATAACATTATTTAAATCATTATATAGGAGGTTCGGACACGTACAAAGCAAGTCGGACCTAAGGTAAGGGAAATATCACAATCTCATATTTATCCGAGATTGTTTATACTTTGAAATTTACTGGGGTGTATTTTATCATCCATATCCATGTTTCCTCAATATTTAATATTATTTCCATTCACCTAAAATTGTTTAAATCCTATTTTACCCTTCATTGAGTTTTTAGTAAAATATATGAAAGTAATCTTTTGTCGTTTTTCATACGAGGTACTTTTTTTGACTTTTCCAACAAAAGTACGAAGAATGTTTTTTTAACTTATATGGCATGAATGGATTTTTAAAACATTATTTCCAAGAAGCTTACTTTACAAGATTTAAAGTTTATTTTTAATATACATCTTTTATTTTAAAGTCGTATGACTTGTTATGAAAGGAAAACTATTTTTGAAGAAGAAAGGATATTTTCCTCAAGAATGGAGTTCAAGTGTTTTATCAAAATTATTTTCCATCTAAGATAATAAAGGGTTATGTTTTTAACCCTATTATTACATTTATTTGATCATGTTGAGATGGGATTATTTTTATGAATTCCTTTATCTTGTATGAATTGTTTTATGATGTCATGATGTTTAAGATTCCCATTTTTATTACATGGGTTATGCTATGATGTATGTTTTATGATTTTGTGGCACACATAAGAATGGTATCATTATGAGATGGGTGGGACCTATATATCCCTCCAATGCATTGGGTATAGATTTTATATCTCATGAGATAGACATGGCTGGAACGGTAGGTTATACCGGTTCAGTGAAACAGGACTGGAACGAGGGTGACTCGGTTCAGAAAGGGACTTTGTCCACTAAGATAGTCTTGGTAATGAGTCTTGACTAACAAGAAATGATTCTCTATGATTATGTGTGTATGCCACAAAGTTTCATGTTTTATGTTATGATTATTGGTATTTAATTTCACTACTATAATTTATCCAATGTTATGAAATTATGCTCTCTTTTGCAGGTTAAGATTTCCAAAAGTTATGTTCTTATGAATATGTTGTGATTTATTTTTTCTTTTGTTTACCCTTACTGAGAATTTGAGCTCACCCTTTTATGTTTTATTTTCCCAGGATATAATGAAAGGTTTTAGGTAAAAAAAGGAAGATCTTTATGGGAGATATTGGAGATCTTTCACCACGATTAGAAGATTACGTTCCGAGTTTCCAAAGACACTAAACTATTACGATCCTTATGTGTGTGTTTTTTGTTATGTACTAAGTATTACGCAAAAGTAATGAAATCTTCATGTACGATAATATTTGGGTCTCTACAATAAATATCCTATTATTTCTTTATATATACTTATTTATATCATTGAGGTGATGTTGTGATGAAAAATAAGTTAAACCGGATCATGGATGTTGTAGTCCACTCATACAGACGAATGACATTATCATTTTTTAGTGAATGGAAATGTAAGAAGGTAAATTATATATTATCATTATATTATGATAAATATTTATTAAATATAAAACCTTTACATTAATTCATTTATTATAATCCACCAATGAATGATGGTAATGGAAAATGAATTACATTTGTTCGTGATGCGATCGTTTGTCGTAAAAACGAATGAAATTTTTTATTCCCATTTGATTAAAGAGGATAAGAATATATGTTGTGATATTAACATAATAAAATATCTCTATATATATGATATATTTTTTATTTTATAACTATTGGAGAAGATTGGAGGGGAGTGGATGATGAAAAATAACTAAAAGAAGTGGATACAAATTATACCTCTTCTTTGAAAAACCATCATTGATCAACACCTTTAGAGATAATAATTTGGTGTTAAAACTAAATTAAGGAAAAAATAATTAGTTTATGGATTATTGGAATATATTTCGTTATATATAAATAAAAATTGTTTTTTATGTGTGATTTTGTTATATGAACATGTGTCCTTTTATAATATGGGGGAGGGGCACTCTATGAATTTCTCAAAATATTAAATTAAAGAAGAATAATTTTAATATTAAAAGGGATACCAGTTGAATTATTTCGAATAAAAAAAATTAATATGTCACAATAACCTCATAAATTAAAGAACATTAATGTTTGGCTATATTTATTTCTTTAACTTTTGATAGTTACCCCAATTTTACACCTTTAACTCTTACAACGATAACACCAAATTTTACTCTTTGAGGGTCAATATAGTTACATTAAATGAAAAAAATTCATATAAACATATCATGGTGATATTACCAAACCTTTTTAAAATCATATTCAAAATTTAAAATTTTTATAAATTTTATATCATTTAAAAATTATTCCTTATTATAAAATACAAATAATATAAATTTTTATAAGTATTCGTTACATTAAATTTAATAATATTAATAAATTATAAAAAAATATTTTTTTTATATTCCCAACAGGTCATGATTATATATAAAATTGATTTATCACATTATTTATATCAAAATATATTTATTTCAATATTTTGAATATCATTTATTTGAATTTATCAATTAATTAATTAATTACACCATTAGCATTGAGAAAGAATTTACTGTAATTATTTATTTAAAAATAATTAAAAACAATTAATAGGATTAATATAATACATTTATAAATCAAATTAATATTTATAGTCAAAACATATACTCTATATAATAATATATTAAAAACATTACATTTATTAAAATCATGAGTGATATATGTTTGACATTTCTCTAAATAAAATACTATAAAGGTCATAATATTTTATAAGTGACTAAAATAGGACATAAATTCGACCATTTGATGATTATGGTTTATAGATACCAATAAATAAAATTGTATTTTTTTGGTAATTTTATGGTTCCTATAATGATTTTTTTAAAACGTAATTACCATATTTACCTTTTTCTATTGTAAAAAATTAGTCTGACTACTATTTATATTCACCAAAAATGAAAGGGGCATATCTTATATAATTAGAACAAAATATTTCTAATATTTAATCTAATTTTTTAATTCTATAAAAATAATTTCAAAATTTTAATTTAAAATTAAACAAATAAAACTCAACTGAAAATAGTTCTTCAGGAAAATGAAATGTTTATATATAAATCGTTTTTAAACTAAATTTAATGAAAAAATCCATCTCAATAACATTTTTTATTAATATAAATCATAATAAACTACTGAAACATTAAAAATATTATAAATCATAATTTTAATTTTTAAGTACATTATTATATAATATAGTTTCAATAAAGAATATTATATTTCACTATTCCATGGAAAATAAATATTTTCATAAAATTAGAAAAACATAATCCTAATTTATTATTATGATGTTGAATTTTTAAATTGAAATTATTTTTTCAAATAAAAATTCATTATTTTTAAAATTGATCAATTAAATAAACTCTTCTAAAAAGTGAGTGAAATAATACCATTTCCTTTTTAATTTTATGAATAAATTAATATACTTTTATAATGAATATTAATACACAATTCAAGAATATTAATAATTATTAAAAATATTTATTCTATTATTACATGTTTTGTTATATTCACCCTCTCTTTCAAGAATTTCATTATGACAATTTAAATGTGGCATCGAAAATTTCGGTTTTGAATTTTCAAAAATACCTTTTTTTAATTCCAACACTATAAATAGGGTTAAATTTTATTTCTTGAATTAAGATAAAGGAAGGTGTGTGTGTCATATATAATAACACATAGTATATTTAAAAGTGGGAGATAACATATGGGAAGTGAAAACATGGAAATTGAGAAAAAAACTAACCCTCGAGTACTAATAACGAGTGATATAGAATGTGGTCATGAGAAAGTTAACAATCGACAAACCGTATAGTCGTGAAAGGTTAAAAGGACATTAATTTCATTGTTGGAAAAGTGAGAAGGTAATATTTAAAAAAAATTATAAAATTTTAGAATTCATATACTACCTATAATAATATAAAAGGGAAATATACATCCCATAAAAGGAGAATTTCAACCATTAATAAATTCCCAATAAAATATCTTCTTTTTTATAAAGGATGAGTATTGAGGATACTTTTTTTCTTTCATAAAACATTAAAATTATATTCTACATAACATAAATTCTAATAAATAAATATCTATATACACCACATATCTTTAGTAATTAACCCAATCAATGGTTTTTACAAGATAAGATTGGTCCCCAAATATGAATTACTCCTTAAACGAATAAAAAATACAATAATATAAAAAATTATATTATAATATCCAAAATTCAACTTAGATCAGTCAAATAAAATAATCCTTAAAATTCATCAAAACTATTACCAACTAACATGTAAATCGAACATTTATAATAATTTGATCACATAGTCTTCAAAGAAAACATTTATATTTATCCCCCAATCTTACATTGATCATTATTAATGAAACAAAAAATATATAATTTCATTAATCACATTATCATAATCTTATTCTAGTAATTTTTATAAATAACCTAAATAAACATAACTATAATAAAATAATGTATTCTTTAGAAAGATAATTCATCCACTATTCCTTAAATAAATTCCCATAGTGTTCTATTTTCCATAACCCTATAATTTTACCCCAAATTATTGTGATATTATTGTGAAATGATGTTGGTAAAAAATTCAATATCCACTGACATGGTTATCCATTTGATATATCATATATTTTGAAAAATGAACATGATATTTATCCATCAGATCATTTAAATAATGGATAAAAATTTCATAATGACCAATAAATCATGTAGTCTGGGGGAAAGTGATGAACCCATGCAACCCATGGGTTGTGGGTTCAAACCTCATGACCATGACCGAAATTAAAGGTTATTTCTTGACCTATGGGTTATCCTTTCTCTAAAATTATGATTCTAATAACATTCCAATAAATTTGAGAAACATCGAAAAAATAATAATAACATATTCAATAATAAATATTTTTTTAACATTAATGGTTATCTCATAGCCTTCATTTTCAAACCAAAAATGTAATATCACATTATTATATCAAAAAAATGTCTCCAAAAATATAATTAGTTGCCTTAAAATTTCATAACATAAAGACTCATTTTTTTTAAATGATATTGATCTTATGATCTTCATAATGATTATAAACCCATGATGGTAGTCATAACTATTATGATAACCTCTAATAAAAATATCATAATCTCTATAGGTATCTAAACCATAATTTGATACAATGTGTAATGGATTTACTATAAACATTACAATTTTAGTTACTTTACTCGAATCCTTGTTGATTGATTCATAAACATCAATTTAGTTCTGTGTTTTAGTGAATTTTGACAAAATCTTACATATTATACCCTACTATTACATGATGAAACTTCTACTTAGTATCAATGATTTACACAAATAAAACTTTTTATAATAAAACATGAATTAATTTTATGAAGAATATTCACAATTTTCAATATATCCAAATACATGTACCTACTATTCCATAAAACCACATGAAAAAACAATTTAAACATGATATGATCACAAAACTCTCAATACAGGGCCTAAAGATAAAAATAGTTAGTTAAAAAAATGAAAATACATATAATATAAGTAAATATCACATTATTCTTTGAGATAATGAAAGAAATTAATTCATTAATAAATACATAATTTTTTTACTGAAATAAATCTTTCTAAAACTATATAAATCATAGGACAGTCATTTAAGAAAATTGGGGAATCATTTCAGTATCTAGAACAACTAAACATAGAATAACATCACTTTTAAATTACCAACATTACATTACAGTAAAAATCATAGTTAATAGTGGATTAATAATCAAAGTTAATATTTTAATATCCATTTCTGTACACTTCCATTATCTCTTAGGATATATATAATTAGTTTTCTTGCATATTATATATGGAATATCCAAATTGTCGACTTCCATACCGAATGAATAACTGGTTATATTGTAACCACAAATCCTTCATTAATCATGAAAGCACTCATAAATTTTTACTAATGAAACATATCATACATGATTTATAATAGAACCACCCATCACTACAATAATTCCCAATGACCATAGCATGATCATAAATCATGAATATGCACTGTAAAAAAAGTCATTCAATAAAATAATCATTCCATTTTGAAATTACTTCATTAAATATTTAAACGTCACACATATTAAATGAATCATTTTCATTAAAAATTACTTTTTAAACATATATATAAATATTAAATGAATCAAGGAATCCTGATGGTGGGAATGGTCTCCCATGTTGTATAAATTAAAAAAACCGTATTTATATTCTTCGAATAAGTCCCAAAGTACGTTTTTGATAAAAAACTATAAGATTCCACTACAATAATTTTTTAAAAAGACAAAGAATTTTTAAAAAATACATTATAAATTACTATAAAATATTAAAAACCTTCTTTAATTTTTTTGTAATATATGAATATGGAAGAAAAATATTGTATTAATAAGATCTTAAAAAATATTATTTCTAAATAAAAGTCCTACACCTAGAACAATATTAATCACATTCACACTAAATCTCTATGAAAAATATAATTTTGTAACTTTTATAATTTCTAAAAAAATATATGTATTATTATTACATTTATATCAAATATTTCAATGTTATATACTATTACGTGATTACTTAAGTTCAGGTAAGATGTTTTGGTGATATTCTATACACAAGTCCAGAATGACTTTTGTTGGTTGATTTTGGTGAAAGGGAAAATTATTATATCATATATAAAATATTTAGGAAATAATTATCATTTTATATTTCAATTATATTTTTAAATCCAACCATTAAATATGGTTATGAAAAATGATCTATGATACAGTCATGGAGACGGTAGGTCACACATACATATGAGTAACTTTCTCCTTTTAAAAGATCATTACAGAAAATTTAGTTATTATATTATAATCAAATAATTATAATAATGTCATAAATATATGATTACTTATTTAAAAATACTCATATATATCATTAATGTGATGCGGTGATGAATAATGGTTTACATGGTTTCACAGAGGTGGTAGTCCACACACCCACAAGAATGGAATTATCAATTTTTAGTAAAAAGGTAATAATGTAAATGATATAGTATATTCTAATAATGATAAATATTTCATTAATATATTTTATAAAAATTAATTACATATTTATATTATATTTTTCATAGAGGCTGACAAAAATTTAATTATATTATTTCATGAGGTGGTATTCTTCCGTACACTGAAATTGTTGTCTAATTTCCCATTTATTGTAAGAGGATAGGATATAGGACATTCTTTTAAAAGAATAAAATATCAATATATTTTTTATATTTATGTAATTGTTTTATAATGTTTGGCATAAATTTTAATGAGGTGTATGTAGAATATGATGCAAAATGAGTGGAAAAAAATAATTACTCTTCTATGGAAACACTCCTTTAATTAACATATTATTCCTTAAAAAGTTGGTTTTATGCTTAATTGATTTCATATGTAATGAGTTTTTGGTTATATGAATATATTTGGAAATATATCTGATATGTAAATGTGTTTTTGTGTGTGATGGATTGAGAATAAGTGGTCCCTTTTATAAGGGGGCTACTCTCACATTTTCTCAACATTATAAATTAATATAAAATTATTATAAATTATAAATGGATCCAAAGAGATTTTTTAAAATTAAAATATAACTATTTGTCAAAATATACTCATATATTAAAAATTGTATATGATTTTAATATATTTCCATACTTATCATTTTTTTAACTCCCATATAACCCTTTAAACTCTTAATGTGACAACAACGTTTTTACTCTTTAAGGGTAAATATATTTACTATACCAGGAATAAAATATAATAAATGTGAAATGGTTGATATTATAATCAATATCCTATTAATTTTTCCAATATTATGTTTTTTTTAAATTTTATATCATTTTAAAAAAATTAATTCTTTATACAATACACATAATGTCAATTTTTAGAACTATTCATTTCATTGAATTTAAGAATATCAATAATAAATATAAAATTAGAACCAAATATTATATGACCTACAAAATAAATTCATGTTCATATATAAAATTATTTTATCTCATTATGTATGTAAAATTATATTTATTTCAATATTCGTTGTATCATTTATTTTATTTCTCAATTAATTATGTAATAATAGCATCAGTGTTGCGCATGAATTTAATATAATTATTTCTTAACAAAAACCGTAAAATAAATTACCATGAGGAAGATAAATAATTTTAATTTCAAAATTCTATTTATAATCTAACATATAATCTGTATAATTCCATATTAAAAATATTAATCTTATTGAAAACAAGAGTGTGTCATGTTTTACCTTTCTTTAAATAAAATACAATAGAAGTATAAATATATTCCAAAATCATCTATAAGGTCATATATTTAGGCATTATATGATTATGTTCTATATATAATGATAAAATATGTTTTATGTAGGTCTTTGGGCCATTTAATGGATCATAAAATTTTATTTTTAACACTTGACTACCTGATTTACTCCTTACCATGGTAAAAAAAACTAATAATATTACTATTCATAATGGAAAAAAATTAATAGGGACATATTTAATATATTTGGACTCTGTTATTAGAAATATTTATTCTAATTTACAGAATTAGAAACATTGAATTTTCATAGTGTAATTTAAAAAAATCGAAAAAAGACAATGAAAAATAGGATCTCCGTTATATGGACTTTGTAAATATAAAATTATTTTCTACTAGATTCTAGAATAAAATAATTTTCAGAAATAATAATTAAATTAAATTATAAAATAATGAGACAATTAAACGATAAAAATAATTTAAAACAGATTTTGACTCTGTAAATACATTAAAATAAAATAAAATATTCAATAAAGATTAGTATTTCTCCACAATTCATTGAAATATCAATATATTAAATAATTATAAAAAATTATGCTATATTAATTTTTAAATTATGAATATAAAAACGAGAAAAAAAATTTTAGAATTAAAATTCATTAAATTTGAAATTAAATTTTAAATAATAACATTTTAATAAGTGATTTTAGTAAAACCATTTTCATTTTTATTTTAATAATTACTAAATATATTTTTATGATGAATATAAAACTACATAATTCTGCAATACTAATTAAAATAATATTATTTCTTCTATAATTACATTGGTTGTTACATTCTCCCACCCTTTTTGTGAACTGTGTACCTACAGTTTTAATTTGAGATTGAAAAAAAATGGTTTTACTTCTCATAATAAATTTATTTAAATACCACATCATAAATAGGTTTAACAAAAAATCACCATAAAATGAGGAAAATGATGGTTTGAAGGGCATTTGGAAAAAAATATTAATTTTCCAATTAGTATAAAATATGCAGGAGGAAAGAGAATATATATGGAAGGGAATAAATAACTCCCAAGTACTTGTGGAGGGTGATAGAGAACATGATAATGAGAATGTTAACCAGCACAAATCAATAAATCTATAATAGGCCAAAAGGCCATTGAATTCTTGGTAAAAAGGGTAAATGAATAGTTCATTTTTCAAAAATTCATTTCATATACTCTTAAAATACTTTTACTATTATAACTGAAAGCATAAGAAAATATACTTACATAAAACAAAATTTTTTTTCCATGAATCAATTAACACCACAATATCATCTTTTTCACCGGATGATTAGTATTCATGATGATTATTTTTCATTCCAGAAAAATTTTAATCCAATTATATAGATCATAAAATCCATAAAATGAGTAAATAATTATTCATCCCATCATTAAGAGTTGACCAAAACCAAAATGTTTGGTATAAGATAACGCAAATCCCCATAAATAAATAAAACATTAAATGATGAAAAAATTACATAATCTAAAAAAACAATTGTAATATCAACCATTAAATTTAGATTATTTATTAAATTCAAATTCTTATGTGTTTAAAACTATTCTTGAAAAATATTGAAGCCAAAATATTATACGGATGTGATCATATAATCTTCAAAGATAAATTTAATATTTATCTCCAAAAATAACATGAATTAATCTCAATGTCTCATATATAGAAATGTAATTTTCAAAATTACATAATATCCTAGATATGATATATATTAATATAAATTACATTAATCACCGTAAGCCATTATAAAATCATATATTCTTCCAACAGATAATTCAACCATTATTTCTTAAATAAAACCCCAAAGTGGTTTTCTTACCTAAATATGGAAATTCTCCCCAAAATTATAGTGTTCTTCTTCCAAAATAATGTTAGTCTCCAAATCAATTTCATGTAATATGTTTATATATTTTATTAGAATTTAATTCCATAATGAACATAAACATTATACATTAGAAAATTTAATTAATTGAAATCGATTTCATACTATCTAGGACACCACATACAGTATTGGTAGTTAATGAACACGTGTCGCCATTCAGTTGTGGGTTTAAACATCATGAAGAAGAAATGTGTGACGAGTTGTCACCCACACTATGGGGTTTCCTTCTTTTAAAACTATAATTCTTATATCATTCACATAAATGTGAAAAAAATCATAAAAACAAAAATATAATTTTTTATATTAAATATATTTGTTAACCAAAATGGTTTTATTATGCTCTTCATTATTCACCCCAAAATATTATAACCCATAATTTTCAAGAAATAAAAGTCACCAAAAATATCATTTTTCAACTTAAAATTTCTTTAAATAATGACTAAAATGAAGTTTCTAATAAATTTATTATATTATCATCCTTAAAATTAAAAACCCATGTCGGAATCCATAACACCTAAGATAAACTCACTTGAACTAATCTATATCTTAAAAAGTTTTTTAATCTATAATTTGATTCCAAATCTATGTAATTGTCTATATAAATTACTTTATAGTGAATTTATAATTTAACTATTTTCCTATCAATTACAATGATATATTAGATTTATATATTTTTAAAATTAGGACTAAATCTAACATAGTAAACCCATACATTACCCAGGGTCACTTATACTCAGTTTCCACTCATTCCACTAAATGAATCCCTTTGAAATGAAACATGATTTTTTCATGTAAAATAATCAAAATTTTCTCATTGACAAAAATATTTCCCCAATAATTTCATAAAACCCTAAAAAAAATTTATAATATGGGATGAGTATAAAAAACTAAATAAAAGACAAAAATATGAAAAAAAACGATGAGTCCAGTAAAACCAAAAAATACATAATATAAATACTTTTATAAAATTATTATTTGTGCACATGAAATAAATCACTTAAAAAGGAAAAAACACTATTTCAAAAATTAATCATTTAAAATTCATAACAAAAATAGAAAAAAAGTTATCAGAATCTTTGGGAATCAATATATTAACCACAACATATACTATGAAAATACATTCATGGTAAATTCATAAAGGTGAACATAGATCAAACATCATTGATACATAGGGATTAACCATCATATTTAGTATTAGAGTAACAATCATATAATATTCCCTTTATCTCTCATGATAAATATAAATGGTTATATCTATCTTTTTTAGTGAATAACAATATAGTCAACATCCACAAATAATTCATTGGAGACTATAATGTAACCAATCATTCCTGGTTTATCATAGAAGTACACTTCATTATTTAATATCATAACCAAGAATTATCATTTTATAATGGATCCACCCATCATCATTATAATTTCCATGAACCATAACATACTCATAAATCATGAAATCTTTCATCATAAAATCATTCTTTCAAAAATATAACCCTTCCATTTTGAAATAAATTCTTAAAAATTGCACATATATTAAATAAATAATTTTCCATAAAAATTACAATGAAAACATATAAATTACACGTAAAATATTTTTGGCATAATTATAATGGGAAAATCACCCATTTTTCATATTTGAAAAGTACTCCTTCCGTATATGGGCCACAAAAGCCAAAGAAAATCTCTTTTGGAAAATGATAACAAGATAACATTCAAAACGATTTCTAAAAAGTATAACAATGGTAGATATGACATTAAAAAATAATATTGTAATATTATAAACAATATTGGATTTTTTAGGTAATATTATAATAAAATAAATAATTTTTATTAAGGAAATCATTAAAATGATAATTTTTAAATGAAATTCCATTATATTGAGTATGACTCATCACATACAGTCTTTAATTTCATGAATAATAGAATTATGTAAATTTTATAAATTATTAACTACATTTTAATGATTATTATTCCTTTTATATAACTTATGTCCATTTTATACACAGTTACATAATAACATTAGTTCACATCATATTTTTTGATAATATTAGGTGATCACATCCAAAATGACTTCATATGGATGACTATGGTAAATGTGTCATTGTTACATCATCTCAAAAATAATATAATTAAAATAACTATCATTTTTATAAATGAATCAAACTTTTTAATCTTACCATTAAATTTTTTTTAAAAAATTATCCATGTTATAATCATAGAGATGGTAGAACATACATAAGCTGGAGTAACATTTCCATTTTCAACCATCATTTTTGAAAAGAAGATATTCATAATTTTAACTTTATATTATTATTATAATATCAAAAATATCCTACAAATTAATTAAATATATTTATATATATCATCCATGTGAAGTGGTAATCAAATGGGGATCACATCGCTTCATGGAGGTGGTAGTCCAAACTTATCAACGAATGAGGTTATCATTTTTCAGTGAATGGAATGACAATGAGGTAAATTATAAATAATATTCTTATAATGATAAACATTTCATTATTTAATATATAAACATTAGTTATTTCATTATAATCCAATCATGAGTGATGGTGATGGAAAATGAATTACCTTAGTTCATGAGGTTGTAGTCGCCATACATAGAAATTACAATTTGTTTCCCATTTGATAGAAGTGGTGATGGATATAGGTTATTGTATTAAAATAATTTTATATTTATGTATGTAAGATAATTTTGTTATAAATATATCATTGTAGGAGTAGTTTTTAATGATTTGGACGCGTAAAAAAACTGAAACAAACATATAAAAATTATACCTCTTCTTTGGAAAGCTTCTATTTATTAAAAGATTAAGCCTACCAAGAATGGTAATAAGACTAAAATTATAACTCTATAATTTTGGGATTTATTATAAGAATGTATTAGGGTATTTTTTTCTAATGAAATAGGTTTTTAATTGTGAATAATGGAGAATAAGTTGTTCCATTTTATAAGAGTTGAAGGGGTACTCTTGGGATTTCTAAAAATATTAAATTAATATAAATTGAACTTCAATTGAAATGGATCTAAAGACTGTTATTTATAAAATAATATGATTATGGGTTTAAATAATCTCATGTAATATAAATTAGGTAATGTTTTTACTATATTTACAACCTATCCTTTTTTATCAACTACTATTTATCCTCATTGACACTTACCAGGATAACATGTATATTTAATCTTTGAGGGTCAGTATAGTTACAATAAATGGAAAAAATAAAATAAATGAACCATGTTTGATATTTTCAACCCTGTATTAATCCTTTTATCAACAATAATTCTTATTATAATGTTTTCATCATTTTATAAATGATTATTTACTTTAAAATACCTATAATATCAATTTTACTTACCATGTATTACATTAACATTTATAATATAATAAAAATCATTAGAATTTGAAAAAATATATTTTATTATGTCCATAAAAAGACATGGGAATATATATAGATTTTCGATAATATTATTTCTCTCATATTATATTTTTAAAAAATATTAAATAACATTTATTTAATTTCTTCATTAGTTAATTAACAAATACATCAATGATGAGAAAGCATTTACGATAAATATTTATTACCTAAAAATTAAAAATTAATTTCTACATTGAAAATAAATAAATCATAAATCAACATAATATTATAGTTTAACATATAAACTATATAAAAACATATTAAAAATGTTACACTTATTAAAAATAAAACTCTAACATGTTTTATATTTCTTTAAATAAAATAATAAAATGTCATAATGTCATCCAAGTGTCCCCAAAAGGTAAACCATTGACCCATTTATTATTATGGTTGAAAAATAATCCTACAATAAGATCTATGTTATTGTTTTGGTCATTATATGGATCATATAATTATATTTTTAACCCTTAATAACATGATTTACCATTTATGATGGTAATAAAAATTACTATGGTTTCTATTTGTATTGTATAAAAATAAAAGAAACTAATTTACTAAATTTAGTCCCAGAAATTTTAATTATTTAATAAATTTCTCAAAATGTGAATCAGCTTTTTTTAGAATTTAATATAAAATTTAACAGATTAAACTCAATAAAATATTCTTTTTTTAAATGACCTAATTAAATACAAAATTTTTAATTCTAAATTAGAGTCTATAATATATTTAAAAAAACTATAATTGGATTTATGTACAAAAAAAGGAATGAAATAAATTTTAATAATAATAAAACAAATAATTTTACTTTTGAATAGATTAAATTAAAATAATTTCTTTTGAAAAAAATTCAATTTTTTTTAATAACATGAAAAATAAATATTTTTATAGACTTATAAAAAAATAATGATAAGATAATTTTTAATTTATGAATTTAGTAATGAAATTCATTTTGTGAAATTATAAAAAATATTTTATAAAATTATACTTTTAATTAAAATCTTATATGAAATGAGTTTAGTTAAACCATTCCTTTTTTGATTTTAGTAAGTACATAGTATATATTTATAATGAATATAACAACATATTTTTGGAATTGTAATAAACATTAAAATAAATTATTATATCACTACTAAGGTTATTACACTAAAATATAGGTTCTTTTACAAAAAAAAACCTAAATTTTGACTTTGTATTCCTTATAATCAATTTTATAGATGCGGAAGAGTTCATATGCCATGGACTGTGGAGATTTAAATAATAGAAATATTATTTATTTAGCATTTGATAAATAACCTTATATTGTATTAATTAATTATTTTTCAGCATCAATATATTTTTAGTATTTTTTAGGTAAAGATTTCCCTTTCCATTCCAACTGAAATAAGATGAATGGAACCTATGTAAAAATATACTCATAATGATTAGAATTAGCAATTAATCTAATTATTCTATAATATAATATTGTTTCAATTTGATTTCTAAAACACTTTTAATAAATGATTCCTGTCATTTCATTATGATGACATAATTCCACCAAAATCATTAAGATCGTATACCACTTGTTGGACCAATGAAACATAAATACTATAAAAGTGTGGATGATTCCATGTATGTCTATTTTTAACTAACATTATATAATGATCATCAATTTAAATTAATAAGAAATAATTCCCCCACATAATTGGTATGTAGTGGTAAAATATTAAAATATTTCATTAATAATTTACATGGTTCATCAAAAATTGGATGACCTAATAAATATATAATGAAAATATTCTAATATGTATGAAACCCTGAACACATTACAAGTATTAAAATTTTGTGTTGTCTCATTAAACCTCTAGTCTTATAACCTCTATAAAATAAATGAAATCTCACTACTCTTACTAGATGATATAAATCACTTATCCAACAATTCTTTTTTATTATTCTTCCAAAAATTGAGATTGTTGATTAAACCAATGATGTTGAAATACTTAACACTCCCACATTGATCATCTAATGTGATATCCCCCAATATCATCTCATCATACCCGTTCTTTTTATAAAATTATCATAAACTATTGTAATCTGTGTCATTCTATTATGAAAAAAATAACTAATATATTCCAATATACTTCTTCAACTCATTATGAATCCAAATATATCTCCATTCTAATTCTATCAAGAGTATATTCAATATAATATTTTATTTTATGTCTCCCATTTTTATTATTTCTTTTATAATTGAATACCTTCCTTAGAAATATTTTCACTACAAGACTATGAAAATTATATTCTCAATAATATGATTTTCTTTATAACTGAATACCAAAAAATTACTTAATATTTGTAAAATTATTCATATATACAGAAATTATCCAAATACCATGTTTTAATTTAACTAAATTCAATATATCTATCTAAATGATGTTTCTTACTTATTTACTAAATTCTTCCACGTTGAAACCCTGGTCCACTAAATCATCACAAAACATGAATTTAATGCATCAAAATATAATGGATAAAATTTCATTAAACCATTCAATGAATTTAACTATATCAGTTATTTATTCCAATGAATTTATTTTATGATTAGTAATATATATTTTCTGAATAGCTACTTGCTGATGGAATGATATAGATTTTTAAGTGAAACTATAAATTATAAAACATTCACAACATATGATGGTTTTGAAAAATAATATGCAACCCATCAAAATATTTCATATAATCAAAAAACATAATAATGAAAATCAATAATTTTGTAAAACCTTATGTTTCTCCACAAAAAAAATATTTCTAATCATCATAAAAATATTAAACATATCTATGCTGACATTTACATTGCAGTATTTTGACTCCCATAGAAATATTGGGAATTTCAAAAACATATAAATGATCTTTAAATATATTTAATACCAATGGGTGTTTCACATCATTGTATAATTCTTAATTCATAATACAATTTTTTTACAAAATAATGAAAAATTATTAAAGGACTCCACATTATAGAATATAAATATTGAAAATGTTATGTAAAAAGAAAATTAAAATAAAATATATAATACATTTTGAATATTATAAATAAAACAAATGAATAATAGAATATATAACCAGGTACTCTAAATAATTCATGCACACCTTCACTATAGTACCCAATATTATACTATAGTAAATAAACATTTCATTTGTAAAATTATGGAATTTCTTCATAATAATAAAGAAAATTATAATACAAAAACGAAATATGAAATTAAATTTATATTAACATATAATCCCAATAACATTAAATAATTATCTGATAAAATAATAATTATCAATAATATATAAATATAGATAAATAACAATATAATTAAACACGTGAATTGTAGAATAAAATTATGAACTGTTTTCAAACCCTAGGGGCCAAGTGCATGATTTTTAAATATACAATTGTATTTATTGAACAATAAAAATATATATATATATATACATATATAATTTTAACTATAAAATGGAATTTATATATGGAATCAACACATTAAAATTTTTGTGTGGTTATTTTTTTTATATTTTATGAGATAATAAAATTTTTGGGTAAACATTAAAATACAATATAAAAACACAACATGTATTATAATATTAGAATGTCATGTAAATTATGTATTGTGTTATATAAAGGTATTTAGAACAAAAAGTGGGTTTATTTGTTAAAATTATATATTTTAAAATACTAAAATCTATTTTCCAATGGAATGAAAAATATTCATAAAACTAATGTATATTTCATATTTTTTTAAATAATTTTTTATTAATATGTATATTATACACAATAAACTAATATATTTTAAATTATTTTGGTTATCTATAATTGAAATAAAAAAGTTAATGTCTACCTATCAAACATCATTGGCTAAAACCATGGGAAATAAAGTGGTTTACATTTTTTATTAACCTTCATTTCATGGAATATATTTTAAAATTAAAAAAATCCCCAATATTATTGTTAAATACCCACTCAACCCTGATCATCTTTAGTGCACAAATATTCATTGATTTTCCTCTCATTTTATATTAAAATTATCTCTGGGTAGTATTTTTTTCATTCTAAAATATTCTTCATAGGATTAATGAAGATGCCTTTTACGGTTATAGTTCTCAATCCTCCCATTCCCCTTTCAATTGTAATTATTTTGTTATTATGTCATTCAAAATTTGTATAAAAATACAAATATATATATAATTACATGGTCTTTTCATCCATTTTATGTATTATTAATGAGAGTTAACTTATTCCCTCTCTTTATATCATTTCCATAAACTATAGGTATTCTAATGTAAGGTTCTTTAATCCATTTTTATTATTTATCTATGTAATATATTCAGATTCATTATCATTTTAAAATGAAATGTTTATTTTTGTTTTATTTTTTTAAATTATGTAACTATATTCAAATGAGATATATTTAATCCCACTCTCTATAAAACATTCATAATCCATTATTCTTCTCAAAATGAAATAGAAAATGGATGGGAATAAAGATTGGAAAACAACATGAATTTTCGGTAATGTAAAAATTGTAATATTTATATAAATTTTAGACAAGTCTAGATAATATAATTTCATGTATGATTTTGATGATTCATATGATATTTACCAAATATAATAAACGATTTTAAAATACTCATATTGTGATGAAATATATTATCAATTAATTTATCTAAAAAAATTATTGTTTCACCAAATCCAGGATAGTGGATCATGGGTTGGTTTTTCTATCACTAGTATGGTCTTCATATATATAAAACTACTAAACTCAATGATGATTTCCTATTGATATTAATACATTTGGAAAGTAATATTAATTACTTTCATGTTATCATTCCATTGAAAGGTAATTCCCATTAAATTGAGAATATTTTATATATTCTGTGTAATTTTCATAATATTCACCTAAATAATTATGTAACTCCATTTAATGAGGGTATATTAACATTATGTATATTGATAACTTCTAAATGTAAAACCTTTATAACCTTTACCTGATTATATATGATGTTTATTATGAAACCTTATTATATGTTTTATTTATCCATTATTATAATATAATGGATGCATTTTACATACTATATGATTGGCATAGACTGATATTATTAACCCCATTATACATTATTAGGACTAGTATGCCAAACTATTCCCTCACTACTGTAAACCTTACCTATGTATGTATGATTTCATGGTTTGAGGAACTCATATTATATTATAATGTTTAGCATTAATCATTATATCGCTATTATATTTATTATTCTTACCAATTCATTTATTTATTTTTATATAATTAGTGGATATATTATTATAAAAGGATCCTTTATTATGGAATTTGTATATTTGTATCTTATTAATTATTTCACAACTATGAGTTATATAGTTCATTTTATGATTTCCCTTACAGAACATCTAAGATCACCTATTTATAGTGTTTCCCATTTCCCTAAGAAACCATGAAGGTAACTGTGTATCACATATGTTTTTTCAATATGAAATCATAAATTTAAATATATTCAGTTTATATATCTTACATTTTAGGTAATGTAATGTCCATTTATGTCTATAGATTCTTAATACCAAAACATTATTGGATCCTATGTATTGTGATATATATATATATATATTCATTTCCTATTGTTTTATAATTTTAACTATCTTTATTTTACTACTTTCATGGTATTTGAGTTTGTATAAAATAATTTTTAGCCAGTATCATGGGAACTATAATTTTAGGAACACAATTATATAGAAAAAAATTATGATAAACCCTTAGGATATTTTAAAAATATTTATTATGTAAATTACAAACATTTATTAAAAATTTAAATGTATTATTTTACAACCATGATATTTTAGATTGTATTTTATTTAAAATATAAAATTTTATAACACATATGGTATACATAATACTATTCTTAAACAGATAGTGACTTACTATAAGTTTTTTTATTTAAATAAGACTTATATAATATATTTGTTGGTTAGGTGGGTAAAACTATGAATAAAAAATTATAAAATATGTGTTTATTTTTTTATTAATCAAAATTATTTACTAGTTCCTTGGAAATAAATAATAAAATGGTAAGAATATGTATTAAATCATATAATCTAAGATGAGGAATTTTTAAAATGATCATTCTTTTCTAAAACAATGTTTAATTTGTTTTTTATTTTCATTTAAAATCTATTTTTAAATATCATAAATATAATTTAATAAAAAATATTTTATGTTTTTTGGAATATTTCATTTATTTTTGAGTTTATGATTTTTTTTTCCAAAATTGTTTATTTTTTGGTTTAAATAGTGAAAGTTGTCATTTTTAAAAATATTTTCACATTTTCCATATTATAAATATGTAAAAATTAGTATAATATATATGAAACCACACACATATATATATTAACTAGACTATTGGTGGTTCAATAAAATTAAACACACACAAATGCACCAGCTTGCTGTAAATATATGTCATATCCCCACTCCTCTAATGTATGACCAACCCAACCAGAAACATAATTAAAATGAGTTAGCTAAAAGCACAGTGGGAATAAAATCCCGTAAAATGTACCAATGTTCCAATATTGAATTATCATAGAACTTGGAAAATAAAATATAAAATTGATCTTATAAATCTAGATTTTTAGTTTTGGAAGTAAATGTAATGTTTATCTTCAAATAAAAACTATTTTCCATTAGTTGATTTTATTGAATATTTAACAAGGTAAAAAATATTTTTATTTTGGGTAGAATGTTGAATAATTATTAATTTACGTAAAATCATTAAAATAATTAAATTTGAGTAATTATTAAATTATATTTCTATAAAATAATTTTTATTCATAAAACATTAATTATTCAAAAAATTTATTTTCACTTTATCATTGAAAAATTAAATGAAATATAAATTTTACAACTTCGTGAAATTGAAACCATTGAAATATATTCAATATTTTTTATCATAATGTTCTAGCTTAGCAATGATTTCAATTTTATTTTTGGTTAATATGAATAATAATAGTGGTACAAATTCATCATTTTGGTAATAGTTTTAATGTGATTAACATTTTGTATTAAGTAATTTAGAAGGTCTATATTATCATAAAAATCATTCATAAATTTGATTTTCTAAATTTATTTCATCAATTAAAAACATATAAAATGAAACATCCTATACTCGGTTCTTTACACTACATCATCTATTTATTGTGTCAAAGAACTGACCCAATACCATCTCAAAATCATTTTCCTTTTCTTAGATGTATTTTTATCTAATAAATATCCACCCTATAAAGCTTAATGAGTATGAATAATAGGTTATATCAGGGAAAGGTATTTGTCTTAACAAAACTCATTCATGTTTATTTATTCCACAACACCCATTAAAAATTATTCTAACAACTAAAGAATAATTAAAAATTGATTTTATCTATACAAAAATGTAATTATATTGGTGTAAAAGATATTTTCATCCTATTTTCAATCTATTGGAAAATGAAAACATGCCTTATCTATAATTACATAATATTTTCTCCACGAAGTGATATAAATTTTTTTGCAACAGCACCTCATATAGATGATTCATATGAATGATAAAATGAATATATATGATATTTATTACATTATGATTATTATTATTGAATGTTATTATATTATATTCCTTTTTCCTATTCCATATATAAAAAAATTGTAACATCCCACATGCAAACATGCAGACTACAACATCCATAAGGAGAAGTGATTTGGTTCTCACTACCACATTACATGAATTCTTATAATAATTGATCTAATAATTATATATTGGATAAAAACATAATTGTTTATCAATAACAATCAAATATAATTTACAATATTTCATTTTAATTCAGTAGAAAATGGAAATTTATCTCATTAGTACATGTTGACAAGAACCCCTAGGAAAAGATGTGTTTTTTCATAACCCCTTTACATTGATGGATATAAAAATATATTGAATGTGAAAAATTATAATTATAATATTATTGAGATTATTTTTCCATAAACCATTTTACTAAGGTAAAGAAACCATTTTTACATTGATATTATGAACTAAACAACCTCATAATGCTAGACGTAAAATTATCTGAATTGGTAACTAATTTAAACCTAATAACAAATGATGTAACAGGAATAACAGTAATGAAATGTATTAAAAACTATTATAAATAATGATTAAAACTAATTTTTTTTATTCAGGTGGTTTGATGAGCATACAAAATAATTCATTCTATTAGGAAAGGGATTTCTCAACATAGCTGACATTATTTGTGATTTCTGAAATCTTCACCACATGTTTTATTTTAGAATGCATAAATTTAAATATCAATGTATTTTATAATTTAATATAACAAATTTATGTGTATTAAAATTAAATTTTAATCTATATTCCTCAACTTCCTTTTGGTTCAATAGCTTTGAATGTTTTAAGAATTTCACTTCAAAATGTATTTTTCAATGTTTTAAATGCTTTTTTAATTCATGATCATGCTCATTTAAATGATTCAAGAATGTTATTATTTATAAATAAATGGTTTTTTAATGTAAATTTCAATTAATTTTTAATTTATTTTAAATTGTTTTATAAGTAATATTTTCACTTTTTTTTTGTAAGTATCGGTTTTGACATTCTTTACAATGTCTAAAAAGAATATTTTATTACATATATAGTAAGAACATATTTTTCAATAACATGTAATTTATTTAGTGAATGATTATAATTTAATAAATTATGTACTTAAAATTAAATTAAATTCATATTGGATTCTGTAACATTTTCATTTTTATGAAATTTAATACAATGGTTTATCTCTTTTAATTTTTATTAGAAAATTGGAAATGGTTTTTATGGGTACACATGGATTTTGCAAGGGTTTTATGATTAAACATATAAGATAATCAATATTTAAATTTCACAACATGAAACTTGTGAATTATAAGTGAAAGTGTGAATTGGGAGTGATTCCAGACAAATATTTGATATGTACATTATGTGATGGATGGGTGCTTTAAGGAATTATGATGCATTGGTCAATGGATACATCTCTTATTGATCCATGTGGTGATGGAATACAGTAAGTGTGAACCCATTAGGGTTACATAGGGGTTATCACTAAACAATATCATTTGGGGAAAATATGCATCAATAAAGTGGATTCTAATCTTTTAGGCTCACCAGATGATGTTTTCAATCACTACACCCCTGAAGTCAACAAGAAGTGGTGGTCATTGCTCTTTTAAGTATACACTTATAACTAGAGAAGAAAATGGTGGACAATAGTTAAGGCCTCACTCATGCACCTATTGAATAGAAAACCAATTAATGATTATTATAATAGAGATTAAATTGTGCATATCATATCTTATTTTATGTTTTCAAACAAGGAAAATACAGAAATCCTAAAGATCATTAACCTGGGTATGTCTAAATCTGAGTGGGAAGCTGGTGATGAATTCAATTATAGAAATGAAATCTTCGACTGCAATCATTTACAATATTGTTTTATGAATTAGAGAATTTCGATTTTTTTCTTCTCCCTCATATCCTTATGTGTGTTTCTTTTATTTTTTTAATAAATGGACAAAATCATAGCTTCTATATGGACGTGTTTGGTAAATACATTGCAAATCATTTTTTAATTCGATATTTTAAAATTTTTCCCTCATATATTAAGGTTGTGTAGTGACTATAGAAATATTACTGGTTACATGTTATATATTTATAAAAGGTATCCAGAATAAAACATGGAATTATGAATAAGTACCCATTTTTTTATAAAAAAAAATTAAAATGTGTTGAAATATCCACTATGTTATTTTATTCTTTTATTAATTCTCTAAAATGCTAATCCTAAAAGTTCATGGATATTTATGTAATTGGGGACTTTTAAAAAATGTTATAATTATGTATTGTTTATGTTATGATGTCTGAATATTGGCATTGGTGTATGGGTATAGAAAAATGTTGAGTTTAATATGTGGATTTTTATAAATATATAGTGGATAATATGTTTTCTAATATCCTAGGTTGAAGGTATTCTATAACATTATAGGATTTTATATTAAGGAATATTTACAGTTATTTTTCAACAATTGGATAATAATTACAGGAATATGAAAAATAATGAAATATATATTGATACTATAAATATGAAAAAGTATACTATTTGAAGGTAAAATGTCTTAGGGAACTAAATAAATTTCAAAGACTAATCAGATTTATTTTATTTTTATCTCCAATATTTATCCTTTTTAAATTCTTTTTTTAAACCAATATTTTTTTTCTAGGAAAATTTTATTCATCAATATGGATGGGTTACAAAAAGACACGGTCCTCCTTTCTCTTAAAATTAATTAACTTGCTTTAATAATTGAAATTTTCTAACTCATGTGATTTATTAATATCATTCAATATTCAATAAACCATATGCACACTTTATAACAAACCTCAATAATTATTTGTACTTTAGTATCATGAGGGACTATGAGATCCTTGGGATATTATTTTTTAAACACAAAAATCCTATGATGTCCTCTTAAAAAATAACATAAGGAACATTATCACGTTTTTATAAAATATTAAATAGGGAAAAGACTTATAACTATCTATTTTGAAAAAATTAGGGAGTCTATTGAGTAGTTTATATATTTATCATTCAATCTATATTTTTTAACTATCATAATCACTCAGAATTTTTCATTAAAAAAATACTTAAATACATTAAAAAGTATAATTATACACATTTTTGGTATGATTTCCTAACAATATACAGTCAATTAAATGGATTATATAAAATATTCAATTTTTGTGATCACAAATTATGAATGAGATATAAAAAATTATGGTTGTAATATGGATGAAGAGGAAAATTTCAGGGTTCTAAAGCAATCTGAAAATGTGTGGACTCAATCAAGTATATAACAAGGAACCAGTCTTCAGAATTAAGAATGGAATGATTAGTGATTTACATTCAAAATCAATGATATATTTTAATTTATTTTGTAAAATATAGTTTTTAAAATATAATTTGATTGATATTGATGAAATATTGTCACTTGGATAATATTTTTTATTATAGTAATTTAGTATTAATAAATTTGATTAAAAATATTTTCTATGGGGTTATTAAGAATGTTTAATGGTTGATGTGTCTTATTAAAGGGTTTCAAGAGTAATAACATGGTGGTATTATATTTATGGGATGATAATTTTAAGGATAATTATATGATTGAAGTAGTTTATAACATTTGTATGCATTATTTGATATTATTTTAATTTAATAATGGTCACATTGAGATAAATTTATTGTGTTTAAATAGATGAACGATGTATTTATGACCCTTAAGTGTAATATATGTTTTAGGGAAATGGCTACGTGAGGAATAAGGTAATAAAATTTTCATTAAACAAAATGAAAATTATTGATAACATTTTGGGTTTATATTATAATTTATGTTGTGGTGATTACAGTTACATCGGATAAATAGTTGTTTCATTTTTAGAACATATGATTTATCTTATAGATAATTATGTGATTTAATAGTGAATTGGTTTATATGTGACTAATATAATTTTTCAAAAACACCACTATATTTAAAATTATTTTAAAATGATAAATTGAATATAATTAGAAAATGTTTGATTTAAATGGATGAATAATTGTTGAGTTATATTTTGATTGATTATGTGATTTTTTTGTGGGTTATAAGTAATAATATTATTGAAAATATCATTGTTTATTGGATAATACAATTTAATGGAATATTTAATTTAATATTATAAATCTATATGTAATTTATATTTATTTTAAATCTAGTATCACTATTATAGATATTGAAAAATATTACTCAGTTATTCTCAATTATCTATAAGTAAAAAATGTTACCTACTGGTTCATTGTCTACCTCATCCATAGATGCAAGGATTATATAGGATGAGTGAGTTTGAAGAACACATGGTATAAGGGTAACTATGATTAAAACAACATGGATTCTATAGGTAATGAATGTAATCCTCATATTATTGACTATAACCCAATGATTGTTCATATTTTCTATAATGTGATTCTCTTTTTCTTCATTATTATAGGTCTTCGTGATCATTTTTTCTCATACATTTAGATTCCTTTGTAAAATAATATCATTTATGATTATGATATCTCTTCATATGAATATTTATTTATATTATTTATTTATATTAAATTTATCTAACCCTTTTATTTGTTATAATTAAATGATCAAAACAATATAATTTACTTTTCATAATTTTATAGACATAATATTGCATCAAGAGTAAAATTTAGTTCATTATATATGGAAAATTAATATGGTTATTCGCCATTTAGAATATAGGATGAATACAGGTAGAAACAATTTTGAACACACAACCAAGGAATTAAATTTCATTTATGGATTTGAAGAATTATTGTTTGTATATTTTCTAGTATTGTCAATAAAGATGATAAAAAAATTCTAAAATATAAATATTATATAAAAATAAATATTTAAGGATTTTACAATCATGTATCTTGAATTTAACATATCTTCTCTATTTCGGTAAAAAAAATTAAGTTCAATTTTATCCTTTAATATCATATACATAATAAAATTATAATATATCATAGAATAATTACCACCCATATTTTGGGTAATTTTTCTTCCATGTAAATATTTTCATTTCATTAATATATTCCCACTATTTGGGAACTAGATATCATGTTATTATAAGTTACCATAATATCTCCATTTCACCCATTTATAAAGAAAGATCCCTATATATTGTTATGATATGGGTTTTCAAAAAAGTTATAATTAAATATTAAAATGGTTTTTTTATTTCACAATCATTTGTTTTATGTTCTAGAATATGTTTCTCTAAGATAACCCTTAGAATGTTTAGAGGACTCTTTATATTTGTTTTTTAAAATATTTATTTTCAATGACCACTTTTTTATATTTAAATGGGGTTTCAATTTTTTCTAATAATATAGTTCACTTCATAGGCCAATTAATCATAACTAGACATATAATTCTGAGGATAGGGGTTAAATATATAACCTCAATATTTTATATTTTATTATCCTTAAATAAACATATATTCAATATTTTTTGTGTAGACAACACTAAGATAAAAAAGTATGATATATTGTTGAAATATTATCATTTAAATTTGATTGTTATAAACAAAGCATTGGTATGGGGGGATAAATAGGAAAGATAATTGTTTCAGATTGGTTCGAAATGCCCAACGGTTACGTATCCGAAGATACGTGGACCTGCTTTCCAAAGGCTTGCATTCACTGGGCGATTTGGCCAGCGACAGTTAATAAATCACATTGGTCGAGAGGATAGGGATTTGGGATCATCACACCCTTTTGGGGGGAATTATTTCCTATTCCGGGACTCTCTTATAGATTTAAGATGTATTCAAATGTTCTTGAATCTTTGGTTTATATACAAGCATAGTATCCATGGATTATTCTTGGTTGGCAATGGTGAACTAAACGTAGGGATTCAGAATCATTTAGGCCCAAGGTTTACCTTCCCTTATTGGATTAATGACTCCGAGGAGTTTGGACTCGTTGGGAAAACCCTAGTTTAAATCCTCATAACTAGGTGCTCTGGAGTTTATTATCATTCAGGGGGGACAAATAACGACTTGAGTGTTTGGATCGAACCTCTGATGTGGGATTCCTATGTATCCTCGTGAGAGGAATCATAATCCATGTATTTCGGTGCCACTTAGTGAGACACATCACTTTTCAGGGTCTTTTGACAAGGACTCAACTGTATAGTTTAACATCATGTGGCATGGACCCCCGGGTGAGAGATGTCCGGTCAAAGATGGTGCGGGACTTACACCGAGATAGCTTGGAAGACCCAAGGGAAATGATTTCCTCGGCCCGAAGATGGTCTTGCTGGAGTATAAGGACATTTTCTGATAAGTAAAGATATGTATCAGACTTATACATTAGGCTTGCACCTCGTGGAGGTTTCCTATGTATCCCGGTAGGTGGGGAATCAAAGTCTACGTAGTTCCTGGAATATTAGGGCTTACACATGAGAGTTGCATGTTGTTTGGATTGGACCTCGGGGAGGCGTCCTATGTACCCTGTTTAGGTAAATAGGGATCAAAACCCATGTAATTCTTCTTGGGGCATTAGTGAACTGACGCGAAGAAGGACCTGGGGCCCAAGTTATGTTGGGCTTGAACCTCGTAGAGGCTTCCTACGTATCCCCATGGCAGAAAATCAAAGTCCATGTAGTTCAGAAGGTTTTCGGAGAACTAGCGTGAAAGTGGACTCATTGGTCTAATGGTAAGTGGGCTTGAACCTCATGGAGGCTTCCTACGTACCTTGACTTGACATGAATCAATGTCCCCGTAGTTCAGAAGTACAATTCAACATCATGCGGGATGAAGGATAAACCGATGTGAAGTGGGTCGGAACGGCTGATTGCTGGGCTTGAACCTCATGGAGGGTTCTTACGTACCATGCCTTGACATGGATCAAAGTACTTATAGTTCAATTGAGTTTGGGGTCAAGGTTGGTGTTTACTCTAATCCCACGTGAGTCATGCTCTATTTGAGAAACAAGAGGCAGAAGATACCTGATGATCTCATCGTGAAAGGGGCGTCTGTGAGAAGCAAAGTGGGGCTTATGCATAGAGCGGCCTATGAAGTGGAGATTGGGACTTACTCTAGTATGGAGGCCCGATTGTGACAAAGTGTAGTGGGAGAGGGAAAGGGTACCCCTGTGTCCATTTCCCCATTTGGTCCTTTGCACCAGGGAAGTACAATGGTGAATGGGTGCTACCGCCCGCAAGAAATGCTAGGGGATTACACTAAGGAGGTTGTCTATTCACTCCTAGAAGAGGGTAGGAGTGGTCACTGCTGGAGTTGAAGGTAAATGGAAGCAGGGTCCCTCAATCTGGCAATTGGAGAGGCGGAAAGGGGACTCCGGGCTCAGACCCTGCATTACCGTGGGAATGTGAACCACAATTTATTCTTTTTGTGGTTTCCTAGAGATTTCTTCCCCAAATTGATACTATATGTGGACATATTTCATCTCTTAGAAACATCTAGGGTAAATAATAATTGAAATTTTCAGTTTGGTATTAACTAAATCATTATTGGGTATATAAATGTTTTTCTAACAACAAACCTATTTTAATTCCCCAAGAGATATATTATTTTCATGATTCACATGCTTTTTAAAAATGAAAATGAAGAATATTTTTATATTTTTTTGTCTTGAATTAAATATTCTTGTTCAGTATCTATGTAATTATGAGTTCCACGAGATATTTATATATGGATATTAGGTAGATTTTTATATTTATTCCATGGTTTATTAACATTGAAAATAATTAAACTGAATGATTATTTTCTATTGATATTGGTAGACCATGAAATTTCTCCTAACTACAACCTTTTTTACATTGTATTGAAATGTGTTGTTTATATTACATTGGAAATAATATATTTCTCGAATGTAGATTATTGGATGTTAACCTAGGATTCCATATTGTACCATTGAATGGATAATTATAAATGTTAAATATATTCATCATTTTAATGTAAAAAAATATTGATTATATATACATGACTATATATGATGATCCTTTGGGAACATTATGATATGTATTATTATGCTGTTTAATTCATATGAATGAATTAATGGACTTATTTTTTGATGGACACGTCCTAAAATTATATATCCCCTCAATCAATCAGTATGATTGAAGAGAAAAACAAGTTGTGTTTTTATTGTAGTCCTTACCCATTTATATATGAATTAATATAATGAGGACTTCATATTATGTTATTCTTTTCCATAATTATTTCCATATGAATGGGGACAATTATTCATTTCCATTTATTTATTTATTATTATGTAATTAATGGATGTACTATGATCATAAATTAATTATTTAGGGAATATATTTATTACTATCATTTTTTCCAGGATTATGTATAATATATTCCAATGTATTCTACACATTATTGAGTAGCAGAGATCTCCCCAAATATATTAATTACTAATTAACTAGGAAACTAGGATTTTTAATCCATAGAACATATGTATTGTCATGGAAAAAATACATTTTCATAGATTACTGTTATATATATATTTTTTAATATAATGTAATGAACATTTGTGTTTTTAGTTTCATGAGACTCATAAACTAATAATAATTTTTTTATTTTTATGTATATACAATATACCACTATAATAAAATAACCATATGATATATGTTATTATTATCATGGTGTAAAAACATTAGAACATAAATTTATTATAAATAGGGAAAATATTATAGATATAAAGACATAAAAAATCAAAAAAAAATCATCACACATTACTTTTCTAAATATTATCTACAATTATCTTATAACTCATTCTTACTTCACGATTCACAATCCTATTGACTTTACATGATTCCATGGTAGATCCTTTAATAAATTTAATAACAATCACCACACAATATTCATTCCCAATTGATTTTTGTAACAATTACCCAACATGAATTATCTATTTTATCAATACATTTTGTCAATGTTATTTTCTTTTTTCATGAAATTTTTATTAAATGTCTTGATGTATATTAGTGAAATCAATGCACTCTATCTGTTAAAATAAATTAAACACTTCAATAACCATTACTTCTATAATCTTCTAAACCACTTCCTTATTGTGCATATAAGTAGGTCAATATAGGTTTCCAAAATGTTTTTCTAAATTCATACATGAATTAGAAATCTTACTATTCATATACACACGTTACATTAGTGAATAATATTATTTTTTTTATTTTTAAATTAATTTTAGTGTACATCAAAAGATTTTCATTCAATCATTCCTTATAATTATTCACAAAAGGTACTTATAATCGAATATTTTTCTTGGATATTTTTAGAATTTTTGAATTTTTTATAATGGTATTTAGTAGTTTTGAAAACATTATATTTTTTTTAAATATTCATACACATAGTAGGAAAAACTATTCCATAGACCTTTTTGGTGTGTCTAAATGTCAATAATTTTCATTTTTCATGATATTAACTTAAAATTATTCCATGTGTAATCCTATTTTGTACCATAATAAAAATTTATCATTTAATCCATCAAAAAATCATTACCCCAAATAAAAAAAGCATTAAAATATAAAAAAATTATATAAAATAAAAAAACCAAAATGGAGGAAATTTTTTTATCCATCCAATGTCTTTTACGTTGACTATTTTCAATTTTCCCCTGAAAATTGATCTAGAAAGAAAGACCACCTATCCAGTGGATAGGTTAACATAATTTTAAGGATTCAAAAATTATAATTAGTGTAAAAAAGATAGATATTTGTCTTATACAACTATTACTAACATGAATGTGGTAATGTACTAAAATCTCAAGGTCAGTGTAATGTGTAAATATGAATCGTAGTGATAACTTTAAATCTAGTTTTAGATCATTACATTCCCAACAAAATAATGAATTAAAATCTACTCTAATATAAATTAACTTTTTAGTGATTTAATATGGAATGTATTTGTATTAAGAGATTAAAATTCAATTTTCATGTATGGGTTTAAAAAATGGAAACTCAACATAAATTTTGACATTAACCAAAATAATTATTTCACGATTAAAAATGTATATGATATGAACAAGGATAAATCATATAAAAATAATTTATTTCATAAATATCCTATTCCAGAGAATAAAAAATGTTAAAACACCATAATATCAAATCCCCGAATATAAATAAAAATACAACTACATTTTCATGAATTAATTATATCTACCATGTTTGGTATTGTAAATTATAAACAGAAATGATAAAAGGATTAGTTACAAATTTTTAGACTAAAGTAAGTCATTCTATGATGCTAATGAGTATGTTCATTTGACGATAAAAAATAATGAAAACATTTTTTACAATCATTATTCAATTGATCTTAATCCCTGTAATGTGTTTATCCACTCCTCATCGGCTGGTTGTCAATAATTAATATACCATTCATTATAAAATTTGAAAAAATAAAAGAATTAATTGACTTATAATTGAAAACATAATATTAGGTTGAATTATAAAATTAAATAATAACATAATAACATAATGAAAATACGTCATGAAAATAAACATGAAAAGAAACCCAATATATGGTATATTTAGGTAGTATTTGCCTCTCTATTTATCATAGTCATCTAGCTATAGACACAAATTTCACACTAAATAAACTACTAAATTCAAATAAGTTTCCCCAATAAAATTATCTCTTGAAAATATTTATTAAACTCTAAAATTATGGGAGATATAGGTTACAAATACAAAAATATATATTCACAATTGGATTTTATTCTTCACTATAATAATGGATTTCATTGTTTTTATATGAAATTTTCAATCAGAATCCCCCATAACATAAAGTATATATTTATAAAATTTCTAAATTCATATATCATCACATCCAATATTAGAATATTTCATTATTTAAAACAATTTTTATCCCTTCTCTTTGATGAAATGTGCTCCATCAGAAATTGATTATTCACTTTTCCCAATTCTCAACCTTTGTCGATCCCAACACTAAAGGGATTCATGTAACATATTTTCTTGTTTTCTTATGAACTATGGTCATCCATATATATGGGACAATAGTGGTAATTTAAATGCTTCATTAACTGCTATTGGTTTTATCTCTATTAAATTATCAATAAATGTATGGTTGGGAAACTAGTATATTACTCAACATTTCATCCTTCTTGCTTTTTTTGTGCTGTGATTATTTGAGACACAGAACATCCAATTTATTTTTCATTCTATTGTATCATACACGAATAGATCATTCCATCATCCCATGTGATTCTTATAAGAATATAAATGGTTCTAGATTAATCATTTTCAAACTTAATGATGCCTAACTTACTCTTACATGAACCCCTATCTCTTATAGATCATGTTATGTGATCCACAATACCATTATTTTTTACAATGTGGTAAGGCCAAATGTCTTGTTTATTCACAAATGATCAATCATTAATCTTTATAAATATATTAGAACACTTGAAAATCTATCCATTTTTCTATAAATATCTTTCTCATGATTTATTCTTTCCTGTTATGTCTCTAAATGTATTTGTTTCTATGAACACTAACTCTCCCATGGAGTAATTATTTTCCAACCACTACTTGCATTTTCAAATCATCATCTTTATACAAAAAAACTAAAAAAATAATAAATAATAAAACCACCCATAAATAATTGAATAGAATAATAATTAGGTGAAATAATACTAAAAAATATAATTAATATTAAAAATAACTGAAATTATAGTAAGATATTTAGTTATCATCAATATCATCTCGTAAACGACAAGGATATATATATATATATATATATATATATATATATATATATATATATATAGTTAGGATCATCCCACTATATTGAGTCAGATACTCAAAAAAACATATCATATAAATGTGTATGAGTAATAGTATTTCCTTACTGAATTAACAGTGAACAAAATCATTTTGTTAATATCGTTAATATGTTCCCATAATTAAGTCAGCATCACTAAAAATTTTATGTATCTAAATTAACATAACATAATTATTTTTTTATGTTACCATACTTCCACATACCCATTGAAATATAAATCCTCATTCACCAATGATATATGTTGTGGTTATACCATCTATACCATAATTAATATAACTATATACAATATAACCAAATATCCTAATAAAAAGAATAAAATACATTTCCACAAAAACATATCACATATAATAACCATGAAACTGCCATATCAACATATCAAATCATGATATAGTATATAATAAAGAAGGTTGTGAACATTTTACCATACGTATTCCATATATAACTACATCAAAAATCCACACCATAATCATTTAAATTAAATTAAGATAAATGATAACATGATATATATGAGATAGGGGAGGGTAGTAGTGAAGTATTCATATCAATCAATCCTATATGTTTGTGAATCATTGAGAACTAAAAATATATATATATATATATAAACTAGTCATATTACCCAAATAAATTTGTATTATGCATTATATAAAAAACCAATGGTTATATAACTAGTAACATATTAAACTATAGGTCAACCACATAATATATGAAACAACATCCCACATATTTCATCACAATATTAGATCCTTTATACAACCTCACGAAAATTTATCTCCACACTATATGAACTGTTAAAACAAAACAAATTTTTTCATTTCCAAATCTCATTATGAAAATAAACTTATTCAATCAACAACCGATTGATATTTAATAATGACATATTATTTATTAATAATATGTATATTATCCCCAATTTAATAATCAAAAAAATTGTGTTTACTATCTAAATAACATTGGACTATTTTGGTTTCACCTATATTGTTCCACTTTTCATAAATAATTTTTCTATTTGTCTAATTTTACATTATTTCATTATTATTCATATTAATTTATTTATCTAATTAACATAAATATTAATACCATTTCCAAAACCATATCCTTTTCATATCATTTAGTAAACCATATTTTAAGGCATCACTTTAACTATACTATAAATATTACATTAACAACATGTCTATTTATATCCATCATTTCATTTCATTCATAGATATTCAATGTATATTTAACAAATCACAAGTCATATTATTACATTACTAATTTATTTTCCCAAAAAATCATTCATACATTATTTTATCCACATCATGAAAAACTGTTACAACAACCATGGCCAACCCATTAACATGTCAACATAAATAAATATTTATGGAATCCAATATATCTTCTCTAATTCATTTACTACAATATACACACTATACCATGTAACCCATTATATCGATCCCTATTAAAAAATAAATAATAAAATATTTTCTAAAATAATTACACCATAAAATAGCATAATTATTTTAGATGTAATCCAACATAGAAAATATTTCAACATTGTTACCCTCTACACTAGACATTGTGACCCCATACATAATAAAAAATATATAATTTTATACCTCGTAATTTAATTTTACGCCTTTATTTTGTTTATATAATTGTATAATGATTAATTAAACTACCACTGTATGAAAACCATACAATTACTATAGTCAAAAAAGCAACCTAATTATACCCTAATAGAATATAGAATGAGATAAAATATCTACACAATTTGACGTGGATATAAAAAATAAAATAATCAAATCAGTGATTAGTATTCCAACAAAAATCACCCCTTAATTACTAATTATTATATTATATATAATAATTGATTCATATTATATATATTTTTATAATAATCAATTACTGAATCTATTTAACAACACATTGAATTTTCAATATCATTTTCAAATTTATAATAACATATCCCCCATAATAACAAAAGAAAACACATAATTAATATTATATAATTGTTTGATTCATATTTCCAATTCAATTATCCTTTATAATGTTTAATATATTCAATTATTTTTATTCAGAAAAATTAGTCATGGAAAACATGAGGATTATACTTATACAAGAAACATAGAATACAAATAATATATATTAAAAAAAATTATCTCAATATATGTTTCCTCAATCGGAACATAAAACGTAAAAGAAAGGGGATAAATCCACCATGGAATCTTATGTGAAAAACACTAAAACTATTTAATATAAAATTAATATCATGTAATATTCTTTAATCTATTAAAAAATAAAAACACAATTTTATGCTGTTCTGTGATGGAATAATGTAATAATAATTAAATAATAATAAATTCAATAGATGGGTCAAATGGGTTGTCATCACCTGGCCCATTGTGGCCTATTATGTCAAAGATGAGTTCTGCGTGACTAACTGAATACTCCCTCTAATATAGTGGTGGTTGACCATCGCTGAGTTGGAATAAAAAAAAAATGGATGTTTTATCCTATAGTACTTGTACACTAAAACACATCTCGAAGCCTGTAAAATGAAAAAAAATGTAAAATACAACTGATATTAAATTAAAGCATACATCAAAATCTCATAATTAATGTATAAAGATTTATATTATAATTTCTAATGGAAAAAAGTAAATCTCACAAAAAAATATAAATAACTCTAACCATAAAATAGAGTGGACAAATTCCAAATGTGACTCATAGTATAGACCATATTCTATCAGACCTAGTCTAATATTTTTTTGGTCCCTATTAACTAAGAACCCCATTGATATTATTATTATCTATGTAAGACAATACATGCGTTTGAAGATACCACATATGTGTGAGTATAAATATAGATAGTACAATACCCTAATGTAACAAATAAAAACAATCAAGATTGAATTTATCTCATCATTGGTATAATTTAATGATAATAAGAGACACACAATAAAACATCCAAATAATTCCATAGTAGAAAGAAATACTCATGTTTGTGACACAACTTCATTACCAGTTAAATATTCTTCATGAAATTTTATAGTAACACTTTCATGGGAGAAGTCACACCATGAGTCTGAGGGAACATATGGAATCTATCCAATATGTTGTGCTCAATGGGTATCACCTTAAGTAAGTACACACTAGAAGTTATAAGATATATATACAATGATAGGGGATCACACTAGAGGCCATAGGGTTTACCAAAAACTGAGTCTATATTAACCCTGTAAGTATGGGATTAAAGTTTAGTTAATTTTAATGATTATGATTTTGAAAATTGAAATTTTAACACCCCATTACGTTCCAACGGGTATTATTTGACCCTTTTGTGGTTTCCCTTATTTTGGTTATATTTTAGGATTCCTTGGGATGAAGATCCTTTACTGGGGAAAATGACCTAATAATCAGTTTTTTTAATTAATGACTCTTATGTATAAATGTTTAAATGGGTGCATAGGGTACCCCTTGGATTAGGAGATCCTCAAGAATTGGTTTTGACATGTTCTATATTAAACTCAACATTTCAATGAATACTCAAAATTTTCACTAATGAATGGGTTATATGAAATGAATCTATTAGAGAGAAATTATTGTGACTATATTTTAAATCAAAATAAATTAAAATTTTGGAAATTATTTAATATAATGAATTGGTTGATAAGGATATAATTTATCCTAAGATGTTCGGTTTTTTTGGCATACATGAAATTTTTGGAATTAACTCACTTAAAGGGATCCATAATGTTAATTATTTAAGTTCAAGGATCTTAACCAGACATCTCACAAAAATAATTTTAATCCATTTTACATACCACCCTCTCATGATTTGACAAGGGTTTGTGGTATTTATAGTGATCCATCCTTCTTGATCACTATACTATTCATTTGTCACCCATGGCAGATGTATTGTATATCCCTGGTAACTGTTCTTTCAACATAATGATTATATTTCTTTATGATAGTAGTGTTAACTATTTTTTATTCTAATTTGGATTATTTGGTGTTTTCAATTTATCCTTTTTAGTTTTCATTTATTATTTATATTTATTAATCCGCTCTACTGGATTTCAATCTCTATTTTCAATTTTGTCTAAGTTTCCATCATTCATGAAAAAATATATCTATGAACGTAGTAATAATTATTTAATTTCTATATATTATTGTCAATTTCATTGAGTTATAGAATAAAAATTCATGTTTTGACATTTAAAAGTATTTTTTAAAAAATGGGGTTTCCATATTTGAAGAATATTTTCTTGGATATGAGTAATTTTTAAAAATGAGCATATACTTGTAAATGTATTTGAAAAACATATAACATTTGGAAATATGGTTGTTTTGAGAAACAGACATGTGAATTTAGTTTGTGTAACTCTACTAGAGATTTTTATATATTAGAAGACTATGGAAGGACTCAAAACTGGTTCAAAACAACACATTCTAGGTTTAAGATATGATTATATCTAGTACAAATTCCCATATTCTATATCTAGTACAAATTCGCAAATTAAAATGGTGTTATTTTTCAATTATACTTGGATTATCACATGATTTAATAGTTAATGGATATTTTCTCACATTAATTTTTTTGGTGTATGTGTGTTTGGGTTTTCATATTATTATATCCTTCCCATTTATATTTGATTTATTCCTATATTTTATGTATATTGTATGCATTTGTTCAAAATAATGGAATTATTAAAAAATGGATTTAATTATGAAAATTAATGATAATCATGATTCTATTTTAATGAAATAACACGATCTTTATTGATATTATATATTTTATATATTTTTTTGTGGTATACTACTTTAATTTGTTCTCACATCTTAATTTTATAATATGGGGATTGTAGACATTGTTTCTTAGGACATAGGTAAAGGGATGAACATCATGCAGTATGTTGATTTCTCTTGTCTTTCATCCCCTTCGTAGTTGAATGGTTTGTTGGTCGGATATGTGTATATGGAGACTTGTTTAGTCTAGTTGGATTTATCATTCTGGATTGGTATGCTTGGGTTGTATTGTACATATCATGTATAAGTATTTCTTATTCCATGTTCTAATTTGATCATAATTTAGTTCTACATGAGACATCTGGTTTTTTTTTGTATCTCACCAAGTGGAAGACTATCCATGGTGTCTTGACAACTTGACACTTCTTGGTTCGTTACAAATCGATATCTAATGGAATAACTAGACTGATGTGTTGTTGTTAATACCTCCGCATGGTTCGGTTTTTTAGTAGGCTGAAATTAGTAACATCGAAATTTTCTTAGTAAGTGTAGAGAAAGGTCATGGCCAGCACCCTATCATTTTTGTCACTTAGATACCATGTGTGGTTGGGGATTTTTTTTTCAAATATTGAGACTTTATTATTGATTTTATTTGTTGATACCTAGTTTTTACCTTCTAATACATTGGAATATATATATATATATATATATATATTTCCAGGTCTAGGTGATTAGAAAGCATGGAATTTTGAGTCTTAGTGTGTCCGAAATTAATTTTATAAAAACAATAATTATACTTTATACTATTAAAATGACATAGATGACATATATATCTCAAATGGAAGCGTAGAACATAAATTCGAGTCAACTATTGGGTCTAGATCATGGAGTTTACCCTATACACGATATATGTTTTGTTAGTATAGGTATTTTGTAGAAAAAACCATGCATGGTAAAACCATAAATAAATTAATTAAATAAATAATTTTATCTCAGAAATTATATTGAGTAACATTTTAATGGGGAATCATAATTGAAATTCAAGACTCTATTTGAGTTTGTAATACATTTTTTTACTTAAGTGCGGGCTAAAGTGAGAGGGTGTGGGATATTTGGATCCCATGACTATTGGAAGGTGACCTATGAAAATTTACAAATAGGATATTTGAGGGACATAGCTAGAGGGGAATCACGTTTCACCATTAACCGGTGAGAGCTATCTCTTCCTCCACTATTCATTATATGATGACGGAACTTTAGATCAAGGTGATTCAAAGTGTGATGAACATGACAGATCATGTTGAGCATGTTCTTCATCAACGAATGTTGATCTAATCAAAGTATGAATCCTAAATTATGGCTTTGAACCCCTTTTAATTTTATTAGCTTTTGATATGTGATCATCTTTTATCACAATACCATTAACATATTTATTATAGTTATTGTTCTTAATTCAGCATTCTAAAGATGATGAATCAAGGAAAACTCAAAAAATAATATATGTAATTTGTCAAAATTTTTAATCATGATTTTTTTCTTCATTCTTCATCTATTCATCTACAAAATTTGTTTTTTCTCGGGGGTTCAAAAATTACCCACCAATGAATTGATTTTGAATCTTATCATTAACACATTGGATCATTTATGAAGCCACGTACTTTTCATCAACTGATTTGAGTTTTTGATTGATGGGATTTTGGAAATGGATTGATGATTAAATCATGGGTTTCCAAAATAAAATTTTCAGGGTGGAGGTGCGACACTGAGATGGAATTTCCTAACCACACTAGGTGGACATAATCTAATCACCATTGAGAGAACAAGCGATGATGGCTGGAGGCAGCGCAACCTATGATAGGTCAATTAGGCATCATGATCGGTGGTCTTTAGTTTCTGGAGGAGAGGTCAGGGGTCATATTTTCGTAGTAGAGAATATATATATATCTATCTATCGGTTTGAGGTGTTTTTTATTAGGGTTACAATGTTAATTTTTGAGGAAAAAATAAGATAAGAGAGATAATGAATAAGAAAATAAATAAGTAATATGATAAAAACAGGGTGATGGAATTGGGGCATGTGACATATATGGACAAAATGTGACGAGGGGAGTGTGATATGGGTGCTGAACATTGAGCAAGGGGTTGGGGTGTCAGGACCCCACACCCACAATTACATTATTTTTTATTTTAATTATTTATTTGTAAAAATAAATCAAAGAATCCCCATGAGCGGGGCTATCGAGCAGTATATATTAAGGAATGGGTAGTTCTTCCACACCTCTTGGACTAAAATTAATATTATAATAATAATATAATAATAATAATATAATAATAATAATATAAGTATTATCATTATTATTAATCCCCATTTACACATTAACTTCTCTGTACAATGCTATATTGATGAAATGTCAATTGAAGAGTGACCCTGGGATTCAGACAGTTGATGTAAGGACCCGACCATAAACATTAGTTATTACTGAATTAAATGAATAATTCACATTGAAGATCTTTTCTGGTTTAGAGTTTTAGAGAATTTGGACATAACTATAACATCCCAAATATTACAATGTAGACACATCTAATCATCTTCCATTTTTTAACAAGAATAAAAACTTTTGAACAAAAGAGTCAGGTCTGGTTCCTTGTTTTAGATAGCCTGACATTTCCTTGATCCCATCCTTGACCCTATTCAACTTTATGTCTTGTGAAAACATTTCAAAAACATGGGATGAGCATAAAAAGCTCAGTAAGGGTTATAATAGTACGGAATGAAAAATTCAGTCCATGTATACATAAGAATCAATGAAATCATACCATACTGATAAAACATAATCAATTTAACATACCTCATGAAATCATAATATTTATGAATAACACAATAGAAATCATAAGGCATAAAGGTAACTTGAGGCATTCATATCATTCTTACATAGGGAGTAACTCTCATGGTTACGTTTGGAATACCCATCATAGTATATTCCCTAAATCTCTTCGGAGAAACATTAACATTTAACCCCTTCGCGTTACCCAATGCATTGGAGAGCTATATCGGGCTCACCCACCCTAAGTTTATCACGGAACCACCCGTCTTCATAAACAATACCCAAGAACCATAACATAACCCCATCTCATAACTTAGGAATAATGAAAAGATAACATTCCCATATTTCAATAACAATATAACCTTTTAAGATATTGAAATAATGAATCCATTCTAAAAACCATTTTCAAACCATTTAAAACCATTTAATAAATAGATTTTTGAATCAAAGTGCCCCATACCACTTTGAAACTATTAACATTTTAAACCATTAATATACATATAAATAAATCCTTAAAATCATTTTGAAAATAGGGATATTAAGGAGAATTATTTATAAGAATAAATCAATATAACATTTAAAACGATATTTTAGTTAATGGGTTTTTAACAAAATGAGAGACACTTGAATACAATAATTGAGGAATAAAATTTAATCATGAACTTTATAATATCATGAGAATAAATGGATTTAAGATATAATATTATAAAGGATAGTATATATACCATATAAGAGTGAACTGGTGCATAACAACAATGAAGTCTCAATAGAAATGTAAAATGAGATGAAATCCATTATAAAGAAGGTGTCATTAAATTAAGGATAAATCAATCTCACAATTATGTGTGAAAAAAATAAATACACCCAATATAAGTTGATATTAAGTGTAAAACAATCAAAGGTCATTCAAACATATTCATAGGATGACATATTGAATAACTATATGTTGAACCCAAGTAAATCGAAATTGGGTTAAGAAGGTCCCTTGGTAAAATTCGACATCCTAACGACGTCACTTTAAAATTCATAAAATTATTTGATGAGATAGAAAAAGGTATCTCGTAACATGGACATAAAATTTACATCAATTAGGATATATAAGAACATATCCCAATATAAAAATATTTAAATTAAAAGTCATAACAAAATAAGTCTTTTAAAAAGAAGAGTGTGAAAGGATCCCTTAGCGATTTGGGAAACTTTCGAAACGTACAGCCCATGAAAGAAGGGTCATAAAATGAAGATCTAAATTCCAATAATTGAGAGTATATTATACCAATAGTAAAATATTGGGCAGTACATAGACCACACAAAAGGAAATTGTGGCAAATGTAGCATCAATCTCACGGGAATAAAAAGTGAGATGAAAATCCCCTTATGAAAATTCAGCAGACTAACAGCGCCACATAAAACATACAAAAATGGATTGTTGAGATCAAATAGGGTCTCTCCTAAAATTTAAATCAAGATTAATATAAAATAATATCCCCCAACTTAAGAACGATAAGATTAAATTAAGTTACATAAAAAAGAGTACTTAAAAAGAAAGAGAGAGGTAGGATCCCTTTACCTCAAGTCCGACTTGTCTTGTTTGTTTCTTTATATTCCTGAATCATAAACTTTTTTCAATTTACAATTTCTTAAGGTCCTCGCTTTAATATTATTATTCAGTTCATATCACATATTTTAATTTTATAATAATTGGTTAATAATGTGAGTTCATATCATACGTTTTTGTCGATGTTTGGTACATGAGTCAAAAATGAACTTGGTTGAAAATGATTTCCCAAGTAGTTATAATTAAATCATATCAAAAATAGTATTAATGATTTAAATATATTATATTTCTAGTAAATATTCATTTTATACTATTCCATTACATTTGGAGATAAAAATAAATGGAATGCACCGTTCATGGAGACGGTAGGCCGTACGTACGCATGAACGCTACTTTCATTTCTTTGACATATTAATGTAAATAAAAATAATTGAGAGAGATATATATATATTATAAATACAGTATAATATATATGTTTTATAGGTCACATATGTTCTTTAATTTCATTCTTTATACATTCCATGTATTGCATGGACGGGTCACATCACTTGAGGGGGCGGTTGTCCACACTTCCTCGTATGAAATTATCACATTTGCACAACATGAAAAACATAAAGGTATGTTTTAAATATAAAATACAGAAGCATATGGAAAATATAAATACCATATATATCATATATAAAATACAGTGACATCATAATGTCCACCATGAATGGTGTTAAGAGAAGATAGAACAATCATCGTTTTGTGAGGCAGTGATTCTCCATCCACAGAAACAGTATGTTCTTTCACCATTAGACGGAAGTGTGTGTAAGTGTAGCTCGAATCCATCAAATAACAACATCCTAGTAAATTTAATATACTGTTTTTGTTACAAAATAAACGAATAAAAATAGTTTAAGGGTATTTAGAAGAAAAATAATACAAAAGAACACAAGTGAAGGCATTAACTTTAAATCGGGTAACTCATATTGGTTTGAACCAAAAGGGTTTCTTGAAGAGCATTCTGCCATAGGTGAGGCTTCAATGATTAATATAGGGATGTTGAGAGATAAAATGGGAAGGGTTTGTCCAAGTCAAAGGATTGAGATGTGTGGGTAAGGTGGTAGAGGTGGGGCCTTTTATAAGAGAAGAGGACGGGCACTCTTGAAAAGTTATAAAATATTACTTTATTATAAAATGCTTTTCAGATTTTAAAGGTCCCAAAAGGATATATTTCTAGGATAAGGTGATATGGTTTCTAAATCCACCCTTCCAATAGGTTTTTTACAAGTGTATGACTTATATTTCACCCTATCTTCTCATTTTATTTAAATCATTCATTTATGAGGTAATAACTGCATCATCACGGTGTCATAAATAAAAAATTTATTTAAGGACTAAAAATTATAATAAAATATCATGATGTAGGAAATTTTTGTATATTTATAATGAATATTTATATTAAAAAATATGACTTTTATAACCCCATGTAAAAATTGTTTTAGTAAAACAATTCATGTTTGTGACATTTATATTTTAACTTTAAATAAAATGTTATTAATGTCATTTTCCAACTGAAGTGGCTCCATGGGGTCCCAAAGTTGACTCATGGATTGTATTGGATGGCCATGACTCATACAATATGTATATGATATGTTTCAAGGTCAATTCATATTATTATAACATTATATTTACCTTAAATTACACTAATTACCTTTAATCGCGATTAATAAAACTTAAAAGTTACTATTCACCAAAAGAATTATTTTAATCTCATTGAACCACATTTTACTTCTTAATGACAACCATGTATGTCGAATTTCTGAAAATCAAATCATAGAAGCGGTAAAGTTTCATTTAAATGAAAAATCAGTTTCTTTAACTACCACTTAGTGGTTTCACTATTCATTCTTGCTGTCAAAACAAATAGCGTGTTTTTACGAAGCAATATCTATTAAAGATTGCCACTAGTTTAAGTCCAATTTCAAAGTGAAATTCATTCCAATGACCACCATTAGATTAAAAGGTAAAAAAATATATTCTAAATAAACTTTAATCTCAATTAAAAACATAATATATCCATATAAATTAATCAGATTAAAATAAGGTTTTGAATTAAAATGCAACATTTTCACTAAAAATGATCTTTATCGGAAAAATAAAAAAAATTTACACAAAGTAAATTTTGATGTCTAGATTCTAAAGAAGGATTTTATTTTGTCATATACAATATATAAAATTGTCAAAAGTATATTTAAAAAGGGTTCTATATCAAAAGGTGGTTATTCGACCATTTAAATAATATTAGAAGATGTATGCTTAAAATTGGATTCATTTTCATTTTAAGTCTCTAACATTTATTGCGTAAAAGTAAAAATATTTGAAAAACATATATAATCATTTTTTAGTTAGTTCCGTTCATTCTCTCCATTAGAATGGCTAGGCGTTAACTACCATTAAAAATAATATTATTTTATTATTAGAGTGCAATGTAACATTTCAAAGAAACTCGTTGTTGCGTATTGGGTACTCCATCGAGCATAGAATTACCTTTAATGTAATATTAATATGTTATTCAAAAAAATATGGATAAATATGAAAATTTCATATTATTTATTTACCTGGGGTGTTACATCCTTCCCCCCTTTTGGGAATTGCATCCTCGCAATTTTAAAATTGGGCTTGGAAACTTCATTTAAAATCCCACATCGGAATAAGAGTTAGTAAAACTATCACTTTAATAGAATGAGAGAGAATTACAAATGTCACCCGAGTTAACCCATACTAGGATTCCATGTATGAAAATATGGATATGGAGGAAAAAACCAAAGGTCATGTTCTGAGGGAGAGTGATAGTAAACAAGTCTAGAAGAAAGTTAACCACAAGAAAATCACAAACTTGTGATGGGTTAAATGGTATTTGATTCCCCATTAGGAAAAGTTAACAGAAAACATTTTTGTTTTAGGTTACTCTTAATTGAATAAATTATTTTTGAGATTAACTAAATCATAATGAAATATACTTACTTGTCACATAGACTTTCAACTTTTACTAGATTCCTTAATCGAACTCATATTTTCTTTAAAAGACGATTATTTAGGAAGACTTGTTCGCATTAAGAGTACTATAATCAACTTCTAGAGAATCACCTATTCCCAAAAAAAGAACAATATGCTTCCCATGTCTTTAGACCTTAACCAAAACTAAAACAAAAAAGGCTAGTATGAGATCAGATAATACCCAAAAATGATAATCCTTTATATAAAAAAATCTATTCTTAATCTCCAAAAATTTTCAAACACTACCCAAAGTTCAACAAAGACCATTCAATAAACATCTATCCATAAAATTCTTCAAAGTAATCACAACTAAGACTAAAACCCAGATATCTAAAGGTTTTAATCACCGAGTATTCCAAGATTAACCTAAACATTTATATCCAAATAACACCTTTTACTCTTAAAGTCTCATACTGAAAATTATTTAACCTAATCACATATCCTCCATGATAGGTTAATAATTTCCATAGATAACCCAAAATCAACTTACTCTTTATTTCTAACATCATATAACTAAAACAATTAGTCAAACTAACTTGGGACTTCACATAGTCTAGTGGTAGGCGATAAATACCAGTCACACTTTGGTTGTGGGTTCGATTCCCACAGCTTTGTCCGACGCAATGGGTTGTCACACGGTCTATGTGTATTCCCTTTTCCAAAACTATATAATTCTTACAAAATTCCCCAAAATGAGATAAAATCTTCAAAAATAACCATAATATAATTTTACCTTAAGTTTATCTCATGTCGTTCATATTCCATCATAACGTATAGTAACCCATAATTACCTCAAAAGTAAGGACCATATAAACCATAATGGTTACCTTTATAATTATTACCTGAACATCCATATCGAGTTGGTTCTCTCTTACATGATGCATTAGAGAACTCACCAAGGTTCAAGTGGGTGATCATGACTCCTGATAGTTGGTTTAGAATAACCACGAGATTTCTCATTGAATCCCCAATTTCATATAGTCTCTTAGTCAGAGAACCACCACAGTTTCCTTAAAACCCATTGTCACTTTGGTGTCTTCTAGATCCATCCATTTATTAAAACCAGAAATGTCAGTGTGACTATATCAACAAAATAATTATGTACTAAAGAGGAAGGTAAACACTATGATATACTTATCCAAGTTATATCAAACTCATTTTAACCTTCAAAAATAACAATGACTCTATCTAATATAATAATAATTGTGGTTATACACAACTTGTAACTTAACACTCTAACCTCTAATGTTATCTGAACCGTCCTCTGATACCAACTGTAAGGACCCAGCCTTAAACATTACTTATTATTGAATTAAATGAATAATTCACATTCAGGATCTTTTTATGTTTATTTTTTTAGAGAATTAAGACATAACTATTATATCTCAAATATTAATATTTAGACACATCTAGTCAACATCCATTTTTTCACAAAAATAAAAACTCTTGAACAAAAGAGTCTTGTCTAGTTCCTTGTTTTAGACAACCTGACATTTCCTTGATCCCATCCTTGACCCTATTCAACTTTATGTCATGTGAAAACTTTTCGAAAACTTGGGATGAGCATAAAAAGCTCAGTAAGGGTTATAACAGTGCGGAAAGAAAACATCAGTCAATATATACGTAAGAATCAATGAAATCATACTGTACTGATAAAACATAATCAATTTTACATACCCCATGAAATCATAAGATGTATACATAACTTAATAGAAATCATAAGGCGTAATGGTAACTTGAGGCTTTCATATCATTCTTATGTAGGTAGTAACTCTCATGGTTATGTTTGGAATACCCATCACAGTATATTCCCTAAATATCTTCGGATAAATCTTAACGTTTAACTCCTTCACGTTATCCAATGCATTAGAGATCTATATCAGGCTCACCCACCCTAAGTATATCACGAAACCACCCGTCTTCATAAACAATGCCCAAGAACCATAACATAACCACATCACATAACTTAATCATAAAGGAAAGATAACATTCCCATATTTCAATAACAATATAACCTTTTAAGATATTGAAATAATGAATCCATTCTAAAAAACCATTTTCAAACCATTTAAAACCATTTAATAAAGATATTTTTGAATCAAAGTGTCCCATACCACTTTTTAGATTTTAACATTTTAAACCATTAATATCCATATATATAAATCCTTAAATCCATTTTGAAAACATGGATATTAATGAGAAATATTTATATGAATAAATCAATAAAACATGTAAAATGATATTTTAGTTAAAGGGTTTTTAACAAAATGAGAGACACTTGAATACAATAATTGAGGAATAAAATTTAATCAAGAACTTTATAATATCATGAGAATAAAGGGATTCATGATATAATATTCTAAAGGATAGTATATACACCATATAAGATTGAACTAGTGCAAAACAATAATGATGTCTCAATAGAAATGTAAAATGAGATGAAATCCATTATAAAGAAGGTATCCTTAAATTAAGGATAAATAAATCTCATAATTATGTGTGAAAAATATAAATACACCCAATGTAAGTGTATATTATGTGTAAAACAATAAAATGTCATTCACACATATTCAGATGATGCATATTCAACAACTACATGTTGAACCCAAAGAAATCGAAATTGGGTTAAGAAGTTCTCTTGGTAAAATTCGACAGCCTAACGACGTCACTTTAAAATTCATAAAATTAGTTTATGAGAGATAAAAAGGTATCTCATAACATTTACATAAAATTTAAATCAATAAGGATATATAATAACATATCCCAACATAAAAATATATAAATTAAAAGTCCTAAAAAAATAAGTCTTTTATAAAGAGGAGTGTGAAAGGTTCCCTTACTGATTAGGGCAACTTTCGAAACATACACCCCATGAAATAAGGGTCAAAAAAGAAGATGAAAATTCCCATAAATGAGATTATATTATACTAATAGTAAAATATTGGGCAGTAAATACACCACACAAAAGGAAATAGTGGAAAATGTAACATGATTCTCACGAGAATAAAAAGTGAGATGAAAATCCCCTTATGAAAATTCAACAGCCTAACGGCGCCACACAAAACATCCAAAAATGGATTTTTGAGATCAAAAAAGTTATATCATAAAATTTATAGCAACAGGAATATAAAAAAACATCCCCCAAAATAAGAAATAGGAACTTAAAGTAAGTTACATAAAAAAGAGTACTTAAAAAGAAAGAGAGAGGTAGGATCTCTTACCTCTAGTCCGACTTGTCTTGTTCGTTTCTTTAAATTCCTGAATAATTAACTTTTTTCAATTTATAATTTCTTAAGGTCCTCCTTTAAAGATTATTATTCAGTTCATATCACATATTATTATGTTATAATAATTGGTTAATAATGTGAGTTCATATCATACATTTTTGTCGATGTTTGGTACATGAGTCAAAAAATGAACTTGATTGAAAAAGATTTCCCATGTAGTTATAATTAAATCATATAAATAATAGTATTAATGATTTAAATATCATATATATACAGTAAATATTCATTTTATACTATTCCATAACATTTGGATATAAAAATAAATGAAATGAACTGTTCATGGAGACAGTAGGCCGTACGTACGGATGAACGCTACTTTCATTTCTTTGACATATTAATGGAATTAAAACTAATTTAGAGATATATATATTATAATTCCAGTATAATATATATGATTTATAGGTCACATATGTTCATTAATTTCATTCTTTATAAATTCCATGTATTGCATGAACAAGTCACATCACTTGTGGGGGCGGTAGTCCACACTTCTTCGTTTGAAATTATAGCATCTTCACAACATGCAAAGCATAAAGGTATGTTTTAAAAATAAAATACAGAATAATATGGAAAACATAAATACTATTTATATAATATATAAAATATAGTGACATCATAATGGCCACCATGAAAGGTGTAAATAGATGATTGAACAATCATCATTTCATGAGGCAGTGATTCGCCAACCACAGAAACAGTATGTTCCCTAACCATTAGACGGAGGTGTGTGTTAGTTTAGCATGAATACTTCAAATAAAAACATACTAGTATATTTTAGATACTATTTTTGTTAAAAAGGAAATGATTAAAAAGATTTTAGGGTTTTTTAGAAGCAATATAAAACAAAAGAATACAAGTGACGACATTACCTTTAAATCGGGAAACTCCTCTTGGTTTGAACCAAAAGGGTTCTTAAAGAGCATTCATCCCAAGTTGAGGCTTAAATTATTAAGAGAGTGATGTGGAGAGATGAAATAGTCAGGGGTTGGCCGAGCCAAAGGCTTGATAGGTGTGGGTAAGGTGGTAGAGGTGGGGACCTTTTATAAGAGAAGAGGAGGGGCACTCTTGGAAAGTTATAAAATATTACTTTATTATAAAATGATTTTCGTATTTTAAAGGTCCCAAAAGGATATATTTCGAGGATAAGGTGATAAGGTTTCTAAATAAACCCTTCCAATAGTTTTGTGACAAGTGTAAGACTTATATTTCACCGTATCTTCTCATTTTATTTAAATCGTTCATTTATGAGGTAATAACTGCATCATCGCGGTGTCATAAATAAAATAATTTATTTAATGTCTAAAAATTATAAAACAAATATCATGATGTAATAAATCTTATTATATTTCTAATGAATATTTATTGTCAAAAATATGACTTGTTTAACCTCATGTAAAAAATGTTTTAGGAAAACAATTCATGTTTGTGACATTTTAATTTTAACTTTAAATAAAAAGTTATTAATGTCATTTTACAACCAAAGTGGCTCCATGGGGTCCCCAAGTTGACCCATGGATTTTATTTTTCGGACATGACTCATAAAATAAGGGTAGGACATGTGTCAAGGTCATTTTAGATTATTATAACATTATATTTACCTTAAATTAGACTAATTACCTTTAATCGTGATTAATAAAACTTAAAAGTTAGTATTCACCAAATAATTATTTTAATCTCATTGAATCAAATTTTACTTCCTAAAGAAAACAATATATTTCTAATTTTTGAAAATGAAATCACAGAAGTGGTAATGTTTCATTTAAATGAAAAATCATTTTCTTTCACTACCACTTAGTGGTTTCACTATTCATCAAAAAAATAATGTTTTTCAGAAAAATACCAAAAATTCACCCTAATAGATATTTGATATTCCGAATTAAAAAATTACGTCTATTTTAAAAAATTAAAAATATATAAGTTTCAATAATTAATTTAATAATTTATTCCCGCAGTCAAAACAAATAGCGTGTTTTTAAGAAACAATATCTATTAAAAGATTGACACTAGTTTAAGTCCAATTTCAAAGTGAAATTAATTATAATAACCACCATTGGATTAAATGGTAAAAATATATTCTAAATAAACTTTAATATCAATTAAAAAGATAATCTATCAATATAAATAAATCAGATTAAAAAAGGTTTTGAATTAAAATGCATCATTTTCACTAAAAATGGTCATTATCGGAAAAATAACAAAAATTTACACAAAGTATTATTTGATGTTCAGATTCTATAGAATGATTTAATTTTTTCAAATACAACATATAAAATTGTAAAAATTATATTTAAAAAGGGTTCTCCATCAAAATAAGAATTATCAACCTTTTAAATAATATTAGAAGATTTATGCTTAAAATTGGATTCATTTGCATTTTAAGCCTCTAACAATTATTGGATAAAAGTAAACAATATTTGAAAAACATATATAATCATTTTGTAGTTAGTTCTGTTCATTCCCACCCTTACAATGGCTAGGTGTTAACTTCCATTTAAAATAATATTATTTTATTATTAGTGTGCAATGTAAGATTTCAAAGAAACTAATTGTTGTGTATTGGGTATGCCATCAGGCATAGTGTTCCCTTTAAATTAATATTAATATTTTATTCAAAAAAATATGGATAAATATGAAAATGTCATATTCATTATTTACCTGGGGTATTACAGTTGATTCCTTGCCTATAGTGAATATTAAATCTCGGTGTGTGGCTCGGGTCCACGAAACACCCTTTGATATTATTGTTATTCATAGAAGATATTTAATCTATCATAATTGTTGCATAAAAAACCATATTATAAAACCATCCGTAAAGTTTTGACCCTGAAATTGAGGCAGATCTTTTGATACCAATTTATGTTATTTAAATCGATGTCGAGGGGTGAGCCTCAAGAAGCCTGGTTCGGGCGTGTTGCAATTAAATGATGTTTTTTCATCAAGATTCCATTTTATACTAATTAATAAGCGAAAACATGTGTTTTTCCTTAATTATCACAGTGGTATGATCTATATATTTCATTTCATGGATGTGATTTTGGCCCTATGAGGCACTATTTGTGTGCAATGCTCTGAAATGTAGCTTCTTCACTGGGTGTTCGATTTGGGAAAATGAATAGTATATATTTTACGATTTTACACATGGATTTCAATAGAGTGATTTATTTGGTTATTTAGGGCCATTTGAGGAGGAATTTAATTGAAATTACTTTTTTCTCCGTTTGGACCAATGTCGACCATCAGGCCCTCACAAGCCTTTTTGGTCAGATATTTCATATACTATGGGAGAACACTAGAATGCCTACTGGTACTAGTTCATAATCTAGTACCTTGGTATGGCAGAAAATATTACAAGGCGATGAGGTAGGGTAACATGTAGTGTGGGCCCTACGTGTGTCGTGTACGACTTTATGAATATTCTCTCTCTCATATATTCTTCTTTTAGACATGTATTTTTTCCCTTAGGTGACATATCCTAAGTGTCATTTCACGTAGAATTTTATTTTTCCCCTTGTAGTGGGATTCGATATGTGATACAAGATTTTGCGGATGTGAAGCCTATTCGGGGCGACACCTGATGACAGTACCAATCTTGCTTTATCAATAGAGTTATCAGACTAACCATCTAGTAGGTATTCCCATGTATTACCTGGATGATTTTAAAGAGGTACAATACAACAAGGATGGCTAGTGTAGTCCATCGATGTTTTGTGAGAGGAACCACCAAGAAGGAATGTCAAATTTAGTTCCTCGATGATTTCTGATAGGTAACATCTATTAGGTATGACAAGAAGAGTTTTGGGTTTATGCTCCAGCTCTTCTGGGTAGTGGGTCCCCCGATGGAGGTTCTGGGTACCCTTTAGCATTCTACCATTCATTGGGGTTGGGTAGTGGGCCTCGTAGATGAGGCCTACTGAGCAGTACCATCTAGCGGATTACTCTTCAGGCAGGCTAGGCAATGGTTTCCCATCGACATCCCAATAATGATCCCCTACTACTGTACTATGGTACATACACCTAATGACTAGGGTGTCACACTACAACCATGTTTAGCATGGGTCCTCGACATGGAGACACGACCTCTCCATTTTGAGGCACAATGACGTGATGTGCTTCGATGTACCCTTGGAATCTTGAGAAATATGGACTCTTTCCCAACTTAGATACTTCCTTATGATGTGACCTAATACAGTGAATGTGAGTCAATGATGCCCAAAGCAGATAGTATCAAGGTGTTGCAATTTATTCCCTTTTTCATTCATATTTTATGGAAAATGTGTGGGATGTTGGGCATAATTAGTGAATACTTCTGGAAATATGTTCGACTTTTTTCATGGGTTGATACATGAGTTTGATATCTCCGTACTCTCTATTTTAGTATTAATTAATATAGAATATATATATATATATATATATATTGTTTTATTACCCACTCTTTGGTTCTTATTTACTCTCCTTCATGGTGAGGCGAAGACACATAACAGTGCCACGTGCTTTCTGTATCTATCTTATCATTGTTGGACAATTGTAATCTCTTATAATAGGTAGTGAAGACTTGATGAGATGATATTCTTCTCACCTTGTATAGATCCTTATGTTTGGTTGAGTTTTAATTCATTATCATGTTGGGTTGATATATACTCTTTATTATACATTGATCTCTCTACTTATTTCCTATTTAGTTCTATTTCATACTGCTCACACTTCACCTTTTTGGTATGTCCTACTAAGTATTTTTGTACTCACTCCTACATGATATTTTCTTAAATGTATCATGCCATATGCAGATAACAGATCGGTTTAGTACAACATCATAGGATCTTAGATATGTAGTTTCTTGAACAATGTATAGTGGTTGAAGTATTAGATCAAGGAGAGGGGATCTCTCAGATATTTTACTCATTCAGTTATTTAAAGGTTGGGGCACTTTTCTGGTTAGGATTGTAATTTACAAATTTTTTACATTATGTTGAAATTATGTCACCTATACTTTTATTGTTTAGATGTCGGTTAATGTTTGTAGTGTATATATATAAATTTTTTATATTTTTTCCATTCTGTCATCACATTCAATTGAGTTGGATTTTTTTGTGCGTACATGTACATAGGAAAATTCATACCCATGTTTTTTTCCTTCGGAACTTCACACCACCCATGGCATACGGAGGCATGCATGTGGTAGTTCTAGCTCAAGACCTGGTATGGGACAGGTTTTGACATAGTCGTATCAGAATAAGTTTTACCCATGGGATATTGTTCAGAAGTTACCATAAAAGAAACTTGGTTGGGTTTAGGTAAATAGTGTCAACATGTATCAAGAGAGTCTCTCATTCAAGGGAGTCGAGTGATGTTGTGGTGGCTAACGTAGTTATTCATGCAGACCCTGATTATTCATTTTATGACTTTTCATGCTGAAACATTTGTTAGAGAGGAATTTTTTACAAGTATCATAGAGGATTGAGTAATTAACTACCCTTATTTAGTCAACTCCACATTATTGTTGATATATATATATATTTGATAATTTGACCATGGTACGCCAATATTGATTCAGGATGCCTCTGCAATGATATCCAATCAAGATACCAACTCTAGTTCGTGACTACGACCTGGTGAGCAATGAGGCCTCAATTCAGGATCCATCATGTGATCCCCATTCTCTATGTGGGTAGGTAGAAAAAGCTCCACCTATTTATCTATAGATAGAACCATCAGAGTTGGTTGAGGATATGTGTAGGCTAATCATGATTCATGAGTTCTAGAAATAGAAAACACTTTTTTTACGTGAGCTAGACCCTCAGTCATTGGGAGTTTGGCTAGAGTTGATGGACTATCTATTCAGTCTTGTTCGACCCCAGAAATACCACATGGTGTCATTGGTATATTGTATTTTCCATTGATCATTTGGGAATTAGTAGAGCCTATTTAATTAGATACTTTATGGATCGGTACTCTTGTTGGATAACTTTTAGGAGTTGTTCCACGAGGATTGTTACCCCTCTTTTATACATTTCGTTCGGATTCCTGATCCTATAAATCTTTAGTAGGGGTGATACTTGATGAGTACGTAGATAGGTTCACTAACCTAACATGATACTCTAATAACATGATCTATGAGGGTTACTTCTAGGTAATGAATTTTCTGAAGATACTTCATAGGGAGATTCATTCTTGTGTAGTACCCTTATGAATCCCCACCTATGTCGATGTGTGGGAGTGAGAACTAGTGATAATAAGATTCATATCATATAAATGATAGTTATCTATAATCAGTAATGGGTGAAAAAAGTTTTGATGTTTTCTATAGCTGGGAAATGATAATTGGCGGGGCCTTGATGCAAGAGGCCTCCACATGATTAGACATAGGAATAACATTGTGGGAAAGATAGAGCAGCGTGGAAGCCCAAGGAAGTTCAGGGTTATGCTTGTGGTGGGAGAGGTCACATGGAATGAGACTACCCAACCAGATGTGTTGAGCTACTTATATAGATAGTAAATTAAGTATAATAGATGATATGACGGAATGATCAGGGATCTCCCTGGAGAGGAATTGGTGGTCCCCCATGAGGCAGTGATGGAAGAGAAGCAGGTTGATCTATGGTTTGTAGACGATTCTACGAGGTCCTTCCATAACCACTATGAGATCCACATATTTCTCATGGATCTAGCGTATGGGCCGTGGGAAACTGAATTAATTATATGTTTATGATAATTCATCCATTGAGATGATAATAGGTACACTCTTTCTGTTCTACATTTTGTATTAAACTATTTTATACATTTCATGATATACACTTTTTACCTATTTTTTGCTCGAGGTGTTTCTAGGGTGATATTGGGTGTCTGTGTAACCTTGTTTTGGTGTTATTCAATATAGATTTGAAGGCATGAAAAAGAGGGGACCTTCCCCCACTGGGATATGTTTTTGTTGTATGAGAAAAACCATGAAAAAGAGTAAGTTCCTCCCAAAAAATATAGTATTTATGAGCGGTGGATCAGTCCGTCTTACATGAGTGTTCATGGCGGGATTGTGTTGTGGAGTGTCAAATCATGTCGTGGCATTGCTAGTGGATTTTTTATTCATGACCTAATTTTTCTTGAAATTCTACTTATGGTTGTGTCATTGTGTTCTTTTTAGGGTTACTCTAACAAAAGTAGAGGCAATGTCATGGGGTTTATGCCAAATTCATTTAGTGTTTAGCCTCTAGATGTTGGATAATTTCACATGCCTATATTGTTTTTTGGTACCATTGCATGCTCAACATCAAACATTATATAAATGTTATCATGTATAGGTAGAGGGTATAGGGAAATCATGAATAATACTACTCAAATCACCACCTAGTGCTGGTAGTGGTTTTCTTCTCTTTGAGAATGCGGAGACACTACCTTCTGGGAGATTGTGTGGTGGTTTTCACAAACCACCAGAGTCTCAGGAACATCATCACTTAGAGAGGCATGAACTTGAGGTGGTGATAATTGTTGAACATCATTGATGAATATAAAACTAATATTGACTATAATCGAGAAAGTAAAAACTATATTGAAGTCACCCATAGGAGGAAGTTATAGGCTCTCCAAGGTTGGGAAGCGTCAGAGTATTTAGCTTTCCTACAACAGATCCTAGTGGACCAGGAGGGTATAATTCATTCAATAAAATTAACTCCTTCAGCTCATGAGCATGTAAGAGAGTCTTAGTTATGATGCATTGATGATGGAGTATTGCATTACTATATATCCATAGGCTATTCATTAGATGGAAATTCTAAAGGAGGGAATCACGAGACCTTGTTCCATGTAATAAAAAAAATGATTCAAATCATGAAGTGGGATGTATAGGTCATATTGGGGAGGAAAACTATCCACCGAGTATTATCGAGTTGTTTGACACAATGAAAATTTATGGTGTGGTTTTATACCACTTCCCCCCACACCCAACAGCTGTAGGTGGTGCACAATATCTCCCATGTTTCACAACTGAGCATATATGGGCAAGATCCTACACACATAAAAAACTGCATTGATATGGACTTTAAAGTTGGAACCACATTTATAGATCACCGGGTATCGATCGAGGATTTCCAATACTAGACCTTATGGGGAAGAATGATCCCTTTTTTTTCATGTTATGTGGTAGTACAGAAATGTGAAAAAGTGTTCATGTGAGTGGAAGATATAGGTGTGAGTTTTTATCCCACATTGATTATCTAGTTATTCTTTTTAGGGATGAAAAACATGAAGGAGGTAATAAAGTAGAGACCCTATTTTTCCTTGTAAGACTTCAGATTATTTATATATATATTTCCAGAACTAGGAACTGAAGAGACATGTGATTCAGAGGCCTGATCTACCTGAAATTAATTTTATCAAAATTTTAAATATATTTTATACTATTCCCATGACACAGACAATATATCTATAAAATGGTATCTTAGAATGAAAATATGTTTCCACGATTGAGTCCAGGTCGTGGTATTTACCCTATACAAGATGTATGGTTTGCTAGCGTGTGTCCTCTATAGAAAAATCCATAGAGGAAAAAACTATAAATAAATTAGTTAAACAAAATTATTTTATCTCTAATATTATATCGAATAAAATAAAAATGAGGAATCGAATTAGAAATATGAGACCTTCTATTGAGTTCGTATTGTGGTGTTTTACCTAATTAGAACCCAATGTGAGAGGGCACATGACATTCATATCTCTTGAATATTGGAAGGTTACATATTAAAATTCTATAAATAGGGTATTAGAGAGACATATCCATGGATGAATCACTTTTAACCATTCACCAGTGAGATCTATCAATTCCTCCTCCCATCGACATATGATGAAAGAACATTGAATCGAGGTGTTTCAAAGAACGATGAACACAATAGATCTTGGAAAACACATTCCTCGTCAACGATCATCGATCTAATATAGATAGGACTCATAAATTATAGTTTTACACCACTTTTGATTTTACCTACCATTGATCTATGATCATTGTACATCATAAGCCTCATAATTTATTTAATATAATCATGGTTATTTATTCATCATTCCAATGGTGATGAATCAAGGATAAGACAAACAATATACTAGGTTATTTATCAAATTTGGTAATAAGGATTTTGTTTATATTTCTTTATCCGTTCATATATGTCATGTATTATTGTCAGTGGTTCCACAAATACCCAAAAATGAATTGATGTGATACCAATCATTGATACATTGGAACATTTATTCAGAAAAATTTTTATGATCAACTAAGGTGATTTTGTGTTTGATGGTATTTGGGAAATGGATTGAAGACCAACTCAACGGTTTCTGTAGTCTCTTGGGTAAGGTGGAGGTGCATATCTATATGTAATTTCCAAGTAGATGAATAGGTTAGAATCTGATCACTGTTGAAAAAAGAGGAGATGGTGGCTAGAGGAGACATGGCAGGCATCCAGTAGAGGTGGACATAGGTGGTGTTGTCTCCGACAGTCTATGACGGTAGCAAGAGCGGCAGTCATCGGTCACTAGAGGAGAGGGAGGCGGTCGGCAATGCACAACAATGAACAGTGCTAGATCCTAGTTTTGAGGTGTTTTCAATTAGGGTTTTAGTAATAATTTTCTATAAAGATGTTTATAATAGATTTAAATAAAAAGAAAATAATTAATGAAAATGATAAAAAAGGGGTGGTGACTTTGGGGTGGATGTCTTGGGTCGAGAAAAAGTAAGGAGGGGAGTGAGCTATGTTTTATTCACATGGAGAAAAGTGGTGGGGTGACATGGCCCCTCACCCTCCCCTACTTTATAATATATTATAATTATTGAATTGATAAAAAAATTAATAATTGAAACCCCATGAGTGGGACTGGCGCATAGTGTGTAAATGAGAAGGGGGATTTTTCCATGCCACTAGGACTAATATTAACATATTAATATATTAATAATAATAGTATTATTATTATTATCATTATTATTAAACATCATTACCATTGTATCGTCTCCATTAAAGGTCATATTGATGAACTGTCTATAGAAAAACATCCATGGGATTGTGACAGTCGATTCTTGTCCAATTTTAAATATTATATTTGGGTTCATCGCTCTGGTATATGAAACACCAAATAATAATAATAATAACATCGTTGTAGAATTTTGTATATATAATTAATCTTACATAGGAAATCAGATTAGTGAAATGCTTATGATGATCCAACCTTGAAATTGAGGTGGATTGTTTTATATCAATTTCATGTATTTAAATCGAGGTCGTGGTGTGTGACTCATGATGCTTGGTTCTGGCATGTTACACTAAAATGAGAAATATAAATCAGGTGTCCATTTCGGACAAATGAGTAATCTATCCCAATATTTCTTTCCTGAGGACCGGAGTGGTGCGATCCAATTATTTTATTTCAGGATCGAGACGTGGGCCATACTGGGCCACATATGTGTGCAATACTATAAAATAAAGCTTTACCTCTGGGTGTATGATTCGAGAGAATGAATAGATTCTCTTCTGCACTTTTCCCCAAGAATTGAAATGGTCTGATCTGTTGGTTTATCCTTGGCCATTTGAGGAGGCATGTTATGGAAATTACTTTTTTTTTCTTTGGACCAATGATTACTGTAGTGCGCTCGTCAGCATTTTGGTAAGATGTTTCATGTACTATGAGAGTACACTAGCTTTCCTAGTGGTACTAGTGGAAATATAATACCTAAGTATGGATGGGAACACAATCAGGCGAGGAGGAGGGTTCACATGTCATGTGGTCCCCACATGCACCTGTGTACAACATTATGAATCTTCTATATCACGTATATCCATCTTTTGGACTCTGATTTCAGCCTATGAGTATCCTATACAGAGTTTCTTTCCACGTAAAACTTGATGGTGTCCTCTATAGTAGATTTAAATATGTGATGTGAGATGTTTTAGGTGTGATGCCTATCTAGGGTAACACTTGATGATAATAGAGGTATTACTGTATCTTCAAAGTATCCTAGACATTCCATCTAGCAAGGATAACTAGTGTAGTTCCTTGATGATTTTTGAGAGGTACCATATTGAAGGGATGTCTTACGAAGCCCGTCAATGATTATTGTGAGGTACCATTTGGTAGAGACGTCAAATGTAGTTCCACGATTCTTTTTGAGTGGTAACATTTAGTAGGGGCAGATAGACATGTTCTAGGTATACCCTCTAGCTGGGATAGGTAGTGGGTTCCCTGATAGAAGTTTCTGGTACCCTATATTGTACTCCCCTTTTGCGGGTCCGGGAAGTGTATCCCATCAATTATATTTTCTAGGTAATACCCTACTACAGATTACCCTTCAACGGGGATGGGATGTGGATCGCTATCAACTTCCAGGGGATGATCCCCCTAACATACTTGTGGGTAGATATCTGATGACTAGAGTTTCACCCTCCAACTGAGTAGGGCATGTGTCCTCAACCATGAGAGATGACCTATCAACTATGTATCATACTGATGAGACATTCATTGATGTAACCTTGGACTCTCGAGAAAGACGGGCTCTTTCCCCACTGAGAAACATTCGTGTGACATGAACTAAAACCATCCAAGTGAGATAGACCCATACCATGTGGATAGTATCAAGGCGTGTTTCTTGTGTCACATGGAATTTCATATTGTGGTAAGACATGTGGTTTTCTGGGCATCATTGGTGGATACATCTTTAACTATTTCCGACTCTTTTTCTGGGATGAGCTATGAGATGGAGATCCCATTCCTCCCTCATTTGGGATTCTTTAACTGAATATATATATATATATATATATATATATATATGTGTGTGTATGTATGTATGTATGTATGTATGTATGTATTTCTTTTTTCAGTACCCACACCTTGGGTTTTGGTTACTCACCATCCAGGAGAGGAAAATATGTGCAAGGTATGCCACATGTTTTCTATGTCATGATTCTCATGGTTGGAAAATTTTACTCTCATACAATTGGTATCAATGAATTGACAATAAGTTTATCTTCTCACCATGTCGAGATCCAAGTGATTGGATGAGTTATTTTTTTCAATATCATGTTTGGATGAATTATACACATTACAATAATTCTTTCAATATACATGTTTCCTCTTCAGTTGTTTCTCTTCCCCATTCCCCCTTCTCCTTTTCTAGGTGTCCTATTGATTATTTTTATACTCACCCCTGCATTTTATTTTATGTCATATATTGTGCCATAAGAAGTAGACTGACTGGTTGATTTTGACTTCACAGGAGCTTAGGGATATGGGTTCTTGGATCATGTATGGTGGTCATAACTTGGGATCCAAGAGTGGGGCTCTACCAAAAGTTTTAATTTTTCAGTTAATGTCATGTTGTGGCCCTTTTCCGGTTGGGTTTTTATTATTTCCATTTTCCTGTCATTTTACTTTACATCCCTAGTAGATGTAATATATAGAGTTTGATGCATGTTTTTAGTTTATATTAAATATTGTTGTATCATTTTTTCCTACACATCTGCACTATTTCTTTGAGTTGGATACATGTTTTTACATATACTTATGAAAAAGCCTCCCTGAGTTTGATGTTGATTTGGTTCTTTTCACCACCCCCTAGCTCGTTGAGGTGGGATTGGGGTAGTTGTGGCTCGAGCCCCATCATGGGTTGGGTTGTGAAATTTTTTGAATGAACCAGATAAGGATTCTATTTATATGTGAATATTACTTCTTTATTCTTATTCGTTGTTCGATGAATTCACAATTTCTTTAAATTCATATTATTTTAAAAATATTATAGGAATACCTATTGTTGGTCATATGATATTGTTATATTTTCTTGTGTGATTAGTTTTTTTCTTGTGATTATTACATAGTGCTTCCTATAAGTGCTCTTCCAAATCTATGTGAGGTATTTGTGCGATATGATTCATGGGTGAACCCTCTGGTGGTCCCTTCATTACTAGTCATGTCAATCCACAATACATATACTATAGGTTAAGTTAGTGTTGAAACCCCATGAAAGTAGAACATCTTCGCATTGAATTTACTAAGAACCACTCGCATATCCTCTACGGTGGAAAAGAACCCATAGAATATAAAGAAATGATTAATAAGATTGATATGATCTTCATCTTTCTGAAGAATCAAAATGACTATATGTTGGGGTTTTACATTAATATTCTTGGGGGTCAGGAAAAAGATAGTGGTACATTATTTTTGAAACTAAGTTGCATGAGGATATCACCTGGGTATCCTCCATAAATATCATTAACCATTATTCATATCCGGATACATTATGAGGGGAAAAGTCCAATGAGTTTCGATATTAGAGAAAAGAGAGATTATCATTATAGACAATTCAACTTATATTTTTGAGTTCGTAAAAGATGCTTCATTGAAAATAATAAATTATTACATAAGGAATGGATGTTTTATTTGTGTATTAGGGATTATATTCTATTGATTATATTTCTCTAGTTCCTTACAAAATTTTTAGAGGTAGTAAAAATGGATGATTTGGAAGAGAATTGCATAGTTGAAAAAATAATTATGGGAGGAGCTTCAAAATGTACATTGGTTATCTAGGGAATATCTTTTGTGTAGAAAATAAACCAAAAAGGTAGTAAATTTTCATTACAACTAGTTTCAAGGGTTTTTATGGGAAAATTATTGTTTTTTTATTATTTGTATGGATTTCTTAGTCCTACAAAGCCTAATTATATAGAGTCTCCCAATACTTTTCATCAGTATTAATAGTTCTCTAATTTGAGGAATCTTAATTAAAGGATCTCCCTAGGTTGTAAAGATAGATCCACTCTCACCAAGGGTTCATTGGTTTTTACCAATTCTACCAAAGGTGGACTTTACTATCCTTGAACTAAGGGGGAATTTTATTATGCTTATGAATGTATAATAAGGATCCAAGAATAGACACATTAATGTTTGGGAGTATTCACTATTGGAATCTGATGTAGGGAGAGATAAAATTAAAGGTATGGTGAATATTTTATTTTCTATGATTCATGATTTCTTTAATAAATTTCAAAATACTAATTTTATATTGTAAATATAATTTTATGTATTGATATTATTGAACCAATTATATGAATTTTATTGATGTTCAACATTATGACCTAGATTTATTATAAACACTATAGTGTTTAGTTTCTATCTCTGGATGGAATGACTCATGTATTTCAGGATGGGTTATCTTCCAAGTTCTGAAGAGTGGGGCCTCAATTTCATTACACCGGGGTTATCTCATGCCAATTCAAGTAATTTTTAATAGATTTTATTAATCCTTGATCGATCATTCCACTTCCAGTAGCTATTTTTTCTTATCCCAACATCTTTATAGAATATTTTTCTGTTTTCATGTCGGAGATAGAGGTCGAGTTTACCATATAACTAAAGCCTGATACTATGTGAATTTCTAATCCATATAATTTTATAGCACTATTAGAGTTGGTAGAACATATGATCAGATAGTTGGATCTCAAAGCTAGGGGATTTATTCTTCCTAGCATGCCACCAAGGGGTTTTCTTGTACTCTTTGATAAGAAATAAAGATGTATCATTATACATGTATTGATTATTGAGTGTTAAATCTGATAAATGTAAAGAATAAATATCCCTTTAATATGATTTTTGATTTTTTTTGACCTGTTAAGAGGGTCATATTAGTTTTCAATAGTTAACCTTTTTAGGGTAACACATGTTTAAATTCCGAGATGTGGATATTCATAACACAATTATTAGGATCAAGTATCAATATTATGATTTTCTAGTAATTCCCTTTGGTCTTACTAATTCTCATGTATTATTTATGGTGTATATAAAATTGATTTTTCATCAGTTCATATGTAACACCCGATACTTTTTTGTTATATAAATCATCAGAGCAATCTTTTTCTACACAACACTTTCTTGGCTTGCTTTACACGAAATCGTGACCTTCTTCGATAGCTTGCGTCGTACGCAATACCGAGTTTCACTAAACAACGATATGCTATTAAAATATTATTAAAACTAGCTGTTATGAATAGTTATAACCACTTTTTGAAATTTAATAAATTTTATTTTTCAAAATGGACTTCATTTTTGGATTCGGAATATCGAAATTATCCTACAGTGAAATTTTGGTATTTTTCTGAAAACTTTCAATTTTTGATGAATAGTGAAACCACTAAGTGGTAGTTAAAAAAATGAATTTTTCATAAAACATAATTTTACCGCTTCTGTGAGTGGAATTTCAAAAATCTGAGAGACACGGTTAATATCAAGGACTAAAATGTGGTTCAATGAGATGAAAATAATTTTTTGGTGAATAGTAACTTTTTACTTTTTTTACCACGGTTAAAAGTAAATAGGGTAATTAAGAGTAAAGATGAAATTATTATTACCCTAACACATGTCCTAATTATATTGGATAAGTGTAATTCGACCAAAAACAATCTTAGGAATAAAATATGACCATTTAGGCCCACTTGGATTAGATTAGGTCATTTATTATTAATTTATTTAAAGAAGGGTTAAAATAGTTAAAATCAATGTTTAATAAGTAAATAATATTTAATATGGTGTTATACATAAGATAAATTCGACTATAAATTTTCATTAGAAAGATAAATATATTTCTACATAATGGTATTTTATTTTTAATTTTTAGACGTTAAATAATTTAATTTATTTATGACACAATGATGATGCATTAAATATCTTATTAATGAAATATTAACATAATTGATGTTATAAACACCAAAATAAATGTAATTTGAGACTATATATGAATCCCACTAATTTTCTAGGTTAATATGACACGTTAGTATTGATTTAATTTATTTTGGTCGAACTAATAATTCTGTTATGAGTTTCACAAAAATCAATTACTAAATAGTGTCAAAATTGACATAAAATAGTTTTTAAAACAAATCTTCTATTGGTAATTGTTATCTTATTCCTAAAAATCTAAGGTTCTACCAAATGACTTAGATAAGGTGATATATATTAATAATAAACAACTTGGGGTTCGTTTGGCTGCTTATAGAAATTTTATTAACCTTATAGTATAAGAACACAAGAAGACATGGTAAAAGTAAAATTATTTAACGTAATGTTAAATCTAAATGATAATGTTAAAATAGGAACCTAAACTTGTATAAATTCTATTGGATAATAGGATTTCGACCCATACCAACCTTATCTTCGAAATATATCAATTTGTAGATATTTAAAACCGAACATTACTTTATAATAAAATAATAGTTTTAGTTCTTCCAAAGGTGCCCCTCTCATCCCTTATAAAAGGGAACCTCCTCCCCCTCTTCCTCACACCTCTTTGAGCCTTCAAGCTCGGCCAACCCCTGCCACTTTCTCCTCTCCACTTCCATAGAGACATCCTAGAGGTCCTGGTCTTCTTAAAAGACCAATTTTAGTTCCCTAAAAGAAGGTCTCAAAGAAGCACTTCAAAGAAGAGGTAATGTCCGTTACCGATTTTTTCATCATTATTTCTTCTTCCACTTATTCTTCTTTAGTTGTTTCATTATGAAGTAATTACATCAGTATCACTCATATACTGATATGTTATTATAATTATGAAACAACACTATTTCACCATCCATCCATCCTACGGAAAAAGAAATCACCGCGCGTGCGTACGTACGGAATACCGTCTCCATGCCGTGGTGTAATCTATTTTCCACCACCACCTTACTTGGATGGGTATAATGGTGTAAATAATGACTATATATGACTATTATAAAGTAATATTGATTCTGAAATAGTATACATATACTCCAATACAATTCCACGATCATAGGAATGATATCATCACTCGTGCGTACGTACGGAATACCGTCTCCAGGATGTGATGCGACTCATTCTACATGATCTTCATTTCATAATGATTATATAAATGAATTGAATGAATGAATATGATATATATTACACTAATAAAATTCTGGAAATGAGGTATCTATAACCTAAAGAAAAGAATAAGAATTTATTCGACAAAACATGCATAAGAACAAAAAGTTATAAACACCCGAATAACAAGTAGCAATGAAATATTATTACTAAGAAGATAAGAATATCACCATATATGATATCATAAAAATAAGTATGATTCTGGAATAAGTCAATAACATTATTTAAATCATTATATAAGAGGTTCGGACACTTACAAAGCAAGTCGGACCTAAGGTAAGGGAAATATCACAGTCTCATTTTTATCCGATATTGTTTATACATTGGTATTTACTGGGTTGTATTTTATCATCCACATCCATGTTTCCTCAATATGTAATATTATTTCCATCCGCCTACAATTGTTTAAATCCAATTTTACCCTTCGGTGAGTTTTTAGTAAAGGATATGAAAGGAATCTTTTGTCGTTTTTTCGTACAAGGAACTTTTTGACATTTCTGACAAAAGTACGAAGAATGTTTTTTTAACTTATACGGCATGAATGGATTTTTAAAACATTATTTCCAAGAAGCTTCCATTACATGTTTTCAAGTTTATTTTTAATCAACTTCTTATAGTTTAAAATTGTATGTCATGTTAAGAAAGGAAAATGTTTTTGAAGTAGAAAAGAATATTTTCCTCAAAAATGGAGTTCAAGTGTTTTATCAAAATTATTTTCCATCTAAGATAATAAAGGGTTCTATTTTATCCCTATTATTACATTTATATGATTAATTTGTGATGGAATTATTTTTATGAATTCCTTTATCTTATATGAATTGTTTTATGATGTCATGATGTTTAAGATTCCCATTTGTATTACATGGGTTTTGAAATGATGTATGATTTATTATTTTGTGGCACACATAAGAATGGTATCATTATGAGATGGGTGGGACCTATATATCCCTCCAATGCATTGGGTGAATATTTTATATCTCATTAGAATGACATGGTTAGAATGGTAGGTTATACTGGTTCAGTGAAATAGGACTGAAACGAGGGTGACTCGGTTCAGAAAGGGACTTTGTCCACTAAGATAGTATTGGAAATGAGTATTGACTAATAAGAAATGATTCTCTATGATTATGTGTGTATGACACAAAGTTACATGTTTTAGGTTATGATTATTGTGATTAAATTTCACTGCCATGATTTATCCCATGTTATAAAATTATGATCTCTTTTGCAGGTTAATATTTCCAAACCTTATGTGCTTATGTATACGATGTGATTGATATTTCTTTTGTTTACCCTTACTGAGAATTTGAGCTCACCCTTTTCTATGTTTTATTTCCCCAGGTCAGGAAGAAGGTTATCAAGTAGACTTTTCCAAAAAGGGACTCTAGATATGATGAAATAAATGGGAGGCAAAGTAGATGCTTTATGAACCAGTTGTTTATGTTTCCCAGTTTCTAAAGACACTATACATAAATGGTCCTTTATTGTTTTTGTTATATCTTGTAATAAGTATGCTTAAATTTTGAAGTATTAACAATGTATGTAAAGTATGGGTCGTTATAGTTGGTATCAGTGGAAAGGTATAGTCAACCTTTGGAAACTAGGATGTGAAAGCCTTAGTAAGAACCCTAAGGATAAGTCTAAGCATAGAACACAATCTTAGTGTTTTAGAAATGGCCATGAATAACCTAGGATTAGACCTTAAGTGTGAAATTTTATTCTTGATTATGTGGTTTTCCTAATATAATTAGTGTTTCTCACACTATTCTTCTTGGTTTTAGTCAATGGCTGGAACCCGAAGGAACCGTGTTAATGCGGAATGTGACGGGCAATGCAATGATTGTCCCCCTGAGCAACCAAACGTTATGGGAGCTGGAATGAAAAATCTTGTAGCCATGCTCAGACAACTTTCTCAAGCTATGAATCATGTAGGACTTCCAAACGAGCAAAGGAAGGAGCAACATTCTGTTGAATCCTCCATGAGGCAGTGTCCACCTTCCTTCAGCGGGTCTAATGATCCATTAGTTGCTGAACAATGGATTAGTACTACTGAAAAGATATTTTCAGTTCTTCAATGTTCTGAGCATGATAAAGTCATCCTAGTAGTGTATCGTTTGGAAGGAGATGCTGATCAATGGTGGAATCTTATTAAGAATATGAGGCAAAGGGATGAAATTGATTCCATGGAATGGGACGAGTTCAAGAACATATTTTTCAATAATTACTTCCCTCGTATTCTCCGAACAAAGATGGAGAAAGAGTTTCTTGAACTAAAGCAAAAGGATGATGAATCTGTTGGAACCTATGAAGCAAATTTTACAAGACTTGCAAGGTACGCTTCTGGTATTATTATCCAACCTGAGAGTAAGATCGATCGATTCTTTAGTGGCTTAAAACCAAGTCTTCCAAGGGCGTTATCCATAAGGGACTTCAATAGATACGAGGAAATCGTTCGATGTGCTCTCAAAGTCGAGATGGAGATTGGAGTAGCCCATCAGTCATATGGGTTTGATAAGAAGAGGAAAATGGAATTCAAAGGAAAATCTAAAGAGCACACTGAAAAGAAGATGAGCTTTCCCTTATGCTCAAAGTGTGGAAAGAAACATGGAGGGAGTTGTCTTAAAGGGACAAGAAAATGTTTCAAATGTGGAAAGGAAGGTCATCGGACATTTGAATGCCTTGATGATTGGAAGAAGATGTCTAATGATGCAGACAAAGGAAGGGATACACAGAATGAACCTACTACACATCAATGCTTCAAGTGCAAGGAGATGGGGAATTATGCCAATAAATGCCCTAATCCAAGGGTTGATGATGATGGTTGACGTCAACAAACTTTTAAGGCTAAAGAAAAAGGAAAGTCACATGCAATTTCTATCAGCGATGTGGAGTACGATAACGATGTGGTGAAAGGTACATTTACCATCCACTCTAAAGTTGCATTTGTTTTATTTGATTCTGGATCCACCCAATCTTTTATTTCTGAAGAATTTTCTAAGGGTATCAACGTATTACCTCAAAAATTAGATGTTGAGTTTGCTGTGACAACACCTAATGGAACAACAGTCGCATCAAAAGTTTATAATTATTCTCTGATCGATGTTTGTGGGAAAGAGCTTCCTGAAAATCTTGTGATCCTTCCTATAGTGGAATTTGATGTGATTATTGGTATGGATTGGCTTTCTTTATATGGAGCTCATATCAATTGCCAAAGAAGGGAAGTCACATTTCATATTCCAGATCAATCTATGATCGTCTATCAATGCAAGGATGAACATAACCTTCCAGTGGAAATTTCTTCCATTTTATGGGTATTGATTCCACTAAATGAAGGTTATTTATCTGAAATGGATGGTGAGAAACTCACGATTAAGAATATGACCATAGTACGGGAGTTTGATGATGTCTTTCCAGAAGAATTATCGGGTCTTCCACCAAATCGTGAAGTTGAGTTTTCAATTGAACTCGTACTGGGTGCTTTGCCTATTTCAAAGACACCTTATAGAATGGCCCCAATTGAGTTGCAGAAATTTGAGAAGAAACTCCAAGAGAATCTTGATAAGGGATTCATACGCCCGAGGGCGTCACCTTTGGGAGCACCTGTTCTATTTGTTAAGAAGAAAGATGGATCAATGAGACTCTGCATTGATTATCGAGAACTTAACAAGATCATTATCAAGAACAAATATCCTCTCCCACGCATTGATGAATTATTTGACCAACTATGCGGAGCTCAATAGTTTTCCAAGATTGATCTTCGTTCAGGGTATCATCAATTAAGGGTAAAAAGGGAGGATATACCAAAGACGGCTTTCCGTAAAAGGTATGGACACTATGAATTTATAGTGATTCCATTTGGTCTGACTAGTGCCCCTTCTGTCTTCATGGATCTGATGAATAGAGTCTTTAGAGACTATCTTGATCAATTTGTGGTAGTCTTTATAGACGATATTCTTGTCTATTCAAAGAGCAAGGAAGAACATGAAGATCACTTGAGAATTATATTGAAGACCCTGAGAAAGGAGATGCTTTATGCCAAATTTACCAAGTGTGAATTTTGGCTTCAAAAAGTTTCATTTTTGGGTCACATAATCTCAAAAGAGGGGATATCTGTGGATCCAGCAAAAACAGAGGTTATCGAAAGATGGTCGAGACCAACAACAGTAACTAGGATCCGAAGTTTTCTTGGTTTGGCAGGATATTATCGACGTGTTGTGAAAGATTTTTCACAATTATCTAATCCACTCACCAAGTTGACTCGGAAAGGAGTTTTGTTTGTCTGGACGGAGGAATGTGAAGAGAATTTCAAGGAGTTGAAAAGAAGGTTATCTAGTGCACCTGTGCTCACACTGCCTTGTAGTGGAGAAAGGTTTGTGATCTACAGTGATGCATCCAAGAAGGGATTGGGGTGTGTTCTTATGCAAAATGATATGGTGATAGCTTATGCCTTATGACAGTTGAAAATCCATGAGCAGAATTACCCAACACATGATTTGGAGTAAGCTGCGGTAATCTTTGCATTAAAGATTCGGAGGCATTATCTTTATGGTGAAAGGTGTGATATTTATACTGATCATAAAAGTTTAAAGTATATTTTCACACAAAAGAAGCTGAATATGCACCAAAGAAGATGGTTGGAGATGATTAAGGATTATGACTACTCAATCCATTACCACCCTGGGAAAGCAAACAAGGTGGCAGATGCATTAAGTCGAAAAGACCATGCCAGTTTATCCATGATGAGAATCACAAAAGATCCAATATTTATGGATTTACAATGGATGGATCTTGGAATTATAATTAAACGGGAAAATTCTTCTCTTTCTCAAATGAATGTCCAACCATCTATACATGTGAAGATGAAAGAGGCACAGAAAGAAGATGTCGAGTTACAAAAGAAGGAAAGAAATGTTCCTGAATTCAACCTTGATTGTGATGGTATAATAAAGTTCAGGAATCGGGTTTGTGTTCCTCCCATGCCCAAATTAAAGAAGGATCTACTGGATGAGGCTCATATTTCTTCATTATCTATTCATCCTGGAAGCATGAAGATGTATAGGGATCTGAAAGAGTACTTCTGGCGGGATGGCATGAAAAGAGATGTTGCTGAATGTGTCTCTCGATGCTTGGTTTGTCAACAAGTTAAAGCTGAGATACTGAAGTCTAAGGGGATGTTACAACAATTACCCATACCCAAATGGAAATGGGAAAACATTACTATGGACTTTGTCACAGGACTTCCTAAAACATCCAAAGGAAAAAATGCTATCTGGGTCATAGTTGATCGTCTTACAAAGTCTACACACTTCATTGCTATTAGAGAGGATTTCTCTTTGGATCAGCTTGCCAGGATATATGTAAAGGAAGTGGTAAGATTTCATGGAGTACCACTCTCTATTATATCTGATCGGAATCTAAGATTTACCACGAAGTTCTGGAGAAGTCTTCATCATACTCTAGATACAGATTTGAGTTTCTGCACGGCTTATCATCCCCAGACAGACGGTCAGTCTGAGAGAACAATTCATACCCTAGAAGTTATGTTGAGAGCTTGTTCTATGGATTTCAAAGGAGGTTGGGATCAACAACTACCTTTGGTGGAATTTTCTTATAATAATATCTTTCACTCCAGTATTCAGATGGCTCCTTATGAAGCTCTATATGGAAAGAAATGCAGGACTCCAACTTGCTGGGATGAAGTTGGGGAAAGAAAGCTATTATGACCTAATCTCATTGATGAAATGGCAGAAAAGGTCAGATCTATTCAACAACACATATGAGCAGCTCAGAGTCGACAGAAAAGTTATGCCGACAGCCGAAGAAAAGACCTAGAGTTTGAAGTGGGTGATAAAGTGTTCTTAGAGATATCTCCCTTGAAGAGAGTCATGAGATTTGGAAAGAAGGGGAAGTTAAGCCCTTGATATATCGGTCCTTTCGAAATACTGGATCGTGTAGGGAAGGTAGCTTACCGATTGGCACTTCCACCGAATCTCTCTCAAGTTCACGATTTGTTCCATGTATCTCTCCTGAAAAAGTACATACCTGATCCTTCACATGTACTCAGCTGAGAAGTTGTACCACTGGAGCAAGAGCTTTCTTATGAAGAACAACCGATAGAGATTCTGGATCGTAGCGAAAAAGTCCTACGAAACAAGACCATTCGATTGGTGAAAGTTTTATGGAGGAACCTCCAATTAGAAGAAGCTACATGGGAGCTTGAGGATATGATGAGGGAGAGGTATCCTCATCTGTTTGTTACAAAGTGACGAATTGCGAGGGCGAAGTTCATTTTAAGGGCGGTAGAATGTAACACTCGAGACTTTTATGTTATATAAATCATCAAAGGAATATTTTTCTACACAACACTTGTTTTTCTTGCTTTACACGAAATCGTGACCTTCCTCGATAGCTTGCATCGTACGCAATACCGAGTTTCACTAAACAACGATATGCTATTAAAATATTATTAAAACTTGCCGTTATGAATAGTAATAACAACTTTTTGAAATTTTATAAATTTTATTTTTCAAAATGGACTTCATTTTTGGATTTGGAATATCGATATTATCCTACGGTGAAATTTTTGTATTTTTCTGAAAACTTTCAATTTTTGATGAATAGTGAAACCACTAAGTGGTAGTTAAAAAAATGAATTTTTCATAAAACTTAATTTTACCACTTCTGTGAGTGGAATTTCGAAAATCCGAGAGACACGGTTAATATCAAGGACTAAAATTTGGTCCAATGAGATGAAAATAATTTTTTGGTGAATAGTAACTTTTTACTTTTTTTACCACGGTTATAAGTAAATAGGGTAATTAAGGGTAAAGATGATATTATTATTACCCTAACACATGTCCTAATTATATTGGATAAGTGTAATTAGACCAAAAAAAACATAGGAATAAATTCTGACCATTTAGGCCCACTAGGATTAGATTAGGACATTTATTATTAATTTATTTAAAGAAGGGTTAAAATAGTGAAAATCAAAGTTTAATAAGTAAATAATTTTTAATATGGGGTTATACATAAGATAAATTCGACTATAAATATTCATTAGAAATCTAAAAATATTTCCTACATAATCGTATTTTATTTTTAATTTTTAGACATTAAATAATTCAATTTATTTATGACACAATGATGATGCAGTAATTATCTTATTAATGAAATATTGACATAATTGATGTTATAAACACAAAAATAAATGTAATTTGAGACTTTTTATTAATCCCACTAATTTTATAGGTTAATAGGACATGTTAGTATTGATTTAATTAACTTTTTTAGAACTAATAATTCTGTTATGATTTTCACAAAAATCAATTACTAAATAGTGTCAAAATTGACATAAAATAGTTTTTAAAACAAATATTATATTGGTAATTGTTATTTTGTTCCTAAAAATATATGGTTCGGCCAAATGACATAGATAAGGTTATATATATTAATAATAAAAAACTTGGGGTTCGTTTGGCTGCTTATAGTACATTTATTAACCTTATAGTATAAGAACACAAGAAGACATGGTAAAAGTAAAATTATTTAACTTAATGTTAAATCTAAATGATAAGGTTAAAAAAGGAACCTAAACTTGTCTAAATTCTATTGGATAAGATTATTTAGACCCATCCACACCTTAGCTTCGAAAAATATCAATTTGGAGATATTTAATACTGAACTTGACTTTATAATAAAATAATAGTTTTAGTTATTCCAATGGTGCCCCACTCCTCCCTTATAAAAGGGCACCTCCTCCCCCTCTTCCTCACCCCACATTGAGCCTTCAAGCTCGGCCAACCCCTACCACTTTCTCCTCTCCACTTCCCTAGAGACATCCTAGATGTCCTGGTCTTCTTAAAAGACCAATTTTAGTGCCCTAAAAAAAGGTCTCAAAAAAGCACTTCAAAGAAGAGGTAATGTTCGTTACCGATTCTTTTATCTTTATTTCTTCTTCCACTTCTTCTTCTTTAGTTGTTTCATTATGAAGTAATAACATCAGTATCAGTCATATACTGATATGTTATTATAAGTATGAAACAACCCTATTTCACCATCTATCCATCCTACGGAAAAAGAAATCACCGTGCGTGCGTACGTACGGAATACTGTCTCCACGCCGTGGTGTAATCTATTTTCCACCACCACCTTACTTGGATGGGTATAATGGTGTAAATAATGACTATATATGACTATTATAAATTGATATTGATTCTGAAATAGTATACATATACTCCAATACAATTCCACGATCGTAGGAACGATATCATCACTCGTGCATACGTACGGAATACCGTCTCCACGATGTGATGCGACTCGTTCTACATGATCTTCATTTCATAATGATTATATAAATGAATTGAATGAATGAATGTGATATATATTACACTAATACCATTCTTTAAATGAGGTATCTATAACCTATAGAAAATAATAAGAATTTATTCGACAAAACACGCATAAGAACAAAAAGTTATAAACACCCGAATAACAAGTAGCAATGAAATATTATTACTAAGAAGACAAGAATATGACCATATATGATATCATAAAAATATGTATGATTCTGGAATAAGTCAATAACATTATTTAAATCATTATACAGGAGGTTCGGACACTTACAAAGCAAGTCGGACCTAAGGTAAGGGAAATATCACAGTCTCATTTTTATCCGAGATTGTTTATACATTGGTATTTACTGGGGTGTATTTTATCATCCACATCCATGTTTCCTCAATATTTAATATTATTTCCATCCAACTACAATTGTTTAAATCCAATTTTACCCTTCGGTGAGTTTTTAGTAAAGGATATGAAAGGAATCTTTTGTCGTTTTTCGTACGAGGAACTTTTTGACTTTTCCGACAAAAGTACGAAGAATGTTTTTTTTAACTTATACGGGATGAATGGATTTTTAAAACATTATTTCCAAGAATCTTCCATTACATGTTTTCAAGTTTATTTTTAATCAACTTCTTTTAGTTTAAAATTGAATGGCATGTTAATAAAGGAAAATTTTTTTGAAGTAAAAAAAGAAAATTTTCTTCAAGAATGGAGTTCAAGTGTTTTATCAAAATTATATTCCATCTAAGATAATAAAGGGTTCTGTTTTATCCCTATTATTACATTGATTTGATTAAGTTGTGATGGAATTATTTTTATGAATTCCTTTATCTTATATGAATTGTTTTATGATGTCATGACGTTTAAGATTCCCATTTGTATTACATGGGTTATGAAATAATGTATGATTTATGATTTTGTGGAACACATTAGAATGGTATCATTATGAGATGGGTGGGACCTATATATCCCTCAAATGCATTGGGTAAAGATTTTATATCTCATGAGATAGACATGGCTGGAATGGTAGGTTATACTGGTTCAGTGAAACAGGACTGAAATGAGGGTGACACGGTTCAGAAAGGGACTTTGTCCACTAAGATAGTCTTGGCAGTGAGTCTTGACAAATAAGAAATTATTCTCTATGATTATGTGTGTATGCCACAATGTTTCATGTTTTAAGTAATGATTATTGTGATTACATTTCACTGCCATGATTTATCCCATGTTATGAAATTATGATCTCTTTTGCAGGTTATGATTTCCAAAAGTTATGTGCTTATGTATACGATGTGATTGATATTTCTTTTGTTTACCCTTACTGAGCATTTGAGCTCACCCTTTTGTAGGTTTTATTTCCCCAGGTCAGGAAGAAGGTTATTAAGTAGACTATGCCAAATGGGACTCTAGATATGATGAAATAAATGGGAGGCAAAGTAGATTCTTTATGAACCAGTTGTTTATGTTTCCCAGTTTCTAAAGACACTATACATAAACGGTCCTTTCGTGGTTTTGTTATATTTTGTAATAAGTATCCTTAAATTTTGAAGTATTAACAATGTATGTAAAGTATGGGTCGTTATATCATAGGCACTTCTTTTGTTTTCATGGATGATATTTTGGATTATACTATGTTAGTGCAGGATCAAATGGACCATTTTTATATCATCGTTACAAAATTATAGTATAAAAATAAGTACAATAATATATCCCAATGATATTTTTTGATACAAGAAGTAATGAATATGGGGAATCAATATTTTAGAGAGTTATTTGAGTGGATCCCATAAAAGAAACAATAATTTATTTCTTGGGAGCACTCAAGATTGTTTTAAGAACCCACATCTTCTTAGAGATAGTTGGATATTTTTTGCAGTTTGCTCAAGAATTCACCATGATTACATATTTAATTAAAGCTTTAACCTATAAGGGTGTATTCACTAAAAGGAATGAAAAATGTTAGAGTTCTTTTGAGTAACTGAATGTAAGATTTATATCATTTATAGGTTGAATTTTTCTTAAACGATGTTTTGTTAATAAGGTTTTCCTTGATTCATCTAGAATGGGTTTTGGGTGTGTCTTCAAATGTAGAGATTGGTAGTATCATTAGTTTCTCACTAGTTACACACACATGTGAAAAACTACTCTACCCATGATATTATGTTGGCAGTGATTATGAATGGATTTAACATGTGGAGTTAGATCACATTGGGGAATGATTTACAATATATTATGATCCTTATACCCTAAGTAATATTTTCACTTAGAGGGATTTAAATATGTGATAATGATTGATGGTGCATTATATTTATACTTTTTATTTCAAAATTGTTACACTCCAAGAAAATGGAATCTGGCCACTGATGCACTAAGAAATAAATTTCCAATGCAAGTCTGGATGAAATTCGTGGAAGAGTGGTAAATAATGAGATTATGTAATGAGATTATCTCAAGAACTAAAGAATGTAGTGGGAAATAATATCTAGATTTTAGGAATGTTGACATGTGGTTTGATTAATAGGTTAAGCATTAGTGGACATATGACCGCAATTTTTAGAGTTTTAATAAAGAAAATTATATTTGGGAGACCTCTGATGAGTGTTCTTTGTTTCTCAAAAGAACATAATTTTTATGAAATATTTTGGATTTAACCTTTTCACTAAGGTGGGAGTTTATATAGAGTGGACACCATTTCTTTTGGATTGTAAACCCAATTAATACGACGGTGTATCATGATTTTAGTCATCTTTACTAGTGTTCATGGATGCGAATATAGGTTAAGAAAATTGGATCGTGATGTATTACTTATTAGAGAATTAAATTGAAATAATAGAGACCTAATAGTTTGTTGATACTCACACCCATTCAGGCATGGATGTGAGACGAAATTTACATCGATTTTATCATTATTTAACCATGTTCTCAATGTGGGAAATGATTTAATTTTTCTGATCATCAATTGATTCAAGAAATCAGTGAATTTTTTCCTGATCTTGGAGATAGTAAATTATAATAACTTTATAACATGTATGTATGTGGGAATATGATACTTTATGGGGTTTACTCTATGAATTCTTTCAGTGACATAATGTTCCTATATATGCCTTGGAATGTATATTATTTTGTGATGGTTAAATAGATGATATTGGGAATGAAATATCAGTAATATATAGATGGACATATATAGAGGTATATCTAGGTAATTAAGGATGTGCACCCGGATTGGGTTCTTGATTTTTGAGGTTCTTGGGAAATTTATTTGACTTTAGTCTTGTTTTCATTTTATAATAAGAATCATGAATCGATAAAAATAGTTTCCTTTGAAGATTTTCTTGTGCGGCCATTTTGATATTCCTTGTGTTCTGAAGAGTTGGGAGATATATATGTGGTTAGGTTGAGACTTTTTAAGAGACGACTAAATTGGTGTAGTTGATAAGGATGAGGTTGGTTCCAGAATAGACTGGTTTGAAATATTATTTAGATCGTCATCAACAGAAGATGGATTTGGAGATTGGTGATTGGGTATTTCATAGAGTTTCACCACACATGGGAGATCATTGGCTAGGTATGTTGGGTATGTGGGAATTGTGATCTGTGGGTCCATTTGAGGTCATTGGACGAAATGGAATGGTGGAATATTGGTCGGACTTATCATATCATTTGACTTCCAAACTATGGGTTTCATGGTTTCAAGGTGAGTAGGTATCTACCAGATCCTTCTAATGTGATCCAATTGGGTGCTGTTAATCTTTATCTTGAAACCACTATGGTGGAGCAACAAGATAAAATTATGGATCATTTAGTGATGGTAATATGATATAAAATTATTCCTTTTTTCGAGATACAATGGAAATATGGATAGGTTAACCACAATAACCATGATATGGAATTTGTTATGAGTAATTAGTGGCATTAAATTTTTGCTGGTATATAATATTTTTTAATTTTTGGGGAATGAAATCGCTTATGATTGGGATATTTTAACACACCTTTACAAATCATTTATATTATTTGAATAGTTTTTTATAAGGACCTAGCCTTAATCATGACATAATCTTGACTTTTGAAAAATCATTTTTATTATTTTACATTGATAACACATTTAGGTTTATAGTTTTAGATAATTAGGCCATAACTATTACATTACATCTCAAATATTAAAATTTAGACACTTCTTCTCTATCCATTTTTTTCACAAAAAATAAAACTCCTTAAAAAAAGTATTATATTCTTGATAAAAATCTTCATGAATTCTTCCTTTCTATTTTCCTTCCTTATGCACCATAAAAAACATTTAAAAAAAATGGGATGAGCATTAAAATCTCAGTAAGGGATATAAAATAAGGAAATAAAAAATTAGTCCACCAATACATATAGATCAATGAAATCAATATTTTAACTCATAAAACATAATCTTTTTAACCTTACTTATGAAATCATATGTTTTATGAATAATACATAGAAATAATAAATCATAATGGTAACATGTGACATCCATAAAGTACTTACATTATAGATTTCACATCCACATAGGGTGTTACCAATAGGGTTTTGTTTGGAATACCCATCAAAATATATTCCCTAAATCACTTAGGAGAAACCTTTAAATTTACCTCTACAAGATTACCCAATACATTTGAGAGCATTCAAAGGCTCACCCACCCTCAGTTTATCATGGAAACAATTGTATATATAAATAATGCCTAATAACCATAAATAAAATCAAAAAAAGAAAAATAATATTACAGGAAAAATTGCATTCCACATTATCATTCAGTAAATATCATTTCAAGACATTGACAAAATAAATCCAAAAAGACATTTAAACCATTAAAAAATATGTTTTTTGATTAAAGTGTCCCATACCACTTTCAAAATTGTAAAGTAATTAAAATTTTTATAAATTAATTCCCATATAAATAAATCCTTAAATCCATTTTCAAAACAAGGATGTTAATGAGAATTTTTTAGAAGAATAATTCTATAAAACATTTACACGATGTTTTAGTTAAAGAGTCTCGTAAAACATAAGAAATAATTGACATAAAATAATTAGTGAATAACATTAAATATAATATACAATATCATGAGGATAAGGGGATGCAAGAAATAATATGTTCAAAGGAAGTATATAGAACATATAAAAGTGAATTAGTTCATAATATCAAATATGTCTCAATGGAATGTAAATTGATATGAAATACCTTACAATGATCATATACTTACATTATGGAAAAATTAATGACATAATTATGTGTGAAAAATATAAATACACCTAATATAAGGAGATATTAAGTGTAAAACAATTATATGTCATTCACATATATTCATGTAAAAACAAAACAATTGACATGGATATTTAACCAAATGAAATGAGATTGAGTTAATATTTACCTTACAAAGATCATTTTTTTAATAAAATAGATTTATTATGTGTGTTAACTCAAAATAAACATAAAGCCAGTATCAAAAATTTTATATATAAAATTTATTCATTACATTAATGTATATAATTTTGGTTTAATGAAGATCATGCAGAATGAATCACATCTTATCATAGGTATGGTAGGTCGTACATACGCACGAGCGACGATATCATTCACATAATGGAAAATCTATATAAAAATGGAATGTATAAAAGTTATAAAAAATATTTTTCATTTTATATTCATTATTAAAATTCATTATACTCATCATTTTACCCATCTAAATTAAGTCGTGTTGTAAAAAAATTACAATACGGTGTTGAGACGGTAAGTTGTGTGTACGAATGAATGGTGATATATTAATTCATAAGATGGATAAAAGGGGGTATAAGGTTGTAAAAAAATTATAATAAAATATCATCATGTATATGATATTGGAATTTTTACTTTAGTATGGAAATGACAAAAGTATAGGAATTATAAGAAGAAATGAATTTTGAACAAGGTGATAAAAAAATACATATTTTTCGAGTATCTCTATTTGATTTTCATGAAAGGCCTCCAAATGATGGATTTATTCCCAATGTGTGGACCCTGGGAGAAATTTAATAATTTATGGAGAATTTTTTAGTGGAATTTGGATGATTAAATGGGCTTTAGAGGTGTGACTAAGTGGCTAAAGGTGGTAGCATTTTATAAGATGGAGGAGGGGAACTTTATGAATGTCTCGAAATATTATTTTATTGAAAATTTATTTTAGAATTATAATAGCTGAAATGTGATAAAATTCTGAGATAAGATTATTATAGTTAAAAATCCTCTCAACCAATAGTTTTTAGACATATTTAGGTCTTAAAATTAACCTTATCATTTGGCTTTAACCCATAGTTGAAAACATTCACTCTTATCATGTCTTCTTGTATTTTAAAAATATATTGTGACTATAGTTATTATAAAATGCCAAGAGAAAAAAATTTTGATCATAAATTAACTTTTAATTATTATATCAGTCTTTTGGATGAATAGTATATTTTTAGGACTAATATAATTTAATAAAATTGTATTTTTTTTAATTCATTTATGTCAATTTTGAAACTATTTAGTAATTGACTTTTGATGTAGTCAAAAAACATCATTACTTCGAAAAAATGTACTAACTAATGACTAATATGTCATAATAATCCATACAATAATTGTATAGAAAAAAATTGTTCAGATTACATTTATTTTAATATTTATAATATCATATATTTGAATTTTAATAAATATAGAAATAAATGCATCATCATTATGTGATAAATAAAATTATTTATTTAATGTCATAAAATTATAAATAAAATACCTTGATGTAGGAAAACATTTTATATTTATAGTCATAGTAATCATTTATATAACTATATATCAAATTTATTTGTTAAAAGATACATGTTTATCTTATTTTTCTATTTTATTTAAATTAAATATTATAAAATGTAATTTTAACACCGAAGTGGCTCCCAAATGCCGAAACATTATCATATGGATGATAATGACAGTGAATATACTATCCAATAGTATTAGGCCATGTTTAATGGAAGTTGTATATTATTATAATTTTATTTTTACCCTTATATACAAATTTTACCGTTCATCTATGGTAAATAAAAAAAACTTATTAAAGTTACAATTCTTAATGTACAAAAATAAAGGGAAAATATTTACATAATCTGGAACTTATGATTCAAAATATAGATTTAAATTTTCTAAATTCAAAACCCATAATTGCAATAATTAATTTAAAACTAATTTTTGTTTCCAAAACCAGAAAGTGGGCTTTTAAAAGTTCAAGCATTTCAAAATATTGAAATGTATTTACATCTGAATTCAATAATAGAATTAATAAAATTGATCTAAATTATAATAAATGATAAAAATATAATCTATTTAAACTTTAATATAATTAAATAATATGGTATAACCATATTATTTATCTAAATGGAAGAAGTTCTTTTCAATTAAAATTTAGCATCTTTTTAATATTAATCAAAACATGCGAGTATTCATAAAAATATAATAAATTTATCCAAAGTAATGTATTATGTCCCAATTATAATGAATAAGTTTATTTTATCAAATACAAAATTTATAGGTTCCCAAACAAATTTTTAATAGGTTTTTCCATTAAAAGGCTGTAAAATTGCATTTTTAGAAAAATACTTCTTTTATCCAAAAAATTGAATTTGTTATTATATCATATCTAAAAAACACATAAGAGGATTTTAAATATTTAATCTGAATATATAACACATATTTTTCATTAAATAAAATTTAATAAATAGTGAAATGATTTTATAAAAAACAATTATTATTATATTAAATAGGTTTTCGTAAGAACACATCCTTTATATTCAATTGGATTTTTTTTTCAGTTTATAATAAATTAGGTAATTAGATAATCATTATTTATTCATGTGTTAAACATATTTTCAAAATTTAATTGATACTACTCATTCCCTTCACACCAATGGATATGTTATATCAGTAATATTTTATTAATAATATTTTGTTGTTCATTTAAGCTTGATGTGGTGTACCATGTATGCTATTGAGCATGGTGTTTACTTTTTAATACATAGGATGTTACATCATTACCCCTTTTCAAAATTCCATCCTCACAATTTGAAACTTTTCTTTGATTATTTCTAGAAAATATCACATCATAAAAATGATTCAATAATAATATAACTTAAAAAATAAAGAGAAGTAAAAAGGTCACCCGAGATGACACATCCTAGGATTCCATGTTGGAAACATCGATATGGAAGAAAAACTAACCATCTTGTTATAATCGAGACTGATAGAAAACAAGATCAAGAGAATGTTAACACCTTGAAAACCATAAACTATTGATGGGTTAAATACTCATTTATTTACAAGTAGAAAAGTAAAGGGAAAACTTTTTGTTTTAGAATAGTTTTAATAATGTGGGGGAATTTATTAATGAGATTGAAAAATAATATAAGGAGACATTATTACCTTTCAAGTAGATTTTCATCCTTTAATAAATAACTACAACAAACTTATCCTTTCTCCAAATGATAGGTATTCAAGTTGACTTGGTCACACCTGAAGTTAAAGAATCATCTTATAGATAATCACATAATCCACAAAATATGAACTATATATTTCCCTTGTCTTTAGACATTACCCAAAACCAAAATGGTTAGTATAAGGCTAGATAATCTCAGAAAAACTATCCTTCCTGAAAATAAATACTACTCTTAGTATATAAATTTCAATAACAAATACCGAATTTTAAACGAAAATAATTCAATAAACAATTATACTTAAAATTTCATTAAAATAATAATATATAATATTGAAACCCAAAATTATGAAGGAATTGATCACATTATCGTCCATGATAAATCCTAACATGTATCTCCAAATAACATCAAATACTATTAAAGGATCAATATTAAATTTAATTAACCTAATCACATGTTCTCCATGATTGGTTAATAATTTCTATAAATAACCCAAATATCTATATGTCCCTAATTAATACTTAGATTCTTCCAAAATTAAATCCAACCATTACTCTTTTAATGAAATCCCATAGTATTCTATTTTCCATAGGCAAATTTTATTCTCAAAATAGATAATGTCTTCCAAAATAACATTTATCACTTAATCGCCAAATAATCTATCTATATTAATGTTATCCATTTAATAAAATTGAAGTTCCCAAAATCAACTTATTCTAAATCTATAAAAATCATTTAACTAAAAATAAATATTCATACTGAACAAGTAATTTACATAGTCTTGTGGTAGGCCATAATTCCTTGTCAAACTTAGGTTGTGGGTTGGATTCCCATGGCCATGGCTGATAGGACGGGTTTCCACCCTTTATGCAGGTTTTACTTTTTTTAAAACTATATAATTATTAGGAAAATCAAAAAATGATATAAATTCTTCAAAAATAGACATAAAATAATTTAACTTCATGTTTATCTCATGCCTTTTAGTTTGCATCTCAAAATGTAATAATTCCTCTTTTCATCAAAGGTGAATATCTCTAAATATACCATTAATAACCTTAATATTTTAGATCATAAGGACTCAAAATTGGTTTCTAAATCATTGATAATATGAGAATACTAAAAATAAAAAACTTATCTCATATCCATATCTCTTAAGAAGACATCTTAATCCATACATCTGTCTAAACCATCCTTTGATACCAAATGTAAGGCCCTAGGGTTAAACATTACATAATATTGATAGTTTATTAAGAATTTAATATCATTCACAGTGAAGATCATTTCATGATAAATATTTTATAGAATTTGGCCACAACTATTATATTAAATCCCAGATATTACAATGTAGACACTTATACATTATCCAATTTTTTCACAATAATAAAACTCTTTAAAAATAAGAATTTTTTTCTTAAAAAAATATTCTTGAATTATTACTTTCTATTTCCCTTCCTTAAACCCTGTGAAAATCAATTCAAAAAAATGGGATTACCATAAAAATCTCAGTAAGTGATATAAAATAAGGAAAGAAAAAAATAGTCCTTGAATACATAAAAATCAATGGAATCATTATTTTTTACTCATAAAACTTAATCTATTTAACATACCTCATGACATAAAAATATTTATAAATAAATAGTAGAAATAAAAAATAATTATGGTTAACTATGGCCTCCATAAAATACTTACATTATACCTTTCACATCGACATAGGGAGTAATCTTCAAGGTTATGTTTGGAATACCTAACACAGAATGTTCTTTAAATATCTTATAGAAACCTTAAATTTTACCTTTTCACATTACCCATGGCATTTTAGTGATATCATGGGATCACCCAACCTAAATTTATCATATAACAACCCATGTATATATATAATTCCTTTGAACCATAACAAAATCATATAACATACAACCAGATTAAAGGAAAAATAACATTTCTATATTTTTATTCACAATATATTATTTCATGATATTGACATAATCAAACGAAAAACACATTTAAAAAATTTATAAAAGACTATTTTTGATTCAATGTTCCCCATAACACTTTGAAACGTTTAAATAAATTAACATATTAAAACATTAATTTCCATATAAATAAATCATTCAAACCATTTGGAAACCATGTATGTTAATGAGAAATATTAAGAAGAATAAATCATTAAAACATATAAAATGATGTTTCAGTTAACGAGTAACTAACGACATGAGAAATAATTGAATAAAAATAATTAAAGAATGAAATTAAATAAAAAATATAATATCAGGATAATAAGGTGATTCGTTATATAGTATTTCAAATGACATTATATACACCATATAAATTTGAATTGGTGAATAACAAAAAATAAGACTCAATAGAATTTCAATTGAGATGAAATCCCTAACACAGATTGTATAATTAGATTAGGGAGAAATTAATGAAACAATAATGTTTAAAAATATAAATACACCAAATATAAGTGGATATTCATCCTAAAACAATCAGAGGAAATTCACAAATATTCATAAAAAAGCAAAACCAGTGACATGGATATTTAACTCAACAAAATGAGATTGAGTTAGGATTTCCATTAAAAATATAATTTTTTTAATGAAATAGACCGATTATGTGTATTAAATATAAATAAAAATACATCAAGTATAAATACAAGATAGGATATCAAAATTTATTTCTCACATAATCATATCATACAATAATCAATAAGTAAAAGATCAACCCAAAGAATGGAAATTGGGTTATGAAGTTCTCTTACCTTTAGTCCGACTTGACCCATACAATATTTATGTTAATGGATAATAAACATAGGGTAATTTATAATTTTTTGAGAACCATTTTCTAGTTTGTTATTCCATTAATTTAACCAATTACCATATAATTAAAACAACATAATTATTAATGTTCATATAAGTCGTTTTTTCGATATTCAGTACATGAGTAAAAAATGAACGTTTTTTGATGTAAATTGTCCATGTGGTCAAGATTATATTTTCTCAAGATTATTATTCATTATTTTAGGACCATGTATATGAAGTATATATGTATTTATAATATCCATAACATTTAGATATAAGAAATTAAATGCATTGTTCATGGAGACGGTAGGTTGTACGTACGCATGAACGCTACATTAATTCCTTTTTCATATTAATGGTATTAAAACAAAATGATACCTTGGTATATTATAATAAAATTTTAATATCTATGTTATATATTTTACATATTTTTATTAAAATGATATTTTATTCATTACACGTGTAGAATGAATGAGTCATATCACTTTGAAAGGGTGATTATCAACACATCCTAAAATGAAATTATCGTAATTACACATTATGGAAAGCATAATGGTATGTTGTAAATAAAAATTATAGAGGCATAGAATAAATATGAATATAATATATATCATATATATTTCTTCCATTCATGTATATGGTCATGGATTAATGAAGATCATGTATAATTTATCATATCGCATCATGGAGACGTTAGATCTTACGTACACACGAGCAACGATATCATTCCCTTAATGGTAAAATAGTATATAATTGGATTGTATATTAATTATAAAGAACAATTATCATTTTATATTAATTATTTAAATCTAATATACCCATAATTATTCCCATAAAAATTATTTTATGTTGCATAACAAATTTCCCCACAGCGTGGAGACGTTAAGTCGTACGTACGCATGCATGGTGATATTCTTATTCATAGGATTGGTAAAATGAGTCATAAGGTTGAAACATAATTATAATGACATATCAGCATGTATGAAACACTGTATTCAATACTTTATTATTTAAATTACATAATAATATGAAGTATTAAGAGATAATAATTTTGAAAGAGGTGATAAAATAAATACATCTTATTGAGTAGCTCTTATTAATTTTCACAAGAGGTATCCATAGGATAGATTTATACCCAAATTGAGGAATATATGATGAAGGGAAGGATTTGGGGAACATATTTTAGCATAATTAGGATGATACAATGGGCTTGAGAGGTGTGAGTAACCAGGTAGAGGTGGTGTCCTTTTATAAGAGGGCGGTGAGGCACTTTAAAAATGTCTTAAAATATTGTTTTATTACATATTTATTTTTCTATTATAATTTTTCATAAATTATATAATTCATGGAAAAGATGATTATATATTTAAATCCTCTTAATAATTTGGTTTATACATATTTAGGTCTTGTAATTAATCTTGTCTTTTGGCTTTAACCCATAGTTAAATACATTGACTCTTCCCATTTATTCTTGTATTTTATAATATATGGATACTACAGATACAATACAATTACCATAGAACCACTAGTGGATAATTAATAAAATTTTAAACATTATAGATATATTTTTTGAGGAATACTAAATTTTTATGACTATTATATCATTTTGTAAAATTGTATGTGTTTTAAAAAAATCCTTTATTACAATTTGGACACTATTTAGTAATTTATTTTCGTTAAAGACATAAAAACATAATTAATTAAAAAAAATCATTAAATCATAGATAATATTTCATAATAATATATAAAACTAGTTTATGGAATTAAAATTTTCAAATTATATTTATTTTAATATCTGTAATATCATTTATTTGAATCATTCATTAATAAGGTAATCACTACATCCTCATTGTGTCATAAATACATTTATTTTTTTAATATATAAAAATTATCAATAAAATAAAGTGATTATGGAAGCATTTTTAGATTTCTAATTAGTATTTATAGTCATAGATATCCATTATATAACTATATATTAATATTTTGTTAGTAAAAGATACATGTTTATGTTATATTTTCCTTTTCATTAAAATAAATATTATAAAATGTCATTTTAACCTCCAAGTGAACCCCAAATGGAACAAGTTCATCCTATGGAATATCATGTTTATACTTATCTTATACAATAGGATTGGGAAATTTTTTATGATATATTTATATTATTATAAGATTATTTTTTACCCTTACTTACATGATTTAACATTTTATCATGGTAAATAAAAAATTACTGAAGTTACTATTCATGGTGTCAAAATATAAAGTATACCTATTTACATAATTCTTTCCTTATAATTAAAAATATTGAATCCAATCTTCCAAATTCAAAACACAAAATTGTCATAAATTAATTTAAAAATAATTCCTTTTTCAAAACCAGAATGTGGGTTTTCAAAAGGTAAAACATTGAAAAAGTTTGAAAGGTTTATACATCTAAATTAAATATATAATTAACACCAATGATGTAAATTATAATAAATGATAAAAATATATTTTATTTATAAAATAAAACAATTATATAATATTATTTTACAATTAAAATTATCTTGATAGAAAAAGTTGTTTTCAATTATAATTTAGCATATTTTTAGTAGAGACCCGAATCTTGACGTACATGGACATTACATTACTTTTTTGGAATACTTAATACATAAAGAAAACAGAAACACAAGGACCTTAATAGTTTAGTGTCTTTGTAAACTTAGATAATAATCTTCTAATCGTGGTGAAAGATCTTCCCCTTTTGTTTTCTTTCCTAAAACCTTTCTTTAAATCGTGGGGAAAAGAAAAAATATAAAGGGTGAGCTCAAATTCTCAGTAAGTGTAAGCATGGAGAAAATGAAACAAACCATATAAATTTGAACATAAAAACATGAACATAATGTTTAAACATCGAAATCTTGAGCAATGACATAAAACATGGAAGTACATAAGGCATATATCATAATAGAACATCAATAATGATAAAATAGATTGTAAATAAAACTTGTAATTGGGTAAAAATATTAAGCACATTATATGATTTCCATAGTAGCCAAGGTATTGCTTCCTAGACCATCTTAGTGGACAAAGTCCCTTTCTGAATCGAGTTCACTCCTCATTCCAGTCCTATATTACTAAACCGGATTAACTTAACGTTCCATCCATGTCTATATCATGAGATACAAATCTTTACCCAATTAATTGGGGGGAGATATAGGTCCCACCCATCTCATAATGAGATCATTCTTACTTGTGCCACAAAATAATCATACATCATTCATAATAACCCAACGAATAAAATGGGTTTCATAAACATCATCCCATTACCACATAATCCATAGAAAATAAATAGATATCATTTCATAATAATAAAATTTAAACCATGTAAATCATAGAAACATTATACTTGAAACATTCACATATGAAATAATTTCGACTTATATGGAATTCATTTTGATAAAACACTTCAAATGAATTATTGAGGAAAATATCCCTTATTCTTTAAAATCATTTTCTTTTCCCAAATTGTCATGCAATTTTAAAAGAAGATGATTTTGTCGAAAATAGTCATGAAATATTTTGGAGGAAGCTACATAAAATTAATTCTTTATAAAACTGTAAAAAATTATTTTCACACCGTATTAGTTAAAAAATATTCTCCTCGTACTTTTGTCAGGAAAGTAAAAAAGTATATCGTATGGTAAACAAGAGAAAGATTCCTTCCAAACCTTGTGGTAAAATTCATAAAAGGGTAAAAATTTCTTTCAACATACATGGAAGAAAACTAAAAATTTATGGAAAAATTCTTAGAAAACATGGAAATGGATGATTAACATAACCCCAGTAAGTACTTACGAATAAACAATCTCAGATAATAATGAGATTGGAATAAGTATCCCTTACCTTAGGACTGATATGCTTCTTACGTATCTGAAACTCTTGTATAATGATTAAAATAATGTCATTTACTTACTATAGAATCATATTCATTGTTATTACATCATATATGGTTCACTTATGACTTTATATTACCCATTCTTTTGTAAATTCCATGTTAAAGCAGCATTTTGGGTAAAATCGTTACATTTATCATACATGTTTCGAATTGTTGTTATTGATATTATTACGTATACACTGATTTACATAATTCCCGAATTTAAAACATTATTTATATATAATATATATTCAGAATATACATATATATATATATATGATATATCGATAAATGGAATGGAATACACCGTTCATTGAGACGGTAAGTCATACGTACGCATGAACATTGTTTTCGTTTCCTTATTGAATTGAATGGAATTAAGTAAATGTCATATATATATATATATATACATAAATCCAGTATTATTATTATGTCATATATTTCATTATTATTCATTATATACACTTTATAATAATTCATGAATTGTTAACATGGAGAATGAATCTCATCGCGTCGTGGAGATAGTTGTCCGTACGTACGCACGAGCAATGATATCATTCTCATGCTCGTGGAATTGTATTGAATCGTATGTATAATATTTCAGAATCAATATCAATTTTCAATAATCAGATATAGTTATTTATTTCCACCCATATACCCATCCATGTAAGGTGGTGGTCAAAAATAGATTACACCACGACGTGGAGAAGGTATTTCGTACGTACGCACGTGCGGTGATTTTATTTTCCATAGGATTGATAGAAGGTGAAATAAGGTTGTTTCATATTTATAATAACATATCGGTATATAAGTAATACTGAATTTATTACTTTATAATGAGACAACTAAAGAAGAATAATTAGAAGAAGGAAGAAACTTGAGAGAATCGTAAGAAGAGATTACCTCTTCTTCGACGCACCTACATTAAGCCTTCTCTTAAGGAAGTAGAGTTATTATTTGAGAAAACCAGAACATCAAAAATGTTCCTAGGGAAGATGGGAAGAGAAATGGTCAGGGTTTGGCCGCGATTCAAGGCTCAAAAGGGTGTAAAGAGAATAGGGATGTGGTTCCCTTTTTATAAGGGAGGAGAAAGGCACATTTGGAAGTCGTAAATATATTAATTTATAATAAATCTAACCCCACTTAAAAACCACCAAAAATGACTCATATTCGAATATTAGATGATATAGGGCTGTAATATCATCAACTAATAAAGTTTAGACATGTAGGGAATTTATTTTAGACATTATCATCTTGATTTATCCTTATTTAATCTATTAAATTTTATTTGTGGTAATAAGATTCTAAATTTTAAATTGTTATAAATTATTACTTATGTGCTGTGAATTATCCATAATTAGATAATTTATGAAATTTTTTACTATATAAATTTAAATTTATAATTATTAAATATTTTTTTGATTTTTAAACAATTTAATAATATGTTATTTTTATAAAAAAACAATAGTGTCAATTTTGACACTATTCATTTATTTGCATTTAAATAAAATCCACACAGACGATATATTTGAACTAAAATATTCAATAGGTTCCTAACATGTCATAGTAATCTAGAAAAGTAGTTGATCACATTAAATAGGTCATATACTATTTATTTTTCAATTTGTAAAACCATTTATTTGTAATTTATCTTAATAAAATAATTACTACAACATCTTTTGTATAATTATTAAATATACTTATGTGTTGTATAAAAATTAAAAATAAAATACTAGGATGAAGATGAATATTATATATTTCATAATAAAAAATTTATTTGGATTTATCATCTAAAAGACCCAAATTTTAAAATGTTATATTTATTAAATTATGAAGGTGACAACTTTGACATCATATAAAATAATATAATATAAGTGTCATAATCACGTTTATAAGACTCCAAACGTTCACATATTCGGTAATTGGATTCTTCTGGTGTATATATACACTTCCAATAAGTTTTGGTCAGGTTTGTGAGCTCTTTAATATGTATTACTATTTCAATAAAAACAATATTATTGAATTTTTTACTAAATAAATAATTTTTGCATTATTAATGTATAAGATAACAAGGTAATTATATAACTCTTAAAACATACAAATAAATTACCATGATAAAGAAAAAACAAATTCTTTCAAATGGCTATTTATAACCTAATTTATATACTAAATAACCTTATATGAGAAATACATTAATTATTAAAGTTTGAGTGAGACATATTTCAATTTCCTTTAAATAAAATAAAGTAAAGGTCTTAATCACCTCCAAGTGGATTCTAATGGATTCCATTTCGACCCAAATATTACTTAGGACGAAATATAATCATAAAATTGTATTATAACTAGTGTTAGTGTCACGTACGTAACCTATTTTAGGGTTATTTTAAATTTATTTTCCACTCATGATTTGTTTTGGTGGTTTCCAAAGGTTTTATTGAGAATAAGTGAGTTTTCATGAATTGGGCCAAACTGCGAGCCCAATTCCAGATTTAAAAATAAATTTTGTTTCATTTATAACTTTTTCAATTTTTAATATTTTTGACTCATTCCAACTCCTAATTGTTCTCCCCTGATATATTAACCCCACATTTAAATTGGGGCCTTTATAAATCCATAAGCATGGGATAGTATAGTTTTTATTTGAGAATTGGGCCAACCCGAAGGCCCATTTTCCAGTTTTAAATTGTTTCATTAATTTATTAATATCTTATTCAATAAAATGGATTTTTCGGTGATTCTACCTCCCTATCGACCCTAAGACGCCAAGGCACGACCCCATGCCCTCCTCCGACAATTTGGAGCTCGATAGAGTCGCTAAAATAGTAGAAACTTTCTGGATTTCAGAAATCGTCCAGATTTTGGAGTGGTAAATTGATCCTTTCATAAATCCTTCTATTCTTAATCTTTTCCCTCCATTCCAATTCCTAAATGACCTAATAATTATTGTGAGACCATACCCTGTGTTTTGGCCATTTTAAATTTCAGATACTAGTGTTTTGGGGAGATTCATTCTAGATTTCTCAAGTAAGTTTGTCCATTTCTTTTCCCCTTTCAAATTGATTAGGGTTTCATTCTTTTTTTTTAGGGTTTCCTCCCTTTTTATTGAATTGAAAAATGACCAGTGGGTAGGGGTTCGAACCTAAGGTTTAACCTTGGGTTTTATTGGTCCAATTTTCTATTTTTAGGTTTGATCAACTCTTCTTGAGGTGCGGCGGTGGTGCGTTTGTGTTTTCGCACAAAGGATTCAATGGTTTCACATGATTTGGTAGGTGATTCTAATGTTGATGCAATCTTTGTGTATTAGAATGCTTTATTTATAATATTTTCAAATTTATATAATTTTATTATTGCTGAAAAAATTGGTTCTAATGATGTTTCCATTGCAATTGAATTTAAAATGCCAATTTGGTGTGAAATTGAGGGTTTTCCAAAGAAGTGTTTTGTTTGTTTATTTGGGGATGCCATATAAATACTTAGTTGTTTTTATTGATTTGTAGTATGGCATAAAATACTGTTTATAATGTTTATCCCCTTTGGTAATTGCTGCAAAAAAATGTGTTTTAATTGTGTTTGTAAAGAAAGTGATGTTTTGGTTCCACTTTTTTGTTAAAATGAATGTTATACAAAGATATCACTTATTGTTTAACATGATGATGCCCAAAAATTGATTTGTTGTTTTAATTGATATTTATTGGGATTACTTTCCTGTTTTTGTAACTTACAATTGTGAACATCATGTACAAGTGGGTTTCTTAAGGGGTTTTGTGTGCAAGACTACACGAGATTTTGTGAAATTGATTTATTCAAATTCAAAGAGTTTGTTGTGTGTTTTAAGTGGTATAAAATGAGATAGCTACTGTATTTGGTGTATGTGACCAGTAGTAGTGTTTTACATTAAAATGGAGGTGTGTTAAATCCTGAAATTGTTTGAGCACAAAGGGGGAATCCCGGGTACCTAGGTGGGGAGGATTTGTACTAGTACGGCTAGTGGACCGGATGGGTTTTGTCCCTGTTTCACTTAGCATTTGGATAACGACAACTCTAACTAAACTATGTGGATGATGATTGGGGACCACTAGGTTATGGGTATGTTCCCTACTAGTGGCTCGTGCACGAGAAAGGATTTTACTATGGTTACATTACACTGAGGTACGAGGTACATGGGGCTTGAGACTATCTAGTGCCTAGGGGTGTTCCCGGTTTTGTTGCTCAGTGGATTTGTGGTATTTTCCCTTGTTATTGGGTGTCTTTGGAATTATAATGCAGTATCTAATATTCATATTTAAATGTGTTAACATTCTGAAAGTTTTATCTTGAAAAATGTTTTCAATTTAATGTTTCATTTTGTGGAATTTTTTACCGCTTTTAATTGCATATTAAAAATGCTTGCTTTTTCACCTTGTATTGCATGCACCTTGGAATCATAGGGTGGTATCCTATTGGGCTTAGGATCACACCCTACTTACACCCCTTGGGTGTAAGTAGACCTTTTTTTTGACCCAGGTAAAGGAAAGGCTAAGGGTGATGGCGGTTCAGGGTGTTAGTCCTCATCCTTGGGGCGGAGTAGTGGAGACGACTTGGGGGTGATGACCCTTTTTCATGTGGAGTCCATGAGGCCATTTTGTTTCTGTTCCATTGTGTCTTTGGACCTTTTTTATTGACGCTAAACCTATGTATTCAGTTCTGGTTTTTGTTTAAACATCATTTGGTATAAATTTTCAGATTCATTTTATTGATTTTTTTTAATGGTTTATGACTTCATATTCAGGTAAATCGTTCCCAAACCTAAATAAATGATACCCGGGCACTTGTGCCAGCCCGTGGGGATAGGGAACGCCCTTCGGGTCATGTCACGAGCTGGGTTTGGTGCCAGTTTGGGCGGCGACCAGATTTGGTTCGTGACAAAATGGTATCAGAGGAGGTTCGCTCAATTGGAGTCATGTTATTTGGGAAATAGTCGGGATAGTCTAGAGTTAGGATTGTTGGGACATGGAATTATGGTTATGGGTAGTGTGCTTCATCACCACACCTCATTTCTGGATTCAAGTCACCAGGGGAAGTTGGAATTTGTCTTGGTCTTTTGGTTTTCTTGGTTTGATGATGATTAGGGGAAATGAAAAGAGGGTTGGGTTAATGGTTTCCGTAAGCTCGCAGGGCCTGGAAAGCCATGTGGAGCTGGGGATATACCCTAGAACACTCTCTATGATAGTGAAGTGATTGGAATATGGCCGCCAACCATATGTCCAAGTCACCCACTGAAACTAGTTTCCTATCAGATTGTTTTGTACTATAGTTTTGCAATCTTGGAACTTTGGTTTTAAAAGGACTTGGTTTTAAGAAGTATAAAGTTTTTTTTGAAATTATTTTCAAATAAATAAGGAATGGATTGATTTATGAAATGGTGGAATTGAATTTTCAGAATTGTTCAGAAATATAAAATGGTGTGCTTAAACCTATTTGAAAGCGGGATCTATATTAAAGTTGGTTTTGAAAATTGTTTCCAATAGAGTTTTCTAAACAATCAGAGTGTGCTTTAATGGGATGAGATGTTTTGAAATTGATGTGAATATCTTGAAAGTGAGTTATTTTCTAAATGTCTGTGACTTTCTGAATTTTTTTTAAGATGTAAGTTGGGATTTTGATCTCGTGGTTTGCGGTTTTGAGGAAAATGTATGTGTTGGTTGACCGTTTTGGTTTTGAAAAGTGGAACAAATTTTTTTTTTAACCTTTGTTATTTTCGTGAGCAACCACATGCATGGGGTTATATGGGAAGATGGATGGTTGATGACATGAATCGATGAGTGTCGAGATGGATATGAGGAGGGTGACCGGTGTGGCACTAAAACATGCATGTGTAAGGCCCATGGGGTACCATTGGTGGATGCGCTAACCGCTGAACCATTTGTTTTCAAAGAAATGTTTTTAAAGGGAAACATGAAGACTTGATGAATTGTTTGGAATGGTTTACATTATGTATTTTTGGAAAATGTTGATGTTGTGGGATGTTTTGAGTCCAAGAACCCCTCCTGTTTGAACTGTGTTTTGGGTTTGGGTTTGGTCAGTAAGTTGTGTTATAGGGACAGTTAGTGGTCTCTTTTGAAAAATGTTTTGGGACGCATTTATGATGGTTCCCTTCATATGTTTAGATCTGGTTTGTGGTATATCTTGACTAATGGACCATCATGGTTGGGTCCTTGTGTTCAATCATTGGATAAGGTACACCCCCATTAAAGGTTAGTGCACAATTGAAGTGCAACCCAGATTGTTCCGCCGTTTGAAGACCCTCCAGTTGATCAATATAAGGAATCTTTTTCTTGATATTTCTAGATTGAGTCTACACCCATTCCTTTCATTGATTTTTTAGATCCTCTTATAACGGGAGAGTGCTCTTGGAAGGTTGGAAGAGACCTTAGTTTCTTAAGTTTCTTGATTCGTCGAATGTGGATATGGTCTAGGGTTGTTAGTGTGGATGATTGTCTCGATGGTGTCTAAGAGGACCTTTGGGTTCTTCAAAGTTTCTTTGAATCATGAGTTCATGTTAAACCTCTGGTGTGGGAAATATGGTCATGATAGGATATTGTGGTCACTTTCTATAATTTTGTGTTGTTTGGGGATGTTGTATAAGGTCCCTCTACATGAATTGTTTATATCAGTTGAAATGGTCATGTTTGGTGATGCCTTATGATGTCATGTACTCGATTGACTGTATAGGTGAAAGTAGTGAAATCCTCTGAGAGTCCCTGTTATGTTGGGAAAATGTCTCCCTTGGAAAAACTTCAAAATCATCTATTTTATAGGAATGTGAGTGTAGGTGTTCTTTACTTCTATTGTTTCTCACCTGAAGAAACAAGTTGTGATGTGTGTGTATCTTCTCAGCCCTTGTTTCAGTGAAATATCGGGATAAGGTAAAGCGAGTTTGGAATGTGTTATGTCTAGAAAACATATTTGGGACTGCGGTGTAGTTTTTGGTGGCACCGAAAAGAAGAATTCTCATTCAGTGGGTTTCCAAATATTAACTACGAGGCCGAAGATGCTTCAATCATTTGAGCTCCAGCCATAGGTCTCGGAGAGAAGCTGGCTCGTAGTCAGGGGAAATCCCAGGGCCATTTAAACCCTTGTACAAAGTCCTATCCTTAGTATGAAAGATGGGAATAGTTCAAACCTTTGGTTTCGTCATGGTTGAGCACATAGTTTGTGCATGTTTAGTAGTGGTCGTGTGCTAGGAAGACATGTAGAAAGAATTATATTCATAGTTAGTGCACAGTTTCCCAAACCATGCAGACTAATCCTGCGCCCTTCCTAAATCTTTAAATTCTTTTTGGGTCTTTCTGTGTCGGCCCATGCTGGTCGGTTAAGATGGTCAGTTATTATGGTGGGGAGACCCACTATGATTCTCATGAATGTTCCTTCATAAACATTTAATGGAAGTATATCCCTTTTACTAGAGAGTATGTTTGGGCCTCCCACTATTAGTGTCTTGATTCTGTCTCGGGAAAACAATTTAAGTTGTCTCTTATAGTGGGGAGCCCATTTGTGTCTCTTCATTAGAGTAACTCATATTTTTTTTCTTTGGACTTTTCTGGGAAGTAGGTATTATCATTCGAAGATATCTAACTACCTAGATATTCATTGGGTAAACATTGATATTGGAGAGTTTCCAATGGTTTAGTTATAGTAGGGAAGTGTAACCTTGTTCAATATTGTTGTTTTTTTGGGTAAATTGATTGAGTATTGTTCAGATTGTATTTGAGGAGTTTTCATTTGGGATAAATCCTGAATGTACTTTATTGTTTCAGGAAAGTGGTGTATGTTTGGTTTGTGACAGTATTCCTTCCATCATTGATCACTGGAGGTGTTTTGACCTTTGGGGGTGAAACCTGGCAAGGGTGTACCTATTGGTTTCTCAGTTGGGTTTGGTTGTTGCTTTGACCTTGCTGTGACTTTACGGGGCAGAAAGTTTTCAAGGTGGGGAGAATTGTCACGTACGTAACCTATTTTAGGGTTATTTTAAATTTATTTTCCACTCATGATTTGTTTTGGTGGTTTCCAAAGGTTTTATTGAGAATAGGTGAGTTTTCATGAATTGGGCCAAACTGCGAGCCCAATTCCAGATTTAAAAATAAATTTTGTTTCATTTATAACTTTTTCAATTTTTAATATTTTTGACTCATTCCAACTCCTAATTGTTCTCCGCTGATATATTAACCCCACATTTAAATTTGGGGCCTTTATAAATCCATAAGCATGGGATAGTATTGTTTTTATTTGAGAATTGGGCCAACCCGAAGGCCCATTTTCCAGTTTTAAATTGTTTCATTAATTTATTAATATCTTATTCAATAAAATGGATTTTTCGGTGATTCCACCTCCCTATAGACCCTACGAAGACCAGGCGCGACCCCATGCCCTCCTCCCACAATTTGGAGCTCGATAGAGTCGCGAAAATAGTAGAATCTTTCTGGATTTCAGAAATCGTCCAGATTTTGGAGAGGTAAATTGATCCTTTCATAAATCCTTCTATTCTTAATCTTTTCCCTACATTCCAATTCTTAAATGACATAATAATTCTTGTGATACCATAACCTGAGTTTTGGCCGTTTTAAATTTCAGATACTAGTGTTTTGGGGAGATTCATTCTAGATTTCTCAAGTAAGTTTGTCCATTTCTTTTCCCCTTTCAAATTGATTAGGGTTTCATTCTATTTTTTTTAGGGTTTCCTCCCTTTTTATTGAATTTAACAATGACCAGTGGGTAGGTGTTCGAACCTAAGGTTTAACCTTGGGTTTTATTGGTCCAATTTTCTATTTTTAGGTTTGATCGACCCTTCTTGAGGTGCGGCGGTGGTGCGTTTGTGTTTTCGCACAAAGGATTCAATGGTTTCACTTGATTTGGTAGGTGATTCCAATGTTGATGCAATATTTGTGTATTAGCATGCTGTATTTATAATATTTTCAAATTTATATAATTTTATTATTGCTGAAAAATTTGTTCTAATGATGTTTCCATTGCAATTGAATTTAAAATGCCAATTTGGTGTGAAATTGAGGGTTTTCCAAAGAAGTGTTTTGTTTGTTTATTTGGGGATGCCCTATAAATACTTAGTTGTTTTTATTGATTTGTAGTATGGCATAAAATAATGTTTATAATGTTTATCTCCTTTGGTAATTGCTGCAAAAAAATGTGTTTTAATTGTGTTTGTAAAGAAAGTGAAGTTTTGGTTCCACTTTTGTGTCAAAATGAAGGTTTTACAAAGATATCACTTATTGTTTAACATGAGGATGCCCAAAAATTGATTTGTTGTTTTAATTGATATTTATTGGGCTTCCTTTCCTGTTTTGGTAACTTACAATTTTGAACATCATGTACAAGTGGGTTTCTTAAGGGGTTTTGTGTGCAAGACTACACGAGATTTTGTGAAATTGATTTATTCAAATTCAAAGAGTTTGTTGTGTGTTTTAAGTGGTATAAAATGAGATAGCTACTGTATTTGGTGTATGTGACCAGTAGTGGTGTTTTACATTAAAATGGAGGTGTGTTAAATCCTGAAATTGTTTGAGCACAAAGGGGGAAGCCCGGGTACCTAGGTGGGGATTTGTACTAGTACGGCTAGTGGACCGGATGGGTTTTGTCCCTGTTTCACTTAGCATTTGGATAACGACAACTCTAACTAAACTATGTGGATGATGATTGGGGACCACTAGGTTATGGGTATGTTCTCTACTAGTGGCTCATGCATGAGAAAGGATTTTACTATGGTTACATTACACTGAGGTACGAGGTACTTGGGGCCTGAGACTATCTAGTGCCTAGGGGTGTTCCCGGTTTTGTTGCTCAGTGGATTTGTGGTATTTTCCCTTGTTTTTGGGTGTCTTTGGAATTATAATGCAGTATCTAATATTCATATTTAAATGTGTTAACATTCTGAAAGTTTTATCTTGAAAAATGTTTTCAATTTAATGTTTCATTTTGTGGACTTTTTTACCGCTTTTAATTGCATATTAAAACTGCTTGCTTTTTCACCTTGTATTGCATGCACCTTGGAATCATAGGGTGGTATCCTATTGGGCTTAGGCTCACACCCTACTTACACCCCTTGGGTGTAATTAGACCTTTTTTTTTGACCCAGGTAAAGTAAAGGCTAAGGGTGATGGTGGTTCAGGGTGTTAGTCCTCATCCTTGGGGCGGAGTAGTGGAGACGACTTGGGGGTGATGACCCTTTGTCATGTGGAGTCCATGAGGCTATTTTGTTTCTGTTCCATTGTGTCTTTGTACCTTTTGTATTGACTCTAAACCTATGTATTCAGTTCTGGTTTTTGTTTAAACATCATTTGGTACAAATTTTCAGATTCAGTTTATTGATTATTTTTAATGGTTTATGACTTCATATTCGGGTAAATCGTTCACAAACCTAAATAAATGATACCCAGGCACTTGTGCCAGCCCGTGGGGATAGGGAACGCCCTTCGGGTCATGTCACGAGCTGGGTTTGGTGCCAGTTTGGGCGGCGACCAGATTTGGTTCGTGATAGTTAGGGTAATTTTATAATATTATATTTACCCTTAATTACCCAATTTACCTTTTACTATGGTAAATAAAATTTACCGTAGTTACTATTCATAATGCCCAAAAATAAAAAAGTAGTCTATTAATATAATTTGTACCCACTGATTTCAAATATGTAATCCATTTTTCCAAATTCAATACTCATAATTTGCCTAAATTAAATTAAAATTAATCCCATTGTCGAAAGAAAACATGTTTTTTTTAAACATTGTAAAAGATTGAATTGATTTAACCTACGAATTCAATGTAAAATCAATGCTAATGACATACATTATATTAAATGGTAAAAATATATTCTATGTATACTGTAAACCCATTAAATATTATAAATTAACCACATCAATTATTACGATGAAAAAAGTTGTTTTTAATTAAAATATAGAGTGTTTTTACTATTCATTAAAATATGAAATTTATCAGAATAATATGAAAAATTTATCCAAAGTAAATTTTTATATCCTGATTCCAAAGAAGAATTTTATTCTGTCAAATTTAACTTATAAACACGTCAAAAAATAGATTTAAAGTTGGTGTGCCATCAAATGGCGAAAAAACTGCATTTTTTGAAAAATACTTATTTTACCCGAAAAATTTATTTTATTCTTATACCATGTTCTAGAGAATGTGTAAGATGAATAATAATGTTATAAAAATCAAATTTTAGTTAATACTATTCATAACGGCTATTTCATAATAATATTATAATAATATATCGTTGTTTAGTAAAACCCGGTATTGCGTACAACACACGCTATCGAGGAAGGTCGCGGTTGCATGTAATGCAACCCAAGTCAGGGTTGCGTGTAGTGCAAGACTCTATTATTGTTTCATATAACAAAATCCAACCATATTTCATTAATACATTGAATATATATATATATATATATATACTCAATGTTGCGTAGAATAGCTACTATCAAACAAACTTGAAATTGTGTGTAACACGATCCAAGGTTAGTGTTGCATATAATGCAAGCTAATACGGTGTTGCGTATAACTCAAGATAATATTGGGGTATCATAAAACACAATACATCAAATAAATTAAAATGAATACTTCTCATAAAATCTCAGGGTGTTATATTCTACCCCCTTTAAATGAATTTCACCCTCGAAATTCATCGGGGTTATAAATGGTTGACTACTTGAAAGTTTCTTTAAAATAAACCCACATCGTAAAAAGGAATACTAAAACATAATTTTAAAAAGTGATGTATGAAACATAAAGGTTACCCAAATTAACTCATCACTGGGTTTCTTCGTGTGAGAACATAGGTGAAAATATGGATATGGAATAGAAATCTAAATATCAAGTTCTGATGGAGTGTGGTAGAGAACAAGGCTATGAAAAAGACAACAATCACAAAGGCATAAATTTTTGATGATCTAAGGTACCATCTGATTCATCAGATATGAGGGCACTAGGGTAACATTTATGGTTTTGAAGATCATTTCCCTAAATTTGATGAATTAAAAGAAATACTTACATGATTTTGGTTCAATCTCACTGTTGTTCGTCCCTTGAACAATTTCCACTTCATCTCTTAAAGAAATGAAGTTGAATTTGTTATTCGTGAAGTGTTAGCAGATCATATGATAGAATGACGGGTCATTCCATCTGTCTCAAACAAAAGGTTTGCAAAAGTTATTAAATATACATATGTCTATTAGTTATATATGGTTCATAAAATGGACTTATACTTCATATCACATACCACATAAAAAATTAAAACTAATTTATACTAACCAGGGATATCATGTAGGCCAGTGGTAGGCGATAAAGGCCTGTCGCATATCGGTTCTCGGTTCGATTCCCACTACCTTGTCTGACGCAACGGGTTGTCTCTCATCCTATAGGTTGTCCTTTTTCTAAAATTACATCATTATGACATTCCATCAATAATAACAAAAATAGTTCTAGCCTTAAACAATAATAACTTATGTCCAACATAATCCATTTCAAATCTTTAGTCTTATCCTAAATACTTATGTCCAAACTTATATTATATCTAAAACATTTACAAGAATTTTTAACTACCGAGCATTTGAATACCATCATTTATCCCTGATATATCTTGTTGATCACATTCGAATCATGTGAATACCTAAATCATGTATTCTATAAAAAAAATTAATACCCATTTAACCTTAGTGAAAACATGAATACCGTCAAAAGTTAACACTTTCCACATACCAAAATACCAAAATTTCTATATACTCAAACCATGATATAACTTTGTCCTCATATCTGTCATGAGCTCATGATTACTATCATACATATTATTTTCTTCTTATCCCTTCATTAGGCGCATTTCATCTACTTTCCAAAAATATTTGCATCACTTTTTCATGGTTACCAGTACCATCTAATTATTGAAAACCAATACATAGATATTCCAAAATTCCACAATACCATATATGAGATTCCATGATACTATTTTTAAATCCCATTACATAAACACATGATCATACCACAACATCATTGTCATACTCAACATCATAAATTGTGATCACATGAGACTTAACTTTATCCTTTTCCTTAAGAGGTTGCTGACATTGATCATCATTAACCCATGGATCAGGGAATTAATTAGCATAATGCCCCTTTTCATTTCACTTGAAGCATTGAAGAATTGGTGGTGCGTTCTCCGTAGCCTTTTATTTATTCACATCATTATCAACCCTTTTTCCATTAATTCGTCACTCAGCTGCTCGATGACCTTATTTTCCACACTTAAAACATTTTCTAGTCCCTCTAAGACAATCTCCACCATGCTTCTTTCCACACTTTGAGCATAAAGAAACATTCATCTTCTTTTCAACATTATTCTGAGATTTCTCCTTGAACTTCATCTTTCATTCCTTATAAATAATATGAGATGGATATTTAACACCAACTTCAATTTCTACCTTGATAGCCCAACACACAATTTCTTCATAGCTACTGAAGTCTCTAATATCTAATGCTCTTAGGAGACTTGGTTTTAAGCCATTGAAGAATCGATCAACTTTACTTTCAGGTTGGATGATAAAACCAGATGCATACCTTGCAAGTCTTTTAAAATTCTCTTCGTATATACCAACAAATTCATCATCCTTCTGGTTAATCTCAATGAACTCCTTTTCCATTATTGTTCTAATAATAAGAAGGAAGTACTTACTGAAAAACAAGTTCTTGAACTCATCCCATTCCATGGAATCAATTTCATCTTGGGGCCTTTTATTCTTAATTAGAGTCCACCACTGGTCTGCTTCACCTTCTAAATGGTAAACAGCTAGAATGAATTTATCATGTTCCAAATAGTGATGTATGGAATATATATTTTCAATGGTACTGATCCATTGTTAAGTAACAAGTGGATCAGAAGACCCATTGAAAGAAGGTGGATGTTGCCTCATGAAGGACTCAATTGAATATTGTTCCCTCCTTTTCTAATTTGGAAGTCCAGAATGATTCATAGATTGTGTAAGTATAGCAATAAGATTTTGCACTCCATCTCCCATAATGTTGGTTTGTTCAAGAGGAAAATCATTGCATCGCCCATTACATTGATCAACATGGTTTTTCGGGTTCCAACCATCATCTAAAACCCAAAAAAGAATTCTGTAAGAGGAAAAAATGATGCTAGGGAAAACCACATAATAAATGGGGATTACCTTCAATATATAACATCTTAGGATTAATTCTATGACCATTACTGTAATCATGAGACTATAACCTATACTTATACTTAACCTTAGGGGTATCCCTAGGCATACCTTATAAATATATCTAGGGATCTCACTAAAGTTTTCGCATACTAGTTTCCAAAGTTTAACTAATCCTTTCCTCTGATACCAACCATAGAGACCCGAATCTTGACGTACATGGACATTAAATTACTTTTGCGGAATAATTAATACATAACGAAAACAGACACACAATGACCGTAATAGTTTAATGTCTTTGGAAACTCAGAAAATAATCTTCTAATCGTGCTGAATGATCTTCAACATCTCCAATAAAGATCTTCCCCTTTTGTTTTGTTTCCTAAAACGTTTATTTAAATTCTGGGGAAAAGAAAACATATAAAGGAAATGCTCAGTGAGGATAAGAATGGAGAAAATAAAACAAACCATATACATTTGGACATAAAAACATGAACATAATGTTTAAACATCGAAATATTGAACAATGATAAAAAAACATGGTAGTACGTAAGGCATAGATCATAATAGAACATCAATCATGATAAAATAGCTTTTAAATAAAACATGTAATTGTGGAAAAACATTATGCACATGACATGATTTCCATAGTAGCCAAGGAATTGCTGCCAAGACCATCATAGTGGACAAATTCCCTTTCTGAATCGAGTTCACTCCTCATTCCAGTCCTATATTACTGAACCAGATTAACTTACAATTCTAGCCATGTCTATATCATGAGATATAAATCTTTACCCAATGAATTGGAGGGAGATATAGGTCCCACCCATCTCATAATGAAATCATTCATACTTGTGCCACAAAATAAACATACATCATTCATAATAACCCAACGAATAAAATGGGTTTCATAAATATCATCCCATCATCACATAATCCATATAATATAAATGGATATCATTTCATAATATTAAAAGTGAAACCATGTAAATCATAGAGACATTATACTTGAAACATACACATATGAAATAACGTCATCTTAGATGGAAATTCGTTTTGATAAAACACTTCAAATGAATTCTTGATGAAAATAACCTTTCTTCTTTAAAATCATTTTCTTTTTCCAAAATGTCATGCAATTTAAAAAGAAAAGGATTTTGTTGAAAATAATCATGAAATATTTTGGAAGAAGCTTCATAAAAATATGGCTTTATAAAACCGTAAAAAAAAAATTCACGCCGTATACGTTAAAAAACATTATCCTCGTACTTTTGTTGGAAAAGTCAAAATGTACATCGTATGGTAAACAAAAGAAAGATTCCTTCCAAACCTTGTGGTAAAAGTCATCAAAGTGTAAAAATGTCTTTAAAAATACCTGAAAAAATACTAATCATTTATGGAAACATTCTTAGAAAACATGGACATGGATGATAAACATAACCCCAGTAAATACATACAAATAAACAATCTCGTATAAGAATTAGATTGGAATAATTATCCCTTACCTTAGGTCTGATATGCTTCGTAAGTATCCGAAACTCCTGTATAATGATTTAAATAACGTAATTGACTTATTATAGAATCTTATTATTTATTATTATTATCATATATGGTTCACTTATGACTTTATATTACCAGTTCTTTTGTAAATTCCATGTTAAAGCAGCATTTTGGGTAAAATCTTTACATTTATCATACATGTTTTGACTTGTTATTATTCATATTATTACTTATATACTGATTTACATAATTCCAGAATGTAGAAAATGATTTATATATAATATATATTCATCATATATATATATATATGATAGATCGATAAATGGAATGGAATACACCGTTCATGGAGATGGTAGGTTGTACGTACGCATGAACACTGTTTTTGTTTCCTTATTGAATTGAATGGACTTAAGTGAATGACATATATATACATATATATATAAATCCAGTATCATTATTATGTCATTTATTTAATTATTATTCATTATATATACATTATAATCATTCATGAATGGTTAAGATGGAGAATGAATCTCATTGCGTCGTGGAGACGGTAGTTCATAAGTACGCACGAGCGATGATATCATTTCCATGATAATGGAATTGTATTGAAGCATATGTATAATATTTAAAAATCAATATCACTTTACAATAATCATATCTAGTTATTTATTTTCACCTTTATACCCATCCAAGTAAGGTGGTGGTCGAAAATAGATTACACCACGACGTGGAGACGGTATTCCGTACGTACGCACGCGCGGTGATTTCATTTTCCTTAGGATGGATAAAATCTGAAATAAGCTTGTTTCATATTTATAATAACATATCAGTATATATTTAATACTGATTTCATTACTTTATAATGATACAACTAAAGAAGAAGTAGAGAAGGAAGAAACTTGGGAGAATCGGAAGAAGAGATTACCTTTCTTCGACGCACCTCCTTTAAGCCTTCTCTTAAGGAAGTAGAGTTGGTCTTTTGAGAATACCAAAACCTCCAGAATGTTTCTTGGGAAGTGGATAAAGGAAGTGGTCAGGGATTGGCGGAGTTTCAAGGATCTATAGGGTGTTCATAGAAGAGGGAAGGGGTGCCCTTTTTATAAAGGAGGAGAGGGGCACCTTTGGAAATCTTAAAAATATTAATTTATAATAAATCTAACCCCACTTAAAAACCTTAAAAAATGACTCATATTCTAAGATTTGATGAGATAGGGTTGTAATCCCATCAGCTAATAAAATGTAGACATGTAGGGAATTTATTTTAAACATTACCAACTTGATTTATCGTTATTTAATCTATTAAATTTTATTTGTGGTAATAAAATTCTATATTTTAAATTATTATAAATATTTACTTATGTGATTTGAATTATCCATAATTAGATACTTTAAAAAACATTTTACTATATAAATTTCAATTTATAAATTTTAAATATTATTGTGATATTTAAACAATTTAATAATTTGTTAATTTTATAAAATAACAATAGTGTCAATTTTGACACTATTCATTTATTTTAATTTCAATAAAATCAACATAGATGATATATTCGAACTAAAATATTTAATAGGTTCATAAAATGTCATAGTAATCTAAAAAATTAGTGGAGAACATTAAATAGTTCATATTAAATTTATTTAACTATTTGTAAAACCATTTATTTAGTATTTCTCTTAGTAATATCATTACTGCAACATTTTTGTATAATTATTAAATATACTTATTTGTTGTAAAAATATTAAAAATAAAATACTAGGATGAAGATAAATCTTATATATTTTATAATAATACATTTAGTCTAATTTATATTCTAGAAGACCCAAATTTTAAAATGTTATATTTATTAAATTCTGAGGGTGACAACTTTGACATCATATAAAATAAAACAATATAAGTGTCATAATCACTTTTATAAGACCCCAAACGGTCATATATTCGGTAATTGGATTATTATTCTGTATATATACACTTATAATAAGTTTTGGTCAGGTTTTTGAGCCAATTAATATGTATTACTATTTCAATAAAAACAATATTATCGATTTTTTTACTAAATAAAAAAAAAATCATCATTAATGTATAAGCTAATAATGTAATTAAATAACTCTAAAAAATGACAAATAAATTCCCATCATAAATAAATATATTTTAGATTTCAAATGACTATTTATAACTGAATTTATATTCTATATAACCTTATATGAGAAATTCTTTAATTATTAAAGTTTGAGTGAGGCATATTTCACTTTCCTTTAAATAAAATAAACTAAAGGTCTTAATCACCTCCAAGCTGGTTCTAATGGATTACATTTCAACCCAAATATGAATTAGGACGAAATATAATCATCCAATTGTGTTAATACAAGTGTTAGGGTAATTTTATAATATTATATTTACCCTTAATTACCCGATTTACCTTTTACTATGGTAAATAAAATTTAGCATAGTTACTATTCATAATGCCCAAAAATAAAAAAGTAGAATATTAATATAATTTGGACCCACTGATTCAAAATATGGAATCCGTTTTTACAAAATCATTACACATAAGATGCAGAAATGAAATTAAAATTAATCTCGTTGTCGAAAGAAAATGTGTTTTTGTTTAAAACATTGCAAAAGATTGAATTGATTTAACCTATGAATTCAATATAAAATCAACGCTAATGACATAAATTATATTAAATGGAAAAAATATATTCTATTTAAACTTTAAAACCATTATATATTATAATTTAACAACATAAATTATTATGATGAAAAAGTTGTTTTTAATTAAAATATAGCGTGTTTTTACTATTCATTAAAATATGAAAGTTATCAGAATAATATGAAAATTTTATGCAAAGAAAATTTATATATCATGATTCCAAAGAATAATTATATTTTTCCAAATTGAACTTATTAAAACGTCAAAAACTAGATTTAATGTGGGTGCGCCCCCAAAAGGCGGCAAAACTGCATTTTTTTAAAAATACTTATTTTACCCGAAAAATTTATTTTGTTCTTATACCATGTTCTAGAAAATGTGTAAGATGAATAATAAGATTATAAAATTAAAATTTTAGTTAATACTATTCATAACGGCTAGTTCATAATAATATTATAATAATATATCATTGTTTAGTAAAACCTGGTATTGCGTACAACACACACTATCATGGAAGGTCGTGAATGCCTGAAATGCAAGCCAAGATAGGGTTGTGTGTAGTGCATGACTCCTTTGTTGTTGTGTATAACAAAATCCATCCATATTTCGTTAATACATTGAATATATATATATATATACTCAATGTTGCGTAGAATAACTACTATCAAACAAACTTGAAATTATGTGTAACACGATCCAAGATTTGAGTTGCATATACTGCAATGTAATACGGTGTTGCGTATAATGAAATATAATCTTGGGGTATAATACAAAACAATACCTCAAATTAATTAAAAAGAATACTCTTTATAAAATCTCGGTGTGTTAGTTTTTTATTCTTCTTCAAAACATGATAATTATCTGAGAAATATCAAAAATTCATCCAAAGTAAATTTTGATATCCCACATATAGGAACGAATTATATTTTTTGAAAATTTACTATATGAATATGTCAAAAACGATTTATTAAAAGGGTTCTTCATCAAAAGGAAGCAAAACTGCATTTTTAGAAAATACGTTTTTTCCATAAAATTTAAATTTTTTCATATATCATATATAAAATTCATATAAAATGAATTTAAAACAACAATTGAATATGTAGAATATATTTTTCATTAAATAAAAATCCAAATATAATGATATGATTTTATAAACACGATTATTCTCTTTTTAAATAGGTTTTCAAAAAAACACATCCATTAAATTCAATTGGTTATTCTTTCCATTTCTAATATATTTGGTTACCAATGAATCTTTATTTAATCATGTCTAAAAAATATTTTCATAATTTATTTTTTTCTATAAATTTAATCCACTTCAATGGATTGGTTATAAAAGAATCATTTAAATAATAATATTTATTTGTTCGTTTAAGCTCTATGTAGCGCATCATGTATGCTATTGAAAAAATTGATTCTTTATAAAAAGAAGGGATGTTAAATTTTTAGTTTGATTTTTTTATTTTGGTTATTTATAAGAATTCAATGGATGGATATCCTTTAAATGGGAAAATAAACTATTTTCTAGGAATATATATTGTCTCTAATTAATGGAGTGTGGGAATAAAATTTGAAATGGGTTTAGAGGTTATTTCTTGGGTTTTTCAAGCCTCATGAATTGGATTAGGGATTTTTAATAGGAAACTATACTATGAAATACCTATGGTAAATACTCATTTCATGAATGGGTTACTTCATGTAAACCTTCAATAGGGTAGATTTCATCAGAAATATTTAGATCCTAAAAACATAATTTTGTGAAAACCTCACACATGATGAATGGGTCAATTAGAATTTAATTTATTCCAATGTGATGTTTTGTACAGTGCACACAAAATTCATGGAAGTCAAATGGAAAATGGATTCCATGAATTAAATTCATTGGTTTTCACAGTTGCAACCACACTACATGCATAACCCTTTTTTGTTATCTGATTCACACACCACCCCATGACCCCTCAATATTTAGGGAGATTTTGGGAAATTTTGGGTGATCTCCCTCCTTCTTGTTCACTCAATTTGTCGTTTGTCTCCCATGATGGTTACATCATATAACCCTCATAATAATTCTTCCAAATTATTTGTTAATATTTGTTTTGGAAGCAAAATTGCCAATATTTGCGATTTTGATTGTAATATACGGCTATTTTATATCAATCCTCTACAGTTTTATTATTTCAATGCCTTTAAATCCTAACATGTTAGTATCTAGGAAGCATTAACTAAATACACTAGGATTCCATCATTCATGAGTTTGGTGTTTTAGAGACTCGGGTTTCTGGCCCTGTCAGACTTGGGAATATTTGTACGAAGAATTCCAGAGCTAGGCGTGATGATGGCGTATGATTCCGAGGCTCGGTGTGCCCGAAATTATTTTTATAAAAATATTAAGTATTTTTATATGATGCACATGGAGAGGGTGTGATATCTCCTCAATGGTAGCTCAGAATGGGAATCTGAGGGAACGGTTGCGTCTGGAATGTGCTGTTTACCATAAGTGTGGTGTAAACATTGATGGCGCGGACCTGCGGTGAGAAACGACACTAGGGGCATTTTCGTAATTAAATGGAGAAGTTAGTGTGTGAGCGTCGGCTTGAATAACATCTGAACGGAGTTTCATATTTCAAATCTGATTCCTCCTTTGCATTCAGAACGACACGTTTACCCTAGGGGTGACCATACCTTTGTTCACATCGGGCGTCGGGTCCGAGGTGGGTTTGGCGCCAGTGAGCGGCTGGTATAAATATCAGCACCCCCCCCCCTCCTCAGTTTCATTCGTCTCGGCGTTCTTCGCTGTCGATCCACCGAATCGAGAAAACGAAGCACCCACAAGCCCATATTTCGACGACGGATGTTCCAGGAGCGTGCAGCAAAAGCTTTAGAGCGCCGATCTAAGGCAGAACGTCGGTGTTTTTCCCGCGAGGTAGGCGGATTTGAGTTTTGACCCCCGATCTAGTTTTTGTTGCGTTTTCCTGCAAATTGAAGTTGTAGCAGTGTAGATCGTGTCCTGAGAGTCATGTAGAAGCCTCCGGATAGAAAAAAGGACCACAGGGGTTCCCCCGAAGGTCGGCGTAAGATCCGCTGGTGCGACACCGACGTGGCGGCCGGTCCGGGCCTGCCGGACCGGCCGGTCGAGGCCGATCCGGCTACTTTTGTTATACGGGGTTCTTTAAACCCCCGTATCATGCAATCCAGGAGTCGGATTCACGTGCCATTTGTGGTGACGTGACCCTGACGACGAGGCGAACCCTCCTGTGTGGGTTCAAGGGTTTCAGGGTTAGGGATCATGGCCTGGGATATAGAAACGTTGTATAAAATAAAATAATTTTATTATTTTACGACTTCGGGCCGTTGTAACTTCTACCCGGAGCGTCCGAATGACATGTCGTCAGTGGCGTTGAGACCATGATGGTATGACAGACTTCTTGAGATGGTTTTTAGGTGTTGGGACTGACAACGGGGTGTGGGCCCCATGAGGCCGGGTTTTGGTGTTTGCGGAGAAACGCAACTTTCGTACCAGTAGTCCGTCTTTGGATTATAAAGAGTCGATCCTGTGTGTTTTTTCAAGAGGATCGCAATGGTACGATCCATTCGATGTGTTTCGGGAGTGGGTCATGGGCCCCACCCGGGCTGGCCTTCGGTGAATAGTACCTTTTTCACCGGGTGTCCGTTTCGGACGAGCGAGTAGTCAATTCCTCTTGTTTTTCCAAGGGGATCGTCATGGTATGGTCCCATCGATGGGTTTCAGGATTGTTGTGTGGGCCCTGCATGAGCTAGCTACGGTGAATAGTTCCTTTTTCACCGGTGCTCCGATTTGACTGAGTAAACAGCCTATCCGGCGTGTTTTTCCGCGTAGAATGCGATGGTGGCCTCGGAATTGGCCTTGGAGGAGCACAGTGTGGCGTTGTTGTGGGTCTCTTGGGTTAGTGATGTTTTGGACAAGCAGTGGTTGATGGTACTCCCTTGGTTCGTTCCATGAGGGTTCGCATGGCATCACAACCTTCGTATAGGTTTGTGATCGTCTCGATGGGATGTATAAACTGTTAGTGTTGTGGCATCCCTCAGGTGGGCCCGTAGAGGGATCCTCTAGCATTTTTTCCCTAGATTGGGTTCTTGGTATCGTTGTGACTGCTTATTTATGGGCGACGATCCCCTATCTAGATGGTTAACCCCATAGGGTTTGTGGCATCATCAGGATTATGATCCCCTATGCGGTGGGCCATGCTCAGTAGGGTTGTGGAACCATCGGGTATACGATCCCCTACTCAGGATGAGGTGTATAGTAGGGTTGCGGTATTGTTGGTTATGCGATCCCCTACTCAGCGCGTGGTTTCAGTAGGGTTGCGACATCATTAGTTTGATCCCCTACATCGTGAGTTATACCAGATAGGTTTCTGGTATCGTCGTGAGCACCTTTATATGGGCGATGATCCTCTATCTGAGTGATGTGCTTCTGACGAGTGCCAGATCGGGTTGTGGTATCCCTCAGTAGATCCTAGGTGTGATCCCTTGTCTGTGAGAACTACATTTTCCAGATCCGGTCATGGTATCCACCAGCGGACCCTGGGAGTCATCCTCTATCTATGAGCTTCGTATACCGGAGTGGGTTCTTGTATCCCCTAGCGGATCCTAGGAGCAATCCCCTATTCGAAGAGTTTGGTGGTTATGATGTTTCAGCGAGGTTTCCTCAATGATGTTATCTGACAAGCATGATTTCTTGGGTGACCGTCTAAGAGGTTTGTGAGAAACCTGATGGAGTGTATCTCTCAGATGAGTGTCATTTGGGATGACAGTGTTTATGCGGTGTACTCTTCTGTTTGTGGGCAGTTGCTGGTGTTGAGGTCGGCACCTCATGTGGATTGTTGTGTGAGATGGTTATACCTGGATTGTTCAAGGTGTATGTATGCCCATACACCTAAGCTGAGCTGACGAGTTGTGTTTTGTCAAAGATGGTCACGAGATGGAGTTTATCACTCATTTGGGTTCCCTCTGGCTGGGATGAGCGGACTGTTTCCTTTTAGTTTCTCTCTTTGGTTTTGGGGTATTGGGGTGCCTACCGAGTATGCTTATACTCACCCCTGCACAGGCTTTGCTGGCACATGTTTGTGTCTTGTGGATACCACAATCCTTTCGACGGAGTCCTAGGAGGACTTAGAGAAGGCAGTGCTGAGTGAGCGAGAATGACCGGGGTGGTTGCTGGTGTGGTGCCGAGGGAGATTTCTGGTGGTGTTTGTGGCAGTGTCCCCCTTCTTCTGAGAAGGTTGGATGCGCTTTGTAGTTTTCTGTTTGTGGGCCCTATTTTTCCCTTTTGTAATTTTTCTGTCGCACTCTGGTATGGGATAGATTGTATGCATGCATTTACTTTTTAGTTTTCTAAATATTTGCACTGTTTCATGGAGGTGTTTTTGGGTGCGTGTGTATAGGTACCTTAGGATAATGCCTCCCATGTGTGTGATAGCCTACTCGGTGCTGGACGCCATCCCCTGGCCTATTAGAGGCTAGCATGGGGAGTCACGGCTCGAGCCCTGTTGGGTCGGGTCGTGACAGAGTGGTATCAAAGGCGGTTCCACCTTTGGGATCTCAGAGCATAGCTGGTCTTGCTATGAGTTTGGTTTGGGTTGCATAATGGTAGTGTTAAGATGTTTCGAGTTCGGCTTTCAGGCGAGGGACTCCAGTGTTGGTGCGGTGGCCGACATATCCATACATCAGGACTCTGATAACCTGCCTTTCGACTCGGGACATTCATACAATGGTTGCAAGGACATAATGGTACATGCATCATATAGGACTGGGTTTTTCCTTATCCTTCTCGAGTCAGCTCTCCAGTTATACTCTATGACTGTGGTGTGTCATGAATGTATTTTAGGATTCCTCCATGATGACAGCCAGCAAGGATTCTGCAACGGGATTGTGGTGACGATCCGCCCCATGTAGAGGCTGTGCACCAGGGTGTAGGATTTGAGGTTGCACCTCCAGGTGGTCTACTAGTTGAGACACCACCTGTCGAGCAGCTGGTTGTGCCGGCAGTGCAGGACGAGGTTGTACGCAGGCTGAGTGCACTGCATGAGTTCGAGATACAGCGACCTATGAGGTTTCAGGGTGATCCAGACCCCCAGGAAGCTGATGACTGGGATGAGGCAGTCACACGAGTTTTCCTCCTAGTGGGGACACCTCCTGATCAGATGGTGGTTCTAGCGGTGGGAATTCTACATGGTTCGGCTGGGTGATGGTGGAGCCTGGTGATGCAGTCCCATATTGAGGAGACGCTCATGTGGGAGGAGTTTGAGCAGCTCTTTAGGGAGGAGTTCTATCCGGTGATGCTGAGGTCAGTGTGGATGCCGGAGCTCTTGAAACTTCGACCGGAGAGTATGACCATGTCAGAGTACTCAACAAATTTTACAGACCTACCGTGCTACTCCCTGGATATGGTTTGAGACCCATTCTTTAGGGCTCGGACCATCGAGAAGGGCTTACGTAGGGACATCCGAGCAGGTGCGGTTTCATTGTTCCTGCCCACATATGTTGGAGTGTTGGAGTGATCATTGGTGGCGGAGGGCTTTCTGGCTGAGCAGATTCCCCCTGTTAGTGCTGGGCACACGAGAGATGAGAGTTTGTCAGTCAGATTGGAAACTGGTAGTCGACAACAGACTCAGGGGTCTGGACGTGGCTGATGTTTCAAAAGATGACCCCAGGATGGAGGATCTGATTATCAGGGCTCACAGGGCTCGCAGGCCAGTTTTGGTCAGCCGCAGGAGAAGCGGTGTTATGCTTGCGATGGTCGAGGACATCTTGCTAGAGATTGTTTGACCCAACGTGCTGTTGAGAGGGAGCATGTCAATAAACCACCCTGGTAGAGGTAGTGTCTCGAGCAAGGAGGTTTGTAGGGCGGCGGACGTGGAAACAGAGATGGTGCAGCAGGAGGCAGTGGTAGGCGGTATCAGTTTCCACCACCCCCACCCCCGAGTGGTCCACGCCATGTTTAGGGAGCTGGTGGCCGAGGGCGAGGACAGCCGCATTTCCTAGAGGCTGTTGACCTAGAGGCACCGCAGATGGATAAAGGTACACCTTGTGTCTTTTATACTTACTGCAGTAGTTTTTTAGACATTGTTTAGCAGTACTCTTTCCTTTTGTTGCTTGGTCGAGTTTTTTTTTCAGGGCATTGGTTAGACCTTATGTGGGTGTTGTTTGCATGCTTAGAATGTGTGAGTAAGAGGGATCCTTCCCCCATCGAGATGTGTTTTTTGTGACGTGATTAAAACCATATGGGCGACTCAGTGCTGTCCAAAGCTGATAGTATCGAGGTGTGGTGGATGAGTCCCTCTAACTTATGTGTTCGGGCATGGGCGTTTGCGGTTGAACTCGTTGGGGTGTGAGACCCAGTTGAGAGTCCAGTCGCATTCCTTGTGCTTAGGGATTTTAGGGGACGAAAAGCTTTAAGGGGGGGGGGGAGAATGTAGAGACTCAGGTTTTTGGCCCTGTCAGACTTTGGAATATTTCTATGATGAATTATAGAGCTAGGCACGAGGACGACGTGCGATTCTGAGGCCCGGTGTTCCCAGAATTAATTTTATAAAAATATTAAGTATTTTTATACTATGCATGTGGCGGGGGTGTGATATCTCTTAAAAGGTACCTCAGAACTAAAATCTGAGGGCACGGTTGCGTCCAAAATGTTCTATTTACCCTAGGTGAGGTGTAAAATTTGCTGGCGGGGGCCTGTGGTGAGAAGCGCCACCATGGGAATTTTCGTAATTAAATGGAGATGTAAGTGTGCGAGCGTCAGCTCGAATAACATCTGAACAGAGTCTTGGATTTCATATCTGAGTCCAGAGTTGTGTTCAGAATGGCACGTTTATCCAAGGGGTGACCTTACCTTTGATCGCATCGGGCAGCGGGTCCGAGACGGGTTGGGCGCCGGCGGACGGCTGATATAAATATCAGCTCCCCCCTCTTTTTCATTCCTCTCAGCGTTCTTCACCGTTCCTCACCACCGATCTTCTGAATCGAGCAAACTAAGTTCCCACGAGCTCAGATTTCGATGGTAGACATTCCAGGAGTGTGCAGCGGAAGCTCTGGAGCGCGGATCTAAGGCAGAACGTTGGCGATTCACTAGCGAGGTAGGCGGACTTGAGTTTTAACCCCCGATCCCGTTTTGCTGCATTTTCCTGCAAATCGAAGAAGTAGAAATGTAGATCAGGTCTTGAGGGTCGTGTAGACACCTCTAGATCGCAAAAAGAACCGCCGGGGTGCCTCCGGTAGGCCACGGAGCGCGGCGGCGCTGTGCGCCGCGCGGCGGAGGGCCGCCGACCATGGGGGGCGGGACGACTCCTTTTGTTATACACTGGTCTTTAAACCCTAATATCTTGCAATCCGGGAGTCAGATTCGCATGCCGTTTGCGCCAACGTGACCCTGACGACGAGGAATACCCTCCAGTGTGGGTTTTTGGGTTTCAAGGTTCATGATTTTGGCCCGGGAGTTTGAAACATCAAATAAAATAGTATTTATTTGTTATTTTACGACTTTGGGTCGTTGTAACTTCTACCTGGAGCGTCCGAATGATGTGCCGCCAGTGGCGTTGAGACCCTGATGGTACGAAAAACTTTTTGAGATGGTTTCCGGGTGTTGGGACTGAGAACAGGGTGTGGGCCCCATGAGGCCAGGTTTTGGCGTTTACGGAGAAATGCTACTTTCGCACCAGGAGTCCGTTTTTTGGCGGATAAAGAGTCGATCTTGTGTGTTTTTTCGAGAGGATCGCAATGGTATGATCCATTCGATGTGTTTTGGGAGTGAGGCGTGGGCCCCACCCGGGCTGGGCTACGGTGAATAGTACATTTTTCACCCGGTGACTGTTTCGGACGAGCGTGTAGTCGATTCTGCTTGTTTTTTCGAGGGAATCGTCGTGGTATGGTCCGCTCGATGGGTTTAGGGGTCGTTATGTGGGCCCCGCACGAGCTAGTTACGGTGAATAGTGTCTTTTTCACCGTTTCTCCATTCAGGGCGAGTAAACAGCCTATCCTACGTGTTTTTCCGCGTAGAACGTGATGGTGGCCTTAGTATTGGAATTCGAGATGTACAGTGTAGCTTTGTTGTGGGTCACTCAGGTTATCGACGTTTTGGACCACCAGTGGTTGATGGTACTCCCTTGGTTCATTCCCACGAGGGTTCGTGTGGCATCACAACCTTCGTATAGGTTTGTGATCGTCTTGATGGGATTTTTAAACTGGTAGTGTTATGGAATCCCTCCAGTGGGCCCAGAGCGGGATCCTCTAGCATCTTTTCCCTAGATCTGGTTATTGGTATCGCTGTGACCACTTATTCACGGGCGGCAATCCCCTATCTAGCTATTTAACTCGGTAGGGTTTGTCGCATCATTAGGATTATGATACCCTACACAGTGGTCCGTGCTTAGTAGGGTTGTGGCATCATGGTGTATACGATCCCCTACTCAGCATGAGGTGTATATTAGGGTTGTGGTATCGTTGGTTATGAGATCCCCTACTCAGTGCGTGGTTTCGGTAGGGTTGTGGCATCGTCGTTTCGATCCCCTACATCGTGAGTTATACTAGATAGGGTTCCAGTATCATTATGACCACCTTTATATTGGTGATAATCCTCTATCTGAGTGACTTGCTTCTATCGAGTGCAAGATCGGGTTGTGGTATCACCCAGCAGATCCTGGGTGTGATCCCCTATCTGTGAGAACTATGTATGCCAGATCGAGTCGTGGTATCCCCTAGTAGACACTGGGAGTAATCCCCTATCTGTGAGCTTTGTATACCTGAGTGGGTTCTGGTATCCCCTAGCGGACCCTAGGAGCGATCTCCTATCCAAGAAGTTTGGTGGTTATGTTGTTTCAGTGAGGTTTCCTCAGTGATGCTATCCGACGAGTATGATCTATCGGGTGAGCATATGAGAGTTTTGTGGGAAACCTGATGGAGTGTATCTCTCAGATGAGTGTCATCTGGGATGATAGTGTTTGTGTGGTGTACTCTTCTGGTTGTGGGAAGTTGCTGGTGTTGAGGTTGATACCTCATGTGGCTTGTTGCGTGAGATGATTATCTCTGGATTGTTCAAGGTGTATGTATAGGCATACACCTAAGCTTAGATGACGAGTTTTGTTTAGTCGAAGATGGTCACGAGATAGAGTATCTCTCTCGTCTGGGTTCCCTCTGGCAGGGATGAGCGGACTGTTGCATTTCAGTTGCTCTATTTGGTTTTGGGTTTTTGGGGTTCCTACTGAGTATGTTTATACTCACCCCTACATGGTCATTGGCCACACATGTTTGTGTCTTGTGCAGACCACATGCCTTTCGACGATGTCCTAGGAGGACCCAGAGCAGGCGGAGTTGAGTGAGTGAGACTGACGGGGGTGTTTGATGGTACGGTGCCGAGGGAGCTTTCCGGCAGTGTTTGTGGCAGCGTCCCCCTTCTTCTGAGCAGGTTGGACATGCTTTGTAGTTTTCTTTTTGTGGGCCCTATTTTGCCATTTTTTACGTTTTTTGTTGCACTCTGGTTTGGGATAGATTGTATGCATGCATTTACTTTTCAGTTTTCTATATCTCTAAACTATTGCATGGAGGCGTTTGTGGGTGCGTGTGTATAGGTACCATAGGCTAGTGCTTCCCATGTGTGTGATATCATACTAGGTGCTGGACACCATCCCCTGGCCTATTGGAGGCGGCCTAGGGGAGTCGCGACTCGAGCCCCATTTTGTCGGGTCGTGACAAGTGTATTTACGAAATTGGTTCTAGTACAATAACTTCTATATCTTTCATTTTGACTTTATTTTAATTATTGAATTAAAATACATGCAATCAATATCTAATGTCATTATTGGAAACAAAATTGATTCTCTAGTCCTAAAAAAATATCCATTAATAATAAAATGTTTTATAAAATGTGAGGAAGGTTATTGAAATGTATTTGAAAAAATTAAAACATTAGGAACCATGGGTGTTTTAGGAAATGGTAATGTCACATTAGAGTGAGTAACACCACTATAAGTTTTATGATATTTTTAGATTATTGAAGAACATGATATTGGATGGAATGTATATATTCATAGTCTAGGATTCATTTAGGTCATATATGTGTTCCCATAGTCTACATCTAAAATGATGTGATTTATCATTTATTCTTTGTTCATAACTTGATGGATTATTTCATGGATATTTTCAAACATGATTGGTATTTTTAATATACATGTGTTTTCCTATGATTACCGACATTAATTTTATATTTTACTGATTCATAGATTTCTTTAATATGAAATGAAATTATAGAAAATGAATAAATTTTTACAAAATGGTTTTATTTATAAAAATTATTTGTAGAATTATTTTTTAAAGACAACACTTATTCATTATTGATATTTAAACTTTTACACATTCATTTGTGATATCCAATTTATCTCTAGGTGTACACCCTATATTTTCATTCTATTTTTGTAGGCCATATTTTATAGGAAATAGGTAAAGGTAAGTGAATCATTCATAAGTCATGTCATCTTATTGTTTATAACAATCATTGTTGGATTTTTTTGGTGGTAATTGATGGTCCGATAGATACTAGTTTATATGGGACTACATTAACATTTAGGTTTCCCATGTTGTCTTATCTTTTGTGTGCTATATATATGTATTTCATAATTTATCATTGTACATTTGTTTCTCAATTTTTACATAGGTTTTTTGGTTCTTTCATATTAGTCACCACGTGATGGACCATTCATGTTGGCTTGTATATTTGACGTAACATAGTTCATTGCAACACATAGGTTAGAAGAAGATATAGAATCCCATCCAAAGAAATATGTGGGACATTGTGAAATTTATCTAAGAGAAAACCATTTTAGAGGATCCAAATTGTTTACAAAATATGTAATTAAATAATATAGCATATGATGGAAGGATATATTGAACAAACACAATGGAAATTTGTCAATGTTGAAGAGATCAAGGGTCACAAATCTTTCAATAAAATGTATTGTAATGACTTGAATTTTTCTAAATTTATGTATCCCTATTTTTTAAATTAAAATACCTCAAATGAGAGTAAGTATAAGTCTTAATCATGTTGATATGGTCAAATGAGAAATTGGGTCTCATTCCTGGCCTGATGTTTTTAAAATAGGTAAAATAACATGGATGCATTGTTTACCTAAAGTGTGTGACCTTGGGAACACTCTTATAATGTTGCATATAGGTCCACATGCATGTTAGCACATTCTGTATTCAATAGTGAGGGAATATGTGCACGAACATGTGGCCATATGTGGATGGTAGTATTGGTTCCAGGAAATGGAATGATAAGGCTAATGATAACTAGTGCTCTGGTGAAACAAGGATTAAAAACAATCTAATGTCTTACCTCCTTAACTCAATGTAGTGGAAATTTTCAGAAGATAGTAGGGTGATTTAAAAAGACCTCTTGGAAAATATTTATGGTAGGGGGAGGCTAAGCCAGTGTAGTGGTGGAAGAAAATTTGGATATACTCATTGCACATACTAGGGCTACATGGGATTTTGTTGGAACTATTGGAACAACTACTAGGGTTGAGGCGATCCAAAATACATGCACTAATTCTATGGTGGTGCGTGTTGGTAGTAGTAAGAACTCTGAAAGGGTGATTCATCCAACTGGTGAAAGTAAGTCAATGGCAGGGCAAGAGTGGGAGCAGACTTCACATGGTGTATGCATGCCACTGGATACCAAAAAATAGACTACCTTAAGGAGGAATTTGTCATGTATTGACATAAACAACCAATTTCAATGTTTGAGAAATTAGGGAGAGTTTGAGGGAAATTCTAAATTTCCATATGAGGTCATGTATGGTAGAGATGGAAAACCCTATGATGATAATGGTTTGGGAAGGTGTGTAAAGCCTTACATATCCAATTACTAAAGAATGGGAACAAAGAGAATAGGAAATCCGGGAGCTGCATTGTTTACAGGAAGCTGAAACTTAAGGGGTGTAAAGACAACTCTTACCTTCTTAGACTGATGGAGACACCATCAGACAAAAAAAGGGGGAACTCAATGATCTCTAAATACAACCATTGGAGGGAGAGGAGGGACAACTATTCAAGGTCACCGAGTCCCATGAGAAAGAGAATGAACCTTCGAAGGAAGGATACCAACATGAGGAGATGCACTTCAAACAGATGAGGTGATGTTGGTGGTGAAGGATGCTACTTCACCTGGTCTGCGGTGTGAGGCAAGGTTTATTGACAGATTGTAGTGCCTAAAAGAGTTGGATATGGGAAAACATGTGGAACTCATCATGAATTGTATTGAATAAATGAAGGAGTATGTTTTAGTGATCAAGGATATGAGGGAACATTTTGATCAAATGATGGGATGGTTAATCTAGTTAGAAGCTACCATAGTGAAATATGAGTGGATTGAGAAGAAAGACCGCATATTGTTTAAAGGATTAAACATAGTGAATATCCGCAAAGATGAGTACATAAAATCCTTGGACTATCTAGAATTGAATTATGATGAAATTATTGAGTCCAATCAATACTTCCATGTTATTTCCTTTTCTTGGAAACATTTTGGGGAAAGAGATTAAATTCACCTTATTCTTGTGTTTAATAAGTTTGTTGTATCCTTGATCTAATTTTTTACAAGGATTCCCACCATCCCCTTAAATGTGTGAGAAAATAAAAATTCTAATTTGGAGGAGGAATGATCCTTAACACATGGTTTGAACATGGCATGAAAATTGTTCACATAAACCATGCATCACGAAATTCAGTTAACATGCCTCTTCTTTAATTCATTATCCATCCAAAATAATATTATTGAGTTTATTTTATATACCAATATCATAAATTCAATATACTAATTCATGAATAAAAAAATCTAAAACACATAGAATATAAAAAAATGTATATAGTAAACTATGATCTAAATAGTTATCATAGTGGAAATCAAATTTGATAAATAAAAATTTATATTTTCTAATCCTAATAAATATTTATTAGGTTAATTCCAATTTTAGGTGAAGGGACAAATTGTGATCAACATATACTATTATGTAATAAAATAATGACAAAAAAGTCCACTATCATAAATATATGTCATTATTTAAATAGAAATGGAACTCAAATGTGGATATTTGATCAACCATCACCCAAATAAACTATGATCACCCTAGTACACCATTATATCAATTCACAAACAAAAAAGATAAAATCCAATAGAATGTTATAGACCACCATTCATATCATTTGAAGATGAATGGGAGAAAACAAGTTCAAATATAGAAAAAATGCAAGAAATAGAGAAGAACGTACATGAAATAACAATATATTTATATCTACAAGTTGGTGATTGATTTTGATCCAAAGGGGAAATAAAAAATTTTCAACGTACTCCCTTGGCCTCTTATGGTTCAAGGGTAATTATTGCGAGAATTTTTTGTTTGAATGGACTTAGGGGTATTTATAGGTAGAGGGTTTTTATGTGAAAATGTGCATATTCCCTTGGACTACATCATCAAATGACCTATAATAAGAAAAACTATAGTAAAATGTCATGAAAAACACTATATCCCCCTTTTTCAAAACGGTGCAAGTGATCTGCATTGATAATCCTATAATAGGGGAAATGGGGCTTCAACATATCATTAAGAACCATGTTGCAGAACCTGATTTCAATGAACAGTGATATGGTTTAGTAGAAGGACCCACATTTTACCAACCCTTAATTTTATAGAATCACTAAAATGTGTTATGTGACAACATCCTCACTCCACACCACAATACTCAACACTAGGAGAGGTCATACCCAAAAACCAACCATTCACGTAGAATCTTTCCCACTACCCCAAAGGCAGTATAATGGAATATCCCCTGTATCTCACTTAAGTCATAGCTAGGATCCACTATTCCAATAACACCTCCCATATAGAATAACACACCATTATTATAATTAAACCCAATGTATCCCTTTTTTACCTACAAACACATTGTTAACTCCTCCAAGAATCTGAAAAACCCCAAACACACAAAGTCAATGAAATAAGTTTTTATTACCATAAATTAAAAATGTGTCAAACTATTCTCATCCATGATAATTTAAAATTTAACATGAATTAATGATGTAAAATGGGACATCCAAATAAACACCTGATGAAATACATCTCAATATTCTCACTATAAAAGGAGAGTTACCACCTCTCTGAGAGGAAACAAAGAAAACCCCAAAAAAATAACAACTAAATTCGAAAAACACTCTTCGAGGATATACATCTCAAATGAGAAGAAATACAATACATGAATCAAGTGAAAACCATATTATAAAGAATACTAAATCAATAAAACATAACATGAAATGCTACAATATAATGAATAAACAAAAAAATAACTCAGGGTACTGATTGTTTAGCTTTTAATCACTATAGAACATGAAATACACATGTCACAGGAATAGTTGGGGATGGTAAGGCTATTTTGGGGTGATTACGAGCATAACCACACCAAAAATTCCTATAAAATTCTATTTCATGAAGACTTACTAATTCAAGAATAACTATATCTGAAAAATCTCCCTAAATGAGAATCTCCATCACAAGTTCGTGATGGCCTAACAGTGATCTTCATGCCATTGATATTTAGATTCATGGAGAACATCACAAACACATGATGGACTGATGGTATTCTTTATGAACTGACATTCAAACTCATGGATCCTATCAATTAGATAATATCATAAATCCACATGACTACCTCCAATCATCCTAAAACCTTCATCCTTATAAACACTAACATATTTCTTAAATTAATGGGGACGATGTACATTGGACTTCTAAAAGTCATTACCAATTCGTAAACCACATATTCTTCATGAAATAAAGGAAAAGTGGTTTGGTGAAATGTTGAATCATTAAAAAACAAACTACCTTCAATTAATAAGAACCTACACATAATGTGGAGAAGTCTATCTTGAACTCACAATACCCTCATTGAAGGAGAATTCCATATAAGGAACGTGATGTATTATGAAGCATTCGACCTTCAGGAAGAACTACTACCTTGGAATTCGGACGTCACTCCAAGGTAGGGGAACTCTGTTACATGAAGAATGTTCATTCTAGAATCCCATGACCTCTACAAGGATCCTAAGGTTCATTAAGTACCTCTTCATGATTCACCCATATTTGTGAAACCTATATATTTGGATTCTATATAGCGCCACCATTATGCTGAAATCCCCCAATGACGGTCATGTGACCAGGGTCCCAACACAAATTGAAGACCAGTTCAGCTGTAACTCATGTCCCCATGTGACCATTTCTTCCCAGTCCTGTATCATCCCACTTCACTCGATGTCTCTCATGAGCATCCATTCGACATGAGTCTTTTATGAATATTTTATCTAATTGATTTTTTTTTAGAAAATATATTCTACTGTGGACATCATTATTGACTACTCCTCAATAGATGTTCAAATTCAATGTCCCTCTTAGAGGAACATGAGTGGTGGACATATAATCCCTAGGGGAAAAGAGTCAGTTCCCCTATGTCCGATCTATATTTCATTAAACTTCCAAGTTCCATGTCCAAGACATATGATCTCAAACAACATCAACACACCCCTTTTACATGATGTAATATTGTAACTTTACCATGTTTCATGAGAAAATGATGCCCTGTTTATAATAATCATGGGATGACATCCTATCCCACCATGGAACATAAACCTTGACACCTATGAAGCATCCATGTGTAATCCCCACACCATCCTTCCCCATGATGGGATTACAAACTTGCAATTGGAATATTTCATGTGTAATCCCCAAAATATTCCCCCAAGATCAATCCTCTTACAAAGGGAGTCCTCCACCGATATGACCCACACAATCAACCATCGATTCGACTTTCATGACATAAGAGTCTATACTTCATGAGGTTAAATATCATGGACTGGTCCCATCACATGAACTCAAATTGTGGAAATGTACTACCTATGGTTCTACACATATTGAATGAGTAAGGTATGTATGAATACTCTTTCATGTTCCATCCCCACATTGGAAAAAATGGTCTTACATTATTTCTCTTAGGGAGAAACCTCTAGATCCACCTCACAGAGTCCACAATAGGCATTGGTAAAATCCGGTTTGACATCATCCCTCATAGGGGAACACCTCCAGGTATAACTCACATAAATATTGATAAACATTGGTAAAATATGGACCAACATCTTCCATCTTAGGGACACACCTTTTAATCCGCCTCACAGGGTGTTCAACTCAAATTGGTAAAATATTATGTGACATATTCCTTCTTAGGGAAACACCTCCAGAACCTTGTCATAAGGTGTTTGATCCATATTGGTAAACTATCCAGGTGTTCCATCAGAGGGATAAACCTCTGGATCAATCTCACGGGGGTCTAATTACAAAAAATGGTAAAAATATATATGATCTTACTACTATGGATACATCTACAAAATTCATCGTGAAAATATGTTAAACTCATTCCACTAATCCATCTCTGTAGGCCTTTCTGATCAGTCTCCACATGATATAGAACTTATGATGAGATCGTGAAAATCTACACCATTCAATAAACATGGGATTATTCAGCTAACAATCATTAGAATAAAAAACCCTATTGTTAATTACATCTTTATTAACATGTAATTCATTGGCTTCCACATCTATGATGCCTTATATGCTACTTCATCTTAAGAGGATAATTCATATGTTACCAATGTGTCATATTTTCTAAACTACCTAGACATCCCCCCTGTGACTACTATACTGACCAATATTTGTTGCCTCATTAAGAATTCAAAACTCTAATCAAATACTATCCAAAAATATATGACACCATCAATTACTTCAGTAAACATGTGTTAATTAATTAGGGAGACTTTGATAAGGAAACAATATCTATGGAAAAATACATGGAAGGAGAAACCAGAATCCCATCATTCCATTTTGATCAACATGAAAACATCATTGATGAAATTGATGAAATCATCACACCACTGTAAAGTGGTAGTGTAGGAAAATGAAAACATGCACAATTCATAGGCCCCCACAAAATTGTTGGAATGAAAAATGGTGAACCAAGTGTGAAAATATTATCCACCAATTATGAAGACTAGTAGTTTCGATGGAATCACAAGAATAAAAGAGTCATCAAATTCTGATATCTAGATACATTGCCTACTATAAAATTTGTGGGCCATTCATGGAACAGAACAGCTCATTAGGCTAGTTAGCATTGGTTATCCTTAGTATTTGACAACATCAGTGTGGATGTTTTTTTGATTCATAAAATTGGATGATGTCTTTAAATTGGGAATTAAATTCATTTTAACTGTAATGACAAGTAAATTTACCTCTAATATATATCCCAAGAGACATGAAATCAGCACCCTTGTTCCCATTGGAGCAGAGGAAATATGCACATTGATTCATTAATCCTGTACATCCCCACCTCCAACAAGAAATCTAAAATGACATCAACTACCATTTTCCAACACCCTATATCACTCTATGAGATCATTTCGATGAGGTTAATCGACACTATTGAATTGTAGTACATGTATATGGGGTCATTCCCACATGGTATATGGACATCTAGGTCTCAGAGGCATGATAGGCTCATCCAAATTTCCTCCCTTTAGGGTCGCTTTGGAAGAAACCACCCCCATTCAAATAGTGATCCTCTTCTAGAGTCTCTCACTTGACCTCTCTAGTGACTCACTCCCCTCTATAGAAGAGGTGAGTGTCATTTAGTAACCCCATATTCAACTACTAACCAAGAGCAACCAAGGAGGTCACCCATGAGGCCACATAAAATCTAGAAATGAATAGTCCTGTAAGCCAAAGAGTTGGTTAAACTCATCCCATCTTCATCGGCCCAAATTGAAGCACCTAAAATAAATATTGGGGGTAGGCTCATGATGTTTCCAAACAATGTACATATTCCATTTCTTATGTGGCCCCTATAAACACTAGTTAATCTCGCCATATACATCCGATAGATGAATTTGGACCTCTCTTGTCCAGATTGGGATTGAGTCTCCAACTGCTTCATATAAAGTCTTGGTTGACCCTATCAATTTCTCAATCCTTCATATGGTGAGATCTTTACTAAGCTAGATATCATCACCCATGTCATATCACATGAGGCGGTGGTGAACAACCCATAATACATGGATGTGATGGTGTAGCTAGAACTACCCCTAAGAGGCATTTTGACATGAAGAAAACATTGTATTCATAGTGAATCCTCTCCTAGTGATATTTCCACATAATCAATCCACATCAGTGCATCCACCCATATCTCAACCAACACTTATTATTGAATGGTCCAACCAAGAGATAGACCCATCATATAAGTAATGGGATATGTTAGTGATCCTATTAACTGACCATATATCTAGGGTTTTCTTCCCACCAATAACTCCAAACGATGACTTACTAGATTCCCATATTGAGGTAAAAAACATGTGTTTCTTCTAGATTATTTGGGTGATGCACCACCACCTCCATGATCATAAATTTTCATATTAAGAAAGCCATGAGAACCTTCACACCATCGACCAGTAGTGACTAAGGGTTGCGATCAAGATATTCTTGGTGGTATAGAACCCCCCCCCCCCCACCCTTCACTTGGATACTAATAGACCCTTCAATAGACCAATGTCAATGCCCACACATTTATCAATTATGTTATGTAATAAGATTATTTAAATGTACCGAACCTAGGATAGATATAATATGATTCTCGGTACCTTATCCTCATATTGGGATAACTTGATCTACCCATCAATGATGAGAGTTCCCTTATTGATATATTTATGGTCAATATGGTCATCCCCAACCTATGAAAATACTAGAAGGATAGGAGAACCAATAGATGACTTTATAATGAGGATCCCCTAAATGGGAAATATAGTAACATGTAGACCCTCTCATAGGTTTCCTAAGACACCTATAATGGATGGTGCTTGGCTTTGGGATCCATCCATTGAGGCACGTTTACTTTACTATTGGAACATCAACAAGTGTAAGGAGCATGTTAGCCCAAATGATCTATTAGGGGTCACACAAAAAATTGGGGTAGTGTTCATGGTAGCTGACTTTATCTAGCATCATAGAGATCCTAAAAGCCTCATCGCTAATCTCATTTTCAGTCTATGATTGGATTAAGGAAATTCACTGAGATATTATATTTCTCTTCTAGAGGGTCTACAAGTCCCCCTTGGAAATATAACCCTACAAAAAAATCCCATGCATATATGTAAATTAGAGGCATGAGTATATGTAAGGAAACTGAGGTATAGGTCATTGAAATCACCTACGAATTGTAATAATCATTGCCAGGATATATGCATTCTCATTCCATAGGACAATATCATACATACATATTTGAAGAGACTATAAATTCATTAGTATCCATGGATTCTCATCAAGATATAGAAACTCTCCAATATAACATTGTAGACTCTCTCACGCTCACCTTGAATCATAAGACACATCACCTATAGGAATCCCACATGATGGAAATACATACCAGAAATGGGTGGAAGACATCCAATCACAACCATAGTTTGAAAATCCCAACTTTTTCCTATTTAATGTGATGGGTGACCCACTACATCAGTTGGACCACTTCACCTAAAGGTGTATACCCATTTTTGGAACCTTAAAACATCTAGGTGATTCCATAAATTGATGTATTTTTTTGATACTGGAGTGAACCATATTCATCTAGTATAATAATTTACCCATATCATCCTTCACTGGTTGGGAATACCATCATAGATATTTTCATTATGTATTCAAATTTACACTATGATATATATGTATTTATGAACTTCTCATTTGATACCAAATTACTTATATACAAGTAACAGAATTTTTGGCCTTGTAGAAAGGCATCATATACTCACTCGACCAACCATTGACTCTAGAGGAGTTACAAACAATGTGTTTGGGGAAACTCATTATTGAGCTGGTCCCTACCCTCATCACCTAAAACATTCTTGGTGGGTTTCAAGATATTTATGATAATAATAAATGTCTAGAAAATTCATTGCAACAGGCAAAACATTTCGTGCATGTTCCATCTTCCGGCTCCAATATAAAGGCTTCCTAAAGAAGAGAATAACACCACAATATTAGTGGAGTCCCCAAAAACAGTAGAGTTATTTTTACATTATCTTAATGATCCTTACCATGTAATTCAACCATTCCAAAAAAATCCTCACCTAGAATAGAAAAATATAGGCACCTTCTCACTAAAAATATCCATCAAGATGATAAAATGTTGCTTTGACTTCCCCTATGGGATAGAATCCCATAGTAACCTTCCCTTAGAGAAGGAACTAGACCTATTCATTCATGGATTAATAGGGCTTGGGATTTTTAATATATTCCTTGGAGAAAATAATCATGTTGTTTCCAATGTTCCTATATACATATGTGGTTGGAATCTTTAACCACCATGACCATATCACATACCATTGGATCCTTGGAAGTACCATCAAAGAATTATAAGTGTTCAAATATTGACTACATGAATAACTTTATTATGGTTTAATTAAGTGAGGTGACATTCTGACACATGTACCACATATCTCTACTGAACCTGGTGGCATAAATGAAGTCTCAATTGAATGGATGTTGGATTTTAGCTGCGAGACACTGAAATTTGAGGATTAGATGGATGATAAGGAAATCACTCAAGACCAATGTGTTAATTTTTCACATTTTTGTAGGCTAGAATCTCCTTTGGTTGTCATGCATCCCACAATCAGTGCTTCTGTATCTATGTCATGGCCTTCCTCACCCCATAAGAATAAGTTCTAATGGAATATGGAATATTAGAGTCCCCTGTCATTTCATATGTTGTCCGTACCTCTAGATGACTTTATACACCATATGTTTGGATCTTCACCCATAGTCCATCAAGAACTGGATGAACCCACTAATGATAATAAGGAGCATGTTTTTTGGAATTTGGTCAAGTTGTTATACTGCTACACGATAACCAAACATGAGTAAAATTAAAAAAACCCCTAAATGCTTCATAAAAAAAATTTCGAAGGAAATTACAAAGACAAGGTCACTGTAATAAATCTAAGACAGGTTCCCCATACAAGTCCATTCATGCCACTGAGACCGGGTAGTCATTTTAGCACAGAGCTCAGAAGTAATTTTCCTCCTAGACCACCCAATCTAGTACACTTCTTCAGATAATGGTGTTAGTTGACTGAGTAGATCAGGAAGCCTATTAGAAATATCCACCACTAATGGTGATATGGTTGAGTCTGAGTATGAAATTCTTATCAAAGAAAAAATTGTAAGAGAAGCACAATAACAAAAATGGATGGATTTAATCGTACCCTTCATGAATAAGAATGGGAACATTAGAGTTTGTAATAACTTCAGGAACCTCAATCACTATTTTTCAAAGTGAACTATTCTAATTCTATAAATATAGGTGTTTATTGATGCTATATAAGGGTTCCAATACCTAAGCTTTAGGAATGGATATTCAAAATACAACACAATTTTGTTGGAAATAAGATTTGAGGATTCCACTACATTCAGTGTGATGAAAGGGACCTTCTTCCATCAAGTGTTGTCCATTGTCCTAAATAATTAAAGAGACAATTATTATTAGTCTATATACCACATCTTCAAATAGATTATTGGGACGTTGGTGTAATGCTATGTGGAAGACATAGTGGTTAAATCATTCAAGTGTTAGAACCATCTCAAATACCATGATAAGGCGTCTGGGTTCATATTCCCTTATATTTTTAATATAAACTACTTGAAATGTGAATTTAGGGTTTACAATAGTAATTTTCATGGATTATTATTAAGATATAAGTGAATTGGAATTACCTAATAGAATATTCAGTTCATCATTCAAATGCCTCCATCAAGTAACCTCAGAGAACAATGAGGCCTCCAAGACAACTTATCTTATACACCGGTTTATTGTAAATATAGATGTATAGTATTAAAAATATCAATTCTCTTGAAGAAATTAACCTTCTTCTAGTGGAATGAGGAATGAGAGAACAACATGGTTGAAATAAATATGTATATACTATGAATTTGAATTCAGTTATCTCTTATCTTAGGGAAGCCTTTGGCCCTCTATGTAACTTCTCTTTAAGTATCCATCAGTTTCCTTCTCACAAAAACAATAATGCGGGAAGATAATATATTTTATAAAATCCTAGACATATTATAATAGATATAGTGAATTGATAATCAAATATCAATATGAGTTTCCAAACACAGGTTTTTTACAGAGAAATTGTGGATTAATCAATATCATAATGTGATTCAACATGTGTCCAATTTCGCCTGTTGAAGTAAATCCTAAATCACCCTTAATGATAGGATGATTAGCATGCCGGGAAGTGTTCCTTATATCTATTATTCATTAGGCTCTCTCGGTAGATAAATATCAATGGCCCATCATTGGAATATTTCCTATCTTTCTATCTGACCCCTAAAGATCTCATGTTGAATTTTTATTTCCTATAAAAGCTTATATTCATAGTTTTTTAGACTATTCCACGTTGGATGATGCATTCTAGAGGTTCCTCCTAAATCTAGAATTATATAAGAATCAATGAACAAAATTTCAATAGACTATTCCATGATATCATCTTTATCATTCTAGCATAGGCCTTCTTGTGATATTAGTTCCTACACTTTGAAGGCTACAACAATAATGAGGTATAATATAAATCCATAATTATTGGTCTCAGACTAGCCATTGAGATAGGTTTCTCCTGCATGCATGTGTAGGTAGCCTCTGAATTAGTCATCAAATAAATTAATGATGACTTTATCATCTGAAATACAAAATTTTACCCCTAATGCATAACGCCATCCATCTAATAGACAAGTTTCTATGTCATCTTGAATTTACTCAATTACCTCTATCATAGAATGGATGAGTCAAACACTTAAATAGTCTAGCAACATCTCAAGAAAAAACATCACTTGGATGACCTAATCAGTCATGTGGCACATTAGAGAGTAATATCACCTCCATGTTAGAGGATTATTTAAACCAATAAGAAAACAAGATGGATTTTTTTATTCTATACTCAGAACCAAGTGTTTCTTAACAATAGAGGAAACATCCTACTAGATGACTCCCTTTGTTGAGTTCCCCTAGCATGGAGTTCATCCATCCAAGTGAGAAGAGCATGAGAATATCCATTAGATTACAATATAGATTACACTCTAGAGTGGGAATTACATTCACAAGAAACTCTACAGAATTGGGTTTCAGCGAATTACCCTCTTTTATATTCAATGAGACATTATTTCCCTTGTTATATGGGTGGTTCATGCTAGGTCATTTCACACCCACTAGGTTGGATTGAATCTATACCACTAGATACAGAGGTTGGGTAACTTCTAGGACACCGTGGTCCTTGACTACATTAGGTATTATGAGAGGTGTCATGCATATCAGATTCATGCAATATTTTTACATTGATCATTATATCTCCTCCACATCATTATGAATTTTTGTACCATTATAGTGTGTTGAGTTGATGTTGTGGGGCCATACCCACAAACAAAAGATCTCTAGTGCATGCTCATTCTGACCATGAATATATTCTTTTATAACTGGGAATAATAAATTCCCATTAAGGAAGTCAAGGATCCATCCATTATCAAATTAAGGATTAAAAAAATCAGTGATATATTCATAATTCCTCACACTATTATCACATAAAACATCACAAAAATTCAGTCAATTTAGATGAATAAGTTGCATGCCTAATAACAAATCTAGTCAACCATACATTTCGCTATCATCATAGAAAAATAAACTGAGAAAGGTGTTCAACCAAACCTTATATAATGGTATACAGAATATGGTAGTTCAGAATAAGAAAATTTTTCCAGGAAAAAAAATCCAATAAAATATGTATATATTAGATGGTGATTCAAAATTCCACCCAGTTGACCTTATACTCACTAATATATGGAACTGAGGTAGTATAACCCATAATGAATTAGTTTTTACAATGCCAAATAGATTTCAGGAATCAAAAGATGCTAAAAATAATGAAATAATTCCATCTTTATGAATTGTGTTTTCTTGATGAAAAAATTATACAAGCCTAGCACAATAAATATATGAAACTAAACAAGTTATCTAGAGAATTCAACAAAAATGTTCACCTCCAATAGTTTTCCCTGTCAGGCATTATATTGTCTCTTGAATGCTAAAGATACCTGGAATGATGCTATAAATGTTTGATACCATGTGGGAACGACCTTAAGAAATTCATAAGTATTATTTCAATGGACCATACTCTTTGTTAAACATTGATAGAGGGATGGTCACACCTCTAACAAAAACCAAGTTTATCAATAATTAGATTACATTATGGGACCACTATAGTTTGAAATATATGACCTTGAATTTGGATTACAAGTATAATAATGATGGTAAAGTATGTATGGGTTACTAATTTATATGTTGTGTGGTGTAGGACTACGTATTCACTCTATTCACGTGAGGTTTTTCAATATTACTCACTATATATATCCTTTTGGAATACTTATCCCTTAGTATAAGGTCCATCAAGTAAAACATAGATCCTTCAATTTTTTCTTTAAGATATTAAACTAATATCCACATTTTGGTTCATTAAAAGTGACCATAAACTACTTGTAAAAAGTTCATTCATGATGACCTTAAACTATTTATCGCTAATAAAGACCGAGTTGTATTGATTGAAACAAAAAAACCTGATTTCCTCAATCCATTTCATCAATCTATAGTCTTACCCACTCTCAAACATTGATTCCTCTTAATCATAAATAAGTTATGTCATTTTCTACATTTAAATAAGGAATACTAACAAATAGGTATGGGATTGTCCAAAAACATTACCATATACCCCAGAACATGTGATTCCTCATAATGAATTTGGGATTCGTCAATTACCTCACTAAAGAGGACCCCCAATTTTTTTTATTCTATGTCATCATATTCCAGAATTACGTGTGGATTGGGATACATAGCGATAGCAATATATTCTTAATATCGTACATTTCATGAATTCATCATCCCTTCTTTCCTTTGGCCATATATATGATCTAAAGATTATTATCTGAAACTATATGTGTTTTTTAGTGTGTGAATGTGGTGAAGGATCGAAATATGCTACTTTCACATTATGCTTTACCTATTCTGTAACATATATATACCGATGGGAAAAACCTTTCCCCAGTCCAAGTACCAGGACATGAAACTATTTTCTACCTTTTCTTCGGTCTAAAAATTATAACCTTAATATATGTATTAATTTTTTTCTGGTACATGTGTTGTGAATTTTACTATATGACCACATTTTATGATGGATTATAACCCTTTCATTCTGTGAAAATACCATCTATTAAAATACTTAGAATGTCTAAGCATAATGAATTTAAAATAATTTCTCATTGTCTAAATATTGTGCCTCTAAGATATTTCTCATGGTCCAAGACATATGAACCTAAACTATATATGTAACACCCAGAGATTTTATGAAAAATATTATTTTTTTAATTTCATTATTGTCTTGTGTTATACGCTACACCAAAAGGAGCTTGCACAACACACATCCTTGACTTTCCTTGCATTACATGCAATTGCGACCTTCCTCGATAGCGCATGTAGTACGCAATACCGAGTTTCACTAAACAACGATATGCTATAAAAAATTATTAAAACTAGTCGTTATGAATAGTAATAACCACTTTTTGAAATTTTTTAAATTTTATTTTTCAAAATGGACTTCATTTTTGATTCGGAATATCGAAATTAGCTTAGGGTGAAATTTTGGTACTTTTCAGATAACTTTCATTTTCTGATGAATAGTGAAAATTACTAAATATTAATAAAAAACACCCTTTTTAATCGAAATAATTAATAGTGATAAATTATTAATTTTAGGGGGTTTAAAGTATATTTAGAATATATTTTTACAATTTAATACAATTTTGGTCATTGGATGTAATTTCATATTTAAACCAGACATAAACAAGTGTCAATCTTTTGATAGTTATTATCTATTAAGAACACGCTATTTGTTTTGACAACGGGAATTAATTTTTAAATTAAGTAATGCAACTGATATGTTTTGAATTTGGTAAAATAGACATCATTTTTGAGTTCATAATATCAAATACAGCTTAGTCCTAATTTTTGGTATTTTTCTGGAAACTTTCATTTTTTGATGAATAGTGAAACCACTAAGTGGTAGATAAAAAAAATGAATTTTTCATAAAACTTATTTTTACCGCTTCTGTGAGTGGAATTTCAAAAACCCAAGAGACACAGTTGATATCAGTAAGTAAAATTTGGTTCAATAATATGAAAATAATTTTTGGTGAATAGTAACTTTTTACTTTTTTTTACCACGGTTAAAAGTAAATAGGGTAATTAAGGGTAAACATGATATTATTATTACCCTAACACATGTCATAATTCTATTGGATAAGTTTAATTCGACCAGAAACAACCTTAGGAATAAAATATGACCATTTAGGCCTACTTGGATTAGATTAGGACATTTATTATTAATTTATTTAAAGAAGGGTTAAAATAGTTAAAATCAATGTTTAATAAGTATAACATTTTTAATATAGTGTTGTATAGAAGATAAATTAGACTATAAATATTCATTAGAAATCTAAAACTATTTCCTACATAATGATATTTTATTTGTAATTTTTATACTTTAAATAAGTTAATTTATTTATGACACAAAGATGATGTAGTAATTATTTTATTAATGAAATATTGACATAATTGATGTATAAATACCTAAATAAATGTAATTTGAGACATTTTATGAATTACACTAATTTTATAGGTTAATATGATATGTGATAATAAATTTAATCAACTTTTTTTGAACTAATCATTCTGTTTTGTGTTTCAAAAACATCAATTACTAAATAGTGTCAAAATTGACAGAAAATAGTTTTTTAAAAAAATATTATATTATTAATTGTTATTTTATTACTAAAAATCAATGGTTCGGACAAATGACTTAGATAATGTTATATATATTAATAATAAACATCTTGGGGTTCTTTTGGCTTCTTATAGTAAGTTTATTAACATTATAGTGTAAGAACACAAAAAGACACGGTAAAAGAAAATTATCTAACTTAATGTTAAATATAAATGATAATGTTAAAATAGGAACCTAAACTTGTCTAAATTATAATGGATGAGAGGATTTAGACCCATACCTACCTTAGCTTATAAATAAATCAATTTTGAGCTATTTAAAACCGAATTTGGCTTTATAATAAAATAATAATTTTGTTTTTCCAAAAGAGCCCCTCTCCTCCCTCATAAAAGGGCACCTCCTCCCTCTCTTCCATACACCACTTTGAACCTTCAATCTCGGCCAACCCCTGAAAAATTCTCTTCTCCACTTCCCAAGAAACATCCTAGTGGTTCTGGTCTTCCTCAAAGACCAATTTTAGTTCCCTAAAAGGAGATCTCAATGAGGCGCTTCAAAGAAGAGGTAATGTCTGTTACCGATTCATTCAACTTTATTTCTTCTTCCAGTTCTTCTTCTTAGGTTGTTTCATTATGAAGTAATAACATTAGTATCACTCATATACTGATATGTTATTATAATTACGAAACAACCCTATTTCACCATCTATCCATCCTACGGAAAACGAAATCACCGCGCGTGCGTACGTACGGAATACCGTCTCCACGCCGTGGTGTAATCCATTTTCCACCACCACCTTACTTGGATGGGTATAATGGTTTAAATAATAAATATATATGATTATTGTAAGGTGATATTGATTCTGAAATAGTATTCATATACTCCAATACAATTCCACGATCATGAGAACGATATCGTCGCTCGTGCGAACGTACGGACTACCGTCTCCACGATGTGATGAGATTCAATCTCCACGTTAACCATTCATGAATGATTATAAAGTATATATAATATGTAATAATGAAATATATGACATAATAATACTACTGGATTTATGTATATATATATCTACGTCATCTACTTAATTCCACTCAATTCAATAAGGAAACGAAAACAGCGTTCATGCGTACGTACGGCCTACCGTCTCCATGAACGGTGTATTTATTTCCATTTATCGATTCATTATATATATGTATATTCTGAATATATATTATATATAAATCATGTTTTATATTCTGGAATTAATTAATCAGGATCTATGTAATCATATGAAGAATTACAAGTCAAAACACGGACGACAAATGAAACTATTTTAACCAAAACGCTCTTTAACATAGAATTTACAAATGAAAGGGTAAAATAAAGTCATAAGTGAACCATATATGATATAATAAAAATGATTATGATTCTGGAATAAGTAAATGAAATTATTTAAATCATTATACCGGAGTTTCGGACACTTACGAAGCAAATCAGACTAAGGTAAGGGAAATATCAGAATCTCATGTTTATCCGAGATTGTTTATACTTTGGTATTTACCAGGGTGTATTTTATCATCCACATCCATGTTTCCTCAATATGTAATATTATTTCCATCCCCCTAAAATTGTTCAAATCCTATTTTACCCTTCGGTGAGTTTTTAGTAAAAGATATGAAATGAATCTTTTGTCATTTTTCATACGAGGTACTTTTTGACTTTTCTGAAAAAACTACGAGAAGAATGTTTTTTTAACTTATATGAAATGAATTTATTTTTAAAACAATATTTCAAAGAATCTTCCTTTACAAGTTATCAAGTTTATTTTTAATCAAATTCTTTTAGTTTAAAATTGTATGACATGTTATGAAAGGGAAAAATATTTTTGAAGTAGAAAGGACATTTTCCTCAAGAATGGAGTTTAAGTGTTTTGTCAAAATTATTTTCCATCTAAGATAATAAATGGTTGTGTTTATATCCCTATTATTACATTGATTTTATTATATTGTGATGGAAATATTTTTATGAATTCTTTTATCTTATAATAATTGTTTTATGATGTCATGATGTTTAAGAATCCAATTTTTATTAGATGGGTTATGCTATGATGTATGGTTTATGATTTTGTGGCACACATGAGAATGGTATCATTATGAGATGGGTGGGACCTATATCTCCCTCCAATGAATTGGGTAATGATTTTATATATCATGAGATAGACATGGCTAGAACGGTAGGTTAAACCAGTTCAGTGAAACAGGACTTAAACGAGGAGTGAACTCGGTTCATAAATGGACTTTGTACACTAAGATAGTCATGGAAATGAGTCATTACTAATAAGAAATGATTCACTATGATTATTTGTGTATGCCAAAAAGTTTCATGTTTTATGTTATGATTATTAGGATTACATTTCACTACTATGATTTATCCAATGTTATGATATTATGATCTGTTTTGCAGGTTAAGATTTCCAAAATGTTATGTTCTTATGAATATGATGTGATTGATATTTCTTTTTTTACCCTTACTGAGCATTTGAGCTCACCCATTTATGTTTTCTTTTCCCCATTATATAAATAATGGTTTTGGGTAATAAAAAAAGGGAAGATCTTTATGGGAGATGTTGAAGATCTTTCACCACGATTAGAAGATTATATTTCGAGTTTCCAAAGACACTAAACTATTACGATCCTTGTGTGTGTGTTTTTCTAATGTACTATGTAGTCTACAAAATTAATGTAATGTCCATGTACATCAAGATTCAGGTCTCTACAGTTAGTATCAGAGGAAAGGATTAGTCAACCTTTGGAAACTAGGATGCAAAAACGTTAGTGAGATCCCTAGAGATATTTCTAAGGTATGTCTATGGATGTCCCTAAGGCTAAGTATAAGTATAGGTTATAGTACTAGAATTACGGTAACCCAAGATGTTAGATATTGAAGTTACTCCCCCTTTATTATATTGTATTCCCAAGCATGATTTTTTCCTGTCACACTATTCTTTTTGGGTTTTAGACGATGGCTGGAACCCGAAAAACCCATGTTGATCAATATAATGGACAATGCAATGATTGTCCTCTTGAACAAACAAATGTTATGGGAGATGGAGTGAAAAATCTTATTGCTATACTTACACAAGATATGAATCATTCTGGACTTCCAAATGAGCAGCAAAGGGAACAATATTTTATTAAGTCCTTCATGAGGCAACGTCTAACTTCTTTCAGTGGGTCTTCTGATCCACTTGTTGCTGAACAATGGATCATTACCACTGAATAGATATTTTCAGTTCTTAAATGTTCTGAACATGATAAAGTCATCTTAGCAGTATATCGTTTGGAAGTTGAAGCTGATCAATGGTGGAATCTTATCAAGAATACGAGGCCAAGAGATGAAATTGAGTCCATGGAATGGGACATGTTCAAGAACTTATTTTTCAATAAGTACATCCGTAGTATTCTTCGAACAAAGATGGAGAAGGAGTTTTTGAACTAAAGTAAAAGGATAATGAATCTATTGGTATATACGAAGCGAATATTACAAGGATTGCAAGGTATGCATCTGGATTTATCATCCGACCTGAAAGTAAAGTTGATCGATTCTTCAGTGGCTTAAAACCAAATCTACGAAGGGCATTACCTATAAGAGACTTTAGTAGCTATAAAGATATTGTGTGTTGTTCTATCAAGGTAGAAATGGAATTTGGTGTTACTTATCCATCTCATAGTTTTGAAAAGAAACTAAAGATGGAGTTCAAGGAGAAATATCAGAATAATGGTGAAAAGAAGATGAATGTTTCCTTATGCTCAAAGTGTGGAAAGAAGCATAGTGGAGATTGTCTTAAAGGGACTAGAAAATGTTTTATGTGTGGAAAAGAAGGTCATCAAGCATCTGAGTGTCGAAGTAATGGAAAAAGGGTTTCTAATGATTTGAATAAATAAAAGACTACAGAGAACGGACCACCAACACTTCAATGCTTCATGTGCAAGGAAATTGGGCCATTATGCTAATAAATTCCCTAATCCAAGGGTTAGTGATGATCGACAGGAGAAACCACTTAAGGAAAAGGACAAAGGGAAGTCACATGTGATCACTATTGGCGATGTTGAATATGACAACAATGTGGTGGAATGATTAAGTGTTTATTTAATGAGATTACAAAATAATGTTTTATATAGTATCGTGGAATATTGGAATATTTATGCATTGGTCTATTGTGGTTTTAAATGGTACTGGTAACCATAGAATGTGATTGAGATATTTTTGGAAAAAAGATGATATGCGCAAAATGAAAGGAAAACGAGAAAATGTAATGTTTGACCATATTCATGAGCTCATGACTGATATAAGGAGAAGGTTATATCATGGTTTGACTATATAGAATTTTTGGATTTTGGTATGTGGAAAGAGTTAACTTTTGATTGCATTCATATTTTCACTATGGTTTAATGGGTATTTATTTTTCAAGAGAATACATGCTTAAGGTATTCACGTGATTGGAATGTGACCAACAAGATATATGGGGGATAAATGAAGGTATTCACATGCTTGGTTGATGACATTTCAAGTAATCATTTTCTTTATACTATGAGCTTGGACCAAATTATTTTAGATAAGCCTAATGATTGGAATGGATTATGTTAGACATAAGTTAGGATAGAACTTTTTTCGATATTATTGATGGGATGTTATAGTAATATAGCTTTAGAAAATGGACAACCTGTAGGATGGGCGACAACCCATCGCGTCGAACAAGGCTGTAGGAATCGAACCCACAAACGAAGAGCGACTCGCCTTTATCGCCTACCACTGGCCTACAGGAAGTCCATGATTAGTAGAAACTAGTTTTATTACGATATAATAAGTATAAGCCCATTTTAGGAACCATATATGATTAATCTCACTATAGATCGACTTATGTATATTTAATAACTTTTTCTAACCTTTTGTTTGAGACAGATGGAATGACCCGTCATTCTATCACATGATCTGCTAACACTTCATCAATAACAAATTCAACATCATTTTTTTAAGAGATGAAGTGGAAATTGTTCAAGGCATGAACAACAGTGAGATTGTAACAAAATAAAGTAAGTATTTATTCTAATTCAAATTCATAAAATTTAGGGAAATGATCTTGAAAACCAAAAATGTTGTCCTAGTGCTCTTATATTTGATGAATCAGATGGTAACTTAGATCGTCACAAATTTATGGCTTTGTGAGTGCTGGCTTTTCATATCCATGTTCTCTACCACTCTCCATCAGAACATGATGGTTAGATTTCTCTTCCATATCCATATTTTCACCTATGTGGAAACCCAGTGATTAGTTTATTTGGGTAACCTTTACATTTCATACTTTTGTTTTTAAAGATTGGTTTTGGTATTCCTTTTTACGATGTGGGTTTCTATTAAAGAAACTTTCGAGTAGCAAACTATTTATAACCCTGACGAATTTCGAGGGCGAAATTCATTTTAAGGGGGTTAGAATGTAACACCCCGAGATTTTATGAAAAATATTATTTTTTAATTTCATTAATGTCTTGTGTTATACGCTACAACAAAAGGAGCTTGGACAACACGCATCCTTGAATTTCCTTGCATTACACGCAATCATGACCTTCCTCGATAGCGTGTGTAGTACGCAATACCGAGTTTCACTAAACAACGATATGCTATTAAAATATTATTAAAATTAGTCATTATGAATAGTAATAACCACTTTTTGAAATTTTGTAAATTTTTTTTTTCAAAATGGACTTCATTTTTTATTCGGAATATCGAAATTAGCTTAGGGTGAAATTTTGGTACTTTTCGGATAACTTTCATTTTCTGATGAATAGTGAAAATTACTAAATTTTAATTAAAAACAACTTTTTTAATCAAAATAATTAATAGTCATAAATTATTAATTTGAGTGGTTTTAAAGTATATTTAGAATATATTTTTACAATTTAATACAATGTTGGTAATTGGATGTAATGTCACATTTATACCAGACATAAACAAGTGTCAATCTTTTGATAGTTATTATCTCTTAAAAACACGCTATTTGTTTTGACGACGGGAATTAATTTTTAAATTAATTAATGCAACTGATATGTTTTGAATTTGGTAAAATAGACATCATTTTTGAGTTCATAATATCAAATATAGCTTAAGCCTAATTTTTGGTATTTTTATGGAAACTTTCATTTTTTGATGAATAGTGAAACCACTAAGTGGTAGTTAAAAAAATGAATTTTTCATAAAACTTAATTTTACCGCTTCTGTGAGTGGAATTTCAAAAATCCGAGAGACATGGTTGATGTCAGTAAGTAAAATGTTGTTCAATGAGATGGAAATAATTTTTTGGTGAATAGTAACTTTTTACTTTTTTTTACCACGGTTAAAAGTAAATAGGGTAATTAAGGGTAAAAATGATATTATTATTACCCTAAAACATGTCCTAATTCTATTGGATAAGTGTAATTCGACCAAAAACAACCTTAGGAATAAAATATGGCCATTTAGGCCCACATGGATTAGATTAGGACATTTATTATTAATTTATTTAAAGAAGGGTTAAAATAGTTATAATCAAAGTTTAATAAGTATATAATTTTTAATATAGTGTTATAAATAAGATAAATTCGACTATAAATATTAATTAGAAAGATAGAAATATTTCCTAAATAATGATATTTTATTTGTAATTTTTAGAATTTATATAAGTTAATTTATTTATGACACAAAGATGATGTAGTAATTATCTTATTAATGAAATATTGACATAATTGATGTATAAATACCCAAATAAATGTAATTTGAGACTTTTTATGGATTCCAATAATTTTATAAATTAATATTACATGTTATTATGAATTTAATTAACTTTTTTAGAACTAATAATTCTGTTATGAGTTTCAAAAAAATCAATTACTAAATAGTGTCAAAATTGATAGAAAATCGTTTTTAAAACAAATATTATATTATTAATTGTTATTTTATTCCTAAAAATCTAAGGATAGGCCAAATGACTTAGATAAGGTTATATATATTAATAATAAACATCTTGAGGTTCGTTTTACTTCTTATAGTAAGTTTATTTACCTTATAGTGTAAGAACACAAAAAGACACGGTAAAAGTAAAATTATCTAACTTAAAGTTAAATATAAATGATAATGTTAAAATAGGAACCTAAACTGGTCTAAATTATATTGGATGAGAGGATTTCGACCCATACCCACCTTATCTTAGAAATAAATCAATTTTGAGCTATTTAAAACCGAATTTGGATTTATAATAAAATAATATTTTTGTTTTTCCAAAAGAGCCCCTCTCCTCCCTCATAAAAGGACACCTCCTCCCTCTCTTCCACACACCACATTGAGCCTTAAAGCTCGGCCAACCCCTGCCAAATTCTCTTCTACACTTCCCTAGAAACACTCTAGTGGTTATGGTCTTCCTCAAAGACCAATTTTAGTGCCCTAAAAGGAGATCTCAAAGAGGCGATTCAAAGAAGAGGTAATGTCTGTTACCGATTCTTTCAACTTTATTTCTTCTTCCACTTATTCTTCTTAGGTTGTTTCATTATGAAGTAATAACATCAGTATAAATCATATACTGATATGTTATTATAATTATGAAACAACCCTATTTCACCATCTATCCATCCTACGGAAAAAGAAATCACTGCGCATGCGTACGTACGGAATACCGTCTCCACGCCGTGTTATAATATATTTTCCACCACCACCTTACATGGATGGGTATAATGGTTTAAATAATAAATATATATGATTATTGTAAAGTGATATTGATTCTGAAATAGTATACATACACTCCAATACGATTCCACGATCATGAGAAAGATATCATCACTCGTGCGAACGTACGGACTACCGTCTCCACGACGTGATGAGATTCATTCTCCATGTTAACCATTCATGAATGAATATAAAGTATATATAATATGTAATAATGAAATATATGACATAATAATACTACTGGAGTTATGTATATATATATCTATGTCATCTACTTAATTCCACTCAATTCAATAAGGTAACGAAAATAGCGTTCATGCGTACGTACGGCCTACCGTCTCCATGAACGGTGTATTTATTTCCATTTATCAATCCATTATATATATGTATATTCTGAATATATATTATATATAAATCATGTTTTATATTCTGTAATTAAGTAATCATGATCTATGTAATCATATGAATAATTACAAGTCAAAACAAGAACGACAAATGAAACGATTTTACCCAAAACGTTCTTTAACATGGAATTTACAAAAGAACGGGTAAACTAAAGTCATACGTGAACCATATATGATATAATAACAATTAGTATGATTATAGAATAATTCAATGACATTATTTAAATCATTATACAGGATTTTCGGACACTTACGAAGGAAATCGGACCTATGGTATGTGAAATATCACAATCTCATTTTTATCCGAGATTGTTTATACTTTGGTGTTTACTGGGTTGTATTTTTTCATCCACATACATGTTTCCTCAATATGTAATATTATTTCCTTCCACCTAAAATTGTTTAAATCCAATTTTACCCTTCGGTGAGTTTTTAGTAAAAGATATGAAAGGAATCTTTTGTCGTTTTTCATACGAGGTACTTTTTGACTTTTCCGACAGAAGTACGAGAAGAATGTTTTTTAACTTATACGGCATGAATGGATTTTTAAAACAATATTTCATAGAATCTTCCTTTACAAGTTTTCAAGTTTATTTTTAATCAAATTCTTTTAGTTTAAAATTGTATGACATGTTAAGAAAGGGAAAAATGTTTTTGAACTAGAAAGGATATCTTCCTCGAGAATGGAGTTCAAGTGTTTTATCAAAATTATTTTCCATCTAAGATAATAAAGGGTTTTGTTTCTATCCCTATTATTACATTGATTTTATTATTTTGTGATGGAAATATTTTTATGAATTCGTTTATCTTATATGAATTGTTTTATGATGTCATGATGTTTAAGAATCCCATTTTTATAAGATGGGTTATGCTATGATGTATGGTTTATGATTTTGTGGCACATATAAGAATGGTATCATTATGAGATGGGTGGGACCTATATCTCCCTCCAATACATTGGGTAATGATTTTATATCTCATGAGATAGACATGGTTGGAACGGCCGGTTAAATCGGTTCAGTGAAACATGACTGAAATGAGGAGTGAACTCGGTTCAGAAATGGACTTTGTCCACTAAGATCCTCATGGAAATGATTCTTGACTAAAAAGAAATGATTCACTATGATTATGTGTGTGTGCCACAAATATTTATGTTTTATGTTCTGATTATTGGGATTACATTTCACTACTATGATTTATCCAATGTTATGATATTATGATCTGTTTTGTAGGTTAAGATTTCCAAAATGTTATGTTCTTATGAATATGATGTGATTGATATTTCTTTTGTTTACCCTTACTGAGCATTTGAGCTCACCATTTTATGTTTCCTTTTTCCCAGGATAAAAAGAAAGGTTTTAGGTAAGAAAAAAAGGGAAGATCTATATGGGAGATGTTGAAGATCATTCACCACGATTAGAAGATTATATTCCGAGTTTCCAAAGACACTAAACTATTACGGTCATTGTGTGTGTGTTTTTCTAATGTACCAAGTATGCCGCAAAAGTAATTTAATGTCCATGTACTTCACGATTTGGGTCTCTATAGTTGGTATCAGAGGAAAGGATTAGTCAACCTTTGGAATCTAGGATGCAAAAGCATTAGTGAGATCCCTAGAGATATTTCTAAGGTATGTCTAAGGATGTCCCTAAGGTTAAGTATAAGTATAGGTTATAGTACTAGAATTACAGTAACCCAAGATGTTAGATATTGAAGTTACTCCCCCTTTATTATATTGTTTTCCCTAGCGTGATTTTTGCCTCTCACACTATTCTTTTTGGGTTTTAGATGATGGTTGGAACCCGAAGGAACCGTGCTGATCAATGTAATGGACAATGCAATGATTGTCCTCCTGAACAAACAAATGTTTTGGGAGATGGAGTGAAAAATCTTATTGCTATACTTACACAAGATATGAATCATTCTGGACTTCCAAATGAGCAGCGAAGGGAACAATATTCTATTGAGTCCTTCATGAGGCAACGTCCACCTTCATTCAGTGGGTCTTCTGATCCACTTGTTACTGAACAATGGATCATTACCACTAAAAAGATATTTTCAGTTCTTCAATGTTCTAAACATGATAAAGTCATCTTAGCTGTATATCGTTTGGAAGGTGAAGCTGATCAATGGTGTAATCTTATCATGAATACGAGTCCAAGAGATGAAATTGAGTCCATGGAATGGGACGAGTTCAAGAACATATTTTTCAGTAAGTACTTCCCTCGTATTTTTCGAACAAAGATGGAGATGGAGTTTCTTGAACTAAAGAAAATGGATGATGAATCTATTGGTATATATGAAGTGAATTTTACAAGGCTTTCAAGGTATGCATCTAGATTTATCATCCAACCAGAAAGTAAAGTTGATCGATTCTTCAGTGGCTTTAAACCAAATCTTTGAAGGTCATTAGCTATAAGAGACTTCAGTAGCTATGAAGAAATTGTGCTTTGTGCTATCAAGGTAGAAATGGAAGTTGGTGTTACTTATCCATCTCATATTTTTGACATGAAACGAAAGATGGAGTTCAAGGAGAAATCTCAGAATAGTGGTGAAAAGAAGATGAATGTTACCTTATGCTGAAAGTGTGGAAAGAAGTATGGTGGAGATTGTCTTAAAGGGACTAGAAAATGTTTTATGTGTGGAAAATAAGGTCATCGTGAAGATGAGTGTCTAAGTAATGAAAAAAGGGTTTCTAATGATGTGAATGAAGGAAAGACTATAGAGAACGCACCACCAACACTTCAATTATTCAAGTGCAAGGAAATGGGGCATTATTCTAATAAATGCCCTAATCCAAGGGTTAGTGATGATAGACAGGAGCAACCACATAAGGAAAATGACAAAGGGAAGTCACATACGATCACTATTGGCGATGTTGAATATGACAACAATGTGGTGGAATGATTAAGTGTTTATGTAATGGGATTCCAAAATAATGTTGTATATAGTATCGTGGAATATTGGTATATTTCTGTATTGGTCTATTGTGGTTTTCAATGGTACTAGTAACCATAGAACGTGATTGTGATATTTTTGGAAAAAAAGATGATATGCGCATAATGAAAGGAAAATTAGAAAATGAAATGTTTGACCGTATTCATGAGCTCATGACTGATATAATGAGAAGGTTATATCATTGTTTGACTATATAGAATTTTTGGATTTTGGTATGTGGAAAGAGTTAACTTTTGACAGCATTCATGTTTTCACTAAGGATTAATGGGTATTCATTTTTCAAGAGAATACATGCTTAAGGTATTCACATGATTGGAATGTGACCAACAAGATATATGGGGGATAAGTGATGGTATTTACATGCTTGGTTGATGGCATTTCAAGTAGTCGTTTTCTTTATACTATGAGCTTGGACTGAAGTATTTTAGATAAGACTAAAGATTGGAATGGATTATGTTGGACATAAGTTAGGATAGAACGTTTTTTGATATTATTGATGAGATGTTATAGTAATATAGCTTTAAAAAAAGGACAACCTGCAGGACGGGCGACAGCCCATCGCATCGGACAAGGCTGTGGGAATCGAACCCACAACTGAAGATCCACTGACCTTTATCGCCTACCACTGGCCTACAAGAAGTCCCTGTTTAGTATAAACTAGTTTTATTATGATATAATAAGTATAAGTCCATTTTAGGAACCATATATGATTAATCTCACTATAGATCGACTTATGTATATTTAATAAATTTTGCTAACCTTTTGTTTGAGACAGAGGGAATGACCCGTCATTCTATCACATGATCTGCTAACACTTCATGAATAACAAATTCAACTTAATTTCTTTAAGAGATGAAGTGTAAATTGTTCAAGGCACGAACAAAAGTGAGATTGTACCAAAATAAAGTAAGTATTTATTCTAATTCAAATTCTTCAACTTTAGGGAAATGATCTTGAAAACAAAAAATGTTGTCCTAGTGCTCTTATATCTGATGAATCAGATGGTACATTAGATCATCACAAATTTATGGCTTTGTGAGTACTGGCTTTTCCATAGCCATGTTCTCTACCACTCTCCATCAGAACATGATGGTTAGATTTCTCTTCCATATGCATATTTTAACCTATGTGGAAACCCAGTGATTAGTTTATTTGGGTAACCATTACGTTTCATTCTATTGTTTTTAAAGATTGGGTTTGGTATTCTATTTTACAATGTGGGTTTCTATTAAAGAAACTTTCGAGTAGTCAACCATTTATAACCCCGACGAATTTCGAGGGCGAAATTCATTTTAAGGGGGGTAGAATGTAACACCCCGAGATTTTATGAAAAATATTATTTTTTAATTTCATTAATGTCTTGTATTATACGCTACACCAGAAAGAGCTTTTACAACACACATCCTTGACTTTCCTTGTATTACACGCAATCACGACCTTCCTCGATAGCGCGTGTAGTACGCAATACCGAGTTTGACTAAACAACGATATGCTATTAAAATATTATTAAAACTAATCATTATGAATAGTAATAACCACTTTTTGAAATTTTTTAAATTTTATTTTTCAAAATGGACTTCATTTTTGATTCGGAATATCGAAATTATCTTAGGGTGAAATTTTGGTACTTTTCGGATAAATTTCATTTTCTGATGAATAGTTAAAATTACTAAATTTTAATTAAAAACAACATTTTTAATCGAAATAATTAATAGTGATAAATTATTAATTTGAGTGGTTTTAAAGTATATTTAGAATATATTCTTACAATTTAATACAATGTTGGTCATTGGATGTAATTTCATATTTAAACTAGACATAAACAAGTCTCAATCTTTTGATTGTTATTATCTCTTAAGAACACACTATTTGTTTTGAGGATGGGAATTAATTTTTAAATTAATTAATTCAACTGATATGTTTTGAATTTGGTAAAATAGACATCATTTTTGAGTTCATAATATCAAATATAGCATAGGCCTGTTTTTTGGTATTTTTCTGGAAACTTTAATTTTTTGATGAATAGTGAAACCACTAAGTGGTAGTTAAAAAAAATAAATTTTTCATAAAACATAATTTTACCGCTCCTGTGAGTGGAATTTCAAAAAACCGAGAGACACGGTTGATTTCAATATGTAAAATGTGGTTCAATGAGATGAAAATAATTTTTGGTGAATAGTAACTTTTTATTTTTTTTACCGCATTTAAAAAGTAAATAGGGTAATGAAGGGTAAAAATGACATTATTATTACCCTAACACATGTCATAATTCTATTGGATTAGTGTAATTCGACCAAAAACAACCTTAGGAATAAAATATGACCATTTGGGCCCACTTGGATTAGATTAGGACATTTATTATTAATTTATTTAAAGAAGGGTTAAAATAGTTAAAATCAATGTTTAATAAGTATATCATTTTTAATATACGGTTATACATAAGATAAATTCGACTATAAATATTAATTAGAAAGATAAAAAGTGTTCTTACATAATGATATTTTATTTGTAATTTTAATACTTTAAATAAGTTAATGTATTTATGACACCAAGATGATGTAGTAATTATCCAATTAATGAAATATTGACATAATTGATGTTATAAATTCCCAAATAAATGTAATCTGAGACTTTTTATGAATTTCATTAATTTTATAGGTTAATATGAAATGTTATTATTGATTTAATTAACTTCTTTCTAACTAATCAGTCTGTTATGAGTTTCAAAAGAATTAATTACAAAATAGTGTCAAAATTGACATAAAATAGTTTGTAAAACAAATATTATATTATTAATTGTTATTTTTTTCCAAAAAATCTAAGGTTCGTCCAAATGACTTAGATACGGTTATATATATTAATAATAAACAAGTTGGGGTTCTTTTGGCTTATTATAGTAAGTTTATTAACCATATAGTGTAAGAACACATAATGACACGGTAAAAGTAAAATTATCTTACTTAAAGTTAAATATAAATGATAAGGTTAAAATAGGAACCTAAATTTGTTTAAATTATATTGGATGAGCGGATATCGACCCATAACCAACTTATCTTAGAAATAAATTAATTTGGAGCTATTTAAAACCGAATTTGGCTTTATAATAAAATAATATTTTTAGTTTTTCCAAAATACCCCCTCTCCTCCCTTATAAAAGGGCACCTCCTCCCTCTCATCCTCACACTACTTGGAGCCTTCAAGCTCAGCCAAAACCTGCCAAATTCTCTTCTACACTTCCATAGAAACATCCAACAGGTTCTGGTCTTCCTCAAAGACCAATTTTAGTGCCCTAAAAGGAGATCTCAAAGAGGCGCTTCAAAGAAGAGGTAATGTCCGTTACCGATTCTTTCAACTTTATTTCTTCTTCCACTTCTTCTTATTAGGTTGTTTCATTATGATGTAATAACATCCATATCACTCATATACTGATATTTTATTATAATTATGAAACAACCCTATTTCACCATCTATCCATCCTACGGAAAACGAAATCACCGTGCGTGCGTACGTACGGAATACCATCTCCACGCCGTGGTGTAATCTATTTTCCACTACCACCATACTTGGATGGGTATAATGGTTTACATAATAACAATATATGATTATTGTAAAGTTATATTGATTCTTCAATAGTATACATACACTCCAATACAATTCCACGATCATGAGAATGATATCATCGCTTGTGCGTACGTACGGACTACCATCTCCACGGCGTGATGAGATTCATTCTCCACGTCAACATGGTCTTCTTCATCCCTAGTGTTCTAGTAATCCTATTCCTCCACCTTCAAAAACTACATATGGGTTGATTCTCATCCACATTTGATACATTTTTTCCCGAAGACATAACATCAATAGGCCCATGTCCAGATTCACCACAAATCTCTCAATTACATGTGGGTTTCATCCCCACAAAATATCCTCATTGTCATCCTTCCTAGGTGTAAGCCCCATTAATTTAACTTAGCCTGTCAATGAGATATCATTCCCTCATAACATGAAATGTGAAAGAAAATCCTGGTCAGATAAATGTTAAATCCCTTCTAGTGTCATTCTCACATGATTATAAAATATTATTTTACCCCATATTTAATCATATTTAATCTTTAAGAGATATGGATTTGTTATATTTGAAATGATGATGCTCCATGTGATGAATATGGGAGGAAAAAACCCCAAAATCCATAGCACAGGATGTTAAACACCATCCTTACCAAGGTTAAGTTCAAGATCGATCTATCTCCAAATGATATGATTTAATACCCTTGTTGGAAAGTGTATCCCCCTTTTATAATTATCATACAACCATGCCAGGTTCAAAAACAATGTTTGGATACATTCCCATCCTCATGGTATATGTATTGACAACTATATATTTTATCTTGTGTCTAGCCCCTTCATCATTGCATTGTGAGGTCTTTCATCACCTTCCAATTTCATGATGTTAAAATATAGGATAGTTTTTCATTGTTTAACAGGGTATATATTCATTTTTCTATTCATTCATGTCAGTTTATCACTTTTTTTGAGTCACATAAACCATCTTAAGACAATCTTATCCCTTATTCAAAGCTACCTGAACTTAAACTACAAACTAACACTATAGTCCTTTCTATATACATATAAATTGGTAGTATCCTTAGTCCAATATTTACAACATTAAACTGCCAACCCTAGCGTCTTTAGTGAACACTTTTAAACTATAGCATTACCATGTATTACTTAAATGATCCTCAGCATAAAAAGTGTATCACGTGTTTTAAACTCGTTCATCTATCTATCCAACATTTTTTCACCTCATCTAAACCTGTCGAGGGTATGAACCTATGTTTTCAAATTGTATAGTAGTTTTTCCCATTTATCTTTTATCATCGTTTTTTATATCCTGGTCATGGAAATCACCATCACCCATGTAGGATTTGGAAGCCACTAAAATCCCTCACTGTGTAATCCTTTGTGAGAAAAAGGAACCTCAACTTCTTCTTTTTTCCCACAATTAGTGTGGTTCAAATAGGCTTAACAGACAGGAGGGGGTTGTCCCCAAGCAAGACCGAGACACATGAGTTCTACTTGGTTAAAAGACCATAAAACTAAACTAATATGTTGTGTCCAAACATCATGGCATTGAAATGTATTCAAGTCTCCTTAGGAATGTGTTTCACATTGTGGGGCCCCCTTATCCCTTACCCACATTAGTTTGTTAACTCCATCACACTACACATATTCAGTATAGATTCCACAAATTGTCTAAGAATCATGAACTTAAACTATATGTGAATGTTCATGGAGTTGTTATTTTCATAACGGGGTGTATTAATAGGCCTCTATATTCATGTTAGGATAACTCCCTATGATGTTTTTATTTTAATTAGATACATTCTCCCACATGTTCCATACATTATGACCAAAAAACATTTTCACTTGGTATAAACTCCGTGAACATAAAATAAGGTCCCATGTATAAACATAATGACTCAAAACAATATGTGAATATTATTAGGAGTATGTTTTGTATCATTTAGTATCCTTGGACCTCAATTAATTTCTTCGGTTTCACTCCTCTATGCTACATAAGTCCTTAGAGGGTACCCACATGATGTCTAAGCATTATGGCCTTAAATTAAAATTCATGGTCTACACTATATAACCTTAAACTATAATTAAATTATCCCTAGTATTTACCATAGACCATTGGAATATCCAAGGACCCTCTATTTAGGTATGGTTACTACTAATATGTTTCATGTAAAACACTACAGGGTGCTCAAGGGACGGATGTCTATGATGTTAATATCATAGCTGACCCCAAGTCAAGCATCATGACATTAAACTGTGTGTAGAATGTATCTCAGAATGTGTTTAATAGTGTGGGTACCTTTTTATACCTCCATTTTGGACTGAACTTTCATTATTCCATGCTAAAAATATCTATTTAGATGAATCATCCTATGTTCTAAATATCACGACCATAAACTGTGATGACTCTCTGGAGATACAATTTACAGCACTAGGTTGTATAAGTATCTCTTTCCATATTGGCCTTTACAGGACCAATCTCAATGTTCGACACTAATGTACCCTTCAATATTGTATATTAGATTGGTATTACTTACATCTATTCCCTTTTTAAAAATCACATGATGTTAAACTGTGTGGTACATCCTAATCATGTGAAGATAAACATTGCGATACATCCAAATCACATGACATGAAACAATACAATAGAACATCTTCACCACATGAGGTTAAACTATAATCCCAACATCCATTCCATATGGAATTAGACTCCATTTTAATTGTTCACATTGGATTATGTAAGACTATTATGTTTCTTAGGACCATTCCTAACATTCCATACCCTCTAGTATCAATCCACTTCTATATCGTTCATATTATCCAACCTTTGCATGGTAACTATGATGACCCCCCATAGAGGATGAGATTGTATTTTGTTCATACTATTATTCAAACCCTAATGTGTCCTATGTCATGTTCGCATAATTTATGAATTATTAGAATCCATTCAAACATTCGATTTCTTTGTCACCATGCTTCATGTGTCCCTCTATTTGGTTCCCAAACCTTTTCCACATTGAAATTGTCCCCTAAATAGCAACAAAGACTAGCCAGAATGGATCTCCTACAATCATAGGAAAACACCCTAGAAGGATTTAGATGACATTAGGAGACATGGAATATGTTTTTAACATGGGAATCATTTTACCTTGATTTATTTATATTCATTCCTAGATAAAAATATATATTCTGTTTTTTCATCATAGTTACAAGTTATCCCATATAACCTTAACATTCTAGTTGTGTTGTATATTTTAGGGTGTCTTGATTCCAACTCCATATAAATGTTTTCTTGAGTATAATTCAATGCCCCTATTATTACCCCGTTCCTTTATAAGTGCATGTTGGAAAATAATGTTTGACGTTCATAGAACCACCACTTTCAAGAAATGACCCCCCTCATCCTGAACACTCCCAATGATTAAGAAGCAAGCCCAAACACTAAATGCTTGAATATTTTCTAGCACTCTAATATGACTGAGAAATAACATGACGGTCGCATGTTTCTCACACATTAAATGACTGACATGATCTTATTTATTTTTTTTTGGTTATTTCATTAATATGAATATAGTACAATGATTTTGAAAATGAAACATGTGAAAACATATTGGAGTTTAAAACAAACAAAGAAAATTTTCCTTGGGTCATCCACATATTTGAAGATTTCCTTTGATAAAATAAATTAGAGGTTTACCCTACTAATCAAGAACTCAAGATAATCTAACATCTTCTTGTTGGCCTCCATGGTACGATGACACCCCTCTAGGTTTTCATTATCCTCATCAAATTTGGGAAACATATTCCACACTAACCCTCATTCGGTTCTACTCATCCCAACACTTAGCTATGAAGAACGTATCTATACACCACTTTGGTCTCAAATGACATAAACCAGGTCATCAGACTATGGTCAATATAATCTTGATATGTGGTGGTGAATGAATGATCCTACACCAACCCTTCTTTGTCAGTGATCTTCCTTTCATCTACTATGGGTTCTTTAGAACTCTTGGCCTTATTCCTCTTCTGTATGATGACAATAAACTAAAATTTATCATGCCCTCACACAACAAGGAGGTCCCGAGCCAGTGTTTTATGGTTGGTAGAGTCCATAGAAACATTACATAGGATGAACAACCAATGTTTCAGGAATACCACCTATGGTGGAAGTTCTTCTATCATAGTGTTGGAGATAAAATTCTGCACATACCTCCATGCAATGAAATATTGAGTAAGGTTATAATTAGCGGCCTCCAAGTCAGAATCCACAATGTCATCCAGAGGTGTAGGTTCATATAAATGAATTATCCGCAACACAATAGTTATTGAATCATTTTTGTACACTTCCTCATGCGTGATCAGCTGAAAATCTATTCCTAGACCAATGAATTGATTCATTATGACCTCTTGGTGGTAGGAATAATCCTTTGTTTCCATATATAGAAACACCAAGGTTGCTGCAACAATTCCAGTCTCCTAGACCACCCCTTCTAGTGTTTTGATCATAGCCTCTTCCCCTATAGCCTCCCCTAATAGAAATTTATAGAGAGTAACATCCAACGTCACCTCCCTAATATCATTGGTTATTGGTACAATATCCACCTCATTTGTCATGCCTTCAACCTCAATAGTCACCTTAGGTGGATCCTCCATTATCGTCACTTCCATCAAAACATTTTATAACCAAATAATTGGACATACCTAGACCTGTTATTAATGGGAACTATATCAATATTCGTCTATAGTGTTACATCCATGTTTGGCCCATTCTATGAAAAATATACTAGAAGAATAGTGCCCCCAATTTCCTCCTCAAACACTAGTGTTGTGGACTTGGATGTTGACATTGGTAGGTGAGAAACAAGCACAATGGGAGAATATATATAAAAATGATCCAGTTAAGAATAGAATGGAAAATAATAAGTGAAAATGGTGAGATAAAGATGTGGCTTACGCGAATAGTGTATCTTGATAAGGGGTTCTTGGTGATTCATTGGAAGTCCCCCTCATGGGAATTCTCCCAATCATTATTGAATCAGTCATAGGTGTTGCGTGAAATGATGATTAAATTCCCATAACCCCAACATCATGGATAGCCTCCTCCATCAACCCACTAAGGGTTGAGGTTACTTGTCCATATACCTAAAGGTCAGTATCGAACCATCAATTAATCATGTTCACCGATTCATTCACAAGTAATAGATGGAAATACAAATAATATTAAGGGATGATTGTCATTCAAAAAGATTGAAAATATAAGGATATTTGGGTGATTGGTAGTAGGATATATATCTTCAGATAAGTCATTGTCGGCATCTCTACCCTATGACTCTTCTGATTCTTCTCCCTATGACATGATAGTATCTATGTGGCCCATTAAAATAGATGGAGGGGAATACATACCATGAAACACCCTCACCTATTCATTAAATGTAATTGTGGTACCACATGAGTAGACCACATCGTCTATCTCATTTATTTATTGCATCACATTGGCATGAGGAATACAAGATCCTTCCCTAACATGACCTAGAAAAGGGAAGAATATCCCACAACTGATGATTTTTTTCCACACTCCTAGAGGTGTGGTGAGATACTTATGAGTCCCCAAATCATAGGGGATTTGGGATAGATAGTGTCCCAATGAATTTTTGGGTAGTGTACTTGCTTTCCCAGGTCGTGGACATGTACCCTCAGGATCACCACAGTGGCCTCTCCATCCTCCCATGACTACTATCCTGGTATAAATGTATATGATTCTACTTATACACTACATCAGGCCTCTTCATGTGATCCCCTTATGATAACATCTCTTCCCACCAAAACAATCATGCCACCATACCATGATTTGATCACCCTTCTCCCATAACCCAACATGTTTTGGGCCTCTCCTTCACCAATCGGGGTGTTTTGGTACCTCACCATCTACCCCGTATGATCACTCTCCCATCTCAGCACGTATTTGATGATGAATTCATAGGAAAATGTGGGTAGTAGATGTTTTTGTCTCTATATTCTTTCCTCACATGTAAAAATATACCATATTCGCCTTAGAAACTATTGATGGATTTCTTGAAAACCATCCCATGTAAACCATGGGGATCGGCTGTTGTATGAAGCATAACTACATTGCAAACCGATGCGGGTTGTACGTATTATATAACACAATATAGTATTCCTTTACTAATTGTAACCGACCATGGAAGGCCACGAGGTATGATCACTACTCGATGGTTCCTTCACCGTCATCAGATTTCAGCGCCTTTGTAATGGGGAAAATGTGAAACAAGAATCACTCTGCTGGCCTGACTATTTCCAGTGTTCCCACCAGACCCAACTTGAGTGGGAAAGTACAAGTAATGTTATAATTAGCCATTCATATGTACATAATTGAAGGTTATATGGGGGTTTTATATTCATATCCCCTCATTTGCGTGGCTAGAAATTTTTACAAAAAAACAGAGGGTCCAATAAATTTGAAATAGATTCTCCACTCACAGATAGGGTGGAGAACCATATATATATTCTCCAATATTGGTATAACCAATTTGAGGTTTTCCCCCATCGGCAACATCTCTAACATAATAATGGTGCTTGAATTTCCCCCCATATGTATATCACTTATAGGGAGAATCTACCTGCAAATGAGTGCGACAATGAACCCCTTCATCCGGACCACTAGTGCACCATACTTGATGTGGCCTCACTATGTATTCCAATGACTCTAATCTAATATCCTCTAATAAGAGTGATCCTTTCCCCATTGGTATTTCCTAGAGAATGTGCATTTCTAACCTGATATATTCTTTATTGGAACCTCCCCTTGAATAAATCCTTTACTGAATCATTCTGGTTGAACCTATACAATTTCTTGATTGGGATGTCTATCATCCCCTACTTTTCATTGATAGTCCCTTAAAAAAATTTCATCAATGTGTTCACAAGAACTAGAAACTAATCATGGACCACCAATACATTCTATTCTAGGAGGAACTCCTCATACATTTCTCAAAGATTAGGATCCTATCAATTTAGAGATGATTCTAATATATGATTCCCACCTCCCCATAATGAAGATTGAATGTGCTGGTCCATGGAGAAGAGCCTCTCCTCACATCTGGTATGATGTACCAGTGTTTTAGACATGAATCACGGTGTCCCATGATTATTCTCATAGCATCACTTTTGTAGATATTTGATGAATTTGTAGAACAATGCACACACCCAATAGGCCTTCCCCAATTCATTGGTGAAATTGACTCCCTAGTATTGGTCCCAGTTGTCTATCCACCCCTACCTGGACCCCCCAAACCAGTATTGAAAATTTCATCATTCTAGAGGGATGATAATACATCTTCTAAATTCTAATATATGATATAGTTGACATGGTTTTAGATAGAATCCACCATGAGTTGATCAAATCCCATCGTGATATATCCTCCAGTAGACATATGCCACTTATATATTCTGGATGATCTTATGAAAAAATAGGAAGGATTATCCATACACACCTCATTCATGAGTACATCATCCCTATTCCCAAATACATAAATTAGAATCCTATTTCACAATAAATATTCCTTTTTATATTTTTTTTATTAGTGTAATGAGTGGCTCGTGGTCTGATATGCATTGAATACTCTACCAGATCACGATATTCCATGACATTTCATCTTGATGAGAATCTATATCACTAGATCCTTAAGTATATATTTATTTAAATATATATTATTATTATAGGTTCTATTGATGAACCTATATTCATAGAAATTTGGTTCATAGGGATTTGTTTGTGTATCATAGCACGCAGAGCTCAGTTTGGGATGTTGGGTTCCTAGAGCACTACTCATAGTGAGTTTTTCGCAGAGCTAGTCTCACATAGAAGGTGAACATAATGTTTAACAAATATTGAAATCAAAAATCACATATGAAGGGTTTCATCTTCATGAAATAATAGAATGTTATTTTCTACATGTGAATTTATAGTGGCCCTCTTAGGGACTCTCTAATATTTATATGGTCCTTAATAAGTCTTAAATGTGAATAGTTTGGGTGAATGATCTATGAAATTGGGAGTTGATTACAAACTTCTTGGAAATTATCACATTAAATCTGAACCTCCTTCTCCTTAATATCTCCCATTCATTGGGGTAATTTTTCGGTGTTTATGTGCATGTAATGTATGAGTAGTTTAGGAATGCATGACCATTTTGGGGTGAGTCTAAGCCAGGATAGCCCAAAAAATATATAATTGATAATTTTATAAAGAATACCGCCTTCAAGGGTGGATGGAGATCACGAGTCTCCATCAAAGAGACTATGTATTATGAACATGTCAATAAATGATGATGATCTCAATGCCCTGTGAATTTGACATCGCAGAGCACTCTGTGAATGTAAAAATCCATGAAAATAATATTTTTGAAGAGAAATTAAAATTTGAGCAGTGAATACAATTGTGAAGATCATATTTCATTGTGATAACCTCTATTAATCATGAAACCATATGGCCATAAATACCCCCATATGTCTAATATTTAAGCGTACATTGACCATTATACTTTCAAAAGAAATCCAAATTTGAAGACTTCTTAAGAATCATTTATGAAAGAGAGAATTGATCACATAAGGTATCCAGTCGTCATGAAACAACCTAGATTTTCTTCTTGATATCCTCCTTATATTTTGAGAATACCATTCAATAAATCCTAATATCTTCATTGAATATTAATTACCTTTGAGGTACACGAGGCTTCTTGAAACAATTATCCTTCAAAATGAAGTCCCCCTTTGAATCTAGACATCACTTTGGGGTAAGGAAACCGTATTTCATAAAGAATACCATTAAAAAATCCCCTATCCTTTGTAAGTATATTTAGTTTCCCAAAGAACCTCACTATAGGACCCAAATATTTGGGAGATCTCTATCTTAGTTCCCATCATGGTTCCTCCTTTCTACTAACATCCCATTATGAAGTTCGAATTTAGTGACACTCAGTCATGTTTCCTCCCAGTACAGTCCATGTGTTCCATGGGACCCAATTTTAAGTTTTTCTTCTAATAATATGTTCTATGATTAAATTTTCATCTAATAAAAGGGAATCTAATATGTCCCTCATGAATGAACAATCCTTGAAATTTGTGATAACAGCGTGTTCCATACAGATGTGCATGATCAGTGGTCATATATGATTTAGAAGTTTGGATTTATTCCCCCATGTCCAATATTTGTTACATAAAAGATCCTTTTACATGTCATATGATGTTAAAATGAAAGTATATTTCCACCTGACATGATGGAAAACTATAGGCTTGTCATATCTGATGAACATAGGATTCCCTATATGTGATAATCATGGGATGAAACCCTCTTCTATCATGGACCACAAAGTATCACATCTTGGGGGATTCCATGTCTAATTCCCACACCATGATTCCTTACCATATGATGAGACACCAATAATTAAAATATTTCTTGCATAATCCCTGCAAAATTCATCAAAAAATAATCCCCATTGAATGTAAAACCTTGATATGTATGTCCAACACCATCTCTCATTGATTTTAATTTCATGATATGAGCATCCATACCACTTGATGTAAAAAAACATGAATATGTCCTTTCACATGAAATTAAAAAACAATATCCAACTATGTATGTTTTGAACCATATCATCCAAACCTTATACATTGGACACCTATATTAGTTTCAATACTAACATTGGAAAACATAGGGGTGACATATTCCTTTCTATGAAAACACATTTGGATCACCCTTACAAGGAATTAAATCCACATTAGTGAACCAAATAGTGACATCTTTCCTCATATGGAAACACCTCTGCACACACCTCATAGGGTGTTAAATTTATATTCATAAACTCAGGAGTTATATCTTACCACCAGGGGAGACACCCCTGGATCTGCCTCATAGGGAATTCGATCCACATTGGAATAATGGGTGTCAGAAATTCCTTCCAAGGGGCATAGAACTAGATCCTCCTCATAGGGAATTCAATACAAGTCAGTATTATATATTGGTGTTCCCTTCTAGGGATACACCTAAGGATATACCTCCCACAACATATGATTATAGATAATGGTAAACTATTCAAGTGTTTCCTCATGGGGATATACCAACATCTTTATTCTCCACAGGATGTTAAACTAGTTCCCCAGTTTATCTCTACAAGATGTCCAGTTCCATCTCCATAGAAGGAAGAAAAATATGGCATAACCCAAAACTCATACCCTATGAAATATTCAAGGGGATCCAGAAGGAAAAATAATTTAAATATATACTCCGAAGGAATTAATTACCCCATGAAAAACAGGGATTTCCTTGGGTTATGAATATAAGATTCCTCATATGATATTCCCTGAAAATTGGATGATTCGCATGTGAGAAATGCAACCAATTTAAATAAATTCCCATAGATTCTAAACATGAATACTCCCCTGACTAATGATTAACATTGTTTCATGACATAATCATTTCATTTAACTAAATTCACCAAATATATGTACCCATTAATTATTTGCTGACAAATGACTTATTCTTTGAGGGAGACCTGGAGTAGGAAACGTCCTCTAAGGAGGAATCCATGGACAGAGAAACCAAAAACCCTTTATCCCATTTGGATTAAGGAGAGAAAAAACTATAATAAAATTGATGAAACCCACCCACCATGGGAATTGAGAATGTGTGGACAAGAAAAAATGCACCAATAATGGTCCCTCGGGAAGGCGTCAAAAACAATAACATTCTTAGGTTATGTATTCCATGAAATTTCCTGAGAAAGAAATGAGCCATGGGAATAAAATATCCATGGATTAAATTCTTATTGATTAACTAGATCAATATAGGACAACCCTAAAGGGTTTCATTATTTCCAACATTGAAATGTCTGAAATCAATGATGTTAGAGTCATATTGAAGGTAAATGTGGAGTTGTACCATTTGAAAACAATATATATCCAACTCATCTATTTGGTAAGTGTAATCTAATATTATAAGTATTCAATACAATCATAGGATTCAAAAGAAAAATTAATCCACAGATAAATATTTTTTCTATAACCAAACAATCACTATCCATGACTAGGAACCACTCTAATAGATAAATAATCTCCAACATTAAACTATAATGGTATACTATTATGAATAGTATATGATTTATGGTCATTTTATCATATATTAACCCATTGGAGAATAACATGAACCATTTCTATGATATTTATACTAGTTCCCACCCATTTATTTTTGACTCTATGACCCCATTATAGTATAATTAATAACCAATATATTAACCCTAAATTAATCAAATGTGATTATACCAATACTATAGTGAACAAAATGTCTATAATAAAAAATGACTACAAACAGGTACCATGTCATGAACCAGGCTGGGTCGCTATCCGACCCAGTGCCTAACCTAGCCCGTGATATGGTCCGAATGGTATTCCCAATACCCACAGGTCGGCACAAGTACCCAGGTATCAAAAGTAACAAGTGGGAATGCTTTACCCCAAATAGGAGACAAAAAAACATATAAGATAAACAAACAAAAGCTATAAAACAATACCAAAGAAGCACATAAAATTGGTCCAAAAGAATGATTACAACTCAGCCCATAAATTCAAGAACACTACAATGAAAATAAAACTAACACATTTATTCACACCATCATGAAACATGAGGAGCCACCTCCTCAAATGACCATCGTCAGACCTGCACGGCAAACCATCGACAACCCAAACCACCATCACTAAGCTTGATTCCCCAACCTTGAATACACTAATGAAAAATATCTTCATACACCCAAAGGTGTATTTAGGGTGTGAGAAAAATTCCTAGTAAGATACCACCGAATAAAAATATTCCATGCCACAACATCAAAAAGAAAATTTTACATAATAAAAAAAAGCTATACTTTTAAAATTGTTTTAAGGAAATCATTTTAAAACTAAAACTCAAAAGAAAAGAGCACTGAATAAAATCCATTTCACATATACTACATTAAAATGGAATAGAAAAATTATAATGAACATTAAAATACTCAAGTTGTCCTCCTTATGATTATGGAAGGAACCACGTCATGTATAGTAGTGCACTGTGGGTAAATCCCCTAAGGTAGATAATATGAATGGTGCGGTAGAGACATCATACCTCTATGTAAAATACCCATAGGAACCACAATAATAAATACTATCATGCATGATACACTAGTAGTGAAACACATCCATTACCTAGTGGTCTCTAATAATCACAAAAGTTTAGTTAGTGTTGTAATGTCAGTCTTGCCAATTGAAACTGGGGTGAAACACTCACGCGACTTCTAGTGTACTAGTCATAATATGCTAACCTAGGTACCTAAGGATTTTCCTTGTGCTCAATCAAGTTCCACATTCACATAATATATCATTTTATCATTTCATAGACCAAACAATACATTACAAACAAATGCCACCACTTACATACCCAAACACCATTTAAAAAAACACACTCAAACCGAAACAATTTCACAACATAATTATCATCACATTAATGACTTGATAATCTATCTAAACAATTAATAGAAAATTTCTAATTGGGACATCATGGTTTTCACATGAAAGATACCTAATTTTCACACAATAAAGACACATAAAATTTAACAAATGGTTAAACATTTCAAACCCCACATCCGCACATCACATTTAATTAAGTAAATTAATGTAAACCATTTATAAAACACATAAGATTAACAAATGAAAGTTTACACCAAGAACATAATTGATCTCATGAATAAACACCAATTTAAGACCAAATTTACAACACATCAATTCCAAAACTTTTTTTCCGCTAATATAACTATTTTAAATATAAATAAAAATGTGTGCAACGAGTTCACCATGCCAAAAGAATAATTTGTTCTTTAAATTTTTTTTATACACTCAAACCTCAAGTGATTTATAAAATATCTCACACATTTATGATATGAACCAAAACCCTTTTCAAGAAACACTACAATATGATACGCATGACACACAACCAATTATTTTCAAGATAAATACATTCCTAACTAAGATACATATTAAACAACTACCGAATCATATTTTTTACACCTAAAATAATTAATTAAATGTTTTAAATAACACTCACCAAAAGTCCCATATGAATTATATGACCATTTTGAAAGGAATACTCAATATCACATGTTCATGACCAAAACATTTCCGAGGACATTTTGTGCCACCCAAAAAATCCTAAAACCCAAATTTATAAACATTGCATAATTGCACTAACCAAATCATAGCCAATATCAATATTAGTAATCCAATTCAAACTATTAAACACATGAACCATTTAGGAAAAACCAAATGCACCACATAATAAATAAAATACATTAATAAATTCAAACAAATATATTAAATTAAATTAATGATTCTAAGGAATAGAAACACTGACCATGATGTAGAAAAACTCAAAATTTGTGTGAAATCGTCAAATTCCAATGCAAAACTTCAATCGCGTTTTGTTTTCGAAACAAAGGACCTAGTGCGAACCCAAAATCAGATATTCGACCCAAAAAATCATGTTAAAGCCCTATAATCAAAACACATACCCACTGGGAAAAAAATACAAAACTCAAGTATAAAGGGGATAAACTTATCCAAAGGGGGTAGATCATGTGGATGAAAAATGGGGTGTCACTGAAGGGTCACCAGATTTGGGGACTTCCGAAGGAGTTGGTGCTGGACACAGGGGGTGTGTGATGGGGGTTCCACGAGTTAGATCACTCTAAATGAGAGGTGATTATTTAGAGGGGTTCAGCTGGATGGGAGGTTATGGAGGGTAGAGAAAGTTCACGACTACGGCGAACATGAAGGGAGTGATGGGGTAGATGGTGGTGCGACTGACTGAGAGAGGTGGCCAGAAGGGAGAGTGGCATGGTGCGATGGCGTGAGGGTAATTGAGGGGGTTCTTTGCGAGGGAGATCCAATGGGAAGGAGAGAATATGGGTCAAGCTTCCAGTGGGGGAGTCACGTGCAGACTAGTAGGGGGAAGATAAACCCAAATGCCACTAGGAAGGGAAAAAAATAAATAAAATAGAAATAAAACTAAAATAAATCCAATTATAATATTTATATAAAATATAGAATAATAATGATAATGATAATAATAATAATAAAATTAAATTAATGGTAATAAAATAAAATAGAAAGTTGAAACTTTTATGATAGTAATGATACTAATAATAATAATAATAACAACATACCTAAATAATAATGATAATATTATTATCATTAAAATAATACATTAATAAATTTGTTTTCATTTGTTTCATTATTAATTAATTTTATTAAATTAATTGAGGCACGGTGGGGTGTGCGGTGAATCGGGTGTGGATGCGTAGCAATACAGGCGAGGCTATGCGGCTTCGACCGTGGTGAGCAGGACATAGTCAAAGACAAAACACAAATTTTAAGAACAGTACTCAAACAATTTATGTCGAACTTCATCTCGAACTACCCGAAGCCAATAAAATTAATAAAATAAATAAATCAAATATTTCATGTGTGAAAATTCTCCCCATCGTCAAGCTTCCCACCCCCAGAAATCCACTACAAGACTGAACCCCAAATTAGCGAAAACACCCCCTTGAGGTTTAAAAAGGATCCCTATAAAAAATACGTATAAAGGGGAAAACACACTATTCATAGATAAATTTTATTAAATGAAAACCACAATATACTCGTAGTAGAATTTTCTCTATGCGTAACCCCCCCCCCCTCAATGAGATAAGACACCTCTTGTTGATTAATCATGGAAAGGAACTCTTTCACCTATGAAAAATATCTTCACAAACTGAAACACCTCACACAACATTAATCAAAAACCACAAAATTTTATTGGAACAATCAAACAAGACCAACCACATCCAAGGAACACTTTTATCACCTACAACCAAGTCATCTCTCGGAATAGAACTACGAGCCAACATGGGAATGCCCGATGGGGCTCCCCACCCTTAGAAACCTACCAAAACACGAGAATAGATTAGAAAACTGATTTGGGGAGGCATGAGTAGAGTCCCCACAATTACAACTGATGAAAGATACAAGAACATTGAAAATTTACCAATAGTGAACAAACAACCCAACACAATGGGGTGGGGAGGGCCAACCCTAATTATCGGGGTGTTAAGATCACTACTGAAGACAGACCAACATCTTCACATCCTTGGAAGAGAACTATTCAAATTTGAGACCAATATACCCCAAAAAACCCCTAAGGACAGCTAAAATCCATTACATCTGGTGAGATACATCCCCCATCAAATTAAAGTAACATGATAAATATTCCTCTTTATAGACCCTTAAAACCTCGCGCACCAAAACAGGTTGTTCAAAATGGAACAACTAGAGAAAAAAATTTAATCTACCTTCACCATCAGTATCAATGATTGAAATAAAGATGGGTCCCATGCACTCCTAGGGTTCCCGACCACACACTAACTTGGCTCCATGGACAATGGATAGATCCTTGATGTTTGATGAATCTTCTTCCTCAAAATAAGGAATTGAAATCTCCCAAATAGAGCTTCTCCTTTTGGAGCTACCCGCAACCACACCGCAACCAATACAAGACCAACAGCACAACACACCACGAAATCCATCTAATCAATAAGGAAAAATTCTACCAAAGAGGAGGTTTAGATAATGAAAATGCATCACCTCTTCGCCTTAACTAAGTAACATAAGAGGGGAAAGTCATTCGAAAAACACTCCCCTATGAATGGAAAAAATAGAACTCCCTAATAGGAGTATATACTCTTATAAAATCAGGGATTTTCGAAAGATCCTACAAAACCCACCCATGATCTTCAAAGAGGAATCACGCTGCAAGATGTCACCAAACATGACTCATACTACTGATGATGTCATTACAAGGAATTCAATTCATCGTTTGGCACTGATAATTCCAATCCACCTTCTCCCTCCACAATTAGAATTCCTTTCACCGTTTCACAGGGAACCATCAGATGTAACGGTGCCAAACATCACACATAACGACTAAGACAACTCAAAGAGACCAAAACACCCTTCAAATCCCCATGTGTCTATCATCCCACTTCATGAGGATCCACTTAGTTGTAAAAAGGAGAGGTGGGATCAATTCTAGAATTCAATAAGAGAGTCCTTTGATCATCTTGAGTGCTTTCTAATAGTGAATTTACCATGGACGCACATCAATCACACATTAAAGATTTAGGGGGGGGATGCACTAGTCAAGATACAAAACCATGGACCCAATAAAACTTCTCCAATGGCCAAGACATACTGTAATAGGACACTAATTGTGTAGGGGGACTACTACAAGGGCTTCCTGAATAACTTTAGAAAAGAAACTAGTAAACACATGCTTTCACACAAAATTAGAAATAAGAATTTAATCTCAACACACAAATCATCCAAATAGGATTATCGGATCGAAATGCCCTACATCAATCATTTAAAAAACACATGAAAACACCACATAATCACAAATTATTAAAAGACCAAATTTTATTTCTACAAATTTTTTTGAAGATAAATGAAGTCTGTGGTTTTCACAAACACCAATGGTGTCCCATGGGCCTCACACATGAATGTTCTCGTTCCACACAGGCACCCACCTCATGTCCATCCAAGCACTCATACACTCATTCCATTAACCAAATCTCTTTCTATATATACACATTCAATTGGTTTCCCATGAGAGAACCAAGGATCAAAACCATACCCTTCCATTAATCAAATCCAAAAAATTCATCCCACACATTTCAAACATCACACCTTATTTTCTTTTTAAATGACATAATTTCAAAACATTTTCCAAGAAAAAAAGAATTTTTACATAAATAATAGAGTTAAAAATAACAAAAACAAATATATGGGGAATGATATAAGAGGATACCAGTGTCGATGGGTGGTTGAGACATGTGGTTGGTGGCTATTCGTCAATCACGCCACCTCTATAGAGAGTATTCTAGGATAGTGTCCCCATCTCCACAAGGATTTTCAGACCCTGCGATCTCACTGGGACCACTGACCCAAATCCCTTTTCATTTCCCTTATACAAGGTTAACCACAAGGAACAACAACTCAGAATACCCACAACATAACCAGGTAACTCGAGTCCTTCCATGAGGTGTGATCTCCATGCACATTGGTCATAGCAAGAACATTGAGTTCCAAAACCCTTAACATTGGTCCACCCTAACACTATACCAATTGAAAAAGGCCCAATAGAGAATCCCAGGATCTGATACCATTCTTTCATTAACCAATCCAGGTCGTTATCTGACACGGAGCCTGACCCAGCCCACGACATGGCCCAAATGGTGTTCATGATCCCCACGGGCGGGCAGAAGTTCTCGTGTATCAAGAGTAACATGTTGGAATAGTTTACCTGAAATAGGTGACAAAAAAAACTAACGAGGTAAAAAAACAAAATCTGGAATAGAATACCAAACAAGACATTAAAATTAGTAAAACTCAATGTTTACAACTCAACCTATAAACCAGAGTAAGATTACAATTAATTGAAAACTAACACATCTATTCACACCTTCATCTAACACAAAGATCCACCTCCTCAATCCACCATCATCCGACCTACACGATAAAAAACATAGATAACCAAATCCAAAATTACTAAGAAACATTCCCCAACCTAGAATACAAAAAAGGAAAATATCTACATACAGAAAAAGGTGTAGGTAGTGTGTGAACCGAATTCCTTGTAGGATACCACCCATTAAGAAGGTTCCATTCCACAACATCAAAAATATAATTTAACATGATTATTTAATACCATACCTTTAAAACTCTTTTATGGATAAAATTTCAATGATAAAAGTAAAAAAACAATAGAGCACTGAAATAAAAACCATTTAAAAAATACTACATTAAAATGGACGAGAAAATTTATAACGAACATGCGCAAACTCAAGTGGTCCTTTATTTGCCGATGGAAGGCACCACATCCTGAATAATATAGCATTGTGAGTATATCCCCTAAGGTAGCTTGTATACGTGGTGTGCTAGAGACATCATACCTCTATGTAAATGGGAAATATTATGAAAAATATTTGACACTCTTGAGAAAAAGAAACTAGTTGGGAAACAAATCTATAACATCATGGTCTTGAATCATCACATAAGTTTGGTTATTGTTGTAACATCAATCCTACCACATGAAACCGGTACGAACCACTCACATGTAATCTTGCATACTCGTCCCAATCTTCCAACCTAGGTACCTAGGGTTTTCCCTTGTGCTCAATCAAGTTTTGAATTCACATAGTATATTGTTTTCTCATATCAAAGACCAAACAAGACATTACACAAAAAATGCACCACTTACATACCAAAACACCATTTAAAAAAACCAAGTCACACTAAAACCATTTCAAAACATAATTAACATCACATGAATGACTTGTTAAACTATCTAAAATAATAATAAAAAATTTATAATTGAATCATCAAGGGTTTCACATGAAATTGACCCAGTTTTCACACAATAGAGACACCAAAAATTGAACACATGTTTAACCCTTTCAAAAACCACATCGACACATCACATTTTATTAAATAAATTCAAGTTAAAAATTTCTAAAATATTTATTATTAAAAAAATAATGTTTACATCATGAACACACATGATCTTAGGAAAAACACCACTTTAAAACTAAATGTATATCACAACCATTCCAAAACATGTTTTCCACAAATCCAACTATTTAAAATTTATATAAAAAGGTCTGAAATAAGTTCAACATGCCAAAATAAATAATTATTCCTTTAAATAATATTTTTTATACACTCACACCTTATGTGCCTTAGATTATATCTGGAACATTTATGATAAAACCTAATACTCTTTTCATGAAACACTACAATATGATTCTAACAACACACAACCAAATATTTTCAAGAAAAATGAATTCCCAACTAAGATACATATTAAAATATTACCAAATAATATTTTCCACCCCTAAAATAATTAATTGGATGTTTCCAAGAACTCTCACAAAATAACCATATGAATGGTTTGACCAATTCAAAATATAATTCTAGTATCACATGTGCATGTAAAAAATATTTACGAGGACATTTCGAACAACCCAACCAACTCCTAAAGAAAATTTTAAAAAATATTTCATCAAAGAAAACACCAAAGCATAGACAATATCTATATTAAAAATCCAATTCCAACATTTAAAAACAAAAACCATATCAAAAACATCAAACACACCACATAATTATACCAAAGAATACATTAATAAATTTAACAAAATATATTAATTTAACATAATGATGCTAAGGTAAAGAAACACCTACATCGGTGTTAGAAACTCATGATTGGTGTAAAATATTCAAATTTGAGTGTGTAACATCAATCTTGTGATGTTTTCACGACAAAGAACCTAGAGAAAACCAAAAATCATGAATTTAAACAAAAAATAACAATTTAAAACCAAAAAACCAGAACACATACTCACTGAAAAAACTCAAATAGAAAGGGAAAGACATATATGATGGGGGTGGTGCACGTGGAATAAGAATAGTGTTTTTGAGAAGGGTCACTGGAGTTGGGGACAACCTAATGTGTAAGCATCAGAAACAGTGGAAACACGATGGGGGTGTTGTGGGTCAGCTCACGCTGGTGGAGGGGCGATAAACCAGGGGGACCGACCGGGCGAGAGGTCAATGAGGGTAGAGGGAGGTTGCGATCGTGGTAGTCTTGGCAGCAGCGGCAAGGTAGTTATCAGGGCGACATATGGTGGGAGGTGACCAGACAGGAGAGTGGCATGGCGCGACGGCGTGAGGGATGTCTCCAGATGAGATAGTGGCGTGGTGTGATGATGTGAGGGAGACTGAGGGGGATCTTCACAGTGGACATCTGACGGGGATGAATGAATGGGAGTCAAGCATCAAGGGGAGGAGTCACGCATAGACCAGTATAGGGGTGGGGGGAGAAACCCTAACCCCACTAGGAAGGGAAAAAATCAAAATAGAAATAAAACTAAATAAAACAAATAATAATATTAAACTAAAATTTGGAATAATAATGGCAATGATAATAATAATAACCAAACTCAATCGATGGTAATAAAATAATTTAAAAATACATAACATTTATAATAATAATCATAATAATAATAATACCATCCAATAATAATAATAATAATAATATTATCATTAAAACAATCCATTAATAATTTTTATTTTATAATTTTTATTTATTAAATAATTTTATTATATTAATTGATCATCAGCAAGGCATTCGGTGAACTGTGAAATGTCGCACGATGACCCAAGCAAAGCCGCACGGCATCAACCATAGTGTGCTAGACTCATTTGAGGACAAACCATGCATTTTTAGAGAAGTACTGAAAATATTTTATGTCGTTGTTCATCCCAGACTACCCAATGCTAAGAAAATTAATAAAATAAATATTTCAATGATGGAAAGTGTGACATTCCTCACCCGTGAACCTCTAATATATTATACATAATAGAAAAATAGGTCCTCAAGAGTATGTATAGTTTGATCATTATAAATATCTATCTATGGATGAAAGGAAATGATATGGAATAATTGAGTTCCAATAGAATGTTGGAGACCTCACCAAACCCTAGATGTAAAACATGGATCAAAATTAGTGATAATAATTATATAAACTCAATGGATTCTCACCACATCCTATAGATACTTCTTAAAAAAACCACGACGTTGATCAATTGTTTACCCACTATGTAGTGGGAGAATTTTATCTCACAATCTACAATCACCTATATAGCATCAAAGCCTTCATGTACTCAAGTTAAACTAGTAAACAATTCCATCAACATTTTCTCCCACTTCTACTGAGGAACATCAAATTGTTATAGAAAACAAAAATGAATAATTTTCTTAGTCATAACCTTAGAGAAGACTAATAATTGAGCAAAAAACTAAGAAATTAAATGTTTTATCTCAAGAAACCAACACTAAAATCTCATTAATTAATAAATATTCATCTACTATGATATATCGGCAATAGATTGATATGTATACCGTGAAGATCCATAAAATAATTTACAAATGGGACCAAAATCCTCCATTGAAACTCCACCTAGTTTTATTCATCCTAATACATTCCCATTGGAGAATCAATAAAGATAACTATGTCTATCTAGTTATCCAAATAGAACCACCCAACATGGATTCCTGCAATTTCTAAAACAGTAATGCCTTATCACCTAAAAAAGACATCCTCTACCTCCAACTTCACCCATATTATGATGTACCCCAAATATTTCTTCCAACACTCTCTATAAATCATTAGGTTCTTATACAACATCACTACATGACATCCTGATCAACACATCATCTACAACATTTCATTTTCCTAGTTTCTATGAAAAATAATACATAATAATAAATGAAATTCATCAATAATCAACATCTTAATGTTATGAAACATCAGGATAAAACAGAACATATAATCTTATGTATTCTAAAATAAAAAAATCTCACTAATGAGCAATGTCACTACAAATTAAAGGAAAACTAAAATTCTATCAACTTGATATTATGGTTGGAATAATTATTATCAATGGTACATAATATATGAGAACCATAATAAACAACTGATATCTACTACCTTAGAATTCAGAGAAAAAAATGATATGAGATACTTTAGAAAATATCAAAATAAAATCCCTCTTCCGGTTGATGAAGAAAAAAAGTGTTAAATAACATCTAGTTTAAGTAATTAAACCATACCAAAAAATGTAAGTCCATAAGAAAAAGCGATCCATTTTGTATAAGGCCCACAAATGAGTCACAAGAGTGTTGGAATCAGCTATGAACCAACTATAATACCCTACAAGAACAAAGAAACTCATCACCTCAACTACTATCATTGGGGATACCTATGAAATGAACTCCTAAATATCTAAAAAAACCATATCTAATCACAAAGGGGATATGAAATTACTCATTAAAAGAAGATATGATCCATGAAATCACACCTTCAAAACGTCAAAAATTGATATTGATGATGAATAACTTCCAACATGGAACCCAAAAGATCCACTTAATATTTGGATTACCCGAGGATGTCATCAATAAAAACAAACATGATATGATCAAAAAATATATCTAAATAATTCATTCACTAAGGACATGAATAAATCAAGACTGTTTTTCATTATTAAAGGCATAAAAACAAACACATGATGGTCATAATTAAATCTTAAATATGATTTTTAATATCCTAATTCCTTACCTAAATAAGATGATATATAAAATTAAAATTGATCATAGGGAAATACCAATCTCTTTTTAGAAAACTTAATATATCATCAATCCCTGGAAAATTGTTGAATTTCATTATTATCACCTATTTCAAGCAATGATAATCAATAAGAGTCGCAACGTGTCCTTGGGGTTCTTCACAAAAAATAAGTACACACTATTGTGAAACACTATACCAAATAAATCATTGATTTATTAAATCATGATGATGTATATTCATATATCGAAATGATAAGGAATCATCCTATATATATATAATTTTAGTTAGGAGAAATTATTATATGTAGATATATCCCAAAATCGATATCCCATCATGGGGGTAGTTCTAGGGCCTTATCGTGAAATACATAGGGTTATATTTCCAAATTATAGGAAGCACTATTTGTTGATCCTATGGTAAACCTAGTATGATCTCATATAATATAAAAGATATCTATGGAATACTCCACTGACCCATCCTAGGGTCTTATTTACTAGTAAACTGGATATTCCCTCCATCGTCATCACAGAACACAACATATCGTATGAATAATTCCATGATAGAAAGAAAGACATAAAACCAATCTATTTTGAGGATATATCCATATGGATAAATATATATAAACACAAAAGTATCCCCAATAGCAGTGTTTTCTCCTCACTAGCTCAACGTCTCTATGTGCTTTATACATATAAGATCAACCTCCAATTGGAATCATATACCGAATGGGATCAGGAATTATCAGCACCTCATATCCCAAATAATGTATAAGGGAAGATGATGTGAAGTGTTTAATATCAATTGAGTCAAAAAAGCATGTACAAATGTGGATAATTAAAAAAGGGTACTAAAAATGAAATCTTCCTCACCTGACATTATGAACTCAATGCCTTGATATTGTTTTCACCATGTATCACAACCTATTTGATCATGATGAATACCACATACTCATATTCAGTTTACTCTCTAACGATGAGTGTGATTTTATGGTTTTCCTCTACATTCTGTGTCTCATCTCTTCTGATGCTAAGCTATAGCATCCTACAACTCCAACAATAGAGAAAAATGCCCCAATGGAAGAACCTAACATGGAAAACCTAGGTAATGTGAACATATTGGAATGTCCATGCAATATCTATCCTCACGACATCATTCTCCTTATGAAAAAAGTGAATTTAATCTGTTAGAAGTTTTTTTCAGTGCTTCCACCCTCAAAAAATGGGATATTGAGTGATGGGACCTACCCGAACCTATATGAATGATCTTCCGTATTGGAAATTGTGAAATCTGGACAAAGAATATGCTTCATAAATAATCTAGATGACTCTTCTCTCATAAGGAAACATTTTTTTCCAGATACTCATTCACTACATCTACTCTCATTTGTACTTTCATATGAGTCATTTTGTATAAATTGGGTGACCTAGAACTAGATAATTGGGTGAAAATACTCTATGAAATTGTCCTCTCTGGCCTACACATCATGAAAAACATATAAAGTTTATCATAGGAGATTCCAATAATGGGTCACAAAATCCCATGCACTACAACTTCTCTGTTAAAGGGTATTTGTCTTGTCGTGACTGGACACATTTTCCATATAATAAAGAAATAATTGTAGGTATTGGCCCATAAAATTCTCCTATAATACAACTCTCTCCTTGTGATATCTAAGGAATATAATCGACAACGTACTCTCAAATAAATGGATAATTATTATGGAAAAATCCTTGGTGATCATTCCAATAATAGGTTCAGATGAATGTTATCCTTACATCCTCTAACTCGTCTTATGTGACTATGTTTGAAATACGACCCCATAACTTTTACAAACTCATAAAAATAACCTATTCTTCATGTCTATAGTAATATTTCATTATTATAGACCCATACACTATGTAAATCTATCAAAAAATCCATTTGAACAACTTCATCACGAACCTGGTGATGACATTAACCTAGATCCAAACCCTTAATATTAAAAAAAGTTAGACGTCATAAAAAAAGAATAAAAAATACATAATTTTAATTAATTAAATGTTTGTTTTGTTTATTTAAGTTTAACCTAATCATAATGTATACCCATTACAGAAAAAGGTGAAAAAAAGAATAATGCAAGTTTATTTCCATGGTCTCAACCTCGCAACCAACATTACATTGTTTAATAGTCCATATATAAATTAATTTCACCTCGACAGATAACATGCAGACTAAAATACCTATGTCTCAGTCAGTATCCCATGTTTACATCAGATACTAAACATATCCGGGAAAACTACCCTTACACCCAATGAAATCACACCAATTCCTCACTTTAAACTCCGTGTAATAACTAAAATCAAACATCTGATACAACTATGACATGACCCCATCCTAGAAATTTGTACCCCTCTTAGGCAGGCAATGAAAGAAGTAGGTTAGTGACTACTCATTTCACTCCTCAATCAGGCCATGTGTTTTTGACCAACGATGAGAGTATAATCATCTACACAAATGGGAGGTAGTATCCTATAATAAAATCACAAAAAAGGGAGAGACAATACCAATACACCAACCATTTCGTGTTCATAAATATTATTGAAGACCCATGTAGAATACATGAAATTTAATATATATAATATAATAAAAAAATAAAATAATAATTTTTAAAATGGTATACTCTACTGCAACCATGAATCCAAAATATATTCTAAAACACAAAATATTACAATATCATGTCTGGTCGTTTACAAAATCCTGACCTAAAAAAGAATATATACAAATATATATTGGGTGAGAATAAAAGAACAATAAATTTTATTTTCCTTAGACCCTCTCATTAAAATGATAATGAAATCATACAAAATCGTAGTGATCAACAAGTGAAATGATCTCATTAAATAAATAGCTGTAATATGATCTCAACCATAAAATGTTTATCCCAAACTAAGTTACACTTATAATATATAATAAAATATAATATTAAAAAATTTCTCCTAATACTGATTCCCCACTATTTTTTCACTTATCCCAAATGTCACATGTCTTACGCCATCTCCCCATGAATAAATATATCCCAAAGACACATGTGATAACATATCAGAACATGAACCTTTTCATCTCATCATCACATCATCCCATTTACAACTCCATATATACTAGTTGAATAGTTTATAGAATCAACCACTTCTGCCATGTCATGTATGATACCTTGATTATTGTACCTTAATCCATCAAAGCCCCTTCACTGAGTATGCACATTGATCCTCCACAACCCATACCCTTAATTGCTATAATATCCATTTGGACAATATATTCAAAGATAAATCTATGTAAAATAACCACAATACATTAATACCATCAACCAAAATATATTGGATATAAAACCACAATGAGGTAAAGTACAAAATACTAAAAACACTAAAGAGTGAGGGAAGATGGGGAAGTCGATGATCAATTCCTTATGAACCTGGATATTGGGGAAAACACCCTCTTATAGTCCACTATGTGTCTGTCACTATATTGATGTTGGTGTGGTACCATATGTATTAATAGAATATATTGGATATATATATCACATAAAAAACTATAGAAACAACCTAGTTCATATATCATTAGAATATAACATCACTCAGATGCACGACTGCTACGACTTGGGACTAGATTTCTTAGAAGCACTAAAGTATAAAAGGGACTACATTAAAGTGTTCCTTTTCTTTTTTAAAATGTTAATTAAGTTAATTAGATCATTAAACAATAATTACAATTAAAATAATTTAATGATATATTTAATTTACGCACAATGTAAATTTGATTCCCCTAATGAAAAATCCAATAGATTCCATAGTTTTTCAACATCATCATTATCATTTTCCTTCTAGTTATAACTAACCATATAGGTTAAAAAATTAATTAACTGTTATCATTACCATTATATAATTCCAGTTAGTCTCAATATACATAATAAACTACCACAAATAGAATAATAACCAAGAACAGCTTGTTTACTTAATACATGGGGAAAATAATAATGATTAACTGAAAAAATATCCATTCGAACTTCAAATAGATGAAAAACACACAATAATATCAAATATATGGTATATATGGTTATTCCTAGTATTCAACTGTTCCATTATCTAGTTTTCATCCCTCAAATAATCATATATATAATCATATATCCCTTAATCACAAGAATTAACTACTACCAAATAAGATTGAACTCCCCACCCATACCTCATCATTCATCCCATACTGGGATCATATCACATGGAAAAGATCATGTCGAGATCAAATCACAGGAACAAAAGAACTCTCCAAAGTCAAGATGTAATATGGGAACAAAAAACAATCAATTAAACCATCATATAAAAATTTGTTCTCAAAACCATAATAAAATAAATTTGGGCCTCAAAAGAAAATAGTCTCTCTCAGCCCAAGATATTTATTATAGTTATCAAAATAACTAGTTTTTATTACATCATGAACACAAAAATTCATTATAATGTTCTCAAACTATTTTAAACCAAATCCATTGTGTATAAAAATACCTTAAATTAATGAACCATCTTTTATTGAATTTTATTATTAAAAGATTTAATTAATAAATAAATCACTAAAATTTATTTTATGATAAATTTCATCAAATATAATTATTTATTCTATTTATATATCATCTTCCAATTATATATGGAATTTAAAATTTAATTAACAATATTATATTTCATCATTTTGATTACAACGTAATTATATGAACCACTATATTTATTTAGCATGCCTCTTTATTAATTCATTTTCTAACCGAAAAATATTTTTTATCATTATTTTATTTACAGATTTTATAAATTAAAAATGTTATTCTAATAATAAACATAGATTCTATAAATAATATCATAGATAATACACTATCATGCAACACATGAGTAAACCCTTATCACAGTGGGAAAAAGATGAGATCTCCAGCCAATTTTATTCGTTAATCTAGTTAAATCATTATTGGGTTAATTCCGCTATCATCTATGGGGAAAAAACAAGGTAATTATAATATTGGGAAAAAATAAAATGGAAAAGTAGTTAATCTCATACCTCAAACATATGACATTATAAAAAATGATAGGGAATGCTAATATGGGTCTTCAATTTCCTCCCACACAAATAATAAATGACCCACCAAGGAAATAATCTCAGAGATTTGTCGAAAAAAATAAGGGAAACACAATTAAAATTATGAAAAACATCTTTTAGACTATGTGAAGAGTGATTGGATAAAAATCTATCAAATAGAGAAGTAACCACATGGAATGATGATGAACATTCCTTGGATTAACCCACATTAGTCTATATAGTATAATGATTTATTATAATTAAAATATGATTACAACACCATAAAAACACAATCTTGGATGTGTATGTTATTAGGGTAAAGAGTGTAAGAATGTGTGGTTATAGTTTCATCATGTGTATTTATAGGAATGGGTTTTTCAAGACCATTATGTATTGACATTAACAACACTACAGAATGGCTTGATATAGGGGAAATTATTATGTAGCATGAGTGACCATGTTGCACCCCTAGGTTAAAACCACACATGCAATCCATGACGAAAATCTTATAAAATGAGATATTGGTTACGATGAAACCATAAACATCGCAACATAGAATCAATTTTTTAGGAATGGGTCTAGTGTACTTCCCAACGCCCCATTCCACATCTACACTTAAGTTAGAAGAACCACCCAAAAACATGACTCCACACTATCCTCACTCTTTTTTATATTACATATCACCAGTGAAGGTCCAAATTTTAATATTCTGTAGCGCGACTTCCACAAAAAATGTAGTATCTGATAACTTCATCCTAATAACCCTTACATAGAAAAAAAGAACCATATTTCTGAAACCTCCAACCTTGTGATGCAGCACGCCCCTCCATGTTATAATTATTAAATTTTTGGATATTGAACCATTCTTAGTCCTGACCTTACCTATAAAACCTCGTTAACACCTCTACTAAACTCTAACAACCAAAACACAGGAATTGAAGTTCCATAAGGAATAGTTCCCTTAAACATGACTATATAAATTAATTGGGAATTCGGAAAAACATTGTGAAACCCATTAAAATATTAAGCAAACATAATAACTGGATAAAATCTATGAGAAAACTCATTATTCCCACACCTATGTGAACAAACTCATTTTGTCCATGTCTGAAATGAACGAACACCCATTATGCCCATAACTATGTGAACATAATTATTATTTTGATTCATGACTATATCATGAGATATTATATTGAAAAAAATCATTGGGGATGATATTATAGCCCACCAATCATCATCCATACATATGTGTACCACTTAAAATCAATAATTATAATTACTTAGATTACCTCATAAAAAATCAATGGGTTTATTCAATGTGTCAAATAACACAACCATAATAATATATCTGATGTTAAAATATCATTTTGAAAAATGATTTATAACATAATAATATATACAAAGGATGATCAAACATCACATAATGAGAGATAAAACAAGGAGGAAACATTTAGATGAAAATAATTTTATTCATGAGACATTTTAAAAATATTTATAATATACAACATTTAAATTACTTTTAAAACACAAGTTTTTGAATGAAAATAGAATACTATTTGAAAATATTATGAAAATTACTTTGATAAAAAAAAGTACATAAAAACACACAATGATTCGAAATAAAAATGTAAAAATGCATTGAAAATTTTACAATCAAAATAATAATAAATAATAAAGACTCTAATAGAAATAATGTTTTCAAAACACTATGTGAAAATTCATTAAAAACATTTTATTTTTTAAAATACATTTATTAATGTATTATTCAAACAAATATAGGTATTTCAAATAGGAAAAGTGAAAATACAGAGTTAAAATTTAATTTTTTGTAAAATATTTACTTATGGAATCATGGAAAAAGACATAAACTTATTAAAATTTCTATTGGAATGGATTAAAAAATATTTTTTCTGAAATAATAAAAACAAACTTTTGAGCATTTTGAAATAACCATACAGAAATATCACATTCATGGAATCATTAGAAAATTATTTTTGAAAATAAATACAGGGAAGAAAATTGATAATCATATACAAAATCAACTATAGTTTCTTCTAGAAAATTGAGAATATTGGAGGGATATAGAAACATTTACATGAAATAAATATACATTAAAAGATCTAAAAATTAATATAGAAAAAATTAAACTATAATTAAAAAATCATAATTATTGACGAAATTTGTGTAATACATGATTTAAAAAATAATGTAGGGTGAAAATATATCCTTAAATAATTATAGGTTTGGATATTTCAATGTTGAAAAATAATATCCAAATAAAAGTGATTATGACCTAAAAATAGATTTAAGTCATGAAAAAACCTTATATCCTTTATCACATTTGAATTAAAACCCCATTAGGGGTATTAATTTAAATAAAACATTGAATATCAATAAATATAATAGTACCATGATAATAAAATTAATTTGGTAATTATTTACACCATTGAATAGAAAAGATGCTATACACCTAAATCATGTCTCGGCGGATTCAAATTTGAGACAATGAAAATCCTTAAATTATTTCGCTTCATAGTTAAATGTTCTCTAACATGTTTTAAGAAAAACATAACTATTATAATATAATATTACAGAAATGTATTTATACAAAACAATTTTTATAATTTTATTTTATAACCATATATATATATTTATATAAGATAGTCTTTTCTAATGTTCTCATATCATGTGTTTACTATTATAATAGTATATAGTAACTTCATATGGGTGGTGTCAGTACTCATTAAACATAGTAATGTAATCAAAAAATAATAATTAATGGAAATTAAGTTAAATAATTATAATTATGAATTAATTTTAAATTTACATTCTTATGTATTGTAATCTTTATCTTTTATGACAAAATCGACAACAAACACATTTTAGAGATTTTAAACCTAAAGGGGGTTTTTATAGATAAATGATTTCTTATATTAAGGTAAATGTTATATTACCAAAAAATAATAATTATTTACATATTTAAGTAATATCATACCATAATTTATTTTTTTATAATCATCCATGATATAATATTTTATCATTATTCATGTAGGTTGTCAAGCCGAGCCAATAAAGAACATTCTTAAGTAGTATGGTGATTTAGGTTAAGGAAGTGTTTTATTTGAAATAATATCACTAAAAAGTAATAGTAATAATTTTATTTTAATATTTTTATGATGGGAAACTATATTTGATAATTTGTTTTCAAATAATGAAAAATGAGAAAAATTGAAAAAATCATACTTTATGGAAGTATTAGTCCTTAAATCTCATGATTAATGTTTCTATAACTAATAAAATGATAGTGGAAAATATTGATAGTATATTACCATTAAATATACTTAAATTAATTATATAAATTATCGAAGGTGTAAATCCAAGCACATGCACTAATGATGAATCTATTTTTCATAGTATATGTTAGTGAATGAATAATGGAAGTATCAATATTATAATAAAAATAAAATCACATTATTATGATGGTTTTATTATTATACTATAGTTACATTTGGTTTAGAAATAAATAAATAACAAAAAATAATTGTTAAAATGTTTAGATACATATATTGAGACCTTGAACATTCTCTTGATGAAGACCATAAATTTTAAGGGCTGGGGCTATTTTAAGGTGACCAAGGAAAATAGATCTTATAAATGACTTAATTTAGAAGATATATTTGTATGTTTTCAAGGATATTTTAAAATATGAATGGATTATTTAATGAGTAGAAGTGATGCCTCTTTTATAACTGACCTGGAGGGACATTTCCATTGAAAAGAATGAATTTAATGTCTTTGAATGGAAAGATGTGAAAGTATGTTGAGTTAAGTTCGATATGGGTGATAGCATATCAAGGAATGACTTTGCAACCTAAAATATTTTCACGAAGGACTAAATGGCATGTTAAATTATTAAAATTCATGACACTATAGAGAAACATTTAAAACACTAATTACTCTTAATTAAATATTAATCACGTAAATTATTTGACAACTAAAATAATAAGTCAAATCTTATTTTCCAATTTATAAATGATTAATTTTAATTTTTAGGAATTTTTTTAAATTTTATTTTTTTAATTGGATGAAAATAACTTTGAAATAATAACATATAATGTGTTGAAACATTTATTTACATGAAAGAAAACATTTGTATCAATGAGATTTTTTAGTAATATTTAACTTTTATTAAACATTAAATTAGTGTTTATTAATTTTTATATATTGTTTAAAAATCATATTATATTTTTTTTATAAAATAGTTTCATTTAATTTTAACAACACAAAATAGTTAGAAAATTGATATTAAATGAAAAGTACACATTTTTCCAAAGTATATAATATTTAAACATGGTTAATTAATAATTATCCCTAAAAAAATCTGAACCTTGTTAGATACTTTTTAAAAAATTAATTAAAATTTAAAACCAATTTAAATTTTATTCAATTGATGAAAACCAACTTTTAAAATATAATTTATATTTTATTAAAAATAATTTTTGAGGAAATATTACTTATTTTCTAAAATATCAAATATAGGATTTTTTTTCATAGATGATATCATAAAATATATAATGAAATATAAAATAAAAGTATTTAGTAATAAAATAGGTTTACTATATTTTTTTATGGTTGTATCTAAGTTATGATTTAAAATCAACATTAATATCAAATAATTTAATTTTCACTATTCACCTAAAAATAAATTATTTTAGAAAAATATCAAAAAATTATATTACGATATTATAACCATGATAAATTCAACAATGAAACTAATTTTACCAAGTTCACATACTAATGTAGATAAATTTATATTTAAAATAAAATTATAAATTAACATGAAAAATATATGTTTTAAAAGTAATAATTTTATAATATATTTACAATTATTGTAAAATTAATTATAAATATTTCAAACATAGAAAATGTACATTTTATCATATAAATATTTTGAATAAAATGATATTTTATTTGTTTCATAACATAACAAATTTTGTTTGATGTTTAGTAAGAATTTTATTTTATTTTGTTCTTATATATTTATATATAATCATTTAGGAACATTTTCCAATTATGTTTAAACTATTTATAACTACTAATTTTTTAAGTCTACAACATTAAAAATTATATAATATTGAGTTTTGTCAAGAATTCACATTGAGGATCTTTTCATGTTTAGTGATTTAGAGAATTCGGTCGTAATTGTTACATTACATCTCAAAAATTACAAAGTAGACCCTTCGACTCTATCCAAAAAAAATTCCCAATAATAAAATTCCGTAAATAAAAGAAGTGTTCTTTTCCTAATAAAAATATTCATTAATACTTAAATTCTCTTACACTTACTTATATCCTATGAAAAACATTTATAAAACATGGGATGATAATCAAAAGCTCGGTAAGGGTTATAAAATAAGGAATGAAAACAGTATAACATCAATACTATCAAATCAATGAAATCATACTTCTCAATCATAAAACATAATCTATTTTACATAACTAATGAAATAGTAAGATCTATGAATAACACATATAAATCATAAATCAAAATGGTAACTTGTGGAATCCATATCATATGTACATTATAGCTTTCACAACTACAAAGGGAGTTATGTTTTGAATATGCATCACAGTATATTTCATAAATATCTTAGGAGAAACATTATTGTTTACCTATTTCATGTTACATGATGGATTGGAGAGCTATATCAGGATCACCCTCCCTTGGTTCGTCATGGAACCACCAGTATTCGTAAACAATGCCCAAGAACCATAATATAATCATTATACATTAAAAATTTAATGGAAATATATCATTTCCACATTCCAATTGCACAATAACATTTGAAGATATTGACATAATAAATGCTCTCTCAAAACTATTTTCAATACCAAAATAAGTAAATAGGGTATATGATATTTATTTTCTTCTTAATAAAATTACGTCTTGTTATCAAATAATGATTACGACAGCAGAAATGTCGGTGTCACCTTGTAAATTAAGAAGAAACATTCCCTTGTCGTTTAGTAAAATACTTCATAAAACAAAAGAATTATTTTTAAACTATTGATTAATATTAATAAAAAATGGTATAATTATACACCATATAAAAAAGTTCATGTATAAACCAAAATATTCTTTAATAAATAGATATTGAGACAAAGTCCTTTACCAAGATTGTATTAATGACGTCAACATTCATCAAATGGGGTAATTATGTGTACAAATAGTATATCCTCACAAAAGAAGGGGAAATTGAAAAAATATATATACAAATAGTGATTCCACACATAACCATGTTATATTATAATAAACTAAATATGTGTAAAACCAAATGAGTGGAAATTGAGTTTATAAATTCCCTTACAAAGGTCATTTTGTAAATAAAATAGATCGATTCTGTGTATTCAATAAAAGTACACATAAAAAAGTATAAATTCAAGATAGTATATAAAAAATAATATCCCACATTGTTATATAATGACATAAGCAATAAGATAAAGATATTACAAATGAATAGATATTGGGTTAACAAGTTGGCTTACCATGAGTTCGACTCATCCCGTATATTCTTTGTTCTTTCTCAAATCGGGTAACTCCTATTGATTTAAGCTAAAAAGACTTATTGGATTTCATTATTCCTAAGGTAAGGCTTCTAGGAGTAATAGAGGGATGTTGGAAGATTATTTGGGTAGAGGTTGGATGATTCAAATGGGATTTAAAAGTGTGATTAAATGGGTAGGTTTGATGCCCTTTTATAAGTGGGAGGAGGGTCACTTTAGGAATGATTTAAAGTATTATTTTATTATTATATTATTTTCAATTTCAAATGATCCAAAGTAATTTATTTCAAATATAATATGTTTTTGGTTCGAAACCCACTCCATCAATAGGTTTTTGAGAAGTTTAGGTCACAAATTTAACGTTATCTTATTTGATTTAACCCTTAGTTAACTAATTTGACTCTTACCATATATTCTTGTATATTAATTATATAAGGATAATATAGTTACTCTAAAATTCCAATAGAACATAAAGTGGTTAATTAATGACATTTTAATCCTTTTATAAGTCATTTGGGTGAATATTATATTTTTAGAACTATTAGATCAGTAAATAAATTAGTATTTTAAAAAAAATGCATTTATAGAAATTTTTATAATATGCATGTCATGACTCTAAAAAAATACATAAATAAGTGAATAATTAGAAAAACCGTAATTAAATATGAGATAAAAAGTCATACACATCCCTAAAATTCTTCTATGTTTTAATAAGTTTTAAAATAAATTTATTTTAATTTTTATAATCTCATTTATTTAAATCAATCATTAATAAGGCAATCCCTACATCATCATCATGTCATAACTAACATTATTTATATTATGTCTAAAAATAATAAATAAATACCATGATTTATGAAATATTTTTCTCTTTATAAATAATATTTATAGTCTCGTAGATCACTTATATCAACCCAAATATAATTTTTTTATTAAAAGATATATGTTTATGTTATATTCTTCATTACATTAAATTAATTTTTATAAAATGTCATTTTCAAATCAATGTGGCTTCATAGGGTCCAAAAATTGACCAAATTATCCCCATGGTAGGTGATATCTCATTAAATATGATTATAATATTCGATAGGGTAGTTTAATATTAATATGATATTATTATTTTCCCTTATTTACACAATTGCACATTAACCACGATAAAAATAATATTTACTGAATTTTCTATTCAAAATGTCTAAAAATAAAAATAATATCTTAACATAATTTGGATGTCCTGATTCTAAATATGGAAACCATTTTTCCAAATTCAAAATATAGAATATGCATTAATTAATTTTAAATTAAATTCCATTGTCAAAATCAAAAAGAGGTTTTTTAAGAAGTAATAACTATCTAAAAATTAACACGTGTTTATGTCCAATTTAAAAGTGAGATCACTTATAATTAAGAAAACTAGATTAAATGATAAATATATAATCCAATTAATCATTAAAACCAATTAATATAAAAATATAACTTTATACATAAATTAGATGAACTGGAAATTTTCAATTTAAATGTGGTATTTTTCATTATTCATTAAAAATGACTTTTATAAGAAAATTACCAGAAATATATTCAAAGTAAATATTGATGTACCATTTCTATAAAATATGTTTATTTTGTTAAATAGAACATTTAAAATAGAAAAAAACTATATTTAAAAATGTTTCTCAATAAAATGGTGGTAAGATGGCTTTTTATAATTATTAGAGTATTTCATGATTAAAATAGGATTCATTCTTATGTTATCCCTCTAAGATTTATTGGATAAATTAAAAGACATTTGTATAATATGTTGTAGATAGTTTTTTTCCTTTATTCAAATAACAAAAATATGTTCTGAATACCATTTAAAATAAAAATATTATTATATAATTTTTATGTGTGACTAAAAGTTGTGTGCCACATAAGATTTTAAAGAAACCCGTTGTTCCCTATAGATTACGCTATCTAAAAAATAGACTTTTTTAATGTAATTTTTTTTATATAATTCATAACTATTAATAGAAATAAAAATATTTATTCTATAAATACATGGGTCATTTTATCCTTCTCCCTCTTGGATATTGTGTCGTCACAATTTTAAAATTACATAAATCTTTATTTAAAAGACCCTCATCGAGAAAAGAGAGTCAGTAAAACATTCACGTTAAAATAAAGAAATTGTATTAAAAATGTCACCCTAGATAACTCATTATAGTATTTCCTGTAGGAAAACATGGATATGGATGTGAAAATGACCATCATGTTTCGATGGAGAGTGATAGAAAACATGACCCTAAGAATGTTAACCACCAGAAAATCACTTACTTGTGACAGGTTAAACAGTATTTGATTCCACAGTTTGAAAATTAAACAAACAAATTTTTTTTTTAAATTCCTTTTTAATAAATTTGAGAATTTATTAGTGAGATTGACTAAGAACATAAGAAAATATACTTATTTTTCAATTAAATTTTCATAATTTAATAAATTTTTCCACAAAATCATCTTTTCTCCAAATAATGGGTATTAAAGATGACTTGGTCACACCTCAAGCTCTAGAATCAACTTTTATAGAATCACAGAATACAAAAAGATGAAATATAGTTTCCTATATCGTTTGACATCAACCAATACCAAAATGTTTTGTTTGAGATCAGATAATCCCCAAAAAGATAATCCTTTATAAAAAGAAATACTACACATAATATCCAAAATTGAACAAACAACACCCAAAGTTAAACAAAGGCCATTCAATACAAAAACATCCTTAAAACTATTTGAAATAATACATGTAAGATCTAATCCCAAAATTCAATTGGATTTTATCACATAGTCTTCCTTGATAAATTATAACAATAATCTCTAAATAACATTAAACAATCTTAAAGTCTCATACTGAAATTTAATTAAACTATTCACATATTCTCTATGGTAGTTTGATAATTTCCGAAAATTACACAAATACCGATACGTCAACATTAATCTTAGATTTTTCCAAAATAATATTAAAACCATTACAACAAAAATTAAATCCCATAGTATTATATTTTCCTTGGGAATATAGTGTTCCCATAAGAAAGAACGTCTTCCAAAATAATACTTCTCCCTTAATCACAAATCATTTCACTGTATTAAATATATCCATTTGAAAAAACATTAGTTCCAAAATAAACTTATTCATAATCATAAAATCATTTAACTAAAAAGAATAATTAACACTAACTAGGAACTTCACGTAGGTTTGGGGTAGGAGATTCACCCTAGTCTCCCTTTGGTTGTGGGTTTCATCCCTACAACCTTGCCAGAAATGATAGGTTGTAACCCATATTATGGGTTATGATTTTTATAAAACCATATCATTATTATAATATTCTTAAAAATATGATAATTTCTTAGAAAATTACAGTAACCTTCTTTATCCTCAAATGATATCTAATTCATTTCATTTTGTATCCCAAAAGGTTATAACCATTAATCACCTCAAAACAAAAGATCACATGAACCCTTATGGTTATCCATTATTTCCACACAAGAAATGGTGATTCATCATGGAATAACATTTTCAAATATCAAACTTTATTATTACACATATTAGAAAAATCATCCAATGTAATCCCATAATCAAAAGATCATTAATACATTTATACATTTCATAATCCTACCATAACTCTTGTAACCCTTATATATAGACTTCTTACTCATTCAACGGTCTTCATAATCCATTAACTATGTATTTATGCCTTATATATTAATACATCATTCATGAAGATCGAATATACTCAGCATTAAAAAATATCAATCCATGGATGCTTATTCTTTATGAATAAAAAATAAATTATACCTTGAATCCCAATATAATTATCTTTAGGATGTTCCCTTTATCTTTCAGCATGTTGGCATACCTTAAAAAACTAAACATTCGCTCCACTTATTTAATTTCACTTTTCGATAGAGATGGATGTGTGTAGATATTCAAATCATAGGAAATAGATTCCATGACCAATAAAATCGTTTTAGATATAATTAGTTGTTGGATAACTCAAAATATTTCTTGTACGTGATTTGAATACTCAAAAAGATGTCATAATATTTCAAACATTATTTTTATATAATAGTGATGATCCAATAATTGGGGAGGGATAAGAATGTTGTTCAAGATCTCTTTTATTTCATCTTTTCAAATGGTCCACAATCTACTGAAAAGATTCAATACATATCCATGAAATGAATTATTTTTTTTACAAAAATAATCTCATATAGGGTAAAGATAACAAAAAAACTTTTATATTAACCTAATCCATCAACCTCATTATATTTCCATTATTCATGTTTTTATCCAAACAATCTATTTTACCATAATCCTCAAAAAGTATCCATATGACAATAACCCTCACGGTTATATGATATCTTTTACCTAATCCATGTAAACACCCTAACCTCTAATTGAATCTAAACCGACCTCTAGTGCTAACAATATGACCCCAACCTTAAACATTATATAATCTTGATTTATGTCAAGAATTCACATGGAGGATCTTTTCAGGTTTATAATTTTATTTTGAATTAGATCGGAACTATTACCTTCCATCTCAAAAATAACAATGTAGACACTTATACTCTATCCAAAACATTTCACAATAATAAACCTCCTTAAATAATACCAGAGATTTTTCTTGATAAAAATATTATTTAATACTTCCTTTAACTTATCCTTCCAAATACCCTATGAAAAACATTTAAAAAAATATGATGATCATCAAAATCTTAGTAATGGTTATAAAATAAATAATGAAAACATTAGTCCATCAATAATTTCAAATCAATGAAATCATACTTCTAAATCATAAAACAAAATTAAATTAAAATACCCCTCTAAATCATAATATTTATGAATAACATATAGAAATCATAAATCATAAAGGTAACATGGGGGATCAATATCATACTTACATTTTAGCTTTTATAGATACTTAGAGAGATATGTTTGGAATTACCATCACAATATATTCTCTAAATCTCTAAAGAGAAGCATTAACGTTTACCTATGTCATGTTACCCAAAGAATTTGAGAGATATCTAGGCCTCACCCTCTCAATGTTTATCATATAACCACCTGTATTAGTATAAAATGACCATGAACCATAACATAATCATAACACCTAAACCAAGTATAATGGAAATATAACATTTCTACATTCAAATCACAATATAACATTTCAATATATTGACATATTCAATTCTTTATCAAAACCATTTTCAATACCAAAATATTTAAATAGGGTATATGGTATTTATTATCCTTTTAAAAACATTACGTCTTGTTATCAAATAATCCTCATGGTTGTAGAAAGGTCATTTTCACCATGTACATTAACAAGAAATATTCCCTTATCATTTTGTAAAATGATTCTTAAAACAATAGATTACATTTGAAAACCATTGAATAAAATTAATAGAAAAAGTGTATCATTATACACCATATAAAAAAGTCCATGTAAAATCCAAAATACTCCTCAATGAAAAGATATTGTGATAATGTCTCTTACCAATATTGTATCAATGATTTCAGAATTTATCAATGGTGTAATTATGTGTAGAAATAATATATCCGCACAAAATAAAGTGGAAATTACAACATAAATAAAAAAAATATTGATTGCACACATAAACATGTTATATTATAATCGAATAAGTTTGTCTAAAACCCAATTAGTGGAAATTTAGTTTCAAAGTTCTCACACAGAGATCATTTTAGAAATACAATAGATAGATTATGTTTATTCAATATAAGTACACATAAAGAAAGTATAAATTCAATATAGGATATCCAAATTAATTTCACACAAAATCATAGCAATATATAATCATTAATTTGATGATCAACTGATGGAATAGAAATTGGGTTAAGAAGTTCCCTGAACATGAGTCCGACTCATTACTTATGTTCTATGTTCTTCCTCAAATTGGTTAACTCATGTTTATTTAAGCTAAAAGGAATTCTTGAAGTTCATTTTTCCCATGTTATTGCTTCTATTATGAATATAGGGGTGTTGGGAGATTATTTGGGCAGAGGTTGGACGATCCAAGTGGCTTTAGATGTGTGATTAAAAGGATAGGGTTGACTAACTTTTATAAGAGGGAGGAGGGGAACTTTAATAAAGTATTGATGTATTATTTTATTATAAAATTATTTTCTCTTTCAAATGGTCCTAAAGTTAGTTAGTTAAAATATAACCTGTTTTTGGGTACAAAACCTCTCAACTAATAGGTTTTAAACAAGTCTATGTCACAAATTTAACCTTATCTTTTAGCTTTTACCGTTAGTTAATTAAGTAGACTCTTACCATGTATTCTTGTATATTAATTCTATATGGTTACTATAGATAATATAAAATTATCATAGAAAATGAATTAGTTCACTAATGACATTTTAACAAATTTTAAAAGTAATTTGGATGAATATTATATTTTTATTACTTTTAAATCGATTAATCAAATAGTATTTGTTTTAAAAAAATCAGTTATGAAATTTTTTATACTATTCATATAATGATATATAAAAAATCCATAAAAACATGATTAATTAGAAAAACCATCACTAAATCAAATATAACAATCCATAATCATCTATAAAATTCATGTACTGAATAAAAACATCTAAAAAATATTTTAATATTTATAAGCAGATTTATTTAAATCAATCATTAATAAGATAATCACTACATCATCATTGTGTAATAATTAAATTTATTTATTTCATATATAAAAATTATAAATAAGATTTCATGATGTATGAAATCATTTTATCTTTAAAAGTAATATTTATATTCAAGTATATAACTTATATAAACTCATATAAAAAATGTTTTATTAAAATATATATGTTTATATTATATTTTTCATTTCATTAAATTAATTGTTAGAAAATGCCATTTTTAACATCAAAGTGTCTTCATGGGGTCCCAAAATCAACTCAATGACACCCGTGGTTGGAAATATCTCACCCAAAAAGATTTTGACATGTCTTAGGGTAGTTTAATATTATTATAATGGAATATTTTACCCTTGTTTCTTAGATTTACCCATTATCAATGGTAAATAAATAATTTCTAAAGATACTATTCATAATGCCTAAAAATAAAAGGAACCTATCCACACAATTTGGACCTCCAGATTGAAAATCTGAGATCCATTTTTTATAATTCAAAATTAAAACGTTGATGTAATTAATTTGAAAATAATTATCATTGTCAAAACCATAAAGTGGGTTTTTAAGAAGTAATAACTATCAAAAGATTAATATGTGTTTATACCAAATTTAAAAGTGAACTTACTTAAAATAAAAAAATAGGATTAAATGATAAATATATAATCCAATTAAAAATTAAAATAATTTAAAAATAAAATATAAATGTATAAATAAATTAGATGAAAATTCAATTTTGAATTAATATGATGTATTTTTCATTATTCATTAATAAATAGACTTTATCATAAAATTTGCAGAAATTTATCCAATATAAATTACAATGTTCCTATCAAATAGAATAAGTTTATTTTGTCAAATATAACATATAAAAGTGAAAAAAATATATTTAAAAATGGTTATCTATCAAGAGAATGTAAACCGACCTTTTAAAAATATTATAGTATTTCATGCTTAAAATAGGATTCATTCTTATTTTAATACTCTAATGTATTTTTGATAAATAAAAAGACATATGTATAATCATATTTTATTTAGTTATATTTATTTATTCTAATACAATGTCTAGGTGTTAACTACCATTTAAATATTATATTATTTTATTGTTTTTTGATATAACTGAATGTTATGTGCAACATAAAATTTCAAAGAAACCCATTGTTACCTATTGAGAATGCTATCAAAAAACGAATCCCCTTTAATGTAAAATTAATATAAAACTCATAAATATTAATATAAAAGAAAAAGTGTCTTATTATATAAATACCAAGGTTATCAAATTCATCCCCCTATTGGAAATTATGTCCTCGCAATTCTAAATTTTTTGGAAACTTCATTGAAAGTCCCACATCAGAAAAAAGAGTTAATACAACTTTTACATTAATTGAAATAAATAAAAGTATAATGGTCACCCATTATAACCCATAATAGGATTCCATGTATTAAAACATGGATATTGAAGAGAAACTAAACATCACATTCTGATATAGAGTGATTGAAAACATGATGAGGAGAATGTTTTCCACTAGAAAAACACAAACTCGTGACCAGTTAAATAGTCTTTGATTCCCCAAAAGGAAAAGTAAACATATTTTTTTATTTTACATTCCTTTTCATAAATATTATATTTTTTTGGATATAATAAGAACATAAGAAAATATTCTTACTTTTCAAGTAGAGTTTCATTCATTAATATATTTCATCCACAAACTAATCTATTTTCCAAACAGGGAGTATTAAAGATTACATAGTCACACCTCAAGGTGATAAAATCAACATATAGAGAATCACATATTATAAAAATGGTAAACTATAAATTTCCCCTATCTTTAGAAATTAACCAATACCAAAATGGATAGTATGAGATCATATAATCCCCAAAATGGATAATCCTTTATAAAATTAAATTCTACCCTTATTCTCCAAAACTGACCAAACAACACCCAATATTCAAAATAAGCTATTAAATACAAAAATGTCCGTAAAATTATTTGAAATAATCGATGTTATATTTAATCCCAAAATTAATATGGATTTAATTAGATAGTCTTCCATGATAAATCTTAACATTTATCTCCAAATAACATCGTATACTCTTAATGACTCAAACTGAAATGTAATTACACTAATCAAATATTCTCTATGATAGGTTAATAATTTACATAAATAACCCAAATAACCATATGTCAACAATAAAACATTGATTCATCCAAAATAATATTTCAACCATTACTCCACAAATTAAATCCTATAGTATAATATTTTATTTAGGCATAAAGTGTTCCCAAACGAGAGAATATCTTCCAAAATAACAATTATCACTTAATCACAAAATAATTTTTCTATACTAAAGATATCCATTTGATAAAACATAAGTTCCAAAATAAACTTATTCATGATCCATAAAATCATTTTTTAAAAAAGAAAAAATCATTCTGACCATAGACTTCATGTAGGACTGTGGTAGGCGATTCCCCTTATCTCCCTTCGGTTGTGGATTCGATTCCTGCAGCTTTTCCATGAAGTACATGATGTCACCATCCTATGGGTTTTCCATTTTCTAAAACCATATAATTATTATAATATTCTCCAATATAATAATTTTTCCTCAAAAATTACAATAACCTTCATTATCCTTAGAGATTATCTAATAACTTTTATTTTGTATCACAAAATGTAATAACCATTAATCACCTCAAAATAAAAGATAATTTTAACCCCTAAGGTTATCCATTATTTCCACACAAGAAATTTTAATTCTTCCTAGAATAACATTTTCACATATCAAACATCAAGGTTACCCATATTATAAAAATTATTCCACTGTAATCCCATCATCAAAATATCATTAATACTTTTATAAATTTCATCATCCTACCATAACTCTTGTATCTATTGTATATATATTTCCTACTCATTCAACGCTCTTCAATAATACTTTAACTATGCATTTACACCTTATTTATTAATACATAATTTTGGAATATATAATATCCTCTTCATAAATAAATATAAATCCAAAGATTCTTATGCTTTATGGATAAGAAAAAAAATGATACCTTGAATCCAAATAGCTTGTTCTTAAGGATGTCCCTCTTCTCTTTCACCATGTTGTCATGCATTAAAAAATTAAATGTTCACTCCACTTCTATAATTTCACTTTATTATATGGTTGAGAAATTGGAGATCCTGAAATCATATTACAAAGATACCATGAACCATAAAAAAAATTTAGATATGAGTAGGTATTGAATAACTGAAACTATTTCTTATAGGTGATTTGAAGACTCAAGAAGCTGTCAAAATCAATCGAGCATGCCTTTGAAATAACAGTGATGATAAAATCATCAGTAAGGGTTAATAAAGTTGTGAATGATCTCTTTCCTTCCATATTAAAAAATGATCTTTAATCTACTGAAAGGAATACAACACTTAAACATGATACAAATTATTATTATTAAAAATGAATCATCTATAGGGTAAATATAACATAAAAACATTTAAATTATATGAATCCATAAAAAACATTATATTTCGATTGATTATGTTTTAATACAAACTATCTATTTTACCATAAACCTCAAATAGATTCTATATGATAATAACCATCACAAATATATAAAATCATTTACCTAAACCAAGATGACACCCTAACCTCTAATGTTATCTAAACTGACATTTGATACAAACTATATGGCCCCAGCCTTTGTCATTACAAAATCTTGAGTTAGGTAATTAATTCACATTGAGATCATTTTTGGGTATACATTTTTCGAGAATTAAGTTGTAACTATTTCATTACATCAAAAAAATTACAAAGTAGATACTTCAACTCTATCCTATTTTTTCAGAATAATAAATATGATAAAATAAAACATGAGTTCAATTATTGATCTAAATCTTCTTGAATAATTCCTTTCTATTACCTTTCCTTATACACTATGAAAAACATTTCAAAAACATTGGATGAGTATAAAAAGCTCAGTATGGTTTATAAAATAATGAAATAAAACATTAGTCAATCAATACATTGTAATCAATAAAATGTTACTTCTCAATCATAAAACATAACCTGTTTACCATACCTCATGAAATCATAAGATTTATGAATAACACATAGAAATAATTAATCTTAAAAGTAACTTTTTCCATTAATAACATAATTACATTGTATATTTCATAGCTACATAAGGATTTACACTTGAAATGCCCATAAATGCATATTCCCTAAATCTCTTAGGAGAAAAAATATTATTTACCACCATCACATTACTCAATGCATTGAAGATCTATCTCAGGCTCACTCGGCCTTTGATTATCACTGAACCACCCCTATAAGTAATCAACTCCCAAGAACCATATCATAATCATAACACATAAAAAAATAATAAACAGAAGATAACATTTCTACATTTCAATCACAATATAACATTTCATGATATTGATATAATAAATGCTTTATGAACACTAGTTTCATTACCATAATATGTAAATAGGATATATGGTATTCATTTTTCTTTTAAAAACAATACATCTTGTTATCAAATAATGCTCGTGGTGGCGGAAAGGCCATTGTCACCACATACATTAAGAAGAAACATTCCCTTGTCATTTATTAAAATTATTCATAAAACAAACGAAAACATCTGAAAATAGTTGAATGAAGTTAAAAAAAGGGTATAATTATACGCCATATAAAAGAAGTTCATGTATAAAAAATATTGTTCAATGAAAGGATATTGTGACAATGTCCCCTACCAAGATTATATCAATGAAGTATGAATTTATTAATGGGGTGATTATGTGTAGAAATAGTATATAAAAACAAAAAGAGGTAGAAACTACAACAAAAATAAACAAACATTGATTAAATACATAAACATGAAATATAATAATCAATGAAGTGTCCATAAAACCCAATGAGTGGAAATTGAGTTTAGAAATTCCCTTAAAAAGATCATTATGTAAATAAAATAGATCGATTATGTGTATTCACTTTATGTTCACATATATAAAGAAAAAATTCATGATAGGATATCAAAATTCAATTATCACATAATCACATCACGATATAATCAAGAAGTTGAAGATTGACCCAATAAAAAGAAATTGGGTTAAAAAGTTCCCTTAACTTGAGTCCGACTCTTCACGTATGTTCTTTGTTCTTCCTCTAATCAGGTAACTCCTTCAATTTAGGAGAAAAGACATTATTTTATTTCCTTTTTCCCAAGGTAAGGATTCAAGGGGGAAGATATTTATAATGGGAGATTATTTGGGTAGATTTTGGATGAACCAAGGGGCTTATCGGTGTATTAAATGGCTAGTTTTTATGCCCTTTTATAAGAGGGCGGAGGGGGGATTTAATTATTATTTTGAAATATTATTTTATTATAAAATGATTTTTGGTTTCAAATAGTCCCATAGTTATTTATTTATAATATAAGATTATTTTAGGTCGCAAAACACTCAACCAATAGGTTTTATACAAGTATTAGTCACAAATTTAACCTTATTTTTTAGCATTAACCCATAGTTAATTAATTTGACCATTACCTTGAATTCTTGTATATTCAGACTATATGGTTAATATAGTTACTATAAAATTCCAATCATACCTCAAGTGTTTAGTTAATGAAAATTTACACAATATATAATTAATTTGGCTAAATATTATATTTTTAGAACTTTTATATCATTTAATAAAATATTATTTGTCTTAAAAACTAGTTTATGTCTATTTTTATACTATACAAATCATGACTTTTTAAAATCCAAAAATGAATGATTCATTAGAAAAACCTTAATTTATTAATAATATAAAAATTCATATTCATCCCAAAAATTCATGGATGGCATAAAATGTTGTAAAATAAATTTATTTTAATATTTATAATCTCATTTATTTAAATCATTAATTAATAAGGTAATCATTATATCCGCATTGTGTCAAAAATATATTTATTTATTTGAGTTTTAAAAATTATAAATAAAATTCTATGATGGTTTAAATACTTTTATATTTATAAGGAATATTTATAGTAATGTTGATCAATTATATTACATAGTATAAATTTTTTTTATTAAAAGATATATGTTTATGTTATATTTTTTGTTACATTAAATTATTTTTTATAAAATGTCATTTTCACATAAAAGTGGCTCCATAGGGTCTTAAAATCAACCCAAGGATGCCTATGGTTAGACATATATCATTAAATAGTATTAGGAGATGTGTTAGGGTTGTTTATTATTATTATAATATTATTTTTACCCTTATTTACTATATTTACCAAGTAACCATGGTAAATAAAATAATTACTGAAGGTACTGTTCATAATGTTCAAAAATAAATGGTACATACTCAAAAAATTATGAAATCCTGATTCCAAATATGGAATCCATCTTTCCAAATTCAAAATAAAGGTGGTGAAGAAATTAATTTATAATTATTTCCCATTTTAAAAATCAAAAAGCATGTTTTTATAAATTAAGTACTATCGAATGATTTCCATGTGTTTATGCCCAATTTAAAATTGAAATTACTTACAATGAGAAAAATTTGATTACATAATAAATATATAATATAGATATAGTTTAAAACCACTTAAAAGGAAAATATACCAATATAAATAAATTAGAAGAAAAAAATTTTTTTGAATTAAAATGTGTTATTTTTCAATATTCATTAAAAAATTAAATTTATCATAAAATTACCAGAATGTTATTCAAAAAATATATTGATATCCCTATTGAATATAAAGAGTAAATTTTTTCAAATATAACATATTAAAGTGATAAAAACTTTTTTCAAAAAATGTCTCACCATCAAAAGGTGTTAAAATGACCTTTTAATAATATTAAAGTATTTCATGCTTAATATAGGATTCATTCCTATTTTAAGCCTCTAAAATATAATGGATAAATATAAATACACATGTAAAATCCCATTGTAGATAGTTATTTCATTTATTCTAATAGAATTTATAGGATCTAACTGCAATCTAAAATTATAATATTATAATATTATTTTTTGATATAACTCAAATTATTTTGCACCATAAGATTTCAAAGAAACCTATTATTGTGTGTTGAGTATGATATCAGAAAATTTTTTCCCATTAATGTAAAAATAATATATTATTTATAACTAATAATAGAAATGAAAAAAGTATTATTAAATTAATACATTGGATATTTAAAACTTTATGTATATATTAAAACCGTATATGAATTTTTTTATGTTTTTTGTTGAAGAAATCATAGAAAACATAATTTATTTATAGGGAAAATTTGGGTACTTATATGAAAAATTAAAAATATAATCAGGTTCTATTAATATATTTCAGATAAATAAAAAATTTAGTAACCCATATAATATTCATCTAAATACTTTATCAATTACAACATCATTTTATTTCTTATAATATTCATTCAATATTTTAAACATTATTTACAACCATTTTTATATCGTCCTGTTATTAACTGTTATCAATCATTTATAAAAAACACATTATCAATAAAAAACCATTCATCTACATACCAAAATCATATTTTTTGAAACCTAAGATAATCCTATCATTGATTTACATCATTAAAAAATGATTATAATTAAATCTCATAATAATATTATGAAACATTGAGTACTATTTAATTTAGATCATTGAAGACTGATCGCATTGGAAAACTATTTTTAAATATTTGAGTAAATTTTTATATAATTTAACTCTTGGAGGCCCCCCTTTACACTTTTTGAAATTTATAATTTTAATTAAAATATGTGTAAAGAAAGAATAAGAGATGGGTGAGCTCAACTGATTAAAAAAATAAAAATATAACTATACATATTCAATTGATAGAGCATAAGAACTTGAGAAAACCTTATCATGTTGTAATTTAATATAAAACAAATATATGAAAATAACATTTTCCAAAAAATAGTGATGGAAGTAAAAATAATATCAAAATAAAAAACATAATCCATGGTATAGTATTGTCACATCCCGACAGACACATCTTTTTAATTTAAATATTTTATGTATTGCTTTTGATATGTGGTTTGAACTAGTTCCTTTTTTTGTAGAAATTCAGATCTTTAATGGGTGCTCAATCGTAATCGCAACTAGGCGTGCGAATGTGCTCGTGCATGCGACCACTCACGCGACCAACACTTTGTTTTAAATTGATTATTTTTGGGTTCTTTTACGAGCATGACACCATGTGCAGCGACCATGCGCGCGACCCTACCCTTGACCGTGCACGAGACCCTTCGCGCGACCGTGTGCGTGCCCCTGCGAACGACCGTGCACATGACCGTGCGTGCGACCGTGCATGCAAACATGCACAGTTTTCGGCATAAATTTATAAATTTATTATTATTATGTTTGGATGTATTGTTTTATTTTTAGTGACAAATTCAATATTATTTATTGGGGGGGGGGGTTCATCATATTATTTTCTTTTTAATTTTTTCACCTTCATTCTCTATTTTCTATTCTTTTTTATTCATTATTATTATTATTATTATTATTATTATTATTATTATTATTTTATTCCTCTCCCTCACCATCTCTCTCTCTAGTTGCCTTCCCTTTTGTAAAACCCTACCCGTGCGGACCTCTTCCCCTCCCCTCCATGGCGGTGCGGACCTCCCTCTCCCCTTGCCTTCCTCCTCCGGCGTGGGCTCCTCCAGCATGGACCATCCCCTCCTCCTCTCTTCCGGAAAGACAACCCCAGAGCCATCTCCTCACACCCGCCTCGCGTCGCCTCTCCTCCATCATGGCATCACCATTGTGCACACCTCCTTCTTCCGGTGGACCTTTCTCGGCCAGCCTCCTTTCGGAGCCTCCCTCACCGGACCTCCGCCCTACCACCATCCCTCTGGCTGCACCCAAACTAATTCCCTACTCTCCTCCTACGGACAGTAGCCCTGCGCCACCACTGCCTCGCACCAAACCCACGCAGCCCAGCCTCTCGGCCAAACTGGCTTCAAGTCGTGCCCCTCCTTCTCCCGACTGGTGCAGTCCCGACCTCCTCCGGCACACCGCACCGCTGCCGCATAGCTCCCCCTTCCGGTCCAAGACCCCCTGCACCTCTGTCTTCGTTCTGGCAGACCACCATGCACCAGCGAACCTCCCTTACCCCTTTTCCAGCCTGCCGTTCAAACTGCGGCAGCCCCAGTCGACCATCGGCATACCTCTCGGACCCCTCTCCGTAGGTACAGAGTCCCTCTTTATTCATCCGTTTAATTTTGTGGTTTTGTGGTTAGGGTTCCATGTTTTTTTAACGGTCCAATTATGATATTTGTTTTGGTCCAATTCTTGATTAGGACATATATGAGTTTGGTTGAAGTGCGGTAGACTTTGCACAGAATCTTAGTGGTGTTTGGTATATATATCGGGGTTAGTGTTTATGCATTTAATTCTTGTTTGATGAATCAATTTTCTCATATTATTTAATATATAATGTTTATTAATTAGTTTTCTTGGTGCGAAATTAGTTTTAATGTGTGTTAATTATGCGTTTGGTGTTTAAAGTGGCATGTTCATGTGAAACATGGTGTGTGTTGGATGAAAAATTATATTTCATTGTTAATTGGTGCTTTTTGAATTGTCCAACTAGTTTATAAAATATTATTGGGTTGAAGATTCTATTTTGATATATTTTTTGGGGTGTGTTTGGTCATAAAACAGGTTTCTAAATGAGTTTTGTTGGTAAATCCGAGTTCCACTTCCTGAAATTTATTTTATAAACTTTAATGTTTTGTTTATTAAATTATATTAATGGTGAAAAACATGTTTGGAAGGTGGTTTGGTGTTGCGACAAGGTTAATTTGTTTTTTAAAGAATTTTTTGAGTGATGTTTTTGGCATTTAAAGTTATGCGAAATATTTTGAAGGCTGTTTAATAAATTTTCTAGTGTTTTGTTGATCCGTGTAAATGGTCTTCAAATTTTTATTTATAAATTTTTGAAATGTTTTAATAAATTATTGTTAAGGATGGAAATTTATCTTGATTGAGTTGGGTAAAGGTTTCCGGTTTTAAATGTCATGCAGTTATTGCAGCGTGTCGTCAGAGAAAGTATGCGACACTGCGATTATCAGGTTGCGCATGCATATGCGCAAGTGTGAAGTGAGTCGTGTCATCACGATCGAGCGGCGAGTCGAGGTAGGTACCCCACTACACTTACTTTTATATTTAGAATTTATTAATTTCTTGTTGTTTTATTAATTTTTAATGAATGAGAACTAATATAAGATAATTAATTTCTAAATGATTATTTGGTGTAAAAGAGCCGTTTATTTTATACATGACATTTGAATCATTTTCCTGATGAGTGGACACCCAGTATTGAAATAATGTTCATTTGTACTTTAAACATAATCCATGTAATTTCCAATGTACTTAGAGTTTTAAAGATAAATGATTTCTTTTGAACAAGTGTTTTGGGTTTTCTCCAAAAATGAGGTTTTTCTTTAAAATTGGTTAAGGCCTGCTTGGCACATAAATAAAATAAATTATTTTGGAAAACCCATTCAGGGGTGATCTTTGGTTTGCGTTGATTGCGTGAGATATATGTGATGTTTGTGCATTGTGACTGATTATTTGGCATTGTTGATTCACCCCTCATTTATTATATCTGTTGACAGGGAAACCTGACTTAGTGAGTGAATCTTCTGAGAACAATTACTGCACTAGTTCAGACCACGCACTGGCTAGTGGCCCCATAGAAGGGGAATACTAACTTATTGCTGCTATGGGGGTTGGGATGCTCGGTTAGTCCATGTAGGGCTATGTCGGGCGTTAGGGTGTTATGACACCATCAAGTTAGGGCATGCCTTCAGGATGAGTCAGATGAATAGTACGTTCTAGATTGTTCATGATCTCCTAGGTTTGACCTATGTTCCCTTTAGTGTTTATTTGCATGTGTCAGACGATTGAGAGGATTAGTTCGGTAGCTGGCCCTTGTGTGCCATTTTATTTCTATTTCCCTTATTGTGTGTTGCGTGTTGTGTGGTTTTCCCTTTTTACTAACAACTGAAAATTGAATTTATAAATTGTTCGTAAAAGTGTTTTAAAATGCAATGCACTTATTCCCTTTAATCATTAATCTATTTTTTTAATTAAAAAGTGCAGTGGACTGTTATTTACTTAGGAAATTAATGTGTGTGTGGAAACAATATTTTACATAATTTAGTTCAAACCTGGAATTGATAAATCCTTTATTTAATGGTATGTTCTTTGGGAATAGAATTAGTTGGGCCTACCTACTACGTTTTACTACTCACGCCTATAGTGTTTTCCTATTTTTAGTTTCTATTGTAGGTTGACTTGAGCTTGTTCACCATGAGTGAGACTTGGTTACGGTGTGGAGAGTGACTCTCGAGGTAACGAGGAGTTTTGGTCGAGACTAGTTTAGTGTGTCTCGTTGGTCACTCTTTCTTTTCTGGTTCATTTATTTTACTTTGCGTTCTTTCACTTTTCCTCTGTTTTATTTATTTTTATTGGGCAAAAATCGTTCCCTCTTGTTCAGTCTTGAATCCTGGCACTAGTTTCCAGACTGTGGGGATCGGGAATGCCCCTCGGGCTATGCCGAGGGCCGGCTATGGGTGACCGGTCTAAGGTCGACCCTGGCTGGTTCGTTACAAAATGGTATCAGAGGAGGTATTATTCATTTCATTTGGGATGTCAATTAGATCGAAGATAGGATTTACGATACTCGAGTGGTAGGTGCAGGAAGAGCGTCGCGAACACTTGCTCGTTCTGATCCCCGAGTAACCAGGGGTAGTTTGGGACTTATGATTTCGATTTGGTCTTTGTGGATGAAGGATGACAATGGGAGTAAACCGGTACTCCGTGCAGTCTCACATGGAGTAGCGACCCATGTGATGCCTGAGAGTACGGTTCGACACTCCTAGTGGTTGGTGTTTTCCTAGGGCATTGTTTACTAAACCATATAGCCGGTTTAGACATGACCACTAATATCCGCCCATGTGTTATAATGTTTGTTATATCTTGCTTTAATTTTGGGATTGGCATGAGATTGTTTTCCTTTAAAAAGGGAAGCATACTTTTGTGTTTCACTTATTTCATTTTGGTGTGTATTTGACATGATTTTTGGGGTGCCATTCTCTTGAACATTGTTTTTGGAATTCAGTGTTGATTTGTCGAAGATGAATTTCTAAAATTATGTATTGGGTTATCTGAAATTGAAATAGGTTGTTTTAGAAATGGAATGCATTCTTGAAATTTTCCAAGAATTTTTGAAATGATTTTTTTTAAAAAAAGATAGTATTTTTGACTTACTGAAAATGTATTATTTTTGAATGTGGAAGATCATTGCTTTGTCCAGTGGTATTCCTATGGATGCTCATGTGGGAACATGGAAGTGATTAATGGATAGTTGTTGGATTGTGTGGATGGGTGCATGGGTGGCACAGAATTGCAAATCTGCGAAGCATCTAGGAATATCAGTGGTGACAGTTTTATTTTAAAAGTTTCATCTTCTTTCCAGCAATGTGGGGTTTTCTATTAAATGGGGTATTGTCCTTAAATGGTTTTGTAATTGGAAAATGGTTTTGAGTCTTGAGTTAAAGCAATGGGTTCAAAAGAGTTGTTCAGTCTTATTGCACTTTGTTTGGTTTCTCAAGCGGGTGTTTTACATTAAGAACGAATTGATTTTTTATATTGGAATTATTGGATTTGTTTCTGTAATTTTGATGTTTGTTTTGTGATGTGTTTGGATTTGTGGAAGGTAGTTTTGTGTTTCTTGTTCGGGATATGCCCCTAGAAAGATTCCATGGGTTCCAGAAGGTCTCTATGATTTCTCGTCCAGGCTTATAATCTCAGTGGAGTGGCAGAGTTAGGATCACATTGGTGGTGTCTACTGTTCGTAGACGTCGAAGTCAGTTGGATGTCATTGAGTGCTTTGTGATTGTTGAAAGTGTCTCTGGTTTTAGAGGAACTCTAGATGTCATGTATGCATTAGTTTTCTCGATTATGTTTGGAGGACTGATACTAAACCGGAAAACGGTGATAGTTTTGTTTTCGTTTCGAATAGCTACGTAGTGAGAAACCCTCAAGACTAGTCTCATTCTGCGGTTTTACATAAGTGAAGGAGAAGGAAAGTGGTGGATATCGTAGGTGCTTGACCAGTCAACGGAGGGTGAAGCAGGTATGTTGGCCTTTCTGATGAGCTAGTTCCATGTTCTCCAGAGGTTGTGTGGAACAACCAGCTTAAAGCTCGTAATGTTTGTTGGTCCCGTTTATATTATGGTAAGTTAATGTTCCTCATCCGATAAGAAGTGAGAACCAAAGGGACTTGTTATTGGAGTGCCCCTTCCATCAATTGAGTCACGCATTTGACGGACCATTCAATTCCCTATCTCTATGGTTGTTAGTCAGGCACTCTAAGTTATTCGCCACTTTTCATTGTTGGTATGTTGACAGAGTTGCTGCTCGGGACAAGAGGAGAAGTATACGGGTTTCTTTTCCAGCGGAAGAAGTTCTAGTCAGAGGTGGCGAGCTTATGAATGCAAGGCGGTAGATTCTTCAGACATCAGGGCCCCAGCCACAGGTCTCGGGGTGAAGCTGGCGCGTAGTCAAAACTTGTCGAACATGGGATGATCTTGGACTGACTTAAGTCTACAGTGTAAGGATGTGAACAAATTAAATTTCCTTATTACAGTAACCTCTCGGAAGGCATCATTCTTGTTGTGAGGGGCATGAAGCCCTTGTCTACTTGTCATGGTCTTATTTTATGAGAGTTCCTCTTGGGCCATAAAGATGATTGGAAAATTTGTATTTTTGTAAAGCTGGCGGGTGTGCTTCTTGAACCTTCTTGTGGTCAGTTATGGATCGAAATTGTACTCATTTTAGAGATTCTCATTCCTTGTGGTATTAAGGCGTGACTATATAGTTTTACACTAGGTTAGGTGTTTCTACTATAAATGCCATCTCATGGGGAAAAGTTTTCTCCAGTGTAGGAATATTCCGTGCAGGCCGGCCTGTGTTGGTGGGTTCGTGATGCAGTGTTTAGTCTGTGTCACTCAAAGTAAACTGAGAATGCACGTGCGGTTTTGGTGGTGTTACGAAATTTTTAAATGGTGGGGAGAACCTGTGCGGTTCTCACCAGTGTCCCCTCTTATGTTGGCTATCTAAATATAGGGGACTTTGAGGGTCAATATAGTGTTAGATGTTTCATGAGTTGTGAGTTTTTTTTAGTTTGAAGAACCAATGTTTAACGAGAACCCTAATATGGTGTGGAGACCACCATAGGACGAGCTTGTGGAAGACTGAGATTTCAATGTATGCTTCATTGAGAAACCCCGTGCTTCTGCTCCGCCCAACCTCGACCATGCTAATTGGTTAGCTTGGATAGTGGGTCGCTTGACGAGTGTTCTTGGATATCTCGAGAGGCCCTGGTGATACCTAAGCTGGGGGTCGGGGTGTTCTATGTTGTAGTTATATTTTGAGTTGAATTACCTGATTTTGGTAATTTTTGTTTAGTGACTCTTGTTTTGGGATATTAGGAGTTTTAGGTCATCAGTGTTTTGAATGCCCGATATTCAGGTGTTTGAGGTTGTGTTTTAGGTGTCTTTGCGGTCTCACTTGGAACCCATGGTTGACCCAGTCATTTGGCACTTTCTGGGGGCAGAAAGTGTCATTGTGAGGAGAATTGTCACACCCCGACTGACACTTATTTTTAATTTAATTATTTTATGTATTGCTTTTGATATGTGGTTCTAACCAGTTCCTTTGTTTTGAAGAAACTCAGATCTATTATGGGTGCTTGAACGCAATCGCAACTACGTGCGCAAACACGCCCGTGCATGCGACCATGCACACAACCAACGCTTTGTTTTAAATTGATTTTTTCTGGGTTCTTTTTCGGTCCTGCCACCATGCACGGAGACCATGTGCGCGACCCTACTAGTGACCGTGCGTGCGACCATGCAGGGAAACATGCACAATGTTCGGCCTAAATTTATAAATTTATTATTATTATGGTTGGTTGTATTGTTATATTTTTAGTGAGAAATTCAATATTATTTATTGGGGGGGTGGGGGTTCATCATATTTTTTTTCCTTCATTATCTATTTTATTTTCTTTTTTATTCTTTATTATTATTATTATTATTATTTTATCCCTCTCCCTCACCATATCTCTCTCCGATTTCATTCCCCTTTTTTGAAACCCTACCCGCACGGTCCTCTTCCCCTCTCCTCCATGGCGGCGTGTACCTCCCTATCCCCTTGCCTTCCTCCTCCGGCGCGGCCTCCTCCAGCACGGACCGTCCCCTTCTCCTCTCTTATGGAAAGACAACCCCGGAGCAATCACCTCGCACCCGCCTCACCTCGCCTCTCCTCCATCGCGACAGCCCCATTGCGCACACCTCCTCATTCCAGCGGACCTTTCCCAACCGGACTCCTTTTGGAGCCTCCCTCACCATACTTCCACCCTCCCACCATCCCTTCGGCTGCACCCGAACCGGAGCCCTCCTCTCCTCCTTCTGACAGCAGCCCCGCGCCACTGCTGCCTCACACCAAACCCACGTAGCCCAGCCTCTCAGCCGAACCGGCTTCATGCCACACCCCTCCTTCTCCCAACCGACGTTATCCCGACCTCCTCCGGCGCATTGCACCGCTATCGCATACCCCCCCCCCCCTTCCAGTCAGAGACCCCCTACACCTCTGTCTTCCTTCCAACAGACCACCACGCACTGACGAACCCCCCGTACCACTTGTCTAGCCTGCCATGCAAACTCCGTCAGCCCCTGTCGACCTCTGGTAGACCTCTCGCAACCCTCTCCGTAAGTGCAGAGTCCATCTTTATTCATCCTTTTAATTTTGTGGTGTTGCGGTTAGGGTTCATGCTTTTTTAATGGTCTAATTATGATGTTTGTTTTGGTCCAATTCTTGATTTGGACATATATGAGTTTGGTTGAAGTGCATTAGACATTGCACACAATCATGGTGGTGTTTGGTATATACATCGATTTTAATGTTTATGCATTTAATTCATGTTTGACGAATCAATTTTCCCATTTAGTTAATATATCATGTTTATAAATTAGTTTTCTTGATGCGAAATTAGTTTTTATGTGTGTTTATTAAGCGTTTAGTTTTTGAAGTGGCTTGTTCATGTGAAACGTGGTGTGTCTTGGATGAAAACTTATATTGCATTATTAATTGGTGTTTTTTGAAATGTGAAACTAGTTTATAAAATATAATTGGGTTGCATATTCTATTTTGATATATTTTTTGTGGTGTGTTTGGTCATAAAACAGGTTTTTGAATGAGTTTTGTTGGTAAATCAAAGTGTCACTTCCTGAAAGATATTTTATAAACATTTATGTATGGTTTATTAAATTATATTAATGGGGAGAAACATGTCTGGATGGTGGTTTGGTGTTGTTCTAAGGTGCATTTGGTTTTTAAAAAACGTTTTGAGTGATTCTTTTGGCATTTAAAGTCATGAGAAATATTTTGAAAAATATTTGATAATTTTTTTAGTGTTTTGTTTATCCGTGCAAATGGTCATTAAATTTTTATTTATAAACTTTTAAAATTCTTTATTAAGGATGGAAATTTATCTTTTTTGAGTTGGTTAATGGTTTTCGTTTTTAAATGTCCTGCAGTTGTTGCAGCGTGTCGTCAGTGAAAGTCCGCGACACTGCGATTATCAGGTTGTGCGTGCTTATGCGCAAGTGCGAAGCGAGTCATGTCGTCACAATCGAGCGGCGAGTCGAGGTAGGTCCCCCACTACACATACTTTTAGATTTAGAATTTATTAATTTCTTATTGTTTTATTAATTTTTAATGAATGAGAAATAATAAAAGATAATTAATTTCTAAACAATTATTTGGTATAAAAGAGACGTTTATTTTATACATGACATTTGAAACATTTTCCTGACGAGCGGACACCCAGTATTGAAGGAATGCCTATTTGGCCTTTAAACATAATCCATGGAATATCAAATGAAATTCTATTTTTAATGACAAATGTTTTCTTTTGAACAAATGTTTTGGGTTTTCTCGAGAAATGAGGTTTTTCTTTAAAATTGGTGAAGGCCCGCTTGGCACTTTTATAAAATTAATTACTTTGTATAACCCATTCAGGGCTGAAAATTGGTGTGTGTTGATTGAATGAGCTGTATGTGGTGTTTGTGTATCGTGTTTGATTGATTGGAATTATTGATTCCCACCAATATTATTATATGTGTTGACATGGGAACCTGACATAGTTAGTGAATCTTCTAAGAACGATTCCTGCACTAGTTTAGACCACACAAAGGCTAGTGGCCCCATAGCAAGGGAATACTAAATTATTGCTACTATGGGGATTGGGCCCCTCAGTTAGGCCATGTAGGGCTATGCTTGGTGTTAGGGCATTATGACGTCATCGAGTTAGGCCATGCCTTCAGGATGAGTCAGATGTATAGTATGTGGTAGATTCTTCACGATCTTCTAGGCTAGACCCATGTTTCCTTTAGTGTTTATTTTCATGTGGCAGATGATTGAGAGGTTTAGTTCTGTAGGTGGCCCTTGTGTGCCATTTTTTTCCATTACCCTTTATTTGTGTTGCGTGTTGTGTGGTTTTCCCTTTTTACTAACAACTGAAAATTGAAATTCTAAATTGTTCCCAAAAGTGTTTTAAAATGAAATGCACTTATTCCCTTCAATCATTAAGCTCTTTTATTTAATTAAAAAGGTAAATGTACTATTATTTACTTTATAAATTAAAGTGGGTGTGGAAACAATATTTTACACAATTTAGTTCAAACCTGGAATTGATAAATCCTTTATTTAATGGTATGTGCTCTGGGAATATAATTAGTCAGGCCAATCTACTGAGTTTTAATACTCACGCATATTATGTTTTCCTGTTTTTAGTTTCTATTGCAGGTTAACAAGATCTTGTTCGCCATGAGTGAGAGTTAGTTGTGGTGTGGACAAAAACTCTCGACGTCACGAGCAGTTTTGGTCGAGACTAGGTTCGTGTGTCTCGTTGGTCACTCTTTCTTTTCAAGGTCATTTATTTTACTTTGTGTTCTTTCACTTTTTCGTTTTTTTATTTATTTTTATTGGGAAAATATCATTCCCTCTTGTTTAGTCAAGATGCCCGGCAATAGCTGCCAGCCCGTGGGGATCGGGAATGCCCCTCGGGCCATGTCGCAAGCCGGCTCGAGTGACCGGTTCAGGGTCAACCAGGGCTGGTTCTTGACAAGTATTGTGAAATAAACATATAATCTTGGAATAAAAATATGATATAATGTGTTAATGGAATGAAAAATAATTTGTTGGAAGATAACTCATGAAATCGTTCAAATATTCCCATTTTTTTCTCTATGAAGGTATATAATAGTGTGAAAATTATAATTACCTTTGAAACATAAGAAAAAAGTATGCCTCACTAAAAAGACAATATAACATAGTGTGCTTAACGTAACATATTATTCACCATAAATGGTTTATAATGAAATGTAAAAACCACCAAATTCATTATAGAACTATTATGGATCACCATTAATGTTCATAATATTTAGATCAATATGTTTATATATATAAAAAATGAAACCACACATACATGATAATCATGAAAACCCAATGAGAGAGAAGTGGGTTTCATAATTTTTTCTCAAAGGTTAAAAACATACAACATTTGGATTCCATATAGAAGAAGGAAAAAAATTAAATTTGACGATTATATAATAAATATTCATATATATTGATTATTGTCTTAAAAAAAGAAATACTATTTATAAGGATCAATTAAAAGTAATAAAAATAAATTTCATAGGTGATTATTTTTTATATTATCCAAGGATCATTTAACAAAATTAAGGGCTTATTATTTTACAATTTTAATTTTTTTTAACATTGATTTCTTACATTAATATTTTAGTTTGTATAAATATATTCATTGTTAAAACATTTTGTGTGGGTGGTACATGACATGATATAATTAATATGAATGTTCACATAAATTGAGTTAATTAAAAGAGAGAAGTAAGAAGGTAAATTATAACATATATTATCCCCAAAATAAATTTAAATAGAAATTAGAATACATGTAATGAAAATATAGAGAGAATATAGAATTAATCAATAGAACTAATATTGATGAATATGGTGAATAATTAGGAAAAAATAAAACTCAAAATGTCACGAGGGTAGTTTTTAAGATCCATTTTCTATTTTTGAGCACCTTGGTTGAAATACACAATTGTATGAAGAGTTAATTAAAAATAACATTAAAAATAATAGAATGGAAACCTAAACATAAAAAGATATAAAACATATTTACGTTTATAAATAGAACCTTGAAAACTGGTGGGGTGGGAATATATGGAAGGGGGAATAATAATTATAGATAATAGAAAATATTCATATTAATTTCATTCTTTTATGGTGATGAATTTCATCATGGAGGAATATTTGAATCATCTATTACCATTTCTCCATCAAGAATGATAAATTTCAATATAAAAGAACATTTTTTAAGAAACAAATAATATATATAAAATTTTCATTATTAATAATAATAAATCAATGAATGTGGGTTTCTGTAAAACAAAAACCTTAAAACATTGTAATAATTCAAATTAAAAATTTGTTAAGTTACAAAAATAGATGTTTTTAATTAAACTCGATTTAATTAATTTTAAAAAAAAATTGAAATATATGTTGAATAAATCCACCAAATAAAAAATTGAGTTATTACATAATATATCTCAACGAAACTAAATTGAGATGCAAAAATTATTACAAGAGGGCATATTCAATATTCGCATGGGCATAATGTCCTAGATAAAAAAATTATTGACATCAATAATGTTCTTCGGATTCTATTTTATATATATTTAATATTTTATTTTCAATATATTACTATATTTTATTAATTTACTATATTTTTTTTTATGTCAGTCATAGGAGTTTTTTCAATGAATTTATCTGAAACACTTTTTTTCGGAATGATTTAATATGTTTTTTTAATTAGATTCATTGTATCCTAAATTTTAGAATTTAAGATCATTATTTTTCCATTATAAAAAATTATATAGTTTTATTGGTTTCTAATATTGACACATATTATGAAAGGATACTTTAGATATTCATTTAATGCTCTTAAGTTTTAAGATAACACTTTATTATAAATATTTTATATATATAAATAATATCATAAAAGATTATTAATAATGAAAAATATTTTTTATACATTATTTATATTTCCAAAGGTACCCATTTTTTTGTTAATGGGAAAAAAATGTGGCGTTACATATAGATGGTAGTCTTAAAGTAGATGGGAGATAATTTAATTTTCAAATGAATGAGAGGGTGTATAAAATAAAATAAATATTTTAAGAGACATGTTAATGGTTTAAATTTTATAATTTTTCATTTATTAACTGTTTATATTCATTCATGATTAATTTTTTTTTGAAATTTACATTCCTGGAGGTGGTTATTTTCTCAAATTTATAACATGCTCTTAAAATTTCAAATGAATTTATATTAATATAGAATAGTGATATCCCATTATTATAATAAATTTAAAATTTTTAATTGTTAGTTTGTTATAATAAAATTATGTAATTAGAGTATTTATGGGTGGTAGAGTAATAATATGAATAAAATACCATGGACTAATAATTACATACATTGAGAAATTGAACATTTTATGGAATATACTCTTAATATTTAATTTCATTGTCTAAAAAATTAAAACTATGTACTTATTGATGTGAATAATAATTTATCAATAGTTAAATTTGATAATGATTTAATAAGGTACATAATATTATAGTCTTATTGAGTGGTTTCTCAAATTCCTCCACTATATGTCAGGGAAAATGGTTTTTTATAAATACCCATTATATATCAATGATTCCATGAAATTAATACAGGATCAATACCAAAAAAATGTGAACCAAATATTATTTGATAGTTTTGTCAGTCTAGAAAACATCATTAATGGATTTTCACACATTTTTAATCAATTATTTACTCTTCTTCCAATAGATATTTCTAATTTAAAATATTGGATTTTTCCTTGGTATATAGTTTTTTGAAAATGTAATTTGTCTTTTAATTAAAATAAAATATAAACATTTATCAAAATTTTGGCATTATAAAACAATTTTTATCTAATATTTGATCCAAATAATTTTTTTATAGGATAAAATTATCTTTTAAATTAAAACAAATAATATATAGAAAAACATTTTAAAAAATAAACTATGGTTTAACCATTAATTGTTATCAATAGTCCAAAAGATAAAAAACAAATTCAATGAGTGATAATATATTTCTTTTTGGTGTAAAACCATATTATTGTATCTCTATAAAATATATAATTTTAATTAAGTAGATAAAAATAACGCAATATTATCATAAAAATTCATCAGAAATAAATCTTTCACTATTATGAAGTTCAATATCATTAATAATATTAATAATAAATTTATGTACAATGATGAAACTAAAATTTTTATATAATATTATCAGGAAAAATTAAAATATGAAACCATTTTTAGATTAAATTTTTAGAATTGATTAAATGTCTTTTTCTTGAATAAGTGAATAAAATAGTTTTTAGTGTGTAGTACTATTAATGTTTCCCAATTGATAAAATAGGTTTTATAAATATAGAATATTATATTTTATGATTATTTATATTTATTATAAATATTTATAATTTATAAGAAAATGGGTTCAAAATAATTTTTGATATTCTAATATTATGATAATTTAAGATCGCCAGGGTATTAAAAAATTAAAATTTTCCATATTCACCTAAATGTTATCTATTTGAGGAAAATATAAAAATATAAAATTAAGATTATATTTATTTTATAAACCCAAAAATAAAGAACCATTTGATGAATATAAATTCTAAAATTTATAAATTTAATATTAAAAATGAAATATAAAGGTTTATGAAAACTATTTTAATAGGAAAAATGATTATTGTATATTAGATATCCTATATCCCATTCCTCATAAATTAATAACAAAATTTCTATTTATATAACATCCAAAATAAAATTTCCATTGATAAATATATTCAGTTGGTATAAATCCCATAAAAATAAAATTTCAACCAAAATATATATAATCTCCTCATTAATTTTATACATGTAATGGTAAATAAACAATAATTTTCTTTAAAATAAAAAATAAAAAATGTGTAAAATACATGTGAAAGTAACATGAAACATTAATAAATTCGTGAGATTATATTAAATATTTATAGTTACATATCTTCTAAATAGCTCTTTGTATGATCTTAATATATGTTAAGATTTGATGGCAGTCATCGGATATGTTTAAACAAGAATATACATCATAAGATTATATAAAATGTTATCCATGTATTGAGAATAATTTATCATCTAAATGGAGTGAAAAAATCCAAATCCACAATCACTACAAATATAACTAATATAATTATTAGATGACTTGACCAAAACACATTCATAAAAATAGAAACATGGGACACAAGAGTCGTACATAAAGAATTTTTTTATTAATATATAAACATCTGGTCATTGTGGTGATGATTTAATTTCCATAAAAATCATTATGGATAAAAAAATTACAGTAAATAAGATATAAGTACAATAATTTTAGTACTTTAGTTGATGAATGATTTTCCATAATTCACATCATATGCAAATATCATTTCAATTGTTGGGTTTGTAAAGTCATTCCCTTATTACCTCAGTCATGGAAGTTGTGGATGCCTATTTATTCCCTTGGATTAGGTAATTGTCTTGGATAACACAAAGTTCCCCATATTTATGAAATTGAACTATTAGTGGTAGCTAAGGGGGAAAACTTTTTTTACTTTCACTATTTCTATACAGATCATTTTTATTGAAAATTAACTTCTATTTTTTGGTCATCAACATAGATTAGACCTCAAATAGTTCCATTAAAACAGTCGACTGGTATTATCTTCTCACATTTTTCACATTATGTAAATTTAATTTTTCCTTCATCATAATCATCACATAAAATTACATTAGATTCCATCCATATCATATTTATTTTGTTTTTTAATTATTTTATTTTTATGTTCTTATTCATTAATCTTTATCATAGATTTGGAATAATCACTAAATGTTTAACACTAAATATTATGCTGCTTCATTTCTAAATTTTATAATATTTACATTGTCCACAACACCCACCGTTATGTTTATTAATATAGGATAAAACCATTACAAAATCAAAAAATGTTTAATTTGAGTGATGATAAATTTGCATAATAATAGATTTATCATATCGTATCTCATGAAAATATTAACATAGAAATGTCATTGACTTTTATGCCATCAAATTATATTTAGTTTGACCTAAATCTCAACTATTTCTATATAGGTTTCTTCATATTAGGTTCACTCATACTCCTAAAACTAAATCTAGTGTATAATAATATACTTCATAATGGATTCTATGGAGAATGTGATCGACCAATGTATATCTATCAGGAGTATAAATCTGAATTTCCAATATTATTCCCACTCATTGTGCACCAGGAAAATATTAATATAATCCTCATAAATTATTTTCGCTTTGATTACCTAGAGATACATCTATTCCACAATCACATCAATATTATAGTATCTCTATGGGGATGTAAACATCAGGAAACCACAAAATCTATAATTTAACAAAACTTTTGGATAGAATAAATCACCTAGACTTCTACTTTAATCATGTCCCTCTTATATTAACTTATAATCTCTAATATAAATCCTCAAAATAACTATAACAATCATAAGAAACTATAACCTCCATACAAAAGACAACTTCACAATAATAACATACCATTAGTTTACATCATTACAAAAATTCAAAAATTAAATCATATATTAATATTAGAAAGCTACATGAACTATTTGGTTTAGTTATTTTGATGACTACATACATATGAAAAATATTTTAGAAAATAATTGATTATTTATCTACAATCTAACTCTTCCATAAAATATCATGACTTTTCATATGTTATACTTATTTTTAAATCCTGGGAATGAGAAATGTGAAAAATTATTGAGCTCAGAACATTAGTAAGTAAAACCTGTCAATATATGATCAGGTGTTGGAATATTAGAATATGATAAAATATTAGGAGGGATTTGTTTATAATTAAATATAACGGGGAATAGTATTATTTTTTCTAGAATCATAAAGTTAAGACTTGTAATAATAAAATAAAATACAATGTACAATGATATAGGAGTGTGAGATAAACATTATATCATGAAATGGTGAAATGATATCATGAACTAAAGAAATCATAAACATGTAGAATCATAAAAATCATGATATCATAAAAAAATGTCAAGGTTCACCACTAAGATAACATAGAATATGTGGTTATAAAAATGTAACATCCAAGGTATTTATAGAATAAAAAATTCTCTTATCTAATAATATTTATTAATAATATATTAATATAATTTTAAATGGGATACTTCATCTGATATCATATTCTACACCCAACATCGAGTTTCTCCGAAATTGTACATTCGAAATATATTGAGTTCTACCGAAAAAATAAATAAATATTATTATTATTATTATGATAGTTAATTCATAGCCACTGTATTATCAGGAATGAAAATAATTTCTTATATTATGGTTTTATAAATTTTTAAATGTTTTTAAATTTATCCAATGAATTTTAGTGGTTTAAAATGAGAATGAATCCAGTTTTAAGTATAAAATATTGTAATATTTTTTAATGGTCATTTTACCATCTTTTAATGGAGAACCTTTTTTAAAAAAAAATTCTGTCACTTTTGTGTTTTATATTTTGTAAAATAATCTTCTTATTTCTAAATGGGACATCAAAATAACCTTGGTAGGAATTATGGAATTTTTCCGATGAAATTAATATTTTAATGAGTGTTGAAAATACTAAAATTTAATTCAAAACTACATTTTCATATAATTAATTTATATTGTAATGTTATCATTTTAACTAGTTTTAATGTTTAATTTGATTAATTTTTTATAATTTAATCTAATTTTGGTCATTGGATGTAATTTTCCTTTGAAATTTGACATAAAAACATGGAAATCATTTGATAGTTTTTACATATTAAAATGCCGATTTCTAATGTTGAAAATGAGATTTAATTTTTAATAAGGTACTGAATGTTCTTTATTTTGAATATGTAAAATTTGATTTCATATTTGTAATAAAAAGTTCCAGATTATATAAATAGTTACCTTTTAGTTTTGGACCTTATGAATTGTAACTTCAGTAATTGTTTTTATTAACTATGGTTAAAGGGTAATTATGGTAAATAAGGGAAAAATAATTTTATAATAATATAAATAATACCCTAACACATGTGATAATCCCATTGCATTAGATATTTTCAACCAGGATAACTGTTGGGTTTATTTTAGGACCCCATAGAACTACTTAGGCTTGATAATGAAATGTTATAATAATTATTTTAATCTAACGATAAAAATAAAACAAACATGTATCATTTTACTAAAATAATTTTAATGTGGGGTTATATACTTGATCACTATGACTGTAAAAGGTACATATAAATCTAAATATTTTTCATTCATTATGTAATTTTATTAATATTTTTTTATAAATTAATATATAAATTTATTTTTTGACACAAAAAAGATACAATGATTACAATATTAATTAAAGATTCAAATGAATGATATTATAAATATTAAAATAAAATAAAAAATTCATTTTAATGTCATCAAAAAAATTTTGTATGATTCCGGAATGTTATATTTTAGTTAATTTATACTTTTTTAATTAATAAAGTTGTTATGACTTTATCAAGATTCAATTACTAAATAGTATCAAAATGGACATAAATGAGTTTAAATGATAAACAATATTTTATAAAATGTTATAATAGTCATAAAAATATTAGATTTGGAAAATTGAAATATATAATGTTAAAATTTCTTTAATGATCCACTTTAGCCTCACTTTTTATTTTATATTAACAATATTAACCATATAGTGTAAATCTACAAGAATACATAGTAAGAGATAATTTATTTAACTAAGGGTTAAAGTCCAACGGTCAGTTTAAATTTGCAACCTAAAAATTCTTAAAAACTATTGGTTAAGATGAGTTAGACCCATTTTTATCATATCCTTCATATTTATAACTTTTTTACTATTGTAATTCGATGAAAAATATTTAATAAAATAATATTTCAAAACATTCTAAATGTTCTCATCATCCCTCTAATTAAAGGCCTTCACCTATACACCTTTACTCAGACCTATAATTCTAATTGGATAATCTAGATTATCCCAAAATAAGATTTAATAATACCTCACTTCCTCTTATAAGTCTTACCATGGGCATAATGAAATTCAAGAATACTTGTTGGCTCAAATCAAAAGGTCATACTCAATTTTGAGGTAACTACTTTTTTTCAAGATCCGTTAATTTATTTTCCTTCTCCAACCACATATCCTCTATTTATTATATTATTTCATAACAACACTAGTGTAATATATATATTAATAACTTTTTCCATAGGGTTCTACCTACACTTACACACACAATAATCTAATGGATATAGAACATATTGTTTCTGTGTGTAATGAACTACTGCCTCACGAAACGATGATTATTCAAGGGTCTCATTCCACCTATCAGGGTGGTCATTACGATAGAATGGAATTTATATCATTTATATTATATTTATATTGTCTTTAGGCTTCTGTAATTTTTTGTACCACATACCTTTTTTATTTTCATATTGTGAAAATACGGTAATCTCATTTTTGGAAGTGTGGACTACCACCCCCTCAAAGTGATATGACTCCTTCATGAAATACATGGAAAATATAAATGATAGTATTAATGAAATTATGTAACATATAAACATATATATTATACTAGAATTATAATATAACTATGTATCATTTAATCTTCAATCCATTAATATGATAATGAAATTAATGTAGCGTTCATGTGAACATATGACCTACCATCTCCAGGAACGGTGAATTTCATTTCATATCTCCAACTATTATGGACTATTATAAATACATATATACAAGATATATATATGATTTATAAATATTGAATAATATTATAGAGATAATAGACATATGACCACATATATATTTTGCATCAAGTAAACTTCATTTTTGACTCACGTACCGAACACTGTGAAAATGTCCGATATGAACTGAAATAATTAACTAATTTAATAAAATTGTAATAAGTTATATAAAATAATTAATAAAATTTAAAGTAGTTCAAAATAATGTATAAATTATCTTATGCTTTTAATTCTGGATTTTAATTAATGAACGAGATAAGTGGGACTCAGGGTAAGGGACTTCATCTCAATCTCCATTCATTGAGGCATATTTTTATTCATATATGACCATATTTTATGTGATGAATAATATACCCGTTTGAATTTTTATTTCATTAAAATATTTTTAAAAGGAAATTTTTTTTAAATGTGTTTTTTAAAAAACAACAAAAATGTTTCTTTTTAACTTATTCGGCAACAACGACGTTTCCAAAACCTCCATCCTTATTTGATATTTTTATTACTCAAAAATCCATAATATTTTCAAAAGAAAAAAATAAATACCATTTATTTATTGAAAATTGGTTTTTATAATGGATTTATTATTGAAATATCATGAAATTATCTATTATTTTTTGCAATATGGAAATTTTATTTTTTATTTACATGTTTTTATGTGTTATGATTATTTTATGGTTCGTATGAATGATTTCTGTATACTAGGTGTTCCATGATATACTGAGGGTGGTTAACAAAGTAATAGATCACCAATGAATTGGGTAATATGATATAGGTAAACATTAAGGTTTATACTAAGAGATTTAGAGAATATAATTTGATGGTTATTTCATATGTATCAAAGAAGGTTACTCACTATGCACCAATAAAAGCAACAATGAAAGTGTGTTATGAATGAAACAGGTTACCTTTATGATTGGTGATTTATAGGATCTTATTATTTCATCTAGAATGTAAAATATCTTATATTTTATAATTTAAAATTATAATATCATTTGTTTTTATGTATTCGTGGAAAAACATTATTTTCCTTATTTTATATCTCTTACTAAGCTTTTAATAATCATCAAATGTATTTGATTTTTTATACAAGGTATAAAAAGTATAAGAGAAGGAAATAATAAAAGAATATTTTTATCAGGAAAACAAAATATGTTTTTTAAGGGAATCCTTTGGTTGAAACAGTTGACACTGTCTTGATAGTATCCTTGTGTATGATTACAAGATGATATATATTAATAATGGACCAATTAATTAAATCTCTAATCATGAAAAGAAACTCAATGTGAAGTAATGTCAAATTATTTTCTAATAATATTATTATTTAATGTTTTATGGTTGGGGTCATATAATTAACCTCACATGAACCATAACCATAATTAATGGATCTATAACATGATAATATATCATTGCATGGTTAGCCTAACAACTTAAGCACTATAAATATAATATCATGATATGTAAATACCACCCCATGCATTACAGAGATATACAGATGAAACTATAATTTTCATAAATTTACATGTATATATGTTGTACTAAATGAAATGAAACCATACATAAATCATTAATATGATAAAACAATTTGGAATGAATTTTTTTAATAAGTATGCATCGAATCCTAAATAAAGGCTATATCTTAATGAATCCCACAATAAGAAAGAATTAAATCATTTTCCATGTCAATATTTTATTAATATAACATATGATTTAATCATTTATTTATATATTGGAATCCATCATGGGAAGGATAATGTAAAATTAATCATAAAAACATACTATAAGGGGACAATTTTCATAAGGGGAAATTAATCAATTCTGGATGTAGAGGGAAAATTATTTTCCATTAAATAAGAATTAAATAATTATGATTATCCATAAAATAATGAGGTATTTACAAATATATTCATGGTTAAAAAAACTATGGTTGGTTTATAAACCATGAAATAAGAAATTTGGATGTTTACAGAAGTCATATGATCTAAAACATAGAATTTATAGTGGGAAAAACATGGGTTTTCCCAAATAGAAGGACAAAACATACTAGTAATATAGGTGAGGAGAAAATATAATGAATATATAATAAATTCATGTTAATAATATAAATCAAAATGGAGAAAAATAATGAAAAAAAATTAAATTATAAAGTTCCTAGGGAGGATTAGGAAAATTCCATTTTTTGGTTTTAAAGCAATTTTTATGAAATCCCACTTAAAAAGGATATAAGAAGATATTGATTTGAAAATTGTAGTCTAGAAATATGAAATTCACATTGGAAATCACATAATTAGGTTTATTAATATAAAGGTAAAAATTAGTTTAATGGAATGAAATATATATGGATAAATATTTTCATTAAAGAAAATGTGAGTTATTTATAACAATGTAATTAATTTATGGGAAAAAAATTCATCTATGAGGAATAAAATAATTAAATGTTTTATTTCTAAATAGATAGGAATTTAATTTTAAAAATAAAATCATAGGGTGTAAGAAACCAATAATCAATGTATGAAGTTCATGATGAGGGAAAATAACTCAAAGAATAGGGTTTGAGTCAATGGATACCCTAAATACATTGTAATATTATTAACTCAAAATTCATGAAATGTATAATTATAGGAACCAAAAATTGGGCACTATACACGTTTCCAATTTTGATTTAGGGAGTATAGAGACCATGAAAACACACTTGAATAATATGCATAAGGGGATTGTAATGAATTGGTTTGGTATTTTCATGTTATATGAGAATGTATTTTTTCACTAATTATCAACTTTACAAAAATTATTAATCTTATTATTTTGGTATATTCTTTAACCAAAAAATTGGCATGCCAAGGTTATCTATCCAATACAACTCGACCCAAGATCATGTTGGAGTCATCTCATCTGTGCCTATTGAGCCAGTATAGATGGCTAACAAATATGGAACATGGTGAGAAGGAAAGGGCACACATTAGACGATCATAGAATTGTCATAAGGTGGAATCGCATGAGAATGGTGGTCCAACATAGTTTAGTGTCAATGATAGATTATAGAGAACCCTCATTCAAATTTCTATTGAATGGTATATCCATGATAGGATGTTAATATATCTCTATAAAAGTCAGAAACTGATGTGGGATGGATTCTGAATTTCTCACAATTCCTTCATATAAAATTTGAATAGAAGCTAATCTATATGATTGAATTAATCTGAATTGTCTAATCATCCACATATACAATATTCAGCCTCATACATTCCTCTTTCACTCTTGAGTCCACTATATTGATGTAGCTAGCCACACCTAAGGCTCTAACGACTCCACCATTCAACTACCACCATGTCATCATTTTATGGTGATTAAACTGAGGTATCCATTACTCACTTAAAATCCCTAAGGAATGTATAAAACGTCATTTTCATTGATATGGTACTTCAGATATTGGATCCTCAAGATAATATCACATGAATCCAATCATGTTATCCCCAAAGGGATATCCATAGATAAGAAATTGTTCTCATGGAATAAAGGTGATTCTCAGGAAGATTCAACTAAATTCATGTAGTTCTCATAAAGAATAGTATATAAAAGACCCCTTCACCATTTAATTTATTATTTTTTGCTCAGGTGAAACTGATCATTTTATGCTAGCCAAGCTCCACCACCTTGAAACCCTACATGAAGAATCATGATCCCATGATGATAATCAAGTGAATCCCACAATAAATCCATCAAATTAATGAATGATTATAAATAATAGGTTGTGAAAATTCTAAGAGTTCCAAGAAACTGTCACATGAATCCCTTCATGAAGCAACATGAATCCATTCAAAAATCCCCCAGTCATCTACAAGATCAGTTAATGATAGATGATGGCCAATCCTATGAAGTGATCATGCAATCCCATGATTATCAGTGTATTAGGAGAAGAGTTCACTTGATTGTGTAGACATCATGTGACACTCATAAAAGGATCTCCTCTGCTTCATTCCAATGCATGAGATGCCTTCAATGTGAATAACAGTGATAAAAACATGTCTCCATTGATGATATAATCCCTACCACAATGGAAAAAATATAAACCCATGAGTGGAATATGATGATAAAAGATGAAGTAAGATGAACAAATTGAATCATAGGGGAGAGGTCATTGGATATATCTATCAGATAAATTATTTTGTTATTAAAGAAATCCCATCATGTGGTCCCTTATAGATCACATGTTCCATAATGAAATTTATATCATAAAACACTATCTAGAAATCCACATTTCATGTGAAGCATTCACCTGATCAAATGATTCTATAATGGTTTCATGACCCCTGCATAGAAACACCCATGGGTTATCATCTATAAAAAGAAAACACCATGGTCATGCCCCCTTATTCCATGTACACACATCCATACATACAACTATAATGTCCAACCCTTGAAAATGTTCAAAGATTATCTTACATTATCTCTTATAGATTATGTGATTTCATGATGATCGTTCAATGTTCTCTTAGGGGAATATGTTATTGAATACACATATAAGGTCTGAATGTGAGGCTATTTTCCATATATAGGTAGTAGAATGATCCCTCGTTCTCATGATTACACTAATCACCCATGCGCTGCAAGCCCCCAGACATGTGGGGAAACCATGGTGATATCTATAGACATACACCCTATCCATGTAGCGAAAACATCTAAATACATGCACCCTACTAGAATATAGACCCTCAGTTTTGTGGTCTTGGTAGAATTATTATTTCCATTCTCTCCTTCGACCATTAAAATTATTTCCCATCTAGCCAAGCCATGTAACATTTGGACCTGAGACATCAACACATAGATTAGAACATGATCCTAGACATTTTTACATGACTCTCTTTCATGAATCACTTAAGATCACTTAATTTCATGAATCCACACTCATCTCAATATATCCTCATGTTGCCTTAAACATATTATTTTAATCATGTGATATGCCTTGGACAAGTCACACTGATAATTTGACGAAATTCTATACAATGTATGTAGATTATTCAAAGACATCTTAGACATGTTAGTTGATAATGAATGATGCCCTGGACATATCAACATTTATCATGTGAATACATATTATAAATAAACCTTTGATCAAGAAAATACATACATGAAAAAATTATTGATCTTGGGAATGTCCCTGGATATATCATTGTTGATCATGTGAAGATATCCTAAAAAGTTCACTTTTATCAAGAGAATACACCATAGAATGACCTCATTAAGCATGAGAAGACATTAAGTTGAAGTAATTAGATCATGTTAAAGGCCATGGAAATGTCATCATTGATTATGTGAACCATCTTGGTTAATTCTGGATGACACACAGGGATGTTTCATCCATGTTAGGGTGAAACCAAGAATATGTCACATAGAAAATAAAGACATATTACACAGATAATCAAGACATATCAGGGAGTTATTAAAGACATATCGAGCATATAATAAAGACATTTCAGTTATATTATCAATAAATTTTGAAAAGACAATCAATACATGTCAGATATAGAAGTCAACCTTTTCTAGAAGGCACAGTTTGTGTTATATATGAACCCCAGCCTAGAAACCATTGGCCAAATACCTATTTTATAAGTGGAGTGTCGATACTGTGTTAGGGTTATTATAATCATAAAACACTATTTGTTTCATGCTCTTAGGCAGGCCCTCTATGTCATACCTATCATATCCAAGAGACCTTTTGTGTTTATCTTCTCTATTAATCTATTAGTGGATAACGAGTGAATATGAAGCATGGGAATATATCTGGGTATATGAACATAATTTTAATAAACCATAGGGATAAAAATAATTTCGTAGGGTTTAATCACCCATACCTATCAATAAGTAGGTTATGTGTAATTTGAGTATAGAGACTCTGATTACAGTGCAAATAGGATATGTAGGATTCCTTCCTTAGGCCTGAGCTTAAACGAGGCTTTACCATAGTGTAACTCCCTATATACTCCATTTATCATTAAATATAGACCACAATAATTCCTATGAGTATGTAATTATTCTTCATACATTAGCGGATAGTAAGTTGTCTTATCCATGAGCATGGACTTAAGTATAATCCTTGACCATTCCCCCGAGCACCTTAAACCATCATTGACATTGGAATGAATAAAACTATTATGAATATGATTCCTATTATAAATATGATACATATTATTCCTTCCAAATGACTGATACCCATACCATATTCTCCATGATATTTGTATTCATAACTCTCTAAGGGATACATTAATGATAAATCACAATTTAAATATGCACTCATGTGTTGTTTAAAATCTCCTACTACCTATTTTTTTCACATCAATCATTACACTAATTATTTTAGAGACCGGTGATTATGGTACCAATAGCATGATGTGGATTTCCCCAGTGTGGGATCATCAAAAATATGTTGTCACAAACCATGAATGGATTCCATCCAATCCAACACCTGACCCTTCTCGAAATATGGTCTGATGGGAGTTCACAATCCCCTTGAGATGGAAGCTAGTTTCTTGTATCAAATAAGCCAATGGGAATGATTTTGACCATTGAAGCGAAAGATAAAATAAACCAACTAGATCCCATAGATATAAACCAATAATAACTAAATAAAAATAGATAAACAACTAACCTAGATGCAACGACTGAAAAAAAAAGAAACTCAATACAATTTTGAGATCAAGCCATGAAAGATGATATCCATTTGAAATAATGGTCACCACCAACTACAACTAGAACATTATCCAATGAAAATTGAACCAGGTACATAATCCTGAAAAATAGCTTGAGTCTATCGATGTAGGGTAGAACAAGTAGGGTGAGAAATTAAATAGATGACTAGGTAATCACCACAGATTCCATTAATTTATAATATTGAAATAGTCTAAAAGAACTAATATGATAAAAGTCATAAAAAATATTTTTAATCATTTTAAACAAATAATCACAACATTCCATAAATTCTATTCTCAAAACAACACATAAAAACATAAATTTATAAATAATGATTTTACTTTTCACCACTTAGTTAGAAACCCAAACCCATTTTCCTTCAATTAAATGTAACCAAAAAGGAGTTCTACATGATGTAAAGGGTATAATAGAAGCATGAAAATTTAGAAAATATTATATTAAACATGTTGTATAACTAAATAGAATATATAGATAGTAGATCATGTGCATTTATTTGACATATCTTTTGAAAATACCTATACATACTTAGTTCAGACTCACCTTCCAACATACGATGCACCTCCACAGTCAATATCCAACTGGATCCCCAGAACTGGCTGATACATTGGCACATCCCACTTGGTCTCTCATCATATATTTGGGGTACCAACTCATCTAACTCAGACAGAAAAAACCATCACTCAACCCTCTAGATGACACCCATGAATCCCCTGATAATTTTACATAGTGTGTTGGGAATTCCCTCGCACGCGTGCCTCAATGGATCCCAAATCCAGCACACTTTCCTACCGTAAAATATCAACCTCACCTATGTGATAAACCATAAATTGTGAAAATGACCATAGATGTTCCTATCTCACAATAATCCATAAAAATGTGAAAATAGGGCCACCAGATAACTTGAGTTTCCAAAACCACTTTCCCAGTCATTTATAAATTCCAACTGACCCACATGCTACACAATGTTTCAACCCATTTTCCAAAACATACCAGCATGCCCACCAGTCCCATACATTACCTGAGTTACAAAAGAAATTTCTAAAACATAAATGTGTTCTATGTTAGGATTTCATATCATGAAACATCATATATAACATTTAAAAGACAACACAATGTTCCAATAGGGAATTTAATATTTCCAATACAAATACATTTCAAAATCCATATCGACAATATACAACATTACAAAAATAGTTTTATATGGAGTAATCATCATACTTTTTTGGGATCACATTCCCAAATGTTATAAAATATCAAATAGAAATTTCACATAATGTGCATTTTAATACAAAACTCTAAAATATCGAAATTACCAAATGTGCCTCAAATTTATAAAAAAAATTATACTTTGAACACCTTGTCAAAACCATGCTGAAAAAATGCCACATAGATAATATTTCCAAATTGGCCTTCATAATATGTATATAAAAAAATAAATTATGAATAAAAAATTAGACACATATATGAACACCACATAATTACAAAACCTTGTCTCAAAGTGACATCCCATAAATGTTTTCAGTAGCACACATGAAGTCACATTTTAAATCACTTGAATAACCAAATTACCATTTATAAGTTAGGTAAATTATTTTATGAATAATTTGATCAATCTTAGGAGTTATATTCCTAGGATTTTAAAACCATGTGTGCACCCCTTTCACCCATGAATGTGACAACATCCAAGGGATCTCTTCATTTATCCATTAATTTACACAAAAACTATTTTTAAGAAACATTACTTTCTTCACCACCAAACCAGAATGTTACACACTATTAGTAGAATGGAAGTGAGAATATAAAAACCATATGAATCCTATAAAAGTGTTTACCACAAAACTTAAATCTATAAGAGGTATCAAAATAACACATCATTCCAAAAAATTTACTCCAACCAGGATTCCAAGATATTCCCCAGTGAAAATATTACCAAAATTGGTCAATATCATTATTAAAATACAATAAACATTACATAAAACACATTTCATGAATTTAAATATAGAAATAGTTTAGGAAACACTTTTTAAAAATATCCATAATTTTACAACATATAAGTACCAATAAAATTTTCAATATCACATCTAAAGAATGATTATAGAATTCTGAAATCATTAACGATAATTTGAAGCATCAAAAAATGTTCTGAAAAGGAATTGGATGGACACACCTTCCTCAATGATGTGACAACACAACCAAACATCATTAGAAGGAAGAAACAAGACCGATAGATAATCCACACAGCCTAAATTATATGGAAAATAAACCACACAACAACCCTAATAGTTAGGGTTCAGTTAAGATGAAATCCCACAAAGAAAAACTAAAAAATCAAGAAAGAAAAGGGAAAAGTTTAGGGAAATTGATCAAATACCATGAGTAACTTAACATAAAACCTTTAAAATGGAACTATGTGAAAAAGAGAAAAATTATGAAACCATGGGGGCTCCCATTATGTTCCTAGGATAGGAAAAGGAGGAGAATCATAAAATATGGTTAAAACATCAAAGGGGGAAAGAGTAATTTCAAACCTTTAATGTCTTGGATAGGTTGCATGGTTTACCCACAATGTTTTCCAAACCATGAGGTAGTCACATGTCCCTCACTGCCTAAGAGCATCATGATACATCGTTACCCACAGGGTTTTCCAAACCATTCCACAACCATTAAGTCACCATTATCCTAAATCAATATCAATCACATTTTTACCAGGGTGATGACTTATTATATCCCCTAACTGTGTGTCAAACATGTTCCACATATAATCATGACCAAAATTTTCACTTCACTCTATAAAATCCTAATGAAACTATGGGGAAGTCATGGGGCCCACCCATGAATATTCAATAATCAAAAAATACAATTACAAGGTCTACTAGAAGTTCAATAAAAAGGTAAAAATCCATGAAAATAATAAAAAAATGTAAATTATGTGATCAACTTGTTACAATTATCCACAAAAAAAAGAACTTTCTTCCTCCAAAAATTCACCCAACCACATGAGGAATAAGGATGAAGCCAAAACATGAATTAAGTCAAAAGAAACTACTAACCTCAGAATACATTTCATTATATAAGTCACACTCCATAATATCTACTAGATTCTCCAATAAAAAAGAAAAAAATGATGGTTCTTCCCACCACAATAACATGACTAAGGCAATGGAATGACACTAGATCATCCCAATAAGATAACTTCAAACAAATGCTAACCCCAAAAACTATGCACATGCCAAACCCCACCACCATCTGAACCAAAAATTACCAAAAATTATACTATGGTACAACCAACATTGAAATTTTAATTGTGGACCAAAAAACCACCTACAAAAATGTAAAATTCTGGAAGATATCGATGCAAAATTGCAAACAAAACAGAATTCATCGACTCAACAAAACTCAAATATCTCCAAGATAAGAGCACCCAAAAACTGTAACCAATCTGAACAAGGGAACAAAAAACATAAAAACGAACAACTTATTAAAAGAGTCACATTAAAATAGAAAAACTATTATAATTATTAATTAAATAAACCCCCAAGATTCTTACAACAATTGCGAATATAGAATATTGTATAAAATTACTACAGAGAATCCTTAACATTCTCTACTCAATTTTGGAGATAAAAATTTGGCCAATGTTTTACACATGCATGGAAATTAAAGGCTACGTGAAAAACAAACCTCTAGAACCTATTTCTAGAGACCCATAGTATTGAAGAATCTAACTTCCATTAGTTTGTTGTAAAACTTCTAATCAAAACCACTTCTTTAGGAAACAATTCTTAGAAAACTTCTTCATATGACCCAAATGCCGATAATGATGGGGATCCCTAGGATGGATTGTGAGAAGACATCTTAGAATGAATATATAGGACACAATAGAAGCATACTATAAAATGGATTGATAAAAGTGGAGGTAAATCCAATGAAGGAGGATTTCATAGAACTAGTACACTAACACACACCTCTCTCCCAATTTGTAACCTTCACGAATGTTGAGAAAGGATTGTTCATCAATTATCACTGACATCACCAAAAAATAAAAATCATCTTATAACACATTATCTACCAACATCTCGCAATGAATATCCTTGGAGGAGATTTTTAAAGCATTGATCTATAGAAGAAGTACCCAATTGAAAAGAGAAGCTTCCCATAGATCCTATGATGATTCCTTGGAATATAAGGAAACAAAATCATTTAAGTTGTCAACATAGCCATTCAATATATCATCACCCTATTGAATACTCATGAGTTCTTAAAATTTCCACATGTTCACCTCCTTAGGTCGAAACCATTACAGTAAAGTGGTCCTGAACACCTCCCAAGGCATCCCATTTTGCAATTATAATGGAGGAATCACCTTCCAGCATTCCAATGATGGAACCTTAATGTAACTAAGAGCATCACTCACACATAAATCAATGGGAGTTCCTAGTTATCTGAATATACTCTCAACATCTTCAAGACACTCTTATTCTACCAAATGACCATGACCATTATGAGAAAATGGATAAAATTTAGAAGAACTCGACCAAGACACTGCACTAGGATTATAATAAAGTCCATGGCTCGATTAATCTCCCTAGAATCCATAGGTACCTTTCTGGGTGGAATATTGTAAAAAAAATCATAACAAGAAATGGAAAATCAACACAAAATGATTGAAAACGACCATACCAGGCCAAAATTACTAGTTCACGGTCTAGATAAAAAAAGAACTTTTCAAAAAACCATCAATTTGTTTAAACTCCAAACCTCCTTCTTCAAATGACAATTTAAAAATGCCATAACCAAAATTTTAACATTATAACCCAATCATTGTGTTATTGTTTTTCAACAAAACCGATTCCAAAAAATTATTTTCCCATTTTTAAAAAAGATTTTTGGGAAAACTATTTCCCCCTTTAAAAATCCATTTTTAATGAATTCATTTTCCTGCCAAAATCAACTTGCACAAACCAAAATAAAAAAAATTAAAACTCTCACCAAACTCTCATGATGAGGAACTACTATACTTACATAACCAAGAGACATGGTTATTAATACAAGATATAAGAAAAAATTAACAACTAATAGGGCCTTGAACCATGTACTCAGACTCTGAATGGTTCACTACTCTATATGAGATCACAACATGACAGAATCTCACCTCCATTATAATTCCTCATCCGTAACCCAAAAACCAAATAGAAGACTCAAATCTCAGACTACACCAAGAAACTGATGGATCAGAATGAGTATGCTTTTATAGGACCCTTTCCATGACTACTTATCAATTATTTAAAGTCATAATATCCAATCTACCTAATGCTACAAATAATAAGAACAACCTCTAACACAATTGTTTAATGAACCATGTTTGTATTCCATCAAAGTTAACACCTAGCCTGGCCTAACAGATGGCCATAAAATATTCATTATCACATGGGGTTGGAAAATAGAGTTTTGAATCAAATAATACAATGGACTAAATTTTTACAAAGTGAACTGAAATAAAATAAAGAAAATAGATATCACATAAATAAAGAAAAAATTACTATATATCAATAGATAAGTAACACGATAATTTATGGAAACTGTATAAAATAGATAATAAATACAAAACTGAGACTGAACCACAAAACACTATCTCTACATGAACTCTTTGTCACCACCAACCATAAGTCCAACCTAATACTATGAAAACCAAACCAAGGATATGAACCTGAAAAATAATTCACAATTGTATCAATGTCAATTGGTAGATGTAGTGTGGGATCTTAAACTACTCTTTAGGTATTCACCATAGAGTCTATTTATATACCTTCCAGAAATAGTCTACAAACAGTAGTTTAAGAAAGATACATAAAATATGAATTTAATCATTTTAAACAACTAAACAAATCTATCCAAAAATTCCCTTTTTAAAGCCAAACACACACTAATTCTCTTTATAAAAATGGTTTCACTATTCATATCCTAGTTCAATACTAAAACCTATGTGAAATCCACGCCATGTAACCAAAAATGAGGTGTGTAGAATGTAAAGGGAACATAATAGGAAGGAAAACTAAAAAAATAAAATATTCAATTTGTTACAAAATAAATAGAACATAATTATTGTAGACCATGATAATTTCTTGAACATATCTAAAGGTAATTATTGAACACACTCTGTTCAGACTCACATACTAGTATATGGTATATTATAATAGTTAATGACCAAATCAATCCACTAAACCAGCCAATCCGATTGCATAACCCTCTGGCCTCTAAAAAAATCTAGAGGATACTAACCCATCTAACATGGGGTCTAAACTAAACCATCACTAGACCCAATAGACAATTACCATGAATCCAATGATAATAATTAACAATTAATGGGTAAGGCCCTTTCCTGTGTGCCTCAACAGACCCTACCACCACTAGAGTTGCCTACCAAAAACACCAAAAAAAAATTTTTATAATGCATTCCTTAAGAAATCCACTAAAAAGGTTTCAATCTCCCAACTAGTCATACACAAGTGCTGACTGGTATGTTATAAATTATGATATTCATAAACCACTTTTTCAATTGTTAATATAGTCTAACTAGCTCTCATGTTTTCCTAGTATTCCAGACATTTTCTAAAACATGCCTACATTCCCAATAGGTCTACACATCACATGAGTTCCTAAACAAATTTATAAAACATAATATAGTTCTTATCAGGCATTCCCATAACATCCCATAAAATCCAAAAGTTTAAGGAACACAAAAAGTGCCATCTGGGACATTATCATTATTAATCAAAATACATTTTTAAATCCATATCAAAATCAATAAACATGAAAAAAATAGTGCCAAATAGAATTTGCATCATGCTGTTTTTTACTCTCTTTTCCAAACATTATAAAATACCAAATAGTTTTTCAACAGCATGACAATTTAAAAAACTCCAAAAAAACACAATAACAGAAATGGGATCACATTTCGAAACACAATTACATTCCCATCGCCTTTTCATAACCATTCTGAGAACATAAAAAATACGATCTCTACATGAGAATTCATAATATTTATAAAAACAACAATATTACAAATTGAAAATGGGCCATTATTCAAAACACCACTTAGTCACCAAGCCATGTCTCAAAATGTGTAACATACCAATTTTTGAAGAGCCCACATGATGTATGATTTTAAATCACCTAAACCTCCAACTCAAAATTTGTAAGTAAATCAAAAAATTCTAAGAAAAAAGAGATCACTCTTTTGTTCTTTCATCATTATAATTCCCTTCCATATGTGCATCATGTGCACCAAATTATGTTGAAATATCCAATTTTACTCTTCAATTATCCATGAGTTTACCATAGAATAATTTTCATGAAACATGAATTTCTTCACAACAAAACCTAATAAATTCACACAATTATGAGAACACAATTATGAATTTAAAAACTAAAACAATATTTCGAAACATTTTTCCAAAAATCATCAATACATAAAAAGGTATCAAAAAAAACTTGAACAATTGATAGTTTCAATAATGATTTAATGATATAATCAATGCCAAATATCAACATAATTTCTCAAAATAAGACTTTTAAAGAACACCTTACATGAATTTAATTATAGTCACAATTAGGTAAACCATTTCACGAACATTTTAAATCATTTATATATCCATTAAATTTAATCTAACACATTAAAAAAAGATTATAACATTGAGAAATGATTCAAGGAATGAATATATATCAAGGTAATGTTTCAAAATGTAAATGGATGGAAACACCAACCTCAAAGATGTGAGAACAAAACAAAACATCAAGAGAATGAAGAACCGAGAATGAGAGATGATCTAAAAAACCTAAAATCAAAGGAAATCAAACAACACCATCAATTCTTACCAATAGGGTTTGGACAAGATAAAACCCCACCAAGGGAAACCAAGAAAGAAATAAAGAACAAATAAAATATGAGTTAAATCATTACAAATCCATGAGTAACTCACCATTGAACATTATAAATTCAACGATGGTAAAAGTTTGGAAAATATATAGAATATTCTTAACTCCCATGGTGTACCTAGGTCTTGTAAGGGAGGAGAAACCAAAAATAGGGTTAAAACATTTTAGGTGAAATGAAGTTATTTACAAATCATAAAAACCAAGATATGTCACCTGGTTTTCCTACACGATTTTCCAAACCTTGATAAAACATTGAATCAATCAATATCCAAGAGGAACATGTCTCATAGTTTCCCCGAATAGTTTTGAATACCTTGTGGAAACCTTGTGGTCACCACTATTCAAAATCAACATGTACCGAATGGTTAAATGGGCTAGGGCGCATCCGTTCCCCAAATTGTGACCACATTATATAATCCCAAAACACCCACACATCCTCAAATCTCCTAGGAAGACTAATGTATGAACATGTTCGAAACACATGAACTTCCGAAAATAAAACATTCAAACCAAAAACTCAACCCGAACATCAAACCTATGATCCAAATCCAATAAAATAATAAATTAATATAAATTTCAATATTAGGGTGTGACAAATGGAATCCCAATTACTTATATTCTTAACTCAAAGTGTTATACTCCTATGAAGGAATTTATGGTACCCTTATATTCATATGTTCTGATCAAGGATCTTGTTGTCACATTTATTACAGCATTGAATCTAGTATTATGAACTATGTTGCCTCTAATTCTTATTCTTATAGGATACAGAGGATTCCTCTCCAAATATTGTTCAATATATTTATATACCTTTCACATGATGTTTAAAATCATCCTATAATCGTCCCATATGAAATTATTCTTTTTTATATATTTTATGTGTGTTTTTATTCCTATTCTCATTAGATATGTAGGACGCATTGTAGAGGTTCAATCCTATCACCACGAAACAAACTACATAAAAAAAACTCTAATGTTCCTTAAAATTTCTATAAACTGATGAATATTATATAATGAAGTGATTAATGGATAATATATTAAATAAACAATTATTCTCTTCAACAAATGTCTTTCATAAAGTCATTGTAATACAGGTAAATAGTCTTGTATTAAGTCTTGTGATGAATCTCATGAACATATCATAAATATATAACAAATTCCTCTAAAAGGAACCAATTATCCCAATAGGGTGTGATAACCTTGAACTCAATACTCTTGACCAATGTGAGTTCCTAATCACTGTTTGGTCAAAAACCTATTAGATCACCATCCTCCGGAAAGCGGGTTCATGGATATTCATGAATGTGGAAACCATTGTTAGTTATTATTATATAAAAATATGGTAAACCCACTGCAAATGATTGTACAATGAACATAAATATCCCACAACTGAGCAGCAGGTGAAACAAATCCAAATTTCACAAGAAATAATTTTTGAGAATGATGTGAAATATTTTAAGAATTTCCCTTTTATGGGTTAAAAGTATAGACATCCTAGTTCCCGTTGGACCATTTTGTTCATCATTCTTCTTGAATCCAAATGGTGGAACCAACTTGTTTTTTAAATTATGATGAATCTTTCATAATAGAAGGGACCAGCTCTTTATCCTTTAACTGTGAAAGAAATTGATTGAACGTGTACTTAAATATGTGATAATTCCCTAATAAGATATATTGTTGCATCTTTAAGACTTCTAAAAATCCGTACAATCGAAATAGAATATTAAAATGTTCCAATGGATTATGAGGCTTTTGGATGTGCTTGGAATGCCATCCCAACACCTCGAGCTGATATTAACAACCAACTAAGACACGAATCATGTGAAAATCCCACCATTAAAGCATTTCCCTTTAGCAATGATGTATGTTGTCACCAAAAAAACACCACAGGATCTAGTTGGTGAACTTATTTTTACAAGAGGACCACATTAATGGTATTATCCTAACATTGGAAGTGGTTCTTGAAATCTCTCATAGGATTAATATACATCATCCATCATTACCAAGACATTCCAAATAAGATTATATGGCCCTTATTTCAACATTAAAATGATTTATGATATTATCCCAAGAAAAAAAATAAAACATACATTCACTACCTGTTGGTGGTTAATGAGGAAAATTACCATGTAAACTCAACAACATAGGAGCTGAATAAGAGGGATCATATCCATTATTGTAATCACCATATACATATGGTTATAATTATACATGGAGATGTAGAGGAATTTGTGACGACCCCAACCATTCATATTGGGGAATCCAACATGATATCCTTCTATGGAAATCCAAATAATGCATCCTAGAGAAGAATTACATCCATGTTAATATCAATCTGTTTAAGGCCCCCTAGTGGATCCTGATAGTGTCCCAGAATCAGTCACAAATCATCATTAGTGAGGAGGCTCTGATATTGACATTGATTTCAATAATGACTATAGAATCTTAGTGAGAACCCCTATCATTATTTTTGTGGACTTTTTTCCAAATTTCAGACCCGAATCATCTTCAATAGGGGTGCGACTATCTATACTATACAATATGCACTGACCCATCATATTGTACTACTAGTGCCAAACCATAAACAGTACAACGGGAAATGAACCATTTAATGTTACATTGATATATATCCCATCAAATGGAATATCGAGTACCAACACATCAAACGACGATCTTCATTGAATTGGAGCAACGACACACTTATGTCTCTGTCAATATGATATCAACTGAATATGAGGACTTTTCATTAGATCCAAACCATAACACTCTGGTAAAGTATAATCATACCCTTCTATAGTCATCTAAGTCACAATATATTGGACCATATTCTTCCCTTATCACACAAAAATATTACAATGACGATATCATTAATGTATCTGTAGTAGGATTTAATAACGGTGATGTTATTACGATGTTTATTGTCGATGGACCGCATGGCTAGTGGAAAACATGGATTTTGACTCTAGGGTCCACATGGAGACTCCTATAATTATCTATAGACCCTAAAATTAATAGTGGAAACAATATTTTTAGGGATCAAGTCTATTGACCACAAAAGGATTACAATGAAATTTATGTAGAGGGGTGGATCACTCATCTTGAGAGAATAAGGATATTAAGGAATGAAATTTGGGAATAATCATAGTATCTCATCCCTGAGATGACATAAAACACGTTCATATAGGATCCCTCAATTAAACTATGTTCCCTAGACCATATGTATCATGGAATTTCAATATTTTTGATTCCCAAATGTTGTGAAATCAATAAATCACTCCACCTCAGATCATCCCATGGTTATAGGTAAATTTTCTTAATTTCAAGGCCCCCAATCCAAATTGATGGGGGAAGTTTCATAATTCCCACACCCTGAATGGGGGACCTCTGGAAACCAACCGGCCATTGAAATTTCCACAAAGACACCAGGGGAGTTTGGTTCCATTAATCAATGGGAATCATCTATTTCTTATAAGGCCCTTAATTCCTCTACAACTACCCATGAACTAAAAAGGATAGGGGATCTAGCCCCCATGATCAAAAATCATTTTTGTTCCTACAACAACAGGGGTATATGTAGAACTCGAGGAAGTAGTGTGGTCTCCAATATTTTGATGGTAGGTGAATTTAAGATTATTCTTTTTTAATAAAACATGTCATAACATACATTTATTATACCGTTGATATTGGTTTAATTGAAATTAAATGTATAATTAATATGACTGAGGTATTGATAGCAATACATGACAATTAATACCCCTACCCGAAGCATATAAGGTATATGATATTGAGTTTCATTATCATAATGAACTATTTACTTAAGAAGATGGATTGGGAGATATTTGAACTACTGAAACATGAATCTGTACTCCCTTAACGTGAACACACTAGATATATAACTCAAGATATGTAGGAGATATTCAGACAATTACCACCCAATGATATGAAAACGTCTTTCAAAATGAGGATGAACAATGCCTATTCATTCTAAACAAAACATATCCCCTAGTTCATTGACAATATCATGTCGAATGGTTTGGTTGATCATCTAATAATGAGGAATCAATGAATAATATAGTTGATAGGTTATGAAAATAACTACCTTTACCACCAATTTCTTAGGAATACAATATGAAGTTTCTTTTTCTTTAAATATTTTCTAAATAGTTAGGTAAATTACCTTCAAATAATTAGAGGATCCCAAAAAACATGAAATATTGTTAGAATTCATCAATGATCCATCAAAAATGTCTCCCTCTGGAATGGTTAATTTTTGATATGTCCTTATCATATGACAATATAGAGGAAGATATTTTCTATTCACATGATGTTAAACTACATGATACATTCGGGTCTCATAATGTTAAACTACAAAATAATGTCTTGTGCAGAAGATATTAAACTAAATGACAACATACAGGACACTTAAAATTAAAATCTATGACAATTACATTGTATCATGATGTTAAATTGATTGAAAAAATCCAACTCGCATGATGTAATACTTTATAAGAACATTCTTTACCACATGATGTAAAAATACACAATGCATTTCCCAGTCACAAGATGGTAAACTATGTAACATCACAATCATGGTGAGTCATCATCATCCTTAGTTGGAAATTATATTTTAAATAAGTACCATTGATACAATACAATTCTAATCCCATTAATACTATAATAATAATAATAACCCTTAATATTTTTTAGGATGAAATTTGAAATTTAACCTCCATGGACACTCATATTTGGGCATCAATGAAACCTTTTCAAATGTGACATGATATGGACTTGAGGGATAAGGATCATATACTTTCAAGTTTAATTTTTTTATAATATTATGGTACAATGAATGGGAATGGAAATAACATCCCAAGACATTATAATATTTTCAATTAAAAATAAATTTTTTTCTATATTCCATTATATAGAATATAATGTTATGATAATGTTAAACACAATATTGAGGTATCTTGTATTACAGTATGAATGAGTTTTACTATCTTTTAAGAGTGAATGTGTTTAAAAATAAATATCCACATGTTTATAAATTTTAATTGTCAAAATAAAATTTATTTTTTTATTTCTAATCTAAAATTTATCTTAGGGTGAATATGTGGTAATTTTATTAACAAGTTTCATTTTTCTATTAATAGTGAAAAATACTTCTTTTTAGTTGAAAAATCCCTTTTCATTTAATTAATTATTAATGTGAAATTATATTTAATTATTTTTAAAGTCCCAATAGATCAATTGAATATCTATGGAAACAATATATTTCATTTGAATAATTTTTATATTTAATTTAGATTTAAATACATAATGACATTTGGAATATTTACACTTTAAAATTTCACTTTCTTTCCACGTCTCTATGAATATATTTAGACAAAAAAAAATTCATATAAATGATATGAATTTGGAAAAAATAAAATAATTTGTTATAATCAGTATACTATTTATATTAAAATAATATATATATTCCCTTAGACACAATTTTTTTTGAATGTGATTGAAATTAATTATAGCGATTAATGCAAAATTAAGTATAACAAGGGTATGAACCATAAATTTAAGGGCTTAAAATCCTAAAAACTATTGAAAAATCCATTTTATGCCCATATTTTGAAAAATATAACCTATGTTTAAATCTTTTATGAATTTGGGGGACACAAGTTCATTAAATTTTTCCATTTAATAATTAACTGAGAAAAAGACAACAAATAGACCTTCTTGGACTCAAACATTTATAAATATTTGGTGTATGAATGAAGCAACATAGTTTCATATATAAACATTATTTTAAAAGCTAAATGATTTTTTATCATATTAATTTAACTTTAATTTATATTAATGATATAATTATATTAAATTCTTAATGAAATCTATCACATGGATTATTTAGTTAAAAATTTAAGAAGATAAATGATTCTAAAACATTAAAGGTAAAGAAAAATAATAAATTACCTCTTCTAACTAATTTTGTATATGAAATTATCATGTTACATATATTGTATCTTAATATACTTTAGTTCCAATAATTTTTTATATTTTTAAATTCAAACTAAATAAACATGGTCAAAATTTTCGTTAATGTTATTTTACAATAAATGATATTTTACTAATTTATTTAAAAACAATAATGATCTTATCTTCTAAAAAATTATTTATAAGTGTTAATAAATATAAAATCTGGTATATTAATGGTAAAATTTATCTTTAATAATTAATGTATTAACCCCTATATTGTAAATGAATTATTCAAATGGTATGGGTTAAAGTATTGTTTTTATGTGCGTTACATGCACTTGTTTTATAATTACTTTTCAGAATACTTGGGTTTTTTATTATTTAAATTAGATGTTGTATTTAGAAATTATTGGGTATTTTTTTCTAATTAATTTCACTTTATTTGAGTCTTAATGGTAGAATTAAATAGAATATAAAACTAGTTACTTTAATAAAAATAAAAATTATTAAATGGGGGAAACATAATTTTTAAAGACAAAAAATATAAAAACATAGTTTTTTTTTGTGTTTTGGAATTTTTTAAAGACCATAATTCTACATAATTCAATTATTTTTCATTTTTGGAGCCCTGTGAGGTAATGTATATTTCCCAATATTGTATACAATTTGGTATTAAAAAAATGACACTCCACCTCCATTATAGAAATATAGACATATATTTTCTATTACTAAAACATATAAAGCCACTTTGTGCCATAATAATTATGAAAAAAGATTCTCCAAACATCTCTAGACTCATCTTATAATCCTAACTTGTGGAATAAAACAACCCAAATATGCCCTTTGGTGGGAACCAAAAGATGTTACCCGAAAAGAACTAACATTATTCAATGTACATTTATGTTTTATTTTTTCCTCCACCCTTTCATTTATTATATTTACATGATTATATAATAACATAAGTATCCAAAATATATTTATATGTTTTTATTTAACATATTGGAGATAAAAATACACACACTTATATAAAATGGGTAACTACTACACCGTTCTGGTATGACGAACTACCACCTTGCAAAATGATGTCATTTGTTTTTTCATTATGAAATTTCATGGATGGAAATTATGATGTAAAAATTGTTTACATATGATATAAATTATATTTACTGTCTTTTTATTTTTCTATAATTGTAATATAACCAATAATTTTTTTCTATTTTGTTTAAATAGGACAAATTTATTTATGGACATATGGACAACCGTCTTCTCAAACCGATTTGAAATCCTCACACATTACATGGAATATATTAAAGAATGTTTTAATTAAAAATATGTGAATTTAATTGAATATATATTATATTAATGACATAATTATCTTTATATAAATATAATATATCATTTTATTTATTTCCATTTTAGAAAAGTAACAACCAATAATGTTATTTGTGGATGTGTGGACTACCACCTCTTCGATGTGATTTGATTTATTTTACATCACATGATATATATATATATATATATGTTCATAAGATAAGATAAAACTATTTTAATCATATAATTATCATTATGTAACTTTTTAATGTTACGTACCTTATTTACATAATGACCATTGAAAAAATGGCAATGTTACTCATGTGTATGTGTGGCTTACCGTCACCATGATTGTAATGTTGATTCATTTTTCATACAAATATTTCATAATTGGCTTTAAAAGAATAATTTTTGTATTATTTTTATAATTATTTCATTATTATTATTCCAAATATGTATATATAACTACCACTTTGAGAAATTTTGACCTACCAAAATCATCATTGACACATGAACCAAATTTTTTCAAAACATCTGATGTAAAAATAAATTTTTAAGTATTTTTATACAAAATTAGTAATAGGTGAAGAAAAAATAAAAATAAACCTAAAAGGGTTTGGGATCATAGAAATAATTAATATAATTTTATTATTTAGGAATATTTTGACACACCAAACATGTCAAACTCATGTTAATGGATTTTGTCTCAATTTCACTTCATTGAAGAAATTTGTAATGATATATACCTAGATTTTTTATATGGTGTATATAATACATTTTGAAATTTTATTTATAGAATATAATTATTCTTATGATATTATATTGTTCTTTTGATGTTATTACTTCACTTGTATTATTATTTAAATGTTTCAACATGGTATGAAAAACTTTGGAATTTTTAAAGACTATCTTCGTCAAGAATATTTTAATGATATCTCAATGTTACATCCATTTATCAATGTCAACAACAATTTATATTACTTATCCTCTACTAAGGAATTATTGAAAAAGAAATTTTATTAATTCAGTTTTGATATTTTATGATATGGATAACTATTGATTATTTAAATAAATTACTCGATATATAATGAATTTTTGGACAGGTAGTAAAGGGTGGATCCAAGACTTTTTATATCCCCTTGATGCATTGAAGGATTCTCATGAGACAAAAAAGTTTCTCAAATTAAATGATTTTTTACCTATTATTTTAAACTATTCTATGAATGTTCTTAATGGGATAGGTTTCCATGTCCCTCAAACATGACGTACAATAATTAAGCATTTCCTTCATAGTTATTTATGTTAATACCATTATTATCCATGCATTTTTCATATGGTAGAATCTATAGTTGAATTTCATTCTATTTTTATCAAATAAATGAAATTTGATTTATATATTTACATTTACATATTGATCATGCCATGTCCAAATTATTAAATGGATAGTGTTCTTAATTGATAACCATTCCTTGTTCATATATTCTTATTGATTCACTATTTATTCAACTTTACATACCCTTATTGAGCATTTTAGATCACCCTTATTTTTATTTACATTCCCCAGGATATGAATATATATTCTTGAAATGGGCATTATGGATGATGAGATTTTACTTAAATCATACTTTATTTTATATTCAAAATGTATTATGGGTATCATGTCTGTTATTTATTTTTATAAAACTGCTAAACTGTTCATTCCATCAAGATACAACTCCTTGTAATGATACCAATGTAATAAAATAATTCACCATATCTGGGATTCCAGGGTTGGGGTGTTATAGTTGGTATAAAAGGGAGGATTACCATCCACCCTAGAAAAATGATTTAAAAAACATACATTTGGGAACATAACCCTAAGATAAACTTTAGGAATTTGAATATATGATCATCCCAAATACACCATGATTATGATTATGAGAATAGATAAACAGAAATTTTTCTATTTATGAAAACTTTTTTTTATTTTTTTGGGATTATACATTATGTTTCTTAATTATATGATATAATATAGATTATGTCATCATTTATAAATGGATCATAGTAAAAGGATTATGAACCTCATCGATTTACCCGATCCAAAGAGTTAGAAGGATCATACCAGATATGGTCTTAAGATAATATTTCAAAGTGGACTAGTATCCAATGAATTTAAATAATATAAATTCATTGTGTCATGTAATAACATGATAGATAAATAATTTTCTACGACTTATAGCATTAATTGGAAGAAATATAAAAAGACAAAAATATTGAAAAATATGGACAATTTGATGAATAGAAAAGAGTATTTTCCCACATATGATAATTGTGGAAGCAAAAACCATGGGATATGATAAAGATTAAAATGATTATACATCATATGTGGAGAAAAATTATACTATGCTAATGATTCCATGTTCATTGAAGATGTTTCTAATGTTCAATTCTTTATCTTTTGGGAAATGGGGTTTTTTGAAAATAAATGTCACTATCATCAAATGAATATAGCCTTGAAGAGGCTAATGGTTCAGGATCATGATTATGATAAAACCACATTGGAAGAGTAATGATTAATTTCATTATGTTTTTTGATCCATAAATATTTTTTTAAGTTCTGTTATAAATTATATCATGTTTACAAGTATTATAAAATGTTTACAAGTTATATTGTAGTACTTTTTCAATAAGTATTTAAAAGCTTATATTGATCAATACTGATTATAAATAAATTTTTTTAGTAGAATAGTGATTTTTTTGGAAGATGGATGGTTGAGGTTAAGATAAAAATTAATATGGTATTTATACTGATATAATGATGTTTGAATAAAGACATGGTTGATATGGATAATGTTTATTTGATGATGTATACCACCTTAGAACTGATAAGTGATTTCTGGACAATGTGGATTATGTTGTCATTGATGGGGTTTACAACGCTGTTGGATTTATCAAATATATCAAAAAACATGTGTTTTAATTTTTCAATAAGAAAGAATAGATGTTTCAAATATGGGGTTTTAGTAATACATGTTATTTACATATTTTAAGAGAATAAATAATGATGGTATCAACATGATTGGAATGTGACAATTTAGATATGATTCATATGTATTTAAGAATAATGATATGTTCATTTTATAAATTTAGTAACCTTGTTTCTTATGTGATATATCATTATATTTTATAAAAATTAACCATTAATGACATGGTTTAATGTACACATTTTATGTGTTTTTAGACGCATAAGTGTTACTTAAATATCTGAAAAATCCTGTAATAATTGAAGAAGTAGAAATGGTTCAATACATAATCAATGGAAAATATGTTGTTAATAGAAACATTTATTTACTTATATTCATAGATAGTGAATGAGTTTCTCAAATCAAGGAAAAGATTAATAATTTTTTGTCCTATTTTCATCATTTTTTATGATATCAATAAAATTATTCATAACTATATTTTATGGATTTGTGTTCATTAACAATCAGTAGAACATGTTCTCTATCTTTAATCAGAACATGAATTTTTGATTTTTCTTCAATGTGCATATTTTTTCTAATTATCTTAAATTCACAAGGCTATTATTATTCTCTTTGAATTTTACTTTCCTTATAATTAAGAATAATTTTTATTAACTCTATTTTTGATGTGGTCCTTCCAATCAATTTTATTTACAAATATCAAACCCTAGATTACCAATATAAACTGAAATTGTGAGGACTCAATTTAAATAAGGATAGGAGAATGTAACTCACAAAGACATTACAATTTTTTTTAGAATAAGGTTTATTTGGTTTCTTCATTTCATTATATGTAATAAGGTTTTATGATTTCTATACACACAACCTTAGGTTTTATAGTGTTATAAGAAAGGCCATGTTTTTTCGCCTTTTTATGGAACACTTATTTTAAAAATATCTTTTGAATCATAAATTAATATTTTTTTCGTAATAAACATAAATTTTGAATTCAGAATTTATATATAATATTTGTATGAATTTTCTGTATTTTGATGAAATATTTTATTTTTAATTAATAGTTAAAAACAACATTTTTTTAGAAACTACATATTCTACTAAATATTAATTTATGTTAAATTATATTTTAAATTCATTTAAAGTAAATAATAAGTTATTTAATTATATATATATGTATATTAACTAAATAGAGGTAATTGGAGTTAATTTTATCATAAATATATTTATAAATACTTAATCAGATTTGGAAATTTTCTATTTAAAAACCCTCTTTCTAACAACAACTATAGGATTAACATTAAAATTAATTTTTATAATTAGGATAATTGAGTTCAAGAATGTAGAGATAAATTATTTTAATATGTATAAAATTTATATTTTAAAATGATGAAAATATTTTTTGATCAAAAATAGTATTTAATGTGATTAGAATTATTTACAATGATTATGGTAAAATAAAGCATAACATGGCACTAAATATTAAATTTAAGGGACAAAATGTCATAGACAATTATCCCAAATCCATTTTATGTCAATATATTGAAAATATCCCATCTTGGTTCATATTTCATGAGTTATGGGTAGAAATTTTCATGAAAGTGACCCTTATAATAATTTAAGGGAAAAGACAAAAAATGAACCTCCATTAAATTTATTCATTTATAAATACTTAGAATATAAAACAAGTTACATACTTTTGGTTATGAAAATTTTATTGATAGGGAAATGAAATTTTTTATCGTAGTAATTTAATATATATTTTTAGATATATATAATGGCATTAAATTCCAAATAAATGCAAACACATTGTTTATTTTATAAAAAATTAAATAAGATAAATAATGCTAAAATAATAAACATGACGAAGTATTAATGAATTATTATGTTACATTTTTTAGGTAAATAAATATATTTATAAAATTATGTGAAATTAATATATTTTAATTTCAGTATGGTTTTTTTATTTATTAAATAAAAATAAATAAATAATGTTAAAATTGATTATAATGTTATTTTACAATAAATTATGTCTAATTAAATAATTAAAAAATCTATAAAAACCCATATAATTACAATAATTAATATATTTTAAGAAATATAAAATATTTTATATAAATGGAGGAGTTTTCTTTTATAATTCTTAAATTAACTCATAGATTGAAAAAAAAATTTAGGACAGCCCGGGTTAATGCTTTTTTATCCGCATTACATGCGCTTGTTCTAAAATTAACATCTAACACATGTGGAATTCTTACATTGTGAATTAGATATAATAATTATAATTCAGGGTGTATAAATTGTTTAATAATTTCACTTTAATTTATCCTTAATGGATAAATTTATTAGGATCTAAATCTAGTAACATTAATAGAAAACACAATGATAAAATTGTGAGAACATCGAAGATAAGTAATAACGTAAAAAAATTAATTTATTTTTTATAGTGCATTATTTTTTGTATGATATATTCCATTACTCCTTTATTTTCTGGTTTTGTTGGAACATGAGGTAAGGGAGGCCTCTCAATAGTGTATACCATTAGTTAATTACAAGAATTCCCTTCCCTCTCCGTTATAAAGAGGCATTCACTCTTCCCCTTCCTCACACACTCAAGAGGGTTTATTATCATCTCAAATTTTCCAAAAGAATCTCCAAACACACCTTCACTCATCATATATGCCTCAAATTTTTAAGAGATTAAACTATGGAATCCCTTTTGTGAAAACCAAAGAGAGTTTCCCAAAAAGAGATTACTTCTTCAATGTGTACTCCTATTTTTTTCTTTCTCCACCAATTTATTTATTATCATTTCATGATTATATAATAACATCAATACGAAAACTATTCTGATAAGTTTTTATCAACTTTTTTTCCTACATAATCACACACTTTTATCAAAGGGTTAACTAACTTACCGTTTGGGTAGGGAGAACTACCACCTTAAGAAAAAATGTCGTTCGGTTTTTAATTTTCTACATTAAATGGTTCAAAATTTTGATGGAAATTCTTTTATATTTGATTTATATTATTCTTATTATATAATTATGATTCTATAAATTTTAAATTACACAATATTTTATGCATTGAATTTGTTTCTAATACGATGACATCAATTGAGGACCTTTGGACTACAATATACTCAATGCGATTTAATATGTTTTCACATTACATTGAATGGAAAAATTATTGGTTTATTTAAAATTATTTGAAATATTTCTAATAAATACGATATTCATTACATAGTTAATATTTAGTAATTATAATGTAGTGTTTTATTTATTAACATTTTCCCACAATAAAAAAGTTATAACAAAATTGGGGGACATTTGGACCACTGCCTACTCGATTTGAGGTTATTCCTTCTACATTATAGGATATATATATATATATATATATATGAATACAAGATTAAATAAAATGGTAGCTATAATATAATTATCGCAATTGAAGGATATAATTTTACTTACCTTCTATCCAAAATGGTATATGAAGAATGGGAATGTTACTTCTGCGTATGTAAAACCTACTATCTCGATGATTCTTACATCAGTTTATTATTCATCATCGTCATTCATATTTATTTTTAAAAGTATAATGGATTTATAAATATGATAATTATATCAGTACTATTATTTTTGTGAGGTTTATATAATGACCCATTTGACCATAGTCAACGTACCAACATCATCTTTGAAATAACAAACAAATTTGATCAAACCACACGACATAAACATAAATTTTAATGTTTTTGTATACAGCATTGTATTAAGTGAAATAAAAGTAATGATATAAATTATAAATATAATTACAAAATCAAATAACTACCATGAATTTTTTTATTCATAAAGATAAAGACATAGAGTGCATATTGGACATAAGGAAATGTATTTCATCTTTATTCTATTTCATCGATGCATATTATATTGTTATGAACCGAGTTTCATTTATATATTGTATGTACTACCACTAGACATGTCATAAAAAATATGATTATTATTAAGATATTATAAAATTCATTTAATGTTATTACTTCACGTGTATTATGGTTCATTTGTATTAATGTCTTATGAGACACATTGGAATGTTGAATGATTATTTTACTCAAGAATACTTTAATGGCCTCTCAATTGTATTTTTATATATCAACATCAAGAACCATTATTGTCACATATCCTCTGGTGAGTAATTATTAATAAATCCATATTATCCATCAAATATGAATATTTTATGATAATGAAACAATATTAATTAAATATATATATATAAATATGAGAAATTCATTAGATAGATAGTGACAGTTGGGGCCCCAGAATTATATATCCCCGCGATGCATTGATAGCTTCTCATGAGACAGATAAGATGTAAAAATTAAATGGGTTTATTTCCATAATTGTAAATATTCTTTTCAAAGTACATGATGGTATAATATTTCATGTTCCTCATATAAGAGATCCAATAATTAATAATTTCAATCATAAATATTTTGGTTATTATTTTTATTATCAGTGAGACTCTCATACTTCAAAAACTATCAATGCATTTTATTCTCAGTTCATTAAATAAATGTCACGTGTGTAAGCTATTTACCTTGCCACATCCATTACTACTTATCCATTAATTTAAATTTCATGTGTTATATGATATTTAACATTGTATTATGATTTATTTTAATTTATTTATTATTTATTCCTAATTACTATCCATTATTGAGCATTTTATGTCACCCATTTTTTTATTTCCTTTCAAAAGGATATTCAGATAAATTATTGAAATGGGTTTAATGGATGTGAATATTTTACTTATCTAACATTATATTTTCTCTTCCCAATATATAATGGTTATAATGTATATAATATGGTTTAAAAAACATATAAAGTGTTCAGTCTTTCAGGATGTATTCCTTATAATCAATACATTATAATTAAATAATTCACAAGCTTTTGTATTCTAGTGTCAAGGTGTTACATTTTGTATCAATGAGAGTTATAAAAAAATTTAGATACTATAATTATAAAACGTATATTAGAAAACATAACCCTAATATTTTTAGGATATGTATGTGAGAACATCCCAAAGAAAGCATGTTTATGATTCTGAAATTATATACAAATAAAATTTTCAATTTATGATACGTTTTTTTCTTATTATTGGACTATCCATTATGTTTCAAAATGATATCATCTATCCTAGTTTATATCTTCATTTAGAAATTCTATCTAGGATAAGGAATATTGACCTCACCAATGAACATTATCCAAACAGTAATAAAGATCATATCTTTTCCGATATTAAAACAATCCTTCAAAGGGATCTAGTATCCTAATCATTCTCATCAGATGAGGACAATGTATCATGTGATAATGAGAATAATAAAAATTTATATAATTCATTTGTATTCAAAGGGAGAAAAATGAATATGGCGAAGATAAGGAAAAATATGGATAATGCGAAGAAGGGAAAGAAGGATTTTACCACATGGTTTCTTATTTTCATGAAACATGTGTTCTAGTTTTATGAATCACTGCTTCTAGATGGTTTCTAATGGATTTCATTCGTGGAACTAGAAACACAAAACATATCTTCATCCAACAGGGAACTACTTTCCAATGGAAAGCGTTTATTATGATTGAACATTATGATACATAGAAATGTGCATTGGATGAGAGGATGTGAGTTCAGAGTCATCAGACCCTTTTAGAGGGAATTATTGTCTACTCAGACACACTCTTTATAAAATTAAGATACATTCATAAATCATTAATAATTTACAAATTATAACATAAGTTTGACATGGAATTTGAAATCACTTATTAACATGTGTAAAATTTATAATCGTCTGTATTTATTCTAGGTTCCTCATTAATGGATATATCCATATGTATTTCAGGTTCTCCAACAATGGTATCATCTCACAAAATATTTATATATTCATTTAATAATATTTAGGATGGTAATAGTTTTTAAGCTAAATAGTGGGGAACTCTGGAAGTTATTATCATCCCGGGAGACAAAGGCTTTGTTTGATTTTGGGATCATGCCCATAAAATGGGTTTCCTACGTATTCTTGTAAAATGAATCAGAACCATCATAATTTAGTGATGATTAATGCGACACATCATAACTTTTATGGTCATGTGATAAAGACCTAACCATAAAATTTAATGTCATGTGGTAAGTAAATTTTAGATAAAGATGTTTAGTCAAAATTGGGGTGGCACTTATGCCGAAGCAGACCAATGAACATGGAATGGATATGGGTTTATAAGTAATACTAGACCCTATTGGGAATATAGACCAATGAGAATAGAATTGATCTGATGTGTTGGTTTTGAACCTCAATGAGGCATCCTATGTACCCCATATGGATGGGAATCAAATACCATGTAGTTCGATAAGACTTATAAGGGATTATAGTCTTTTGAGGGAAATGAGTTTGAGTTTACTTCTTGAAAAGGATTCCATTATTATTTAGAGGGTTAATTCGAGGATTATTTCTAAGGAGGATTCCTAGATTAAGGGAATTAGGGTTGGATTATTGAAGATGATATTCAGTGAGCTCGGGCCCTAAGAAGGCTTCTTACATATCCCAATTATGGTGGGAATCATAGTTCTTGTCGGCAATTATGTCGTGAAAATGTTGTGACCATGAAAAATATCTAATCCGATATGATTCATTCTAATTGTGAGGAAAAATTGGATGTCAATGATTTAAAAAAAAGCACCCATTGTATTCCTCCTCTGCTAGTGGAAGAGGGTGAGGCTACGATGACAATCGTTGAAGAGGTCATGGTGATGGCCCCTCACTCTATTTACATTACATTGGACAAGGGTCCAATGAAAAGAATAAGGGATACAGGTTAGGGCCTAACACTGGGATGGATGCCCTAAAATTGCTCATGGTAGTAGAGGGGGAATTCACCTTTCATTAAACGTAAATGTAGGTTTTAACCATAGATTCCATACCAAATGACCTATGGTTATGCATCATTTTTAGAAGCAATAGGTCAAGAATCAAACCCTCTGTCAAACAAAGAATGTCCCAACACTGTTCCTGGGAGAATGTTCCATGTGATTGTGGATATACAAACCCACAAAAACCTCATGAATCCAATCACCATTGGGAAACAGATGTGAGAATGATCTGACTATGGATATACAAACCCAAATAAATAGAATGTTGATGTGCCTTTTCCTAATGGTTTGATAAGTCAAGAGGTTTTGGTGGAGTTTTAAATAGAGTCCCTTTCAAAAAAGAGATCCAATGAAGAATAATCCTTTCCATGGATGTCTGTGATGAAGAATTAATGGGTTGTAGACTAAAGAGAGTATGTGAATCAAAGAGGGTTTCCCTTGTAGTTAAGGGTGTGCATGTATGGGCGCACAAGTAGACTTGGGTGACCTGATATTCACTTAAGAGATGAAAAACCTCTATTTTGATATGTGGACGAGATTGGTTCAAGCCTTTAAGAGTATTCACAGGTTATTCTAGAAGCAAGGTGCTCAAGTTATTAAGAAAGGAATTGGTGGTGTGGAAGTGTTTCTGATTTTTTTGGCTGGGCTCTTTTGGTGTGCAAGTGTTATGGATTTCAAACAGTAAAAAGTTTTACGATCTATTATCCTCATTCAAATCCTCCAATATAGGTGTTAATGAATATCCTTTAAAGTTTCAGAATAAATGGTTGAATAAATAGGGTGACTAGAGTAGTAATTGGGATTTAGGGAAATTCATTCATAACAATGAAGGCCCCAAGGGTCTATTTATAGGGAAATAAGTGACCATGGGTGAAAGGATTTTGGCCGCGCAAGTGGGTTACATGCCAAAATTGTGGCACGCAAGTGGCTGCACACTATATCGGTGGCGCCTATGTTGACTTGCGCAACACCTGTGTTTTGATTTTCTAGGGTGCCTCTTTGAGGACTTAGCCAAAATAACGACTTCAATCAGCTCCATCGTGGTGTCGCACATGTGTTTTCGTGTTGGTACCCTGGGAACCCCTTTGGGGATTTATAGAAAATAATTGACCCATACCGTGAGGGATATATCCTCACACCACTGCTCGCATTCACGAACAGGTCAGTGTCTTTGCTACCATCACTTCCCCCCATGAAAAATGCAGACTCGCACCGTGAACTTTTCGAGCCCATTTGAGGAATTTTTGCAAAATTGTGGATGGAATACATTTCATGCTATCAAAAAAATCCCCCCCGCCCAAATTTGTTTCGTTCAAAATGAAAATAATCTTTTTCTAATGTAGAATTATGTCACTTTGACGCATTCCAACATCATTTGGTTAGATTTGGTGATACATCATGTGTAGAATGAGGCTCTATTTTTTGCTATTCCCTAGGGCTTAACTAGAATAGTTTTATTTTTTATTAGGGTTATACAAAAAACCACACAAACATTGTATCTTTTGACTTTTTATTTCGCAATATTACTTAAATAATACAAAATGTGCAATTAGTGAGATGGGACTCTACTTTTGTTTTGAGTTCCATTTTCTGGTTCCATATCTTTTGAGTTGCACATCTCTTGTTGTTAGAAGTTTTGAATCATGAATGTTAGACTATGAAGAGATAATGTTTAAGGTCGAACAGATTTGACCATAAATTTTGAAATTAGATCCCAAAAAAGACTCAGTGGCTGAGAATTTCACCTATTTTAATTTAAATATATCCAAGGGGAATCTTGGTCCATGAATTTTATGGTCACCAAATATAAAACATATATCAACATAAGCAAAGTCTCCTTCAAGAATGAAATTACCGTCATTTGACAAACCCATTATGGGGGTTGTATTATGCAGTTCCAACTAAGGAATATGTTTCATAAGAACATAATAGCATATTTTGAATAACAGGAATGTTTTGTATGAAACATACGCAAGACCAAATAAGGGAATATACTTCATAGTCACACAAAATAATCCTTAATAATTTAACAATTTACTTTTGATAGACAAGGCGAAATAAGATTTTGCTGAAAAAAGACCATAGTGGGTAGTATTTCCAATGAAAGGAATTTTAAGAAAAAAGGGTTATCTAGGTAGACATATTTCATGACAAGGAAAATCCTTTATATAAATATTTAGTGTATAATGAATGGTTAAAATTTATCAGAAAGGGGAATTTTTTATATCATAATGTTTAGTTTTATGTCATGTCATTAGGACAGTGTACCATGTAGTTTTACGTCATGGAGTGAGGACATTGTACTTTGCAGTTTTAAGTCATGCATTGAAGATATTGTGTGGCTTTAATTTAAGGTATATATCATTAAACAAATGTATGAGACTCTCCTAATTTCTTGATAATTTGTTTGGAAACATACAACCATATTCAAGTATAGAAGGGTAAATTATAAACTGGAATTTTGGAATTTCTGGAACCGAGGAATGATATAGGGAATGGGATAAATGCATTAGAGGAATTATTTTACATGAAAAAAGTTATAATTATTTTACAAACCATTTATAGGGGTTGTATTATACAGGGCCAACTGGGGCATATTCTGTATAGCTAAATAGTGATATCCTTTGACTAACATGACCGTTATGTTGGGAAATTGTATCCACAAACACCTAAGAGCACCTATTTCATAGTGAAGAAGAAGAGTTCTCATAATATTGACATTCTATTTCTAAAAATAAAATAATGTTTATCGAGATTCATATTTTTCAAAGCATAGATTTTAGTTTCTGAAGAAAGGTACCTAAATATTGGGAGATTATTTCAAATCATGACTTCCAAAGAATTATAGGAATATGATTTCTACAATGGTTTGAACCAAATGAAGGAATTATGATATCTATTGTTTTATGTCATATGACTATGACTAGAATTGGAAAAAGTAAATAATATGTTGTTATGTGATCCAAGAATATTTTATATTTCTTTGTACACATGGAGATAAAGATGTATAAACCATGGTCTTGGAGAGTTTCAGATCCTGAGAAACATAATGGGATGAATCTACATTAATGAATTTATTAAAATACCAATTCTTGAATATTTTCATCAAATTTTGAATAGAAAAAAGTTACTATGACCATGAAAAATTACCATCATTTGAAAAACCGGTTATGGGGGCTGTATTATACAGGGACAACTGGGGCACATGATGAATAGAAAAATAGTGGCATATTTTGATTTCTAGGATCATTATATATGAAACTTATGCAAGGCCACCTAATGGCACATACTGTAGTGTGGGGAAAAAGTGTTCTCTGATATTAGAAACTATGTCACCAAAAACCATAAGGAGGATTATGAAGATCTGAATATATTCTACATTAAGAGTGTCAAATATGGAAGGGGGTTATGATCAATGCACATGAAAAATATTTTAATCAATACTGGACATTATTTTGATGGCCTTTACATAGATCTGATTCATATGTAAAAATGGATACTCTTATTTTTTTCATTGAATCAATATAATGTTGTCCAATTTTATGTCATGCAGTGAGGACATTGTACAATGAGGTTTGATGTTATGTAGTGAGGACATTGTATTGTGCAATTTTATTTCATGCATTAAGGACATCGTTAAAAATAAAAATATTTGAGACACCATATTTTTAAAAATAATATTTTTACCCAATTCCAGAGCCCACGTGAGATTTGCTCGGTGTGAGAAATAAGGAGCAATAAATGCTACTTCTGTAACACAATGGTTATATAAGTGAATAATATGTGTACTATGATTATGTGGTGGTTGATCCATGTCATAGGAAACTAGGAATATTACATATCACATTGGAAAAAGAATCATGCCAAATGAAACTCATATATTTCTCAGAAGTTTAACATCATGCGGTAAGGATGAAGATGAACCGATGTGAAAATAAAGGATGATTGTAGCTAGACTAAGTGAAAAAAAACCCAAGTGTCCCTACATATCTTTTCTAGGGGAAATAATCATACCATACATAGTTTTTAAGAATTCTCAGTATATGTTTGATTTTCATATAATTAATAAAGGTGTTTTTTTATCGTGGTTTGGCCCATGATTGGACATCTAGGCATCTCTACATATCTCAAATATATAAGAATCTTTGTGTAAGTAGTTCTTGAAACACTCATACCCATACCAATAGTGGCGTATCTATGTATCTCATATGAAAATCAACCCATGTATCTTAAAAGAGAACTGTGTATTGATCTAGATCATATATATGAGATGAAAGGAGAGATAAAAATTTTGGTTGCTTGTGGTTGGGCACCAGATTAGAGATCTTGGCCTCTCTACGTATCTCATATGATTGAGAATCAAGCCACACATAGTTCTTGAAATAAGGCCCCAATATAGGTATGAATCAGAAATAAATTAGAATGGTACTCATGTAATACTATTTATTAATTATAATGTCTAATATTCTTTCACAAGGAAGCTATTAACGTCAAGTAGAGAAGACGTTAATCGTACATTTTAACGTCATTTAACAAGGAAAAATGATTTCTTGTAGTTTAACATAATCGAATGAGGAAAAAGATGCCATAAATTTTATTGTCAAACAACATGGATTATTATGGTTGTTAAGTAGTTTAACATCTTGCGAATAAGACCTTGTGTTTTTCATTTTAGAGTCTTGTTTATAGGACTATGTACTGTGTAGTTTTTTGTCTTACAATAAAAACGTTGGGGGTTGTGTAGTTTTTAGGATTGTAGTGGGGACGTTTGGTGTATTCAAGAAAATTATTTATTTAATAATCTCTGAATGGTCAGAGTTGTAATGATCTCCCCATCCATTGAAATTAAGGCATAAACTCCGTTTCAGAAGAACTTATGCATTCAATATGTTCCTTCCCACTTTGGATCAGGATTTAGAGGTTTCTTTTCGGTTATCCTTGGTGTCTGGAGGAATAATTATAATTCTCCTCGAAGAAATGAATGGAGGTGAACATTCTTATTAAAGGATAACGTTATTATGTTCTGATATACTTATAAATGATTCAAAGTAAGAAATATTTCCTCATCTAATCATTTTTGCTCATCAAATCATTTCTGAGACCTCTAATCTATAGACAAATGACCACAGATTGCAACTCTGAGTGAAGGCAATTACATTTCAATTGAAAAAATAGATATTGTTCCGTATACAAATGAATAATGGGTTTCTTGGGTGGATGTCTGGGTAGTAGTCCGATAAGCACATAAAGCATGAAAAAGTATATCAGGCCATGATTTCTTATATTTATCCAAAATATTCTACAGTATATATGATAAGTTCTTATTTAATGACACTATCAATCCATTTTCCACCACATTATAGAGAGTTGAATGGTTGAAAATGATATTGTGATCTTGATATAACCTCTTTACATCAATAGAACAAAAATTGGGTTCATTTTCCGCTAATATAGTAAATGGGAGACCAAATATGATGATGAAGTTAGTGTTGAAAAACCTAACTATGCTTTTGGCTCTGACATCAATGAGAGGAATTGCCACATCCCATTTAGAGAAGATGTCAGAAGCAGTAAGAATATACTTGAACAACTTTGTCATAGCTGGGGGATAAGGTCCTAATATATCCATTCCCCATTTGGAAAATGGCCAGAAGTGTTTAGCTATAAGTAACAATATTAAGGGTTGATGAATTAATTTGGTATGCACGAGGTGGAGATGACACTTATTAGTAGAATCTGTCTAATCTTGGATCATTGAATCCAATAGGATCCAAGCTTTTGGATTTGATCCAAAAGACTATGCCTAGACTGGTGAGCACTACAGGCTCCTTAATTTACTTATTTCATTATAGTTTCAGTTTCATCTATATTAATACATCTAAAGAGAGTTCCATCAATGCCTCGTCTATAAATGATGTTCTGGTTATCTAGCCTATCATAAAGAGTAAAATTTGCTACTCATCATCAGATCTATTCTTTTATTACTCTATCTGATGGAAGTACTCCATTTTAAAGTTAATCCATGATGGGTATTTTCCATCCCATGGTATGACAATATGGCTTAGAAATATGGATAATTTCATTAATTTCATCTACTATGGTTTGAACATAATGTGAGACCACACGATGATCAGCTATTTTAATGACCATCTCATCTCGATTTGGATCTTCTAAGGCTGTAGATGCATTAGCCAGTGCATCATCTTAGGAATTTTGTGATTTTGTTAAATATGAAAATGACGAGTCAAAAAGAAATTCAGGCATTAATCTTCAGATGTAATAAGAAAAAGGTATTAAATTTTATTTTCTGATAGAATATTCTGAATTGATTTGTTGGATTACACATCCTGAATCACCTTTCACTTTCATGTGCTTCACATTCAACAAATTTTCTAATTCCAATATTTCTATGATAGCTTGATATTATTCCTCATTTTTGGTTCCACCTTATGATAACAAGAAGAAATAAGCCAATACTGGATTTTATGAGGAGATAAGTAAAATTCCTTACCCAACATTATTGAGTTTAGGGTTTTCCATTCCCTTCCCTACTAGACATCCGGTGGTACATTCAAATTACATTTCCCATGATTGGTAATCATCTTGAATAGAGAACAAAAATTCATCAGGAAGTTCTGTTTTAAATGATGTATCTTCCACAGATGGTTGTTTGGAAAAGAAGTCTTCCAAATCATGGCCCTTTATTACCTTCGAAGGTATAATATAGATATAAAAATATTGTGAAATAATTTCCCACCATGCAAGACGCCCTGTATGAATAAGACTACTGAGGATAAATTTTAGCAGTTTTTTGCGAGACACCAATTGGACCTCATAAAATTGCAAGTAGTGACTCTGTTTTTGGACTGCAAAGATTAATGCCATACATCACTTTTCAATACTTTAATACTGAGTTTCTTCCCAAATTATGGTTCGACTGATATCGTAAAAAAAATTTCCTTCCCAACATCATTCTTTTGGGAAAATAAGTCATCCAGTGATCACTCTAAAGCTATCACATAAATAATAGGTGGTCTTCCTTAAACATGATTCATTAAAACCAATAGAATCAAGAGATACTTCTTGACGATAGAAAATGATTCCTGAAAGTCTTCAGTCCATTGATAGTTGACTCCCTTCTACATTGATATAGTGAAGGGAAAACACATTCCTATGAAATTGGTGATAATGCACTGAATATAGGTCATGTTTCCTTGGGGTCCTCTTAATTATTTCAAATTTCTTGTGGGTGAAATTCCAAGGATTGACTTTTTTCCAGGATCAACTTCAATACCATATTGGCATACTAAGAAGCTGAGGAAGATTCATAAGGTTACCCCGAAATCACATTTCAGGTGGTTCATCTTCAAACATTGTTGTCGATGTTTATTGAATATGGTCATTATACCAGCTATGTGATTGGAAAATTGTGTTTATTTTACCACCAAATCATACATATAATAATCAAAAAAATTCCCAATAAAAGTTTTGAATATATTGTTCATGGCACGGTGATATGTTGCACATGCATTCATTAAGTCAAAGGGCCTTACCTAAAATCAAAACACACCATGAGGGTTTTTTGAGACTATATATTCTTCATCTCTATCTTCCATGTGGAATTAAATATACCCATACTTTCCATCCATAATGTAAATTGCATCATTTCCATCTGTTTCATCAATTAAAAGCTATGTGATTAGAACTGGAAAGTCATCCTTGAAAAACGCTGGTTATGATCTTTGAAATCAATGTAATGAATGATTTTCCCATACTTTTTCTTTATTGAGAAAATGATGTCCATTAATTTGGTATATTGAAACTCCCTAACAATTTTATCCTTCATAATCTTATCAAAATCAGCATCAATTTTAGAGGCATGAGTTGGGCATGTTTTTCTTGCTACCTGTTTGAATCCTCGTTGTTCATCTGTAAAACGCAAAATACATGTTTCTACATTGGGATTAAATCATGTAATTTTTGTATAATTCCAACCAAATATAACTCAATGTTTCTTTAGAAATGAATTATACACTTATTTCTCTATAGAAGTCATGGCTACACTAATTAATGTGGGGCATGGATCTTCTTATGTACCCAGATTTATTTCTCTGAGCTCATCCACAATGGTAGAGACACCATTATAAAATGTAGGAGGATCATCCAAGAGATTTTCCTCTTCTACTTCGTTATATGTTACTTATTATGTTTCAACTTGAATAATATATGATGATTCAAAGCCTCCAAACATAATGGGGAAGTTAGTATTTAAAAACCCAGAATAAGAGGCCACCATTTCTGACCCTACTGATGATGATTGGTCTTCCTGTGGTAATAAAGAGGAGATAATGGATTGGGAATCAACATCTTTTCCCTCCTCTAGAATTTCTACCATTTCATTTATTCTGATTGACAAAGTAGGGGTTATTGTAGTTTGGTAGACAAAATGAAGACATATATATTTATGATTCTATTATTTGATGAGTGAATAAATAATTCCTCCCATGCTATTAGGCTTAGATGCCGCAATTTATATTATGGAAGTTATTGGACAAGATATTGTATTTGGTTTTACCATTCAAATTTTATTGATAGGTAGAACATAATCTGTACTCAGATGTATGAATGGGTTTGATGAGATCTTTTCCATACCATTATGAGCATAAGTTATAGTTACCTCCTTTAACATGGACCTTGTTCCCTTTGTATGATAAAATTCTACCTCAACAGATTGAGATTTACGTGTTTTAAACACTGCCTTGTCACCATAAAAAGTCCTGATATGACCACTGAAACAGTATTTGAGTGATTTTTGGTACGATGAAGGTATAGCTGCATGTTAATGTAGCCAAGGCCTTCCAAGAATAATGTTAAAGGTTGTGCCCCGGCAAACAACCATGAAATATGAATTAGACTAAAGATCTACAAACTTAGTTCTTAGTGTAATCTCATCCAGAGGTTCTTGGTCATTATATTCATATACATTAAATATTAATGTAGAAGGAGGTAAGTCAAATTATTTAAGGACCCATTGGAGAAGTGTACGAACGGTAATGAGTTTGACTCTGGAGAAATTGTCAATCATGACTTGTCATATGTCTATGTCATTGACCTTTCTAGATATATACAAGGTCCTAATATGTACATGTAAAACATCATCTTTATCTTCATCCGTAAAAGATATGACTGCATGACATTCTGCAGGATCATTCTCTGTATGGTGATCTTCAGTAGTAACAACTTCGGTTTCAAACTCTTGAGGACTTAACAAAGCCCTAACAAGTGCTTCTTGAAGATATTTTGACAAACTAAAGCCATCCAAAAATGACAACTTGTATGGTACTTGGGAAAGATGTTTCATCATATTTACTTTTGGCATAGAGGTCTATGTTTCCCATCGTGGAAATGTAGTTTTGTAGGCAACTTGGAAGTTGACACTCCTTATGTAGATGTACTCATTGTTGGAGTTGAAGCAGGAAATACTCCTGGCTTTGGTAGATTATACTGAATAGGTCTATCTATTTGCTAAGTGTACGATAGTGTGACTTCTAATTGGTCCTCCCACATAATCATGTCAGGGTCAAACTTGTCTTGCGTGGATGAATCTAATTGTTCTTGTTGAACCCGCTAAAGGTATCTTCCAGAAGATTCTACTACATATACGATTTGAACATGGTTAGAGTTAAAATAGTGGAATCTAGAATTTCCACACATTTCTATGTGTCCTCAGACAGGTCAACTTCCTCGTGTTTCCCACGTATGTATAATGAAATATGGATTATTGTAATCAGAATCATCGTTCACATAATGAACTATTAAGTGTATAACGTTGATAGAACCAAAGATAAATTCCTCATCTGATAAATATTTTTCATGACAGGTTAGTTTGGGTTGTGCCTCCGGTGGTGTGGTGCCTTTACTTTTAAAGAAGATGGATAGAAACATGCCAGGGGTAAGGAAAAATTTGTCCTTGACATGATTTCATTTTCTTCTGACAGATATGTGTTGTTCTGATCATGTTTCTTTGTAAAGGATTTATCTTATGATAAAGACAAATTTTTTGTGGGATGAGTAGAGTATTACACATTTGGTTGTTTTAACTATGCTCGAAAAATGGCAGGAGTTCAGTTAATCATTTTCTAGATCATCCAATCATCACATTTCGGAACATTTTTATTTTTTAATTCGTGCCATTTTTCTTCTTTCCCTGGATTATTCGTAGTAACACATGCTACTTGGTTTGAAAAAAAATTCAGTTTTACTTGTCCAGATTCTACCATTTTTTGAAGGAGGTCCTTCAAAACAAAACACATCCGAATGGCATGTCCCAACATCTGGTAAAAGAGACAATTATTCTAATGATATTTAACTCCTTCATTATTTTGTTTCATAGGCCTTGGAAGCTGAACACTTTTTTTTTCTAATGATGAGTTGAAGTAACTAAGAACATGTTCATTTTTGAAAAAATAATATTTTTTCTTTAATTCCTCAAATTGTTTCCGCGTTTAATTTATTTAGTTATATTGAATACTTGTTCATTTCTATTGATGATTAGGTGGTATATCCCTTCGATATGATGATGTTTTTTAAGTGGATGCAGGTATACATGCTTGCTTGAGTGTAACTATAGCAACCTCTACTTTACATATTCTCCTTCTCATAACTGGTGGAATTAAATTAAATTAGCAAAAATTTTCTATAATAGAATATTCTATCTATAGAGAAGTTGAAGTATGGTATAGAAACACTCCAGTGTATTTTAATTGGATATGTGGTGTACATAACTCATCATGTTGATTTTCCACACATATTCGAAGAAACTCTTCTTAAGGGAGTTCCGAATTTAAGTAATATGTTCATCCTTTCCGTCGGGCAATGAAATCTGAAACTATTTCATTCTCCCCTTATTTACAATTAGTGATTTCAAAAACATTCATCTTCTATAGAATTGCGGTAAATTGATGATGGAATTCTTGATGGTGATCTTCCCATCTAGTAATTTTATGGGATTGTAAACTTATATACAAGACAAAATATGGTTCTTGTAATGACTGCACAAAACACCTGAGATTTACAACTTCTTGTTGTTGAGGAGTTCCCATCACGGGATCAAAATGAGAAAAAAATGTGCTATGTGTGGTTCTAGATGTCCCAAAACATTAAATATTTGATATGTATTATTCACAAAATTTGGTGGTGGAGGGATTAAATCCTCCCATTCAGGGTAAACTCTCTTTTCCAACTGAACCAGTGCACGTCGTTCTTCCATAGCTTCCAATAATGTTTTTAATGCCTCAATTTTATACATAAGAATTTAGGAAATATCTCAATAAGCTGAAACATATAAAATTATAGAAACTAGAGCTTGATCAAGCACAATGACCGGAAAAACCACTGGTAGTGGTGCTGGTATTTGCATTGGATAACCCATGGGAACATGCATATCAAGAAGTGTTTGGTCTTGCCTTGGATGTGTACCGAATAGAGGGAATTCATTATCTGAATATTTAGTTACCACAAATCCTCTTTACTTAGGAGGTCCTACATGATGTCCAAGTTGAGGATATTATAGGGGAGAATGTCTAGTTAAAATAATTCTTCGAAGTAACTCTATATTGATACTTTTCAACTCTTTCATCTTCTCTTATTGCTGCACAAATCTCTATTCATGTAAATGATATTGTTCTTCTCTTGTGGAAAAGTGAAATGAAATTTGACATTTACCTTTCCCCTCATTAGATTCCTTTTAGAGGGGTGGGTGTTAGTTATTTGAAGGAAGACCTAAATTTTGGGTAGGCCTCAAATTTCAGGTATGTACAACTTCTTCATTTTCTTCAGTGTGAACCATATTATGGATTAGAACTTCATTTTCTGATTCCTCTTAATGTGACTCATTTTCTAGAGGATATTATATAATGATGTTAATGATAATTACTAACGCATAATTCATTGATGGAATTCTATCAGTATCTTTGTATTATCGTCTTCTTTTGTATATTACATTATAATATTCTCTCTTATATGATGGATTCTCATGAACTATTTTGCGGATTGTAATAAGAAGGTAATCCTTCGATAGTTCAATTGTCCGCTCTCTTTGTGAATTATTCCATAATCGATAGAAAAGATACTTCAATTGAAGAAGGAATTTGAATTGTGAAAAGGACCTTATCCCTAGAGGCATGGAATGTTCCTATTCTTCTTCTCCAAACACATGAAATATGATTAATGAATTTGAAGGTTGAATTAAATGACCCCCCCAGTGCTGCAAACTGTGGTGGTTCTTGAACTACTAGGGATAAGATTCATACAACTGATCTTCTGATTTTAGGAATTTTGGTTCAAGATATTAGTTGGGTACATTATCTGACAACCATTCAAATCCCATTTTTCAGATGGTCATTGTGCTATTTAAGAAATTTTTATTATCTAATGGCCATCATCCTCTAAGTAGGATGCCTAGTCAAGATTCTCAGATGTATGATGTAAAATTACTCAAAAATTCCTTTATTTGGTCCTGAAATTAATGAGAGGTAGTTGGGGACTATTCTTGAGCATACATTTGATTACATACAAGATCTTTAGATTGTTTCCAACTGTGGGAAATGACATTACATGATACCACTTTTGGTGAGATTTGGTAGTTTTGTAGTGAAGTAAAATCGAATGCTCTATGTGCACATAATCCTCTGATAGGGACAATGGATGGGGAATCAGAAATTAACTGACATAGCCTCTTTAAAAAATTATGTCATGAACACTAAAGGGTTTCAAATTTTGGATGTTTGGAAACTAAGAAAGATTCCATTCCAAATTGGCATTGCAACCCTTCTATTAACAAAACATGATTTTGATATTCATCATATGGTATTACATTATTTTTCAAAGTATGAAGATTCTTCCATAAGTTGAGGTGGATGTCATTAATGTATTCTTCTTCCATCAATTGTAGAATATTATATTGAAATATTTCTAAAGGTAAATACATTACTGTTATTTCTCCTTTAGTCAATTGTTTTCTCATTTTTAACATATCTTCATCATCATTCAGTAAAGTTTTCTCCACTTGTTCTGACCAAAGTGGACACTCTTTATTAGAATACAAATCACCCGTGGGAGGTTTAAGGAATGACTATGTCTTCTGGTTGAGAAAGTATTTCACCTATTAATGGAAAGGAATCATACATGACTGGACTTCTACTGGCATGGAACTCGAGATAGGAGGTCTTTCTCAACACTATATTATCAATTATAGTTTTATCTTGACTACATAAAATACTATTTCCAATAGAACATTCACAGTGAATGCCATCATGAGAGGGACCATCGTGGTGGAGTACATCAAGGGATAAATCCTATTGATCCTTGATTTTCTGGACACACATAGGGTTGTAGTGGCTCTCATCCGGATATAAGCTCCCTAGATTGACCAAATTTTCAAAAATCAAGACTTCATGATGAAGTGTCTGATAGGGATCTTTATAGTTATTAATACTACTCCCATAATTTTTTAATGATTGGGTATGATTGTGAGCCACAATAGATAAAAGTGAGAGGGGTTCAATAGAACTCTAGAATTAATAGAATCCAAATTATAGATTGACTATTGTTTTTTCAACCATTTTTTGAGAGACTTATTCATGGATGCTCTCTAACACTTATTGGGGAATAGATTTTGGGATAAGTGGTTATCATTGGAATATGTATGTGCCTATCTTGGAGTTGTCATCATAACAGACCGATTTCCTCCAGTTAAAAAGAATTTATGTTCCCGATACACTTGTCCATATGATATGGGGGAGTATGACTCATGACCATCTTAGACTGGAACAAAGGTGTGTATCTACTCTAGGATAGAATAATGATGTTTTATACCATATGTGGTGATATATTAATGTGTTTGTTCCCACGGAACTACTAAAGCAATTGATATATTATCCAAGCATACTTCTAGAATATGGGAAAGAATTTGTGTTTCCCCGGTCACCGTTGATAAGATGTGTTTAGTGAAATTAGTATCTTGAACAGGAATATACATCCATTCCGTATTAGGAGTAGATTTATGTTCCTTACCCTATAATCATTTTCATGTCAATGGGTGTTGACAGTACTCATGCATGGGGGTAAGAGTTTGTTCTACACTAAATTTTTCATTGGAGCTTTCCGACTAACTTCTCTAGGTGATTCCATACAAGACTGTTGGAAGGATTGAATAATGATGGTAGGTGTATGTTCGTGCTAGCTATTTCCCAGAAAGTGTGATTGAAAGATATCCTACAATACTGGCATACGAGACTGCTAGTAGAATTTTTGATTGTAAGCAGGTGTATGTTCCTATTTACAAGTTTCCACCACATTGGATTAGCAGGATACTTTAAATTCATCTAGACGAGCCTATTGACTGGATAATAATTTGTAAATAGTGGTATGTTCCTATTCTTAGTACTCCAATGGGTTTTTTTGGTGTTATTGGTGGTTTGATACCAGGCAAGTCAATTGAAAATCAAAATTTGGATAGACAGGTGTATGTTCTCGCTCGTTGTTCACCATCAAGATAGGTTGTTGGACTTATCCAGAGGGTGTAGAGATAAAACCTACAACCTGTTGACCGAACATTTTCCCCAGTAGTTCATCTTGCATGCTTGGTCTAAGATACATGGGTCAGACATCCAGAGGCAATAGCCCCATCATATTGGGGGTTCAATGATGCATGATTTTTCTAACGGTGATTGTTGGGGCGAATCCTCAAGAAGGACAGTTGCATCTTTGGATTGAGGTTTTAAGTGACTTCTTGATCTACCTCCTTGTAGTAAGAGAAAGAATGGTTGTTTGGTTCAGGTATAAAGACCCAAAAATATTTAACATATTGGATGGAACAATCTTCTTATTGATCATTATTCATCATTGGTTGAATGATCCATGATTTTTATTAACCTATAGGGCCTATCAGTCAGCCTTGAAAGATGGGATTATACCATGCTGATAATACTCCTTTAACAGCACATTGGAGAAACAGCGTTGAATACATTGGTTGGGTGATGACATCCTTCCGGCGAATAATGATCTAACATGAAAAGTGACCGGGAAATTCATGGTAGCAAACTTGAAGGAAGACATTTTGGAGTGAAGGGAGTTTCGAGAAAATCATGAAACAACAAAAAACTCCATTAAAGAAACATAATTTATATGGATATATATATGATTTATTCCTTTTTCTGTCCATCCTATATCAATTGATAGGGGCCTGTTATGTGGGTATCATTATTAACTTGGTCAAGGGTTCATGTCGGGTTCACCATTTATGTTTCGTATTCCATGAAACATGTGTTCTAGTTTTAAGAATCATATCTTCCTAGAAGAATCCATTGGATATTATTCATGGAATTGGAAATACCCAATAGTTATTTATCTAATAGGGACCTACATTCCAAAGGCATGTGTTTATTATGTTTGAACATTACAATACTTAGGAACGTGTATTGGTCGAGAGGATATGAGGTCGGACTCATCACACACTTTTGGGGGGATTATTTTTTACTCTGGGAATATCTTTATAAATTTAAAAAAAATTCATGAATCCTTATTAATTTACTAAGTATAACATAAATTTCCTTTGTAATTTTCAATCACTTATTATCCTGTGTAAAATTAATAATAATCTGTATATATTTGAGGTTCTTTATTAATGGAGATATTCGTATGTATTTGAAGTTCTCCATCAATCGTATCTTCTCATATACTATTTATTTATTCTTTTAAACATCATTATGATGATACTAATTTTTAAGCCACTTAGTGGGGCACTCTGGAATTTATTTTCATCCAGGGAGATGAAGGATTTGCTTGATCATGGGATCATGCCCATAAAAATGGGCTAACAATGCATCCTTGTGAAAGGAATCAGAAACCTTGTAGTTCAGTTCTTCTTAATGGGAAACATCATATCATATATGGTCATGTGATAAGGACCAAACGGTACAGTTTAATGTCATGTGTGATGGACAATTAAGAAAATGATGCTTTCTCAATGTTTGGTGTGGGACTGAGGCCAAAGAAACCCAAGGAACATGCAAAGGAAATGGGATTCCAAGTAATATTAGACCTTGTTGGGAATATCTCCCAAGGATAATAGAGTTGATTTGATGTGTTGGGTTTGAACCTCAAGGACGCTTCCAACACATCCCGTATAGATGGGAGTCAAAGCCCACATAGTTTGATAAGTCTCATAAAAGAGTATAGTCATTTGATAGAAATGAGTTTGGGATTAATTATTTAATAGGATGCCCTTATGATTTGGAGGCATAATTTGGGGCTTATTCATAAAGAGGATGCCCATATTAAGGATATTAGGGTTGGATTCTTGAAGAGTATGTCTAGTGATCTAGGGCCCTGAGAAGGCTTCCAACGTATCATGATTATGGTGTATAATCATATTTATTGCAGTTTATTAAGTCATGAAAATTTCGTAACCATGAAAAATCTCTAAGAACCCATGAGTCATGCTCGATGTGAGAAACAGGAGGATGTTATATAATAAACAATGGCACCCACACTTTTCCATTTCTATTGGTGGATTTGGGAGATCCTAGAGTGGCGACCTTGGAAGAGGGAAAGGTGATGAGCCCTCCCACTATTCACATTACATTGGACTAGGGTCCAATAAAAGGAAGTAGGGCTGAAGAATAGGGGATTACCCCAGGATGGATGCCCAAAATATGATCTTGGAAGCGGATGGAGACTTCTTCTTTGTTAAAAATATAAATTAGGTTCAAACCATACCTTCATTACGAGTGGAACTATGGTTTCGAGTCTCTTTGAGAAGGGAGATGTCAGTACTCAAACCCTCCTCCAAACTGGGAACATCCAAACATTATTTCTGTGAAAAAGGTCCATGTGACTACGGATATACAAACCCATAGAATCTTCATGAATCCTAACTCCATTGTGAAACAAATATTGCAATCCTCGGAACACGGATTTATAAACTCGTATTAGGGGAACGCTGATGTGCCTTTCCCAATGATTTGATATGTCAGGAGGTTGTGGTGGTGGTCCCAACATAATTCCATTCAAACAAGGGAACCAATGAAGAAGGATCCTTACCATAGATGGTATTGAAGAGATGTTGATGGCTTGTAGACTGAATTTAGTATGTGAATAAAAGTGGTCAGACCATGTAGGTAAGGGTGTGAAGGTAAATTTTGGAGACCATATATTTACAAAAGCGATGAAGTTACCGTATTTTGATACTAGGGATAGTCACGGATCAATCCTTCAAGAATATTCATAGGTAATTCCATAAGAACAACACTCTTGTTTCTGTGAAAGGATTAGGTGGAACACGAGTGTTACTAATTTTGGGAGGTTTGGCACTTTATTCTTGCAACTGTTATGGATTTCAAACACTAAAAAGACTTATGTACTATGGTCCTCTTTAAAATCATCCACTCTAGGTGTTAAATAACTACATGATATTTTGGGAAGACTTGGGCAAAGCACCAGGGAAACAAGATAATAAATTGGGCTTTAGGGAAATTCATTCGTACAAATGATGTCCCAAGGGTCTACTTATTGTAAGATAAGTGACCTTGGCGAAAGGAGCTTGGTCATGAAAGTGGGTTACACACCAAAATTGTGGCGTGAAAGAGGTCGCACGCCATATGGGTGGCGCCCATGTAGACTTTCCCACCACCAGTGATTTGGCTTTAATAGGGTTCTACATTGAGAACTAAGCCAAAATAATGACTTCAATCAGCTTCATCAGGTGTCTTGTAGGTTTTTGCATGTTGGTTCCATGGTAACTACTTTGGGAATTTAACAAATAGAATTTATCCATACCGTGGGGGCTGTGCCCCCACACCCTTACACGCAATCACTAATGGGTTGCAGTCCTGACACTTTTGGCCAGTGCCATCACTGCCGTCACTTACTCCCATGAGAAATGCAGACTACCACCACTAACTATTTCTATCCCAGTTGAATAAATTTCTCAATAATTTTATTAGAAGACATTTAATGGTGTTTCCAAACATGTCCTAATTATGGAAATAAATTCCATATTATACTCATAGATGGAAATAATTTTTCTTCACGTGTGGAGAAAAATATAACAATGGTGAAGATTGTATGGTAAATAAATAATCTTCTAATGATAAATGATTTTAATAGATGGATATGGGACACTACACAAATCAATGTCACAAGTGTCAAAGGAAAATATCCCAAATGAGGCTAATAGATCATTTTCAAGATTATGATACTACCACCGATGACGAGGAATGATTAATCAGACTATGTATTTGGATCATTTAACAGGGTTATAAAAGTATATTCATGATGTTATTATCTTATTTTATATTATGGAATGTATTAGGATTTTAATGTAGTAATTTTTCATTAAGGATTTAAATGTTTGTGTTGACTAGTACAGATAACTATGAAAAGATATTATGTAGAAAGATGATTTTTTTTGAAGAAACAAGGTTGAGTGTAAGAGAATCCTTAATATGATCCTGATACTAATATAATTATTTTGAGATAAATCTATGATTGATATGGATAGAGGAGATTTTATATTACATAATACATTAGAAACCATAAATTATTTTTTAACAATATGGATTATGATATCAATGATTGGGTTTATAATAATTTTTGAATTATGAAATATATCAAACAACATGTGATTTATATATGTAATAATGAATCATTAATGTTTTACAAAAAATTATAGTAATTAATGTTATTACAAAACATCATGTTAATACATGATGATTGTATTTACATATTTGGAATGTGGCAAGTTAGAGATGCTTCATATTGATTAATGTCTACCAATCTATTAATTTTAAAAATTTAGTTACCTATTTATAATGAGTTTGATAAATATATTATTGAAAAATGAACCATTTATAATATGGTTTAAGTTAATTTTTTTATGTGGGTTTTTAGACTGATACATTATTTCATTATATGTTGCATAGTGTGATAAGAGATGTGGTAGAAATAGTTAAAGGCATAATCAAAGGAAAATTTTGGGTTTATATAAGCACATATTTACATATAATATTATAGAGTGAAAGAGATTCTGAACTCCAATAAGTGGGTATTGAATTAAAAAAATCCTATTACAATCATTTTTTAAGATATTAGTGCCCTTTTTCATAACTCTGTCTTATGACTTGTGGTCATTAACTTTCAGCTGAACATTTTTTCTTTCAGTCTCCATTATAACATGATAGTTTTATTTTTCGTCAATGCCAATATTTTCACTATCCTTGTTTTATTTGAAATACTCATTTTGTGACTACTATATCATTTTACTTTATCCCTTATTAAGATAATGTTATGTTAAATCGATATATTATGTGGGTTCTCTCGACAATAATATTTTAAAATATGAAACCCTGCATTACTAAGATCATGTTTAAATTAAACACACAATTTAATTAATGTTGTGGAAATGTAACACCCCAAGACATTTCAATATCCTCATTTTAGGAAAATTTTTAATTTTTTTCTCAATTTCTTTATATGAGATAAAATGTTAAGCTTACTCTATATACAATACTGAGTCAACATTCATTATACGAAAGACATAGTTTTAATGACTTATAATAGAAAAAAAATTAAAAAGATTTTTTTTTTAAAATTTATAAATTTTAATATAAAAAATAAATCTAATTTTTGAATTCAGAGTTTCTAAATTATCTTAAGATGAATTTTTTGAATTTTCCTAAGAATTTTCATTTATAATGGAGATTTAAAACTACTGCATTTTAGTTGAAAACATCTTTTCTGTCTATATAATTATTAATGTTAAATTATATTTTAATTTTTAATGTATCAAGAGATAAATTATACATATTTATATATAAATCCCATTTATATCATTGGAATATCATTTATACTTAAATTTGATAAAATACATAATAATATATTTCAATGTTTTCATGTAAAAAAATTAACTTTCTAGCCACATATGTGGGATTATCTTTATTGATAATTTTTCTACAAATGTGGATTTAATTTGGAATATTATAAATACACAGATGTATTCAGTATAATTTTTATTGTCTAATAACATCAACTTATTTTGTGACGAAAAATAGTAGTGAAGGTTATTAAAATTACATATACTGATTAAGTTAAAATTTAGCTTAATAAGAGAGTAAACCCTATATTTAAGGGCCAAAATATCCACGAAACATGTACAAAATATATTTCCTTCCCATATTATGACAAAGAAACCCATATTTTATAATTGTTTTATTATTTGGGACATATATTCATTAATGTGACACATATAATATGTTATGTTAGGAAAAATTAAAAAATGAACCTTCAAAATCTGTAACTGTTACATTGATTTCGAGTAAAGAAGGGGCTACATAGTGTTTGTTATTTTCATTATTTAGAAAGGTTAATGATATTTTGATCATAATAATTTAATTTTTTTAGAGATGATATAATTACATTAAAATCATAATAAATGCTAACCCAATGATTAATTAGATAATAATTAATCACATATAAATGATGTGAAAAACATAAAAAATAATGAAATGTTACTAAATTACCATGTTAGATTAATCTTTTTAGATGAATATACCATGTTAAAAATATGTGTAATTAATATATTTGAATTAAAATAATTGTTTTACATTATCAAATATAAATTAAATCTATAATTTCAAAATTTACATTAATGGTACATTAAAATAAATGACCATTATTTTAATAATTTATAATAAATAAAACTCATGTAATATTGAATTTTATTTTTATGTGCTAAGAAATATTAAATATTTTATATTAGTGGACCAATTTTTCTTTGATAATCAATATATTGATCCATATATTTTAAAAATATTGTTAGCACGGTCTGAGTTAAAGTAGTGTTTTTTCACGTTACATTCGCTTGTTTTTAATTTAATTTTCATTGATCCATGGATTTTAAAGTTTAAATTTTGATATTATATTTATGATTAAGTTGGTATAAATTATATGATCATTATAAATTTAATTTATTCTTAATGTTTAAATTAATTACGTTACTATAGCAGTTACATTAATAAAATCCAAAATGATAAAATTGCAAAACGTAGATATTACAGAACAAAGATATAGAAATGAACTTGTTTTTTGTGTGGTGGGCTGTTTTTAAACATAAATCCCCATTGTTCCATTATTTTTCCAATTTTTGGAACATGTGGTAAGGGAGATCCCCTAATAGTTTGTACCTTTTAGTATTTATGAAAATGTCACTCCCCTTCCATTATAAAAATGAAATTGACACTTACCCTTACTCACATGTCTAAAACCACATTGTCTCATCTAAAATCCAACAAAATAGTCAAAAAAATTCATGAAATCTTCCTGGAATATTGAACGTGGTCATATATCCCACAATCGAATCCCTTTGGTGCAAAAAATGCATTTCCTAAAAAAGATGAAACATTTTTATATCTGCATTTATATATTATTGGTTTATCCAACCCATCATTTTATATTATATAATGTGTATATAATTAAATTAGAATAATAAATATACTAGTTAATTATTATATAAAATATTGATCTAAATATATGAACACATCCATTTAATGGGTAATAAATATACCATTTTTGTGTGGTGAACTACCATCCCATGAAATAATGTCATTCATTGTTTCTTTTACCAACATTAATGGTTGGGAATTAGTATTAATTTTTTTTCTATATGTTATATATTATATTTAGTATGTCATTATTATTCTTTTAATTTTATAGAACACATTTCATTATGAGTTATAGTTGGATTAAATATGCTAATATTGTTTTTGGACGTGTGGATTACCCCCTCCTCAAAGTCATTTGATAAATTCACACAATACATAGAATGTATTAGTAATATAGGTGGTTTTCTAGAACTAATTACATGTTGATTCTAATTCCAATGAGATACAAAAGGACTACTAGATCCTATATCATGTCAAAACAATTATAGATTACAATACATCCCTTGCACTTTCAAATAATTTATTTTATGTTGTGAAAGAAACATTATCCATTACATTCATCTCACATTGAGAATAGATGTTGTGGTCTTAGGAATTTTGGTACGGGAATCCTTGCATGATTGAAGAATATTAGTTCACATCAGGTTTATCATGGTTCTAGTTGCATGAAGCTAAATGTAACACTATAAAATCATATAGAATGCTGTCAAAATAAATGACTAACATATCTTACATGAAATAAAAGTGAACCATAATATGGATATACCTGGGAAGTACCACTATCCTTAGTGTTGTACATACATCACACCATCATTCAATAACTATATTTTAACTCATTCCTTCAATTACATGACACATACTAACCCATTGATCTTTAATTTGGGGCTTTAGTAAAATAATAAACTAGATCAATTACTCCCCATTGTACGTGGTCCATGACTATGTAGAGTGTTTCCAATTTCAAAACTATATATGTTTTCATTCTTATCATCACTAGCTAAATAGTGACACTAAGATCTCCAATCAAGGGTCCACCACATTATATATGTTTTAATTTGCGCATGCAGAATATTATGCGCCCATACTTGCGCACATGGAATATTATGCGCCCATCATTTCTTGCATGTGATTTTACGAGCAGTTCCTTGCACACGGAAAACAATTTGCGCACACGCAATTTTATGCGCACTGATGCCCGGGTTTTCGACTATAAATACTAGTGCACCCCTTTCTTCTGAGGGGGGGGGGGGAATCTACCGCTGCTCTGATGTGCGTAAGTCTGAATTTTTCCATGTCTGCGTAGAAAACCCCCCACTAGCACTCAAAACATTATTTTTGTGCAAAAAGGGCCAACTTACCTAGTTTTTCGCACAACACATGATTTTTTCATGCAACCGTGCCACTAGGCCCGATTTTTCACACTCTAGTGCTGCACCAGACCTATTACGCGCAAACCTTCCCTATTGTGTGTGCCACCTCCTTTTTTGCACAAGGTATCCCTATTGCATGAAATCCCTTCCCTTTTGTGCGTGCCACCTACTATTGCGCGCTCACATCCATTATTGCATGCCTGCATCCCCTATTGCATGCCTGGATCTTATATTGCGCGCCCATCTCCCATATTATGTGCCAAACCGGTGTTTTCCGCACAACAACCTCAATTGCGTGCATGCCTTCCCTATTTATGTGCAATAGTGTCCAGGACTGCACTTATTGGTCCATACCGCGGGGTCTGCACCCCCTCACCCCCACTTGGGTTCTATGCTACGCTGTGGTCCCGGCCCTCCGGGCCGGTCCCTTCACTACAATCACATACCACCATTAAAAATGGGAAGTTGCGCTTCGATTTTTTCAGGTTGGGATGTTGGGGTTTTCCATTGTGCCCTTCTGTGCACGCACCTCCCACATGTGGAATACCATGATTTGAGATACTCCTCTGCACACCATGAATCACCATCAGTTGATGCATTATTCTTGGTTCGTTTCCTCTGTTGTGAGTTGAGATTATCAACAAAAATTCCCTGAGTACCTTATGTTGAACCATTCTTTAAGAAACTCCTCCAAACCCTATCACATGTCTCCAATTCCAGGTTGAACCAGAAAGTCCCTCCCTTGCGTAAGACCCAACACCAGTTGTTCTAGGAGACTTATGGAAATAGTCCTATCTACATGACTTTAAACTACTATTAATCCTTTCTATTCAATAATAGGATGCCTCTTGGTCTAAATAAGAGATGCCTTATGTGTCAAGCATAATATGCCTAATGCCATGATTACATTGGTGTCATTTCAAGAGCGTTGGAATCTGGTCAGACATTTCATCACTCCCCCTCATGCTTTTCATGTCCTTAATTCAGATCTGCCTCCACTTCCATGTCTGAAGGGACACCCTAATAGCTAGGTCCCATGCCACATCGGCTCACCTACCGTCCTGGGCCAACGCCCTGAATGACTTTGGGTGACACTTTGAGTCATATCATGTGTTTAGAACACTGTGAGCAGTCGACCTTCTTTTTTTGTCCAAATTTTAGTCAAACGCGATATGGATACTGTGTTTCAAACACGACCAATAGTTATCCTCTATCGACACGCCACCCTCATTGCATTCTGAATGTCAGGCATGTGATTCACACTTTTCATCTCCATTTGTTCTGGCTGATTCCAACACCCTTGAAGTTATCCTGCTTGTGCACTAGCGCATAGGTGAAGGCCTCAACCCACAAGTTGGATGGGATAACCTCATGGCCAAAGAAGAGGAAGAAATTATGGGCAGCCTCAGAGCATAATCCCCATTCCACACCATTCATAGACGCACCTCTGCACTGTGATTGTTAGGTCTCTTCTACCTCTTATTTCTCAAACCGAGCACGACTCACATGGGATTAGAGTCAGCATCGACCATGACCAACCACCATGGGCTGCCTCATATTGTAAGCTCCATACCACCATGGGCCACCTCATAGTGTAATCCCCATACCAATTTAGTCTACCTCAGAGCATAATACCCATACCACATGGGCCGCCTCAGAGAGTATGTCACATACCACCATGGGCCACCTTAGAGCATTTTCCCCATACCACTTTGGGCTACCTTAGAGTGTAAGCCTCATACCACCATGGGCTGCCTCACAGCGTAAGCCCCATACCACATAGGTCCACCTCAGAGCAGAAGCCTCATACCACCATGGGCCCCCTCAGAGCGTAATCCCCATACCACCATGGGCCGCCTTAGAGTGTAAGCCCCATACCACGTTGTTCCGCCTCAGAGCGTAAGCCCTATACCACCATGGTCTTCCTTAGAGCGTAATCCCCATACCACTTTGGGCCACCTCAGATCGTAAGCCCCATACCACCATGGGACGCCTCAGAGCGTAAGCCCCATACCACCATGCGCTGCCTCAGAGCGTTACCCCATACCACGTTGGGACTCCTCAGAGCGTATTCCCCATACCAAAATGAGCTGCCCCAGAGGGTAATCCTCATACCACTATGGGCAGCCAAGGGAGTAAGCCCCATACCACCATGGGCCGCCTCAGTGTGTAATCCCCATACCACCATGGGCCGCCACAGAGCGTAAGCCCCATACCACTTTGGGACGCCTCAGAGCCTACGCCCCATACCACCATGGGCCACCTCATAACTTAAGCCCCATACCACCATGGGCCGCCTCAGAGCGTAAGTCCCATACCATATTGGTCTGCCTCAGAATGTAAGCCCCATACCACCATGGGCCGCCTCAGAGCGTAAGCCCCATACGACCATGGGCCTCCTCAGATAGTAAGCCACATACCCCCATGGGCCACCTCAGAGCATAAGCCCCATTCCACTTTGGACAGCCTCAGAGCGTAATCCCCATACCACCATGGGCCACCTCAGAGCGTAAGCCCCATACCTGCTGCCTTAGATCATAAGCCCTATACCACCATGGGCCGCCTCAGAGCGTAAGCCCCATACCCCCATGATCCACCTCAGAGTGTAAACCCCATACCACATTGGGCCGCATCAGAGCGTATGCCCCATACCACCATGGGCCGCCTCAAAGCGTAAGCACCATACCACCATGGGCCCCCTCAGAGCGTAAGCCCCATACCACCATGGGCCGCCTCAGATCGTAAGACCCATACCACCATGGGCCCCCTCAGAGCGTAATCCTCGTACCACCATGGGCAGCATCAGAGCATATGCCCCTTACCACCTTGGGCTGCCTCAGAGTGTAATCCTCATACAGCCATGGGCCGCTTCAGAGCGTAAGCCCCATCCACCATTGTCACTCCAGAGCGGCACCCGAGTGGCACCCTTGTGTAAGCCCCATAACACCCGGGGCGACACCCTTGCATAAGACCCATTCCATCCCGAATTACAGGGACATTGATTCCCTACCACAAGGATACGTAGGAATCCTCCTTGTGGTTCAAGCCCACCAATCGGTCGTTCTGACCCCCCATTCATGTCATTTCACCAACCACCTTGGGCCACTTCATAGTGTAAGCCCAAAACCATCCCGAACTACGTGGGCTTTGATTCCCTATTACAAGGATACGTAGGAAGCCTCCACGAGGTTCAAGCCCACCATCCATTAGGACCCCAAGTCCACCATCATGTGGGTTTACCGACAACATGGGCTGCCTCAGAGTGTAATCCTCAAATGCCATAAAACTACGCAGACTTTGATTCCATGAAATGGGGATATGTAGGAAGACTCTTCAAGTCTGAAGCCCAACTTCAATGTCGCCCTTGATATGGTCGTATTTTATTCACCCTCCACTTCATTCATTTATCACGCACCAATACTAATTCTTACATGGGCTGCAAAATTCTGGTGAGATAATGCCATTCATCGCAGCGCTGCTCCTTGTGGCACTCGGGCAGCTAACCATGTGTAATCCCCAACATGTCTCCGGGTCGTTGTCCTTTGTGTACACCTTGAATCATCAACCCTTCAAACTGAATGGGTTTTTATCATTGTCCTCTACACATGGTACATAGGAAATCTCCAGGAGAATAAATCTTATCCAATGGTAAACCCTATTTTCCGCCATTGTGGGGTGCACTCTCCATGATCCTCCCTCAATGGTGTTCAGATCAGCCATTATGGTGTGACATCTCCCCTACATGGGATGCACCACCATGGATACGTCCTCATTGGGTGTTCTGATACATTAATCTTCAAGGTGTTCCCTCATTGGGATATACCTATTTGATTCATCTCTATGGAATGTTCTGATCACTCTCATTTCGTCTCCACAAGACATTGAACTTGTAGCCTACCTCATTTAAAACATGAGATGCCTGAGGAAAACCTCAGAAGAAATGCCCTTGGCGTAACTGTCTCTGCAAGACATTAAAGTCACGGCCTACCTCCTGTTAAACATGAGACGCCTGAGGAAAACCTCAGAAGACACACCCTTGGTGCAACCATCTCCGCAAGACGTTAAACTCGCGGCCTACCTCGTGTTAAACACGAGATGCCTAAGGAACACTTCAGAAGACAAACCCTTGGCGTAACCATCTCTACAAGACGTTAAAATTGATGTCTACCTCATGTTAAACATGAGCTGCCTGAGGAAAACCTCAGAAGGCATGCCATTGGCGTCAATGATGCACCAGATTTGTGTATACATTTTCTTACATATTATTGAAAATAAAAACATGTTTACACCAAATACCTACTTCTTAGAAGAAAAATACTTTTATTTTGGCGACCTTGACTATTTTCAGGTGGTTTCATGCCAAAATACACAAATCGAAGGAAGTCTGTGAAAATTTTGAAACTACATGGCGTGTACTCTGTATACAGGCCGTGTACATCCAGATAGGGACACATATCGTAGGAAAGTGTACACACCCATGTCACCAGGAAGAAGATACACATTGTGTGGGGTGGCATTACATGCCATGTACTACATTCTAGAAGCAGTTGTTGCCAAGAAATATCTACACGCACATCTGTCCATTGAAGGAGACACGGCGTGTTCCATTTCTACATGCAGTGTCTGCTATTCTAGAAGGGGTTGGTGGCCACATTTTGGCGTTACACGTCGTATATGGTGGCTCTACACTGTAACATCCTAGGAAACTGCGTTTTATGTAACGATATGTTTTATATTACTATGTCTTCCTTTAATTGAACAAACTACCCTCTTATAAGAAAAAATATAACAATGAAATATACTAAATGCACCAAAATGAACGAAAGTATCTTTTATGAAAATAAGGAACACCATAGTAACTACAAGTCACTGTGATCAAACAGGAAGCTTATCTAACCAAAGATACCAATTAAAAACGTGATTAAAATTACAGGATGACCACTCAAAACAACATGAACACTGAGAAGGTGATAGGGGACTTTCACATCAATCAAAACAAACATAAGGATAACCGAAGCCACCACAGCCATACTGAGAACCAAAGGAATGACTTGAACCATGTTCTCCTCTTTCTTATTCAGTTACCTTGAGTTTAGGACATCCTGAGACCGGGTTTTATAGAACACCTATCCGACCGTTAGGCACCAACATCTATAATTATAGCCGTTGGCTCCCCCATGATCCATTATCTTATAATGTTTTAGTTTCAATTAGAACCATTGAAGCTAAGAGTTGGATCACCCATAAAAGGTTCAAAATGGTTAATTATGTTATTTGCTTTAATGTTTAAAAACAAAAACAATAATAATGATAATATAATTAATTTATTGTTTCTTTTCCCAAAATGTGAATTATATGAGAATTCCATTATTATAATACATAACAGTGGGAATTAATATTATTATTTTCCACTCTTAATTATACACATTTTTTATCTTACGAAAATAAATATTTATCTTATTTAAAAAATTAATGACTATATTGAATCTGGTAGGGATTTAATTTTTTTTAGTTTACGAAAATATATGTGTAAACTCATGGGTCATGTATATATAAATGTTATGTTAAACTTTAAGTTAAATATATTATAGTCACCTCTAATTAAATATAACAAATAATAATAATACAAATGTTTTATAATTTTATCTTATTATGATTAACAATTCTGAAATTATCGCAAATTGTGTTTTTATTTATAATACAAATTTTGTAGTATAATGTTAATGTTTACATAAATACTATCTTATTTGTGAAATTTGAAAATAATTAGTAATGTTATTATGTTAAATATATAACTGTATTAACAACATTAATTTTTATAGATCTTTACATGTAAATAGAGGATAAGAGAAATAGGTTGATATAAGTCAATAATGGAAAATAATAATTTGTTATAGATAGGGGTAAATAAATTAACGAATATATAATATTTACAACCATTGACTTACCTTAAAATAATAAAAGTTGATCAATAATTGCATTTTAATAATAAAAATGATATTATAATAGGTTTGATAAAAATATATAATAAAACAATGACTTTGATTTTTTTTTACAAAATCGAGGGGGGCCCGTTTCGTTTTAACACAGCTCCTTTCTCGGCCATCCGATCCAGCGCACCCCATTGCGACCATCCGTGGTTTTTAATGCCGCATCGCATCAGGGCCATCTGATCAATCCCAGTTTAATCTCGGCCTTCCCTTGTGTTTCAGATATTTTTTTCCCTCGTGTCTTGTTTCTTATTCCTCGCGCACGCCAATCCAGTAGGATAAGAAGAGTCATTATTCATCACATAGGCCGGTGGTGGAACCGACTACCCATTCTTTCTATGGTTTTGGAACCTCCATGGCCCTCAGATTCCCCCGTCAACATCTTCATGTAAGAATTGTGCCATAATTTTAAACTTCGGGTTTCACAGAAGAGAAGAGGGTTTTCTGTGGATTTTTTGGACCTCCGACCACTAACCCAACTTCGCCACCTGCATCCTATTCTTATCCTTTCCAAGTGAAGGCTTGGGAAATTTTCTCATTTTATTTTCATAAATTTAGGTGAATATACCTGGTTATATACAATTCATGCATATATATATATAAGACCATAAGAACCATTCATATATGTCTCCCTCTTCCTGCATGGAGAACCTAACCGGGTTAAGGGAAACTCTTGGGATTTGTTTTACTTCAGTTCTGGTGTTTGTGTATACCTATATACACATTGTGTATATATATTTATATACATATATATAAGATGATAAATGCATGTATACACATTTCCTTTATTTGTATATAACCTTTGTTTTACTCTTCCTTACGAAAAATGGAGGTTTGGGGTAATTTTATGAACATGTAAGATTATAAAAGTTTATTTATTATATATATATATGAATTTACGGTTTCATATCCTTTTAAGAAAAAAATTTAAGTTGAGTTTTCGAAAACAAATGTTTTGAGTACACAAAACATGCAAGGGTCCTCGTGCCTTCAAAGTAGCATGCGAACCCTTCCGCACTAACACCCTTCCCTCACAGATATATACATATGTTTATATGTTTATAATTTCGACTTGAATCCATTTAGACTTTCAAAATATATATATATATATATATATATCTGTTCATATATATATATGTGGACACAATGAAACTATTTTAGGTTATGATATTTGAAGGATGACCTTTCCTTTTTGGGTAGTGTTTTGAAAACCTGAACTGTATGCAAGGGGTCTAGTCCCTCAAGTTTTTGTGTACCTTATTCGTAACTCATGTATGATTGGATATATAAACCTGATATAATTGTGGTTTCACTAATCCTTATTTTCTATTTTAAGTCATTCTAAAGTTGAAATAGTTTAATAAAACCTAGTTTTGTTGTGTGCAGATCCCAAACACACACTCTAAATGTACATAAATTATTTTATTATAACTATCACTTTACTTGAATTCGTATGTATTTAAAATTCAGTTTTTCAAGTAAAGAGTGTGATGGTTGTTTTATGTCTAAATATAAATGTACTCCAATGCATGAGCTCATGAGTGTAAATAATTCTTTAATGCTTAAACACCGCATAAGAAAAAACCATGTTTTGTATTTTAGATGTTTCAAAGAACTTCCTTTGGTCCTTCGGGTTGGTGCTTTAGTCTATTATAAATAATCATTGCATAAAAATTAAATGGGTACCAAGGAGTTTAAAAGGGTATCATCATGGTTTGGAAAATTCCACCTTCTAAAGGGTTTAAATGCATGAATTTTTTTCTCATGTGCTAACATATCATTTTATGTAATCATGTTTCTTTATTTACATGTGCTCAATAATATTAGTTTTTCCTTCATGTCACCATATGAGGTGAAACCAATAAGTCTAATCCTTTTACATAATCAATATTAGCATGTAGAAATGGGATTATGGACTAAGAATGTATGTTATGAATATGAGGTCATGCTATAACATGTGAGGGATGTATTGGACTTAAATGATTATGGATGGGTGCGCCTGGATTTATATAGTGCTCCAATGCATTGGGTAAAGCATGAGTCTCATGAGACGTTATGTGCGACGGTCTTGGCGGTTAGCCTTGGCTTGTGCCACTATGGAAACAGGGTAGGCTGTTAGCCTTGACCCGTATTAAGTTATGTTTTATGGTCATGACGCAAGGTCTTGACAATGTCTGGAATTATACATTCCCTCCACATGTGATGATAAATGGTCAACAAAGGGATGGTTCAATTAACAAGATATCACCTAGTTGGAATTTTCCTTTGACTATGAGAATGAGAATATGAGATATGAACTTCAATACATGTGGTATGCTGTTATAAAAACTTTATGTGCCAATGAATTATGATATGAATGTTTTCCATGTTTACGCACATTCTTTTAGAGCTGAAGTAATTTTGTCGTGAATTATGCATCATCTATTCATCGCCTGATTGCGCTCTCTGATTTATGTCTTCGTTGTTTTTTATTTTAAGAAATTACTTCATTTATTTGTAAGTGGTTTTCAAGAATGTAAGATTTGAATGAATTAAGAAAAAAATAATGCATTGTTTTTAATGAAGTGTTTTATCATTTTCAAAATTACTGCCTTGAGAATGAAATTACTTTAAACATTTTAAAACACCTTACTGGGCATATTTTTCTCACCCCACATTTTTATTTTAAAAATTTTCAGGTATCGGTTTGTAGTAAAGAAGTTTTTTTTCTAGAAGCTGATGGTTTACTAGAATCCTGAGCCTCGTGATCTTCTTTACTAATGGGACATGATGTATTATTGTAAATATTTGTAATAATTTTTAGTACAGCATGCCCCATGGGAACTCGGGAATCGGAGTCCTTACAGTTGGTATCATAGGATGGGTTTAGGCAACTCTGGAAAACCAGGTAGTATGAATACATAACTATGATTGACTATGTAATTATGCTATAACATTCCGATGGCTAATGGAAACATATCTACAAATCTACTACCACTTCCCACTGAGGACCTAGAGACCATTGTGTCTCTATCTAGCCAGAAGAACATTTTTAATTATGCCCATATTCGCATGTCATGCAAGCCCCTGTATGATGTGTCAAACTCGCCTAGGGTGCTTAGTCTTCACCAGGGATTGGGAATGGATTATCTCCTAATGATGGTGACCCAATTTCCCTCGTATTCACGTAGGGGAAGGTACCACGAGGGACTCTTATGAGTGTTCACTACTGGCGAAGAATTTGGAACGATGCTCGATAACCCCTTTCAATAAGCTACTGCTGCCTGAGACCTCTGAGCATCCTACCTGTTTCAGATTTTGCACTATGGCTTCTGGGGCCATTTGATGGACTTTGGTGTGTTAGGAGATGATTCCACCAGTTTTTCTTATAGACAATAAGTGTATAATGACGTTTCTCAACATTATACCCCTCATGCTAAACTCAGGAGGTGTCATATATGTTCCCATGAGTTTAACCCCATATTTTTAGCATGTGTTTGGTTTGTGGAATTAGGGAGCTTTGCTTCTCTATGTGGTGTTGATTTAGTAAACTTAGGCTTTGATATGTAAACATTTGATCAATTGAAAATTTCATGTTTCCTTTCCTATATCTATCTTATCAGTACTGTTAAGTGAGTTCTCTTGAATGTTTTTTTTCAGATGGCTTGTCAAACTAACTTCTCATCTCTACCTGATGAGTTACTAGAGGTTATTTTGATCAAAACATGCATGGTGCATTATCCATCCTTTCTCCACCTGCGAGGGTCTTGACAACGCCTGCTTGATTTGTCGAATAGTCCTTAGAATCTTCATTCGTGTCAGGGGAATGACCATGTTTTTCATATCATTTCCACTTGCCAACTCCCCTACCATAGATGAAGGGAGAGATACTATGAAGTCCTCTTCCAGTGTTTTAATCTGGCACAAAACATTTCTATCCAAGCATGCTTCCTCACAGCTTCTCAAGATGGCCACCTCAAGGCAGCCATTATGTTCCAGGTCTTAAATCTCAGTCTCCTCAATCACATCATCCCCCTCGAAAACCTCAAGCATGACGTAGTTCATAGGGTTATCAGGGAATTTTTCCACTCTTACATTTCTGAGCTTTTTACTGCACGGGCCACCCTATGGAATCATGTGTGTAGTACACATGAGAAGGCTTTCAAGATATACTGCTCAAGGTGCATCTGAGATAGAGAAATGGAGGAACTATATAGCAACATGGGTATTCATTAACCGAGCCAAATCTCCAGTTTTGGTAATGTTTTACGACTGGGGGTCTTCTCTTTTTATGAATAGAATTGCGAGGATGAAATTCTTTGAAGGGGAAATAATGTAACATCCCAAGAAAATGTGTTTTATGTAACGATATGTTTTATATTAATATTTCTTCCTTTAATTGAACAAACTGTCCTCTGATAAAAAACCTATAACAATAATATAGGGTAAATGGACCAAAATGAACGAAAGGCTCTTTTATGCAAATAAGGTACACCATAGTAACTATAACTTCCTATGATCAAATGGGAATCTTATCTAACCAATGATACAAATTAAAAACCCAATTAAAAATATAGGAAGACCGCTCAAAACAAAAAAAACCCCGAGAAGGTGATAGGGGTATTTGGTATCCATCAAAACAAACATAAGGATGGCCGAAGCCACCACAGCCATACTGAGCACCAAAGGAATGACTTGAACCATCTTCTCCCCTTTCGTCTTCAGTTAACTTGAGTTTAGGACACCCCAAGTCTTGGTTTTATAGACACCTATCCGGCTGTTAGTGTAGAGACCCAAAGCTTGACCTATATGGAAATTACATTACTTTTTCGAAATACTTAATACATAACGAAAATAGACACACAAGGACCATAAAAGTTTAGTGTCTTTGGAAACTTGGAAAATAATCTTCTAATTGTGGTGAATGATATTCAACATCTCCCATAATGATCTTCCCCTTTTTTTCTTACCTAAAACCTTATATAAATCCTAGGGAAAAGAAAACATATAATGTGTGAGCTCAAATGCTTAGTAAGGGTATGTATAGAGAACATAAAACAATCCATAAACATTTGAATGCAAATACATGAACATAAAACATAAACATAAATATCATGAGAAATGAAAAAAATATTGGAAGTACCTAAAGCATAGATCATAAAGGAACATTAGTAAAATGATAATATCATGGTAATTAAACATGTAATTGTGGAATCCATTAAGCACATGTTATGATTTCCATAGTAGCCAGGGCATTGCTACCAAGACCATCTTAGTGGACAAAGTCCCATTCTGAATCGAGTTCACTCCTCGTTCCAGTCCTGTAACACTGAAACAGATTAACTTACCGTTCCAGCCATGTCTATCTCATGAGATATAATTCTTTACCCAATGCATTGGAGGGAGATATTGGTCCACCCATCTCATAATGAAATGATTCTTACTTGTGCCACAAAATAATCTTAAAACATTCATCATAACCCAAAAAATAAAATGGGTTTCATAAACATTGACCCATCATCACATAATCCATATAAAACAAATGGATATTTCATCATAAGAAAAGTGATACCATGTAAATCATAGATACATTATACGTGAATAATACACATATGAAATAATGTCATCTTAGATGGAAAAGGGTTTTGATAAAACACTTGAAATGAATTCTTGAGGAAAATATGATTTCTTCTTCAAAATCATTTTCTTTTCACAAAATTCAATGCAATTTTAAAAGAAAATTATTTTGTTGAAAATAGTCATATAATATTCTAGAGTGAGCTTCATGAAAAAGAGGCGTTGTGAAATCGTAAAAATCCATTCATGCCGTATAAGTTAAAAATAACATTCTTCTCGTACTTTTGACGGAAAAGTCAAAAAGTACCTTGTATGGTAAACAAAAGAAAGATTCCTTCCATACGATGTGGTAAAAGTAAAAAAAAGGTAAGAATGACTTTAAACTTAAATGGAAGAAAAGTAAACATTTTATGAAAACTTTTTGAGAATATATGGACATCGATAATAAACACAACCCCAGTAAATACTTACGAATAAACAATCTCGGATAAGAATGAGATTGGAATAATTATCCCTTACCTTATGTCTGATATTCTTAGTATGTATCTGAACCTCCTGTATAATGATTTAAATAATCTTATTGACTTTTCATAGAATCATATTAATTTTTATTATATCAAATATGGTTTATTTAGGTATTTATATTACCCGTTCATCTATCAATTCCATGGTAAAGTAGCGTTTTGGGTAAAATTGTTCCATTTATCGTACATATTTGGACTTGTTGTTCTTGATATTATTTTTACTTATATCATGATTTAATTACTTCCAGAATGTAAAAAATGATTTATATATCATATATAATCAGTATATATATATATATATAATATATAGATAATGAAATGAAACACACTATTAATGGAGACTGTAGGTCATACATACGCATGAATGATGTCTTCCTTTCCTTATTGACATGAATGGAAGTATTTAGATGAAATATATATATATATATACATAAATAAAGTAGATTTATTATGTCATATATTTAATTATTATTCATTATATATACTTTATAATCATTCTTGAATGGTTAACATGGAGAATGAATCTCATCGCGTCGTGGAGATGATAGTCCGAACGTACGTACGAGCGATGATATCATTCCCATGATCGTGGAATTGTATTGAAGTGTATGTATAATATTTAAGAATCAATATCACTTTAAAATAATAAAATATGGTTATTTATTTACATCATTATACCCATCCATGTAAGGTGGTGGTCGAAAACAGATTACACCACGGCGTGCAGACGGTATTCCGTACGTACACACGCGCGGTGATTTTGTTTTCCATAGGATGGATAGAAGGTGAAATAGGGTTTTTTAATATTTATAATAATATATCAGTATATAATTAATACTAATGTTATTACTTTATAATGAGACAACTAATGAAGAATAAGTAGAAGAAGAAAGAAACTTGAATAAATCGGAAGAAGAGATTACCTTTTCTTCGACGCACCTCCTTTAAGCTTCCTCTTAAGGAAGTAGAGTTGGTCTTTTGAGAAGACCAGAACCTCCATAATGTTTCTAGCGAAGTGTAGAGGAGAAATGGGTAGGGTTTGTCCGAGCCTCAAGGCTCAATAGGGTGTGAAGAGAAGAGGGAAGGGGTGCCCTTATTATAAGGGAGGAGAGGGGAACCTTTGGAATAACATAAAATATTATATTATAATAAAGTCTTATTCGGTTTATAATAGCTCCAAATTGATTTATTTGGAATATAATGTGGGTATGGGTCAAAATCCTCTCAACCAATAGATTTTAGACATGTTTGGGTTAAAATTTTCACCATATCATTTATATTTAACTCTAACATAAGTAATTTAACTTTTATCGTGTCTTCTTGTTTTCTTACACTATATGGTAAATAAACTTACTATAACAAGAAAAAGGAACCCCAAGTGGTTTATTATTAATATATATATCATTATATAAGTCATTTGGGCAAACCGTAGATTTTTAGGAATAAAATAACAATTAATAATATAATATTTGTTTTAAAAACTATTTTATGTCAATTTTGAAACTATTTGGTAATTAATTTTTACGAAAATCATAACAGAATAATTAGTTCGAAAAAATTTAATTAAATCAATAATTACATGTAATATTAACCAATAAAATTAGTGTAATTCATAAAAAGTCTCAAATTACATTTATTTGGGTATTTATAATATCAATTATTTTAATATTTCATTATTTAGATAATTACTCCATCACCATTGTGTCATAAATAACATGAATTATTTAATTTCTAAAAATAATAAATAAAATACCATTAGGTAGGAAATCTTATTGAATTTATAATTAATATTTATAGTCTAATTTATCTTATGCATAACCCTATATTAAAAATGAATTAGATATTAAACTTTGATTTTAAATATTTTAACCCTTCTTTAAATAAATTAGTAATAAATGTCCTAATCTAATCCAAGTGGACCTAAATGGTCAGATTTTATTCCAAAGGTTGTTTTTTGTCGAATTAAATTTATCCAATAGAATTAGGACATGTGTTAGTGTAATAATAATATCATTTTTACCCTTAATTAACCTATTTACTTTTAACCGTGGTAAACAAAAGTAAAAAGTTACTATACATCGAAAATTATTTTCATCTCATAAAACCACATTTAAGTCCTTGATATTGACTGTGTCTCTCATATTTTAGAAATTCCACTCACAGAAGTGGTAAAATTATGTTTTATGTGAATTTTCAAATTCTTCTAGGAGGTGGGTAAATGACGGTGAAATGTTCAATAAATTTTTTATATATCAAAAATTATATAAAATTACTCTAATGAATTACATTGAACGTATATAGGTATTATGTATGAATTTTTACCTAAAATAAATTTAAATAAAATAAATAATTATTTAAATAAAATGTCGGTTTTTAAATAGTAACCCAGTGTTTTCACTATTCATCAAAAAATGAATGTTTTCAGAAAAATATTAAAAATTTACCTTAGGATAATTTCGATATTCCAAATCCAAAAATGAAGTCCATTTAGAATGATAAAATATATATAATTTTAAAAAGTGGGTATTACTATTCATAACAGCTAGTTTATATAACATATCGTAGTTTAGTGAAACTCGGTATTGCGTACAACACACGCTATCGTGGAAGGTCGCGATTGCGTGTAATGCAAGAAAAGTTAGGGATGCGTGTAGTGAAAGCTCTATTTAGTGTAGCGTATAAAACAAGACATCAATAAAATTAAAGATAATATTTTTTATAAAATCTCTGGATGTTACATTCCACCCCCATTAAAATGAATTTCAGCCTCGAAATTCGTCGGCGTTATAAATGGATTAGTACTTGAAAGTTTATTTAATAGAAACCCACATCGTAAAAAGGAATACCAACACCAATCTTTAAAAACTAAAGTATGAAATGTAACGGTTACCCAAATTAACTAATCACTGGCTTTCCACATAGAAAGACATAGGTGAAAATATGGATATGGATGAGAAATCTAACCATCGTGTTCGGATGGAGAGTGGTAGGGAACATGGCTTTTAAAAATCCAACAATCAAAAAGATATATATTTTAATGATCTAAGGTAACATCTGATTCATTGGATATAAGGGGGCTAGGAAAATATTTTTGGTTTTCAAGATCATTTCCCAAAAGTTGAAGAAATTGGAATTAGAAGAAATAAATTCTTGATTTTGGTACAGTCTCGCCGTTGGTCGTTCCTTGGACAATTTCCACTTCATCTATTAAATAAATGAAGTTGAAATTTTCATTCGTAAAGTGTTAGTATATCATGTGATAGAATGATAGGACATTCCATCTGTCTCAAAAAAAGGTTAGAAAAAGTTATCAAAAATACATAAGTTCATCTATAGTGAGATTAATAATATATGGTTCCTAAAATGGACTTATACTTTATATATCATACTACCTAATATAATAAAACCGGTTTCTACTAAACATGTACTTCTTGTAGGCCAGTGGTAGGTGATAACGGCATGTCACACTTCAGTTGTGGGTTCGATTCCCACAGCCTTGTCCAACGCGATGGGTTGTCGCATGTCCTGCAGGTTGTCCTTTTTCTAAAACTACATTATTATAACATTCCTTAAATAATATCAAAAGAAAAAAAAATGTAGCCTTAATAAATTCTATCTGATGTCTAACTTAATCTATTCCAACATTTAAGCTTATCAAAAATAATTATGTCCAATCCCATAGTGTAAATAAAATGACTACTTGAGAGGTTACATAATAAGTACATGAATACCATCATTTATCCCCCATATGTCATACAATATATATTGTGGGTCACATTCCAAACATTCGAAGGCCTTAATCATGTATTCTATTGAAAAATGAATACCTATTGAACATTATTGAAAACATGGATGTTTTGAAAAGTTAACACTTTCGACATACCAAAATCCCCAAAATTCTATAAACTCAAACCATGATATCACTTAGTCCTTATATAAATCATGAGCTCATGAATACTATCAAACAATTTATTTTCTCTTTATCCCGTCATTATGCGCATATCATCTGCTTTCCAGAATATTTGAATCACATTTCATGGTTACTGGTACCATATTCTTATAGAAAACCACAATGGAAAAATACACAGATATTTCATAATTCCACGATACTATAAATGAGATTCCATGATACTATTTTGAAATCCCATTACATAAAAAATTAATCATTACACAACATCATTGTCATACTCAAAATCACAAATAGTGATCGCATGTGACTTCACATTACCCTTTGTCTTAAGAGGTTGTTCATGTTGATCATCATTAACCCATGGATTAGGGCATTGATTAGCATAATGTCCCATTTCCTTGGACTTGATGCATTGAAGTGTTGGTGGTGCGTTCTCTGTAGTCTTTTCTTTATTCACATCATTAGAAACCCTTTTTCCATATCATTGACACTTAGCTGCTCGATGACCTTCTTTTCCACACTTAAAACATTTTCTAGTCACATTAAGTCAATCTCCACCATGTATCTTTCCACAGATTGATCGTAAAGAAACATTCATCTTTTTTTCACCATTATTCTAAGATTTCTCCGTGAACTCCATCTTTCGTTTCTTGTCAAAACCCTGAGATGGATATATTACCCCAACATCCAGTTCCACCTTGATAGCACAACGCAAAATTTCTTCATAGCTACTGAAGTCTCTTATAGAAAATTCCCTTCGAATACTTGGTTTTAAGCTACTGAAAAATCGATCAACTTTACATTCAGGTTGGATGATAAAGCCAGATGCATACCATGAAAGTCTTGTAAAATTCACTTCGTATATACCAATAGATTAATCATCCTTCTTCTTAATCTCACAAAACACCTTTTCCATCTTTTTTTGAAGAATACGAGGGAAGTACTTACTAAAAAACATGTTCTTGAACTCATCCCATTCTATGGATTCAATTTTATATGGGAGCCTTATATTCATAATTAGAGTCCACCACTGGTCTGCTTCACCTTCTAAATGGTAAACAGCTAAAATGAATTTTTCATGTTCTGAACAGCGAAGTATGGAAAATATCTTTTAAGTGGTACTAATTCATTGTTCAGCAACAAGTGGATCAGAAGACCCATTGAAAGACGTTGTAAGTTGCCTCATGAAGGACTCAATAGAATATTGATCCCTACTCTGATCATTTGGAATTCCAGAATAATTCATAGCTTGTGTATGTATAGAAATAATATTTTTCACTCTATACCCCATCACATTTGGTTGCTCGAGAGGAAAATCATTGCATTGTCTATGACGTTGATCAACACAGTTCCTTTGGGTTCCATCCATTGTCTAAACCCCAAAAAGAACAGTGTCAGAGGAAAAAATCAAGCTAGGAAAACAAAATAATAAAGGGGGAGTACCTTCAATATCTATCATCTTAGGTTTAATTCTAATATCGTTACCATAACTATAGGACTATAACCTATACCTATACTTAACCATAGGGACATCCCTAGACATACCTTAGAAATATCTATAGGGATCTCACTAAAGTTTTCGCATCCTAGTTTCCAGAGTTTAACTAAACCTTTCCTCTAATACAAACTGTATAGACCCAAAGCATGACTTACATGGACATTACATTACTTTTGCGGAATTCTTAAAACATAACAAAAATAGAACCACAAGGACCGTAAATGATTAGTGTCTTTGGAAACTCGGAAAATAATCTTCTAATCATGGTGAAATATTTTCAACATCTCCCATAAAGATCTTCCCCTTTTTGATTTCTTACCCAAATCCTTTCATTAAATCCCTGGGAAAAAAACATATAAAGGGTGAGCTCAAATGCTCAGCAAGGGTAAGCATAAAGAACATAAAAATCCATAATCATTTGAATTCAAAAACATGAACATAAAATCTAAATATCAAAATCATGAGCAACGACATAAATCATGGAAGTAGGAAAAGCATAGGTCATAAAGGAACATTAGTCACGATAAACTAGAATGGTAATAAAACAAGTAATTTTGTCATCCATTAAGCACATGTTAGGATTTCCATAGTATCCAAGGAATTGTTCCAAGACCATCTTAATAGATAACATCCCTTCCTGAATCAAGTTCACTCCTCATTCCAGTCCTATAACACTGAACCAGATTAACTTAGCGTTCCAGCCATGTCTATATCATGAGATATAAATCTTTACCAAATGCATTGGAGGTGGATATAGGTTCCACCCATCTCATTATGAAATAATTCTTACTTGTTCCATAAAATAAACTTAACACATTCTTCATAACCCAAAAAATAAAATGGGTTTCATAAACATCGTCCCATCATCACATAATCAATACAAAACAAATGGATATTTCATCATAAGAAAAGTGATTCCATGTAAATCATAGAGACATTATACTTGAAACATACACATATGAAATAATGGCATGCTTTATGGAAAATGGTTTTGATAAAACACTTGAAATGAATTCTTGAGGAAAATATTCGTTATTCTTAAAAATCATTTTCTTTTCACTAAATTCCATGCAATTTTAAAAGAAAATTATTTTGATGAAAATAGTGATAAAATCTTGTAGAGTAAGCGTCATGAAAATGAGGTGTTATGAAATCGTAAAAATCCACCGTATAAGATAAAAATAACATTCATTTCGTACTTTTGTCGAAAAAGTCAAAAAGTACCTCGTATGGTAAACAAAAGAAAGATTTCTTCCATATGATTTGGTAAAAGTAGAAAAAGGGTAAGAATGAATTTAAAGATACATGGAAAAAAATTAAAAATTTTATGAAAACATTTTTAGAACATATGGACATGGATAATAAACATATCCCCAGTAAATACAAACGAATAAACAATATCAGATAAGAATGAGATTGGAATAATTATCACTTACCTTATGTCTGATATGCTTCGTATATATCCTAACGTCTTGTAAAAAGATTTAAATAATTTAATTGACTAATTAAAGAATCATATTCATTGTTATTATATCATATATGGTTCACTTAGGTATTTATATTACCCGTTCATTTGTCAATTCCATGTTAAAGTAGCGTTTTGGGTATAATTGTTTCATTTATCGTACGTGTTTGGACTTGTTTTTCTTGAAATTTTTATTAGATATATCATGATTTACTTACTTCCAGAATGGAAAACATGATTTATATATAATATATATTCAGTATATATATATAATAGATAGATAAATGAAATGAAACACACCGTTCATGGAGACGGTAGGCTGTACGTACGCATGAACACTGATTTCCTTTATTAATTGACTTGAATGGAAGTAAGTAGATGACATATATATATATATATATATACATAAATCTAGTAGCTTCATTATGTCATATATTTCATCATTATTAATTATATATACTTTTTAATCATTTTTGAATGGTTAACATGGAGAATGAATCTCATCACGTCGTGGAGACGGTAGTCCGTACATACGCACGAGCGATGATATCATTCCCATGATCGTGAAATTGTTTTCAAGTGTATGTATAAAATTTAAGAATCAATATCACATTAAAATAATCATATATGGTAATTTATTTACAACAATATACCAATCTATGTGATGTGGTGGTCGAAAACAGATTACACCACGGAGTGGAGACAGTATTCTGTACATACGCACGCACGGTGATTTTGTTTTCCGTAGGATGGATAGAAGGTGAAATAGGGTTGTTCCATATTTATAATAAAATATCAGTATATAAGTAATACTGATGTTATTACTTTATAATGAGACAACTAAAGAAGAATAAGTAGATGAAGAATGAAATGTGAAAGAATCGAAAGAAGAGATTACCTCTTCTTCGACACACCTCCTTTAAGCTTCCTCTTAAGGAAGTAGAGTTGGTCTTTTGAGAAGGAAAGAACCTCAAAAATGTTTCTAGGGAAGTGGATAAGAGAAGTGGTCAGGGTTTGGACGAGTTTCATGGCTCAAAAAGGTGTGAATAGAAGAGGGGATGAGTGCCCTTTTTATAAGGGAGGAGAGGGGCACCTTTGGGAAAACATAAAATATTATTTTATTATAAAGTCATAATAGGTTTATAATAGCTCAAAATTGATTTATATCGAAGCTAAAGTGGGGATGGATAAAAATAATCTAAAAAAATATATTTTATACAATTTTATGTTACAATTGTAACCTTATCATTTAGATTAAACTTTAAGTTAAATAATTTAACTTTTACCGTGTCTTCTTGTTTTATTACACTATATGGTTAATAAACTTACTAAAACAAGCCAAAAGAACCCCGAGTGGTTTATTATTAATATATATATCCTTATATAAGTCATTGTTATAAACCATAGATTTTTAGGAATAAAATAACATTTAATAAAATAATATTTGTTTTAAAAACAATTTTATGTCAATTTTGAAACTATTTGGAAATTGATTTTTCGAAAAATCATAATAGCATGATTAGTTAGAAAAAAGTTAATTAAATCATTACTAACCTGTCATATTAACCTATAAAATTATTTTAATTCATAAAAAGTCTCAGAAAACATTTATTTGAGTATTTATAATATCAATTATTTTAATATTTGTATTATTTAGGTAATTACTGCATCACCATTGTGTCATAAATAACTTGAATTATTTACTGTCTAAAAATTAGATATAAAATAACATTAGGTAGGAAATATTTTTTTATTTCTAATGAATATTTATAGTCTAATTTATCTTATTTATAACCCTATATTGAAAATTAATTAGTTATTAAACTTTGATTTTAACTATTTTAACCCTTCTTTAAATAAATTAAGAATTAATGTCCTAATCTAATCCAAGTGGACCTAAATGGTCATATTTTATTTCTAATGTTGTTTTTGGTCGAATTAAACTTATCCAATATAATTAGGACTTGTGTTAGGGTAATAATAATATCATTTTTACCCATAATTACCCTATTTACTTTTAACCGTGGTATATAAAAGGAAAAAGTAACTATTCACCAAAAAATATTTTCATCTCATTGAACCAAATTTTAGTCCTTGATATTAAAAATATCTCTCCAATTTTCGAAATTCCACTCATAGAGGTGGTAAAATTATGTTTTATGTGAATTTCCAAATTCTCCTAGGAGGTGGGTAAAAGACGGTGAAAAGTTCAATAAAATTTTTATATATTTAAATTATTATAAAATGACTCTAATTAATTACATTGAACATATATAGGTATTATGTATAAATTTTGATCTAAAATAAATTTAAATAAAATAAATAATTATTTAAATAAAAATTCGGGTTTTAAATAGTAACATAGTGTTTTCACTATTCATCAGAAATGGAATGTTTTCAGAAAAATACCAAAAATTCACCCTAGGCTAATTTTGATATTTTGAATCCAAAAATGAAGTCCATTTTGAATGTTAAATTTATAAAATTTTAAAAAGTGGGTATTACTATTCATAACTGCTAGTTTATATAACATATCGTTGTTTAGTGAAACTTGGTATTGCATACAACACAAACTATCGTGGAAGGTTGTGATTGCGTGTAATGCAAGCCAAGTCAGGGATGTGTGTAGTGAAAGCTCCTTTTAGTGTAGCGTATAACACAAGACATCATTAAAATTAACAAGATTATTTTTCATAAAATCTCGGGGAGTTACAGTTAGGAACCAACGACTATAATTATAGCTGTTGGCTCCCCCATGATCCATTATTTTGTAGTGTTTTAGTTTAAATTAGAACCGTTGAAGCTAAGAGTTGAATCCCCCAAAAAAGGTTCTAAATGGTTAATTATGTTATTTGCTTTAATGTTTGAAAAATGACAATAATAATAATAATAATATAAATAATTTATTGTTTGTTTTCCCAAAATGTGAATTATATGAGAATTCCATTATTATAATACATAAGAGTGGGAATTAATATTATTATTTCCACTATTAATTATACATGTTTTTAACATAAGAAAATAAATATTTATTTTAATTAAAACATGAATGACTATATTGAATCTGTTAGGGATTTACATTTTTTTAGTTTACGAAAATATATGTGTAAATTCATGGGCCATGTATATATATATACGTTACATTAAACATTAAGTTAAATATATTATACTTACCTATAATTAAATATAAATAATAATAATAATACAATTTTGTTATAATTTGATCTTATTATGATTAACAGTTTTGAAATGAGAGAAAATTATGGTTTTATTTATAATAAAAAATTTGTAGCATAATGTTAATGGTTACATAAATACACTCTTATTTGTGAAATTTGAAAATAATTAGTAATGTTATTTTATTAAATATCTAATTTTATTAGCAACATTAATTTGTATAGATATTTACTTGTAAATAGTGGTTAGGATAAATAGGTTGATATAAGTCAATAAAGGAAAATAATAATGTGTTATAGATAGGGGTAAATAAATTAACTCGTATATGTATTTACAACCTTTGACTTACCATAAAATAATGAAAGCTGATCAATAATTGCATGATAATAATAAAAATGATATTATAATAGGTTTGATAAAAAAATATAATAATAAAACGACTTTTATTTTTTTTACAAAACTGAGGGGGCCGCGTTTCGTTTTAACGCAGCTCCTTTCTCGGTCGTCCGATCCAGCACACCCCATCGCAACCATCCATGTTTTTTAATACCACAGCGCATTAGGTCTGTCTGATCAATCCTGGTTTAATCTCGGCTATCCCTTGTATTTTAGATCTCTGTTTCTCCCTCATCTTGTTTCTTCTTCCTCACGCACGCTGAACCAGTAGGATAGGCAGCGTCCTTTTTCTTCACATAGGCCATCGGTGGACCTAACTACCCCTTCTTTCCATAGGGTTGGCACCGCCTCGTCCCTCAGAGGCCCCCGTCAACATCTTCATGCAAGAAGGGTGCCCTTCTTTTAAGCTCTGGTTTGCACCAAAGAGAAGAGGGTTTGCTGCAAATTTCTTGGACCTCCGACCACATACCCGACTTCGCCACCTACATCCTCTTCTTCTACATTCCAAGAAATGTTAAGGGAAAATTTCCTGTTTCATTTTCATCTATTTCGGTTAATATACATGGTTATATACACTTCATGCATATATATATATATATTAGACCTTAAGAACCATTCATATTTGCCTCCCACTTCCTGCATAGAGAACCAAACCGGGATAGGGGAAACTCTTGGGCTTTGTTTTACTTAGGTTCTGGTGTTTTCATATACCTATATACACCTTGTGTATATATATTAATATACATATATATAAGTCGATATATGCATGTATACGCATTTATTTTATATTTATATAACCTTTGTTTTACTCTGCCTTATGAAAAATGGAGGTTTCGGGTAATTTTATGAACATGTAAGATTATACAAGTATATGTATTATATATATATATATATATATATATATTCATATACGGGTTCTTATATTTTCAACCAAAAACTGTATGTGGAGTTTTCCAGAAAAAATGTTTTGAGTGCACAGAACATGCAAGGGGCCTCGTGCCTTCAAAGTAGCATGCAAACCCTTCCCCACTACCTCCCTTCCCTCACAGATATATACATATGTTTATATATGATTATAATTTTACCTTGAATCCATTTAGACTTTCGTATAAAAAATATATGTGTGTGTTCATATATATATATATGTGGACACAATCAACCCATTTCAAGTTATGATATTTGAAGGATGACCTTTCTTTTTTTGGAATTGTTTTCATAAACTGAACTGCATGCAAGGGGTCTAGTCCCTCAATTTTTTTGTACATTATTCGTAACTCATGTATGATTGGATATATAAACATGATATAATTGGGGTTTCACTAAACCTTTTTTTCTATTTTATGTCCTGGCACTATTGAAAAAGTTTAATAAAACCTAGTTTTGTGGTGTGTAGATCCCAAACACACATTCTAAATGTACATAAATTCTTTTATTATAACTGCCACTTTACCTGAATTCGTATGTATTTAAAATTCAGTTTTTCAAGTAAAGAATGTGATGGTTGTTTTATGTCTAAATATAAATGTACTCTTATGCACGAGCTCATGAGTGTAAATATTTCTTTTGTGCCTAAACACCGCATAGTCTATAAACCATGTTTTGTATTTTAGATGTTTCATAAGCGCTGCCTTTGGTCATTTGGGTTGGTACTTTAGTATATAATAAATAATCGGTGCATAAAATCTAAATGATTAACATGGAGTTTAAAAGGGTCTCAACGTGGTATGGAAAATGCCACCTTCTAATGGGTTTAAATGCAGGAACTGTTATCTCATATGCTAACCTATCATTTTATGTAAGAAAGTTTTTTTATTTACATGTGCACAAGAATATTAATTTTTCCTTCATATCACCATATGAGGTGAAACCAATAAGTCAAATCCTTTTACATAATCAATATGAGCATTTAAAAAGGGGATTATGGACTAAGAATTCAAGTTATGAATATGAGATCATGCTATAGCATGTGATGGATGTGTTGGACTTAAATGATTATGGACGGGTGCACCCGGAATTATACAGTGCTCCAATGCATTGGGTAAAGGATGAGTCTCATGAGACATTATGTGCGACGGTCTTGTCAGTTAGTCTTGGATTGTGCTACTATAGAAATAGGGTTGGCACTTAGCCTTGACCCGTATTAAGTTATGTTTTATGGTCATGACGCAAGGTCTTGACCAAGTCTAGCATTATACATTCACTCCACGTGTGATGATAAATGTTTAACCAGGAGATGGTTCAAATAACAGGATAACCCCTAGTTGGAATTTTACTTTGACTATGAGAATGAGAATTTGAGATATGAACTTCAATAAATATGGTATACTGTTATAAAAACATTATGTGCCAATGAATTATGATATGAATGATTTTCGCTGTTTACGCACAGTCTTTTAGAGCTGAAGTATTTTTGCCATGAATTATGCATTATCTGTTTTTCGCATGATTCTGCTCTCTGATTTGTTTATTCTTTGTTTTTTATTTTAACAAAGTACTTCATTTTTTTGTAAGTGGATTTCAATAATGTAAAATTTGCATGATTTAAGAAAAAGATAATTCCTTGTTTTTAATGAAGTGTTTTATCATTTTAAAAATGACTGCCTTGAGAAAGAAATTCCTTTAAATGTTTTAGAACCCCTTACTGGGCATATTTTTCTCACCCTACATTTTTATTTTAAAAATTGTCAAGTATGGGATTGTACTAAAGATGTTTTTTTTCAGAAGCTACTGGTTTCCCAAAATCCTAAGCCTCACGATCGTTTTTAGTAATGGGACATGATGTATTATTGTAAATATTTGTAATAATTTTTAGTACATCATGCCCCACGGGCACCTGGGAATTGGGGTCTATTCGTACATTCCGTGTACAGTCACCTACCAAGCGACGCCATGTTCAATGTCAAAAAACGGTGTGTTAGGCTGCCTACCAGTAGAGAAAATGAAGCCCAAAACACATTGACGGAAGTACATGCCATGTACTTTCTATACACGTTGTGTACATTATTTTTCTATAAATATAGGCCCTGGCCTTCGGATTTTGGAATTCAAAACCATTGGATGAGGGAGATGTTCTGCTGCTACCATTCCCAAACCACCACGGTGCTGTTCTTCCACTATTCCACCTACCAACACCGCTCCTCGAAGCTTACACAATGAATTCATCAGGTATCAAGTGTGTTGTTCCTGTCATGCTTTCCATTTGTAACTAAACCCCTTGTGTTGGGGCTTTGGGTGATGAAAGATTTTATTATGATGTGTTGATTTATATAGTTTTTTTCGTTCTTATTAATACATCTTACTCCTCTTAAATCATTTCTAATTATTACTGAGAATTATGAGCCGTACCAAGGGAAGAATTATCAGTGAAATAAAAGTAGAGTAACGGTGAAAGATTTCATGACCACTGAAAAGGTCTCACCGATTCATAAATGGACTGAACCAAATTAAGAATTGAGAAACACTGACTACCGGACCAAGGAGTCATTTTCCTTAATTCCAAACAAGAGAAACTGGACCAAGGAATCTTGTGATAAAAGGAAATCCAGAATGATGAATTATCATGAACAACACAACCATTTCAACAATCTGCATAAAAAATCCATAATAACCCCATCCCCAATACAGTTTTCTTTCTGTTAACAATCTTTTAAATCACTTGTAGTTTCCATTAAGTTTTTAATCATTTTTATAAAGTAAACAAAACAGTTTCACTCAATCCAAACCAAGAATATCCACTCTAAATTCGGCATGCTTCACTAAATTAATTATAAACTCAACTGAACCAATGCACTGCCAATGTTCCTTATGGATGAACCCCGCACTTGCACTATACATAGTTTAAGAGTGGGTAATATCAATTTGAGGCACCGATAACATACTTTTGGTGAAAAGACCGACCATATTTTGGCACCGTTTCCGGGGACACGTTCGGTTTAAGAGATAAAATTTAGTTGCATTATTAATAAATTATGTCAAAATAAAAATTAAAAATTACTAAAAATTTAATTCCTAATAATTTTTCTTTTTTTATTTTATTTTTCCCTTGTTCTGTCTGGTATTTGTGTTGTGATTGTGAAGAAGATTAAAGTGCATGAATAGACACCCTACACAGTCCAAGAGCACCAAGTCATTGAAACTAGATCTACATGACCCGGAGATCGAACAGACCATGCTTCATCGTCAGTGTGCACTAAAAGAAACTCACAACAAACAGACACGATCCATGGCGAAGAAGGAAGAGGAAGCACCAGCCATAGATTTTGTGGCTGAGCATCCGTTCTAGGACCAGAAAACTCCTGCTGCTGGTATACCAGAGAAGGAGCCCGTAGGCTTTATGGAATTCCTCCCAAGGATTACCAATGACTGCCAAAACAACCTCCTCCGATGTAAAACCAAATACAATAGCCGCAACAGATCTTCCAATGACCCTATTTCACCCATCAGGAGCAGCGGTACATGCAAGCTCCACCTCCTCAGCAACCACATACATGCCGTACCCTTATAGAGTACGGTTTTCCCTCGATCCACAGAGCATATACATGGATTGTCCATCCTCTAGAACAGGCCCAAAACCTCGAGATCAAGCCTGCAATCACGTAGCTGATCTAGAGCACTGTCCAATTCAGATCCCTGCCTAGCGAGGACCTAAACGCCCATATCTCCATATTTTTAGAGAACTATGACACATTTTGGTACAATGGCGTTTTGGGGATGCCATCCATCTTCTCCTATTTCCATTTTCTCTACGGGACAAGGCGAAAGATTGGATCAAAGGGATCCCACAAAGATCCATTCTCATTTGGGAGGAGCTAGACGGGGAAATCGTGTCCAAATCTTTCCCACCATCAAAGATGGTGACACTAAGGAACGAGATCCAAAAATTCAATAAGCATGACTCCGAGTCGTTATATGAGTCCTGGGAATGTTTCAAAGAGATGCTACGAAAATTCCCACATTACGGACTCCCACTCTGGATGCAAGTCCAGACCTTCTACAGAGGACTCACAATATATACCAAGTCTGTTGTAGATGGTACTACTGGTGGTACGGGGATGTAAAATTCTCTCGAAGAACTTTTTGAACTACTGGAAGATATGTCTACCAACAGCTTTGAGTGGAACTATGAGCGGGGGACTCAAAAAAGCGGTATGCATAGTATAGATGTTACTACTATTCTTGCTGCCTAGTTGGATGCAGTATCAAAGAAAATCGAAGAATTGAATCTCAAAGGAGCATCTCATGTTCTTGCGGTGAACCATACAGTATGCGGTGACTGTGGTAACAACCCCAATCTAGGAGAATGCCTGGGACTCCCATCCGACCCTTCGACAAGCGAGGTGAGATTTGTTGCCAAAAATCGAGGGTCGAATCAATATCAACTATACCAAAATCCGACGTGGCGAGATAATCATAACTAAGGCTGGGGAAAAAGGCAGAAAAACCATCCAACCTAGCGACCGCCCAGCTACAATCATCCTTAGTACCGGAATCAATTTCTGAGACAGCAGTTCTAGTAGGGTTCCTATCAGCAGCAAAGATACCAGAACCCTCACCCACATTAGCAAAGGCAACAACCATCTCCACCACCTGGCCAGCCATCTCAGCAAGAGAACACATCAAGGTTATAGGACCTGATGAATAAATTCATATCAACTATTGTGACAAAATTTCAGAACCATGAGGCTTCCATTAGAATCCTCGAGAATCAAATTGGACAGATAGGAAACCAACTATCAGGGTGTAAGCCCGGTACACTACCAGGAAACACCAAGAAGAACCCATGGGAGGAGGATAAATCTATCACCTTGCAGAGCCGAAAAGCGTTGCCACAAGAGGAATCAGCACAACAGTCTACTACACCTCCTCTCCCTATTGAAAATGAATGTCCAGTTTCAGAACCATCTTCATCTACACCACTATCCCTGGATGCTTAACAGAATAAAGGAAAGGAGGCCATCAAACCATTCACAACTATATTAACTTTTCTGTTGAGGATGAAGCAAAAGAAGCTGGATCACCAGTTTGGAAATTTCATGGAAGTATTCAGGATGTTTCAAATCAATATCCCATTTTTGGAGGCACTGACAGAAATGCCTATATATGCCAAATTTAAGAAAGACAACTGCAGACGCCGGAAAAGTCCGTTATTCCCAAACAAAGCTCCGGATGCGGAAAGCGAGGTCGTATTTGGAGTCAGAAGCACGTTTCGGAGGGCCCGGAGGCCTTGCGCGGAATTTTGGAGACCAGCGCGCAAAGGTGGAGTGCCACGCGCAAACCTCCCGGGATGCGCGCAATGCGCTGGGCCGGCGCGCAATTTTGCGCGCCCGTGGCCCGCGCGATTCCCGTGCACGCCGAGATCGATTCCGCGCCCGCGAAGGAAATTGCGCGCCCGCGAACCAGATTCCGCGCCCAGGGTTGCCTATAAATATAAGGCGACCCCCGACGTTTTGAAGGTTTCCGGAATTCGAAGAGGCGCTTGTTCGCGCAATCCAACCCCCTCCGCGCGCAATGCCAATCTTCAGGTAACCTCCTTTCTTTCGCGCACGAAAGCCTCGGGGTTCGCCTTCGCGCGCAATCCCTTTGGCTCCTTTCCTTTGAACAACTCTTCACCCAAAGGCCTTCACGCGCAAAAGAAGCCTCTTGCGCACAATTTCCCCCGGGTGCGCGCAATCCATCCCGATTGCGCGCACCCCCCCTTTTCAAAGTGGCCATTCGTTAAAGAATGAGCCGTTGCCCCCGCGCGCTATCCGAAGCCCGGTGCGCACAATCACTATCTCCCGCGTGCAAAGCGCTGGCCCAATTGCGCGCCATCCCACCCATTTGCACACCGACCCACGGTATTGCGCGCCAAGCTCCTCTTTTGCGCGCAATCCGCCAGGGTCGCCCCCTTTGACCCCCTGAGGGTACCCGCCTGCGTGGCGCCCGATAATCTTCATCCCGGGTGCCCGCACCGTGCGTTGTCTTCCCGTGCGGCCCTCCAGGTTCGCGTGAAGTGACACGGACCCATTGACGGAGCTACCACGTCCGAGATACAAGACGTTAAACTGTTCAGCATTCGTCCTGCAGGACGCTAAACTGTACCTCGTCCGCGCTGCAGGACGTTAAACTGCCAAGCATTCGTCTGTGCTGCAAGACGTTAAACTGCCAAGTGTTTCGTCCAACATGACGTCAAACTGTACCACGTCCAAGCTGCACGACGTTAAACTGCCTAGCATATCGTCCGCGCTGCAAGACGTTAAACTGCCAAGTGTTTCGTCCAACATGACGTTAAACTATACCACGTCCAAGATGCACGACGTTAAACTGCCTAGCATATCGTCCGCGCCGCAAGACGTTAAACTGCTAAGCATCTTCGTCCTCAACACACGACGTTAAACTGTACTTCGTCCGGCAAGACGTTACACCGTCCGCTTCATCCTCAACACAAGACGTTAAACTATACTTCGTCCGGCAAGACGTTAAACCGTCCGCATCACCCGATCTCGTGCCCCGCACGCAGGGTCCTCCCGGTTTGGATGTGGCCCCCACCCGCTCGTCTCTGCAGGGATGTCCGGATTGGAGTGGCCTTCGCCCACGGGGGTATAGTGTTACAAACCGAATGAACTACGTGGACTTTGATCCATGTCTCGTAAACAGGGTACGTAGGAAACCTCTCCGAGGTTCAAGCCCACCACCTGGTCGTCCCGGTCGTATTCACGTCAGTTCGTCCATCAGTGGACCCCTCCCGAGTTCACACTTGCGTCGATTCACCTATAAATCTGCCCTTGTGGGAGACTGCATGTGTGTATCTCCATTGTGCTTCCCCACTGCCGAAGCCAGTAGAGGGCATGACAGGGATCGAGGTCTCTCACCTTCGGCCCAAGTCCCTCTCCAACTGAGCTTTTCCGCATCCGGGCTGCCTCAGTGCGTAAGTCCTGACCGAATGAACTACGTGGACTTTGATCCCTGTCTCCTAAACAGGGTATGTAGGAAGCCTCTCCGAGGTTCAAGCCCACCACCTGGTCGTCCCGGTCATATTCACGTCGGTTCTTCCATCCGTGGACCCCTACCGGGTTCACACTTGCGTCGATTCACCTATGAATCTTCCCCTGTGGGAGACTGCACGTGTGTATCTCCATTGTGCTTCCCCACTGCCTTTTTCTATTTCTCCTTTCAACGTCCATCATGACGTTAAACTGTATATCCGAACTACGTTGACTTTGATCCGTGCTAACGCGTGGTACGTAGGAAGCCTCTACGAGGTCCAAGAACTTCACTCTGTCGTCCATCCTGATCCTTAACCGGGCCGCCACATCCTGGTGGGGTCATGCCATTTCATTCCACTCCACTTTACTCGGGAAGCCGCCCATGTGCTGGCCCCAGCGTCGGAGGTTCCCCGCAAGGGGTTCTATCATCTGATCCACTTCTCGTGTTGATCAGTCTGATGTCGTCCCCACCGGACGTTAAACTCGCGGCATACCCCGTGTTAAACATGGGAAGCTGAGGAAAACCTCAGGTAACACAGTTCCCCGCACCCAGCACGGGATGCCTCAGGTCATCATCCCTTCGAGAAGCCCTATTAGGGACGGAAGACAGACATGCAGAGCTGCAGTGTTAAGGCACGCCCCCAACACCCAGAGCCACCCGGTCTCCTCACCGCAGGTTGCTGCCCCGACCAGACCCCTTGGAGCGTCCGGGCAGAAGCAGCGTAATTAACCGGTGTCCATGGAGACATGGCGCCGGGAACGAGATTCACGAGCACGTCTTAAATCTATGAGGGAGACCCGGATTAGGCGACGAGTTCCGAGGAGACGTCCACGGAAGGTGGAGCCGACATCCCATCATCCCAGTTTCGATCAAGGAGCAGACGCCCCTGAATAAGGGACAGATGCCACCCGCCTTTGGAAAGCGGGACTGCGGGGCCACAAGCCGCATGCCCATCCCCTCGGGTCGACGGGCGCACGCGCGAACGCGTCCTGGCAGAACAGCGTCGGAACAGAAACCCGGCGCACATCCGCACCGAAACAGAAAAATGATGAACCCGACGTGAATCTCTTCTCCTCAATACGAAGGCCGATGGCTTTCAGAGGTGTTGGAAGACTAGCATTCTGCTCGACCGAGCATTCAGCACCGGGGCATGGAACCCGCCAGGGGCTAGGGAAGGGAAATCGGGCACTCCGTCTCACGACGTCGATGGCCTGGGTTCCCCCCACGGAAGGCGTCGTGGCACTAATGATCGGCTGTCGATTTCTTTTCATGTCAGTATTAATGGGTTCTTCTCCCTGTCTTCAAGAATCAGGTCGCCCAATCCAGTGCCCGATCGCCACCCTCCCACTGGCGCAGGGGTAGGGGAAACACCGACGCGGCTACTCCGCGTGGTCCCGCCCGTTCCACAGCCGTCCCAGCAGCCGCAGCTGTAGGGCAACCACGCCCTCTCTCCCCCTCGGAGGTCATCCAGAGAAGGGTGATCAACAACTTGGTGCGGAGATATGAGGAAGAGGGAGTCATCCCCACCAGGGACATGGCTCGCCTAGACCTCGAGGAAGCTACACCTCGCCACCAATGACGCCCCCGAGGGCCGCGCAGGGAGGCACCGCTGCCTACCTCGACATCCAACCGCTTCGGGAGTTTATCCCCGGAACGCTCCGATAGCTCCTTCCCCTATGAGGATGAGGTGGAAGATGCACGGGACCACCCTATCCGAGATTCGCTCCAGGGATCTGCGATAAGGGATCCTGTCAGGCCACGTCGACACCGCCGCCAGGCCTCTCAAGTCGAAGAACGGGCTCTCCACCTGCCCGCGCCGCTCATCCCGACTCGTTTGTCCCGACGCCAACGTCGGGCACGAGCGGAAGAGGATGCCCACCTTGGGGCCCTAGCAACAGCGGCCGCGTTGGCTCAAGCCACTGCTGGCTCCAGTCACCAGGCCCCTGCGCATCCTGAGCAGGGGCACTTCTATGCCCGACCTGGATCGAGGCCCCGACCGCCCCAAAGGCAGGTTGGGTTGACTCTCCCGGTTGCTGGTACAGGCAATAGCCACCGCGGACCACCTCGCGGTATCACTATTCACCAACAAGGTCTACTCCGTGTGGCCGATCCAAGAGGCATGGGTCACCCCACCTTCCGATCCCGACCCGGAGGCCTCCCCGGAATCATCTCTCCCCGCGTCCCCTTTGATATCTGTCCTGGTGCTCCTCACACCGTGGTTTCCAGTCCTCTTGGCCCCAGCACCGGTGCGGCCGGGGGACGCCAGGACAGAGATCAGCCACGCCCCGAAGAACCACCCAGGGGCAGGAAGGCGAGGCATCGACGTCGAGGGAAGAATGTTAGGGAATTCCGGATAGAGATCCGACTGGTTCGTTTCTCTGATACAGAGGCGGAGTATGATTCGGCGACGGAGCCCTCCCCTCGATCCCGCCAGTTAGGGGCAGGGGTAGGAATGAGGCATGTCAACCTCGTACTTCCCGAGAGCGAGATCGATACGATCCCCGATTCTCTCTGAAGGTATATCCGGAGTAGTGAGGGCCTGGTAGACCCCCAGTGATCAAGCTTGCGGTTGGTACCGGCCCCTTCGGAAGAACCTTCTGCCTCGATCGGAGAAGCCGAAGACTTTTTCTGGGGACCGACGGTTGAACCACGATTTAGTGCACCCTCGACGAGCACCGACGCTACGGCAGGATGTTCGCTCGCCAGCCCGTCCTATCGCGATGTGGTAGCTGGGGCACCGCCACCCTCAGAGGGAGGCCCGAGATATGGAGGCCAATCGGCCTGCTCGCCGTATTCACCACCGTCCAGCCCGTCGGCCCGCCTCGGCACCACTGCCGGTTCCCCGTCCATTCCCAGTCGTTGAAGAGGACCAAGGAGACCTGGGTCCCGAGTTTGAGTCGTGGAGCTTCTGGACCGTCCTTGCAGAAGGCCACTTCCCTGAGATGTTTTGGCTAGTCGCAGGACCAGACTTTGATGCACCCGAATCACTCACCCCGGATGAGTTCGAATGATTCCGCAGAACTCTCCGGGAGACTCACTCCCGTATTCACCGCCTACAAATTCCATATCCCGAGAGTCAAGCGCACCTCGAGGATATTGGTGAGCAGTGCCGTCAGATTGACCTGGCCACGCTCCCCGCGGTTCGGCACCCCGGGTCATTTGGGCACCACAGGGCCCTCCAACAACGATGCGTTGAGTGTTTTCAAGTACTCCGCAAGGATATTGAGGAAGCCACCCCCACGTGTATATCCTTGGATGGGGGCAGTACGCTGCCCTACGCTTCAGTGCGATTCGCCGACAGTCCGATTCACTGGGTGGCCCTGAGGGAACATACCTAGGGACGGAAACGGTCAATATGGCTGACCTGTCGTGAGAGGGAAACGTCTTGGAACTTCTCGACGGGGGCTCTCCCCCCGAAGACAAGCCATTGTTGGATCCATCGGTGAGAGTTACTCATCACCAGAGGAACCTCCTGGGTCTCCCCACGCCCACTGAAGCACTGACGTTGAGCCGAAACGTCAGCAAAGGTAAAGAGCACGGCGGGGCTGTAAAGCCCGCCGACCCATCTACCTCCATGCAGAGGGCAGAGGAGGATCCCAAGAAGGCTACGCTACGTCAACAGCTCGCCGAGAAGAAGAAGCTAGTTGACCAGCTCCTCGCCGAGCGCGCTGCAGAGCAGCGGCCTGACTACGGTGATCCTAGTCCAGGACAGCAGGGACAGGAACAACGGCTCCTAGACGAGACTCTCCCGGGCAACCGTGATTATGCCGTGTTTGCCGACAGGGGAGAGGCCATTGCCTATGGCAAGAGGGCGCGGTATGTTTCACCACACCCTCCCGAGCGGCATGACTACCTGAGAGACCCCGCTCGGATTCCTCCCGCTGCCCCAAGGGCCGCTCCACCCGCCATCCCATGAGCTGTCGGGTTCGACGACCCGGTCGACGACCCGATTGAAGGGCCATGTAATGCGATCGTGGTTAGTGATCCTCGCCAGGACTGGAACCCATGTCCGGACGATCCAATGGCGGCCCTCATCGCCCGCTTGGAAGCCTTGGAGACTCGGCAAGTGGCAATCCCACCGGACGGCAAGCCATACCCAGCATGGGTGGATGACAAGCCGGCACCTCCGGGATTCGGGAATCCCACATTCGCCCCCTTCAACGGGACTGGAGATCCGCCACAGCATTTGGCCCATTTCAACTCGAGGTGCGGGCCTATGTTGGGAACTCCGGCGCAGCAAGAGGTCGCTAAGCTTCGCTGCTTTGTCCAAACACTGGAAGGGCCAGCATTTGTCTGGTACATCCAGCTCCCCGTCGGGTCGATAACTAGCTGGGAGGACCTTCGTAGACAATTCCTATACCAGTTCAGTTCCACAACCCGGAAGACGAGTATCGCAGACCTCTTAAAGTGCAAGCAGAGGCCTGATGAGCGAGTCGAGGACTTCGTCGCCCGATGGAAGGGTCTCACGTATTCCCTTGACATGCCATTGACTCAGGAGCAGTTGCTGACAATGTGCGTCGGGAACGTCAAGACCGAGCTGGTCCCTTCCTTGATCACTCAGAATTACCCCGGAGGGTTCATGGACTTCTCAGACAAAGCTCAACGTCTTGAGGAATCCCTGCAACAGGCCAGTCAGGCACACCCGCTGCCCCCTATGATTCCTGCAAGGAGAGTCAGCAGGGCTGAGCCCGCTGCTGTTGCCCAGATAGAGGCCCCCAGGCCGTTGGAGCTGCTGCCGGCGAGGCCAGCTCCATAGCCTCACAGGAATCCGCCTCCACGGGCTCAGTTCCCGGCCCAGCAGCGGCAGCCCCAGAACCGGCCGACCCCTCCGCGTAATGTACCGCCACAACCCAGGCGAGATAATCAGGGTCCACCTCCTCAGCATGCCCCTCCAGCCCCTCGTCAAGACCACGCTCCCAGGGGCCCGCGATACCTGACTTACTCATTTCACGAGGATCATGTCCCCAGTTGTTTCCGGAGCGCCCTGGAGCAGAGGATTGTGTGACTGCCTGAGTGTTGGAGGCCAGAGGAGGCACATCTCACGGATAACCCCCGCTACTGCCCTTACCATCGGGCCCTGGGGCACACCATCCGGCGAAGCTACGTGTTTAAGGACTGGATCCAAGACCAGATTAACAACAATGTAATCAGGTTGGGCCTAGCTCCAGCACAAGTGGCGGGCGTGTTCGTGGGATCAGATGATGATAGCGGCAATGAGGAAGAATGGTAGCTGGTCTCCGACCGCGGATCCCAAAAGTATAATAACTGGATGGCCTGCAAGACGATCATTCGCGCCCATGGAATCATCCGTGCGTGCTTGAATCAGCCTGAGCCCCCAGAATCTGCGGGTGCTGCTTCAGCATCGTCATCCCAGCCTACCTCTTCCGAGAAGAGCAAACGGCGACGGCGTAAGAAGGAAGAGCGCGCCCCGCCAGTTCCGCCACTATCCCGCACTCTCGGTGATTTCATGCCCCCGGAGATGGGGATCCCTCCTCGGATCCTCCCAGTGATGGATGATTCGTCCGATGACAGTGTTGGGTACGCTTCGGTTAATACCGTCGAGCTGGTAAATCCCTTTTCGGTTCCCGACGTTGAAGAACACCAGGTGGACCTCCCTAGTGTCCCCGGTCGTCGCCACCGTCGGAGGAACCGCAACAACAGGAGTCGCCGGGGCACAGTAGTTGGTACCTCCAGCCAGGACGTGCACGCCACTGAGACTAGGCAGCAGGCTCAAAACCGAGCTCAGCGCGCGCAGACCCCCCATCCGGGGATGACGGATTCGCCTCCGCCACTATTTGTGGTGTGGGACCAGGCAGAACCACCTCAGCCGCGCCGCGATCAGCTCCGCCCTGCCACGAGTCCATCCCGGTCTCCTGGCCCTAGTACGGTGACTAATTCCCCGGCTTCAACCAATGAACAGCGAGATGCGCCAAGTACCAGCCGGCCGCCGGTCCAACCGGCAAGGCCCATCATGCCTCCAACCGCAGAGCAACCTCCTGCAACCAGGGGCTCGCGCTTGGCAAGAAAGTATGATGTCCTGAAGCACTTGGCCGACATCCCAGCAAGGCTCTCCATCCTTGAGGCTCTGCGCATGTCGCCTGAGATGCGCGAGGCGCTCGCTGAAGCCCTGAAGAGCCCCGTCTAGTGTGAGACAGAGGTTGCGGCTACAGAGGCCTTTCACGCCGAAACGATCGAGGATGCCGAATGTCAGGCAGTTATCTCGTTCTCTGGTAAGGATGAAGACCCTCCTATACAGGGGCACATTCGTCCGCTGTATGTTACTGGCCAGTTCAATGGCCTTGATGTCCGGCGCACTCTTGTCGACACGGGGTCCGGGATTAACTTGATTCCCACTCGGACGCTCCGGAGATTGGGGTTGTCTGAGGATGACTTGATTCCCTCCGACCTCAGGATCCAGGGGTACGACCACACCGAGCAAACTCCGGTCGGCAAGATACGATTGAAGACCCAGTTCTGTGACTTGGTTGCCAACACCGAATTCATGGTGGTCTCTCAGGACACTGCGTATAACGCATTGATGGTCAGGCCATGGCTCCACCTTCATGAGGCGGTTCCCTCGTCATACCACCAATTCCTTAAATACTCCCTTAATGGTCAAGTAGGCGTGCTTCAGGGAGAAGCCTCTCCTTTTGCCTCATGTGAAGCCCTCTATCTGGACGCGGACTATTACAAGAGCAAGGATAAGAAGATCCTGGCAGGTGAGGTTGAGCATGTCGCTGTTGCAAGTGATCCCTGGGCAAGTTTGGATGATGCTTACGTCCTTCCGATCCATCGTTTGGATGTAGCCATGGTCTCGACAGCCTGTGAGTCTCCTGATGAGATGACCGCGACCGCCCATGCCAGAACCAGCGGCCCAGTAGGATCTGGTAGCCCCAATGCAGTTTCCAGCGCATTCTCTCCCATGGACGATCCCTCCCCGAGTGGAGAGGACGTGGAAGATGCACCCCCATCCTTTGAGGAGGGTGTCTCCGCCACGGTCGATGAGTTAGTACAGGTGAACCTTGGAACCGAGGCAGATCCAAGAACCACATTGGTCAGTGCCGCCATGCCCTCTGAGGAGCGGAAGCAGTACGTGGACTTCCTCAGGCAGCACCGTGATGTGTTCGCTTGGGGCTATGACGAGATGCCGGGGCTAGATCCTCAGGTAGCCATCCACCGCCTTGGTCTCCCGACGAACCATCGTGGGTTCAAGCAGCCTCCCAGGAAGATGCACCCATTCCACGGTGCCATGGTTGAGGCCAAAGTTGACAAGCTTATCAAATCCAACTTCGTGAGGGAAGTTCAGTACCCCAAATGGCTGGCCAACATTGTGCCGGTCAGGAAGAAGAACGGGCAGATCAGAGTCTGCATCGACTTCCGCGATCTCAACCGCCACTGTCCAAAGGATGATTTTCCCCTTCTAGTGACAGAGCTGTTGATTGACGCCACGGCAGGGTTCCAATCCCTCTCCTTCATGGATGGATACTCCGGATACAACCAAATCCGGATGGCCCCTGAGGATGAGGAGTTCACTGCCTTCAGGGCCCCCAAGGTATCTTTTGTTACCAGGTCATGCCCTTCGGCCTGAAGAATGCAGGTGCCACCTATCAACGGGCGATGCACCACATATTCAAGCCAATCCTCGGCACACTGGTGGAATGCTACGTTGACGACTTGGTGGTCAAATCGCGCCAGCATCAGGACCATCTCAAAGATCTTGAGAAAGTGTTCGGCTTCCTCCGGTCTCGCTGCCTGAAGATGAACCCGTTGAAATGTTCCTTCGGGGTCACCTCCGGAAAGTTCCTTGGATTTTTGGTAAGATAACGGGGTATTGAGATCGACCCAGAGAAGATCAGGGCGATTAGTCAGATGCCTCCCCCAGGTAACATCCGAGAACTGCAAGGGATCCAAGGCCACTTAGCCTATATACGCCGATTCATCGCGAATCTGGCCGGCAAGTGTAAGACCTTTTCTCGGATCATGAAGAAAGGTGCCACCTATGTATGGGATAAAGAGTGTCAGACCGCTTTCGAGGAAATCAAGCAGTACTTGCTTCAACCTCCGGTTCTGATGCTGCCCGTATCCGGGAAGCCGCTGGTCCTCTATGTGACCGCCCTGGAACGGTCCCTGGGTGCCCTTCTCGCCCAGAAGAACAACGAGGGAACAGATAATAGCCTCTATTACCTCAGTCGCATGCTCCTCGATGCGGAAGTTAGGTATTCCCCCATCGAGAAGAGCTGCCTGGCGCTCGTATTTGCCATACAGAAATTACGGCACTACTTGCAGCACCATGAGGTACAGTTGGTTTCTAGGGTAGACCCGTTGAAGTATATCCTGAGCCGGCCTATGTTGACTGGCCGTCTAGCACGGTGGGCTGTGATTCTCCAGCAGTTCGACATCAGGTATGTGTCTCAGAAGGCCATCAAAGGGAAAGCATTGGCAGACTTTCTGGCTGCTCACCCGGCCTCCGCGGATCAGCCGCTGGATCTAGGCTTTCCTGATGAGGCCATTCTCTCGGTCGATCATGCTGATCCATGCTGGCAGATGCACTTTGACGGTGCCTCCCGTAGCCCCACCGGTAGAAGACTCGATAATCCTAAGCTCAACGGAGAGGGCTTGGGTATCGTCTTCATTACCCCGGAGCAAGCCGTGCTGCCATACTTTTTCCTGTTGTCAGAGGGCTGTACCAACAATGAGGCGGAATACCATGCCCTCATCACTGGCCTCGAGTTGGCTCTCCAGATCGACGTGCCCCATCTGTGTGTGAAAGGGGACTCCGAGCTGGTCATTAAGCAGATCAATGTCGACTATGTTGTCAGGAAGCCGGAACTTGTGCCATTGCTGGAGTGCACCCTCCTTCTGATGACCCAGTTCCCTTCTCGGCCAGAAATTGTCCATATTCCCCGGTCGCAGAACGGTCGAGCAGATGCTTTGGCCAGCCTTGCTGCGTCACTCGCAGAGCCTGAACAGGATAACCTGATCATCCATGTGACGCACTGCAGGCTCATCGCTCCCGTTATCCCGGAGGGAGATCGCGGCCCGTCGGTAAGTAATCTCACCACAGTTACCCCTATGCCCGGAGCCCCGAGTACCCCAGATATGGCAGTCGAACCAGCCCCTGATTGGAGGACGCCTCTGGTTGAGTACCTCCAACATGGCATTCTCCCGTCGGATCGGGCCGAGCGTGAGCGAGTTCGACGCCGCGCATCACAGTTTGTCCTCCAGAGCAGTCCCGGCCTGGAGCAGATCCTCTATAGACGCGGATTTGATGGTGTTCTCCTCCGTTGCCTTCAGGGATTTGAGATCCCACGAGTCATGCAAGAGGTTCATGCTGGTTCATGTGGTTCCCACCAGACTGGGCCGAAGCTGTCCCACCAGATTCGGAGGTTGGGATACTTCTGGCCCTCCATGATCATGACTGCATCGAGTATGCCAGGAGGCGCCATGCATGCCAGGTTCATGCGAACTTTGTGCATCGGCCGCCGGAGCCTCTCCCTACCACCAGGTATTCTTGGCCCTTTGCAGTCTGGGGTCTGGACGTTGTGGGACCTTACCCGCCGGCGACGGCTCGCCAGTGCTGTTTCATTCTGACCGCCACAGACTTCTTCTCCAAATGGGCAGAGGCGATTCCGCTCAGAGAGGTCAAATCATGTTCGATCGCTGACTTCGTGACTTCCAACATCATTTATCGATTTGGAGTGCCTCACGCTATCCTCACGGACAACGGAGCCAATTTCCGAGCAACCGAGTTGAAGAAGTTGTACGCCAAGTATAACATTCGCTCGAACCATACATCTCGCTATCATGCGCAGGCGAATGGACAGATTGAGGCGTTTAACAAGACCCTCTCTAACATTCTGCAAAAGATGGTTGGTCAGAACAAGAAGAGTTGGCCAGACAAGCACCCCAACGCCCTCTGGGATTATCGGACGACGACTCGCAATTCCACCCAGATGACCCCTTATTCCCTGGTGTATGGAGCTGAGGCTGTCCTGCCCATCGAGATCCAATTACCGTCCTTGCGCACTGCGGTCTACGACCAGCAAGCACCGGACAGTGCTGCTGAAGCCCGTCTAGTCGAGTTGGAAGCACTGGATGAGAATAGACTTCGCGCTTTGCACAACTTGGAGAGGTATCAAAGCAGAATGGCTCGAGCTTTCAATAAGAAGGTTCGCCTCCGCTCCTTCCTGCTGGGTGACCTAGTATTATATCTAAGAGCACCAATGATCCCCGGCAGGAAGCCACCCAAGTTGGAGCCCAAGTGGGAGGGGCCTTTTGTTGTCCACAAGGTCTATCCCAATGGCGCGTACTCCCTAGCAACTATGGATGGTGAGCGTGTCACTCCTCCCACCAACGCTAGGTTCCTCAAGCAGTACTTTTCCTAAGTGCACTTCGTCCGAGCTACAAGACGTTAAACTGTTCAGCATTCGTCCTGCATGACACTAAATTGCACTTCGTCCGAGCTACAAGACGTTAAACTGTTCAGCATTCCTCCTGCATGACGCTAAACTGCACTTCGTCCGAGCTACAAGACGTTAAATTGTTCAGCATTCATCCTGCATGACGCTAAAATGAACTTCGTCTGAGTTACAATACGTTAAACTGTTCAGCATTCGTCCAACATGACGTTAAACTGTACCACGTCCGCGCTGCAAGACGTTAAACTGCCAAGCATCTTCGTCCAACTAGACGTTAAACTGTACCACGTCCGCGCTGCAAGATGTTAAACTGCCAAGCATCTTCGTCCTGCATGACGCTAAACTGCACCACGTTCGAGCTACAAAATGTTAAACTGTTCAGAATTCGTCCCGCATGATGCTAAATTGCACCTCAAGAACTACGTGCGGCTTGATTCCCATCCTTATGGGATACGTAGGACCGCCTGAACATTCATGTTTCAGGCCCAGCCCCATCCTTCGGGAATTTCCATCCCATCTTGGGCCCTTGGCCTAGTTGCCTCTGGGTATGCGGCGTATGGTGTGAACGCGGGGCTATGCCCTCATGCGCGTCGGTTTTCTCGCCACGCTGTACGCCCCCCACGGTTGGGGATGCCTTCCACTTCCTCTTTCCCTTTTCGTCCTGCATGACGTTAAACTGCCTCTCCAGAACTACGTGCGGCTTGATTCCCATCCTAATGGGATACGTAGGACCGCCTGAACATTCATGTTTCAGGCCCAGCCCCATTTCCTGGGAATCTCTATCCCGCGTTAGGCCTCTGGCCCAAGTTCCCCTCCTTTTTGTGCGAGGAGTGTGGCGTGAGCGGGGGATTATGTCCTCATTCACGGTGGTATACTGGCCGCGCCGTACGCCTCCCCCGTGTGTGGGACTACCTCACACCCCTCATCGTCCTGCATGACGTTAAACTGCCTCTCAAGAACTACATACGGCTTGATTCCCATCCTTATGGGATATGTAGGACCGCCTGGATGCTTGTGTTTCAGGTCCAGCCCCGTATCTTGGTTGATCATGGGGATCTGCCGTCTTTTGGTTTCTCTCAGGGTGAGTCCTCCAACCCTTTCCGGTGATCTGTTAACATGTTTTGGGTACTTCGGTCAATGACCCGTAGTGTCGGATTCAATCCCGACAAGTCATGTGTTGCTTGTCGGGCCTCGCGATTCCTCTTGTTCGAGCCTTCACTCAAAGGGATCCTCGTTAGCGGTTTGGGTACGATGCCTCAGTGCTCTCCTACCGCTCCGGGTCGATTTATCGGCGGGTCCTGGGCCGCAAATCGATATGAATCCTGCGCTTGAGCGGTTGATGCTCGTTTGCTTGCCCCATCCTAGGCTGACGCGAATGGATGTTGTGTTGCGAATATGGTCAGCGACATCCTTGATCTCCATGTCGGCTCTTTCAGGCTCTGAACATTGGTTGCGTAGTCCTCATCACACTCCGCCTTTGTGCGTTGTAGTGGAATCTCGACACTCTCTTCATACTGACCTTCAGTACACCTTTACACGTTAGGCAGGCCAACCAGGGTAATGGTGTCTTTCGAGGCTCCCACGATCTGAGCACCAAGGATATATGCTGATGTCCTCCCTAAGGGCCTTGTGTAGCTGGACCCTCATCCCCATAAGGAGGAAGGAGTCGCCCGAACAATCGCGTTCTGGGCCCAGTATAGCTGGAGGCTAGCATCTCTGCCCCTCAGGTGATGGACATACGCAGGCCCCTATCCCAGGGTCCTTCTCCTGGAATCCTGCGTGACCGCAGGGTTGGGTATGTTCCCACCTCCACTGGGTCCGCCATATCGCAATAAGCGGATTCCTCCATGGTCCGAACCACACGACCTTAAACTATGTTGTCTGGTCCTACCACACGACCATAAACTGTGATCATCTTGGCCGCCCGACGAGAAACGGCACTACATCGTGATGTTCTCCTCAGAGGACACTCACGTTGGGCGCTGGTTAATAACCACGCCATTTATCAATGCCTTTCATGGCTTGATTATTGTGGCAACGCCAGGGATTTCTTAATCACAGGCATGTCACTGCACAAAGAAAACCCATCCAACTTTAAGGACAAACAAGAAATATCAAATACCGCTTCTTCTGTGTGCGAGGGTCAGACCCGCACCCTTCCCCGCGCTGGTGCCCGATTGTGTTGCGTCGCGCTTCAAGAACTACGTGTGGCTTGATTCCCATCCTTATGGGATACGTAGGAACGCCCGGATGTTTGAAACTTCGGGTCCATCCCCCCACCTCTTAAAGATTCCCCCTTCTTTTGGGAATCCACCGCCTTCGGGTCACCCTCAAGGCGTGTCCCTCGACCCCTTGCAGTGGTCCACCGGTGTCAAGAGTACTCTGGTTTATTGCCAGGAGGGTCAGGTTCAGCTTGGTCAGGTTCCTTCCACTTTTCAGGCTTCTTGCTCCCTTTCATTCGGACCCATCGCCTACGCCCTGGGTGGAGCCCCCGTGAGCGGTCTGGACACAATGCCTCAGTGCTCTCCCACCGACTCGGGCTGGTGCCCCCAAGGGCCTCGGGCAGCAAATCGATATGAATCCTGCGCTTGAGCGGTTGATGCTCGTTTGCTGCCTCATTCTATCAACGGTCAGTGCGATATTGATGCTGCTTTTCCGCCACGGTCGGTAGTACTCTCATATCGTCACGCCGGTGCCCCCAGTCCTTGAGTGAATGGCCGCATGATTCACATTACGTTTTCCACCTCCCATTCTGGCCAGGCGAAACCTCGACACCCTTGACATTATCCCTCAGTGCATCTTTGCATATCCAGGGGATAGGACCACGATGTGGCGTACTTTGAGGTTCTTATGGTCCGAGCTCTAAGACCTTAAACTAAGATCTGCCCCTACGGTCCAAGCTCTACGACCTTAAACTAAGATCTCCGCAAACGGGGTTCTACGTCCCGTATGAAGTTAAAACTGCACTCTCAGAACTACGTGTAGCTTGATCTCCAGCCTGATGGAGTACGTAGGAACGCCCAGGCATCTCGACTCGGGTCCAGCCTCCGGGATCGCTAAGTCCCGCCCCTCCTCGTCGCTGGCCGTCTGGCCTGGATTCTGGTAGAGTGGTGCAGTTGTGATATTCTCCCCGATTCAGCTCGGGATGCCCCATTGCAATGATGGGAAGCGACAGTTTCCTCGTCAAAGAGGTTCTGTATGAGAATTGGGGTGATTCACGGCTAGATTAGTGCATCCGCATAATACGTTTTCCCCACGGTGGTGCAATTTTGAGAGCGTTAGATTCTGTCCGAACAAATCGTCACTTCGCCCCATGCTTCGCATGCCCTGTTGATCTGGATTTCCGCCCTTGTGCCTGAAGGAACCCCCAAAGCGGCATTGATGATGACATGTGATCCGCCTCCTGCAATATGAATGATGACCTTCGGTCCGTCTATTGCAGTAGTATGGTCAATTGATCCATTGTCCTCTTGCCGTCTTGGGCATTTCCTGGAAGGCCGACCGTTGTAAATTTCTGAATTCGGGGCACGCGATTCACCCTTTCTCATTTCCCTATGTTCGGATAAAATCTTAACGCCCCTAGCGTTGTCCCGCTCGTGGGTCAGAACAAGTTGGGGGATGATACATTGATTAGGTCTGAGATCTCCTTTCCTAGGAATTACCTCCCTCTTTTCTTTAGAAATCCAGGCCCAATTGTGGATGCCTGAAGCTTGGTTAACGCTCCTGCGTGACAATGAATTGTGGTTGAGCATGTTAAGCCAAAAGATGCAGATAAATATATTGATTCATACAAATGGATCGAAGTATTGAGTAGCGGAAGAAAAATATTCTGGGAATGGAGAAAACAAAGCCCCTAGGGATTAGCGTGCTGAATGAGTCTTTCCAACGCCGCTACCCTTTGGCTGGCGGCCTCCAGAGCTGCTTCTCGCTCTCTGCGTGCCCTCTCCTCGTCGGCGGTCGCAGCAAGAAGCTCGCCGATCCTGGCCTGTGCACGCTCCCGCTCGACTTGAAGTGTGACCATCTGTTGGCCCGCCTCCGTCAGCTGTACCTGGGCGTCAACCAGCTGGGCCATTAGTTGCTCCACAAGCTCAGTGCACGTTGCGACGAAGGCCTCCTTCTCTGCCGCCTGCCCTTCGAGACGCCGGACTTCCTGCTCCGCCACGAGGAGCGCCCGCGTTCTCTCCGACACGTCCCGACATTGTGCGACGTCGGCACGCCGGCGGCTCTCGCGCATCTTTTCGGCCATGAAATCACGGACCGTCAGATGGAGGCGTTGAGCATCGGCTCCCCCGGCACACAGGAAGCGCTGCCAGGTTTGAAGAGATCCTATGCGCCCCAGCCACTCCGATGGGTCTCGCTTGAGGAAGCGCTGGATGCACTTCCACCCCCTGCAGCGCGTTATTCGGCTCTCCTCGACCGCCTCCGCGTCCGAGTCGTCCATCTCCTCGGGGTCGGCAGGCCGGTAGGCAGGGAAAGCCGCTAGCAGGTCTGTCGCTGGGTCCGCCCCTGGGATGTCCTCACGTGGGATAGGTTCCCCAACATCTGGGCGACCTTCTTCTCTCGCCCCAGCAGCGTTGACACCCTCGTCAGCCCCCGACCTCTCTCCGATGGCAGCATCGCCGGCGTCCGCAGCCCCTTGATCAGCAGTTGGTGGGGCCGGCTCGGTGTGAGAAGTTTGTTCCGGAGCAGGCGGCATGTCTGCCACCGGTCCACTCGTGGATGGCCCGGGTTCGGCAGCCCGACGAGCCTCCAGTGTTGAGATCACTACGCAGGGCATGCCGTGGTTAGTCACGGATCGTCAACGGCAAGCACCGACAGTAAGGTAAGGAGACTTACGGGAATCCAAGGCGTCATCTTCCGCTATCCCGGCCGCCGTAGGAGCAATTGTAGCAGGGGACCCCTCAGCGCTTGTCAATTCAATGATGGGCGTCTGGCCCCCGCCTTGTCCTGCTGGTGCCTCTCCTACTCCTACTAAGGATGCCTGACCAACATCCGTGCACTCCTGAGGAAGGTGAAGGAATGGGTTAGAAGCTGCATAAGAGAATGGATGAAGCATGTTGAGTAGGGATAGAAGCGGACCTCGAGGAGCTCAGTGATATCAATATTGCCAGTTCCAGCCACCTCGCCGCTCTCCCGCGGGCTCCCCTGATGGGACCTTCCCTCGGAGCTTTCATCCTCCCCCGTCTCCTCCTCTTCCTCGGAGTCGTCGTTACTGTCATCTTCCTCCGGCAGCATCTGTTCTGGAGCAGGCTCTAGACCGAGAATCACCTTCACCAGAAGGGACGGCTCCGCACGCTGACCACGTTGGCGCGCGTACTCTTCCATGGCCGTCAGATACGCATACCGCCGGTGGAAGTTCACCATGTCGGCGACCTGAAGGAGCCCGACCTCTGGCAGATGGATTCCTTCACTGGTTATCTTCTGCCAGATGATTTCGGTCCCCAGCGACTGCCGCAGGGTCATCCAGGCCGACCACAGTGCTGGGAAGACTGTATCGTGGGAGGGTTCGAGCAGACGCCTTACCTGCTTCCCGGGCCGCTCTTCGACCACCGCACGTGCCCCCTCTCTGGGCGCCGAGGTCGTGGCGGCAGCCTGCGATGTGCCCGCCACCGAAGTCCCTGCTCGCGCCGGCTCCACTGCTTGGCACGCCTCCGTTCTCCCCCGCGTAACGGTGCCTCGCCTCCTTCTTTGACGCCCGGTCTCCGCACAGGTGACCTCGAGCCGCCGAACTCGCTTCCGTATAAGCCCCTTGGGGTACGCGATGGCCCAGTGTTAAGCGTACTCGGTTGCCAAGCCTGCGTCGACCCCGGTAGGAGGAAGAGTGATGACCTCGCCAGAGCCGAAAGCGGCGAATAGTAGCCACATCTGGCGAAGGACGCAAGGGTTCGTCTCCTCCCGGACAGCAGTGAATACCCTCTTCGGCATCCGTTGAAGGCACCTGAACTGACTGGCGAACCGGGTTGGCACGTAGGGCTCGCAGATGACATTCTCGTCGATCCGAGCCACGGGCACCCCGCCCCGCATGTTCAGGAAGTATTCATGCTGCTCCAGCGGACCCTTCCCATTGTCGATCATCTGGCCAACGGGAGTGGGGAACGGGCTGAAGTTGAAATTTGCGTGATTTCCAATCCGAATCCTTACGCCCTCCTCATTTAGGGTCATCGGAGCGACCCCCGCGATGTTCAGTAGGGAGGGTCGCAGGCCGTTTCCCAGAGGAATGATGGCCTTTGGAAACGTGTACCCACCAAGGTGAGCAGCCACCCAGCCGTGGAAGAATTGAAAGGGCCCACAGATCCTTCGTGGAGACCCCCCTCGCTAGATGCGTCCCAGGATGGCATACAGCTTCGCCAGCACTGGGACACCGAGGTTGTATATTTTGTTGGCGGCCATGGCGCCCGCCATCGCCAGTGTCGCCAGGCGGACGCCCATTCTCGCGTCCCGCACTGGCAGGAGCCACCCACTCAGAAAGGCGGCCAGGAACGCCGCGTACCGGACATTTGGGTCCCGAGCCTCGATGACGCAGTACCCCCATGAGCGGTAGTCGCCCGTCTCCAGGACCCGCAAGTACGACCCGTTCCGGCTCCTCTGAGCCGCAGTCGGACACTACTTCCCCCTGCCTGGCATCTTGACCGCTGGGTCATCCTCCAAGAACTGGCCGAACCACTCCTTGTAGGCTATGTCCTTGTGGAAGTCCTTGATCCCGAGCCGCTGCGTAGCCAGGTCCAGTAGATGCCATGCCAGAATGGGAGTCCGTGACCTGTCATCCCAGGTGTTCTTCGGAGGCAGGAACTCATCGTATTGGTAACCCTCCAGTGGGATACCTCCGATGCAGTGGATGTCCCAGAGACCGATGCTAACCTCCCCATGGTGAAGATGGAAGGTGTTGGTATCCGGGGACCAGTGGGTGAACAGCTCCGACCCGATCTCGGACTACTGGTAGAAGTGGAACTGCGACGTCCACACCGCCTCAAACAGGCCGATGTACCGCAGCTCCTCCGCGAAGTGATCGTAGGTGTGGTGTACCCAGAACGCCCAGGCCCACTCACTGGTGAAATTGCGCCCAGACCGCAAGTCCCAGTCCTTCAGCCAGCCCTTGGTGTCGTCGGTGACACTCTGGCGATATGTGCTCGAGTAGAGGTCTGGAGAGTTCTCCGCAGTAGGCTCACTCCCGACGATGGTTCGCGTCCTCAGGTTCAGGACATAGACATCTAAGTGCCTGGTCTCACTGGCAGGATGCCCATTGTTGGTGATGTTATAGCGGGGAAGCTCGTCCTCCCGAGTCACCCAGGTCTGTGGCGCATCAACCTCAAACCCTGGCACCGGAACCTCATCTAGGATGCCAAAGTTCCAGAGCGGCAGGTTGTCCGACAGCGGATATGTCTTCTGGGCCGGCGTCAGCAAGTCGAACAAGGATTGATTGTTGGAAACAATCTCCTTGGCTCCGTAGACCTCCTCGTTCGACGCCATCTCAGCTCTGCGAATGGAGGCATCCCCCTCATTCCCTTGATTCACGGCCATCTCAGAAGCTCCGGGAGTCGTGTGGGTTAAGGGATGAGTCGTGCGGAATCAGAAGAGGCTGGTAGAGAAGTTTGAGAGTTGGCGCTCAATACTAGTGGACGATGCGCAATTGGGAAGTCTGTCGCGTAAAACCCCGGGTGTTCGCGCAAAAACAAGCCGAAATCCGGAAAGGTTTGCGCGACGACCGGGTGAATTCCGCGCCAGCAACGACAATTTCGCGAATGAGAGCTTGGAAGCTTGTCGCGCGGAAAGCCAGTGTACGGTACGGGGGACCCAGGGCCCCTATTTATAGGTGAGGCCTGGTGTCCGCGCTGCGCGGAAAGCGCTTTGCGCGACCGAGACAGCGAATTTCGCGCCCGACACCCTTTTTGCGCGCCACAGTCCCGCGCCACCCAGGACTTCGGCATTCCGGCGTCTCCCTCGGAACCCGATCGTTGCGACCTCTCGCCAATCAGATTCTGAGGGGGGGCTTTTGTAGACGCCGGAAAAGTCCGTTATTCCCAAAAAAAGCTCCGGATGCGGAAAGCGAGGTCGTATTTGGAGTCAGAAGCACGTTTCGGAGGGCCCGGAGGCCTTGCGCGGAATTTTGGAGACCAGCGCGCAAAGGTGGAGTGCCGCGCGCAAACCTCCCGGGATGCGCGCAATGCGCTGGGCCTCTCAAGTCGAAGAACGGGCTCTCCACCTGCCCACACCGCTCATCCCGACTCGTTTGTCCCGACGCCAACGTCGGGCACGAGCGGAAGAGGATGCCCACCTTGGGGCCCTACAAATAGCAGCTGCGTTGGCTCAAGCCACTGATGGCTCCAGTCACCAGGCCCCTGCGCATCCTGAGCAGGGGCACTTCTATGCCCGACCTGGATCGAGGCCCCGACCGCCCCAAAGGCAGGTTGGGTTGACTCTCCCGGTTGCTGGTACAGGCAATAGCCACCGCGGACCACCTCGCGGTAGCGCTATTCACCAACAGGGTCTACTCCGTGTGGCCGATCCAAGAGGCATGGGTCACCCCACCTTCCGATCCCGGCCCGGAGGCCTGCCCGGAATCATCTCTCCCCGCGTCCCCTTTAATATCTGTCCCGGTGCTCCTCGCACCGTGGTTTCCAGTCCTCTTGGCCCCAGCACCGGTGCGGCCGGGGGACGCCAGGACAGAGATCAGCCACGCCCCGAAGAACCACCCAGGGGCAGGAAGGCGAGGCGTCGACGTCGAGGGAAGAATGTTAGGGAATTCCAGACAGAGATCCGATCGGTTCGTTTCTCTAATACAGAGGCGCAGTATGATTCGGCGAAGGAGCCCTCCCCCCAATCCCGCCAGTTAGGTGCAGGGGTAGGAATGAGGCACGTCAGCCTCGTACTTCCCGAGAGCGAGATCGATACGATCCCCGCTTCTCTCCGAAGGTATATCCGGAGTAGTGAGGGCCTGGTAGACCCCCAAGGATCAAGCTTGCGGTTGGTACCGGCCCCTCCGGAAGCACCATCTGCCTCGATCGGAGAATCCAGAGACTTTTTCTGGGGACCGACGATCGAACCACGATTTAGTGAACCCTCGGCGATCACCGACGCTACAGCAGGATGTTCGCTCGCCGGCCCGTCCTATCGTGATGTGGTAACTGGGGCACTGCCACCCTCAGAGGGCGGCCCGGGATATGGAGGCCAATCGGCCTGCTCGCCGTATTCACCGCCGGCCAGCCCGTCGGCCCGGCGGCCCGCCTCGGCACCACTGCCGGTTCCCCGTCCATTCCCAGTCATTGAAGAGGACCAAGGAGACCTGGGTCCCGAGTTTGAGTCGTGGAGCTTCTGGACCGTCCTTGCAGAAGGCCATTTCCCTGAGAAGTTTTGGCCAGTTGCATGACCGCACTTTGATGCACCCGAATCACTCACCCCGGATGAATTCGAATGCTTCCGCCGAACTCTCCGGGAGACTCACTCCCGTCTTCACCGCCTACAAATTCCACATCCCGAGAGTCAAGCGCACCTTGAGGATATTGGTGAGCAGTGCCGTCAGATTGACCTGGCCACGCTCCCCGCGGTTCGGCACCCCGGGTCATTTGGGCACCACAGGGCCCTCCAACAACGATGCATTGAGTGTTTTCAAGTACTCCGCAAGGTTATTGAGGAAGCCACCCCCCACGTGTATATCCGTGGATGGGGGCAGTACACTGCCCTACGCGTCAGTACGATTTGCCGACAGCCCGATTCACTGGGTGGCCCTGAGGGAACATCCCCAGGGACGGAAACGGTCAATATGGCTGACCTGTCGGGAGAGGGAAACGGCTTGGAACTTCTCGACGGGGGCTCTCCCCCCGAATACAAGCCATTGTTGGATCCATCGGTGAGAGTTACTCGTCACCAGAGGAACCTCCTGGGTCTCCCCACGCCCATTGAAGCACTGACGTTGAGCCGAAACGTCAGCAAAGGTAAAGAGCACGGCGGGGCTGTAAAGCCCGCCGACCCATCTGCCTCCATGCAGAGGGCAGAGGAGGATCCCAAGAAGGCTACGCTACGTCAACAGCTCGCCGAGCAGAAGAAGCTAGTTGACCAGCTCCTCGCCGAGCGCGCTGCAGAGCAGCGGCCTGACTATGGTGATCCTAGGCCAGGACAGCAGGGACAGGAACAACCGCTCCTAGACGAGACTCTCCCGGGCAACCGTGATTATGCCGTGTTTGCCGACAGGGGAGAGGCCATTGCCTATGGAAAGAGGGCACGGTATGTTTCACCACACCCTCCCGAGCGGCGTGACTACCTGAGAGACCCCGCTCGGATTCCTCCCGCTGCCCCAAGGGCCGCTCCGCCCGCCATCCCATGAGCTGCCGAGTTCGACGACCCGGTCGACGACCCGATTGAAGGGCCATGCAATGCGCTCGTGGTTAGAGATCCTCGCCAGGACTGGAACCCATGTACGGACGATCCAATGGCGGCACTCATCACCCGCTTGGAATCCTTGGAGACTCGGAAAGTGGCAATCCCACCGGACGGCAATCCATACCCAGCATGGGTGGATGACATGCCGGCGCCCCCGGGATTCGGGAATCCCACTTTCTCCCCCTTCAACGGGACTGGAGATCCGCCACAGCATTTGGCCCATTTCAACTCGAGGTGCGGGCCTATGTTGGGAACTCCGGCGCAGCAAGAGGCCGCTAAGCTTCACTACTTTGTCCAAACACTGGAAGGGCCAGCATTTGTCTGGAACAGCCAGCTCATCGTCGGGTCGATAACTAGCTGGGAGGAACTTCGTAGACAATTCCTCTACCAGTTCAGTTCCACGACCCGGAAGACGAGTATCGCAGACCTCTTCAAGTGCAAGCAGAGGCCTGATGAGCGAGTCGCGGACTTCTTCGCCCGATGGAAGGGTCTCACGTATTCCCTTGACATGCCATTGACTCAGGAGCAGTTGCTGACAATGTGCGTCGGGAACGTCAAGACCGAGCTGGTCCCTTCCTTGATCACTCGGAATTACCCCGGAGGGTTCAGGGACTTCTCAGACAAAGCTCAACGTCTTGAGGAAGCCCTGCAACAGGCCAGTCAGGCAAACCCGCTGCCCCCTATGATTCCTGCAAGGAGAGTCAGCAGGGCTGAGCCCGCTGTTGTTGCCCAGATAGAGGCCCCCAGGCCATTGGAGCTGCTGCCGGCGAGGCCAGCTCCACAGCCTCACAGGAATCCGCCTCCACGGGCTCATTTCCCGGCCCAGCAGCGACAGCCCCAGAACCGGCTGGCCCCTCCGCGTAATGTACCGCCATAACCCAGGAGAGATAATCAGGGTCCACCTCCTCGGCAGGCCCCTCCAGCCCCTCGTCAAGACCACGCTCCCAGGGGCCCGCGATACCTGAATTACTAATTTCACGAGGATCATGTCCCCGGTTATTTCTGGAGCGCCCTAGAGCAGAGGATTGTGCGACTGCCTGAGTGTTGGAGGCCAGAGCAGGCACATCTCACGGATAACCCCCGCTACTGCCCTTACCATCGGGCCCTAGGGCACACCATCCGGCGATGCTACGTGTTTAAGGACTGGATCCAAGACCAGATTAACAACAATGTAATCAGGTTGGGCCCAGCTCCAGCATAAGTGGCGGGCGTGTTCGTGGGATCAGATGATGATAGCGGCAATGAGGACGAATGGCAGCTGGTCTCCGACCGCGGATCCCAGAAGTATAATAACTGGATGGCCTGCAAGACGATCATTCACGCCCATGGAATCATCCGTGCGCGCTTGAATCATCCTGAGCCCCCAGAATCTGCGGGTGCTGCTTCGGCATCGTCATCCCAGCCTGCCTCTTCCGAGAGGAGCAAACGACGGCGGCGTAAGAAGGAAGAGCGCGCCCCGCAAGTTCCACCACTATCCCACACTCTCGGCGATTTCATGCCCCCGGAGATGGGGATCCCTCCTTGGATCCGCCCAGTGATGGATGATTCGTCCGATGACAGTGTTGGGTATGCTTCGGTTAATACCGTCGAGCTGGTAAATCCCTTTTCGGTTCCCGACGTTGAAGAACACCAGGTGGACCTCCCTAGTGTCCCCAGTCGTCGCCACCGTCGGAGGAACCGCAACAACAGGAGTCGCCGGGGCACAGCAGTTGGTACCTCCAGCCAGGACATGCACGCCACTGAGAATAGGCAGCAGGCTCAAAACCGAGCTCAGCGCGCGCAGCCCCCCCATCCGGGGATGACAGATTCGCCTCCGCCACTATTTGTGGTGTGGGACCAGGCAGAACCACCTCAGCCGCGCCACGATCAGCTCCGCCCTGCCACGAGTCCATCCCGTCCTCCTGGCCCCAGTACGGTGACTACTTCTCGGGCTTCAACCAATGAACAGCGAGATGCGCCATGTACCAGCCGGCCGCCAGTCCAACCGGCAAGGCCCATCATGCCTCCAACCGCAGAGCAACCTCCTGCAACCAGGGGCTCGCGCTTGGAAAGAAAGTATTATGTCCTGAAGCACTTGGCCGACATCCCAGCAAGGCTCTCCATCCTTGAGGCTCTGCGCATGTCGCCTGAGATGCGCGAGGCGCTCGCTGAAGCCCTGAAGAGCCCCCTCCAGTTTGAGACAGAGGTTGCGGCTACAGAGGCCTTTCACGCCGAAACGATCGAGGACGCCGAATGTCAGGCAGTTATCTCGTTCTCTGGTAAGGATGAAGACCCTCCTATACAGGGGCACATTCGTCCGCTGTATGTTACTGGCCAGTTCAATGGCCTTGAAGTCCGGCGCTGTCTTGTTGACATAGGGTCCGAGATTAACTTGATTCCCACTCGGACGCTCCGGAGATTGGGGTTGTCTGAGGATGACTTGATTCCCTCTGACCTCAGGATCGAGGGGTATGACCGCACCGAGCAAACTTCGGTCGGCAAGATAAGTTTGAAGACCCAGTTCGGTGACTTGGTTGCCAACACCGAAATCATGGTGGTCTCTCAGGACACTGCGTATAACGCATTGATGGGCAGGCCATGGCTCCACCTTCATGCGGCGGTTCCCTCGTCATACCACCAATGCCTTAAATACTCCCTTAATGGTCGAGTAGGCGTGCTTTAGGGAGATGCCTCTCCTTTTTCCTCATGTGAAGCCCGCTATCTGGACGCGGACTATTACAAGAGCAAGGATAAGCAGATCCTGGCAGGTGAGGTTGAGCCTGTCACTGTTTCAAGTGATCCCTGGGCAAGTTTGGATGACGCTTACGTCCTCCTGATCCATCGGTTGGACGTAGCCATGGTATCGACGGCCTGTGAGTCTCCTGATGAGATGACCGTGACCGCCCATGCCAGAACCAGCGGCCCAGCAGGATCTGGTAGCCCCAATGCAGTTTCCAGCGTAGTCTCTCCCGTGGACGATCCCTCCCCGAGTGGAGAGGATGTGGAAGATGCACCCCCATCCTTTGAGGAGGGCGACTCCGCCACGGTCGATGAGTTAGTGCAGGTGAACCTTGGAACCGAGGCAGATCCAAGACCCACATTGGTCAGTGCCTCCATGCCCTTTGAGGAGCGGAAGCAGTACGTGGACTTCCTCAGGCAGCACCGTGATGTGTTCGCTTGGGGCTATGACGAGATGCCGGGGCTAGATCCTCAGGTATCCGTCCACCGCCTTGGTCTCCCGGCGAACCATCGTGGGTTCAAGCAGCCTCCCAGGAAGATGCACCCATTCCACGGTGCCATGGTTGAGGCCGAAGTTGACAAGCTTATCAAAGCCAACTTCGTGAGGGAAATTCAGTACCCCAAATGTCTGGCCAACATTGTGCCGGTCAGGAAGAAGAACGGGCAGATCAGAGTCTGCATCGACTTCCGCGATCTCAACCGCCATTGTCCAAAGGATGATTTTCCCCTTCCAGTGACAGAGCTGTTGATTGACGCCACGGCAGGGTTCCAAGCCCTCTCCTTCATGGATGGACACTCCGGATACAACCAAATCTGGATGGCCCCTGAGGATGAGGAGTTCACTGCCTTCAGGGCCCCCCAAGGTATCTTTTGTTACCAGGTCATGCCCTTCAGCCTGACGAATGCAGGTGCCACCTATCAACGGGCGATGCACCACATATTCAAGCCAATCCTCAGCACACTGGTGGAATGCTACTTTGACGACTTGGTGGTCAAATCGCGCCAGCGTCAGGACCATCTCAAAGATCTTGAGAAAGTGTTCGGCTTCCTCCGGTCTCGCTGCCTGAAGATGAACCCGTTGAAGTGTGCCTTCGGGGTCACCTCCGGAATGTTCCTTGGATTTGTGGTAAGATACCGGGGTATTGAGATCGACCCAGAGAAGATCAGGGCGATTAGTCAGATGCCTCCCCCAGGTAACATCCGAGAACTGCAAGGGTTCCAAGGCCACATAGCCTATATACACCGATTCATCGCGAATCTGGCCGGAAAGTGTAAGCCCTTTTCTCGGATAATGAAGAAAGGTGCCACCTATGTATGGGATAAAGAGTGTCAGACCGCTTTCGAGGAAATCAAGCAGTACTTGCTTCAACCTCCGGTTCTGATGCCGCCCGTATCCGGGAAGCCGCTGGTCCTCTATGTGACCGCCCTGGAACAGTCCCTGGGTGCCCGAATCGCCCAGAAGAACAACGAGGGAACAGAGAATAGCCTCTATTACCTCAGTCGCATGCTCCTCGATGTGGATGTTAGGTATTCCCCCATCGAGAAGAGCTGCCTGGCGCTCGTATTTTCCGTACAGAAATTACGGCACTACTTACAGCACCATAAGGTACAGTTGGTTTCTCGGGTAGACCCGTTAAAGTATATCCTGAGCCAGCCTATGTTGACTGGTCGTCTAGCGTGGTGGGCTGTGATTCTCCAGCAGTTCGACATCAGGTATGTGTCTCAGAAGGCCATCAAAGGGAAAGCATTGGCAGACTTTCTGGCTGCTCACCTGACCTCCACGGATCAGCCGCTGGATCTAGGCTTTCCTGATGAGGCCATTCTCTCGGTCGATCATGCTGATCCATGCTGGCAGATGCACTTTGACGGTGCCTCCCAGAGCCCCACCATTAGAAGACTCGATAATCATAAGCTCAATAGAGTGGGCTTGGGTATCGTCTTCATTACCCGGGAGCAAGCCGTGCTGCCATAATCTTTCCTGTTGTCAGAGGGTTGTACCAACAATGAGGCGGAATACCATGCCCTCATCACTGGCCTCGAGTTGGCTCTCGAGATCGATGTGCCCCATCTGTGTGTGAAAGGGGACTCCGAGCTGGTCGTTAAGCAGATCAATGGCGACTATGTTGTCAGGAAGCCGGAACTTGTGCCATTGCTGGAGTGAACCCTCCTTTTGATGACCCAGTTCCCTTCTCGGCCAGAAATTGTCCATATTCCCCGGTCGCAGAACGGTCGAGCAGATGCTTTGGCCAGCCTTGCTGCGTCACTCGCAGAGCCTGAACAGGACAACCTGATCATCCGCGTGACGCACCGCAGGCTCATCGCTCCCGTTATCCCGAAGGGAGATCGCGGCCCGTCGGTAAGTAATCTCACCACAGTTTCCCCTATGCCCGGAGCCCCGAGTACCCCAGATATGGCAGTCGAACCAGCCCCTGATTGGAGGACGCCTCTGGTTGAGTACCTCCAACATGGCATTCTCCCGTCGGATCGGGCCGAGCGCGAGCGAGTTCGACACCGCGCATCGTAGTTTGTCCTCCAGAGCAGTCCCGGCCTGGAGAAGATCCTCTATAGACGCGGATTTGATGGTGTTCTCCTCCGTTTCCTTCAGGGAGTTGAGATCCCAGGAGTCATGCAAGAGGTTCATGCTGGTTCATGTGGTGCCCACCAGACTGGGCCGAAGCTGTCCCACCAGATTCGGAGGTTGGGATACTTCTGGCCCTCCATGATCCATGACTGCATCGAGTATGCCCAGAGGTTCCATGCGTGCCAGGTTCATGCGAACTTTGTGCATCGGCCGCCGGAGCCTCTCCATACCACCAGGTATTCTTGGTCCTTTGCAGTCTGGGGTCTGGACGTTGTGGGACCTTACCCGCCGGCGACGGCTCGCCAGTGCCGGTTCATTCTGACCGCCACGGACTTCTTCTCCAAATGGGCAGAGGCGATTCCGCTCAGAGAGGTCAAATCCTGTTCGATCGCTGACTTCGTGACTTCCAACAACATTTATCGATTGGGAGTGCCTCACGCTATCCTCACTGACAACAGAGCCAATTTCCGAGCAGCCGAGTTGAAGAAGTTGTATGCCAAGTATAACATTCGCTCGAACCATACATCTCGCTATCATGCACAGGCGAATGGACAGATTGAGGTGTTTAACAAGACCCTCTCCAACATTCTGCAAAAGATGGTTGGTCAGAACAAGAAGAGTTGGCCGGACAAGCACCCCAACGCCCTCTGGGCTTATCGGACGATGACTCGCAATTCCACCCAGATGACCCCTTATTCCCTGGTGTATGGAGCTGAGGCCATCCTGCCCATCGAGATCCAGTTACCGTCCTTGCGCACTGCGGTCTACGAACAGCAAGCGCCGGACAGAGCTGCTGAAGCCCGTCTAGTCGAGTTGGAAGCACTGGATGAGAATAAAATTCTCACTTTGCACAACTTGGAGAGGTATCAAAGCAGAATGGCTCGAGCTTTCAATAAGAAGGTTCGCCTCCGCTCCTTCCTGCAGGGTGACCTAGTATTAGCCCTAAGAGCACCAATGATCCCCGGCAGGAAGCCACCCAAGTTGGAACCTAAGTGGGAGGGACCTTTTGTTGTCCACAAGGTCTATCCCAATGGCGTGTACTCCCTAGAAACTATAGATGGTGAGCGTGTCACTCCTCCCACCAACGCTAGGTTCCTCAAGTAGTACATTGCCTGAGTGCACTTCGTCCGAGCTACAAGACGTTAAACTATTCAGCATTCGTCCTGCATGACGCTAAACTGCACTTCGTCCGAGCTACAAGACGTTAAACTGTTCAGCATTCGTCCTGCATGACGCTAAACTGCACTTCATCCGAGCTACAAGACGTTAAACTGTTTAGCATTCGTCCAACATGACGTTAAACTGTACCACGTCCGCGCTGCAAGACGTTAAACTGTCAAGCATCTTCGTCCAACATGACGTTAAACTGTACCACGTCCGCGCTGCAAGACGTTAAACTGCCAATCATTTTCGTCCTGCATGATGCTAAACTGCACCACGTTCGAGCTACAAGACGTTAAACTGTTCAGCATTCGTCCCGCATGACGCTAAACTACACCTCAAGAACTATGTGCGGCTTGATTCCCATCCTTATGGGATACGTAGGACCGCCTGAACATTCATGTTTCAGGCCTAGCCCCATCCTTCGGGAATTTTCATCCCATCTCGGGCCCTTGGCCCAGTTGCCTCTGGGTATGCGGCGTATGGTGTGAACGTGGGGCTATTCCCTCATGCGCGTCGGTTTGCTCGCCACGCTGTACGCCCCCCACGGTTGGGGATGCCTTCCGCTTCCCCTTTCCCTTTTCGTCCTGCATGACGTTAAACTGCCTCTCAAGAACTACGTGTGGCTTGATTCCCATCCTAATGGGATACGTAGGACCGCCTGATCATTCATGTTTCAGGCCCAGCCCCATTTCCCGGGAATCTCTATCCCGCGTTGGGCCTCTGGCCCAAGTTCCCCTCTTTTTTGTGCGAGGCGTGTGGTGTGAGCGGGGGATTATGTCCTCATTCACGGTGGTCTACTGGTTGCTCCGTACGCCTCCCCCGTGTGTGGGACTACCTCACACCCCTCATCGTCCTGCATGACGTTAAACTACCTCTCAAGAACTACGTACGGCTTGATTCCCATCCTTATGGGATACGTAGGACCGCCTGGACACTTGTGTTTCAGGTCCAGCCCCGTCTCTTGGTTGATCACGGGGATCTGCCGTCTTTTGGTTGCTCTCAGGGTGAGTCCTCCGACCCTTTCCGGTGATCTGTTAACATGTTTTGGGTACTTCGGTCTATGACCCGTAGTGTCGGATTCTATCCCGACAAGTCTTGTGTTGCTTGTCGGGCCTCGCGCTTCCTCTTGTTCGAGACTTCACTCAAAGGGATCCTCGTTAGCGGTTTGGGTATGATGCCTCAGTGCTCTCCTACCACTCCGGGTCGATTTATCGGCGGGTCCTGGGCCGCAAATCGATATGAATCCTGCGCTTGAGCGGTTGATGCTCGTTTGCTTGCCCCATCCTAGGTTGACGCGATCGGATGTTGTGTTGCGAATATGGTCAGCGACATCCTTGATCGCCATGTCGACTCTTTCAGGCTCTGAACAATGGTTGCGCAGTCCACATCACACTCCGCCTTTGTGCGTTGTAGTGGAATCTCGACACTCTCTTCATACTGACCTTCAGTACACCTTTACATGTTAGGCAGGCCAACCAGGGTAATGGTGTCTTTCGAGGCTCCCACGATCTGAGCACCAAGGATATATGCTGATGTCCTCCCTAAGGGCCTTGTGAAGCTGGACCCTCGTCCCCATAAGGAGGAAGGAGTCACCCGAACAATCGCGTTCTGGTCCCAGTATAGCTGGAGGCTAGCATCTCTGCCCCTCGGGTGATGAACATACGCAGGCCCCTATCCCAGGGTCCTTCTCCTGGAATCCTGCGTGACCGCAGGGCTGGGTATGTTCCCACCTCCGCTGGGTCCGCCATATCGCAATAAGCGGATTCCTCCATGGTCCGAACCACACGACCTTAAACTGTGTTTTCTGATCCTACCACACGACCATAAACTGTGATCGTCTTGGCCGCCCGACGAGAAACGGCACTGCATCGTGATGTTCTCCTCAGAGGACACTCACGTTGGGCGCTGGTTAGTAACCACGCCATTTATCAATGCCTTTCATGGCTTGATTATTGTGGCGATGCCGGGGATTTCATAATCACAGGCATGTCGCTGCACAAAGAAAAACCATCCATCTTTAAGGACAAACAAGAAATATCAAATACCTCTTCTTCTGTGTGCGAGGGTCAGACCCGCACCCTTCCCCGCGCTGGTGCCCGATTGTGTTGCGTCGCGCTTCAAGAACTATGTGTGGCTTGATTCCCATCCTTATGGGATACGTAGGAACGCCCAGATATTTGAAACTTCGGGTCCAGCCCCCCACCTCTTAAAGATTCCCCCTTCTTTTGGGAATCCGCCGCCTTCGGGTCACCCTCAAGGCGTGTCCCTCGACCCCTTGCAGTGGTCCACCGGTGTCAAGAGTACTCTGGTTTATTTCCAGGAGGGTCAGGTTCATCTTGGTCAGGTTCCTTCCAATTTTCAGGCTTCGTGCTCCCTTTCATTCGGACCCATCGCCTACGCCCTGGGTGGAGCCCCCGTGAGCGGTCTGGACACAATGCCTTAGTGCTCTCCCACTGACTCGGGCTGGTGCCCCCAAGGGCCTCGGGCAGCAAATCGATATGAATCCTGCGCTTGAGCGGTTGATGCTCGTTTTCTGCCTCATTCCATCAACGGTCAGTGCGATATTGATGCTGCTTTTCCGCCACGGTCGGTAGTACTCTCATATCGTCACGCCGGTGCCACCAGTCCTTGAGTGAATGGCCGCATGATTCACATTACGTTTTCCACCTCCCATTCTGGCCAGGCGAAACCTCGACACCCTTGACACTATCCCTCAGTGCATCTTTGCATATCCAGGGGATAGGACCACAATGTGGCGTACTTTGAGGTTCTTATGGTCCGAGCTCTAAGACCTTAAACTAAGATCTGCCCCTATGGTCCAAGCTCTACGACCTTAAACTAAGATCTCCCCAAACGGGGTTCTACGTCCCGCATGACGTTAAAACTGCACTCTCAGAACTACATGTAGCTTGATCTCCAGCCTGATGGAGTATGTAGGAACGCCCGGGCATCTCGACTCGGGTCCAGCCTCAGGGATCGCTAAGTCCCGCCCCTCCTCGTCGCCAGCCGTCTGGCCTGGATTCTGGTAGAGTGGTGTAGTTGTGATATTCTCCCCGATTCAGCTCGGGATTCCCCATTGCAATGATGAGAAGTGACAGTTTCCTCGTCAAAGAGGTTCTGTCTGATAATTGGGGTGATTCACGACCAGATTAGTGCATCCTCCTAATACGTTTTCCCCACGGTGGCGCAATTTTGAGAGCGTTAGATTCTGTCCGAACAAATCGTCACTTCGCCCCATGCTTCGCATGCCCTGTTGATCTGGATTTCTGCCCTTGTGCCGGAAGGAACCCACAAAGCGGCATTGATGATGACATGTGATCCGCCTCCTGCAATATGAATGATGACCTTCGGTCCGTCTATTGTAGTAGTATGGTCGATTGATCCATTGTCCGCTTGCCGTCATGGGCATTTCTTGGAAGGCCGACCGTTGTGAATTTCTGAATTCGGGGCACGCGATTCACCCTTTCTCATTTCCCTAGGTTCGGATAAAATCTTAACGCCCCTAGAGTTGTCCCGCACGTGTGTCGGAACAAGTTGGGGGATGATACATTGATTAGGTCTGAGGTCTCCTTTCCTAGGAATTACCTCCCTCTTTTCTTTAGAAATCCAGGCCCAATTGTGGATGCCTGAAGCTTGGTTAACGCTCCCGCGAGACAATGAATTGTGGTTGAGCATGTTAAGCCAAAAGATGTAGATAAATATATTGATTCATATAAATGGATCGAAGTATTGAGTAGCGGAAGAAAAATGTTCTGGGAATGGAAAAAACAAATCCCCTAGGGATTAGCGTGCTGAATGAGTCTTTCCAACACCGCTACCCTTTGGCTGGCGGCCTCCAGAGCTGCTTCTCGCTCTCTGCGTGCCCTCTCCTCATCGACGGTCGCAGCACGCAGCTCGCCGATACTGGCCTGTGCACGCTCCCGCTCGACTTGAAGTGTGACCATCTGTTGGCCCACCTCCGTCAGCTGTACCTGGGCGTCAACCAGCTGGGCCGTTAGTTGCTCCACAAGCTCAGTGCACGTTGCGACGAAGGCCTCCTTCTCTGTCGCCTGCCCTCGAGACGCCGGACTTCCTGCTCCGCCACGAGGAGCGCCCGCGTGCTCTCCGACACGTCCCGACATTGTGCGACGTCGGCACGCCGGCGGCTCTCGCGCATCTTTTCGGCCATGAAATCACGGACCGTCAGATGGAGGCATTGAGCGTCGACTCCCCCGGAACACAGGAAGCGCAGCCAGGTTTGAAGGGATCCCATGCGCCCCAGCCACTCTGATGGGTCTCGCTTGAGGAAGCGCTGGATGCACTTCCACCCCCTGCGGTGCGTTATTCGGCTCTCCTCGACAGCCTCCACGTCCGTGTCGTCCATCTCCTCGGGGTCGGCAGGCCGGTAGGCAGGGAAAGCATCCAGCAGGTCTGTCGCAGGGTCCGCCCCTGGGATGTCCTCACGGGGGATAGGTTCCCCAACATCTGGGCGACCTTCTTCTCTCGCCCCAGCAGCGTTGACACCCTCGTCAGCCCCCGACCTCTCTCCGATGGCAGCACCACCGGCATCCGCAGCCCCTTGGTCAGCAGTTGGTGGGGCCGTCTCGGTGTGAGAAGTCTGTTCCAGAGCAGGCGGCATGTCTGCCACCGGTCCACTCGTGGATGGCCCGGGTTCGGCAGCCCGACGAGCCTCTAGTGTTGAGATCACTACGCAGGGCATGCCGTGGTTAGTCACGGATCGTCAACGGCAAGCACCGACAGTAAGGTAAGGAGACTTACGGGAATCCAAGGCATCATCTTCCGCTATCCCGGCCGCCGCAGGAGCAATTGCAGTAGGGGACCCCTCAGCGCTTGTCAATTCAATGATGGGCGTCTGGCCCCCGCCTTGTCCTGCTGGCGCCTCTCCTACTCCTACTGAGGGATGCCTGACCAACATCCGTGCACTCCTGAGGAAGGTGAAGGAATGGGTTAGAAGCTGCATAAGAGAATGGATGAAGCAGGTTGAGTAGGGATAGAAGCGGAACTCGAGGAGCTCAGTGATATCAATATTGCCAGTGCCGGCCACCTCGCCGCTCTCCCGTGGGCTCCCCTGATGGGACCTTCCCTCGGAGCCTTCATCCTCTCCCGTCTCCTCCTCTTCCTCGGAGTCGTCGTTACTGTCATCTTCCTCCGGCGGCATCTGTTCTGGAGCAGGCTCTAGACCGAGCATCACCTTCACCAGAAGGGACGGCTCCGCACGCTGACCATGTTGGCGCGCGTACTCGTCCATGGCCGTCAGATACGCATACTGCCGGTGGAAGTTCACCCTGTCGGCGACCTGAAGGCGCCCGACCTCTGGCAGATGGATTCCTTCGCTGGTTATCTTCTGCCAGATGATTTCGGTCCCCAGCGACTGACGCAGGGTCATCCAGGCCGACCACAGTGCTGGGAAGACTGCATCGTGGGAGGGTTCGAGCAGACGCCTTACCTGCTTCCCGGGACGCTCTTCGACCACCGCACGTGCCCCTCTCTGGGTGCCGAGGTCGTGGCGGCAGCCTGCGATGTGCCCGCCGCCGAAGTCCCTGCTCGCGCCGGCTCCACTGCTTGGCGCGCCTCCGTTCTTCCCCGCGTAACGGCGCCTCGCCTCCTTCCTTGACGCCCGGTCTTCGCACGGGTGACCTCGAGCCGCCGAACTGGCTTCCGTAAAAGCCCCTCGGGGTACGCGATGGCCCAGTGTTCGGCGTACTCGGTTTCCAAGCCTGCGTCGACCCCGGTAGGAGGGAGAGTGATGACCTCGCCAGAGCCGAAAGCGGCGAACAGTAGCCACATCTGGCGAAGGACACAAGGGTTCGTCTCCTCCTGGACAGCAGTGAATACCCTCTTCGGCATCCATTGAAGGCACCCGAACTGCCTGGCGAACCGGGTTGGTACGTAGGGATTGCAGATGACCTTCCCGTCGATCCGAGCCACGAGCACCCCGCCCCGCATGTTCAGGAAGTATTCGTGCTGCTCCAGCGGACCCTGCCCATTGTCGATCATCCAGCCAACGGGAGTGGGGAACGAGCTGAAGTTGAAATTGGCGTGATTGCCAATCCGAATCCTCACGCCCTCCTCATTTAGGGTCATCGGAGCGACCCCCGGGATGTTCAGCAGGGAGGGTCGCAGGCCGTTGCCCGGAGGAATGATGGAGTTTGGAAACGTGTACCCACCAAGGTGAGGAGCCACCCAGCCGTGGAATAATTGAAAGCGCCCACAGATCCTTCGTGGTGACCCCCCTCGCGAGATGCATCCCAGGATGGCATACAGCTTCACCAGCACTGGGACACCGAGGTTGTATCTTTTGTTGGCAGCCATGGCGCCCGCCATCGCCAGTGTCACCGGGCGGACGCCCATTCTCGCGTCCCGCACTGGCAGGAGCCACCCACTCAGAAAGGCGGCCAGGAACGCCGCATACCGGACATTTGGGTCCCGGGCCTCGATGACGCGGTACCCCCATGAGCGGTAGTCGCCCGTCTCTAGGACCCGCTAGTACGACCCGTTCCGGCTCCTCTGAGCCGCGGTCGGACACCGCTTCCCCCTGCCTGGCATCTTGACCACTGGGTCATGCTCCAAGAACTGGCCGAACCACTCCTTGTAGGCTATGTCCTTGTGGAAGTCCTTGATCCCGAGCCGCTGCGTAGCCAGGTCCAGTAGATGCCATGCCAGAATGGGAGTCCGTGACCTGTCGTCCCAGGTGTTCTTAGGAGGCAGGAACTCATCGTATTGGTAACCCTCCAGTGGGATACCTCCGATGCAGTGGATGTCCCAGAGACTGATGCTAACCTCCCCATGGTGAAGATGGAAGGTGTTGGTATCCGGGGACCAGCTGGTGAACAGCTCCGGCCGAGCTCGGACTGCTGGTAGAAGTGGAACTGCGACGTCCACACCGCCTCAAACATGCCAATGTACCGCAGCTCCTCCGCGAAGTGATCGCAGGTGTGGCGTACCCAGAACGCCCAGGCCCACTCACTGGTGAAATTGCCCCCAGACCGCAAGTCCCAGTCCTTCAGCCAGCCCTTGGTGTCGTCGGTGACACTCTGGCGATATGTGCTCGAGTAGAGGGCTGGAGAGTTCTCCGCAGTAGGCTCACTCCCGACGATGGTTCGCGTCCTCGGGTTCAGGACATAGACATCTAAGTGCCTGGTCTCCCTGGCATGATGCCCATTGTTGGTGATGTTATAGCGGGGAAGCTCGTCCTCCCGAGTCACCCAGGTCCGTGGCGCATCAACCTCAAACCCTGGCACTGGAACCTCATCTAGGATGCCAAAGTTCTAGAGCGGCAGGTTGTCCGACAGCGGATATGTCTTCTGGGCTGGCGTCAGCAAGTCGAACAAGGATTGATTGTTGGAAACAATCTCCTTGGCTCCGTAGACCTCCTCGTTCGCCGCCATCTCAGCTCTGCGAATGGCGGCATCCCCCTCATTCCCTTGATTCACGGCCATCTCAGAAGCTCCGGGAGTTGTGTGGGTTAAGGGATGAGGCGTGCGGAATCGAAGAGGCTGGTAGAGAAGATTGAGAGTTGGCGCGCAATCCTAGTGGACGGCGCGTAATTGGGAAGTCTGTCGTGTAAAACCCCGGGTGTTCGCGCAAAAACAAGCCGAAATCTGGAAAGGTTTGCGCGACGACCGGGTGAATTCCGCACCGGCAACGACAATTTCGCGAATGAGTGCTTGGCAGCTTGTCACGCGGAAAGCCAGTGTACGGTATGGGGGACCCAGGTCCCCTATTTATAGGCGAGCCCGGGTGTCCGCGCTGCGCGGAAAGCGCTTTGCGCGACCGAGACAGCGAATTTCGCGCCCGACACCCTTTTTGTGCGCCACAGTCCCGCGCCACCCAGGACTTCGGCATTCCGGCGTCTCCCTCGGATCCCGATCGTTGCGACCTCTCGCTGATCAGATTTCGAGGGGGGGCTTTTGTATACGCCGGAAAAGTCCGTTATTCCCAAACAAAGCTCCGGATGCGGAAAGCGAGGTCGTATTTGGAGTCAGAAGCACGTTTCGGAGGGCCCGGAGGCCTTGCGCAGAATTTTGGAGACCAGCGCGCAAAGGTGGAGTGCCGCGCGCAAACCTACTGGGATGCGCGCAATGCGCTGGGCCGGCGCGCAATTTTGCGTGCCCGTGGCCCGCGCGATTCCCTTGCGCGCCGGGCCCGATTCCGCGCCCGCGAAGGAAATTGCGCGCTCGCGAACCAGATTCCGCGCCCGGGGTTGCCTATAAATATAAGGCAACCCCCGACGTTTTGAAGGTTGCCGGAATTTGAAGAGGCGCTCATTCGCGCAATCCAACCCTCTCCGCGTGCAATGCCGATCTTCAGGTAACCTCCTTTCTTTCGCGCAAGAAAGCCTCGGGGTTCTCCTTCGCGCGCAATCCATTTGGCTCCTTTCCTTTGAACAACCCTTCACCCAAAGGCCTTCGTGCGCAAAAGAAGCCTCTTGCACGCAATTGCCCCCGTGTGCGCGCAATCAAGCCCGATTGCGCGCACCCCCCCTTTTCAAAGTGGCCATTCGTTAAAGAATGAGCCGTTGCCCCCGCGCACTATCCGAAGCCCGGTGCGCGCAATCTCTATCTCCCGCGCGCAAAGCGCTGGCCCAATTGCGCGCCAGCCCGCCCATTTGTGCGCCGACCCGCGGTATTGCGCACCATGCTCCTCTTTTGCGCGCAATCCGCCGGGGTCGCCCCCTTTGACCCCCTGAGGGTACCCGCCTGCGTGGCGCCCGATAATCTTCATCCCGGGTGCCCGCACCGTGCGTTGTCTTCCGTGCGGCCCTCCAGGTTCGCGCGAAGTGACACGGACCCATTGGCGGCGCTACCACGTCCAAGCTACAAGACGTTAAACTGTTCAGTATTCGTCCTGCAGGACGCTAAACTGTACCTCGTCCGCGCTGCAGGACGTTAAACTTCCAAGCATTCGTCCGCGCTGCAAGATGTTAAACTGCCAAGTGTTTCATCCAACATGACGTTAAACTGTACCACGTCCAAGCTGCACGACGTTAAACTGCCTAGCATATCATCCGCACTACAAGACGTTAAACTGCCAAGTGTTTCGTCCAACATGACGTTAAACTGTACCACGTCCAAGCTGCACGACGTTAAACTGCCTAGCATATCGTCCGCGCCGCAAGACGTTAAAATGCCAAGCATCTTCGTCCTCAACACACGACGTTAAACTGTACTTCGTCCGGCAAGACGTTAAACCGTCCGCTTCATCCTCAACACACGACGTTAAACTGTACTTCGTCCGGCATGAAGTTAAACCGTCCGCATCACCCGATCCCATGCCTCGCACGCAGGGTCCTCCCGGTTTGGATGTGGCCCCCACCCGCTCGTCTCTACAGGGATGTCAGGATTGGAGTGACCTTCGCCCACGGGGGTAGAGTGTTACAAACCGAATGAACTACGTGGACTTTGATCCCTGTCTCCTAAACAGGGTACGTACGAAACCTCTCCGAGGTTCAAGCCCACCACCTGGTCGTCCCGGTCGTATTCACGTCGGTTCGTCCATCAGTGGACCCCTCCCGGGTTCACACATGTGTCGATTCGCCTATGAATCCGCCCTTGTGGGAGACTGCACGTGTGTATCTCCATTGTGCTTCCCCACTACCGAAGCCAGTAGAGGGCGTGACAGGGATCGAGGTCTCTCACCTTCGGCCCAAGTCCCTCTCCAACTGAGCTTTGCCGCATCCGGGCTGCCTCAGTGCGTAAGTCCTGACAGAATGAACTACGTGGACATTGATCCCTGTCTCCTAAACAGGGTACGTAGGAAGCCTCTCCGAGGTTCAAGCCCGCCACCTGGTCGTCCCGGTCGTATTCACGTCGGTTCGTCCATCAGTGGATCCCTCCCGGGTTCACACTTGCGTCGATTCACCTATGAATCCGCCCCTGTGGGAGACTGCACGTGTGTATCTCCATTGTGCTTCCCCAGTGCCTTTTTCTATTTCTCCTTTCAACTTCCAGCATGACGTTAAACTGTATATCCGAACTACGTTGACTTTGATCCGTGCTAACGCGCGGTACGTAGGAAGCCTCTACGAGGTCCAAGCTCTTCACTCCGTCGTCCATCCCGATCCTTACCCGAGCCGCCACATCCCAGTGGGGTCACGCCATTTCATTCCACTCCACTTCACTCGGGAAGCCGCCCATGTGCTGGCCCCAGCGTCGGAGGTTCCCCGCAAGGGGTTCTGTTATCTGATCCACTTCTCGTGTTGATCAGTCTGATGCCGTCCCCGCCGGACGTTAAACTCACGGCATACCCCATGTTAAACATGGGAAGCTGAGGAAAACCTCAGGTAACACAGTTCCCCGCACCCAGCGTGGGATGCCTCAGGTCATCATGCCTTCGAGAAGCCCTATTAGGGACGGAAGACAGAAATGCAGAGCCGCAGTGTTAAGGCACACCCCCAACACCCAGATCCACCCGGTCTCCTCACCGCAGGTTGCTGCCCCAACCAGACCCCTTGGAGCGTCCGGGAGAAAGCAGCATAATTAACCGGTGACCATGGAGACATGGCGCCGGGAACGAGATTCACGAGCACGTCTTAAATCTATGAGGGAGACCCAGATTAGGCGACGAGTTCCGAGGAGACGTCCACAGAAGGAGGAGCCGACATCCCATCATCCCGGTTTTGATCAAGGAGCAGACGCCCCTGAATAAGGGACGGATGCCGCCCGCCTTTGGAAAGCGGGACTGCGGGGCCACAAGCCGTGCGCCCATCCCCTCGGGTCGATGGGCGCACGCGCGAACGCGTCATGGCGGAACAGCGTCGGAACAGAAACCCGGCGCACATCCGCACCGAAACAACAACCTCTCTAATAAACGGAAGATGGAGGATCTCAGCATTATTGTACTGAAAAAGGAGTGCTCCGCGATCATTCAATATTCCATTCCTCCAAAGCTCTAGGATCCAGGTAGTTTTACTATTCCATGAAAAATTTGACTCTGTGACTTTGGAAAATATCTATGTGATGTGGGAGAAAGTGTCAACCTCATTCCATTATGTGTTTTCCAAAAGCTCAGGCTCCATGATTTGAAGCCAATACGAGTAGCCCTTCAACTTGCTGATCGATCCACTAAGTATCTGAAGGGTCTACTGGAAGATGTACTCTTGAATGTGGGATGATTAATCCTACCTACTGACTTCTTTATCCTGTACATAGAGGAGGACCAGGAGGCACAACATATTTTGGGAAGACCTTTCCTAGCCATTGGGAAGGCACTCATTGACAGGCACCAGGGAGGGTTGATTTTCTGGGTAGGGGAATAAATAGTCTCCTACAATGTTTTAAAGGCTGTAAAACAAGCATTATTTCCCGATTAGGAGGTCTGTTTTGTGATTGAAACTGTGGACAATCGCTTGATGGATGATCTATTCCTAGAAGGCCAAGGAGGCCACTATTTGGACCATTATTCGCCATAGAAATCAGGTAAGAACAGGTATGAAAGTCCAGACAATGACTTAAAATAAAGGCACTTCATAGGAGGAAACCCAATGGTTACACGCTGTGTCCCACTTGTATACACGACGTGTACTTATATTTTTAATTTATAATCTTAATATTATAAATCTATATAATAACAAATAAATAACCAGGGATGATGCCGGTGCCGATGGTAAAGTCACTGGAGTTTATCTGAGCCGTCCCTGGTTCAAATCCTCCTGATCTACCTTCGACACGGGGTTCATCATTTTCATACATGGTGTATGTAGTAATTTCTATAGTTATATGTATATGCTTATAAGAAATCCCATGATGGGGATGGACCGGTTTGTTAGGATCGTAAACCAGATCCAAATGTCCCGGGTTTGAATCCTGACAACCGTCCCATTTCCATCATTTACACTATTAATATAACCACAAGGTGTTTTTTTCGATATACGTCGTGTGTGCCATATTTTTCCTTACTAATTTAAAAACGTTCTCTTATAAAATATATTCATGCAGATGAAGTTGGCAGATTGTCAATGTCTCGGCCCTGGATCCAAAAGACCCGGGTATGAACTCTGCTAATCTCCCTGCTTCATCCCCTTCTTATATAATTAAAAACCACATGTCGTGGTTTTCTTTCTTCCCATGTGTATAGGTCGTATAGAATATATATATCATAATTACGGGCAATAGTACAGCCTTCTCTCTAGTGGTTGAGGTCTTCCGTTCAGAATGACCGATCGTCAGTTTGAACCTCGCCCTGACCAGCAAAGCAAAGGATGTACTTCTCTTTTTACTATTTTTAAACACACGGTGTGTATTTACCCACTACATTATGTATATAGTTTTATTTTATTTTAATTATATATACATATATATACCTCTTTTACTTTTATTTTAATTAATTAATATTAATTATAATATAGTATATTTTATTTTGTTTTAAAATTATCATTTTTTTTGTAGATACACGGAATGTATTCCATATGTACAGGCCATGTACCATGGATATGTAAGCCGTGGTCCACCTGATTTGACCCCGTGTCACGAGGCCTCCCCATTTCTCCCCCCCCCCCTCACCGTTTTCTTCCCACGAAAGCCGAACATCCTACCTCGCTCAGATCCGTCGATTTGGGGCGTTCCGGGTTCTGATTTCTCTTACATTGTGATCCTTGGTCTAGGTATGCCATTCTACACCATATTTTTCAAGTTATTAGACACGTTTAGGGTGTTTTTCGGATCGGCTGACCGTTCACCTTTCGCCAGTACACGACCACGAAATGAAGAACATAGTTTGTGTACCTATGTACACAGCCACACACAAACTACATCGAATTTTAAATAAACACTGTGTGTATGTTCGGTACAAACCGTGTACTTTTCCCTATCGTGCTCGAGTACCCCTTTGCACACGATCTCACACACCATTTTCACATACACGATGTGTGTGTTTGGTACACGCCGTGTATAGCATTTTATTTGGCCCCTCCATGTGTATCACTGAACACGGCCTCTCACCCCATGTTCCTAAACACGACGTGTGTATTCTAGACACGTCGTGTCTTGTATTTATTTCGGTCGGCCTGTGTATCTCCCCCACACGACCATGTTTCTCCAGTCAGGTACAGGCTGTGTCTGAACAATACATGGTGTGTCCTTTATTCTTAGCATGTATAAACACATGGTCGTGACGTTTTTCATACAAAAGCACCTAAAATTTGTGTGAACATGGTGTGTATGTTCGGTACACACCATGTATCTTTACATGGTCTCCTTCGAATCTCTTGGCGTGTTTATCCAAAGAACACGAGATCCTTTACATTTTTCACCGCACACCGTGTACTCTGGATATATACACCGTGAACTTTTCTTTCAATATTTTCCCAAAATTTCTTTTTTTTTCATTCTCTTTTACTTTTTTTGGTTTTTTTCCATTTTGAGGATATGGCAGATAGCGATCCTTCTCAGGGGAAGCGGCCGACCTCCTCCACTGAGAGAGAGAGGCTCATTTTTCAGCGGATTCGACTCCAACCTTCGATACAGCCAGAACCAAAAGCACCAATCTATGAAATCCCTCCATTGACCATTCTTACACTCCCGATTGCCTCAGTAGAGGTCGGGCTGGGCACGGCTGTACCTCCGCCTACTAGCACAGAGCCAACGAGCACCTCCATTTCTACTCCACCAGTTGCCACTCTACCTGTGCCATCTTCATCAGCAGCCGGTCACACATCTACCGCTTCATCTACCGAGACTTCACCTCTGACATATCCAGCTCCTAATACTAAATCTAGACCTAGACCAGGACCTGCAGGTATTCCTTAGTCTTTCATAGTCTTCCCGGTCACTGATCTAGCACATGACAGGGTCCAACACTTCTCTCATCGGCCAATACCATTGAGTGGCTGCTACCATGACAGAAGCATTCCGTATCAGCTTGGTATTTGGGAGGACTTGGAGGAGCCCCTCAGACACACTCCACTACATGCTATTTTCAAGGATATCACTCATTTCTTCCGTGATTTATTTTTGGAGTTCGTGGCATCTTTCAAGTTTGATGGAGCTGAGTACCGGGAGACACCTGGTGATGCGGTGGTTGTGGTGTGATTATGGCTATGCGGCTGAGGATTCTAACTCACCTTGACCGAGTTTGGGCAAGGGGTGCGGCTTCTACCCCCCCCATCTTATCACCCCCCCCCCCCCCCGCTTCTACCTTTTCCCGACCCGAGCGCTCTGAGCTCGTTACCATGTGGCGGGAGATCGCTGGGCCTAACCCAACGATATTCCTCCACCTCCTAGAAGATCACCATTATCATCGACCCCATTCTTCGCTTCACCCACCGGTGTTTTAGTGAAATCATTTTCCCCCCGCCATGAGGATATGCAGGTTGTGACCGGCCATGACATGGAGATTCTTACATGTTTCATCCGGTACGACTACTCGGACCTCCCCTTTCTAGCCGCCTCATATTTCCACTCTATGTTTACAAGACATTAGGGAATCCTGAATGGTGGGTTTTACGCCACTCGCCTCGCCCAACACCTTGGGGTTTTTGATCCCTACTTACCCCATGAAATATTAGGTTCTTCCCAGCAGATGGACATTCTCATGCTCATTCGCATGGGATTGGTCTGGATGTAGGGGGTGCCTACATCCTTACCCAGGATCATCCCCAGCCACCTGCTGACCCTCCTGCCCCAGATGATGCCCCTTCTCTTCCATCCCCACCCCCTCCAGCTTCTCCACCTCACCCACCTCCCACTAACCCCAATTCTTCTGGCCTTCCTTCTTCTGTCCCACCACCCGCCCCACCTACCCCCATACCCTCGGCTGATCTCACTTTTCCGTCTGCCTAGACATGATGGAGCAATAGTTGGTTCATTTCGCTAGCCTCCAAGGCAGTATTGGGGATCATTTTATTCATATAGAAATCTTCCAAGACTGCATGGAGCAGTAGTTGGGCCTTATTGTTCAGCATTTGGGTATTCCTCCACCCCCGTCGCCTGCTTCGGTTTCGGGCCCTTCTACTGCTGCTCCACCGCAATTCACGACACTGGCCACAGATTCTGTTCTGCTATCTACTATGGGAACTACTACTACTTATCCTACCTCCACCACTACTTCTAGTCTAGGGGGCTGCTGAGCTTCCCTTACCCAGTCTGATGCCTGCCGCTTCTGCATCTCCAGCTTCCCATCCCGCCGCCGGGTCTGTGCCTCCAGCTTCCACGGCTCATGAGCCTTCTCTTCCAGGTGATCCTGTCCTAGATGAAGCCTCTTCTGAGGATACCCCTTGACTGGTTTTGGGACATATTATTTTCATTTTATATATATTTGTGATCTCTTATTCCTATGTTTATTATGCTTGATTGTAGTGTTTCTTTTTCCCCATAACAGGACCTCTGGAACATTTTGGGGTGCTCTTTTACTTCACATACAATTTTTATTTCTCCTAGACACCAGGGGAATAATCATATTCATTTGTTTTCTTTTTGGATTTCCCTCCTTTCGTTATTTTCCCTCGGTCTGGTCCACTTTTTGTGTCCCCACTTTACCTTCTTCTTTATTGGGCACTTAGTGGACCACGTGCGATTTTCAGTGTGGGGGAGCCTCCTATCTCTAATTCACCTTAGTCTTTTCTCTTGAAATAATCTAGGAGACATCATTATTAGATTATATATTAAAAATTTGAGGCATTTTTCGTTAATAATATTTACCAATGCTCATGTTATCAGTAGTAACTTTTTGAGGGTTGTGTGCTTATTTTGATTCTTATGTGTTTTAAAATGATTTCTGATATAGGTTCAATTGCAACTTTTAATAGTTGATCAATTACATTGATTAGGCTAATCATTTATATGCAATTATTTTCCTTATTTTCCCTTTATTATTTTTCCACTCCTAAGAGGTATTATAAACCCTATTTCTTATTTTGTTTCTAATACCCTCTTTCTTGAGTGATTCTTAGTATATGCATCACTACCATAATTTTCAAGTTTTCTTTTCAAAACTTGAAGAATTTTTGAATTACTTTAAAATTATTGAGGCACTAGATTGTTTTCACCCCTTTAACGTGTGACCTACCCTTCCTTTATTCTTATTTTAAGCCCATAAAATCCTTGAACAACCTTTATAGGAAGCCACGTTACAAGCCTATTTCCCTTCCTACCCTATTTCTTTTTTAACTTTGCATGATTATGAATTTTGGAGGTTTAAATTGGGAGTTGGAAATACATGGCATATTTATGTGAAAAATCATGAAATAATGCGTGGAGGAGTGCCTATTGACTATTTGGGTCCAAAAGGGTTCCAAACAATTATTCTTTGTATTCATAAGTGTTTCCCAAGAGTTCTTAAAAAAATGAAGGGAACCTTGTGCTCATTTGATTTAGGAACCCTTCTTGACTAAGGGAAATGGTGGTGATTACAACAGCATTCAACTGAGGTTGGGAAGGATACATTTTCATTGAACGTTACTTTTAATATCATGCAATGTTGTTTAAGGGAATTAGCCTTCCTTTTTCAAGCCTCAGAATTTATTTTTCACATCTGAACCTACCAACCCTTATCCAAAGAGACATATGAACCTTATTGATAAAGCGCTCATGATTATTGTAATTCAATTTTTCTGAAGTATATAAAAATATATCTTAAAAACCTATGGATAGAGTGAATATACCTTATATTGAGCATAACTCTGAATAAAAACATTTTGAGTGTGGAGTGTGATATTGACTGGTAAGGTAGATCATCAAGTGGCATGCTTATTTTTGAAAGGTTGAAAAATCTGTTAGGATGAGAGAAGTTAATTGAATTATAAATATAAGGCATTATTTTAATATCTTAAGAATTGAATTTTATTGTGCCTTTTAGAATTTTCCTGAGTAACTTTATCATTTATACTATTGATTTATTGAATGCCTTCCTTTTAGAAGTATATGATCTTTTAATTAGACGGTGATATTTTATTGAGGACAAGAAAGAAACTAAGTGTTGGGGAGTTTGATGAACCCGATTTGTGTATAGATTTACATAAATATTATTGAAAAAAAAACAAGTTTTAACCAAATAACTACTTCTTAGAAGACCAATACTTTGATTTTGGTGAACTTGTCTATTTTCAAGATATTTCTGGCCAAAATACACAAATCGAGGGAAGTCTGTGAAAATTTTGAAACTACACGGCATGTAATCTGTATACACACCATGTACATCTAGATAGGGACATAGATCAAAGGAAAGAGTACACGCCCATGTCACCAAGAAGAAGCTACAAGCCGTGTGGGCGGCATTACATGTCGTGTACTACATTGAAGAAGCGGTTGTTGCCAAGAAGAGTCTACACACCCATGTGGTCGTTGAAGGAGACACGGCGTGTTCCATTTCTACATGCCGTGTATGCAATTCTAGAAGGGTTTGGTGGCAACATTTTGGTATTACACGCCATGTATAGCGGCGCTACACGCCGTGTACACTCACCTGCCAGGCGGTGCCATGATCAAAGTCAATGACAGCGTGTTAGGCCGCCTACCAGTGGAGAAAATGAATCCCAACGCATGTTGACCGATGTACATGTCATGCACTTTATATACACACCATGTACTATATTTTTCTATAAATAGAGGCCTTGGCCTTCAGATTTTGGAGTTCAAAGCCATTGTAGGATGGAGAAGTTCTTCTGCTACCATTCCCAAACCACCGTGGTTTCGTTGTTCCACTATTCCACATACCGACACCGCTCCTCGAAGCATATACAAGGAATTCATCAGGTATCGAGTGTGTTGTTCCTATCATTCTTTCCATTTATAACTAAACCCCTTGTGTTGGGGATGTGGGTGACGAAGGATTGTATTATGTTGTATTGATTTATAGAGTTGTGTTTGTTCATTTTAATACTTCTTACTCCTCTTAAATCATTGCAAATTATTACTGAGAATTCTGAGTCATACCAAGGGAAGAATTCTCAGCAATATAAAAGAGGAGTAATGGTGAAAGATTTCATGACAATAGAAAAGGTCTCACCGATTCATAATTGGACTGAACCAAATTAAGAATTGAGAAACACTACCTACCGTACCAAGGAGTCAATTTCTTCAATTCCAAACAAGAGAAACTGGACCAAGGAATCTTGTGATAAAAGGAAATCTAGAATGATGAATTATCATGAACAACACAACCATTCAAGAAATATTCATAAAAACTCCATAATCACCATAGCCCCATTACACTTTTCTTATTGTTAAAACACCTTTAACTCACTTGTTGTTTCCTATAAATTGTTAATCATTTTCTTAATGTAAACAAAGCAGTTTCACTCAATCCAACCCATGAAAATCGACTCTAAATTCTACAAGTTTCACTAAATTAATTATAAACTCATCTGAACCAACACACTTCCAAATATCCATGTGGATAGACACCACACTAGCACTATACTAACTTTAAGAGTGGGTTATATCAATTTGGGGCACCGATAACATACTTTCTGTGAAAGGACTGACCAGTAACCGTCTCCGCAAGATGTTAAACTCACGGACTAACTCATGTTAAACATGAGATGCCTGAGGAAATCCTCAAAAGGAACGCCTATAGAATAACCATCTCCAGTGGATGTTAAACATGCAGAATGACCTGTGTTATACGTGGAAAGATATGGAAAACCTCAAGGACATTCTTAGGTCATATAATTATCCGCATCTGACGTGGTATGCCTCAGGTTCTACACCTTTGAGATAACCTCTTAGGAGGAAGAACAAGGGTTCCCCAATGTTCACACATCCAGTGGTGCCCCGACATGCCTAATGTTGTCATGTACTCTGACCGAAGGTTTCTACCATTTCAGGACCCTATGGAATGTCCTGATAGAAGTAATGTAATAAACCCGTGTCCATGAAGATATGACACCAGTAACTAGATTCACGAACCACGACATAATCTATGAGGGAGACATGGACTAGGTGATGAAATCCAAGGAGGAATCTATGGAAGGAAGAACTAAAATCCCATCATCCCATTTCGATCAAGGAGCAGTTATCCCTGCATAAGGAGCGGATGCCGCCCACCTTTGGAAAGTGGGCATGCAGGGTAATAGCAGCGCTTCCTCTACATGACAGATGTGTGTACCCCGACAAAAGCGTCAGAAACAGATATGTACTGAAACCTAGATCATAATTAATGGTTGTATCCAAAACATTTATGAGAAAAATTCCATCCTCTATGAATGGGTTAGAATTATATATATATGTTTCCATTCAATAACTTTGTCTGGATTTATTTCTTCCATCACATTATACATAATTATTCCTTGAACATTATTCCTAGTTCCATCCATAACAATCAATGAAAAAAATTCCCCCTAAACATATGGGTCAGATATGCATGGTGAGTATCCCTTTCATGAACAACATGTGTCTTTATTCCTATTTTCATAGAATATCTAGTGACACCTGAACATTCATTCCATCTGTAATCCAAAATATAAAAATTTCCCCCTCCCAATGCATGGGTAAGAGCTTTACTTGGAAAATTTATTCAAGATGTTTGTGTGTCATGATTCATTATATATTGTGATATGTAGTGGCGCTTAGATCTCAAATCGTGGGACAATAACTAATAAAAAAATGGAAAAAATAATGCCTCAATGTATTGGTAAGACATGCAATGATAGGTTATCATTCAAGAATTCTGTGTGTCTTGATTCCTACCATCACATGAAACATATTAATGCCCAAATAACCAATATTGTTTCTAGTCACAATAATAAAGGGGAATAATCCCCCCTATGTGAATGGGTCATACCTATATAGATATTTTTCCTTCAAAGAACTATGTGTATCATGATTCCTATTATCACAAGAGACACAATGATTCATGGATCTCTAATATTTCGTGTAACTTGAATATAAAAATCCTCCGCACTTAGTGTATATTTCATATATTCACAGGTTTTTTCATATAATAACTATGTGTTAATTAATTAATCTTACAATATTATAAATATGGACACTCTAGTCATCTATATTATGAAAAGTCCCAGATTTTCCATGTAATTTTCTTTTAATTATATGGAAATATTACGAGTCCTCTAAAATTGACGGTGCATGATTTCGAGGCCAAGAGTTCCTGGAATGAATTTTAAACTTTTATTTAGGTACATTCAGTAATTGCACGAGCGGCGTTTTGTATATATTGAACAGGTGCATGGAATTGAAATATGAGGGAACCATTGAAATCAGAGCGTCGATGTTTGCTAAATGAGACCCTCACCTCGACTGTAATTGGTCGAGGGTGGAAGTTTGTTTTTTAGATTTTTTTGGGGGAGTTAAAAAGAAAAATAATAAAAATAAAACAATAATTTTTTTAATTGAAACATTGTTTTTGAATTTGGGTGGTGGGGACCAAACAAACATTCTTCTTTAATGGGAGGCAACTCTTGGTATCTCCCCGAACATAATGATCCAACATAAATGATTTAATTTACTTAACTTAATTAAGTGGATCCTCACCTTTGTTGAGGTTGGGGAATCATTCGAAAAGGGGAGCCTTTGAAGGAACATCATCTCTAGCCAAAAGAATCCTCCGAATCAAGAATTAGGAACTGAAATTGGTGCATGGTACAAGAGTGTTGGACGCCAATGTCACCATAATCATCTTCTTCTATTAGACACCTCCAACAATCAATTGAGGTAGGTGTGTGTTTATGATTATTCTTCCTTAATTTATATGTTGAATCTTTCTCCATGATCAGCGTGAAACCGATATAATGAGTAAAATATGGGCTAAATGAACATGGACTGATCCCTCCACATCTTCAATGTTGACACATTCTTCCTAGCAGAAGAGGATAAATCCAAACAAGAGTAAGGAACAAGGAGGTAGCTGACACTTTGTCCAGCCGTGACAGCGGAAGAAGCGCAACCATGCCACCAGAGGAGGGTATGCCCCGTTGTCCTTGGAATAAGTGGACGACAAATAGCACACTGTCTAGACACATGGAGGTAAGACGATGCAAATCCTCCCCACCATTAGAGGATGGCAGCCGACACCCAAGGCAACCACAGTTTGAGCAAGCAGCACACAAAGAGGGCAGTCGACACCCGTAGGGCAGCCGACACTCAGGAAACCATGGAGGACAGTGGTGTCGCCAAGCTGCTTGGAGGGGGACCCTCTGGGGATCAACCTAGTTCTGTCATGCCGAAAGACCACTCTGGTAGGTCCCGCATTCCATTCAAACTGTCTGCCGAACCGTTTGTGAAAACCATGGAGGGGGGGCACCTTCCCGTGTGTGTCGGCTAGGGAGAACCCCACCCTAGAGTGCCACCCAACCACGAGTCTCACCATGTGGGACACTCCTAGATGGCTGAACCAATGTGGGTCATGACCAGCATGGGATGGGATGCACCAAGAGTAGGTTTGGTCATGCCCATTAAGCCAGGTCTCACCCATTGGGTCGGGCCGCTCCCTTCACTGGTCGGGCCAGACCGTGGCCCAGCGGGCTGGACGGAGACCCATTGGGGTGGACCACAGCCCAGTGGGCCTGACCGCGACCTAGTTGGATATTACTATATTGGGTTAGGTCAAACTGAACAGGGTGGGGGTGGCCCAGGATGGGTCGGGCCCGGTCGGACCGGACCCTGACCCATCTGGACCGAGATTCACCTTTGTGGCCAAATTTGGAGAACCAGACATCTGTTTGATGAACCGTCTACTAAACCAGAATACTTGTATTGATATGGTAATTTTGGTATAATCCACATGAGTTTTTGATAAATTTGGGGTACGGCTGGGTTGGATCAAACCTGAATCCAATCGGGTCCTCAGTATGGAATCAGTTATAACATACAGAACGAGCATCTGATTGACGCTCCGTCTGTTGGGTTGGGTAAAATATTATGTGAATGACATTTGTTATATGTTTTCATGGGAATTATTGGTAGTTGATCTATCGAATAATGGATTGAGGAGAAGAAAAATCTGTAATCAAGCATTCTTAGTGCGGGAACCCGGTGACTGGATGTACTTGAGGAGTCATCAGATCCTATGTGGGACATCATCGGATCCTGAGTGGGTCAGTTCTAAACAATCCTATGTGGGTCAGCACATACCGATCCTGTGTGGGATATGTCCAGATTCTATGTGGGTCATATTTAGATTCCGTGTGGGTCATCTTCAATCCTGTGTGGGTCAACCGCAGATCCTCTCAACGATGTAAGATGATCTAGCAATATAACTAATTATCTATACATCCATGCATAAGCTATACCTGATGTGAGATAAGTCATTACCTATGTGGTACACTTTTGTTTATTGATACCATTTTTATATTATTCTATGTTCCATTACCTTTTTGGTACTTACCGTCGTGGTGATACCTTTGAGGTATTATTCTCTGTAGTGTTACCTTCGTGGTACATACCTTTGGGGTGTTACCTATGTGGTATTCTTACCTTCGTGGAATAGTTGAGCCTTTGTCTAATGAGTTGGGTCTTGTGTTTTGTCATAAATGAGATGGGTATACTTGATAACTTAGATACTTGTATGGGAATATTACAAAGTAAGTTGGACTGTTGATACCATGCTTTGTGAATATGGTATAGCTTTTTGGTTATCGTTTGTGGATTATGAGATATCATAGGCGGTCTCGAGGTCACTACAGATTATTGTTATACTCACCCCTACACGGGTTATTCCCACACCCTATTGTGTCTTGTGCAGATGATAGACAGAGCAGTTCGAGGTTAATGGTACCAGGGCTTGAGGCTGCTCGGGGTGGACCTCAGACGAGGGGTATCATAGAGACGATTGTTCGAGAGATGTACCTACCATTCATGTAAGATCCTTGGAAGGTGTTCTCATGAGTTTTTTTTTCTATTTATCTTGTACTTTCTAGTTTTTCTTGTACTTTCCAGTTTGGGCTGTATTCCGGCCCCTTTACTTACTGTACTTACTCTATTTACTATATATTTTACCTTGTTCTTGTATCTTGATGTGTGATTATATTGTACGAGTTTGCAATTTAAAAAGGAAATTCCAAACCAATTTCAGGGATATGACTTTCTGGTGCTTATATGTAGCCCCTGTCAAATGGAAGGCGGGCTTGGGGAAGTCACCACACAGGCCCCGGGGGACGGTTCATGAAAAATTGCTATCTAAGGAGTTCGGTTATACCGAAGAACTAGGAATCTGATCTTTTATGTGTGGAAATTGTGTTATGTGTGATGAGTGTGTATTTTAGTTCCAAGAATCCAGTATTGGTGCGCCGACCAATGTATCCATACACCAGGACCATGACTTATGATATCCAAATCAGTGCACAAAAACACTGATTGTGTGTGTTTGTTTGAAACTGTTTATTGTGATCTCTTTGAGTCAGATCACCAGGAATATCATAATGACTGTAGAACACTTTTTTCTTTTCAGCATGCCTCCACACAGATAGCCAATCAAGGTACTAGGTAGAGTACACGATGATAGCCCACTGAGCGATGAGGCTTTGGTGTGGGGCCCTCTTACGGCAGTTGTACCATCAGGTGGTGCACCAGGAGCACTACTACCCATTGGGAAACCGATGCTACTAACCCCAATGGTAGAGGGTGTATGACACTTAAGCATGTTGCATGAGTTCTAGCACCGGAGGCCACCAAGGTTCAGGGGTGAGAAGGATCCACAGGCAGCTGAGGATTGGATGGAGGCCGTGGTTAGAGTTTTCCGACTCGTAGGGACACCAACTGATCTCCTGGTGATCCTTACCTCTAGACTTCATCAGGAAATAGTGGGAAGATAGTGGAGCAAGATTCTTTACATTCATAATGATGTGGATCTCATGTGGGTGGACTTCGAGAGCCTTTTCAGGGTAGATTTTTTCTGAGCAACATTACTCTTAGTGCTTATACAAGAGCTACTACACTTGATGTTGGGTAGCATGGCCATGAAATATTATTTAGCGAGGTTCATCGATTTCTCGAGAAACACCACTAACATGATGTGGGACCCTTTATTTAGGGCCTATACATTCATGCAGGGGCTGAGAAGAGAGATTAGATCTTCAATGATTTCTCTCTACATCTCGACGCAGGCGAGGTGTTAGAGAGAGTACTCTTAATGGAGAGGTTCCATGCTGAGCAGTCACCGGTAGCAAGAACAACCACCGAACGTCACCTATCAGAGACTTATATAGCTATAGGAAGATAGATGACATAGAGGTCTAAGAGGACCAGACCTACAGGTGGACGACTGTAGGATACAGTGTCGGTTTTGCGGGGATCTTGAGATAGAGGGTTACAAGTGAGGAGCAGACACGGTTACTCATTCGACGTGTAGGGTCATATGGATCACGATTGCCTGACATTCCATACAGAAGACCAGCTGACGATCAAAAGACCGCCTGGGTAGAGGAAAATATTTGGTCGATGAGGTACATAGGTAGGAGGCGGACATGGGAGAAGAGCATGCCATTAATTAGGCAGTGGGTAGCGATTCTAGGTTCTACCGCCACCACCTCTAGGTGGTCCACCCCGACCATAAGATGCATGTTGACAGGGGAGAGATCATCTCCATGCCACTGAATACTATGACCACAAAACTATGTATATGATATGAGGAATGTACTGTGTCTACATCACCTTATATATAGTACTTATAGACATAGGTTCCAGTCACTATTTTATTTCCACAACCCTCATTTGATGCTCGGAGATACCAGTGGATCAGTTTCCTCAATCATTATAACTAGAGACACCTACAGGACCAGATTTGATGATTACAAACTACTGACAACAGTGTGTGCTTACACTAGGTGGAGAGTGCTTCAGCTGTGATTTTCTAGTAGTGGCGCCTAGGCCTTACGACATAATCTTGGGTATGGACGGGTTATCCACAGTCCTCGCTCAGATCCACTACATTAGGTGCAAAGTGTGGTGTGTCCACATGAATGAGACCATGTTTTCCTCCACCATAGAGAAGGGAACCATCACAAGATAGGATGGACTTACATAGTGGAGGGTGCATCCTGTAGAGACCCAAATCTTGAAATACATGGACATTACATTACTTTTGCGGAATACTAAATACATAATGAAAATAGATACACAACAACTGTAATATTTTTTTGTCTTTGGAAACTCGAAAAAAAAACTCTTAATCGTGGTGAAAGATCTTCAACATCTACAATAACGATCTTCCCCTTTTTGTTTTCTTACATAAGACCATTCTTTAAATCCCGGGGAAAAGAAAACATATAAAGGGTGAGCTCAAATGCTGAGTAAGGGTATGCATAGTGAACATAAAACAATCCATAAACATTTGAATGCAAAAACATGAACATAAAATATAAACATCATAATCATAAGCAACGACATAAATCTTGGAAGTATAGAAAGAATAGATCATAAAGAAACATCAGTCATGATAAAATAGAATGGTAATTAAACATGTAATTGTGAAATCCATTAAGCACATGTTATGATTTCCATAGTAGCTAAGGCATTGCTGCCAAGACCATCTTAGTGGACAAAGTCCCACTCTAAATTGAGTTCACACCTTGTTCCAGTCCTGTAACACTGAACTAGATTAACTTACTATTCCAACCATGTCCATCTCATGAGATATAAATATTTACCCAACGAATTGGAGGGAGATATAGGTCCCACCCATCTCATAATGATATCATTCTTACATGTGCGACAAAATAAACATAAAACATTCATCATAACCCTTAAAATTAAATGGGTTTCACAAACATCGTCCCATCATCACATAATCCATATAAAACAAATGGATATTTCATCATAAGAAAAGTGATACCATATAAATCATATAGAAATTATACATGAAACATACACATATGAAATAATGTCATCCTGGATGGAAATGGTTTTGATAAAACACTTGAAATGAATTCTTGAGGAAAATATCCTTTAATCTTTAAAATCATTTTCTTTTAACAAAATTCCATGAAATTTTAAAAGATTTTTTTTTTAAAATTGTCATAAGATCTTGTAGAGTAATCTTCATGAAAATGAGGTGTTATGTAACTGTAATAATCTGTTCATGCAGATTATGTTAAAAATAACATTCTTCTCGTACTTTTGTCGGAAAAGTTAAAAAGTTCCTCGTATTGAAAAAAAGAAAGATTCCTTCCATAAAATGTGGTAAAAGTAACAAAAAGGGTAAAAATGACTTTAAACATACATAGATGAAAAGTAAAAATTCTATGAAAACATTTTGAGAACATATGGACATGGATACTAAACATAACCCCAACAAATACTTACGAATAAACAATCTTAGATAAGAATGAGATTGGAATAATTATCCCTTACCTTATGTCTGATATGCTTCATATGTATCCTAACCTCTTGTATAATGATTTAAATAATTTCATGGACTTATTAAAGAATCATATTAATTGTTATTATATCATATATGGTTCAGTTAGGTATTTATATTATCCGTTCATTTGTCAATTTCATGTTAAAGTAGCGTTTTGGGTAAAATTGTTTCATTTATCATGTGTGTTTGGATTTGTTGTTCTTGATATTATTATTAATTATATCACGACTTAATTAATTACAAAATGTAAAACATGAATTATATATCATATATATTAATTATATATATATATATATAATAGATAGATAAATGATATTAAACACACCGTTCATGGAGACGGTAGGCCGTAAGTACGCATGAATGATGTTTTACATTCTTTATTGACTTGAATAGAAGTAAGTATATGCCATATATATATACACACATAAATACAGTAGATTCATTATGACATATATTTCATTATTATTCATTATATATACTTTATAATCATTCGTGAATGGTTAACATGGATAATGAATCTCATCGCGTCGTGGAGACGGTAGTCCTTACGTAGGCACAAGCGATGATATCATTCCCATGATCATGGAATTGTATTAAAGTGTATGTATAACATTTCAGAATAAATATCACTTTACAATAATCATATATGGTTATTTATTTACACCATTATACCCATCTAAGTAAGGTGGTTGTCAAAAACAGATTACACCACGGCGTGGAGAAGGTATTCTGTACGTATGCACGCGCGGTGATTTTGTTTTCTGTAGGATGGATAGAAGATGAAATAAGGTTGTTTCATATTTATAACAACATACGAGTATATAATTAATACTGATGTTATTACTTTATAATGAGACAGCTAAATAAGAAGAAGTAGAAGAAGAAAGAAACTTGAAAGAATCGGAAGAAGAGATTACCTCTTCTTCGACGCACCTCCCTTATGCTTCTTCTTAAGGAAGTAGAGTTGGTCTTTTGAGATTACCAGAACCTCTAAAATGTTGCTAGGGAAGTGGAGAGGAGAAATGGGCAGGGTTTGGCTGATATTAAAGGCTCAAAAGGGTGTGAACATAATAGGGAAGGGGTTCTCTTTTTATATGGGAGTAGAGGGGCACCTTTGGAAAAAATTAAAATGTTATTTTATAATAAAGTCATATTCGGTTTATAATAGCTCAAAAATGATTTATTTCTAATTTAATGTGGGTATGGGTCGAAATAATCTCGTCCAAAATATTTTATATAAGTTAAGGATACAATTTTAACCATATCATTTAGATTTAACTCTATGTTAAATAATTTTACTTTTACCGTGTCTTCTTGTTTTCTTACACTATTTGGTTAATAAACTTACTATAACAAGTCATAAGAACCCCAAGTGGTTTATTATTAATATATATATATTTATATAATTAATTTGGCCAAACCATTGATTTTAGGAATAAAATATCAATTAATAATATAATATTTGTTTTAAAAACTATTTTATGTCAATTTTGACACTATTTGGTAATTGATTTTTCTAAAAATCATAAAAGAATTATTACTTCGAAAAAAGTTAATTAAATCATTACTAAAATGTCACAGGAACCTAGAAAATTAGTTTTATTCATAAAAAGACTCAAATTACATTTATTTGGGTATTTATAATATCAATTATTTTAATATTTCATTATTTAGGTAATTACTGCATCACCATTGTGTCATAAATATCCCGAATTATTTAACGTCAAAAAATTATAAATGAAATTACATTAGTTATAAAACCTTTTATCTTTATAATGAATATTTATAGTCGAATTTATCTTATGAATAACCCTATATTAAAAATGAATTAGTTATTAAACTTCGATTTTAACTATTTTAACCCTTCTTTAAATTAATTAATAATAAATATCCTAATCTAATCCATGTAGACCTAAATGGTCATATTTTATTCCTAAGGTTGTTTTTGGTCGAATTAATGTTATCCAATATAATTAGGACATGTGTTTGGGTAATAATAATATCATTTTTACCCTTAATTACCGTATTTATTTCTAACCTTGGTAAATGAAAGTAAGAAGTTACTATTCACCAAAAATTATTTTCATCTCATTGAACCACATTTTAGTCCTTTATATTAACTGTTTCTCTCTGAATTTTGAAATTCCACTCACATAAGCGGTAAAATTACATTTTATGTGAATTTCCAAATTCTCCTAGGAGGTGTGTAAAAGACGGTGAAAATTTCAATAAAATTTATATATACCTAAAATTATTTAAAAATGAATCCAATGAATTACATTGAACATATATAGGTATTATGTATCAATTTTGACCTAAAATAAATTTAAATAAAATAAATAATAATTTAAATAAAAAGTCAGTTTTTAAATAGTAACCTAGTGTTTTCACTATTCATAAAAAATTGAAAGTTTTCAGAAAAATATCAAAAAATCACACTAGGATAATTTCAATATTTGGAATCCAAAAATGAAGTCCATTTCTAATGGTAAAATTTATAAAATTTAAAAAAGTGGGTAATACTATTAATAACAGCTAGTTTATATAACATATCGTTGTTTAGTGAAACTCGGTATTGCGTACAACACATGCTATCGTGGAAGGTCGCAATTGCATGTAATGAAAGCCAAGTTAGGGATGTGTGTAGTGAATGATCCTTTTTGTGTAGTGTACACACAAGATATCTATAAAATTAAAAAGAATATTTTTCATAAAATCTCGGGGTGTTACATTCTACCCCCCTTAAAATGAATTTCGCCCTCAAAATTCATCGGGGTTATAAATGGTTTACTACTTGAATGATTATTTAATAGAAACCCACATAGAAAAAAGAAATTCCAAAACCAATCTTTAAAAACAAAAGTGTGAAACATAACAGTTACCCAAATTAACTAATCACTGGGTTTCCACATAGAAGAACATAGGTGAAAATATGAATATGGAAGAGAAATCTAACCATCATGTTCTGATGGAGAGTGGTAGAGAACATGGCAATGAAAAATCCAACAATCACAAAGATATAGATTTGTGATTTTCTAAGGTACCATCTGATTCATTGGATATAAGGTCACTAGGAAAACATTTTTGGTTTTCAATATCACTTCCCTAAAGTTGATGAAATTTAAATTAGAAGAAATACTTTCTTGATTTTGGTACAGTATCACTGTTGGTCGTTCCGTGGAAAATTTCTAATTTATCTCTTAAACAAATGAAGTTGAATTTCTCATACGTCAAGTTTTAGCATATCATGTGAAAAAATATGGGTTGTTCCATCTGTCTCAAACAAAAGTTTATAAAACCTTATCAAAAATTCATAAGTTCATCTATAGAGAGAGTAATCATATATGGTTCCTAAAATGGGCTTATACTTCATATATCATACTTCTTAATATAATAAAATTGGTTTCTATTAAACAAGGACTTCGTGTAGGCCAGTGGTAGGCGATAAAGGCCTATCGCACTTCAGTTATGGGTTCGATTCACACAGCCTTGTCTGACGCAACGGGTTGTTTCCTGTCCTGCAGGTTGTCCATTTTCTAAAACTACATTATTTTGAAATTCCATAAATAATATCGAAAGAAAAACAAATTATAGCCATAAACAATTCTATCTGATTCCAAATTAATACAATCGAACCTTTAATCTTATCGAAAATACTTCTGTCCAATCTCATGGTGTAAAGAAAATGATTACTTGAGAGGTCCCATAACAAGTATGTGAATACCATCATTTATCCCCCATATATCATACGATATATCTTGTTGGTCAAATTCCAAACATTCTAAGGCCTTAATCATGTATTATCTTGAAAAATTAATACCCATTGATCCTTAGTAAAAACATGAATACAGTTAAAAGTTAACACTTTATACCTTCCAAAATCCCCAAAATTCTATTTACTCAAACCACGATATCACTTAGTCCTTATATCAATCATGAGTTCATGAATACAATCAAACATTTTATTTTCTCCTTATCCCTTCATTATGCTCATATCATCTTCTTTCCAAAATATTGGAATCAATTTTCGTGGTTATTGGTACCGTATTCTAATAGAAAACCACAATGGACCAATACACAGATATTTCAAAATTCCACGATACAATAAATGAGATACCATGATACTATTTTGAAATCCCATTACATAAACACTTTATCATTACACAACATCATTGTCATACTCAAAATCAAAAATAGTGATCGCATGTGACTTCCTTTATCCTTTTCCTTAAGAGGTTTCTCACGTTGATCATCATTAACAATTGGATTAGGGCATTGATTAGAATAATTCCCCATTTCCTTGCACTTGAAGCGTTGAAGTGTTTGTTGTGTGTTTTCGGTAGTATTTTCATTATTCACATTATTAGCAACCCTTTTTCCATTAATTTGAAACTCAGCTACTCAATGACCTTCTTTTCTACACTTAAAGTATTTTCTAGTCCCTTTAAGACGATCTCTACAATGCATCATTCCACACTTTGAGCATAAATAAACATCCATCTTCTTTTCACCATTATTTTGAGATTTCTCCTCCAACTCCATCTTATGTTTATTGTCAAAACCATGAGATGGATATGTTACACCAACATCTAGTTCTACCTTGATAGCACAACACACAATTTCTTCATATCTACTGAAGTCTCTTATAGCTAATGCCCTTCGAATAATTGGTTTTATGCCACTGAAAAAATGACCAACTTTACTTTTAGGTTGGATGATAATACCAAATGCATACCTTTAAAGTCTTGTAAAATTCACTTCATATGTACCAACAGATTCATCATCCTTCTTCGTAAGCTCAAGAAACTCTTTTTCCATATTTGTTCAAAAAATACGAGGGGAGAACTTACTAAAAAAGAAGTTCTTGGACTCATCCCATTCCATGGATTCAATTTCAACTTGGGGCCTTGTATTCTTAATTAGAGTCCACCATGGGTCTGCTTCACATTCTAAATGGTAAACAGATAAAATGAATTTTTCATGTTCTTAGCAGTGAAGTATGGAAAATATATTTTCAATGGTAATGATCCATTGTTCAGCAACAAGTGGAACATAAGACCCTTTCAAAGATGGTGGATGTTGCCTCATGAAGAACTCAATAGAAAATTGTTCCCTTCTATGATCATTTAAAAATCCTGAATGATTCATATCTTGTGTAAGTATAGAAATAAGATTTTTCACTCCATCTCCCATCACATTTGGTTGCTCGGGAGGACAATCATTAAATTGTCCATTACATTGATCAACATGGTTCTTTTGGGTTCCATCCATCGTCTAAAACCCAAAAAGAACAGTGTGAGAGGAAAAAATCATGCTAGGAAAACAACATAATAAAGAGGGAGTTCTATAAATATATAACATATTAGGTTTAATTATAATATATTTACCAAAATTATAAGACTATAACCTATACTTATACTTAACCTTAGGGACATCCCTAGACATACCTTAGAAGTATCTCTAGGGATCTCACTAATGTTTTCGCATCCTAGTTTCCAAAGGTTAACTAAACCATTCCCCTAATACCAACTATAGAGACCCAAAGCTTGACGTACATAGACATTACATTAATTTTTCGGAATACTTAATACATAACGAAAACAGAAACACAAGGACCGTAATAGTTTAGTGTCTTTGGAAACTCGGAAAATAATATTTTAATCGTGGTGAAAGATCATCAAAATCTCTCGTAAAGATCTTCCCCTTTTTGTTTTCTGAACTAAAACATTTCTTTAAATCTTGGGGAAAATAAAACATATAAAGGTTGAGCTCAAATTTTCAGAAAGGGTAAGCATAGAGAACATAAAACAATCCATAAACATTTGAATGAAAAAACATGAACATAAAATCTAAACATCAAAATCATGAGCAACGACATAAATCTTGGAAGTACACAAAGCATAGATCATAATGGAATATTAATCATGATAAAATATCATTGTAATAAAACATTTAATCATGGAATCCATTAAGAAAATGTTATGATTTCTATAGTAGCCAAGCCATTGCTACCAAGACAATCTTAGTGGACAAAGTCCCATTCTGAATCGATTTCACTCCTTGTTCCAGTCCTGTAACTCTGAACTGGATTACCTTACCGTTCCAGCCATGTAAATACCATGAGATAGAAATATTTACCCAATTAATTGGAGGTAGATATAGTTCACACCCATCTCATAATGAAATCATTCTTACTTGTGCCACAAAATAAACTTAAAACATTCATCATAACCCAAAAAATAAAATGGGTTTCAAAAACATCATCCCATCATCACATAATTTATATAAAACAAATGGATATTTCATCATAAGAAAAGTGATACCATGTAAATCATAGAGACATTATAATTGAAACATACACATATGAAATAATGTCATCTAAGATAAAAAATGGTTTTGATAAAACATTTGAAATGAATTCTTGAGGATAACATCCTTTCTTCTTCAAAATCAATTTCTTTTCACAAAATTCAATGTAATTTTAGAAGAAAATTATTTTGTTAATAATATTCATAAAATCATGTAGAGTAAGCATCATTAAAATGAGGAATTATGAAACTGTAAAAACCTGTTCACGCCATATAAATTAAAAATAGCATTCTTCCTGTACTTTTGTTAGAAAAGTCAAAAAGTACCTTGTATGGTAAACAAAAGAAAGATTCCTTCTATACGATGTGGTAAAGGTAATAAAAAAGGGTAAGAATGACTATAAAATTACTTGTAAGAAATTTAAACTTTTTATGAAAACATTTTGAGAACATATGGACATAGATAATAAACATAACCCCAGTAAATACTTACGAATAAATAATCTCGGATAATAATGAGATTGGAATAATTATCCCTTACATTATGTTCGATCTGCTTCATATGTATCCGAACCTCATGTATAATGATTTAAATAATGTCATTGACTTATTAATGAATCATATTAATTGTTATTATATAATATATGGTTCACTTAGGTATTTATATTACCCATTCATTTGCCAATTCAATGTTAAAGTATCGTTTTGGGTTAAATTGTTTCATTTATCGTATGTGTTTGGACTTGTTATTCTTGGTATTGTTGTTACATATATCAGGATTTACTTACTTCCATAATTTAAAACATTATTAATATATCATATATATTCAGTATATATATATATTTAATAGATAGATAAATGAAATGAAACACACCGTTAATGGAGATGGTAGGCCGTACGTACGCATGAACGCTGTTTTTCTTTCTTTATTGACGTGAATGGAAGTAAGTAGATGACATATATATATATACATAAATAAAATACCTTAATTATGTAATATATTTCATTGTTATTCATTATATATACTTTATAATGATTCTTGAATGTTTAACAAGGAGAATGAATCTCATCGCGTCGTCGAGACAGTAGTCCATACATACGCACGAGCGATGATATCATTCCCATGATCGTGGAATTGTATTGAAGTGTATGTATAATATCTCAGAATCAATATCACTTTTCAATAATAATATATGGTTATTTATTTACACCATTATACACATATAAGTACAGTGGTGTTCGAAAAAAGATTACACCACGGCGTGGAGATGGGATTCTGTACGTACGCACACGCGGTGATTTTGTTTTCCGTAGGATGGATAGAATGTGAAATTGGGTTGTTTCATATTTATAATAACATTTCAGTATATATGAAATACTTATTATATTAATTTATAATGATACAACTAAAGAATAATAAGTAGAAGAAGAAAGAAACATGAAAGAATCGGAAGAATAGATTACCTCTTCTTCGATGAACCTCCTTTAAGCTTCCTCTTATGTAAGTAGAGTTGGTCTTTTGAGAAGAACAGAACTTCCATAATGTTTCTAGGGAAGTGCAAAAAAGAACTGGTCCGGGGTTGGCCGAGAATCAAGGCTCAAAGGGGTGTGAAGAGAAGAGGGAAGGGGTTCCCTTTTAATAAGGGAGGAGAGGGGAACCTTTGGAAAAACTAAAAATATTATTTTATAATAAATCCATATTCGGTTTATAATATCTCCAAATTGATTTATTTATATGATAAAGTGAGTATGGGTCTAAATCCTCTCAAAAAATAGATTTTATACATGTTTAGGTAAAAAATTTAACCATATCATTTAGATTTAACTCTAAGTTAAATAATTTAACTTTTACTGTGTCTTCTTGTTTTCTTACACTATATGGTTAATAAACATACTATAACAAGCCAAACGAACCGCAAGTGGCTTATTATTAATATATATATCCTTATCTAATTCATTTGGAAAAACCATATATTATTAGGAATAATATAACAATTAATAATATAATATTTGTTTTAAAAACAATTATGTCAATTTTTACACTATTTGGTAATTGATTTTTGTGAAAATCATAATAGACTGATTAGTTCAAAAAAAGATAATTAAATCAATACTAACATTTCATATTAACCTATAAAATTATTTTAATTCATAAAAAGTCTCAAATTACATTTATTTGGGTATATATAATATCAATTATTTTAATATTTCATTATTTTGGTAATTACTGCATCACCATTGTGTCATAAATAACTTGAATTATTTAATGTCTAAAAATTAAAAGTAAAATAACATTAGGTAGGAACTATTTTTATATTTATATTTCATATTTATATACTAATTTATCTTTTTCATAACCTTATATTAAAAATGAATTAGTTATTAAACATTGATTTTAACTATTTTAACCCTTCTTTAAATAAATTAATAATAAATGTCCTAATCTATTACCAGTAGATATAAATGGTTATATTTTATTCCTAAGGGTTTTTTGGGTAGAATTACACTTATACAATAGAAATTGGTCATGTGTTAGGATAATAATAATATCAGTTTTACCCATAATTACACTATTTACCTTTAACCGTGGAAAATAAAAGTAAAAAGTTACTATTCACCAAAATTATTTTCATCACATTGAATCACATTTTATTCCTTTATATTAACAATGTCTCTCGGATTTGCAAAATTCCACTCACAAAAGCGGTAAAATTATGTTTTATGTGAATTTCCAAATTCTCCTAGGAGGTGGGTAAAAGATGGTGAAAAGTTCAATAAAATTTTTATATATATAAAGTTATTATAAAATTACTCCAATGAATTACATTGAACATATATAGGTATTATGTATCAATTTTCACTAAAAATAAATTGAAATAAAATCAATAATTATTTAAATAAAATTCGGGTTTTAAATAGTAACCTAGTGTTTTCACTATTCATCAAAAAATTGAATGTTTAAAAAAAATAAAAAAACTTCACTGTAGGATAATTTTGATATTCCGAATCTAAAAATGAAGTCCATTTAGAAATATAAAATTTATAAAATTTTAAAAAGTGGGTTTTACTATTCATAACGACTAGTTTATATAACATATCGTTGTTTAGTGAAACTCAGTATTGCGTACAACACACGCTATCATGGAAGGTTGTGATTGCGTGTAATGTAAGCCAAGCCAGGGATTCATGTACTTCAAGATCCTTTTTTTGTAGCATACACACAAGATATCAATAAAATTAAAAATAATATGTTTCATAAAATCTCGTGGTGTTAAACATCCAATCACACATTTTTTGTCTAGCCTTACCCTCAGATTGGTTGATGTTGAGTGTATGAGCTATCTTGTAGTGGTTGACCAGTACGTTGATGTTTTTCCTGAAGATGGTCTAGGTATACCTCCATGTAAGGATGTGGACTTTTATATCGACTTATACCCTCAGATGACACCAATATCTACACTAGCATATCAAATGGATCTCACGGAGCATCGAGAGTTGCATGTATAGCTGGAGGACTTGTAGGGAAAGTGGTTCATTAGGCCTAGTGTTTCTCCATGGGAAGCCCTAATTTTGTTTTCCAAGAACGCGGATGGGGGTTTGAGAGTCTGTGTGGACTATCAGTTATTTAACTAGGTGACTTTGAAAAACAAATACCCACTCCCAAGGATTGACGACCTCTTTGATCAGTTGAAGGGAGCACGGTGGTTTTGGAAGATAGACCTTAGATAAAGCTATCACCAGCTCAGGGTATGAGATGGGGATGGGTAGAAGATGGCCATCAGATGTTGGTATAGCCATTATGAGTTCATGGTTATGCCATTCGACGTGGCCAACGACACAACAATGTTCATGGGACTCATTAACATGATCGTCCATCCATACCTCGATCGCTTTGCGGTAGTCTACATCGACGACATATTGATATACTCAGCTAAAGAGGAGGAGCATGCCTATCATGTATAGATAGTTCTGGACACACTCCGAGAGCACCATCTTTATAGTAAGCTCTTGAAGTACCGGTTCTGGATTCGAGAGGTTCACTTTCTATGACACGTTTTCTTGGAGGCTGGAGTTGCGGTGGATCCAATGAATATTGAGGTTTTTCTTCCTTGGGAGCCACCCAGGAGTGTGATGGAGGTGCGGAGTATCCTGGGATTGGCCGGTTACTACCAAAGGATTGTTCCTGACTTTTCCAGAGTTGTGGCACCCTTACCAGTGTTAAAGAAGAACGGGAAACCCTTCACGTGGTCAGATATATGGAAGAAGAGTATCCATGAGATAAGGAAGAGACTGATGAGTGCCCCCATTTTGGTGCTACTGGAGGAGGGCATTGGGTAGGTATTCAACTACGACGCATCAGGGACCGGGCATGGATGTGTCTAGATTCATGAGAAAGTAGTGATTTCTTATGGTTCTCGATAGATAATACAATGACGTAGGCTTGAGTTCCTACAAGAATATGACTTTTCGATTGTCTATACTCTTAGGATGGGGAAAATAGTAGCAGATGCACGCATTTGGAGATCTAGTATACAGTTGCTGAGTGATGTGACATAATAGTTAAATGATTTGCAGATATCCTATGTGGACCGAGATGGAGTATCTTGTCTTTAGTGTCTTACAATCACTCCACAAGTCCATCAGCAAGTGAGGGAGGCGTGACTTGGGGACATTGACTGTGAGGTTTGACGTGCTCAGATATCCACAGTACAGAAACCTGATAGATTTATAGAAGGTTAGAGGCATATCATTCCCTTCATAGGAAATATTAGGGTACCAGTGGCTCTACAAGAGGAAGTGTTGAGGGTGTTACATACATCCCCTATTGTTGTACATCTAGGAGTCCCAAAGATGTATCAGGACCTCTAGCGTCAGCACTCATGTCCAGGAATGAAGAATTTAGTTGTAGAGTTTTTCTCATGGTGCCTCACTTGTCAGCAATTGAAGTCAGATGATCATGTTCAAGCAGGTGTAGTTCATCCACTATAGGTACCATAGTGGAAGTGGGATGCAATTTCCATGGACATCGTGAAAGGAAATACACACACTTCCAAGGGACATGATTCTATCTGGATGATCGTGGATCGAATCATCATGTCAGCCCACTTTATACCAATTAGATAGTAGAATGAATATAGTTCTTGGGACGCCTCTGCCTATAAGAGATTGTACGGCTTGATGGGGGTGAAATCTACTGTTGTCTCTTATCGTGATACAAATTTTAAATCCCGACTATGGAAGGGTTATAAAGAGGCTTTCGAGACACAGCTTCAGTTGAGCACCGCCTTCCATCCTCAGATGGATGTTTTGATAGGGCGGACCATTCAGAATCTCAAAGACACATTGCGTGCATGTGTCCTCAATTTTGGCTATAGCTATGAGGATCACTTGCCCATGGTGGAGTTCGCATAAAAAAACAGTTATCACTCCACCATCTGTATGGAACCATTCGAGCCATTGTACAGTCAACCATAAAGATCACCTCTGTGCTGGAATTACCCAGGGGATTCAACACTCTTGGGACCAGAGATGGTACAAGCTGTCACAGAGAAGGTTCATATCATTTCGTAGTAGATGAAGACTGCACAGAGCAAGAAAAGGTCGTATGATGATATGAAACAAAGACATATAGAGTTCGAGGATGGTGACCATGTCTTTCTACTGGACTCACCTCAATGAGGTTTGTGGAGATATGGCCAAGGCAGAAAGTTATCACTGAGGTTCATAGGGACCTTCCGGGTCCTTAGTAGAGTAGTTTAGGTAGCATACTACCTAACCCTGCCACCATAGTTGGGGAAGATTCCTGACGTCTTCCACGTATCATAACTGAAGTGATACGTGCATGACCCATCTCACGTTGTTGACCATGACGAGCTGGACATCAAATATAGGGGGACGTTTTTGGAGGTTCCAGTAGAGATTGAGGATTGACAGGAGAGAGTCCTACATTGGCGATCGTTACCTCTGGGACATGTATGTTGGTAGTATGAGAAGATCCGGGAGAGCATATGAGAGAGAGAAGCTCATATTCGTGCTCAGTAGCCCCACTTGTTTCCCTATTATGTGTTGTGCCATTTACGGACACAACGCCTTGAGGTGGGGAGAATGTAACAAACCTGAATTTCCATGTAATTTTGTTAATTAAATGGAAATATTTTGTGTTTGTGATAATTGATGGTGCATGATTCTGGGTCCCCGAGTTCCCGAAATGAATTTCAGAACTTTTTTTAGGTACGTTCATTAAACGTGCGATTGGTGTTTTGTATCTATCATACCAGGGATTTGAATTGAAATACGATGACACCTTTGAACTCACAGAGCTGATTTTCGGTCAAGGATACCATCACCTTGAACTGAGTTGGTTGAGGGTGGATGTTATTTTTTCAGATTTTTTTGGGAGAGTTAAAAATAATAATTAAAATAGAACAACAACTACTTTTTATTGAAACCACCTTTTTTAATTTTGGTGGTGCGGACAAACCGAACGTTCTTATTTAATGGGAGGTGACTCTTGGTTTCTCACCTATCTTAATGATCCCACTTAATTGGTTTAATTTACATAACATAATAAAGTGTCTCCTCACATTTCATGAGGTTGGAGTATTGTTGGTAAAGGGGATCCATTGAAGAATCACCCACTCCAATGAAGAGCATCCTCTGGATCAAGAACAGAGAACCGAATGTGGAGTGTGTTGCTGGAGTGATAGACCCCGACCATACCATCATCATCTCCTTTCTCTCGACACCTCCAACAAATAATCTAGGTAGGGGTGTGTTTATGATTATTCTTCATTAATTTATATGTGGAATATTTATCCTCGATCCGAATGCATCCCATATAACATGAAGGGTACATGCCGAATGAACACAGCCTGATCCCTTTGTATCTTCAGTGTTGATAAGTTCTTCACAGAATAGTAGAATGGAGAACGACGCTTGCAAATAACAAGGTGGCGGTCGTCACTCTAGCTAGTCGTGACAGCGGTGGTAGCGCAACCGCACCGCTAGAGGAGGCCATGACCCGTCAGCCACGATGAAGATGGATGGTGGATGGTGGCTGGAATGCAGGCCGGTCATGTGGAGGCAAGACACCCATCTCCTAGGGCGGCCATGGTTTGGGTAGGTGGCACACCGAGATTGTGGGCGACACCCAGCCAGTTGCGGAGGACATAGACTCCATTGTGCTGCTGGGAGGAGAACATACCAGGGATCCGGCCGGCTGCATCGCGCCTAGGGGGACCACTCTGGTGGGTCCCACAAAGTAGCCATATGGTCTACTTAACCATTTTGGAAAACCATGGGGCTTCCATTGGGTGTTAGCAAGGGGGGACCCTAGAACAGCGGGCCACCCGGCAGTAGGTCGCACCGCAATCCACCACCTTCATGGGGTGGGATGGACCCAAACTAAGTTGGGTTCATCTGAACCATGTTGGATGGGGTTGGTCCGTCCAGGTCGGGCCGGACCCAGACCCATCTGGACCCAGATTCTATTTTGCAGCTAAATCTTGAGAATCAAGCATCCGTTTGACGAACCTTGTATGACTCCAGAATCCTTTGATCGATATGGTTATTTTGGTATAATCAACCTGAGTTTGATAAAGTTGGGGTATAGCCGGGTTGGATCGAATTCAAATCCAACTGGTCCCTCAGAATGGAAATGTTAATTATCTACAGACCAGTCATTCGATTGAAGCACTGTCAGTTTCATTGGGTCCCTAATGACGTTTCGGACCTTTGGTATAATTCTTAGTGGGACTTCGTGGATGTGGATGTATCAGCTGATGGATTGAGGAGAGGAACCTACCAAAATCAAGCAGGCTTAATTCGAGAACCTAGTGGACGACTGTATTTGAGGAGTCTTTAGATCCTATGTGGGCCAAATATGGATCCTCTCTTGGTCAGCTCTCAGTGTTCTTGTGTGGGTCAGGGTATACCATTACTTTGTGGTTCATCTCTAGATCCTATGTGGGTCATCTTCATATCCCGTGTGAGTTATATTGGATCCTGTGTTCGTCAACAGTAGAGCCTATCGATGAAGTAAGATGATCTAGAAATACAACTATTTATCTATACTTCCATGCATATCTTATACCCAATGTGATATGAGTCTTTACAAATTTGGTACACATCTGAGAGGTAATACCTTTGTGGTATTCTTATTTGCGGCGTTACCATTGTGGTAATATCCTTCATGGTGATACCTTTGGGGTATTCTTCAATGAGGTGTTAGCTTGGTGGTACTTAACATTGTGGGGTTACCTATGTGGTATTATTTCCTTCATGGAACTATTGATCATTTGGATAAAGAGTTCGTTCTTTTGTTACCTTTAGAATGAGATGGTTATACAAGATGACTTAGGTATATGTATGGTTATAAACATAAGTAGGGTTGACTGTTTCTTCCATGATTTGTGATTGTGGTATTGAATCCTGGTAATCCTTTGTGGATTCTGAGAGACCTTAGAGGGTTTCATGGTCCCTACTGAGTATTTTTATACACACCCCTGTACAGTCTATCCCTGCACCTTGCTATGTCTTGTACATATGACGGACAATGCTGATCGAGGTCGAGGGTACTAGGGTTAGAGGCTTCTTGTGATGGACATTAGAGGAGGCATACCATAGAGATGACCATTCTAGAGTTGTACCTACCCTTTAGGTAGGATCTTTGGTGGGTGTTCGTATGAGCTATTTTTCAGTTTACATGTACTATCCAGTTTTTCTTATACTTTCTATTTGTTCTTGTATTTAGGACCATTTACATATTGTACTCACTCTATTTACTATATAGTTTACCTACTGCCTTTATCTTGTTGTGTTCTTTGATCGTAAGTTTTTTCCAGTTAAAAATGAAATGTCTTCCCAGTTTTAGAGATTTTACTTTCTGGTTCTAGTCTCCAGCCCCGGGACTATGGAATTTGGACTTGGGGTAGACACGACACTTGCCCCGAGGGATGGATCGTAACATATCGGGTCTAGATTGAAGATATAGAATAGTAAAAATGAACTCCATATACGTATGGTTTGAACATATGATTGGAACTATCCGAGAACAACATTTATCATGAATAATTACATCACCTGATACATTGTGATGCTAGGATTTTTCATTTTTTGACTAGTGTCATATATCAATCACCACAATCATGTTCATCCAGGAATTTTAGATTAGTGTTGAAGTCGTATTTCACAATATATTTTGGGATTCCTCATGTATCACATGTTAAAAAATCACATGTAGATTAATAATCATTTAATATATCCCTCATCTCTCAAGAAGATCATGGACTATGTATTCTCTAGGAGCCATGGATTCCATTCAAGTTAGCGAAACTGGGACATGTATAGGACAATTAACCATGTCCTTGTCCCTTGATGTTCAACTGCAAAACCATGTTTGAGTATCATGGAATTAATCTATATAAAAAAATATTTTCAGGACATTATAATGCATGACATATGGTCCAATTTATAAGTCATAAAATTTATTAGAGTAGGCTACCCTTTCCATGAATCAATGCTAGTGGATAATAGTTCACCTCTATATCAGATTAGTGTCGGGAAATTATTTTTTCCTATGTATGATCCTGATTTAAATTGGGGAATGCTTTACTTACTTTTATTATGCGACTATCTGTGAAAAACAAATATGAAATTCCACTCTTCCCTCTATACGAGTCAGATCTACATAGAGGGATCTACATAAATGAGATGATTATGGAATGATTCATGGACTTAAAATATTCATAAGTAAATACAAGGATTCCCAATAATATTAATTAAACATATCTTTGTTTAAATATGGTCTATTCATATAGAATCACTTGACATATGCATGATCCAGGTCAATATATGGCCCACTTACGCATGAGATAAATTAGTGAAAGATGGGCCTAGAAATATTGCTACCAATCAATAAAAATGTGCACAGATAAATGGAATTTTCTATATTTAAATTCATATGACTAGTAAAATGTTACCCCAAAGTCATCTTTCACAATTTCATGTATGTTATTACATAAATTATACATGATGTCAAATTTTTATGAATACATCCTTATCAGTTTTGATTAACCAAAATGAAAAATACCTAACCACTCTTCTATAGTAAATTGTGAATACCATCAACCATCATCCTTACTTATAAAAAGAACACAAATCTTGACGTTGGTTAACTGGAGTTCAATGTGCTTTCTTTACCTTTTAAGCACATCAACCCATAAATAAAACATCATTTCACGAGTGCCTTAGGTTTCTAAAAACCCATCGCAGGCCCAAGAAAGGATAATAGATCTATATGTTTTGAAATGAAATAGATGAATCTACATAAGTTACATGAACTACCAAATAAAGTCATCTTGACCCTATTAGAATGGATTTTTTTATCCTTGTTGGCACATACTTCACCATGGATGAACCTAGCACCTTATGGCGTTTTGGGTCATCCCCTGCATGTTTTCCCCATAAAATTACTCATGAATTCCGAAACATGATGCATGATTTATAACATTTTCACATCCTGATCAAAATGGTGATGGATTACTCTTAACCCTTGCTATCTGAGTCAGATTATTGGTTAATATTCCCCTGAAACATGGTCCACATGCATCACCACCTTAAACTACATACACATTGAAAAATATTCACTCCCTTAGTCATTATATTTTTATGGTGAAATTAAAAATACCCTAAACTATTGGTGAAGGTGAAAAAAAATTCAATATGAAAACACACAAAGGGTGTCGTAAGAAATAGTCAAATCTTTGAACATTAAACTCTTAATCTCTTATGTTTTGGAAAACGTTTAAGCTCAAATAAATAAGGAATAAATCTAATATTTCCTACTATGTGGTCTTGTAAAAGTCAATCCATGCTCATTGGACACCCTAGTCCTAGAAAAATTTGGAATCATAAATTTCCACATCTCCTTAATATGGTATATTAATGTCTAGGTGGTGGGGTGGATTAATAATTCATGAATATTATGTTTTACATAAAGAAAATTCATTAATTTAATGGTTTATTTGAAACAACCAATACATTGAGTCGATATCCTTCTCTTGGAAGCCCATAGACCATGGGTCCCTTACTATTGTTTATTCTTCATAGAAAATTGTTACCAGTGAAAAATTATTCTAGAAGGACCCCTAAACTAATCTCTAGATAATTTTTCCACAAAAATGGATTTTTTCGAAGAGTATTGTTCCCAAAGAAGATCACTCCCAAAATTACATGAATAATTTTCCTAACATCATCAAATATGGGCTTCCACCCACACCAATGGTTGAGTTATACACATCAGTTCCCACCTCCAATTAATTCATATATTCTTAAAATAGGATTTACAATCCTCAGAACAATACCATTCAACTAGATTCAACATCCTTTTTGTTACTTCATCATGTATTATACCCATTCAAAAATATGAAATGAAAAACTCAAGTCCATATCCTTTTGATTCCCCACAGTATGTGACTTGAAACCGCATGTTGTATGGACCAAGCCTCCCATCTAAAATCTAGACAGCCCTAAAGAGATGGATCCCCTTTGGATAGAATTCTCACCAAAATATCATCCATCATCCAAACAATTTTGGCATCTATAAAAATTTCCTAGCCCTTGTAAAAGGGTTGGGTAATCGATACATAACCATGAATATAAGCCTTAAGGGACCATGGAAAAAGGCTTCTATCCTACCAAATGGAGGAATCTTATCCATACACGAAAGGAACCCTATTCCTAGTGAGCCCAAGTAAATCCATTGTAAAAAATAGTACCTTAGAATTTTTGGTTCATCCCTAGAATGTATTCCCCATTACATAATAATTAATTCAGGATTTGTGACACATGATTGAATAAACACATACTCCAATTATCCAAATTGATTTCACTTTTTATATATTTCTACCATCCAAAAAATATTTTAAGGGAGGGATGAATGTTGTCATGACCCATCATTTACATTCATACCTAATGTTTTTTAAAATAATATAGTGTCCACAATCCTTCATGATAATTTATTCTTCATAATATTAATTAAGAAAATGTGGCTTCCAAAAACATCAAGTAGACTCATTCTTTAGATTCCAAAAAGTTATTTTTTTCTCTCAAACCATTCGTTAAAAACCATCCTCCACTACCAATATATTTTATAATATAGAATACCCTAAAATAAATTAAAATTATTTTTACACTATAATGACATAAACTAATGCTATAGATGGTCTGAGATAGATAACCCTAAACAAAAACTGTAGATAGAGAAATCTAGAAGACTCTAAACAACAACAGTAGAAGGTCCCAGATAAAATAAACTAAACTATAGTAGAATATGGCCTGAGGTATATGTAGTTAGACTAAAACACATAATATTTTCTAATTTTAATTTTATAAAGAACCCAATTAATGGAGACACAATTCCTACAAGTTAAAAAACTGAAAATAGATCCCTATAAAAAAGTCGTGTATCTGATAGCAAGACATGAAATTTTTGTGGTCCAGAAAATAAATATAATTTCTTAATGGAAAAAAGAATAAAACTATTATACTAGTAACCTCTATGATGGATGCCTGAGGAAAATCAATATCTATTCTAGTTAATATTTCCTTATAAAACACCATGTTTTTATGATTTTTTTTATTTTTTAGTGATGAAATAAGATTTCATTGATGGATTGGTTTGAAAGATACACCACATTATGCATTCAAAACATGAAACATTGAAACAATAATGTCATAAACTGAATTATATATAGTATTTTGTTATGCACAATACCACGTTCTTTTGATATCATGTATTTCAGGCAAGACTGAGTTTTATTGGAATATAATATACTATCAATATTGTTATATATTATGATAGTTATAAACAAAATGTTGGTATGGAATGTATGAAAATTATTAATTGAAGTAGTAAAATACTATTTACACGTTTTTGAATAATTCATTGGTGACCAATTATTATAAATGACAAGAATCCATTCTTATGATAAAAGGAAATATTTTTATGAATGACTATTTTAATGCACAAGTATGTTTTATATCAAAAAAAATAACTTAATAAAAATTTTAAATTAATTTTATGTAATTATTATATTATACGCTAAATAAAATTCTTAACATTTATATTATATTTTATTAGTCAATAGTTAATAATAAATAAAACTTTATTCTTAAAACCTTATTTAACTAAATACCATGTAGTCACTATTATTTGGTGGATTTATTTTAAATATAATTTCTTCCCCATTAGAAAATTATTTTGAGAAAATAAATATTATTTTGAAAGTGTAATTTCAAAATTATATTTGGTTTACGTTTTGGTATTTTTTGAGAATTTTCACTTATTGAATAAAAGTAAAAAATAATGAATTTTAATTTTAAACTACCTAATGGGTTAAATATTTTATAATTCGTAATTATATTTAAAAAATTTATTTAAGTCAACATTGTTCGATTATATATATATTAATCAAATTTAGTTCATCGTATAAATTTTATATTTAAATTTAATATAATCATGCTTTACACATTTGTTTTTTCAACTTTAAAAACACATTTTTTCAACAATTCTATGGGATTAATTTTAAAATAATTTATGCCACTAATGGGTTTTAAACATGGTAAAGTTGGTTCCATATTTTGAATAATAATAATTTATAATGTCAAATATGGAAAAAATTGTTCTTTTACCAATGTTATTAGTGAAATAAATTAAAAATAATTACAATGAAAAAGGTAAAAACAATATTATTTAGTTGTTCAACATAGAGTATATGGTGTAAAATGACCCAAAACCTGTCCAAAACCCATTTATGGGCCGTAGGTTTACCACATTCCTACTATGATTTAGATTTTTTTCATTATTTTATCCACATTAAATGGAAAAATCATTGGGGAAATTCCCTCTTTCAAAAATTGACAAGTGCACCACTCACCTCCTTTATAAAAGGCCAACCCCACTTCCACTATATTAAAACCATTAAAAACTAGTTCCCCCAAAAACAAACCAAATATAATCTCCACTTTCCTATTCTAGTCCTATAAGCCATAAGTTATCCATAAATCCAACTAGGTTAGTCCTTTGGTGCAGAAAAGAGGAGATATCCGAAGAAGAGGTAACATTATACAACATACATTTTTCATTTATTTCATCCAAAAACCCCTTAACTTGTTTTTATAAATTATTATATAACAACAAAATTATCATCATTATTCTTTTTTTTATGTAAATGTTTTTACATACAGAAAATAAACTTCCATCAAATGGTTCACGAAATCATCATTCGTGCATACAATAGTTTACAGCCTCGTGAACTAATGTCATTCATTTTTTTATTACCAACTTTCAAGGTTAGGAGTAATAGTGGAAATACATTTTATAAATCATTTTAATTATATTGATGAGTTTATTATGATAATGTTATTTTTATATGTCACATCCGATTATTCTTTTTATTTATTGGTAAAAAGATAACGACATTCATGTGTACGGTCGACTATCATCTCAATAAGCAATAGGATTTGTTCACACATTACATGGAATGTATAAGGGATTTATTTAATAAATATTTTGATAGATATTAAAAAATAATAATTCTATAATCATAATTTCCTATAACTTTTATATCATTAAATTTGACAATAAAATGTAAACATCATTCATTCGTCTGTATGGCCTACCATCTCCATGAATGATATATTTTATTTAAAATTTATATAATTTATATATTATTATAAATAAATATACTAAAAATATATTATATTTAAATCATTTTTATCATTATGGAGATGATAAAACAATGATAAAATTAATATAAAAAATATTACAAATCAAAACATATACAAAAGACAATAAAGTTGTCAGCTGAAATATAACATTAACATTAAATTGTTAACAAAAATTTAATAAAATTTTATTTTAAAATCATAAAAATAATTATATAAATACATATGGTCTTATATGTTATTTATAATAAAATAATATTTATTATATGCGATGATTGAACTATTACAATGAAATTCAAGTATAAAGGTAATAAGTTTCAATTTCACTTTTATTTTCGATGTGACACAAGTCATGTTCACCACTTATTTAATGTATGTATAATGTATATAATCCATGGATGTATTTTATGATTCATATAAATAGAAATTTTGGTATTTTGAAATTCATTTTATGATATCTAGTTTATTTCATTTATTACTAAAATGTTAATAAAGCGATAAGGGAATTTTGTGTCAATTTACCTTCTTTGAGACACATGTTATATTTTTCACCTATACTATTTTAAAAGGTGCATATAATTCCCTTTTGGAATGGTATATAATTAATCAAATTATTTTAATGATATTTTATGTTTTATGTTATGATATTATTTTATGTTGACTATGATTCAAGTTTACCAAATTGGTAATAGTCAATTTCTACAATATCACAATTTATTGGGAATATTTTTGTTTATTCATCAATTGAATAAATATTTCTATAATTATAAAAAAATTTATTCTTCTTTGTTAATTCTAGATATATTCAGGTAATGTTATAGTATTTCCACTCTTTGGTTCTTAAGATAAATAATAAAACATTTTTTAAAAAAAAATGTATCCCTTATTTGTAATAGGTATAATGAATGTTCATTTATCATGTATGACATGTACAGATTTGTTCATCATCATGATTATCAGTTCATTGTCACTTCCTTTTCATATTTACAAATTTATTTTTTTATAGAAAACTTTTTCCTAATAATTTTTAAATACATTTTTTTTGGTTTTTTTAATAAAAAAAAATTCAAAATGGTTTTATGTTTTAAAATTAATTTTCCATGGAGAATGAATATTTTTTGGTAGAACATTTTTCATTGATATTGAAAGATTATTTTTAATCTATGATAAAATCATTTGATATCATTTATGTTTAGTTGGGATATGATCAAAGGACACATTTACTATTCTTATTTAAACAGTTTATGATTTATATTTCATGTTTTTTATGAAATGTTTTTATCTTCCCTGGGTTATGCCATTATAATTTGATTATGAAACCTTCTTATTTTTATGGGTTCTACTACGTTAAAAATTTTATGACACCTGACCATTTTCAATATTATATGATATGATTTAGGTTTATGATATCCATTTCATTCTATAGTTTATGATATAATGAAATTTTAAATCATGTGGGAAAATTTATTAATGATTTCATTCCATGTTATGTGGGACCTATATCTCCCTCAAATTCATTGTCTATTGATAAGTGTATTATGAGCTAAAAGGAAACATGGGTGGTTTGAAAAGTACTAAAAATCAGGGTATATGGGACTCTCTCTCAATCCCAAGACAATTAGATAGATGATATGTCATCATAATCCCACAACAAGAGGTTTCATGTAAGGTCATCACAAGCCAACAATAAGAGGGCACACAAGAGATCATCTATTGCCTAATATAAGAGGGTACATGGGAGGTTATCTCAAGCCTAATGAAGGTACACTTGTTATTATTCCTAGTAAACATGTTATTAATGTGTTTTTATATAGAATTTATATAATATTTTCTATGATTATGTGTATGCCACATATTCTATGTATTATGCCACTATCTTAGTCTCATGGATCATTTCCTTTGATAATCTGACAATTAATTTCTTATGAGTCTCTAATATTTATTCAATCGTACAATATTATGACCATTGATATGAATGATTTTATTTTCAAATAATAGATTCATTATCTCAGGCTCTTATGATCATATTATTCTTACATATCTCTATTGTTTTCCTTTACTAAGAATATGATCACACCATTTATTTTCTCCCTTTCCCTAGATTTTTAAGATTGGTTTTATGTTATAGTACTTACATGGTATATCTTTTTGTGAGATATTTAATATCTTTCAAAAAATTAGAAGAATGGGTTCCTTTTTTCCAAATGCACTGAACTATTATGGACATCAAATTCCTTTTTAAAAAATATAATGTGTATTCATATAAAAAATGTAATATCCATGTATGACATTCCTGGATCACTATAATTTCTAACAAAGGAAATAATTGGTCAAAACCTGGAAAATAGGATGAGAAAACATTGGTTAATTACATATGTATATTTCTAAGTATATTCATAGTGATGTATTTAAGGATTAGTCTAAAGATGAGTCAATGTATATGAAACTATCGTGGAATTATAATAATGGATAGAGCGATTGGAAATCTAGAAATAAATCCCATTCTAGATACTACATGTATTTTTGGATCTATCTGAGATTTACATCGTGGTAACAATAATGAAAAAAAATTCGGGATCTTGGCTTCATCAGGAACTGGTGCATGACAATAGTCCTTGTTGCACTCTTATTTTGATACTCTCTAGGGAAATGCTTTGGAATTTCATGAACTCATTATAAACAATCATTATGGATTTACATATATATTAACTACCAATGAACTAAGATAAACATGAGGATATATAAATTACCAATATAATATCATGATTTAGAAATCCTATATATTATTTTTCATGATTATGTGGTTTATGTAAATTATTAGTGTTTCTAACTCGATTATTTTGGTTTTAGTTGATTGATGGGTCCATAGTTAAACATGTTAATAATGAGTTTTAAAAAATGAATATCCATTCGAGAAATTATTTATAAAGAAACCTAGAAAAAAATGATATTCTCAAACAACATTCTCACCCAATGAATCATGAAGAACATACAAACAAGAAAAGGAGGTGATAAAATACTACTGAATCAATTATGAAAAAAATACCACCATCTATATGTGGTTATAACGATCCAAAAGTTTATATGAAATATATCAGTGCCACTAATTTTTTTCCATATTATAGTGTTCAGAGTATGAGAAATTTCTTTTTATCTATTTATTGTTTGGAAGATGAAGTTGATCAATGGTGGAATATTATTAATAACATAAGGGAATAATAAGAAATTGAATCTATTTAATGGGTTGAGTTTTAGGGGATATTTTTAGTATGTACATCCCTTGTATTCAACTAGTAATGATAGAGAAGTAATTCCTTGAGATTATGAAAAGTGATGATGAATATATTGTTACCTATATAGAAAATTTTAAAATAAATTCATGGTACACTTTTTGGTTATTTATCACCCATGAAGGAAAAATTGAAAAATTCATTGGTGTACCGAAACCTATTCATTGAATGCCCACAGATATAAAAAGATTTAATAAGTAAGAATGAGTTGATCAATGTGAAATGGTGGTCCAAATTATAATAATATATTCCCAGTATTATTATTTATTTGATATGAAAATGATGATATTTTATTATGAAAAAATTAATGGTGTAATGATATTCTAGTTATCTATATACCCGAAATGTGTGATGAAGCACTTAGGTGAATTCCTAAAATGGACAATAAGATGTTATAAGTGTGGAATAGAATGTCATCAAGAATCTAAATTCTGAAGTGGTTGGAAGACATTATCAAATTTTATGATAATACCTCCCAAAAATTATTGTTTCAATAGTAAGTAGTTTGATAATTATGTCAAAAAGTTCCCCAATCCAAGGACTAATCTAGATGACAAATCAAAAATCCTATAACGAAAAAGGGAAAAGAGAATGTATATGATATCATAATGGAAGAAGTAAACCATGATAATTAAGGGATACATAACCTTATCTCCTTAGTTGGTAGTTTCATTTTTCATATTGTATTATGAATAAATTTCAAAATATTATTGATTATAAATAAGTGAAAGTTAATGTATTTATCAATATGGATTCTCAAATAATTTAATCATAGATTTTATAGGCACATGGATGAACACATTCTTCTAATAGATATTTATTTTGAATAATATAAGAGATTATATTATGACAAAAAATCTATGAATTCCTTATGGTTTTATGTTAATTTAGGTTATTACATTTTTTCTATATAATAATCGATGAAGGTATTCGCATGTTTTTAATGTGGTATTGAAAATAATATTTATAGTATTTGGTGGATTAAAATTATTTATATTTTTAGAAATTTATAAATCTTGTTTAAAAATTTTAAATGTTGAAAGGGTTATAAAGTTAACAATTTATGAAAATAATTTTGTTGATTTTTTTAGGTTTTAGAGTTTAATGTATTAATTATTCATATGAAGATTTATGCTTATTGGATAACCCATGAAAACCAATTTTTGTTATTATAAATATAGATAAGAGAAATTATTTATCATTCTAGTTACATATATTATGATCTAATAGTTCCGTAGAAAACATTAACGTTTATTTTGTGGACTAATTGATGAATTGAAAACTGATTAAGCTACAAATAATGGATTATGTTGGTTTATTAAATGGAATTAAATCAATTTTTTACATCACCTCGTGAAATTTCATCATATTTAGAAAAATTGTACTAAAATAAAGTGTTTTCCTATTATAATCATCTTTATGATATTAATTATCTTTTTAAAGACATTTTGTTTTATAGAATAATAGTCATTAAATTTATCATTATCATGTTCTTATTCACTCATCATCAATATGTTTGTTTTATATTTCAATTTGAAGTTCATATTCTCACTTTCCTCATATGCTCTCATATGTGGAAACCAACCTATGAGTTACTTTGTGTAACAATTATGTTTACAACATTCATTTTTTTAAAGAAATGTATGTCATTAATTTTTATGATGAGTTATTCTATAAAAGGATCCCTAATATATAAAATCCTTTATGATCCAGATTCCTTTCTATATAAAAATTCATTATATGGGTGTAGAATGTAACACAGTTAGTTTTTATGAATTATTTGTTTAATATTTTTTTGAATAAATTAAATTTTGATAACACCATGAATTGAATAAAAAATTATTTTACTGTTTTTCTACATGAAACATTTATAATATAATTAGGTGAAACAAAAAAATATTATGGATTGTGTTATAGGTAATATTGAGTTTCATCGATAGCTTGTGTTATATGTAATACAATGTTTTAACAAAATACAATATATTATTAACAATATTAAAGAATACGATAGTTATCATGAGTTTTTAGAAGGGAATGTATGAAATAGATTATCTAAATTAATAAAATACTTTTTAAAATTGTTTATCTAATTCATTGCTGAGAAATTAATATGAAATAAAAATAAAACTCCATTAAAGAATAAATGAAATCTTTTTTAAACACTATTTTATACGCCCATATATGTTTACATATAAAAATAACTTTTCGATTCTTATTTTTATGGAATTTATATCATATATATTCAAAAATAATTATAAAATTTATCATATTTATTTTTTATATAAGAGATAATATTAAATTCAACTGCAGGCTTAAAAACTATATTTTTCTAAAATAGAACTTTGTCGCCTTTTTATAGTGAACTAGTTATAGAAACTAATATATCCTCTATCAGAAAATTAATTTGATAAAATAAAACTCTTTTTAATGTGTAATATGAAAATTATATCTCAGTGATTTGTTTTTATTTTTCTGAAAAGTTTAGTTTTTGGATGAGTAGTGAAAAATAATGAATTTTAAATGAAAACTGCCTTATTGTTTCAAAAATTATTTAATATTAAAATATATTTTTAATTGTTTTTAAAGTATAAATATTTCATATATACATATATAAAAAAAATTAAGGTAATTGGAATCTATTTTATATTTATATTAATTATATAATATTTATAAACATTTGATCTTTTTTTTGGTTTAAAAACATGAATTATCATCATGTAAGTAGGATTAAGTTGCAATTAATTTATAAAACTTATGATATAGAATTTGGAAGAATTGATTAATATTTATTAATAATTATATAAAATTTATTTTAATTCCAAATTATTATCTGACAATGTGATTATTGAATGTAATAAAAAATAATTACCATTATTAAAGTAAAAACTATATTACACAGTTGATAAACATAGAATATAAGGGGTAAAAATGAAAAAAAAATGTACAAAACCCATTGGATGGACATATTTGTACATAAAAATTATTTTATTAATATTTTTACATTATTTTTGTCACATGTCATGGAAACTACATAGTTGTAATTCTTTCATTAAATAATTTACAAGTGTGCCACTAAACTCCCATATAAATGCCCACCCCATATTACCTGCTCTTCACACAATAAAAAATAGGCATTTTAGAAAATACTATCTCAAATAACATCAATTAATAACTAATCTCAATTTATAAGACTTATATTGGGTATAGATCTGACTATGAAATTCCATTTGTGGAAACCAAAAGGTTATACCCAAAGAAGATGCAATATTCATCAACAAATGTTTTTTTATTGATTCCTCAAACCCATCCATTTCTTTTTATATCATTATTTTATATAAAATATTTATATCAACTATAATTAAATTTTTTATATTAATTTTATTACCTAAAAACAAACTCACCTTCATCTAATTGGTTATTAGATCATAATTTATGTGAATGGACTACCGCTATGCGAACCGATGTATTTTTTTATTTCCATTTTAAAAATTAATTATTAGGAATAATTTGTGAAATTATATTCATATAATTTATTTATCATTTTATTTTTATTTTTTAATTATTACATCACACATTCATTCTTTCTTTCAAATTTTTGGGATATAATAATGTCGTTTGTGTGTATGGTGGACTACCACCTCGTCAAGCATCTGATTCATTCATAATTATAATGAAATTTAATAAGGTTTGTCTAAACAAAAAATATTTGATACCTATGACATAAAATTTATTTTTTAATGAAGATATCTCATAAATTATTTCTATTTAATTCGACCTGAATATGAAAACAAATTTCATGCATATGTATGAACTACTACCACCATGAGTGCTATATTTCATTTCTAATTTATATATTTTATAGATTATTATAAATAAATATATACTTAATATACATTTTATTAAAATCATGGTCATAATTATGGAAAATTTTAAATTATTATCAAATTAAGGGAAACAAATTATAACCAATAAAAAAATATGAAAAATAAAGAGGTTATTTCCCAAAACATAACTTTAATATAGGATTGTAAATGAAATTGTAATAAAAGGTAATAAACAATCATACATGGCATGATATGAATTAATATGTTTCATTATTATATTTATTATACATGGTTATTTATTGAGTACAAAATAATTGAAGACTCATTATAACAGATTTCTATCTCACTTTTATTCTCAATAAGACAAAAGCCATGTTCACAACTTATTTCTTGTATGTGATTTCTATGTTGTGCATATACGTATTTTATGAATATTTTATGGAGAATTATTATAATTTTATTATACATTTTAGGATATATATTTTATGGTATTAATGGTTAAAACATTACTAAATCCTTAAGGAATTTTTTTCCTCCATTTTTCTTTCATTGAAATACTAGTTATGTTATACACCTATGCTCTTTTATAAGGGGTAAATACAATGAATTTTATATGTTAAATAATGAATCCCCCTATATTAATTATATTTTATGGTTTATGTGATGTTATTATTTTTCTTTCAGATTATGATTCAATGTCACCAATGTGGTACAAGTTAATTACTATAATCCCATTATTTAACTGAATTTTTTATGATTATACTACCATTAAAGAAATATCTCACTAATTCTATTCTATTTTATTATCCATTAATTATTGATGATAATTTCAAGCACGTGTAACATTTTTATAATCATTCATAGTCAATGTAATTGTGAAAATGGTTTTACGAAAATTTAACATTATTTGACTCTTCAGTCAGAATTCATCTTTCTTTCAAAACCGTGTTTTTAAAAATTATTTTCTAGGGTTCTAAATGTTTTAAAAATTAGTATTTAACTAAATTAAAATTAATTGTTTCTATTTAAAAAAATTTTCAATGGAATTTTTTTTATTTTTTTCCAATCATGTAACCATTATAAACTTTTTTCATTGAAAATGGAAAGTTAGTTTAAAATGTACAACATGTATAAATTTACCCACCATAATGACCCTCAATTCAATGAATCTTAGATTTAATGATTATAAGGATATTTTAAATGAAATTTTTTCACTATTATTATTTAAATTATATGTTTTTAAATTTATTTATAATGAAAATTTTCAAAAAAAATTGATTTAAAATGTATTTTCAATTTTGAATGGGTATTTTACTCAAGATATGTTTCAAATGATACTTCATTATTTTTTTTCCATATAAATGTCGTGTATTGATATTTTTTATGAGATTCCAAGTACATGATCACAAGACATCTTTCCTATTATTAATTGAATAATTTATGTTTAATATGATAGCTTTTTTAAAAATCTCATTTCACTTTCATTTGTTACACCCTCATGAAATGCTCAAAAAACCTTTTTTCGTAGGTTATGTTGTGGTGAAATGAAATTGAGACCTAGATATTTTGAAAATGATATAATATGTTTAAATGATTAAGATACCAATTTCATTTCGTGGGTTATGATATTATTAATACTCTTGATTTGTGGAACATATTTGAATGATTTAATTATGTGATGGGTGTGATCGATATCTATGTCAAAGGGATTTACTAATGAAAGATGTTTTTAGAGATAAAAGGGTACATGTGTGGTAATCCAAAACAAAAAATAACATATTAAATGAATGATCATCCCACTCCCTCAAATAGAGGGTACATTAGAGGTTATCATAAGGTTGTAATAAGATGGTAAATGCAGGCTCATCCCAAGCTAGAAATAATAGGGAACATAAGAGATCATCATAATAACATAATGAAATGGTACATGGGAGTTCATCCAAAGCCCAAAGTAGGTAAATAGGTCATTATCCAAATAATAACATGTTATAAATTTCTTGGTAGGTATAATTGAATAAAAAATTACCAGCTTATGTGTATGTCAAAAATTACATATCTTATGTAATTAATAAAAACTCGATGTTAATGCACTTTAATTGCCTTTTGATTCATGTAATGCGACCTAAAAATCCTTATTCTACGATAAAATATTTTAATATTTGATATGTTTGGTATTCATTCCAAATGTTATGCTCAGGTTCTCATGCATTTATTCTCATATAATTCTTATGTATCATCTTTATATACCAATAATGTCCATTTTAGATCTACCTTTATTATGTTTTTTTCCTTAGGTTATGAATAATGGTTTTATATACGGTTAATATTTTGGAAGATCAATATGTTTGATATTGGAGATCCATCACCATATTATATGAATGAGTACCTAGATACCAAAAAATCATATCAAGGTCCTCATGTGTGTGTTTTTATAAGGTAATGAATATTCATATAAAAATATGTAATATCCTTGTATGGGAATATTGGACTCATATATTCCCCCATATTAATTTTGGGAAATATTTATGGCTAATAAAGATACAAATCATATTTTGACCATTATCTATTCATAGGAAAAATCAATGTACGATCTCTGGGTTTACTAATCTGGTTAAAAATTAGAGTTTGTCTCTATTTTTAATGACCTATCCGACATTACCTATTACCATCATTAAATTAAAATAAATGATACTTTTTCCATACAATATTACCCTAATAAATATATAGAATCCTAGATTGTGTGTCCTAGAATGTGTAATAAAAACTAAATCTGTGAAATATCACAACCAAAGCATGTCCCACAATCAATTATATTATAATAAAATTATAAAAATACACTTTCTATTTATAAGCTATATATATATAACGAAATTCATCATTGATATTTTCTTTAATAAGCATATATTCCCTATTATTGATCATTATTGATAATGTATTTTATGTCTTGATATCCATTCCCTTAGGATAAATTGAGATGTCCTAACCTCTTATCTTGGATCCAACAACAAATCACACTCCATCCCAAAATTTATACACATTCCCAATTCAGATTGTTTTCCCAATATCCTCTTGTAAGGATCAATACCAAATCCCATTAGTGGATATGATAAATGGAAATATAATGAAAATTACACATATAAAGAGATATTTTTCAACCAAAAATATTCCAATTCTATGGTTTGTAATTGTTTTCACCCATAAATTGCACCGTAAACCTTTTTGTCGATGTCATATGATGTATGGTGAAAATGAATAAAACACTTATATAATTTCCATGAGGATCATTATAATGGACTGATTTGGTTTTTTCATCCAATACGGGAACTTATATTGGATCATATTATTCATTTTACTTATATAAGTATACTTACAATTTTGGTATGTTCCTATACCCAAAAAGTTGTCCTTCCAAGGCTTGGTAACCAATCCAGCTTATTCAAATCTCATATCGATGTCTCATCATCTTTGATTATGGACTATCTTGGTGGGATAAAACTATGGGTAGGGGATTTCTGAAATATGGACACATAAGAGGACCTGATATTTCCCACAAGGTGGAAGCTCATCAAAATTGTCAGTTGGGATGGGTTGGTGTCTGAGATAGTCAGAAGTGTACATTGATACACACATCTAGTGACTGGAGGATCCATTATAGTTTGTTGAGTACTCCATATCTGAGTGAAAAACTATTGTGGGATAGCTTATTACCAATGAACTATTCCTTTATTTAGAATGTAGACATAAGCTCACCTATATTCTCAAATTGATCGAAGCCATATAATTATTACCTTGAATCATCTTCTACCTATCACTCACCCACCGCATTCCAGATATCACTGGCCTGATGAAAAATGAAACACTCGATTCTCTCAGTAATCCACCATTTTTCCACAACTATATCAGCAATAACAATTAATAAAATTGAGCCATCCATGACTCGTTTGATGTCTCTAAGGAATGAATGAATAATTGTTTCAACACTAGCCATTGTCCCAAGAGTATAAAGACATGATACCATTTTTAGAATCTAATTATGAAAACAAAAATGGTCTATCAAAAGATTAACTAAGGCTCTCATGACAGAAATATGATTCTTTGGTGGAGAAAACTGAAATCATGTAGTTAACATAAAAATATCAATTGCATGAGCCCTCTTCTTTTGTACTGTTCTTTATTTTCTCAAGCGAAACTATACTTCTAAAGCTGGCCAAGCTCCACCACCTAAATTCCATGAATTTAAAATAATGAATACTTCAATTTGATCATGAAAATACAACTATAATTTTATCATATGAATGATCAATAGATAAATAGAGGCTACATATATTTAGTGAGTTCCAAGAAAATATCACATGATTTAAGTCATACAACTACATGAATCAATAAAAATATTCTCCCATCATTTATTAAATCACTGAAATCAATATTTTATGCATTAATATGATTCTATATGAGACTAACATTTATTGATCATGCGATCACATTCATATTTCATTGTTTAGTGAGGCCATCATTTCATCAAATGAACTACAACTAACACTCATGTGAGGAAATCCACTACCTCAAGATAGTTTATGTGGCACCTTCACTATTAATAAAAGAGATAAAACATTTCTCCCCTATATATATATACACTTATTCCTAATGAAAATTGAAATCCTTCATTGTGGATTGGATGAGAGAAGGTGAAGGGGGAGAAAAATAAGGGATAATGAGAGAGGGAAGCATCTACCACATTCAGATAACTTCATCAAGTGATTACAAAAACCAAACATGTGATCCCTTGATGATCATGTGAATGAATTTGAATATAATTAAATAATATTAGGGTAATTCTAGTGTATTTCAATCATTGAATTTTTTTTATTCCCTATGAGGTTTAAAAAACACAATTTAAATTACCATTGGTTTTCTGCCATCCAAAACAATAATTGTGGACATGGAACCCATATTCCCTATACCCTCATCTATATATACATTTCAAATGTAAAACAGTTTAGCATGTTATCAATGTCTCTCACATGTTTCCATAGATATTAGGAATCATATGATATTCATGAGATTATCTCATAAGGGCCTTTTCCTTACGATACAAATTTCATTCTCAGACGTGTGCCTCTTTTCTATGAATAATTAAATGTAATATATGTATTTATAATGATTCATATATTTCAACAAAAAAATAAATCCCACATTTGTAACATCCAAGTTGATTTTTGAAAATATACTCTCTTTCCATGTAGTTAAAACACTCATGTAAATTAAATAATTTTACATAGAGACCCTCAGATTCAAATTATTGGAAGAATCCCTTAACCATGCACACTTTACCCCATTAAAATTATATCTTAGGAAGATGAGGCGTGATCCCATTGGACATGAAACGTAAACTCTTGGACCTATGTGTGATCTTCGATATGTTATCAAGAATCCACAACACGGATCCCTTAATATCATGTGATCACATGACTATACATTGGTTTCACAATACCCTACTACGACATTATATGTGTTTGTTGGATCACGAAGATGACCATGGAATAGTCGGGTCGATCATTCAATGATGTTATACAAAATACTATTTGATCAAGATAATACAACCCAAACATGTTAGTTTATCATGTTAAAGGCCCTAGAAATTCCATATTTGATTATGTGAAGACATCCATGAAAAGTACTTTGATCAAGAGAAGATATTATGGAAAAGTATATTGATCATGGGAAAGGCTCTAGACATATCCTCATTGATCATGAAAAAATATCACGGATATGTAATATTGATCATGAAAATATATCCTAGAAAAGTTGATTTGATCATGTGATGAAATTTAAGACATGTTCGCTGAAAATGATAAAGGACCTGGATGTGTTAGTTTTGGTTCTGATAATCATCTTGGACATGTCAAGAAGACACCCTTGGATTCATTTCCCATGTTATAACAACACCTTTTACCTGTAATAATGAAAATCAAGACATGTATTATAGAAAATAAATATAGTTTGGTCCCCCATTTCATAATTTTAATGTAGATAATCAATACATATCGAGAATAGGATCCGGACATATCGAGCAGACAACCAAATCATGTCAGGAAAACATATCAACCTTGTTCAGATGACACACATAGACATACATCATGTGAAACCATGACAATGAAACGTTGGCTAAAAAACCCCCATTATAATCAGAGTGCCCTTAATGTGTTAGGGTTATGCAATATTGTCACCCTATTTGTGTAATGATCTCATATGGGTGTTCTGTTTCATACCACGCATATCAAACAAACATTTTTGGTCATAATATGTCTTTATCTAATAGAGGATAAAAAATACAATATGAGAATAAATCCTGAAATAAGACTCTAATTTTTGTAAACCATATCGGTAATAGTAATTTCTTAATTTTTAAACACAAGTCAATCCTATCATTAGTTTATGGGTAACTAAATTTTAATTTCACTACTTTCATCCCGTGTAGTATTTGTTTAATGCCTTCCTAAAGCTTGACCTGGAATAGGAATCCACCATAGTGTATGTCCCACTATACACTAATTAACTGGTCAAATTGAACCAAAGTATTCGTAAAATACAATTATCCATCTTCATCCATCAATAGATAGGAAGTGGGATTTTAAACGATTATCCTTTTGTGTAATACCTGGATATTCCCTCACATACCTCCAACCCATTAGAATGTTGGGGATAAATCACTCTACAATGACTCCAATTATAGTTATAAACATGACACATAGAATGACCCTCTAGTTCATGATCTACATACCAAATTATCCATGATATTGGTATTAATACTTCTCTGAGGAAAACATTAATGTGAAATCCCCATACAAAAATACCCTTATGTGATGTGTCTTGTCTTATTATAGCTATTTTTTCTCACACAGAACACGACTCATGTGGGATTAAATAATGGTAATGATTGTACTAATATCATAATAAGGATTCCCCTTGTGTGGGATATTTAATGGGATGTAATACCAATTACATTTCATCCTCACTCAAAGGGTCATACACTTGATGAGGAAACTAGGGATAAACTTATATGTATATGTCCAACTCAATGCCTCTGTTATCGCACCTCTTATGATGAAGATGCCTATAATATGAAATGCATAGATTATAATTCCTATATTAATAGGATATGTAGGATTGCCCTTCGTGTGTGGATCTCTATATTTACGTCCTTTTTGTGTGATGTTAAATGGCATGTTATAGTCTAACAATATGACTTTAAAATGTATAAAAAAACATTGCAGGTTTGGGTTCATGTTCTCACAAGATACATTTGATTACTCATAGAAGTTAAATCTAATCTCCCAAACACCAGCAACCTCCCTGGATGACAATAAAACCTATAGCAAAAAAAGATTATAAAATAAAAAAATCATTAATAAATAATAGAATAATGGAGAAAATATGAAACACACATTACCCCACATCAAAATATATTTATAATCAATTCATTGGAACATGATCAACCAATTATGTTTCAATTTTTCATTTGGACTTCATGAACATAACATAAATCAACATTAGAGTCTCAGAATAGGAAATAATTCTCTATGAAAGGCTATAATGAGATCGAACTCCCATCCTATCAAATAATGTGAGTTCCTAACATTCATTGGGTATGAAACCCCAATTGAAAATATGCATTTGGATGTAAGGTATGTTTATTTTCATTAATTGGGAAACCATTTGGATTTTAATCTAGAGAAATATATGGTAAACCTGATACAAGATATTGTATAACCACCAGCAATCATCACCAATAGAGGATCATAGAACCCATTCCATAATTGTTCAGAAATAATAACAATATATGTATTTCTAAAAAATAAAATTTCATGAAACTTATGATAAATGGGATATTCATGTATTGTATATACAACATAAAATGAAACATGTGGTGAATAAAAAACATGCCTCAATGAAAGAAATATTATGATAAAACACTTAAAATAGGCTGTGATTTATTATGGGAATGTTTGTAACGTCCCTTATTTTCATAGTTTTCAAAAATAATTATTAATATATCTATTAATTTTTTTATATATTACAATGTTTTTTTAATAAATTTTATTATTTTACTATATAATATTTTTTCAAGTCAGTTACATGATGTACTTTAATCAATTTATATATAACATTCATAGTACACTGAAAATTTTCAATTGTGTTATAAAATAGATTCATAATTTCAAAAAACTTATACGAGTATTTGATTAATTATTCTATTAGTATAAAGTATATATAGTTTCATTGGTTTACAAAATGTATATAAATTATAAATGGTTCATTAAGATGTTCACTAAATGTTTTTCAAATTTACAATAATCATTTATTATTAATAATAGTTAAATATTCATAAATATTATCATTGTATGAAAGTAATTCTATAAAATAAAATTTTTTATACCTTAAATACATTATAATAATTATCTATTTTAAGAGATAATGGGGAAAATATATATTTTATTATATAGAGGTGGTAGTTCGCATATACAAGGGTGACACATTCATTTCTCAAAGAATTGGTCGGGTATAAAAAAGAAATAATTTAATAATTTATAATTTTATGCAAATATTATTTTTTCATTAAAACATTATTATATAAATATTCCTAAATGTGTTTATGAAAAAAGAACTAGATGTTCTTGGTGGCTGTATTCCACACAAATGAATTACAGCATCTTCGTTCTTAAAATGCGTTTTTTGGGAGGTAGAAGGGTTATATTATATTAGTATAAAATAATTCGTAATATTAATAGTAATTAATTATCATCACTCAACTGATTGAGATTATATGAGTTTGTATGGTACATTTAAGTGGAAAGGAAAAAGGAGCATGAATCACTCACATAGAGATCATGAACATTCTCTTGAACATCTTCTTGGAAAAGATGGCCTTATGATAACATATATAGACCTAGGGATTATCTTTGATCTATGTAAATCAAGGATATTTATATTGTGGAGTTTTTCAATAATAAAATACATCTTAGAGTGGTACTGAATGGGAGGCGAGATTCCCCTTTTTATAAATACACTTTTTGAAGAAAAATATAGTTTTTACTATTTAGTTTTCTTAACATTAAATATAATTAATCACATGTAAATGAGTTATAATATAGTATCATATATTATTTGATTAATATAATATTCATTGAATAAAATATATAAAAATATATTATTAGTTTAAAACCACTCATTTTTAATAAAATAATTCATTGAAATTAATCATTTCACCATTATCATGGTCCGAAACATTAATAATTGTAATCATTATTTTATTTCTAAAAAAGAAAATTGTTATAAAAACTAATATATAAATATTAATATATGATATGAAATTACTTTTTTATATATAATTAATACATTTGAATGAAAAATATTTATATAGGAGAATAAAAAAATTAGACTAAAATAATATATATGATACTAAATAATAAACATGGGGTTTACGGATATATCATTGTAATTTTAAAATTTTAATAATAATTATAAACATTTATATCTTATATAAAATTATTTTAATAAAAATTTTATTCATTATTTTATTATAATAATATTATAAATTGACGGTATTAGTAAAATCGATATGTTTCACTATTCACATAAAAATGAACAATTTTTAAAATCTAAAAAAATATTAAATCAAATTTGATAAAATAAGAATAAATATTAATTTGATTTTTGAAAATAATAATTCTAGAGTTTATAATGTAAATTTTTAATATAAATATAAAATATAATGGTAACTATTTGTAATAGGAAAATCGATATTTACATATTTAGTATTATTATATTTATTATATATAAATTAATAATTAAATTGGTGTTAAAATAGAAAAAAAAAATATTTTACCCATGACATATTTTGTTTTATGAAATAAATTTTATATTATATAAATTTTATAAAAAAATTAATTGTAATGGGTAATTTTATCAATGAATTATTAAATACTATTACTTTTTCATTAAAAGTAAAAATAAAAAAATTATAAAATGAATTTTATAAATTACATAATATTTTAATAATTACATTATTATATAATACTAATTTATGGTTACAAGGACCTTAACTATCAATGTGTAATATAATAGAATACATTATGATTTGGAGGAAGTCACTAGTGATAATTTAAATAATATAGACCTCGTGGATATTTCGACAGTCTTGAACTTCTCTAGGCTATGATTTCGCTCACTCCATGATTGTCGGAGTTCATCATATCATTATTATAGGTAATTACCTATTAAATAAATCTACATTTCATGATAAAAAATGATCTTCATAAGGGATACTTCTAATACTCGTTGACATTGATTCCATTCTTATTGTTGATTATAAAATAGTATTAGTTCATTTTATAAATACTAATTTAGTTGCTTTATTATAAATTATTGATTAAATATTTCAGTTTTAAAGCATAATTATTTTTTAGATTGGAGTTTCAAGTGAAATAAGCTACATAATACATTAGTTTTTGAAGAAAAAATATAGTAAAAAAATGTGGCATTACATCCCCCCCATAAAATAAACGGCATTGTTGTAATTATAATTACTCTTACCAATGGAAATAGGTATCAGTATCAAAAAGATAATAATGATTCAATTTATAATTTCTTAATGTGTATCATCCTTACCAATGTAGAGTCATATCTTTTTTCGTTGAATAACTTAAGCCCTAATAATGATATGGTATCCAACCATTTAATCAAATTGTCCCTTATTAGTTATAATGAAAACCAAAATATTATAATTTTTTATAAATGGTGTTCATAATCCCTATTATGTATTTAGAGTGTATTAATTTTACACAAAATGTGAGGTCCTCATTCCAAATAATTTATCCACAAATTGGAGAGAACAAATCCATATTTGAAATCATATTATATATATTTGAAGTATAATTTAATTTTTCTAAAGCATTATTTTAAAAACATAATAATGGGATAAAATATTCATAAAAATAAAATTAATTATTAATAAATCAATATATAGTAATATAGGAGATTATTTTATTCCCTAACAATGTACTAGTTATATATATGAGTGTTTAATAAGATAAAAATATTATTGTCAAATATCTTCAGTAGATGATCAGTTTTCCCCACACAACATCATTTTCAGATTCAACATTAGTAGTTACTGTTGTAGAGGTTTTACGTTACTACCTTGGCCTTATAGGTTTAATATTCCCATTATTCAAGATTTCCAATTTATTAAGGAATCATCTTTGATAACTACCAAGTTCCCCATATTTAATACATAGAAATAATGTTGGTACCTTACATCAAAATATTTTTTATTTTCACCATTTCCACGGAACACATCATTTTTAATCCAAGAAATTGTTTTTATATGTTATCCTTTAATGAAAATAAAACATCTTCCATTATGGTTTAGATTTTCCTTCGAGATCATCCTCTAATATTTTTTACATGATGGGAATAAAATATTCTTTCCTACATCATCATCATCAGTTAGACTTCAATATGTATTGATACATAAATTCTTATTCCGGTTTGGAAATCAAACTATGTTAAAGTTTAAAATCATTATACGAGATATCTATTTAAGAAAAATCAAAATATTTCTCACCTAATCAGTTACGTCATAAGGTTTGTTATTGGGAACATTTCCTCTTTACCCATTGAACCCATCCTAAACATAGTTTATCTAGGAATAAACAATTCATAAAACAAAATTGGGTTAATTTTTATGATGATCAATCATTATCACAATATATTTATCATATATTTTTCTGAAAAATGATTATTTAAATTCCTTACTCATTGAAAACATTATTGACCATCTCACATAAACCCAAATCACTCTTAATCCAATTTAGTTCTTTTAGGTTGGATTACCACACATTTCATTACCTAACCCATTAATATAATAAAATCTTTCATAATGGATCTTATATAGAACATTATTGAACAAAGATTATCCTCGAGGGGTATTTTGCCATGTGTATAGTATTGTTCCCACACGTAGTCCTATTTTGTTTTCTTCAGGTTGTATTACCACAAAATCAATTACATAAATGCTAACTATAATAAAATCCTTCACAATGGCTTTTAGAGATAATTTGATCAACCAATGAATATACTCGTCCAGTTTCTGTCCATGTGTACATTATTAGGCCCACTCATCATGAACTAAGTGATGATATTATTAATACTAATCAATGATATTTAAGAGTGATTAACCATTGGGGAATTTTTTCCACAACCACTTCCACATATCAGTATCTACATAGGAATTTTATTTCTAGGAAACCCCATGGTCAATGACTTACGAAAACTTTTGGGGTGTTTTTTCAAACCTATAATTATCCCTCAGAATCATCCCTATGATTTTCATGTATGTAATTTATTTTTAATCACATAAATAAATATGATACTATAAAAATTAACTAAACTATCCATTGATACCAACTACAAAAATATTTTTTTAATAATATCATTATTTTTCATTAATATTGAAATGTATACATTAAATCGCATGATAATATCATATATCTTAGATACACATTTTTTTTTTCATTGAGAAAAATTTCTATTTGAATGTTATTTAATACAAATAATCATAATTTATATGAACTTTAACACTTATATACCCCCTTTTTATTCTTATTTTTTATACATGATTACATAACTTGGGGAAGTGATGCATAAAAACTTGGTTATCTTTAATGATCAGTAAGGAAAAACATAAACATATGTCATCAACAGTTAGATAATAATCATATGAAAAAACATGAGTAGAGAAGAATTTCTTATTATAATGTTTTGGAACAATATGTGATATCCATAAATCCTTATGGGAATTTAATATGAAACTAACATTCTTGTACGATGAAATAATAATTTGAGATAAGAATGAATACCTTGAATACCAAAATGATATCATAAATTTCAGGAATCATAAATGTGTGTTGTCAACATATACCATGACCTCTTATGAATATATAAATGATATATATGATGAAACTATATCATATTATTATTAATATGTGAACCATAAGAACATGTCAAGGGTCACAACAAAAATAACAAATCATCTAATTCATACTTTAAATGCTTGTGCACCAAACATAGTATGTCATGATATATATGTTTTTCCCAATCCAATAGAATTATTATAGGCTAAATACTCATGTTTATATTATTTACATATATATTTGTGTTGTTGGAGGAAATATAAACTTATATAAATATTAATAATGGAAAAACCCAGAAGAAGGAAGTGGGTTTTATATTCTTTTCTCAAATAAATACCTAAGGATAATCATAATAATTTTTAAGAAAATAAATTAATTATTTCTTGATGATTATATTTTATTAAATATAAATAGATCATAAAATATTAGTTCCAATATAGTAGTTATAACGATAATGATTATGTATATACAAGACTAAAAACAAATCATATAGTTAATTATTTTCCACATGATAAAATGAACACTTTTGGAAGGAAAGTGCTTATTATTTTCCATAAAAATAGAGTTGATCTAAATATGTTTTTTATAGAATAACAATTTTTTTTTTAAAAAATATAGTCATTTATATATAATTTTACTCATATTTTACTAGATATGAACTAATAAATTAGGGTTCTATATAAATTTGATTCACTTAAAGGAGATAATTTTAATAAAAACATAAAATATATATTATCAACAAAATTTTTTATATTTTTCCAGTTACATATGTATGGAAAATATCTAATTTTATTAATGATATATAACTAATAAGTTTTTAATTTAAGGTATAAAAATTATGACTACATGTAACTCAAAATTAACATGTTTTTTAGAGTTCTTTTAATACAATTTTATTAAAATCCAAAATTGTAAAAAGTGGTAAAAATTTGTTTTATAAAGAGGATAATTTAAATATGAAGTTAAAATATGATGAAACATAATTATTTTTCTGATTATAAATATCAATGTTGGTAGGAATTGAAAAATATGGAAAAGAGAAAAAAAAATTTAAAGTGATTGTGAATTATTCTAAAAAATTGAATACATGTAACTGATGAAGATAATTTTAGAAAACGATTTTAATAAAAAGGGTAATTTTATCTGGATAGAAATATATTTTTAAATTTAAAATATTATCATTGATGAAAATAAGAATATAAGTAAGAATTTAAGGATGAATCATAATAACTCTATTAAAGGTATTCTGAAATAAACACAACCAATAAAACATTGTAACCATTAAAATAGAAAATTCAAGGAAGGTAAAAAATGTGTTTTATATTTATATAGACCATATTTCAAGAAAAGTATTTATATAAAGAAAATTAATGTCCATTATATGTTATATAGAAATCAATAAGTGGTGAATAAAAATTATATATCAAAGAAACAAATTTGTGATCCAGAAACCAATTGCTCAGATCATTATTCATTTTACCCATTATGCAAAGGTATAGGATAATGGTATTATGTTTATTAAAATAATTATTAATATCCAAATTCTTATATATTACATATCAAATGGTCTATATATTACCATATGTAGACATTTTAATATATATTTTTCTCTCATGTGGGTTACTTGAGGGCATACAGTCAATTTCTCTAACTTTATATGGGTATGTTGACAATTTTTATTGGTATTATAAAATAAATTCTTAATATTTTGATTTTTATATTTTTATTCCCTTTATTATTCCATTATAATAAAATATATATAGTTCCATATCTAATCAAATTGGACTCAAATTATGAATTGTTCATTGAGATGTTCATTTAATGTGGCTTAATTTACTACAATAGTTTGTTATTAAAATATATTATATATTATAGAATATTTATATTAAGAAATATTTATAGTCTCATAATTATCCTTTTTATACTATATAAATAATTTATGTATCAAACATATATGTCAGTAATAGGTAAATTAAATATTTAATTTTTTGATGGGGTGTATCTCATTTACATAAAAGACCATTCATTTTAAGTAGTAATCGATGGGGTTTAAAAATTTATATAATTTATAATTTTAAAAACTCATTAATGTTAAAAATTTAATGTTATTTTTTCTATGTAAAATTTTTAAATGATAAATTAATATTGTTTTAAAAAAATTGAACTCATCGTTCTTGGAGGCGTTTGTCTACACAAAATCATGATGGAATCATCGTTTTTCAAATGAATTTGTAAGTAGGTAGAGGAGTGAAATTAACACTAATGACACAGAACTTGAAAATAACTAATTTTATGTTATTCAGGTGGTGGCTTTATTTTGAGGATGTCTCGAGGGAGTTACAGGATGAAAAGGATAACTTAGAATCAGAGGAACAATTCTACAGCATATATCACTAGGGTTGCAATTTAATGGTGATTAATGAGGTGTGGAAAATTTTTATATGGTGAGGGATTGTGAGTTTTATTATTTTACAAGTCATGGATACAATGTTGTGGCATTAGGGGGAGTTTGGAGTTTACAAGAAAATTTGTCATGCCTTCACCATGGTGTTTAGATATGATGAAGTGTTGGCGAGTCCTGTGATATGGAAGGCTTAACTATATTGTAAGGTCATAGGAGGAGGAATATGGAGGTAATTTACATTATATTGGTAGTTTCACCCTAGGAACATTTATATGGTGTAGTAACATCTCAGCATGACATTAGTATGATGTGGATAAATAGGCATAGCATAGGGGGAATCATGAGTGGAGTAAAATGCTAAATTAAATTCTGAAATATTTATATAATGGATATTGGTCGATACATATCCCCAGCATGATTCTTACACCATGTGGATTATGGCTTTATATTCTCTATGATATATTTTTGTTTGTGGGGGGGGGGGGGTTATCTACAATGTAGTGTCCTTGGATGCAACGTGGTCTTTCCCATATTTTATCAGATTTACTGTGTCAATATTGCTATAAACCGAAGATCTTATTTGTCCAAAACTTCTTCAGTATTGTATTATGTTTTGTGTAATAGTCCTCTATTTTTTTCGGTATCATTGTATCATGGTGGCAAGTGTTTTATTGTGGTGTCATTTTTTTTATATAAGGACTATAAATTACAGAATCCCTTCAACACCAACCATTCTCACAACTATTCTCTAATATTGTAGGTGACCCAAGTATATACCAATGAGTCCATTTAGAGACCATTCATTGAAATTCAACCATGATTATAAAGGATCATTCATTAGACGTTTATGTGTGTTCCACTACTATTTTCCCCATGTTTAACTTTTATTTAATTTTTTGGGGAGGGGGACTTACCATAGAAATTGGTTATTTTAGTAGTTTTTTTGAACAGTAAAATTGATTTGGTTTTTCTGTTCTAGGATAGTAAGTGATATATCCTTCATTGTGGTGTTAGTTGGAGGCTAAAAAATAGTTCCAAAATCTTATATGAATGAATGATATTTTTTTAATTTAGGGGACTATTTTTTCCCAATCTAGTTTATCATATAGAAGGGTTTACACTCTTTCTTTTATTTGGGAGTATTATATATATATATATCCAAATAAATATAAGAAACTAGTTCCATCAAAATTGAGGGGGGGATTTGAATAAACATTTTTTTTCATTTGATAATATATTGATATTTTGATTGTACGTATTTTATTCCCTTGTGAAAATTATGGCCATTAAAGGAATTGATTTTTTTGATTTGATATGTAAGGTGGAACCTTGATTTGTATTATTTTTTGTAAAGAAATAAAATTTAATTATCTATAAAATTTCAAAGGGTTAGTAAAAATATTTCCCTTGGAATTATAGATTTTGTGAGGATTCCATTAAAAAATAAAGTGTAATTAATGAAAACCTCCAGCCCCTATTAAATTTAAAATATGATAAGTTATTATTTTTCTATGAAATGTGTTATTATGGTGTGTGGGGATGGTGTTTTGTATTTTTTCCTTGTACTTTGGTATTGAAGTTGATTTTAAAATTGGGGTAGATAATTGATGAGTTGTGGTTTTGATATATGAAAAATGAGTCCAGAAATTGTTGTGATGTGGCTATAGTTATGGGGAAGTAGATTTTGATGTGAAATGATGGTTAATAGGATCTGGTAGTCTAGATAAGGTTTTGGGGATGTTTTTTTTTCATGGGGTGGTATTGTAATGTTTTCATAGTAGTGGTGGAACTAAATTATATTAATGAATTAAAATGTAATTTTATGGTCTGGTTAATGGGTAGAAATCCACAAGGAACAATTTTTTAATAATAGAAGTATAGATCAAGAGGTTATTTATAAATGTGAAACTAAACAAGATGGAAATTTATTAGGAAAAATTAATGGAATTGGGTTTTTCTGCTATATCTGGAAAATGTCATTAAATGAGAATGGATATTGAAATTAAAATTCTTCTGTTGTATTATAGAATTTTTTCTCTCTGGTTGTGAGTTTAGTGGTGGTTGTGAATTTATAGTCTATTGAGAGGATTAATAGAAATGTTTTACATTAGGATAGTTATTTTGTTGTGAAACATTAGGATGAGATTTTTTAGTGATATATATATATATAACATGTATTTACTTTTAATATATATATATGAATCTCTCCCATTACATGCACCTCATGTTGACAAATAATGGTTTTCAGGGTGTTTTATCAGACATTATATTACAGAGGATGGATGGTGTTATATAATCTCTTCCCTAATTTCTTTTCTTATAGAGGTCAATATGCTTAGGTTGTGATGTCCATAAGTAAAATATGAAATATTTTTGGTTGTAATGGGATGATGATGTGTCTTATGGTGGGTATGTGTATAGTATAAGGTGTGAAGGATCTCAGGGTGTAGTGGAAATTTAAAAAATAATAGAAATTAATATTTTGTGATCAAATCATGGGTAAAAATTTTTAATGCACAAAAAACATGCTTATGTTTTTTAATTTACTACATACAATTCAATTTTAAAATGAAATATAAAATCAAATTAAAGTGTATATTTTATATTTTTCATATTAAAATGATGATTTGATTCACATACCATCAGTTTGATATGAATCAATATCTCAATATTAGAATATCATAGATTATCCACACAAGAACCACAGAACCGGGATAATAAATATATGACTAAAGGGCCGTTTCAAGTGAAATAAAAGATAATTATAGCATCCCTTTGATTGTATGAATAATGAAAACATTATCGAGAAGATAAGATCGATCATACCATGTTCTTCATTTAGATTATTTCTCTATGAACTTTTCAGGAGATGATATGAGATCACCTCTTTCTAAATTCATCCAAATGGTTGAGATAAAATTAAGATAGGCTAAAATGAGCTTTTACACCAAGTTTATACATTCTAAAATATCACATTAGTCCCCATAATGTAATTAAATTGAATTTATACATTTAATCACACTTATGACTTAATACAGTTTTCATAAATTTCACACATAGAATATCACTCACTTTTCTCACATTATCTTGTAATGTGAAAAAATAAAAACATTTAATTAATCTTGAATTCTCACAAATATTTTTCAAAAAACATGAACGTGTTATGTTAATTTGAAAAATTATATTTTACCACATTCACTATTATAATAAAACAACTAGTGAATACATTTGTACTTAATTAAATCATCATTAATTTAAACCCAAATGTTATTATGGAATTTTTTTTACCAAAAATATCTCAAAATTATACATTCACCGGCCCACTGACATGGGGATAACTTTATCCTAAACTCCCATTCATGTGAATTGGTGGAGCATCTGTATGTAGTTATTGTCTGACCCTCTTGGACCTTATCTTGATAGTATTGATTCCAACCCATATACCATTAATGGATTATAGAAACCCATCATAGCCTCTATGAAGATAATGAATGGCATGTCAATGACTACCTGCTATGAAAAAATTAGGTATGATCTAATCTGTGTACCTCATAATATCTCATAAAACATGATGCACACTTCTACCATTATTTTTGGATATAATTTTTTTATTATGACTATAGTATAAATACATAGCTTTTATAGAAAGGGATTTAATTAGTGTAATACCATCCTAGTGAACTTGGGCCCTTAATATATCATTTCTTTCACTAATATGTGAAAAATTCTATCTTGATAATTCAACCAATTCCATATTACCAATAATGCACCCAACATAAGAGAAATGAACTTGACTTTAATGTCATGGTTATTTCATTGCATTATGGTAAAAAATAAAATGATAAAAATTTATAACAATATCAAGTCTATAGAAAAACATGACTTTAATGTCATGGTTATTTCATTGCATTATGGTAAAAAATAAAATGATAAAAATTTATATCAATATCAAGTCTATAGAAAAATTCACATGTTCATTACTATGGAAACAAATGACATCAGGAACATGTTGTGTTCATCTCTATGGGTATGTCGTCATGATCTCATGTACTTGACTTCAACAAGTGGAAATTTTATTATAATAAGTCTCAATTCATATGACCATCCAAACACAAAATAGTTAGACATCATCTTTCTACTGTCGGTATGATTTATATAGACCATAATACATATATTTATGATTACTATCATGGTATCTCAAGATTCTCATTATAGTGGGAAACTACGGTAAAATTTTTATATGACACACAATATAATGAAATTACCATAATAAATTGGATACAATGTATCAAAATTATTATGGAATGAATAAAAGCATTTATATATCATTCTATATATATTTATTAGTAATAAAGTTTTAGAATGGAGTTGGGTATAGGGAACCTACTCACAACACTCGGAGTTTCACTAGTGCCAACATCTAAAAATTATCAGCTTACTAGATCTAAAATGGACATAATTATTATGACAATATATAGATTTAGTCAAGGGATATTCCATGTTATCATTTGTTGAAAAACTGTTAAATATGAAATCACCTATCTGAGTAAAATCCATCAAGTGACAATAGCATAAATGTATATTCAAATTCCAATTATCTGACATGGGATCCATGAAAAGAATTACTAGTATATTATTTTCATATTATAAAATCAAGGGTTATACACAACTTGTAATAACTCTATTCTTGATACAATGATTGAAATCAATAATTATTTCCATACTAATTCCTAAGACTCTATATACTAAGATTCTTTTATAAAATTGGAAACTAAAGACTGCTTACAGATCCTCCACTTGACTAGACCTCAATTAAATATGACGATATATAATGAATATAACTTTATATCAAATTGATCTATATAGAGGCTAAAATTAATCTATATCCTCATACAAATATCCTCATTTCCTCCAGTCCCCATGAACATATCATTTGTATTTCTCAATTATATTTGGATAATTTTTAGACATCATAATGAATCTCTTCAATATTATCCTGATATCTACCAACCATGCCTAATGTAAATGAAATATCAAACCTAGTAAATAAAATGTAATATGAGATAGAAACCACTACTGTAGAATAATAGTGTGTATTTATATTTTCAATCTCCTCCTATGTCTGTTGACAAAACATCACAGGGGAGATCAACACCATGTGACAGTGGTAGGAGTCCCCTCTTATATTTTTCTATATTTATCTTTTTGAGTACATTTTCAATATATATAAGTTCAAATTTTCCCAAGAATCCTCTATGATCTATCATAGTAGATAATGTTCCCTATAATATATGTTACTTCACCTATATCCTTCATAGAGATTCATTCATTTAACAGCATCAATAATTACTTTATGACTTTCACCTCATTTTGAATTAAAAATAATTCATAATAATATAAAAATAAAGAAATTATAGAACTACCACTAATTTTATTCTTGACACATTTGTTCATTTCATTCTTAATGAACCAACATTTTCTTATGGCCTCAGAAAAATAAATGTTTCACTATCTTGATGACTTCTTCAACCCATAAATTGATTTCATTAGCTTGCATTCTTTTTTGGAACTCTTTCACATAATGAACTCTTTGGGTTGTGTTATATATTAATATTCTTCTAAATTACTATTTAAAAAATATTTATTTGGAATCCATTTTAAAACTATCATAATCATAGAATACTAATATTGTTGTTAATATTATTAATGAATTTTGTATTTTCACGGGAATGAAAGATTTTTCATAGTTGGTTCTTCATTGTATCAGGAAACCCATCTATAATACCCATTCCTTATAGGTTCTCACTTAATAATACATGTCCATTTTTTTAATACACATTTACTTCCAAATGAATTTACATCAATTAGAAGGTATAAAAAAATTTGATTTATGTACACAAACACAATTTCAGAATACCTGTATTCATCCAATTTGGAATCATTATTCCCACTGACTTCTTCTTAATAGGCCCGAGGTTCGTCATTATCTTTTACTACTGGGTCACCTGAATCCGTCATTAGATGATTACATCTTTTCAGTTCAATATCCCTTCTAATAGACATATGTAATACCTATGTACTAGGAATATATTTCTCTCCCACCTTATTATATGGATATTATTTATGTAACAACTATTATGTTTTTGGATAATCATATTCATTGAATTAAATATTTTTCAGTCTATTTCAAAAATAAATGTTTTCCCATTATATAAATATAAAATATATTTCTATGATTAGACTTTTATTTTATTTTTTATATATTTAATCTTTTTTTGTTACATTAGGATAACTTATAAATATTCACTTCATACTCTGAGATGATACTTTTTCCTTGGGTGAAGGTTTTTAAAAAACATCAAACCCCCAAACACATATGTGTGAATGATTATATGTCATTGTATACAACAACATATATATAATCCCATCTACTCCTTTAGTTGTTACTCAAATGACTGAATATGCCACAATCAACTATGTACATCCCCAAAAAAATAATGGTAGACTGTAATGACACATCAATTATTTTACCATGTCCTGAAGGGCTAAATTAATCTTACTAACACTATTACATTGTGTTTTTTGATGATGAGTATCTGTGGAAACTATACCACACTCCTTTATATGATTTATTGACGCTTGGTTAAGATATTATCCCCAAGGTATGAGTGGAGTTCTCTAATCTTTTTACCAAAATCATTTTATACTTAATTATAATATTCCATTAACATTATAAGGGAATATCACTCATAAATCATCAATTATATATATCAATATCTATTATAGCCATCGAAAAAACTAATGATGTGAGAAAAACAACCCATAAACTCTATATGAAATCCACCAAATTTATTAGTATGAACCAATTATATCATTTTACTGGTTTTTTATCCTTTCCCAGTTAAATGGTATTTAGTAACATTACATTGTACACTACAATGAATAAATACAAGGGTTTTAGCTCAATAGAATCCAAATACAGTATTTGATAAATTTTTTTTACATATTTCTCATTTACATGATGTAGCATAAAGTTCCCTAGATGGTTATAATATGAGTCATTTTTGATGGATTTTTCATAGAATTCCAAAAACGGATTCCAAATTTCAAGTATCTATAATCCAATTTTTATGTTCCGGATAATAACATATGGTATCCTTGAACATAACAAAACATTTATTTCTATACATGAAATAATATGCCATAGTTTCTAAATTCAACATGAATGTTATATTTTATTGTAACATATAGAGGATAATAAAAATTATATAATATAAGAACCACCCCACAATGATAGGCATGTTGATAATCTCCCACTTCTATTACTTTTAATCTCACAACATTTCTATACATAGATCTACTCTGTAATCTAATATCATCTTGAATCTACAAGGATCTTGTATTTGAATAATAATGATTGAGTCACATGTAATATCCTATACACAAATTTTATAAATATATAGACATAATTTAATGAAATATATATATGAATAATAATAATTTTTTATTATTCATTGTCTCTTTTATGTAATTCTTCATACAATATCATTTTCAATGAATATGAAGCATAATACCTCCTTCTTATCAGTCTCCGTCTATATATTTGGTTTCTTGATATGGATATGCACTAGTTACTTTGACATAGAAATATACTTTGAGACATTATTATATGACATTATTCTTGATTTGGGTCTACAGGAAGAGGGGATTCAAGAACATAAATGTCCATCTATTAGCATATTACTATGTGGAAGCCCTTATACCACTCTTTGATTTTATGGTCAGTCTAGATATTATGATTATCTAATATTGATTGGAGTAAAATTGAATAAGTCATGTTTAATAATAGATTGAAAATGATTAAACATAAAATATTATTACTTTATCTTGATTACTAGTTACATTTTCGAATTTAAATTTTAAATGTCTCGCACTATTTTATTATATCCTAGTACTCTTTAATTACTAGATGGATAGTACTTAGTCGCTTGAGTTTTATCATGGAATGAATACATAATGCACTTTTAATAGCCTCTGATATTTAATCTCTAATACTACAAGAGAATAAGGTATTATTTTCAATGGAAAACCACATTATCTTACAACTCCTTGATCTGTTAAGAGGATTCTCAACTAGTATAATGAAAATTTATCTCATTTCTCAGTGCATATTCACTAATGTTATACCAAGATTGATATGTCTACTCCTTTACATCAAATATTTTTCTGTGGATCCTCAATTTTTATTATAATATCCCTATAGTAATAGGAACCCTCAACTTGGTCTGAGAAGCACCTAGTATAGTTATTGGTGTAAAAATTCATGGGATACAAGGTATTTAATAATATAATAATTTCATTGATATTTTTTTTAATTTTATATAATGGAATTAAATCCTTTTCTTTTTAATAGAATTATAATATGTGATTTCACTCCTAAATTAACCATGTATTAAATAGAAATCATTTACTATGAAAGTTTATTTTATCTATAAATTCATTTTTAATTATATAATCCTATAATTGGAAGTAAATATAAATTGAAAAAATAATAAACAATGTGAAGGATAAAATAAATTAATAAATAATAATGATGTGACTATGATCCATTAATTATTGGTTAATCCATAAATGAAATAATGAAATAAAAAAAGATCCTAATATAATTATACAATAAAATACATAAATTCAATAATATTTCCCACAATACAATGTAATACAATTTTTGGATTAAATTTGATCTAGACTCAAATTGATTTTTGAAAAAATCTTCTGATCATTATAATGTAAAATCACACACATTTTCGGGGAACTCATAGTGGGTAAATACATTTTATTCAATAATTTTTGAATATTTGGACCCTTATAAAAATTAAATAGTGAGGGATTGTTTAGAAATTGTCAAAATAAAATAATTATTTCATTATACAAAAAATGATATAATTAATTTAAATAAATGATGAATGAAACATGCATGAGATAATAGTCAGTCATTATTAGTTAATATGAAATTATATTACATTATAATATTTATATTTTTTTTATAAAAACCCCAATAGTATTTTAAATTATTTAACATAAAATAAAATAATTTCAATTAATTATCGATATTTTTTATAAGAAATAGAAAATTTTTATTATGTCTAGGAAATTTATTTTTTATTTTATAAATTATTTTATAAAATTTTGTGTTTATTTGGTCTAAAATTATTTCCCTCTATATTAATTTAGATCCTGTAACGGGCCACGCTACTTAGACCCAAACTACACTGGTCCAATGCAAATTCAGTTGGGTATCTTTTCAAAGGACATAATATATATATAATATAATAATATATATAAAATATAAAATATAATGTATATAAAATAATAAATATATATATATATAATAATAATAGGAAAAATACAACACCTTTTTAATAATCTAAGAGGATTGTGTTTTCCCCACCACGAATATGGGGTGTGTGGCATTTAATTTTATTTATTTATTTTAAATTAAAAAAGAACAACTTCCAAGGCACTATATTCCTTATATTTAATAATTATTCTAAATTAAATTAATTTTTCATTTATTTCTTATTTTTTTGGAAATTTCAACAATCTCACACAATAAGAATCTTTTACCAATAGAAAACTCCAACTATCTTCTGGTGTCTTCATAGAATATGCCACATTCCCTTTTTGTGCTATGCCTAAAAATCTGTCATACTAGAAGTTGTTTAATTGACAAAAAAATTTCAAACATAAATATCTATCCTAATTTCTAATGTAGAATCCATCAATCTTCAATCAATCATATCATCATGATACAAACTTGAAACAGTGCATTGTCAGTAGCATTGATACCACGTCCAACCCCGAATATAGAATCAATGAAAATTTAATAGAAAGCTTTAATTTTTTAACTTATAATTTCATGAAATCTATTATATAAATTATAGAAAACTATAGTATAGTAGAATCATGAAAATATTAAATATAAAATTTTGGGTTCAGATTCGTGATAATAATGTAACATCCCAGGTAAATAAAGAATATGACATTTCATATTTATCCATATTTGTGAATAAAATATTTAAATGACTTTAAAGGGGACGCTATTCTCGATGGCGTACCCAACACGCAACAACGAGTTTCTTGGGAATCTTACGTTGCACTCTAATAATAAAATAATATTATTTTAAATGGTAGTTAACATGTAGCCGTTGTAATGGCGGGAATGGATAAAAATAACTGAAATATGATTATATATGTTTTTAAATGTTTTTACAATTATCCAATAAAGGATAGAGGCTTAAAATACGGAAAGAATTCAATTTTAGGCATATATGCCCTAGTTTTCACTAAAGGTTCACTTATCGCCTTTTGATGGCGAACTGTCATTAGATATAGTTTTGATCACTCTTATATATTCTTTTGGACCAAATAAAACTCTTATTAAGAATCGGGACATCAAATTTTACTTTGTGTAAATTTTTGGTATTTTTCTGATAAAGTTCATTTTTAATGAATAGTGTAAAATGTTGTATTTTAATTCAAAACCTCTTTTTAATATAATTTATTTATATGATTAGATTATCTTTTTAATTGGTTTTAAAGTGAAATTAGAAAATATTTTTACCATTAAAACCAATAGTGGTCGTTGGAATCAATTTCACTTTGAAATCGGACTTAAAATAGTGTCAATCTTTTGATACTTATTGTTTTATAAAAACACGCTATTTGCTCTGACAGCGGGAATTAATTATTGAATTAATTAATGTGACTTATATGATTTGAATTTTGTAAAATGGACTTCATTTTTGAATTCGGAATGTCAAATATAGCTTAGGGTGAATTTTTGGTAATTTTCTGAAAAACTCCAATTTTTGATGAATAGTGAAACCACTAAGTGGTAATCAAGCAAACTGATTTTTCAGTTAAATGAAATTTTACCACTAATGTGTTTTGAATTTTGAAAATCCGACATACATGGTTGTCATTAAGAAGTAAAATGTGGTTCAATGAGATTATAATAATTTTTTGGTGAATAGTAACTCATTAAGTTCTTAATCGCGATTAGTGGTAATTAGTGTAGTTTAAGGTAAAAATAATGCTTTAATAAAATGAAATGAACATGACACATGTCCCAACCTCATTGGTTGTGTCAGGGCCGACCATGAAAATCCATGGGTCAACTTGGGGACCCCATGGATCCACTTTTGTTGGGAAATGACATAAATTACTTTTTATTTAATGTTAAAGTGAAAATGACACAAACATAATATGTTTTACGAAAACAATTTTTAAGTGGGGTTATACAAGTCAAAATTTTGATTATAAATATTCATTGGAAAGATAAAAAGATTTCCTATATCATAGTATTTTTTTAATAATTTTTAGACATTAAAGAAAGTTAATTATTTATGACATAATAATGATGCAGCGATGACATCACTATTTGACGATTTAATTAAAATGGAAAGATAATGGAAAATCTACAACCTACACATGTCCAAAACCAATGGGATGAGTGGATTTCGAAGCCTTATCACCTTATCCACGAATTATATCAATGTGGGACCTTTTGAAACCGAAACACATTTTCAAATAATGTAATATTTCTTTACTTTCCAAAAGTGCCCCTCCTCTCCTCTTATAAAAGGCCCCCACCTCTACCTCATTCCATACACTTCTCAAGCCTTTGGCTCTGCCAACCCCTACCCATTTTCTCTCTCCACATCCCTCTCCTCATCCTAGAGGACTCCCTTTGGGCATAATCCTTTCAAAGGAAGCCTTTAGGCTTAAATCAAAAGGAGTTACACTTTTTAAGGTAATTCATTCTCTCATGTTCATTTGTTTTATTTTGCTTCTCCAACCCCCTAAACTATTTTTATTTACTTCTTTTGTAACAAAACCAGTATCTTCAATATACTAGTATGTTTTTATAAGATTTATTTGAGCTACACTCTCACACAACTACATCAAATGGTTAAAGAACATAAGGTTTCCGTGGATGGCGAAATTCTGCCTCCCGAAACGATGATTGTTCAACACTCATTTAACACCTTCAAAGGTGGCCATTATGATGTCACTATTTTTATATATGATATATAATATGTTTATGTTTTCCTTAAGCTTCTGTTTTTTTTCATTTTGGGCATACCTTTATGGTTTCCATTATGGGTAAAACACGATATCTTCATTTTAGGAAGTGCGGACTACCGCCCCCTAAAAGTGATTTGATTCGTTAATACCATATGTTGGATGTGTAAAGGATAAAGTTAATGATATTATATATGTTATTATACTGGAATTATAATATAATCTTATATCATTATGATTCCATTCCTGAAAATATGAAATAGAAATGGAAGTAGCGTTCATGCGTACGTACGGCTTACCGTCTCCATGAACGGTGCATTTCATTTCTTACCTCTAAATGTGATGTAATATTATAAATGAATGTATGTACTGGATATATATGACATATATGATATCTACATCATGAATACAATTCTGGACATAATGAACCTTTGACCAAATTAACAACATGTAAGTATAAGAAGTCTATTTTTGACTTAAGAACCAAATATCGACAAAACAAATATTATTGACTTAAATGATTACATAATGTTTATGACATGGTAATAAGTGATATAAAAGGAATAATGAAATTGAAAATGGTTCTTAATGAAGTATAAATTAACTCAAGTTTATTATTCAGGAGATTAAAGAACGATCGAGTCAAGTCGGACTCGAGGTAAGGGATCCTACAACTCTCTTTCTTTTTAAGTACACTCTTTTATGTAATTTCTTTTAAGCTCATCTTTATTATGAATGGGATGTTATTTTATATTAATCCTACGTTAATTTTTATGTTCATGTGATGAGAGACCCTATTCACTCTCATCAATCCATATTCGGGAGTTTTATGTGTTGCCGTTAGGCTGCCGAGTTTTCGTAAGGGATTTTTCATCTCACTTTTATTCCCGTGAGATTTATGCTACATTTGCCACAAATTCCATTGAGTGGTGTATGTACTGCCCATTATTCTAATCTTTGTGTAATATACTTTCGTTTATGAGTATTTACATCAATGACCTATTGTCTTTCTTTCATGGGGTGTATGTTTTGAAAGATACCCAAGTCGGTAAGGGAACCTTTCGCCCTCCTCTTTTTAAAGGACTTCTTTTGTTGGGTATTTCAATTTACATATTGTTATGTTGGTATATGTTCTCATATATCCTTATTGATGTAAATTTTATGTCCAAGTGATGAGATACTCTTTTTATCTCTCATCAACTCTTTTTGATGTGATGCCGTTAGGCTGTCAAGGGAACTTTTTAACCCAATTTCGATTTCTTTGGGTTCAACATGTAGTCATTGAATATGTCATCCATTGAATATGTGTGAATGACCTTTTATTGTTTTACACTTAATATCCACTTATATTGGGTGTATATATATTTGTCACACATATTGTTGAGATTTATTTGTCCTTAATTTAAGGATACCTTCTTTATAAGGGATTTCATCACATTTGACATTTCTATTGAGGGTTCATTGTTGTTACGCACCAATTCACTCTTATATGGTGTATATACTGTCCTTTGGAGTATTATATCATGAATACTTTTATTCTCATGATATTATAATGTTCTGACTAAATGTTATTCCTCAATTATTGTATTCAAGTGTCTCTAATTTTGGTAAAACCCCTTTAACCAAAATATCGTTTTAAATGTTTTAATTATTTGTTCTTATTAATATCCATGTTTTCAAAATGGTTTTAAGGATTTATTTATATGGATATTAATGGTTTAAAATTTTAAGCTTCAAGGTGGTATGGGACACTTTGATTCAAAAATCTTTTTATTAAATGTTTTAAATGGTTTTGGAAATGGTTTCTTTTTACATGGATTCATTATTTCAAAATACTAAAATGTTATGTTGTGTTTGAAATATGGAAATGTTTTGTTTCCTTTATGAATATTTTATGTGATACGTGTATGTTATGTTTCTTGGGCATTGTTATGAAAACGGGTGGTTCCGTGATAAACTAAGGGCGGGTGAGCCCGTTATAGCTCTCCAATGCATTGGGTAATGCGAAGGAGTGAAACGTTAAGGTTTCTCCGAAGAGATTTAGGGAATATACTGTGATGGGTATTCCAAACGTAACCAAGAGGGTTACTCCCTACGTAAGAATGTTATGAATGCCTCAAGTTACCTTTATGTCTTATGTTTTCTATGATTTATTCATGATTTGATATGCCTATGTTTTATGGGTAAAGTATGATTTCATTCTTATGTATTTCTTAACTCATGTTTCCTTTCCATATTTTTATAACCCTTACTGAGCTTTTTATGCTCATCCCAAGTTTTTGAAATGTTTTTCACAGGTCAAGGGAAGGGTACATGATGTGATGATAGTGTCAAGGAAGTGTCAAGAAAGAACCCGTGTTTTATTTTAAATAGGTTTCTGTTGATGGGAAGAATGAATATTGTCTTTTATGTAACCACTTTGTTTAAATGTGGAATGTAATGCAAGTTTCATGATCTAATTCTCTAAAACTCTAAACCTGAAAAGATCCTCAATGTGTAATCTTGTAATAACTCAAGATTAAGTAAGGTTTAAGGCTGGGGCCTTATAGTTGGTATCAAAGGTCGGTTTAGATAACTTTAGAGGTTAGGGTACTCTTTAAGCATAAGTGACATTACCATAATGGTTTGGATTTCAGAAAGAGTCATAGTTTTAGATAAAGTGAATGAGTAAGTGTATCATAGTGTTTATCTTCCTCATTAGTACATGATGGTTTTGTTGATATACTCACACTGACCTTTTTGGTTTTAGTAAATGGCTGGATCTAGCAGGCACCAAAGTAACAGTGGATGTGAAGGAAACTGTAACAGTTTTTTGAGCAAGCAACTGAATGATATGGGAGATGCAATGAGAACTCTTCTGATTATCCTCAACCAACTATCTGGAGTAATGATTGACCACCTAAACCTTGGAGTTTTCTCTAAGGCATCATATATGAAAGAAACAGATCCCTACGGAAGTACAGGTAATAATCATAAAGGTATGTGTGTTCAAAAACCTATGTGTCAAAGATGTGGAAAGAAACACCTAGGAAAATGTTTCAAAGGGACAGAAATATGCTATAGATGTGGAAATGAAGGTCATAAAGCAAGAACCTGCCATGGAAAAAGGAAGCATCCAGTTGACTCGAGGAAAGGGAAAGAAGTTCTTTCTGAGGGATCAATTGAATGTTTTAAATGTGGTGTACACGGTCATTAAGCAAACACATGTTCTATGAAGATGTTTCGTGAATGGGGTCACCAAGAGCGTACAAATGTTCGTTTACCAATACCTAATGCCATTCCTATTGAGGATGAAGAAACTGACAATGACCAATCAAAGGTATGTACTATTTCGTGACTATTGTTTTCTTATTTTGGAATCTTAGGATATGATTCATGATTTTGTTTGCAGGAAAGAGGTATTTCGGAATAGGTTGGAAAGGAATGGATAATGGATCATGAAGAATGTTGAATGAGTAAGATGTCAACATAAAAGGGCTTCAAGAGTTATGGTGAAATTCTTAAGATTATCAAGTCTCTTTTGATGATGGGGTTACATTAGAAGACTTTTTATATTATGTGTAACCCTGATGTTTAATATAGGCAAATTTTATCCAAGGAATAGTTATCTTTTCTTTTGTGGACATAGTTATAAAGAACCATTTGGGTTTATATGATCCTTACTTTTGAGGAAATTATGGGTTACTAAATGTTATGATTGAAGTGGAAGGCATGAGATAAAATTGAGGTTAAAATATGTAGTGAATATTTCTGAAGATTTTATCTAGTTTTGGGGAATGTTTTGAGAATTATATAGTTTTGAAAAAAGGACAACACGCAGACCATGTGACAACCCGTCGCGTCGGACAAAGCTGCGAGAATCGAACCCACAACCAAAGTGCGACTGGTATTTATCGCCTACCACTGGACTACGTGAAGTCCCTGGTTAGTTTGACTGATTCATTCTAGTTATATGATTTTATGAATTAAGAGTAAGTTGATTTTGGGTTATTAATGAAAATGATTAACCTATCATGGAGGATATGTGATTAGGTTAATTACGTTTCAATACGAGACTTTAGGAGCAACTAATGTTGTTTGGAGATAAATGTTACGATTTAACTTGGAAGACAATGTGACTAAATCCTTCAAATATTTGGGTTTCAATCTTATATTGGTTTACTTTGAGAATTTTATGGACAAATTGTTTATCGGATGGTCCTCGTTGAACTTTGGGTTTTGTTGGACAAATTTTGGAGATTAAGAATAGATTTTCTTTTTATAAGGGGTTATCCTTTTCTGGATTATCTGATCTTGTACTAACCTTTTTGGTTTTGGTTCTGGTTTAAGCCTAAAGACATTGGATGTACATAGTTCTCTTTTGTGGATTAGGTGATCCTCTAGAAGTTGATTATAGTACTCTTAATGTGAACAAGTCTTTCTAAATACTCATCTTTTGGAGAAAATATGAGTTTGTGTAAGGAATATAATAAAGGTTGAAAGTCAATATGATAAGTGATTATGTTTCCTTATGAATAAATTCCTCAATAAAAAGTAACTTAAAACAAAAATGTTGTATATTAACTTTTCCTACTGGGGAATCGAATACCGTTTAACCCATCACAAGTTTGTGATTTTCTCATTGTTAACTTTCTCCTAAACATGTTTTCTATCACTCTCCATAAGAACATGACCCTATGTTTTCTCCTCCATGTCCATATTTTCATACTTGGAATCCTAGTATGGGTTAACTCGGGTGACCTTTGTACTTATCTTTCTTTATTTTAAAGTGTTTGTTTTACCGACTTTTGTTCCGATGTGGGACTTTCAAGGATGTTTCCAAGCGCAATTTTAAAATTGCGAGGACGCAATTCCCAAAAGGGGGGAAGGATGTAACATCCCAGGTAAATAAAGAATATGACATTTCATATTTATCCATATTTGTGAATAAAATATTTAAATGACTTTAAAGGGGACGCTATGCTCGATGGCGTACCCAACACGCAACAACGAGTTTCTTGGGAATCTTACATTGCACTCTAATAATAAAATAATATTATTTTAAATGGTAGTTAACATGTAGCCGTTGTAATGGCGGGAATGGATAGAAATAACTGAAATATGATTATATATGTTTTTAAATGTTTTTACAATTATCCAATAAAGGATAGAGGCTTAAAATACGGAAAGAATTCAATTTTAGGCATATATGCCCTAGTTTTCACTAAAGGTTCACTTATCGCCTTTTGATGGCGAACTGTCATTAAATATAGTTTTGATCACTCTTATACATTCTTTTGGACCAAATAAAACTCTTATTAAGAATCGGGACATCAAATTTTACTTTGTGTAAAGTTTTGGTATTTTTCTGATAAAGTTCATTTTTTAATGAATAGTGTAAAATGTTGTATTTTAATTCAAAACCACTTTTTAATATAATTTATTTATATGATTAGATTATCTTTTTAATTGGTTTTAAAGTGAAATTAGAAAATATTTTTACCATTAAAACCAATAGTGGTCGTTGGAATCAATTTCACTTTGAAATCAGACTTAAACTAGTGTCAATCTTTTGATACTTATTGTTTTATAAAAACACGCTATTTGCTCTGACAGCGGGAATTAATTATTGAATTAATTAATGTGACTTATATGATTTGAATTTTGTAAAATGGACTTCATTTTTGAATTCGGAATATCAAATATAGCTTAGGGTGAATTTTTGGTAATTTTCTGAAAAACTCCAATTTTTTATGAATAGTGAAACCACTAAGTGGTAATCAAGCAAACTGATTTTTCAGTTAAATGAAATTTTACCACTAATGTGTTTTGAATTTTGAAAATCCGACATACATGGTTGTCACAAAGAAGTAAAATGTGGTTCAATGAGATTATAATAATTTTTTGGTGAATAGTAACTCATTAAGTTCTTAATCGCGATTAGTGGTAATTAGTGTAGTTTAAGGTAAAAATAATGCTTTAATAAAATGAAATGAACGTGACACATGTCCCAACCTCATTGGTTGGGTCATGGCCGACCATGAAAAGCCATGGGTCAACTTGGGGACCCCATGGATCCACTTTTGTTGGGAAATGACATAAATTACTTTTTATTTAATGTTAAAGTGAAAATGACACAAACATAATATGTTTTACGAAAAAAATTTTTAAGTGGGGTTATACAAGTCCAAATTTTGATTATAAATATTCATTGGAAAGATAAAAAGATTTCCTATATCATAGTAGTTTTTTAATAATTTTTAGACATTAAAGAAAGTTAATTATTTATGACATAATAATGATGCAGCGATGACATCATTATTTGACGATTTAATTAAAATGGAAAGATAATGGAAAATCTACAACCTACACATGTCCAAAACCAATTGGATGAGTGGAGTTCGAAGCCTTATCACCTTATCCACGAATTCTATCAATATGGGACCTTTTGAAACCGAAACAAATTTTCAAATAATGTAATATTTCTTTACTTTCCAAAAGTGCCCCTCCTCTCCTCTTATAAAAGGCCCCCACCTCTACCTCATTCCATACACTTCTCAAGCCTTTGGCTCGGCCAACCCCTGCCCATTTCCTCTCTCCGCATCCCTCTCCTCATCCTAGAGGACTCCCTTTGGGCATAATCCTTTCAAAGGAAGCCTTTAGGCTTAAATCAAAAGGAGTTACACTTTTAAAGGTAATTCATTCTCTCATGTTCATTTGTTTTATTTTGCTTCTCCAACCCCCTAAACTCTTTTTATTTACTTCTTTTGTAACAACACCAGTATATTCAATATACTAGTATGTTGTTATAAGATTTATTTGAGCTACACTCTCACACAACTACATCAAATGGTTAAAGAACATAAGGTTTCCGTGGATGGCGAAATTCTGCCTCCCGAAACGATGATTGTTCAACACTCATTTAACACCTTCAAAGGTGGCCATTATGATGTCACTATTTTTATATATGATATATAATATGTTTATGTTTTCCTTAAGCTTATGTTTTTTTTCATTTTGGGCATACCTTTATGGTTTCCATTATGGGTAAAACACGATATCTTCATTTTAGGAAGTGCGGACTACCGCCCCCTAAAAGTGATTTGATTCGTTAATACCATATGTGGGATGTGTAAAGGATAAAGTTAATGATATTATATATGTTATTATACTGGAATTATAATATAATCTTATATCATTATGATTCCATTCCAGAAAATATGAAATAGAAATGGAAGTAGCGTTCATGCGTACGTACGGCTTACCGTCTCCATGAACGGTGCATTTCATTTCTTACCTCTAAATGTGATGTAATATTATAAATGAATGTATGTACTGGATATATATGACATATATGATATCTACATCATGAATACCATTCTGGACATAATGAACCTTTGACCAAATTAACAACATGTAAGTATAAGAAGTCTATTTTTGACTTAAGAACCAAATATCGGCAAAACAAATATTATTGACTTAAATGATTACATAATGTTTATGACATGGTAATAAGTGATATAAAAGGAATAATGAACTTGAAAAGGGTTCTTAATGAATTATAAATTAACTCAAGTTTATTATTCAGGAGATTAAAGAACGATCGAGTCAAGTCGGACTCGAGGTAAGGGATCCTACAACTCTCTTTCTTTTTAAGTACACTCTTTTATGTAATTTCTTTTAAGCTCATCTTTATTATGAATGGGATGTTATTTTATATTAATCCTACTTTAATTTTTATGTTCATGTGATGAGAGACCCTATTCACTCTCATCAATCCATATTCGGGAGTTTTATGTGTTGCCGTTAGGCTGCCGAGTTTTCGTAAGGGATTTTTCATCTCACTTTTATTCCCGTGAGATTTATGCTACATTTGCCACAAATTCCATTGAGTGGTGTATGTACTGCCCATTATTCTACTCTTTGTGTAATATACTCTCGTTTATGAGTATTTACATCAATGACCTATTGTCTTTCTTTCATGGGGTGTATGTTTTGAAAGATACCCAAGTCGGTAAGGGAACCTTTCGCCCTCCTCTTTTTAAAGGACTTCTTTTGTTGGGTATTTCAATTTACATATTGTTATGTTGGTATATGTTCTCATATCCCCTTATTGATGTAAATTTTATGTCCAAGTGATGAGATACTCTTTTTAACTCTCATCAACTCTTTTTGATGTGATGCCGTTAGGCTGTCAAGGGAACTTTTTAACCCAATTTCGATTTCTTTGGGTTCAACATGTAGTCATTGAATATTTCATCCATTGAATATGTGTGAATGACCTTTTATTGTTTTAAACTTAATATCCACTTATATTGGGTTTATATATATTTGTCACACATATTGTTGAGATTTATTTGTCCTTAATTTAAGGATACCTTCTTTATAAGGGATTTCATCACATTTGACATTTCTATTGAGGGTTCATTGTTGTTACGCACCAATTCACTCTTATATGGTGTATATACTTTCCTTTGGAGTATTATATCATGAATCCTTTTATTCTCATGATATTATAATGTTCTGACTAAATGTTATTCCTCAATTATTGTATTCAAGTGTCTCTAATTTTGGTAAAACCCCTTTAACCAAAATATCGTTTTCAATGTTTTAATTATTTGTTCTTATTAATATCCATGTTTTCAAAATGGTTTTAAGGATTTATTTATATGGATATTAATGGTTTAAAATTTTAATCTTCAAGGTGGTATGGGACACTTTGATTTAAAAATCTTTTTATTAAATGTTTTAAATGGTTTTGGAAATGGTTTCTTTTTACATGGATTCATAATTTCAAAATACTAAAATGTTATGTTGTGTTTGAAATATGGAAATGTTTTGTTTCCTTTATGAATATTTTATGTGATACGTGTATGTTATGGTTCTTGGGAATTGTTATGAAAACGGGTGGTTCCGTGATAAACTAAGGGCGGGTGAGCCCGTTATAGCTGTCCAATGCATTGGGTAACGCGAAGGAGTGAAACGTTAAGGTTTCTCCGAAGAGATTTAGGGAATATACTGTGATGGGTATTCCAAACGTAACCAAGAGGGTTACTCCCTACGTAAGAATGTTATGAATGCCTCAAGTTACCTTTATGTCTTATGTTTTCTATGATTTATTCATGATTTGATATGCCTATGTTTTATGGGTAAAGTATGATTTCATTCTTATGTATTTCAGAACTCATGTTTCCTTTCCATATTTTTATAACCCTTACTGAGCTTTTTATGCTCATCCTAAGTTTTTGAAATGTTTTTCACAGGTCAAGGGAAGGGTACATGATGTGATGATAGTGTCAAGGAAGTGTCAAGAAAGAACCTATGTTTTATTTTAAATAGGTTTCTGTTGATGGGAAGAATGAATATTGTCTTTTATGTAACCACTTTGTTTAAATGTGGAATGTAATGCAAGTTTCATGATCTAATTCTCTAAAACTCTAAACCTGAAAAGATCCTCAATGTGTAATCTTGTAATAACTCAAGATTAAGTAAGGTTTAAGGCTGGGGCCTTATAAATAATGTGGAACCCACAAACCCCTAAACATATTTCTTAAAGGATCACATGAAACAAACTTTATTCATGAAAAATAAATCCAGATTAAATCATAAATGGACTTTGTTCAATTGAAATTGATGATTTTATTCGCTCACCATCAGTGTGTCACAACACAAGGACAACAATCTAGGAATCAGAAATATTTTGAAAACAAGAAATATTGATATTAGATATTATATATATATATATATATATTATCCCTAGGTGCTACAGTGGGATATTGGAGATCATTACGATGTCCCTTTAATCGTGTGAAGAAAGAGGGCTCTATGGAGAAGATGAGATTTATCCGACCTCAAAATTATTTCAGCATATCTATCTATTTTTTTATAGGATAGTATAAGAGATGCTCTATCTTGAAATTCATCTTAATTGTGGATATATCAATTCAAAAGCCTAAAATGATCTTTTTAACAAGGCTATACAATTTAAAATGGTAATTTCATCCATGGAAAGTAAACAGATTTTTTATACATTTTCTCCCACTTATATTATAATAAACATGTCTTAAATATCATAAATTATTTAAACCCAACATGTAAAAATTTAAAATGATACATAGATAAATACAAACTATTGACTTGTCCCGTTATCTCCAATTTAATTTTATAAACAATTAACAAGTTATGTTTGTTTGAAAAATTATATTTTCTTATATGCATATCTAATATTAATAAATTAATGAAATATATGAGAAATAAATTCCATTATAATTTCTACAAAATTGAATAATATGATGGAATTATTTTTAATCATGATGGATAGCACTAGAATATTAACTATCACCCGCATGTGGACACTACTTTTTCTTAAACCCATATTCATCCAAATGTATGGATGTTTTGGATAATAATATGCACGAAACTCTATGTCATTATCTTGATAGTAGTGAGTCCAACCCATTGGCGAAAAATCAGAGTCTAGAAAACATTGATGTCCCTTATGGAGTTAAATAATTTCACAACATGGACTGTGTCCTATAAACACATTTAATATAATATAATATTTTTTTGTGATATCTAATAATTTATGATTCCCCCGAATCTGTGTGGAGGTAGACGTCTCAAGACCACATGTGGCCTCTGTCTGGATCACATTCAACAAGGAGTTTCAATGGAGGCAGGATGTCGTATTTGAGTCTTGGATGGGCTATTGCATTATATGTTCTTGATTTGGACATATGGAAATGGTTTGTCACTGTGGACAGGTGATTTGTTAATCCAAGATGGTTGAAAGGAGATGCTCCGATGGTGGTCTAGCTTTTGGCTTAGATTTAGTACTGGGAAAATCCAATTCAGGTGATAATGTGATCATGTGAGGGAGTGTAAATAGAGATATTGGTGGACCTGTGGAGTGTAGCGGGGCTGCGGTTTCTACTAGCTATGATGAACAGGTGGGATGATCTAGCCTTTGCAGATCATTACTGGGCACAGGTTGGGAGCAATAGGTGCGAAAATCCTTTCATGAAAATGTGTACCTGCATGACTGTGTTGTGAAGGAGGTGAGAGATTCACTAAATCCATTAGTATAGAAGGACATTAAGTGGATTAAATGTGGGCTTAGAGTTGAGGACCTCACTGTGTTGGAGGGTGCTTTTGAATTTGGTGGCATCATAAAAATAGGAGATGTGGATTTTGTATAGGTTGTCCTCTCTAGTAAGAGCTTTGAGGTCTTGGAGTAGGAGGAGTCACCCAATCTGATTGCCGATTCACAGGGGACTAAAGACGTGAATATGCATATTGGTTGCAATTTTCAGGAAAAGTCTATAGTTGATGTCCTGATGGGGACTGTAGAGCACCCTCGAAAAGAGGTAAATCTGCAATGTCTTACTCTGATTGATCATAATATACTCTCTCCAATGATTGGGGACGAGTCTATGATAAACTCAAAAGGCGTTTTGGCATGGAAAGATGGTGGAGACACAGGTTTCATCCCAGTGAATCTCACGGGTAAATGGGGAAATGTATCTGACAGTGACAAGGAGAATGACCACGGGGCTACAAGACCGTCATACATTTACATCATTCAAGGTGTCTAGAAGAAATTTTCTAGCAGTGAAGGTGTGGCTAGTGCTCCACCAAAGAAGAGGAAACAAAAATAATATTATTATTTATAGAAGATGGTATCCACCAGGTCCTCGGTCAAGAAGGAAAAAGGGGATGTACCCAATTCTAAAAAGAGTCATGTGAGCAAGCCAGCCGATAAGGAGAAACTCACTATGGAGTAACTGGACCTCAGACAGAAGTATGGCATGATTCTAAAACCATATGATACGAACTCTGAATGGGAGTCGGCTACGGTAGATGACGTTCCTTATTATGGATGTGGTGTGGATTATGACTACTATGATATGTAGCTGATCTTTTTTGATTGGTACAATTATCTGGATGTGGATGCATCGTATTCCTGTACTCTTGTTATTTTTCTCTAGTACTTTTCATTTATTTTAATAAAGGGTCAGACGCCTCCCTCTGACTGAGCGTTTCTGGTATGTTATGTGACGTGTTGTGACATTATATGGAAGATATAGGTGTCCTATGATGTAAGATGGTTCATTGTGAGTGTGTAAAATCAGTGGGAGAGTATTGTGTGGTGACATTTATTGATTTTCTTCATAGCATTTTATAACTCATGTATTGCATTATTTGGTGAGAATTCTATGGTGAGGATAGATTTGGTTTGTTTACATGTTTAGGTGTTTTTTATATTTTTTGATAATAGGTGAATTTTTTTCTCCATTCACTTATGCAATATATACTTTGTTATGACCATAATAGGTACAATTTCATGCTCATAAAATATATATGATTTTTTTGGATTCCAAGAGGACTTCATCGACCAAGTTGGATATTTTTTTCACAATATTTATAACTATTTATATGTCACTTCCTCAGCCTTTATTTTGGGTACTAATTTGGGGATTATTTTATTTATGTATATTATACATTAATTGTGTGGTAAATTCTAATTTTCTTTTTATATAATGTCTTTTATTTTTTTGTTTGATTTATACTTTTTCCTGACCATATTGTCATAAGAGGTTAATGCCTCCCATTTGTTATATTTTTATTCTCCCAGTGTCTTTCTCTATCTCCAGGCCATTTGGGGATGGGTCTCAGGGTTTATTATATCTCTTTTATAAATTTTGTCTTAATATGGTTACCATTATCGGGATGGGTCATGATATATTTTTATCTGATATCGGATGAGGGGTAAAAGAGAGTTCAGAGTTAGGAACAACAGGGATTTCAAGGTTTGGTAAGGCAATGACATCATTTTACGATGGAGCGTGATATAATATAGGGAATACCAGATAGGAAATTATATTTTTTGGCCCTATATGATTATATTCAAGGACTCTGAGCCGTCCAGACAACCAAATAAGTTTGTGCATCTTGTAGTATAGAGACTAATGAGAAGTACATGCATCGAAATTAAATTGTGATATTATTGAATATAGCTGATTTAACTTATCAGGATGTTGTTAATAGTTAAATAAATCAAATAAAAATTTGTAATACTAATTTATATAACCCTAGTTTCCAGTTTCTCTATACATCCTAGTTGTAGTTCATATGTGGTTCTGGCAGTGATGGTTCGGCCAACATAACTGGTTGATTTCGAAAGGGTTAATCTGATCTTGGATTTTGATTTATGGAACAATACATTGGACACTCATTGGTGATCAGATTTTAGGAAGTATAAGGGAATCATTCACAGTCATGAGAATGAGAGAATGTAATAATAGCTCAAGATCTCCTTCAATCTTATCTGATAACTAATAGAGTAATGGTTCCTCCTATATATTTTTTTGGTGAAAGGTGATTCATGTCAGTATTGTATGTCATATCTTGGTAATATGAATGATTGTTATTGTTATTGGGTTGATATCTAGATGGAGTTTTGCGAAGATTCCCCATATTCGACCATGAAGTTAGCAAAAATCTATGAGAATCTTTCTATTTGATGGGTGTATGTCTGTACGAGAGATTGGTATTTTGTTCAATGAATTTTTTTATTTACTCATGATATTTCTTGGTGCATAGTCTTCAACATCAAATCTTGTGAATGATATTTCTTCCTCATCTTTGAGATGTATTTATGTTATTTTTACAATGGAATTGTGGGATTAGAAGATGGTGGAAGAGATTGAATTTATGCACACGAATGGTAGTTTTCTTGTGTTATGTGAATAATAATGGTTCTTTGTCGGGTAGTGTTTTCATTAGTAGGTCTATGGAACCAGAATCATCATTGTTTTGATGGGTAAGGATTTTACCTCATAATATTCCACTATAGTGTTCTAGTGCTAGTAGTTTTTGTGATTTTCCGATGGTATATAAGAAACTGTGTTTTTTGTGGGGTTCGTAGACCTCATCAAAATCAGTACCCCATGGTTATTTGAGTTCAATATGGTAGGGGTGGTCAGGTTTATTGTTAGCCATAGTTATAGCTAATTGTGATAATGTTTCAACAATAGATAAGAAATCATGTGTTCATTTGAGGTGATATAGATCAAGAAGAGCATGACCTTCGGGTGTGACATTTATTTAGGGACATCAACCGGATTTTGGTTATGAATATGGTCATATCCTAAGAGGATAAAGATATGGGTGTGGTTAGATTAATGTGTTCAAGGAAACAACAAAAAATTGGCAAAAGATCATTATATATATAATCAGTATTAATGTACACTTGTTTTTTATTTTTCCTTATTAATTCAAGATCATTTTAATCCTTTGTTTCACCCACTCTAGACCATGCATTGAATATAGATAAGAGAGTTTTCATGTTCCCCTAGAGGTGATGATGCCATTTGGAGGCTTGGCCTTCTTGTTTGATCTTTCAAGGGGAAAAATGATGATGATGGGAAAACAACAGTCATGTGGGGACATTTTTTGCTTCAAATATAGTTGTACGATCTCATCCTTATCATTAAAACCCTCTATTATGTACATGTAATTATTGAATTCTTCCAAATTTCCAATAGTGTTATTGGATTTTTTTGGATATAATGTCATTTTTGTTGGAGATAAAAGTTGGAAGGTGGGTGGTAGAAATGTTGAACATCATTATTTTTCTATGGATGATTTCTGTGTGGAATTAGTATATTTTAGGATAGTAGAGGTTCTAATAGTCATCAAGTAGTTTTTAGTTGTTTTTTGTAATAATTGTTTGATGATACCCCATTGGTGTTATGTTCTATTTGGGATATACCTGTATAATGTTGCATCTTTGGTTTTTTATGTATCTTTATGGGATTCCACATTTTGATTTTTGGGTCTTTAGGATTTAGATATATGATCTTATTTATAAGTGTTTCATCAAACATTGTGTGTCTTCATAGGGGTACTTTGGTGTTGTTCAGTAATAATTTGGATTATAGTATGAGGTATAATTTTGACTAAAAGAGTTTTTATAATGATATAAAAAATAATCATTTACCTATTATGATGATGGATGCTCTTTTTTACTAGTTTTGATGATATAGTTTGTTATTGATGGCTGATAGGCGTTTTGTGTATCACTAGATGATAGTGAATGAGGTAGATATCATCAATACATCCTTTATATTCTGGTATGAGAACATCCACATCATATTCATGTCAGTCGATGTTATAAATGAACTAGATATGTTCTTAGAGAACTTGAACTCAATGTTTTGTAAATTCCTTAATCAATTTTAGTGTTGTTCATCCAAAAACATTGATCTAAATGTTTTCATATGAGCAGCTTGTCGATCATCTCATTGTTGTACTAGAGATTCTTCAATGCTACTAGTTTTATAGAGTTTTTTCCATGTTAATGTTAATGAAATGAGATGTAAATTTACTTGGTCATATGGTGTCTTAATAGTGCTTATGTGTGGACACTTTGATGGTCGAGACAATTGTTTCATGTTCACTAGCCATGATTCTTGTAGATGATTGTTGCATCATTTTTCTAGTGGCCTAATACCAGAAGTTTATATTTTGACTCTCATAGTTTTTTTCCCTGGAAAATATTTAATAAGACTGACTATGGTTTTTCTAGAATAATTAGGGCCTTACAAAATTTTACTACCTAGAGGACAAACATATCATTGAACTGGTACAACAATTTCTGATAGAATGGTGATGTTTGGGGTGTTTTTTTATATTTCCGATTTTTAATTGGGATGTTCCTTCATGAAATGGATGGAAATGATCTCTTATTGTCATAGAATTTATGTCCCCTTGAGAATAAAATTTCCACTCAAGGTCTTGTGCTAGACGATATTTTTATTTCACTAATTTTATGGGGAAATTAAATCATTTGGGATCTAATTGTTGAATTCAAAGTTAACCAAATAATGAGGTATGCATTTTCTCATAATGTTCTGAGTCTAAGGAAATTTATTTGGAATGAGTTTCTTTAGTACTACAACATTTAGATAGACTAAATCATAGTGAAGTAAAATATTTTGATCTATTCATTTATTATTAATTCATGGAAGTATGTTGTTCAGTAGTCTGGATATTCTAGGAGGGTGATGGAGTATTGTGAATCCCTTCAAATGGATGTGAGGCTGGTTGAGGGAGGATGTTTCATATTTTAGATTGTAGGGTAGTATTTTTTTGATATAATGGATGAACGATTCATAGTGTAGAGACTCATATGTAGAGACAATGGTGTATCTTGTTTACCAAGGTGATGCGCTGATGTGGTGGCTATATGGTAATAGAAACAACATTTTGTTTTGGGAGAGGCTAATTTTTCAAATACTGATAAACAAGTGGTACTTCTTGAGTATCATAAACCACTTTTAGTTGTACACTCAAGAGTATCCAAGATGTAAAATTTTAGGAGAATATATTTTATTTTTACTGGGATGAATGAAATTTTTTCTCAAGTTTGTCACTTTATGATTTGTTTTCTAGTAGGTAAAATAAGAGCACCTTGTCCCGAATTGATGGTTGCATCCCATAGATAGTCTCTAGGGGAAATGGGTTGTCATATTGAAGGAAATCATCACTGGTTTACCCTGATAACTATGATATTGAAAATCTTCCCCATTTCTAAATATACTTTAAAACCAATCAAATTCATAATTTATCACTGTTAATTATTTTGATTTAAAATCTTGTTTTTAATTAAAATTTAGTAATTTTCACTATTCATCAAATTATAAAAGTTATCCAAAAAGTACCAAAATTTCACCCTAGTCTAATTTTGATATTCCAAATCCAAAAATGAAGTACATTTTGAGAGAAAAAATTTATAAAATTTCAAAAAGTGGGTATTAGTACTCATAATGGATACTTTGAATGGTCGCAGTGTGTTAGAATCTCGAAGTTGCGTACAACACACGCTAATGTATTATTCAAATATAATCGTATCGTGGAAGATTGGGGTGTTACATTCTCCCCTACTTCAAATAATTTTGTCCTCGAAATTTCTAGAATATTACCACATTAAAATACTCGGGTGTTTCTTCATCATAAGATCCTCGGGTTCCCATGTTGCCTCTTCCATCTTATGGTTTCTCCATAGAATTTTTACCAGACGAGTCGTCCGGTTTCTCAGCACTTTTTCTCTTGTATCAAGAATCCTGACATGATCATTGCAATAAGATAAATCGTGTTTCTGTTCTATTTCCTTGTAAGTGAGTACATGTGTTGGGTCAGGCATGTATTTTCTCAATAATGATACGTGGAACATATCATGAACTTTCCAGAGACATTGTGGCATTTCCAAACAGTAAGCTACTACCCCAATTCATTCTAGAACTTATAAAGGTCCTATGTTCCTAGGACTCAATTTACCTTTCTTCCCGAAATGTATAACTCCCTTCCATAGAGATACCTTCATGAAAACATGATCTCCTACCTGAAATTCCTAATCCTTCCTTCAATTTTTAGCATAGCTCTTCTGCCTACTTTGAGCTGCTTTGATGTGGTTTTGGATTAACTTCACCTTCTCCATCGTTTCCTCCACCAGTTCTGAGCCTACATGTTTTCTTTCACCAATGTCATCCCAACAGGTTGGCGTGCGTCATCTCTTTCTATATAATGCTTCATATGGATCCATTTGAATGCTATAATGGAAGATATTGTTATATGAAAATTCTACCAAAGGTAAATATTGATCCCACATACCCTGAAAGAAAAGTGAGCAAGATCTGAACATGTCTTCTAAGGATTTAATAGTCCATTCTGATTGTCCATCTGTTTGAGGGTGGTAAGCAGTGCCCAAATGAAGTTCAGTATCCAAGGTCTTCTGAAGACTCATCCAGAATCTCGAAGTAAAACGGGGATCTCTATTCTAAACAATTGATAGTGGTACTCCATGAAGTCTCACAACTTCATTAATATATAGTCTTTTAGACGTTCAAGTGGTAAATCTTCCCTTATAGTAATAAAATGTATGGACATGGTAAGATGATCATCAACGACCCATATTTCAACGTTCCATCTAGGAGTCTTTGGTAGTCCCATGACAAAGACCATATTGATATTATCCCATTTCCACTCTGGTATGGGAAGAGGTTGCATTACTCCTCCATACTATTGCCTTCCATATTTCACATGTTGACAAACCATACTTCCTGACACAAAACCAGCAATCTCCCTCTTCATGTTTTCCCACAAAAAATGTTCCTTTAAATCTCTATACATTTTGGTACTTCCAGAGTGTATAAAGAAATTGGAACTATGGGAATCTTCCAACAATTCCCTTTTTAAATCAGGTATATCGGGAACACAAAGTCTTCTCCAAATTTCTAAATTCCATCTTCATATAAAAATTCACTCAATCTCCCTTCATTCACAACTTCAATCTTCTTTTTAAACGCTTCATCTTCAGCTTGAAAACTATTTATCCTTTCTAGTAAAGATGCTTTGGCTACCATTTGAAAAAGTTTTGATGTTTCACCTTCCATGGTTATTCCTATTTCCATCGTTACTAGATCCATGTATATAGGATCCTTTTCAACTCTAATCTTGTTCAAAACACCATGGGCCTTTCTTCTCAAAGCATCATCCACTTTATTTTCCTTCCTCGGGTGGCAGTGTATCGTACAATCATAATACTTGAGTAGTTCATGCCATCTCCTTTTCCACATGTTGTGTTATTTCTGTGAGAAAATATAATTCGAACTCTTGTGATCAGTATAAATCTTACATTTTTTACTGTAGAGATAGTGTCTCCAAATCATCATAGCCAATATTACAGCAGCTTACTCAAGATCAAGAGTAGGATTAGTTTTTCTCATGAATTTTCAGCTATCGTGATGCATAGGAAATATCTCTATCATTTTTCATAAGGACACAACCAATTACATTCTTCGATGCATCACTATAAATAACAAACTCATCATTCCCCGATGGTAGAGTCAATATAAAAGGATTGAATAATCTTCTCTTTAGTTCTTCGAAACATTATCCACACTCTTTTTTCCTAAAAAAATTAACCCCTTTAGGTGAGTGCTTCGTTAATGGGTTAGCCAATCGGGATAAATTCTTGACGAAATGTCAAAAATAACTTGCTAAACCAATAAAACTGCGTACCTCGGTTATACTCGTCGGTGCTGGCCATTCTGGGATTTCTCTTGTCTTAGAAGGATCAACATAGATTTTATCCTTAGGGACAATATCGCTAAGAAAAAAATCTCTTGAATCCAGAATTTGAACTTTCTAAACATCCCATATAATTCATGTCTTCTCAGAGTCTTCAATATAATGCGCAAGTGATTTTCATGATCCTTGTAGATTTTTGAGTATACCAAGATATCATCAACAAATACCACTAAAAAGTCATCAAGATATTCCTTGAAAACTCTGTTCATTAGATCCATGAATACAGAGGGTGCATTAGTCAGCCTAAAAGGAATTATTGTAAACTCGTAATGCCCATACCTGGTTCGAAATGCTGTCTTCGGAATTTCTTCCTTCATCACACACAATTGATGGTATCCAGATCAAAGTTCAATATTTGGAATGTATTGAGCTCCATGTAGTTGGTCAAATAAATAATCAATGCAATGTGGGGGATACTTGTTCTTTATTGTTATAACATTGATCTCTCTGTAGTCAATGCACAACCTCATAGATCCATATTTTTTCTTAAAAAAATGGGTAGGGGATCCCCATGGAGAATCACTAGGGCGAATAAATCCCTTATTACTCAATTCCTCCAGTTGTTTCTTTAGTTAAACTAATTCCACATTGGCCATTCTATAAGGGTTTTCTATATGGTCCTTGAACAAGGAATTAAATCAATGGAAAACTCAATATCTCATTCTAGAGGACGTCCAGGTAAGTATTTTGGAAACACATCAACATATTCATTCAAAATATGTACATCCTCTATTTGAAAATTCCTTTCATCATCCAAAGTTATTTCATTCTCTTCATCCCTGATAATTGAATTTAGTTGAGCTACTGGGGGTGGATCTAGATAAGAATTAGGTGGTGACGATTGTGCTCTAAAGATAAGGTGTTCCTTATCATCATCATCAAAAATCATAACCTTCTTCTTATTACAATAAATATTCACATCATGGCCCGAAATCCAATCTATACCGAGGATTATATCAAATTCAATCATAGGTATGGCGATGAGATCAGCAGATAAAGAACATTTATATGCCTTAATGGGGATGGATTGACAAAACATTGTAGCAATGATACTTCCCATAGTGGTTTTGATTGACAAAACCCTTGTTAAATCAAATTGGAAATATCTAATTTTCTTAGAAGACTGGGAATATATAAAACAATGTGATGATCCAGAATCAAATAATGTATTTTCTAAACTTGAGGAAACCATTAAATTACCTGCCTCCACGTCTTTCGGAGCTTCTACCTCAGTAGTAGTGATAACATAAGATTGGCCTTGATCCCCTGTCCTTTTCTAATATAAGTTTCCTTGACTCTTAGGTAATTAATTGTCATAATGACCCATCTCCCTACAATTGTTGAAATGAACATCGGTAGCATCTTTCTTTCCTTTACAATCAATAGCTAGTTGGACCTTCTGTCTACATTTTTAGCACACTCCTTTTTCTTTTAGACATGCACCTCGGTGCTTCCTTTCTCAATTGTCACAGGGTGGAAATTCAATTCCTCAGTTCTTCCATGTTTCCTTATTTCCTTTCCCAGAGTTTTCAGCATATCTCTTCTTCTCTTTCTTTGATTTAAAGTCATAAGACTTAAAGAATTCCTTTTCTATCTTGATTGCACATGAGTCAATATCTTCATAAGATGAGAAGGATTTTTATACTAATGCTCGACGGAGAAATGGTTTAATCCCATCAATGAAACAATCAATATTACTTATTGGGATACATATATAATCTGCAGCATACCCCACTATCTTTGTAAAGTTAGCCTCATACTTCATGGCATTCCCATCTTCCTTTTGCCTCAGACTCAGAAACTCCTTTTCCATATCAGGTCGATGGTCACGAGGAAAGTATTTTTCTATGAAATTATCTTTAAATTCCCTCCATTCCATATTTTATATTGCATCATATTCCTTTGTATTTTGAATCAAGGACCTCCATTGGTCAGCATCTCCAGTGAGGCTGTAAACTTCCATGACAACTTTTTCCATTTCGATACTCTCCAAAGCATGGAATATTTTCCCTAAATAATTTATCCATTGCTCAGATACTAAAGGATTTGTATTCCCATTGAATGTTGGTGTTTTTTTCCTCATGAAGCGATCTAACATTGATCCTTGATGTTATGGATCAGTGTGCTCCATTCGGGTAAGGTTATTATTTATAACCACAGTGAGTTTTCCCAGTGTGGTGATTAGCTTATCAGTAGATGTTGCATCACCAGCTCCACTATAATTATATTGACCAGGAGGGTAATCCCTACATGGAGTGAATGCATTGATACTGTTTCCATATCTTCCAATAGGTGCCCTTTCTAAACAATTCCATAAAATAGAATAGTTTATGAATCGAAATATATAATTCCAAACTTTAAAAACACTTAACATAAATTCAAGATTTTTTGGATATAATCAATAATCATAAAAATGTTTTCATTGAAGATTTATATACTCATAAACCTTTCATAATGGTTTTTAATGAAAATGAGAATTATCCTTAGAATATCCCCTAGGAGTGTCATAACCAAGAGTGCAGCAAGGCCCGTTGTCGTGCTCCAGTTTCCATTCGAATCTAGCTCAAAGCAGTGTTTTCAGGTTTTACCCCTAGAAACATCTATTCTAGAGCCACCTCTACCTGATCGTATCTAGAAAAGGATGTATTTCTTAGAAAACTTACAAAATCTCTACAATACAAAAATTCTAGGAAGTTCTTCTATACTAATCCTCAAAGTCTATCTTAGGGTTATGTGTTCTAATCAGAGTTTATCGAAATCTAGTTTCGATGGTCTTTACTAAACTTCCTTTGATACCATGTGTAACACCCTGACCCTAGTTACATAGGGTCTGTGCATTATTACATAACATTTTCATGATCACATGGAAATCATGTCTCGAAATACCGATCAGTTTAGTATTATTGGAAACAAGATTTATACATATGTTCAAATTTACATCTTGAATAGAAATACAACACAAATATATTTTGTTAGGAACATCCAATCCACCTATATTACGCCTATAGGTCACTCATAACTAACATCTTCATATCCTTGGAAAAATAAAACATGGAAAGGGGTGAGCTCAAATGCTCAGTAAGGGTAAGTAATACAGTGGAAAATGACATAAATATTAAGAATGGTAAATAATTGAAACCACATGCCTTTACCAATAAAAAAATGAATACATTTATGGAAAGAATATGAGATGAGTAAATAATGACATAATAAAACATAATCATGTGTATTATACTAGTCGAATGACCACATGAACTACAAATATTATTTCCATAGTGAGGGAATGTATAATGCCAGACATTCTAAAAGATTTTGTCAAGGCCTCGGCCATGAAGTCTAAAAATGATTAAGGCCTCGGCCAAAACCATAAATGAAATTAGGGAAGGGCCTCGACCAATTCCATTTCTAGTTGTCTAATGAGACCTACCGATGGATCCAGGAGCTATAGTGGGCTCCACCCGTCACTTACTATGTCCAATACATTCCTCATATGAACAGGTTTAAACAAATTATAAACAGTCATATTAAAACGAGCATATGAAATGACAATAATTGAACCATAAATAATGAATGGTATAAAAATAGCACATCCATGATCAAACATATCACAAAACCTTAAATACATTATGGGAGTTTAGTATCATAATAAATCAACTCCAAATAAACTTAAAATCCATCAAAGGATGTTGACATAGATGAAATCGAAACCCTTTTTTGTGAAATATATCTTTATATTTTAAAATAATTTAAGAGTTACATAATTATAAAATAAAACATTTACTTTGAATATATTCTTATAATCATGTAAGGGAAGCTTCGACGAGTTTATAATGAAATAAAATTGCCACACCCTCCGTATATGTTAACAAATACATTCATTCTTTAATTGTGTCGAAATGGTTAAAAAGGACCTTGTTTGGAAAACGACAGAATGATTCCTTTATAAACTTATTATAAAAAGTAAAAGAAGGGAATAAATTAATTTAACCTATATTATGTAAAATAGTTAGAATGATTTGAAATATATTTTTAAGAAACATGGTTGTGGATGATAAAGAGTTCCTAGTAGATAATTACGTATATACAACCTCGGATAATGAGAGATTTCGAAATAAACCCTTAACATGAAATTTTCCTTGGTTGAGGGTAGATTAAACTACTATATAATGGTTAAATAATTGTTATTAAATTATACAAGAATCATATACATTAATATGATATCATATATGATCTTTTAACATTTCTTTGTTAATAATATCTTAGTATTATCGTCGTTTCAGGTGTTAACTTACTCATTTTATTTTATATGTTTCATTACATAAGCCATGTTTGTTGTGGATAGTTTGTATCTTATTCATATCCAGAATGATATCATGTCATTAAATATTATTTGTAATCATCAAATTAGAATTAGACTTGAATGGATATGATGGGAAATGAATCTTATCGTGTTCATGGAGATAGTAGTCCGTACGTACGAACGAGCGACAATATCATTATTTTGATATTAAAATAATATATAATTAGATTTTATATCTTATATACAGAATAATTATCATGTTATATTTATTATTTAATGGAAATACACCTCGTTATTTTACACATACAAATAATAATGTTTTGAATAACAATTACACCACGACGTGGAGACGGTAAGCCATACGTATAAACGTATGGTGTCATGTCATTCAAAGGATGGATAGAATACTGAATATGATTTTACCATGTTTATAATAACATCACAGTATATATAATATACTGGAGTTGTTATTTTATAATGGGAATAACAAAGAAAGAAGAAGTGGAAGAAGAAAGGAACTTGAAAAAGTGTTGTGAAAACATTAATTCTTCTTCGGGTTCTTCCTTTTGATTTGATCAAAAGGGCTCCGTAGGATTGCTTTTTGATCAAAATAAGGCCTCTTGGTTAAAGTTAGGGAAGTTTATAGAGTATTTGTACAGGTTTTGGCCGAACCAAAAGGCTTTGATGGTGTGAATAATTGGATTGAATTGGTGGCCTTTTATAAGGAGGAGGAGGGCCACCATAGGAAAATCTAGAAATATTATTTTATAATAAATTCATATTCGGTTTCTAATGGCTTCAAAGAGTATTATTTAAAAGTTATGGTGGGGATGGGTTGAAAACCACTCATCCAATAGAATTTAGACAGGGTTGGGTCATTATATTAACCTTATCGTTTAGTTTTAACTCTTAGTTAATTAGTTTGGCACTTACCATGTCACTTTGTATTTTTATATTATATAGTTAATATACTTAATATATACCCACAAGAGACCACCTAGTTGTCCATTAATGATAAAAATACCATTATATAATTCTCTTGGCCGAACCATAGATTTTTAGGAATTGAATATAAATTAATAATATAATATTTTTTAAATACTCTTTTACGTCAATTTTGACACTATTGGTTATTTTGTTTTTGATAAATTTATAACAGCATTATTACTTCGAATAAATTTATATAAACAATACTAATATGTCATACTAACCTATAAAATTATTTTAATTTCTAAAATGTTTAATATTACACTTATTTGGGTATTTATAATATCAATAATCTTGATCATTAATTAATACTTTAATTACTGTATCATCATTGTGTCATAAATACATTAAAATATTTAATGTCTAAAAATTAAAAAGAAAATACCATTATGTAGGAAATACTTTTATCTTTATAATTAATATTTATAGTGTAAAATATATGATATATTACCCTATGTAAAATATTGTTTGTTAAAAAATATATGCTTATGTCATTTTTGTATTTCCTTTATCTTAATTAATATAAAGTGTCCATATCACTTACAAGTGGCTCCATGGGGTCTCAAAATCGACCCAAAGATGGAAATGGTCGGAAATTTATCCAACAATAATGTTAGGACATGATTTATGGTAATTTATTATAGTTATAATATTATTATCTACCCTTATTTACCGGATTTACCCTTTAACCATGGTAAATAAAATATTTACCGAAATAATTATTCAAAATGTCTAGAAATTAAAGATACCTATTTACACAATTTGGACATACTGATTCCAAATATGGAATCCATTTTACAATATTCAAAACATAGAACTGGCAGAAATTAATTTAAAATTAATTCTTGCTGTCAAAACAAAAAGCGTGTTTTTAAGTAATAATAACTATCAAAAGATTGATAAGTGATTATGTCCGGTTTAATTGTGAAATTATGACCAATGACAAAACTTGTTTTAAATGGTAAAAATATATTCTAAATATACTTTAAAACACTCAAATTCATAATTTATCACTATTAATTTTGATTAAAAAAGTTGTTTTTAATTAAAATTTTGAAATTTTCACTATTCATCAAAATATGAATGTTATCCGAAAAGTACCAAAATTTCACCCAAGGATAATTTCGATATTCCAAATCCAAAAATGAAGTCATTTTTGAGAGATAAAATTTATAAAATTTCAAAAAATGGGTTTTACTATTCATAACGACTATTTTGATTGGTCGTGGCGTGTTAGAATCTCAAAGTTTTGTACAACACACATTAATGTATTATTCAAAGAGAATTATACCATGGAAGCTTGGGGTGTTACAGGATACCCTTCCTAGACCGCTTTATCTCCTAAAATATTTTCAATGGTAGATATTTTAGTGGGTTTTATGGTTATTTTTCATTTGGTTTGAAATTTTTTGGATTTCTTTTTATCCAACCATAGTTATATATATTTTTCCATTATCCGGAAACCCTATTTTACATGATTGGATGATTTTACTAGTTAATTGTATTCTTAATTGGTTCTTAATATTTCTAATAGTTTTTATCCATCCATAGATTTAATTTCTTGTTGTTTTTTCAATGGGGTTTGGTTTCCACAAATTTTAGTTGTTATTTTTGATTCAATTCATTTCATTTATGATTTCAATAAACATTTAATATTTTAAATTGGTTTTATAATTAATGTAACGATGTATATGATAGGTAGATTGAATTTTCTCAATTTTTTCCTCTCTTATGTGGGTTTTTTTCTTTGTAATGGTTGGTGATTTCGGCATTTAAATGGATCAATGGTTTAAAATAATTTCTAATTCATTCTTCATGTTTGATAAAATGAAAAGAGGGGGTTTTTGTGAAATGAACTATTTATAAAATATTTAGGTCAATGGTGGTTTTTAATGTGGGTTGTGTTTTGTATTTAAATGGTTTGGTTTTTTAAAGGGGTGGTTCGGTTTCATAATGTAAAAATAGAGTTACCCATGATTTATTTATTTTTTCTTTTAAGTGATTATAATTTATTAAGGAATTGTGTTTGAATTAAAACTTGTTTAAAAAAAGGATTTCAAAATTTATATGATATGTGTGAAGGCTTGGATGGAACATATTATGGGGGTTGATGATTCCCTTATTAAAATCTATTATAATGTTAATGATGTTGTGTTATCAATATTATGTATTATTTGTTATTTAATCTATGTTGTGATCTTAGATTGGGGTATTATAATGGGTAGTGTGGAAGGTAATATAGACATAATTGTTGTTTTTTCAATAGGGAATTTGTTTTACAATTTGTTGGCATTCTTTTTTCATGTACAACCAATTCTATTTTTCCATGTGGAAAATGATGCTAATAAGTGAGATTTATTGGGGAATTATTGGTATATTTTAGGTATAGAACTAATGGAAGGACCCCAGAACACCCTTAGTGGGGAGAAGTGAATAAAGGTGTTAATATTATCATTAAAAGTGATAGATCAAGTTCCCACATTGGTAGGAATCAATTAGACCTATATAAAGAGAATTTCCTGAAAAATAAATAGCAATGTGAAAAGATATCCCACAAAAATATTACATGGTTAACCACTAAGGGGTAGTATATAGAGCATACACAAGTAGTTTATTAGTCATACCAAAATCAATTAAACTGGTATCAGAGATAATCATGTTTTTATTTGGGGATTTTTTATGTATTATGGTGACAAGGATTGTCATCAGGGCTTGAGTGGATTATGCGCCCAAGGGTCTGGAAAACCCTTTGAATAATTGAACCTTGATTTTAAATGTGGTTATCTATATTTATTCTTTATTATGAGTTATGATATTGATTATTTTTTTGATTTTTTATGTTTTCATAATATTGTTTTGATCCCCATTCAGTTAATTGAGGTTTTAATGGGTCATTTAGAGTCTATGAGGAAATAATGGTTAATAGACCAGGGATGAACTGTTAGTAGATAGAGTATAGAAAACTATCAGGTGCTTGTGTGGTATGGTTCTAAAATCATCAGTATTTATGTTCCATGGTTAGTGAATGGTTTACCAAACATGGAAGTAAATAATAAACAATGAATTTTACCATAAGTAATATTTGGTTTTCCCATAGTTTATCTTATATGGAGTATAGTGAAGTATGATATTTGTGTGGTATCTAATAACCTATATTTGATTTAGATTTTTATGGAATGCGATGTGGTGAGTGTGGTTTGATTTGAGACGTGTGATTATTTTCTTGGTATTTACCTTTGGTGGCATTTTTTGTAAAATATATACATGGATTATCAAATGGAAGAGATGTTCCTTGTTTTTTTAATTTTATTTATTTAGATTTGATAAAAAATTCATTTATTTTGAATCTAATTTATAGAAAAAGTATGAATAAACAATAATTTTAGTCCAAAAGGTGTATTTTTAGAAACATTTTAATTTTTAATGTATATTTTTTAAGAATTGGGTTGTGAATGTGTTTTAATTGAAATAATTTGTCTAAAAGAGAATTTTTTAAATGGTTTTTTAAATTAGTATGAGATTTCCATTTTATGAAAACTTATGTGATGATTTTTAATGGGAAGGGTGTTTAAAATTGGTTTAAATGTCTTTCCATAATGGAGGGTCTTATTAATGGGTTAATGTTTTATGAAAATATTTAAGGTAATGGTTGATCTTTAAAATGATATTTTTATAGTAGTTTTATTTTTTAAAAAGTTTAATTTTATTTGGTGTTTTATATTGTTCCATTGGATATCTGAAAACATGTTTGGTATGAGAAGAATGTGTTTTTGGGATCATGTATTATGTAGTTTTTCTAATCTCATACCAAAAAAGTCATGTAATTATTGATATTGTTTTCCCTAGGAATTTTATTTTGATAAATTAGTTTCTATGGGTTCTACCAACTCCATTTTAGATGTCATTCCTTGAGTGATCAGTAGTATTAAAATACACTAGTGTTACAGATTTTTCTTTTTGTATTAGGAAGTTTCGGTATATAAATTGTGTTTTTGGTCATTTTTTCCATGAATCACTGTTTCTATTTGGAATTCCAAGTTAGACCTAGATCGAAATGTATTCTTATCTATCAAAAGATGATTTAAAATTGTATTTCTCTCTTTATATGTGTGTTGAAATCAATAAGTCATAAAAAGAAATAAGGGTATAGGGTTCAACATACCAAGTATTTTCTTGTGTACTTCAATAAGTGATTTGTTGTGCATTTGTTTTGAAATTTTTTTGTAAAACTTTTTAAAAAGAGTTTGAATTTTAAAACATTTTAATCCCTATTTGGTTTTATTTAATTAAGTTAAAGGGTGTTTTATGTTATTGTTGTTATTAATGGAAAATATATCACTTTTTAAAATTTTACTTCTATGATATTTTGACAACTTGTTTGGAAGATGTTACTCATACTATATTCCATCATCATAATTCATAAATAATTTATTGATGTGGGAATTCAACCATTAAAATATATCATTTTTGTGTTTTTAACATTGAATGTGTGCATTGGGATTAATTATGTATCAAATTATATGTGGATGTGATTTGGAATGTGGTTTTGTATAATAAAAGATATATTCAATGACATTTTTAAGATCTTTTTGAATTTGGGCCCAACATTGCTTCAGTTTGTTATATGGATTTTGGAAAATGATCTTATTTTTGTGAGTTACAAATGGGATTGAGTCATAGAAAGGGTGGGTTTCAGGTAGATTACTCATTAATCCAATCATGAATGTTTTTTGAAATGAACATGTGTGTTTTTTATTTTGAAATATTTTGTTTTTTGTAATTTCGTTATGGATTGTGAATCCTCATAGGTTTTGAGCTTGGTCACATGCCTAATTTTTTTTGTTGTCTTTATTTTGAATCCTACATTGTTTTATAGTGTCTTTGTTGGTTTTAATGTTATTTTCATAATGATGTAGGAATAATATTCATTCAGGTTAGTATGTGGGTAATTAGGATGGATTTTTCATTTAGTCCTTTGAGAACATGATGTTTCTAATTTTGTGGGGTTTTCCATCAGATGTTGTTCTTTCTTATGGTAATGTTTACACATAGAGTATGGTTACCAGGTTCAATAGCCCATATCGTCTCTTATTGTGAAATTCCATTAAATTTATCCATTACGGGGGTGAGTGTTAATATTGATGATTGATCAACCATGGATGTTTGGTTCTTTTAGGACAGTGTTCCTTTAAAAAACTAAGATCTTGTTTTAAGTGATCTTTGTATATATTATAATTATTTCCTAATAGTGGAGGTTTTCATTTAGGTTGTTATATCTTCATAATGAAATTTAGTTATTTCTAAATTGTGGGAATAATCGTTCTTGTTTTCTATTTCCTTTTATGTATTATACTGGAGAGAATGGTTGTGTTTTTCATTGAGAAATTTGATGGATTTGTATATTTAGTGGTCAAATTAATCGAATTTTGTTCTCATATTTTCCCTCCAAGAGACCTTTCCAGTGTTTCATCATCCAACTCACCTCTCTCTGTGGAATGTGTGTTGAGACGTGTTTTTCATACTTCCTTCATTCCATAGAAAATTAATTGGGTAGAAGGAGGCATAATGTGGATATCAGAACACCATCAATGTAACTTTTATGCGGGGGTAATTGATTGATGTTTTTTTCCCATGAGTTAGAGGTGTTATGAGATGAAAAGTGTAACTTTTAGAGACTTTTTCAAATCACACAGTTATGGGAAATTTTTATCTCAAGTGTAAAACATATTTGTATAGCCTCTTATAATGGTGAGTTGCATACTCAATACATGTTTTTTTCTCTGTGGGTAATCAAAGTAACACACTCCTTATTGGTTTTTTGCCATAATCCTAAATTTGATAAGGTTTTATCCCCTTGGATTCCAATGGGTGTATTGATAAAAATGAATAGATTTATTCTCATTTTTGTTTAATTTATTTTTATAGAGATATTTTATAACAGTAAATAATAGTTCTCGTACAAATATATTATAACTTCACATATGAATATTTATTACATAACATAATGATCTGTCGATAAATTTTTGTTGTTTAGTTTCATTTTAAAAATGAAATAAAAAATTAGATAATCAAAAAATATACACTTCATCTTCAACATATTATTCACTAATGAAACCCTTTATAGAAACGTTATACTAAACACCGTTATACATATATTTGAGAATAAGAACCAAATAATAAGTTATATAAGATTCTCGGTAATGGTTATAAAGGGAGATAATAATGATCACTTAAGAATAACATTATAATAAAATTTTGATAACACGAGGATAACATTTTGAGAATATACCTTGTAGTTTATAGATAATAATCATGAGTTATCTAGTAATCTTTTGTAGATCACAAGACAAGTGTGATAAAGGACGTAAATAACATCATTTATACGATAAGGAAATTCACATAATATGTTGTTTTTTTAATATACAGAAGACTTTAAAATCATATCTTTTGTACTAAAGGTTAATTTCTAGAGATATTAATGGGGATTAGGTTCACTCCCCATTTATTGGTAGTAGTAAAGGTGAAATCTAATGAATTATATTGTGGAAATATTTTTTTAATAAACTGGGTTCACCTAGTATTTTAGTCTAACTTATATAATGAGATGTCTATCATCACCCAACACATTGGAGGACTATATAATTTCAACCCCTATAAAACAATAGAAATCATACATATATGTTATAAAGGGTCATAAAATATTATTTATATCATAACACATTAAAATAAAAATGGTCTCATAAAACATTCCTCATTGCATAACCCCTATAGAATAATTGGATTTTATAATAATTTTACCAAATCATAATCCATTGAAAATAAAAATGGTTTCATAAAAATAAATTCATCAAAATCATAAAAAATATAGAAAAATAATACCGATGGTGTCATTGGATTATATATATATATAATCACAATTAATATCAAAGTATATTTTCTTATGTGAAACTTTCGTTAGAATATCACTTAGAAATATATTTTTAGAAATATATTCTTTTCACATATAAATAATTATTTAAAAATATATAAATTTATCAAATATTTATGAAAGAAATTTTATTTAAAGAATCATTGAAACCGTGAAATGAAATTTTCAAATCATTTAGTGGTAATGATAGAGATAAATTCCATTCATGCTTTAAAGTAAATAAAGGAAAACATTCATTTCAAAAAAAATTACAAAAGGGTTAAAAAGTACCTAAATCAGAAAAGAATAGTGCTTCAATAAATGAAACTATTAAGAAGAACCCTATCATATATAACAATGACAAGGAACATACCACTAATAGTAACACCACTCAAATTCTTAGAAGGTCTTCTAGAATCAAAGGATCAGGAACAAAAAGTAGTTCTAACTCCTAATTTAGGTTCAAATGAAGAATCTATTTTGGAATTGTAAGGGTATTTACAACCTTGAATCCTTAAATGTACTAAAAATAATGGTTCACACACACCATCCTATCATATTTTCAATTTTAGAGCAATAAAATTACCTTTTCTTCTAAATACTTTTATTTGTGCCAACATAATTATATTTTTACTAGTGAAATAAAAAATACCTCCAATGTTGAATCTCTATGGATTTTATAGAACTCTTCTATTCAAAATGTTAGTATTTACAATGCCCTAGATCATATGATTAATTTATAATTGAATTCTTGTGGCACACAACTTTTCTACTCTTTTTTTATGCTAATAATATATACCAAGAAAGGAGACCTCAAAGGAATGAACTTTTATCTCTAAGAACTAATATTATTGATCCTAGATTTCATAATGGAGTCTTTAATTCCATTCTCAACTCAAGTGAGAAAATTCAACCATATCTTCTACTATTTCCCCAAGAGAATTTAATGAATTGATTAAATGAAATAATCTCAATGAAATTAATCCCACTGGTGGGAAATAAACATGGTATAGAAGAAATTACGATAGAGTGTTTTCTTCAAAACTGGTTAGAGCCTTCACAAATGTTTGTTATTTAGATGAATAATACACTACCTATAACACTACTCTACTTAGGCTAAACTCTGACCATCACCCCATACTGGTCAATATCTCCACCAAATACATGAATACTAGGTTTTCTTTTAGATTTAACAATGCTTGGTACTATGATGTTAATTACACTAATATAATTAAAAACTATTCGTCTTCAATTTCACACAACAATGATTCCATTTTTTGTAATGTAAAATTAAAACATCTCAAAATGACTCTAAAAACATTGTGCATCACCAATGCTAAACAAATTAACCATGGTTTCCTTATTCTTATCATTAATACAATAACACCAGCTTTGACCTCAAGACTAATCCAAATCAATAAATAAACATTACGATTAAAATAAACTCTTTTCTCACTTTTAAATAATATATAAGGAAAAAATCATTTATAGTTAAGTGGTAATAATATGGTGACATAAATACTAGGTTCTATAATTATCTTCAATGACTTTGGAAGGCTTGCAGGCCATTAGAATATCCAATGGATGGGGACAAACATATTGATAATGAAGATGAAATTTATCATCATAAAGTCTCAAACAATGAATCCATATTCAATGGTTAGGATGTAATAGAAATACCTCCTTACTGAAATCATTATAAATGTGATCACTGAGGAGGACAACACTTTCATTCTCAATAATCCACTAGATAATGAAATCAAAGACACTAATTTTATTCTCAATCATAATAGTGCTCAGTGTCCCGATGGATTAAATAATTGTTTTTTACATCATTATTAGGATGTGATTCATGAAGATGTTTATAAACATGACAAATCCTTTTTACCAATGGTGTGGTTCCGCATTCTCTTAATGCCCAATTTTTCAGATTGATCACAAAAGTTGAAAATGACTCTGATATTCACCAATTTATACTTATTTCCCTTATTAACACTCTTTATAAAATCATCCCTAAAATCATTATAAATAGACATTCAACAATCACAGACAAATTTGTGTCCTAAAACCAATTGGATTTATTAATGTTAGATCCATTTAATACTATTTCTGTCTTAGCTTTGAGTGTGTCAATAACTGGAACAAATCTAATAGAGGTGGAAATATAACTATTAATATTGAAATCATAAAATATTTTTACACCATGAATTGGATCATTATCTTAATGGATTATCAAGGATTAGGTTTTATTGACTCTTTTAACATTGTAATCTGAACATTGTTCACATGGGAGTTTATATCTATTGGGATCAATGGATCTACCAAGGGATATTTTAAAGGCACCACAGGTGTCAATAAAGGTGACCCCCTCTCTTCCAGTCTCTTCTCGATTATGGAATACAATCTTAGTCATTTTATCACCTATATGGTGCACTAGAATAAGCTGAAACCCATCCTTGTCTCTGGGAACATGAATGCTCTTAAGCACCTATTTTACACTAATGACATCATCATATTCCTTCATGGTGATAAAAGAAAAATTATTAACTAGAAAAATGATCTAAAACTATGATGCGGTTTCGGGTCAAACTATTAGTTTGAAAAAATAATACATCTTATTTGGTAGGAATATTCCTACCCATAGAAAGTGTAACATTATCCCTGGCTTAAGTCTAAAATAATGTACACTCCCTTCCACATATCTAGGTGTTCCAATCATTTTGGGCAGGCCCTAGTCTTTACACTTTGCGACTATAGTTTACCACATCCTAAACCAACATTCTTATTATAATGGTAAATCTCATTATATTGCTGGTGGGAATTTCCTTGTAAATTCCACTATTGTCTCCATGATGGTTTACTTCATGATAGTCTATAAATGGCATGTTATTCTAATAAAAAAAATAAACACCACTATAAAATAGTTCATATGGACTGGTAGTACTTGATAAATAAAACATCTTATAGTCCCCTAGTCAACTTGTTGAAATCCCATTGAGTGTGTTGTTATTAGAATTAAAAATATAATGTACCATAATGAAGTCCATAAATCTAGACTTACTTGGAACCTTTTTCTCAATTCCTTTGATGCTATAACCTTCACCAAAAATAGATTTATTGAATAATGTAAGATGGGAATTTATAATTTCATTAACTCTTCCATATGGCTATCCATTATACAATATATCTCAAATATAATGAACAATCCCAGATATATGGTCTCTGGAGACACCTCCATGAAATTCTGGTTGGATAATTCGACGTTTACTCCTTTATTTTTTAAGATTTCTCTCAATAAAATCCTTATGAGTGATAACATCTCTATTAGAGATATTATAAACTATCATCATGACCACCTCCATGGTATTATTTTTAATTTCATTAAAAACTACTCTTTTTCTTATACAAATGATTTCATAATATGGGAACCTAATCACAATGGGATGCTTATGTCAAAGACAATTGTACAATAATTATTTCTATAAATCTAAATGTGATTAATGTTAGAAAAAAGAATTTAAAAATACTTGGATATATCCCTCAAGATTCAATCTCACATGGTGACTTGCTTACTATAGAGTTTCCACCAATATTTTTCTTCAATCCTTTGGAATCTATCTATTCTCTATGTGAAGAATCTATAATAAACATAGAGATGATACTAATCGTCACTTTATTTCTTATGATACTTCCTCAAATATTTGGAAATATATTCTTGATTTTTTTGACAGTAGATGGTTGATTCATGACTCCTTCAAAAATCACCTAATGATATTTTCATAAATTGAAGGTTCTCAGAAAATCTAAAACCATTTCCTAGCTGTAGTTTCTGATCATATACCATGGGATCTTCTTTGATCAGAATGTTATTATTCATAAAAATTACCGACTCAATGATAATTCAGGTCAGATGTGGATCCTTATTTCCATAAATGAAGATGCATTGATGTAAAATAGACATTTCCACAACACTGTCAATGACTTTTGAATCCTGCGATGCCTATGGATTAATTGAAATTTCTATCAACCTCATCACACTATAGATGTTGTTTTTAGAGATTATCTTCCTAGTTGGATGAAAATTAATATTGATGAATCCTCCAATGGAAATATGGGATCGAAAGGATGTGGTCCTATCTTCTAGAATCACCTCTGTCAGTTCCTAGGATGTTGTCTTGGGTAGTCGTGGTACAGACATCTCATTTGAAGCTAAGACGATGAGATTAATACATGCTATTGCCTTCACCAACACTTTGGTTGGAAAAATCGCTAGATTTAATGTGAATCGACGAACATAGTGAAGGAAATTTGGAATGGAGTGACGCATCATGATTAACCAGTTACTACATGTTGGATGGAATGAACGGCCGCAACTATATAATCACACATGTTTATCGAGAAGCAAACACCGTTGCAGATTGTTTCGCCAAAATGGGAGTAAATAACTGCATCACTTGGACTGAACACCGCCCCACCGATCTTATTTCCATACATGATAAGTATTTTAATATTATACCATATTTTAGACTATTGTCACATCCTTTTGATAAAAATTGTTTTTTGGTTGTTTTGGGGCAAGGAATCATTATTCAAAAAATATTTTCTACTGATAAGAGAAATAAAGTCAATTTTCAATAAAAATATTTTATCGGTCTATTCAGTGAATAACGAGACAAAAATGAATTTAAAACATATATTCTCTATTTATCATTGAATTTTTGAGTCTATTTTGAGACATATTATAATATTTCATTTTTGGAAACATAATCATAAACAATCCCAATTCACAATGAAATTGGAACATAAACCACTTACCTTGGGTTACACCTTCTATGAAATATAGATATCCTATTTCATAAAAAATATAAATTGATTAGTATTTTATAGAAGATTAATTTAAATACATAAATTATCATCTTGTATCATTATAACACTCCTTTATTAGAAACACGTTAGTCAAAACTTTATTTTAATGTGTTTATTATGTTATTTTTCATGAAAATTTCAATGTGGTAGTTTTGGTAAACATACTTTGAAAATTGTTCCATAATAGAAATAATTTTAAACATTATATAAATATCATATATATTTATTATATAAATATTTAGTTTCATCCATAAAAGGTATTGATAAAAAATTGAATTATACCCTTCCTGAAGATAGTAGACAGTTCCTACGTAAAAACATTGTTTTTAGATTTCGATGGATAAAATAAGAAATGTACATACTAATTAAATATTAAATAATTATTATAGTATCATATATATCATGTATATTTATTAACTATATTCTTACTTAAATCAAGTGAAAATATAAATGAAAAATAAAATCACATCACTTCGAGGAGGCAGTAGTTCATACATATGCATGTGCAACATTATTGTTTTTAAAAAAGTTGTAAAATAAGAATTTAGAATTGATATTATAATTATTGAAGTGTAAATATTCTATAATAATAAAATATTATTTTTAAAATAATCATAACAACACCCCTTGAAATAAGGTGATGAAAATGAATTGATTCACTATGTTAAGGTACAAGTCCACACAAACTCACGAGTGATATATTCACTTCAAATTTGGTGAACTAGAGGGTGTGTGTTAGTGGTTACATATTAATAAAAAAATTAATTATATATAGGATATTTATTTTTTAATTTTTTGATAAATACCACATAGTTTGATGAGGTAAAAGAATAATAAAATATGAATGTGATAATTGATTACAGTAACTCTTCTATGAATGAAATATGTTGCTATTCACTTAAAGACATTAGGGTGGGTATATTTTGGGATAATAAAATGTCAATGAGATCCATATGTATGTTTAGAAAAGAATTATTTAGGATTCTTTTGATATTTAATTCACAATGTTTTTTATGAATGATAAATGAGTGGTGTTCTTTTTTCTTTGAGGGAGAGGGATAACATGGAATTTCCTAAAAGATTTATTTATTTTAAATCCATTCTCAAGAAAAATTCTTCAAAATTTATATGAACTAAAATAAATATTATATCATCTAAATATCCTCATGAAATAAAATTTATATAGGGTTTTATGTCATTTATAGAATAATTTATTTGATTAACTACTTAATTAATCATTTTATATATTAATTGTAGTAAAAAATACATCAATATTAAAAGGTTAATAATGTTACCATAAATTGAAAAGTGACTCATTAATGGACCATGGTAGATATTTTCAACCATATTAAATACCTATTTAGTAAAATGATATCTTAATGAATGATAAATCATTTAATAATATATTATTTATTATAAAATATAAATAATGTAAATTTTGGAACTATTAGTTAAATTTGACATTAAATGCACCAATAAAAAGATAAAATTAGAGTCTAATATTTTAAAACAACAATAATATCTTATATTTATGTAAAAAATAATGGATTACAATATTAAAATTATATTATACTATTTTTATACATTTTAAATAATTTATTTTATTTCTCTATTAAATGACTAAATCTTATGTCGTCATTGTTTAAGAATTTATGAAATTATTAAATTAATAAAAATTTAAACAAATTTTGATGATAAGAAATTAGTTTATATTGATATTAAAATTTAATAACATAAAATAAACTATTTAATATTTATTTATAAAATTTTGAGATATTAAATTCCAGAAAGTGACGTTTTTTAGTTTTTAATTTATTTTAAATTATTATAGTGGTCATGAAAAAATATATGTATAAAAGTTAAAAAATATTTCGTAAATGGATATAAATTTATGAAATACACTTTTCAAATAGAGAAACTAATACTTTTTAATAAATGTTAAATCCTTTTCTCTAATGTTTTAACCCTTTTTTTAGATTTTACCCATATCGAGGTGACATAAATTTAATAGGGTAACTATTAATATTGTAAAAAATGGTCATATTAACAAAATTTGATACTCTATATTCTAGATATTGAATCTATATTTCTTAATTCAACATCTATAAGTGGCATAATTTTTTTAAAATACCTGTGAAAACATGATAAATACATTAAAAGCACATTTTATGAATAAAATATTATATATATTATTATATCATGAAAAAAATATAAGATTATTTTTGAAACATTTTACAGAAAAAATAAATAAATAATCATTAAAATCATTTCTAAATAGTGATCAATTTAATTTACTATGATGAAAATTCATTATGTGAAAAAATAGTTTTTTTAGAACATATCATTTAATAAAAATGTGTTTTATTTTCATTTCAAATAAATTTATTACTAATTTCATTATTTTATAAATATTAAAACCTGAATTTTCCATAATTTATTAATTACAATTTATACGCCATAATTTAATTACTTTCTTAAAATTGTATACAATATTACTCTTAATTTAGAACTGTGTTATCATTTATCATATGATTTTAATAAAATAAAATATATGTAAATAACTATATCATAATAAATCCTAGTGTTACATTTTTACCACATATTAAATGAATTTATCCATCAAAATTCATTTACATTGATGAAAAATAACGATTTTTATGTTAGTAGTATTATTCAATAACACTATAGCTCCACAATCTATGATTTCTATAGGGTTTCCTCATGGTAGAGATCATGATACAGAAAAAAACCTATTAGATTAGTAGAAATGAAAGATTTGGTATGTACTTTCCCATGATAGATACATGGTACATGTCATGAACATGAGAGAGGCTCGGTATAAGTTCCATGTGATAAGCTATTGCTCGTACTCGATCATGAATATCCATGGGTCTAATATAACTATGTCTAATGCTTCCTTTCATTATGGATCTCATAAAATTATTCAATGAGAAAATTAAAAGATCCCCCTTTTCACCCACATAGAATACAGAAATTCTCAAAATATTTTCTATAGAACTTTTCTTTCATATATGATATATCCTAATCATATGTGAATTATCTATAACATTATTTTCTATTTATTAAGGTACCTAATTTCCTAATAGATTTATTTTTTAGATAACAACACAACATGTTGGAGTTCTCTAAATCTTTCTATAATTGGATTTATAAGGTGCTATCTGAATTCTCAAGTGAATGATATTATTTTATGAATCCAAAAAATAGTGGAAAAAATTCATCGATGACACATATGAAATCTATATAAGAAGTTGTCTTCATATACTCGATGGTTATGATGATTCATTTAGACATACCCTCTATCTGATGATGATAATAATTTTTAAACTCAACTCTATATCCATATCCTATAAAATACTTCTTCAGAACATTGAGAAAATCACAGGGTCCTCATCAAACATAATTGAATGCCATTCATCATGAGAAGATAATAGCTACCTAATTTGAAACATGGAAAATGATCAAAAAAGAAACATACTGTAACAATAATTAAGTGTTAATATATTGTATGCGGGTTGAATATAACCCAAATTACATTAAAGACTATACACACTTTCATATGTCTAAGGACAAAATCTATATTGATTTTTCCCATTTCCATTATATTGTGGGTAATGACTATATCACCCCCATAGAATTTTGTCTCTCAGCCTTGAAATGCGGACATACTACACAATGAGACTCATACTCAACAATATCTCTCACCATGTTATCTGACTAGAAATAAACTTTTATAATGATATATATCTTCTTATTTCTAGGATGATAAGAAAATGTAATATTATAAAGATCATAAAATATTAAATTAATTAAATATAGTATATATGAAACATATATATGGTTTCGAAACATTTTATTTTCTTCATAATCAATGTCGAACCCATGAAAAATTATGACATTATTCTATAGCTTGAAATATTCTTTGAGTTCCTATTTAAGGTTCACATGGATAGGTAGTTGGATTTCCATATGAGAAAGATAATATTTTTCCCCTTCTATCAAGATTTACAGATCCATCCATTTAATATATATAAATATTATATAATTTCTGATCTATATCATAGATAATCTAGGATGATTCTTCTGACTTAGTTTGACTACTTCCATGTTCCCTTTACTATAGTGGTCTTGTATTTCGAATTAATAATCCATTATACACTAAAACCAAATTATTTGGTGCATATTCATTTATTTTTGTGTGTATATATATATATTTAAAACATTTATGATAAGAATAAATATCTTATATTTCATGATAAAGATAATTCCACTATATATTTAATACAAGTATTACTAAAGGTGACTCGAAATCATTAGTTTGTTATTTTTTTTCAAGATCCATTAATTTTTGCAGTTCATAGGCTATAATGATATCATTATATATGCTAAGTAATTTTGGTCCCTTATTCATTGAATCCCAATATTTTATACACACATATTAACTATAGTGTAATGTCAGTATATGTTAGTTAAATAACCTTCACTTCATTCCCTTTAAATTTTTTATACATTCATCTATCTAAAAGTGATATTTTTCTCACTCATGTCACCTTGGTGAGTTGATTATAATTTGAGAGAAATTATACTCAAAGACTTATGTATATCCAATAAAACCATATAAAAAAGATCACTTTTATAATGGGTTTTCTAAGATAATTTTAAATAACATCTTTTTTATATGGACCCATAAATATACCCTTGATCGAGTTTATATTCACAAAAATGTAACATTGTTTTGTCAAAATTCTCAAATTTCCAATTCTTATTCATGGTTATTCTTAAATAGGGAATTCGAAACCATCTGAAAGTGATACTAATTCTTATCCTTTATATTTGAGTATTAGATAATATCATCGTTTAAAGCTACCACAAATTCATTATGGTTGACTCTAAAGAATAAATTCATAAAATCCATGATGATAATATGAGAATTATTTTGACCAATGGGAATCACTATATATCGAAAATTTCAATAATTTATACATATTTTATCTTTAGGTGTATCCTCTTACATGATCTTCATTTGATGATATCTAGAACGAATATCACTCTTGATGAAGTATTAAGATTATAATATTTGATCAAAAAAGACATAAATATGAGGAAGATGATAAATATTCTTGATTTTTAACATTTTATGTCATATATAACCACTGTATATTCTTATTGATCCATATTCATTATTAATTATATCCCTTAAACACCCCATGGTGAGGAACGTGGTAAAATAAATACATTGTCATGATTCACCTCTATTTTCATCTTAAATATCTTCAAATCAATTAGGACCATTCCATATGTATTCATTGAAATAAATGTAGCACTAGGTATCATATATATTGATAACTCAACATCAGTATTTAGGGGAAGACAGGGTTACTCATTTTAAAAGACCTCAGAAATTATTAAAAAATAATAATATCATTGATGTTGAGTTTCTCTCAACCATTTGAGATAAACACCACTTCAAAATAGGAATCAAGACCCATAAATGGATTAAATATCATTTATATTTTTATATTTTTTCACACCAATATACTATCATAGGTTGTTAAAGAATTTAAAAATTTATATCTCTTACTAAGTACATTATTTCCAATTTATGTAATAAAATCTAATACATTTCCTAAATGACATCGAATTCTACTATATGTAGTATAATGGTATATACAGGAAGCACAATCCATTTAACATTAATTTGAGAAGAATTATTGGCATGTGATTAAATCAATGTACAATTAGAGTTCATTAATACTAATTCAATATATAATTAATGTGGTGGTATCATGATACCCTTATAAAATAGTTATATATAAAATAATGGATATATTCATAATAAAATAAGATATTATTAAATCTATATTGGATAAAAATTATACCATTCACATATTCATTATCCATATCAAAATAGTTCTGACATGAGAATCCCAAATTTATGTAGACCTAGAAGTTTTTTTAAATCCACAAAATCACCATTAAAATTTTATTTTTAACACTATTAATTATAAATTTTCATAATCCATTCATTTTAAACAATAGAGTGTGGGTAGTTTATTTTATGGTAATATCACTCCATAATTGGCCAAATCCTTCTTCACATCACTTTTGAATTAAATTTCTTGATGGCCTTTCCTTACCAAAATAAATCATTTACCAATACCATTACAAAAATATGAACCATGATTCCTTCCACACAAAATGAATAATGGAATTATAATATTTATATTACCATGATTTTTATAACTTTATTTTGAATTGCATCATTCTTTTCTAATGAAAACTATAATATTTGTAGGTCATGCAAATCAATAATTACATCATAATAGAACATCAAATTATTTAATTATTGCTACTAAAAAAATTATATAACAACGTTTTTGGACATGGTTTCATTCCAATGAATTTTTTTAATGTAACATCGATGCTAAATAATAATACTAAAATAATACCTTATAATTATTTTAAAAGTTTAATAATAGTCACTGATAAATTCAATATCATTCATCTTTTTCTCAAGGAATTATTTCTCCATTTTCTTACAATGAATACATAAAAGTACACATTAAAAATTATCTCTTAAAATCATCCCACTCCTTTGTCTGAATTTATTCCCATTTCTTGGTATTACTAATAATATTCTACCACTGATATATTTCTCCATCCAAACTATAAACAACCAAATAATATTTTGATGGTCCAAAATCTATAGAATGGAAAATATATTTTTTGTGGAACTAATAAAATGCTCTGAAAATAGTTGATTAAAGGACACTGTCTATGAAATCATGTGCTTCCTTATTATGGATTAAAAAAACATAGTTCAATTATTTTATCATTCATAATCATAATATTATTCATATATTGAGAATGTTACATAATCTTAATGATGTGATTTTTAATTCAACGTTCAATAAATTTTATTTCTTAAGGGAAGAATCATTTAACTATCTCTCATGTTTAGTATTAAAATGATTTCAATAGGGTTCTCAATAAATTTTTATCATCATTGATTATAAAGATAAATAATAAATAATCTAAATCAAACTATAATGACCCATACTTTTAAAAAATATATATTAAATTTTAATTAAATAATATTCATTACATTCCCTAATGATACATTTCAAAATTGTATAGGTTTAGTTTCATTAAAAAAAATTAAAAACATAAATAAAGTTTTTCTAAAAGATATAAATCACCACCTACATAGTTATTAACATGAAACACTATTTTGGGATAGATTTAACATAAAAATATTCTTTATTACCTAGTTATATGAAACATAAAAAAGAGTGTGCTTAAATTCTCAGTAAGGGCATACAAGTGAGATATCAATGATCACATTAGAATAATATGAGCATAGGGGAATGATAATTTATGGTTGACATTTTAGAACCATATAATGCATATCATTGATCCTAATCATGTTCTATTTGATAAATATTGGTATATTGTAATACACGAATAATAATGTATTAAAAAAACGAAGCATGAAAGAATGACATTGGAATAAGAAATTGATTTTTTGTTTACACCATATCAATGAAAATTAGCTAATCAATAGTAAAGGATGACTGCTAAGAATATATTAGTGAATTGAGTTTACTCCCTGTTCAATTATAATAGTAAATATCCACTCACAATTCTATCATAGTACAATGAGTCCCTTAATAAATTGGGTTTACTCCCCATTCTAGAACTGCGTTTATCATGATTTATCTATCATTACCCAATTAATTAGAAGTCAATATAATTATTTTCCCACCAATAAAATAATTAAAATAATAAATATGTGTTCCACATGAACATAAAATATTAATCATATAATAACCCATGAAAAATAAAATGATTTTTATAAATCTATTATCATAGAATAACATATGGTAAATAAAATGGTATCATTATCATTTCATCATAGAATAACCTATAGAGAAAATTTGTTTCACAAAAATATCATATTTTTAATTATAAACACTAAAGAGAAATAATAACGATGGTATCATTGGATTATACACCAATTAAAAAAATAATACTAAAATATGTTATAATTGATGAAAAATTATTTTAAAATAGAACATTCAACTTTTCTTGAGGAAAATACAATTTTCTATTTGAAATTAATTATTTAAAATCCAAATTCTTCATAAATATTAAGAAAATTATTTAATTCTAATGTAAACATGGAAAATAGTAGTGTAATGTTAATGTTTATGAGTCTTTATGACAATTATTGATTATTCTCATGCAGTATAAGTTAAAGGAAAACATTTCAATCACATATGTTTTTAAAAAAATATACAAGTACCTAATTTAATAATAACATAAAAAGGAATCCTTTATATAATATATTAAAATTTTAATCATGTATATAAATAACATTAAAAATAATTCAGTAATATCAAAAAAAACTTATGAAAACCGCAGAAAAGTTGGATAAGGAAAAAAGGATATATTAATGGAGAGATAAATAAATATAGTTTCCTTAGTAATATATTTTCATCATCACGAGTAATTAAATTGAGTAAAATGAAAAAAACATCACCTCTAAAAAATAACCATATGAGAATAAGACTCATGAGTTCTTTGAGATTTATAAAATAATATTTTGTCATCAAAAATTAATATTAATCGTCCCCATTAATAATGGAAATTGTAACAAAAAAACCTTTCTTGGGATTCCACTTAAAATAATATCACTCTAACCTCATGTATAATACATTTTTTAATTAATTTATAAAAAATTCATTAAAATAATTATAATATCAAATATGACCCACTTATTACATTTCAAACCATAGTTATTGATAAATTCATTTTGAAATCGTTATTTCTGTGCATGAAAAATTTTCTTTTAATGAGAATTTAAATTTAGTAATTCAAATCCATGTACATTGATCATGGTTATATCCTCTTTATAATTCTAATCGACATATTAATATAATATATATTTATATTCATACCATAATGGTGGAGGGGAAAATTAATTAACACCATCCATGGAGACAATAGGTCATATATAATTATAAACACACTTTTCAATTTTCAATAGATAAAATAAAATGAATATAAGTAATAATTCAACTATTATTAATAATAATTATATCATATATATTATATACCTAAAATAAAACTATCCTTAATCACATTTATGAAAGATATAAATGAAATAGAAATCACATTTCCTTTTAGAGTTGGTAGTTTGCACGTACCCACGAGTGACGTTAACATTTTGAAATAGTTTGGAAGGTAAGAACATATATGTCATTTGATAATTCTAGAGGAATATTTATGTAATAATTATCATATATAATACTTTATCCCAAAATAATAACAATACATGAAATATGGTGATGGAAAATGAGTGGTATCTCTATCTGTTAGTGGATGCCCACATGTATGCACAAGTGATACCTCCACTATCCATATAATGAAATGGAGAGTGGATATTGGTGGTTCTATAATGATAATATAATTTTAGTATTCCTGAAACACTGAAATTATTATTTGATGATAAATACCATATATTTATAGGGGATATAAATTTATAATTAAAAAATAACTTGAATGGGTAATGTGATTACATCTTCTTTGAATAGAATCCATTAAATATCATATTTCAGACACTTATATAGGATTTCAAGGGAGAAAAGTACCACTATAATATTTATAATATATTTCATAAGGGTTCATGGTTTTGAATGGTTTATATATAAGGCTAATAGTGGTGAAAATAATAGAAATTAGTTGTTTCCCTTCACAAGGGGAAGATAGGGAAACATAGTAGTTCTTAAATGATTCCAATATAATAAGTTCATTCTTAATAAAAATTCTTCTAGATATCAATTAATTAGAAGGAAAATAATATTAAATCTAAATAACATCATCTGATTACATTTAGAATATTTTTAGTTTATTTTAATCCTCATATTTTTTATTAACTCCTTTGTTAACCGTTTTTAACTAAAACATAGTAAAAACTATTTCAATCGTAAAAGGATAAAAATGTAATAATAATTGGAAAAATAAATCATAAATGGTAAATGGTTAAAATTTTCAAGAATATTCCATTAATTTGGAAAATTATAAATAAATTTATGAATAATAGTCTATTTAATAAAAAATTTCATCATATAGTATCATTAATGAGAATTTTGTATCTATACGTTTAAAATGATTTTAAAAAATGAAAATAATGATGAAATTAGAATGAAACACATTCATAAATATCTAATATGTTATATTTATCTAAATATTAGTAGATGAAGATTTTTTGTTACATTATATTAATTTAAATATTTGTAAAATAATTTATTTTATTATTATATTAATTGAATATATAAACTATCATAGTTACATGCGAATATAATGTAATTATTAAATTAATAAAAAATACAAATAAATTAATATCATATTAAAATTAAATCATATTTAAAATAAATATTTATAGATGAACTGAACTTATTTTTATTCTTCTGTAATTAATCATATAAATGTTTACGTCAAAAGATGTAATTTTTTATTTATTATTTTTATGTATTAATAGAAATTAATAATCAGTGAAATATGACACTGAGTGATCATATATTCATGGAATGGATGGAAATAACATAAATATAGTTATCCATTAGGATTAAAACACATTTTATGTAACACCCCACAATTCTAAAATTATTACATTGTATAAAATAGCATATGTGACATGAAATATCGAGATTAAATAACAAATGAAATATATATCATTGAATTTAATATATATTATAGCTTTTAGAACACACAAACTCTAGTGTTAATGAACCATCATATAAAATAAAACTATTACCAAGATGATAAATTTTTATATCTGAATAGTGAAAACCAAATTTTGAAAATGATGGTTTTCTATGATTGAAAATAAATTAAGAACCATTTAGAAAGGAAATTATTTTCTGAACAACTGAATTTTTCTAAAAGACATATTAGTCTCTATTTTTCCTCACAATTGAAGATGATTTTTCCAAATTTAAAAAATATATTTTAAAGAATATTAATTAATTTATTATCTCTAAATTTTCAAATTATATTAGGGTTAATGTTTTTTATTTTACATAGATGTTTCATTTTTTTTATGAATAGTGAAAATATTACATTCTAATTGTAAAATGCATTTCCGTTTAAATAATTTATAAAGTTAAATTTTATTTTAAATTTGTTTAAATATAAAATTAGTTCAATTATATATTAATTAATAAATTTTATATCATTTGAATTATCTTCATATTGAATTTTCATATAAAAACATTGTAAAATTTTGAACATTTTCTATATGTGACATTGATTTCTCATCGCATTAGTGGGATTAAAATTATAAAATGTTTTTCAAATCAATTAAATAAAATTTTTATAAATGGATTCCATATTTAGAATTATAATAATATCTAATATCTAATAATTTCATCATTATTTTTCTCCAAAAAGAATTTTGAAAATAGTAAAGATTAATTTCCATTATTTGGGTGAAAACAGATTTATCAGGGGTTAAACTATGAACATAATTATTAAAAATGAAAAATAGACTTTTATAAAACCCCATAGATATTATTATTTATATATTACTAATTATAGTATCAAGAATTATTCATTTTTAACTATTATTTACATTGTAATTTTTATTTGATTGAACATTTTCAAAATATTACAAGCCTTTTACTAGACTCACTTATAAAAGGTCAATCCCCCTCCTCTCATCTTCACAAAAGAAAACCCTTTTTCCTATACGAATCCCTACCCAAATAAAATCCTAACATCCAAAATCTCTTAATAGAGGAACTATTTTGGACATAAATCCATCCTCATAAGGGTTTTGGTGAAAACCAAAGGAGGATACCTGATAAAGAGGACATGTTCTTCAATGAGTTTTTTTTATTTCTTCACCCACCTCCTTCAATTATTATTAAAACATTATGATATAAAATCATACGTATATTTAATATACAAATTATGATTTTTTATAATAATTGAATGGCCTTTAACAATATTTGCATCCATCAAATAAGTTGTGAATTCATCATTAATATGAATGGTGGGCTATCACATTGCAGACTATTGTCATTTCTTTATATTTAACCCCCTATAATGGTTGAGTTTAATGATGTATATATATATATTATATTTATCAAATAATAATACATTTTTATTTATTAGTATTTATATATATATATTACCCATTCTATTCTATAAGGTATGTGATAAAATCGCTCGTGTGTATGGAGAACTACCGTATCGCAATGCGAGGTGATTCGTCATTCAATGATGATTTACAGGAAACGTGACAAGTTAAATTATAAATAATATATGTTATATAAATGAAATATTTAGTATATTTATAAAAAAATATGAAATTCTAAAAGAAAATAGATCATTTTTATATGAAAAATTGATAATATTATTCATATAAGTGTGGAATACGACCTTCAAGAAGTGATGTGACTCTATTTTCATAACCACACCTCATGGATGGTATATATATTATTATTCAAGGAAATTATATTTTATTATTATCATTATTATAATTTTATATGGATAAAATAATACTTACATTTATTCTGTAGTTATCTTTGAAAAATGGGAATGGTACTCATGCGTACAGATGACCTACCATATCCATCATCATAACATACAATATATCTCAAAACTATATTTCGTGATTGGAATTTAAATTACAGTTAATATAAAAATATTATAATTATTTCATCATTATTAATCGATAGGTGATGAAACTATATAATATGAAGTGGAACCTGAAATTCCAACACAAATCATGAATGGGAAAATAAGGAAAATAAAACCTAAAAGAATGGAAATAAAAAAGGATTATTAGTGAATGGTAGATAAGATGATATAAAATTAATGTACACGATATTATAAATCTTAATATGGTCTTATTATAACTAAATAACCGATTATTAATAACTATATATTATGTTAATTCATGTTCAATTAGAAAGATGTGTGATGTAAGTGATTCTGTTTTAATATACATACATTAGGGAAAAAATGTCTATTACACACCAATTTATTTTATATGGTGTAATTACTTCCAATTTCACACGTAATATAGTGAATAATTCAATATAGATTGTATTTTAGGGTTCAATTTTAATTATTTCATCAAATTGGAATCGGCCTTATTATTACCATTTTGTATTGGCAATTGTTTAAATTTTATTTCATTGAGGCATAATATAGTTTTGTGCACAATTTTTTTATATGGTGTACATACATCCCCATTGAAATTTTATATATTGATTCAATAATTATTCATGGATTTTAAATTTTAAAATATTATTTATTTCATCCAAGATGATTTAACATGAATTTTACCAAGTGATAAATAATTTCATAACTCAATTTCTTTATTTTTATTATATTACGTATTCATTATCATTGATATTAATATAATATGTTTAAAATTTCATTTTATAACAATATGTTATATTTATACTTGTTTTATTTGTATATAGAGTGGATACAAATAATCTATTCATTGATTAATTATCACATCAATGTTATGCTCATTATAATAATTTATTTCACAATCAAATTCCATTTAGGATTGTTTAATCATGATTTTTATTTTAATTACATTATTTTACCATTTCTAAATAATCCTTTTTTATTTATAATAGTATTTTTTATTCATTAAACTTTAAATTAGTTTTAATATTTTTTCATGTTTTTTGTAATAAAATTTATTTATACAACATTTTTAATAAAACCATTCATCATTTCCTTCTTTGTTCAGATATCTAATTTCTTCCAAAACAATATTTTATAAAAATGTATTAATTTGCTTTAACATACATTCCTAAATTATTTCATTCAGTACTTTTTTACCATTTTAAAATTTTACATAATTTTTTGAAAGTAATCCTTTTATCATTTTCAGAACAAGTAAGTTCTATAACATTTTTACAATGGAAGAATGGATGTTATTTTTAATTTGTAGTGAATGTATGTAATTACCCACCATCATGAACAAAATTTTATTAAATAAACATTTTCATTATTAAATGGATATCATTAATTAAATTTTTTTACATAATATTTGAGAAATTCAAAGATATAAAAAAATTATTTTCAATGATAATGATTTTGAAAAATGTTTTATGTTTAAAAAAAAATTCAATACAAAAAGTATATTCTCCTTAATACTGTTATGAAATAGCTTTGATGTTATTTCTATTAAAAAATGAAAATATGAATTAATATCACATATATTACACTATGGATATGATTTATTTATACTGTCTTTATTTTCCCTATACATGCTTTTTGTTTAGTGTGAACAAGTACAATATTGATATTCACATAATTTATTCATTCTTTCGTAACTAGATTTCAAATAAATATTCATGTCACTATTATCAATGGGAAATAAATTTCACCTAAATATTCATGTTATATATTATGGAAATGTTTATTTATTAAAAATTATAACATTTCTACATATATTATTTTATATTTAATCATTATTTGTTTATATAGAAAAATATCTTGAAATCTGAATACATTACTCAATATAGATTTTTTTATAATGAGGGACATCTTTTATTTGATAAATAAATTATTCAATATATGAGTAATTATTTGGATATGTAAGACATGGGTGGGCCTAGTCACATATATCCACTAAATGAATCATTAATCTCATGGGATGAATCAGTTAGGTAACATTTGAAACAAGGGTTTTTATCCATAACATTTAAACATTATTTAGGATAGATATTGATGATAATGGTAGAATGTTCATGGGAAACCTGACATAAAATAAATAAGCATTGCCTACATTCCTAATTTAGTATGTCTAATACATTATATTTTCTTATTGATATTATATATGGATACATTTTTTTGTAGGTTATTAATTCAATTAAATGTGTTTTCAGTTTATGATATTTCTATATTCATTATGAATAATATATTTATAATAGCCATGTACATGATTAAATAGATTGTTTTTTCAGTTAGTTACCATTCTATGTTGAGTATTCTAGTCAAATTTTTTAAATTTTATGTGAATTCAATTATTTACCTTTCTATATGATTATGATCATTGATTCAAGATATCATCCACTTTATTAAAACATTTTTTAGAATTTTAGATCACCATTATTTGGTTTCCCTTCCAAGAAATCCATTATGTGTATAATGAAATTTATGTAAAAATATTCTATAGGGATTATTTTTATTCTAAAAAGAAAAAAAATTAAGTTTTATGTTTTTTCAAATTGAATATGAGAATAATTTATGTATCTAGTTTTCAAATACCACTAACATATTTTATCAACCTAGAATCAATCCCATGAATATTACTCAAATATAATAATGTAGACTCTAGATATATTTTACTAGGTTTAGATTCACTATAGTTACTATCAGATAATATTTTGTTGAAACCTAAGGTACTGTATTTATGAAAAAAAAGATGAGGGAACATAACAATATGATATAATTTGAGGAAAAATATAGAATAACAACCTAATGTTTTTTATGATATATATAATGTGTTTTTAATATCAATATATCCATCTATGGATACAAAAAAGTTGATACGTTTCAAAAAAAGATGAACCTAGGGGTAATAACTCTTAGAATAACACATTTGGCTTGTCCTGATGGTCTCTATAATGGGATGCCCTCGTAAACGCAGATTCTGTGTCTACTACTAATTACATTTTCACAATTCAATTGAATCCAATTTTAAAGGATCAAGATTTTCGTAGTCATGTAAAACTAGATACAAACATTATTCATTTATTACAAAAGAATACAATAATAACTAGATAAATATTTCTTCTAATAAACAATTTACATTGAGGATAACTCTAATTCATATAGTGAATACCTACATTTTTTTCATAATATGTTTCTTGGAGTCTTAGGGATTGGAACATAATAATGTTGTGATCAAATTATTAGTATGAGAAAAATATAGTGGAATTATTAATGAATCAACGATAATATTAAATATGTCAAGGTAAATAATTAAACAAAAGTTACATTTAATCAATAAATCTAATGGAATCATGTAAAAAGTAAAAAATTTAATAACAGAAAACACATTCCATTGAAATAACTAGATAAGGAAAAATAGATATGGAGATTTAAGAAACTGAAAAAAATTCTATTTAATCAATGAACTAAAAATGGAAAGTATAAAAATATATGTTAATGAAAAATATAATCAAAAAATAACAACATATATTAATATGATTGGAAATGCCTAGTTATTAGACATCTGGTTTCCTATGTACATGGAACCATTACCGATGTCACACCCGAGTATTATTTTTGATTTAGTTCTGTCTTGGATCTGTGATTGGGGGAGACCATGGTTAAATTTTTTAATTTTTATTTACTGATTTGTGCATTTGTCTTAGCGGTACCGGGTGCATGGGAAGGGCATGGTTCCAAGACTGGGAGACCTACTCGGTTTTCAAAAATAAATTAAAATTTTAATATAAGAATTAAACAAGATTAAATGTGTGTTAAAAATATTGTAAAACAACTAGGCATTTTAAGAATTATAATAACATTATTATTTTTACAAATAATAGTATAATTTTTGTTATTAAATTTGATTAGTTATTAATTTTTTACTTTTATTAAAATTTTTATTTAAAAATTTTATTATTAAAAATTGAATAATAATTATTTTTTTTATATAAATTTTTTTATTAATTTTATCTTAATTAAGAAAAATGATATTAATTTTATCATTATAATGATGGAAGCAAACATTGAAAAAAAAATCAATATGATATTATTATAATTAATGAATTTTTGTTGTTAAGATTATTATTTTTATCACTTTCATATTTTTTTAATTAGTATTATGTGTATTATTCTTGTAATTTTCAATAATATTTTTTTATTGATTAATGTGTTATTATTTTTATTTATTTTCTTATTTTCCTTTTTTATTTTCATTTATTTTCAATTTACTTCTTTTCTCCCAACCCTAGTGGACCTCTCCCTCTCCACACATGCCACGTCTCCTCCCCCACCACTCCCCTCTCCCTCTCTTAAGATGTCGTTGCACCCTCATGTTAGTTCCCTCTAGCCACACACCCACCAGTCATGTGCCCTCTGATTGCACACCCTCCGACTGACCGTGCGTCCCCCATTGTTGGTGATTTCATTGTCTCCCCGCAGCTCCTAGCTGACCATCTAGGGTGCAACGACTAGTTCTGTCAGCTCCAAGACCACCTTTTTTCTTGCGACCAACCACACACGTAGATATCAATTCAGAGCAAAATCAGCACCCACTTCTGAAAGAAAGTGGTTTGGTCTTGTTTCATTTCACATTCATTGGAGTCAAGGTGGGTTTTTTTCCTCTATTTTAATTTGGATTATTTTAAGTCAGTGTTTCTGTGTTTTTTTTTTGTTTTGTGATTAATACATCATATTGGTAAGGAACTCAACGATGTTGTTGTCATCATCTCGCGAATTCATATATGCATGTTCTAGAATTGTCGTGTCATCATGTTTGGACTGTGATTTGTGGTTGGTCCGCCACTACAAATTCTATTATATATAGAATTTATTAATTTCATGATATTTCATGGAATTTTTATAAATGCTAAATAATATTAGATAATTAGTTTTAGAATAACTGTTTGTTATAAAATAGAGTTGTTTCCTATTTTTGATTGAATTGTTTAAAAATGTTTATTAAATATGCATACTAAGTGTTGATAAAATACCCTATTGTCCTCTATAAATGTTTCTTAGTTAATAAATTTTGATTTTGATTTTTTAAATGGGTTTCTTATTAGATTTTTTATTTAAAAGTGTTGTGGGTTGGTTATTTTAAAGATACGCTGGTTTTTAATGGTTGTTTAAGACCTATTTGGCACTTTAATAAAACAAATTATTTTTAAAACTATATTTGTGTTGACTTGGGGTTGATCATCTTGTGTACATTGATTGTATGAGTTGTTGTGTGTGATGATCCTACATCATTATTGGTTACTTGATTTACATTGTTGGCTTACCCTTCATTTCATTTAGTACATGGAATTGGGACCTAACATAGTAAGTGAATTTTCATTTAGCGAATGCTGCACTAGTCCAGATTACACACTGACTAGAACCCTATATCATGGGGGATGCTTTTCTATTATTGTTATGGGATTGGGAACCTCGACCAAGCCATGTAGGGTGATGGACAATAATATGGTTGTTATAATGTCATTAAGTAATGAATACCCTAAGGATTATCACATATGTAGTACATTAATGATTATTCCTGAGCCCCTAGGTTTGACCCATGTCTATTAGGTTTTTGTTGCATGTGGTGATGAATATTATTTATGTATGTAAACTTGAATTGCCCTGGCTGTGTGATTGTTATTATGCCTTATGGTATTTTTGTTCTTATTGGAAAGTGATGGGCTAGTTTTGAGAAGTTTCTTGAAAAGTTATTTCACATAAATGGGTTGTATTCTCTTTGTTCAAATATTAAGATAATGAAATCAATTTCCCATTGAAAATGCTATTGGATGTAATGAATGCAATGTAATTTTTTTAATGAATATTGGAAATAGTTGATGCTTTGATTTCAAATAATATATTTAAGAAAAAATAATTTTATAAATATTAGTTCAATCTATGAATTATTAGATTTTTTATTTAATGTTTGTACTTTAAGAATAGATTATTATTAATTCCTACTGAGTATTAATACTCATGCCTATTTTGTTTTATTGTTATTAGTTTCTCTGATAGGGTACAAATCTGGTTTGGATCACCTTGGGTGACATTTGGTTTGGGTATCAGAGCATAATATACAGGGGTGCACATGGATTCTTGGTCATGGTAAGGTAAGTGTGTTGTTGTTGGTAAATCATTATTTTCCTGTCGTTTAATTTTTTTGTACTAAATTTTCCATAGCTTGGTTTTGTTTCATTAAGAAAAATAATTCCCATTACTCTTTATTGTTTCCCTAGATCTTGTCGCCAACCCGAGATGATTGTGAATGCAACTTGGGCCTTTCTGTGGATCATCTCAGGTAACCGGTTTATGGTCGAACTGGGTTGGTTCATGATAAAATATTATCCAAGGATGTTGGTTCTTCAATAGACTGTGCTCATAGAGCTCCCATTATTATATTTGATTGTCATGGAAGAAAGAATAGTGTTTTCAGTGTTGAGATGTTTGAAAGGGAATGTTTTGAAGAACTCTAACTCATTTGGAACCATGGGTAACCATAGGATGACCCGACATGTTTTTGTACCTTGATTCTTGTGAATTTATTTAATTTTGGAAAAGAAAAGGAAGTTAGAAATGTATCCCTATGATATTTCATTGCCTGGAAATCCATGAGGACCTAGAGACATTTTCTTAGACTGCCCTTTATAATGGTCGCATGACTATCATATGGCTGTCATCCATGTGTCTGAATCTACCATTGACAGTAGTTTTCCCCATGTTGTTCATTTATTATTACCTTTATTCGAAATGATTCATTAACAAATATGGTTTTGAAATTATGAAAAGTTTTATTTAAAGTGATAATGAACATGTTTCGACCCATTCCTTTTTTTCATTATTCCATAGTGTCTTCCATCATGAAGGTTTGATGGATCCCAAAGGTGTAGCTTTAGTGGTTCATCTTTGGAAAACACGCCAGCTGATCAACCTATGGACTAGGTCCTCATGTTTCAATATTTGAACTCTCTACTATTTTATGGTCATGCAGTTCCTCTTGAGAAGAAGGAGTGGTTCTGGAAGATTGATAGAATCTCCTATTTTCTCACACCATCTGAGTCATTGAATGTGATGTTGGATAACTTTATTCTTGAAGGCCTAACATGGATAAGGTGGAAGTCCATTTCTTAAATAAATATTTGAGAATATCTCACCTTGGAGTTATTAAAGAACTATTTTATCCAACAATACTTCTCAGAGATGACGATGCTATAGAAGAATATGGATTTTTGTTGTCTTCAATAGATTGTTGGTCTGGTATTAGAATTCACTTGATGCTTCTTAGAACTAGTACAATATTTCTAATGCTTTGTTGTAAATGATCCTAAAAAGGCATGGAAATTTGTGTTTGGGATCTGGCCTGAACTGCTGTAGAAAGTTAAATATCTCGACATAGAAACCATATCAGATGTTTTGAGGAAAGCAATTCATGTTTAAGTTGAGTTAGTAGGAGGTCTCGAGATGGTGAATCCTCCTCCAACCCTGGAAATAGGTGATGAGGATAGTAATAGGATGAATGGGAAGTGACCTGATGCTGAGGACTCTAATAAAGGAATCAAGAGGCATTCATACAATCAGTAATATTCTTTACAATGTAATTTTGTTATCTATCACCTGTGTGGTAAGGAGAGTAAAAATATGACGATGTGCCTAAGTGCTCAAAGACCCCACCACACTTGTGGTAATCTGGGTCACTTATGGTTATACTTCCTAGGTTTTTCCAAGAAGATTGTTGAAGCCAGCCCTAGATCAGGGAAGGTCACCTCAGCCTATCGGTAAGAGTAATACAATGTTTTGAATCAGTTGGGGTCTTCTAATTTTAGTATTCCCTGGATGTAGTGGTCGTCTATTATATTATTTTTTGGTGTTTCTTTTACCTTAGTTATATGAATGGTTATTATAGAACCTCTTTGAATCCTATATTTTAATGGATGTCTGTTTGGTGAAATTATGGTGTGTGCCTTATGTTTGGTAATTTTTGAATCCTTCCTGTGAGGTATGAGATGCTTCAATAATCAGAGCTCTGGACATAGGTCCCAAAGTGATGTTGGCGCGTAGTCAGAAGAACCCCAATGGTGTAAAAAGTGACTTTTTTTTAATATTTTCCCTTAGTGTGGCATGGTTTGTGTTATTAAAAGTGTCTAATTTTGATGATATAGCAACAGAAGTAGTTTTGATTCTTTATCAGTTAGGACATTCCCTTCTAAAGCCTTGTGGTGGTAGTTTTTTGCCTATGTGGGACATATTCATGTTCAGTTAATATCATATGTTCTTATGGTGGGGAGACGCACATTGGGTATCGCAGAGTTACACCTAATGTAATTTAGTGTTAGCCCAATCCTTATGGTGGGGAGCCTATTCGGGCATCCTCATGTTAGTATCAGAGTTTCGTTTTTGGTACTATTATGGTGGTGGGTGTTCTTATGTGGAACCACCTAATTTAATGTTCATAATGTTGAATAATTATTGATATTGGAGCACACACAATTCTTCTATTGGAATAATATTCTAGGAATGAACATAAGAGGTGGTTTATGCTCAATTGTCCCTTGGTTGAAATTAGTAGTTTGAGTTCTTCTTAGTAGTGGTTCAGGTGTTCATGTTATTAGTATGAGTTTTTCATCATGGGAAATTTGTGTTAATTGTGATTGATAAATTATAGGCACTTAATCATTTTGGGTTTGTGATAGTTAAGGAGTTTTAAATTTTAATAGTGATTTTTTGTGGCTTTCTGGGGGGAAGATAGCATTATAGTGAGGAGATTTTTCACACTTAGGTGTTATTTCTTCCTTAGTTCCATATCTGGTTGGGGTTTGGTTGAGACCTTGGTTTAATTTTTTATTTTATATTAATGATGTGTGCTTTGGGCTTAACTGTACTAGGCGCAAGGGCAAGGGATGGTTCCAAGACCATGAAACCTGCCAAATTTTCCAAAATAAATTGAAAATTTAAAACAATAATTAAACTAACATAAAATGTGTGTTAAAAATAATTTAAAACAAATGTTATTTTTCATGATAATAATAAAAGTTTTATGGTTGAAGATAATAGTATTAATTTTTTTTGTAAAATTTGTTTAGTTATATTTTTTTATTGCGGTTATTAAAATTATTTTTAAAAATTATTACAATTAATAATTGAATCATTATTATTATTGTTAATGTTATTAATGTTTTATTAATATTATTATAATTATTAAAAATTTTATTAATGTTATCATTATTAAGAATGATGTTACCGTTAATATAAATTTTCAATATGATATTATTAATATTATTAAATAATTGTTGTTGTAAATATTATTATTTTTCTCATTATTATTTTTGTTTGATTATTATTATGTTTATTATTTTTATTGTTAAAAATATTTAAATTATATATTAATTTTTTGATATTATTAATTTTTTTGGTTCCATTTACCTTTTTTATTTTCTTTTCTTCTTTCCTTATTATCTCCGAACCCTACAAGTCCTCTACCTATCCCAGTTTACCACCTCTCCTCCCTCCCCACTCTCATATTCCTCTCCTCGACTACCGCCACTCTACCCAGCCGGCACCCAACGGATGTGCACCCACAAGCCACACACCGTCCCACCTTCCATGATCCCTCTGGTATCACCTCCTTCTCAGACAGGTGCCTTGGAACTATTGCACACCCACCAGCCATGCACCCTCTAACCGTCTGCATTCCCTTCCCACCCATGTAACCCCTTGCCAATGACTTCAGCAGCAGCCTGTAGCACCTCGTCGGCCTTTCAGGTCTTGACATATAACACTGTCATCTCCTATGCCGCCTTTATTTGCAAGATAATCCAAACATGTTTTTCTCAATTTGGTGTGCAATGAACACCCACCACTAATGGAAAGAAGTATGGATTAGTTCTATTTCTCCAACATTAGCACTGAGGAGGGTTTTTCACTATATATTTGATAGGATTATTTTATGTTAGGGTTTCTATTTATTAGTTGTTTTTCAATTGATATAGCCTGTTGGAAAGTAAATTCGTGATTCTTTGGTCATTTTCTTGTGCATGCTTATGCTCTTGTGTGCAGTGTGTCGTGTCATCACGTTTGGTCTATGAGTTGAGGTATGAATGCCTCTACACTTTCCATTAGATCTATAATTTAATAATCATTCATTGATTTAAAATTCATAGAAAATATTTTTAAATAATTATTTTTAAAATAAATGTATGTTGTAAAATAGAGTTGTTACATTTTATGGCTTCAATTTTATGAAAATGTTTATTAAATTTGTGTACATAGTGTTGATAAAATTCCCCATTGGACATTATAATTGTGTCCTATTTGTAAAATGGTGATTATGTTTTTTAATGGGTGTCTAAGTTGATATTGGATTTAAAAGTGTCATGTGTTGGTTCTTCTGAAAATAGGTTGTTGTTGAATGGTTGGTTAAGACATGTTTGGGACTTTAATAAATTAAATTACTTTGAAAACACTCTTAGGGTGACTCAGGGGTGATCACATTGTGTACTTAAATTATGTTAGTTGTTATGTGTGATGTTCGTTCATCATGATTAGTTACATGATTGAAATTATTGGCTTACCCCTCTTTTCATTTTTTACCCAGGATGGGAACCTGGTATAGTAAGTGAATTTTCATTGAATGATTGTTGCACTAGTCTAGATTACATACTGGCTAGTGACCTATAACATGTGGATGTATTGTTATTATTGCTCTGGGATTGGGCCCCTTGACCAGGCCATGTAGGGTGATGGTCGGGCATTAGAGATTTATGATGTAATTTAGTAGGAAATGACTTTGGGATGAGTCACATGCATATTACTTTAAATATTGTTCACGAGCTCATATTTCCGACCCATGTCTATTAACATTATCTAACTTGTGGTGACAAATATGATACTTCTATGTATACCTTAATTTTCATTTTTATGTGATATATATTGTTCTTTATTGTATTTTTTGTTCATCTTGGAATTTGGTAGGAATGTTTTTACTAGTTTTATAAAAATTACATTCAAATAATTGTGTTTTATTCTTTTTGTGGAAATATAAAATTGTAAAATTTACATTCCCATTGATAATGATATTGCTATTGATGAAAGGAATATCACTTTGAATAGGGCCAATGGTTCATGCTTTTATTTCATGTAAAATATTTAGGAAATCATTATTTTATAAAATTTAGTTCAAATATAGAATTAGTAAATTCATTATTTAATGGTAGTGATTTGGAAATAGATTATTTGTCATGGATTCAGGTTTTTAATAATGTTTCCTATTATGTTTTCCTGTTTTTGGATTCTCCTAATAGTTCTAGCTCTGTTTTGAATAGCCTTGGGTGATGTATGATTTGGTTATCAGAGCATAACCCATGGGGGAAATATGGAGTTTTGGTCTTGGTTAAGTTAGTGTGTTGTTTTTGTTGTTCTTCCCTTTTCGGGTCGTTTATTTATTTTTATGTGTAATACTTTTTCTACTGCTTTATTTTATTTGTTTTGGAACAAATCATTTCCATTTTTCTCTATTGGTTCCCTGGTGGTTGTCAGCAGCCTAGGAGGATTGGGAACGCCTCTCGGGCCTTGCTACAGATCAGCATAGGTGATCAATTTAGGGTTCACTCGGGTTGGTTCAAGAAAACAGTCAAGACCATTTATGATATAGTTTATCATTTCTTGTAGAAACCAATGCAATTTTATTCAACAATATCTTATAATGAGATTGTTTATGCATTATGGGGCATTAATTAACATGTATCTTACCCATTAGGCTTACATTAAATTTCCCATAACCCATTTCATACACGTCTAAAGATTTATACATATTGAATAAACAATATTCTATATATAATATCATTATTGAATAATTTATATATATTTATCCATTTTCCTCATATAATAAAATGACATTCTATGTAAACACCATAGAAAAATTGTATATAGTTTCAGAAATGATCAAATCCATGATAAATGATATGAATTGGGGATGATTAAATGTTCAATTATTATAGAAAATTGAATATTTAATGGTGACTAAATGGAATCAAGGAAGTAAAATAAAGGTTTATTATAATATATGAATGGAATAATTATAAAAGGATCCGTTAAAAACATTAATGAGGAAAATATACCTTTCCATTTTAAATCCACTTGAAAACCTTTTTAATGAAAAACACTTTGGAAAATATTTTTTATATAAATTAACATTTTACAAATTAAAAGGAAGCTTCAATGAAAATATGGCTGGTAAATCTTTATAAAGAACACCACTTTTAATGGTTAAAAGATAGAAAAATTATTTCTTTCGAAAGAGACAAGAAGACTCCTTTGAAATTATATGAAAAATAAAAAAGGGTAAATTTTTTTTACCAAATAATTTAACTTTTTTGGAAAACATATTCATAAAATATTCTTTTATGAAAAAGAGGTTCTCCAACTAAAAATAGAAACAAAGTCTGGTTTTATAAAAAAATTGACTGTCAAAATGTGTAAATGATACTAATACATGAAAATGGTTATAAATTACCACAAGAGGTGAAAAATAATTTTTTCATAAAAAATTTCCATATAATTTCCTTAAATGTAAATAGAATTGAAATATTATTGAATTTTTTATTGAGGAAATTGTCCTTTAAACATTCCAATGTGTCCCAAATGACATAGTAACACTTTAAATATTTAATCTAATGATGAAATAAAATTATATTAATGTTATAATTTAATTATAGTAAGTATATTCCTGGTGTTTCATGTAAAATCTAATTATATAAGTGTTTTGAATGAATCTATGTTCATAATAACAAATAAGTCTCAATAGAATGTAAATTTAGAAGAAATCACATACCACTGTGGTATGAAATGAATTAGAAAACTTGAAGGTAATAATCAGAAATAAAATATTTAAATAACATGAAGATAATAGAATTTAAGATTTTATATTTCAATATGAAGGTATGTACACAATATTTAATAAATCAGGTTAACAACAATAATGTATGCTTCAGAGAATGAAAAGTGAGACATGAATCCCTTAGCTTTTATTACTATTATTGTGAAATTGCTTTAAATTACTATATAAAAAAATTATGTTAATTATATACTTTCTTGAGAAGAATTTTCATTTATATCATTAATTTGATTTTTATTTTACTGTTTTTTATAAGACTACTTATCCTTAATGTTTACATTAGGTGTTTTGAAGGAAAAAATTTATGTGTAAAAAAGGAATTTGGTAGGTCAATTATGTTAAAATGGGTCTTATATAACCACCCCAAAATAATAATCAGGTTATAATTATCATATTTATGCATCAATTATAATTTTAAAACCAATAATTATACATGGGTATGAAAAATGAACCAATGTTACATGAATGGAGATGGTAGGTTGTACGTATACATAAGTAACATTCCCATTTTCAAATGATTGTTATGGAAAGAAGGTATGAAATTTTATATATTTAAATATATTTAATTATATCTTAAATACCATATTATTTATTCATATATAATTATATGTATAATTATTGTTATGTAAATTGAATGACATCCTGTCGAGGAGGCGATAATCCATACATCCACGAATAACATTATCACAATTTCTATCGTATGGTAATAAAGAAAATGATATATATGTTATATTTATTGGAATGAAATTGAGTCTTTAAATTCATATATATTTGTTAGGTTAAATAATATTAATTAAAACCATCATTTAAACATCTCATGTATAGTGAAAATGATTGACATCGCTTCAATGGAGAGGGAGTGCATATTTCCCCAAATGATGTTGTCGTATTAATGTAAAATATAATGTATTAATGGTATGTGTAATAAAAAAAGTAAAAATGTATAAATAAATACAAAATTTCACATATATCATATAAAAATATAGTTTCTATAACAATGGGCACTATGATTTAAAAGAAAAATGAGAAGATATCAATTTGATGGGAAGTAGTTTGGCGTACATAGAAGTAGTTTGTTCATTACCCATTAAATGGAAGATTGGGTAACTATAGTTCAAACCCCTATTATGAAAAAATCCAAGTATATTTATGATACTATATTTTTATGATATCATTGAATAATAATATTTGATATGGATGATAATTGTAATAAAACAAATGTGGATAAGGAAAAATGTTACCAGTTAATGGGGAATCTTTATTTGGATTGTAACAAAATGATTCTTTGGAAGACATGAGTCCCTAAAAGAGGCATAACGGTTAATGGGAGGTATTTTGGAAATATATATGGGCAGATAATGGGTGAACCTAGGTGGCTTGAGAGGTGTGATGAATGGGGATAGGTGGTGACATTTTATAAGGGAGGAAAAAGGCTTAGTTGGTATTTCTGAAAGGATGTCAAGAATACCCATGTTTTTTCCAAAAAATGTCCTAAAAATAATATAACTCATTAATGAAAGGATTATGGATGAATAATGGCTCAGAAATGGGTTTGAAAAATTTTCTATGTAATTTGGTCCCCTAAAATAATGTCTTACTCCGTTGCTAACCATAATTTTTTCCTATTAATTATATATTGTTTTAATCACTATCACTAATATTTATCGTGAATAAAAAAAGTGTAAATTATTATTAATTATAGATTATTATAATTACAAATATGGAATCCATTTCTACAAATTCATAACATATACATCTATGAACCTGATTTAAATTTATTCTTGTCGGTGGGATAACACTGTGGGATTTTAATGAGTAAATATAAATGTTTTCTATGTTATTATAATCAGTTTCGATGTGAAATTGATTCAAATTACATTAATTGAACTTATTTATAAAAATATTATCTAATTAAAATTTAAAACTCATTTATTTTATAATTTATTATTATAAATAAATTATATTAAAAGATAGTTTTGAACTAAAATTTAGTATTTTAACTACTCATTAAAAAATGAAATGTTTCAGAAAAATAGCCCAAATTCACCCAAACCTAATTTTTATGTTTTATATCAAATATAAATTTTATTTTGACATATTAAATAACTAAATTTATCAAAATTGTAATTTAAAATTCGTTCCCTAGTAAAAGACATTAAAATTGCCTTTAAAATGTTTTTGTTTTTATGAGTGAAATAGCTTTTGTTCTTATATTATTCCAATAAAACCTAATGGATGACTATAAAAAAATTATTTAGAAAATAAAATTTAAATTTCATTAAAATCATTCACTAATTGTTATTAATTATATTTATTAAAATAAAACTCTCTTGGAAACATTAAAATAATAATATTTCTTTTTTATGTCAAATTTCATCTTTTTTCGATTTCTCATTAATGTGTAACAAAAAATTAATTTTATGTTTATATAAATCATAAAGTTTTATATTATATTTAATAATATTCATAACATCTATCACAAAAGCTGCATTATATCATATTATATTATATAATAATGTACTATTTTCGGTCTTCTCTGTAACACAAGATATCGAGGAAGGTTTATGTTATGTGTAATGTAAGATATTTATTCTATTCTATATTGTGTGTGATGAAATATAAAAGGGATTTCCTTGAATTACATACAATATCACATAAACAATTTATTGAAAATATTAAATATATTGTACAGTCTCGAATATTATATTCTCATTCATGCTAGGTGATGCTTGTCATATATGCTATCGAATACAATGTTGTAATTTAAAATTTTGTGGTGCTTCATTCTCCCCAGCTTAATTAAATTATGTAACAAAAATTTAAAATAGATATTGGTAGTTTATTGTTTGATATTTAATATTATTAAATCATGAATTGTGAGAAGGTTTTGTAAAACAACCTCTAAAAATGAGATAAAATGATGTACATAAGTCACATGGATTACTATGTAAATATGTCCTTAAGTAGGAGATCATTAATGGAATTATATAAAACATACATTAAAGGAGTAATATTTTCAGTGAGTGAATGAGGTCATCAATCACAAACAAGTGAATGATCAATAGAAAGTTGAGGTTCTCAATGCCATAAATCTGTCATGATTTAAAAGGACATATAATCAATAATAAATAAGGTATTAGCATAAAAATATTGTATTGAAATATTTTTCCAAATTGTTTTTGTTTCTTTTATCTCTAATTAGTACATACATGATATAATTATAAAAATATAATTTCTACATTTGGTTGTGCTTTGATCTATTTTCCATTTCATTTAAAAATTAAAATTGATTCATGTTGCACAACAATATATATATATATCTATAGGATCTTAAATCCCACAAAAAAGTAGAGGGTATATCTATTTTTATTTAACTACATCAAAACCCAATATGGTAAATCTATTAATCTCTAATCTTCAATAGTGAAATTGTTGGTTTTTTATTAATATTCAATCATCAAATTATTTTACTAAAAATAATGAAAAATTAACTAGGTAATTGCATAGGTTAGTTGTTGGTGTAAAACGCTTATCATCCATTTGTCATGGGTAAATGTCACATATCCTTGATAAATTTTTTTGGATTCACCCAGCTTATAAGTTTTCCTATTATAAAACGATATTAATATAATTTATATAATAGATCTAACAGACATCATTAAAAAATGGTAATATACTAAATAGCCTTTTAAATTTATTTTTCAATAAGACCTTAATACATAAATAATTTGTCAAATAAATTCCAAAAATGTTTTTCCCTGGTTGAAGGTTTATCCATAATTTCATTAATTTTATTTATAAATCATGACACATTATGTTCAATATTTGGAACCATAGGTTTAGAAAAGTATATTAATTTTCATTATATATTAGAATCCATCATAGTGGTTTAAAAAAAGGGGAATATCAAAATAAAAACACACAAAGTGTAAAACCATGTGCATAGAAATGATCATTGTTGTGTACTAGGTTACCCCAAGAAAAAACCTGAACATCTTTTTGGAGTTATAACACCATGTTAAATTTTTTCGAGAACCACTTCCACTATTAGTTTCTAGACGTTGATGTATTTCATGGAAGACACACATAATCTCAACTATAACAAAATTATTGGATGTTCTTCAATACATTCCCTATAAATTTAAATTAGTTTTATATTCTATAACTTATTATTTTATAAATATAGTTTAAAAGGTATCTTCTAAACCACTCTCTGCTAACAACTACAACAACCCAACACCAGAAACACATAGTAGATTTCTTATACTCATTTCATCAGCTTGATTAAAATGAATAAAATATCAAAGGAACTAGTTATTAGTAGTATTGGTAAAAAAATACATACATGAGTCAATTACTAAAATAATAATACCCTATCTAAAAAGTAGTTTTTTATCATATGTAAGTAACACTAAAGATAAATCTAATACATATAGTAACTCCATGAATATGTTATATAGTGTACTTCATTGATTACTAGGGTATGAAATATAATAAGGGTGAGATAAAATCCTCATTAAGGGAAAACATTAGTGTAATCAATAATGAATCAATGAGAATAGTTAATATAGAATGTTATACAAATAAAGACACATTTCATTTATTCAATAAACTGAATGCAAGTGTTTAAACAATATAGAAAGGTAGTAGATAAAAAAATTCCATTCAAGTAATTAGATAATAAAAAACAAATATGAAAATATAAGAATATGAAACACCATCCATTATTCAATAAAATGAAAATTAAATCTATCCATAGATTGGTTGATAAGAATAGTCATGGATGAATAATAACTAAAACGTATACAATGGAAATGGTTAACTATTGGATGTTGTGTATCTTTGGTACATGGGACCATTACAATCAATATCTTCCACAGGATAGTTTTGTATTTCAGGTGGAATCCCATCTAATGAACACAAATACATTGTCTCACGATACAACTGATGAATCTTGATTAATTCATTAATGGTCATCCTTTTGTAGGTCGTACAAAAAATGGTTCCCATCACGTGTCCTATATTTTCTAAATAATTCATTATATCTAATAAAAAATATTCCTAATAAAAATATTCATTGAAAAATTTTATAAATTTATTAATATTTCCCTCAATAATTAAATAAATATAAAATGAAACACCATATGAAAATTTTTATATGGTTTAGGAAATTAAAATATCCAGGTTATATGATATGCACAATTGGGGTAATTCAATGATCAATAATCAATGAAAATTGAATATTAAAAGGGGACTTAAATGTTCCAAGGAAATGAATGTGAATACTATACCTAGAGAAATAAAACATAAACCATCTATATGAATATTAAGGATGGTATCAATACTACATACCCTATGTTGAGTAAAATAAATTGTTGTTTCATTGATTAATGGAATCATTACAAAAATATATTTTAAAAAAATACTGAAGGAAGATATCTTCTTGTTTTGTAAAAATGTTGGGATTTTTTTGTTAAAATCCAATTTTGATAATATATTGTTTAAAATGTAACCATTAAAACCCAAATATTATTCTTCAATGAAATTAGTATAGGTAAATCCATTCAATCCCTATGAATTAAAAAAATCCTTTTCTATAGTTAAAGGATATAAAAATTCATTATTTATAAAGAAAGAAGAAGCTTTCTTGGAAAGCATTGGTAAAAAAGGGAAAAAATGTATTTAAAAAATCATTTTAAAAAAATTCTGAAAACATCATAATAAAATGTAATTTTTGTAGAAAATAGTTTTTCTAACTAAAGAGACAATCATAGTCAGTTTTTTGAAAAAAAAAATCTAAAACAATTTTAGTACCAATGAATGAAAAAATGGTACATGTAATTTAAAATTTTAATGAATAACCAGATGATAGTAAAATTCAATATTTAATTGAACAATAGTAATATAATTTCCTTGAATTAAAATACAATTTAATGTTCATGACTGATATTTTTGTGGAAAATAATTGTTAAACATTTCAAAGTGTTCCATACCACTTTGAAAAATTTTATATCATAAACCTCATGAAAAAAAAATTATATGAATTTTATAATATAATTAAATTAATTAGGATCATGATATATCATTTAAGATGGATTATTATACACTATATGAATTAAACTATGTGTATGATATAAAATTAGTGTCAATATAATGTAAATTGAGAAGAAATCTATTTCCATTCTGGTAACTAATGAATTCGAAAACCCCAATGTAATAATCATCAAATAAATCATTAAATATGATAATGATAATATAATTCATGATATTAGTTGTTAATTTGGATTTAATTAAACTATAAATAATAAATTAGGTGTATAATAAAATTTTATGCCTCAAAGAATGAAATGCGAGACAAGAATCTATCATCTTATGCTTCCTTTCAGGGATACATCCTTTAAAATCATGTATAATTATATTATGATAATGTTAGACTTTATTTAGAACCATTTTCAGTTTTATAATTACTTTTATTTCACTTTATACTATGATTTATTGAACTAATTATTCATTTATGTTTACGGTGGGTGTTTTGAACAAATTTGGGTTACGTGTAAAATTTGACTTTGGTAGGTCAAATTTTGTCAAATGGATCACTATATAACATACCCAGAATAATAATACAGAAATAATTATCATATTTATAAATAAATTATACTTTTAAAACTAATCATTAAATTTTTTTATTAAAATTTTACTAATGTTAAACTCATGGAGATGGTAGGTCATACGTACACATGAGTAACATTCTCATTTTTCAATGATAATTATGGAATTAAAGTAAGTAACACAATATCCTTAAAAAATTATCATTATATAATAAATACAAATATCAATTACTAATATATATTTATATATAGAATTATTTTTATGTAAAATTAATCACATCATTTTGAGGAGGAGATATTCCACGTGTCCCTGAATGATATTATCACTTTGTGTATGAATGGGTAATAAATAAAATGATATATATTATATATTTAGATAATTGTTATTATGTAATGAATATCATATTTATGTTATTCATTTCTCATAGTTTTACTTAAATCAATCCTTTATAAGTTCTATGTATTGTTGGAACGAATCACATCGCTTTGAGGTTGTGAGAGTCCACACTTCCTCAAATGATGTTATTATATTAACATAAAATAGAATGTCCAAATGGTCATCATAATAAAAGTATTAAATAAGTATAAATAAATAATAAGTATAATATAAATCATATATAAATATGGTTTCCATCATTTTGGTGATTATAAGAGCAGGTAAATGAAAAATGACCAATCATCATTTCGTGAGGTAGTGGTCTGCGGTACAGGGACTTAGTATGTTTGTTTACCATTATATGGAAGCATTTTTAAGTGTATTTATCCCCCATAGAATAAAATCCTATTGTATTACAGATTTTCTTTCAAACAATAATATGATAATTAGAGTTGAGGGTTGGGGAATTCAAATAAAATAAAAGTGATTATGGAAAAATGTTACCTTTTAATCGGTTATATTATTTGGTTTGTATAAGAAGGATTCTTTGGAATTATTTAATACTAAAGGTAGTATACAAGTTTTAGGGGAGGAATTTTTGGAATTTATATGGGTAGTATATGGAAGAATAAAAGTGTTTTGAGAGGTGTGCGGAATGGGGAGAGGCGGTGGACTTTTTTTAGGGAGAAAAATGACTCCATTGGTGTTATTAAAAAGAGTTAGGAGTACACATGTTTTTACATATAAAAGTATTCAGAAATAAAGAAACTCATTAATGGAAGGTTAATGTTTGATATATTTTCCAAAATTGGGTGTCGTATAGGTTTATTGGTCATTTTTACCCAAAGTTAAAGGTTTGGTCCTTTATTATGATTATATATTCATTAATAATTGTTATTAATTTTAATCACATTCACAAAAAATTTAGGTCACAAACAATGTTTCTATTATTAAAATAATAAAATTTTCTGATTACAACTTTATAATATATTTTTCAAAATTCCAATCATAGAATTTTTCAAAATTGATTTTAATTTAATCCAACAGGTTATACAATAGTTCTCCTTTTTAATGTAAAAATGTCTAAATGTTTACATTCTTTTTAAAATCAAATTAAAAGTGAAATTGAATATAATGACACATATAGTATTAATTAATAAATATATTATCCAATTATACTGTATAACAAATAAAAAAAATTTTAATCATATAAATATATTAGGTTAATAATTAGTTTAGAAATAAAATTCATTATTTTAATTATTCATTAAAAATAGAATTTTTTGAAAAAAATAAAAAAATATTTATGCTAACCCAATTTATATGTTTTTATTATAAAATTATTTTTTATGACATATTTAATAAATAAAAGTTACAAAATTGAAATTTAATATGTGTTCTCCATTAAAAGGAGGTAAAATTCACTTTATAATAATATAGGTTTTTATGTGTGAAATAGGGTTTGTTATTATATTATTCCAATCAATCCTAATGGATGAATATCAAAAAAATCAATATATAACATATATATTTCATTAAAATCATTCAATAATTGTAATTAATCTTGTTTATTAATATGGGTTTTGAATAAAATAATTTTCTAATATAAATACCTTCATTTCATATTTAATATTTAAACTATGAATACAATAGTTATTTATTTTTAGGAGAATTTACCGACAAAAAATCATAATATAATGAAATTTTATTACACAGTTTTTGTGACACCCAAATCTAAACTTAAACAAGCAATTAATTATATGTAATTAAATTTTAACTCAACAATCCCTTGAGCAACATGAATTCATGAGTCTAAATGAACTGAAATATAGAATAATGATATAACATAGCCATTAAATTGAAGGGAATGAATAATAGTAGATAAATTATAAATATTTTTTTTATCTATTGATTAAAAATAAAATAAGTATCTTTTAATAGAAAAATAAATGTTTTCAGTAAAATTATATATGCATGAAAAATGATTTGTCATGCATTGTGCACATAATTTAATTTTTTTTATTTTATGAAATTTAATTTGAAAAAATAACATAAATATTTAATTCAACATATTAAAATTATGTTATAGATAATTTTCATAATTTTGCTTATAAGATTCATTTATTGATCAATAGTGTAAAATATAGAAAACAAATCAAAAACTTAGTTTCTATTTGATTTATTTATTAGTTTTATTTAAATTTAAAATTATTTCCAAATAAAAATCAGTTCAATAATATAAGATTTAATATAATATAGTTTATTGTAATAATTTTCATCTAAATATTTGATATACATCTTTTTTATCCTTTTGAATATTTTCTGTTTTAAAACCACCTTTGTCGTCCTGTCTATGAGATTAAATTTAAATTTAATATTAATTAATATGTGAATTGAAATTAGATAATTGGATTCAACATTTTTATTCTGGATAATTTATAATTTATAATAACGTGAAATTATTTTTTGACTAAAATGAATTGTGAGAAAAGTAAAAATTAACAACCACGAATAAGGTATAGACTGATTTACCATTAGTTAAAATAAGAATATAAGGATTATAAATGAACTTAAAACATTTAAAACCCCATATTATTGACTTATTATTATGATATCTATTATAGGATTGAAAATAAATATTTTTTTGGGCTTGTGGTTAGAAAAAAATAAGGGAATTATTTATTATTTTCAATAAAATTACATGTGTTCTACTAACCTCCCATGTAAAAGGCCACCATATCCACTATCATTCATATCATCACACAAATTTATATCAGAAAATAAGTTCCTTAATTAATTAATAACTCTCATAATAACATCATAGAATCCTGATTTTTCGATGATATATATTCTATGAATTATTTTTTGGAAATCCTAATCAGAATACCATAAGATGTGAAGTGTTCTTCAATGAGGATTTTTTTTCATTATTAATGGTCCTCATTAAATTATTATTAAAATATTATAAAATTATATCCTCATTATATTACATAAGATGTTTCATTTTTTTGATAGGTTCATGACCTAAAACCATCCATTCTTCTATCATATGGGTTATGGAATCATCATTTTTCTGTATGGTGGACTACCACCTTGCAAACTGATGTCATTAATTTTTCCATTACCACCGCTGAATGTAGATTTTTATGATAGATATATATATTATATATATTATATTTCTAGAATAAAAATTTATATTTATAGTTTTTATTACTTTTTTTATTTCCATTTTGTAGTAGATATTATAATGTCAATGATGTGTACAACAGATTACAACAACAAGAAGTGATGTTATTCATCTTCCCCTAACATTTTAAATGGATGGTGATAGGGATAAAGTTAAAAAATATATGTTATATACATAGAATTATTATTTTATTCATGAAATATTTTTGATTATTAAAATATCATATATTAATTTATTTACACTGAAAAATGATAACATTATTCGTGTACATGTGGACCGCCACCAACATGAAGGAATGTGCCTCTCTTTTAATCCAAAAGTCACATAGATTATGTATATAAAATAATATTTAATGAAATAATATATCATATATGATATTATTATAAATATTTAAACAATAAAATTTAAGTACATCGTTTCTATTACGGTCAGTGAAAATTGAAATGTTACTCATGTGTACGTACGACCTATTGTCTCCATGCATATACATACTTCATTTATAAAAAAATTAATTGTAAAAAAAATTATATAAGATATATAAATAATGTAATTAATTAATTATTATTATTATGGTGACGATTAAAATATATATTTTTCACATGAACCAGAACATTAATGATAAAGCATGGATAATAATACAAGGAAATTAACACCTGAATCAATAAAAATAATGAACAATTATTGACAAATGGGTGAGAAACGTTTATTAGAGGATCATTAATGATATTGTAAATATTAATATCATTATGAAATACGGTTATAAATTTATTTAGTCCACTATATAAGAGATTAAATAATTTTCAACCAATGAAAATGCTGGATAATTGATTCTATCTCATCCATAGATTCTTTTTTTATTAAAAATAAAGAGTCCAAGACCCCAAACCAACACCCATCTTCCCAAAAAATCCAACACGAGAACAACAGTCTTAGGGAGGCCTAAAATGATTAAGGCCGAGGGCATCCCTTCAGATCAAATTAACCTCTTCTACCTTCAGAGAAGTGATATCATGCACCCAAAATAATTGATTCTATCACAATTTCGATTCATTGTGGAAAATATGTATGTTATGAAACAATTTCTTTTACATGGTGAATACACTAATAATTTGACATGTTATACAATTAATTATTCATTATTCATGGTATTTTATGTTTCAATTTGAATTATTACTTCCATGTGGCTCTTCATTAAATATATCCATATGGCAAGGTATTTCGTCTCAATTTCATTTCACCGAGTTATATTTTAATTTTATGCACCCAATTCCTTTCTTTATATTGTATATTGTTACCCTATGAAATGTTATATCATTATTTTCTAATAAATAAGGGTATTTAACGTTTTAATTTGAATTATTTCATTATTGAATATTTGACATGAAAATTACCATTTCGTAAAGAATTTCAAAGCATAATTTCCCTTCATTACGTTATTTTAATTCATCATTATCTTTGATAATCTAATAAAATTTGTGAAATTAATCTCAATATATTTTTTTGTATTTAAATTTTTTTTAGTTAATTTTGATACACATAATATATTCAGTGATTAATTATTACTTCAATGTTACGGTTTATTAAATAATTTCGTTCTAATCAATATTGATTATTCTGGAATTTTAGTTGAAGGATATTATTAGATAATTTCACTATAAACAATTTATATTTTATTATAATCAGTTTATTAAAATTATTTTCATATAATATTACAATTCACATACTCTATGGAATATAACATGTTTTTTAAAATGTTTTTAGGAAAATATAACACCATTTCTCTCTTCGGCTTGAAATCAATATTCTCCATAAACCATGTTTCAAAAATCTAATTAGAAAAATGCTAGTAACCCATTTCCAAATGATATATTAAATAAATTTGTACACATTACCTTTTTATAAATTATTTTGAAATAAATACTTCTATAATTTTTCGAACAAGGAACTTTTCTATCCTTTTCACGGTGCAAAGTAATATTCATTTAAACATTATGAATATATAAAGAGTTACAAACTTCTTTGACCATAATATCATTAAAGATTCATTTTTATGTTCTAAAAAATCTTTTAAAAGAAATTTTTTACCTTATATTTTTATGATAAAAATTTTTAACTATGATTTTAAAATAAATTCATTTTCAAAATGTTTTATGTTTTAAAAATTTGAATATCAAATTTTAATTTATATTTTTATCAAGAATTTTTTTATAATAATTTATGGTACATATTTTCATCAAATAAAATAGTTTTTTTAAATATACTATAATGGGTTTAATTTTATGTATAATATATTTATTATCAATCTATAATGTTTATGATTATTTTTTCCAAGTATATTATTAGAATTCAATTCCTTGGTTCCTATTTCTAGTTAATAGCTTTCTATAAATTTTTCCATTTCCTATAATAATTTAAATTTAAATTTCCCCTATATATCCTTTTTGTTTTTCATGGATATGTTTAGTTATTAAAATGTATATCAGTTTTACATGTGGTGTTCTACATTGAATGTCATTTGTTTATCTATGGAAGTATTGATAAATTTGTAATCATTGCATAATATGTATATTTAATGATAAGTCACATTTTTTATTATTTATGTCAATTATTTGATATATTAGTTGTAATTTGATACTTATATACATGGGTGGGGATAGATTATAGATATTCCCTATTGCATTAGTGGTCTCATGGGACTAATCAGTTGGCTAGCCATAGTTATATGGCTTTCTACCCAATAGTTTTAAACATCCATGAGGATAGATCACGAAAGTATTGGTATCATGAGAATGGTAAAAATTATGTTCAATATTTAATAATTTAAAAAGTTTATAATTTATTTATAATTATCAATGATATTTTTTTAATATTAAATCTGGATGTATTTCATTCTCAATTTATTAATTTAATGGATTGTGATTTCAGTTATTTATATTTCGATTCTAATTATGAAATATAATGTTATCAGGGTCATTCCATTGATTAAATGTATTGTGTAATTAGTTATTAATTATTCCTTATTTATTTATGTAGTAAAATTATTTTAATAAAATGCATGTTCGGTTAATTACCTTTCCATGTTGACTATTCTCATTGATTCATGATAGGATTCACTGTATGTAACCCTTTTATAGAATTTGAGACCATAGTTATTTTTTACAATTTTTAGGAATCAATGAATTTTACTACAAATTATATTCATGAATATTTTAGAGGTAATAATGTTAATATAAAAAAATATTTTTTAATTTCTATATTATAATTTAATATGTGAATCATGTGTGTATCTTTTTTTCCAAGACTGATATAATATTTAGTCCATTATTATGTGATTCATTATATCATATGAAAATATAACAATATATATACCAGATCTAGGTTACGGGGTTCATGATCACTATATGTTAACATAATTTAAAAGCCATACCCTAATGTTTTAGTCATGTTTAAAAGATTTACTTTTATAAGGGTGAATTCCTTTTACCAGGGTTTCTTTTAAAATTGACCTAAAATAAAATAGAAATATATAAAAAATATCCTTGTGATAATAAATATATAATCCCGTTCATCAATTTTAATTTTTTATATGTGTTGGAAAATAAATTTAAAACATGTCCTAAAAATGTGAAAACCTAGTTTTAATGAATCCTATATTTAATCATAAAAGTGGATATAAATTTTTAACTCTTACGTAGTTATAATATTATAAAAGTTTTACAAGATTTTTTTGTATGCATTATATATGTATATATCATTAAATAATTATCTAATTTTTATTGATATAATTTATGAATATAAAAATGTATTTAACAAATAAAAACATTTTTTATGAAAAAATATCTCTTACATACATATTGTTGTTATTTTCACTTCTACTCAATTTATATGAAATTATTTATATTTTAACTTGTCTAAAACATATAGATTTCATAATGTTGTATTCAGAATGATAGCCACAAATTTAACATCTCTATTTTAATGATATACTCTATTATATTTTATTTCGACTGAGAGTTTCATGTATCTCATGATATTGATAAAAAATCGAATTTATTTATATAAATATATCACAGAATCATGGGGTATTTCAATTAATCTATATTTATTTTGTGGATATTGTTTTATATGGTAGTATATGAATCTTATATTGGTAAAATATTCTTATGTTTGGTGATGTATAAATTAGTTAGGGAATTCAATTAAGTTCATTGAAACAACAATATTAATGAAAAATTTTGGTGTGGATTTACTAGTATTTATATTAATATTATGTGAGAGGAATCTGCATTTCTTTAGAGTAAAAGGTTTATAATGTGGTTAATTTTCTATCAATATTTTCACTCAATTCTACATTTCACAATTTATCATAAAGAGTTTCCATATTTCAAGGTTGTGTGTCTTATTGAGAGTGGTGAAAAAACAACATTATGAGTAGAAAAACATTAAAGGAATATTAGATCACATAGTTAATGATGTATGTCACTATATATATTAATTCATAAAAAATTACTAGATAAATAGGAATTTTTGTTTCAATTTTTTTAAATAATTACAGTACTGAGATATCAAATATATGATAATATGAATATTATTGAATAATATTTGGAAATTATTTCATTTATTCTATAATGAATAAGGTTGGTTTAATCAATTAATATTGTATAGAATTTATTATATAGTTGAATTAGTATTGAAATTTTAGTGATATTTGATTATAAATGAAATTATTGGGGAGTTGTTCATGTTGATTGGCTGGGTTATTTTTTATAAACTTCGGTAGCCCATTATATAGTCCCCTAAAAAATAATACTTGTATTATATGTGATAAATACTTTTTATCAAAATTTTCCAATATTACAATTCCATATCTCATTAGTGCCATGTTACATAATACGCTTATCCTTTTTTGTTATTATTCCATGAAAATGGTATATTCTCATAACCATCATTCATGCAAGAGGGAATGACTTTTTTAACATAGTAAAAATAAATGATCTTCTATTCTTATAACAAAAATGATTTTCAATAAAAACCTACACAATACTACTCCTAAATAGAAAAAATGTGAGATAAACTAATATATATTAAATTTAACACTTAATATTGTTAAGGTTAATAGTATATAGGTTTTGGTGATTTCATCGTTCATGTTAAAATTATATTAATTGTATTTAGAAAAATCATGGTCATTTAATATGATGTAGTAAGGATGGATCTTTTAATTATTATGTGTAATTAGTAGTAAATAAGAGAATATATAATATGTTAATAATGTTTCTGAATGATTTCTTATAATTTAAATTTAATACAACATTAATTTTGATTAATAATGATCTAGATAATTTTAAATAATTATTAGAAATACTAGAATTAAAAATTGTAATGATTAACATGATCTATGAAAGTATATAATTTGTAAATATAAAATATTATATTAATGACCCAATTACTTCCGCATCGTTAAATAACAAAATATAATCTTTAACTATAAATTTTATATAACATTAAATAATTAGGATGTCATGATATTTTTTCATATTAATAAAATATAAAATAAAATTTAAATATTCACTATAATATACAAATTTTATTTAAGATTAATTTAAATAATTATCATATATAGAAGGTATAAATATAATAAATTATTATACAACATCAGGGTTGGGGATTTAATATAATTTTTATAAACTATTTTCCTATAATCAATAATTACATTTTTCTAGAATGAATCGATAACAAATATAAAATTTGTCTTAAAATATATAGATCAATATAAATGAATATTCATTAATAATATAAAATTATAAAAAAGATTTATTTCACCCAATCTAGAATTCTCTCATATAGCTAATGATTATTGGTTATGAGACCTTAAGCACAACTCCTCATATGCCATAAGTCATTGTCTAGCACATGTGGTGAGAAGTATACTGTGGGAAGACAATAACTCCGTTTATAAAGTGTCATAAACGTTTAAAACAATCATATCAAGCGGAAAAAACAATTGATGCATACACATAAAAAAAGAAAACAAAAAAAATATAATAGTATAATCTAGTAAATAATAATGGAATAATTTAAATATATGTCGTAATTTAACTGAATGTCATTAAAAATAATTTATTAAAAATAGAATTACACTCAAATAAATGATTCAACGTCTTGAGTAACGAACCTCTTGTCGGTACTATATTCAATCTCTACCCCTACCACAAACTAGCAATCAATACAAATAACATTTTCTAATGTCCAAAACTATATCTATGAAGTCTAATTGGGTTCCAAAATGTGTCCTAAATAGAGTATGAGTATAACTCTACAGGTTAACACCACTACGTCTAATAAAAACCATTCCTATAATAAGTGAATGCAATAAATAGATAAACAAGTGCGTTAATTAATACAATTATTAAATAAATACAAAAACCAACATCGACACCATGCAATAATACGTTTGAGAATTTCATATTATCATTCAAAACAATGTCATATATCAAATATAAGATTACCACCTTCATGACCATTCCCAAATATCTGTGATCATATTTTAAAACCATGTCATCCACAACCATATAATAATTTTATAGTCACAACAATCTGAATCAAAGCCCTATATGAATCAAATGATTCTATTTCAAATCCCCATAATAATTAAGATACTTTGGGTCAGATACATATAATAATTAAAAAATGGGACTGGAATTAGCCCTCTCTCTATAAGCCTTACAATATAGATTGAGTTGAGCCCATTGAAAAACAGCATTACAACATATAAGTGTGCATGTTCTTGGGTCGAGCCTGATATATAAGCATTATATCATGGGACAAAATTCAAGTTATATAGCATGGATATCACAATATAGCATCACATTTATCAATGGTTAATTATTGGAATTCCCAATCTCCTTTCATATGCATCTTATAATTCAATTCAAAATTTATTAACAATTATATCAATAAGGAATATGTCACAATTTAGGGATTCTAGAAGACTAAATATCCATAGATCGCATGTCCTGCTAAAAATTACTTTAGCCAATACCCAATTAAAGTATATATTAAACAAAATGAATTCATTGAATAATCTCATTCAATTATTTAATTAATTTGGGATCACACAATGATAACAAAATCAGGCTTTTTTCATAAAATTTGGAACTAATCAAACTACATGGTTATGATTTAGACCACATACCATTAACCCGTGATCCAACAATGCTTCTAGTGGACAACCCCCATGAGGAAGAAGGTGGGGATGTATTCAAAATGTTTCATTGATAAAAACTGATCATGATCAAAATTATAAAGAATTTAGCCCTATGATATCACTGAAATAGTTGGGGACTCAAGGGGGATAAAGAATAAACCTAACCAATGGAATGAACCATTTATTCACAATGAAACAAGAACATCCATAAGGAAGGATAAAATAGATAATTCTTGGATAATTTCTTTGGGTCAAAAGGAAAGGAGCTGTAGTGGAATAGAATGAATTTATTTTAAAAGGAATGTTTGAAATAGTTGGTAGGGAATTTACATGTTGTGTATTGTGGTTACGTGGAAAGTAAATTTTTTAAGGGAATTCTCTAAAATTCTCATCGCATCAGATTTATTTTACTAAAACCTTAAAACTATTACACAACATGTAATAACATTACATAATATGTAAATTCTTTTCAAATTATTTTTTTAATAATTTTTACTTTTAAACAATCTATACCCCCTTTAAGCGTCTCAATATACCAAGGACCCATATTAACACTTTTTACTATTTATTCATATACACCATAAACTCAAACAAGTGTATATCCCCAAACATTAGGTAATTTCTTCTAATAAAGGATCTACATCTCCCAATAGTTCTCGACAATAAGGAATCGAAAGTAAAACATATACACAAGCATACCAGGAAAAATATAAAAACATAAAAAAGGTATATGGACCTTGTATTGAATTCCATTTGTATTTAGATTCAATTTTTTGATAACATTTTTAAAACTGAATAAATTAAAAGCTAAAAATGATGTTTTGGATTTTTAATGGAATATTTAGAGTTATATATATTAGAGTTTTTTTGGATGTTTTAATTTTAAAGATGTTTGATTAAATATATGATGAATCCATCCAGAGGAATATTAATAACCAAATGAATAATTTAATAGTATCATTAAATTAATATAATAAAATTGAAACATATTTGTTTAATTGATTGTAAAAATTTGATCTAAAAAATGAAATGTGTTCAGAAAATAGAATCTAGTGGAATCTTTTTTATAGGTATTGCATTGAAATATTATTTGATTGATAATGGAAGGAAGAATGTTTCTATGGGGTTTTCCCTAATCTTAGACCAAACTATACTTCAAATTTTTTTCTTGAATGAAATCAGTTTTTTGAGTAATTTAAACCTACTAGATATAAATACGAGATCCATATTAGATTAATATCCACCACCGTTAACTTTATTATCCATAGATATTATGCAGAAATATTGAATGGTTTTGTAAATAGAAACAATGATTATTTAAAAATATAATTATTCATTTAGTAACCTAAATATATTTCATTAATTTATAATTTTCCATTTCATTGTTAGATAAATTTCATTTAAAAAAATTATTGATAATATAGAAACATATCAAATATTCATTTCTAGAAAATTAATAAGAAAAAATTCATTTTATTCTAAAAGGATGCAATTTTCATAATTTTTCTTAGATATAGAAATATATATTAAAATTAAATTTAGTTATGTCTAAATATTATGTTTAATAAATATGTTTTCATATTTATAATCAAGATATCAAAATTTCATAATAAGATTATTTACATTTCTTGAATCAAAATAAGTTACCAATGTAAATATTCACTATCATTGAATAATAGTTATTTGTAGATGAATTTTTTGTTTCAATTATTATCTAAATAAATTAAAATAATATATCATTTGATGACTCTAATATTATGATTAATATTATATTCAAAATATTATCAAAACTTTAATTATTAATTTATAATATGTGTAAAAAATGTATAATGAATGAAATTTCATTTATCTATAAAAAACATTTTATCAATATAATGTGTTGTAATAAAAAATGATTATATTATAACACTTGTATTTTAATTTTTATTAAATGGTTTTGAAATTATAATTTTAATTAATTATATTAATAAGATGTAATATCTTATATTTTCATTAAAAAAATAATGACCAATGGAAATATTGGTCCAATGTGAATACTTGTATAAAATATACTACCTAATATTATCAAAGTTTGATGAAAAGAACATGAAAAACAATCCATCAAAACAAAATTTAATTTTAAACGAATTCATGCATGTATGTTCACTATTTTCTCACCTATATCACCTTACTCCCATGTGATTCCATCTTGAACCCATACCTAACATTGGTTTCCAAGGAAGGATAACTTTTTGTCTATAAAAGGATCTCACATTCTCCCACATCATGCCACACATTTACAATAATATTCTATTTAACATATACCCATATTGACACTCATTGATCCATTTTTTATATTTCAGAACCCTTGTTTTATGGAATACTTCTCAAGCCCACTATTTTATAGAACTCTTTTTAAAAAAGATTCATGACCTTAACTTGAGTAATGTATACTTGATTACATTTTTTTATCAATCTGTCTCCACCAAAACTATTCAAAAAATTTAATATAATGAAATATATGTATTAATAGTATACTAAAACGTTATTATATGAATATAATAATAATTTAATACATTATTTGTATCCATTGTGTAATGATAATATCACTCCTATAATGTTGGTCTACCACCTCTAGGAACAACATATTTCATTTTTCCTCACATCATTACATAGAAGTTTATAGTGATGAATTTACTGAATAAATTTTTTTTATTTCTAATGTTATTTATATTCAGGATTGATAAATTAATAATATCTATTAATATCTATCCCATTATTAATATAACTATTTTTTTTGTTAAAAAACACCAGAAAAATATCTTTAATAATTTCATCATCACAAACCATAATTAAAACTATAATGGAATTAAATTTGTTACATTATAAATTTTTATTTATCATAAATTATAGTACCTGAAATAATATATTAAATCTATATTTATTATGAAGTAATGGGTATCATTATCGATATTATAAAGTCAGTGTGAATCAATTAAAATTATTATCATTCGATCATTAAAATAATCAATATGTTTTTTTAAACGAATGTTTATAATTAATTTATATAATGTTTAATAAACATTAATAAGGTTATTAATGATTTTATTATATTAATTGTTTTAATATACATGGTTTTAGGGTTTATCTGTACAAAAATGAATCAACGATATGGTTTAATTTCAAATTCACTTCATTAGGTTATTTTTTTCATATTATACACATAATTTTATTTGTTAAAGTTTCTTCATACTACCCATATAAATTTTATTCATTCTATTAAAATCGGTTTCATGGTATTTCAATATATATTTACAAATACCTTTTTCATATTCTTTATATAAAAAGTTTACAAAATTTAGGATATTTTTTCTATAACTCATTATATTTTCATTATGTTAGGAAGATTATTTTGAGTTTTTTCTTCTATGATTGTTTCCCATCACCCCATGTTTATGTATTTTTGTAATTATAGATTAATTAATATGGGTTTTTTTATTATTTATCATGAAATAATTTTCAATGGATTTTTATTTAATTATTATTTTTTAACACACTTCCTTCTTCAAAAAATGAAACATTTATTTAGGATAATTTTTATCCCCATTTATTGTAATTTCATCTCTATGTATATAATATTATATTTTTAATAAAAAATTCAACTTTTATATTACAAAAATATAAATTATATCTTTTTATCATATTTTAATCTTTTACTTTTTTTATAATGTTCTATTGTTGTCTTATTGATAATGTGGGATCCAATAAGTTTATTTTAAAATATAAAAAATGATTTTCATTTAATGATAAAATATTTAATATTTAATTCCAAATTTCATTGGATAACCTTTATGCCTTTTACATTTCACCATTATTGTTTTTTTGTTATAATATGATGTTTTACAATGTTTTTCATGTTACATTTATAAAATTATTGATGAAATTAACACATAACATCATATTATTATGATAATCGTAGAGATTTTTTTTGATTTTTCATTTTATGATTTTCTTCCATTTTTCTATATCCATAAGGTATTAAAAAATTATTGTGATAGGTTTTAGGAATAACATTCCACGGGTTATTGTGAAATCCTTTAAATTTGGTGATTTATTATTTTATGTGGACAGATTCAATCATGAGGACATTCTATATGGTACAATTTAAAAAACATTCAAACCTATATTACTCCATGGGGTTTCTTAATATGATATATAGTTGATTTAATATGGAATCCACATGTATTGATGTTGATTGGAAGGGTCCAATATCACTCACAAACACATTATTCAGGGTTCTCTTTCAAATTAGATAAAAATGGGACACAATTTATTATAATATTTCTATAATGAAATGTGGAATCAAAATTCATGATCCTAGAGGTTAAAAGATTCTGGTTCATGATTTCAAATCCACTATGTTAATAGATGTATGATCTTAAATCGTGATCCAATGTAAAATTTTTTATGCTTATGTTTTTTACACATACTTAAGTCACATTCCAAATATTATTCGTTATATCAGTATTTTGTTATTATGTTGTTGTTTCAAACCAAATCATGCCATGGTCCAGACATGTAATTTCCATGGGTTTTGTATGTTTTCAATCAATCCACATAGGGTACGATCACCTATAATGGTCTCAAAATGGGTTTATTCCCAGAGCTAGAAACACCCAACAACTCTCACATCCATTATTCATGGACTTTATTTCCAAATGTTGGCATTAGTTTGATGAATTATCCAATGAAAATTAAAAACACACATTGGTTGATAGGATGGGAACTCACGTTCATCACACTCTTTTTGTGGAATTAAAGCCTCATTTAGAACTCTCTTATATAATTAATTCATGTTCATATGTTCATAAATCTTGTATTAAATCCCAAGTAGGTGTTTGCAGATTACTCCAAGGTAAAAAGATCAAAAATAACAATGCATGGGTATAGAATATATCAGTATTAATATGTGGTTCTCCATCAATAATGAGTTTTAATGTATTATAGGTTCTTCAAAAATGATACCCTTATACGAAAAAATAAGTAATCCCTTGGATGTTTACAAGGAAAATGATGGTTTTAAGTAATATAGGTGGTTCTCTAGAGTTTATCATCATCATGGGTGATAATAATTGATTAAATGTTTGGATGGAATGTCTGAGGTGACCTTCTTACATATCCTTATTTGAAGAATCATAACCCACATGGTTTTATAGCATATGAAGTTTATCATCTTTTCATTGGGGTGAGAGTGATACGATGTGAAAATTATGGAGCGAATGGGAAACATGAAGTATCAGTTCTTAAAATCAGGGAGGATTCCTATATATCCTAGTTAGTTGGCTATCAATTTCCACATAGTTTTGAAATTTGGGGCTTATGCATGGAAGATATTGATTGAAGGGGCCATGATATGGGGCTTACATCCTGAGGGAATGCTCATTTGAGCTCTGGCCTTGGAGAAGAATCCTATGTATTATACTTATAACAATAATCTATGTTCTCATAGTTGAACTTATTAGTGGTTTGGGTGGATTATATGATTTCCACTGACTCTATGCCCACAGAAGTCATGATTAGTTCAAGAAACAAGAGGAAGTGGTAGATCTGAAAAATTATGTAGTTTCCCCTCGATTCTGGTGGACAAGTAGGTGGATGATAGAGGTTGAGTCTTGGGATTTGACACTTCCTTAAAGAATTGATATGGAATATCTTCAAATGGAGTTCCATAATATTGGTTCTGGTTATGGGGTGGAGTATGAGTTCAAATAAATTAGTAAAGGATGTATGGTTTCTCTTATTTATCAGTAGCCCTCACAGAAGGTAAATTCCAACAATCACAATTAATATCTAGAATGAGGAGGTATATTTCATGCATCTCGTGGTCAGAATAAGCATTAAAATGAGAATGTATACATAGGTACATTCTAGGGGTCAACCACATTATGGGGATTACCCACCAGATCCCTCTTACCAATTATAATGTAAACTAAAATGTGTGTACTAATGCACCCAATGGTTTTATCATAAGGGTCCGATTGATTTGAGAGTGGCATTGTACATGTGTTGTTGGCCTAGTTCGCAGAGAGCCTATTAATTATTGAATGGAATCTAATTTTTTTTGAATCCAGTGGGTGGAAAGCCGAATAATACACCATTCTAGATACCATTTCATTATTCGGGAGAGAACTACCCAAGTGTAGTGTTTTTCTATGTGAGTAAAGGGGATGACTATTTAATGTGATGGCACGTGTAATTGGATTATGTCTATGTATAATTTTTCTATACAAAACCAGGTTCTATATTCATAGTGTTTTTGAACTAGATGATTTTCTCCATATGCATAACATTATGCCATGTATGGCTACTATCCATCTGCATATCAATTTTTAACAAGATATAGGGTTCCACTCACATAGCATATTACTATGTGGGATGCCGAATGTAGGAAGTGGAATTGGTACTTTGCATCATAGAAATTTCATCTATGATGAAAGTTGGATTCGTAGTCTACAAATTAGTATTATATTTTCTTTGTTAATGTTAGCTGCAGATTATACCTATAAGGGAATCATCAAAAGGGTCCATCTTTTGTGGTTCCCTCTTCTTATGTTCCTTCGATCACTCAAGTACCCTATCCAAGTTCCCATTTTCCCCTTGGAGTCCATTTATAAACAGGTGGAAGAACCTAATGTGTGGCCCATATAGATTATTTTGGAAATCCTCACACGAGAAAACCGGCCCATGTAAGACTCAATCAGTGGGGTGTGGGGTTGTCATCCAAAGCAAAAAAATACCTCCTCATTCACGTAAATGAATTCATTTCCCACGCATAAATTCACCAACATTACCTCAACCATGAACTGTTTGAGTTCATAGGGGTTGTCATATATGGGGACGATTTCTCTACCTCCCGCCCCCAAAAGATTTTGTTTGTAATGGATAGGACCTAGTGTCATCATCCCATTAACCTGTTAGTTCGTATATGCTTTGCGAAACCACAGACCACCACACAAAGAAGTGGCATTGATAGAGAATTGTTTCATGGTGCCTCATTTTCTATTACCATTTTTTGGTTTCTTCAACCATTCTTACTAAATTCATGAATTAATTAATTTTCCTTCATTTTACAAATACCAAAAGAGTAATTGTTTTCTATTTTCAATGTTTGTAGATACCAAAAAATCCCCCCCCATTATAATGGGTTCTAATCAAGATGAAGAGGAGGAAATTCCGATATAGAATTCAATCCTGACATGAACTAGTTTTTATTATAATGGTGGAACCATAGGGACGACCATTCCTATATATAGGGGGCCTAAGATATTTTTCATATTACTATGTTTCTAATAAAACTATATGAACTCGTGATTCTCTTAGACACTTCATTTCCATGAACTATATCCTTTGAGGATTCTCTTTACCCCTGAATTGAACCTTTCATTTGTGAACTGAAAAAATTATTTTCACAAACAATGTGTTTGGGAGTCCGCATTGCGTGGGTTTGTATGTATTTCAATATCACTATGAACTTTTCATTTAATGGAAAAACTTTACAGGACAATGGCTCATGGGATTCATAGAACTGTTCGTCCATGGATAGTAATTCCCACATACCATTCATATGTTGTCACTTAATAGGAATTCCTTTTTTAGTCATTTTCCAATATTCGTAGTCTAACTCTTTTTTTCATGGACATTGATGTAGGAACAAGATAGATTTTTTCCTACATCAACAAATGATGTTGGAAGAAGGGAAGCTATGGCGTAGAATGTTATAAATGATTTTAGGTCTTCCATTATCCCTCCGGACAATATTATTAAATGTTTTCATTTTCCAGAGAGCATCACCGACCCATTTTCCAATTACCTACCTCTTTATAACTGTGGTCATTAAGATGATGTCCATTTTCATACAATTTATCAGGAAATCCCTATTTTTCCCTGGAGATTTTTATGGGACGTGATATACTACAAATCTCCTCTATGTGTTAAATCACATCCGACTAAAGTAAAAAAGGACGTATTCGTGCAGAATTGATCCATGTACACACATAGTAACCGTTGTAGCAACAAAACATCATTGAAATCCATTTTCTATAACAACCCATCCATTTTCTACCTTTCAAAGTGTGATCATTGTAGAGGGAGGAGCTCTAAATGGGATCTTCATTATGGGGGGTTATTTTTTCAAAGACTGGGCAATGGTGTTCTGGGATCATCAAAACTGCTTGGAATCCCATGAGCCGCTAGAATTTATCGACCTATATCATGTGATGTGGGTTTCCCAATTCAAAATTTATTCCCTGGGTGAGATATTACATGAGATGTGCAATTTCTAGTGTTCATGCACCAACACCTTTCCCTTGTCCCATAGTGAATTGGGGAACTATTTATGGGATATCTACCAGATGGAGGGAAGTCCCATCCTAAGTATTATATTCAATGAATTATTACCTATGGAAAACACATGGAGGAATGATGAACATGTATCCTCATAGGTTGGTGATTTATTGATCATGTTGGAGAGAATACACAGTCATCCTCTTCATGCTCGCCCACTTATTTCATCGGGAGATTGGACATGGCTATTCTTATAGGTGAACGGTCCAACACCGAGAGATTATTGTAGTCAAAACCATCCAACCTAGCAATCATGGCTCCTTATTAGATCTCACAATGATACCCTTTAGGTGGATTAGTATACCACCTAGTTTTATGAGGTGTAGATAGGTGTATCTCCTAAATTTATATTGGCAGGTTTCATTTCTATGTTCCTAAGTGGGAGGACTTTCCCTTCTTCTGTAAATTATACTGATGTCTTGGTCATTACATTAATGATGGATACTATATTATAAGAGGTAAAACCTATCAATTTATCCATTTTCACCCATGACCTAATTTTGGTTTTATTGGTCCAGGTAAAGGATGGAAAACCTCTTCATTTTCTTAGTGGGCCATTTCTATTTTTATATAGTTCAATAGAAAAGTGCTTTTCCTACGATGAATATCGAACTAATGTGATGTATCATCACTTTAACTTCTTCATGGCTCTACTTAGTATTATCGTGGTCCATACCAAACCCCTATATTTTGACAACATGATTGAATTGTTGAGTTATTTTTCATAATTTTTTTTGTCAGCCTTGTTTGTCCCACATGGGGAAATGGTAAATAAAGGGACAATTATTTAGATGAATGTTCTTATGTTATTTCACAACGTGTTGGAATAATTAATGCCTATATTAACAGAGTAACCGGCTATGAACCATATACTCTTTACTGGTTCTCTATGAAATTCAGATGATTCCAGAATGTCACATTATTTATATTCATCCCATTCTAGAGGGAATATCATCTAGTAATACTTCACCAACTATGGTTGATGATGATGAGGGAGGACACTAAAATGAATTTCCTTACTCCTCCAATAGTTTGGTCCACTTACTTATCATTGGATTATTCCCACCAACGGGTGGGTTTCTATCATGATGAGGTATTATAAAGTCCAATTTGAAATTTTTAGTGGTCATTGACTTCTTCCATTCATATCTTGAATGTTCTTGTTGCGCCATCTTCCACCCATATGATTAATGGAAGGTGTTAAATTAATTATTGAATGCACTAGGAATGGACTTATCCTGTGAAACCTATCTCTGTAGAGATGACTTGGGCCAAAATTTCTGGATGGAACAAACTGTGGTCCAACAGAATCCAGCTCGAGTGGTATATCACCATACATTTTTGAAATGGAATCCATCTGTACATGATTTTCATCTAATGGTAAAAAACATATGGAGTGGGAGTGTTCTTATTCATTGGTAACTCAACTATGGAAAGATCTATCTTCTATGATGTCTCTTCCCGATTATATATTAATTTTGGAGGAGGGGAAAAACCAAAGTCCTAACATTATTAGGAATCATTGAGCCATACAGAGACAGTCAAATCTTCAAATTTGAACTCCATCCAATGAATTTCCCCTACTGAACATTATTTATTAAGGAGGAGACCCTCTGACGGTTGGTCATTGAATTGGGTTCAGGTTTATTTAATTTTTGACAAATTAACGTCCTCATATAATATATTTTCATGGCTCAAGAGGATCTACATGCTCATTATGGTTTCCTTATTCAATTTAAGGCCCCACCTCATCTATATAAGACATATCAAAACATCACCAAATAGTTTCAACACTTGGTAGATGAGGAATGAAATTCATATAACCCTGTGATTACCCAAACGACATATCTTTCAAAGTGTAAGGCTCTTATGGACAAGATTAATGTGTAACTAGTATCAACAGGTTCCTATTATGAGACCATTAAATAGAAAGGTTGTGATCTGAAAGATATTTTAAAATGATTTAATCTAGAATTTTTGGCTGAAGCATAACAAAGGACCAACATAAAACATGAATTTGAGGCCCACATCAGGTGGTTATTGATTTTTGGGAGAGAGCCAGCTGGTCCTCATTATAATATTATGAGTTATCATATTCCATAATTGTTTTGAAATTTGGTAGAGACTAAATATCGTGGATTTCCCCCCAATTTCTATTAAATAGAACCATAAATTTCTTTCCCTTAAACATTTCTCCTTAATCTTCTATAGAAATGTCAACCAATTATAATTGACTACATTTCGAATGATAATATTTCACGTGATATCGATCTAAATCATGATCCAGGATTAATAAATTAAATTAATCTAATAATGATCTATCTTTTTGGGGTAGGGGAGCCATCAATCATAGTTTTAATATTAATAGGGATACATGAAAAACCCTAATAACTTTTCATTTTTTCTGTTACTATCATAAATTATTACTAAACCTGATTTATTTTGTGGATAGAAGGTATAACCCATATTTTTCTAAGGCATCCCTTTGAAGGGTTTCAACCTAAGAATATTTTAGTCTCTTTAGATTTTTTATTTATGGATATTTTTTCTAAAGTGTACATCGTGTAGGTGTATCAAGATAGTAGTAAACATGTTTTTGAGATACCCTTTATGAGTTTTCATCCTAGTGAGTTTCATGTCTCATTTCATGGGTAGTTTAGGGGCTTGTAAACCATACTATCACTATTTATGTTTCATGTTGAAAAGTATTCATCCTAAATTGTGGGGTGAGGTCCCCAATTAGGACCCATTAGATAAAGATGTTATGATATCTTTCAGACACGAATATTTCTTTTTTTGACCCTAACTTTGTGGTTTCTGAACATAGGATATTGTATAGTTCACAAAATCAATGGGGAAAATAGAAGTAGAAAAATCATACTTTTAGGATGAATTTTTCATTGCTTGATTGGGATTTCTATTGGAAAATTATGTAGAGCCACCCAGACATTATACCCATATAGAAAAATGGTTTCCTCATAACAAAAGTCAGCCATTTTTATATCCATGTACATTTATGAGAATTTGAATTAGTTCTGTTATTAAATGACAAAGTGAGTGGATTATTGAGGAAATTATGTTTGAAAGAAGTATGGACTTTTACATTGAATTTGGTTGAAAAGCCTCTGTGACAAGAATTTGGATTGAGTAATGGTGGTCTAAAAAATCATGTTTTTTAACATTTTATAACTATTATATTAGAGATTTATGACTTCAAATAATTTTAATATAAGTAATGGGATGGATTTTCATATTTTACAAGGTAGTATATCAAGAAATGTTCTATCAACTTTAGGAATGATAATAGGATAGAAAGTATAAATTGTAATATATGAGGTTTCTGAAACTAAGAGTTGAGTGGGATATAAACACCATTAGGGTGTATAGAGTTAGAACAAATCTCTACTGAGGTTGAATTTTTCTTTGGTTGTAAGGCCTTTTCCATGGGAAACTTATGGAGAGTCACTGGGGAATTTTTTTCATAATCAAAAAATGATGTCCTCATGAAACTAACCATCCATTTATGATAGAAATGGATGTTCATGGAGATCCAGACCTTTCTGAACTCATATTATGGTTTGTAAAGGGGATTCCAAAACATGAACTGGGGAACATTGTGCTAAGAATTCCTAGGAATTTGTGAGATATTATTCCAGTACATGTGTGGGCTGGTTTCCCAAGAATCATTGATTCTTTCTCCAGAAAAGAGGATGAAATTTGTATCATGGATGAACCTGAGATATGATATTTGGGTATCATAATGTATTCTATGATGTTATGAATCAATAATTATGTAGTTCTTTTAATGTATAATGATTATATATTTGTGGATATAATTCAGGAATATGAAGGGGAATTTGTTTCTTTCATTTGAACTCACCAATGAGGTGGTAAACATACTGAACATTCCTATGTGGATTTATACCATGAATTGGAATATGGGGGAACTCTTTTAATTAACGTTTCTCGGCCCAATATTGATCATTTTGTCTCATGAATAATGTAGTTTTAATTTCATGTAATTGGAACTTTGATAGAGAAGCCACATATAACTAGTGGAAAACTAGAATGGGATATGAAAAACATGTCCCTAGTGTGGGTGGGAAGAAAAGTGTAAGACATGGAAATGGGGACTCTCTGATCAAGAGAAATAGTACAAGTTAGGGATGATTTTTGTCGTACGAAGGCATGAAAATCCTCTTATGAGGAAAAATTTGCATGTGGTTGACATGCAGGTTTGTGAAAAAAACATATTTAGAGCAATAGGGGAAATGATTGAATAGTCAAAATAAGGTGTTACTTGGAGAATGAACATCCATTTATGATGGTCTGGATGGTTCTTGAAGATCCGAATTCGCTCGAATCTTGGAGTTTTATGGATGTTAAAGATGTGTCTGGATATATTTAGAAATATTCAGGGCTTGATTACCCACAAAATAGATGGGTTCCATTCATATATTTGACACTTATATAAGGTGAATTTTTTTCCCATTATTGGAGATGGACCCAGTTTCGAATATTCAATTGTCCTAAAATTAGACACCCTCCCTAGGATTGATTTATAGATAGAGTGTGGTGAAATTTTACAAATATTTGATTCTTTTAAAGGTGGTGGGCCTATAATCTATCATTCAGTATTGAATTAGAGTCATAAATTCACATGAATTAATATAGATGCAGTTATTGGTGCACCATGCAGTTTAACATCCAATGGATATGAATTTGTGTCCCCCAACATAGAGGAGAGAATTTTAGTATACCTTTTTATACTTTAACTCCATGAGTAACTATCGTGGATCAATTTTCTAGGGCATTATGGGGAATCAATTTCCTAGGCCCCCAACCCCAAGAGAGCTATTCTCAGTGTAGTAATTAAGGGGTAGCCAGAATTTAATCCCCCAACTAGGGATGGGGTGATCATTTAAATGATCATTTTATATTTAGGGTGATATTGTGTAACTTTAACATCGTACATAAATGATGTATTATCATGAAGAATTATGTCATGTGATTAGGAAATTACTATATAGTTAAACAAGGTATGGATAAGACATTTTAATATGTAGTCTAACATCACACGATTTACAAAATTAATATACAGTATAACATCATGTGTAGAGGACATATGTGACTCAATATGAAATAAGGTACATGTGATTCTCTATAAAATGGTGTAAAAATTGAGAATGTGTTTAAGACCTTTTCATTGAATTATATTTCATGTCAAGAAGGGAACATTTTTATTAATTCCACTGTCAGAGCCAGGTCATATGATCCAGGAATCATTGGGTATCCCATGGGATGATGGGAATCAAAGAACAAACTGTTCTTCAACAAATGAATCTTGTGTAAGTCAACCTTATACGTAGGGGGAATGTTTCACTTTTTAGGATAGATGGGCCTAACACATTGAGACTAGGAATCACTACATATCCTATGTAAATAAGAATCAATCCACACGTAGTTCTGTGATGTGAGAATTGTAGGTGAATAGTTATCGAAGTGGTATCCCCATAGTTGAAAACACTGTTATGGCATGTAATATAATATCATGCTCTGAGGACATTTTATACATACAGTTTAACATCATGCATTGATTGTGCTATCATCATATTTTAACATCCTGATGTATGGATGAATCATTATTATATATCATGTGTAGGTATGGTATAATTGGTCTGAGTTATTCTATCATGCCCGAAAAGGGAGGGGGAGAATAAGGCATTAACCATGAATTATATAGGGCATATAAGTTGTTGGTAGAACATAGGTAGAAATTTCCCCTCCTAGGGGAAAATATTTCTTTTTTATTGGCCTTTTTTGTTTGAAACATATGCAGATCTATTCTATCATCTACTTTATAGTCAATTAATGGTGTCCTTTGGACACTGACATTCCATTTTAGATAGCCACATATGATTATGGGGATCCATACTTTCATAGTGCGTGGATTTTAATGGATAGAAATGGTATATCTAGGCATGCAATAAATATCTATAACATGATTAGTTGTTTATTATGGAACCCCCCCATATATATGGCTCTTATGTAGGGGGGATCATCTTTTGAGAAATCCATGTTATATGAATAATGGTTTGGGATCTTTTAAAGTTTATATTTTTGTGATGGTAATGGGGGGATTTTTTTTGTCTTAGTTTTACCATGATGTATAATTCAGGAATCACTATGTATCATGTGATGGAATGAATTAATCCATTCACAGTTCTATATGTATTCTCTCTATATTTCTCAAACCCATGCATAGTGAGGGAAATTTTTTTTGTTGATGGTGGGTAGACTAATATATAGAATCTTGGTGTCACTATATATCGTGTGAGGTTAGGAATCAATACTTCAGTAGTTCTTAATGGAAATTTCCTGCATAGGTCATGTCCACACACAGAGAAAAGGTGGGATTTTAACCATTTTTTGAGGTGATAGACCGGTATTGTATCATTACACATTGCTTGGGTTGGGGACGACTTTATAAACAATTTTTATCTTATGCGAGATATGATAGGTGTGATATAAAAGTAATATAAATGGTTTTCTCATGTAAAACATAGACAGTTTGAGGTACTCTAGAGGCATTTTTTATCAGGTAGTGGATAAACAAAGATCTAAGATCGATAAATATTCCATTTAAATAATACTGTCAAACATTATATAGTTCCATATAGAGATCTCCCCATGTAGTGGTGTTCCACACATGGATAGAGGTAATTATTCATTCAGGTCGCTAGGCCAGTGACATAGCATTTGGGTGTCACTACGTACCTACCCACCATCATAATATATCAAATACAATATTGTTGATAATGATAGTACCTTAAATAAATATGAATCTCTTGTAAGAAGATGTGAATTTATTCTTTATCCACCATAGATCTAGATCATTTGTCATGAATCATTGGTAGGAAAATAATGGTCTCACACAGTTTAATAGCATTTCGTTAGGATGATTATTCCATGCAGTTTGACATTCTTCATCAAGGACAATGATCCCCCAATGAAATGATAAAGGTATTTTGTATAATGCAGTTTAGCATCTAGAAACATGAAAATTATTGGCCATTCAGTTCAACATCATTCAGTTAGGACATGATACCTCATAATTTAATGTCATGTTGTTAGGGTGTATTATAGTGTAGTTTTTCATTATGTGATCTCGAAAATTTCTATTTCTCTACCAAAAATATTTCATCAAGAACCTTGAATTGGTGTAGATTGTGGTGATATTTCCATCCATTACAAATAAGTAACTTTCTCCATTGGATTAGACTTTTGTATGACATATGTTACTTGCCATTTTTTTTTCAAATTTTGAGGGGTGGAGATACCCATGTATCATTGGAGATCTGAGGACCATTTTTATTTTTCCCTTTGATGAAAGAACAATGAAAACCCTTTTTGTTAAATGTCAGGGAAACCTAGTTTTGGTAAGCATCCATATGGTGAAAAGGGTAAAATATGTTCTACTACAACTCATCAATCTATTTTTGGGATTGCTCATCTATGGATAGTTGATCATAGACAACGTCATTTATAATTGGTAGTAGAACATAAATGGGTAAAACATCCTACGTCCCATATACTAATGAAAGAGGAGTTTCTTGAGTGGCAGTGTGAGTCATGGTTTGTTCAGACTATAGTGCCTAGTGGATCTATTTTTTCCATTATTTATTGTCCATGTCTACCATCTTCAATAGTATGTTGGATATAGTCTTACTGAAGTCCTCTATCTGTCTATTCACCACTACATGATAGCGGGGTGAAAGGTTCTCATTGATTCCATTCTCTTGATATAGCTTATTCAATTGAATAGTGAAAAAATTAGTGACATTTTCTATAATTATTTTATGAAGGAAACCAAATATGGTGATTTAATTTAGTTTTCACAAATTTGATAATTCTTCTTTCCTCAACCCCTTTAAGCAGTGAATTTTTTTTCCATTTTGAAAATAATTGGGTCACTATAAAGATAAACTTTCATTTTTTGACTAATAGGGGAGTATATGGTCTCATGAAATCCATTCCCCATATGAAAATTCAGTATGATTACGTGGATGTGTGATGTTACATTATGGGTTGATGGATGAAATGTGCATGAAACTGCCATGTATGCCACTTTTGGGGAATTCAACTCAACCTTGGATATCCAAGCCTGAAAATATGAAGGGAGAACCTAGAACCTACTTGATGTTCCACATAGGCTCAGTTATTCACTTCCTTCTTGATCGTAGTAGTCCCCTATACATTAATTCACCTGGTAAGGACCCCATTATAACACCTATTTCAGAGGACCATTTGTTATTATATTCCATATTACAGAACAATGCTAATAGCTCAAATCCGGTTTTGTACTCTTTCAGATCTATATAGTGGGAGTTATCCATTTTGATGGTAATCCATGAAGGGACTCATCCAGTCGATGGTAGGACCACAATGTATAGGTAAGGGACATATCTCATAAATTTCAAGTGTGTTGGACTGAATGAATGGAAAGAACATATGATGGTGGTCAATGCTGATTAAAATTTCATCCTGGTCTAGATCGACAAGAGTTGTGTCTTCATTTTCTAATGCATCAGCCTTTTAATTTGGTCACTAGGGGACATGAATTAATTTTAGATATTATGGGAATTCTTCCATCATCTCTGAGACGTGGTCCATCAAACTGATTATCTCTTCCTTCATGATATCAAAGTCACCATTTAATTTCTTTATGACTAGTTCTGAGTAACCATTTACCTTCAAATGTTTTACTTGTACTTGAAGTGCCATCTCCTAGAATATAGTTATTGACTAGTAATCTACATAATTGTTTTTACCCCTTTGATATTATGATGCTGTATTGTATGGATTCCCTTTTGAAGATAAGACAATGAATTGAAGAAACACATTTTTAAGCATAAGGTATTCTATCCTTTTCTCTATCTGAATTATGGATGTTCTATCAAATTTAATCTATGATATTTGGGATTTATTTTTAACGTAAAAAACTTCTTCTTTTGGTGGTTCAATATCCAGTGGATTTATCTCTACAAAGTGGTGTTCTTATAGGAAATTTTCTAACACGTGGGTAGTGATGGATTTCTGAGGTATATACCGTATATCAATCTAATATAGATGGCCACCCAAAATGACAATAATCTAGTCAACATTAGATAATTGTTAATATAATTGATTGGGTTTATATGAGAGAGAAAATGGAATTTGTGGTGTTTTAGTTAGTTTAGTAGCTTCTAGACCAAAATGAACAGGGCCAGTAATTTCTTTTCAACATTTGGATAATGAGTCTCAACATCAATCATGGTTTGAATGATATAACACAAAAAATTTTCACTAGAATATTCATTCTTTTTCATAAATAAGGGGCCTAGAGATCTCTCCAGGGCAGTCACATTCAAAATTAGTGGTATTCCTTTGATGGGAATCATTGGAACTAATTGACTCATGATATATTTCTTGAGGATGTGAAATTCTTCATGAAAATCATCATTCCAATGATATTCAACCCCCATTTTCATCAACACGGTGAGGGAAAACATATGACTACATGGATGGGTTTAAATTTTCTAATGTAAGAAATATATACTTGAATTCCTATGAACTCTATAAGGTTGATAGGATATTACATACCATGTATATCAATTTTTATCTTGTGTTAGAATTTGATTCCATAATGTTGTACAATGAAATAAAAAATTTCTATATGGAAACACCAAAAAAAATTAGGGGGTTCATTTTCAAATTCTGGTGTCACAGATTATTGATGATTGTTTCAAGATGTACCAAGTTTTCAGAGTTTTGTTGTGATATAACCACCAGTTCATACACATATCATTTGATGAACATTCTCTAGAAGGGTATGATGATGCAATGTATGGTATGCTAATATGTAGTGCTGAAATTTTTCAATCTAGTAGGAATTAACATGATAAAAAATAATCATTTGGGGCTCTAAAAATAATAAATTCATCATATTATGATTCCATTTGGATTTAGTGGTATCTTGAATATAAATCCATGAATGAAAAGGATGGGTATATGGAAATTTCATCGATTAAAAATTATATAATTTGGATTGGAAAGTCATCCTTCGGGTAGTTTTGATTGATATCCCTTAAATCAATTCACACACAAATTTGTATGTTCTTATTTCTAACAGGGACCATATTTACTATCCATATAAGGTATTGTACATCCCAAATTAATTTTTCTCTGATTAACTTCTTGAAATAATATTCTATTTTGGTAGCATGTGTCGAGTGTGTCTATATGGCTTCTTGCTTGTAGCCACAGTGATATTCTGGAAGGCCTAAGTGGTGAGTGACCAATTCTGAAATAATTCATGGAATTTATGTATAATTACATGGTTATAATGTTTTGGTTGAATATTTAGAGTGGTTTATAATTATTTCTCTTCATAATACATGGCCACACTAATTAGGATGGCATGTGAGTCTTTTTTGTTATCCATGTTGTTTTCATTTAATTCATTGATTGTGGTATAGACACCCTCCTCAAATACCGAAGTAGAATCCATATGGTTTTCTTTTTATTCTTATTCCACATCCTCCACATCATCTTATTCTTCATATTGGGGAAACTTATTGAAGAAATATCTTGAGAGTTAAGATAAGAATAAATATTTTGGCATTTGGAGGATGATGCCACATTTTTTGACACAAATGATAGTGAGTAATCTTCTTAGGGACAACTGAGCGAGGTAATGACAAGTTTCTTAATTATATTCATACCTAGTGGGTGATGAATATATCATATACATGCAAATATATGGATTTCAGTAATTTCCATTCTATCATTCACCATTATGATAGGGTCTTGCGGTTGTTCAATCACTTTTAGGCTTGGTGGTCTTGACTAAAATCAAAAGCATTGTGAAATACACATCCAAATTTGTACTCACACCATTTTCCAGATTGATGAGGAGTGCGTATTATTTATTGATCTTCTTAAATGGGTTTCTAAGGACCATTTACATACCATTTGGAGTATTTATCCATTCAATCACCTTTACTAAGAGTCAATTCCCCTCCTTCTTGTACAGTCCATTATCGATATTATGTGACTCCCAAGATTGTAATATGGACATATTGACATGAAGTGTTCTACTATGTCAATTTCTGTAATATTTGATTCACTAATGGTATGATGAGGAAATCAATTTATGATGATGAAACCACAACATTCATTGGAATACAATGATTGTTTTGTTTTTTCAGATCACTATAATTTCTAAGTCAGCTAGGTGGTCACCAAATCAAGATTTGAGCATGATTTAGCCCAGTTTTTTTGTCACATTTATCATATGTCAACAATGTTGTGGTATAGGTTGTCTGACTATCATCATTACAGTCATGATGATTATGTGTACATAGTATAATGAGATTAACTCTGGAACCATTTTTATGATGTCTTTTCCAATACCTATAAAATTTATCTTTTCAGACACATTTAAGTGTTTGATGTGTCCATGCATAATTGTGTGTTCATATGGATTTATGAAGGATATAATAGTATGTCATTCTACATGATTGGTCTTTATACAATATAATTTATCATTGATAACCATGGATTTAAACTCCTAGGGGATTATCACAACTTCTATAAGTGATTCTATATGATTTGTTTTACAATTTACGGGTATCCAAGATTTAATACATGGCTGGTAATGTTTCAAATTGTTTCGTAATTTAATATTTTTTATAAAAACACTACACCTTCCCAACTTGGGGATACTCTTTTAAAGGCACTTTAGGGTATTGATAATGGGATAAAGATGGACCGGTCCCCAAGACCAGAGATGGTGGTGCATTTGTACACTGTTAATTTATCATTCAATGTTGGCATGTGTGCCATGAATGATTAAACATTTATTCCACTTCCAACAAATATTCTAGGATGATCAGGCCAGAGTATCTTCAAGTAGGGGCTAGGTAAGTTTCCTATTAATTTTTGGTTATGTTGAAGGGATCTTCCACAGTTTCCAACAATGTTTATAGTGTGATATGCTTTGCAACTAGAAAGTTGGATTCTAACAAAACTATGTATTGTTTGGTATCCCCTGCTTATGTGGCCTCATCATCTAAATCCCTGATTGTGTGCAGGGATCTCAGGTTCATATCGATATTATTTATCATTGAAGATATCCATTAAGTTGGTGAAATTAATGGATTCAAATAATATTTCCTTATTTAATGATGAATCCTCAAGATGGAATTCTTCCATTTTTGTCTTTTTTTTGGTGGTGACCATATTTTATGTTTTGAGGGAACAAAATATGAGAGTTTGAAATCCATATTTTTCCATGGTTCATGTTCACAATAATGAATTTTTTCTCATCCATTCTTGTCAGACTACTTTGTGGACAAGTGACCCATGGGGGATTGTGGGGCTGAGGATTCAGATGCATCACATCAAAATCCTTCAGAGGATTATTCAATTGCTTAAAATTCATAGAGTATTACATGGGCATGTTTGACTATTTTTTGAGTCATCCAATAATCGAACAACTGTTCTATTTTTCTAACAATATTTTTCAACTCCACTCCTTCATCCAGCTCTGTAGAAGAAACATATGCACCTTATGCTTGTAGTGGTCCCAATTTGACTTACCAAGAATAAATCATTTTTTGTATGATTTCTATGAAAGATAGAATTTCCAAAATGGAGTGACCTAGTATTCGACATTAGGGAAAATAATCTAGACATACATTGAGACCTAATTTATCATCCCCCTTTGGATCTGGTAGCTGGAGAATTTTTCTTTTCATAGAGGGTAAAAATGAGATACAATTTTTTTCTCCTCGAAATGAGTAAATTTTATTCCATATTTTATCAAATTAATCTCGTCTAGGTCCCCTCCACTCATCTTTATGAGGATTAATCTTCTTTTGACGTCTATAGGGATCCACATGATTCAGTGGAGGTGTTAAATCAAGGGCTAGTAGAGGGGATGGCCTAAGCAGAACAGAAGAAATATCATCTCATCCTACATTTTTTCCTAGGAATTATAGAGTTTCCTGAGACTTAAGGATATTAATTCTTAAGGAATCTATTATCCTTTGATCAATGATAGAGAAAACCTGAAATATACTAGTATATTTTATGGGGATGAGTGGTGTTCATAGCTCTTTGTGAAGGTTATTGATGCACATATCATGTATCTCATATGATGGTAGCATTTACTTCAAAAAAATCTCATATCATTCCATATCAAAATGAAACCTATGAGTCATTCATTATCCAAATATTTTCATTTCATATGGTTAGTAACCGTTGTATTTGGAAATGATCAACTAAACTGGAGAAGGAACAGCTGCTGGAGATCCACTAATCTTATTATTGAATGTGCAGTAAAATAAGTTACCAGAAAAAGGCTGAACCTTGTATGGTTTTTATGAATCATATAAGTTTCATAGACTCACATTTTAATATATTTCCCATCATTTGATAACAATATGATGCATAATTAATGAAATGTAATTATAGGTTACCTGATCAATTGACTATTGTAATATTAGGGTCCTAAAATTTAGTTACGGTATAACGTTACTCACCGAGTCTGGGTATGGTTTCCAATATAGTTCTATTGGAGTTATTCATCCTTCCATGTATTCTAGTGTAGCTATGAATGAATAAATTTTATTCATGATAAATTGATGTGTGTCTTGTTGGACATGATCATGGGTGGGTGTATTAGGGGAAATTTTAGTCACACCAGTGGTTTTGGTAGATGAGGTGGATACTCATCTAGGGAAGCCTTTGTGGATTTTTTGGAATCATTTTCGGTTGTTTCTTCGAGGGATAGAAATATTGATATCCTCATAGGATTGGGTTTTGTTAGAATTTTGTTCTATGTTCTTCCTTGGATGAGATTTTTGACCTTGATTTATTTTCTTGGAAAACCCTTGTGGAAGAGGGAAACCTGCTGGAAGTTTTTGTTGAAGCTCTACTTGCGGAACATATATGTTAGGATCGATTGCTCAGAGCATCTCAATATTTATTCAGATTAACTCTAAAATTTCATCCTCTTATCATTTGAATCTTTATTGGAGAGTTATTGACTCATTATTATTGTGGGAGGTAGGTCTTATTTGAATTTTTTTTGGAATTGTCAAAGTATGTATTGAGGGATCAATTACGGGATCTCCCAAATTATAGGTAGCCCTATAATTATGGTTATGCAAACCTCTGGGAACAATAGATATTGAATTATGGATGGAACCATAATATTTATATTCATCTAAATTTTCATCATATTGAGTGTGGTCTGTTGTATTGATGTCCATAAAGTTGACTGATTGGAAATTCATGCTGGGTTTCATACCATTTTTTTAATGGTAGGATAGTTTTTTGTCCTTTATTGGATGTTATCCATCCATTCTGAAATCATCTTCATGTTTCATGGTTAAGGGTAACAGAGAGGAAAACCTTATATGTCCTTTCATTACACCTACCTTGTGGTAGAAATGAATCACAAGATTAGATGGAATGGGCGGACTCTCCATTCGTTTTTCTCTATAGGTGGAAAATGATGAATGTTCACTGTGTAGGATGTTGATGTAAAAATGCACCCTTCACTCTGGGTTGTGTTTTCTCCTGTTCCACTATTAATGTTCCTCATCCCATGTTTTTTGTCTTACTGGGGATTATTATGTTAAAAATTCCCATAGCCTATGTGTTGAAGATACTCTTATAATACAGTCAATATTTCATATATTTCCATATTATTGATCTCATGAATTACCATTTGTGGGAGATAAGGATATAGTGTCAGGTATATGCATGAATTATTTTCCTAAAAGGATATGAGTGGTACATTCTAATTAGATTCCCTTAGGTGAGAAGCTAACTATATTTTCTCTGTTTCCTTGATCAATATTTTTTCAAAGTCTCAGTCTCATTGGACTTTACACTTTACAGACTTACTTAATACCAAATCTTATCTAAAATATTACCTTTCTTGAACAATGATACCACATGATTATCATATTTGTATAATGAAATTACAGGATGCAATTTACAATGTGTTTTTCAAGATGGGAAGTGGGGTGAAGTGAAATTCTCCATGCTCGTTCCAAGATCAGATAAGAAAAATAATATTGTGGGTCCCTGATGAGGAAACACAACTTGTGTAGTGAGTGGAGGTAGATTAATATGAGGTCACTCTTCTTACTCTCATATAGTTGCCTTTGTTTAGAAGCAATGACTTTTAGGTAAATTTTCCTATAAATCGCATCAATATATTGACATGGACTACCTACCCATCATGGAGAAAATATTTTAGTTTCATATGGTGGAGAGTTTTCGAGATATTGATAAGAATATTACATATGTATTCATCAAGAAACCCCCATGGTTGGTCAAAAAAATAAGTGGCTATGGGAAAAGAAATAAAAATTATGTCGTCTATGGGAAATTATCTTACCAAGAAAAAGATATCATTTTCTTATTTTCAAAGGACTCCTCTACATGTTCTTCCAAACATAAATACTTTTTTGTGTTTTCATTCCAAGCAGTGAGGAAAGAAAAAGTCTCATAGATATATGCACGGTACATGGGTGTCTTGGAAAATGATCATGGCCTCGGGCCATCTTCTAGTTGAGAAATAGTTTTAGTTATCATATATAGAGTATCTATCTTTTATGAATCCATATTTTCAAGCACCTCAGTATATAAGGCCTTTATCATGTATTGCTTAGTTAGGGGAGGACCTTCGTATTGATGAGAATTTTGATTATGGGGAGGACCACTATAGCTGATGTTATGGTGGTAGGGAATACCATCACGACTTTATGTGCCACTATAGGGAGATATTTTATGGTGTATGCCATGGGGAGGTCCTTCAGTGAATACTGCCACAATAAGAGAATTTATTTTCTACTTTATGTTACTACGAGGTGGGCCTTTTCAATGACTACCATCAGGGTGATGATTTCCTTCAAAGATATATTTTTCATTTCATAGAGAATATATACAGTGTTTATCTTGGAGAGGACCTCCATGATGGGATTAAATAATGGTAGGGCCTTCTCACTACATGAAGTCACTTCAAGGAGGGACTTCGCAATGACTTCTATCTGGGTGAGGACTACCGACAATGCTTGATGTTCGACTCTATAGAAAATTTTCAAAGTTTACACCATGGGTAGGACTATCATAAAGATGTTAGAAAATAAATAAACATTTTATTTTCTGATTTTATAGTTTTTGGGATTTTACCATAACCTTAATTGGGATATTGATTCCTGTGGTTAGTATGTTTTTTCCTGCGAAGTAATCCCCTATTGGTTCTCTGAGAAGGGCCTTCATAACTATCGGTAACGATATTAAGGAGAATAAATTCGTAACTAATACTTCCACTACCATAATTTTGTATTGGTTTACCAGGATCCTGATTCTCAATTGACAGGTTCTTGATGGAATCAAGAACTCTAGATTCTAGAACTGTAGATTCATGAATGTTATCTTAATTTTTGAGTTTCCTTTGGTGGGGTACATTTTTTTGGTTTTATATTAGAGGAATATAAAGAACCATATTATTAGTAATCACCTTCATATTAAACATCCTATTTGGTTCATTCTCATGATTCCATTGGGATACACCTATGGGCATCCATGCTTTAGATAAGGATATATATATACTATAGAGCATCCATCATGGTGGCCATGTGTCTGCCAGTTAAAAAAAGTGTTTGTTCCTGATTAGTCTATCCTTGTCTCTAGGAATATGGTCATCAACCCTCATATATTGGAGAAAATATATAGGACTTTTCTATAGTGACTATCATATTGTTTGGATGAGTCACCCAACTTTGGGAAATAAGTTTGTGGGACATAGTCATTAGTATAGCTGTGAACACAATTATATCATGACAGGGTTGGAGGATTTGATCGAGAATTTTTGTTTGAAAAATTATCATTCCCTAGAGGTGTTGAGATATGCCTTTGGATAAAATAGGGATATATTCCCATTATGTTGTTGGATTAAGAGTTTTTCCCTGCCCTGGATCTCTATTCACAGTCAGTGGGTACTGGTAGTTGTCATATATTGGGGTAGAGAAATGATTCTACTCAAGATTTATGGATAGTTTAGGCCAGATGTTTTCTCTGGGTTTAATTATATTTGAATTAAAGGATTCATATTTGTTTGTAGAAACTTTCACGTACTCATTTGAAACTATATTATTCTCATGGTCTTATTGGGCAACTACAATTTTTTTAATTTTCTTGTATTTTATTTCTAATGTATTTGACTAGTGGGATTCAAATTTATTGGAAGTTATGTGGGTTTTCATGTAATTTTGCATCCTATATGGATGATAAGATTCATGCGCATTGGAAGGGATTTGTATCTACCTATAATATTCTAGCTTGTTTTCATTTCATGACTATATATCATTTGTGAGAATTTGCGCTTGGTCATAATGTGCCTCTATATATTCACGGTGGGCCTCATAAGTCTATGTGGTGATAGGAATCTTATTATAGGATACCACAATATTTCTATGGAGGGCTTCAGGATTGGGGTGGTATTGTTTTTCTTCCCATAATATGCAACTATATTTACATGGGGGATAACTTCCTCACAATTTAGGGTGATGAGTTTCTTTGGATTATATTTTTGGTTCCCCTGGTAGAAATCCCAGGGAAATAGAGTTTATTGTACTTCAGAAGGATCCATAATTGTGGAATGCCCTTTAGAATAAGGATTTTGGGTCACATGGCATCAATTCCACCATCTTTCTGTATGAGCCCTTGAGTGGGACCCATGTGCAGTTGGGATGAATTCATGGATAAAAAATCATTTTCCTCCCTATGATAAGTAAGGTAATATTTATCACGTTCTGGAGAAAGTCTCCAAAAGCTATTAGAGACAGTTTGTGAAGCTCCCAGGTTATGGACTGCCTACGATTGTTGAATGATTTTTTTGGTGGGGAATTATGTTCTAGAGGTCCTACATTGTTTCCTCCATAGTGGGGAGAGTACCATTTTTATAGTACCACATCATCAGTGCATTTGAGACCTAGTATTAAAGATGATGGGTAGGAATTGGGGACATGTTCTTTTTTTGAGGATCGGCCTCCTGTTTAATTGCAGATGTGCGTGTATGAGCGACCTGTCTAGATGACATTGGATTTAACGAATATCTACGAATTAAAAGTAATATATATGAGAAGTATAGACAAAATAACCCTATAAATTTAGAATCTCACATGAAAATGTATATTGATGATCTTTCATGGTCCTCATTCTTTTGCTATATGTAAAGGGATTGAGGTGTGGTAACATCGCCACCATGGTTAAGGATTCACATCTAGGTCAACTTTTTTACCTGAATCAAATCTTTTTCCCAAAGAGTGATTACATGGGGGTTAAGTATTGTGTAATAAATCCACATCAGGTATGATTTCCTCATATGGTCTCCAACAGGTTTATTCTTGGGTCCACAAACACCCAACGTCTCTCACATCCATGATTCATAGACCGGATTTTTGAAGGCATTAATTTATTGGATGATTTAGAAAATGAAACATAAGAAATCACATTGGTCAAGAGGGTGGAACATAGTATCATAACACCCTTTTATGGGGAAATATTTCTTATTCTAGGGAACTCTTATAGATTTTTTACATGTTCATATATTCATGAATACTTAGTTAATTTCTAGGAGTGTGTTTGTAGATTAATCCTATTTTGTTAGTTCAATCATACCTATGCATGTGCTCAAGATCAATCTATATGAATCTAATGTTTTCTATTAATGGGTACCTATTTACTTATATTAAGTTCTTCATAAATGTTACCCTCTTATGAAAAATTATAAAAATTATTAATTTTTCAATAAGACAATACTAGTTTTAACCCATATGACATAGTGCACTGGATTTTATCATCATCCATGGGGGATTAGAAATGATTAAATGTTTGGATCAAACCATTATAATATGCTTCCTACATATCCTTGTGAGAGGAATTATAATCCATGTAGTTAAGTAGCTTATTCTATTTAACTTTTATTATTTAGGATAAGAGTTAGCTCATATGAAAATGATAGAGAAGATGGAAAACGCGAAGTATCAAGCACAAAAATTAAAATGTTTCATACACATCATAGTATGTTGGGTACCACAGTCCATATTGTTCTGAATGTTGTAACTTATTCATGGAAGATACCCACAAATGGGGGCATGATTTGGGGGGTTACATCCAGAGGGAAGGCCCATTTGTGCTTGGACATTATACATATATCCTACGTTTCTTAGTTATAGAAGTTATCAGAGTTCTCAAAGATCAACTACTGGGTGGATCATATAGATTCCTTGATTTTAACTAGTCTCTATGTCAATATGAGTCATCCTCAGTGCGAGAAACAAGAGGAAGTGATAGATCCAAAAAATCACTATCATTACCCTCCTTACTGGTGGAAAAGAAGAGGATAATGGTGTGAGAGGATGGGGATACATAAATGCTCCGACTAAATCATAGGGGAATACCTTATATGGACTTCTCTAAGATTGTTTTTGGGAATTTGGGGGTGCAAGATTCAGCATCAAAGGTGAATGAAATTGTGATTTCCCTTTTTTTTCACTATCCCTCATCGAAGTGAAATGCTAGTGATAACCATTAATCCCTATAACAAGGAGGTACATGCGAGCATACTGAGGTTCGGAACCACATAACAATCGAAATGTAAACTTTTGGACATTATGGGGGTCTACATTATTGTGGGGATTACCCACATAACTCCACTTATTAGGGTTATGTAAACTCATAATGGTAGGATAATGCACCCATTTGTTTTATCATATAGGAATGGTGGATTAGGAAGTGGCTTTGGCCTAGTGTTTTTTGACCTGTTTATGGTGGGGATATGGATTATGTGATATAAAACAGAGAGAAATTATTTAATATGGAGTGTGGAGTCCCTATGAATAACCCATTTAATGTACCATTTCTTTATGTGGGATCGATTTTCCCCCATGTAGCATGTTACAATGTGGGTGAATGAGATATTTGCAAACCCTGATGTTACATGTAACTAGATTCGGTCCATGTTGATTTTTTATATGTTGAATAAGGTTCCATCTATATAGTGAATTGTTTTGCGGGGATGGGATACATCGACATAGCGATTTTCCACATGGTGTTGGGTTCCACAAATTAGTTTTCTGCTTAATGGGAAATTCATCCACAATGGAAGATGGGTTCATGGTATTCCAATGAGTATTATGTTACCATCATTATGTCTATTTGATGTCTTATACCTATATGTAATTGTTAATACAGACTATCTTTTATGGTGATCTCTTCTTCTATGTCTTCTATTGGTCAATTTCTCTACCCAAGGTCCCTAATTTCATCAGTCCCCGTGGGGTCCTCTTATATAGAGAAGAAATAATTGGATCAATGCACCATATATGAGCTTTTTGGAGGCCCCTGGGAGAAACCCAATCCATGGATGACATGTTCACTAGAAAATGAGATCGTCAACCACAATGATGAAAATTACTGCTTCATTCCAGCAAATGACTTTGTTTCACTCCTAAAAAGCCACCAAGTCCTCCTCACTCATAAAATGATAGATTTATTATGGGATGATGTATGGTGGTGAATTTTTCCATCTCATTTCCAAAATTGATTTCATTTATGAGGAACTGGTGATAGTGTCATCATTCTAAGAATTAGTTAGTTTTGGATACTTCACCAAACCACGGACCACCATGCGAAGCAGCGGTCTGTGAAGTAGTGTTTCATGATGATGCATCTTCTTTCCTTTTCCAAATTGCTGAATTAAACTACAATTCTTCTTCAATTATTTTTCCAATTAGTTTTCCATCCTTTTTCAAATACCTAGGGTGAATTTGATTTCCATTTTCAATGATTATAGGACCCAACAGTTATAATAGAAGGATGATGATTACTGACACATGATTCATATTCATATTCTATATTTTATATATTCTAATTTTTCATAAATTTCATTATATATTTACATATGGATAATTATTATTTTTTTATATTTTATTTTAAAATGATATTTCTCCCGTGGTTGTAGTTTCTCAGTTCAACATGATCTTACCCTTTAATAAAATCATGGTAAATTTTCCAATACGAAGAATTTCTGCCCACCATTTCAAATGTTGACATTTTTCCCAAAATTAATAAATAGAATTATGTTTTAAAGGATATATTACCCAGAACCATTGCAAGACATGATGAAGTGATTATGTCAAATATGTTATTTATTTTGATAAACTACCAAGATAATAAACCATTGGGTTATGAGATTGTGATATTATATTGAGATATATTTTTAATTAATGTGAAAATTATAGAAGATTATATTGGTTAATATAACATGGTATAAAAGTCTATTTGTAAGAAATTTTTTCCCTCACAAGACCCTACAATATGGGTCTTGGGTATCTCCTTTATTGTCTGCCAAAAATATCATTCGTAGTATAATAATTGTTCCTATAATAAACATGTAATAAATATTATATTTTTTTATGATTTTGTATGTTAACATGAAGGATGATATTGATAGTGATTTTTTATTATTATTCATATTGGTTATTATGAAACTATAATTTTAACACCATAGTTTTTATGAATTTTTTTTCAATAAATTAATATTCATTGATGGCTTGTATTGAATTCTAGGTAGAGTTAAGATTGTTTTATATGCATCTCAAAGTTAATATTATGATACATGTACCACTGAACTTTTCTTGAGGTAAACAAAACACTGATTTTGGGGTTTTTTTACACAATACAATGTTTAGATTTAGTTTCTCAAAGTTGAGTGTAGCTTGAGTTATAAACAATAGTCAGATTATGTATTATATAATAATAAATAAATTTTTATGTATTAAATGATATATTTCTCTAAAAGAATATTTCAAGTCATATTAATGTCAAATATATTTAAAATATAAATTTTGACACTTTTATAAATTCAATTTTAAAAAATAGTTTTTTGATAAATTGAAACATTAAAATTATTTTATGGTGAATGTTTTGTTTTTTAGAAGATTCATTTATTAATGAATATTGAAATATATATAATTTTAATAATATTGCTTTTTTTTAAATTTTATTATATAGTTAAATTAAATTTTAATGTTATTATAGTATAATTACATTAATTTTATGTATATTAATAAAATTTTGGTCATTAGAATAAATTTCACATTGAAAATAGAAAAAAAAACATTTCAAACCTCTAAAAATTTTCACTTTAAAGACCTGCGGTCTCATCATGTATATGGGATTAAATTTAAATTTATTATTTCCACTTATGGGATTATAAATTGGAAAATTGGAATAAATATTTTTAATAATGATAATTTATAATTTCTAAAGATTTCAAATTAATTTCTGAGAAAAATTAGCAGTGTAAACAGTTAAAATTAATTATAATGATTAAAAAAAGTTTACCTTTCTAGGGAACCAAGAATTAACATTTAAGAGAAAAATGACCAATACAGATAGAGAAACACATTTTATTCACACATTTAAACCATATCCCATAATTACAAGAAAGTGGTGAATTATCTGAAGAACATTATCTTAGGGAGACATTCCCATATTGCTTACCATTTTTTTATTTTAACAAGAATGTCACCCTTCCTCTAATATAAAATGGCACTCACTCACCCCAAATCTTTACAAATCATAATCCATTTGGCTCAAAATAACCCTAAAAAATAACATACAATATTGTATTCTCTCTTCCTATAAGCATTAATTTTCTCATAAAGGAAATAAGCAAGGAGTTTTTTTCTAACCAATAGGAGATGCATGACGAAGATATTACATCATCAACAAATATTTTTTATTTATTTCTTCCAAAACCACCTGTAATTTATTTTTTTGGATTATTTAATTCCATTGTATCATAAATATACATAGATTTTTTATGATCAATGTAATACCTACAATTTCACACCTTTCCCTCAAATTACCTATAATATCATCTTTCGTGTGTATGACGGACCATCGCCTCGCGAACCAATGTTTTTCAGTTTTCAATTACCACATAATATGTTTGGGAATAATAATACACATTTTTTTATGATAAATTTTTCTGATTTATCTAAAATTTTATAATTATTATATAACATAACTTCATGTATTCTATTTTTTTGCGAATATGATAATGTCGTTCAGGTGTATGATAGACTACCTCCTCACGAAGCGATGCGATTCATTCACAATATACATGGAATGTGTTAAGGATGTGTATAATATAAATACTTGATATATATTAAATAATAATTCTAATGGAATGAGAATATATATATATAGTCCATTTATATTACCTCCTCTCAATACTAATAGAATATTGAACTATCGTTCACTTGTACGTACAGCCTACCATCCCCATAAATGGTGTATTTCATTTCATATTTATATATTGAATAGATTTATTTTAATATATATAATTGATATATATAATTATTATATCATATATTAAATTATTTAAATGTGTAGTTAATGATTGAAGTAAGAGGACCCAATATAACAAGTCAAAAACATAAGTGAAAAATAGAATAGTTATTACTCAATACCTAACATTGACATTGAATTGCAGATAAATGGGTTTTGTAAATTCACAATAAAATTATATATTGTATGATATACATTATTGTTATTATTATATGGAAGATTTAAAATAGATTTGTTTTTTATAAATTAGTTTTTAATGCATATGATGTATGAAAATACTTATGGTAAAGGGGAATTGTTGTCTCACTTTTATTTTTGTGTGACTTAGGAAATATTCACCACTAATTTATTTTTTGTGGAATATTTAATACCATATGAAATTTTATATCAAAATTGTTATTTATTTAATGATATTAAAATTTTCATTGGTTATTATTCTTTCACTGGTCTCACAATTCAAATGTTACCCATGTAGTAAGAGATTCTAATCTCACTTTTTACTTTTGTGAGATAAAACTATATTCACCACCAATTTCATATATGTGGTTTATATACATACTATAAATTTGTTTTATGATTTTAATGATAAATATTTTATTTTTTACATATCCATTTTATTATCTCTCTATCATGGGGTTTATAGTTTAAAAGATACTTAATCTGTAAGGGAATTTCACATCAATTTTTTATCGTTGAGACCCACATTAGGATATGAACCTATATTCCTTTAAAAGGTTTGTATGTTTTAATTTTAAATGTTATATCAAGAATATAATTATTTTAATTATATTTTAGGATTCAAAAAACCTTATTATTTCTTGGAGAGTAAAATTCAATGTAACCAATGTGGTAAAGGTTTTTCGCTAAAATCCCATCTTTTATCTGATTTTTTTGTCATTATTCATCCATTAATGAATTATTTTGTAATATCTCCAAATAATACTACATAAATTTCGTATATAATGGTTTTTAATTATATATTCAAGTAATGTTTTTATTTTCTCACAAAATAGTATTTATGTTAATGAAGAAAAATCATTAATTGAATCCGACATTATCACTCTCTTAGGATGGAAATATGAAATCTATCACAACAATGTTTTCTAAAAATGTTTTCAAAAAACTTTTAAATGATATTTTAAACTAATTTTCATGGAAAATTATTGTGAAAGTAATTTTTGTTATTATAATTTTCTAAATTATTTACCAAATATTCTTTTATTTATTTCCATGGATACTTTTAATGAAAAAGAAGTTACAAATGTAATATGATTTAAAAATAAAATTTCAATCTGGGAAGGGTATTTTCTTCAATAAATGTATTAAATGATATTTCAAAACTATTTACCATCTGATAAGACATGATTTTATATAATTTATGTTTTACCTAGGATATAAACCAAGAATATAATTCATATTTTTCCTCTAAAAATATTGTTGGTGTGGTTCATGGACATTTCTTACACAACGGGGTGGCCCACATAGCGCCTGTTAAGCCTAATATAGATTATTTGATTGGTTGGACCAAATATGCCAGATACAATACTTATTTCTCATATTATGTTTTTAACTAGATATAATTGTGTAATCCAATTATATATTATATGATGGGGTTTCCCAAATATCCCTAGGAAAGCCTTTTATAGCTTATATGTTCGGTTGTCCTGAAGAGAATCAAGTAAGCTTGTTGTAGATGATCCGATTGGGTGGCTTATATAACATATGGTAATCCAATTATAGCTTATATTATTGGGTTCACTAGATATAATTGTGTGATTAGGATATGGATTACTTGTTTGTTGTTCCCGAATAGTGCTCTAATGCATCAGTTAATTGTTTATATCTCATGAGATAGACATAACTTGAACCGGGAGTAAAATATATCATTAATACAAGGGTGGAAGGATAAGTGAACATGGATATATAAGACAGGACTATAATAGGTTTTTAACCTAGTTTAGTAAATGACATTATCTATAATTATAGCCTTGGTAGTGATACTTTACTACTATATTAATAATATTCTATGTTTATGTGTATGCAAAAAATTCAATACCATACTCCTATTTTTACTCTCATGGTTTATGGTCTTGATTAACTTATGATTCATGTCTTATGATCTGTCAATATGTATTCCATGACTCATACATATGATCTTTTATATGTAGGCTACGATCATTACATGTTATCCCGGAGTTATCAAACCCATATTTTCCTGTTATGATTACTTATTATATTCACTAACCATTACTGAGTATCTAGGATCACCCTTTATTTTTTATCAATTCAATAATTTATAATGAATGGTTATATGTGTGATTGCTAAATGGGGAAATGTTTTTGGGAACATTAAGATATTTCTACACATTAGAATACTTTTTTCCATGTTTCTAGATACACTATACAATTACATTACATTGGGGGGTACTTTTGTAATGCCCTTAATATTAATATAAAATTATGTAATATCCCTATATGGGAATCCATGGTCGCTATAGTTGGTATCAAATAAATGAATTATTAATCCTTTTGAAACTAAGATGAGAATCATTTAGTGGAATCCACATGGATATTTATATGTATATCTCTTGGGATGTCTCTAAATATAACTATACGGATGATTCAAAGTGTATGAAAATCTCCTCGAACATTACTATAAGATTGAGTAGGTGGTTTCATAGAAGTATATCCCTATCTGGATACTACATGTCGATGTGGATCTAGAACACATGTACCCAGGTTTATGAACCCCCAAAATTTTTTATTAAGATAGACTCGATCAGGAAGTAGAGTACAATAATTATCCTTAAAACACACCTAGTTAGAAACTCCAGGGGGATACACATTATAAATTCACAAACACTTTTTTAACCATCATGATGGGTTTAAATAGAAGATGACTAAGAGTGGCCAAGGATAAAAAAGGAATCATAGATTAAAAGATATGGTTTCATCATTTAAATATACTATAATCAATGGTTCATGATTAAATGGTTTCCCCCATTTATTAGTGCTTCTCACACTACTATTTTTTGTATTAGTCACTTGATAGATCTAGAAGGAATCGTGTTAATGTTGAATTAAATAGAAAATAAGAGTATATTTCTCCTCAGAAACTAAAAAAATATGGGATCTAGAAATGTATGTATTATTAATATGCACCAAAATATTTATCAATCAATTAAATATTTTGAACATACAAATTAGAAAAGGGGGAAACCATTTTTTCTTGAGTCCTCATGAAGAAACATTAATATTATCTTCATGGTTCCACTATTATACTAGTTGTTGAGAAATGGATATGTACAACTAAAAATATATCATCATTTATTCAGAACAGAAAGCATGAAAAATAAATTTTGGATTCTTATCATTTTTATGGTAAAGTATATATATGGTGAAAAGTAATTAACAATGTGAGGGAACAATAAGAAATTGAATCTATGGAATGTGATGAGTTTAACGGGGGGTTTTCAGTAAGTAATACCTTCAAATTATATGAAAAAATATAGATAATGAATTCCATGAACATAAGAAAAGATTAGAGAATATCTCAGTACATATGATGTTAATTTTATGATACATTCACGGTATGATTCAGTTTTGATCGTCATCACTAAATGAAAAATAGATCAATTCATTTCTGTCCTGAAACCAAGTCCTCGAATGGAAATGCATATAAGAAAATTTAGAATATTTTTATAATTCATTCTATTTTTAAGAAAGGTAGATTTATAAATTGTATAATCTCACCATTCATCATGTCGTTATAGGAAAAGTAGTGTATGACAAAAACTCAAATAGTGGAATGAACTTCCTTGATTTTGTTTGGTAAAAACATGGGAAGAAGAATTAAATGAAATTTCATGAATGTGTTTGTGAGGTGATTTAAATATGGGAATGTATGTTCTAAAGTCAATAAATATCTGAAAACAATTAATGGTATGGTTAATTGAATGGAGTAAAGATAATTCAAATTAATTCAACACCAACAATCTAGTGATTAATGTGCAACATGTTTGGGAATTATGAAAATAAATTCCTCAATACAAGGGAAAATATATATTGTACCCACAACATCCTCTGAGAAAAATATAAATGGAAGAGATTATTAAATCAATATAGATGAAGTGAATCCTCAAAATTATGGAACGCTTATCCTCCCTTGCATGGATTAAGAATTTCATTTTTTCTTCTTTTGAATAAGCATTAATAAAATATTATTTTTTTTCCTTTTCTGAAATTTCATGTAATTCTGTACCATTATATAGATTCTAGGAAAGTATAATAATGTTTAAAATTATATCTATATAATGATATACCCATGTTTAAAATAAATTGTTTTTTTATTATAGAAGAGTTAATTAATGTAATAAATGGTGAATTATTTTTTTTCAAGGGTTATACGTTTAACTATTTATTGAATGGTTTTAGTTGATCATTGGATGAGGTTTTAGAGATTAAATTATAATTTCCCAATATGAATATTTATTCACATTAGATAACTTTTGTGAAATAGTTTCTTCTGTATTGGAAATGACTTAACATTTTATTTATGGATCTTATAATCTATTATTTCTTTAATCATAATAAATTAAACATATTTTATGAGTAAGATATTATTGGGAAATTTTTCAACAAAAATCCAAAATGCTATTTTGTGTATATGAAATGGGAGGAAATAAATTGAATATATATTTTAATGAATGTCCTTAAACATTATGAAAATGATAATAAAATACAAAATGTTCATGTTATCATCAATTTTAATGATATAAATGACATTATACTTCAAAATGGTGTAACGGTTTTATGGTTACTAACCTTCTCAATATCACCAAACTTATTTTGGTCAATGATCTCTATCACATTCTATAATTTTCTAGGTTTTTTTTTCAATGTCAGAATCCTCACCACCCACCTATTTTCTCATATGCGGAAACCTCGTAATGATTTTCTTAAGATAAAAATTATGTTCCCAACATGCCCACTTTAATGGGTGTTTTAGTGTTGATTTTTTACAATAAGGTATTTTTTAGAAGGAAATTCGAAATATTAAAATTTTGAGGACCCAAATGAATTTCAAGGGTAGAAATCATTCTAATGGGTGTAGAATGTTACTCCCCTATATTTTATAATTTTTTAATGAATAAATTTAAATTCATTGATGGATTTCATTTATACAACAAGAATATAAGCTCCCATTATACGAAAAAAAATTAGTCATGTAATACACATAATACTGAGTTTAGATAGATGTACATGAAAAAATGGGTTTTTATATTTTTACACACAATTCAATATTAATATTTTATTAGAAAATAAAGAATATTTAGCTTGGGTTACATGAAACACTGATCTTAAATGAAATCTGATATATTAATAAAGTATTATTATATTTATCGTATACACATTGATAGAATGTATGAATGTAATTCACCAAAATAAAAAAAATATTTATGAATGTATATAAAATGAATTACTTTTTAAACAATGTGTTATAAAATAAAAAACATTTTGAAAAAACAGATATCTTTTTTGAATAACTATTTTTCTAGGAACAAAATTTTTTTATCTTAATAAATTAAATACAAAACTTTTGATGAATGATTTTATTGAAATTTATATATTATATATTAAATAATCTATTTAACAATAAATATATATGTTTTTTAGAATATATATATTAATAAACCCAATTTTACACATAAAAAGATTTATTTTTCTCAGAATAACTTATACTTCCTTTTAGTGGCACACTTATTTTTTAACTAAAACAATTAACTTTTATAAATTATATTTTAAAAAATAATATTTATTGTTTAAATCAGAACTGCAAAATTATCTTAGGGTGAATTTTTTGTTTTTTCTAAAATGTTTCATTTTTTGATGAATAAAAAAAATCATGAATATTAATTAAGATCTTACTATTTGTTATAATTTTTTATATATTTAGATTATATTTTAATCATGATTTAAAATATTAATAGATATATTATAAATATAATAATCAAATTTATTTATTTGAAATTAATTTTCACATTGAATGTGGATATAAATAAATTTCAAACTTTAGAACATTTTCCCCATAAAAACATGTCGTTTCATTCGGTCAGTAGGATTATGATTAAATTATTTTCTTCCAATACTATAACATAAATTTATTTAAAAAAATATATTCAATATTAGGAATAATAATAATTTATAATTTTTAAAATGCTCAAATTAATTTTTTACCAAAATGATTACTTAATACTATTAATATTTGTTTCCGTGATAAAGGGAAAAATGAGCTGATGAAGTAACAAAATATTAATCCTAAGAGAAAAATGAAATAGAATCTTGTAAAAATGAATTTTATAGACATATATATACTATATTTTATATTTTATATAAAATGGTTCTTTAGTGGTGTCACAAGACTTAAGGGATACCTCCAAATAATGTTTACCTATTTTGTTCACATTTGTACCAGTCTTCATCCACTATAAAATAGAACTCACTCTCACCACTTAATTCAACCACTAAAGCCATTTGTATTGAATAAAACCTAAAAACATCAGTTCAAAACTTCCATAATATCATCCTAGAAGCCTTAATTTGTTCCTTAATCTTACCTTGGATGTCCAATGGTAAACAAAATTAGATGCCTGAAGAAGTTGTTATGTCCTTCAACAAACATTTATGTTTTATTTATTCCCTAAACCCATTACATTATATTTATATCATGAGTATATAATATCCTCATTATAATAAAAATAATTATATGTTATTGTGTTATGTTTATTTCTTAAAATCACACAATCTTCTATCAAATGAGATATGAAATCATAGTTCATGGGTATGGAGGATTTCTGCCACCTAAATTAATGTCATTCCATTTTCCATTACCTTCTATTAATGTTGGTATCAATGGTGGACTACAAGTTAATATATGACATATATTTTTTTTATACTTATTGAGTTATTATATAACACATATATTCGTTATTTACATTTTGTGAAAATATGATACATTATTCGTGTTTAATATGGGATACCATCTCGCGAAGTGATGTGATTCATTCATCATTTACAAATAATGTATAAAGGATGGGTGTAATAGAGAGATGTGGAAAATATGAAATAATAATTTTACAATAATTAATATATATATATATTTATATCAATTACATTTATTTATTATAATATTAAAATAAAAGGACATAGCATTCAAGCGTATCAAAGGCCCATCGTCTCTATTGAAGGGGTATTCTATTTACTATTTTTATCATTTATATATTACAATAAATACATATAAAAATAATTTATATGATATTTTTACCATGTTTAATTTTAATTAAAATAGTAAATCCTGATAAAATTAATATGTCCAAAAATAAAAAGTATAAACATATAGGAAAAACAAATCATTTATTAACCGAAATCTGACTTCAACATAAAATAATTGATTAACGGGTAATATATTGTCATAATAAAATCATATATGGTATGATATATATAATTATTATTCTTTCATATATTCTTAATAAACTTATGTTTTATATTCCAGAGTTATGAATGCATATAAATGAATTCAAGACTTTGGGTAATATGATTTTTAATCTCACTTTTGATTATGAAATCCATATGCCATATTCAACCCCCATTTATTTTTTGGGGTGCATATACATACCTATGAAAGGTTATATTACTAAATCTATTTATTCAATGATATTATAAATAAAAATATTTAATATTATTTCATTGGAATCATGATTCAAAAGTTACTCAAGTGGTAACATATTTTCCTCTCACTCTTTACATTTTTGAGACACATGTTATATTCATCCCATTTCATCTATTTGGTGTATATACATTACATGAATGTATTTTATTATTTTTATTAAAAACTTTATTAGTATTTACATAACAAAATGAGGATATATAATTCATGATGATTATAGTTTAACATATACCAATTAATACATGAATTTTTTCTCATATTTCTTTCTTCAAGTCACATGTATTGTTATGAACCTATATTTATCTACGAGGTTTATATATTTCCTATTTGAAATGTGATGTAATTAATATTCTTATTTTAATGATATTTTAATTTTTATTTATTATTATTCAAACAATTATAGTAGAATTTAATATTACATAAGTGAAACGAGTGTATTACTAAAATGTCATCGTTTATCAAGATAGTTTATAATTATTCTTCCATTAATGAAATAAAATTGTTAATATCTCAATAATAATCATTATGTTTCTTATAATATGATTATTCATGATATATTAATGTAATATTACCATTTATTCCACCCTTTTGTACTTTTGATAATTATGAAAATGATATAATGGAATTAGACATTATCTCTCTCTTCGGTCGAAAATCAATGTTCTTTCAAAACATTATTTTCTAATTTTTTTTATAAGAGATTATAAATGATATATTAAGATCATTTTTAAGTATAAATATTTTGGAATTGTCACATGTCTATAAAATTATTTGAAATGGTTTTCTAAGAATCGTTTATTAAATTACATGATTATTTTTTAGAAAATGGGGTTTTAATTATTTTATGTTTTAAAAATAAATTTTCAAATCCAAAAGGATATTGTAATCAATTAATATTTTAAATAATAATTGAAAATTATGTACCATATAAGTTGAAATAATATTATATAATTTATGATATATTAGATATATTATCCATGTATACCATTTATATTATTCCTATGATTAGTCTATATATTCATGGAATTATGTTTATGGTTATCATTTCTTTTTCATAGGCAAATAATAGTCAATAAATATTAACCCAAAACCCAATTTTTATGGGAAAATTATGTTACAAATGAATTAAATATTTTATGAGTTTTTATGATGTCATAAAATCTCTTTATTGATTATTAATTTTGTTGTTCATGTGAATAACATACATGATGGGGTGGCCCAAATAGCATTAGGTAAGCCAGTTATAATATATATGATGGGGTGGCCCTAATACCACTTGGTAAGCCCATTATAGATTATATGATTTGATGTCCCAGATAGCACCATGTAATCCGATTATAGCTTATATAGTGGGGTTTCCCATATTATAATTGTTAAGTCAATTATATTTTATATGATGGGGTGTAATAGATACTATCTTCTAATATAATTATAACTTATACGATGGGGTAACCCAGATAGCACTGAGAAATCAAGTTATAGATTTTGTGATGGAGTACCCATATAGCACCGGCTGAACTAGTTAAACATTAAATGATGGGTGTTCAGAAATAGATCTCTAATGAATTTGGTAACATTTATATCTCATGAGATACACATGACTGGAAAATGGAGTGAAATCAGTTTAGTAATACAAGGATATAACGACAAGTTAACTTGGTTTTGTAATACATGGTAGGAATAGGATGTAAAACTATTTTATAAAGTACATTTTTCTACATTATGGCCTCTGTAGTGAAATCTGACAAGTACGGATATCATATTATATAATTATATAAATTCCAAAAATTCCGTCTCAAATTCATATGTCAATCTCTTATGACATATGTTATTGATTTCCTTATGATTCATTTATTATGATCTTTCAATAGTAAGGATATAACTCAAGTTTATGATATTTTTTTCATGGTATGATCTCAAAATATTTTGATCATTTTCTCAAACCATAGTGTTTATGTTATGCTTATGTATCACCATTACATACCCTTACTAATCATCTAAGCTTACCCTTTCTTATGATTCTTTCTATATATTTTGATGAACATTTTTCTTGTACGATTACTAAATGGGATGTTATTTATGGGAGACAATGAAGATCATTCTCCAAGTTATAATATTGAGTTCCACATTCCCAAGGATACTATTGTATTATAGTCCTTGATAATTTACATTTTATTGTGTTAAATGTCTATCTAAAGTGATGAAATATCCCCTTATGAGTAGCATAGGTTAAAGTAATAATTATGTTATCCTTTTTGGTAAGTTCCAATTATTATATTTATCCATCATGTTATTATAGAAATTTTTTTCATGTTTTATTGTATGGATCAATATCCTAGTATAGTTAATAGTATATTGTTTCATCCTTAATGTTCCTAAACACTTTATGATTTTTGGTTAATTATGTTGTAAAGTATCTATTTTTCAAATTGATATTGTAAAATTGATAGACGGAAGTAAGAAAAATATTATGTGTACAAATGATTATTATAAATATTATAAATTAAAATAAACATCAATAGACACCATGACTTTTTCTATGTTAAAATAATGGGCTACAAAAAGGTATAATAGAAAAATCTATGTTCCAATATACCAATAAATAACATTAATAGAAATTGTGTTTATCCTATCATACATTACAATGAAATATGAATTGTTAATTATACAATAAAAATGATCAATTAATTATTTTCATAATTATAGAAAAATTATTTTTTATCGTACTATTTTATGAATCATTAATTAATCCTAGAATGTATTGATGTGAATATTTTGAGTTGTTCTTTATGTTTATCCCCTTTGAATCTCTTATTTTCCATCATATTATTTTGTGATTTTAGAATACCTAATCAATACTTTTACTCATCTCTCAATTCCATCAAAATATAAAATATAAATTTTAACTTATTTTTTATCCTCTAAAAATTAATTACTAACCACGTATTTTTTATTTCTTATATTTTATAACAATATAACCTATATATTTTTCCAAAAATAATAAAAATTTAAATTTTAAATTTTTCTTATATTCTCTGAAAATTATGAAATAGTATTGGTTAATACTAGGAACTATTTCCTCGTAAATATAATGAAATAATTATTATCTTATGATGTAACCTATTTCCCTAAAATATCTTCTATCAACAATTTAAAATATTTTAACATATAATTTCAGCACCTCTAGGTTTTGATGAATCCAAAAATTAATTTTACGAATCAATTATCATGTCCTCGGATCCATGTAATACATTCAAATATCCATGAAATTATTCCTAGTATCCAACTAGTTTTTAGACAATACCCACAACAGAAATTCCTACACCTAATGTGCACTAATTCATATGATTTTATTTATTGAATATTCTATTATTATTTTAAATACCATTGAATATAGAGTGTTCATATTATCATTTATCATAAAACATGTTCCAAGAATTTATACATTATTTAACATGACCGACTCCAAAACATTGTTAAATTAACCTTATTTTATAAGGTATTATTTTCAAAAAAACATTGATAAAAAACATTAGAGACCTTTAAATTAGTACGTTCAACATTCCATTTCTTGAAAAAATAATTTTCCCATGAAATTTTATATATTGTATAATGACTATTTATATTATTATCCTATATAATAACTAGATTTTAAAATAATTACATCCATATAAAGGGTTATAAATGCTAGAAAAACAAGTTCTTTATGATAATGTCCATCTACATGGTTATTACTTAAGCATAAAATAATATTTAATAATATTAAACTTTAATAACAAGTGTGGGATTCTATATAATATATCATTAATAAAATCAATGTTTCGTAATGTATTCTATCTAATTAGTATCATTGATTCATTATATGGGATTAACCCACCCCTTTATTTTACCAATGTTCTCACATTAACCCACTTTAGTATTTCTTCCATTTCATGTTTATAAAAAAAATTAAATTATTTATAAATTCAATTAAATATGAATTTAAAGTATCTTATAGAACAAAAATTACTAGCTGATCACTAACATCCAGTTTAAGACACCACGAGTCATGATCAATGAATGAGACAACACTGAAAAAATAAAGTCATTTTTTATTTGTTTTAATAAAATAATTGATATGTCATGCCATTTATGGAACGCAAATGAAATATATTTTCTTTAAACTAGTTAATCAATATATGTATATTACAGTTTTGGTATTAAATAAAATAAGAATCAAGACATAAAAATTTTCATAATGACTTCCATTAGACATGAAAAAAAATTAATCATAACTTCACTTATCTTATTTTTTATTATTATTTTTAGGATATAAAAATTAACCATCTATTGAAAATATCTAATGAGGGAAAAAATACATAATTTTTTTTTATTTCTCTCAGTCCTTATGACAACTTCATTAGATAATATCTAATATACTCTCTATATTGGTTTGTGTTTCATGGATTTAGCAATGACATGATTTTCTAGGATTCCATTTGATGTAAGATCTTTTATTTTACAATGAATTATTTTTAGAAATTATATAAAATGATTTTGAGACTAGGAATATAGACAATGTGTGATTTTTTGGCCTATTTTTCCAAGAAATATTGTTTGAAAAATATTTAAATTTAAATATCATTAACATGCTGTTTTAATTAAAAAGTGGAATAACTCTCAAATGTGTGTCTGGATAAGAAATACAAGTGTGTCACTTGAGCTCATAGAATTTTATTGACCCAAATAGATACATAAAATCGATTTTTGTGGGTCATCTATAGAAAAAGTACTAAAAGGAAAAAATGTAAGGAAAATATTTATATTAATTTTTCATTTTGACACAATGACATTTTATTTAACAATCCATTGTCCATAATTTTGAGTTATTACCATAAACTGAGAATTCCACTGAGATATGGAAAATAATTATCTCAGAAAATAGTTATATATCATTGATTGGCAATTATGGGAAGCCCATTAAAAGGATCCGCACTGAAATTTGTGAAGAGGCAAAGACCCTTCATCATCAACTTATACAAATTGAGTTTTGTGAGGTCGATTGATTGTGATATTTCCCCATTATAGATTTTCACAGTGAACATGTGTCAATCAATGAATAGATCGATTTGAGGATCGATCATTATGGGATGGTCATAATTATAGGGATAATTTATGGGAATTTTCTTCTATTAGTTCCTTATTATAACAATATTACGAGAATTAATTGTGGTCATCATGAACAATGGTGAAGTTAATTCCTTACGGTGTTCTTATGCTTTTAAATCCATAATTATTAGCGTTCATTGCCTATGGATACTCGTGTTCATGACATAAATTCCCATGAGGATATGAATGTGATCATACCCATGGATTTGCGGCAAAACAATGGTAGAGGCCGGATCAGTGTATATTGCGACTAGGGGAACCATGACCTATGACCATTTCAAGATTCGAGATTTAGAGGAAGAGCAGAGGCGCACAGTAGAGGAGGTGGCAGAGTCACGCACCACTATATGTGGGGGCTTGGTGAGGACACAAGATGTCACATCGAAACTGCGTGACATGGAAGGGCTACCATGTGGAGTGCAAAAGGTCTCCTTGGGTGACAGTATTAGTGGATATGGATATGTGGGTGGAACACAAGCTAGAAATTCCTGGAGAGATATCCCACGCACCAGAAGGCCATGAAATGAATTATACAAGGCCCATAGGGCCATGTTGTCCCATAAGTGCTGGTCGGACCCAGTGGATAAGGTTGGACTCAAGTCGAATTAAGGGTGGACGGACCTAGACCCGGTTGACTATGGTAGTCGACCGTGAGCCACTGTTGATCCATTTACCAAACAACCATAGAAAATGGGGACACAATTGATCTTAGAGGTCAATCGTGGGGTAGTCAGTCAGGGTGGTCGACCAACACGGTTAGTGGACCGACCTTGCAGTTAGTCTAAGACCCAGGGCACACCCTTCCCCGATTTTTTTTAAAAATAAAATTATTATAAAATTAAAACGGATTGTCTATTTGAGGAGATATGGGTAGCATTGGGACCCTGATGATGAGATGGTCCTTTTAACATAATGTTGTGAGTTTTTATCTTGGACCCATATAGGTTGAGAGAATTTATACTAGTCCTTTCATTGACTGTTTATAACGGTATTACATTAAAATCACTAGATTATAATCCCCTCAAGATGTTGGGTGCTAGATATTGTTATGCATCCATCACAGATACTGGAGTGTGATCCTTTATATATCCTAATTTTGATTTGTGTAATTGGAGTAACCCTTGAGAGTATGGTGTTGGTAATCTATCTAGTGGTCCACACCAGAAGAGTTAGTGGTATTCTACAGTGTGATTGGGAAGGATCCCCTCATTGTTGTATAATAATATTTCGTTACAAATACACTCTCATTTTCATATGCCAAAAAATATATATATATTCATGAGTGTCTCTGATCACATCATTTCTCAATGATTTTGTTCTCCTAGATTGAGAAAACATCGCATAGAATCCTATAGATAGTTTTTGGGTAAGACCACCTGATGGCGTGGTGTTTATCAAGAAAATATCAGGGTTAATATGTTCATATGTTATATTGACATATATATATGTGGAGATAACTAGTATTTACATGGTGGTAATTTCTTCTTGGTATTTCCATGGAGGTATTTTCCTTCGTGGTATTTCTTTTATAGTATTTCATTTCTGGTTTTGAGGTATCCTACTGATTATTGTTTTATGAACAGTTTCACAAGCATTGACCACACATGTCATGTATTATGTTGACTATTAACCTTTAAATTGAGTTCTAGGAAGACCATGACTTAGTTGTTCCTTGTGAGACTGAGAAGACTGATTTGGGTCACTATGTCCTTTCAAACAACATTCCTTTTTCATTTTACATTTCATGTTGTTCTTTTCATTTCAGACATTTTTCATTTTGTGGGCTTGTTTTATAACATTCTAATTTATAGTATCTCTACTATTGTACTCTTTTTTTGGGATATAGTGTCTTTCATGCATTTTTTACTTAGTGTTTTACATTTCATAATTTTTGTCTATGAGAGGTGTGTGTGCATTTATGTACATTAGGATAATGCATTCCATTTGTGGGATATTCCTACTCAGTGCTAGTCACTAACCCCTATCCCATTTGTGGTTGGTATAGGGTAGTCACATAATGATACCCTATAGTAATGGTCATAGAATATTGGTAACCAAGGTTCGTTTGTTATACATTAGGATTGGGAGTAAGTGAGGTTGGTTTGGGGGAAACATTATAAAATGTTTCGATCATGTATTTCAATCTAGGAACTCCATTGTTGGTGTGGCAGATGATGTATCCAAACACCAGGACATTGATTACCATCTTTTTTACTGGATACAATAAAACACTACTTTTTGGAAAAATATTGGTACATGCATCATATAGTAATGATTGTGTTTCCCATGTCCTTCTTGGGTATACTCTCTATATAAAATCTGTTGATTGTGGTACATCTTGTCTTATTAAAATATTATTCAAGAAAGATAGCCTTGCAGGATTCCATTCTGAGGTCATGATGATGATCCATCTAGTGAAGAGAAATTGGTACATGGACATGTACTAGAGATAACACCTCCGGGTGTTTTACCATCTATACTACCACTCATCGAGCAACAACTACTATTATCACTTGCAGATAAGGATTCCCATAGGTTGAGTGAATTGCATGTGTTTTAGAGGTTGTGATCTCCATGGTTTTTGGGGGTTTTAGACCTCTAATTGGATAAGGATTGAATAGATTTAGTCACCTATGTTTTTTACCATGTGAGGATGCATGCCAACCTTATGGATGTCCTCACTGTGATCCTATAAGAATGCTATGTACGGCGATGATAGAGCATGGTGAAAATGTATCACGATGAGATATAGAACTCTTTGACAAATATTGATATTCACATTAGATATAAGTTCTATCAGAAAATTTTGATATAGATTCACATATATGATCTTATTGCACCTGTATTATTGGAGTATGACTGTGGTGGAGTATTCAGTAAGGGTTAAAAATATTTCATGCCTCTCCATGGATATAGTTTGATACCAGTTCATCAGGTCTCATCCCTTCAAACATGGATTATTTAAGACATAAGGGAATCAATGATATCCCTTAGCATTATTACTTCTGCAATGGATCTTGAGTGATCCCTACAATTGTAGAGTTTTCTACAGTAGAAGAAACTGTTAGTGGGACCTAGCAGTGGTGACGGAGTACCTAAGACCTTGGTAGCTGGAAGTCGATGATAAGAGTAGGGATCTATGCGGGTCAAGAGATTATGGGGATGATCTCATGACTAATGGTCAATAGTTTAGAACTCCCATGGGGTCTTGAGTCATCCTTGTGACAGACGATGTTACACATGGGCCGATTAGGGTCATCTAGAATGAGATAAACCAACCAATTGGACAACTGATTTGGGGATGGTCAAGTGATTTATGAGGTGGAGGTAGAGACTGGATCAGGGTTGTCTACAAGGTGAATGATTTTGAAGAGGATAAGGTAGGGTTGTAAGAGGTGGTTTAAGGTTTGAATTATTATCACTACCACCAAAAGTAGTCTATTCTAGGCTTAGGGGGATGGAGGATAGGTACATGTGATACTACAGGAAATGTAGGCTTATGAACCTAACAAACCAGGGGTTATTCGAGGTGCAATATGTGTCTATTCCACCATATCTATTATTTTGATATACAGAGGTGTGATTCATTCCATTCTAGACAAGAACCATGATTGATACATAGAGATTCTGGTTTAACTTTGACTAGAACATTATGCATAGAGACCCCTACAAGAGGAGATTCGATAAACGCACATTGGTGTAGACTATGTGACCTATCTCTTGGAGTGTAGAGATCTTGTTGGGATCTATTGGTAGCATCATTAACGTCCTGTGACTTCATTCTCGGTATTGACTATTTATCCATAGTACATGCTCATATTGACTATTTTAAGAATAGTGTGCGGTGTTTCCAAAGTGATGGAACCAAAAATTACTTTTTTATTGAAATGAAAATGCATGAAGCAGAGGATGGACTCAAAAAAATTACTGTGTAGATGATTCGACATCAATTGTCTTGCCTCACCCTTAGAATAGTGGATGGTATGAGTCCTCATATTCTTATAGTTGTGGAAGATTATGAATACACTTTTTTTAAATATGTTCATGATTAACCACTCCTTAGGGATATGGACTTATGCATTGATCAACACCAGAGTGTACAAATAATACCTACATCAAAATATCAGATGGCCCTCACAAATCATTGGGAGCAGAGGGTGTAGTGGGATGAATTATAGATGGAGGGATTCATGAGACATAGTGAACAAAACTAGCAGAATCTAGTTTTGTTTTAGAAGAAGGTATCCATTAGCTTGAGGTTATATGTTGATTACCAGCACATGAACCATGTGATCAAAATGTACAATTATCTAATATCGAGGATTGAAAATCTCTATAATTAGTTGATGTGGGATCAGTGGTTCTTGAAGATCGTCCTAAAATTAGGCTATCACCATTTGTGAGTATGATATGTGTATAGAAAAATGAAGGCCTTTAGGTGTCATTATAGTCCCTATGAGTGCATAATGATGTTGTTCGATATGATGAAAACCCTAATTGTGTTCATGGGACTCTTGAAATAGATATTTTAAACATAAATAGATCTATTTATGGTGGTATTGATCAAAGACATCCATGTGTAATCAGCATCTGAGTTGGAGCACACTATATACTTCAGAATGGTGATGGAAGCACTCGGCGATCACCAACTCTATAGTAATCTATTGAAGTGTCAGTTAGAGATTTGAAAATTCCATTTTATGGGACACATAGTCTTGGTGGTTTTAGTTGTAGTTTAACTTGTGTTGGTCACGGAATTTCATTCATGGGATCAACCCAAGAGTGTTTCTGAGGAATGCTGTTTACATGTGTTGGTAGGGTACTATCATAGGTTGGTGAACAACATTTTTAGAGTTGCATCACCCTTGATTGCATTGAAATTAAATGGGAATCATTTGGCATGGACATAGATGTTCCAGAAGTGCTTTCATAAGATGATGTTGTGGTTGACAGGAACATCCATCCTGAAGTTATCAGAGGAAGGTGTTGAGTGCATGTTGTTCTTTGAGGCATTATGGAACAGGTTTGGTTGGGAAATGATTCCCATGAAAGTGGTGATTGACTACGGTTTATGCCAGATAAGACCTTATAATCTAAACTATGCGACCCATGATCTGGATCTAGAATCCGTAGTTATTGTAATGAATATGTGCTGACACTACTATATGGGAGAGAAAGTTATCATATACTCTGATCACAAGAGTCTTGTGAATATATTCTCTCAAAATAATCTATTCTTAAGTCATAGTTATTGGATAGAGTTCCTCCCAGTCTATGACATTACGATTATCTATACTCTTGGGAAAGAGAACGTGGTGGAAAATTCTCTTAGAAGGATATCTAGTTAGCAGTTGCTAAATTAGGCATCAGAGCAGTTGGACTTGTTGGATATATACCTTATTGATATATATGGATTAGCATGCCTCCAGTGGATGGTTTTCACCACTCCACACTTACAGCAAGTCAAGGAGGCACAACCTGTGGTTAACTACTATGAGACCCAATAGGGTCTATTTTATATAGGGAATGCTTCTAGTGGATACTTAAATGTTGAGAAGTATGTAAGTATTTAAAAAGGGAGCACAATGATATTGGTGGCTTCACAATATGAGGTTATTAGGTATTTCTACACATCCCCTTTGGTGGTACATCCTGGTTTGGAAAATATGTAGCTGGACCTTCGACGATAGTTTTGGTGGCCAAGGATGAAAAAGTTATTTGAAAAGTTTTTCCATTTATTCATTATTTTCCAGTAACTGAATGCTAAGCACCTGGTTCCAACATGTTAATATGAAACCATTGAGGTTCTATAAAAGAATTATGATGTAATATATATGGACTTCATGATAGGATTTACATGTACATCTATGGGAGATAATTCCATCTGTGTAACCATTGAATGACTTACCAAATAATCCCACTTATTAGGTATTTGTGAGAAAAGTTTAGTAGAAATATTGGGACACCACTATGTGGAAGAGATATTTTGACTCCGTGGAGTTCTATTTAATATCATTTCAAATTTTCATTCTCTCATTACATTAAGTTGTATATGGGATTGTAGGTGCTGTTTGGGACACTGTTATGATTGAGCACAATGTTCAACACATAGATGAATGACTAGACTAAGCATACCATTCAGGTTCGGGAGGACATGTTGTGATCTATCATGTTGGTCTTTGGTCATTTTATGGATGATCACATACCATATGTGGTGTATTCGAACAACCACATTTATCACTCCACTATTTGTATGGCACCGTTTGAGGGCTTGTATCGACAACCCTTTAGGTCACCAATTTATTCGACTAACCCAGGAGAGTCAGCACAGTTATGCCAGAAGTTGGTGAGAGCTACCATAGAGAAGGTGTATATTATACAAGAGTGTATGAATAATACACAGAGGCTATATAAGTATTATGATAATATGTGGAAAATTCATTTTGATTTTGAGGAAAAATATGACTTGTTCCTTTGGGTCACACCTCGACGTGAAATTTAGTAATTTTTCAAGGTTAGAAAGATATCCCTATGGTCCATTGACCCTTTCTAGATTTTGTGTAGATTTGGTGAGGTGGAATAAATCTTGGATCAACCACCACCGTTAGATCGGGTGAATGATTCTTTCCATGTGTTGCATCTTGAGGAGGTATGTGCATGGGAAATAAAACATCATCGATTAGGGTGAGCTGGATATCAAGGATGGAGAGAAATCCACAAAAAACTCAGTGGAGATAAATCATTAGTAGGATAGGATAATTTGTGGGAGGTCAAAATGTCTTGTGTGGGTCTTGTAGAATCATGAGAATGTTCAGAAAATTACATGGGAGCATGGTACTCATATTCATTCTCAATGCCCTCATAAGTTTGAGTATTCTTAATTTTGTTTTTTGAGGATATAAACCCCCATGGTAGGGAGAATATAACGCCATGTATTTTCCATGTGTTATTTTGAAAAATTATATGGAATGATTTTCAGGGAAAGCCCAAAGATAGAGTATGATTCGGAGGCCCAGTTTTCCCAGAAATGTTTTCCGAAAATATAAAAATTTTAAATGCACGAGGACATATTTTCTTCAAAAAAGTGTAGTAACGATTGTAGGGGTTCAAGGATTAAAAATATGATGACAATATTGTGCATATAGTAGTGTCTTTTCTCTATGAGGGACATAACATTTGTCAGGTGGGTGGTATATAGAAAAATTTATTTAGGATGAAACTCGAAAAAAAATTATATAAAATATTTTTTGAAACAAAGATGTTTATTTTAATACACATTTTTCAAGAATTTCTTGTTATCACCGTAACTATAGAATTTTTCTGAGGTGTGGAGAAGAACACTCTTGAAAAATGTTCATGGGACATTGATTGACAATCGATGTGTAGCCAAATATGAAGGAACCTCTCTAATGTTGATGTTTATGGAATGTTCCTTTATTACCTACTGATCCAATTCTTGGTAGGGTAGTTGTTTCTTTATGATCATTTGACATTCTTTATTTTATTGATGAACGTGGGTCAGTACATGAATATAATGTTCTATGGTTGCATCGTTGTGGGATGGTTATAATTGTAGGGATTTTTCTAGGATTTATTCTTGAATTCATTCCCCAATCACCCATTCTAACATGAATTAAATGAGGATAGAATGAAAATTTATGTTTTTCAATACATAGCGTGTTAATGTGATTTTTCCTCCCTTGTTCTAGGCATTCGTCTCTATTATATCATTGTGGTTACAACTCTACTTTCTATAAGGCTCCAGACATGATCAAACCTGTTGATATAAAAAAAAATAAAACATTGGATGGAATAGTGTAGATCGAGACATAGGTAACCCATATTTATTACCATTTCACGATTCAGGAACTGGGGGAAGAACTATGGCTTGCAGAAGTGGAGGCGTCGTGCGGCGTAACAGTACTAGTGCCCGCACGATGTTGTGGCAGTGCCACGTGTGATGTGGTGGGGATGAAAGACATAGGGAGGATGTGGGACATGGAGGGTTGTCCATTTCATGTGGTATGTTGTCCACATCGAGAGGCGGCAGTTGCCGTGGTTGACTATGTGAACGATCAAAGCCACGAGGGATGCATACAACAACCCAAGTGACCCACATGCAAGCGGGTGAGGATGAGCAATAGATTTGGTCCATTTGTTAGGTTCAGACTCGATTCAAACATGAGGTAGCTATATTGGGTCATGTTAGACCATGATCCATGGTTAATATAGTTGTTGCAAAGTCTCTGTAACAAGTAAAACGACTGATCGTGGAGGTCAAACATAGTGACCGCATGGTAGTTAGTGCAAGAGGTCTACCGCAGCGTTAGACTACCATGTATAGAAGACCTACTATATAGTCATTCTATGACCTAGTGTCCCACCTTCAATACATCATACTATGATAACATTCAAAAAATGTGTCAGTTTGACAATCAGTCTATAGAGTTGGGACCCTAATGATAAGACGATCCTTTTGACATATTGTGGTGAGTTTTTATATTGGAATAGAATCGGTTGAGATTTATTACCTGTTTCCATTACATGAAGTTTAATTACTTTACTATGTTCATATCATTGGATTATAATCCCCTGTATAGCCTTAGTACCTGATAGAGGCATAAATCCCTCCCCGAGACTGATGTGGGATCCTATATCACCCCTATTAGAGTTTTGTGGAATCAGTGTGACTTCCGAAATAAATGAATTGTTCCTCAATCATGAATTCCATATGTGCAGGGTTATTGGTATTCCCCATTGTGATTGGGTGGGATCATCTATATTGTGAATTGTTTCATATTAGGTTAGTGGTATTCCCTATGGTATTGGGAAGAATCCCTTCAATGTGATATCATAATCTACGTTGACTGATACTATCAAATATAGGTAGAGACCAAATGAGCTAGACCTATTCATTAGTCTCTATTTTGACATCATGTCTCAAAGAGTGATATCTCCTAGAATCTGAAATCTTCATGTATAATCCTTTGGATGCATGTTGGTTATGACTGCATGGTAAAGTGATGTTTCGTAGGAGTATGTCTGGGTAATTATTGTTATATGTTATTTTGAAATATAACTATGTAGAGAAAATTAGTATTTCCTTGGAAGTATTTTTTTGTGGTATTTCTTTGGTTATATTTTCCTTTGTGGTATTTTGTTTTGTGGAATTACATTTTGGGATTTTTTGTGTCAAACATAGTATTGTTTTACTCTCCCCTATATGGACTTTGCGCACATGTGTCATGTCTTGTGAATATGATCAACCTATCATAAACATTATTGGATGTCCATGACATGGCAGTTCCTTGTGAGATCGGATAGACCGAGGTGTGTCCATGTGAATTTCTAGAGGATAGTCCCAATACCTCTTACTTTAAAGGTTCGACATGTGGTTGCAGGTACATTTCTTTTGGTGGTCTTATTTTGGACCTCTCTTGTTTATGATAAATTCACAGTTGTACTCTATTTTGCGAGATATAGTGGTTTTCATGCATGGTTTTCCTAGTATTATACATGTTATCATTTTTGGCCTAGATATGTATCTATACGTAAAGGTACTTTAGGTTAATTCTTCTCATTTTTGCGATATTCCTACTCGGTGCTAATCAGTTTCTCCTAGCCTATTTATGCTAGCATTAGGGTAGGCATGGCACATACCCCTCTTGGATAGGTAGTGACATTAATGAATTGTCCTCATATTTATAAAATGTACAGTGATATCATATTCATAATGTTACATGGGGTTTTTTCCTATGGTATTTTAGGTCGTGAAATGAAATAGATAAGATCCTAAAATGTTGTAACCCATATTATCATAAATTGAAACAATATTTAACCTTTTTAAACTCATTGGGGTAGTATTTTTTATTTCCATGATAAATTCTTGGTCCAGAAACCCAATAATTCATTACTACTAATTTATAAATTTAATTTAAATGGGAATAGATGGGTTTGGCCTCTATGAACTCATAAAAACTCATTATTTCATTTATTGATGTTTTGTTTATATTAATGGATTCCTATTGTTAATACATTGTTCTTTCAATCCATTGATGTCCCAATTTTATTTTAAATACTATAGATCATGTCATGTTTTTATTAGATAAATCATAATGAAATCTGACCAGACCATGGACGAATTATTTGGGAATTATGGGGTTTGGAATCATCATATAAATATGATTTATTATTATTATGATGGGACATCATTTATTGGTTTTTTGATGTAGGTATCTCCCCAGGTGGTCCCTTATATGATTTTGGTCGATTATTTTGAATTTAACCTTGAATCATGGAATTGATTTAATGCTTTTAACTAAATTGGAATCAAATGAATTTTTCAGACCTTTCCAAGATGATCAGTCGTGGTTCCATCTAGGTTTTTCATTTGGTAATCCAATAAAAATGTATAATTATCCCTGTGATATAATTTTTAATCACATATATCATAATAACTAGTTCTGATCTGTAGGTCCACTTAACCTCAATCCACACTCCACATAAACTAGATTCTACCCACTACTAGTGGGGGGAAATGTAATATCATGAGGAAAATACATCGTCCAAAATTATTCCCAAAATATATAAATGATATTACAAGTAAAAATAGGAAAATTTAATGTAAGTAATTATAAATATTAACTATATACAAATATCCTGAAATAGTATATTCACTCAATAGTCAGGATAGATACCAAAACTAATGGCCTTCTAAGACAATCAGATATAATAAAATAAATAATAAAAAAAGTGGCTCATTAACCCCATTCCACACCAAAACACAATATCTATAATTATTTTATTATTTCCTAATAAATATTCAACCTTTTCCACATCCTTTCCTCCACCTAAAGGAGTGTGAGATACTTGGGTAACTAAGTGTTGTGACTATCCTAGTGGGGTGTGATTACAACTATATACCACACCCTAAAAAATGTTAAATAAATGACCAATATATAGAGTGTACAAAAATATGATAAGATTAATAGAAAGTAAAAATTAAATACCTAAAAAACATAGAATACAAACACCATTGAAAATTTAATAAAACAAACACCCATTTATTGAGCTACCATATTCAAAAAAATATGCAATGAACCACAGATATGCCTTCTTTATATTCATGTTTGAATGAATTTAATTTCTTTTCCAGCATGCACAATCAACTAATAATCCATGCCCATCCCCCTATGGGGATATCCACACTAACCTTTAATATATTTTCACATGTTTATCCAATCTCAATGAATTGGGGAAATCCACCCCACCGATCAAAAGGAATTCTATTAATTGATGTGCATCCCTTTATAGATATATTAATTCACACCATTAAGAATGTATGGAAAATGTAAGGATGGTGATTTGGTCACCTATGAACATGCCTTCATATTGATATCCACTCCAATTATGATTTTTTAATGGACATATAATCATTGAAAATGTATTTCAGATTTAACTGTAATGTATTTAGCTCTATTTGAATTTCATGGTTTTATGTACATAAATATGAAATTTTTTCCTAGTTATTTTTCATGTGATATGAGGTTCAACACCTTGGGTGAATCATCATTAATTCACAAAAGTGATATGAATGAAGTGGAATATATTTTTATTGAATTATATATTGAATTAAAAATAGATAATAATTTCCAAATGTAATTAGATAACGACTGACATATCATAACTCATTTAGTGAATATTACAAATAAATTATTCAAGGGGATCAGGTCCCTGTTAATAATTTTGTTCTATCTTGTCTCTTGGACATTGATGACCATGTACTTAATAGTAATTTATAGAAGGAGGATATAATAATTGATTGGTTTTATGATATGTTTGTCTGTGTATCTTTTGAGAAATTTATATTATTTTCTACATACATGTGGCATGTTAGAGTGTCCCTCTGAGAGTTATACGTGATTTTGGTGTCATGTGGAAATTTTTTCAATGTGATTTTTTTATGATGTGATATTTTCTTTTTCATTATATATAAATAATTTAATATATTGTTATTTTTTCCTCTATTCTTGGGTGTCTAGGTGGATCATTGAGGTTGGATGAAATTCGACGTATAATTCCTTCCAAGAAGGTATGAATATATCTTATTGAGGGATGTTAAAAAAATTTTGGTTGAAAATTTGGATGTGGTATGAACATGTATTTAGGGATGGGGTTTTTTATCCCTATAGGGGTATATTAATATGGGACTTTATAGCCATTTCAAAAGTGGGGTGGATTTTCCTAGACTATTGAGATTCATTTTAAATGTGAAAATCCATTAAATAAGATCATCGATATCCCTATATAGGGAATTTGTGGAGGAAAATTTGGGTATGCTCTATGTCTAACACATGTCATTCCTTCAATAATGGAGTCAAATAATGTACATTTGGTGTTCTTTATTTCTTTTTGAGAATGTGATATTTTGAAACATGGATGTTTATTTGATTAATTTTTCATTGGTGATTAGTTTATATCTTTGTGAATTCATATATTTCATGGTTACCTTAGACTGTGGTTATCAAATGCATGTACATTTATTATACATGTTATATAATGAATTGTGTTTATGGTGTCTTATAGAGTCATACTCAAACCTTTCATATGAGTCTATGACACATGACTACACAAGCAACACTCCCTTACTATTGAAACATATTAAATTGAGTCATGGGTCGGTCATTAGGAATGAATCCTTTCTATGAGTCATGATATTTGGATGTGGTGTAGCTTGATATTTCATATCATGTCATATTTTAATTTTATTAGTGTCTTATATATGATCGATGTTGTAAAAAATTGTCTATTGTAAATTATTTGACTATAAAGTTGGTATAATATTGCATATAATTTTTATAGATTCCATATTTGTTATTTCACTAATTATATATATATTTTATTACGTGATTGGATATTTATTTGTTTTCATTACACTTGTGTTGGTTATAGTCTACCGAAGACATTACATTAACCTCTGTTACTAGTCCACAAACACTACTGTATGGGGTGGTGTCCTTGATGTCATGTGGCACTTCAGCTCTGACTCAATGATTCTTTTTAGTGTGTTATATATATAAAAAATGATAGTATGAAAAATGTATCAAATACTAATGGATTCTAACATATGATTAAGAACATAAACAATTACTTTCTAATAAATTTTTAAAAATGAATTGTAACTAATGTTTATAAGAGTTAAAAGATATTGATAAGGCTTATAAATGTGTTATTATGATAGATATTTTTAATATACAAGATGTTAGAGAACTAATATGGATGTTGAAAGTTAACATAAGGATTTAACATCATTAATTATTATTCTTTTGGAGATATATCATATTTTAAAAAAATTATGTATATAACCCCCATTTGATTTATTTTACCGCAATTAAATGATTATACATAGTAATTACACATCTATTTCATGAATCATCGTTCCACAGTCGTTGATTATATGATTGCTATTGTCTTTTGGGATCATATAATTTATTCTATTTATGACTACAATCATTTCTATTATTTTCTTGTACATGGGTAATAACTATATTATAAATTTATTATTATATGTTCAAAGTGTAACAACCCTTGATTAAAATTATACTACATTAATAATCCTTTATAATTATTGATCACTCATATATCCATATTCATCACTAAATTTTAGTAATCTGGGTGTGGTTTCTTAATAATGAAATCCCTATCTGGGTAAAAATAAATTTATCTGGTATTTGGATCATATTTAACTATGTGTGATAACCGTTAAAAATTTTCTTTGGGTAAAAACTCTATTTTCACTAAATGCACAACCGATAACCCTAGCATACACATTGTTTTACACTCATAGGGGATGTGCTTTAAATTTTTGACATATATAGTTATCAACTATAAAGAATGATCACATCATATTGATGTCCCTATAAAATTAATTTACTTGTATTAACAAACTGTTTATCATTTATTTGATAAGGATACATTCTATATTATTTTCAATATTACTATTATTTTATATTCTACTAATTATCTACATTACTCCATTGAATCAAGAAATTTTGTTAATCATTATATCTATTATTCTATTTTGATTACTGTTGATCTCCTATACATTATTAGGAATGAGGTTACATAGGGTTCATTAATATATGTTGTGTTTATACATTTATTTATAAGTTGAATGGACTGTAATTAATTAAGTGATTGGTATGGAACTAAATTATAAATTCCATTAATACATCAATATGAATAATTACAAAATCAGGTTTATGTATTTGGTGCATATATGCCAATATATTAATAATAAATTAAATAAGGCCTTAACAGTGTGTATAATTTCACAGATGAGTCTTTGGAGGTTTTTATGATATCATAGTTGAATCCATTATATAATTAATATTAAGATTGAAATTATTATTTCAATCATGATGAAGTATGTTATAATGATCCATGAGATTATTCATATTATTATGTCAACCATGGATTTTTTTTCTTGATAGATGATATTATTAAATTAAATTATTACATTCATTTATTTCTTATCTGTTTCTTATGTTCTGACATATTTTTTTGTACTCTACCCCTTAATAAAAATCTGAGATCACCCCTTTTTATTGTTTCCCATTTCCCCAAAAATCCAGATTATTATTATATAGGACATATATATTTATGAGGATAAATAATTAATTATAATATATTCAATTTATGAATCTTATGTTTTCAATGTATTTTTTTGTTCATTTATTATCTATATTTCAAGACTGATAAACTATTAGATCTTGTGAAATTTAATCTATGTATATTGTACCATTGCAATAAAATTACATCCAAAATGGGGTACTATATTTGTCCTCTTATATTCTATATCAATGAAATATTATTATAAGAATAATAAATTGGATATAGATAAACATAGTTATAGAACAAAACAAAATGACATAATATTATGATATTCTAGAAATATATCCAGATTCCATGACATGAATTTGAAATAAATGAATAGGTATTATTTGATTGATATTTCTATACACAAAAAGTAGTATATACCATTATATATAAATGGGTTTTAATAGAAATTAATGAAATTTTGTCAAAAATATTAATAAATATAGGTATTTTCATCCAAACAACATTAATTGAGCTAGTGTCGGAGTAGAGAAGATTGTAAAAATGTAATGGATGTTTTCTATTTATAAATAATTTTTCGAAAATGGAACAACCTATTGCACAAAATCATGGTCAAATAATGTTATAACACTTAATGAGTCAATAACCAACATTGAGAAGGTTCTATTCAAAGTAGATGTTCCATGGATCGGATGAACAAATATACTTGTAAAACTAATTTTTGAGTAATCATTAGCTAACAAGATTAATTATTTTTATCAATGAAAACCATAGATTACATTACGAGATTAAAATTAAAAAAATATATAATACACGGATATTAACATGTGATTTATAATTAATTAATATGAATATATAGAGTTACAAAAACCTGTAATTCAACACTTCACGATGAACTGGTTGACACTATCTCCTCGTGCATTCATTATTTTTTAGGATCAATGGTCATAATCCATCTATCACTGATTATATCACACACAATAATCTCTAAATTTCATTATATAATCATTGGGGATCTCTCATAATGTTTATTGGATAGTTTTGTTAGTTTTGGTTAATTAAAACACAATTATCTATAAATGAGGAATAAATATTGATTCTATTTCAAGGGATTATGATAGGAGGAGAGGAGGAGAGAAATTTAGATTTATAGAAATCTCTATAGAGATTTAGAGAGTATTTATTCATCTATTATTAAAAAAAGGTGTCATTTTGAACATGTTATCATTTGATAGTTATTATAGAATATTTAGAGTTTTAAAATCACAAACAAGACTATTCTAATTTCCATAATTCTATATTAAAACCATGCCAGATATTAATAATAATATTATTGTTAATCTATTCTCATGTGAAACATTTTATGAATATAAATAATTATTATTTATACTATTTTTAATCGAATCATAATGCTCTACCCACATCCACTAAACATTGTTCATTGATACAAGAATAATGAATATTTATTTAAAAACATAATATCATTTCATTATTCATAAAAAATATAAAAAAGATTTTATTCCTCAAACCAATAACAAATATTTATTTTCATTTAACACACACATATTTTTCAATAAATCATGTTTAAATTATTGAAATCATCCCAATATAAAAATTATCATTTAGTAAAAATGAATAATTCAATACTGAAATTTAATCGAGATTGTGGATACACATAGTGTGTAGCCCTCTATGCATCATTACTAGTGGCATGTGGTATATCCACCTAACGTAAAAGGTTACTATATGAAATAATGACAAGACACCCATTAAGAAGAAGTTAATTTTGTAACAACATTTGACCTTGCATAAATGTTTACTATTAAATATAATCCCTTTATTGTGATATCTCAATTCATTCAGGTTTCATTCTATTATCATTAACCAAAATTATCGAGGTCACTTCAATTTAATATTATGAAATGAACATACCCAAAAAAGAAAATGGAAATTATTTTATGAATATTATTCCATTTCCATAAAAGATATCAGAATATCAACATTCATAAAGGGTTATAATGGATAATTCATTTCATATACTATCCATTAATTCAACATCAGTCATGATGAACACAATATACCCCACTTCACCATGATCATATATTAACAATATTTTTTTTTTCAATTCATCAATATTCAAGAATGATGATATCCATTAATGATAATATTTAAGAAAATGTTTCAATAAAAAAATTATTCATAGGGACATCCAATGACATTGGGAAATGTGGATTTATTATTGATAAGAATGTTCTCATAACAGCATATCATGGACATTTCCATGGGAAAATATCATGACAATGTGTCTCGATTCCTTATGAGACTCTTACCCATCATAGCCTGTAAAACACATGTCCTTTAGAATATTATTATTTATCTATTAAAATATATTTAATTAAAGATTCATGAAACAACTAATATCATTTTATAACGGGGAACTATTATGACCTTTTAGTGAAACATATATTCTTATGAAATTATCACATAAAATAATCATGAAAAATAATAATCATGGTGTGATAAAAAAATTAAATAAAAATGAAAAAAATACTAATTATTTATGTTCTAGATAACCAACTAAAATAGACTGAAAATTTCAATAGATACAATTGGAATCAAATGTCAGCCCTCTGGCTATCAAATTATACTAATGCCTTCAATGAGATAAATCATTTTTCAAAGAGTCTAAAAAAAATTTCATAATGAATAACATTATGAAAGAAAAAAAGAACATTCAAAAAAATACATTATTAGGTTAATCTTACAATATATTTTCCGATACTATTGTTGTTACCTTAACTCTTTGGAGAGATCCACTACTGTTTTTTTACCATCATAAACTGTGATAGGAACATTACTGTTACGTTCCACATCATGCTCTAGGAAATATTTATGAATCCATAAATCATAATTTACTATAACAATATCATCATTTTACTAAAAATAATTAACATAATTTGTAACCATTTGTTCCATTAAACTCTTCCACACCACATATCCTTTATTGAGACAAAATTAATATCTATACTATAATTTAAAATTAGTTTGACCAGACATACATCTTTCACATGTACAACCCTTCATGTATAGATACTAATCTCATATATACATTATAATATGATATTAGTTATTCTAACACCACTATATTTTAATATATGATATTTTTCTATAGTATATGTTATATAGAACCCCAAATTTAAACTACACAAAAAATATATTGTGTTAAATTTAATCGCTTCAATAACTTCATGAACACACAACATTAATTCAAAATCTAATATTATATAGTATACTCTTTTACATTGGGAATTAAATTTTAATGTATTAATTTTAATATATATACGTAATAAAAATCATTTTTACCTCTTTTTTATAAAAAATAAGAATCATTTAAATTAAAACAAATTTTTAAACTGTATTTTTATAAAAGATGTGTCGACCCCCCTTTGCGCACTCGAATTAAAAATAAAATTTACCAATACTTAAAAAAATGATTAAAAAAATTATTATATCGTGAAATAAAATTTAGAATATGGTTAACTATTGTGATTTTTCTTAATTGTTTAATTTTTCAATGGAATTTGAAAATATTGAATTTTAATTTAAAAAAGCATTTTCATATAAAGAACTTATAAAAATAAATAATATTTTAAATTATTTTTATATTAAAATTCGATAAATTCAATGTATAATATTCCAATTTGGTTCATTGGATTTATTTGGATATATTTTTTTCAAATTAAAAGTTTTTAATCTTTTAAACATTATCTATTTGAAAACCACTATTCTCATTACGTCTATGAGATTAATTTTAAATTTTTTTTTTCATTTTTGTGAATGTAATTATGAAAAATAGATTCAATATTTTGAATACGAATAATTTATATTATATAATAATTTATTCTTAGTGTTTTACAAAAATTAATTTTGAAAGCATTAAAAATTATTTTCCACCGTTAAGGTAAAAATGATTTTATAAAGGGGTTAAACATAAAATATAATGGTTAAAAAATCATAATTTTTTTTAAATATATTATATATAACTATTAATACTATATCATATCTAATACGCTATAAAAAACATTTTGGGACCTTTTGTAATGTCAAAAACGTGGGTACAAATTTTTTTTTTCACAAAAGTACAAGTGTTACACTCACCTCATTTATAAAAGTTCGCCCCCTATCCTCTCCTCTTCTCACCTTGAATGAAATTTATTTTCCCCATTACATTAAAAAATAACTTCCAAATTTACCTCCTATTATCATATAGACATTATTTTTGACATAAAAAAAACTTGTAAAGATTTCAGTGCAAACTGATGTAGGTTACACATGGAAGAGGTACACTTCTTCATCAATTGTTTTTATGTTATTTATTCCTCCACATATTTAAATTAATATTAAATAATAATGAAATAATAATTGAATTATATTATATATATTTATAATTTTTTAATTGTTTTCTCATTATCTAAATTTATCCCCACATCATTAAATTGGGTTGCAAAATCATCATTCATGTTAATGGCGGACTACCACATCATTAACTGATGTAATTTGTGTTCCCATTACCACCTCACATGGTTTCCTATGATGAAATATATAATTTATATATATAAAAATTAATAACATAATTATTCCATTGAAATCATTATTTAATTTGTAATTTTTTTTCAATTTTGTAGTGGATACAATAATGTCGCTCGTGTCTATAGAAGACTAACGCATCACGAAATGATTTGATTCATCTTTCACTAAAAAATTACCTAAAAGGAAATAAGGGTATATTTAATGAATATATGATATATATATTATATAGGGAATATATTCAGTACATATTTATCAATAAAAATAAACAATATATAGCATCATATTTCATGGGTTTTCACTCACTAAGGGAGGATAACATCGTTCGTGTACATGTGGACTACCGCCTTCACAAAGTGTTGTGGATCTATTTTAATCACTAAACCACACAGATGATATATATACGTACAATTATATAAGAATAAATAATATAGATTTTTTGATATCATTGTCATTATATAAATAGACATTATTAAATACCACAATTCTATAATGATCATTTAAAATAAAAAATGTTACTCGTGTGTATGTATGGCCTACCATCTATATGAATGTAACATACTAAATATCAGAAACCATGTTTCCTGATTGAAAATAAAAGAATAATCAATATAAAATATTATAATTATTTCATGAATAATATTATGGATATGATTGCACTATATATTTTGTACAGTTACCAGATCATTCATTATAAAACATGCATGAGAAAATTGGGACATTAACATTTGAAATAATGATAATAATGAATGATAATTAATGAATAGGTGATAAAAGATAATATAAGGATCATATATGGAATTATAATTTTGAATATTGTTATCTATTAAAATAATAAAATTTAAATACCATTATAAATGATGTTAATGAATGTTTAACCAAAAATAAACTTGAGGTATGGTATTTCGTAACTCAAGTTCCATTCATTAGTTAAACTAAACCTTCATTGGTTATTCAATGATAGTATTTTTTTAATTAATTTGGATACATTTATGTTTTATTTCCAAATATTTTTAGGTTATTTGAAAGTTTATCCACACAATCAACACATTTTTTAATCCCTATATCAATGATATGATCTAGGTAAGACACTTCATCTTAATATATCTTCAATATGGAATATTGTAATTTTATGTTCCTTATTTGTTTTATATGGAGTATATACATCCAATTTTCCATGTAATGTCAATATTAATTGAATATTCATTGTATTATATGTTTTAATTTTTATTATTCCATTTAATATAATTATACGTAATAGTTATCATGTGCTAAAGAATTCCGTAACTCAATTTCTATTCATTGGGTTATATCACTTCTTTGCCACATTTGATATTCTTTTATTATGTTTAAAATTAATTTTTATTACCTTATATATTATTTACAATTGTTTTCTAGGATAAAAATTTGATACACATAGTAAATTAATGTAATAATTTTCACTCTAATGTTAAGATCACTATAGGGTTTTATTTCATAATCTCATTCTAATTGAGATTATTTATTCTTGAATTTGATTTAAATAAAATTAACTTAATGTTTCATAATAAAAACATTTCATTTTACACTCCCATAATTATTAATTATATTTAAATGTAATATTTTACAACTTAGATTAATTAATAAAAATATTATAAATAACTTTAACTTCATTTTTCTCTTCATTAAAAAATTATTTTTCCCCAAACTCATTTTTTCTAATATTGATTAATTTTTTTTAATTATTTTAAAATTTATTATAGAATACATTTGTACACATTTTTAGTTTTTAAAATAAATAAATCTGTTGGAATTGTCTTGTATTTTTCAAAACGATACCCCTTTGGTTTTATTGAAAAATTGAAAGGAATATTTGTTTTAACATGCATAGAATGAACAATATTTATAACTGTATAGAATAATCAATGTTTTAAAAAACATTTATAATTTCCTATTATTATCTTAGAATAAAATTAATTTCAAATTGATTTACTTATGTTTTACTTTTTAAAAATATATTTTAAATATGATAAAAATATGTTTTTTAATAATATTTTTTTATTATATTTATGTTCATAAATGACAAAACCCCATTATTTTACATATAATCTACTTTGAATATGTTGAATTGATAAAATTCTTATTAATGTTATAAATGATTTATGAGTATTATGACTAATTATATTATTTAAATTCACTTCTTTGATACATTTTTGTAGTAATTTATATTACCTTTTAATATTCACCATCTTATGATCATTTGACATTAAATATGCCATAAATTTCCACATTGAGTATCATGGATATTTTTATTGCATAAATATTATATCATTTCTACATATGGTGTTATAAATAATATTTTTTTTTGTTTATCTTGGGAAATACATATAATTATTTATTATTTTAATAAATAAATATATTTTATGATAATGAAAATAGGTCGTTAAGTAAATCAATAATTTTATATATAAGGAATGACTTTTATATAAAATGATGGGTAGGGATATGAACTAAAGATACCATAAATTAATAAGAATTATCTTAAGGAATTTTAGTATTATATAATTATACAAGTTTCTACTATTAGTTTTAAACTATCTTGTAACCTTTTTTGGTAGAGGTTTCATGATTCCTAAGATCACGACACACAATAATTAATAATTTTATTCATTAAGAATTATGGTATTATAATCAATAAGATTTTTAAAATTATATTATGTCTATAAGTATATCATATGACAATTAAGTTCTTTTTCCCACCTTTATGATTCCGAGCTCACTATAACCTCCATATGGAAGAGATGATCATTATTGACCAATAATAATTAGTTACCAATTTAGTTGAATAAAAAAATATCTATTTGGTTCTCTTACTACTCTAGAACTCCAATATATTACTTTTTTTGAACAAATTCTTCCATAGGGACCTATTAAACAAATACTTGTACAAACTCTTTTATATCGTGAGTATTAACATCAATTAATTGAATATTCCTTCTATTATCTTATTTAAAGAATTTCTCCCTCTTAGGAAATTTTTTCTATATAGAATTTTTTTATACTATTCTAAAGAGTTTTAAAGATAAAATCGCCTTGTTTCTTGGGATACACTATAAAGAAAAAAATCATACCTTGGGGTGCTGGTTTTTTTATTGGTCTATCCATAACAAATTCCATGTGACACCATGCATGAACATGTAAAAAATGGATTATTTAAACTTTATAACTATAATTGAATAACATTTTCCTCTTCAATTTGTACTCAGAATAATATATTCAATGTTGTTTATAAATTCTATCTCCAATATTATAATGGAAGGACTGTATGAGATATAATTGACATTACCATGAATATTAGTCTATGGTTATTTATTTCACTAATATTATTCAAATACAATTTATAAGGTGTTATGAGTTTAGACAAAATACATAACTCCCCTAGCATGTCAATAATGATTTAGGTAATATATTCACCTTCTGAAACTAATAAAATATTATTTATCTTCTTATATAGATGATTATATACCATACATTTAAATAAATTTAAAATATTGAAGGATTCAAACTTATATCACATTAATTAAGTATAACCATATTTTTTAAATTCATTGGTAAAATTAATATAGTTTGAGATTCCACCACTAGAATCAACATAGAAAGTCCTATATAGATTAGTGTGTACCAATTCTATAAGATCTATAGCACTTTCACCATTACCAAAAAATGGTTGTTTGTTCATCATTCCCTATAAAGAAGAATATAATATTTCTAGAGGATTTAAATTAAAAGAGTCTAAGTAACCATTTTCATAGATCATTGTAAAATTATTCCATTTTACATGACTAAGAAGGTGATTCCATAACTAGGTGTTAAATGAGTTTTTCATATTTTTTTGAATTTTTTTTTAATATTTGGTTTTTCTAATTTTATAAATAAATATTGTTATTTAATTGGGTCAAATGATAAAATACAACTTCTTTATAAATGTGGAAACTATTAACTCAATAACATAAAAAAACTCGTCCATGTATAAACAAGAACATATAATTATTTTCTTTGTAATATTAGGACCAAAAAAAATTAAAAAAAAGTAAATCATTTCAGTAATGTGAAATAGTAGTCATCCATGTCTTGAGCACCTAATGCCATTCCATTTGTGGAAAGTAGATCAACCATATCTATTATAACCTTTATAAATTTACATATTTCTTATATTTGGATATCAATTTGAGTTGAAATAAAATATATAATATCCAACATTTAGATATAGATTAATTAAAAATAATAATTAATTAATCTAATGCTTGCCCTTATTTAATTAGTTAGGTGAAATTAATATTCTAGTGGTCATGTATAAGGCCCCAGACTTAAACATTACTTAATCTTGAGTTATTTCAAGAATACAAGTTGAGGATCTTTTCGGGTTTAGAGATTTAGAGAATTAGAACATAAATCATGCATTACATTCCACATTTAAACAAAGTGGTTACATAAATGATAGTACTCATTTTTCCCATGAACGGAAACATATTTTAAATAAAACATGGATTCTTTATTGACACTTCCTTGACACTATCATCACATCATGTTCCTTTCCCTTAACCTATGAAAAACGTTTAAAAAACAAGGTATGAGCATATAAAGTGCAGTAAGGGATATAAAATATGAAATTAAAACATTAGTCCATGTATGAAATAATACATTACTCATAAAAGATAATAACATCAACATACCTCATCAAATCATGAATAATTCATAGAAATCATAAGACAAAAATGTAACTTGGGGCATTCATAACATTCTTATGTAGGGTGTAACCCTTATAGTTATGTTTGTAAAACCCATCACAGTATATTCCCTAAATCTATTTGGAGAAACCTTAATGATTAACTCCTTTGCATTACCCAATGCATTAGAGAGCTATATCGGGCTCACCCGCCCTTAGTTTATCACGGAACCACCTGTCTTCATTACAATTCCCAAGAACTATAACATAATCGTATCACAAAACACATGCATAAAGGAAACATTACATTTCCACATTTCAATCACTAGATATCAATACCCCACATTGATATAATAAAAAAATTATAAAAAACATTTTCAATACCAAAATAATAGAAAAGTAAAACATGATATTTATTTTTCATTTAAAAAATGATATTGCTTGTAGAGGAAGTCGAAGCTCAAATAATGGTCACGGCGGTGGGGAAGTCGTTGTCGCCGCATACGTACGACAAAAAAACATTCCCTTATATCATTTAGTAAATGCTTCGTATAAAATGATTCCTTTTGAATAAACGTAAAAGTCAAATGGGATTATACTCTGTATAAAAGAATGTTGTGTATAAAACAAAATATGCCTCAATGAAAGGAGATTGAGATGAAGTCCCATACATCAGGTCCTGCTTGACTCAATCGTTCTTTAATCTCCTGAATAATAAACTTGAGTTAATTTCTACTTTCTTAAGAACCTTTTAAAAGTTCATTATTCATTTTATATCACTTATTACCATGTTATGAACACTGTGTAATTATTTAAGTTAATAATGGTTGTTTTTTCGATCATTGGTATTTGAGTAAAAAATAAACGATTTATAATTACAAGTTGTTCATGTGGTAAAATATCAATTATATCCAGAATTATATTCATGATGTAGATATCATATATATCATATATATCCAGTATATTCATGCATTTATAATATTACATAACATTTTGGGGTAAGAAATGAAATGCACCGTTCATGGAGATGGTAAGCCGTACGTACGCATGAAAGCTACTTTCATATCTATTTATTATTATATGGAATGGATTCATTATGATATAAAGGTATATTATTATTCCAGTATATTAACATATATAATATCATTAACTCAATACTTTATACAACCAACATATGGCATCAACGAATCAAATCACTTTGAGGGGGTGGTAGTCCGCACTTCCTAAAATGAAGATATCACGTTTACCAATAATGGAAGCCATAAAGGTATGCCATAAATGGAAAATACATAAGCTTAAGGAAGAAATAAAAATATTATATATCATATAGAAATATAGTGACATCTTAATGTCCACCTTTGAAGGTGTTATATGAATATTGAAAAAATCATCGTTTCGTGAGGCAGAAATTCGCCATCCACGTAAATAGTATATTTTTTAACCCTTAGATGTACGTGTTTAATAATTATTATAATAAAATCCTAGTATATTTAACATACTGGTGTTGTTACAAAATAAATTAATAAAAAGAGTTTAAGGGGTTGGAGAAACAAAATAAAACACAAGAACAGAAGTGAAGACATTACCTTTAAATCGGGTAACTCCCTTTGGTTTGAACCAAAAGGGTTTCTTGAAGAGCTTACTGCCTAAGGAAAGGCTTATAGGATGAGGAGATGGATTTGGAGATACGAAATGAGTAGATCTTGGCCATGCTAATGGCTTGATTAGTGTGGGTAAGGAGGTAGAGGGTGGGGCCTTTTAAAAGAGGAGATGAGTGGCACTCTTGGAATGGTATAAAATGTTACTTTATTATAAAATGATATTTGGATTTTAAAGGTTCGACATTGATGAATTTAGAGGATAAGGTTATAATGGTTATAAATATACTCATAAAATAGTTCTTTGAAAAGTTTAAGTCTTATGATTTACATTATCTTTTCATTTTATTTAAATCGTTCATTAATGAGGTAATCGCTGCATCATCATGATGTCATAAATAATATAATTTATTTAATGTCTAATAATTATAAAAAATACTATGATACATGAAATCTTATTATGTTTCCAATGAATATTTATAGTCCAATAGATCATTTATGTAGACAAAATTAAAATATTTTATTTAGGTGATACATACTTTGTTATACTTAACTTTCTTTAAAAAATAAAAAGATAAAAACTCATTATCACACAAAAGTGATTCCATGGGGACCCCAAGTTTGGAAAAAAGAATCCCATGGTCGTAAATGTCACAACCAGTAGTATTAGGACACATGTTGTGGTAATTTTTTATTATTATGATAGTATTTTATTACCCATAACTACCCGATTACTAATTAATCACGATAATTAAAGATAATTAACTTTGTTACTATTCATAATGTCCAAAAACCAAATGAGTCTTTATTAAATAATTTGGACAATATGATTCCAAATATGTAATTAATTTTTACAAATTCCAAACAAATAATTTTCAATATTTAATTTAAAAACAGTTCCCGATGTCAAAAGAAATAGTGGGTTTTTTAGAAACAATATCTATGAAAAGTTTGGCACTTGTTTATGCCCAATCCCAAAGTGAAATTAATCCCAATTGCCACCATTGGATTAAATGGTAAAAATATATTCTATTTACACTTTAAAATCAATTAAAAATATAATATTACCATATAATTAAATTAGATGAAAATGCAGTTTTGATGAAAAAAGCAGTATTTTTCACTATTCTTTAAAAAAATGGACATTGTCAGAAAATACCAAATATTTATCCAAATTAAATTTATATATCTCAATCATAAAGAATAAGTTTATTTTGATAAATAGAGGTTATAAAATTGTCAAAAGTTTTATTTAAAAATGGTTCTCCATCAAAAGGCTGGGAAACAATCTTTTAAAAATATTAGTGTATTCCATGCTTAAGATTGGATTAATTCTCATTTTATGCCTCTAAAACACTATCTAATTCATAAATAGACATATATAAGAATATATACTATTAATTACTTACTTGGGATGTTTCATCCTTCTTCCCTTTATAAAATTGTGTCCCTGCAATTTATTTACTTATTGAATAAGTTGTGGTATTTATCTCTCATTGCATTTTCAGATTCCCATGTTGCCTCTTCACTCAAGTGATTTATCCCACAAAAACTTTACTTGATGAATCACCTTATTCCACAAAACTTGCTCCCTGTGGTCAAGAATCCAGACTGGTTTCTCCTCATAAGATAGATTCTCTTCCATCCAAACTACCTCTGGATTCAAAACATGAGATGGATTTGGTATGTACTTCCTTATCATTGAAACATGAAAAACATTATGTACCAGAGATAAAGTCGGAGGTAATGCCACTTGGTATGAAACTGATCCAACTCTCTCCATAATTTTATATGGTCCAACGAACCTTGGACTCATCTTTCCTTTCATACAATATCGCATCACACTTTTCCATGGTGAAACATTGAGAAAAACATGATCACCTACCTCAAAAGAGAGATCCTTCCTCCTATTGTCTGCATAACTCCTCTGCCTTCTCTGAGATGTTCTCATTTGTTTATGTATCACCTGAAATTTTTCTACAAAATCTTCTACCATTTCCGGTCCCATCAACATCCTTTCACCCACATCATCCCAGAATTCTGGAGTTCGACACTACTTCCTATAAAATGCCTCAAATGGTGTCATCTGTATACTAGAATGAAAAATATTATTATAAGAAAACTGAACCAAATAAATATGTTGGTCCCAACTTCCCTGATAATCCATCGAACAAGCACGTAGAATATCCTCCGAAGTCTGAATCGTTCGTTCTGACAGCCCATCTGATTGAGGATGAAATGCTGTACTACAATTTATTTCAGTACCCAATGACTTCTGAAGGCCTTTGAAAAAGATAGAAGTGAACCTGGGATCACGGTCAGATACAATGGAGAGAGGAACTCCAGGTAATCTGACTATCTTTTTAAGATACAAACGGGAAATTCGATCTAGGGAAATATTATATCGTATAGGATGGAAGTGAGCAGATTTAGTCAAGCGATAAACAATAACCCAGATTGCATTATTATCTCGAGGTGTCATCGGAAATCCCACAACGAAGTCCATGGATATATTCTCCCATTTCCACTCTTTCACTGGTAAAGGTTGAAGCATCCCTTTTGGTATCTGCCGCTCTACTTTAACCTGTTGACAAGTCAAACACTTCACAGTAAAATCAGCAATATCTCTTTCATTCCGTCCCACCAGTAATACTCCCGATGATCTTAATACATCATAGTACTTCCTGGATGAATTGAAGACAGAGAACTATGAGCTTCACATAACTACTCTCTCTTCAACTGTGAATCACAAGGCACACACAATCTCTTCCCAAATCTCAAAACACAATCATTATCAATGATGAATTCAGGCAACTTACCCTTCTGAACCAGCTCTACCTATTTCTGCAACTCGCTGTCTTGCTTCTTTGATTGCTTAATTCTGTCTGATAGAGAAAATTTCACTGATACTTGAATCAAAACAGAAGGACATCCTACATCAACAACTTCTATGACAAAGTTCATCAAATCCTTAACCAAAGGATCACGTTCCAAATGAAACATTGTTAATGAAGAATTTCTTTTTCTACTCAAAGCATAAGCCACTTTATTTTCCTTTCTCAGATGTTAATGAATTGTAAAATAATAATTCATGAAAAATTCTAGCCATCTCCTCTGTATCATGTTCAATTATTTCTGAGTGAATATATACTTTAAACTTTTGTGATCAGTATATATTTCATACTTTACTCCATTCAAATGATGCCTCTAAATTATTAAAGTGAAAAATAATAGCAGCTAATTCCAAATCATGTGTAGGGTAATTTACCTCATGAGTTTTCAACTGATGTGAATCATAAGAAATTACCTGATCATTCTACATTAGGATGAAACCAATTCCTTTCAATAAAGAATCACTGTAAATAACAAACTACCAATTCCTGGAAAGTAGTGCCAAAACTGGAGCATTCACTAATCTTGTTTTCAATTCCTGAAAAAAATCATCACGTTCTTTTGTCCATAAAAACATAACACCCTTCTGAGTTAGCTTAGTCATTGGACTAGATATCCGTGAAAAATTTCTAACAAACCATTGGTAATAGCCTGCAAAACCATGTAAACTAAGAATCTTGGTTACATTTGTGGGTGTTGGCCATTCTTCAACAACCTTTGTTTTTGCAGGATCCACAGTTATTCCATCTTTAGAAACAATATGACCAAGGAAAGAAATTTGTTGCAACCAAAACTCATATTTTCTGAATTTCCCATACAATTTTTTTCTTTTAAGGTTTTAAAAATAACCCTTAAATGTCAATCATGCTCCTCTTTGCTTTTAGAAAACACCGAAATATCATCAATGAAAACAACCACTAACTTATCCAAGAACTCATGGAAAATTCTATTCATTGGGTCCATGAATACAGCAGGTGCATTGGTTAGCCCAAAAGGCATTACTACAAATTCATAATGGCCATATATTGTTTGAAATGCGGTCTTCGGAACATCTGCATCCTTTACCTTCAACTGATGGTACCCCGATCCGAGGTCAATCTTTGAAAAATACTCAGCTCCCTGGAGCTGATCAAACAAATCATCGATATGAGGCAAAGGATAAATTTTCTTAACAGTGATGTTATTCAAGGCTCTATAACCAATGCAATGTCTCATAGAACCATCTTTCTTTTTAACAAATAAAACAGGTGCACCCCATAGTGATGTGCTATGTCGAATGAAACCTTTCTCTAATAAATCTTGCAATTGCTCCTTCAACACTAAATGTTCAGTTTCAGCTATTCGATAAGGGGGTTTTGAAATTGGCTTAGCATCCGGAACTAAGTCAACGGTAAATTTAACTTCCCGATCTGGTATTATTCCAGGCAACTCATCCGGAAAAACATCAGGATACTCATTTACCACTAGCACATCATTAATCTGAACAGTTCCTTTGTTTTCAAAAATATGTGCAAGGTAACATTCATTCCCATCTTTTACAAGTTTCTCAGCCTCTTGATATGTTATCAATAGTAAGGGTTCATTCTTTTACACAAAATGAAAGTCTTTCTAAAAAAAACTTCTTTACCTCTCCAGTCAATCTTAGCATGGTAAATAGAGAGCCAATCTATACCCAGGATAACATCAATCTCTACTATAGGTAAAACAACAAGGATTGAATGTAGGTTCTTTCCACGGATAAGGATAGGAATGTAACACCCCGAGATTTTATGTAAAATAATTTTTCTAATTTCATTAATGTCTTTTGTTGTACGCTACACCAAAAGGATCTTGCACAACACACATCCATAACTTTCCTTTCATTACACGTAATCGCGACCTTCCTCGATAGTGTGTGTAGTACGCAATACCGAGTTTCACTAAACAATGATATGCTATTAAAATATTGTTAAAACTAGCCCTTATGAATAGTAATAACAACTTTTTGGAATTTTGAAAATTTTATTTTTCAAAATGGACTTCATTTTTGGATTCGGAATATTGAAATTATCTTAAGGTGAAATTTTGGTACTTTTCATATATCTTTCATATTCTGATGAATAGTGAAAATTACTAAATTTTAATTAAAAACACTTTTTAAATTGAAATAATTAATAGTCATAAATTATTAATTTGAGTGGTTTTAAAGTATATTTAGAACATATTATTACAATTTAATACAATGTCGGTCATTGGATGTTATTTCACATTTAAACCAGACATAAACAAGTGTCAATCTTTTGATAGTTATTATCTCTTAAGAACACGCTATTTGTTTTGACGACGAGAATTAATTTTTAAATTAAGTAATGTAACTGATATGTTTTAAATTTGGTAAAATAGAAATCATTTTTCAGTTCATAATATCAAATATATCTTCGGCATAATTTTTGGTATATTTCTAGAGACTTTCATTTTTTGATGAATAGTGAAACCACTAAGAGGTAGTTAAAAAATGAATTTTTCATAAAACATAATTTTACTGCTTCTATGAATGGAATTTCAAAACATCAGAGAGACATGGTTGATGTCAGTATGTAAAATGTGATTCAATGAGAAGAAAATAATTTTTGGTGAATAGTAACTTTTTACTTTTTTTACCACGGTTAAAAGTAAATCGGGTAATTAAGGGTAAAAATGTTATTATTATTACCTCATCACATGTTCTAATTATATTGGATAAGTTTAATTCGACCAAAAACAACCTTAGGAATAAAATATGACCATTTAGGCCCACATGGATTAGATTAGGACTTTTATTATTAATTTATTTAAAGAAGGGTTAAAATAGTTAAAATCAAAGTTTAATAAGAAAATAATTTTTAATATAGGGTTATACATAAGATAAATTTGACTATAAATATTAATTAGAAAGATAATAATATTTTCTACATAATTATATTTTATTTGTAATTTTTAGACTTTAAATAAGTTAATTTATTTATGACACAAAGATGATGCAATTATTATCCTATTAATAAAATATTGACATAATTGATGTTATAAATACCCAAATAAATGTATTTTCAGACTTTTTATGAATTAAACAAATTTTATAGGTTAATATGACATGTTAGTATTGATTTAATTAACGTTTTTCGAACTAATCATTCTGTTATGATTTTCAAAAAAATCAATTACTAAATAGTGTCAAAATTGACATAAAATAGTTTTTAAAACAAATATTATATTATTAATTATTATTTTATTCATAAAAATATAATGTTCGGCAAATTGACTTATTTAAGGTTTTATATATTAATAATAAACAAATTGGGGTTCTTTTGGCTGATTATAGTATTTTTATTATTCTTATAGTGTAAGAACACAAGAAGACACGGTAAAAGTAAAATTATTTAACTGAATGTTAAATCTAAATGATAAGGTTAAAATAGGAACCTGAACTTGTCTAAATTCTATTGGATGAGATGATTTCGACCCATACCCACCTTGTATTCGAAATATATCAATTTTAAACTATTAAAAACCTAATTTTACTTTATAATAAAATAATATTTTTAGTTATTCCAAATGTGCCCCTCTCCTCCCTTATAAAAGGGCACCTACTCCCTCTCTTCCTCACACCAATTTGAGCCTTCATGATCGGCCAAACTCTTCCCATTTCACTTCCCCACTTCCTTAGAAACCTACTAGAGGTACTGGTCTTATCAAAAGACCAACTCTAGTTCCTTAAGAGAAAGTTTAAAGGAGGCATTTCGAGAAAGAGGTAATACCTTCTACAATTTTCTTCAAGTTCCATTCTTCTTCTACTCCTTCTTCTTTAGTTGTTTCATTATGAGGTAATAACATAAGTATCACTCATATAATTATATGTTATTATAAATATGAAATAACTCTATTTCACCTCTTATCCATCCTACGGAAAACGAAATCCCCGCACGTGTGTATGTACGGAATACTGTCTCCAGGCCGTGGTGTAATCTATTTTCCACCACCTTACTTGGATGGGTATAAGGGTGAAATTAATGAATATATATATTATTATTGTAAATTTTTATTGATTCTTAAATAGTATACATACACTCTAATACAATTCCACGGTCATGAGAACGATATCATCGCTCGTGCATACGTACGGAATACCGTCTCCACGACGCGATGAAATTTATTCTCCACGTTAACCATTCATGAATGATTATAAAGTATATATAATAAGTAATAATGAAATATATGACATAATAATTATACTGAATTTATGTGTATATATATGTATGTCATATACTTAATTCCATTCAACTCAATAAGGAAACGAAAACAGCGTTCATGCGTACGTCGGCCTACCGTCTCCAAGAACGGTGTATTTCTTTCCATTTATTGATCTATTATTTATATGTATATTCTGAATATATATTATACATAAATCATGTTTTATAGTTGGTAATTAATTAATCATGATCTATGTAATCATATGAATAATTACAAGTCAAAACACGGACGACAAATGAAACGATTTTACCCAAAACGCTCTTTAACATGGAATTTACAAAAGAACGGGTAAAATAATGTCATAAGTGAACCATATATGATATCATAAAAATATATATGATTCTAGAATAAGTCAATAACATTATTTAAATCATTATACAGGAGGATCAGGCACTTACGAAGAAAATCAGACCTAAGGTAAGGGATAATTGTGCAAATCTCATTTGTATTCGAGATTTCTTATTCGTAAGTATTTACTGGGGTTATTTCTATCATCCATGTACATGTTTTTTAAAAGTGTTATCATGTATTTTTAAAGTCCTTTTTACCCATTTTTTTCTTTTACTACATGGTATGTAAGGAATCTTTCTTTTGATTACGTTGCGTGGTACTTTTTGACTTTTCCGAAAAAAGTACGAGAAGAATGTTTTTTTAACTTATACGGCACGAATAGATTTTTACGGTTTTATAAAGCCTTATTCTCATGAAGATTCCTTCAAAAGATTTCATGTCTATTTTCAAAAAAATATCTACCTTTTAAAATACCATGATGTTTGGTGAAAAGAAATTGATTTTGAAGAAGAAAGGATATTTTCCTCAAGAATTCATTTCAAATGTTTTATCAAAACCATTTTCCATCTAAGATGAAATTTTTTCATATGTGTCTGTTTTATGTTTAATGTCTCTATAATTTACATTGTTCACTTTTCTTATGATGAAATGTCCATTTGTTTTATATGGATTATGAAATTATGGGATGATGTTTATGAAACCCATTTTATTATTTGGGTTATGATGAATGTTTTATGTTTATTTTGTGGCACAAGTAAGAATGATTTCATTATGAGATGGGTGGGACCTATATCTCCCTCCAATGCATTGGGTAAAGATTTATATCTCATGAGTTATACATGGCTGGAATGGTATGTTAATCAAGTTCAGTGTTACATGACTGAAATGAGGAGTGAACTCGATTCAGAAAGGGACATTGTCCACCAAGATGGTCTTGGCAGCAATGCCTTGGCTAATATGGAAATCATGACATGTGATGAATGGTTTACACAATTACATGTTTTATTCCCATGATATTTTATCATTATTAATGTTTCTTTATGATCTATGCCTTACGTACTTCCATGTTTTATGTCAGTGCTCAAGCTTTTGATGTTTAAACATTATGTTCATGTTTTTAAGTTCAAATGTATATAGTATGTTTTATTTTATCCATGCTTACCCTTACTGAGCATTTGAGCTCATCCTTTTTATGTTTTATTTTCCCCAGGATATAAAGAAAGGTTTTAGGTAAGAAAAAAAGGGAAGATATTTATGGGAGATGTTCAAGATCGTTCACCACGATTAGAAGATTACATTCCAAGTTTCCAAAGACACTAAACTATTACGGTCCTTGTGTTTGTGTTTTTGTTATATAATATGTAATCCGAAAAAGTAATGTAATGTCCATGTACGTAAAGATTCGGGTCTCTACAGTTGGTATCAGAGCAAAGGATTAGTCAACCTTTGGAAACTAGGATGCGAGAACTTTAGTGAGATCCCTATAGATATTTCTGAGGTATGTATGGGGATGTCCCTAAGGTTAAGTATAAGTATATGTTATAGTACTAGAATTATGGTAACCTAAGATGTTAGATATTGAAGGTACTCCCCCTTTATTATGTTGTCTTCCCTAGCGTGATTTTTTCCTCTCACACTATTCTTTTTGGGTTTTAGACGATGGATGGAACCCGAAGGAACAGTGTTGATCAATGTAATGGAAAATTCAATGATTGTCCTCCTAAAAAAACAAATGTTTTGGGAGATAGAGTGAAAAATCTTATTGCTATACTTACACAAGCTATGAATCATTCTGGACTTCTAAATGTGCAGAGAAGGGAACAATATTCAATTGGGTCCTTCATGAGGCAACATCCACCTTCTTCTAGTGGGTCTTCTGATCCACTTGTTGCTGAACAATGGATTAGTACTACTGAAAAGAAATTTTCAGTTCTTCAATGTTCTGAACATGATAATGTCATCTTAGCAGTGTATCGTTTGGAAGGTGATGCTGATCAATGGTGGAATTTTATCAAGAATACGAGGCCAAGAGATGAAATTGAGTCCATGGATTGGGACGAGTTCAAGAACTTATTTTTCAATAAGTACATCCCTCATATTCTTTGAACAAAGATGGAGAAGGAGTTTCTTGAACTAGAGAAAAAGGATGATGAATATGTTGGTATATACGAAGCGAATTTTACAAGGCCTACGAGGTATGCATCTGGATTTATCATCCATCTTGTAAGTAATGTTGATCGATTCTTTAGTGGATTAAAATCAAATCATCGAAGGGCGCTAGCTATAAGAGACTTCAGTAGCTATAAAGAAATTGTGTGTTGTGCTATCAATGTATAAATGGAAGTTGGTCTTACTTTTCCATCTCATAGTTTTGACAAGAAACGAAATATAGAGTTCAAGGGAAAATCTATCAATAATGGTGAAAAAAAGATGAATGTTTCCTTATGCTCAAAGTGTGGAATGAAGCATGGTGGAGATTGTCTTAATGGGACTAGAAAATGTTTTAAGTGTGGAAAAGAAGGTAATCGAGCAGCTGAGTGTCGAAGTAAGGGGAAAATGGTTTCTAATGATGTGAATAAAGAAAAGACTGCCGAGAACGCACCACCAACACTTCAATGCTTCAAGTGCAAGGAAATGGGGCATTATGCTAATAAATTCCCTAATCCAAGGGTTAGTGATGATTGACATGAGGAACCACGTAAGGCAAAGGATAAAGGGATGTCACATGTGATCACTATTGGCGATGTTGAATATGACAACAATGTGGTGGAATGATTAAGTGTTTATATAATGGGATTCCAAAATAATGTTGTATCGTGGAATATTGGAATATTTATGTATTGGTCTATTGTGGATTTCAATGGTACCAGTAACAATGGAATGTGATTAAGATATTTTTGAAAAAAAAGTTGTCAAGCTCATAATGAAGGGAAAATGAGAAAATGAAATGTTTCACTGTATTCATGAGCTCATGACTAATATAAGGAGAAGGTAATATCATGGTTTCAGTATATAGAATTTTAAGACTTTGGTATGTAGAAAGAGTTAACTTTTGACTACATTCATGTTTTCAGAAAGGTTCAATGGGTATTAATTCTTCAAGAGAATACATGATTAATGTACTCACATATTTGTAATTTTACCAACAAGATATATCTTATGATATATGGGGGATAAATGATGGCATTCAAGTGATTGTTATGTGACATTTAAAGTAATCATTTTTTATACTATGAGCTTGGACCAATGTATTTTAGATAAGACTAAATATTGGAATAGATTATGTTGGACATAAGTTAGGATAAATTTTTTTCAATATTATTGATGGGATGTTATAGTAATACAGATTTAGAAAAAGGAAAACCTGCAGTACTGGCGACAACCCATCGCGTCGGATAGGGCTGTGGTAATCGAACCCACAACCGAAGTGCGACTGGCCATTATCGCCTACCACTGGCCTACAGAAAGTCCCTGTTTAGTAGAAACTAGTTTTATTATATTAATAAGTATGATATAATAAGTATAAGTCCATTTTAGGAACCATATATGGTTAATCTCACTATAGATGGACTTATGTAATTTTTTTGATAACTTTTCTAACCTTTTGTTTGAGATAGATGGAATGAACAACCATTCTATAACATGATCTACTATCACATCATGAATGACAAATTCAACTTCATGTCATTAAGATATGTAGTGGAAATTTTCCAAAGAATGACCGACAGTGAGACTATACCCAAATCACAAAAGTATTTATTCTAATTCCAATTTCATCAACTTTAGGGAAATGATCTTGAAAAACAAAAATGTTTTCCTAGTTCTCTTATATCTGATGAATCAGATGGTACCTTAGATCGTCACAAATCTATGGATTTGTTATTTCTGGCTTTTCTATATCCATGTTCTCTACCACTCTCCATCAAAACATGATGGTTAGATTTCTCTTTCATATCCATATTTTCACCTATGTGGAAACCCAGTGATTAGTTTATTTAGGTAATCATTACATTTCATACTTTTGTTTTTAAATATTGGTTTTGGTATTCCTTTTTATGATATGGGTTTCTATTAAAGAAACTTTCGAGTAGTAAACTGTTTAAAACCCCGACAAATTTTGAGGGCGAAATTCATTTTAAGGGGGGTAAAATGTAACACCTAGAGATTTTATGAAAAATATTACTTTTAATTTCAATAATATCTTGTGTTGTACGCTACACCAAAAGTAACTTACACAACACACATCCTTGACTTGCCTTTCATTACATGTAATCACGACCTTCCTCGATAGCGTGTGTAGTACTCAATACCGAGTTTCACTAAACAATGATATGCTATTAAAATATTATTAAAACTAGGCATTATGAATAGTAATAACCACTTTTTGAAATTTTTTAAATTATATTTTTCAATATGGCTTTAATTTTTGGATTTGGAATATCGAAATTAGCTTAGGGTGAAATTTTGGTACTTTTCGGATAACTTTCATATTCTGGTGAATAGTGAAAATTACTACATTTTATTTAAAAACAACTTTTTTAATCGAAACAATTAATAGTGATAAATTATTAATTTGAGTGGTTTTAAACTATATTTAGAATATATTTTTATAATTTAATACAATTTTGGTCATTGGATGTAATTTCACATTTAAACCAGACATAAACAAGTGTCAATCTTTTGATAGTTATTATCTCTTAAGAACACGCTATTTATTTTGACGACGAGAATTAATTTTTAAATTATGTGATTGAACTGATATGTTTTGAATTTGGTAAAATAGACATCATTTTTCAGTTCATATTATCAAATATATCTAAGGCCTAATTTTTTGTATTTTTCTGGAAACTTTCATTTTTTGATGAATAGTGAAACCACTAAGTGGTAGTTAAAAAAATAAATTTTTCATAAAACTTAATTTTACAGCTTCTGTGAGTGGAATTTCAAAAAATCCGAGAGACACATCTGATTTCAGTAATTAAAATGTGATTCAATGAGATGAAAATAATTTTTGGTGAATAGTAACTTTTTACTTTTTTTTACCACTGTTAAAAGTAAATAGGGTAATTAAGGGTAAAAATGTTATTATTATTACCCCAACACATGTCCTAATTCTATTGGATAAGTTTAATTCGACCAAAAACAACCTTAGAAATAAAATATGACCATTTAGGCCCACTTGTATTAGATTAGGACATTTATTATTAATTTATTTATAGAAGGGTTAAAATAGTTAAAATCAAAGTTTAATAAGAAAATAATTTTTAATATAGGATTATACATAAGATAAATTAGAATATAAATATTAATTAGAAATATAAAAATATTTCCTACATAATTTTATTTTATTTGTAATTTTTAGACTTAAATAAGTTAATTTATTTAGGACACATAGATGATGCAGTAATTATTCTATTAATGAAATATTGACACAATGGATGTTATAAATACCCAAATAAATGTAATTTGAGACTTTTTATGAATTACACTAATTTTCTAGGTTAATATGACATGATATTATTTAATTAATTAACTTTTTTCGAACTAATCATTCTGTTATGATTTTCAAAAAAATCAATTACTAAATAGTGTCAAAATTCACATAAAATAGTTTTTAAAACAAATATTATATTATTAATTGTTATTTTATTCTTAAAAATCTAATGTTTGGCCAAATGACTTAGATAAGGTTATATATATTAATAATAAACAACATGGGATTTGTTTGGCTGATTATAGTAAGTTGATTATCCTTATAGTATAAGAACACAAGAAGACACGGTAGGAGTAAAATTATTTAACTTAATGTTAAATCTAAATGATAAGGTTAAAATATGATCCAAAACTTGTTAAATTATATTGGATGAGAGAATTTAGACCCATCACCACTTTAGATTCTAAATATATCAATTTTTAACAATTAAAACCTGAGTTTGACTTTATAATAAAATAATATGTTTAGTTATTCCAACGGTGCCCCTCTCCTCCCTTATAAAAGGGCACCTCTTCCCTCTCTTTCTCACACCAATTTGAGCCTTCAAGCTTGGAAAAACCCAGCCCATTTAACTTCCCCACTTCCTTAGAAACCTACTAGAGGTACTGGTCATATCAAAAGACCAACTCTAGTTCCTTAAGAGAATGTTTAAAGGAAGCACTCCGAGAAAGAGGTAATACCTTCTACCATTTTCTTCAAGTTCCATTCTTCTTCTACTCCCTCTTATTTGGATGTTTCATTATGAGGTAATAACATCAGTATCACTCATATACTGATATGTTATTATAAATATGAAACAACCCTATTTCACCTCTTATCCATCCTATGGAAAACGAAATCACCGCGCGTGCATACGTACGGAATACCGTCTCCAGGCCGTGGTGTAATCTATTTTCCACCACCGTACATGGATGGGTATAAGGGTGAAAGTAATGAATATATATATTATTATTGAAAAGTGTTATTGATTCTGAAAGAGTATACATACACTCCAATACAATTCCATGATCATGGGAATGATATCATCGCTCGTGTGTACGTACAGAATACCGTCTCCACGATGCGATGAGATTCATTCTCCACGTTAACTATTCATGAATGATTATAAAGTCTAAATAATAAGTAATAATGAAATATATGACATAATAATGATACTAGATTTATGTGTATATATATTTATTTCATCTACTTAATTCCATTCAACTCAATAAGGAAACGAAAACAGCGTTCATGCGTACGTACGGCCTACCGTCTCCATAAACGGTGTATTTCATTACATTTATTGATCTATTATATATATGTATATTATAAATATATATTATATATAAAACATGTTTTACATTCGGGAATTAAGTAAACATGATATAAGTAATCATATGAATAATTACAAGTCAAAACACGGACGACAAATGAAACGATTTTACCCAAAACGCTCTTTAACATGGAATTTACAAAAGAACAGTTAAAATAATGTCATAAGTGAACCATATATGATATCATAAAAATAAGTATGATTCTGTAATAAGTCAATAACATTATTTATATAATTATACAGGAGGTTACACTTATGAATAAAATCGGACCTAAGGTAAGTGATAATTGTGCAAATCTCATTTTTATCTGAGATTGCTTATTCGTAAGTATTTACTGGGGTTATTTCTATCATCCATGTCCATGTTTTATAAAAGCGTTTTCATGTTTTTTTAAAGTCCTTTTTACCCATTTGTGACTTTTACTACATGGTATGTAAGGAATCTTTCTTTTTTTTACGTTGCGTGGAACTTTTTGACTTTTCTGACAAAAGTACGAGAAGAATGTTTTTTTAACTTATACGACATGAACGGATTTTTACGGTTTTATAAAGCCTTATTCGCATGAAGCTTCCTTCAAAAGATTTCATGACTATTTTCAACAAAATCTATCCCTTTTAAAATAGCATGACATTTTTTGAAAAGAAATTTATTTTGAATATGAAAGGATATTTTCCTCAAGAATTCATTTCAAATGTTTTATCAAAACCATTTTCCATCTAAGATGAAATTATTTCATATGTGTATGTTTTACATTTAATGTCTCTATAATTTACATGGCTCACTTTTCTTATGATGAAATTCATGTTTGTTTTATATGGATTATGATATGATGGGATGATGTTTATGAAACCCATTTTATTCTTTGGGTTATAATTAATGTTTTATGTTTATTTTGTGGCACAAGTAAGAATGATTTCATTATGAGATGGGTGGGACCTATATCTCCCTCCAATGCATTGGGTAAAGATTTATATCTCATGAGTTAGACATGGATGGAATGGTAAGTTAATCCAGTTCAGTGTTACAGGACTGATATGAGGAGTGAACTCGATTCAGAAAGGGACTTTGTCCACCAAGATGGTTTTGGGAGCAATGCCTTGGCTACTATGGAAATCATGACATGTGCTAAATGGTTTCCACAATTACATGTTTTATTGTCATTCTATTTTATCATTATTAATGTTTCATTATGATCTATGCCTTACGTACTTCCATGTTTTATGTCATTTCTCATGCTTTTGATGTTTAAACATTGTGTTCATTTTTTTAAGTTCAAATGTATATGGTGTGTTTTACTTTATCCATGCTTACCCTTACTGAGCATTTGAGCTCACCCTTTTTATGTTTTCATTTCCCTAGGATATAAAGAAAGGTTTTAGGTAAGAAAAAAAAGGGAAGATCTTTATGGGAGATGTTAAAGATCTTTCACCACGAATAGAAGATTACGTTCCAAGTTTCCAAAGAAACTGAACTATTACGGTCATTGTGTGTATGTGTTTTTGTTATGTACTAAGTATTTCACGAAAGTAATGTAATGTCCATGTATGTCAAGCATCGAGTCTCTATAAGGATGATTCATATTAATTCTTTTTGCCTCAACATTTCCCCAATGTGTTTTTACCACAAGTTCAGGAGTCATTTATTAAGATGGTATTCCCATTTTAATAGAAAAGTTTTCAGAGATGAATGAATTTGTAGACCCCGAATCAAACAAAACACTGGAATAATCTGAAAAAACAAACAAAGTACCTGATAAAACTTCATTTGATGGCCTGACATTTGCTGAAGTAGTTGAAAAGGATTGCACCACCCCTTTCTGCTTGTAGTCTAACTACTTCCCATCACTCGAGCTCTTTGTCGGACACTCATTTGCATAGTGACCCATCTCATTACACTTAAAAAATATCACTAACTGTAAATCAAATTTGGTCATACCCTCACCCTGATCATTTTCAGTGCAATAACGAGCCTTATGTCCCATCATACCACATCGGTAGCAATTTCCAGAATTCAGAAGACATTACCCAGTATGCCTTTTAACACATTTATCACAAAATGGAAACTTAGTTTTCGTACTGTCAGACCTTTTTGAAGAATTCTTTCATTTCGTCTGCCACCTCGGTCTCTTCATTTTCTGGTTATTATAGCACACTTGATCATCGGTAAACTCCATTTCCACCTTCTCAGCACATCGTACAAAATTTGTATAACTCTTGAACTCGAAAGAAGATAATTCCCTTCGATATTTTGGATATAATCATGAGTAAAAATGAATGATTTTTCTATCAAGGTTTCGTATAAAATTTGGAGCATACCTTGCGAATCGAGTGAACCATTGTTCGTAGGCAGCCACTAAGTCTTCCTCTTGCCTTAATTCCAGAAACTGTTTTTCCATCCTAAGTCGAACAGCCTTAGGAAAATACTTCCTGAGAAACATATCTTTGAAATCATCCAACTCGAGAGCATCAATCTCATCAGCATCCATGATATTTTTAACCATCAACCACAACTGATCTGCTTCACCCTCTAAATGGTAAATAGAAAGACTAACCTTTTGATTGTCTAAACACCCCATGACATCGAAAATATTCTCCAGTGCTTTAATCCACCCTTCAGCTAGCACAGGGTCATATGATCCTCTAAATGATGGGGGTGTTGCCTCATGAAATGTTCCACCACTGACATGTTCCTCTACTATTGATCTGGTTGATCTCGTGCATGGATACCACCACCATTTATCGCATGAGTCAACTACGCCATTACTGCAACAAACTGTTCAGATCCAATTCTGACCATCTGAGGATGCTGATTCGGAAGGTTATTTCCTCTTGTATGCCTTCCTAACACTACTTCCTTGTTTCCTATGTGGAAAACCATTCTGAAAAAACATGTCTTAGATGAAGCAACATGGTAATCTTCAAATTCTATATCATTTCAATTTGACCATTAAAAAAATATTTTTGGATAATCATTTAATAGAATTTTAACTGCTAATTTTATCTAAACAGACCTATGATTCCAACTATAAGGCCACAACCTTAAACATTACTTAATCTTGAGTTACATCAAGAATACACGTTGAGGATATTTTCAGGTTTAGAGTTTTAGATAATTAGAACATAAATCATGCAATACATTCCAAATTTTAACAATGTGGTTACATAAAAGATAGTACTCATTTTTCCCATCAACGGTTTCATTTAAAAAAAACATGGTTTCATTCTTGACAGTTCCTTTACACTATCATCACATCATGTACCTTTCCCTTGACCTGTGAAAAACATTTCCAAAACATGGGATGAGCATAAAAAGCTCAGTAAGGGATATAAAAATATGAAATGAAAACATTAGTCCATGTATGAAATCATACATTACTCATAGAACATAATAATTTTGACAAACCTCATCAAATCATGAATAAATCATAGAAATCATAAGACATAAAGGTAACTTGGGGCATTCATAACATTCTTACATAGGGTGTAACCCTAACGGTTACGTTTGGAATACCCATCACAGTATATTCCCTAAATCTCTTCGGAGACACCTTAACGTTTAACTCCTTCACGTTACCCAATGCATTGGAGAGCTATATCGGGCTCACCCACCCTTAGTTTATCATAGGACCACCCGTCTTCATAATAATGCCCAACAACCATAACATAATCGTATCACATAAAACATGCATAAAGGAAACCTAACATTTCAACATTTCAATCACAAGATATCAATACAACACATTGATATAATAAAAACATTATGAAATCCATTTTCAATACCAAAATAAAAAGAAAAAGGAAAACATTTTATTTATTTTTCATTTTATAAAAATTTATGGCTTGTAGAGGAAGCCAAAGATCAAATAATGGTCATGGCGGCAGAGAAGTCATTGTCGCCGCATACGTACAACAAATAAAACATTCCCTTTTGTTGGTTAGTAATTACTTCTTATAAAAAGATTCCTTTTGAATAGATGTAAAAGTCAAAGGGTATTATACACTGTATAAAATAATGTTGTGTATAAAACAAAATATGCCTCAATGAAAGGAGATTGAGACGAAGTCACATACCTCAGGTCCGACATGACTCAATCGTTCTTTAATCTTTTAAATAATAAACATGAGTTAATTTATACTTTCTTAAGAATATTTTTCAAGTTAATTATTCATTTTATATCACTTATTACCATGATATGAACACTATGTAATTATTTAAGTTAACAATGGTTGTTTTGTCGATCATTGGAACAAGAGTAAAAAATAAACTCTTTATAATTAAAAGTTGTTCATATGGTAAAATATACATTATATCCAGAATTATATTCACGATGTAGATATCGTATATATCATATATATCCAGTATATTCATGCATTTATAATATTACATAACATTTAGAGGTATGAAATGAAATGTATCGTTCATGGAGACAGTAAGTTGTACGTACGCATGAACGCTACTTTAATTTATATATCGTATTTTATGGAATGGATCATAATGATATAAAGGTATAGTATGATTCCTGTATAATATAATATATAATATCATTAACTCAATCCTGTATACATCCCACATACGACATCAACAAATCAAATCACTTTGAGGGGGCGGTAGTCCGCACTTCCTAAAATGAAGATATCACATTTACCCATAATAGAAGCCATAAAGGTATTCCATAAATGAAAAATACCGAAGCTTATGTAAAAAATAAACATATTATATATCATATATAAATTTATTGACATATTTATGGCCACCTTTGAAGGTTTTATAAGAATATTGAACAATCATCGTTTAGTGAGGCAGAAATGCGCCATCCACGGATTCAATATGTTCTTTAACCATTAGATATAGGTGTGTGTAAGTTTAGCTAGAATAATTATTATAAAAACATCCTAGTATAATTATCATACTGTTTTTGTTACAAAAGAAATGAATAAATATATTTTAGGGGGTTGGAGAAGCAAAATTAAACACAAGAACACAAGTGAAGACATTACCTTTAAATATGGTAACTCTATTTGGTTTGAACCAAAAAGGATTCTTGATGAGCTTCCTACCTAAGGTAAGGCTTCTAGGATGAGTAGAGGGATGTGGAGAGAGAAAATGAGCAAATCTTGGCCGAGAAAATTGATTGAGAAGTGTGGGTAAGGAGGTAGAGGTGGGGCCCTTTTATAAGAGGAGAGGAGGGGAACTCTTGGAAAGGTATAAAATGTTACATTATTTTCAAATGATTTTTGGATTTTAAAAGTCCCACATATATTTATTTCTAGAATAAGGTGATAAGGGTTCTAAATATACTCATAAAATAGGTCTTTGACAAGTGTAAGTGTTATATTTTACATTATCCTTTCATTTTATTTAAATCGTTCAATAATGAGTTAATCACTACATCATCATGATGTCATAAATAATTTAATTTATTTAATATATAAAAATTTAAAAAATACTATGATATAGGAAATATTGTTATCTTTAATATTAATATTTATAATCCAATATAGCATTTATTTAGACAAAATTAAAAATGATTTACTCAGGTGATACATTCATTGTTTTATTTAACTTTCCTTAAAAAATAAAAAGATAAAAAGTAATTATCACACAAAAGTGATTCCATGGGGTCCCCAAGTTTGACACAAGGCAACCCATAGTCGACCAAGACAGAACCGTTAGTATTAGGACACACTTTGGTGTCATTTTGTAATATTATGATATTATTTTATTATCCTTAATTACTTGATTCCTAATTAATAACGATAATGAAAGATTATTACCGTCGTTACTATTCATAATGTCCAAAAAACCAAAAGAGTCTTGATTACATAATTTGGGCCTTATGATTAAATATATGTAATCCATTTTACCAAATTTCAAACACATAAATTGTAATAATTAATTTAAAAATAGTTCCTATTGTCAAAACAAATAACGGGTTTTATAGAAACAATATCTATGAAAAGTTGGGCACTTGTTTATGCCCAATTCCAAAATGAAATTAATCCCAATGAACACCATTGAAATAAATGGTAAAGATATATTCTATTTAGACTTTAAAAGAAATTAAAAAGATAATCTAACAATATAATTAAATTAGATGAAAATGCAGTTTTGATGTAAAATGCAGTATTTTTCACTATTCATTAACAAATGAACATTGTCAGAAAAATACCAAAAATTTATCCAAAGTAAATTTAAATGTCCCAATAATAAAGAATAGGTTTATTTTGAAAAATATAGCTTATAAAATTGTCAAAAGTCTGATTTAAAAATGGTTTTCCATCAAAAGGTAGAAAACAATCTTTTAAATATATTATTGTATTACATGTTTATGATTGGATTTATTCTCGTTTTAATCCTCTAAAACACTATATAATTCATAAATAGACATAGATAAGAATATATATTATTCATTACTTACTTGTGATGTTACATCAAGCTTTCCACATGATAAAAAACATATATTATTTCTTACTATAAATCTGTATATTCATCTTATTGGAAAGACACTGCTCTAGAGCATTAGTCAATAAATGAGTCTTCACTCATATTTTATCATCCTCATTTTCATATTCACCATAAGGATTGTAGGTTTCACAATCCATATTACTTTATCATGTTGTATAAAAATTATATGATGTTATGAAAACTTCATTTCACTATTTATCAAATTACAATTCCCAAAAAAATTCAATAGTTCACGGTTAGTAAGGAATGGACAAGATCTGCGAAAATATAAATCGGGTTCTTAAGACCCAATATTGATAGTCACTCAATGAACCCAATCATCTTGACTACTTGTGGACTGTCTTAAAATGATTCTACAACTTTTAATGTTAATTGTAAATTATATATCTCATATATCTTTGATACCACCTTTTATTGGTGGAGATTCCAAAGGTGAAAAATAATGTTATACACTTCCATAATCTACAATTTCATTAAAATATAATTAGATATGAAGTACAACAAGTAAAATTGGATATCCATTACATCATCAACATTTTTTATATTCATAGATACATCTACCAAAGTTTCCTCATCGTCACAGAACTCGGGATATAGGGTTTCTAGCAATTATAGTTTCCATTAATGGAAAATTATAACATTTATGTGACTATTAAATTATTGTAAGTTTTCACTAGTGATATGGTTTTCATTATCATGTATCAATGACAATGATATTTTTAATTTTTTTTTATTCCCCATTTCTAAAAATAATGTTTTTAGAGTTACTACATTTCTAATTAAAAAAATTATGTAATTATAGTTAAATTAAATTAAATTCATTTATCTCTTACAATATTTTCAGAACCTAATAGCACTAAAAAATAATTTTAGAATATATTTTCACATATATTTTCTAGTGGAAAGGATCTTTATTTCCATTCACATAATACAAAATATGACCTGTTAAGTTACTTGAAGGATCATAGGTAGTTATAGCTTTCTAGTTGAATAAAATCAAAGTTCCATGATTTGTTGGCAGAAATCCCGAATGCTGAAATTAGAGTTAATGACTACCACAATATTTTTCTATTATTTGTATCAATTTATTATTTGGAAATCAACCCTTTATAAAAACTATGATAATTTGACCAAAAAATTAATTCTAAATGATCCCTAATAATTGAATGTACCCTAACATGGGTTGGTAAAAAACATTGAATTGTGGGTCAAATTATAAATTATGTAGTGGAAGGAAAGATCAACTGAATATTTTAGTTGAGGACTTTTTATAATTATGAATAATTACTATTTTATATTTTCAAATACCCTATTATTATTACTTGGATTCTACTAAATTTCTTAACCATGTTTTATTGAAAAATATAAATTATTATGGTTATATTTTATTCTCTATTTCATGATATTTAATTAATTTATTATCTCATCAAAATAAACTCACAAACATAAATAATTAACAATGAAACTAGGAGAAATAAAATATAAGTGTCCTACTCATGAGATTCTCAAATAGTTAAATTATCAAAGGGGGTTATAAAATAACCATAATACCTTTCGGAAAATGAATTTATCTATAACATGGATATAGTTTCATCAATTCATTGGGGATTATATGTACTGATTTGATTGGTTTTTCCTCATCTCTTTAACTTAGACTGAATTCTCTCACCTGGGATCTCCATCCATACATAACCTTTTTCAGACATATTGGTGAGAGTATCCAATCGATTAGATAAATTGTGTCTACCTAAATGAAACCATGGACAAAAATGACCTTACATAATAATTTAGGGGAGATGGCATGGATGAAATAAGTTTTAATTGAATGATAATAATAATAAATTAAATGAACTGAATCACAAACAAGGGGATGTTCTAGTATCGTTATCAACCTCAAAGGTCATGTAACATGCACATATTTTCAATATTATAATCATTTTCATTGATTATTTCACTAATTAATGTAATGTGAAAAAAATAATACAATTAAATTATTTTTATTAATATCATTCAAGCTTCTTATCTCACCATAATATATACATTTTATAAATGAATATAAATTTTTATTAATTTAGTGCACATGTGTATTTGGAAAAAACATCATGTTATTGTCCGAAATAATAACATGGAAATATATTTAATATATAATTTTCAATCATATGACATGGTATATACTTTTTAAAATAAATGACACATGAAGCACATGTAAATTTATTTAATTATGTATTTAATTTGTTCTTTTATTATAAATGGAGAATATTTACAGTGGTATACTACATGATATGAACTTAGATTCATGGAATATGATGCCATCTACCCATGTATGTAGCACATGCCAAAAGACTAATCATGATTCCATCCATGATGTGATTAAGGTACATTATGTGTAATATAACTTAAATTATTTGTTATCTTTTAGTTTCATGGCATTTCCATCACTATGTCGTGTATCAGAAACATGTCACATCAGGATAACACTTTATCTCATCCATGAGAAAACTGGGACTACGAGTCATGTTCAATGATTTAGTGGTATGTAGTTGTTCATGTATTGTGATAGCCTATCTGAATATACATGTCCATCATCTCATATTAGAAATTATATTTTATTTTATTTGGTTTGGACTAGTGGAGAATGATACATACCTGACAGAATTCATATAGAGGTTTTACATGACGTGTACTCTAGTTTTTCAAAAGAAGTGCATTTTTCAAATCTATATTATATTCTTCTAATGTTTATTCATTTTTTATTCTTGAACATATTTAGGTTATGTTAGTGAGAATTGAAAATAATTATAAATTAATCATGTTCCCTAATATGACACCAATTGATGGTCCCGGTCACATCGTATGCGCCACAGATGGCATGCATAACTCCAATTTTAATCTTATTTTTCATGTGTCCATTAAATATAAAAATTATAGAATCAAATATATTGAAAACTATATATTCTTTTACCAGGAAAAAAATTTATTCGTTGAAGAGGGGGGTATTGATATGTAATTTATAATTATTTTATGTTAAAATATTGATATACATTAACATTAAGTTATACTTTATTTAATAAACTTTTTTACATGATCTCTTCAATATTTCATTTCACAATAATGTTAAATTTCATATTCTTTCTTGTAGTGATCTACACATTCACCATAATCTATGAACATCCTCAAAATATCAACTTCCATTAGTCTGCTGATTGTGGTCACTTGAATTGTTCATGGTTAACCATAACAGACTTCTCCTTGAAGGTTGGTGAACCCTGAATTCTCTCTTCATGTATTGAAGGATGAGGAAGGCAGGAGGGTACTCTAGATCTCTCAATATCTCTATCATTATTGGGGGACTCTTAGTCTATTTTCCACAACATTTTTATCTTGGAAAGTGTAAAAAATAGAAATTTAATGTGGAATTTTATCATCCTAAAATAAAAGAAAATAACTTTTCCAATCCAATAATTTTTTTCCCCAATTTCGAATAACAGTATTATTAATGTTATTAGTATCTTAAGTGATGAAACACTATCATATTATAGTAATATATTATTTAATATATTTTTCGATCAGACCATTAAGATCATCCTACTTTCCCTTATCTACATTTACCAATCCATGAATATTGATCATTTATTTAATAAATAAATATCCCTACATTATTCATAGATAAATTTAAAAAATATTTTTTTCACATATCTTCATAAAAAATTATGTATTATTGTTTAACTGTGTTATTATTTTGGATAAGTTATTTTTAAACTATGGAAAACAAACAAACCGAATAAATATTATTTATTCTATGTTTTTAAATTCATTACATGAATATAACCAAGATTGAAAATTAACATAGTGTGTAACACTCATGGAATCCTTATATGTGAAATTAAGAATAATATTTTAATGTACAAGTTTAGTATCTAGAAAAATAGTAATTAATTAATAGAGAAACATTTTAATATTTCAATGAAATTCAACCTCACATGGACACTTAACATGTAATATAATCCATTTATCATGATACCTAAAATCAAATAGGCTATATTCAGGTTTCATCAACCTCTATACTTGATGAATATTTCTTTAAAATTCTAGAAATGAATTGAAACGATGAACTCCATTGACATGGTTTTATGCGAGTAGTTAAATTTTTGTAAAAGGTAATGAGATATCAACTTCCATAATGGGATAAAAGGGATAAATCATTTCTCACATTGTCCATCATATTAGTATAACTCATGATGTACCAAAATTATCATACATCTCTAATAACATATAGTGTAATAATTGTCATCAATAAATCAAATTTTATAGGTCCTGAAATAAATTAATGATAATGTTAAATTATATAGATCAATACACATGTCAATTGATATAAATATAAAATGAAACCTGGAAATTTAGATTTCCTATTGGTTGATACATTTTCATAACATCATATATTAGAGTCTACAATGGGTGAGGTCTATAATAAAGATGCATAATGTCATATGTACCGCCATCCTCTGATACCATATATCATATGTGTCCCATTATAAAATATCATCCGACTATAGAACTATGTTCAAGAAAATTTTCTTGGACCCTCTTGTTTTTAATCCTAGAGGGGGGTTACTATGGAAACTCAGTGTGATATATTTTCTTATAGAATTATCACTTACATGATTCATGGAACATAATAATCGTTATGCTATATGAAACTTAATTAATAATTATAAATAATTAAATAAGTACTGAAATATTTATTTAATGGGAATAAACTCTAATACATTGTTTGATAGAAAAAAATCAACTAATTGTTGAATAATAAATCGATTCCAGTGAAAAAATATTATTTTCATTATGATGCTGTGAAGATGAAATGGTTATCATGGATGCATATCATAAAAATTGACATTTTGATCAATTGTGGTCATAAATTCAAAAAAATAAAGGAATATTATATAGATGATAATACATTAATGCCTTCTATGGTGACTATCTTTGAGAAGTAATTTCACCATGAAGAATGAGTAAACATTGATTTGGAATTTATAAATTTTTTAAAAAGAAAATGTCGTCGTTGTGTATGAGGAATCTGTATAGGTTTAGAAATACAATTTACATATTATGTTGAAACTATGGATGAATGATCAATCACTATATATATTAAATAATTCTATGTTTTATAATAGCACTAGTCTCTCAATAACATTCATTTTACGAAGGGATTTGACTAGTTTCATCACGCCAATGAATTAGTTCTCTATATTAGATAATTACTATGCTCATAATGTGAAAAAATTGTGTTTTAGTCCCATGTTGAATGAATATTTTCAAATAATATTTACATAAGGGTAGAATTCCCATAATTTTATCAATTTTGGTCTAAAAAACCTATTAAATAATTTAGTTTAATTGGAGTCTTCTACATTTAGGGATAAAATATCATTGACCTCAAGGGTGAAAGTTAATGAAATGATCCATAAATGATCAGTGACTAAACATTATGTAGATAGGTATATATTTGAATAAATTTCTAGTAATTCAAGGGATTCTAGCCAATAAAAATTTCAAGGATATAGCACAATGATTTTCTATCAAAATAGTAGAGGTGGAGTTCATAAATTCATTAATAGTAGTTGAATAAATCATAAAATAAACAATTACTAATTAGTTATCTAAATCTATATCAACACTCATTAGTATCATGCATTTCCCCCAAACATTAAATTATACTTTTATACATTATAGATTGAGTTTTTATTTAAATTTTATAGAGAAAATATTATAGAAATGAATGTATGTTGTAATTCCTCTATTTAAATTTATAGTGGTTCTTAAATTGAAATCATGGTTATTATTCCAATGTTAATTTTTTTGATATTATCATTGATAGGTATTTCATTTCATTTAATAATATTATATTTTATTATTGAAATATTAATATTAAAACATATTAGGATGGAATTGAATCCATTATCTTTAAAGGAGACACTAAGATGAAGGTGTCTTGTATGGAAATACCTACAGTGTCTTATTATAATGAAATTGTATTGGAGAATGAATCAATTAATGGGGGGATATCCATATAATAGTTGATATATCCATTATAGGGGACTAAACTAATGTATTTCTTGAGTAATTTCTTACATATGTATTAAACTGCGTAATTGAAAGAACTATTTATCTATCACCTGATGCAAAACAGATATCAAGGAACCATTATAAAATAGAACCGATGGAATTTATAAAATTAAAGGAGCAATAATAAGATATTTGGGAAAATTGATTCATATCACATACTATTTCAATTTTGGGATCACATATTATATTTGTGAGGATGGATGGGTATGTGGGGTTATGTAGTGAATATAGTGAAATTTAGCCATTATAGTTAAGAAAATTCATCCTTTAAAAAGATTTGATGATAATTTAAATCTGATTTAATGGGATTGACACTTATCAAACATTTTTCTATGTTATAGGTACCAAAAATTATTATTCAATATTGATGATATATTAAAGATGTAATTACCTAAAATTTATGGACATTATGATTTCACATTAATGAATCTCCTAAATAGATAATCTATTAAGAAAGTTAACACATGATGGGGTGAAATTTACATGGTTGAATGAATGTGATAAATGAATTGAGTAAATAATTTTGAGGTTAGTAAATACATCAATATTGGACTTACCATGAGGAAGGGTAGGATTAATTATATACAGTGATTCATTAAATAAAGTAAAAGGATGATCTGTTATAAAAAATTGTAGTGTTTTTTATTTCCTATCAAGGAAATAGATGAAGCATGAAAAAACTATCCAAATCATGATCATGAGTTGGAAACAATAATAATTGGATTGAAATATAGAGGAATTGTATCATGAGGAAATATTAAATAGATATATTGATTACAAAAATTCTATTTTATATTCAATCAAAAATCACAAAATATTATATAAAAGGGTTGGATGGAATCAATCACAAACTAGGACTGTGCCATATAGTAAAACTATTTTAAGGTAAACTATCATGAACCCTCTAACCAAATATTCCCTTATGAGCTAGAAATGGATAATGTGAGATAATGACCCATGAGTCACAACTATTGTAGTCCCTAAGGTGGCGACCAACCCCAAGTGTATAGAAATCTCCCAAAATGGGAGGAATTTCACTTTTTAAGGTATCCATGATCAACATATAAGATGTATTAACCTCAGAAAACTCCAAGATATATATATATATATATATATAAGGGAATCACCAAATACAACCCAGATGAATGTTTAAAATGTAACTAATAAAAATCTTGAGTCTCCAATGTAAATACCAAATAAAATATCAAAAGTGACACTATAACTATCCCAAATGTTAAAGATATTTATACATGTAATGGTTCACATAGTCCTACTATAAACCTGAAATAAGTTATATATACATATTGATAGAACAATAGTATAATCATTAAATAAAAAACAATGTCCCTTGTATACAAGTGGAGAAGCAGACAAGTTCTACACTGAGAAAACAACTCAAAAAAATGTTCCTAACAAGGAAATAATATGAAAAACTTCATCAATGATGTATTATCACGAAATAATGTTTTTCCCATATTGTAATATAATATTCACATCAATATTTGGGTACCCAAATATACATCCAACAAGTTATCCGCTCATACTGTAATGGAAAACCTCATGACCATACCACACTTTTTCATAAGCACCACTGTCACAACCTACACGCACACATTTGGGCCACCTATCACATCCTACTCACAAACACATGGGCCAAGACCAAATAACAGCTTTCCTACAACCACCTAACTCACTAACTATAACCTCATGCCAAAGGCACTATGAAAGCCAAACACATCTCATCCTGAAGACATATGAGAAAACACACCTCTCCTGTAAACACATGGATATTAAAACAACACCACAACATGTAGGAAGAGTATTGGGATACCAATTTCTAGAAGAGGGAGTAGGGAAGATACAATAACCATCCATTTTCCCCCATTGATATGTTGGGAGAAGTGACCCTCCCATGTAACAATGGGGGTGTTTAGCACATAGTGCTCAATTAGGATGGGGTGTGTATAGAAACAAAAATAAATATATGTGTATATATATATATATCAACCACTAAACCAATCCTATTGAGTTATAAATAATAATGACCCAGAAAAATAAATGTTATACTTCCTTTTAATGCATGTATCAGTATGAACGACGTCCACTTCCGTAATGATAAAATAAATATGATTAACATGAAACCATTTTGGAACTATTATGAATTTACCTATTATTAAATCCCTACACAAGCATCTTGAAACCACATCACACAACAAACCACATAAACAAGTCAAAAAAGGATGATACTATGATAAAAAAACCCAACTTCGCACTTCCACACCACTTAGCACCCATGCTATCAACTATAATTATAATTCTTCAAGGTCATTCTGCCCGGTCATTCCACTAAAAAAGAAAACCCCCAACACATTACCAAAACCTGAAACACATATCATTACAACAAGACTAGAAATATCCATTGTATAAAAATACCACACCCAATAACATAAGAATTTCACAAATCGATCCCACATCTCTATGGCTAAACCACAACCCATCTTTTCCATTATCAAACAATCTCTCAAACTAGGATTTCATTATAACACCTGTATAACCCAAACAACCATTTTCCTATCAACCCCAACACCGTAAAACCACACACATCACATAACCACACTAGAAGACAATTGTTATTAAAATTTAGAAATCACTGGTTATTTAGTTACACTTGATAATTCATGGTTTATCATAGAGAATGTTTGATCCTAAGGAATAAATTTGATGATCCTAATATATGTGGTTGACCAATTTCATAATCATGTGGCAATTCATAGAGTATCAGAAATATGTATTCACAAGACAAATAAGTTTAGAAATGGAGACCACCTATGACTATGATTTCCAAAAGGCATATGGAAAATAAAAATCACAGAATAAAATTAAGAAAAGAGAAACATGCATCGCTTTTCTCTATCCCATATATATTGATCTTTAACATATTCAATTATCAATGTTAATTTTTAATTAATCCATATTCATAGAGAAACATTCATATACCCACACTGTATGAGATAATGTTTAAGGATATGAATGAAAATGCCAACATAGAACAATAACTGATCAGAAACACCTCCTTGTTCCAAATTTGAGGGTTGCACAAGTAGTTAGAGACTCCAAGTTAAACTGAATCAAAAGTAAATGACACATAATAAGACTTTGTGGGGAATAAACTCTATATTCATACCAAGAGAAAATGGAAACACATGGAGAAGATATGATCTTAGTTTATAAGAGAAAATACTATATCAACAGAATGGATAGGGTTTAAAAGGCCATTAAAGTTGAATCATGATCAAGACTATAATGTTTGACTATTTTAAAGTCCACATGAGCATTATGAATATATGGTTCTTTTTTTATCTTTTAAAATGGAACTAAAATGTCTTAAATATGATACATAACAAATTTAATGAAAAATAAAATGTAAGGGGTGAAATTGAAAAAACTGGAAAAAACATGAAAGGAATCACTAATCGGTGAGTCACAAACACAAGACACCAACATGACTCACCAATATTAGAAACTTACATGAATCACTGATTCCACTCACTATTTCTACTCACTAATTCTTGACTCAATGATGTGAGTCACTGATTCACATCCTACAGATTCCCGACCTAATGATGCTAGACCTACCGACACCAGACAATCCTTTGGATGGCCTATCGACACCACTCACCGACACAACTCACTAATAGTGATTCATCAACACTAATCTTATATAGAACTCACCAATATTGAGTTACCGACATGAATAAATGATGCCACCTACAATTAAAAAACTGGAGAAATTGGTTAAATCTTGAAATGAGTCATCGTGACCTCCCAGAACTACTCAATCACTGGATTTTCACAATGGAATCGACCAGATAGGTTCATACAATTACATAAAAATTCTATCAAACAATTTTTTAACCTAATAATTAATAACCAAAACCAAACTAATATGTGTTCGAACAAATTTTTTTGATATATGTTTCATGGATCTTTCAATAATGTTAACACCACTACAACCATCACTGTTCTGTGACAAACCACCATGTGTTGTTCAAAAGCCGGAGGGAAATCACAACATCCAATAACAGCTCCTTTGAAATCTACTACCCGTCCGACCATAAGGCACACCACCCAAGAACAAAAAACCACGTTGTGTGAACATATGAATTAGATAGTCCCTTCATCCATGTCAAGATACTATTCATTATGGGTGGCAATGACTAACCTGCATGGGTTAAACCACATCTCAATTAATGCATCCTGATTAATAATTAGATCCTCCCATTTCACATGGAAAGAAATTATAACCCATTATAGAATAGGGAAAACCCCATGTCATAGAAAATTAGGTTCTATAAATACATCATAAAGAAATGAATTAAAGAAAAACTCAAAATAGATCAAGGTTATGGGAACACATCGATCATTATTTCTCCCAAGTACTCTCCTCGAGGCCACCATGCCTTCACAATATACAATCCAAGGGAATGGTATGTCCATGTATTAAATTCTCATGATCATACTGGATCTCCACAATCCATTCCATAAATGTTTCATCAACCTTGTTGTATTACACTCCCCAGATAATGATGTGGGATTCATCATGAATATATCAAATAATCTGTGAGACGTGGAAGAATCCATTGATCCTCTACAACTATAGAAGAAATACTAACTAGAATACCACTTCTCCAAATCACCCCAGCATCATAAGGGTCTAATGAAACTGTGTGAATGTTTACTCCCTTTATTGAATCTTCACTAACCACATTGAGTGGAAATATTCAAGAACAAGTTTTATCCATCGTTGAACTCTGAGGACCTCCCCCTGCGATCAACATATGAGTTTTTTTAGCCTTGTTCTAATTTCATCTTATCATGGAAATGCTAAACCATAACATTCATGATCTTTACTACCTCAATTCCAAGAACAGTTGTGTCCCTAACCATTATCCTGCAAAAAGGTGAACGACATTGTGTTATGTACAATGAATCAAATAAAGTCGTACCAATGGAAGAGTGATATCTATTATTTTAATAGAACTATAAAAACGTAAATGGTCATACTAAAGATCCAAAAAATTACTATGACATATATCGAAAACATGTCTTCCAATATCTCGTGGGTCCTCTATATCTTCCCATCCGTCAAAGGGTGAAAATCAGTGTTTTGGAATAACTGCTTTCCAAAAGCATGTTGCAATCCCTTCCAAGTTTGTGTGGTGAAATGTGAATCTCAGTCTGAGATGATGGATCTCAGAACTCTATGGTGTTGTGACACCTCATCCACATACTTCACAGACAAGTCATCCACTACGCCAGATTCCTTATTCACTAAGATGTAAGTCAATTTGGTCAATCGATCCACCACTACATAGATTGCATCACTTCCTTCATGATCCCTGTATTATCATATGACTAAATCCAATAATATGTCGTCACACACCCTCTCAGGGGAATCTAGGGGATATATAAAACTATCAAGATCAAATTTCTCCATATTCTCCTACTAGGAAAATATGATTTTTTTTCACAAACTCTTCCAACTCCAACTTCAATTAAAGGCAGGAAAACAGCTCTCTTAAGATATGATACATCATGAAAACATCTGGGTGTACCTCCAAGAGTGATTTATGAAACTCATGGAGATCTCCCTAATGCATCACCATTTGGAAAAATTACATCCCACAAAACAAAATTTGATTTGAACATCCTTCAACCATCCCTCTGATGCATCACCCTTGTCAACTCTATCATGTATCACCCCTTCCTCTATGTCTCCCCATTGAGACACCTCCACCATCTTTGTTAGAAAAGAATTCAACATCATCTGAAATAAACAATACATTACACCATCTATCCTTTCATCTTGGTGTAAGGATGCCAACTCCTCTATCACATTCTAATCATCCACTGATTCCCAAACTACCTCATTCCACTACATCATAATAAAGGAATCTTCCATTACATTCCCATTTTCTGAGGTGTTATAGATCACTAAATCTTAATCCTAGATAAAATACATCCAACTCCACTACCACAAGTTTAAATATCCTTGGTAAAATATATAACTCAATATATTTTGATATGTGAAGTCCAAAAAGAACTCCCCAGTGAGCTAATGTTTCTAAAACATTAACACGAATGCAACCACAACTAGCTCCAGATCATGGGTGGTGTAGTTAAATTCATGGGAATATAACTACGTAGACACAAAAGAGATCATTCCAAATATTATCATCATCACACATCCAAATCCTAGAGGATAAGAATCAAAAAACACATTGAATAACACCCCTTACATTGGAAACTGGAGCACTAGAGCATTGACCAAATTCCCTATCAGATAGTTGAATGTTAACAGAAACAGTTCAATCCAGACAAATCCCTAGTCTTTCCAATTCGATGTTTAAATTTGAGTTAAAACTCGAGATAAATTGGGTAATAATATTCGATAATATCCTATATGACCTAGAAAATTGTGATATTCTTCCACATTCTTGGGGAATGCCCAAAAATTAACTACAATGACCCTCGAAAGATTTAATACAACACACTTCTAATAAATAAAATTTCAAAGGATGTGCACCTCTTTTATTGAAAACGTTCTCTTGGAAAACATCCTATAAATCTGGTGGCATTGAAGAACATCCAAGATAGTCCTAAGATGACCAATGTTCTCTTACTCTAATTTTGTTCAGACCAGGATGTCGTCGTTGACCATGACGATGAACCTATCCACGAATTTGTCGAAGAAATAGTTCATGAGACTAATGAATATAACTGGTGAATTTGTAACACCGAACGATATGGACATGAATTTTATTTGACCATTTTTTCTCTTGAAATAAATCGTTGTAATTTATCTATCCTTCACCCTTAATTGGTGATATGCATACCACAGAACAATCCTTGAGATCTAAATTTCTCCACTAAATGGTAAAAAAATATCATTTATCCTCAGAATGGGGTAACAGTTCTTGAATGTCACTTGATTGATCCTTTGGTAGAATATGAACAACCTCAGACAACCATCTTACTTCTTGGAAAAACAAAAGGTAGAGCAGCTAATGGTGGCACCCTTGTTCAAATAATTCCATTCTTCATCAAATCATCAATTTGAATCCCCAGCTCCCACAACACTGAATGTTTCATCCGATAAAAAGCCTTCAAAATCGGATGAGCATCGGGATTTAAGTCTATACTAAGGTCAACAACATGTAATGGGGTAGAGTCAAAAACTCATTCGAAAACCATCCAAGAATACCCTAATACTACTAGGAACCTCTACCATCTCAAAGTCCACTAACTACTGTAACAGCTCATCCAACAAGGAATAAAGAGGCTTTGTATGTTGGCTACCCACCTGGTTACTCCTCTCACCAATTGAAGACAAATTATGTCCATCCATATATGAAAACAGGACAATCCTCTAGAAGAAATTGATTACACATGTATATAAAACAACCAATTGATTCCTATGATGACATAATATGGATGAATCTATTGAAATATGAGATCCCAGTGGGATTTATTTGTCACAAATATCAGTCTGCATCCCCCCAAAAACCAAACAAGATAGTCTAAATTTTAACTAGTGTACTCAACACCATGGGGATGGAAATAATTTCATTGTATACTCCCAAAAAATATTCTTGAGTGGGTGAATTGATATAGAGAAATGATCTGAAATCAAACAAATCAAATGCAATATTACTAAAAAAACGGATCATACATTATATGATCTCTGACGGAGCTATAGAAACTACCTCTATGGCATAAAAATGAAAACGCCCAGATACTATACCCCACTACTATAAGTTGTCTGCCCAACAATGACTAGGTATAGGACCATAATGAATTATTTGAGGTTACCTCTACCTACACCACCTCTCATTAGTAGAGCAGGAGCCTACTATCCCTACTACTAGAACAACCAATCTAGAAACAGTTATTGTGGTAGGCTATGAACCTGACCACCTCCACCGTAATGATCATGAACTGTGAACTAAATCTAAAGGTTCCCACAAAATGCTAATGATAAACCTATACGTCCCAATAACAAATGAAAAAGTGATGATATAGAGTCATAATCTAGAACCGTTGAGGTTGAATCCCAAATATATGAATCCTAGAAGGCCCTAGTGCTTGAGACCTCGTACTTATAGTCTTTCCCTTCAAAGATCTGGTCTTACGAACATCTCGTATTAAAACCACCTCAAAATTGCATTATATAAACTACCAAATCCTTGTTCTATACATCTATGTATATCATTAATGTCAAGGGAGTAACTATGTAATTGATAGAAGCATAGAGTTCTTCTTATAAGAATGTCACCCAAGACTGCTCATCCGTAAAGAGATCTAAATCCAAGAAAATGAGATCCTTAAACAAGATCACCAACTCCTATACCATAATCACCCATGTGTAAGAGATATTATATCCTACCTATTGTATTCCTTCATCATTAATGAATGGAATTATTCCTATAACTACTTCTCAAAATCAACCCACAAAACATTGGTATCCTCCCTCTCCTTGAGTAAAAGAGTCCACCACTGATGTCTAGTTCCCTTCATCAGGATCACCACTAAAATACACAATATTCTATCAGAGAACATATCAATCTAAAATTGATCACTAACTCCTTTTAATAAAACTTTTTCTATGTATATGAAACACTACTTTCATACATCCCCAAACTCTACCATTTGAAGGCACAGATAGTATTCTTCCACAAATCATCTTCATCTACTCAGTCAACCCTCCATCGATTGACTAGGTTAGTATGTTAAGCCTCCACTTCCTTTACCATAAATAGAAGTCAACTGGGTGCCCTAACTAAATGATAAATAACAAACTCCAACACTTGAGTACTATAGAATATTCATTTAGGGTTCATTTTAACTCATTATCTATTTAAATTTCTCAAAACATCCAAATTCAAATAGGAACTGAAATCATTATGAAACTTGTATCCTTCCAAGGGTATTTACCCTACAAATTTTGTAGCCTCACTTGAGCATTTGATAAGCTTAGAGTCTTTTCATCAGATCACAGGGGGAATCCCATGTACTAGTTGGTCTTACCTATCCTATGTCACACACCAAGTTCACCTTAAATTATTTCCCAACCAACTAATGGAATCCTCACTGTTCCAAACTCCAAACTCCATCATATCTCTCAACCTCCCTTAATACAATTTTTTAGAACCCCCTCCAAATATAGATGGAACTCATTAGCTAGAAATAGGGAATATAGTTAATGACCATGAGTCACACCTCTTATATGCCTTGGGGTGCAGACTAGAACCAAGTGTATATGAAGTTCCCAAATGGGAGGTATAACTGATTTTATTGTAACCGTGATCAGGACATAAGATGTATCGACCAGAAATAACTCTAACAATAATATATATATATATAAAAATATAAAACAAACTCCCACCCATATTTATGTTTATAATGTAACTAATACAAAATCAAGAGTATATAATGTAAATAACAAAATAAAACTAAGAAGAAACACTACAATTATCCCCAAAATCTAGGCTAGTAATTCCTATAATGCTCAATATAGTCCTCATGGAAACCGAAATATAATTTTATATATGTAGTGAGAGGATACAAGTATACTCGGTAGGGAAAAACATAATTCTATCATGCACAAGTGGAGAATCATACAAATTCCACCGTGTGAAAATAGATAAAATCAAAAGCACCTAACAAAGAAATACTAGTCATCCCAAACTCACCAAGGCATGATCACCAATTAATATATTTCATGGAATATATTATAATAATAACATTATTATTTGGGTACTCCACACCATTGTCCACTAGTTAACTTCTTTTAACCTAACAGAAAACGTATTGATTCTACCATGCTCTTCCTCATGCCCCTCTGTCAAAAACATCATGCACAGTCCTTGGAAACATACAACATCTCTTCTACAAACACCTAGGCAAGACCACATCACATATTGCCTACAAACATCAATTCCAAAAACCAAAGCCTCAACCCAAAGATAACTGGGAAAGCAGAATACATCGCATCCCCAAGACACGTGGGCAATCACACCTCACACACAGACACCTAGTCTAAAACGATTACAAAAACCTGCCTGAAGTGTCTAGGGATATCAATTCCTAGGAGAGGGACCATGGAAGAGCCCATAACTATCCATCCGTCCTCCAACCATTATGTTGGTAAACCTCACCCCCCCGTAACTATGGCAGTGTTTATAAAATAGTACACAACTAGGGTGACATGAATATAGAAACATGAGGAACTAAATATATATAAATATAGATTAAAACTAATAAACCCAACCTATGGGGTTTCTAAATATCAACCATCCCACAAATCTACCTTGGATGCTAGCTCTAAATATATGTATCAACACAAATGATGGTCACATCATAATGATAAAATAAATCATTTAACATCTAATAATTTTGACTCTATTAAGCATTTACCATATAATACATCCCTACCCAGGCAAATAAGAAACGTCATCACACAACCAATCACACAACCATGTCTAAATATGAAGGAAAAATGATTAATATAACCTACATCACGCTTCCTTCCCAGTTAGCCCCCAATCCCACCACTTCCATTTTCATTCTTCTTGGTCAAGCCACCCTGTCCTTCCTCTCAACAAGGAAACCCCCGACGCCTATCCATATCCCGAAACACATATCACAAGTCCTAAACTAGAAATCCTAACTATTAAACGACACCACACCCAATAACATATAAAATACACAACCTGATCATATTTCCCCATTCTCAACCACTTCCCATCCATTCCATAATCATACAATCTATCAACACGAGATTCCATTACACCGCATGTATAACCCCAAAAATAGGCATGATCTCAACCCCATCACCACAAAAACCACAAATGAAAAAAGACACACAGATCACACATCCACACCAATAGGGAATGGTGTATTAATATTTAGAAAACATTGGTTCTTTAATTCAAATTGAAAATTCAGTGGTTATCATAGAGCATGTTCGATCCTAAGCCGTACATTTATTAAACCTAATATACATGGTTAAAAAATTGCATAATCATGTGGTCATTCATGGAGTATGAAAAATAACTATTAACAAGCCATATAAGTGAAGAAATAGATACTACCAACAACTGTTCTTTTTAGAAGGCATATAACCAATACATATCAAAATATCAATAACAGAAAAAGAAAAACATGCACAATTTTCCCTATCCGCTGTATATTTGAATTATAATAGATTAAATTACCTTTTTAATTTGTAATTATTCCATATTTATAGGGAAAAATTCATTTATCCACCCCCATGATACATAGTTAGGAGAGATGAAGGTAAATCCCTACCTGGAATAATAGTTGATCAGAAACTCTTCCTTGTACCAAAAGACCGGGTCGTAGAAGAATTAGAGGATTCCATGTAAAACTAAATCCAAAAGACACAACACAACATATCACATGAATGAGAAGAAAGGATTTGGGAAAACAATGAGAAAACTAAAAAAAATGAACGATGAAAAAATATATGATTAGAAGTGAAAAATCCAATATCAATGGATGGGAGACGTTTCCAAAGGCCATTAAAGTATGATCATGATCAAAAATATTCATTTTTAATATTTTAATGTCTCCCAGAGCCTTGGGAATTTATGATATGACCAATAACCTTTTAAATGGATTTATATTATCTTAAAATGATAGATGATCCATTTAATTTCAAATAAAACATAATAGTGGAGAAACATGAAAAACTACAAAAAACTATAAATGACTCACGGATGGGTGAGTCACTGAGATGAGTCACCAATGTGAATCATGGACATGAGTCACTGACATGACTTGCCAACATGATTCTCTGATAAAAATCACCAATTCCACACTTTGACGCCACTCGCCGACACCAGACTCACCGACATGAGTCTGAGATGCTCAACCTATATGCTCCGAACGTATCGATGACCATCCGACCAATGCTCGAACTACTGATGCCTGACCTAATAATGCATGAAAACTTGTTGACCGACCTAGTAACGCCACTCATAAATAGTGATTTAATAATTCCACTCATCTATGTCACACATTTACTATGAGTACCTGACGGGACTAACCGACGCCACCTACTATTGGAAAATTGGAAAAAAACTAGCTAACTCTTGAAATGAGTCACTATGACTCTCAGAACATCTCAAAAACAATATTTTTCACAAAGAAATTTTAAAAAGATACAAACCATTACATAAATATAAGTGGGACGAATTACTTAAGAACAATCATGGATTCATATATATAATACAGAAATAAAATGATTTAACATTAATGTATTTTGTAATCTACGGTATGAAATTTATAAAGGAATGGAAAACATCATTCAATTTCAATGAAATTTCTCATCCAATAGCATTAAAAATGAAAAAGGAGTCCTAAATGTATGAAATGATTTAATAAAAGAACATTGGATCCATATATGATGATATATTGATAGAATCTATTTACTAATATGGATGGTTTAATTTTATAAAGATACATTTTGTACCATAGGTACCTAATCCAAAGAAATAATTATTAAATGAATCACATATGCTGAATTACATGAATCAAAATGGTATCATAATGATGTATTGCAGCCTAAGGGACCATTTTATAGGAAATCATTATGTAGTAAACTATTGAAAATTTATCATGATGATTTAAATTCCATGGAGTAAAAGTAAATATGTAGTCCTAGAAGTGTGTTATATACCCTCTCGCTATAATAATGTTTTTAGGGGACAATATTATTATGTAATTTTCACTAGACTACATAAACCATCTATTAATAATAAATCTATATGGATGACTATGGATTTACTTAATTAATATACAAACATTACAGTAATTATAGGGCATATACTTCTTGAAATCTTGTGAGATTATATATAAATTATGTCATATGTATTCACAATTCAATTATATATATTGTATCTGATCATGACCCTCGATTAAAAACATTATTTAAGAGTAATCTTTAAAAATCCTCAAACACCAAGGTAAATTTGAGCACTAGATATCATCCCAAATTAGATTTTCATTTTAGAATGACTATCCAAACCATAGATTCATGTTGTTGTCATTATCACATGAATTCAAAGGAACCTGGGACCATTACCTACCATTGTTGGAATTTGAGTACAAAAGTATATTTTATTATCTTATACAAATTTCACCTTATGTATCCTTTTTATAGGAAATGTTATCATAATCCAATATGGATTATATAATTTTGGGGAAAATAGGCTAGTTAGTTAAATACTCATTGAGTATATAATTGATATGTTAAGAGATGTTATGAAATTTATTAAGAAAACTCAGTGTATTTAGAAATACTATTATATTAATCAAATAATGGTTTTGAAATTCAATTTGGTTATAATTTATTATTTAATGTATCACTATGATATAGAATTATATGGTTTTGTGAGAATAATAATCTATGTGAAATGTTCGTGGGACCTTTTGAAATCTTAGTGGGAATCTGAGTTCATGATTTTCATATTATTATGCCACATAAAATATAATTAAATTAAAAAAAAATTTGTATTTCAATATCAATATGTACATGCTAGACATAATAAAAACACTCATTAATGTGTAAATATAATAGAATCCTAACATTACTTATAATAATAAGCATGTATTGATTTTAGAAAATAGAATATAATAACTTTTGAATTGAATAAAACTTCTAGTAAAATTAATCTGGAAGAATCACATGTTTGAGGATGAAATTTGGGAAAATAAAGAGAAAAAAACGATGAAACACCAATATTTTCTTTTGGGAAGACATGTATGGTGAATTTTAAAGGTGAAATTATTTAATGTAGGTGAGAATGTAAGACCTAATATTCATATATATATGATTTAATCAATGTACTTCTAAAACTATTTCTCAACAAAAATTCTATTACATTTATATTATAGTACATCATAAAGGTAATAAATCATATATTAATAAATATTATCCAAAATATGATAAAATTAAAAAAAATTCTATATTTGGAATATCAAAATTAGATTAATGTGAATTTAAGAGTTCTAATTTTGTTTTATAATATATTAGTTTTTTAAACCATGAATCAAAAACTTTTTCCTGAATATGAAAAAAAATTCAGCCATGATTTATTAAAAAATTAATTGGAAGTATAATAATAAAAAAATGTAATATATATGATGTATATTTTTAATAAAATCACTTTTCCTATATATTTTTTAAAGGTAGAAACAGATAATATAATATTTCTATATTGAATAATATTATCTGTATTTCATTTTTTAATTTTGAAAATAGATATTATATTAAATGGGTCAATATATTCATATTTTTTGACAAATAATTTCCATGATAAATATTTAGTCAGGGTTACTTAGGTTAATAATAGGAAAATTATTGTTCCACAATTATTGTTAAGTTAATCAAAATCTACCTTATATAAGATAATTGATAAGCTAATCTATCCACATCACCAAATTTTATTTCCTTACATTACTCAATGAATATCCCTTATAAATCAGTCATTCCCCATCATATAAAATTCAATTTCCATGTAAAATTACCTCTTTTTCTTGTATAAATTGATCTCAACTATTCTATCGTTGAACCCCACAAGACAGGTACATTAATTTTTATTAATATCTCAATTTACCTCTCTTAGAATCCTATGAAATTTTTTAATCACGTTTTTACATTGACATTACCCAAAGCTTAAATTTACAATGAATATACCAAGAGAAAAATCAAACATTCAATGTGTGTATAGCTACTCCCTTAAAATTAATTTGATTATCTTTCTCATCAAAGAAAATTCTTTCAACACTAATATAATTTAATAGTTATCAATAGTATATATAAACATTATTATTATGTTTTATTTATAATTTTAAAATTTCCTCCCGTCCATTCAAAAAATGAAAATATTTCTGATGTTACACAAATAATACCACCTCTAATAAAATAACTACTGATTTCACATTCATGATTCATAACTTTGAAATAATGTAATAAAATTACGATTTTATAATTCAATATTGTAAATATATTCATTTGGAATAAAATGTGTAGGAATTATGAAATTATTATGAAATTCGGAAGATAATGATAAACATTATAAAACATTTCTAAAATAATTAATGGTAGTAATATATAATCAAGAAAATAAATAATAGATATCTTAGGAATGTATAATGAATGATTGTATATAAAGTGTACAAAAGCTAATAAATATTAATAATTATCTTTAATGTGTTATTAATTATTATATATTTATTGTAATTATGTTTAATGAAATCTCATGGAAGTTAAAATTAAAGTTAATGGGTTCTTATCTCCATTTATTTTCATCGTGACATATTTCATAATCACCATCATTTTTATTTTATGTGTTATATTAGTTTACATTTTAATATTATATTTTAAGTGTATCCTAATGTATCGAATAATTTTTTAAAAACTTTATCTTAAAAATAGAATTTATTCTAAACTTATTGAATCATTTGGAGTTCATAACAAATTTCTTCCTTGATTTTTTCAATTATTACCATTTTTCATCCAAATAAGAAATATATTTTTTATAAAATCTTATTACTTTGTTAACAACTGATAACTATTTCATATCACAATTTACCTCTATAAGAAATATTAATTCTCAAATATTCATTTATCAAAGAACATCATAAAACAATTGTACTATAAATTTGTTATGGTTTCGTAACAATTGAATCTCATATATATACAAACAAGTGGATAATGTCTTCAGTTCAGATGATCCATGGTTTAATGTCCCTAATAAATTATTTTTTATGTAATATATTATCCCTTATTCACTGGACAATGAATGGGATACTTGGAAACCTATATTGGAACAACATGTGGATATGCATGGGAAATTTTCCATGCTTCTTTAGAAACCATAATGAAGGGTCTTTCCCTATTAGAATCCATAATCAATGACATAATCCACTTCACTACCTTTATATATTTTATTTTATATGTTAATATTCTACTTCTTTTGGAATAATCTTATTTTTGGATACTCACATATTTATTATATTATTTTCTTAAATTGGTAAATATTGGTAATCTATATGTATGTTATTTATTTATAGATAAATATTGAGTACACAACCATGATTAAGTATGAGGTTCCATAGAAAATATAGAGATACATTCTTATACATTATTTTATTTTCTTAATGAAATGTAATTATTTTAAGTGGTCAGTGGAATATTGTATTATATATCCCCATGTTGAATTAATAAGACTCATGAGAAATATTAATTTCTGTATTTGGTTTATGAAAAATATTGGCTTTCCAATGGTATTAATAGAAAATATGATTTATTGTAGGTGTAATTTAGATTTTGTATGATATTATATAAGAGGAAATTCAATATGATTTCTTATATTATACATTTCATTAGTATGAAATTTGATATAGTTTTCCATATCATTATTTATACAATTATGACATCAAAGGATTTACTTAATGCTAATATGATCAATTATATGGCAGCATTTAATTGAATAATTTATAATACATTTATTTATTTATTGCTTATTTTTTGTAACCATCAATATTAACAACACCTTTTACTAATATTTCCTCATCCCTTTATATTATTTGACGTTTCCTTGGTAATCCATTATTATTACAAAATAAGATATATAAATGTTCTAAGAGAAACAAAAAATATTCATGTATTTAGTTGATGAATCGTTTTTTGTAAATAAAATGTTTTATTCATTTATATAACTATTTCAGGAGGCTTCAAAAGTACTAGATCATATAAAATGTGATCTATAAGTGTTATAACATTATGATAAAATATCATGCGGATCAATTATACTATTATTTGGTCTGACATATATGAATTCATATATTAGACATCATAATCCATTTTTCAACTTGTCATCATTAAATAATATTAGACTAATAAAATATTATTTAAATATAAATTGAAATATTGGTGCTTCACTCTCTCACTAATGCTGTTAGAATTTCATACCCAATTTTTTTTTAAAAAACATTTTATAATTAAGTCTCTATTGTTAAAAGCTTGTTAATGGAAAATAGGTGTAGTAACATATTTTTGGATCATTATACAATGTTATTTGAAGAATGGGTGAGAATTGTGATAGATTTTTGTTCAGTCCTGAATATTTTTTTCAATGACATTTTCCAATAAGAATTTTGTGACCTAATTCTTCATTATTATATTACATGGATAAATCAATAGAAGTAGGATTATCCATTTTCTTATAATTGATTTATAATTATATATATTGGGTATAATTCTCCATAACATAAAAAATGTATAATAAAATGATTTATATCTTTGGTTTCAGAATCATTCATTTTGAGGATATTTTTTGTTTAGAGCTTTATAGAGTATGTAAAATCTCTTACACCTAAAACCCTTATAAAAATGTGGACTCCCCCAATTAGTTGAAATTTGATTAAAAATAGGATTCTTATGTATATATTTCTATTTTTTTCATGAAAGACATACATTATCCATTAGTAGATTCATTTACATAAATATGAAATTCATAATAACCCATACTCATCTTGATCCCCTGTGAACGATATTTATAAAACAATCATGATATAAAATCTCTTCAAGGGATATATAAATAACGGAAACCTATAAATCAATTTTAAAATAAATATAAACCATAATATGGTTTTTCTATAAAAATAATAATTTTCTAAGAACAAACTATTCATTAATATACACATGAAATAATCAAAATGCCCAATGTTTCTTAAATCATATTATAACAAATAATAAATAATAAATATTAATTCCTTAAATCATTACCATAAAAATACTTTTAACATTATATTTTTCTAAACATTACATTAAACAATAAACTAGTTCTTTATATTTTGAAATCAATATTATTACAGGAAAATATTTTTTAAAAATTGTGAAAACATGTATGAAATATGAGGGGTGTTAATTTTATTATTGAAATGCTTAATAGTATAATTACAGCATTATCTTGGTAGTATAATATATCAATTGAATATGCTACATCATACATGTAACTTATTTAAATATTGACTCCAACAAATTTCCCAATGAAGTAACATTAATCATATAATTCTTTAACTTCATATGAGTAATTTTCTTCATCCACATTCTTTTAGGATGAAATTATATCACATAAACTTTATCTCTTTATGCAATTCTTTGGATGTATTTAACTGACCTAATATCCATATAATGGACATGATCACATAATGGTATGGATTTTCATCCCATTACTATATTCATCAATAATTTTCAAGAGTCATGTTATAAAATTAAAACATGTATTACTTAGACAATAATATATTATTAAAAACCAAAAAACAAAACCATGTTCAACTATAAAAAAACAAATTTTAAAAGAAACAATTTTTTATGAAAATATTTTAAATTTAAATATGTATTTAAAAAATAGATAAGTAGATTATTTTAAAATACAATGAATTGTTTTGAGAAATATTGATAATGAATAAATGATATTATGGAAGGAAAATTCATTCATATCTTATATTAAAGAAATATTCTGTTTATACAATTTTAAAATGAGTAAAATGTTGTACCAATAAAAAACTAAAATGAATATTTATTAAATTGTGTAAAATATTGTGAAATTTGGATGAATGTTAATTTTATATTTACTATATAATAAATAAAAACGTTTTTAAATTAATTACAATAACATTGACATAGTGGATGATTATTTTATTGAAATGCATTAAAATATGCTTTTAATCAAATATACCATCCACTTTTGTAAATATTGAATGAAAATATAATTGAATGAGAGAACACAAAAAGGACTTGTAATGAACATTAATATTAGTACATGAATTATATAAGACTTACATATAGCATTATATACACAAAAAATGGAATCATGTGGTGAACAAAGAATGTTCTTTAATAAATAGAAGTTGTGACAAAAAATCCATTACCAAAAGTCAGATTCGCCACCCATAATTTTTAATTGCTCTTGATGGGAAAAACTCATTTGGAATAAAAATTAAAAATTCCATGATAGATTTTGGTTAGACTATAACTTAAAATACATTGGGAGGATTATTGGAAAGCTACATGGTATGATCTTATTTGGTATAAATTCCTCTTGAGGTTTCACGGTGAGAAGATATGTGTCCTTTAATAATTTGTTTGGTGGAAATATGGTAACTAAAGTAAATATTAATATATAATATGTGTATAACTCATTTATTATGGGTAAAAAGTCCTCTTTTATCTTATATAGGTACTAAAAGTTTGAAATAGATTCAACCAATAAGTTTTAGACATGTTGAATAATAATCTATATCAATTTCCATTTGATTAACCTCCTCGTTAACTCAGTTCACCGTAAAATTTATATCAATATTTTCAATCTCAAAGGATTTTTAAATAAATTCAATGACTTACAAGTGAAATATAAATGGGAAATTCATGATATAGTTTATTTTTTATCCTCGAATAGTGTTAAGACAATTTTATTTATATTATAAGGATTTCAAAATGATATGTTAACATTAAATTATATTTAAATTCATTTTCATGTAAATTCAAATAATCTAACACTAATGTAATCAAGATAACAACATAATAATAATAATAATAGTCTTGAAAAAAATACCCTTAATAATTTTCCATAATGTTCAAGTAATATAATAATTCAATAAAAATATCTCAATTTTATTATTTTTAAAAATAATTACATTATTTTTCTGATGTTTGTTCAAGCATTTCATAGGTATTCCATAAAAATTTTGGCTAATGATTCCAAGAATAAAATTTTAAATAACTTACTATAATTAATATAGTTTATTCATTAACAAATTTATCATCAATATTTCTTCATATATTAAATTTAACTATATGCATGTCTTAAAAACAAATATGTGAGAGGGAGTCCAATGTTTCAAAATTATAATTAATAAAATAATGTAATTATTGTAATCAATGTAATGTGGTTCCAAATTTCAATATTTTTGAATATATGTTTTTTTTTTCAAAAGATAGTCATCAAATGAAAAAAATGAGTCAGATTAATTTTTTTCCCTTATACCATAGTATAACCACATTTATCCCATTATACCCTTTATTGTGGTGTGAAACATTTTACCAATGTTAATATTCATTCTGAATAAGAAATTTAATATATCTTATTATGTAATTTTAATACACTGATTATCAATATATAACCTTTTGAAATTGTTTTATTTCAAAATTTGGAATAAATTAATTTTAGAATAAGTGGGCGGAACATAAATAAAAATAATATTTAAAAAATAACTATTTTAAAACTAGAAATGATTTTAAACCCAAATCATGTTTAATGTGGATTCCCATGAAAGTAATTATGTTATATTTAATAAAATTATTCTTATATTCCTTTAAAGAAATACAAAAATAGAATAGAACATTGAAATTACATTGATTTCATGTATATAAATGATGGTTTTTTTGAAAAATCTTCTTTTTTCACTATACACATAAAAAATATCCTTCTCAGAAAAAAAATCACAAAAAATTACCTTTTTTATACTGATATGATGATTGAGAACATTATTTCAATTTTTAATAATAAAATTAATAATAATGGTTGAAATTAATCATAATATCTGGGTTCAATATGCAATAAATTCCATTTTTAATGGAAACATGTTTTTGATGTATAAAGTGAATTTATACTCATTACCTATCTGAAAACTACCACTAAATGAATATAATTTTATTTAATATATAATATCTAAATTTTATTAAAATCATTCTTATGTAATTATTAGCTTATTTTAAATTAATTAAATTAAATTGTCGTCAAAAATTAGTTTTCATAAATATATATCTTTTGATTTCATATGATCATATTGAAAAATGAGTTCTAAAATTCTAGAAGTTAATAAGTATAATTTAATTAGATAAAATGATACTACAAGTATATTTCATAATGTTCATACTCTTTTTTCCATTAAAAAATATCAAATATGTTATAATGATAGAATTTGAATATTAATATATTTCTCATATACTGAAATTCATTTTAATGTTGGTATTTCGTGTTGTGCACAAAATATTAAATAGTATTATTTAAAAAAAAATGTGTGTCACATTTCCACAATTAAATATCTATAAGAATACATAGACTATTGCGTGTAACATTCCACATAATAATGAATTGACTTGAGAAATTCTTTCACAATTGAGATAGATATTTTATGGAAATAAATGTATTTTATTTAATTCCCCTTAAGAAGGGAATTTTTTCCATAGTTTGTGTTAAATAATTTTCTAAATATATCTCATCTATTATAATATGTGATGAATATTCTAAGAGAATATTTCTTATGTGAAACAATAAAATTAATATTTAATGGTTAAAAAGATCTATAATTGTATATGTTTATTCCTATTATTTCAAAAAAATTAACAGAAACAAAAAAATGATAAAATTTCTAGGGTAATATAGAATATCAATAAATACTAAATTAGTCTCTAAATATTAAAAAATAGTAGCCAAAGATAAAATAAAATATTTTCATGAATAACTATCTGTAAAAGTCATCAAAATGTGTCACATCAGAACCAAATCCCATTGCTTAGATTTATTTGATCACATACTCTTTAAATATAAAAATAACATTTATCTTTGGATACATCAATTCATCGTTAAAGGAACATATGATGAATTCTTATAACCAAATCATATAAAATCCAAAACATGTTAACTTTCTTTTTGATATCCTAAAACTAAATAAATCCTTAATTATATCAAACATGCTTTGAATATTTAATCCCAACATTATATATCACATAAAATCTTACCTTTGCCAATAATATTTCCGTTAAAATTAATTGTATAATTTAAAAATTATATTAAACCTAATACAAAATTACATTAATTTTATAGTAACAAAATCAATTTTAAATATCATTATTATCCATATGAATAATTATATGTTCCCAAAATCTAGTAACCTTTTTATACGAATTAACAATAATTACATCTTCATAAATAATCATCTTATCCCCAAATATTATCAATGACATTCAAATTATGTCCAAAAAATGAAATATAATTCTTCATAAATTATTCTTTTAACTAAAAAAGGTAAACTAATGGTTTGAATATATATATAATATTTATTAAAACTCAGTTAATTTATCCCAAAGTACACACTTTACATAATACATCCAAAAAGGGTTTCATAAAATCAAACATATGATCACCGTTAAAATTAGTAACCCATGATAGCATCATAAACTATTAAAATATCATCATTATCCAAACCTATAGAGATAGAAAACATTATTTTGATTGCAACTATAATTTCCAATAAAATAATAAACCCATAACTATAAGATTTATTAAAGTGTTTTAATTTTTTAAATTTTGAGGACATTTGTGATTTTACAGTTTTAAATTATTAATAAAAACAATTATATATCAAACCCTTATAAAACATATTTCATGCATAAACTCAATGTCCATTATTTCAACAAAAAGAGAATTCTTCTGTTTTCAAAGATATTATATTCATGAAAAACACAATTCGTTAAAGACCAATTTTTTTATATAGAGATAGAATTAATAATAGATCTTATTCCACATTTGGTCCTCCGAATCAAATACAATTTTGGAAAGAGAACAAAAACATCGTTATATAATTTTAAAATAAATGTAATATATCAATCCATTTTATATTACTTAAATTCCATAAATTTGACTTCATTCAAAATTAATAATATTTTTAGGAAGAAATACTAATTTACTAACATATGAAATATAAATCATGCCCCTATATTTTCATTAATTTATTTGATAAATCATTAATTATTAATAATAAATAATGGATTATTTATGATGAAAAAAATAATTTCACCATAAAGAGATCATAAACCTTCAATTAAATAATATAGTCATTATTTTTCATATTAATTTAAAATATTTCAAGGAAAACCCTTTTGAAATCAAAGATAAACATGTAAAAAATTATGACATCATATATGCATCATGGAGGTATATAACATGATAAATCAAGGATTCTAATAAGAGTAACTTATATTATATTACTCTACCACTCCATATTAGTAACTTATTTTATGTAATTGCCATACACTTTTCCTATATAGTGACATACATTTTTTAAATATAAAACTTTTTAAGTTAAATGGACTCCCTGAAACTACATAAAGGACTAATCCACCAAAGTTAACTCAGATACATTACTTTTTCCCTTGGAAGGACATGATGGAACCACCCTTTATATAATATAAAAAATCATTTAAGGGATTGGTTCACTCTCTATTCCCAAACTCATTAATAATTACCAATTATCATATATTAAAATAATAAAAAATTACATCATAAATAAAAAAATCCATTGGAATTACATCACATAATCAAAAACATTTTATATTATCTCATAATAATAATAAGAAATATCATTTTACTTTGAAAATATATAAAAACTAAAAAAATCTACAAAATAGGGAAGTATATTTTTTTAAAACCTTGAGTGCTCAATGATGTTTCTTTATAATGATTAATGTATATAATAGAAGTCATATTCATTCATGTTGTACATGTTAAAAATCAATATTTAGTTACTTTACAAATATATATCAAAAGTTAACCATGTTGAAAACATTTAAAACATTCAGTTTATGTCATTTATTAAGAAATTTAAAATTAATTCAATGTTAAATTTATATGCAATTAATGAATAAATAATATAAATTTACAAATCATTTAGAACTATATTGATATGAATAAAAAATATATAAAATTCATACTATAAAACATCGATTTAATGAGAAATTATACTTCGACATGGGGAAAATTTTGAAAAAAATTTCATTGAAAGAATAATGTTTAAAAGGATTAATTAACCAATAGAATATAATTAAATGAATTATAAAATAATTCAAAATGGAATTAAATAAACCAATAATATAGAAATATGGTATAATCATGGAATGATCATAATGAATGTAATCTAATATGGTAAATCCCTTTCCTCATTCCCAACTCACATCATATATTATTTAAGTCCTCCAAATTGTAAAACCTCTCTTAGTGTAAACATTATATATTATGGGATGAACTTTTTTGTGATACCATGAACCCCAAGAGATGGTGAATATTTTTAAGAAGGTATTTTTATATATATCTCATTACTGAACTATATTGAGAAGTATTAGGAAGATATGGGAGGATATACTTTTTTATATGTGAGGTGGGTTGAAATAGGTTAAATATATGAAATATTAATATTTAATATTATTCTAACTCATGTAATACCCATCAAAGGGTCCATATAATTGATAATAATGACACTATGGTTGAAATAATATCAACCAATAATATTAACATAATAATAAAGATAATTTTAAACAATGTATTTTGGTTTAACCCCATCATTAACCCTTTAAAAATTAAACTTTGTAATAAATATTAAATATATTAAGGTCATGAATGTATATTTAGAAATGAAAGTTGAAAAAACATGGAATGTTCACTATATAACTGAGAATTTACATTCCACTGGTTGTATGAAATTATTTTTTTATTGATTTAATAATAATTTTTAATATTTATAACCATTAAATTTCATTTTCTAGATTATTAATAAAATTTGACATTAATGTATAATAGAAAAAAATATTATTAAAATATAAAAACATTAATAACACACCCTTTATAATTAAAGAATTATTTTTTGGAATATATTTATTTATATAAATAATATTACTTTTATTGATTATTATATCAGTTACATAATATTTCCACTCCATTATCAAATTCAGTGTTGGTGTTACATAAATGTTATCAGAGATATAAGTATTTTTTCATGAATTTTTTCATCATATTTCATTCACATATTATTCATATCCATATATATATCGTGACGACATTATATTTGAGAGAAAGTAAATTTTTTTAATTATTAATTATTTAAAATAAAATAAGTTATTATATAAAAGAAACGTTCCATGAAAATGACACATTTTGTAAGATAAGATTATCTTGGTGAATATAAATTCATCCCATGAAATAAGAAAAAGTTTTTCATTGATATATAAATATTATCACATATTTATGTCCTCATTTAACCGTTTTTATTATTTACTATGGTGATAAACTTTTGACGATGGTAACTATCTATTATGATAAAAAATAAAATAGATCCTATTAAATATTATGAATAAAATGACTCCATGTGTGGAAACCATTTTATAATATTTAGTTTCCATTGTTGGAATATAATTATTATAATAAAAATATACATAATGTAATAAAAATATCTTCGTAAATGATATATGTTTTGGACTAAAAATATTTTTTCAATATCTTGTATAATTATGATTCTTAATGATTTAATTTGATTATTTTTAATTTAGTGAATCATATGTGACTTAAAAAACCAAATAGAACATTGAAATTAATTTTATTAATATTAATGAAATGAATGATTTTTTTAAAATCAATATTTTTCCATATCAAATGAAAAATCATTATATTTAAAAAAATCCCAAACATGTATCCTTAAATTATTATGACATAATGATTTAAACAAATTAGGTACATTCTATAGAATAAAATTTTATAAACTGGCACATATATATATCATATAAATGAAAAAATGAAATAAAAACCATTATTGAAGAAAATATATGTTTAAAGAATAAAATGAATTTATAACAATTATTTTATAATAATGATGATTTGATGAATTTTATTTTTTAAAATATATGATCTATAAATTTCATTAAAACCATTAATATTTAGTGGTTAAGATAATTTACATTAAAAAATTACACTGATCACGTAAATCTATTTTATTTAAAATAACTCTTGTAATAATATATAATGGTTTTAAATATTGGATTGTTATTTCCAATGAAATAATACCCACATTTTTATTAAAGAACAAATAACTATATATATATATATATATATATTTCAGTGCATATACTATAGCTATTACCATCTAAATCAACAACACTGTTATAATAATCATATTTAAATAATAATATTCTAATAGTATAATGAATTTTTGTATTAACTATGTATTGGATATGGTGAAGTCAATTAAATATATTATTATTTAGTAATTAATGTCTGAGGGTGACACATAGACAACCCCAATGAATGTTTCCCCTATAAATTTTAATTTTATTATATCAAAATAAATTTATCAAAACATAGCAGTAAAATTATATATTTATTTTATCATAAAAATTAATTTCTAGGTCATTCCCATGAAGAAATTATTTCCAAAAATTATTTTGCAATTATGAATCATAATTTCAAATTAGTTTCTAAAATTGTATCTTTAATGATTAGTGTAAATATCTAGAAATACAATGATATATTTTATTAATTATTTTACATAAAATATATTTATTTTAAATAAATATAAAAACATAATTTCTTTTTATATTATATCTAAAAATTAATACATAATTTGTTCATTGATTAATTTAAATTTCCATAAAATATATTATTCAAATAATTGAACACTCTAGATGAATTTTTCTACTATGAAGCACCAAAATTATATTTATAACTGATCAATTGATCTCTATAAGGATGCATTTTTATAACCATTGTATATATCCACAAAAAAAAAGCATGAATTATTAATTAAATTTATGATATTATAAAATATCATTAAATACATATTTAATATGTAATTCCTCAAAAATTACACACAAATTTCTACTAATATCATTCTATAAATGAAATACCATAAATCATAGAAAAACTCCCCAGACCAAAACTGAATCCCAATTATTAGAATGTCTTGATCACATATTCATCCGAGAAATAAATACCTCCAAAGCCTGAAAATCACTAATAATGTCACATACCAAAAAATTAGATGGACAAATCATATACTCTCAAAAATAATCTATAAATTTCCATTAAATATTTGAATGACCATAAAGAGAATATAAAATAATATATTATTAAAAAAAGTTCTTCATGCATTATTTCTCAATCAAATTCCTATATTAGGGAAAAAAATTCATTTACGTTAAACATATTATAATCAATGTTTAATTAACAACATAAAAAATTAAACTAATAACTTATTCACCCATCGCATTTCAGTCCCATAGTGATCTATATGATAATATATAACTTATGAAAATGTAATAGTCTTTTTAGCATAATTAAATATAAATAACCCAAAATTTATAGTTATCTTAACCTAATGGTTATCAATACTTTTCATATTATTCCCTTGAAATGAAAAATAATCTATACTAATATAAAATTTTCCATACAAAAAAGATAAACTTAATGTTTATATGAAACTCAAAAAATTATTAAAACCCATTAAATGTATCCCAAATGACTCGTATCACATAAAACCTCAAATGAGGCTTCAAGGCCATAAAAATATGTTTATCCTTAGACTAATTAACCATTTATGGGAATATTATAAAATATTATCATTTGTTTCATCCAATCAACTAATGTTATGTTATAAATTCCTTTGATAACAAAAAAATTACTTACAAGTAAAAAACACATACTTATATTTTTTTTATAACAAGAAATTGACATTCCTATATTTTAATGATATTTATAAATTATATTTTTCGATTACTATAAATAAATCTTACATATTGAATGAAAAATGAAGTAGAGACCACTAAAAAATACCCATTCTTTCATATAACATAGGTTCTTAATTTCACAGAACTCTTTTATTCCCCAAAAACATAATTTGTTCAAGGGAACATTCACTTTTTCAGGGAAAGACATAATAATAGTTCCTACTAATCTTAAATCCTATGAAATTTTTAAATGTGTGATTAAGAATATATCATAAAGCTATAAAAAATAAAGGATACATGTTGAAATATTATAAGTTGGTGTAATCCCACAAATAAGTTTTCCTTTTAAAATAATAAATTTCCTTGCATAAAATAGTCAATTTCATACTCATGAAATAATAATCAGATAAAAATTTACTCATAAATCATTTTTTATGCATGAATAAAGTATGAATAATAATTCATAATAACATTATCATGAAGAAAATACAACCACCATTATAAAATCATAAACATTCCATAAAAATAAGTTTATTTTTTACCTTTAAAAAAATATTTCTATGGAAACCCATTTACATGAACCAAGAAAACAAGTGGGAATCATAATGAATCACACCTCTATTATTGAATCACATATTATGATAATTCTGTCATTCTCTTATGATTAAATGATATCATTAAACTCTACAGATAATTGAGTATCATATTTAAAGATAACTCTATCCATATTCTCTTAGGTTTAATTTTTATCATTTATCTCAATAATTTAATAAGTAGTTGTCTTTTAATAACGTATCATAGTATTTTCTTACATCAGTAAACTCTATCACATTAGTCAATTATTTATGGGGAGTTAAAAGAACCACTATCAAATAATTGACATAGTTAAATAAGGTTCTGTGTTTACTCACCATTCCCAATTTTATCACTAATTCCCTTATGTTATTTCAAAAAATAAAGTCATTTAATTTAAATATTGTTTAATCATAAAAACCCTAAATTTTATATTTTTGCACGTGAAACCCCATTTTTGTTTTCTTATAAAAATGAAAATAATTTTTCTAATACAGCTTGAATATAATATTTTCTAAAACAAAAAGAGAATTATCTTCCATGAATTATAAATAATACTTATAGAGGATTATTAATAGTGGAAAAATGACAGGATATATGGAAAATATGTTCACGTTTTATAAATTTGTTGAAACATTCTTTACACACTTCATAAAAAATAGTAAAATGTAATATATACAGAAAATATAAAAAATATTATTTTTTAAAAATAACATAATAATTATTTTATGGTGGCCATTATCAATATTTAAAGAAAAATAATAAAATATTTCAAAACAATTATAATAAAATTTACATATAGGAATATTATTTGAAAATAGTAATTTCATATAAGGTTGTAATTAAAACACCCTTTACACAATGGTATCATTATAATCAAAATAACATTAATGAAGAGAACTATAAAAATTATTTGTAAAAGAAATGAATTTCGATAATATAATGATAAAGTACAAGTATGTGATAGTATATACAAAAAAATGAAATATGAGGTTAAAATGTGACGAGTCTCAAATGAAAGAAATTATGATGTAAAATCTATTAATACATGTTTGGCTCACCACAAACATTATATAACTCCACATCATTGGAAACCCACCTTTGGATTCCACTATATATAATCTTTCAAATACTTTTGGTGAATTAAAACTTATATGACATGGTGATGAATGTTTCAAATGTGTTTGGATAATTATTTTTTTAGATAAAAATATCATGTTTCTTGAAGAAGTGATAATATGGGTTCCCTATGATATGTTAGATGTGTGGAAATAATTTTTATTTTAAATTTGAAGAAAAATAAATTTTTATTATTAATTATCACCTCCCTTTATTTCTTTTTAGATGGAGGCTCATTAAATTGACCTTAGGACCAAAGAAATGTGGCATAAGAACATGGTCCAAAATCCAACTACAATATCATGACAACACCATCATTCTTACGTCACCTAGACTAACTCATTTCTACAACACTGGTTACATCATAGATCCGTGAAGGGGAATTCTAGGATTCGAACCATGGAAATTTGGATACATGATTACTAGGTTTATCATTCAGAAAACACCCAAAATCTAAGATGCATAAAAATATTGTAAATTAATGATGTATTAATTTGTAACATGTGTCTAAATCATGTCAAATGAAACCAAAGATCATTAAAATCAATTCTAATTATTTTTTGTGTAAAATAAAATAATCTAGGAAATCGTATATAATTTATTTTTCTTTTTAAAACACAACTTTTTTAATCCCTTAAGAAACACTTTTTAATCCAACTTCATTAAAAATATTTTTAATAATTATTGGCGATAAAAGAAAGTACATAATTATAGGTTGGACATATAAGGACCATTACAGATATAATAAAAAATATCTCATCCATTGTAGTTATGAAAGGATTCCAATGATACAATAATTATTTAATAATAATTTCTAAAAATTAAATACCATTTAATTTCATTTCAGATGTGAATTAAAAAATTTGACATTAAAAACAATAAGACAACAATATAATTCAAATATTGAAAATAACACTAATGTTTACCCTTAATACATATCTATAAAAATTTCATGAAAATAAAATTAATTTAAATCTAGTTACAATAATTTTTTTAAAAATAATTTTTTTTAATTTTATACATCTTTCACAGGTGATGAAATATTTTATTATAAATAATCTAGGTTGTTATATGATCCCTATAAATAAATATTAATTAATATTATTAATATAGTCTAATAATAATCAAATTTATCATATATATCCGTTCAGATATCATCTTTATCAATATCAGTATCATGATATCATAATAAGTTAAATATTATCATTTTATAATTTTTCTTGTCTTCAAATAATATAACAGTTTTAATCAAATGAATGCTGGAGATAAATTATATATTTTACATGAATATACAGTTATATAAGAAATAAACTCATTAAATAAAATTAATTAAAGTGTATTTTTTGTTTTTATACTATATCCAATTTCTTTAACACTATTTAATATATTTTACCCTTTCATGTGTTGATAATAATTTTTCATGGATAAGATTCATTAGGAAAAAAGAGTAGTTGAAATTGTAAAAAAATATAAATATGATGACCCCAAATAATGAATAAACTTATTAAAATTTACATTCAATATTTATTATCAATTTATCATTATATAAGTGTGTCAAATGCAATAGGAAACCCTTTTTAGAAAAATACTGGTTTTAATCAAAAATATTTTTTCACAACAAAATCAATAAGGATGTTCTTACTGTAGAAATAATTTGATTATTTTGAATAAAATAAAACTTATGTTCCTTTAAAAAAAAATCAAAAACCAAATATAATATTTAAATTAGTTCTATTAATGTTTTAGAAATGATAGTTTTTGAAAAATTTCAAATTTTCACTATTCACATAAAAATAATTTTTAAAAAAAAATACCATCAAATTTATCTATATTCTAGCGGAACATGTTGATTATAAATTGTTTAACGATTTTAAAAAATAATATTTCTAAATATGGTAGAAATTATTCATAATATTTGTGGACAAAATTCAAAAAAAACATTTATAATAAATATATATTTATAATGTATAAAATGAATTTATACTCGTCAATTATCAAATAAATATTATAATATTAATTTTATTTTAGTATCAATATGATCAATAAATTTAATTTAAATAAATAATATATTGTGTGTTACAAATTTTACATTGATAAAAATACATTACACATATAAGTTAGTTTTTAAAAAATATATATTTAAGTCATATATAATCTTACTAAAAATGGTTTTTTATTATTAAATATTTATCTATAAATTTTTCTTAATGAAAAAAACCCGACATATATTTTGTAATTCACTTACACAAGTTCGAACCCACCAAACCCATGACTAGGTTATAATTGTAATAAATAAATAAAAAATTATTAATAGTATAACATTGTTTGTTTTAAGCTTGGTATTGCATTTGGTTCCCTAAAAAAACAAGGTTTTATTTTGAACAAAAATATTTGAGTGTGAAATTGGTTATATTTTAATTAAATAAATTTTAATTATAATAAAATATTAATATCATGGGAGAAATATATTTAAATTATATTTTTGGAATTTTTCTATGAACTAGTTATTAATTTTTTATTTCATTTTCACCCCTATCAGTAATTTGATTGACCTTTAAAAATGATTCAATACACAATATAATATATTATAATAAATATATAATCCTTCTTAAATGACATATTGAAACCCAATTATGAATTTAAACTCTCTCTAAAATTGTTCTAATTAGTATATAACCTTTGAGGATCAAAATATAATCCATGAAACTATTTTTTTAAATAATATCAATGTTTATGATATCCAAATATTGATAAAATTATATTAACTACAATAAAATCACTTATAAATTAAAAAATAAATTGATAAACACCAATAAAAATGTTAACATTTAATTATTAATAACATGATGTAGAACTACAATATTTATCATTCAAGAAATATCACAACTAAATTCATTTGAGTATATGAATCTAATAAAAGAATAAAATAGAAAATAAAAGATATCTTATATAGTAAAAAGTTTATGTCCCCTATATCATTGGAAAAATGTGTTTATATTACAAATAAAAAATGAAAAAATCATTATCTCACTGCATTGATACTCTCTTCCAATATTTTTTTATAACTTAATTCCTCATAAGAACATTCTAAATGGAGAAAAAATAATCTTTAAAAAATATCTCTAATTACTTTTTCACAACCACTATGTCATTAATTTGAAATAGAGATCAGGATATAATTTTTTTTAATGATTATCTTATTCTCCATGGTGACTTGATTATATCCCCTTTAACTGAAAATACTCCTACTATCTCAGTGTATATAAGCACCAATTTGACAACACCCGATTTTTTTGTGGCCTGATTCAATAATTTAATCTACATATTGAAATCAGAATTTTCTTCAATATTAATACAATTCATTGGACTCATGTTCTGATTAAGATAGTTTTATGTTTGAAAAAAAAATCACCACTCACATTATGATTAACATATTAATATTTTATAAACTCCTTATTTATTATATCAATGGCTAGTTGATTTTTCCTACATTTTTTTAACATGTTTGATATTTTTAAATCATGGAATTAATAAATATCCATTTAATCATAAATTTATCTCAATTGACCAGTCATTGAGTGAGAATAATTGAGTGGCATCTCAATTATGTTATTCATACATCAAGATTAACATATGGAAGTATACTTAACACTATGTTTTGGTTGTGAATTTATTAATACTCTTTACGTGGATACATAAGTATTTTGATATAGTTTGTTGTGTGTAGAGGAAAATATCACCTAGAATGTTCTCCCATATTGATAGTTTGGCATAAATAATTTAGTGATATTGGATTTAATCTAACATGAGTGATTCAAAGACCAAATTTGTATCTAATAAATTGGTTAAAGAGCCAAAGTTAATCACCCATAATCCTTGAGATCTATGATTTATTAAAATGTAAGGCTACTTCTATAGTAGAAAACATTCATGAAAGCCTCCCCAATAAATTTACTATTACATAACATTATTTCATACCTCATGATTCATACATAAACCATGATTTAACCATTATTTTATTTATGATATCAATATTCTTATGATTATTTGACATCTATATTCATAGGATTTTTTCCTCATACCTCTCATAACCAGGATAATATAATTAAATACTAAATTAAAACAACGTCACAAATTCTCTAAAAATATATTTCTTATCAATTAAAATGAAATATTTCAATAAAAATAATAAATTAATATACACACTATATATTATCATAGACCAATTAAAATACCATAAATTCCATATCTTTTATAGAAAATATATCTTTTTAAAAGAGAAAATATACATTCAATGTCTTATCAAGAAATATATATACATTTTAAGTGTATAAAAAATAATCAAATAAGAACACAAATTAAAATATTAAACCTATAAAACTATGCATTTATTGTTTCAAAAAATTAAAATATATTTTAAAAAATCATATTATAACACATTTTATTACAAAATTATAAAAAAAAACAACAAAATGCTTGTGGTAAACACTGTAGGAAACGAAAAAAATAAAACTATCCCATATAAAAAACTCCCTTAAAATAGAATCAAAATCACTCAGTATAGTGAAAATACCTTTCAAAATTACATTATAACAGAATATATAATGACTTAATTATAATTTTTCTTTTAATTATCTAATGAAATAATAAAACTATATTTATAACTCTCAAAAAAAGTAATAATTTTTAGAAAAAATAATTTCAAAATATTAATATGGATTTCCATATTTGAAATTTATGAAATTAAAAATTTATTCTAAATTCTTAATTCAAGAAATAATAAAATCATTTGTTTATATTGATGAAACAAACATGACCCAATAATTATGAATAATTAAAAGATCAACAAAATTAATATAAAAAATTCTAAAACAAATGCACTGGATTGAGTCTAACAAACTAATAAATACCAACCCATTATAAATATAAATAAACATCTATGAATGTTAAAAAAATAAGACAATTTAAAATGTAATACTTCCATTTTTTAGGGATATCTTATAGTGAATATGAACCATTTCCATGGATTTCTCATTGGTAATATAACACTTTGAAGCGAATATATCATAGGGAATATATAATTTTGAGAAAATATCCCCAAAAAATCATATACCTTATTGATGGATGTTTCATATGTAATATATTTCATTGATAACAATGAATATCATGTAATATTTTGATTTCAGAACGATATCTCGCATGAAATATGACCCATTAAGAAGGTAATTTGGTGGGTAATATGTAAATTTTTTAATGATGTCTTATAGGTAAAATTAACATTTAAATACTTTTTCTCATTAGGAAAATGAAAATTTTATTTTACTGTTTTTTAGGAAAGTGGTCGTTTAAGATATTATTCTATATCTTATGTATTTTATTTTAAATTATATCCATGGAGATCGAATTATAGATGCGTTTCTTAGGAATATGATTCTCATAGATTCCTAACAGGATTGGGTTTTCAAGTGCTGTCGAATTTTTTGGGATGTAAATTTTTTGGGATTCATGGAGTCCCTTTCATAATAAGTGTCCCTTACATAATAGGATCCTCTTTCATAATGGGTTGTGTCATACACATAATAATATTCCCTTCCATATTTCTATATCTTAGTAACTTATGGATGAAAAAAGGAATGACACACATAAGATGGTATATCACTTTGAAAAAATTGACTAGGGTTACACATTAGATTTTCTTATGTCCCACGTCCTTAGATCATTGATGAATCGTTATAATTAATTCATGGATGGGAATACGAATAAAATAAGAAAAATGTGTTGGATCATTTATGTATAGATCGTTATTTGGATTTTTTTACCCAACTAAACACTACTAAAGAAAAGATAATCATTATTTACCATAGAAAGATTCACTGGTATCCACAAGATAGTGATCCTCATTATCAAAAGGATCTTTATTTATATAACCATGAGGATCTGGTAGGTTGGGGGTATTTATTTAAAATTATATACTCTCTATTTCATAAATAATTTACAAGATTCGCACAACATTAAATAAACTAATCATTAAATTTAAAATGTTGTGGAGGATGTTTTAAAGATTATCCATGACCCAACCCACCCAATCCCACCTACCTAGAGAAATCCACATGTGAGAAACCTAATCCTATATCCAATATGCCAGGGGATAGAGACCGATACTAAGTAGGCATTACCATATATGAGAGAAATCTTCTTAATATAATTTTATTCACTCATAGATTTCTATGTCCATAAAATTTTGATAATATAAAAAATTTCTAGTACCATAAATCCATGCATAAAATCTATTCAACATCATATATGAGAAAAGTATAAATGTGATTAAAGGGTCCAAATAATGGCCCACCCAAAAAAACTAAATAGATTTCAACATAATATGAAGGATGATAAATCATTAAATGTAACAAATTAAAGTCACATTGGTATATTTATATAAATCATGCTCCACCATACACCTATCCTCTTAGAACACCATCAATGGGTTTGTCATCTTTATATTAATGAACTTATGTGGTAAGGGACCATACATGGGTGAGTATAAAAATACTAGCTAGAACATGAAAAATCATTAAGAAAAAATCATCTACGGTAGTTCTATCATAACAAAAATATAGTAATTAACTAAACCTAGATATACTCAAAGTGAAAACTAGTATTGAATGATCTCAAAAAAACGGCCATCTACATGATATTAATTTGGGATTCATGGTAATTTTCATTGAAGTATTACTCACTCGACAAGACATATTGTCACTAGTGAAACTCATATATGTGTTTATGGTCATTGTTCCTCAACCAAGATGTAATAACTAGATCATATAATTTCTGACCATCTTGGTAGGTGATCACACCATAGGCCACTAGGGGACACCACAAACCCTACCAGATCTATTAGTTACATTGGGGATATAATCCTAATTCATGTTCATCATTATGCTTCCAAAACCCCCAACTAGTATTGATAGAAGATCAAAACATGGTATCATAGGGGGATTCATCGAACAGAATCTGAAACATTACATGTAGAGGGGATCATAATATGGTTTCAATGACGCAGTGTCGTACTGTACAGTTGTGCGAATGGAAATAATTATCAATAAACTGAACCTTTCCAATATTAAATATATAAATGTCTTATATTTTTATATATTAAATTACATAGAGCAAACATTGGTTTCAGAACATGTTATTCTAAATCTGTAACATTATGTGTTTGTGCCTAGGACCCTCTACCAATGATCGTGTACCTTGGTTTATATTGATATACCCATAGTCATTTATTATTTCATAGAAAATATCATCTAATCTATCCACGCCCAAGTATATTGTGTGGCACATTAACTCTATAAATTCAAATATATCCTCTAACATACATGAAATTCCACCATTTGAAACCACACGATGTGTTGTAGGGACTAGGAAACATGTGATCCTTACCTCATCCATGACAAATACCAACACCATAGCATGTATCCCACATAGCGTGTATTTATACATTATTTGTGGTGTAAGGAATGATTTTACTGATAAAGCTAAAATTCAAAATTTACCCAATTTCATCACCTCTAACACTAATTTCACACATAGAACTCTGATCTGGGGTCAATATGACACTTTCCATTATCTGTGACAAGAATAGAAGCCACAAACTAATTGATCAAACCCACAAAAGGTCATGTGAATTTCATACGGAACCTCTATTAAACATCAAATAGATAAATTTTATTGTTGGACTAAACTACTATAATTATGGTCATTCTCAATCACTACACCTCTATCTCACTCTTAATCACAAAATGAACTCATAATATTGATCTGTTGAACCATATAATGGATTGGAATTGATGAAATACCTTGCTTTCATGGAATAGTATGCCAAGAAAGTCCCCATGATGAATTTTTGATGAATTGAGTGAGGGAACCATAAACCATAATCATAAGGAATAATCCTTTTCTTTTTTTCATTTTGGACATGATCCATTGTTATAAAATTGGTGATTAAGTAGGAATAATCAACATTGAACATGTAAAATAATAGTAAAATAAATAAACTATTGATGAAAAAATGAATTATTGTATATGGAACTGATCTTCATTCTACATGTGTTAAGGGAATGGTATAAATGGACATAAATATATAACCCTATCACAATTGTTATTAATCATTTCATATGTATTATCATACTTCTCAACCACTGGTTATATCGACAAGATGTATTGACGAAGAAAATCATTGGTTATCGATTAATATCCATTAGGTTTGAACAGATCTATTTTATTGGATCCTATAGATAACTATGGTTATATATATAACTATGATATTTCCATGTGGATATATACATAAAGAAACAAATTATGCCATAGCAAATTATTTGAATTAAATATTTAAATTAATATATTTATTTAATCATTCCCCCATGAACACTCACAACCTCATCATCTTATTCACTACAAGGTTATATCACACCTAGGGTAAAAAATGCTCTTCAGTCAATGGAAGCATCATATTTAGGATTGAGGACTATAATATTGAGTTATTCTAGTGTTTTATGTTAAAATCATGTCAAATATATTATTATTTTTAATATTTTTAAAATATAAATTTCATGGACACCAGTACATGGAATCTTACTCCATCTCATATCCTAGATTTGAAAATATTACTATCTATATTTCAAATTATTACATGGGAAAAACCAAGACATTATATTCAACATGAATTAAGTATTTTCCTACTAAAAGGATTACTTAGAAACATGTTGGTATTAAGCTCACTTTTGGGTATCCCACCGCTAGGTTCTCTCTTGGATATTCTAATAGTGCCACTTGACACGCCCCAAATGAATTGATCACCAGTGGATGATACTATCTTACAGATATCTAATATCTATCAGTTACTCTTCAATGGTATCTTCATTCATTATATTCATATCTAACCATTCGATTACATGTGAAGGTTTATGCTCACACCTCCATAGTTTTGACACGTGGAATATTTCATGTTTCTGGTCCAATTGTGGTGGTATTTCCAAGTTGTACGCCACCTCACAAACTCTAAAAATCATCTAAATATTCCAATGAATCTCATAGATATCTTTTTGACTATGTTAAATTTCTATAATCCATACCAATGTAATACCTTTAAAAACATATGGTTTTCCCACCTCGAACTGAAAATACATCTATTATTGGACCTCATAGGTCATATAACAACTTTATGTAGTCCCCATGATATCCTAGATGATCATCACCTTATATATTATATATCACACTAACTCTAGGCCCATGAGATATCACTCAACTTGATATGTCCAAAAAATAGGAGACCAACAATTTCCCCAATAAATAGACACAATTTGTTCAATACCAATTGTGTATTGTTATCTGTTATTGAATACAAACTCAAACAAGTTTACATGATCCTCAAAACTATTGAGAAAGTTGAATATGAATTCTTTGAACATATTATCTAGAACATTAATGGTATACCTAGTCTAGCTATCAGTCTGAAGAAGAAACATTGTGCTAAAAAACAGGTATGTCCCAATGTCCCCCATTAATCCGCTCTATAATAATGATGTGAAGTGATCATTATAAACTGAAATGATCTTTAAGGGAAATCCATGGAGCTAGACTATATTCTATATATAATTCATCCCAATATATATACTGATGTCTTATTTCAAATAATGCATATGTGGGATGACTTGTTCAGTTTATCTATGATGACCTATATGGTATTTTTCCTGTTGGATGTACATGGAAACCCTTTCACTATGTCCAGGGTTATACCATCACAGTTTCGTTATTGTGCATCATGGGGTTGAAAAAATCTTGATAAATCATAGTGATATTCCATAAAATATTGAAATTTTTTTGTATCTCGAGAAAAATTATGCTACTAAATTTTACATTCATGTACATCAAAACTGAAATCGGAGGTCCTAGTACAAAATCAGCAAACCTAGATGAACTACAAATGGGGATGATTTAAAATTCCTCATCACCTCCTCTAGAAAATTTTTCAGCACAATTATATATCTTCATAAATATATTACATGCTCCCCACCTTAAGAAAATAATTACTAATATTTTCAAATAGATATATATAAGTATTTAAAGTCTCACAGCTAGGATCTCCTAGAAGTGATTTACTAACATGATGTAAAATCAATGGGATAAAAACCATTGACAAAATATATGAACCACGGTCATTTTCCACTAAGGATTACTATAGTGAGGCTAACTACATTAAAAACTCAACAAACAACTCATAATAATAACATATACACATATCATCTTCCACCATGTTACCCTTCCTGGGAGTATAGACTATCCCAATGTGATATTCCTATGGGAAATCAATATATCGCCTCTATCTCACATTTTGATAATTCTGAGAGAATATATACTTGAGTCACTTATTTTCAGAGTGGATGATAAACCACTAATATAAAGCCCCAAACTTAAAACTTACTTAATATTGAATTAAATGAACAAATCACATTGAGGATCTTTTCCGGTTTAGAGTTTTACAGAATTAGAACATAACTATTACATCTCAAAAAATTACAAAGTAGACACTTCAACTAAGTTTCCATAATAAAAAAAACTCTTAAAATGAAACATGTCTAGTTCCATGTCTTATATATCATGACATTCCCTTGATCCCATCCTTGACCTTATTCCACTTTAAGTCCTGTTAAAAACATTTCAAAAAAAACATGGGGTGAGCATAAAAAACTTAGTAAGGGATACACAAAATATGAAAACTGTAACTTTTTCAAACATCAAGTAAACCATGAATACTCTAACAAAGTAATTACTTCACCATCATGAATTGTATTAACTCTTCACTAAATAAAGTATCATTACATACCTTTTTGTAACCAAAGGATTACCATAAAACCCATATAAAGAACACATATCATATATAAAGGTAACTTGGGACATAAACATACTTAAGTGGAATAACCATACGGTCGACTTCCACACATATCACTTAATGGAATAGCCATACGGACAATTTCCATACATAATTAATGGAATAGCCATATGGATGACTTCCATACCCAATGCATTGGAGGTTATAACGTAACCACTCGTCCTGGTATTCACAGCACCACCCGTCATATGGTTTATCACGTAACCACCCATCAAATGTCCAAGTACCAATATAAAATCATAAATCATAAAACCAATATAAAGGAATGATAACATTTCCACATTTCAATCACAATATATAATTTAAATATATTGACATAATATAATCCTTTATCAAAACCATTTTCAATACCAAAATACATAAAAGAGTATATGGTATTTAGATTATTTTAAAAAGCATTACGACTTGTTGAGGAAGCCAAAGTCCAAATAATACTCGCGGCGGCAGAAAAGGTCGTTGTCACCGTGTACGTTAAAAAACATTCCTTTTTGTAGTTTAGTAAAATGATTCGTAGAAAAAGATTCCTTTTGTATAAAAGTAAAAGTCAAAGGGGTTTATATACCACATAATAGAATGTTGTGTATAAAACAAAATATGCCTCAATGAAAGGAGATTGAGACGAAGTCCCTTACCTTGGGTCCGACTTGACTCGATCGTTCTTTAACGTCCGGAATAATAAAATTGAGTAAATTTCTACTTGATTAAGAACCTTTTTAAAGTTCATTATTCCTTTTATATCACTTATTTCCATTTTATAAACATTATGTAACCATTTAAGTTAATAATGTTTGTTTTGTCGATATTTGGTTCTTAAGTCGAAAGTGGACTTCTTACAATTGCATGTTGTTCATGTGGTCAAAGGTTCTTTATATCCAGAATGAAATTACTGATTTTGATATCATATATATCATATATATCCAGCATATACATGTATTTATAATATTACATAATCATTTAGAGGTAATAAATGAAATGCACTGTTCATGGAGACGGTAAGTCGTACGTACGCATGAATGCTACTTTCATTTCATTGTCATATTAATAGAATTAAAACTAAATGAGAGGTATGTATATTTTAATTCCAGAATTATATTCATCATTTAGATAGATCCTTAATTATATATATCCATTATATACATGTACTTTTAATAGTACATTACATTTGGGGATAAGAAATGAAATGCACCGTTCAGGGAGACGGTAAGCCGTACGTACGCATGAACGCTACTTTCATTTCTATCTCATACATTAATGGAATGAAATAATAATTATATAGAGGTATGTTATAATTCCAGTATAACATCATATATAATAACTTTAAATCCATCCTTTACACGTCCCACATATGGAATTAATGAATCACATCACTTTGAGGGGGCGCTAGTCCGCACTTCCATAAATGAAGATATCGTGTTTACCCATAATGGAAACCATAATGGTATGACCAAAATGAAGAATACAAAAGATTAAAGAAAACATAAACATATTATATATCATATATAAATATAGTGACATCTTAATTGCCACCTTTGAAGGTGTTAAAGGAATGTTGAACAATCATCGTTTCGGGAGGCATAAATTCACCATCCACGGAAACAGTACGTTCATTAACCATTAGATGAAGGTGTGTGTAATTGTACATCGAATCATTCTTATAAAAACATCCTAGTATATTTGAGATACTGTATTTGTTACAAAAGAAAAAAATAAAATGACTTTATGGGGTTGGAGAAGCAAAATAATACAAAAGGACTCAAGTGAAGACATTACCTCAAAATCGGGTAACTCCCTTTGGTTTGAGCTCAAAGGCTTCCTTCAGAAGACTTCTGCCAAAAGTGAGGCTTCAAGGAGTAAGATAAGGAAGTGGAGTGACAAAATGGGCAGGGTTTGGCAGAGCCAAAGGCTTTGGGAGTGTGGGTAAGGTGGTAGAGGTGGGGGCCTTTTATAAGAGGAGAGGAGGGCCACTTTTGGAAAGTAAAGAAATATTACATTATTTGAAAATGTGTTTCGGTTTTAAAAGGACCCACATGGATATAATTCGTGGCTAAGGTGACAAGGGTTCGAAATACACCCATACAATAAGTTTTGGACATGTGTAGTTCATATATTTTACATTATCTTTCCATTTTATTTAAATCGTCAAATAATGATGTCATCGCTGCATCATTATTATGTCATAAATAATTTAATTTATTTAATGTATGAAAATTATAATAAAATACTATGATGTATGAAATCTTTTTATCTTTCTAATTACTATTTATAATCAAAAATATGACTTGTATAACCCCATTTATAAATTTTTTTAGTAAAACATATCATGTTTGTTCCATTTTTAACATTAACATGAAATAAAAGGTATTTTTGTCATTTTCCAAACAAAGTGGCTCCATGGGGTCCCCATGTTGACCCATGGCTTTTCTTGGTCGGCCATGACACATACAATGAGGGTAGAACATGTTTCTAAGTCATCTCATATTATTAAAACATTATTTTTACCTTAAACTACACTAATTACCACTAATCGTGATTAAAAACTTAATAAGTTACTATTCACTAAAAAATTATTTTAATCTCATTGAACGACATTTTACTTCTTAGTGACAACCATGTATGTCGGATTTTTTAAATTCAATACACAAAGGTGGCAAAATTTCATTTAAATAGAAAATCGGTTTTTATAAGTACCACTTAGTGATTTCACTATTCATCAAAAATTGAAGTTTTTCAGAAAAATTCCAAAAATTCACCCTAAGATATATTTGATATTCTGAATTCAAAAATGAAGTCCATTTTAAAAAATTCAAAACATATAAGTCAAATTAATTAATTTAATAATTAATTCCCGCTGTCATGACAAATATCGTGTTTTTGTGAAACAATAAGTATCAAAAGATTGACACTAGTTTAAGTCCGATTTCAACGTGAAATTAATTCCAACGACCACTATTGGATTTAATGGTAAAAATATTTTCTAATTTCACTCTAAAACCAATTCAAATAATAATCTAATCATTTAAATAAATTAGATCAAAAAGAGGTTTTGAATTAAAATACAACATTTTCAATATTCATTAAAAAAATGAAATTTACCGGAAAGATACCAAAAATTTACACAAAGTAAATTTTGATGTCCCGATTCTAAAGAAGAGTTATATTTGGTCCAATAGAATTTATAAGATTGATCAAAACTATATTTAATGACGGTTCACCGTCAAAAGGTGATAAGTGAACCCTTAGTGAAAATTAGGGTATAAATGCCTAAAATTGAATTCTTTCCGTATTTTAAGCCTTTATCTTTTATTAGGTAAATATAAAAACATTTAAAAACATATATAATCATATTTTAGTTATTTCTATCCATTCCCGCCAGTACAATGGCTACATGTTAACTACCATTTAAAATAATATTATTATATTACTAGTGTGCAACGTAAGATTTCAATGAAACTCATCGTTGCATATCAAGTACGCTATCGAATTTATAAACCCCTTTTAATTAAAATTAATATTTAATTCGTAAATATTAATTAATATTAAAATTATTTATTCTTTATTTACCTGGGATGTTACATCCTTCCCCCTTTTGGGAATTGCGTCCTCTCAATTTTATTCACTTATCAAAATAAGTGGGGGTATTTATCCCTAACAGCATTTTCAGATTCCCATGTTGCCTCTTCAATCACAAGGTTTTTCCACAAAACCTTTACCTGATGAATTACCTTATTCCGTAACACCTGCTCCCTGTGGCCAAGAATCTGGACTGGTTGTTCTTCATAAGATAAGTTCTCTTCCAGCTGAACTACCTCTGGACTCAAAACATGATATGGATCTGGCATATACCTCCTCAACATTGAAACATGAAAAAAATTGTGTACCTGAGATAAACTCGGAGGTAAAACCACTCGGTAAGCAATTGATCCAACTTTCTCAATACTTTCATATGGTCCAATGAACCTTGGACTCAGCATTCCTTTCTTACCAAATCTCATCACACTTTTCCATGGAAAACCATGAGAAAAACATGATCACCTACCTCGAAAGATAGATCCTTCCTCTGATTATCCGCATAACTCTTCTGCCTGCTCTGAGCTATTCTCATGTGTTTCTGAATCAACTGAACCTTTTTTGCCATCTCTTATACCAATTCTGATCCCATCAACTTCCTTTCACCCACTTCATCCCAGAAAGCTGGAGTTCGACAACACTTCCCATATTATTCCTGAAATGGTGCCATCTGTATACTAGAATGAGAACTATTATTATATGAAAATAAAACCAAAGAAAGATGTTGGTCCCATCTTCCCTGATAATCCATCGAACAAGCTCGTAGCATATCCTCCAATGTCTGAATTGTTCTTTCTGACTACCAATCTGATTGAGGATGAAAAGCTGTACAAAAATTTAATTCAGTACCCAACGACTTCTGAAGGACTTTCCAAAAGTTAGAAGTGAACCAGGGATCATGGTCAGATACAATGGAGAGGGGAACTCCATGTAACCTTACTATCTTTTTAAGATACAAACGGGAAAGTTGATCTAGAGAGAAAGTATCTCGTATAGCAAAGAAATGAGCAGATTTTGTAAAGCGATCAACAATAACCCAGACTGCATTATTACCTCGAGATTTCCTCGGTAATCCCACAACAAAGTCCATGGATATGTTTTCCCATTTCCACTCTGGCACTGGTAAAGGCTGAAGCATCCCTTTAGGTAACTGCTTCTCTACTTTAACCTGCCGACAAGTCAAACACTTCACAGTAAAATCATCAATATCTCTTTTCATTCCATCGCACTAGTAATACTTCCGCAGATCTCTATTTATCTTAGTACTGCCAGGATGAATTGAAAACGGAGAACTATGAGCCTCACATAACAACTCATTCTTCAACTGTGAATCACAAGGCACGCATAATCTATTCCCAAACCACAAAACAAAATCATTATCAATGTTGAATTCAAGCAACTTAACTTTCTGAACCAGCACTACCTTTTTATGCAACTCGCTATCTTGCTTCTGTGCTTGCTTGATTCTGTCTGATAGAGAATATTTCACTAATACTTGGAACAAAAAGAAGGACTTCTTGCACCAACAACTTCTATTCTAAAGTTCATTAAATCAAAAACCAAAGGATCTCGTTCCAAACGTGGCATGGTTAATGAAGCATTACTTTTTCGACTCAAAGCATCGGCCACTTTATTTTATTTTCCTGGATGGTAGTGGATTGTACAATCATAATCCTTGATTAATTCCAGCCATCTCCTCTGTCTCATGTTCAATTCATTCTGTGTGAATATATACTTTAAACTTTTGTGATCAGTATATATTTCACACTTTACTCCATATAAATGATGCCTCCAAATTTTTAAAGCAAAGACATCAGCAGCTAATTCCAAATCATGTGTAGGGTAATTTACCTCATGAGTTTTCAACTGACGTGAAGTATAAGCAATTACCTGATCATTCTGCATTAGGACACAACCAAGTCCCTTCAACGAAGCATCAATGTATATAACAAACTCACCATTCCTGGAAGGAAGTGCCAAAACTGGAGCTTTCACCAATCTTCTTTTCAACTCATGAAAACAATCATCACATTATTTTGTCCATATGAACTTAACACCCTTACAAATTAGCTTAGTCATTGGACTAGATAATTGTGAAAAATTTTCAACAAACCTTCGGTAGTAACCTTCCAAACCAAGAAAACTACGGATCTCGGTTACATTTGTGGGTCTCGACCATTCTTCAACAACTTTTGTTTTAGTAGGATCAATAGTTATGCCATCTTTTGAAATAATGTGACCCTGTAAAGAAATTTGTTGTAACCAAAACTCACACTTGCTGAATTTTCCATATAGTTTCTTTTCTTTTAAGTTTTGCAAGATAACCCTTAAATGACTTTCATGATTCTATTTACTTTTAGAAAACACCAAAATATCATCAATGAAAAAAACCACAAACATATCCAAGAACTCATGGAAAATTCTATTCATAAGGTCCATGAATACAGCAGGTGCATTGGTTAACCCAAATGGCATAACTACAAATTCATAATTACCATATCTAGTCGGAAACGAGGTCTTCGGAACATCTGCTTCTTTTACTTTCAACTGATGGTACCCCGACCTCAAGTCAATCTTTGAAAAATACTGAGCTCCCTGGAGCTGATCAAACAAATCATCGATATGAGTCAAAGGATACTTGTTCTTAACAGTAATACTGTTCAAGGCTCTATAATCAATGCAAAGTCTCATTGATCTATCTTTTTTTTAACAAACAAGACAGGAGCACCCCATGGTGATGTGCTAGGTCGAATGAAACCACTATCTAATAACTCCTGAAATTGTTTCCTTAACTCTAAAAGTTCACCTTGAGCCAATCGATCAGGGGGTTTTGAAATTGGCTTAGAATCAGGAACTAATTCAATAGTAAATTCAACATCCCGATCATGAATAATACCAGGCAACTCATCAGGAAAAACATCAAGATACTCATTTACCACTGACACATCATTAATCTGAACAGTTCCTTTATTTTCAACAATATGTTCAAGAAAACATTCATTTCCATCTTTTACTAGTTTCTCAACTTCTTGATACGTTATCAAAATCAAGGGTTCATTCTTGTACACAAACTGAAAATCTTTCTGAAAATAAACCATTTTAGCTCTGCAGTCAATCTTAGCATGATAAATAGAAAGCCAATACATGCCTAAAATAACATCAAACTCTACTAGAGGAAAAATAATAAGGTTTGCTGGTAGATTCTTTCCACACACAAGGATCGGAAGGTTCTTATAATTCCTTTTTGCCTCAACGTTCCCTATGGGTGTTTTTACCATAAGTTCAGGGTTCATATCTTGAGATGGAATTTCCGATTTACTAGAAAACTTCTCAGAAATGAAAGAGTGTGTAGACCTTGAATCAAAAAACACATTGTCATAATCTGAACAAACAAACAGTTTACCTGATACCACTTCATTCGATGGCCCAAAATCTGCTGAAGTTGTTGCAAAGGATTTCACCACCCCTTTCTGCTTGTAGTATGGCTGCATTCCCCCAGTTGAGTTCTTCGTTGGACACTCGTTTGCATAATGACCCTTTTCATTACACTTAAAAAATCTTATTGTTGGCTTTTCATTGCCTGCTTTATCATCTTCCTTACAGTTACGAGCAATATGAACAGACTTACCACACCAAAAGAACTTACCATACTTGGATAAACATTCTCCAGGATGCATTTTACAAAACTTCTCACAGGATGGATATTTGGTTTTCTTACCTCCTTGCTTCCTTGATGAATTCTTCCCCTTTTCCTGCCAACTAGACCTCTTATTCTGTTGTTTGTCATAGAACACATGATCATTGGAAAACTCCATTTCCACCTTCTCCGCACATCGAACAAGTTTTTCATAACTATTGAACTCACGAGAAGCTGAATCCCTTAGATACTTTGGCTTTAACCCTGAGTAAAAATGTTTTATTTTACTATCAAGATCTCGTATGAATTTCGGAGCATACCTTGCCAATCGAGTGAACTTTGCATCATAAGCAGCCACTGAATCATCCTCCTGCCTCAATTCTAGGAACTGTTTTTCCATCCTAAGACAAACCACCTTAGGAAAATATTTCTCAAGAAACATACCTTTGAATTCGTCCTAGTGAAGATCCTCAATCTCATCACTATCCCTGATAGTTTTCACCATCGACCACCACTGATCAGCTTCACCATCAAAACGGTAAACAACAAGACTATCCTTTTGATGTTCTGAACACCCCATGACATAAAAAATCTTCTCCAGTGCTTTAATCCACCCTTCAGCTTGCACAGGGTCAAATGATCCTCTGAATTATGGGGGATGTTGCCTCATGAAGTGTTCCACCACTGACATGTTCCTCTGTGGTTGATCTGGCTGATCTCGTGCATGGATACCACCACCATTTATAGCCTGAGTCAACTGTGCCATCACTACAACAAACTGTTCAGTTCCGATTCCTACCATCTCATGTTGCTGATTTGGATGGATGTCTTCCTCCTGATGTCGTCCCAACATAGCTGCTTTGTTTCCTCTGCGGAAAACCATTCTGAACACAGAAATATCTTAAGTGAAGCAACATGGTAATCTATAAATGCTATATCATTTCAATCATATCATAAATTAACTTATAATTTAACACTTTTCTAACTCCTAAAGTTGTCTTAACAGACCTCTGATACAAACTATAAAGCCTCAGCCTTAAACCTTACTTAATATTGAATTAAATGAATAATTCACATTGAGGATCTTTTCAGGTTTAGAGTTTTAGAGAATTAGAACATAACTATTACATCTAAAAAGATTACAAAGTAGACACTTCTACTAAGTTTCCATAATAAAAAAACTCTTAAAAAGAAACATGTCTAGTTCCGTGTCTTATATAGAATGACATTCCCTTGATCACATCCTTGACCTTATTCCACATTATGTCCTGTGAAAAACATTTCGAAAAAACTTGGGGTGAGCATAAAAAACCAGTAAGGGATACACAAAGAATGAGAACTGTTACTTTTTAAAACATCAAGTAAACCATGTATACTCTACCAAAGTAATACCTTCACCATCATGAAGTAGTAAAAACTCTTCACTGAATAAAGTATCATTACTTACCTTTTTGTAACCAAAGGATTACCATAAAACCTATATAAAGAACACATAGCATATATAAAGGTAACTTGGGACATAAATATACTTAAGTGGAATAACCATACGGTCGACATCCACACATATCACTTAATGGAATAGCCATACGGCCAATTTCCATACATACTTAATGGAATACCCATACGGAAGACTTCCATACGCAATGAATTGGAGGATATAACGTAACCACCCATCCTGGTATTCACGGCACCACCCGTCATATGGTTTATCACGTAACCACCCGTCAAATGTCCATTTACCAATATAAAATCATAAAACATAAAACCAATATAATGGAATGATAACATTTCCACATTTCAATCATAATATATAATTTAAATATATTGACATAATAGAATCCTTTATCAAAACCATTTTCAATACCAAAATACATAAAAGAGTATATGGTATTTAGTTTATTTTAAAAAACATTACGGCTTGTTCAGGAAGCCAAAGACCAAATAATACTCGCGGTGGAAGAAAAGGTCATTGTCACCACGTACGTTATAAAAACATTCCTTTTTGTTATTTAGTAAAATGCTTCGTAGAAAAAGATTCCTTTTGTATAAATGTAAAATTCAGAGGGGTTTTAACACCGTATAAAAGAATGTTATCTATAAAACGAAATATGCCTCAATGAAAGGAGATTGAGATGAAGTCCATTACCTTGGGTCCGACTTGACTCGATCATTCTTTAACGTCCTGAATAATAAATTTGAGTTAATTTATACTTGATTAAGAACCTTTTTAAAGTTCATTATTCCTTTTATATCAATTATTGCCATTTTATAAACATTATGTAACCATTTAAGTTAATAATGTTTGTTTTGTCGATATTTGGTTCTTAAGTCGAAAGTGGACTTCTTACAATTGCATGTTGTTCGTGTGGTCAAAGGTTCTTTATATACAGAATGAAATTCCTGATTTGGATATCATATATATCATATATATCCAGCATATACATGTATTTATAATATTACATAATCATTTCGAGGGAATAAATGAAATTCCCTGTTCATGGAGACGGTAAGTCGTACGTACGCATGAACGCTACTTTGATTTCTTTGTCATATTAATGGAATTAAAACTAAATGAGAGGTATGTATATTTTAATTACAGAATTATATTCATAATTTAGATATATAATTCATTATATATATCCATTATATACATGTACTTTTAATAGTAAATTACATTTGGGGATAAGAAATGAAATGCGCCATTCATGGAGACGGTAAGCCGTACGTACGCATGAACGCTACGTTCATTTCTATCTCATACTTTAATGGAAAGAAATAATAATGATATAGAGGTATATTATAATTCCAGTATAAAATCATATATAATAAATTTAAATCCATCCTTTACACGTCCCACATATGGCATTAACGAATCACATCACTTTGAGGGGGCGGTAGTCCGCACTTCCTTAAATGAAGATATCGGGTTTACCCATAATGGAAACCATAAAGGTGTGCCCAAAATGAAAAATACAGAATCTTAAAAGAAAACATAAACATATTATATATCATATATAAATATAGTGACATCTTAATGGCCACCTGTGAAGGTGTTAATGGAATGTTGAACAATCATCGTTTCGGGAGGAATAAATTCACCATCCACGGAAACAGTATGTTCTTTAACCATTAGATGAAGGTGTGTGTAAGTGTAGCTCGAATCCTTCTTATAACAAGATCCTAGTATTTTGATGATACTGGAGTTGTTACAAAAGAAATAAATAAAAAGAGTTTAGGGGGTTGGAGAAGCAAAATAATACAAAAAGGACTCAAGTGAAGACATTAACTCAAAATCGGGTAACTCCCATTGGTTTGAGCTCAAAGGCTTCCTTGGAAAGACTTCTGCCCAAAGTGAGGCTTCAAGGAGTTAGATATGGAAGTTTAGAGACAAAATGGGCAGGGTTTGGCCGAGCCAAAGGCTTTGGGAGTGTGGGTAAGGTGGTAGAGGTGGGGGCCTTTTATAAGAGGAGAGGAGGGGCACTTTTGGAAAGTAAAGTAATATTACTTAATTTGAAAATGTATTTCGGTTTTAAAAGGTCCCACATTTATATAATTCGTGGATAATGTGATAAGGGTTCTAAATCCACCCATACAATAAGTTTTGGACATGTGTAGTTCATAGATTTTACATTATCTTTCCATTTTATTTAAATCGTCAAATAATGATGTCATCACAACATCATTATTATGTCAAAATTAATTTAATTTATTTAATGTCTAAAAATTTTAAAAAAATACTATGATTTAGGAAATATTTTTATATTTCCAATGAATATTTATAATCAAAAATCTGACTTCTATAACCCAATTTAAAAATTGTTTTAGTAAAACATATCATGTTTGTGCCATTTTTAACATTAACATTAAATAAAAGGTATTTATGTCATTTTCCAGCCAATGTGGCTCCATGGGGTCCCCAAGCTGACCCATGGCTTGTATTGGTCGGCCATGACACATTCAATGAGGGTAGGACATGTGTCTAGGTCATCTTATATTATTAAAACATTATTTTTACCTTAAACTACACTAATTACCACTAATCACGATTAAAAATTTAATAAGTTACTATCCACCAACAAATTATTTTAATCTCATTGAACCACATTTTACTTCTTAGTGACAACCATGTATGTAGGATTTTTGAAATTAATTACACAAAGGTGGCATAATTTCATTTAAATGGAAAATCAGTTTTTATAAGTACCACTTAGTGATTTCACTATTCATCAAAAATTGAAGTTTTTCAGAAAAATTCCAAAAATTCACCCTAAGCTATATTTGATATTCTGAATTTAAAAATGAAGTCCATTTTACAAAATTCAGAATATATAAGACAAATTAATTAAATTAATAATTAATTCCCTCTGTCATGACAAATAGCGTGTTTTTGTGAAACAATAAGTATCAAAAGATTGACACTAGTTTAAGTCTGATTTCAAAGTGAAATTAATTCCAACGACCACTATTGGATTTAATGGTAAAAATATTTTCTAATTTCACTCTAAAACCAATTCAAATAATAATCTAATCATATAAATGAATTAGATCAAAAAGAGGTTTTGAATTAAAATACAACATTTACAATATTCATTAAAAAAATGAACTTTATCGGAAAGATACCAAAAATTTACACAAAGTAAAATTTGATGTCCCGATTCTAAAGAAGAGTTATATTTGGTCCAATAGAATTTATACGATTGATCAAAACTATATTTAATGACGGTTCGACGTCAAAAGGTGATAAGTGGACCCTTAGTGAAAATTAGGGTATAAATGCCTAAAATTGAATTCTTTCCGTATTTTAAGCCTTTAGCTTTTATTGGGTAAATATAAGAACATTTAAAAACATATATAATCATATTTTAGTTATTTCTATCCATTCCCACTAGTACAACAGCTACATGTTAACTACCATTTAAAATAATATTATTATATTACTAGTGTGCAACGTATGATTTCAATGAAACCCATCGTTGCGTATCGAGTACGCTATCGAATGTAGAAACCCCTTTTAATTAAAATTAATATTTAATTCGTAAATATTAATTAATATGAAAATTATTTATTCTTTATTTACCTGGGATGTTACAAATAAACCATATTTTAGTATCACCATATTCTTACGGAGAATAAAACCATTTCTAACTCAATATCACGTGACATGTAGTTTCCATCATGTGGTATCAAATATTAAGATCCCTAGGAAATAACAACATTCTTCTATGACAACAACCAACCATGACTATTCCCTAAGGAATCACAGATTACTATATACTTGATACACTCCTCTTACAATCCTGAGATGGATTTGATCATCAACCTATCCCTTGTCTTCTGGAAATCCTTTTCAGACATTTCCATTTAAAATAAATAATTCAATTTCCATGTCAATGTAGTCAATTGTGCTGATATCCCAGTGAAATTTGGCATAAACCACAAATAGTATCCTACTAACCTTATAAATCTCTGTGTAACACCCTGAGATTTTATTCTTTTTTTTATTTGATGTCATATGATTTATACTACACCATGATTATCTTGTGCTATATGCAACACCATATTAGCTTGTAGTATACGCAACCCAATTCTTGGATCGTGTTATACACAATTTCAAGTTCGTTTGATAATAGTCATTCTACTCAACATTGAGTGTATATATATATATGTTCAATGTATAAATATGGTTAGATTTTGTTATACGCAACAACAAAGGAGTCTTGAACAACACTAAAACCTAACTTGACTTTCTTTATACGCAATCACGACCTTCCTCGGTAGCGTGTGTAGTACGCAATACCGGGTTTCACTAAACAACGATATATGGTTATAATATTATTATAAACTAGCCGTTATGAATATTATTAACTACATTTTGAATTTTATAACATTATTATTCATCTTACACATTTTCTAGAACATGGTATGAGAACAAAATAAAATTTTTCGGGTAAAATATGTATTTTTTAACAAAATGAAATTTTGCCGCCTTTTGATGGCGCACCCATTTTAAATATAATTTTTGAGAAGTTTATAATTTAAATTTTTCAAAATAAACTTATTATTTTTAATCATGATATAGAAATTTACATTGGATAATGTTTTGATATTTTTCTGATAACTTTCATATTTTAATGAATAATAAAAATACACTATATTTTAGTTAAAAACAACTTTTTTCATCGCAATAACTTATGTGGATAAATTATAATATTGAATGGTTTTAAAGTATAAATAGAATATATTTTTAACATTTAATATAATTTATTTCATTACCATAGATTTTACATTGAATTCGTAGGTTAAATGAATTCAATCTTTTAGAATGTTTTAATCAAAACTTGTTTTCATTCGACAACGAGATTAATTTTAATTTAATTTCTGCAACTTTTTTTGTATTGAAATTTAAAAACTGGACTCCATGTTTTGAATCATTGGGTCCAAATTATGTTAATAGGCTACTTTTTATTTTTTGAAATTATGAATAGTAACTACGGTAAATTTTATTTACCATAGATAAAGGTAAATCGGGTAATTAAGGGTAAATAAAATATTATACAATTAATCTAACACATGAAAAAATTATATTGGATGGCTAAATGTATACCCATATCACCTAAGGGTCGGATTAGATTCATTTTATGGACTTTTGACCATGAAAATAATTTAATTATTATTAAATCCAAAGAAAGTGACAACATGTCACTCTCTTAAGTCTTATAAGTATATAATAATTTTAATTTAGTGATAAACATCATAAAACATCGAAAATGAATAGTCTACAGAAATATAATAAAATTATCTACATCAGGATAATTTATTTATAATTTTTAGGGATTAAATTATTGTCATTATTGGTGATACATTAATGATGCAGAAATTATTTATTAAGTGAAAAATCAGTAATATAGTTTTTACTGAAATAATAATACCCATTAAAAGGACCAAAAAACTGACTAAAACTTATTGGTAGTGTATATCTACACCTTAATCATCCAATGAAGTAGGAAATAACCGTTTTGGGTATTATAAAAGTGATTATGACACTTATATTATTTTATTTTAAATGATGCCAAAGTTGTCACCTTCATAATTTAATAAATATAACAATTTAAATATTGTGATTTTAAGATGATAAATTCGAGTAAAAGCATTATTTTGAATTTTAATATATTTATCTTCATTATAAGATTTTATTTTTAATTTTTATGCAACAAATAAGTATATGAAATAATTATACAAAAATTATGTAGTAATTATTTTATTAAGAGTTAAACCAAATAAATGGTTTTAAAAATAATAAAATAAATATTATATGAACTATTTAATGTTCTACACTAATTTTATAGATACATATGACCTTTTATTAATCTATTAAAGCATTTATTTTGATGATATATTCTATATATATTTTATTTAAATTCAAATAAATGAATAGTGTCAAAATTGACACTATTGTTATTTTATAAAAATAACATATTATAAAATTGTTTAAAATTCAAAAATATATAAAAATTATAAATTTAAATTTATATGGTATAAAATGTTGTAAAGTATCCAATTATAGATATTTCACAACAAATAAGTAATTATTTGTTATAATTTAAAATTTAGAATGTTATTACAACAAATAAAATTAAATTGATTAAGTAAGGATAAATCAAGTTGATAATGTTTAAAATAATTTCTTAACATGTCTAAATTTTATTGGTTGATTAGATTTCAACCCATCTCGTCTAATATTCTAATATGAGTCATTTTTGGAAGTTTTTATGTGGGGTTTGGATTTAATATAAACTAATATTTCTTATATTTCAAAAGGTGCCCCTCTCCTCACTTATAAAAGGGAACCTCCGCCCTCTCTTCCTCACACCACATTGAGAATACATGATCAGCCAACCCCTGCCAATTTCTCCTCTACACATCCCTAGAAACATCCTAGAGGTCCTGGTTTTCTTCAAAGTCCAATTTTAGTGCCCTAAGAGGAGGTCTCAAACAGGCGCTTCAAAGAAGAGGTAATGTCCGTTACCGATTCATTCAAATTTATTTCTTCTTCTCATTCTTCTTCATTAGTTGTTTCATTATGAAGTAATAACATCAGTATCACTCATATATGGATATGTTATTATAAGTATGAGACAACCCTATTTCACCGTCTATCCACCCTACGGAAAATGAAATCACTGCGCGTGCGTACGTATGGAATACGGTCTCTACACCGTAGTGTAATCTGTTTTTCCAACACCACATTACTTGGATTGGTATAATGGTATAGATAATAACTATTCACAGTTATTATAACATCATAATTATTATGATATATTGTATTATCCTATCCAATTCAATTCAATAATTATAGGAATGATATCATCGCTCGTGCGTACATACGGACTACCGTCTCTACAATGCGATGAGATTCATTCTCCATGTTAACCATTTAAGAATGATTATAAACTATATATATGAAATACTAATGAAATATATGACATTATAATGTTACTGGATTTATGTATTTATATATGTATGACATCTACTTAATTCCATTCAACCCAATAAGGAAACGAAAACAGCGTCCATGCGTACGTACGGCCTACCGTCTCCATGAACGGTGCATTTATTTCCATTTATCGATATATTATATATATGTATATTATGAATATATATTTTATATAAATCATATTTTATATTCTGGAATTAATTTATCATGATCTATATAATCATATGAATAATTACAAGTCAAAACACAGATGGCAAATGAAACGATTTTACCCAAAACACACTTTAACATGGAATTTACAATAGAACGGGTAATATAAAGTCATAAGTGAACCATATATGATATAATAACAATGAATATGATTCTGTAATAAGTCAATGACATTATTTAAATCATTATAAAAGAGTTTTGGATACATACGAAGCATATCAGCCCTAAGGTAAGGGATAATTTTGCAAATCTCATTTTTTTCCGAGATTGCTTATTCATAAGTATTTACTGGGGTTATTTCTATCATCCATGTCGATGTTTTATAAATGTGTTTTCAATCTATGTTTGAATTCCTTTTTACTCTTCTTTTACTTTTACTAAATGGTATGCAAGGAATCTTTCTTTTGTTTACATTACGATGTACTTTTTTTGAATTTTCTGACAAAAGTAGGAGAAGAATGTTTTCTTTAACTTATACGGCATGAAAGGATTTTTTACAGTTTTATAAATCCTTATTTTCATGAAGATTCCTCCAAAATATTTCATGAATATTTTTAAAAAAATCATTTTATTTTAAAATTTAATGACATTTTGTGAAAAGAAAATGATTTTGAAGAAGAAAGGATATTTTCCTCAAGAGTTCATTTCACTTGTTTTATCAAAACCATTTTTCATCTATGATGACATTATTTAATATGTGTATGTTTTAAGTAACATGTTTCTATGATTTACATGGTTTCACTTTTCTTATTATGCATTGATATCCATTTATTTTATACGGATTATGTGATGATGGAATGATGTTTATGAAACCAATTTTATTTATTTGGTTATTATGAATGATGTATGTTTATTTTGTGGAACAAGTAAGAATGATTTCATTATGAGATGGGTGGGACCTATATCTTCCTCCAATGCATTGGGTAATGATTTATATCTAATGATATAGACATGGCTGGAACGACAAGTTAAACCGGTTCAGTAATACAGGACTGGAACGAGGAGTGAACTCGATTTAGAAAGGGACGTTGTCCACTAATATGGTCTTGGCAGCAATGCCTTGGCTAATATGGAAATCATATCATGTGATTAATGGTTTCCACAATTACATGTTTTATTCCCATGCTATTTTATCATTCATAATGTTTCTTTATGATCTATTCCTTACGGACTTCTATGATTTATGTCTTTGCTCATGTTTTTTATGTTTAAACATTATGTTCATGTTTTTAGGTTCAAATGTATATGGTATGTTTTATTTTACCCATGCTTATCCTTACTGAGAATTTGAGCTCACCCTTTTTATGTTTTCTTTTCCCTATGATATAAAGAAAAGTTTTGGGTAAGAAAAAAAAGGATGATCTTTATGGGAGATGTTGAAGATCATTCACCACGATTAGAAGATTATGTTCCAAGTTTCCAAAGACACTAAACAATTACAGTCCTTGTGTGTCTGTTTTTTATATGTATTAAGTATTCCTCAAAATTAATGTAATTTCCATGTATTTCAAGCTTTGGGTCTCTACAGTTGGTATCAGAGGAAATGTTTAGTCAACCTTTGGCAACTAGGATGCGAGAACTTTAGTGAGATCCATAGAGATATTTCTATGGTATGTCTAGGGATGTCCCTAAGGTTAAGTATAAGTATAAGTTATAGTCCTAGAATTACGGTAATGATCTTAGAATTAAACCTAAGATGATAGATATTAAAGGTACCCCCCCCCCTTTATTATGTTGTTTTCCCTAGCATGATTTTTTCCTCTCACACTATTATTTTTGGGTTTTAGACGATGGTTGGAACCCGACGGAACCGTGTTGATCAATGCAATGGACAATACAATGATTGTCCACCGGAACAAACAAATGTAATAGGAGATGGAGTGAAAAATCTTATTTCTATACTAACACAAGCTATGAATCATTCTGGACTTCCAAATGAGCAGAAAAGGGATCAATATTCTATTGAGTCCATCATGAGGCAACGTCCACCTTCTTTCAGTGGGACTTCTGATCCACTTGTTGTGGAACAAGGGATTAGTACCACTGAAAAGATATTTTCAGTTATTCAATGTTCTGAACATGATAAAGTCATCTTAGAAGTATATCATTTGGAAGGTGAAGCTGATCAATGGTTGAATCTTATCAAGAATACAAGGCCAAGAGATGAAATTGAGACCATGGAATGGGAAGAGTTCAAGAACTTATTTTTCAATAAGTACTTCCCACGTATTCTTCAAACAATGATAGAGAAGTATTTTCTTGAACTAAAGAAAAGAAATGATGAATCTTTTGGTATATACGAAGCGAATTTTAAAAGGCTTGCAAGGTATGCATCTGGCATTATCATCCAACCTGAAAGTAAGGTTGATCGATTATCCAGTGGCTTAAAACCAAATATTCAAACGACATTACCTATAAGATACTTCAGTAGCTATGAAAAAATTGTGCATTGTGCTATCAAGGTATAAATAAAAGTTGTTGTTACTTATCCATCTCATAGTTTTGACAAGAAACGAATGATGGAGTTCAAGGAGAAATCTCAGAATAATGGTGAAAAGAAGATGAATGTTTCCTTATGCTCAATTTGTGGAAAGAAGCATGGTGGATATTGTCTTAAAGGGACATGAAAATGTTTACTGTGGAAAATAAGGTCATCGAGCAACTGAGTGTTGAAGTAATGGGAAAAGGGTTTCTAATGATGTGAATAAAGAAAAGACTACAGAGAACGCACCACCAACACTTTGATGCTTCAAGTGAAAGGAAATGGGGCATTATGCTAATAAATTCCCTAATCCAAGGGTTAAAGATGATCGACATGAGCAACCACTTAAGGAAAAGGACAAAGGGAAGTCACATGCAATCACAATTAGCAATGTTGAATATGACAACGATGTGGTGGAATGATTAAGTGTTTATGTAATGGGATTCCAAAATTATTTTGTATATAGTATCGTGGAATATTGGAATATTTATGTATTGGTATATTGTGGTTTTCAATAATTTTATGGTACTGGTAACCATGGAAAGTGATTGAGATATTTTTGGAAAAAAGATGATATGTTCATAATGAAGGGATAAAGATAAAATGAAATGTTTGACAATATTCATGGGATCTTGACTGATATAAGGAAATAGTTACATCATGGTTTAAGGTTTTGGTATGTGAAAAGAGATAACATTTGACAGATCTCATGTTTTCAATAAGATTCAATGGGTATTCATTTTTCAAGATAATACATGATTAAGGCCTTCGAATGTTTGAAATGTGACCAACCGGACATATCTCATGATATATGGGGATCAATGAAGGTATTAACATGCTTGTTATTTGAACTATTTGGTAATAATTTTCACTATAATATGAGATTGGAAAATATTATTTTGGATAAGCCTAATGATTGGAAAGGATTATGTTGGACATAAGTTAGTATTGTTTAAGGATAGAACTATTTTTGATATTATTGATCGGATGTTATAGTAATGTAGTTTTAAAAAAGGACAACCTGCAGGACGAGTGATAACACATCGCGTCGGACAAGGCTATGGGAATCGAACCCACTACCAAAGTGTGACATGCCTTTATCGCCTACCAATGACCTACAGGAAGTCCCTGGTTAGTATAAAATGGTTTTATTTTATTAAGTGGAATGATAGATGAATTATATGTCAATTTTTGAACGATATACAATAGATGGACTCATGTATATAACTATTGCTAACCTTTTGATTAAGACAGACGGAATAACCCATCATTCTATCACATAATCTGCTAACACGCCACAAATGAAAAATTCAACTTCATTTCTTTAAGAGATGAAGTTGAAATTGTTCAAGGCACGAACAACGGTGAGATTATATCGAAATAAAGTTGGTATTTATTCTAATTCAAAATTTTCAACTTTAGGGAATGATATTGAGAACCCAAAATATTTTCCTAGTGCTCTTATATCCGATGAATCAGATGGTACCTTAGATCATCGCAAATCTATGGCTTTGTGATTGGTGGCTATTTCATAGCCATGTTCTCTACCACTCTCCTTCAGAACATGATGGTTATATTTCTCTTTCATATCCATATTTTCCCTTATGTTCTCCTACGTGGAAACCCAGTGATTAGTTAATTTGGGTAACTGTTACGTTTCATACTATAGTTTTTAATGATATGTTTTGGTATTTCTTTTTACGTTGTGTGTTTCTATTAGAGAAACCGTCGAATAGTAAACCATGTATAACCCTGAAGAATTTTGAGGGAGAAATTCCTTTTAAGGGGGGTAGAATGTAACACCCCGAGATTTTATTCTTTTTTTATTTGATTTCATGTGTTTTATGCTACACCCTGATTATCTTGTGCTATACGCAACACCGTATTAGCTTGCAGTATACACAACACAATTCTTGGATCATGTTATACACAATTTCAAGTTTGATTGATAATAGTCATTCTACACAACATTGAGTGTATATATATATGTTCAATTTATAAATGAAATATGGTTGGATTTTTTTATATGCAACAACAAATTATTCTTGCACAACACACAACCCTAACTTGACTTTCATTATACAAAATCACGACTTTCCTTGGTAGCGTGTGTAGTACGCAATACCGAGTTTCACTAAACAACGATATATGGTTATAATAATATTATAAACTTGCTGTTATGAATAGTATTAACAAAATTTTGAATTTTATAACATTATTATTCATCTTACACATTTTCTATAACATGGTATGAGAACAAAATAAATTTTTTCGGGTAAAATAAGTATTTTTTAAAAAAATGCAGTTTTGCAGCATTTTGATGGCGCACCCATTTTAAATATAATTTTTGAGAATTTGATAAATTAAATTTTTCAAAATAAACTTTTTTTTGAATCATGATATACAAATTTACATTGGATAATGTTTTGATATTTTTCTGATAACTTTCATATTTTAATGAATAGTAAAAACACGCTATATTTTAGTTAGAAACAACTTTTTTCATCGCAATAACTTATGTGGATAAATTATAATATTGAATGGTTTTAAAGTATAAATAGAATATATTTTTACCATTTAATATAATTTATGTCCTTAGCATTGTTTTTACATTGAATTATTAGGTTAAATCAATTCAATCTTTTGCAATGTTTTAATCAAAAACCCTTTTTCATTCAATAATGATATTAATTTTAATTTAATTTATGCAACTTTTTTGTATTGAGTTTTAATGAATGGACACCATATTTGGAATCAGTGGGTCCAAATTATTTTAATAGGATACTTTTTATTTTTGGGAATTATGAATAGTAACTACGGTAAATTTTATTTACCATAGATAAAGGTAAATCAGGTAATTAAGGGTAAATAAAATATTATAAAATTAACCTAACACATGAAAAAAATCTATTGTATGGCTAAAAGTATACCCATATTACCTAAGGGTCGGATTAGATTATTTTTATGGACTTTTGACCATGGAAATAATTGAATTATTATTAAAACCAAAGATAGTTTTAACATGTCACTCTCTTTTGTTTTATAAGTATAATAATTTTAATTTAGTGATAAAAATCATAAAACATCAAAAACGAATATTATAAAGAAAGATAATAACATTATCTACATCATGATAATTTATTTATAATTTTTAGGGATTAAATAATTGTCATTAATGGTGATAGATTAATGATGCAGAAATTATTTATTAAGTGAACAATCGATAATATAGTTTTTATTGAAATAATAATACCCCTTAAAAGGCCCAAAAACCTTACAAAAACTTATTGGTAGTGTATATCTACACCGTAGTCATTCAATGACATAATATATAACTGTTTGGAGACTTATAAAAGTGATTATGACAGTTATATTATTTTATTTTAAATGATGCCAAAGTTGTCGCCTTCATAATTTAATAAATATAACAAATTAAATATTGTTATTTTAAGAGGATAAATTCGAGTAAAACTATTATTGTGAAAGATAATATATTTATCTTCATTATAGGTTTTTATTATTAAATTTTATGCAACAAATAAGTATATTAAATAATTATACAAAAATATTGTAGTAATTATTTTATTAAGAGATAAACCAAATAAATGGTTTTAAAAAAATAAAAAAATATTATATGAACTATTTAATGTTCTCCACTAATTTTCTTGATACATATAACCTTTTATAAATCTATTAATGATTTTTCTTAGAACATATCCTCTATATATATTTTATTTAAATTCAAATAAATGAATACTGTCAAAATTGACACTATTGTTATTTTATAAAAATAACATATTATAAAATTGTTTAAAAATCACAAAAATATATAAACTTTATAAATTTAAATTAATATGTTCAAAAATGTTATAAAGTATCCAATTATAGATATTTCACAACAAATAAGTAATTATTTGTTATAATTTAAAATTTAGATTGTTATTACCACAAATAAAATTAAATTGATTAAGTAAGGATAAATCATGTTGTTAATGTTTAAAATAATTTCCTAACATGTCTAAAATTTATTGGTTGATGATATTTCAACCCTATATCATCTAATATTCGAATATTAGTCATTTTTGGAAGTTTTTAAGTGGGGTTGTTATTTAATATTATCTAATATTTCTTATATTTTCAAGGGTGCCCCTCTCCTCACTTATAAAAGGGCACCTCCTCCCTCTCTTCCTCACACCACATTGAGCCTTCAGGATCATCCAAACCCTGCCAATTTTTCCTGTACACTTCCATATAAACATCCTAGAGGTCCTGTTATTCTTTAAATACCAATTTTAGTGCCCTAAGTGGAGGTCTCAAAGAGGTGTTTCAAAGAAGAGGTAATGTTCGTTACCGATTCTTTCAACTTTATTTCTTCTTCTACTTCTTCTTATTTAGTAGTTTCATTATGAAGTAATAAAATCAGTATCACTTATATAAAGATATGTTTTTATAAGTATGAAATAACCCTATTTCACCATCTATCCATCCTACAGAAAACGAAATCATCGTGCGTGCATACGTACGGAATACCGTCTCCACACTGTGGTGTAATCTGTTTTTCCAACACCACCTTACTTGGATGGGTATAATGGTGTAAATAATAACTATACATAGTTATTATAACATCATAGCGATTATGATATATTGTATCATCCTATCCAATTCAATTCAATAATTATTGGAACAATATCATCGCTCGTGCGTACGTACGGACTACCATCTCCACGACGCGATGAGATTCATTCTCCATGTTAACCATTTAAGAATGATTATAAAGTATATATAAGCAATAATAAAGAAATATATTAAATTATAAAGTTACTGGATTTATGTATATATATATATATATATATTTATTTCATCTACTTAATTCCGTTCAGCTCAATAAGGAAATGAAAACAGTGTTCATGCGTACGTACGGCCTACCGTCTCTGTGAACGGTGTACTTATTTCCATTTATCGATCTATTATATATATGTATATTATGAATATATATTTTTTATAAATCATATTTTATATTCTGTAATTAATTTATCATGATCTAAGTAATCATATGAATAATTACAAGTCGCAACACAGACAACAAATGAAACATTTTTACCCAAAACACTCTTTAACAACGAATTTACAGAAGAACAGGTAATATAAAGTCATAAGTGAACCATATATAATATAATAACAATGAATATGATTCTGTAATAAGTCAATGAAATTATTTAAATCATTATACAGGAGGTTTGGATATGTATGAAGCATATCAGACCTAAGGTAAGGGATAATTTTTCAAATTTCATTTTTATCCGAGATTGCTTATTCGTAAGTGTTTACTGGGGTTATTAATATAATCCAAGTCCTTGTTTTATAAAAGTGTTTTCTTGTATGTTTAAAGTCCTTTTTACTCATTTTTAACTTTTACTACAAGGTATGCAAGGAATATTTCTTTTGTTTACGTTACAAGGTACTTTTTTTGATTTTTCTGGCAAAAGTACGAGAAGAATGTTTTCTTTAACTTATATGGCATGAAAGGATTTTTTATGGTTTTATAAATCCTTATTTTCATAAAGCTTCCTCCAAAAGATTTCATGACTATTTTTAACAAAATCCTGTCTTTTAAAATTGAATGAAATTTTTTGAAAAGAAAATGATTTTGAAGAAGAAATAAAATTTTCCTCAAGAGTTCATTTCACGTATTTTATCAAAATCATTTTTCATCTATGATGACATTATTTCATATGTGTATGTTTCAAGTAACATGTTTCTATGATTTACATGGTTTCACTTTTCATTTTATGAAATGATATCTACTTCTTTTATATGGATTATGTGATGATGGGATGATGTTTATGAAACCCATTTTATTTATTGGGATATTATGAATGATGTATGTTTATTTTGTGGCACAAGTAAGAATGATTTCATTATGAGATGGGTGGGACCTATATCTCCCTATAATGCATTGGGTAAAGATTTATATCTCATGAGATAGACATGGATGGAAGGGCATGTTAAACCGGTTCAGTAATACAGGACTGGAACGAGGAGTGAACTCGATTCAGAAAGGGACGTTGTCCACTAATATGGTCTTGGCAGCAATGCCTTGGCTAATATGGAAATCATATCATGTGATTAATGGTTTCCACAATTACATGTTTTATTCCCATGCTATTTTATCATTCTTAATGTTTCTTTATGATCTATGACTTATGGAATTCTATGATTTATGTCTTTGCTCATGTTTTTGATGTTTAAACATTATGTTCATGTTTTTAGGTTCAAATGTGTATGGTATGTTTTATTTTACCCATGCTTACCCTTACTGAGCATTTGAGATCAGCCTTTTTATGTTTTCTTTTCCCCAGGATATAAAGAAATGTTTTAGGTAAAAAAAGGAAGATCTTTATGGGAGATGTTGAAGATATTTCACCGTGATTAGAAGATTATGTTCCATGTTTCCAAAGACACTGAACTATTAAAGTCCTTCTGTGTCTGTTTTTGTTATGTATTAAGTATTCCGCAAAAGTAATTTAATGTCCATGTACGTCAAGCTTTGTGTCTCTACACTCTAGACCTCCATCATGCTCATTGGTGGATCCAAAGCTAAAACTACATCAACCTTAGCTAGGTCCAATATTACACTACCAATTGATATTTTTGTTTCTAGACCATGAACCTCCAATATATAGATTTGAAACATTCTGGGCCTTCTAAAAATCTGGTGCTATGGAATTTTTCTAGAATCATTATCAGTTGTCTCGCATTCTCTTACTCATATGTCGACGGCACCAGGATATCATTGATGAATAATTACAAACAAATGTCTATGTAATGTTTTAATATATATTTAATGAGTACCATGAACATTTCTAGGGAATTCATCATGAAAAATGAAATCACGAATACACATAGTGAATGTAGAAAGATATAAATTTCGTTTTCGTTTTATCAACATCCCATACTTTTATATGGTTATAGCTTGACCTGAGGAATATATTTGGGAACCATCTCACCCCATTCAACTGGTAGAAAGGGTATTTAATCCTAGTTAGTGGATTCTTAATATTTTTGGTCACCTGGTTTAGATACTAATAAACCACACATATCCTCAGGTTCCCATCAACCTTCTTAGTGAATAATACTATGGATGATCACAGAGAAATAGTGGGTCTCTCAAAGACCATCATCTAGATGTCCACTTATTATACCTTTATATCTCAAATATTTACAGAGGAAATTTTATATACCACTATATATATTAGGAAAATAAAATTCTTATCTATCTAGGGGAAACTAATTCCGACACATCTTTAGGATTGATCTCTTAATATTACTCTTTCACTATGGGAAAATGGTAGCACTAACATCTACTACTCAAAGAGTCATTATACTTAACTGGTGAGTAATCAGGTACACTCTCCTTTGTATAGGACCATCATACTCTTCCTAGGATAATTTATCACCAATGAAGTAATAACTCATAATATCAATGTAGACACACTACATCCTCTTCGATAAATACAAAATCTTGTTATCAATAATGGATAGATTTATAATGAATACTATGATGTTTTAAGGGTTCATAACTATTATAAATGTATCCCACAAATATATTTCACCTTCACGAGTTAGGTCACACAATCAATAGAAGTTTGTGATAATAGATTCACCTCCAGTTTAAGTCTCTATAACAAATGGTCATTCCAATGCATCGATTGGACTATCTATGTCATAAAACATGGATTTAAAAGAAAAATTAGTGAATCAAATCCATTATTACTAGTATAGAAACTCAAAAAAAATTAATCATAAAATGTTCCACAAAATATCACTATAGCCTCAGTGCCATAGGCCTCAATTATCTATATTTATCCACATCCATTTACACCAACTCCATGAAAATAGTGTGGACCACATAGGGGTTTTTGTGAAAATATGTTGAACCTCATTTCGGCCACTACAAATAAACCTACCTCTTTTCACAACTTCATCCTGGTTTACCTCTATTATTGTTCTTATATATTTATCTAAGTCACACCCTAACTGTCTCTTTATTATTTGTATGAAGGATCATAAAATCTAGAGAAATATATCAATATTCTTCACATGAGAAGCACTGGATCTACCTTAGCTTACTCAAACCCTCCTAAGGGAATTTAACTATAAATCCTTTATCCAAGTGTAGTCTACAAAAGTATATAACATAATGGGATCCTTAATTCTGATATCATTGACAAGATGTCAAGTTTTCTACTCTTGGGTTACTACAATAGGCACCCACTATCATCATCTTATCTCTTATGAATCACATAAAAACTAATAAACACTCTATAACTCCATGATTTTTTTAATTCATAGAGATTTCACTAAATCCTTGAAATCTATGTGTAATAAATTATTTATTGTACATTACTTGAATAAAGGTTCACATTCCATATATATATATTATCAATAGAGATCCTTAAATCCCACTGAATAATCTTCCCTAGTCATAGTTTCCACTTGTAGATGAAAAAGAATATAGATTCATACTAGTCACAATGTGCATGGATAGAAGTAATAAATAAAGTGATGTTCAATGGATGATCAGCATGAGCTGTCTCATCATGTGAATAAGTCACCTTACTAAACCATAATCCCCCAAATCCTTCAAAAAACATAATGCAAGAACTTTTATATCATCTATTTGTATCCTCTGCAAGTGAATAACATGAATGAATTACTCTGAACAATACTCGAGAATCTAGTGGACTATTTCACACATACAGTTGGGGGGTATCCCCTTCATGGAATCATGTAGAGAACTTATCCTTTGCGCATTATTAACTAGTATTTTAGGTACTAATTGTTGCTCAATTATTGATATCACGTCTTAGAAAATACAAATAGGAATATCCGCATATAAAGAACTATATATTGATGCCACATCACTTCAAAAATTATCCTCATGATTTTTTAATAGAATATTATCTAGATATCGTTATAGAGGAATCAAAAAATAGGAAATATATAAAATTGTCAAATGTCATATCTAGGAAGCTATGTCCATAAATACTTATAAACTGATAAACATTCCAATATGAGGTATGTATTAATATAATTCACCTCAACTAGTTTCTACATTTATAGATTCAACAAGAAGGTCATAAGAGTATTGGTGAAAAGATATTTCAAATGCTATATGAACACTTGCCCTCCTGGCCTAAAATTTGAACTGAAAAAATTTTAATACTATTTATATAAATCCAAAACCAATTTCACTACATGAAAAAGATCTAATATCTTATCCTTAGGTGAAACTTACTATTCTGACAGAACTCTTTCATGAACCAAACCACTAGTACCCTCATCACAAGTGATAATCCAAGTGGAACTACCCCCAACATACCTGTAAAGGGCCAGGGGTAGGAGACATGTGTTGACAAAGAATAAATTACAAATGGAAGAAATTATCATGTTCTTATGCATACAAACACATTTCCAATCCCATAAAATAATGATAAAGTAAAAAAATTCCAAGTATACTAAATGAATCCTTATAATTTATCCCACATAATAGCATGAAAATTTATAAAAAATAAATAAAATGTGATAAATTAAAGGTATAAAAGAACTCAGGAAAGTACAAACTCCATAGATGTACATGGTTAGCAAAAAATTAAACCATTTTAAAAACACCACATTTTTTGTAGCCTAACAATGCTCTTCCGAATCCCTATACACATAGGACACCGTCCAAAGTGTTGTCATCTTCATTAGACAAGACACATGTGGGAAGAAAAATTGCAGGGGTGAGTATAGAAATACCCATTAGATCACCCTAAAATAACTAATCATAAATAATCATGAGTAGTCATCTCAAAATTATAATAAAGTCAAAAACAACACATTAACATACACATAAAATACCACCAGTCTCCGGTGGCGTCAACCAATAGTACCAGTCATAAGATTCTTCATGAGGCTTAAAAGGGATTATCATTCCATGTGTATTCAATCCAAGATTCAAAAAATCAATTGTGATAGTAATACGATATTCTATGTTCAATGATCAGGTCTAATAAATAATCCATGAATCAAATAGGATATCATCATCTAAATAGGGGATCACTCCTAAGGACAATAGGGGAACCAAACACCATACTTCATATGCATAATAGATAGATCATTGATTCTTTATTCATGGTGTCCACGCTGATACCTTGAACCCCACAATGTATTGATAGTGGATCCTACACAGGTCCCATATAGAGATGAACTGAACTCTATCTTATACTGCACCTATTAAGGGGATCACGATATTATTGTGTGGGTGAAATAACATATTATACCCTTATGAGAGAGGACCATGGTATCGTAGTCAAATCAATCTAGTCTATAATAATGAGAAGAAGAGGTCCAAGCCATTGTTGATAAGTTACATGTCATGTATACTAGGTACATTTCATGTACATCAAAATACAGACCATCTCATGTCCATGAACAGGTCCATAAACCCATAAATGTGTAACACGGCTATAACCATGGATTCCTACCCATTTTTATATATTCATGTCAACCTATGTACTTTGTTCATGTCTAAGTACTCGGTTTGGCACTGTGTAATTTCCCCATGCCCATGTATTATCTGAGATACATTAAATACTACCTACTGAAGGCCACACAACATGTGGTAGGGACCACATAATGTGTTTTCATCATGTTGTTTTTTAAAACCCTATTACTAGAGCTGCAGATCCAAATGATATTAAAATTTGTATTACATGTTGTGTTAAATAATATTTTATAAATTTCCATAACATCACACATTCATTGATTCTATCATTATTATCACCAAATTTATCAATAGAATATAGATTTTGGGTAATCAGTTTCTTAAATTTTTAGTGTTTAGGAATTGATCCTTAAAAGACCTCAAAAACCCAAATCAATCCATACCACTTCTACATTGCGCCACCATCACGATTCAACAAGATAAATGGGAATCCAGGGTTTGAACATGACTTCTTTCAATCATTATCTATGACTAAACTATGATTTTATCCACCGTCATGAATCATAAACATGTTATTTATCATATTCATTGATAAACGATAGTGAAACAATAAAATTCCAAGTATTCATTGAATAACTGTTGAATAAAAATTCCATTTACGAACATGCACTAAAATGGGGGAGAAACACATAAACCATAAACATTAGGAATGAACATAGTCCTTTTTTGTTTGATTTCTCGAAGTACAATTTTCACATTATATATGAATGATGTTGAATAATCAATAATGAATAAGTATATAAATAATAATATAAATATTTCTTTGATACACAAATAAATTCTTCTTTTTTTAATTGTACCACATTAAATGCTGGATAAATAAATGTGATGAATCAACATTATCCAACATCATAACATTATTATAATAATTTTCTGGATAAAAGTGATCATACAACACTTTTATTGGTGAGATCAGCACACTATATTGGAGAAGAAGAATCTCATTTATCGATCTTGGTCTGTTACACTCTCCATGATCCCCTCCAAATGTTCTTCTAGATCTCTAATGTTATGTGGATAACCCTGAGATTTCATCATACTAATGTATTTATAAGAGAACTAATGTCAATGAAAATTAAATAATAAATTATTTATTTTATTTTATTTATTTAAACAATTACCCATGATTGTTCTAAACTCAATCATCTAACACGGTCATAGTTTATATGTTCTGTAGGGTAAAACTCATACTCTAGACTCAATTGAGGCTTAGATTCTCAATATAATAATCTCTTCGTGAGTTATTCTATATTATTTGGGAAACTATGTGTGAATGATATTAATATATTTAATATTTTTCATATTTTTATTCCCGCATCACCATCTATATAAATATCATTCTATCTCAATTCCAGGCATTGAAAATAATCTTAGACATATTTCAATGCATTACCTGAATAAAACTAAGACAATACAAATTACCACCCAAGTATGATCTATCTAGGATAGAGGAGTTTTCATATTGTGTATTTGGAAATAATATTTTCATATTTGGGAAACCATGGTTAAATGGGTTACTAGGAATACTTCATATTTGTTTGGTACTAGTGTGTAAGTATAGATACCCAGGATAAATATTTCATAAATAGTATAATAAACTCATAATTTAATTAGTACATCTCACAAAAAAGTCACCCAACTTCAGGATAAATAGGATTTGTGTTTCCAATATTATCAATATAAACATCTTAATCTAGAATCATTTCTATATAATCAAACCCATCATGACACCGTTCTATAATTTCTCGATGATATAGTTATCTTCAAAACCTGGTGAATATAAAACATAGAAAGGGTTGATCATAAATTAAATGTAAGGAAAATCCTTTCAACATGTCATCAAGGGTAAGATAATATTCATATGAAAAAACTTGGATAGGTGAAATAATTCAAATCAAAAGGTAAATGAAAAAAATATGAAATGTTCATAAGACCTGATTGAATGGAATATAATATAAAATCAAAGAATCATTTTACCATGGATTTTTTTTCAAAATATTAAGGAAATTATGATGATTCATTGAGATGAATCATGTGAATTTATAAATATTGAATGTCAAATTAAGAAAGTATTATGGTAAAAAAATAATCAACAAGAAATTATAGAGTTACAAACAAAATATTTTCCCATGATTCATTTTGTGAATAAACAAAACTACCATGATACATGCTGTGAACATAAAATTTCCTCATATTTATATTGTGGACAAAAAAAAATGGTCACACTTCTTGTTCTGAAAAAATTATCCATGATTTTTGTTTTAATAAAACAAAATTCTCAAACTTCATATTTCAAAAAACAAAAATTCCAATAACAATCAAAATTCTCTTAGATAACATCTATTTCTCATGAGATATAAAACCCCATTAAATATATTGGGGGAGATATAGAACCCCACCCATAATCATCCATAAAAATGTGATAAAATTAAAAAATAAATCATAAACATATATTAATGAATATATGGAATGAGATTGGGTTTCCCAAACCATTTAAAAGAATCACATAACATAAACATAAGAATTCACAGAATATCAATCAACTATTATTTTACAAGAATCCATATCATAATAAAATTACAAGGGTGATATGAAAATTAAATCATTAATTATAAATCATATATGGTAAATATACGTAAAAATTTAAATGTTTTCACAAAACCATTTAATTTATTAAACTAAAATATATATACAAAAAACATTCTTCTTAAGGGATACTGATTAATTTTGAATTGAATATTTCGAAATAAAATCACCTTTAAAATGAATAAATTTTTCTATTGTATATTCGTGTATAATTTTATAATATTTTCATTCCAAATAATTGTGAATAGTAAAATCTTGAAAATTTTATAATGTTTTTATGAAATTAGAGTGAAATTATTTAAAAACCATTTTCTTTAAAATTATATTATATATTAGAGAAGTGAAAAGGAAATATTGTTTTTAAAAAATGGATGTGAAGATATGTTGAATACCATTTCATTTAAAAATCACTAATAATAGAGATATTGTAAAGAAATAAAGTATTAAAAAAGGGAATGTGAAAATAAATTTACAACATCTATTTTTAAATATAATCATTACTAATGGAATATGGAAAATAACGATATGTTATAAAAATAAATCATGGGGTGGATTCTAGAACTATTTTTAACATTATTAAAAAACCTTTCAAAATGTTTTTATAACATTATTATAAACCAACATCAGTAAATATATAAATAAATATTGTGTTAAAAATGAAAAAATGGAAGAAAAATAATAATTAGTGAAAAAATAAATTATTTTTACAATAGGGTAGAGTTAATATATTATGGATGTAAAATACATGGATATAAAAGGAACGTCTATTTAAAAATGTTAATTATTCTTAAAAAACGAATTTTAATGAATAATGGAGTCATAGAAGAAGATGAATTTGTTGTAATACATGATTTACCAATAAATATATATAGAAATAAAATAAATAATATTACCATATAGAAGAATAGTTCAATCGATGAATTATATAGGAAAAATTGATTATAACCCAAGTAAAACTTTAAAGTCACAAAAACCCCTTAGAATTTTTTTTGACTTTTGAATAAAAACACAATTTGATGTTTAATATCATAAAATATAATATAATAATGAAACTAAATGTAATTAAATCATTATTGAAACTATTTAAATGGAATCATGTGGTATATATTGAACACATCTCAAGGGATTCAAATTTGAGGAAAAAACCATTTACATTATTTCATTGATTAGTTGATGTCTTCCAAATTTCTAAAAGAATTAAACTATCTAACATAATATCCTATTACAGAACCTTGATCATAAATAATACACTTTTATAATCATTATTAAATTCTTTATTACAATTACCCAAATTAATTATATCATATTATGAAAAATTCTTATTAATAAATCTAATTGCTTCGTGCATGTTTCATATTTTGGATATCTTTATCAAAAAATTGATAACAAGTAAATTATTGATATATTATTTAACAATATTTAAAATATAAAATCTATAAATTTAAATTGTATTTATTTCATTATATATGTGTTTTAGTTAGGTTTTTCAAAAACATAATCGATAATGATTTATTTTGAAAATTTTTGAAATGGAAAATGACACATTAATAATTCGTTAAATAAGTGATATATTATCACCATAACCATTAAAGAATTATTATATTATTATTACATTGTAATTATATAACTGTCAATGTTTTTAGTTTTATCCATAGGGTCAATTTAAAGAATCATTCCTGTAGGTTTTTAATCTGATCCAAAAGTGACCTCTATTTAACACAATTTAGTTGTATTATTAAGGTAGTATATTTTTTACTAATATCATTAAAATAATAATTCTTATATTCATAATATTTATTATGATTTTAAAATATATTTTTTGATCTTTTGAAAATAATTGGTGAACTAATTTTTTTTAGAAATAGATACTTCAGTGATTCTGTATGCTGCGAACAAACATAATTGATGTTCTTTTTATTTCAATGTATATTAAAATGAATAAATAACTATTTAAATATTAATTTATAAAAATTCAATAATAATAATTATTCTTAATTAATTAGTTTATTTTAATGATAATATATATTTAACTATTAGTAAGTAGAATAAAAACATAGGAATAAAGTAAAACATATGTTGTAGAATTGATTTTTCCTTGGACATTCCATTGAGATTGGATGGAATATGATAACTGTGAGTGACCATGGTTGTTTATCTGTCAGACAAGGTTACTAAGAGTTTAAACTGTAGAATATAAAGGATTAAATTGAAGAATATTTTCTCTTATAGGGTGTTATTTATTCCATTTTATAAGAGAGGAAAAAGGTAACTCTTAGAAACACCTTTTATATTTCAAAAATTCTATAACACTATTCAGAGGACAATGATTTCGAATTTTCTAAATAATGTACTGTGGGTTATTATTAGATATTTTAAATCTCTTTAATGTTTTTTCTCATAATTTTTAATTTTTTCCATGGGTATTTTACCATCATGTTTTTATATCTTACTATATTACATTTAAAAATGTTAACCATTTTTTAACTAAGTGAATTTATGTTTAGTTAAACACATGAAATATCATGTATAACCCACATTGGTTATTATGGAAATAAATATAAAATCGATTAAATCCAATTTATGTTATACTTATTATAAAAATAAATTTTATATTAAAACAATTTCTGTGTAATAAAAATATTTTACATGAAGAAATTAAATTTTGGACATTATAGATTCATAATCATTTTTAGTAATTGAAAAAACATAAATGAACATTATTGGTATTATTTTTTTCTAAAAAAGTTATATTACTTATATAAATTATATAAATTTAATTTATTTTATTGTAACACATTGATATCAATAAATTAAAAAATTTAATACAATGTTGTCATCATTATACAATAACTATCATTAATATGAATATTTTGAATTTTATACTGAAATTCAAATAAGTTATATTATATAATACAAGAATTATTATTTATGTTATAATATTAATTTTACAAATTTTTTATTCTAGTTGAAGGGAAATTAATCTTTACAGTAGAACATGTCATGTGCAAAAACAAGTTTTTAGGAAAATTTTAAATTTATGGATATTGTTAATTTAAAGGGACTAATTTTCAATTATAAGAATTATAATGATAAAAAAATTATAAATTTTCAAACAATATTTTTGTGAAAATAATATTAATCCAAAACCCAATTTCCCGAAGAATAATATTTAGTAAATATATAAAAAAAATTCATCATAAAATATTGAATGATTTTTGAAATTGATATTCATGGGTTTGATGAATTTGAAATATTAATTTTAACTGAGTTATTTCAATTTAAAATAAAATATTTTAATATAAAAATTGTTTCAATGACATATAATTCATATACAAGTGATGTTAAAAGTATAATTAGTATTTTTCAATATTAAACTAAAACAATATATTTTGTAAAAACCTAAAAAAGAAACCCTATGATAATATTTTTTTCAAGTATTAAAAATGTAGTTTTTATTTAACAGCTATTATATAAAATATCAAAAAATAAATTTTTTCAAATAATGTATATAAAATAATGAAAATTCCATTTTTTGAAAATAATATTTTATATATTAACTAATATTAATTATTTTCTTTTTAGTGGAAATAACTATTAATTATTTGCAATCATAGTGTGTATTAGAGTTAAATTAATAATTTATTTTTAATTTTTTGTGATTTTTATTGTGAATAATGTAATACATGTTGTAGAAGATAATATGTATTTCAGAGCATCCAAAATCTTGGGGTTCTACTTTCTACCAATATTAAACAAATTGTGTTCTCGTAGTTTGATTTTTATTTACCAAAAAATATATATTAAGAAATCAATATGATAGATATAACTCCATAGTTCATTTAAAAAATTAAATGAGCCTTACTAATTCTAGCGAGATTATAAAAGTCATTTATTCCGTCATAACAGGCATATAAAAGTATTGAGAATCTTTCCAAACCTTTGAACTAAACAACTCTCATAGTTTAGTATAAAGACCTAATTTATTTGTCCTTGATTCTATAGCCTGTAATGTTGTGATAGATTATAAATGGCTATTATGAAATAATAATCCCAATTTCTTTGTTTAGTATGTATAAAAAATGGCATTGATAGACACACCGTGAACATCCGTCTATCATAATTTAATGTTCTTCGACATTACGGCCCTGGTGGGAGGTTGAGGTTGAATGATGGATTTGATATTTATTGATCCTTCTCCAATTAATGCTCTTTGAGATCCACATTTATACCGCATTAGGCCTATTTCAAATTATCCACCTCTATGACACCATCCATTCCCCATTATAAAATATCCCTCCCCAACATCACCAACATCAAAATATGACAACCAATCGATTTTAGTACCAAGTAAACCAATTTCTATGCTATCATATAAACAATGACCTCATGGATAATGGTTTTTTGCAGATCCATGAAATACCACATTCACTCTTGGATGAACATTATATGCCCAAAAATTGGATGTCAAGACCAATACTATTTATGAAACACATTTCCTAGCCCATGTGTTCTGGGAAATTGAACTTGATTCTTGAACTGCTCTAATCCCATCTAATGGAAGAACTACATGATTCGTATTTCTGTAATAATCTTCTTGGGGTAATATTATAAGACTATTAGATGTTTCCTTCCATATTCAAACAATTAGCGTGGTGATTTTTTACTCATTGAGAAACATGTGGGTACACTATGGTGGCTATAAAAATTACAATTAATGAATCCACAAATCTAGTGTCAAGTATAAATGTATCATTTTTAATTATAATTCATGGACATATTCTATTAGTTGGATTGGAAAAAATACCCATTTATAATTTATCTAAGAGGATATTGATGTCTATAATCATTGAAACAAACAGTTATTCTAGTTAAAACTATTTCACTTATAACTCAACATATATAATATATAATTCAATTTATATCATTCTAAATTAAATATAGTTAACATTGAGATGGATAATCTAATACATATTAACATAAAAATAAACATATATATCTAAAATTTTCATAAATTGTGATCAATAATCTAATCCAAAAAATAATTGAATGTTGGGGTCTCAAAATACAACCTATCCCTTATCTATGAAAATGAATATATGTTTATATTTACCACAATATATGAATCCAAAAATATAAATATCTCTTATCCATGGTTACATTATTTTTATGTTATCTATATTAAAGATATTCAAATGAATCCTCATGATTCATAAATATAATGTGGTTGAGGAAATAAAATACCATACTTGTGACTAACTAGGTTCATGGTAAGGACCCAATCACTGTGCATGAAAATGGTGGTTGAGATTTATAAACCAACACATTTTAATGGGTTTACCACTAAATGATTCTTATGAAAATTCATTCCCAATTTTGTATCCATAAAAGAATATATTTCTTGTAAAACCACATACCATTGCATAAGTAAATATTTTTAGATATAAACATCTACTTTGATAGATACATAGGTTCTTTCTAATTTTGTCTTACCTAAAAACCAATGGTAACATAACTATTATCTACAAATTACTAAAACATACTTTAATGAAAAATATAGTAACCAAGGGTAAACATAACATAAATTTCACACTAATCTCTAGATTAAATAAATATATTCCATAAAAATTCACCCAACATGACAAACGATATGGTAACATTCATAGATATTAGTATATAAACATCTTAATACATTGGTTTTTCTTTGTAATTCAACTCCTCTATATTTAATTACTGATATTCCCATAGATATTCTCATATTCTTATCCTATGGATTTTAAAACATAGAATGGGGTGAGTGTAAATTCTAAGGGAAAAAATTTAAACATTTCATCAATTTCAAGATTTTAATCATTTTAGAAAATATGGAAAGTGATGAAATTTATTATTAAAAAAACATTGATCAATAATAATTTATGATGATCTGTGACTGAAGGACATGTACCCTCATATAAAATCATTTACGAAGAATTTTTTTTGGAATCACTAGATATTATACATGATCCAAGGATAATAATGATGGGAATATATAAATATGGCATGTTGTATTAATAAAGGATCATGGAACAAAAATAATAATAGAGAAATTATACTATTATGGGAAGAAAGATAATTAGGTCGAGATTTCTATGATAAAGACACAAGATGGGGGGAAATTATGTCCTTTTAAAAATATTGACAGTATTAAAACATACCTGTTGAAATGAAGAAATAATTTCCTTCTCTCTTAATGTAGATTGTTCAGAGGAAATAAATAATGAAAAATAACAAAGTCATTAATAATTTTACATGGCATAAAAATCTCCTAGTCTACTCCACCAATGGTCTACTCTATGATCTTAGTTATTTTCAATAGTTTGTCCTCTTATTAGAAGATAATCTACAACATAGTATAGGCACTTGACACCTTACATGGCTTTTATAGGGCCTTCCTGTACTTCTAAGGGAACATAAATATCCATATCATAGTCTAATAAGTTGACACTCCACCCAAAAATGAGTCTTAATTGCTGATACTCAATATAAAATATACGATATTGAGTTTGTTGTGAAATAATTTTAGTTCACAATTGTATAAGAAAATGAATAATATATATGATCTTCAATATATCCTAATAGTAGAAGAAAAATAATCTTCAATGTCAACCTGGATCCTTCTTCATAAAAAAACAAAAAATAGATTAGACAATGTATGTACAGACGTCTTTCATCTTTACACCATGAGAAAATATGAATGTAAAAATAATATTCCTCTCTATTCTTCAAAATGATAAGCAGTAGAATGAAAATATTTTAGTAGTTTATTTTAATTAATGTTTTCACATCTCCAATCTTCTTCTTTGTGTCTTTTCTATTCTTGCATGATATATATATATTGAATAAATATCATGTAGTTGTAAAAACATTCCATTTCCTTAGGATACCAAAAATAAATATAAATAATAGCCTTCATAAATATTCAAAGAATAGAATATCATCATTTTTATTTATTTATATATAATATATCAATAATAAATAAAATCAAAATGATTTTAATAATTCCACCAATATTATTGTTCGAATCCATTAAAAACTCATTAAATAAATTTGTAAAAGTTATAAATATTTTGAGACCTATAACATAATATCATCCTCAATCCCACATGACTTATTTTTAGTAAATATCATGGTTTTCCAATGGTTCCAGAAGCAGATCAATACAACATATATAACTCCTGATATCGTCGAAACACATAGGAAATATAATATGGAAAAACTGCTTCCTAAAAAACAATAACATTGAATAATTAAATGGCCATCCAAAAGATTTATTTTTTCCTTCTATGTAAACTGATAAAATCAAGATAAAAATGTTTTCCTTCCATAACCTTAGGTTTTGAGTGATTCAGATGTCTTTAGAACCTCTAGTAATATAATAAAAATATGTTTTCAAATATTTTTACTATAGAGATGAAACAATGATTTATAATTTTTGTTGATTTTTTTAGTATAAAAAATCATTTTCAGAATTCCATATAAACAAATGATGATTAGATAAACTCACTATCCATCAAAAATTATAATGTTACCATGAATATGTTTAATGTTTTTATAGATATCATTATAATTACCAATTGACATTATTCTAAAAACTACAAAACACTTATACATCTTCTAATTGTTTCGGTGAATTTTTTCACCATCGAAACAATTGAATTGGATTTCCACACAAATAAGTGAGATGATCCCAGGGAATTAACACTATAAGAATATGATTTAAATTTAATTAGTTCTACAATAAATACATTGACAAAATAAATCTTAAATTTTTAACAAATTTATTAGAAAACAAATTTTTACTAGTCAATGAAATTATCATAACTAAATCAAAATGATAATGATAAGGATCCACTCAACAATCTCTTCAATTTAAATAATTACACAAACCTAACTTATTATCAACTTTATCCCCATTTTTGTAAGGATAAAAAGGATTTGTTCTTGAGTATATTAAATAATTCAATATATTTACCATTTTTAGAAATAATAATGATTCAAGATTTAAGAAGAAAAAACCAATAAATAAATAAATAAGTGAATTAAAATAAAATATGAAAAACGAAACATTCTTTCCCCATTTTAAAAATATTTAAAACATGAGAAATAATATTTTAATCTATTTTAAAATAGACAACAATTTTTTAAAAAATTTATTTTACATATGTAAAATAATTTTTTATAAAAATTAAATTTGAATATTTTTAAATTTTTTATTATTAAAAATATTTGTTATTTTAAAATATGGTCTCAATACATAAAGTAATATAACCTCCCCCTAAATATGTTCTTCCATAAATAAGATAATAATCAAGAATCCATGAAAAAATTTGTAATATTATTAAGTGAATAAAAAGGGTTTTCAATGAATGTATTAAATGATGTAGTTTATAATATACCAATGAAAAATTCAAACATATGATAAATATCTAAAATAACACTGCTAAGTCCGAGAATAAATATTTTTGATATTCAAATAATAAAAAAATATATTTCCTAATGATATTTTTAAAAATATTTTCTAAAAAATAAAAATAATAATAAATGGGTTTTAATGAATTTTTGGAATAGACTTACAAATAATTTAAAAAAAATTTACTTTTGTTATAAATAACCTGAACATATTTATCAAAAAAGAGAATAATGTATCGAAAATAGTAAGAGATTAATTTATATCATGAAATTAATTTAAATAGTCAAACAATAAACACCTTTTGACACATAAGATAACCATTTATATAAAATCATTATATAATGTTTGATGAAAATTGATTACGAAAATTAATAAACCAATTAATTAATTTTATAATATAATAGTGTAAAATGATTAAATAGATTAAGAATAAGAATAATTAAATAAATTGTAATAAAAGATAAAATATAAATACTTTCCCCTATATAAAACAATTAGTTCATTTAAATTTAATATTAAAATATAAAATAAAATACATCATGGATTAATCATTCTATCACTAATGAAGGTTGTATTTAATAATAATAAGAAATTATAATATATTAAATACCCATATGTTTTAATCAGCCACTTTATGATATAACAATGATGATCAGTGGCACATACATGAAAATATCAAATACATGTGAATTTTTTTTGCATTATAATTTTGGGTCGGTTAGTGTCACCAATTGATAATTTATGTAACTAAATATGCTTATTTTGATCAATCATTTTATAATTAAAAATAAATAACTCTTTTGAATAGTGACTATGATTTATACTACACCATCAAGGATTTTTAAAATAATTGTCATTAGATTAATTCCATTAACACCACAATAAATACATTTTACTATATAAATGATTTTTCAATTTAAACTGGGAGTAAAAAAATTTAATATAATTTTTACTTCTCTCTATTACTACTGATACATAGTTTTCCTTTTTGAATTCTATTTTACCAAGAATTTGATTCTAAATAATTATATCCCTTAATAAGAATACATGATGCTTTCTTTATATTATCAACATCATGTAATAAATCCTTAATTCTCATATCATGCATATCTAAAGAATTTTTGGAATAATTTGACCTTAAATACACAATCTGTTTTGACAAACATTCATTATAACTTGAAATATAATCATAATGTTTCTCATATTATCATTCTCTTTCTTTAAAAAATAAGATATGTCATTAATCATAATGATAATATTATTATGTTAATTATTGAAAATTATTCAAAATTAGAACCAACATAGTAAGAATATGGGACATCATCAGCATGATCTATAAGACATAAATGAAATTTTTGATTTTCATGCTGAGATTCTATGTTTGTAGAATATTCATCACTTTAATCTTAATATAAATTTATATTAGCCTTAAATAATTTAATTTATTTTTTTAATGTTCATATTTTCATGGAGATTTTAGAAAAAATATAGTCACATCTCAAATGATTTTTTTAACACTCATACCATCTGACATCTTTCTCTTTATTCATCTTCATTTTCTATTTTACCATTTTATACAACTGGCCACATTTTTTAACTAGATTTTGTAGATCATCCATTGAATCTGAATGACTAGAATAATAATTAGATACTTCACCCAATGAATCTTTGTGTTATGTTGTTTCCTTTTTATAGAAATATTATTTTCATCCTCTATTTTCATATTTCCTTCTTACATCATCAAGGTTATGATAAATTATTTCATCTTGTATTCTTTAACTGGTGTTTATTATCTAATATTAGTCGATATTCTTTGACACATATAAGTTAAAACCCTCTGTATCTTTAACACCTGATCTAGTTTTGATATTGGAGATCCAAAGGTAGAAACATCATTAACAACTTCTGTTAATCTACTATTAATCTGGGTGATGTTATAATATTTTAGCATCCCAATTGTGTAAAAATTAATTTTTTCAATATTGACCCTTGTTTGTCTGATATTTTCAGTTCCTTTATATGATATCTCAATAGTCTTCTACATCTCATAGGTTTTATCACATTTAGAGGCATAATTATATTCATCATGATAAAGACTGCATATAATTTCATTTATGGATTTTGATTTAATATCATACCCATATTCCTTAGAGGAATCCCTATTTTCCAATTCTACAATGATTTTATACGATTTGAAAATCGTTATATATAAATTGAAAGTATTATTCTTCAAATATATAGTCATGATATCTTTCCATCATCCCTAATTATCACTATAATAATAATGATCACGGATCATCGGCATACCTACATAAAAATTTTCAATTGATATTTTTCATCACCTGAATCATTATCTCATACTTGTTATTAAAAAATATTAGTAGAGCCCTAACTATGATGTCAATATTTAGGTTGGTATTTCTAAGAAAAATACACAATATGGGGGTGAATTGTGTTCTTTTAAAAATAATGCCCATATTAAACCACCCCCTTGAAATGAATCAATCATTCCAATCACACTTAATGTTGAGTGAGCATCAAAAATAAATAATGGAAAATAAAAATAATCAAGTATAGTGGTTTGGGGTACAAAAAACCCTAGTCCACTCTACCAATACTCTACTCCACGAGCATGGATATTTTCACTAGCTTGTCCTCATATCACAAGACCGTCCACAATTGAGTACATGATGTTCTGAATGGAATTTATAGGGCCTTCTTGTTATTTTAAAGGGAGCATAAATATCCATAGCTTAGTCTATGAAGCAGACACTCCACCATGACTGAGACTGAGAATCTAATACTCAAAATAAGATTCATGAGATGAGGTTTCTTGTGTAACTGTTTTAGTTCAAAATTTTAGGAAAAACTTACAGATGAATATGATCTTAAATATAGCACAATAGCAGTGGAAAAATAATCTTCAAGAATGAGTAGGCTTCTAATTCATTAAAAAACTGAAAATAGATTATAAAATTTATGTTCTTGTTTCCTTTATCTTTACACTATGAGAGAACAAGAATGTAAAAAAGAACATTCATATCTTTTCTTCAAAATGATAAGCAGCAAAATGCAAATATTTCATGACATTATTTTCATTAATTTTTTTCACATTTTTGTTCTTATTTTTTTTATTTTATATTTCTTTTATAGAGATAAATATATATATAATAAATATCTAGTTGTTTTAACAACATTCCATTTCCATAGTATACCAAAAATAACTAGAGTTATCAGCCTTTATAAATATTCCACTAAAATAATAACATAGTTTCCTCTTCATTTTTATAGAATAAATCTACAAAAATTCCAATAAAATAATTTCAATAACTATTACAATAATATCCCCAATTTAATAGTAGTGTTGAACAATATAAAAATAATTTTTAAATCAATTCCAACCACTATAAAAGAAGGTAAAAAATGTTCTACTTTTATGAGACCCTTAACATCAGATTCATCCTTAATCCCAAAGAACATATTTTTATTAATTCTCATGAGCATTCCAATGGTTCAAGAAGAGAATAAATCTGATATCTTCAAATCGTCATATTCTCAAAACAAAAAATTCACATGATAAGGGAACATTTCTATTAAAATAGAAATCTATAACATAAGAAAATTAATTGTCCATCCAAAAGACTTTTTCCCATTAAATGTAAACTAATGAAGTCAACATAAATGTATTTGATTTCCATTTCCCTAGGTTTAGAGCAACATTAATATCTATAGAACTGATACCAATGTAAATATTATATGTTTTTAATGTTTTTTACTATATATTTGAATAACTGCTTTAGAAACATTGTTGATTTTTTAGAGTATCAGAAAAAAACGTTTAAGACAACCACATAAACTAAATAAGTTTTTATAAACACCTTATCTATACAATGTTATAATGTTTCCATGACTATATTCAATGTATCTTAATATATCATAATAATTCTAATTTCAAATTATGCTTTGAAAATTTATATGACATAAATAGCTTTTAATTATTTTGGTGATTTTTTTCACCATTGAAACAATTAGATTAGATTTTGACATAAATAGATATAATTATTCAATATAACAAACACAATGATAATCAATTTACTATTTAATCAAATATAAAATAAATACATAGGCATAATAAATCTAAAAAACTTAACAAAATTATTAGAAATATATATTCATGGTTTGAAGTAATTAAGAAAACATACTCAAAATTATAATTAAAAGGGTCCGCTAATCAATGTTATCCCCAAAAAATGTTGTAATGAATCAAAATTATCATACATAAAGATGTGAAAAAATCCATATTCTTTATGTTAAGTGAAAAAATGACCACAATTCATGTTTTTAAGAGAATGAATGAATGTTATTGATGCTATAAAAATAATTCAAATGCTACATTTTGTCAATAAAAACAGCTTGCTTCATGTTGTGAACAAAAAAGATATTCATCTTAATATCGATTTTACATGAGATATAAAACCTTATCCAGTTCATTAGGAGGTGATATTTGACCAAACCCTTCATTATATATGAAGAAGTGTTCTATTAATGAAATCAATCACAAAAACATCATAATGAACACATCTAGATAGATGTTTCCTTAATAGATCAGAAAAATTACATAAAATAATGTTATAATATCATAGAATATTAAAAATTCCATTTTCCAAATGAATTAGTCTAATTATAACCTATAAGTTGAATCCAAAACACCACATCATGATAGATGAAACATAGAGGTTAAATATAAGATAACATAATGTTTTTTTCACAAAACCTATTAAAATATTGATGTCCAAATTAAAATCATAAATTTTTTGAAAGGAAAGTAAAATTTTTATGAAAAATTTACTTCTAAAGAAATTCATTGAAAATAGATATATATTAAAAAAGGATAAGTGAAAATAATCAGAAAACATTATCCTTTGAATGGTTTTATTAATAATGGATGCTTGAAAAATACAAAATGGTTGTGACAATAAAATATAGAGTAAATAATGAAACTCTTTATTTTTAATAGATAAAAAATCCCATTGAAAATTTTGAAATAATATTATTGAGAACCCATGTCAATAAAAGGTTGAAGATCCATTATTTTAACATGATTAAATATTGTAAAAATTATAATTGGTGATAAAAATTTAGTTTACACGGTGAATAAGAATACCCTTTTAATAAGTAAAAACATTACTAATGATATAAAATATACAAAAATAAACTAGAATTTATCTTTATGAGTGTTTTTTTCAATGTAACTATAGAATCATAAAGGTAGATTTATTTGTGTCAATGAATGAATTACAATTAAATTTCTATTTAAATATATCATAACATCATCATATGGTCTCTTATATTAATCTTGGATGATTATAGACGAATAAACTTAGTTATGAACCAATTAAATTATTTTCTAACGGAAAACAACATTAATAATTTGTAACACGTGAATCAATACCACATTAAATGTAATACATTTTTAATAAAATTTATTATCTTGAAAATGGGATAATTGTGATATTAAATGATAATAGGGGAGTATTTAAACTGTTAATGATGAAACATGGTACATATCCTGGATATTCCCATGGGATTCAATTTTTTGAGAAAAAAACCCTTACCTTCTTTCATTGATTAGTTGACGCAAATAAAACATAATAATGTAAGTTAATTAATATACTATTATAGAACAATACTCATACATATTTTCAATTTATAATTCTTGTAAAAAACATCTTTATGAGTATATTAATTAGTTAGAGTGGATTATGACCATCATGGGTTCAAATAATTAAATGATTTTGGAATTATTAATAATTATAATATCAATAAACACAATTTGATACTAGGTACCAATGTTCCCTAGGATAGATTATGTTCCACTTAGAGGGGGTCAATTAGTGTTACACTGATTGATCCACTCTGTGATATAATTCAATATCAACTGATGTGTAGTAGTAATAATTGAGAGATAATCACACATTATTTAAATGGTTTTGTATACTGAGTAACTCCTTCACAATTCTGTATACCCCCACCCTGGATGGATTCCCCATAATAATCTCATTATAAATTACAATGTTTGATATAGAATCACGAAATACCTTCTTCTAAATAAATATAATATATTCTTTATACTACATCACACAATGTCACGATAATCATCACTAGCCTTCTTATGAATCACACAAAAGTATTATTTTACATTGGCTCTGTCTCATAGACATTCTCTATTTCTAGATCAAAAAGAGAAATACAACAACTCCCATCTGAGTCTATGATAATTCTCTTGTTCCTAGATCAAACCACGTGATTTCTACCTTTCATCAAGGATGGTCCAATATAGGATGATTTGTTATTATTCTGTCACGATCTCGCTAAATGAAACTTTATCATCTACCAATTCATGTACCATTTCAATTTTATATTCATTTTCAAATATCTATATTCACATTTATCTGATAATTTTCCTCATAGAAACTATTCTTGACCTGTTCATGCTTCTTATTATGAAGTCATAGCCTCACATGGATATGTAAAAGTGGCGAATAATTGTTTTTCTTTATAATAGTTTCACAATCCCAATTCATTCATGTTATTTTTGTGCCTAAACAATAACATGCATTGGATTGTCAAAAAATAAATCCTAGATCATAAAATGCATTCTTCTATTTATTTTATGCTCTTTCATCCACCATCTAACTTCATGTTCCAAAAATAACTTATAGTGAATGAGTTTTGGGGGTCTCGATGCTTTGGTAGTACTATCAAATTCGTGTTAATTTACATATTCATGGATGAATGCATGTAATTAATACTTTCTTCTTCACTAAATATTGTGTGTTTCCTTCTCAAAATCATACTTTGTGGTTACCTGAATGGTTATTGGGTTCTTCTTCCTTATGTCTGCTCTTGTTTTGCACATCTATGATAGATGGTGATAATATTCTTCACACTTGTTTATCACATGAATGTTTTTCATAGACCAAAAGGTATTTGCATATTCCGACACCACATCACAAAATAGAGTGTATTTGTGAGGACCTTTTGTATTCATGAGACTCATGAGTGAAAGGTTAGTAATTATAGAGGATGTCAAATGTTCAACTTAATGGAATCATAGAGAATTAATGAAATTTATCCACATAAAATAAATGATTAATGGATGCTATTTTTTATTTGAAAACATAGGCACTTCTAAAACGGTTATATTGAAACAATTAGATCTTTACTCTTTATAGAATGAACCACAACCTTACACCACTATAACTTACCAACAAGGATATTTACGTTTTTTATGTATAAATGAACATTTTATATGACTGGAGGTCTCAGAATATTGTAATGTTATATAATAGGAGTATCCTTCATTTATGTTTCACATGACACCAAAAATCCTGGAACCTCTCCTTGTGAAAGTGCACAATAGAGACTCACATGTGTATTCCATAAAATCATTCTCATAAATTATAACATTGAATTATAATATTAATTTTTTAAATTTTTTATTTTTTATTAATTTGAAAAAATGGTAAAACATTAAAAGAACTACATGTATGAAATACCTAGTTTTATATATTTTATCTAGTCCATTATTAATAATAATCATGATATTGAAATGTATGATGTAGATCAATTCGGTCCATTATAGTTTCATCATGAACTATGACATAGTGGATCACTATTAATGATTGGAGAGGATGATGATAATTAACTTATTTAATAGAGTGGAAAAGATGGATTCAATCGAGCAGCTATGATTATGTAGGTATACATTAATATATAGGAAACGTATGTGAGGATCGGTCAAACTACATCAATCTTCCATTTAGTTTTTTTCTTACTTTTATCACATTGTATGGTATTTTCAACTAGTACCGCTGTAGTGGAGGATTGGAAGCCGCATACAACATCACAAATTGTTCATGGACCAGTCAGCCTCTTTGGGTCATCCAAGTGTGCAATCAAGTGTGAGCTAATGCAGACCTATACATAGACAAATGTCAAACCTTCCAATATGGTTTCCTAATCTTATGATGGCTCACACATGGACCTCCCAACTCCAATAACTATTTGTGCTAGCCTCCTTGGGTTTCTGAAGTTAGTCCCAAATTTTTACATAAGCCCCTTAGTTAAGATACTGAAACTATAATATAATTATATAATATAATTTAAACCATTCTAAAAATTTTCTATTTAAGTATACCTCCTAGAAAATATTTATTATTTTTCATGGACCGAATTTATATCTCATTCTGTAATATACTTATATCATGGATTTAACTTCATTCTATATGGAATTACATTCTTGATCCAAGAATATATTTATATATTATTTTAAAAATAATTAGTCATGAAAATTAATATTTTTGTGTCATTATTAAATTATTATTCTTTTCATTATAAAAATAATAATTATCATGGTAATCCACTATTTTAATAAATTTTGAACTCCAAAGTACATGTAATTGTCATTTAAGGAATAATCAAATAATAATCACATTTAAAAAAAGAATTATTCTATCATGATTGTTCATGAATGTAATCCAATACCATAGAATATGTTTAGAATAATTCTATATGAATAAGCTCTTCCCCAACACATCTTTACTTGATTATTTAAAAAATATTAAACACTTATCCAAATAATCCCCCATTTCATTTTTTGGTCAATATCACTTCACATATATAAAATTCAATATGTGCTCTCAAAACAAACTAAAAATTGTTAAATTTTACATGAAAATTTTAAATTGGTTCTTCTAATATTATCATAATAAAAATATTATATTATCCCATATATAAACATTTATTTATCACTTCTATGAGAATGATAATATCATTTGATTTTCATTGCAAAGAGACTATAGTTAATCTACCCAAAGTCTATGTGGGCTAAACCGTTGTATTAAAATTGATATAAAACCATGGATTTTTTTTTCATCAATAAACATGAATGTGATATAATTATAAGAAATTCTCAATTATCATTTAACCGGTTGTAATTAATCATATTTTTCAATGAGATGAAAAACCTTGCGCACAATTCAATAAACATATTATGTATTTCTGATGTAAGAAAATGAATCTCCATTTTTTATAACCATATCAACATCTGAAAAATCAATCCTAGTATATATTATTAAAATAATTAATAATGGAAGATGAACATGTGATTATAATAACTCATCTTCCAATTTAATTAATCTAATTAGACATGCCACATTCAATATATGGTTGGGATTTAATAGATCACACTTATGGGATTCACCTATATCCTCCAATTAAATTCATATATGTATTAATCATATATATATATATATATAAGTGATTATTTAAGGGTATTCTTATTCTTTAGGAGTTAAATTATGGTTGTGAACCACCTTTCATTTGGGACCATTATATTCTCTCAATTATAGTGAACTTCATACCAAATTTGTATTGAATACCTTTCTGCACATAAACAAATAAAGAATCGTTAATTCCCTTAGATTTAATATTTTTTATATTAATCTAATTTCAATGAAAATATCAACTTATTTATCTACAAAATTATGGACTATTCCTGGAAGTGTTCTTCCTTCACAATATCAACAAATGATAGTCCGCTATTTTTCTATTGATTATCCTTATCATTAATATCATAGTGCATATAACTCTGTTGTATTATCATAATTTAATCAGATGTGTGACCCTAATTATTAAATTTGACATAAAAAATATTGAATTATTTGTTAATTTTCTGAATTGTCATATTTTATATCTTTTTGTTCACATCATTTTTCTTTTTGGAGAAATGTGGTTTTGTAGACTTATTCTTTAATTACATTTCAAGGAAAACTTTTCTCCATATATTCTAACCACCATAAACATTATTTTTGGCCTTATATTCATATTATAAGATGATTTATCATGATTTTTACATTAAAAAACAAATGTTTTTATTCAAAAAATTTAGTACAATACTCAAAAAAAAAAATCAAATGAGTCAAATTTATTATTTATAGATAGATTAATTGTATATGGATTAATATTAACTTTTGTAGTTATTATATTTACATATATTCCCCCCCCCCCCCTTAATCAAGGTAATATATTATTTTCCTAAATTTTCTTGTTATTCCCACACTCTAATGCCCTGTGATCAAACATCCATTAACACATACAATAGCCTATGAGACTTATTTTGTTCTCCTTTGGTGTAATGTTTTTTTATTTCATCAAATGTTAACATGGATAATATTTTGTGTAATGACCACTCTTATGGACAGTCTTGATATAAAAACAGATAATATTGAATTTCACATTCACCCTTGATTTGGTGGGTTTATCAGAATAAATCAATATCCATACATACCAAGAGTTTAATTTAAATTCATTTTAAGAACAGGTAATAACATTATACCATAAATTCTTTATGTTACTGGATATATATTTCATGGATGGTGTTTCCATGTGGTTAGATAATTTTATCATGATATACACAGAGTTGTAATCCTCAAAGCACACTTTTTTAGAAACATCTACTTTCCAGCTATTTGGAAAGTTCCATTTTGTGGTCATTCCATATTCTAAAATCTCACCTAAACCTATAAACACTTCACAATGAGGGTGGTCTTCTCTTCCTAAACTTTTATATGATTGGATTCCTAATACTCATTTATATTTTTTACTTGATATCCAAGAATTTTTATTGATTTTTTAATGGAATTTCAACACCTTCTACGAGGTTAGATATATCATTTAGTGGAATAGTTTTACTATACATAGATAAATTTTGAAATTTATAATATTCAAGGGATGATTCCACAAACACTATCCATGATACAATTTCTCGCATTCATACCTTTATAATTATTCTCCAGTATCAATATTGGATTTATCGTTTACCTAAGAATGGATAGTGAGAGTGAATCAATTTCTAAATATTATGAATGTTGCAACCTATAGTTCTGGAACTTCTTCTTCTAGATATTATTTTTCAGAGATAAGCCCCCAAAAACCCAAAAAATAAATTTTTCAACTTCTCTATGAACATCAAACTGATGTTTATCAAATTAATAATGACTATAACTATATGATTTATCATCATCATATATTTCCAATGATTCAAATGTAAATTCATAATCGAAAGAATTTTTTTATCTTATATGTTTATGTAACCTATAGTTTGAATTATCATTTTTGGAATAATTTTGTTATATAGATTTATAGAATATCCTTTATTTACTTTTCATAAGAGTATTGGTAAAATTATATAGATTAGCATTCATAGGATCAGATTTCTTTTTCACCACCTAATGTACCTAACACATTTTTTTAAATATTAATTTCATGAATAATCTCTTGTATCTTTATAGGGCATCTATTTCTCGAATTCTACTGGTTGTTCCCCAAGATTAAATATGTTCCACTTATAGGGGAATAATTATAAAATCCATTTTTGGAATTCATTTAACAATAAATTAAACCCCTTGAAAATAATTTATATTATGTTCCACTCTAAATTATCTCTTACTATAACATAATTTGTAGTAGTAAAAATATAGAGAGAAAGATGCAGTATTTACAAAGTTCATTATAAAAACCTCTTTCATTGGAAGATCCACTAGTTGTTGAGAAATATATTATTAATTCATAAAAGATATGATCTACTCCTTAGTTTTCAATGCATGATAAATTCATTTTATCTACTTATCATTCGGATGGTGATAAAAATAAATGGTAGATATTTTTTAAGAACATGAAGAAATAATAAGAAATTGATTCTTTATAATGGGAAGAGTTAAAAGAGAATTCATATGAAATTAAATCACAAATTTTCTATATTCAATAATTGAGAAAGAATTAATAAATCCTAATAAGTGTGACGATGATTCAATTGATACTTATGAAGATAGTATTAAAATACATTCAAGAGATAGTTTCAATAAAGTGGTCTATCAAAAATGTAAAATAGATGGATTTTTTGTGGCAGACAACTATATATTTTAAAGGCATAAAATAAATGAAAATTTTGTATCCATGAATAGGTCATTCGATGTATACTAGATTCATAAATGGTAATTGGATATTCCCACTATTCACAAGTTTTTTATAAGAATTGGATGATCAAGTCTCATGAGAACTCAAATAAATCGCATGGTGGAATGTCATTTCAGTCACATACAAGGATGAAATTTGGGAATTAGCACTTAGGTGAATTCTTTAAAGGAATAATATGGTGTAAAGTTTATGGTAATCATAGAAATCAAGAAATATAATGTAAAAGAAATGTTAATTGTATAGTAATTGAAATTATTAGAGATACATCTCAACAGAATATACAACTCACACTCTAGGGATTCAAATGAAATTATTTTAGATGTTTGGTAAATAAATATTATATTCCATGGGATAATGTATATAATAGTATGAAATGACCTATTACAACAATATAAAAATTTTATTTTTAAAAATTCATCAAAAATTAAGTGAAACATGATATTTGGGGAACTCTATTCTGGCGAATTTCATCTTCAATTTTCATTATGTGGTCTATATAAAAATCTTTTTCTACATCCTTCAGAAACATTTATTATTACTCTCTCACTGTAAATATATTTAGTAGTATATAAATAAAATTCTATATTCTCAATAATCTTATGGAATTATTTCAATGCTAGGATGAACCTGTATTTCAAAAAAAATGTTTCTGGTTATAATAAGATATTTTTTATGGAATAACAGGTTATTTCTCATTTGTAATCATATACAGTTTTGTTGTAACCTTTATAATTCATTATGGTATATAAATTTTAGTATGACACATAATGGGTGATTAAAATTATTGTTATTTTGATCATGGAAGGATATGAGACCAACTAATTATAAACTATGAGATGAAATATTAGGTCAATTATATATTGGAGGTTCCTTAATTAAATTATTAAAGGTATTAATAAGGTTTATGTTTATATATTATTAGATTAATTTCACTATAAATATATTTTTATTTAATATTTTGAGGATAAATGAATTAATTACAGGTTTTGTGATGATTCTAGTGCTTCAGGCATGAAATTTTTATCATAAAAATTCACATTATATGGTAGGAGATGAAGCCGAAATTGATTAACGCACAATCGAAGGATTAAATTATATTTATAATTTATTGTAATTTAAATTCTTAGAAATAGTAGACTCTTGAAAATTAAGGATAAAATTAGTATTTATTATTATTATTATTTTATTCAACTGATTCACTATAAATTTCACAGTTTATTCAATGTATCACATTTTAGGATGTTCATATATGACCCTTTACATGTACATAAGTGACATTTCAAACAACTATAGGATTATATTTCATTTAAGGAAGAATATATAGAGATTATATAATATAAATACAATAATATATAAAATAAGACAACTCACATGGTAGTTTTTTTGGAGAACCCACTAACTTGGGGGTGATATGTGGGAATCACTAAATGTAATGAGGTATAATTATTCTTATTTAATTATTAGAGTGATGTATTTCAATGAAAAACTAATTTTATAGGGGGGTGAATGTAACACCAAAGATTTTATGAATTTTATTTTTAAAATAATGTTAATATTATTGATATCTTATCTTATAGGAAATACTAAATTTAGTTTTCATTACACACAACATGATCTTAAAAAAATGTGACATACTATGAAAATATTATTATATAATATGATTTTAATTGAATAAATGTAGTAATGAAGGAAATTAATAGGATTTCAAAAAATATAAAAAAAAAATTATTTTTCTACCTATATATAAAATGAATTATTTGGATACCAATTAATTGTAAATGAAATTAAAAAAATTAAAATGAAAGAAAACATTTAATAAATAATTTTTTTCATAGAATTGTGTTATATCTAAATAAATTATATAAATAATATTTTGGAAATTATTTTAATGAAATTTATATATTATATATTCAAAAAAATTCGTAACATTAATCTTTTGTATTTATTATCTTGAGATATGAACAGTTCTATTTTTATGCCAAAAATGAAATTTTTTAAAGAAATTTTTATCATATTTTGAAGACTTATTTATAGAATTATTTTTCAGAAAAATTTCAAAATTTATTCATTAAATTAATATTCAATTCTCAAATCATAATATAATAATGTTAATAGGGTGAATTTTTGATAATTTTCTATGAAAATAAATTATTTGATTAATAGAGAAAAATACATGTTTTTATTAAGAATTTTTTTTTATATTAATGCATGAAAAAAATTAAATTTATCATATCGTTTATATTATGTAAATCTTGTTCTATTATATATCTATTAATAAAATTTTGGTCATCAGAATCAATTTCAATTTGAAATATTTCTTTTCTAACTTTTTCATCTATTTAAACTTTTCCCTTTGGAAAATTGTTTTTCATCTCATTTACGAGATTCATTTTAAATTAAATTATTTGATTTCAGTTACGTGAATTGGGGAAAATGGATTCCCAGATTTTAAAATTCATTATTTATATTATACAATAATATAAACTTCAATTTTTATCGTAATTTATAGTAAAAAAGTAAAAATTATCTACCAATGTTTTTGATAAAATAGGTTTATCAAGTTGTTAAACTAAAATAATAAGTTATAAAATGAAATACAAATATTTAAATTACTTATTTTAATTATTTAATTATACAATATCTCTTCAAGAATATTTAATTTTCTTTTTATATCATTTTAATTGATCAAAACATCGGTACCCCGTTTTCTTTCCATAAATTACATGTGTGTTACTTAACTCACTCATAAATTCTCACCCCCTATCCTCTCCCATTAAAAATTCCATAACCCTTTGGATTTAGAATATAACTACCAGAATTTATTCATTAATTCCATAAAAACATAACATATGACATTTTATTATTTTAAATTTAATCTATGATGACTTTAGGTATAAACCAAATAGTTTATCCCAAAACACGGGAATGTGTTTTACTACAAATTTTTATTTTACATCTACTTATAAATCCGTAAACTCATTTAAATGTAAAAAAGTAATAATTAAAATAATATAATATATAAATTTATGATATTATTTTATCAAAATAACCTATATTCATTTCCTCTTCCATTAAATGGGATATGATTTCATCACTCATGTGTATGGGGACTACCTCCTAATGAACTAATTTTATCGTTTCACATCACCAAATATTCTGTATGGATTTAATTATTTAAATAATGTTTATATATGTTTTTTATGGTATTAATATACATATTTAATAATAGTACTACATCATAAAACCTACCTTTATACCTGTTGTAAAATAAGAATGTTGCTTGTCTGTATGGCAGACTACTGCCTCACAAATAGATGTGATTTTTTTTTCAATTTTAATTGGATAGTACTAAGGATATATTAAATGCATATATATGATATTTTTATAATAATTGTTCCTATTAAATAATTATATCCCATATATCCTTTTTTATTCTCATTCGATGAAGGATTCAATAATGTCATTCATGTGTACAACGGACATCCGTCTCACGAAGTGATGTGATTCTTTCATCATTAATGCTATTAATTCAATATTATAAACATTAATTTAATAAATATATATGATATATATGATATAAAAATTATTATTTTAATTTAATATATTATTTATTAATATTTCAATTCATCTATTGGGAAAATTAAAACAACATTCATGTGAATGTATAGCCAATTGTCTCCATCAACATTGTATTTTATTTTTTTTCAATTTCTTCTATGGATTATTATAAATACATATATTCTAAATATATATTATATTTATATCATTTTTAAGTGTAAACATTTAATGGAACATTGATCAATGTAAGAGGACTAAAAATAACCAATAAAAATATGCATGAAAAATAAATAAATTATTACTTGAAATGTGATTTAAAGAAGTAATTAATAATAAATAAGAAATATAATGTCATAATTTAATCATATATGGTATTATATATATAATTATTTTATTTAATATATTCATAATAAACTTATACTGAATATATTTAATAAAATAAAACTTGTATTAATGATGTCAAGAGTTATGGTAGGTGGTGTCTGTTACACTTTTTACTTCTTCGAAAATCATGCCATATTCACTACCTATTAATTTTATATATAAAATATTATACCCATGAATAAAATTTATTATTATTCTCAAGAAAACTATTGTATTTTCTATATCTATTTGAGCATCTCTCCTTTTTGGGGGTTACATTTAAAATGTTCCCAAATCAGTAAGAGTTGTTTTTCTCAAATTGAATTCTCTAGGATAAACGTTTTTTATGAACCTATATTCATCAATGAGGGGAATATACTTCTCCCTAAACATGTTGTATCATTAATATCCTTCTATAAATGATATTAATTTTTTAATTATATTTTATTTTGTCATTGTGTATATAATTCAAAATTTACTAATGTGGTAATGTTTTGATGTTTCACTCTCATTGTTTATTGGGATTGTGTATGATCATACTTTTACGGAAAAAATATTATGATAAATATATCAATAAAATAATTAATTTTATTTTCAAATGGTTAATTATTTGTAATAAAAATTTTACCTTCATTTTACATTCATTATTTACTCATCATTTTTAATGAATAATTTTAATAAAAAACTAATTTATTTCTCTTTTCATATGAAACCTAGTTTTCTTATACATCATGGTTTTGTAAAAATATTTTAAAAAATGTTTTAACATTACTAAAATAATTTAATAAATATTTATAAATGTTTTGGAATATATATAATGTTTTTTAAAAGGAGTTTTCTAGTCATATCCAATATAATTCTCATTTTTCTTTTATCAAGAATATGAATGAAATATATTTTTTAATGTGCTTTCCATTTAGCCATCATGAGAAATAAAAGTTTTAATTATTATTTTCCATGTTTCCATGGTTATTTTAAATGAAAAATATTTTAAAAAAGTACCATGTTATAAAGAGTGTTTTTCTAAGTGGATGGTATTTTTCACAAATAATGTTACCAGTTATTTTTCAAAATCATTTTCTATATAAGATGACATCCTTTGAGTGATTATAAACATAACTAAGGATATAAATTAATTAATTCATATCAATTATTTCATTATATGGTTTATGATTGTGATGAAAAGATGTCTATGAAATATTTTCTTCCATGGGTATATTCTTTAATGAAATTTTTATGGATATAAAACATTATTCATAGGTTATGATATTTTGAATGTTTTATGATCTAATAGAAAACAAATGTTTGGATTCTGTGACATGTAAGGCCTATATCTCTCACAAACTAATTGGGTAAATGTGGATAAATCATGGTTAAATATGTTATATTTGAACCTAATTATAGGTTCACAATGTTATATATGAAGTAGTTGACCTGTTAACAATGTTTTACATGAACCATTTTACAAGTTCATGTTATTATGCACAAATAAGATTACATGTACATTGTGTTATGTGTGTACCTATATTTAATGTCCATAATGTTTGGTGTGGTTGTATTATCAAGTAGATAATTTTATGTGAGGATTTCATCTCACGTCCCTAACATAATGAGTGAATCTGTATCTTTTTATAGAGGTTCATAATGTTATAAGATTTTGTTAATTCCATAAATCAAATATTTATTCCAATATTATATCCTCGTTGATCATGTTAAAAAATTCTATTAGGATTCATGCCATATTAAATTATAATCCTGATTCCATGACATAATATTTTGATCTTAGATATGTACTGTTTTTGTTGTATATGTTATGTGCATGTTCTCGTTCCTTTATGTTACTGTTATGTTTATGAATTTACTATGTTTACCCTTACTATGAATTTAAGATCAACTTTTATATTGTTTAATTTCCCAATTTATGATGAATTATTTTTATTAGGGTCTCTTGATGAATTTTAAAAAATGGGAAGATATCTATTCAATATTTTTAATATATTTTATAAATATGTATTTTGATTTCCTATATTTACAAATTAAGTAAATCCTTATTTTCATTGTTCGTGCATTCATGAAATGCAATGAATATTAGTCTAGTAACATGTGATATATATGCATGAGAATTTTGGGACTCTAAATTATATTACATAACCTTATTCATAAATATTTTTATTTTTAAATTATTATTAATTTTTTTTTCATTTGTACATTGATTAGTTATTGTGTATTATGACCTTCGATTCTAACAAACTATACAAATTTTCAAATTTTATGTTTTTTGATATCATTTTTCATATTTTTATATCTATTTATATATAAATATATAATTATGGTTATTTAGTATATACCATATATTCATTTAAATTTTATTTTTTCAATCAATATGTGTTTTTTATGTCTTGCGAAAATAGAACTAATGAAGACTATGTTTGGTAGTTTTAGTGAATGAAAAATATACATTAACAATAAGAAAATCTATTAATGAAAAAAGTTACACAAAATTATAATAATAATTATTTCATTTTAATATTACTATGAAATTATATTTTTCCCATAGTTATCCATAATTCCATTTTAAAGCATGATTCATGTAGGTTGTTAAACTGAACTAAATTTTAGCTTTCTTTATCTCGGTTGGTGTGTACTGTTAAGGAGGTGTTTTTTTCTCAAATAATATAAATATATAAAATTAGTTTTATTAATTTTATATACTTATAGTGGTGAAAAATTATTTATTATTTCTATATAATGAATGAAAATATATATGATAAATAAAAATGTGAATTTTTATGGTGGTAGTAGTCCACACACATGCACAATTGATGTTACATTATTATTTTAATTGGATGGAAATTAATAAATAAGTTATTTTATGTTATCACTAAAAATAAAATTATAATAATGGTACTGAAATTTTCATAATATTATGGTGATTATTTATTTGGAATTATGTTATTAAGAAGAAAAATGTAGGAATGAAATAATACTTACATTGGAGAGATTATTTTTCATTGTGTGTTCTATTACAACTGAAGGTAATAGGATAACAAGGAGAGATTAGGGAATTATTTGTGTGATATAGGGTTCTAGGTAGAGTATAATATTGTATTTTAATGGAATAATTCAATTAATATGTGTTTTTTATGGGATTAAGTTATCCTCTTTTATAAGAGTGAAGAAAACAATACATGGAATCACCCTTTACATTTTAACAATTCAATGACATTATTCCAATGTAAATGGTTTAAAATATTTAAAATAATGAATGGTGTTGTATTATTAGGTGGAAAATGGCTTAATGAAGTATTCCGATACATTTATTGAACCTTTTATAATGTTTTTTAACATTATGTTTTCGGATTTTACTCTTTACTTTAAAACAAAATTACTAGTTTTTAAATAAGAAGTTTTTTGTTTTATTCAAAACATTTCAAATCCAATATATTTTCTTACTGTTGTGAACGAAATTTAATATCTACTTAATTGAAAGGATGTTATTAATTTTATAAAACTGACCATTAAATTAAAAATCACATTATTTTGAAAAAACAATTAGAAGAAAAATGTCATTTTAACCATTATATATTCATAATCATATTTAGTATTTTTAAAACATAAATTAATATTATCAAATTTAGTTATGTGTTTATAAATAATTTTATATTTATTATCTATATTAATTATAATTAATTATTATTCAAAATATCTGTTTATAATAACAGTAAAAAAAATTTAAAATAATGTTTTCGACATTAACATGTTACATAAAATCAATCCAAATATTATGTTTTTTATAAAAATAATATGAAATGGTTTATATTAAAAAATATTACCACTATTATCACAAATATAAGAATCAGTTTTTCAAAAAAAAAATGTTATTTATGTAAATAAATAATTATTTTAGTGCTTGTTAAAGAAAACAAAATTCTTAAGAAATGTGTATTTATCAACATAATTTAATTTATAGGTAAAAATTATAAATTTTATCAATTCTAATAATAAATAAATGATTTATGATTTTTAATGATAATTTATATAAAAATAATTAAAATCCCAAACAACGTTTTTCTAAGAATATGTTTAATTAAATAATTAAGAAAAAATAGTTTTCATAGAATATAATTTGATGTTCTAAAATAATATAAATGTGCTTTATAAATTAGAAATATTATTTTTAAATAATTTATTTTACTATAAAAATTTATATTTTGAATATAGAAATGGATTCAAAAATATTCCAATCATATAAAAGTGATTTTATATGAAAAAGTATTATTTTTCACAATTTAACATAAACAATTATTTTATAAAAATCTCATACACTAATCCTATACATGTTTTGTTATTATTGGGTATTCATAAATGCAATATAATTTATTGAATTTATTTTCTCAATAAATTGAATTTTTTTTAGAAATTAAATATATAATATAAATAAAATCAATTTTATTGAAATTAAAATATTAACTATTAACTCATATTCATTATTTTCCATTAAATGTAATAACTACTAATTATTTCCCATTTTATGTTTTATTATAGTACAATTTAAAAATTATTGTTCGTGATTTGTTATTTTTTATTGTGAATATGTGAAAAAAGTTATAAAATATAGTATGTATAATCAATTATCCAAAATCTTAGCTCATTAGACTATGAAAATAGTCCCTTAGTCTGTATTTCATGTTGAAACCTCACCCATGTGAAATTATAACGAAAATTGGTGATGTAGTGAATCGTTATGAGAATGAAGAACCCTCGTAAAGGAAATAGATAAATTTTCACCTTGTGAAAGCATATAAAAAATGGGGCTATGTGGTTTAGCCTAGGGATAAGTGTCTTACTAATTAATAGAATAGAGGTAAAGGCTCAACCAATTCAAAATAAAGTGTGAAGTGTCTCCCTAATGATATTCTGGGGTGAATGGGTTTACATAGTGGTTAGATAGGTAGATGTGGTCTCCCTTGTGGAATATTGGATGAAGTGGACACTCTAGTATTATACATTTAGGGTGATATGGGCATGTAACCCCTTAGTATGTCTCACTCTGAAGGTGTTCTTCCCCCTAGAGTTGAAGGGATAGTGTTTAGTGGGTCTTCTATATCATTTTTTATGTTTTAAATAATGAATGAGTCATTTTCTGGGTTGTTCAGTCAAATCCATTTGGTATTATAATAATTTAAACATTAGAGATTGTTGTTTATATACGGAACCTCCCATAATATAACTATGTTCAAGTGTCCTAGTGTGTCAAATGAGGGCCCATATTGGTATATTTTTTGTAAAATATATGGGATAAGAAAAAATAATTCCTACGACCTAAGGTAGTGAACATAGGTGGACATGGAATACAACATGGGCGTTAATGATAATCATGCATTAGTTAGGAGGAATGTAGACATAACTACATCAGTAGGGAGCACATATCGCACACATAAACTATAAAAAACAAAGAAGAATATATATTTTCAAGTTATAAAAATCATTTACAAATTTATATAATTAAATTTCAATTTTAAAAAGTGTGTTCCAACAAATTCTGGCTATAATTACACCTAATTAGAGCTTTGATGTTCAAATTTTGTGGTAGATATGATTTTAGAAGGAACATGGTAATATCATTGGATTGTTAATTGGGTTGGGGGATAGTGTGCAATCAATAGTAGATGTTGAGAATGATTTTTTTTCCAATAGTTGATTGAGCGGTATGCCTCACCTATAAATTAAACCCCCATTTATGCATACAAATTTACATAAACAATCCAAATATTCATTCACTCTTTCTTTACTATAGTAATTTATTATAACAAACATGAGATTTAGTCTCCACGTTTTCTCATAGTTCATAACATAAATTAATAATGTATGTGACCATTAAATTATTTGGTATATACATGGCTTAGGTGAAGATGATGAGATAGTCCAATAAGAGAAATTTTTTTTGTGATGCTCTCAAGAAAATATCTTATGTGAATCGCTTGGAAAATGCAACTATGTAAAGAAACAAGGTTAATTTACTTGGTTAATTATGTTGCCATTTTTTTTACATTGAAAATTTTTCTCCCCAACTTGTCTCATGTAGATGAATATCACCATGTAATTGTTCCATCTTGTTACTTTCTCATTGATCTACTAGAATTATTTGGATTTCCCCTTATTGGAATAGTACATCCCATACATTGAACATAAATTTACATATTGAGACCTATACCAATTGATAGAAGAAAATATAGGATATTGGTAATGTACATACTAATTAGTGTACATCATTTTATGGGACATGGAAATTAACAGAAATAAGAACCATCTGATTTTCCTTTACATAAATTCTCTTCTACAATACATTTTTCCCATGAAACTAATTTGAATATATAGAAAACACATTTCAAAATCCCAAACATTTATATTATGATTCCTAGAACCCTAGGGGTGAAAATATATCCAAATTTGGTCTTTTTATCAATAACAGTATATCCCTACTATTAATTCTAATTCAATAATTATTCATCTATGGACACCAAATAGGTTGGGTTGAGGACATGGACATACCCCTTGGGGGTTTGAAAAATCTTGAATGGATTTAGATTAACTAGTTCTGATTGATAAATAAATATTTCAAATATTTTATAATGAAAATGGAAATTTCTAGGGTTATTTAGATTCATAACACTTACATATACATGAAATTTTATATAATAAATGAACTTATAAGTCATTTGAGCACATATAAAACACATTCCAAATCATCGACAAATAGGTTTGATTTATCCAATGGGTATATATATCTTACAGAGAAATTATATCTATGGGTCTATGTATGATGAGACTACTCCATAAATAGATCCCCAAAATATCTCTAGATAACACACTTGTGCTCTATAATTTGTTAAGAGAGGCCACAATTTTTATAGGGAAGGTTCTCTTCCTATTAATTAAAATTAATTTTGAATCATTGTTTATGGTATTTATAATACCATGTTGGAATGTTCTTTGATGAAATTTATCAAATAGTTATATATATATATATATATATAATTTGGTGACATATTCACATAAATTCAAGTGAAAGAGAGGGTTAATATGTAGATTGCAGTTACAAGATCAACAATGGTATCTACCTAAAACTATTTTAGTGTTATTTTCATTGATTAGGCTATATGGATAACTTCTTCTGGTCGATGGGTAAAATAAAAAAGTATGATTTTGAACCAAATGGGGTGTAAGACATATTATCAATGACTAAACCCATAGGTATAGTAATACAAGTACCAATGGGGTTGAATTAATGAAATAATTATTAAGGAAATTCCATATTTCACATCATCATTCCATTTTATGTGATTTGTGGTTAGATATAATCATACTTATGAATATACGAGTCCCTACATCATATAAGGATCCTTAATTTCATATTTAGTACCCTCTTATATTCTATTTCAATATATGGGTCCACATGGATAAAATAGGATATGTACATGATGGTATTGAGTATGTATTCGGGGGGAAAATGTTTTCCATTTGGAAACTATCTACCAAGAATGGTAATGAATGACATAAATAGTTATTATGCCAATCAGTCACATAAAATGGATTTATTGTTATTTTTTCTTGTATCTCAGAATGAGTATGAAATTATTTTTGAAGATTAAGAAATATATTGGTTTTATTGTCAATTAGGATGTATAGAGAACAACATAACTTATCAATAGTTGGAATCCAATGTGGAATAACAACCAATGGTGGAGAGATAGTTGTTTGTTATGTTGGACTAAAAAAATAACGAACATGAGAATAGACTACACTCCATGGTCGTGATTTTCTTGATTTCCATGGGATAAGATAAATCCTATAAAATTTAATACCCTAGTAGAATACAGTAAAATAATATATACATGTTTATAACATCCTAATATTTATAGATAGGGAAAAGGGAAACAATAAGTCAAGAAACTAAAGGAATAACATTTTAGTGATCTCATTCTTCATATCAATATAAAATATTGGATTCTCATGTGATTTTAAATAATGATACAATGTATTCAAAATCATATACTATTTGATCAATCTGCAGAACATAGAGTAGTTCTCTAACTAATAATTGTGTTATGGATAAAATCCAATGTAAAATGATCTTAATGCTTCCTAAATACATGAAATAGGGTCTTCCAAAATACATTTTAACTATAGATATCCATGGGCCATCCAATTTTAAGTTAAATGTCATATAGAAAGGGAAATCATGGGATTATTGGACATAATTAAATGTATAATCAATATCCTCATGCATGGTGTAAAACATTCATCTTTATACATCACTATTTAGACATAACACATTGAAGTTATTCCAATATATTAGACGTCTAGAGATAGTGGTGACATCAATATATTCTCTTGGGTCAACAATCCCGGAAGAGAATGAGATGTCATTTAAGGAAAATATTATAATGGTGATATAGAAACTTGATCCATTATCGATCATTAATACCATGGGACCATTTACTGATTTTGGAAGAGTTAATAACCACCTCATGTAATCATATAGTGGATATTCATCGATATTTGTACCAAAAATACCTTAAATGACAAGACAGGGAGGCCTTAAAATTTTTCATCCAAAACAACATATATACTAAGACACATAGATTTTGAAATATTGATTAAATTATATCATCAGTGAAATTTATCCTTATGATTTTGTACCATATGATTTTAAAGGGGATTCTTATGATTCCCTTATAATCAAAAATTAAAAAAGAATATTATTCTATTATATATATCTTTTTAACAACATGATTGAATCAACCCTACCAGTAGATGAGGAGATTATGTAGATATGACCACTCTAGTTAAAATATGATACTTTTGTCATCTTGAGGAATTTACACTCTGAACTACATCTTTTCATGCATTTTGAAGCTTCTACCATAATATAAAAAATAAAATTTAGTTGTAAATTCCCAGACCACATATGCTGATTATTCCGAATTTAATAAGAATTTATATGGGTTTAGTTACTTTTAAAATTATTTATTAATAAATCTAAATAACATTATATTTTTAAACATCATGATTATAAATATATATATATATATATATATATATGTGGAAAATTAAAGGGTAATATAACCAAAAAAAGTTATTATAACTACATGAACATATTTTTCATAATGGTAAATAGCTCAATATTTTCAAATGGTAGCTTTATCTTAATTTATTAATGGTTTACCTCACTTGGATATCCTTATTCAGAAAATATACTAGGCTACTATCCTGGAAGGGGGTTAGGAATATGTTTCTAGTAAAACTGTTGAAAAAGATGAAAAATATATTCTCGATATTAGGGATAAGACAACATCATTTTTTGAAAATCATATCATAATGAATGAGTAATCACCCATTAGTTAGTTTTATCATATGACACTAATATAGGAAATAATATTTTTGTAATAGGTCAATTATCTAATATTAAATCTTTAGTACCCATAATTTCTCCAAGAAATATTTAACCCTACTATAAGATCCATATTTTTTTCTTCACATGTAATATTAGTTTATAAGTGAGGGTCTTTATGGAGAATACTAGAATTCATATTCCCCATATTCAAGAGTGTATACGGGTTTAGAGGTATTTTATATTAGTGGTATTAAGAAGAAATATCTTGAGGGTCTACCTACATAAATTGTACCTAGAATATATCTCAATATCTGAGGGAGAATCTGAGCTGCGCCAGGAGCACTGGGACATTCAACTTGTCTTTTTGTAGAATGAATCTATGAGAATATGAAACCTAATCCATATGTCCCTTAAAGTCTATATAAGAAAAAAAATCATTGAATTCACTATTTATTCTATCATTGTGGATATAATGTTTTTGATCATTGTGTCATCCCAACTAAATTGAAGGATATATTTTTGGAATGTGAGGGGGAATAAATATTACAACTACATATCAATAAATAATTATTAGAAATAGGATTAACAAATATATGTTCCAAAAAAATATAAAACATCAATCACTATAAATAAATTGATGTTTTGAAACATGATTTTGAAAATTAAATTGTTTTATTAATGTTGAACATATCTATTTAGATGAACATGAATGATGGTAAATTAGAATATCTTAAGTGGGTAGTCAAGGATTATTAGATTATATTAGAAGGCTCTACTCCCATTTTTGTTGATTTATGACCATATATGGATACTAATGTTATAACAAATCTTATTAAATATAACATAATTTTCAAGGCTATGATATTTTTTGGTGAACATCATTCTATAGTAAATAAAATTTTTAATGTTCCATCCTACCTGAAGAAAGGATTCACATGATTGATACTTCTCTTCTAATATAATGAATAAGAATAAAATGTCCCATTCAATCATGAACTAGTTTCATATATACATGTCATCTCAATAATAGATCCATGTTATTTTATGAAGCCGACGATGTGTATCAACAATATAAATTAATACAATATAACATTGAAATTAAATTATTTCACCTTGTTACAATGGTTATTGAGTTAATGGGGATTACCTACAATGTGTTTTTTTAGGCATGGGTATTTATACGAATGATATAATGACACATGTACCATCACTATAAGCTATAGTTATTCCACTGAGACATTAATGATAATATCCTCTTAGTTGTGTCTTCATGAATGAGTATAGGAATTGTGGAAATAGTATTGTATATTCTACCACCATACACTATTTTAAGTCAAATCAAATATAATGGGTTGAATGGAACAACCTCATGGATACTATAATGTGGGATATATTTTCGAATGACGATTCAAATTATAAAATTTATCAAGTACCCCAATGATATATTATTTAGCATTTAAAAAAATTATAATACCTCATGTACGAGAGGAATGATAATATTCTTCAATTTGTCCTTATTTAAGTGTCATAGTGATAAGGATATGAACATTTCTAGGTATGTAGTGTTGAAAAGAGAACATTTTTTCTTATGTATCATGATACAATCATTTTCTTATGTCTTGAATTAAGGACCCATGGTAGGTCAATAATCACATTTTCTTAAGATTCCATTAATGGGTGATCAACATAACACATTTACCCCTTTTTCTATTTTTATTTAAAAAATATTGTTATGGTAATATAACATGAATTCTTTGTGAGTGGAGACTCAAATTTTCTCATGTCTTCCCTTTTCTTGTTTTTCAAATGGAGTGTGATGTGTCCATTTCCTAGGACATTTTTGTTCATTTCTCAGACTAAGGTTACATGATTTTAAGATTGGATTTCATTTAATTTAATGATGGAATGTACTATATAGTAATAGAATGATAAAAACTAAATGTAGATGATAGACCAATATAATTATAAATCATACTAGAAATGATTTAATATAGTTCATTGTGGTCATTCACAAACTTTATGGTGAGTAAATCTATATAGATAGCATTGGTATGGAAAACCAGACATCAATGAGTGCACAATTATTATTTTTTGCGAATCATAATTAATAGTTTTATGTATTATAGTGTTATAGTACATTGAAAATGGTTCTGATAATTGAATATGTATCATTGAGTTTATTTTATCTCAAAATAATGGTTTGCCTTTGAAAAGTGAAAATCATAACTCATAGTAGACGAATTTTGAAATAATGGTATAGAATAAGTATATAAGGTACAACCATGTTCCACATAAAAAAAGGGTTCTATAATGATGTTATCATAGTAAAAAATTATTATACATCATTCTACTTAGGATGAGGATGCCAATGGATGTTAGTTTAAAATAAACATGCATAAAAATTACAAGTCATAGGTCTCTCTATGAACATAATGAAATCAGTAACAAAAATACATGGAATGTTTATGATAATTGAAATTCATAAGGGATTAATTTGTATTATTTATAAAAATATATTCATGAAGGGTTAAGGAAACCTGATTAATACAACATAATGTATTGAATACATATGTGGGGTGAAAAAGTATGAAATGTTTTATCATATATTTTCCTAGACCAGTATGAATTGAATGTATATCATGGATTTTTATAGTTCTATATTGTGGAATATAATGCTTTCTACCTTCATATATTGGAACTCTATAATTATCCTAGGACATAATTTGTTAGAAATATTTTGTGAAGACATGAATTTATGTGAAGATTCTCATTATGGGGTTTAAAGTTCTCAAATCACGTGTGGCACTCAGTTTTAATTTATGTGTCATATAATTTAGAGTATTATGACATAATTTATAATCAAACATATGTTTCTGAAAATATATGAATTTCTATATTTCATGGAAACACTAAAACATGATGAGAATAATGTGAATAGTTACAGTATATACCATATTTTAAAGGGGATGTTCATAATTAATGGTTATAATAATTGGACCAATAGTGGGTAATGATTGAGGTAATATAGTGGTGGAAAAACATTGAGGCTGAATTCCTAGTGATAAGATAAGGATTGAAACGACAAGATTTTATGCCCATCCAGAGTAGTGAAGAATCCTATACGAGATGGTTCATATATTTTTATTCAATATTTATTAAACTAATGATTGACAATGTTTCATGATATGAAATAATATATGGGGATTGAAAAATAAAAATTCATGGAACATATTGAATGGTAAATAATCAAGATGTAAATCATTTCCAGAGGTATATTAATTATGGAAATATGGTATATAATGATAGATATTAAACAATATTAGAATAATGGGTTCCATAAAATGTTTTTACAGTATTATTATTATTATAGGAAATTATCATAAAGAAGAATATTTATCCTGTTGGATGATCAAAATCTCACAATAAGGAAATTCCCTAGTAAATGTGTCATATAGATCCATATTCCAATATTGGTGATGGAAATAAATTGGTAATATTGATTCAAATATCATGATTAATAAATATTAATTCATTGGTAGGGTGTTTTCAATATATTATGGGAACAATCAAATAGTATTTTAACCATGAATTTTACATAATTGATTATGGATGGATTAAAAATTTATACGGGATAACAACTGAGTATGCATAATAATGTTTAGTCATTGTCATGTATCCAAAAACTATATGATTTAAGCTAAATGTTGTTCTTATAAAGAAATACCCTATATTGACCATTATTAAATATAGTTTATGGTAATATTTATATCCTTCAATGGGTTTAAAAAACCCATGTTATTGTATCCAGAGAAATGTCTCATTTCAAAAAAATTGATGAATATGGGGAGCCAGAGAAAATTGTTTATTAGGGTCCATGTAATATTTTTATTCTTATCATATGGTCTCAAGTATTTTTAACCCTTTCAATGGTCTTTATCTCAATAATTGAAATTAATCCACATGATGTTTGAATATCTTTTTATTTCATTTCCTTATAGTGTAGACTAGATGTTGTGTAGTGTCACGACCCATCCTCGGGGCCCGTGCTGTGACTACTCCAAGCCCGCCTTCCATAGGCCAGGGGCTGGCAACTAGAACCAAAGGTGTAAAATCCCGATAACTAGGAAGGAATTGCCTTTATAAAAGAAAAGAAGCACCATAGAGTACAAGCGGAAGCAAAACACTAAGTACAAAAGAAATGCTGAAAAGTAAATGGGACAGAATACAGACCCAAAAGAAAGTACGACTACAACTGAACAAGGTACAACAACAAAAAGGCAAACAGCTGGAAGAAGGAAGCAGCTCCTGGGTCGTCCTCCTCGGATCCTACCTAAAGGGTAGGTACAGATAGCACAGCTCCTGGTCGTCCACCACAGATCCTACCTGAAGGGTAGGTACAGATAGACTCCTCCACGATCTCGTCCGTCAACCTCCTCTGTGAGTCGTCACGTCGTGTAGTCCACCTCCGGATACTGACTCGTCGTGTAGTCCACCTCTGGGTATCGACCAGTCCTCGAACACTTGGCCTCCATCAGCACTGCCCGTCGTCTGCAACCAACACAACGAGGTGCGGGCATAACCTGTGCATGGGTGACTATAACGATACTCAGTAGGGACCCCGATCCCCTCAAGGTCTCATTAAACCAACAAGGATAACCACAAGAAGATCTCAACAAATAACCTCTACTTAGATATATGCCCATACATATACCTAATTTATCAAGTAACCCATCTCAATCTTGAGGAAACACAAGTATTGTGAAATCAACGGATAACCACTACCCAGGTATATGCCCATACATATACCTAAGTTATCAAGTGACCCATCTCAATCATGAGAAAACCCAAAAGTCAAAAGACTCTGCTCAAACTAGGATTTTCATTATCGAAACCGTAACTGCTGAAAAGCTCCGTCTCTGGAGTGTACAGTGGTCCTGTCACGACTCCTCGGTACTTCTCACTAACCTAAGACTCCTTAGGTACTCGTCCTGTCAAGTACTGCGGGCCTGCCACCTCACACAGTAATGCTTTCCACTGGAGTCTGCCACCCAAACATAGTAGTTCTCTTCTCTCATAGCCTACAAAGGTACTCCTCCTATAGAGTACTGCATATCTTCCACCTCACATAGTAGTGCTCCTCCGTTGTGGGTCTAACACCTCACAAAGTAGTGCTCCCCACTGGGCTACGTAAGTCACTCTGAATCGAATAAGACAAGCAGTCTTCAGGTATCTACCGGCTACACAGTCTCCATACTGTGTACGCTCGTCTCTGGGAGGGCCCGCTCCATGAGCTACAAGTAGATACTCCAAATATCTCAAAGTCCCACTAAGAAGTATCTCAATGAACCGCCTCGTCATAGGGGTCTCAATGCAACAGTCGGCACGTCAATCGGACGCCCGGTCTGCGAGTTATTAGCCTTTTCGTCCCTGGGGCCCGGTTGGTTTCATGAGCGAACCAATCCCAGCCGTTTCTCAACTGTACCCCGAACTCTCATAGGGTATACTCATAGGGACCGTTTCTCAACGTAATCACCAACGCCGCTGACGGTTCGTCAAACTGATGCCCAGTCTGAAAGATATTATCTTTTTCCATTCCCGGGGCCGGGTTGGATTTCGGGTACAATCCAACCCAGCTATAACCCAACTGCATCCAAAACTCAGGCGGAGGATGCCAAATGTTCTGCATCGTCAACATGAATACAACGAGATAGACGGAGCGTCAATCGGATGCCTGATCTGTGAGTTATTGGTTTTTTCATTCCAGGGGCCCGGTTGGTTTTGTGAGTGAACCAACCCGACCGCACTCCGACGGCATCCAATCCTTGATCGGAGTAATCCAAAAGATCCGCCTCACTTAGAGGAATCCATCAAAGTCGACGGCACGTCAATCGGACATCCGGAGCTCAAGATATAAGCGTTTCCGCTCTGATGGCCCGGTTGGTTTCGTATCCGAACCAACCCGGCCGAACAGAAAGTAATCCGAAACCTTGAGTGAGATATACCGAAACGACCGTCTCGATCCAAGGATCGTGTTGCCGCTGCCAGCGAGTCGTTTGGAGTCCCGTAGCTCAAGTAACGTGCATTTGACCAAAAGTGGTCCGAAAATGGGGGTCTGGGCTCGGGGCGACCCGACTTGATCCCTCCCCTGGGTCAGCCGAACCGGGTCGACCCAACACAGGTCCGACCCAGCTGGGCCCTGCCCGGCCCGGCCCGGCACGGTCCGGCTCGGTCTGGCTCGGTCCGGCCCGACCGGCCGGCCGCGGCTCGGCCAGCATGGCCGAGCTGATTCGTGGGCGGGGTGCGCGGATCCCCCGCCCTTCGCCGCTAATTGAGGCCCGCGGTTTGCTGGCCGCCTCCCTTTCCGATGGCGCGCCGCCACCGCCTGTCGCCGCTGCCGCCGCGCCGGTGTGGCGCGCCGCTGCCACCTTCCACGGACCACCGGACGCGCTCCGGTGGTCCGTTACTTCTGCCATCTTCGCCTATGGTCCCCCCTGGACCCCACCTTCACTGCGAAGGGATTCAAACCCCCAAACAGCCTGCTTCGTCATCGCCCGTCAATCCGCATGTCAAAAATGAAACGTGCCATCTTCGTGGTTCTCTGGCGCGGCGTGCTGGCACTGCGCCCCTTCGTCGTGGCCCAACTCCGTCCACAGATGTCTTCGGATTCTCCGACGTGGCGCGACGGCGTCGCGTCCTTGTTCTTTATTTTCACGGCGCGGCGTGACGGCGTCGCGTAATACTTGCCGTGTGATTCTCACATGGTGCGACGACACCATGTCATTCCGCTCCATCCACAAGAATCAGACATGAACATAGGAGGAGGGTTCGGCCGTGTTTTTTCGGTCCGACCCCCTCGTGTTATTCGATAACAATTGGTTTTAAAATTTCACGAATAAATTCAGGAATATAACACGAAAAAAAGAATTAATTACAATCCCCTACCTCGGTTCAGGAATGGTGTTCGTCAACGACCCGCAGAAGAAAAGTGTTTCGGAGGTCGGGCATCGCGGGAGAACGTCGACGTCGCGAAGCGGGATTCGATGTCGTTGACGGCGATTCCGTCATGGAAAACCGTCGCGGAAGAGACGACATGGAAGAATAATGTCGCGTCACGGATACAGCGTCACAGAAGAACTGTGTTCTTCGGCGGAGAATTTCTTCGTTGAAGAATGGTGTTCTTCGCGTTCTTCATCGATGTTGAAGAAGGTGTTCCTTAGCCTTTTTCCAAAAATCTCTCAAACAACCCAACACCAACCCCTAATAAAATAAGTTCTAAGCTTATATTATTAACACAACAAAGAATTTCAAATTCAATTGTTTGAATTTCAAAAACATACGTGTAACTCACCAAATTAAATACAACAAGTGTCAAATATTAAAGAAGGTGAGTTAATGGGGTGTTAGGAATGTGAGGGGTTAAGAGGGGATAGGGAGTTAGGGAAAATTTGAAAAGGTGGGGGGTTCATGTGGGCCCCACCCATTTAATTATCCACACATGGGAAGTTGGGTGGTTGTGGGCCCCATCACCATCTTCCCATGGGAGAAACTAACCACCTTGAAAAAGAAATAAAATTGACTTTCAATTTTATTTACTTTTTTTTAATTAAACCCCATTTATTAACTTCTTCTCCTGCACAAATGAAACTACGGTAAACGTTCCCTTAAGCGATTACCGTCATTGCGGTTTCATCGGTGCCATTAGATTTCAATTCCGAGCACCGGTTTAAAATATAGAAGAACTCGCTCGCTCGTTCACTGAACGTACCCGAGCCAAACTTCAGAAATTAATTCTGGGTACAACGGGCCTTGGAATCAGGCGCCGTCAGAAACTGCGTTCTTGTAAAAATCCAAAAAAATTAAGAAAAAATTTTCCATCAAATTTACGGGTCTTTACATTACTCCCACCTCAGGGATTTACGTCCCCGTAATGCTTCAACACAACTAGGGTCACAAAAGCGGTACAGAGCACGCATCTGAGCCTTCCGCTTCCATGTGCTCACCTGGAGGTTCCCGTGCTGCCAAACAATGTTCACAAGAGGAATCGACCATCCTCCTAGGATCCGCTCCTATCGATCCTCGATCCCCACAGGAACCTCCGTGAAAGATACCCCATCACCATCGTCCAGCTCCTCATGGTTGATGATATGAAGAGGGTCGAGCACGTATCTCCTTAGTTGAGATACGTGGAAAACGTCGTGCACCTAGTGCAACTAAAGTGGATGGGTCAAGCGGTAAACCACCACGCCTACCTAGCTGAGGACCTAGAAAGGTCCACTGAACCTTGGAGATAACTTTCCTCCCTGGCCACATCTCCGTAAACCTCGTCGAGGTGAGACTCGTATAAGGACGTGATGGTCATCCTCGAACTCTAGAGGCCTACATGTCCTGTCAGCATAAGGCTTCTGTCGGCCCTGTGTCGTCCTCATCCGCTATTGGATGACCTGGACCTTCTCCAGTCTCACAAGAGCTGCTATGATATCTCCTTTGCCGATAAGAGAAAATCCGGTCACATCCCCTGGATGAACCACATTCATTGCCTAATACAGTAAATCCTGACATGAAAGATGCATTCATGCCATGGATGACGTCGTAAGGCCTCGACGTAACTACCAAGAGATCCAACTGTCACTCTCGCCTCCAAGGGTCGAGTCACACTGTCGGCATCAGTGTGTGGTCACTAGGTCTCATTCAGTAGAAAACTCGAAAGTGATGGTCAAGTCAACAGTCTTAATCGGGACCACTCAGTATCAACCAAACAAAAATGATAGGAAAGCAAACATCACAAAGATAAGTGTCGTTTCATTATTGAAGCTCATAGTACAACGGCACAAAGCAACTACAGAAAACATCAACAAAACTAGAAGCAACATGATTAATATCCTCCAAGTCGGAAGCTAGTCCCTCCCTTGTCCATCTGCTTCCGGAGCTCCATGACCATAGGCCTCAACTGCCTGATGCTGAGCTCTCCCATGTCCTCCTATCCCCTGTGGTCTGCCCTGATCGAACCTCTACCTCTGCCTCAGAGGTTCGTCATTTAACTGTTGGTCATCTGCATGGCGGGTCAGACAGTCACATGCTATGTGACCAATTCCACCACAGGAGTAACACTTCCTGGCAGGTCTGGCTCTATCACTTCCCTTGGTGCCTCGCACTACCGACCCTGAGTCACACGGTCGACCACCTGTAGGTCGGGTCCTCTAGAACCCCTGCGTCATCTGTCTATTGCCCGCTACAGAAGACTTTGCCGCTAGCCGGCTAGTGGTGGGTCCTACTGTTGGAGACTGCTCAGCAAGGAAACTCTCCACTAAGAGGGATTGCTCCAACACTCCTGTCTGTGTCAGAATGTTGTGCGATACAACTGAAGCTCTGATATCCAACCTGATCCCCTACTCGAAGGTTCGGGCCCTGACGAACGGGTCCCGTACCATATCTGTGGAGTAGCGCGAGAGGTCTGTGAATCTCGCTGAGTACTGCGCCACTGACATGCTTCCCTGCCACAGCTGAAGTAGCTCCTGTATATGCACCGCTCGAAGGGTAGCTGGTACAAACTCCGCCCCGGAACAGTCTCTCGAAGTCTGCCAAAAGATGTGTTGCCTCGTCATGCATCTGAAGAATCAGGCTCCACAATCTGCCTGCTGCTACCGGAAGAAGGATGGCAGCAAGGATCACCATGAAATCTGCTGGCATCCCCAATAGCCTGAAGACTCTCACCACAGCCTCCAGCCAATCCTCAGCCACCTGCGGGTCCGTCCCTCCCTAAAACCTGTGTGGCCTCTAGCGCTAGAACTCATGCAGTGCGCTCATGCGACGTGCATTCTCTACTGTTGGGGCTGGTGGCATCGGTGGCGCAACGGGTAGTAGTACCGCTGGTGCCTCTGCTGGTGCCTCAACTGGGATAAGGCCCTGTACTGAGGCCTCGTCGCTCGGCAGGCTGTCAGTACGCACCACACTCGGGGCTCTAGCTGGTCGTCCACTGGGAGGCATCCTGAAAGTAACAACGTGACACGGTCAAAAGATTATACTTGGTGAGATGACCTGGTTTGAGATGACATTTAAATAAAACATCTAGAAAACACACACACAATCAGTGTTTTCGTGCACAAAGTCAATAATCAGTTGTCAGGGTCCTGGTGTATGGATACGTCAGCCGCCCGCACCAACAATGAACTCCCTGAACTGAAAACCACACTCAGTACTCTTAACACTATTTCTACACAGAAAGAAACATCAGAGTTATAAGTTATGCGGTAGAACCGAACTCCTCTGATACCAATTTGTCACGACCCGTCTTCGGGGCCCATGCCGTGACTACCCAAAGACCGCCTTCCATAGGCCAGGGGCTGGTGACTAGAACCAAATGTGTAAAATCCCAATACCTGGGAAGACATTGACTTTATAAAAGAAAAAAAGCACCACAGAGTACAAGACGAATAAAAACACTAAGTACAAAAGAAATTCTGAAAAGTAAATGGGCCAGAATACAAACCCAAAAGAAAGTACAACTACAACTGAACATGGTACAACAGCAAAAAGACAAACCGCTGGAAGAAGGAAGCGGCTCCTGGGTCGTCCTCCTCAGATCCTACCTGAAGGGTAGGTACAGATAGCGCAGCTCCTGGTCATCCACCACGGATCCTACCTGAATGGTAGGTACAGATAGCCTCCTCCACGCTCTCATCCGTCAACCTCCTCTGTGAGTCGTCACATCGTGTAGTCCACCTCCGGGTACTGACTCGTCGTGTAGTCCACCTCCGGGTACTGACTAGTCCTCGAACACTCGACCTCCATCAGCACTGCCCGTCGTCTACAACCAACACAATGAGGTGCGGGCATAGCCCGTGCAGGGGTGAGTATAACGATTCTCATTAGGGACCCGAGACCCTCAAGGTCTCACTAAACCAACAAGGATAACCACAAGAAGATCTCAATAGATAACCTCTACTTAGATATATGCCCATACATATACCTAAGTTATCAAGTAACCCATCTCAATCATGAGGAAACACAAGGATTGTGAAATCAATGGATAACCACTACCCAGGTATATGCCCATACATATACCTAAGTTATGAAGTGACCCATCTCAATAATGAGGAAACACAAAGATCAAAAGTCTCAGCTCAAACCAGGATTTTCATTATCGAAACCGTAACTGCTGAAAAGCTCCATCTCTGGAGTGTACAGGGGTCCTGTCACGACTCCGAGGTACTACTCACTATCCTAAGACTGCTGAGGTACTCCTCCTATCGAGTACCGCGGGCCTGTCACCTCACACAGTAGTGCTTCCTTCCGGGGTCTACCACCCAAACACAATAGTGCTCCCCTCTCATAGCCTACAGAGGTACTCCTCCTGTCGAGTACCGCAGGTCTGCCACCTCACATAGTAGTGCTCCTCCGTTGTGGGTCTGCCACCTCACAATGTAGTGCTCCCCACTAGGCTACGTAAGTCACTCCGAATCGAATCGGTCAAGCAGTCTTCAGGTCTCTGCCGGCTACACAGTCTTCGTACTCCGTACGCTCGTCTCTTGGAGGGTCCGCTCCATGAGCTACAAGTCGATACTCCATGTATCTCAAAGTCCCACGAAGAAGTATATCAATGGACCACCTCGTCATAGGGGTCTCAATGCAACAGTCGGTGTGTCAATCGGACGCCCGGTCTGCGAGTTCTTAGCCTTTTCATCCCCGGGGCCCGGCTGGTTTCGTGAGCGAACCAATCCCAACCGTATCTCAAATGTACCCCGAACTCTCATAAGGTATACTCATAGGGACCGTTTCTCAATGTGATCACCAACGCCGCTGACGGTTCGTCAAACTGACGTCCAGTCTGAAAGATTTCTTCTTTTTCCATTCCAGGGGCCCGGTTGGATTTCGGGTACAATCCAACCCGGCTAAAACCCAACTGCATCCAAAACTCGGGCCAAGGATGCCAAAAGATCAGCATCGTCAACAGGAATACAACGAGATAGACGGCGCGTCAATCGGACGCCTGGTCTGCGAGTTATTGGCTTTTTCGTTCCAGGGGCCCGGTTGGTTTTGTGAGCGAACCAACCCGACCGGACTCAGACGACATCCAAACCTCGAGAGGAGTAAGCCAAAAGATCTGTCTCACTTAGTCGAATCCATCAAAGTCAATGGAACGTCAATCGGACGTCCAGATCTCAAGATATAAGCGTTTCCGCTCCGAGGGCCCGGTTGGTTTCGTGTCCGAACCAACCCGTCCGAACCAACCCGTCCGAACCCAAAGTAATCTGAAACCTTGAGTGAGATATACCGAAACGACCGTCTCGATCCATAGATCGTGTTTCCATTGATGAAGAGTCATTTGGAGGCCCATAGCTCAAGTCACAGGCATTTTACCGAAAGTGGTCCGAAAACGGGGGGTCTGGGCCCGGGGCGACCCGACCCGATCCCCCCTAGGTCGGCCGAACCGGGTCGACCCGACCCGAGTCCGACCCAGCTGGGCCAGGCCCGGCCCGGCCCGGCTCGGTCTGGCTCGGTCCGGCTCGGTCCGGCTCCGTCCGGCCCGACCGGCCGGACGCGGCTCGGCCGGCGTGGCAGAGCCGATTCGCGGGCGGGGTGCACGGATCCCCCGCCCTTCGCCGCTAATTGAGGCCGGTGGTTCGCTGGTCGCCTCCCTTTTCGGCGGCGCGCCGCCGCCGCCTTCTGCAGACCACCGGATGCGCTCCGGTGGTCCGTTCCTTCTGTCGTCTTCGCCTATGGTCCCCCCGGGACCCCACCTTCACTGTGAAGGGATTCAAACGCCCAAACGACATGCTTCGTCGTCACCCGTCAATCTGTACGTCAAAAATGAAACGCGCCGTCTTCGTGGTTCTCCGGCGCGGCATGCTGGCGCCGCACCCCTTCACCATGGCCCAACTCCGTCCGTGGATGTCTTCGGTTTCTCCGACGTGGTGCGACGGCGTCGCATCCTTGTTCTTTCTTTTCACAACGCGGCGTGACGGCGTCGCGTAATACTTGCCGTGTGATTCTCGCGTGGTGTGACGACACCACGTCATTCTGCTCCATCCACAAGAATCAAACATGAACATAGGAGGAGGGTTCGGCCGTGTCTGTGCGGTCCGACCACCTCGCGTTATTTGATAACAATAGGTTTTAAAATTTCACGAAGAAAATTAGGAATATAACACGAACAAAAGAATTAATTACAATCCCCTACCTCGGTTCAGGAACGGTGTTCATCAACGACCCGCGGAAGACAAGAGTCGCGGAGGTCGGGCGTCGCGGGAGAACGTCGATGTCACGAAGCGGGATTCGAAGTCGTTGACGGAGATTCCGCCGCGAAAAACTATCGCGGAAGAGACGACGTGGAAGAAGAACGTCGCGTCGCAGATACGGCGTCGCGAAAGAACCTTGTTCTTCGGCAGAGAAGTTCTGTGCCGAAGAATGGTGTTCTTCGCGTTCTTCGTCGATGTTGAAGAAGGTGTTCCTTATCTTTTTCTCCAAATATCTCTCAAACAACCCAACACCAAACCCTAATAAAATAAGTTCTAAACTTATTTTATTAACACAACAAAGCATTTGAAATTCAGTTGTTTGAATTTCAAAAACTTACATGTAACTCACCAAATTAAATACAACAAGTGTCAAATATTAAAGAAGGTGAGTTAATGGGGTGTTAGGAATGTGAGGGGTTAAGAGGGGTTAGGGAGTTAGGGAAAATTTGAAAAGGTGGGGGGTTCATGTGGGCCCCACCATTTTAATTATCCAGACATGGGAAGTTGGGTGGTTGTGGGCCCCACCACCAACTTCCCATGGGAGAAACTAACCACCTTGAAAAAGAAATAAAATTGATTTACAATTTTATTTACTTTTTTTAATTAAACCCCATTTATTAACTTCTTCTCCCGCACAAACTCAACTATGGTAAAGGTTCCCTTAAGCGATTACCGGCATTGCGGTTTCATCGGTGCCATCAGATTTCAATTCCAAGCACCGGTTCAAAAGATAGAAAAACCTGCTCGCTCGTTCACTGAACGTACCCGAGCCAAACTTTGGAAATTAATTTCGGGCACACCGGGCCTCGGAATCAGGCGCCGTCAGAAAATTCGTTCTCGTAAAATTCCAAAAAAAATTAAGAAAAAAGTTTCCTTGAAATTTACGGTTCTTTACATGTAGATTAAAATCATTTTCCATAGACTCAATTATTATGTAATTTATGGTCATATGAAAAGGTCATGTACCATGATGGTTATCATTAAATAATAATTATTTATTTATAATAAATATTAGTTTATAAGAAATAATGTACTATGTAAAAATGTGAAAATATTTGTGACATGGACAAGAATAATTAATTTGTGTGACTTTACATATCATAAAATTCCATGAATTATGTCATGTTTAGTTCTAATATATTTGGAGAAACTATAACGGTAACAGGTTCAATGAGTCTTAATACCAAAGTTGTTAACTATAATCATAATAATATTATCTCAATATATATAGTGTTCCCAAGTGAGGAAAACAAGTTCACATGGGGGTTGTATATGAAATAGATCAATCTCTCACATAATGGGGGATTCTATGAATGAGGTATCATGATATGTATCAATATGAGTAGTTTAAAGTCACTTGTGTAAGAACATTACAAATAGTTTAAAGTTATGTAGGATGGATTTGATGTCATCTAGTTTAACAACATATGATAAGAACATAAATTTGAATGCACTATTTATATATTTTGCTCATCTAAAATGAAAAATAACATTGACATAACACTATGTGAATGATCAAGGGTTACTAAGACATGGTGGAAGTCAGATGGAATTTTTTGGGCATATTATTCTATAGTTCCCTACTAATCTTAATGAAGTATGATTCTAGTCACAAATTTCATGAAAATTCAATGTGTATGAATAATTAGATAATACATGATGTGAATATAGATTCCAAAAAATCAATAGGGTGGATAGTGAAGGATATTAATGGCAATTCATATTGGGGCCTAGGATGTATAATATAGGAATCACTATGTAACTTTATAAAATAGATACCATTCACAAATAGATCTTGTTAGAGAAACCTCTAAAGATCTATTGGAATTGAAAAATGCATCCAAAATAGAGTTATTACTGAAAACCCCATGCTAAATTCATATTTCATTAAATAGTATTTAATTATATTGATCATGGAGTAGAAATGGTATTAGGGATCAAAATTATATTATCATTCATTATCATAATTTAGAAATTTACCAATATTTGTGATTTTAGAACATAGTCTAGAATTTTGAAAAACTCAAAACCCTTGTGAATGAAAACTAGAGTGTCATGAAACTAAAAAAAATAAATGATGATAATATTTCCTAAAAATATCACCACAAAGCTCATTATTTATAAAAAATTACAATCCTTCAAGATTTTTTTCTTTAGACGTTCCTTACTTCTATAAAAACCCCATAATGTCACCATTATATCATAGACTCAACCAAACTGTGACATGACACTCTAAATTATAAGAACTCCAATAAGTTTTGTGAAATATCATTAATATATTTTGAAATGGATTAAATCTTTGTGAATTCTTTCACAGAATCCCTTAAATGAATATGATAGTGTTCAAGTATTTTTTATGAAAATTTTATCCATGATGAATACATTTTTTTTATGTTTGGAATTCCCCACACAAGTCAAATATTTTTGAAACATAAATGATTCATGACATATATTTATTATTATAAATATTGATCCCTCCATTTAGGGAACACACTTTCCAAAATTTATTGCATTGTGAAAGACACACTTTGCATGGATCCCTTCACCCATGTCTCTTATATTTGGTCCCACTGATCTGTACCATCATGGCTACACCCCCACACCGGCCTTTGGAAATGACTCAAGATAGATCCCTAGTCATATAACCTTGTCCATCAGCAACATTAACTTACCACCATGAAATATCAAGAGTCAAAAAACTATCTTTTAAGTCTATATAGCGTTGATTTAGGGTTACGATATATGAAACCCCAACCTCCCACCATATAATTCAATTATGAAAGACACTTCTCTCTACTCCTCAATGTACCTTGAGTTGAAGTATTGCTACATATCCCTTTCAGGTCCAATGAGATGATATTATCTTCTTGGTTTCCACAAATACAATTATTTTAAATAATCGACAAAAAATTCTTAAATTCCCATATCCTTACTATTATAACTTGTTAAATCATAGTGGGTAACTTTAGGGTAAGTACCACACTATCCATTTCTAGGTGACATTGACCTATTACTCCTTGAAAATGATATTAAATTATAGTACAAGATATATGACTAGAATATGATGCTTGTGTGACCAGATTGAGTTGATTAATCCACAAAGTGTAATATTCATAATGAGATGATCCAGAGTTGGACAAAAACTCCAAACTATTTGACTCTAAACCATATAAATCAGTGTTCATAGATATATGAACATAAATTGAACTTATTTTGATCCTAGGTGAATGACATAAAATGGAAATTCATCATGTTCTATATCCTCAAGACTCCAAAGAATCACCTGGGGGACTCACCATTTTTTCCACATTAAAATATATATTCTTGTTAGAGTGTTAACATTACTCCATGACTAGAAATATGAAAAAAATAACATGCAACCCTAAAGTGATGTCCCCAAATATGTCCTTACATCTTCCAAGCAACCCAAATATGGAATTTTTTTGTGATAGTCTCAATTATATTCTCTAGCCCATCATCTGGCTTATGATATCAGATAACATAACATGTAGAACTAAAAATGGGAATCACACTCATATAATAACTAGATGTACCATACTAGATCAGTAATAATACTCAGCCATCACACTCTAATAATCCCCACACATATCATCGCTTCTCATTATTCACACCTAGGAACCACACTTCTATAAGATCCTAATTTACCATAAATACTACTTAGTATAACACAATAACCAAACTCAAATAATCATTTAACATTTTAGAAATTTTCATTAGTAACACGAAGGTATCTCACCATAAATCCCATCTTATAAGGTTTTTAAAAAAAATTAAATACTTAGAAGATGAGTCACATAAGCCCTATTAATAACTTCACTACTCGTTAGCATCACTCAAGAAACAAATTCACATAATCCAATATATTCGAATTCATAATACATAGAATAACTTCCCAGTGGTATGATGTTAGACTATGGGAAAAAATCCTAAAAACGTGATATTAAACTATAGCCTCAACATATGTGATAATATTTGGATACCCTATGCATTAAATTTACAATACCATGTATGAAAAGTATGATAATCCTCATGAAATAAGAATGGGATCACACCCTCATCCTATGAGTATATTTTATTTATAAGCCTTATACTATCCCATTTTATATATCCTTTCACAAAAAAATATTCCTTACCATATAACATTAAACATAATGGACCGGTCATGTTAAACGAAATTAAATTGAGTAGTTGGAAAACATCATTTATATCCTTGTCACTTATGAAGGAACATAAGATGTATCAAGGAGGATAAATACAAAAAAAAATCTCCCTCACCGATGAGCGGTGATAGGCCAAAACCGTTAGAAAGTATACCAAATATCGCACCACACAAATTGGAGGTCCCTCACAAGACTATGATGTCACCATGTTATGAGGACCTATATCTAGCCTAGTATGCGATGAGTATATATGAGAATAATCCTCACTAGATTTCATACCTTTAATTAATCCATATGTAACAATGATATTCTAGAAAATTGACACTAGAATCTAAACAAGTGAAGCACCATCACTCAGTATTAATACTCTTACCTCTCATAATGGATCATAATTTCTCCTTCATGTGATTAGAATGATATTTCTTTGGTTATGATCCTATAAAGACTTGTTTTAGAAGGAACAAATTTCTTCCATGATGAATATTAGATTCCTAAAATAACTATTATTGGTTTCTCTTTGTGACGAGAATAATATTACCAATGTAATGGGCCTTGGATGTTATTCCAACTAAATTTTAGTTTTCTCCTGGAAACTAGGGGATTTTATAGGATTTCTATATAAGATGACTTATGTCAAGTGTGTATGATTCCCAAAAATCCTAATTTATAACGGTTTAAATAGATGACTAGCATACCCATCACCCCAATAATTTTCAACTACAGTTATCTAACATATCATGATAACAAGTTTCATAGTTAAATGTTGTCTACTAGATGATGGTGTTGGGAATTATGTTCAAAAACGTGGATTAGTTCTATATGAGAGACCCTGAGTATGACACAAAATAAAATGAGTACTAAATGTAAGATGGAGCTAATATCTCACCAACTCATTTTGAACAATTAGATGGCATCATCAACCATGGTGGTAGAGTCAACCAACCATTGAAAAATTAAAATAGAAGAAACATGGAGCCACGACCTATCCAAGGATATTAAACACTGCATAATCTTAAAATAAATCCAAAAAAATGTGTTAGAAACAATAATTATGTTCTTATATATGTAGTTTAATTATACACTAGTGATGGTTCACAGATAATGAATCATAATAGTTGATAGATTATATATATTTATAGGTCATACATTAGAGTGAGTGAGATGATTATCTCATAATGTTGTGACCATAAGGGATGAAACATAACATGTCTTGAAAGGATACAAATATTAATTTTCTATTTCAAAAATCACATGAATATTTTACCACCATAGTATTACATATAAGAATTTTTGTGTTAGTCCATATTTTAAAAATATATAGAACTTACGCAATGAATGTTTTCATATAGAGTTTTCTGAAAAATTATGTATAATTTCTTTTAGTATATAACACAAGTCATATAGATTTTAATCACTTTACAAGGATAAGGTTGTCATATTGATTATTGTAATAAAAGAAAGACTATTATATAGGGGATTTTAAATAGATCTTACTCTTATGAAAAAAATAACATTTCTTCAATATAGAAGGGGTTGTGAATGATATCCTAATTTGAGTATGAAGGGACCATTATAAATATTCATACCTGAAAATGGGGAATAATATTTATTATCTTTTTTTAGTGGATAAATAACCAGATTTTAGGGGACGTATATAAATCAAAATCACATGTATGAGAATTTTTTTCTAAAGGAATTTACTCATAGTGATGTTAAAGAAAATACATGGTAGACCATGGTTCATATAGTTCAATAAAATATTACTAAGATGTGGTTGTTCTTCAATTTATGTCCATCTGATGAGGACAATAGTATTGTAATTTTTTGAAATTTGGATGGTCTTGTTCTGGATCTTCTAAGTAAATGGTTTCATTATCTAATATAGCATATAATGTGTTGTGTGGACACTGAGTGTAATACCTTATCATATCTAATATAAATTTATCCATTACACATTATAAAAAATCATTAAAGGGGTTAAATTTATTCTTGTTAGTGTAATAGTCATAATTTATTTTGATGATCAATTACATTAAGAAACCATTGATTTTCAAGATATACATTATTATCAATAATTCCAATTTTAATATTGTCATAAATACTTTGTATTCATTATAATTATAGACACTTCCATCTTAAATAGATAAACTATATAAAAAATTTTATTAGTTGTAAAGATGTGTAAAATTAGTTTTCCAACCCAATTATTCTTTTGGTTATCCATTTCCCTTCTAATTTGTCATCTAGATTAACCATAAATGTTTATTTTCCATATATATGATGTATAACTAATTGAGAACATTTAACTCATGGAAATATATATTCAATAATAAATTCATTGGGATAACATTTTAATTGTACTAATCATTTGGGACAACCATTAGGAAACTATATGATAAAGAAAATAAAGGATAAACCATTTCAAAATGGCTCCCTATCATGTTTTATTACCAATTGAAAATATAAACCTAATTATATATTTTAGTGTGTCAATGCAAGAGACATAATGGTCCTCATAATTATTTGGGAAATGTGACGACCTCTATACTAAAAAATCGAGGATAAGAAGTACTTATCAATATCAAACCGTCAATTCAATTTGTCAAAGATGGTTTTGTATTGAGGATAGATAATGTACAAATTTAAAAATTATATGTATATGAAATAATGGATTCTATTTATCCCTCTAGTGTCCAGAAAAAAATTGACATTCATCCTTACAATTTATTAAATAAAAAACAATTTGTGTATGATATAATGTTTTAAATCATTAGTGTAATGTTAATAATAATAATCCGACTGATAGGTTACTCCATTATTAATCATCTCCAGAAATGGATGAAATTTTTAATGATATTTTTCATGTGGTTTCTAATATATGGATTTCACTATGAGAGTCCCCTTATCACTTTGAGTTTCTATTTTAGAGTAATATTATTAATTGTAATGGTTTTTAGGGGAAAAATATCGATTCCATGATATCTTGACATAAACGTAAGATATATTCATGTGGTGTCCTCAAAAGCATGTTTTAAGGTGTTTATATGTATTCTACATTTCGAGAGATTATGGAAAACAATCTCAATATCAAAACAAAGATCAAAAAAGCATTGATATATAACCAATCAATCATCAAAAAACAACGAATCATTTTCCCTAGAAGGGTCTTAAAGAAACCATGAATGGAACATTGTAATATCATCAGTGTTATTTAAGGAAAAGGTAATTACATTATATATAAATACCCCTATGGGTTCTAAAAATGTAGTGGCCTGATTATCATAACGGGACTTCTATCATTTTATAACCTGAGTATCCATATATATTTATGTAATCTAAAAATTCGACTATTTAATTGATAAGTAATTTCAAAACTTGTAATGAGAAATGATTCATTTTAATGTGACTATTGATATCCTAGATATTGATGTAGAATCAGATTTCCTCTTCCACTTCCATGTAGATACATCATTGTATTCCATGAGTTAACATTTATATGTAACAAGTTACTCAATGGACATGGATATACTAACCTGTATAGGATTTAAATTTTAAAATAAACCCAAATTTACATTTTTGTGTTCTTTTAACTTGGTTTTTAAATGTTAATCAAATTACAGAGGGGTGTATCTCTGATATTCTTTACTAACTTCTCCAATATCTTGTATGTTAAAAGAATACAATTATTGGAAATTATGGTATCTAAGAGAAGATATGTCATTAGATCTGTATATGAGATATGATTTATTGGAATTCTATATATTCTATCCATTCACTTAACTATCAGGAAAATCATACTATTTACATAAATCAAGATATTTATTTGTTCATTTAGGATAATTATTATTCAGCTAATTGTTGTTTTTTCAATGTCATATTTCTATTTTTTATAGTTTTTTATAGTTAATGTAACTACTATCCTAAGGATTTGGGGTATTTTTACCTAACTATTCTCCTTTATTCCACACATGGGATTCATATACTCATAGTAAAGGAGTCTCCTATTTGGTTTACTAATAGTGATGATTCTTCACACCTTTATAGTGGTAGATGAATCATTATATTCATGGATTATGAAACATTTTCTTCTTTCAAAGGTAATGGTTATTGTAATTTAAAATTAATTAAAAAAAGAATATTAATGGAATGTTGTATAATACATCAGATTAATGTCAAATGGAACTAAAAGGATTTAATGAAATAATATATGAATTTTTTCCCATTAAATCATTTGGTGGGAAATATATTATCTCTTTTGAGTTTATTCTATGAAATGTTAAGGCCATATTCAAGGACATAGAGGAGATTTATCCAAATGGAATTGTCATTCATTCGTATCATTATAAAACCATGTGGCTATATGTTGTAAATTATATTACTCAGACAAGAATATGACATTAATGACCTATAATTACATCATATTAATGTCAAATAAAAATCACATGACATAACAAAAAACCAGATAATGTTTTTCCCCTAAATTATTATTGGCGAGAATCTTGTAATCTGTGATCAGTTCTCTATATGGTATGATAGTGCCACATTCTAGGACATATGGAGAATAGATCCCAATGGAATTATCATACATCATTTTAATTATTAAAATACATATATCTATGAATGGATAATTTTTGGTACTAATACTATGATTATTTTAGTTCAACATTATTATGGAGATGGAGAAATCCATTTAAATATGAAGGCGGTTTCATAGAAAATGAACATTAATTTGGGGCTGAAATTGATATCACTAAATTTGGCTCTGAGAATGATTCTTCTAAAATAATTCTTCTCTATCCTATCATGTCTATATGTTATCATGTTTGGTAGTATAATATCTTCCTCATTATAACACTCATAGTGAGGCTCTAGTCTTCTTTCAGGTTTTTCATGTAATATCTATTTCATAGTAACGAATATAAATCTATGTAAAATATCTTTTTAGATGTATATAAGGGCATAATGTTCCATCATATGATTTTTTTATTACTGAATTAATAAAGTAAATTATCAGGTTTTATTTGGTATGAAAAATATATACCTGTATAGATCATCATTATCAACATTCACCTAAATATATTGATGGCTCAAAAGGGATATATGGTGAATTGTATATAATTTTTAAATTGGTTAATAAATTAAATTATAGAGAGTCAAATTGGATTGAAGTTTATTTTTTTTATAATGTAATATTTATAAACAATGCCCTTTTTCTTCTAGTCCTCTCTTCAATCCTTAACATAGGGATTAGAGATCATTGAAAAATATTCCATTGACACATTTTCATAATAAAAATTAGGGCTCGTTTACGTATCTCACATATTTTGGTAATAATTAAATCCCATGAACTAATTTGGACAAGTTATGTTCATATTTATTAGTTATTTTCATGGTATGACATGGTTTAAAGAAGTCACCATGTCATTGAAAAACTCAAGTTGACCATATACAAGTCCCTAGATTTGGCTAGAAATATGGAATGAGAGAAATCATTCACCCACTCATGATAGAAACTAGTACCCATAATCAATCATAACACTATTGGGAAGGAAATATCCTATAAATCCAAAATAGAAAGACTAAAAATTTGAAGAATAAAATGAATATAAAAAATACTAGAAAAAATTATAAAAACATATCTGGACACCAAAATTCCAAAACGAAACACAATAGGAACTTGGAATGATCACCCACATTCTCTAGGACACCCCCAACCATAATAATGCCCCACACTATTTAAACTATAAAGAAGAATATAATCTAGAACCTGAACCAACAAATGAAAGTAACCAAAAAACACAAAGTCACACAATTAGGGTGTGGGAATAAAAAACATTTATTGGGTTAGAGTGAGAGAATACATATATTTCATTTCACAAAATAGTCCAAAATTCAATTTGGAACGTACTAGTATAATAAACGTTTTTTTCTTTTAAAGAACAAAAAATTGCTTTTCCAAAATACACATATGGAAAACAATCCAATGTTTCAATTATAATAGTAGGTTACAATTTTTCAAACAAGATTTAAAAAACCAGTTCTTATTAAAGATCAAAACCATGATAACGAATAAGAGAAATGTAAATCTGAACTAAGCACAATAAATGGGTATATAAAAATAAATTCAATTAACATAGTAAGTAGCTCAAGTTTTCACATTCATGTATAAATATAAAAAGTAACCAAAATTCAAAAAAAATATAGATTCATATATATAACAGTCATGGGAATGTCCACAAAAATTGAGACAAAATCCAATATATACTTGTTTTTAGGCCCATCCTCTTGAGTATGTTGCAATCTATATTCTCTCAACGTCCTCGATGATTTATGTAGCCTCACATGTGGAATTAACCACCTTGGATATTCATATATTAGGGGTTCTATTCTATCTAATCATGACAAAAAATAAACCATTTCTTGACCCTCTTGATCACATCTAAGATCCCAACTCAATAATATAACTTATAAATGAGGAGGTAGTCATACACTTGACACCAACATTGATGCCAATAGGCATTACCTTCCGAATCCCTACCACCATCCATGTGGAGACCCTAACTAACTAAGTGAAAAATATGAAATATCCATCATAAAAATATTTTTTCAATGGTGCCGATAGAGTATACACTTCTTGTATAGTCAAAACCATTTTCATGGAAAATCTCAATGTAATAAATGGCCCAAATCATCTCAAATAAAATAAAATTTCCACGTAAAAAACCTTTGATTCAAAAAAAAATTAGAAATCAAGGTAAAATATCAATAATTCTCAGAATGTTCTAAATGGGACATTAAAGTCGTGTGGATAACAAATTTACGTGTACTACCCCATATGGTCCAATATTTTTAAGAATACTTGAAAATGTTTTTGAAGTAATTTTGAAACAAAAACATCATTTTTAAAACATTTATAATTTAAAGAAAATATTTAGAAAGGAATAAAAAATGGATTCATGAAGGAGTTTCATTGGTAATTTTCAAACCAATGATTCATAAAATAAATTTTTTGGAACATCCATTTATATGCATGGGCACATCAATATGTGCCAAAAATGAACATTTCTATATGACTATATTCACTATTATATATATGGGTTACCATAAATGTTTATAAGGAATTAATAAAATTAACATAAGATATGTTTCAATAAATAAAAAGTGTATAAACACAATCACTAATCTACAAAAAGATCTAAAACCCACACAATGAACAATAAAACAAGAAACCCAATTTTCAAAAAAAAACATAAAAATGACTAAAAGAACACAATGACACCCAATTAATATTTAAAAAAAACATGTAATTTTATCAAAAACATTTAATACATATATGAAGGATTCATAAAGGGGTAGCTATGAAAATCCTATACCAATCCATTTTCACCAAACAACTAACATGGAACAAAATTATTATTTCATAAATAAACAAAATCAAGAATAACACTTTTAGAAACAATTACAAAAAATTTATGACTCTAATGGAATTCTTCATAATGTAAATGAACTGAAACACCAATATCATATTGTGAGAGTGTAATGAAACTCTAGGAGAACTAAGAACAAGGACTAATAATAAAACCACACAAACAAATCTAAAATAAAACACAATAAAGAATCATCCCTCTAACCCTGGGGGTTTTCCTAGAACTACCATATAAAAAAGAAAACCATGGAATTAGAGAACAAGGTATCAAGAGGGATGTGAATACATACCCAAGGGAATATCCATGAAAAATCAGGGGAAGAATCACTAAAGATACAAGGATAATGAGAGCAAGAAGTTACAAATCCTACAAAGAAGGATTCGTGGATGATTGTGGGAAAAAAGGGTAGTATTTGGGTTAAAATCCTAAATTATAAAATAGTAATTTTCTATTTTAATGGACTTGGCTAGGACAAATAGTTTGGACACATTATTTTCTAAATAATGTGTTATAATACGGTGAACCCTTGGTTCTTCTTCATATGGTTTCACAGCATCATGTAGAATGATACATATCAGGGTAGATAGTACTGTGGCTAATATTGATCCATTATATTGGTTTCATAGTTTTCCCTTGGTTGGTGCATGGTTTCCACTAACACTACGCCACAAATACACCTTCCACCATCCTTACAAAAATATATTGAATCTAAATAATTTCACCTATAAATGAATGAAAAAAACAACAAAACATTTATAAAAAAATATGAAATGAGAAAATTATAATGATAAAGGAGTTAATGGTGTCTTAATAATCACCAACACAAAAACACATCTATCCCCTAGAATTTCGCCAACTAATAAAGGGAAAAATGAAAACTGAACCAAAAAATACCAAATGGATCAATAAATATCTATGTGACCTTTAAAATCAAAAACTCACACCCAACGAACAAGTAGAGAAAAATAAATAGATTCATGGGGGTATAGTGGTCTTCCCTACTTTTAATAAACCAATAAACAAGATGACCAACCATCAATTTGAAAAGAAAGAAACTAAAAAAATAAAATGGGACACTAGACCAAACAATCCTAATATTCATAATACCTAAAATTAATTAGCATCTCAAACCAAGCACAACCAAAAAATAATTCCATTACTTGAGATGGTTAACCATTCAAATATTCAAATCCATAAAACATAACCAAAAAATTGATAAAAAAACATTATCACTAAGAACATTAATAAACTAAGAAATTTTAAAAATAGAGAACTACAATAGAGGAAAACTAATACTATTTACACTCCAGTTTTAGAGGAAAAATATGGGCCAACATTCCACCAATCATGACATCTCCTTCACTACATGAAAATATTTACTCTGATACATTTGTCTCTAGCTGTGATATCTTGAATCATATCATTACTACAATTCTATAATTGAAAATACATAAATGTAACTTAATTTTCTATAAACCCAACTTAAAAAACATCTTTAGGTGTCCATGTTAGCTAGAATGAGGATAAAACTTTAGAAGATATGGAAAATACAATATATAATTCCCATACTAGGAATACAAAAGGAAAAAATTTGAGCGGATTAATGAACTAGAGGAAGGAACTGATGAATAATACTTCTATATAATTGGTACCTCTGTTTAGTACTTCATGTTAGATGAGGATCCTTCTTGAGCACTAATAGTGAACAAACATATAATAGTGACAACCTATTAAAAACCCATTTATCAACCAATATTCCAAATTAAATTACTGGGATGAAGGAATGTGATTATTATCCCCAATATAGATACCCCATATAAAGATATGAGAATTCAATCGATCATTAAATTCCACCTATAGTGGGAATGAAACTATATCATTAAAATGACCAACATACCTCTTCACTATATATTGACCTTTCTCAATCACAAATAGATCTTTAACATTATTCCCATTTTAATACATAGGTATAAAACACAATATGGAGGTGGTCTTGAAATCTTTCCATGACACATGAATGTGAAACTAATATAGAATGACCACCTTCCATTGATCCAATCAGAGTCCCTCAATCAAACCCTATAAATCTCACACTCTTATGTATTCATGAGTTCCAAAAGGCAATAAAACACATTTAACTTTATCAATCAATTATATAGACTGTATATGATCTCCGTTAATTTTTTAGATAGAAAATTATCTTGAAGAATGTGACTCCGCCAGTCTAATAGGATTCTTTAAGGGCCAACTATAAAGAACCCAATTCTAGTAGCACAATGTTAGAAGTTAAATTATTATATTTTTACTACATTAGAGAGATTTCATTTCTATGGAATGAATAGTTTATTAGTTTTTATAAAATAGATACATATTGAAATATTTCATTACAACTTCAAATAAAATAAAATATTGTAACTTAGTTGATAACACCCCTGCCATCCATTCATTGCCTTACATATCAGTTATAATATACTTCATGGTTTACAGGGAAACAAAAAAACATAAGAAAGGGTGAGATTAGATTATTCGTATGGTTATGAACACATAGGAGTATCTTATAAATACTCAATAATAATTATTCTGATGTGATTAACATAAACACATTCTATTAAGAAAATAAAAATTTTAAATTAATGAAGGAATATATTTAAATCAATTAATTACAAAATAACCTGAGCGGAAACAAATCCATAGACACAAAAAATAATCAAATAATCATATAGATTCATATATATAATCTTCAAAGGAGGGAATTAATAATTCCATATATCATAAACATACTATCAAAGATCTAACAAAGATACCATTCATAAATTGGAAGGGCATCAACCAATTCCCAAAATAGTTTTTCTCATGAGACATACTAATGCATCGATGGAAAATAGACGGATACTCCCACCACTTACTTTGTAAAATTCATTACAAATATTAATGAGGTGAATCATAAACATAATAAACTTTTCCATGGAAAAAATGAATCTTAAAAATTGTGAATACATAATCTATAAATCGTCCAGAGTAATATGCCGAATGGTATCATAATAGAACATCCATAGTCAAAATGATTAAAACCCATTAAATGAAATATGGTGTATGGTATTAAAAGAGGTAAAACCCATTTAAAAATATGAATCATCAAATGCTGTTGATATATATGAACATGATCGAATAAAATCAGTTAAAATTTCCTGAGATAAATATACCTTTTTAATACGAAATAATTTATTTAAAATGTCATACAATTATAAAACAATATATTTTATTTAAAAGTAAACTTGTAGAGATGTAAAGGATTCAAAAATACATTAAATGTTTATTAATTTTGGAAATCTCATTTATTTGGTATATGTTAAATGAGATAAACATTCCATTAATTTATTATTTTGAAACTATATTAAAGAGCATTGTTTAGAAAATCACAAAAATACTATTTTCAGACCATTTTGAAAAAAGAATAACATGTGAAAAAAAAATAAAAATTTAAATATATATTATTAATTATATTTTTTAGAAAATTATTTGGAAACACACACTTGTAAGAGAAATTTTATTCATAGGCTTCATAAACATAATCATTCTCAAAAAATAATAAGATTTTGAAATAAACCATTACCGTGGTTTTGATTTTTTATAGACAGGACCAAGGCTCTTAAATTGTGGGTTTAAATTTACTATTGACTTTAAATATAAGTATATGAATATTAATTATATCATATACTATCCCATGTAAAATTTTACAACCACTTTCTATCAATGGTTTATTCATTTCACTACTTTGGGTGTTAAAAACAATGTTTTACCCTGATTCTTTTGTCTTGAAAGTCCCAATTCGCATGCATAAGGTAAATATAAAATATATATATATAATATTATTAATTTTATTAGTATACTATTTAATCACTAAATACATTATTATAAATATTATCTAATTATTAACACAGGAAATGAATATCACAGGTTCGTAGATACGGTAAATCGTACGTACACTTGAGCGATAATGTCATTTCTAAATTGTTGAAAGGGGAAGTAGGTGGATGTTTTATTAATTTTACATAAATAATATCATGTTATAAATATTATATATATATATATATATAATTTCAATCATTATAACCGTTAATGAAATGTAATTCTAAAAAATGAATTACACCTATGGAGACAGTATGTCTTACATACGCACATGTGGTGCTTTGGTTTTCATAGGATGGATAAATCATATAATATGTTTATTTCAATATCATAAAAAAATAATTATATAGATTACATGAAAATTATTAGTTTATTAGAGAAATAACACATTATGGGTATGTATAAGAAGAAATAAATTTTAATGTGTTTGAAAAGATGTTTACCTCCTCTTGAGTGGACATCATTTATATTTCATTATAAGGGGCATACCATTGGACTTTTTGGAAGAATGATTCCTTTAGATTTTTTTTTTGGATTTTGGAAAGATAAATGGGAATAGATTCATCGATCTATATGTCTTATGGTGTTATGATGATATGGGGGATTTGTTGCCCTATTATAATTGAGGTGAGGGGCAGATTAGAAATTTAACAAAATATTAAAATATAAAATTAATATTCTAGAGCCTAATAATTACAAATCCGAAAAAAATTAAAATGGGATTAAATTTTAGACCATATTTATATTTTATGGCCTTATTAAATATTTTAATTAGTTTTTAATAATTTATTAAATTATTATATTAATATTATATCATTATATTAAAATTTTATACAATTCATTACATTGAAATTAATAACTTCAAAAAAAAAAATCTAATTAGAAACTACATTATAATATCCAGTAAATGTAATATTCATCTATGGAATTATTGTATAACATTGAAAGTCTAACATTGTATTTATTTTAATATTGTTAATAATATTAATTTTATTTTAAATTAATTAAATAATTAGGGCATCATCATTGTGCAACCATTTAATGAAATTTATTATTACATAAAATTAAAAATAAATTTCCATTAAGATTATAAATATTTTATCATTATAAATAAATTTTTTTGGTCAAATATATCTTATATGAAACCAAATATTAAAAATTGTATTACAATTAATAAGCATAGTGTGAACAGTTGGAATTTTGTCGAAATAAAATAACAGATGGATTCTATGGAAATCCATGTGGCTCCAAGAGGCAATATATTCATCCCTTGGTTTTTTCATAAAAATATTACTCGTGGGATAAAAATTTTGCAAATTTTTGGGTCATTTAATAGTCATATAATTTTAATTAATATAATTTTATTTCATTTTTTTCATTTTCTTTCACATGCAATATGTTAGTGTTACATAAGCATTAATGTTAATTATTTAATATATAAAAAATAAGAATATATTACTATGATAAGAAATAATTAAATTTTATCAATATTTTTATTTATTTTAATTAATAAAAAATATTTACTCATATCCATTTAAAGAAAACCTTTATAATTTTTCTAATTTGAATTTTCTATACTTGCGCAAGAATTACGCATGCATTTGGAGAAGATTCATGCATTATAAGTTAAAAAATTATCAAATATCAGTAAAATTAATAATATATGAATTATATTTTGTAATAATGTCTTGAAAATAATTTTTACTTATAAATTACTATTTATAATAAACCAAGTTTTATTTTTCGATGTTGTGCAAGAACTACGTCGACACTAATTTTTTTTATATTTATCAAAATATAATTCCTAATTTTAATTGTTTTTTTTTGTATTATATAAGTTTTATATTGCCATACATGAAACCTTAAAAAATTATTAATTTATTATCATACTTATGTTTTGACTCTATCATAAAAGTTACCGTATTTGAAAAAAAAAAATTTACAATTATGAAATTTTTTTACTTTTTTATAAAATTCACATAATTTCAACATAGAATATTTTTAATATTTTTATCTAATAATATAATTTTATTTTATGAAATTAATTTTCCAAAATTGTGAATAATTATTTATATTTTTTATATATATAAATAAATAAAATAAATTTTTAATTAAAACATATATTTGATTAAATAAATTACTTTACTAAATATTTTATATTTATTTACTATGATTAGTGAAATATTTATTTAATATGATCATTATATATATTTCATAATATATTTATTTCCATTATCACTAACCAATATAACAACTTGGTTATAACGGTCATGTAAAAATAATAATAACTAATTGTATATCACATTTTTTTATTCGATGTAGCATGAAACTTATGATATAGAAGCTGATAAATTTAAAAAGATACATACCATAAGATATTGGGGTATTACATTCTCCCCTCCATGAAAATTTTTTATCATTGAAATTTATAGAATGACACCTAATAAATTGATTTGTGTAGTTATTCATCATATCTTCCTTAGGATCCCATGTTGCCTCCTCTATGTTATGAGTTTTATAGTTTTCCATTTCCATTCTAGTCAACCATATCTTCAACAGTTTTTCTCTACTGTCTATAATAAGTATAGTTTTTTCATCGTAAGATAAATTAGGTTCCAATTTAAATTTCTTCATAATTGAGAACTTGCATTTGGTTTAGCATGTACTTCCTTTACAAACAGATACAATATACATTTTGTAATTTTGGAATGCTAGGTGGAATTTCTAGATTACAATCCACATATCCCGTTAATTATAGATTTTTAAATGTCTAATATATCTTCGTCTTAGTTTCTATTTATTATTGAATCATATGACACCCTTCAACACCATTAATAAAATGTGACCCCCCATGAAATTCAAATTCATACCTTCTGTTATCAGTATAAATATTTTTCCTAATTTGTGAGGATTTGATAGGGTTTGAATAGACATTACTATTTCATATCGTTCAACCACATGTTTCGGGGCTACAATATTACATTCACTAATATCATCCAATAATTTTTGTATAAAAAATATATTTCCACACAATTCTTCTTATTCATCCATTTCAATACTTGAATAGATGCTATTTTTATTAAAAAATTCTCCCAAGGGTAAATATTGATCCCATATACCTTGACAGTCAAGTGAGTTGGATATCAAAATGTCTTTTAATGTTTTCATAGTCCTTTTATAGCTACCCTTTAATTTTATGTTGATAATAAGTGTATAAATGAAGTTTTGTATCAAGGTCCCTCTGATGAATTTTCAACGATTTTGTTGTAAATCAAGGATCGCGATATGATAGAATTGAAAGAGGTAAACCATTAAGACATAAAACATCATTAATAAAGATTCATCCAAATAACTCAAGTGGATACTCCTCCCTTATATAAATGAAATATGTATAATTTGTCTGCCTCTCAAAAATTACCTTTTCTACATCATTAATTCATGACATATTTTGTAATATAATGAAAATATTAAAATTATTTTTTCCCACTTCCAAGTTGGAATAGATAAATGTTTCATGAATCTTATTAGATGTTTTCATTCATTCTTAACCTAATTAAAAACTAAGAATCATATTACATAATCAACAATTTACTACTCCACATTATCCCACCAAAAAACATTCCTTCAAATCAATATATATCTTGGGGATTCCTAAGAGTACAATGAAATTTTCACTATGATTATTATCCAATAATTCCGTTATTATCACTAGTATAGATGAAAAAAAGACATTTTCCAAATTCTATAGTAACATTTTCATATAAGTTTTTTCCATTTTCCAATAATTCACAACATTAATCTTCCTTTGAAAAAATTTATCATGAGACAGACAACTTTTCATCTTTTTTATTAAATATGGGATGGAAACCATTTGATAGATGTGTGATATTTCCCCTTCCTTAATGATTCCCATATCTATAAATAAAAGATCCATGAACACATTATACCTATCAATAATAATTTTTTCATAACTCAATGATCATTCTCGATTAATTAATTTAGTAACTTATATTCCATCAATGGGTGGTTGTTTATTGAACTATCATTATCCTTGTGATGCTCAAGCCACTTCCTTTTCCACATGTTTAGTTCCTTATATGATATAATAAATTTCTATCTCTTTTGATTTTTATATATCCAAAATCTTCTTCCATATATATTGTGTGTCCATATATTTAGAGAAAATATTATATTTTAAAACTCAATATCATGAGATTAATAGTTCTGTTCACATGTTTTTAACATTCTTGATTCATAATCAATAACTCTATCATCATATATAAGGAAAAACACATGTCATTTCATCCAAGGATAATTATAAATAAGAAATCCACCATTTCTTTTTTTTTATCCATAATTGAAAACTTCACCAATCTACTCTACAATTATTCAAAAAATCTAACAATTTCTTCTTCCAAATAAAAACATCTCTTTTAAATGTAATATTGGTTAACAGGTTAGCTAATTGGGAAAATTACGAAAAAATCATTGATAGTAACCTACTGGACCAATGAAACCATGTACCTTAGTTATTTATGTTAGTATATCCCACCCTTATACTATATTGGTCATCATAAGCTCAAATTATTTTTAATCCTTATAGACTAGATGGCCATGAAATGAAAAACTTTGGTGCTGGAATTTAGACCTACTAATTTTTTTCTATGATTCTTTTTCTAAGAGTGTCATTAATGATTCAAAAGGGGTTCTCAGGATCCTCATAGTTATTAAATTATACCAATATATCATAAATTAGTTTTTAAAAATTAATTATATTCCATTAATACATTGTTAATTATATGCATATATATTGTGGGTGCATTATTTAATTCAAATGGCTTAACGTTAAAAATGAAATGTCCACACCTTGTTCAAAAATTTAATCTTCAGAATATCTTCCTTATTTACCAAAATTTATAGAACCCATAATGAAGATAAATTAATGAAAAATATTTACCTCCATTATATTGGTAAAATAAAGTATACAATTCAAGGCATATAATATTTTTCTATATTTTATTAGTGTTTATTTCCGTATAATACGTTCACAAGTTCATTAAATTTTCTTTCATGTTAAATATAAAAACATGATATTCCCAAGCTGTAACACTAGGGTGTATAAATCCCTTACCTCTATGATCTTATAGTTATTTCTTAAACTCCATTAATTTCATAGTGTCCATTCTATAGGGATTCATTGATATATGTCTTACTTCTTTGATCACAAAATTGAAAAATCATCATCATGATCATTTAGAAATATGAGTAATTACTCATGAAATTACTCAATGTAATACTATAGAATCTATAAATTTTCAATTAGAATAATAAATTTATCATCATTAGGTTTTTTATTCTCATATTCTCCATGAAAATAATTTATAAGTGCCATAAGAGCTGGTTCTAGATATGATTTAAATGATGTGGTCTCCCCTATAAATATAAAAAATTCTATATCTTCATCACATATCTTAATTTATTTTTATTTGAATTTTTTTATTGAATTGTAATAAAAAATCTAGTCAATAAAAAGTATTTTATCAAAATAAACCATAGGTATGATAATAAAATAAGCATGTATAGTATGTTTGTATTTTATAATAGGAACTTCTCAACACATATTTGTTTTAATGAGATTTTGACAAGTATATTTTACAAAAAAATACCTTCATAAGTTCAATGGTAAATATATAATTTTTCTGAAAAACTATTAAAATACTAATGGATTTGGTGATCATGGATCAAATAAATCATTATCTAAATTTAAGGATATCATTAATGTACATACCATCAAATCATTGGGGACATCATCCGCAAATATATTTATCAAAGTAACTTGGCCTTTCACTATTTTACTTTTATACAGTATGTTTCCTTGACATATAGGACAATATATTTCACAGTTTATCATATCCATAAAGAAAAAATAGTACACAATACTGGCTTCTTTTATTACCTCGAAATCATAGATTTAGTGGCCTTTTTCAGCACACATGTAAAAAAATACTACTTCCCATTTTGAATGATCCATTATTTTTTGTTCTAAATTTATTCAATGTTAAAAATTTCACCCTTCCCTTATTCCCCATTATCATATTTCATTTTTTCAGTTCTTGTTTCCATATTAAAATCCTGAATCCCTTTGTAGATAAATTAAATGGAGAATTATTTCATTGTTTTGCAGGAACATGATACAATATCATAATATGATTATAATTTTTGGGAGACTTTATACCTTCAAATAGTTTTATTAATACCGTTAAAGAATCGATAAATATTGATATTTGGATTATTTACATTATTCAAAACTATATATTTATAATTGTAATGTTATATTCATATTTATCAACATTATTATCCCCAATATTCCACTGATTTAAGAATAGACTCTTCATATTATCTCAGGGTTTATGAGGGAAATCATTTTCCAACAAAAGATCCATAAAATCCTTCTATAATAGGTTTGATATTTCATCCACCACCATTATATTTTGAATCAATGACCACCATGGATCTGTATATCTAGAGAGAATATAAATTGAAAGGAATGCATTTTACATTTCATTACATCCCAAATATATATATATAAAAACTAAGGATCTTATCCATTGCTCAACTAAAATGTTTTTTATAACCATTGAATAATAGAGTTTATTTTCACATGAGTCATTATAACATTATTACACCATATTGTGGTCATTTATACTTCATGAGAGTATGGATATTTCTTAAAACCTTGGTTAGTTTCCAAACTATAGTTATAAGTTATTTATGTCTAATTGAAAAACCTTCTACAACTTTTTCAACTCTATGAGTGAATTGACAACATGGATTATATGAAGAGATGTGGCCTTTATTCCATAAAGTATGCACCATTTATACACAATGTAATACAGTAACATAAAAAGTAATCATTAATGTCTAATATTAAACTATTAAATCACATAACATAAATTGAAAATTTATATAAAAATAATTTATAACTCATAATCTTGGGTACATTGGGGATATTATTAAATTCCTTTATAGGGTTTTGTTTCCCTAATCTATGTTTTATAAATTCTAACTTACAAAGCATCCATTAATCATACTCTGATACCAACTTTAAAGACCTCAACTCTTCTATCCCATTGTCATTGGTCACATTATTTTATTGGTATTTCATACAAGATATCACATCCTTAAGGACTGACTAGTTTAATAGTTTTAAAAAATAGGTATACACTTAGATCATACATTACATGTGTAAATTAAATACAATTTAGATAGTCCATTGACCCCCCCAATTCTATATACATTACCCTATATATCAGTCATAACATACTTCTTAGTGTATTGGGAAAAAATTAATCATAATAAATGGGTGAGATCAGATGCTCGGTAAGGGTATCCACACAATAAATGTTATTATAAATTTTCCTAAATAATTATTTAATTTTATATAACTCAAACACATAACACTAAATAAATAAATTTATCATAATATCTAAATATTAAATGTAAATCATGTAATTCCATAATAAAATGGTCTAAATCATATCCATGGGTTCCAAAACAATTATGATAATCACATAGGAAGCAATTTATAATATCATAATGTCAGAATGCATAATATTAAACATATTAAACATTTAGACAAAGTGTTGACCATGAAACCGTACATAAAATGGCAAGGAATCAACCATTACGCAAACTAGCCTTTGTAATGAAACTTAATGACGCGTCAAGTGGTTATTGTTGACCATGACCATCAGTAAATATTTATACTAGATTAATTATATTAAATGGGTTAAAATTAAACAACAAAAACATTCATATTGAAAAAATTGCATGTGAATTGTGAATAAATTAATCATAATCTATCCATAGTGATAAGATGAATTGTATCACAATAGATGATATATAGTCAAATAAATAATGAACCATTCCATAAAATATTTTATATAGAATCATAATATAAAAAAATAAATTATATATATGATTCAAAAAACTGAGTTGATAAATATGAAAATACTGTAATAAAATCGTTGAAAAAATCTTAAGATAAATACATTTGTTTGCTCTGAAAACATTTATTTAAAAATTCATCAAATTATTGAAGAGATAATTTCAATTTAAAAGATCCCAAATATTTAAATGATTTAGAAAACAATATTTAATCATGAAAGAGGAAAAATTATCTCACATTGTAAAAGTAAAAAAATAAAAAACATTCCTTATATTTTGTTAGAAAATCCTCAAAGAGCATCGCATAGAAAACGACAAAAATATTATTTTTAATCTATTTTTTGAAAATATATAAATGGGAGAAAGACATTAATTATTCATCGAAAAATAGTTAATAATATTTTGAAAGAAAATTTAGTAATCATGTATAAGGAAGATAAATATTCTCTATGGGACTGAAAAACATAAAAAATCACAAATAATAATGAGATTCTGAAATAAACCCTTACCTTAGAATTGATTTCCTCCATACAATTTTTACCTATATTGTATTGGATTTAAAATTATTATTAACTTATAATAGAATAATATTAATATTTATGATATCATATATGATCCTCTTATAAAAATGTACAACTCATTTATTATCAATATTTTATCCATTGGACTATTTGAGTTCTTAATTTCCATATTTTCACATGCTTGTTTTGTACTCAAAGTATCATTTCTATTACATAGGGTATATATGAAACATATATATAATAACATTAGTTTCATAAATAATATATTTATTCATCAAATAAATTTTTAGAACCATTTTTTACTATTTAACATATAAAATTAATCACTATTCTTAATAGATATGGTAAGTCATACGTATGCATGTGCGATAATATCATATATAAATTTTTGAATGGACAAAGTAGTGGATGTTATATTATTTTAAATAAGTAAATCTCATAACATAATTATCATATATATGTATTATTTTTAACATGATTACCTCTTTAGTAAAGTGGTTTCAAAATACAAATTACACCGCTATGTGGACATGGAAATCAATACATATGCATGTTCAGTGTATTCGTTTTTTGTAGGACATATAAAATGAGGAAGGGGGATTTTTCATAATAATATTAAAATATTAGTATGGAGATTATACTGAATTGATTTTTGAAGATATAAAAAACAAATGATGATGATGTAGAAAAAAGAAATAATTTTGTAATAGTTGGTAAGGATGTTTACAGTCTCTTTGGTGGGAATCCTTTAGATATATTCTAAAGATATCTAGAGTTGGTCTTTTGGGATGAAAAGTACTTAAAAACATGGATAATATTGTTTTTAAGAGTAGTGTGAAGGGTTTGGTAGATAAATAATGATTATGGTTTTGTGAATAAGTGATGGAGGTGGTTCACATTTATAATTAAGATGAGGAGAACATTAGGAATTCTACAATATATTAATATATAATAAGGATATTCTAGAGCTGAATAATTACAAATATCCCCCAATGAACAAGGAATGATGTTCTAGAACATATATAATACCTTATGGAAATTATTAACAATTTAATGATATTCTAATAGTTTAATAGAATATTACAATCATGAAATAACAATATTTTCAAATTTTACAGTATTCATTTCATTGAAATTTTAAAAATCAAAAAAAAGTATAATTTGAATAAAATATTCCATTTTATTCTATAAAAGTCATATTCCCCTTTATATTTCTCTTCCCACCTTTAAAATATATAATATTATATATATTAATATTTTTAATATCATTTAATTGATTCTTCCATTAATTTAATAAGTATTCCATCATCATTAGGCATGCATTTCAGTTAATTATTAATTCCTTTAAAATTAAAAATAAAATAAAATAAAAAATATAAATGTTTTATCTTTTTATGTACTAATTATGGTCAAACATATCTTCTAGAAAACCATATATAAATTTTTTATTATTTATTAAGAATAATTGTTTGAACAATATTAATTTTATTTAAATAAAATTTAATTAGGGTTCTAATATAAAAAAATGTGTCTCTATGTGGTCTAAAATTTTATTCCTAGAATATTTTGGCCTATAAATTCTTATAAAATAATATTGATTAATGTTTTTCTTTCATTTAATGATTCATATTATTGTAATTAAAATCATTTTTTTTATTTTTTCATCTTCTTTCACAAGCACTATCATAGCATTTTTTATGCATTTATATTTATTATTTCATACATAAAAACTAAAAAAATATCATAAAAATTAATTTATTTTTCTCAATATAGTGATTAATAATAATTAATTATGTGTTTGTACAAACATTTATATCAAGAAAGAAATAATTGTTTTAATTTGACTTTTCAAGCCTTACATATGCATTATGCAAGAATTTGGAATGGTTTTATTTTATGTACATTAAAAATTAGAAACTATAAATAAGAATTGTAGTTTATGAATGATGTTTAATAATAGTTTTTGGAAAAGAATTTTTTTTTCCTTTAAATTTATATTTATACAACACATTATATGACTTTTTCAATATTCTGTATGCACTGCGTTACAAATGAAAATTAATTTTAAATTTATCCTGCAGTATATAATATTTTATGTTTTTTGGATAACATTTTATTATGCTATTATTAAAATATCATACATGAGAAATTTATTTTATTAATAAATTTATATATCTTAGATATGTTTTGAATATATCAAAAATGATATTGTATTTCAAAAAAAATTAGTTTTCACCAACTATCTAACTTCATTAACAATTCTCAAAATATCATCATAGAATAATTTTGATATAATGATTTCAAAAATATATGTTAATTTTATCATATATATTTTCTAAATTGTTAAAAAATTAATATTATTTATTTTCACATGGGAAAAAATTAAATTTTTATTAAAAATTATAATTGATGAATAAAATGAGTTTACTAAAAATTGTGTATTTATTTACTAATAGTGATTAAATTAATACTGAATATGACCCTCAAATATGATTCATGGTATATTTATTCCTTTTCACACCCAATAGTATAATGTCTAGGTTATACCAGTCATGGTAAAATAATCATATTTAATAGCATATAATGTTATAAAACTAATTTTTTAAGGGAATATTAGATATCAAAGATGTTAAATTGACAAATAGACGTACCATATATTCTTATTGTGTAAATTAAATATAATTAATAGACACCTAAAAAACGTTTTTTTCTTTTATTGGTGACATACTCCAAAAAACATGTAACACAAAACCAAATAAAGACCAAATAATGTACAAATGAAAATTATGACCAAATAAACCAACTAAACTCATAAAAAAACCATAAAAAACAAAAAATAATCTTATTTTGAAGTTCACCATTTACAAATAAAGTTCAATCTACAAAAAACCGTTGAAATTATTAATTTTCCATTCTAGTCCCCTCAGACTAAAAATATTCTATCAAGTATACTTTAAAACTAAAACAAAAAATCTATTTTCCTATTTGATACCAAACATTTGTTTTGAGAAATAATCCATCTATTTAAATGAAACTTCCCCAAAATCATTTTATTTTGGATAACCATTTCATAACACTGATAACGAATATCCTTTAAAATTTCACACACACTATCCAAAATCAAACCAATAGTATCAGTCTCACCAAAACCTACCAAGAAGGGTATTAGTAGTCATGCATGACATGGACACTAGGTTTAGAAGACCAAGTTTAATGATTTAACAAACCACATGAAGCACATTGAACAAAAAATCAGTATCCATATGGTTCTTTATTCAATATATTCTCACCATGTAGCACCCCCTCAAATCCCTTTTCATCTCCTAATATGACCAAAATCATAAAGAAAAAACCAATAATAGGAACCCCAAATCCAAAAATTAAATACTCAAAACATGTCTACCCTACTATCATGACGATCAGGATGAGTAAGAGTTAATGATGATCTTTACATAAATGCCTATTGAGTTTTGAAAGCCCTCTTTCTAGTAAACCTGACACCCTAAACTATGTCAAACATCTCTGATACAATTTTTTCATGGACCAGCCATGGGTGACCAGAAATTAGTCTCATGATCCATCCCATAATAAATATCATGAGGAATTATTGATCATACAATGCTTCAATAAGTACATTAGTCAATAAAATGAAATTTATAATGATTTATCTTAAAAATAATTATTATTAAACAATCTAAACACACATCATATACTTCATATATAAACCACTGGACAAGAACAACTACATTAAATGATTGAGATATGTAGAGAGTAAAACTAAAACAAAATCGCAACCTGACATAGTCTCCAAATGAAATCATAGTCACAACCATTGGAAACAGTAACCCATTGTATGGTGATTTTGAACAAGAACCCTTGATAGAAAATAAACATACAAATAGTAAGGTTTTATTGATGCCACGTGGCACAAATAAGGAATCGACAAAGAACAGCTCAATAGGTGAGCACCAAAAATGAAACATGTGGAATTTTTGGAAAGAGTTTACAAAAAACATGTTTGAAAATATTGGTATAAGATTTGTTTTTTACATTCAATAAATTCATTTTTCCAAAAATCATCCTTTTAAAACCCAACAATTAATTCTATCATAGAAGCAGTTTCTTATTTTTCTACCAATTTGAAAAAAATACAATTTTTTGAAATGAACCAAACCCTGATAAATCATAATAGAAATGGAAATCATAATAAAAAATGGTATATAAGAATAAATAATAGAAACTAAGGAATCAAAAAACATATAACAATGTATATATAAATAGAACTAGTAAACTAAATGATAATATATAGGATAATATATATAATAGTCATAATAATTTCATAAACAGATTTAGAGGAAATCCATGACATACTCATTTCCATTACTATCTCTCTCCATTTGATGTGATACATAATCTATAACAAACCAAGATGCTCTAACTAACTCTACTAGTGAAATAGAAAACTATAACCATTCGACTACAAAGGGATTCAATTAAATATTATCATGAAAAAATATCGATTTCATGATCATTTATATGATATATATGATCCCATGCTGATTGTATAACGAAGATGTGAGGAGGTCATCACATGAAAGACCTCATCCTAGATTATAATGTGAATTACCTTTCCAAAACATATCATTGTTCATTGGGAGACCCTAACTAACTGGAAGACAACAATGGGGTTCTAATCATAAAAAAATTATTTTTAATGTTCCAATTTTGCATACACATAAAGTAAGATCAAAAGTATTTTCAAGAAACAAGGAAAGATAGAAAATAGGATTTTGAATTTGAAATTCAAAACCAATTCCAAGTGAAAACTCATCCCTTTCAAAATAGTTTTCAAAAACCATGGGAAAACAAAAATCATGCTCAAAGGGGATGAAAGGGTCTTTTTATGTCTACTATATACAAAGTTATAATTCTATGTTTACAGAAATTATATGATATAGAAGTTTACTTGGAAGAAATATTAATGAAATTTGGTAACTAATAAATAAAAAGGAAAGAATTTTTATTTTTATGAATCCATTTAGAATGGATGCAAGGAGGGAAAATGAATATGTTGGGTGATTGTTGTTTTGAAAACCAATGTTGCCACAAATGGAAATCATGGAACATCCATTTATATCCATGATACCATATATATATTAATCATGTTTCTATATAGGTGTGAACATATCCACTAGTATATATATGAATGATGAAAAATTTATCTAATGGTTCAACGAAAATAGAGAAAGAGATGTCTCACTAAATCACAAGGCTCAAAACATAATAACCAAACAATGAAAAGGCACCAATAACCACAGAAAACACAAATCACACATGTAACCCAGTTTTGCAAAAAAAAATCAACCATAGTTGCAGAAACCCAATTCCATTTTAAGAAAACTTATTTTTTGGTCAAACACATTTTATACATATATACAGGATACACAAATGTATAACTAATAAAATCATTTGAAAACTCATCTTCACCAAACAAAAAACAATGAAAATACATAATAAACCATATACGATGGGAAATACTGTTTTTTGCGATAGTGCAGTCAACCCGTAACAAATAACCAATTATTTTCTTTGGGAACAGGCATCCCGTCGCAAAATCTTATGCACAGAGTGTTTCATTTTGCGTGACAAACCGCGTGAAATGGTATTTCTGATGTGTAGGCACTGCACATCGCAAATAACGGGAAGTAGTAAAACCTATTTGTGACGGGGGATCCTCTGTCGCAACTATTTCGACCCCTATAGTGTATTTGCGACGAGATGTTTTCTCATCTCAAATAGTGAAAATTTATTAGACTTAGTTTTTTTGGGATGAAGTTGTTAAGCCGTCTACAATTATAAGAGATCATATTTAATGATATTTATGTTTTATTTAATTAAGTATTTATTTCATTTATTTAAATTAATTTTAATTATTGTTCATTAGTTGTTAGTATGATAAATTTAAATTATTTTGTCATATATAATAATTGGTAATAATTAGTAATAAATATGAACAAATAGATAAAATAGTAATAAATAACAATAATTATGAATAATTATCAATAATTAGAAGTAAATAAAAATAATTATCTATAAATAGATATAATTATCTATACATAGCAATAATAGGAAATAAATAGAAATAAATAGAAATAAGTAGGAAAAATAGTAATAGTTAGGAATAAATAGCAATAATAAATAATAAATAACAATAACTATGAATAAATAATAATAATTAGAAATAATTAGAAATAATTAGCAATAACTTGGAAAAATATGAAATAAATAGGAATAATTAGAAATAATTAGTAATATATAGTAATAATTAGAAATAATTAGTTATAATTAGTATTAATTAGGAATAATTAGTAATAATTAGTAATAATTAGTAATAAATATTAATAATTTGTAATAAACAGTAATAAAAATTTATAAATAGTAATAAATAGTCATAAACAGTCATAAATAGTAAATAATGGTAATAAATAGTCCTAAATAGAAATAAATAGTAATAAATAGTAATAAATATTAATAAATATTAATAATGAGTAATAAATAGTAATAAATAGAAATAAATAGTAATAAATAGCAATAAATAGCAATAAACACCAATAAATAGTAATAAATAAAAATAAATAGTAATAAATAGTAATAAATCGCAATAAATAGTAATATATAGTAATAAAAAGTAATTATTAGTAATAATTAGAAATTATTTGAAATAATTACTAATAATTAGTAATAATTACTAATAAATAGTAACAAATAGTAATAATTAGTAATAATTAGTAATAATTAGTAATAACGAGTAATAATTATTAATGAATAGTAATAGATAGTAAAAATTAGTAAAAATTAGTAATAATTATTAATAATTCGTAATAAATTGTAATAATTAGTAATTAATAGTTATACATAGTAATAAATTTTAATTATTAGTAATAATTAGTAATAATTATTAATAATTGATAATAACTTTTAATAATTAGTAATGATTAGTAATGATTAGTAATAAATAGAAATCAAATAGAATGAATTGGAATAAATTGGAATCAAATGTAATAAATATGAATAATTAGGAATAATTAGGAATAATTAGGAATACTTATGAATAATTATAAATAATTACAAATAATTTGGAATAATTATGAAGAATTAAGAATAGTTATTAATAATTAGATATAATTTGGATTAATTAGGAATAATATGGAATAAATACAAATAATTATGAATAATTAAGAATGATTATGAATAATTATGAATACTAATGAATAATTAGAAATAAATAGGAATCAAATCAATTATCATAAACTTTAATAACTTTTAATAACTTGGCACAATTTCAAGTGGATTGACTGCACTCCTTTTGCTCGATGAATATTCTCTTTTCAACTCTCACCGACTCAAAACAATATGAAAAGTATTCTTCTATGTATGCATACCCAATCTCGTATGGATGAATTTGAATATGCATTCGTTGGACAACAATTTTTATAATGATTTCAGGTGCTGACAATTGCACGAAGATGATTCATCGACAAAAATGGGGCTCTTTTGTCTGATGGCTCATTTAATTTCAACTTTATCATACTAAAAATAGAATGAAGAATATTCTCAGAGGTATGTATATAAATTCTTGTATGAATGAGAATGAATATGAATACCTCTGATCAGATTCTTCATAGTGATTTCAGTGTGATAAAGTTGCAAGTAAATGAGCCATCAGACAATGGAGTATCCATCAATCCACTAGAAATTATGTCGACCATAATTATTGGTGATTATGAATAAGTAGTAGTAATTATTTATATTATTTTTTCAAATAGTGTTTTTCTTATTTCAAATTATTTAAAAATACTAATTCTTTTATATTTTGTAGAAAAATATAGAATGAGGAAGTCAAAAAAGTCATTATTAAATGAACATGCTTGGAAAAATCAGTGCAGAAATCCAAACGCTTCTAGTTTAAATCCTATGTATATTGAGGGTGTTGAAGATTTCTTATCATTTGAATCATCAAAACCAAAAGTTGTTTTAGAAGGCATGATTAAGTGCCCTTGTAAAAAAATTGCTCTAATAACGTTTGATACATTTGACAAGGTTGTGGAATGTCTCTTGCCGTTTGATTTTCAACCAGATAATTTTTTTTCGTATCAAAACGACGAATGTAGTTCTAGAGAAGATTCCAATTACTATATTACATATTCATCATGGTTTAAAAATTTACTACATGATGTTGTAGGTCCATCTGTTCAAAAAAACAAAACTCAAGATGATATTGCTTTATCTTATGAGTTGGCAACGTCCTAATTTTATGAGTTGATGAGGTATTCTAAGGTTACATTATATCCTAGTAGAAAGATAAGAAAAGTAGAAGCGTTTAAAAATTTTATGGTTATTAAATCAGATAATGAAATGTAAAACAAATATTTTGACAAGATATTTTCTTTGGATAAAACACTATTACCTGAAAGAAATATCTTACCTATAAATTACTATGAGAGCAAGAGGTTGGTTCGTAATATGGGACGTTGTTATCAGAATATTCATGCATGTGAAAATGATTTCTTCTTATATTCTGAGGAAAATGAGTCATTGCATAGTTTCCCCCATGAGGAAAATCAATGTTTAAAGAAGCTCAACCAGGGAAGTCTAGATCGATTCCTATAAAACAGTTGAGATATTTTCCCCTTGCACACAGGTTGCATGGTTTATTTATGTCTCAGAACACAACGTCAATGATTTCATATCATAAAAACAAGATTTCAACATATAAAAGCTAGAATCATCTATATGATGGTTATTCATGGAATCATTTTGAGGGACTACATTTTTCTTTTGCTTTAGAAGCACGAAACGTGTTATTAGGCCTTTCTACTGACACTTTTTATCTGTTTGGTTCTTATGGTAGTCTTTATTCATGTTATACTATCTTTATAACTCTGTAAAATTTATCTGTATAGATGTTGATGAAGGAGACCTATATCTTTTTTACCATAAAAATCCTAGGACATCCAAAATAGAATATTGATGTTTATTTAAAACCATTGATTTATGTGTTAAAAGCCTTATATTGTAATGGTGATAGTATATATGATGTTTCTAATAAAATTTCATACTAAAAGATACATTGATGTGGATGATTAGTGACTTCCCGACATATGACATGTTATCTGGCTGGAGTACACATGGTCTAAAATCAATTTCGTACTGTATAAAAGGAAACAAAGACTTTATGCTCGTCAATGGAAAAACCATGATATTTTGAATTTCATCGCATATTTCATCCAACTGATCATCCTTTTTTGAAGAAATAAGTATAATTTTGAAAAAGACACAATTGAAAATGATGAAACTCAAAAACATTCTATGTTAGAGAGTTAAAATCAGTTGTATTTTCATTACCTTCCATCACATTTGGGCCAAAAGTAAATCAACAAGATATTCATGGCTTTGGTAAAGAACATAATTGGATAAAATAGACTACTTTTTTGTATCTTATATATTGGTCAGATTTATTGGTCCTCTAAATGTTGTATGTCATTAATATTAAGAATAACTATTTTGATAATTTATTTCATACTATTTTGGATACACCAGTTAAAACCAAAGATAATGTAAAGGCATGAGTAGCTCTTGCCCGAATTTGCAGACGAACGGAACTTATCAATTTTAAAAAATTAGAGATTAGTGAGGTTAATGAATCCCGTATAATATTATACATTGTCCAAAGAGAGTCGCTGATTAGGTTTTCACACGATTATAGATTTGAAAATTCTATATGGGTTTGCTTCCAATTTTAGAGGATGTGTTTATAAAGTTCATTTTACCGTATTAAAAAGTCATGATTTCCATGTTATAATGGAAAGAAATGTTCCAATTATATTTTGTTGATTTTCGAATTCTATGATTTGGGATTAGATAATAGATATATCATATATTTTTGAGTCATTTTTTTGGAGGGAATATACTATGATGTACTTAGTAAACTGGGATAAGTTGTTGTTGTAATTTTATGTAAACTAGAAAAAATATTATTGCAGGCTTTCTTTAAATCAATGAAATAGCTAATATCACATTTTACACATGAAGCTAAATGTATAGGTCTGGTATAGTTTCAATGGATGTACCCATTCATGAGATGTATGCATAAATTGAAAGAAAAAACTATGTAACAAAGCATCAGTTAAAGGGTCAATTATTGAAGCTTATTTACAAGAAGAAATTTATTTCTTCTGCTCTCATTATTTTGAATATAAATATATCTCAAAACACAACTGAATGGGATAGAACAAGGGTAATGATGATGATGAATTATAAAAAAATATTAGTTTTTAATAAACCATATATTGGATTCGGTAGAGTTCATGAATGATGACATTCATATGATGAACATCATAGAGATCCTACATATGTTCCGCTCATCTGTGAAGAAATGAAATCATTTTTACTATGGGTATTTCTGTCACTTATTCTATAATTTATGTTATAGTATGTAAAATTATCTTATTTGTAGGTTATATGATAATTATATCAAGAAACATCTTCCACAATTTACAAAAATTGCTCTTGAAGAAGGCCGAAATTGTTTTTCTCAATGGTTTCAAAAAATAGTAACACAAATTATTGATGGTTTAACATATCAATTTAGTTTATTATTTATTATATTGATAATTTTTTTACAAATTTTATGGTGCCTCAACATGATGATAAATTTGATAAGCACCTATGTATATTGAGTAACCATCCATCCAAAATGGTTAAATCATACAATGCATATGTGGTGAATGTTTTTCGATTTCATACACATGCATATAGAGAATCAAAAAAATCAATGAACAGTGGAGTTATCTTGAGAGGATCACATCATAAAGAAAGTAATGTTTACTTTTACGTCATGCTGGATGAAATTAATGAACTGTGTTATCTAGGGAAAAATTGTATAACAATGTTTAAATTTATGTGGTTAGATACAAAGAGAGGCATGTGTGTTCATCTGATTCATGGAATCGCCGATATTAAATTTAAAAGACTTCTTCCAGTAAATGAACTATTTTTACTCAATAAATAGGCACATAAAATATATTATGCAATGTATTGATATACTTCAAGAGACCGGAGTGATGTGGGGCATAATAAAAAAAATCTCAAGAAAATCAGTTTTCGCAGACTAAATGTGGTTCTTGTTGAAGTACAATGAAATGAAATTTATCAAGAGACTACTCAAAATCCACAATTTTCACAAATAGGCATGAATATCAATGATGAAACCCCGCAATTAAGGGTTAATGGTGACAATGATTTTAATGATTTACAAATGAATATGAAATGGAATGAAATGATGAAACAGAAACTCATAGGGATATTGATGACATCAATGATGAATATGAATACATTGACACTGTCCGATACGAAGATGATGATGAAGGTAAACATTGAAACATTTAAATGTTGGTTAAAATAATAACTAATATATATCAATATGGAATATTTATTTTCAACTATTTGCTAACAACAATCACTTTGTGTTTCATATGGACCCTGATTTACTTTGTGAGTTGGAGTAGGATGATCTGCATTTAGATTAAGAGGATTTGGGATCATCTAACCCCCGGGTTATTGTCTATTCATGGGGTACATGGATAAGGTGCATTCTTGTGTGATAAATTATTCCAGAACCTATCCCTGAGCAACGTCAACGTCTTGGTTTAAATCCACACACGCAATGGTATGGTAACCTGTGTATTTTAGTTACCTTTCATTGATTTATTTATATAATAATTTTTTGATTAATTTTTCTTTTTCTAACAGTTTTACGAATATAGTTGTTGGGAAATTGAGCGCTATCTTGTGTAATTATTTTTGTCATCCATGTATCACATTGGAACATATTCCCATAAATTTACAGCTTAGAACGTTCAATCATTCACTGGTACTTAAAAAATAATATTTATTTTGAAATATATTTCATAAATAACATGATATTATAAATTATTTGACGTGTTTATGGTATCCCATCAGTGATATCATGTGTGACTCTCTTAACGGAGCATGGGAGGATTCTATGCTTGTGTATTTCGGTCAGTTTTTTCATAATTTTAGATGGACAACCATTAAGAAAGTTGGAGTGACAGTATTTAATGAGTCATGTAGAGCCCTCTGACCGGAGTACATTTCATCTCATGTTCGGGATGGATTATGTTCACACCGGTTTAGTGGTGGTTTTTGATGGAGATCTCCATTGGGCAGGAAGAACCGAGGGAGACAGGAGGTGACACATTAAGCTGTTATTTATAAAATCAAAACACATAGAGAGCATATGGTAAGTATCTTTTTTAAATATTTTATATAAAATTACATATAAATAGTTTATATTATATTCAAATAGGTAGTCGAGCATCCTGATATTACTGAGTAAAATGTTTATCGAGGGATGTACTATGATCCATCCACTAGAGATATTATAGGTGATCTCCAACTTTAGATTGTGGTTAGTATTATTTCATTTTCAGTTTTAAAATTAACTGCCTATAATATTTTCACTATTTTGATTTCAATTTCAAACTAAAGGAGTCATATGAGGCTGCGACCTCTCAAACATGGGCTGATAGTCATACTGAGATTGTTGATCAGACTAGTGGCCACAATTTTGATAAGGCAGTATGGATGTGGGTGACCCAGTATGCCTAAGGAAGGGCTGTGTATTTGGTATCAGCTCTCATTTGACTCTTGGGACATATTAGGGTACTACTTTGATGTCAAAGTCCATCTTGAGAGGAGTTCTTGGAGAGGAATCTACTTCTAGGTCACAGTATCAGGAGTAGTTGTGAGCTTAAACGGAGCTTATTGAGAGTTTATAGAAGAAGTAGGAAGAGACGTGCCAGTAGCAGCATCAGCAACAACAAAAACATGAGGAGGACATGCATCGATAGAAGCAACAGTAGAAGCACAAGAAAATGCAGTATATGTGCCTTATAACTCATAGTTTAGGGATAGAGTTTCCTCTACCATCTCCTTTAGCTTTTCCAACACCTGTAGATGACTATCCTCCCCTACGTTTTGTTTTTGTTCTGTTAAAAACAATTGAATTGAACATTTGTTTTAATATGAACTATTTACTGTTTTTGTTTTTTATATTAGTTTGAATGTTTCATTTTTTATATTTTAAATTTTTTAAATTAATTTTATTTATTATTACAATTATATTTTTTAATGATTGTTTATTTTACAAAAAAATATAATAATAATATTTTATTATTTTTATATTTTTTTATGAATTTTGAGAATATCAATATTTTTAATTTTTTTTATCTAAATATTTTTAATATTATTTTTTTATTAATCAAAATTTTATTATTTTGTTTTATTTTTTTATCTATTTAAAAATATTGATAATTTTAATATTTTTTATTTTTTTGTTATTTTAATAATATTAATATTATATTTTTATTAATCATAATTATAATTTTTTATTATGTTTTTGTGATAGAACCTTCTACGATGGGGTCTCATCATAAATATATTATATATATATATATATTATACATGTTTTTTTGTGATGGGCCCATCGCAACAGGTTTATAAAATAAACTTATTTGCAACTGGACGATGACTTTTCACAATAGGTTCTTGTATATATAATGTATTTAATCGGTGGTCTATTTTCAACGGGTCTACTTCCCATGTTAACTAATATTTTTGGTGATGGTCCCATCACAAAAAATTCTCGTAGCAATGCAATTTTCTATAATGGACTATTTATGATGGGACCCAATCACAAAAGAGTTTTCGAGACGGGACCCCGTCACAAATAGCCTGACACACATATCCAAAAATCTAGTAGTGATAATAATAAAAGAAAATCATGTATAAATAATTTATATATTATTAAATATATATTATGTATTTAATTTTGTTCTTAAAAATGAGATTGATGGAAGACACAAAAACACTATGTGAGAAGACGATGAATCTCTATCTAAAGGAAGAATAAGCCACAAGAGAGAAAATGGACACCCTAACATAAAAGAAAATAGAAGAAAAAATCATCCATTCACTAATAGGGCTCTTCTATGAATAAATAAAACTAAATAAGAACCCTGGAATATGAGAATAAGGAAAAAAGATGGAGATGAAGAATTACCCCAAGAGAAATAAACAACAAATTTGGAGAAAATGTAGTAACAATCCAAGGGAAAATAGTGATTGAATATCCAATGGCTCTAAAAGAGTCCTTATGTATGAATATTGGGGATAATGGTATTATTTGTGTTAAATATTTTGAAAGAAAAAACACAATAATTTACTTTTACGGTAAGCTACATGATTGTAATGTACAGTCTTCCAGATAATAAAATGCAACTGTGTGGTCTTTTAGTACATCTCACAAGGATACATAGACTCAATGATTAGGTATTAAACCATTTTATCTAAACATGTGGAATATAAAAATACAATTTATAATACACATGGTTTTCCCTAGGTTGCTTAAGGGTTTCACCTAACTGTTCACATCCAACCTTATATTAGAAATTATCCATAAATTCTAATGTTTTTTTTCATAACTCAATCCTAAAACAACCATAACAATTAACAAAACAAAGTTAACAAATAATGTAAAAATGAAAAATGGGATTGTGTTGCAACGTCCAATAGTTATCTATGTTAGATATATGCTTGAGTTTACAACAATTGAGAAAATTTCTTATTTTTTCATTACTATATTTATCCTAACATTAAATAGTTTCATAACATATAGTTTCACTTAAACCATTATTTTCATCACCTAATCGACATATATGACCTTATGTGTGGTTCTGGATAAAATATAATGTTCATAAATATCCTTAAATTCTAGTGAGAAGTCATATGTAAGGTGAATAGTGTTGATACAAATGTATTCAGATTACCCATCTAAGGACGGATCCCTTTTATCGACAATTCTTTCTATTCATTTTTTATTTTATGGATCATATCCTTCTAATGATCAATGTAACATGTATATGGGATTCTAAACACGAATATGTATTCATAGGCACACTTCATTTTTTTGTTGTTTTATTTTTAATGATTGAATTAATTTTTTTATGACCCAAATGATGATGATTTCATCTCTAATATTTCATGGGGTTTTATTGTAACTACATGACTATTTAAGTTCACCCAAATATGTTTTCTACCCTATTTATTGATATTCTAGTCATTCAGTCAACATATGTAATTGGATACCAACTCTAAATATTTTTTAATTATATTTCATATTTTGTAATGGTATAAGGAATATGGGTAATCAAGGAATTTATTTTTCCTAAATTAACCTTCCTATATTCCACCTTATTATGTAGTACATCCTTTAAAATGAATAATTTATTGACATAATTTCAACATAATTATTTTAAAGAATATGTATTCCAGGAATCCATTTTTATCAGCATCATCATGAATATTGACCATTGTAAATTTGACTATGCTTTCCTACACTGGAGTATCCAACCATAATTGGAAACATCATCCCCAGTTGAGGAATGTCTAGATAATCCAAAATAAATATATTTAAGTAGATCATGGTCTAATCCTAGACCCTATCATGTGAAAAATTTTAGACTTACAATCTCATCATTTCCATCTCATTGAGATAGAGTAGAAACATTAAACTTATTATTATATTTATACATTGTAAAAAATACATTTTAGTTTTTTGAAAATTGGTTGGTTCAGTTGACCTATCTAAATGTTGTATGAATTTATCCTTTCCTCATATGAATGAGAATGAACTTAATCTAGTGGTGGATGATGATTATATGTATAAAAACCATATCTTTTATCATTAGAAAAAACAACCGACTTGGAAGTAATAAGGTATTTTTCATAGTTCAAGTTTTCATAAAATATATCAAATTCTAGGTTCAAACACATTGTTCATCAATTCTTATTATGTATTGGGTGGAAATATCATTATCACTTCCATTTATTACATGAATGTTTTCAGATTTATTAGTGGTTTTGAAAACAATGAAATTTACTAATTATAATCACACAACATCATTAGTTTTATTATACTCTTCATTATAATAAGAGTATTCTACATCCTTCATATATCTTCTGAGGTATAAATTGGGGTCATATATTCAATTTCAATTTCCAGTATTTCATTATATATTACAACCCATGTTATGATTTATATTCCCACCATAATATAAAATTACATTCAATGTGTCTATAATGACCTTCATCAATCAATCCCCTAATTTAAAATTAAATATTTTAAAATTTCATTAATTTTGGAGGAGTATTTTTTATGATGATCCCAATCAGAAGGAGACAAGATTCCAATATGGATTAGGTGTATGTAATATAAATTCCACCATAATTTTTGAATAATGTTGACAAGAATCCCCTGCCATCACATCTATTGTACAAAATGTTTTTAATTATCCTAGTGGTGGTTGTTGTAAAAATGATCATAGTCCTACGAGTTGTTTATGCACGTGTACCACTATGGATGTAGAAATAATTGGATACCTCTTTATTTTTTGGGTATGTATTCAAGTGTGTGTTGTATTCAAACACTTTTATGGCCTAAATATTCATTTAATTTTATATCGATTCATGGGTTTTGGGTTTTATCGCCTAAAATAGGACATGTACTCAATATATTTAGGTGCATAATGTGGGATTATATAATTAATATGATCCTGTAAAAATTTCCATATTTAGGCCTTGGGAACTATCATATTTAAATTCATATACCAACTTGAGAATTTATATCTTGAGGATAATATGGAGCATGAGGTTTTTACATTACATGTTTTCCTCCTTAATAAAATAGACTAGCTAGTAAGTAGTTTGAAGTGCATAGCCATGTAATCTCTCTAACCCAAAATTTTGAGGTTGGGTGGATTATCCACAATTCCATGATGAATTAACATTATTCTATTGATGTTATCCTATTTGAGGCTATCCTATAATTTTTATGCTTTATTATTTTGGTTTATAGAAAAGGTAGATAAATGAATATGAGGGAAAAGATATCTCATTAAATTAATTTGTTTTTCAAATTCCTTATACAATAGACTTTTATCTATAAGATGATATAGATACACCCAAAATATTTGTCACACATTTTTTTTTCCATCCCCATTAATTATAATCTAATTTTCATTGTCTAGGGATTCCATGAGAAAAAACATGAATGCAGATTTTTCATTAACAAAGCATTACCTTAGGCCTATATAATTCTTCTCAACCTTAGAGAAATATTTCTCAATTCAGTAATATCATATGTTTCTAATTCCCAAATACATTTAAATGTAATAATAATCACTTTGATATTCATTAGTTATGTTAAATAATATGTAATCTTGGGGAGGCATAGTTTATTACTATCACCCAGAACTATCCTTTTGATGGGATGATATGTCAAAAGTCAGGGTTGAGGTTCTTGGTCTATTCTTCATCAAAATATTATCGTGACTCAGGTTTCATCACTCCCCTAGTTAGTGTAGTGTAGTATTTTTCAATGATTTTTTAGGATGTGCTAGTTCAACTTTCAATTTTGTACCTGGAGGTAAAACATTAATGGGATTTGGTATGAACTATAGGTTTTTTAACCCGCATTGATTCAGTTGGAACGAGATCGATGAGTGGATCATTTTGAATTTAACATTTGTCATTTAGGTCTGATTTATCACTAGACTTTAAATTTCTTATTTTAATTATATGTATTTATTTTGGATGAATGTGTGGTTATATCATAACTATAAGGTGTGTTTTTAAATTAACAAAAAATTGGATTTGTAGATAGGGTGTCATCATAGTGAGGAAAATAAAAATGAGCTATATATGGAGGAACTCCATTGGTACAACCTTATACTATATAGGTAGGACCTTTGGGATTTTGATATTTTGATGGGTAGAAAATGTGAGGAAATTAATTTTAGTTGATATTTTGGTTATTAGGAGGACACAAATAGCTACTTTAATAGGGATAAATTCAATGGATTTCCTATATAATACCATAGGTTGGATCATTATTGATGCTATTATGGGGAGGGAAATATTTTTTTTATTTATGTACACAATGTGAGAATCATTAATTAGTGACTCCTAATCTTATTGACATTAAACTAATAGAATCTTGAGAAACTATGACATTTGTAGAAGGGGATAAATAATTTTTTTTGTATTTTGATAGTAATTTGTGCTTAATAATTAGTAGTCTTATTTTGATGAAAATAACTATGGGATCATTGTGCTTGTTCTCTATCTAGTGTATCAACCTTAAAAATTCGAATCATTTTGTGTGGGAAACGTCCATTATGCATAGTAACCCCAATAGACCCTTTCATATCATAATAATATTTTGAAGTCTCTCATGGGAAACTTATGTAATACTTATTTACACATTGAAATTATAGGAAGGTGTGGGGATATGAAATTGATTTTGGGAACAAATGAATATAAAAATATATTTGGAGGATTGCTAGGTTTTTTTCATGAATGTTGGAGGGAACCTCAATGAGTGACTTAAAAATATCATTATGGGATTCATATTCCTAAGAATGAATATGATCTCACTTAAGTGTTATAGGTTGAATATGTTGAAGAGTTCATCTTACATTATTATCAATATAAGACATCCACTATGTAACACTGAAGACATACCAATGTTATCATATGGTATTTGTAGGGACATGAACCTACCCTAAAGTGAATATCATATAATTAAGGTGAACTAAAAATGGAATGATCATATGATGTAGATCGTAGACTTAATTAGTAATCATGATATAGAGAATATCTTTCTTAATGCCAATGGAAATATGGAAGTACCCTTGTGTCGTATATGAAAGTTTTTGATTAAATTAATAAATATTTTTTTATCTACAATATGTGTATTAACCCAAAACGATCATAAATATATATTTATTATAATATTATATTACTACTACAATGTTGTTTCTTCCGTATAAGTTATTAGAATGTATAATAATGGCCTTAAGTTAATATTACGTTTTTTGGAAGAAATCGGGAGGGGTATTGATAATATAAGCCCACACAATAATGGAAATTTTAAAGTGGAACACTCATTTAATATATTTGTAGTTATATAATGATGGGTTTAAAAGGTTTGAATATGAATATGGGATTAATCACAATTTTATACTATAATTTGTTGTCATGATGATTATGATTCAACTATAATATATAGAAAGGATTATTGGGGGAAAATAGGAATATGAGCTTATTATTTGGTTTCCACTGAAATATGATGATTATAATAATTACTTGAAAAAGTAATATAGATTTATTATTAATATAATATGGTCATCCATGCTTGGTGATTCCATTATATAGTAACCCTTTTTCATGAAAAGTTCTTGATACTTCTTAGTGGCTACTTCTACTGGTTTATTATAGCCTGAGGCCACCGAATGTTGTCAGAGTGGTCTAAAAATAGAAGGATATATCCAATTTTTCTCCCGAACAGTATTAGGTATGTTTAAGAACTCGTTATCTACCACATTAAGGTAATAATGATGTAAATTATCATGCTCCGGGGAATTACTCATTAATAACATAGATAGGTCAACAATATCTATATCGTTATTAATGACCCTTCATTGAAAGGATGGTTAGATGAACATCACCTACTAAAGAATTTCATAATATTCTTCTGGAATCTGTATATAGAATTTTCGATAGTACTCCCTAGTTAGCTTGTACATTAAATTCTATTAGTTATACTAAATCAGAAAAAAAAATTTCTGGGATGATATGTATATATGATATTTTGTGGTTGTAGTGTACATGGGTCAACTCAGATTTTGAAAAATTTACAATGATCCAACACCCCCCGTGACATCATATAACACGATTATTATGATCTATATGATGAAACGTTTAATCTTTCGAAGATGTCTCATAATGGTTTCTAAATTTACTGAAGAAATTTGAATATTCTATGAGTCATTAACATCCTAATATTCCTAAAATAATTTTGAATAGAAAAAAATCAACTCTATAATTTAATATAACATATATAATAATACTAGAATGGTCTTTTTCATGGGTATTGGATTCCCCTCATGGTTACCATTATATATGATGAATAGTTAAATGGATCTCAAGCCGAGTTATTTGAGTTATTTAGTCTCACTTAAAAAATGACGGATGCCACTAATATTTCATGAATAATACCATGGAATTAATATTGGTTGAGATAATGAGAGTTCATGCTCATCAAATCCTTTAACACACAATTACTACATAATCTAAAACTCTCCAAAAAAAAAACTAATGATTTTTGTTTGAATACATCATAAGGTCTATAACATAAATGGTTTCATCCATACAATTGATTTGATCAAAACATATAATTTTTTTATCATGTATATATATATATCAGAGGCTCTATATTGAGGGTATCATTCATATATATTATAGGTTCTCCATTAATAGTACCAGATATTTGTATCAGAGTTTCTACCTCATTTCTATATTGAATAATGATTATTTTGGTTTTTTCTAAAAACATAGATATAAATATTTTCTCACTATCTAGCGATCCAATGGGTTTTAGAGTTTTTATAAGTTCCTTTATAGGGTAATTTCTATGTATCCCAATAGATAAATTCATAACTAATGTTGTTTGGTTCCAATAAATAAGACACATCAAACCCATCACTGTAATGTGATAATGTCCATTGTGGTTTATTCTATGGTCTTCTAACCATGTATTTTTTAAATAGTTTATTATTACTAGAGAAAAATATTAGGCATTAGAATCCTAGAAATTTTTTATGTGGGAGTTACACATAAGTGGAACACTTTCGAATAACCTATCAATTAGTAACTACCCCAGAGAATTTGTGATTCACTCAAAGGGTAATATGTTCCTAATTTAAATTAGTTATATGGTTCATCATGGAATATGTTCTAATGGGATGTAGAGGTATAGATGAATATAATTTTTTTAATATGGATTATATAACATTCATAGAAAGTATTTTCTAATTATGATATAATATTTAATTAAGGGGTTGAACCATATGGATCAATAATATGTATTCTAAATAATATAAATCATATCCCAAAAGGATTGAGACTCAAAAATTGATGTCTTGTGATGGGATTCTACTTTAAATTTTATTGATTTCTAGTAAGGATATTTTTGATCAATTTTATTCCATTAAACTGTGAGTATTTCATCATGATTGGGGTTACCATAGGGTATTGAGTGGGGATTATGTATTCGTGGACCATTTTGTATCAAACTATTATTCGAAAATAAAAAATGATAGGATATTGATATAGCACAGTGTATGTACAACCATGATAATGTTGTCTCTAAGTGAATATGGCTCATTGTGTATGATGTATTTGAAGGAATATGTTCCATTTGAGGATACATTCACACATAGAATATAAGCCTTTGATAAGGATATCTTCTTGGCAATATGACCCCATAGAAGGAATGTATTAATGGGTATATAACTATTTGATAATGATGACTCATATGGATTTTTTCATTTGATTATGAGGTCTCATAAAGAATATAACCATTTAATATATATATCTCCCAAGATAAGTGATCAATAAAGTGGATGAAATCATTAATATGATAACGATAAGGTCATGCATATGAAATGGAGACCCATTCATTAATGGAATATTCAGTAGTCCAGTTTGAAAACATGACACATAATGTTGAACGATTATGGTAATAAGTCATGGGATAATTCCCTTGTATCAACACTATATTGGTCATTGTTTTCAATGGGTTCATGATTATTATCACCCTTTTAATCCTAGTTATTTGGAATTATTTTGTAGGAATTATATATTATTAATGGGATACATGATCAATAGGGTGTGCACTGATATTCAAGGAATTTTCATATAATTAATGTAAACATAATATGTGAGTCGTCACAACAAGAAAATGTTTCATAAAATTATATTACCAAGCAAACATAGAAGTAAATAATTTTTTCCATTGTCTAATCAAACTACCAAGATAGTTGTACCAAATTACTTAAATTGTAAATAATAATTCGTTGAATAAATCATTATTATAAAAGAACGTATGTGTCAAATGAATTCGGAACTTCATAAAAAATTGATCTATGAGAATATAACATATGTATATGAATATAAAATATGGTTATTGCATAAAAATATGAATAGAAATCTTATTTCAAGGATCCCCACGAAGAAAATACTCATATAGTATTCTTGGGTTGTACACCCTTCTATCATTATAGATTTAGGTTAACATATCATGTACCCTATTGGGCTTGTTATAACTACTCATGAACACACTTTTTCTTTGGTTAATTCCATGTGGATCCAAATAGGATTCGAAAAAAATTCATGTCTTTCATTTACTCTCATGACATGTAAAAAACATCCCATTTCATCATAGGGATATAAAATTACTACCCCACCCATCATAACATGAAACTAATGCATAACTATTTTATATTTTATTAAAACATTAATGATTTCTAAATAACATAATTTACCTATGGAAGAGAAATATGTTTCAAGAAAAAACGATTTAAAAATTATATTTAGAATCAATGCAAAAAAGGATATTGGATGGTATCATAAGGGCACATCCCATTTGTATCATAAGGAATGTTTATATTATCATCATAAATTAAATACACCATTTATAGAAGAACAATTCTGGAAATACCCCTTATGAAGTTGAAAAGAATGGTATCATTTCATACATGGAGCTTCAACATCTACAAAATGAGTAAAACAAATTTCAAATGGTAATTCGTGAAAAATAACTTCCTAGGAATTAAATCATTTTGTAATAATGTTAAAATAGATGTGAAAAAAATAATTTCTACATAATTTATTAAATATTATATTAAAATGAAACATTATTATTCAATTTAAAAAGTTATTCACGAAAAGGTGAAGCGTTATATTTTGAAAATATATTTTTAAAAAAATATTTTCATACCCATTATTCAGTATCACGTCACAAAACAACTAATAGAACAATGTTCTTAAAATAAGTTGATAATGGTAAGAGAAAAACATAAAAAACCCAATATTTTAGTTGTATAATAATAAATTAAATAATTTAATATTGGAATAAATATTAATATGGAATTAAAAACACAAATATATTATGAGTATTATTCATAAAAACATGTAATTTTGGTGTAGGAAGAAGTTTGTTGGTGTAGATGAATTGAGATTATATCCCCTTTTATAGGAATTTCTGAAAAGAAAATAGAAATACATATTAATATGATATAATGTTAAATATATTAGAATCATAGATTTAGTTATACCAAATATATAAGAACAAGGTTCAAGGAGAATAATAATAATCCAATGAATGTAAATTGAATTAAAAAAAAACCATATATATTTAGCAATGCGTGATTAAAAGTATCTTGGAAAGAGAGAATGTAATGAATTTATAAATCCCTTTAATTTAATAATATTATTCTAATTTTCACTTATATGGTATTATATACACCACATAAATATATTTGAAATGTTTATATGAAATATATGTAAACAATATAATGTTAACATGAAGAAACCTTACCATTTTCTTCCTCACCATCACTAAGATCTCCTTGTCCTACTGTAAAATAATCACAGCCCAAATTATATCCTATTTCATAAAAATATTCATATCTATAAACTTTTTTACTATTTAATTATAATCATTCATTATAAATTCATTATCTAGTTAATTTTTAGTTTCCTCATCAAAATTTAGTAATTTTAAATCTTTTATGGAATTTTTGTAAATGTTATATCAAATCCCAATAATTGATACCCTTATCCTCAATAAAATTTTAAAAAATGAATTATTTTTTTATCAAGGATATGTGCACCCACTATTGTAATTATGGAAATTATGGGAATGGTTCATGAGATATGGATACAGGACTATCTTATTTTTGGTAATTTACATATATTAACATATTACATTATAAATATTGTTTTTTATCATACATAGAGAATAATATTAATGAAATATATTAAAATATAATATCATATGTATTTATTAAATATATTTTTATAACTATCCATGTATATTAAGTATGTAAAATGAAACACATCTTCTCAGAGGAGGTAGTCTACAAGTACACACGAAATCTATTTTTATTTTTGTACAAAAAAAGGAAAAAGGTGAAAATTTATTTATCACAAAGAATGATAAATAATTCTGGGATATAAATTTTTATCATTAAATTTATTCTTCAATCCTTCCATGTATGGAGGTGTTGAAAATTGAATCATTTGATTCATGGATGATATATTATACATGTAATCATGTATGACATTTCCATTTTTTGAAGGCATGAGAAGAGTACATAAAATTATTAAATCATGAATTTAATAAAATTATTTATAATAATAACACATATTAAATCATATTAATATGTTTAATATTGTATTTGAAGAGGGTGTATGGAGAAAATAGATTTGAAAATTTTAGGGAGTGGATAATACTAATGTTAAGAGTTTTGAGTCCTTTTTGGAAATACACCTCGATCATGGTTGGACTAGGAAATAATCCTCTATCCTAAGGATTACGAATGTGAAATAGGATTATATTACAATATAATTAATTAGGGATTAGTGATGTATTAAAAGACCACATCTGTCTTGAAGATGGTGGAATTGAGATCTTTTTAAACGTAAAAATGTGGGACATTTCATTCGAACTAAATGGTTGTTAAGGGGTAAAAATGGAATTTATTTTTAGTTAAGATATTTAGTTGAGAAATGTTTTCGATACATGTATTTACTACATTATAATTTAATATTGGCCTCTTACATGGTCTTTTGGTAATGATAATTTAGAAAATCATGGACACATTATATTAATATTTTTTTCACTTATTAGCATTGATTAATAATAAATAGTGGTATCATATATTTTTTACTAAAATTAAAATATTTACAATATTGAAAAAATTATATTTTTTAATATGAATTTCTATTTCATAAAATTTAATTTATTACTAAAAATTATGAAAATTACCCTTTAAATTGAATCATAAAATTGATATTTTCTGTAATAATGATTATAAATATTATTAAATTTGTTTGTAATATTTCATTTCATTGTATAATTAATTTTTTTAAATATATTATCATTAAATATTAGATTAATTTAATCCTTTAAAATGGTTCATCTTAATTTACATGGATAAAAATTACACAATCATTTGTAAAATTAGTTGTTTTAAAAATAACCCCTGTACCATTACAATGATAATTATAATTAGCCTTAATAAAATCATGTTATATATAAAAATTATATTTCAGTTATTAACTAATTTGAAAATTATGATTCAAAATATCTAAATTTAATTATAATATGAAATTTATAATATTTATTTCATTTTATTTTAATAGAAAAACTAATTGAGCATGAAACGATAATTTTTTAGAAAATGAATTTTAATGATAAAATTATTTAATCTATTATTTAGTTAAATTACTTTATTTTTATATAGAGAGAAATATTTAATATTGTATTTATGATTATATATATATATAAACCTTTTTTATATCCTCTACCATAATAGAAACGTTATGACAGTTATATTAACTACTTATTATTTTATCTTGATAAAAGTTATTACTGCTCAGTTTTGATCAATGATTCATATGGATCAATATATTCAAAAATATATTTATTTAATGGAATATTTATGTTAAAATATATGGACACTACGATCTATTCCATTATGTGAATTTAATAATCATAATATTAATTTTCTCTTATTGATGAAAATTGATGATATTGTTCTTAATATATTCAAGGATACATATATAATTTATTATATTATATGAATGTCACTAATCTTAGATAATTAATGGTAAATAGATAATAATTTAATATTAATACCAATATAACATAATTAATCTCTATATGGAGTTCATAATCAACCTTGATATGATAAATTATGATATGTTGGTTTAGAATTTTAAATGTGATTTCATTTTTCTATAAATTTATATAGATTATATAGAGAGGGAAAATAAAATAACAAAATCAAATTAAATTCCTCTTATTTAAGAGTAATATGTTTTTAATGAACAATATTTCTAGAAAAAATAAAATTGATATAGTAACATCATATAACATAAAACAAAATTTCTAATAAATTAGTTTTAAATAATTAGAGTGGTGATTTGATGATCTCATAAAACATCATAGATATACTATAGTTTATTTAACTCTAATTTAATAATATTTATAAACGTATAATGTAGATGATAAGTGTATCGTTACCCTCATGATAAAAATCAAGGGTAGTAATTACATATGATCATCATTTTCTCCATATTGGTCGATCATACATATTATTATCATTTTTTCACTAGGTTAGGGAATAAATTTTCATAATTCCCTTAATCGATTATTTTAAACATATAATGTTGTGTGTATCATTGGTTATGAGAATTATACCATCCATTATATTGGATACACTCTTTATTCGGTTTGATAATAATGAGGTCGATGTCTTATCTTTCGATACTTGAAATATTTTCTTTTTTCTTTGATTGATTTCTATGGGTTCTTCTTACCACATTCTAAATAGTCAAGAAGAAAAACATACTATCCCTGATGGTTATTTCTGTTTAAAATTATATTATATTGTATCAATTATGTATATAAATTACAAAATTTATCATAATATCATTTTTATCATAATTTGACATTACTCCATCAATTATATATATAAATGAATGATGGGGTACATGAATATATAATTTAATAAATTTATTAATGGATGCTATAAACCAAGGAAAAGAATATCATAAATTAAATTTATTGTCTATAATTTGAATCACTATGATTCAGATTAGGTTATGCAAGATAACATTCATATATGATTATAAAATATAACTACTTATATATTATATCATAAAAATCTTTTTAAATATATCATAATAGTTCAAAAAGGGAATGTGAATTGACTAAATATCCTAATTTTGGGGTGCCAAATCTAGTGTAAAATTCATCCCACTTTTTCAAATTGAGTATTAATTGAGTTAATAAAAATCCAACCTATAATAATTTTATTTCTAAAAGTTAAATCTATGTCAATGATAATATCCACATGTTTGTATTCATATAGGGATGTATGGGTTACGTAAAATCCCATATCAATAATTTCTAAAACATTATATGTTTTCCTATATTACAGTAAATCAATTAGGGTTTCCACTGATTTCATGTAACTGTCATATAAAAAATAATCATAAAAAATAACTATTCCCAATATTGACACTAACTATGGATTTCTAGGCCTTCACTATTATTTCTTATCTTAATACACATATCATAAAACTCTATATTAAAAAAATTATAAGAATGAATATAAGAATTCATATATTTGAAATTATTATTACATATAACAATAATCTCACCCAGTCATGTGAAACATTAGATTTAGTGTATTTAAATATTTGAAGTATAATAATATTATTTCTTTATACTAGTGAACATTCGTACCTAATGATACCACTATATACCTTATTATATACTTTTATTAAGTTATACTCATTTTCACAAACTATAATCACCCAAATGGTTTTAGGTAAATTACATATTATTCCTAAATTTTTACTCTATAAATAGCTTGGGTAAACTTTAAGAGGTTTTGAGGGGTTGTGTCATGGTTTGGAGGCTTTTTTATGTTCTTGATTTGTGATTTATTTGTAGAAACCATACACCATATCTAAAAAACCAAACAAGGTGGAACATTTTACATTGGGTAGGTTCATGGTTCATTAAATCCATGTGAGTGCCTTTGAGAAACCATGCTTCTTCAAATAGTGGGAATTTTATGGTTGAAATATATATTTTCTAATAATATTACATAATAGTGTGAGGTCTAAAAATTAGATATTTGAAGTACATTACTAGAACTCATCTTCCAAAACTATGTGTACTAACCATGAATCATACATTTTATCAATCCTTATAATGTTTATCTAATCTGAACTGGCACTATGAGCCTCATATAAAACCATATTTACTTCATAAATTAAATTTTTTTCTCACAAGGCTTTATATTGTATTTAATTCAAAATAAAAGATATCATATGGAAAATCAATGTTTTTAGAGTAATTATTGATATAGGTTTCCTAGATTAAGTGTTTTTGGATGGATTTATCTCATTGGACCTATTGATTTTGAAATGTTCTCATGGATCATTCTTATTGAGCAAGTCATTTTTTCAGATTAGGGATTTCATTTGATCTCCATATTGGTATAATGATATCAAAATAATTCATATCCACATGGTTAAACTGAATATGTTTTTGGGTAAAATAAAATGATCCATGCTCTCCCTTTCCTTAGATATAAATGCCAGATGAGGTGTTTTTTTATATGACTGAACTTATGCAGCACATTGTGGTACGTTAATTGAGGATCTTCAAACTTCATTTATGATTGTGGTCATCATGTTAGAGGAATGTCTGTTAGAATGATTATTTTACAATTCTATTATAATATTTAAATATGGTATATATACTTCTTCTAAGTAAAATAACTTTTTTTCAATTGGTGGATATTTTTCCATAGATTTAGATGAATTTTATGTATGCATTCCTCAGAAAGAACACTTGGTGTATCGATCTAAGATGTGGTTGTAAAAGAAAATATAATAGGTATGAAATTACTATCCAATTCAATTATCATTATATATATATCATTTTTTTCTTGCTCTAGGGATTCCTCTACATGGTCTTCCCATCTTTGAACCTTCATAATGATCTAGTCACTTGTATCAAGGCTGAGAGGGGTCTCATTGATATATGAATGGTATAGGGTGGCTCAGAAGATGATTATTATCCTAGAGTGTCTCCATTTTGAGAAATTATGTCACTTATTATTGACATAGTATCCAACATGTTAGACCACATCTCATCAAGTGCCATTACACATGAGGTCTTTCTTATATTTTATTTAGTATGGGTGTACCTTCCAATTAATATAGAATTTTACTATTAGGAGGAAATTCAATTTTGTAGTCATAATGAATTGGTGTTAAATTATATCTTTATTCCCAACTACAAGGATAATATATGCACTGTATACCATGTGGAGGACCATGGGGCCAGCCGATCACAATGGAATGAACATTTTTGGAAATAGGACATCACGGTGGGTAGGCCCTTCATAGTTGGATCCACAATGTTAGGGGATACCATTAAAGATTTTTTTATGAATGTAGGAATATTTTCTATAGTGGATACCATATAAAGGACCATTAAGGTGGATGACAACAAGGTTGTGACCTTATTATGGAAATAAGATATCCTTGTAGGGAGGACCATCATAGGTGGTCCCATAATGTTGAGAACTACCATCATATATTAATGTATGATTTCATGGGGATTTTCCATAATGGATACCCTGTAAAGAACCATCATGGTAGAAGAAATCATCGGGATGACCTTCTTTCTAAAATAGTACATCACTCTGGGTGGAACTTCACAGTTGGTGACATAATAGGGAGGGCTACCATTATAGCTTGAAGTCTGGCTACATGGATACATTCTATATCATATACCATAGAGAGGACCATCTAGGAATATGAAATCAAGGGGAAGACCTTTTTTATGTTAAATATTTTGACCATATGGAGGGATCCCTTGATTATTATTAGAATATAGGCTCTCATGATATATCTTTTATTTTCCACAAAGTAGGCTTTCATGTTACAGGCTCTGAGGAGGACCAACAGAGATGCTAGTAACAATTTTTCTTAGAGAACCTTTACTACATATACATACACATTCATTATTGGGTATCTAATTGGAAGGATATTTAACCACCATAGATATGTTTTGTTGGCATCAAGAACACTAGATTCTATTTGATATTTTTTATGATTTTTCTATTTATTTTACAGTTTCCTTTGGACTGATTTGTTTTTGGGTGACATCTTTTGGGAACCTAGGGCCACCTGGTACAATTTATTTCCTTCATACATGGGTCTCTATTATAATGGATTCAATGATGCTTCCAAGATAGGACGACGATCATCTTGTTATATAGAATGGATATAATCATATGTTAGAACAACCACCGAAGTGGATTGGTTTCCTGAATCTCGAATGGGTATTTCTTTTTTATCCTTTTTTCCATTTTTCATTAGATACGGATTATCACCATCCTTGATTGGATCAGGGATGCATGCATGTTATTGAGTGAACACTTTATTTTTTGGATGATTCGCCCCACTAGGGGATAGGGTTGTAGGCTTGAATCTTCTTTATTTATATGGATGTGATTAGATCATGATAGGTCTGGAGGATCTATCATGGAATTGATGTCTTGTACTCAATAATTGAGATGATATGTTTATATAAATCAATAGATAGAATGTGTAAAGTATTAGGTAACTAATATATTCCAACAATAGTCCTCCATTCCCATCTAATGGGCATTGGATGTTCATGTTGAGATGGCATGTGAGTATGATATACTCTATAATACCAATTGTAGTATCAAAATAATAGAGATATTGTATGGATTATCTAATGATGATCAAAATAAAAGGGGGGTGAATTATATACCTTTAAAAATACCTTTATAACTTTTAATTATTGTTTTGTTTAAAAAGGTTAAACAAGGTAATTCACAAAACATCTAGTTCCACAAACATTCTTGAATTAGGAAATATGATTCCGAGAATGTGAATCCAGAAAGTGGTTCTGGAAAGTGAAACATAATGAATGTTTACAAATATAAATATTCTACCTTAAATTTTATAGAATCTAACTAAATCAGAGTACAAATATAGAAAAGTATAAGATAGTTATACTTCCCAAAACTTCACAAATACATATATAAACCTTTTAAAAAAACAACTAATAACAGTATGTCTTTTAACCCAAAGAGAAGGGTATCCAACAAAAATGGATAAAGATCCATTGATTTATTCTTTCAAGAAACTCTGTCTTACCCACAATAGGGTAATCCCTCGATACGATGATAACAATCTATCTTGATATCCCCACAATACCTCAGCTTTATGGTATTCGACACCTCTATCTTCCTCGGCATGGAAGCACTCAACTTCAAGGTAGTCGGATCCTCTATCTTCTTATCCACGGAATCCCTCGATTGTACACATTATCAATTGGAGTGGCACAAAGAAAAATAGAACAATAAGTTTAGTATGTATGATGCAATGATAGTCTCTCTCTAGAAAACATTCAACCCCATGTAATATCTAGATTCTTAGAACAGTTGTGAGCTCTTTCAAATTAGCACTTATTTATAGGCACGACTTCAACGGTCGGCTCCCTCATCCAACAATCATATTTTTCATTAAATTTTGAAGGTACCTATACACATTTCACTCAAACAACGGTTATTTAGTAACTGAAAGCAAGACATCGTTTTATAACAAAACTAGTGTAAGTAGAATTTGGTAACATAACTAAAATCCATTATTCAAAATGTAAGGAAATATGAATGTTCGGAGTCTAACCAAAAATGAATTCAGAGTCTATAATGCAATGATATTCGGATTCTATTTTCATAAAATCTGGAACCTGAATTCTATAGAATTCCAGAGTCTGAATTTTAAGGAAATTCAGAATTTGGATTCACAGAAATTCGGAATCAGAACTAATAATGTTTGGAGTCAGAGGTCATGAGAATTTGGAGTTAGAAATTATAAGAGTTTGGAGTCTGAATTCAGAAAACTCAGAGTCAAAACATAGAAAATTTCATAACCAGAATTCATAATCGGAATTCAGAGTCAGAACTCAAGAAAGTTTGTATCTAGAATTCATAATTAGATTTCGGATTCAGAACTCAAAAAGTTCGTAACCAGAATTCGTTTTCAGATTTAGGAGTCAAAACTCAGAGAATATTTCATATCAAGAATTCCTAATCAGAATTTAGATCAGAACTCAGAGAAGAGTTCATATATAGAATTCGTAATTACAATTTGGATCCTAAAACAGAATGCTTCATATTTGGGTATTTATATAAATTCGATGTTTTAGTTTCCAACTGAATTTTTCAATTATAAAAATTAGTATATAGAAAATGAAACCCGGTAAGGATAAATTTCCTTAGGGAAATAAATTTTTCCTTATAGATGTTAAGAACATAGAAAAAATAGAATTCCCTTGAGATAAAGTGTTTGTGATTTTGAAAACAAGAGGAATGGTAAAGTCATAAAGAAACCTTAATGACTGAACAATATCCCCCAAGAATGAAGGAATCAAAAATTCATAAGGAATACCTTATTGACTCAATAATCTCCCCCTTTTTTGAAAGAACAAACAACCTTACGAAAAAGAATAGAAAAACTTAAAAAATATTTTTCTAGCCTTTGCAAATAAAAATTATCTCCCTTTACTCATGGAAAAGATGAATATGACTAACTCCCCCTTAGGCTTTAGATCACTAAGGATCATATTCTAGATTTCCAGAATGAAATCTTTCATTACATTGAGTATGGAAATCTTCGTAATGGAAAACTCCCCCTTAAATAAAGCCCCCCTTACTTATAGATTCTTATTCATTACTTAGAATTCTTTTTTCCTTGTCCCCCTTTGTGATTTCCAAAAAAAGTTTTAGGGAATGGAAATAAATATATTACCTGAAAATATTAGTACAAGAATCCAAACAAAACAAGCAACCACAATTTCATTAATATTGGAAGAATTTGTACAAGGAAAAATAGATACATCAAAAGATTAGATTTCTATCAATTTTTCTTCTTTTTCCTTCTGCATTAGCTTCTTCACAATGGTTTTCAGCTTCTTTAACTCTTTGTTATCCTCCTCTGCTTTCTTTTCTAATTCATTGATCTTATCTTTTTGATCCTTCATAGCCTCTTCTTGAGAATTTTTCATGTCTTATTGCTTCACTAGATTCTGTTGAATCTCAATCCAAAGATCCTTTTCTGTTTTCTAACATTGGATAATATAACTCAGTTTCCCATTTAGATCTTTGACATCCTAAATATGTGAATTGTGTTTAATATTTATCTATTCCTGAAATCTATTTGTAATATCTAAGATTTTTCTATCTTGAGTGTCAAAGGGGTCCTTAACATCAATTTTGAATTTCATCAAGTTCTCTCAGATCTTCAACTATATTCTTTGACCAGCTCACCATTTTCTTGCACGATTTTCAGTGGGCTTCATAATTGATAAGAAATTCTTGGGATTTTCCTCAACCATTACACTCCTATTCATCACCATGGATTTAGAGTCTGATTTATGATTCATGCTATGCTAGAGCATCTGTCATATGGATTGAATTGTTGGAATGATTGGAATATTGTCCACTAGATTCTTCAGGGACTAAATGAAAAAATCATGTCTTAAATTTGACGACTCTAAATCTGAAATTTTGCTGGGTGATGGTTCTTCCTATAGGTCGACCAACTTCCTCTTAGAAGATCTTCCAACTTGTTTCTTCCTTATCGAAATTTTGTTTTGTGTGTCAACAAATAGTTTTTTGCATTTGCGGGATTTTGTAATAGCTTCTTCATTTGGAGACTCATGCTCACTCTCAGACAACTGAACTATCCCATCTTCATCAATTTTTTCTCTCTCATCTATTGCATCAATATACTCAGGATAAATGAATTTATGATTATAACTCTTTTCTTTGTTAATTGTTTCACTTCCTCTTCAGACTTTTCATCAACTCTAGGGGTAGCATGTTTCGATGATCAGGCTTGAGGAGCCAGGATTGATAATTTTTCTGAATCAATTTCCTTCTCATGATAATCTTCAACATCATTAATCAGGTCATCAATGTGATTACTAAATTCTTCCTTTTCATTCACTTGTTACACAAATTCTATCTACTCAAAAACCTTATGTTGAACTTTTTCTTGAGACATGAACTTCTTTACCAGAGTCTTAGGAAATGGTTCAACAAGGAAATATTTTAGTACGAGAATTTTCTCTGAAGAGACATTAGTAGCCATTAAATGAGATTGTACAATCTCTGCATCAGATATCTTCTACTTAAGATTCTTTTCCTGGACTTGCTTCTCAAGCTCATCAGCTACTTTATCTTTGATTTTCTTGGCCTCAGTGGGGTCTAGGACAATCTTTCGTTCCCCTTCCTTCCGATTCTTTTTAACCTCCCTCTATTTGGCTACTACCTCATCCGGATACACTTTCTGTTTCATGGTCTTTATAGGTGCTGATTTTGTTTCTTTGGCCTTAGGGGTTCTCTCTTCTTTTTCAACTTCCTTTAGTTTCCTCTACTTTCTAGCTTTCATTGATAGTTGTATCTCTTCTGGAATTTTCGGAATGACTTCGGCTTCATACTCTAGAAGATCAAAAATTCACCTGACTCCAAAGAGTAACCAACTTTCATCCTCTTGAGGGTATCATCACTGATTAACATTACTTCTCAATTCCTCGTCATGGAACTGTAAGGGATCTTAAAAGATTCAAGACACTGAACTACCATCTTGGAGTGTAGGGTACGATACATGATCATATGTGCTCTCAAATTACCATTTTTGATATTCTCTATCATAACAAGAATATTCCTCATCAGATTGATCTTCCTTAGATTTACCAAAAATTCCAAGAAAAAGATATAACTTATCTTAAGAGTGTCCTTGTCACACATTCTTGGTACAACAAGTCTGTGAACCCATAACTATAGGATCCGATTATTGGTAGAAAATTGAACAATTTTTGCGGTCTTGACAGATGTATGTCCGAGACACTCAATATCATTCACCTTGATAAAACATCATAGTACATCCAGTAACTTGTGAGAACCAAATTATGCCTCTCCATAATAGGATAACCCTAACAAGCTAGCATCCTTGGTGTATGAAAGTTTATATTTTTTCCATAACTCTTGAAGGAAAATTTTCCTCTACCTTCTTCCTTAAAAAAACAAATTGATTCATTAAATTCTATCTGTAAATCCAGATACACTACATCCTGAGCTCTTGGCATTGAAATGGATACACTATCCCATTCATTATTCTTCATATTCTTGGAGAGAATAGAGTCATAATTATTGAAAAAGTTCAGATGTACAAACCTCTCCAAGTATATTTTCCATTCCGCAATCGTCTTGACAGTAGACATCTCTTGAAAAGGAATTTCAGTAGACATTCGGAATTGAGAACTTCTAAAAAACTGGCACGAGCTTTTGTAGCGTGGCAGATCTTCTACATGAAAAATCATGAGAACCGATGTGGGTCAACCATCGGGGTTCCCATTTATATAGCTGTTGATGTGACGGTTCATCTTCCCATTTAACTCCAATGGATGAGAAATCATCTAAACTGATCTGACGGGTGAAATGCTAGCCGCAAGGGTAAATTTGGTTGAATCCGATGTTTTGAGTTTTTTAAAGGAAAATAAAAAATTTGGATTAAAGTAAACTAGAATATGAGAAATTTTATAATAAAAAGAAACTAACAGAAAGTAAAAAGTTATTATGAAAACTCAAGGAAGAAATAAACCTCTCGGATTTCTGGGAAGAATATTCTTATTAAGAAAAATTCTTCCTGAAGAACATTAGATTCCGAAAAAAATGAGTATGAAAAGAAATAGAGATCTTCACTACAAAAATCTCAAATAAGAATACTTTCATTACGATAATTTTAAGTATGAAAATGTTCAATAAAAAAATTTCAAGTAAAAAAATTTTCATTACCAAAAACATGAAAAAATTAACTACAAGAAATATGAAAAACATCCTTACAAAAAATATGAAAAAAATCATTAAGAAAAAATAACTGAAAAACATCAAAGAAAGTATACCCCCCCCCCTCTGAGACGGAGTTTATTACTGTAAAGAGATTGATTTCAACATAAATTTAACAAGTAGGATTACATCATGGTTATCATTCCTAACTTCTATTTAATGTATTCAAATCTATCGGAGGGTAATGATTTTGTGAAAATATCGACAATTTGATATTACATTCTAATGAATTGAATAATGATATCTCCTTTTTATTTGTGATCCCTAAGAAAGTTATGCCTAATATCTATGTGTTTTTCAAGAGAGATATGTGCATGATTTTTACTAAGGGCAATGGAAATTCTATTATAACAAAAAAAATTGTGTTTTGGAAAAACTCATACCATAGTCTGTGATTGTGTGTTGCATCCACAACACTTGAGCACAACAACATCCAGCTGGTACATATTCGGTTTTAGTAGTGGAAATTGCTACTGAGTATTGCTTTATGCATGACCAAGAAACTAATGAATCTCCTAGGAAATGAAAAGTTCCAAATGTACTCATTCTATCCGTTATACATCCACCAACGTTATCATCTGAAGAACTTTTTAAAATAAAATCATTTTTAGAAGTATAAAAGAGTCCATAATCCATGGTTCCCTTAAAGTAGAAAACAGTTCTTTTCACTGCCTTTAAATGAGATTCCTTAGGATTGGATTGATATCTTGTACATAAGAATACTAAAAATATTATGTATGGATGACTAGATGTCAAGTAAAGTAAACTTCCTATCATGACTGTATATGTTGTTTGATCTACTAGTTTCCCAACTTCATCAAGATCAAGTGTGTTTAAGGTACCAATGGGAGTACATATACTTTTAGTGTTGTCATATACATAAATTTTAAAAAGATAATAAATATAATTATGTTGGGATATATAAAATCATTCTGGTTTTTGAGAAATTTGAAAACCAAGGAAAAATGTTAACTCACCCATCATACACATTTCAAACTCAAATTTCATTAGATCCTCAAAGTAATCACTTAAATATTGCTGAGATGAAGCAAATATAATTCCATAAACATAAATTTGAACAATCAAAACATTTTTTATGACTTTATTTATAAAAAGATTTGGATCTGTATTTCCCTTAACATAGTAATTTTGAAGCAAGAATCCTATAAGTCTATCATACAAAGCTCTAGATAGATTTTTTAAGGCCATACAAAGCATTGGTAAGTCTAAAAACATGATCAAGATGTTTTTAATCTTAAAAACCAGGAGGTTGTTCAAAAAAACATCCTCTTAAACATAAACCATAAGAATATATCATTTCACATCCATTTGAAAAACGTTGAAATTGAAGAATGCTGCAAAGGGAAGTAAAATACAAATAGATTCGAGTCTAGCTAATTGAGAATAGGTTTCTTCATAGTATATTACTTCTTGTTGATTATATCCCTTGGAAAATAATCTATCTTTATTTCATAAAATGATTCCATTTTCATCACACATATTTCTAAAGACCCATTTTACTCTAATAAAAGAAGTTTCCTTAGATCTTTCAACCATTCTCCAGACTTTATTCCTTTCGAATTCATTTAGTTCATCTTGCTGGGCTTTAATCCAATCGTCATTACGTAAGGATTCATCAGTACATTTTGGTTCTGATTGGGAAAGGAATGATAGGTGTTCCAATTCATTTCTTAATGAACTTCTAGTCCTTACAGGTTCATTTACGACACCAATGATGCTTTCACATGGATTATTCTTTAGAAACTACTGATTTGTGTTTTGTAAAACATGTTCATCAACATTGGGTAGAAAATCTTATGGGGTAAATTATTCAGAAGTATCTACTTGAACATTTTCCTTATCGAAAGGATCTTTTAACACATTTTGATAATAAGTTTTTGAAAACACTTCTGAAGATGTATGTTGGGGTTGTGTAAAAAAAAGGATTAGTTTCATAAAATTTTAAAAGCACTATCTCTTCAACAGTACAAGTTTTTTTATTGAAAATTCTATAAGCCGTAGAATTTGTGGAGTAGCCTAATAAAATTCATTCATCATATTTTGGTGAAAATTTCTGAAGATAATATTTATTATTCAGAATGAATACCTTGAAACCAAAAACCGTAAAGTTGGAAAGCCTAGGTATTATACCATTCCATAACTCATAAATAATTTCATTAAGAAAAGGTCACATCAAAACTAGATTTATAGTATAACAAGAATTACTTACAAAATTAGCCCAAAAATGTTTGGCTACAGAATATTCCCTCAACATGGTTCTGGTTATCTCTTGAAGAATTCTATTTCTTTCTTTCAACAACACAATTCTATTGGGGTGTTCTTGGAGCTGAGAAATTGAGAGTAATGCATTTTTTACTAAAAAACTTTTCAAAATCCTAATTCTGAAATTCTTCTCCATGATCACTATGAATTGTTTTCAATAGAAGGTTTTTCTCATTTTTATCTTGGGATCTAAAACTTTTGAAAAAAGAAAAATATTCATATTTCATTGAAAGAAAATAGACCCACATAAATCTAGTGTAATCATCAACCAAGAAAAATTCATAATACATGCCACCAATACTTCCAGTTTGTGTAGGACCAAAAAAATCCATATGCACTAATTGTAATGCATTAGTAGTTGTGACTTCACACACTGATTTAAAACCTGATTTATGTTGCTTGACATATTGAAAAGGGTCATAAAATTTAGATGAATCAAATATATGCTCCTATAGATCCTTAAATAATCTTTTCTTAGAATGTTTTCATATGTTCCTAAGGTTACAATGTTCTAACCTTCTATGCCACAACCAATAATGATCTTCCATTGCCCTAAGGAAAGGAATATCTTGGCTCCTATGGTCTTTTATGTTTAGTGTGTAAAGATTCTCTTTCTTATGGGCATAAAGAATAAACTCTTAATTGGAATTTTGTACTAAACACTTTTCATTTCTAAAATTCACAAGGTAACCTTCATCACATAATTGGATTATGCTAATGAGGTCGTTCTTAAGTCCTTTAATGGATACAACATTTGAATTCAATTTTTTTACAAGAAGAACTAGGTTACCTATACCAATAATTTCTCCCCTAGCATTAATCTAAATGTTACTTTTCCTCCTTTCATCTTGATAATCTTTTCAAAATAGTTTTTGTTGCTAGTCATATGATGGGAACATCCACTATCCAGGTACCATGTATTATTATTGGTAATGTCTCTATTTTTCAGAAAATACGAAAAAATTTAGGATTTCAGAATCCAAACATGCTTGGTTCCAGAATTATTAGAAAGTAAAATTTTTAGGACCCACATCTTTTTAGAAAAATTGTCCTTATGAAATACTAAAGACTGGGTTTGGTTTAAGGAACAGTTTTTTTCCCAGTTTCCACCACACTAACACTTAGTGCAAAAAGTACCACTTTTTGGAACAAAATAATTGTTACAAAAATAGGTTTTGAACTTGTATAACCAAAACCATAACTATTCCTTATAGGTCGGAATTGGGAATACATTGTATCAAAATTTTACATACCTAAGGTAATGTTTGAGAAACACATCCTTAAGGAAAATATTTTGGATTTGAGTTTGATAACCATGTTCTTGTCGTCTAAAGCATTTGATTTTGAACTAGAGTGAGGCTCAAAAACATTTTTCATAGAAATTATGTTTTCTAGATATTAATAAAGTTTATTCTTCTCAAAAAATAGTTCCTCGTGATTTTTTTAAATACTTTCAAAATTAGAATTTTTCTTATCATGATCTTTAGAATGATCTGATATTTCCTTAGTAAGAATGGTATTCCTAGAATTTTAATTATCATGATTTTTCATGAGTTTTGAATTCGTAATCTCAAGATGTTTTGAAAACCTATAAACCTTTTCATAGGTAGGTAAATTATTATCTTCATCAGAAGAAGATTCTTCATCAGAAGTGTTATAATATATACTATCATTAACAATCCAGGATATATTGGTTATAGATTCAGCATTGTGTACCTTAGCCATAAAACAATTATTTTCAATATGTAGTCTCGCTATTAAACCAAGATTATTTTGTCCAGATGTTTCATAATCTTATGATTCATCTAAAGAGTCAACACCACCAGCACTCCAGGTGTCATTATATTTGAATAATTTCTTACCTTTAGACTTGTAATAATTCTTTCTATTTCTCTCAGAATGATTTTCCTTTCATTATTTTCTCTTAAGCATACGAAAATATGGTCTTATAAGTCCAGCTCTCTTGCATTCATAACATGTGACTTCTGAGCATTTCTTATCATTCCTTTCATTTTTCTTATATCTAGATTGAATGTTCCTCTGTCCATCTACCTTGTTTATCCTTCGAGCAGGATTTTATAATTCATTTTTGAGGATTCACTTCCACTAGTATCGGAGTGGATAATAACCTTCTTATATTTGGATCTGGTAACTCACTCAAGAGCCTTAGCATTCATATGATTAAAAGCTATAGTAAAAGCAACACTTCCATTCACATTATTATTCTTTATATTGTCAGAATCTCTCTTCATTCTTGTCTCGTGTTGAAGTAGAGATCCAAACAGCTCATCTAATGAAATATGAGTAACCCTTCCATTTTCATCTATAGTTGTCCTATTGTATTCCCACTCATTAAGCATGATTTCTATGATCTTATCAACAAGAGCTTCATCATCTAATCCTTTCTCACCCATTGGTTGTAAACTATTCACAATAATCATGAATCATTGTTACACCTTACATATGGGTTCTTTATAAATAATGAAGGAACCATGATATTCAACTCTGTGCATGGGTCTTATTATTTCAATAAATTTGGAAGTTCCAAAGTTAGTAACTTCCAGATTCATCCATATAGTATTTTCTGATTCACAAGATTAAATTTGGATATATATATTTCTAGTCATAGAAAAAAATAATGTATTGGGTATCGTATAATTCAGTTGATATTCATGCATTTCTTGACTAAAAAGCGTACTAACTTCCATGATAGGGATTTTATATCCTCCAATAATCATAACAAAATTGTCAAAAACAATATTGATAATGAAAGTCTTCATACAATATCACAAATACTCATAGTCATTTCCATCATAGATAGGTGGTCATGTTGGATTAATATTGTCTATGAACCAACATTCATTCTTGACATCTTTATGAAAATTCATTCCACACAAAACATGTTAATAGAAAAAGTTAGTAAATAAGGATAATATTCTTAGGAATGGAAAATAAATAACCAAAGTATCTCTAATAAAGATTATGAATCTGAACTATATGAATCAGAAAAACTGATTCTGGAAAATATGATTTCGAAAAATATAATTAAAAGATGAATTCTATTATGAATATACTCGTGAGATTAATTCAGTTGATACCAATTGTTGAGATGGTATGTGAGTATGATATACTCTATAATACCAAATTTAGGATCGAAATAATAGAGATATTGTATGGAGTATCTAATGATTATCAAAATAATAGTGGGGGTGAATTGTATAATTTTAAAAAAAAAATTGGAACATTTATTGATGGTTATGTTTAACAAGGTTAAACAAGGTAATTAACAAAACCACTAGTACTACAAACTTACTTGAATTAGGAAATACAATTCGGAGAAAGTGAATCTGGAAAGATGGTTTCAAAAAGTGAAACATAATGAATGTTTAAAAAAATGAAGATTCTACCATAAAGCGTATAGAATATAACTAAATCAGAGTACACATATAAAATGCTATAAGATAGTTATAATTACCACAACTTCACAAATACAGTATAATAACTTTTAACAAAACAGGTAATAGTAGTAAGTCTTATAACCCAAAGATAAGGGTATCCAACATCCTTGGATAAAGGTCCCTTGATTTATATGTTCAAGAAAGTCTATATTACCCACACCAGGGTAAGCCATCGATAAGAAGATCAGAGTATGTCTCGCTATCCCTGTAATCCCTCAACTTTAAGGTAGTAGTCACCTCTATCTTCATCATCACGGAAGCCCTCAACTTCAAGGTATTAGGCACCTCTGTCTTCCAATCCACAGAAGCCCTCTATTGTACACAACAACAATCGGAGTTTCAAAATGAAAAACTGAACAAGAAGTTCAGTATGCATGAAGCAATGAAAGTATATCTCTAGAAATCACCCCAACAACATGAAATCTCTAGAGTATTAGAACAGTTTTGAGACCTTTCAAATGATGTCTTATTGATAGGCATGACTTCAAATGTTGGATCCCTCCTCCAATGGTTATATTTTTCCTTTAATATTGGAGGGACCTGTACATGTTTCACTGAAACAATGGCTAGTTAGTAACTGAAAGTATGACATCTTTTTATAACAAAACAATTTTAAGAAAAATATGGTAACATAACTAAAATCCAATACTTTCAATGTAGGAAAATATGGTAGTTCAAATTCTAACCAAAAATGAATTCAGAGTCTATAATAAAAAGATATTCATATTCTATTTTATAGGAATTCTGATTTTAAATTCTATTGAATTCTGGAGATTTAATTTTATGGATATTCTGAATCTGGATTAACAGGAACTTGGAATCAGAACATACAATGTTCGGAGTCAGAGTTAATGAGAATTTGGATTCTGAAATTATAAGATTTCAGAGTTTGAATTTAGAGAACTCAGAGTCAGAACATAGAAAATTTCATAATGAAAATTCATATTTGAAATTCTGAGTCAGAACATAAGAAGTTAGTATCCAGAATTCGTAATCACAATTCAGAGTCTGAACTCAGAAACTTCATAACTAGAATTCCTATTCAGAATTCGGAGTCAGACTCTGAGATGAGTTCGTATCGAGAATTCGAAATTAGAATTCGGTATCAGAACTCAGAGAGGAGTTCATATCCAGAATTCATAATTAGAATTTGGGTTCAAAACATAGAAGTGTCTGTATGCAAAATTCGTAATTAAAATTTGGATCCTAAAATAGAATGCTTTATAACTAGGTATTTATATAATTCTGAGGTTTTGGTTTCAAATAGAATTTTACAATTAGAAAAATTATGATATGGACAATGAATCATGGTAAGGATAAATTTCCTTGGGGAAGGAATTTTTTCCTAATAAAAGTAAAACAGAAAGTAAAAATAGATTTTCCTTGAGATAAGGTGTTTGTGATTATCAAAACAAGAAGAATAGTAAAGTTATAAGGAAACCGTAATGACTCAAAAATCGCCCCCAAGATTAAAGGAATGAACAGATCATAAGGAAAACCTTATTGTCTCAACATTTCAACTATGTTGGGGTAGAAGAATGATTATGCCCTAAATTGTTTTTTAGGATATGCACATTTCTTTCTTCATTTTCCATAATATTTGACATATGGGCTTCGAATTTGTGAGTAGGGATTTGTTTCTTCTCATTTATTACACTATATGGATGGCATGATTGATATAAATTTGTAGTAATTTTCTTATTCTTGTTTTTGATTGGCACTGTAATTGACTGGTGGGATTCATATTTCTTAGTAGGGATTTTTGACTTCTCATGTTTCACCATCATATTTTACTGATAGAATTTGTACACATTGGATGGGAAATGTGCATGCCTTTTGTATTTATTCATATTTAAATGATGGGATTGGTATGTATTAGTTGTAAAATTCATGTACTCATATTCTTTGTCCTCCCTATTTGGCTGATGGACATCATATGCAATTTGATTAAATTATCATTTGTCTGCAATTTTATAACCTACTTGTTTGGAATGATTACTGCGAATTATTAAGAAGTTGTGTTTGCCTTTAATTTTACTCGTTGTTTACATGGTGAACTTCATCGGAGGGAAGAATATTACACATTATCCCATAGTGTGAGGTTTTATTTGAATGATGGAATTACTATTTAGGAACTAGGGTAATGATTTGTTCTTGGCTATATGATTTTCACCATTGGAAGGATTCTTAGGGAACCTAGGTTGATTATCCTATATCATGATCCCCTCTTTAAATATATTCCTCATGGTGATGGTATTGGGCCATATGATTTTGGTTGTCATGACTTCCCTTATAGTCTATTGAGAACTACCCCTTTGATATAAGGATGATATTTTTGGGGATGACTTCATTGGCCTCCCTAATATAAAAGATGAACTGATTTTCGTATTCCGTGGATAACCTTCTGAAATGGTTATAGATGGATAGTAGAGATAATTGATTCTTGACCACCAACAATGATTGAGATAATGGATGGTAAGGCTTCATGTCTATGTGGTTTTTCTTAGCCGCCTCCATGGAATTAAGAGTACCCTTCTCGTTGTACACTCAAACTAGTGAATTCGAGATCTGAAGTTGAAGATGTTGGGTGGGTGATGGATTCCACTACTTTTTGGAGAAATTAGATGGTGTGGTAGATTAAAAGTGTGTTTGAGAAGTCTTCTAAAATTCCATTGGATTGATGGAATATATAATGAGTTCCTACAATGAATGTTATGAGTTGAGACAACAAAACCTCATCAAAATTGAATCTTTTAACCAACTGTGTAACTGATGAAATTTGATTCCCATCTTCCATTTGTATTGTGAAAGGCTCCCAAAGAGAGGTTACACCACCATATTGGTAAATTATACACCTTAGGTTCACTCCATTTCTCCTAAAGATAGATTTATGGCTAATTATGTTTATTATATGTGGTTTTCTAGTGTTCAATAACTACTGTCTAGTATCATATCATGCAATGGCGTAAGATGGGTTTTTAGATTTAGCTAGAAATTCGGATAAAACAATCACATCCATGATTCATGGACCTAATTTAAAACTATTGGTCTTTTTTTGATTATATGGCCAATGGAACTTTAGAACTCACATTGTTCGGGAGGATGGGAAGTCTACCTAATCACAACCTTTTGCGGGAACTATTTCGTTTGCGACTATATTATTGATTTAATATAAGTTCATGAATCCATGGTTCTTTCAAAAATCTATGTCCATGGAATACTGCTAATGCAGTGGTTGATCATTACTACACAAGGTTTTGAAATCATCTATATGTATAAGAGGTTCTCTGTCAAATTCACTCTTCAGAGGATAGATTATGTATTATTTGATCTTTTATTAAAAAATAGTGGTTTTAAGCCATCTGATGGGGATCATTAGATTTTATGCTCATATAGGATGTATGAGAGATGTTTTGATATCAAGATCAAACCCATAGTATTGGATTCCAACATTTCACAATGAGATGAATCAGTACTGACATAGTATGGTTTAACAAAGGACATACAATTTAGAGGAATTTCATTAAGGCGGAATGATTGGGTCGTTTGCATGCAAGATTCTAATTTGAGGGGATTATATTTTGACATAAACTATTTGGGAGTTCCATTTGAGTTATTTTCTGGGGATTATGCATGAAATCTTTCCATTTTGTGCTAATTCATTAGGAATATGTCCCTTTAAAGGTTTAAGTATGGCTTTGGGACTTATACAACATATGAGGCCCATATGAGTTGAATTCCGATCATGCAGATGTATTGAAAGCTTCAAACCTATATGCCCACATTTGATAGGGATAGTTTCAGAAATATGGTGATGTTGTAAAGCCCAAGCTTCGACGCTACGCTCATCTTTGAATAATGCAATAGCTTGTGTTGTCCGGAATGTCGATTTCTAGCACCCACAACCAATCAAAATAGCTATTTAAAAAGACATTATGAATTGTAATATGCACATTTTGAAATTTTATAAATTTTATATTCCAAAATGGTCTTCATTTTTTGATTCGTAATATCAAAATTACATCATGTGATTTTTTGGTATTTTTCTGAAAACGTTCAATTTTTGATAAATATTGAAAAATATTGTGTTATTATTTAAATCCGAATTTTTATTTAGATAATTGTTATTTTTTATTTAAATTTATTTTAGAGTCAAAATAGATACATAATACAAATATTATCCCAATGTAATTCATTGGAGTTATTTTATAATAAGATTAGATGTATAAAATTTTAATGAAATTTTTAACGGCTTTTACCAACCTTCTAAGCACATTTTCAAATTTTCATAAAACCTAATTTTATAGATTCTATGAATTTAATTTCAAAAATATGAGATACATGGTTGATATCATTAAGTAAAATGTGGTTCAATTGGGTGAAAATAATTGTTGGTTAATAGTATCTTTTTAATTTTATTTACTATAGTTAAAAGAAAATATGCTAATTAAAGGTAAAAATGATATTATAATTATCATAAAACATATCATAATTCTATTGGATGGCTATACTTCAACCAAAATAAAACTTATGGATAAAATATTATCCAATTTTATCCAGATAGATTTGATGATGACATTTATTATTATTTTATTTGAAGAAGTGTTAAAAGTGTTAAATTCAAATATTAATAACTAAAACATTTTTAATATAGTGTTATACATAAGATAATTTTTACTATAAATATTAATTAGTAAGATAAATGTATTTAATACATCATGGTATTTTATTTATAATTTTTATAAATAAAATAATTAAATTTGTTTAAGATACAATGATAAATAACTAATTACCTTATTAATAAAATATTAATATAATTGATATTATAAATATAAAATTAAATTTAAAATTAGACTTTTGATTGAATCCTTAAATTTTATAGGTGAATATGATATTTTAGGGTTGATTTAATTTATTTTTTATAAATAATTATGTTTTTTGACATTCGCAAAAACCAAATACTAAATAGTGTCAAAATTGATATAAATGAGTTTTTAAATCAAATACTATATTATTTGATGATATAATCTTTATAAAAATATAATGTTCATCCAAAGGACTTATATAATTATAGATATTTCATTAATGAAATTTTTTAGGTTTTCATGAAACTTTATATTATTTTTATTAACCATGTAATATAAAAATTCAAGAAGATGTGGTATAAGTTAAACTATTTAACTATGAATTAAATCTAAATGAAAAGGTCGATATAGTGACCTAAACATATCTAAAACCAATTGGATGAAAATATTTCGACCCATCTTAACTGTATCCCTTATATTAATCAACTGGGAGCCATTATAAATAGAAAATGATTTTATAATAAAATAATATTTCAATATTTTCCCAAAGTGACCCTCACCTCTCTTATAAAAGGGCACTTCCACTTCACTCAAATTAACAAATCCATGGCCTTTTGGATCACCTAAACCCTACTCAAATATATTCACAACTACCCATAATTAATCGTAGAGTCCCTAATATAATCATAATGCATATCTATGAATCTTTTTTGTTCAATTGAATATGAAGAACCCGATGAAGAGGTAATTATATCAACACATATTTGAAAGTAGTTTTCTTCTTCCACATCTTCTTTTGTTGCGGTCTACATAACAAAATAATAACTCATATACCATATACGTACTATGATGTTATGATAAATATTTTACAACCATATTCATTATTAAATCTATCCAATGAATGAAAAATTCACCATACGTGCGTACGTATGACTTACCGACTCTAACTTGTGTTGTAGTTTGTTAGTCAACACGTCATTATTTAGATTGGTATACTATTTTGGTTAATTTATTTAAATGATAAATATATCATGTTAATGATTCTCTATATATAATATATCATCCAATTAAATATGATTTCACCACTAATAGATTGATATTTTCGCTCGTGCGTACATAGAGCTTACCATCTCCACGTTGCGATAAGATTTCATTCCCCATCGTAACCATTCATGAATAATTTCCATTTGATGATTAAAAATAATTATTAATAACAAAATATAATTTTTTATATGAATCAAATACATCCAATCCATAAAAAACATGACTTACATAACAAATCATATAAGGGAAAAATGAATTAGTTAACACCTTAAACAATGATACTACTGAAATATTATTAACAAAGAAATATCAGAGAATCACATATGATATCATATTTATGTATGTGATTATTTTATAATATAGCATCAATGATTTAAACATTATACAAGAGTTTGACATACCCTCGTCTATGGAAAATTACAAGGTAAGGGTTAATTTTACAGTCTTATTATTATCCGATGTTGTTTTTATGTATGTATCTACTGGGACTTTTTTATCATCCAAATCCATGTCTCTTAAAAATGTATTTGAAAACATTTTTACTATTTCCTAGACTGTATAATTAATTCATTTATACCCTTGTTTGAAATTTTTATAAAAATTATAATGAATCATTCTCTCATTTTCCGATCAAGGTACATTATGACCTTTGGGAAAAATTAAGGAAATAATGTTTTTTTAACTTATACGATGGGTGAATCTATTTTCCACTATCATAATACATTATAATTTCCCTTACAAGATTATGTGAATATTTTAAAAATAAATTTTTTCTTTAATTTTTAATGATTTCAATGTAGAAAGAGATATTTCACTCAAATAATTTATGGATTGATTTCATCTATGCCAACATCCATTGTTTGATTTTACGATTGCTTAAAGTTGATTTATTATGATTAAATAATCCATATTGTATTGATGTATTTTTGATATGTTTTAATGTGGATTTATTATATTTATACCATTCATGGTTTATGGTTACAGTATTAAAATTTCATATTCCAATTTTAATACTATGTTTTAGGTTATGTTTCATCCTTTTCATATGTGGAATGAATTGGACATAGTAAGAGGTGGGTGGATCCCGCTATAGATCCTCAATGAATCAGTAGGTCTCATGAGAGAAACTAGTGTCTTGGAAAATGGCCTTGAAAAAATCATTATTTTTTGTCATGGAATTAGGCCTTGACTATTTTGTTATGATGTCCGGCATTATGCATTCCAGCATTATGAAGTTATCTTTTAATATTACAAGTGATTATTTGAATAGTAGAATATCCATGAAAATAAGTAAATAGATTATATAGTTTATTATTGCCATATTATGCTGATGTTTATGTTTAAATTTCTTGTTTTGTAGTCTTATACATTTCCTTAAATGTTAAATATTATTAATGATATTTTTCGCTATATTTTTATCCTTACTGAGAATCTGAGCTCACCCCTTTCTAAGGATTTATTTTCCCATGATTAGTATAAGTATATTATGATTTATCTGCATATATAGGATGAGGGATATAATTGTGTTCAATGGAAACAGAATTTTGTTTTTTTTATTTAATGATGTAATGAAAAACTTATGTATGTAACTAGTACTTCCAAGGATAATAAACTAATAGGACTTTCAAGACTTGATATTTTTTGATCAGGTCAATGTTGTGTAATAATGCATCGAATCTAGGTAACTAGGGTCAGGGCGTTACATTTGGCATCATTGGAAGTTTAGTACAAACCTAGGAATCTATATTTAATAAAACACTAATTATAGAACATTACCCTAATATAAACATTGAGGATTAATATAGTGGAACTTCCTAGAATTTTGGTAATGTAGAGATTTTTTGAATTTTCCAAGAAATGCATCCCTTTATGGATACGAGCATACAGAGATGGCTCTAGAACAAAAGTACCTTGGCGTGAAAACACCAACAAGGAGTTTCAGGATTGACATGGGGTATCCTGGTTTACAATAACGAGCGTTTCTGCACTCTTGGTTTCGACACTCCTGGGGGATATGATTCAGATAATTCCCATTTTCATTGAAAATCATTATAAATGATTTATTATTAAATACTTCCATAGTGAAATTTTCTCATGATTATGTATTACATTCATAAACTATCCAATTTATGTTAAGTGTTTTTCAAGATTGGAATTATGATTTGCGATTCATAAACTGACCTAGTGTATGAAAATGTACAGAAATGGGTCTGATTGGAAGGAATGGAAATCATTTCAGTGCATGTAATCCATGTAGATATTGCCCTCCGTCTAAAGATAATTATAGTGGGGCTAGTGATGCAACTAGTTCAGGACATCATATAAACATACAAGGACTACTCACTCGGGTTATGAATAATATCCTTACCCGTATGGAGAACCCTAATCCACAATTTAGAGGATCAATGTTAGAACGATTAGTGAGGAAAAAACCACCAAAAATCAATGGTACTACAAATTCATTTCTTGTTGAATAATGGATAATTTCCTTAATGATAATATTTCATGCATTGAGGAGTAGCGAAAGGAAAACATTTTTAGGGAACATTCTCACCTCACGGGAGATGCAAATCAGTGGTGGTCATTAATTTAAAACACAAAGGAGGGTGAAGAAGTATCAAATATGTAATAGAGGGAGTTTAAAGATATCTTCATAGAAAAATACATTCCTCATGAACATCGATTGGATATAGAAAGACAATTTTTGAGTCTTAGGAAAAAGAAGGATGAGAATGTCACAAAGTATGAGCCTATATTCACAAGGTTCTCAAGTAATGCAATAAATTATTTATAAAACCCAAGGAGTAATATAGATCGATTATTTATTGGGTTACAACCATTTATCCATCAAGGATTAGTCTCAAATCGTTCTCAGCATACGAAGATATTGTTTCATGTACTATCAAGACAGAAAAGGAATTATTTGTGTCTTACAACTTCAAATCAATGCAAGAGAAGAAGAGATCTGTTGAACACTCTGGAAATGGAAAAAGGGGAATAAGAGAAATATCAAAGCTATAGTAAATATAATTAGAAACACTCTCATACTTTCCTAAAAAGTAGAAGAGTTTTTACAAGTGTGGAGAAAAAGGCCACAAATCCCATGATTTCAAGGTGAAGAAAGATAATGTCAATATTGAATTCTATAATTTTTGTGAAATGTGGAATTTTGAAATTGAATGTCCTAAACGCTAAAGAAACATACCTAAAAAAGGCCAATGGAGAAGTGCTATGATTATGTGATTACAACTACCGAGGGTAATGTTCTGAATGATGTAGTGGAATATACATAAATCATTTCCTCAAATTTAGCCAATGCTTTATTTGATTCCAGATCATCAAATCTTTTCATATCTTTCCTGTTTTCCAAGAAAATTATATATTTCTTATTTGATATAACAAGGGAGTTTTCAGCCAAAACACTTAATGGAAGTATCATTACAACAATGTTTTGTGAATTAGTAACCATTATGGCATATATACATGCATTATCTATTGATCTTATTTTCATAACCCTGATTTTATTTGATATAATCATAAAAATGATTTGTCTTTCAAATAATGATGTGAAATTTTATTATAAGAAGATAGATGTTAAATTTTTTGATGATGATAAGAAGTCCCATATCTTTAGAGAAGAAAGATCACTATATGATTCTCATATTGATCCCTCCCCCATTTTCTCTACTAAATTAAATTATTGGCATGGAAGAGAGTGAAATAACTATGGGTGATGAAGGGAATGTTAAAATAGAGGATATACCTATTGTAAATGAATATGTTGATTTTTTTCCAGAGGATTTTCCTTGACATCCTCCAGAATGGTAAATTGAGATTTCCATTGACTTAATTCCAGGTTGAAGGCCTATATCGAAGTCCCCTTTTAGAATGGCCACATTGGAATAAGTGGATCTAAAGAAACAACTAGAGGAATTGACTAATAAAGGATTTATTCTCACTAGTGTTTCTGTATGACCATCCAATGTTATTTTTGATATGAAGAAAGATGGATCTATTAGGTTGTTCATTCAGTATAGGGAGATCAATGCTATAAAAATAAATAACTAGTATCCCCAGCGCGCATGGATTATTTATTCGATCAACTTCATGGAGCTCAATATTTTTTAATGATTGACCTTATATTTTGATATCATCAGTTTTGCGTGAAGAAGGAAGAAATTGCAAGGATAATATTTCATACAAGATATGGGCATTTTGAGTTTACAGTAATGACTTTTGAACTGAATAATGCACCATCTATTTTCATGGATCTAATGAATAGTTTTTTAAGGAATACCATGATGACATTGTAGTACTATATATTGATGATATATTGGTATTGATAATAATATATAAAGACCATGAAAATCACATGTTCATTATTCTAAAGACACTTAGAAGAAATGAATTATATAAGAAGTTTAGAAATGGGAATTTTAGCTTTTGGAGATTTCTTTTCCTGGGTATATTGTCTATGTATGGAATCTATATTAATCATTCAAAGATAAGAGATATCAAAGAATGGCCATAACTGAAGAATATAACTGAGGAATGCAATTTTATTGGTTTAGAAGGATATTAACAGCATTTCATCCAAACTTTTTCCCTATTGGCTAACCTATTAACCAAGATCACCCGTAAAGTGGTTAAATTTGTTTGGAGAAATGATTGTGAAAAATGTATTGATGAATTGAAGAGAATATTATTCAATTATCTTATATTGACTATATGATTAGGGAATGATGGGTTTGTTATTTATAGTGTTGGTTTAATGAAAGGACATGTTTGTGTCCTTAAGTAGAATGAAAAAGTTATTTCTTATGCATCATGGAAACTAAAAATTCTTGAACAAAACTATCCCACTGATGATCTTATGTTAGAAGCTATAATATTTTATCTAAAGATATGGAGACACTATATGTATGGTGAAAAATATGAGATATATAGTGATCAGAAGAGATTGAATTAAATTTTATCACAAAAAGAACACAACATCAAGAAAATGAGAGGGCTCGAATTACTCAAGGATTATGATTTCACAATACACTACCACCCAGGGAAGGCAAATAAGGTGGTTAATGCTTTGAGCGGAATGTTTCATGGAATTTTGTACAAGATGTGAGAAAAAGGGATCCAATATTTATAGATATAGTAAATAGGGATATTAGAATAATCATGAAAGGTGAAACATCAATAGTTTTTTAAATGGTTATCAAACTATCATTACCATTAAGGATAAAATGTTCTCAAACAAATGATGAGGCGTTTCAAAAGAAAATTAACAATGTGAATGATGGGAAATTTGTTTACATATTATATGAAGATGGAATTTTGAAATTTGGGAAGAAGATTTGGGTTCCAGACATGACTGATCTAAAAATGGAATTGTTGGATGATGCTCATAGATCCAATTTCTTTATACACACTAGTAGAACTATGATGTATAGAGATTTGAAAAAACATTTTTTATGTACAACATAAATAGAGAGATTGTTGATTATGTGTCAAGATGTATAGAGTATCAATTGGGGAAGGCTAGAACAAATCATCCTAGAGGAGTCATGCAACCTCTTCCCATACCTGAGTGGAAGTGGGGTGATATTTTGATGGACATTTTCATGGGGATTCCAGTGACTACTAAAAGGAATGATGCAATATGAGACATTTTTTATCAACATACTATGTAAACACATTTTCTTGCTATAAGAGAAGATTTACCACTTGAACATTTAAAAATACTATATATTAATGAATTTATAAGACTTCATGGTGTACCACTATCGATTATTTCTGATCATGACCACTATTTACATAATGAATCTAGAAAAGCATTCTGAAATCCATAGATAATAAACATCATTTGAGCACTGCCTACCACACTCAAACTGATGGAAAATTAGAACAGATTATTAAATCCTTCAATAACATGTTTAGATCTTTCTCACATGATATTAATGGTATATGGGATCAGTATTGTCCTTTGGTTTAATTTTACAAAAATAATAGCTTCTATTAATGTCTTAATATGGCACCATATGAAGCGTTATATGAAAAGAGACGTCACACACCCACATTTTAGGATGCTTTTGGTGAAAAAAATACCGTAGGCCTAGAACTTGTTGAGGAAAAAATAGAAAAAGTTATGATTTTCCAAACCCACACCAATGAATCTCAAAGTACACAAAATAGCTATGCCGATAACTGAAGTAAGGATTTTGAATTTCAAGTAGAATATCATTTTTTCATTAAGGTATCTCCATGGGAGGGTGTTACATGATTCAGTGAGAAGGGTAAATTTGGTATCAGGTACATTGGAACATTTGATATTCTAGAACGAATTTGAGTTGTAGATTACCATTTGGTAATGCCACCATGTCTATCCAATGTTAATGATGTAGTCCAAAAATCCATGTTGAAGAAAATACATGCCTCACCCAACGCATGTACTAACCTATGATGAAATAGAACTAAAGCCTAGTCTGCCCTATTTTAAAGAGCCTATTAATATTCTTGACACTAGAGAACATGTTATGAGAAACCGGATGACTCATCTGGTAAAATTTCTTTAGAGAAAATTTAAAATGGAAGAGGAAATGTGGGAACCTCAAGAACTTATGATGATGAACCACTTGATTCTTTTTATGCAGTAATATTCTATAAATTTTAAGGATGAAATTATTACTATGGGGGGAGAATGTAACACCCCAGTCTACCTTGATACACTTCTATTTGAATAATTCAATAGCTTTAAATGTACACAACTTCAAGTTCTAGCACACCACGTGTAGTTAAACTAGTCATTTAAAATGTAGCTATGAATAGTTATTCCCACTTCTAGAAATTTTATAAATTATATTTTTCAAAATGGACTTCATTTTTGGATTAATAATATATAAATTTTCTTTGGGTGATTTTTTGGATTTTATATAAAAATATTAATCTTTTGATGAATAGTGAAAACAATATGTGATTATTAAAAACCAAATTGTTATTTAAATAATTATTAATTTTATTTTAATTTATTATAGAGTCAAAATAGATATATTATATATATATTACAGCAATTTAATTCTTTGGATTCATTTTATTGTAACACCCTGAGATTTTATGGAAAATATTATTTTAATTTCATTAATGTCTTTTGTTGTATTCTACATCAATATTACATTGCGCTATACGCAACACCGTATTAGCTTGCAGTATACGCAACACTATTCTTGGATCGTGTTACACACAATTTTGATAATAGTTATTCTACGCAACATTGAGTATATATATATATATATATATATTTAATGTATAAATGAAATATGGTTGGATTATGTTATACGAAACAACGAAGGATTCTTTCACAATACGCAACCCTGACATGGCTTGCATTACACGCAATCGCGACCTTCCTTGATAGCGTGTGTTGTACGCAATACCGGGTTTTAATAAACAACGATATATTATTATAATATTGTCATGAACTAGCCATTATGAATAGTATTAACTAAATTTTTAATTTTATAACATTATTATTCATCTTACACATTTTATAAACATGGTATAAGAACAAAATAATTTTTTCGGGTAATATAAGTATTTTTCAAAAAAATGCAGTTTTGCCGCCTTTTGATGGCACACCCACATTAAATATAGTTTTTGACATGTTTATATGTTAAATTTGAAAAAATAAAATTCTTCTTTTGAATAAGGATATAAAAATTTACATTAGATAAAGTTTTGATATTTTTCTGATAACTTTCATATTTTAATGAATAGTAAAAACACGCTATATTTTAATTAAAAACAACTTTTTTCAACGTAATATCTTATGTGGTTAAATTGTAATATTGAATGGTTTTAAAGTATAAATAGAATATATTTTTACCATTTAATATAATGAATTTCATTGGCATTGATTTTACCTTGAATTCGTAGGTTAAATCAATTCAATCTTTTGAAATGTTTTAAACAAAAACCCATTTTTATTTGACAACAAGATTAATTTTAATTTAATTTCTGAAACTTATGTGTATTGAATTTTAAAGAATGGATTCCATATTTGGAATCAGTGGGTCCAAATTATGTTAATAGGCTATTTTTTATTTTTGGGAATTATGAATAGTAACTACGGTAAATTTTATTTACCATAGTTAAAGGCTAATCAGGTAATTAAGGGTAAATATAATATTATAAAATTATCCTAACACATGCCATAATTATATATGACGGCTAAAAGTAAACCCATATCAACTAAGGGTCATATTAGATTCATTTTATGGACTTTTGACCATGAAAATAATTTAATTATTATTAAAACAAAAGAAAGTGACAACATGTCACTTTCTTAAATCTTATAAGTATAATAATTTTAACTTAGTGATAAACATCATAAAACTTCGAACATAAATAGTCTACAGAAAGCTAAAAAAATTATATACATCATGATAATTTATCTAGAATTTTTTGGGATTAAATAATTATCATTAATTGTGACACAATAGTGATGCAGAAATTATTTATCTAGTGAAAAATTAAGAATATAGTTTTCATTAAACTAATAGTAACCATAAAAGGCACAAAAACCTAACCAAATCTTATTGGTCATGTAAATTTAAACTATAATCATCTAATGGTCTAATATTTGACCATTTGGAGTCTTATACAAGTAATTATGACACTTCTATTATTTTATTTTAAATGATGCCAAAGCTGTCACCTTCATAATTTAATAAATATAAAAATTTAAATATTGTGATTTTAAGATGATAAATTCGAGTAAAAGTATTATTGTGAAAGAAAATATATTTATCTTCATCATAGTATTTTATTTTAAATTTTTATACACCAAATAAGTATATTAAATAATTATACAAAAATGATGTAGTAATTATTTTATTAAGAGATAAACCAAATAAATGGTTTTAAAATAATAAAATAAATATTATATGAACTATTTAATGTGAGACACTAATTTTATAGATACATATGACCATTTATTAATATATTAAAGCTTTTATTTCGAACATATCTTCAGTATATATTTTATATAAATTCAAATAAATGAATAGTGTCAAAATTGACACTATTGTTATTTTATAAAAATAACATATTATAAAATTGTTTAAAAATCACAAAAATATTTCAAAATAAAAAATTTAAATTTATATGTTCTAAAATGTTATAAATTAAGAAATTATTGAAAATTAACAGAAAATAAGTAATTATTTGTTATAATTTAAAATTTAGAATTTTATTACCACAAATAAACTTAAATAGATTAACTAAGGATAAATCAAAATGATAAGGTTTAAACTAAGATCCAAACATGTCTAAATTTAATTTTTTGATACTATTACAACCCTATATCATCTAATCTTAGAATATGAGTCATTTTTGGAGGTTTTTACATGGGGTTAGATTTATTATAAATTAATATTTTTAAGAATTCCAAAGGTGCCCCTCTCCTCCCTTATAAGAGGGCACCTCCTCCCTCTCTTCCTCACACAAATTTGAGCCTTAAATTTCGGCCAACCCCTACCAAATTCTCCTCTCCACTTCCCTAGAAACATACTAAAGGTTCTGGTCTTCCTCAAAGACCGATTTTAGTGCCCTAAGAGGAGGTCTCAAAGAGGTGCTTCAAAGAAGAGGTAATTTCTGTTACCGATTCTTTCAACTTTATTTCTTCTTCCACTTCTTATTCTTAGGTTGTTTCGTTATGAAGTAATAACAGAAGTATCACTCATATAAGGATATGTTATTATCAGTATTAAACAACCCTATTTCACCATCTATCCATCCTACGGAAAACAAAATCACCGCGCGTGTGTACGTACGGAATACCGTCTACATGCCGTGGTGTAATCTGTTTTTCAACCAACACCTTACATGGATGGGTATTATGGTGTAAATAATAACAATACATAGTTATTATAACATCATAATGATTCTGATATATTGTATCATCCACTGCAATTCAATTCAATAATTATGGAAATGATATCATCGCTCGTGCGTACGTACGGACTACCGTCTCCACGACGCGATGAGATTCATTCTCCATGTTAACCATTTAAGAATGATTATAAAGTATATGTAAGCAATAATAATGAAATATATGACATTATAATTCTACTGTATTTATGTGTATATATATGTATGTCATCTACTTAATTCAACTCAATTCAATAAGGAAACAAAAACAGCGTTCATGCGTACGTACGGCCTACCGTCTCCATGAACGGTGTATTTCTTTCCATTTATCGATCCATTATATATATGTTTATTCTGAATATATATTATATATAAATAATGTTTTATATAATATAATTAATTAATAATGATCTAAGTAATCATATGAATAATTACAAGTTAAAACTCGAACGAAAAATGAGACGATTTTACCCAAAATGCTACTTTAACATGAATTTACAAAAGAACGGGTAATATAAAGTCATAAGTGAACCATATATGATATAATAACAATTAATATTATTCTTTAATAAGTCAATTACATTATTTAAATCATTATACAGGAGGTTCGGACACTTACGAAGCAAATCGGACCTATGGTAAGGGAATATATCACAATCACATTTTATCCAAGATTGTTTATACTTTGGTATTTACTGGGGTGTATTTTATCATCCACATCCATATTTCCTAGATATTTAATATTATTTCCATCCACCTACAATTGTTTAAATCCAATTTTACCCTTCGGTATGTTTTTAGTAAAAGATATGAAAGGAATCTTTTGTCATTTTTCATACGAGGTACTTTTTGACTTTTCCGACAAAAGTACGAGAAGAATATTTTTTTAACTTATACGGCAAGAATGGATTTTTAAAAAATTATTTCCAAGAAGATTACTTTACAAGTTTTCAAGTTTATTTTTAATCAACTTCTTTTATTTTAATGTTTTATGACATGTTAAGAAAGGAAAAATGTTTATGAAGAAGAAAGGATATTTTCCTCAAGAATGGAGTTCAAGTGTTTTATCAAAATAATTTTACATCTATGATAATAAAGGGTTCTATTTTTATCCCTATTATTACATTGATTTGATTATGTTGTGATGGAATTATTTTTATGAATTCCTTTATCTTATATGAATTGTTTTATGATGTCATGTTGTTTAAGAAACCCATTTTTATTACATGGGTTATGCAATGATGAATGATTTATGATTTTTTGGAACACATAAGAATGGTATCATTATGAGATGGGTGGGACCTATATCTCCCTCTAATGCATTTGGTAAATATTTTATATCTCATGAGATAGACATGGCTGGAATGGTAGGTTATACCGGTTCAGTGAAACATGACTGAAACGAGGGTGAATCGGTTCAGAAAGGGGCTTTTTCCACTAAGATAGTCTTGGCAATGAGTCTTGACTAACAAGAAATGATCCTATATGATAATGTGTGTATGCCACAAAGATTAATGTTTTAAGTTATGATTATTGTGATTAAATTTCACTGCCATGAGTTATCCCAGGTTATGAAATTATGATCTCTTTTACTGGTTAAGATTTCCAAAAGTTATGTGCTTATGTATATGATGCGATTGATATTTCTTTTGTTTACCCTTACTGAGAATTTGAGCTCACCCTTTTATGTTTTTTTCCCTAGGATATAAATAAAGGTTTTAGGTATAAAAAAAAGAAGATCTTTATGGGAGATGTTGAAGATCTTTCACCAGGATTAGAAGATTATATTCCAAGTTTCCAAAGACACTAAAAACTATTACGATCCTTATGTGTGTTTTTTTGTTATGTACTAAGTATTCCGCAAATGTAATTAAATTTCAATGTACGTCAGGCTTCAGGTCTCTACTGTTGGTATCAGAGAAAAGGTTTAGTCAACCTTTGGAAACTAGGATGTGAAAACGTTAGTGAGATCCCTATATATTTTTCTAAGGTATGTCAAGGGATGTCTCTAAGGATAAGTATACGTATAGGTTATAGTCCTTGAATTGCGCTAAATATATTAGAATTTATCCTAATATGTTATATATTAAGGTTAATCCCACTTTTATTATGTTGTTTTCCCCATCATGATTTTTGCATCTCACACTATTCTTTTTGGGTTTTAGAAAATGGCTGGAAACAAGATAATTCACGATAATGGAGGATATTATGGACAATGGAATGATATTCTTCATGAGAAATCAAATGAAATGGGATTTGGAAGTCCAAACATAATTATTATGCCGAATCAGCAATCTCATAATATGATCAATAAAGTGAAATTTGGTATGTTTCCTAACTCGTCTAATAAGAGAAAGATGGAGTTTCATGATGATCATAGAGGAAAGAAAGTTCAATTTCCCCTATGTAAATCATGTGGGAAGAGGCATAAATGATAATGTTTCAAAGGAACTGGAAGATGCTTTGGGTGTGGAAAAGAAGGACACAATGCCAGTAAGTGCAAAGGAAAAGGTTCTGTTAACAGCAAGGATGAGGATAATGGTATCGCTACGACATCAACAATGGTTAAATGTTTTAAATGTGGAATGTACGGGCATTATGCAAACCAATGCCCTAAGGGAAAGTCTAATGAAGAGAATCAGTATGGTCGTATGGGTAGTATTTATGTGGATGATGATGAAGAGACTACAAATGATATGTGAGATGAAAGAATTGTTGAACCTCGGTCAATGGTTTAAGAATGTAGTGGAATGATTACATGTTTATCATGTGTAATGTTGTATAAGTAATCTCATAAAGAGACATCTATGGATTGTTACATTTTTGTCTTTCCTTGAGTTTTGAAAGAGTATGATTAATGTTACCAGTATCCATGAAAGGTTATTCAGATATTTTTGTAATGTAGATGATATGTGCATAATGGAGGGATAAGGAGAAAATTAAATGTTTAAGATTATTCATGAGCTCATGACTGATATAAGAAGAAGGTTATATCATGGTTTGAGTATATAGAATTTTGAGGATTTTGGTATGTGGAAAGAGTTAACTTTTAATAGCACTCATGTTTTCAATAAGGTTCAATGGGTATTCAAGAGAGTACATGATTAAGGCCTTTGAATGTTTGGAATGTGACCAACAAGATATATCTTATGATATATGGGGATAAAAGATGGTATTAAATCTCTGAGAGTGGAATGTAATATAAGGGATAAGCCTAAATATTGGAATGGATTATGTTGTACATAAGTGAGTATTGTTTGTTTTTCGATATTATTGATGGGATGCGATAGTAATATAGTTTTAGAAAAAGGACAACCTGCAGGATGGGCGACAGCCCATCGCGTCGGACAAGGTTGTGGGAATCGAACCCACAACCGAAGTTAGAATGGCCTTTATCGCGTACCACTGGCCTACAGGAAGTCCCTGGTTAGTATAATCTAGTTTTATTTTATTAAGCGGTATGATATATGAAGTATACGTTCATTTTTGGAACTATATACGATTAATCTAACCATAAGATGGAATTATAACTTTTTCTAACCTTTTGTTTGAAAGAGATGGAATGACCCATCATTCTATCACACGACCTGCTAACACATGACGAATAACAAATTAAACTTCATTTCTTTAAGGGATAAGGTGGAAATTTTTCAATTCACGAACAACAGTGAGATTATACCAAAACCAAGTAAGTATTTCTTATAATTCAAAATTTTCAACTTTAGGGAAATGATATTGAAAACCAAAAATGTTGTCCTAGTGATCTTATATCTGATAAATCAGATGGTACCCTAGATCATCACAAATCAATAGCTTTGTGATTGTTGGTTTTTTCATAGCCATGTTCTCTACCACTCTCCATCAGAACTTGATGGTTAGATTTTTCTTCGATATCCATATTTTCACCTATGTTCTCCTATGTGGAAACCCAGTGATGAGTTAATTTGGGTAACCGTTACATTTCATACTTTATTTTTTAAAGCCATGTTTTGGTATTCCTTTTTACGATGTGGGTTTCTATTAAACAAACTTTCGAGTAGTAAACCATTTATAACCCCGACGAATTTCGAGGGCGAAATTCATTTTAAGGGGGGTAGAATGTAACACCCCGAGATTTTATGAAAAATATTATTTTAATTTCAGTAATGTCTTGTGTTTTATTCTACACCAAGATTACCTTGCGCTATACGCAACACCGTATTATCTTGCAGCATACGCAACACTATTCTTGGATCGTGTTACACACAATTTTGATAATAATTATTCTACGCAACATTGAGTATATATATATATATATATTAAATGTATAAATTAAATATTTTTGTATTATGTTATATGAAACAACGAAGGATTATTTCACAACACGCAACCCTGACTTGGCTTGCATTCCACGTAATCGTGACCTTCCTCGATAGCGTGTGTTGTACGCAATACCAGGTTTTAATAAACAACGATATATTATTATAATATTGTCATGCACTAGCCATTATGAACAGTATTAACTAAATTTTGAATTTTATAACATTATTATTAATCTTACACATTTTCTAGAACATGGTATAAGAAAAAAATAAATTTTTCGGGTAAAATAAGTATTTTTCAAAAAATGCAGTTTTGTCGCCTTTTGATGGCACACCCACTTTAAATCTAGTTTTTGACATGTTTATATGTTAAATGTGACAAAATAAAATTCTTCTTTTGAATCAGGATATAAAAAATTACATTAGATAATGTTTTGATATTTTCCTGATAACTTTCATATTTTAATGAATAGTAAAAACACGCTATATTTTAATTAAAAACAACTTTTTTCATCGTAATATCTTATGTGGTTAAATTATAATATTTAATGGTTTTAAAGTATAAATAGAATATATTTTTACCATTTAATATAATGAATGTCATTTGCATTGATTTTACCTTGAATTTGTAGGTTAAATCTATTCAATCTTTTGCAATGTTTTAAACAAAAACCCGTTTTTATTTGACAACGAGATTAATTTTAATTTAATTTCTGCAACTTCTGTGTATTGAATTTTAAAAAATGGATTCCATATTTTGAATCAGTGGGTCCAAATTATGTTAATATGCTACTTTTTATTTTTTGGAATTATGAATTGTAACTACGGTAAATTTTATTTACCATAGTTAAAGGTAAATCAGGTAATTAAGGGTAAATATAATATTATAAAATTACCCTAACACATGCCAAAATTCTATTTGATGGCTAAAAGTAAACCCATATCAACTAAGGGTCGGATTATATTCATTTTATGGACTTTTTACCATGAAAATAATTTAATTATTATTAAAACCAAAGAAATTGACAACATGTCACTTTCTTAAATCTTATAAGTATAATAATTTTAACTAAGTGATAAACATCATAAAACTTCGAACATGAATATTCTACAGAAAGCTAACAATATTATCTACATCATGAGAATTTATCTAGAATTTTTTGGGATAAAATAATTATCATTAATTGTGACACAATAGTGATGCAGAAATTATTTATCTAGTGAAAAATTAACAATATAGTTTTTCTTAAACTAATTGTGACAATTAAAGGCACAAAAACCTGACCAAAACTAATTGGTCATTTAAATTTAAACTATAATCATCCAACCGTCGAATATTTGACCATTTGAAGTCTTATACAAGCAATTATGACACTTATATTATTTTATTTTAAAAGATTCCAAAGTTGTCACCTTCATAATTTAATAAATATAACAATTTAAATATTGTGATTTGAAGATGATAAATTGGAGTAAAAGTAATATTGTGAAAGGTAATATATGTATCTTCATCATAGGATTTTTTTTAAATTTTTATGAAAAAATAAGTATATTAAATAATTATACAAAAAATGATGTAGTAATTATTTTATTAAGAGATAAACCAAATAAATGGTTTTAAAAATAATAAAATAAATATTATATGAACTATTTAATGTGATCCACTAATTTTATAGATACATATGACCTTTTATTAATATATTAAAGCTTTTAGTTCGAACATATCTTCTGTATATGTTTTTATTTAAATTCAAATAAATGAATAGTGTTAAAATTGACACTATTGTTATTTTATAAAAAAAACATATTATAAAATTGTTTAAAAATCACAAAAATATTTAAAAATTATAAATTTAAATTTATATGGTCTATAATGTTATAAATTAAACACTTATGGAAAATTCACAACAAATAAGTAATTATTTTTTATAATTTAAAATTTAGAATTTTATTACCACAAATAAACTTAAATAGATTAAATAAGGATAAATCAAAATAATGAGGTTTAAAATAAGATCCAAACATGTCTAAATTTTATTGGTTGATGATATTACAACCCTATATCATCTAATCTTCAAATATGAGTCATTTTTGGAAGTTTTTAAGTGGTGTTAGATTTATTATAAATTAATAGTTTTGAGAATTCCAAAGGTGCCCCTCTCCTCCCTTATAAAAGGGCACCTCCTCCCTCTCTTCCTCACACATATTTGAGCCTTCAAGCTCGGACAACCCCTGAAAAATTCTCCTCTCCACTTCCCTAGAAACATCTTATAGGTTCTGGTCTTCTTCAAAGACCAATTTTAGTGCCCTAAGAGGATGTCTTAAAGAAGTGCTTCAAAGAAGAGGTAATTTCTGTTACCGATTCTTTCAACTTTATTTCTTCTTCCAATTCTTCTTCTTAGGTTGTTTCATTATGAAGTAATAACATAATTATCACTCATATACTGACATGTTATTATAATTATGAAACAACCCTATTTCACCATCTATCCATCCTATGGAAAACAAAATCACCGCGCATGCGTACGTACGGAATACCATCTCCACGCCGTGGTGTAATCTGTTTTTCCACCAACACCATACATGGATGGGTATTATGGTGTAAAGAATAACAATACACAGTTATTATAACATCATAATTATTCTGATATATTGTATCATCCACTCCAATTCAATTCAATAATTATGGAAATGATATCATCGCTCGTGTGTACGTACGGACTACCGTCTCCACGACGCGATGAGATTCATTCTCCATGTTAACCATTTAAGAATGATTATAAAGTATATATAAGCAATAATAATGAAATATATGACATTATAATGCATCTTTATTTATGTGTATATATATGTATGTCATCTACTTAATTCCACTCAATTCGATAAGGAAATGAAAACAATGTTCATGCGTACGTACGACCTACTGTCTCCATGAACGGTGTATTTCTTTCCATTTATCAATCCATTATATATATGTATATTCTGAATATATATTATATATAAATCATGTTTTATATTCTATAATTAAGTAATAATTATCTATGTAATCATATGAATAATTACAAGTTAAAACACAAACGACAAATGAGACGATTTTACCCAAAACGCTACATTAACATTAATTTACAAAAGCACGGGTAATATAAAGTCATAAGTAAACCATAGATGATATAATAAATGAATATGATTCTGTAATAAGTCAATGACATTATTTAAATCATTATATAGGAGGTTCAGACACTTACGAAGCAAATCGGACCTACGGTAAGGGAATATATCACAATCTCATTTTATCTGAGATTGTTTATACTTTGGTATTTACTGGGGTGTATTTTATCATCCACATCCATGTTTCATCGATATGTAACATTCTTTCCATCCACCTAAAATTGTTTAAATCCAATTTTACCCTTCGGTATGTTTTTAGTAAAAGATATTAAAGGAATCTTTTGACGTTTTTTATACGAGGTACTTTTTGACTTTTCTGACAAAAGTACGATAAGAATGTTTTTTTAACTTATACGACATGAATGGATTTTTAAAACATTATTTCGAAGAATCTTCCTTTACAAGTTTTCATGTTTATTTTTAATCAACTTCTTTTAGTTTAAAGTTTTATGACATGTTAAGAAACGAAAAAAATTTTTGAAGAAGAAAGGATATTTTCCTCAAGAATGGAGTTCAAGTGTTTTATCAAAATTATTTTCCATCTAAGATATTAAAGGGTTCTGTTTTAATCCCTATTATTACATTGATTTAATTATGTTGTGATGGAATTATTTTTATGATTTCCTTTATCTTATATGAATTGTTTTATGATATCATGTTGTTTAAGAATCCCATTTTTATTACATGTGTTATGCAATGATGAATGATTTATGACTTTGTGGCACACATAAGAATGGTATCATTATGAGATGGGTGGGACCTATATCTCTCTCCAATTCATTGGGTAATGATATTATATCTCATGAGATAGACATGGCGGGAATGGTAGGTTATACCGGTTCAGTGAAAAAGGACTGAATCGAGGGTGACTCGGTTCAGAAAGGGACTTTGTCCACTAAGATAGTCTTGGCGATGAGTCTTGACTAACAAAAATGATTCTCTATGATTATGTGTGTATGCCACAAAGTTTAATGTTTTATGTTATGATTATTGTGATTACATTTCACTGCCTTGAGTTATCCCAGGTTATGAAATTATGATCTCTTTTACAGGTTAAGATTTCCAAAAGTTATGTGCTTATGTATATGATGTGATTGATATTTCTTTTGTTTACCCTTACTGAGCATTTGAGCTCACCCTTTTATGTTTTCTTTTCCCTAGGATATAAAGAAAGGTTTTAGGTATAAAAAAAGAAGATTATTATGAGAGATGTTGAAGATCTTTCACCAGGATTAGAAGATTATATTCCGAGTTTCCAAAAACACTAAACTATTACGATCCTTGTGTGTGTGTTTTTGTTATGTACTAAGTATTCCGCAAATGTAATGTAATGTCAATGTACGTCTGGCTTCGTGTCTCTACATTTATTATAATCTTATATGTATAAAATTTTACTCAACTTTGTAATGTCTTTCACCAACCTTCTAGGCACATTTGCGAATGTGAATAAAATGTAATTTTACAACTTCTGTGAATTAAGTTTCAAAAATTTCAGTGACATGGATGATATCAGTAAGTAAAATGTTGTTCAATATGGTGAATTGAATTTCTGGTGAAATGTAACTTTTGAATTTTATGTACCAGGATTAAAATTAAATAGTGTAATTAAAGTTAAAAATGATATTATAATTACCCTAAAACATGTATTAATTCCATTGGATAAGTGTATTTTGAAAAAAAATAAACATTAGGAATAAAATAATATCCAATTTGATCTACATGGATTTAATTATGTCATTTATTATTATTTTTATTAAGGAAGAGTTAAAAGTGTTAAATTCAATTATTAATAAATAAAACATTTTTAATATATGGTTATACATAAGAAACTTTTGAATATAAGTATTCATTAGAAATATAAATAGATTTTCTACATCACAGTATCTTATTTTTGTTTTCTAGTTAATATATAATTAAATTTATTTATGATGCTCTGATGATACCATAATTACATTATTAATAAATGATTAAAATAATTGATATTATACATATCAAAATAAATGTAAATTGTGACTTTTGATGACATCCACGAATTTTATAGGTTAATATGACATTTTAGGGATGATTTAATTTATTTTTTACAAGTAATAATGTTTTATGACATTCACAAATAAGAAATAATAAATAGTGTCAAAATTGAAATAGACGAGTTTTCATATAAAATACTATTTTATTAGATGATATAATATTACTAATAATATAATGTCCAAAAAAAGACTTATATTACAATATATATAATTAATTACATATTTTAGGTTCTCTTGTCATTTTTTTGTAATTTTATTAAACATGTAATATAAAAATACAAGAAGACATGGTAAAAGTCAAACTATTTAACTAATAATTAAATAAAAAAGATGTGGATAATATGGTGACCTAAACATGTCTAAAACCAGATGATTTATAATTTTTAGTCCCATACCAACCTTATTTTAAAAATAAATCAATTTTATCCATTAAAACCGCAATATTATTTTATAATAAAATAATATTTCATGGTTTTCATAAAGTGACTTTCACCTCTCATATACAAGGGTATGTTCCCTTCCATCCAATTCACACGTCCAAAGATGTTTGGCTCGGCCAAACCCTACTCAAATTTCCTCTAAACTACCCTCACTTAATCCTATAGGCCTTACATTGATCAGAAAGCCTACCTATAGAGCCCTTATTTCAAATAAAAAGGAATAATCTGAAAAAGAGCTAATTAATTCTTAACCACTTTCAAAGTCCTCTTTTTCTTCCACTTCATCTATTGTTGTTGTTTCCAAAAAAATAGTCATTCCAGTTCCTTATACATATTTTAATTTTTTTTATAAATATGTTACAACCATATTAATTATTCAATCCATCCTATAAATGACAAAGGCACCATACATGCGTATGTACGGCTTACCGTATCCACTTTGTGGTGTAGTTTGTTATTCAACACTTCATTTTTTGGATGGGTATAATAATGAGTTAAATTGATGAACATGATAAATATAACATGTTAATGATTATTTATATATAATATATCATCCAAAAACATATTATATTAATAATAATAGAATATTATTGTCACTCGTGCGTACGTACGGCTTACCGTCTCCATGACGCGATAAGATTTTGTTCCCCATAAAACCATTCAAGAATAATTTCCTTTTTGTGATTAAATATAATTTATAATAACTTAATATAATTCTATATATGAATAAAATAAATCATATCCATAATAATCATGACTTATGTATCAAAATATAAAAATAAAAAGGTATCAGTTAATACCCGAAACAATGATACAACTAAAATATTATTAAAAAAGCAATATTAGAGGAGCATATATGGTATAATATTTATGTAAGTGGTTCTTGTATAATTTAATAACCATTATTTATGAATTATATAGGACGTTAACATACCCTCGGCTAAGGAAAAGTACACGTTAACGGTTAATTTTACAATCTATTTATTACTTGAGGTTGTTTTTATATAAGTATCTACCAGGACATATTTATCATCCACATTCGTGTTTCTTACAAATGTATTTCAAAACATTTTAACTAATTTCTAGACTATAGGTTAATGTAATTTATACCCTTTATTGAAATATTATAATTTTATTTAAAGGAACCCTTCTGTCATTTTTCGATCAAGGTACTTTATGACATTTTGAAAAAATTGCGGAAAGAATGTTTTTTTACCTTATATGGCATGTGCAGCTATTTTCTACCATTATAACACCTTCCAAGATTCCCTTACATGATTTTAATAATATTTTATAAATCAATGTTTTCTTTACTTTTGAATTATTTTAACTTATAATGAGTTATTTCAATCAAATAATTTTTCGATTGATTTCATATATGTCAAAATCCTTTGTTGGGTTTTATGCTTGTTTAAAGTTGATTTATTGTGATAAACTATTCTATATTGTATTGAGGGTTTTGTGATATGTTTGAAATTGGATGTATTATTTTTATACCATTCATGGTTTATGGTTAAAGTATTAACATTTCTTATGATAGTTTTAAAATGAATGTGTGTGTTATTTTTCAACATTTTCATATGGGGAATGCATTGGATCTAGTAAGTGATGGGTGGATCCCGCTATAGCTCCTCGATGCATCGGTAGGACCAGTGTGAAAAACTAGTGTCATGGTAAAAGGAATTGAAAAAATCATTATTTTCAATCATGGAACAAGGCCTTGACTCTATGGTTATGATGACCGACATTATTTATTATATCATTATGAAATTAGATATTGATATTACATGTGATTATTCGACTAGTATAATTTTTATATGAATATGTAAATGGAATTATTTCATTTATATTTTCCATATTATGTTTATGTTTATGATTAAAAGTGTTTTTTAGACTTATACATTTCTTTAAATGTTTATTCTTATTTATGATAGTTCATGCTATATTCTTATCCTTATTGAGTATCTGATCTCCCTCCTTTCCTATGTATTCATTTCCCAAGATGTGAATTAGTGTATTATGATTGACCTGCAGGGATAGGCTAAGCGATATAAGTGTGTTCAAAGGGGACACAATGTTGTTGTTCTTTATTTCATGATGTAATTTCAAGCTTATATTTGCATCTAGTACTTCCAAGGCTACAAAACTAATCGGTCTTTTGAGACATTATCTCTTGTGATAATTCCAATGTTATGTAATAATGCACTGACTTTGGGTAGCTAGGGTCGGGGCGTTATAGTCGTATGGGATCTAAGGATTGCACATCCGACGACATCAGCTAATGGATGGTACTAGAGCCTAAAGGGAGAGGGATATAGGGGGTTGAATGTGGTTGTCTCCTCTCTTGATTTCATATAATGGATTGTCACATTTGGTTATCTATATGAATAAGTCACAAGTTGAGGAACAAAATGGAAAAAGTGACACCTCATATAATAAGGATCAGGGGATTACCTCAGGGGGGTGCCCTGGTATTGGTTTCAGGAGAGAGGGGAATGATCAAAATTGAAACTCATCAAAGGGAATGGCCATAGGTTTCTCTCAATTCCCATAATTGTGAGGTTCACATGAGAATTAAAATGCTGGAACCCTCATTACCATGAGAATATAAACATGGGGACATTATGAGGATCCAATTTTCTATAGATATGACCCACATGACTCTACATACAATGGGTGTGTAAACATGAAAGGACATCATGATATGTCTCATTATTTAATCACATATGTCAGCTGAATTATGAATGGGGATTGTCTTGATTCCATTGTAATGATTCATGGAGCGGTCAAAATGGGTGTGGATTACACGAAAAAAGATGAATGTTGGAGCTAGAGGGTAGAATTACCTAGGATTCTCCATTCCATGTAGAGTTTTCTCCTGCGCGGTGGGTTTCCCTGTGTATTTAATATTAATATGCGGGAAACATTGTGACCCAAGTACAATCGTGGAATACAGACCTAGGTTTGTCTGACATAGAATTTATCTATATGGGGACATGATCTGTCCATGTAGCGTTTTCCTATATAGGGTTGATTTCTATTCACATAGCATATGGCTATGTGTGCAAGGGTTCCACACACATAGCATTTTTTATTAGGGATTCCTATTAACAAAGGGGCCATTCATTTTTTTCCTTAGGGATTTACATTCACATAGGTTTTTGAGATCATGGACAACTAAATGAGTTTTTAATTCCTTGTTAATGCTATGTGGTAGGACATACCTTATGGGAATCATTGAAGGAATAAATATTTTTGTGGTGCCTCATTTTGGAATTCTTCAGTCTATTTCCTCCAAGTGCCTCTCTACTTCTATGGGACGATGCTAATTTTGGATTCCCTTGGGTTCTATATATACAGAATAGTTTAACTATATAAACAAATAGACTATCATCCACAATGGTCCATGAAAATTAATTTTAGGGATCCCATGAAGGATATAATTAGTAGGTGTTTACATTGTAGGAACCATAATCCCCACTTATACTCCCAAAATACCTTGTTCCATTAGTGGTAGCCAATGGCAGCACCTCTCTCCATGATCGATTTAGTTTGTTAGAAATTTTTTTGGAGTGGAAGTCACCACCTCTTCCTGAAAGAATTTAATTTATTTTCAGTAACTACTTGATGCACCCTTTCTATGAACTATTTCCATTTGTTTGTGCTTATTATAGTGGCGAAACACCATGTAGAGTGGTGGTCCATGAAGCAGTTCTTCTTCACAATTGCACCCCTTTTATCATTCATTCAATAGTCACCCTATATTTACTTTTAATCATTTTCCAAATTTATCAAAGAATCACAATATTTTTTTGATGATTTCAGTACACAACACTATCTTAATAAACTACTATGATACATGTACATTGAAAATTAATCATATCTCTAGGTGGAGGTGGTACTACATAATTAACCATGACATATACATTCATTTCCTATTTTAAGGAAAAAAAAATTCTTACAAAATAATTATAATGGAAACTATGTGTAGTGAAAATAATTCATTCATCTTAATTTAGGGGTCAAATGGATTTATAATAATTTTAAGAAGAAATAAACATTGAAAGAGTTAGGTAGCATGATTACCTCTTCTTCGAGAGACATCCCATTTCATACAAATTAATCATTATTAGGATGATCATAGTGTCATAAAATGAGATAATAAACTAAGGTAAATAATATAATAGGGTTTTTGGGAATGTATCGGTTAATAATTATTTCTCAATTTTTTGTATAATGGAGGTGAAGATGTGTCCTTTTATAATCATGAAAGGGTCATACATGGAATTTCATAAAATAACAAAAATATATAGTTATAAATTATTATTATAGTGGAACAAAATGGAAAATATATATAATTTATGATATTATATGGTATAAATATTTAATATACATAAGATTTTAACATTTTTATGTTGTATTTGTACCCTTATATCTTATATTAACCCTGTGCCATTAAACCTGTTTTAAACGTATCTATGGTAACAATTTTTTAACTATTAATTATGACCAAATAATAATTTAAACATATTACATTATTTCATTTATAATTATTCAAAATATATAATAAAATTTACCAAAATAAATTACTATTATTTGTACAAATTCATTCTAAACTAAGTGTAAAAAATGCACTGAAAACTGTTTAGAAAAAGCTGTATTTTGTCGCATAAAAATATATTTATCTTTATTCCATTTCATGTAAAAACATTTTGATGAATTTTAAAATATATGACTCAATATATTATAGAAAAAATTAATTATAATCATTTATTAAAGGATATTAATTTAATTTATTAATTTAAAAATAATAATTTCACAAGTATATAGTTTTTTTCAAAAAAATATAATTTTACTATGAAATGATTCAATTTTTATTTATAAACAATTGATACCTAACGAATTAATAGAATACAAATGAAAACAATAAATTTTCATAAATTCTCAATTCTTATTCATACCTACCAATACAATGATTAGTTTATAACTATCGCATTATATAATAAGACTTCAATAACATTTCAAAGTTCATTTAAACTAAATGATGTGTGTAAAGTAATATATCAAAGTTATAAAACTTATTTCAAGAAAATTTTACCATAAACTATTATGGTGTTACTTTATACCCACATATAATAATTCTTCCATTGAAATTATATCACTATGATTCAAACTATTGATGATACTTGTAACACCCCAAGCTTCCACGGTACGCTTCTCTTTGAATAATATAGTAGCGTGTGTTGTACGCAACTTCGATTTCTAACACACACCACAACTAGTCAAACTAGCCATTATGAATAGTAATTCCCACTTTTTGAAATTTTATAAATTTTATCTTTCTAATTTGACTTCATTTTTGGATTCATAATTTTGAAGTTAGCTAAGGGTGAATTTTTGGTATTTTTCTGAAAAAAATAAATTTTTGATGAATAGTGAAAAACACTGAGTTATAGTTTAAATGCGATTTTTTATTTAAATAATTATTTAATTTCTTTAAATTTAATTTAGGTAAAAATAGATACATAATACCTATATATGTTGAATGTAATTCATTGGGGTCTGTTTATAATAAGTTTACATATATAAAATTGTTTTTGAACTTTTTACTTTCTTTTACCCACCTCCTAGGAGAATTCGCAAATTCAATGAAAACATAATTTTACCGCTTCTGTGAGTGGAATTTTGAAAATATGAGAGAAACAATTAATATGAAGGTGTAAAATCTATTTCAATAAGACAAAAATAATTTTTTATGAATCATTGCTTTTTCTTTTATTTACAATTGTTAAAAGTAAATAGGACAGTTAAGGGAAAAAATGATATTATTATTCCCCTAACACATGTCCTAATTATATTGGCTAAGTATCATTCGTCCAGAAAAAACCTTAGGAATAAAATATGAACCTCTTTGGTCCACATGGATTAGATTAGGACATTTATTATAATTTTATTCCAAGAATAGTTAAAAGAGTTAAAATCAATGTTCAATAACTACAACATTTTTAATATAGGGTTATACATAGGATAAATTCAATTATAAATATTAATTATAAAGATAAAATGATTTTTTAAATAATTATATTTTATTTATAATATTTAGTCATTAAATAATTTAATTTATTTATGACACAATGGTGATGGTGTAATTACAGAATTAATGAAATATTTAAATAATTGATATTTGAAATATCAAAATAAATGTAATTTATGTAATTTTATAAATTACAATAATTTTATAAGTTAATATAACATTTTGGGCTTGTTTAGATTATTTTTTTGAGGTAATAATGCTATTATGAATTTAGAAAAAACAAAATACCAAATAGTGTCAAAATTGACATAAAGGAGTATTTAAAACATATACTATATTATTTATTGATATTTTATTCCTAAAAATATATTGTTCGGAAAAAAGACATATATATGGTTATATATATTCATAATGAACCACTGGGGGTTATCTAGGCTTATTATAGTATGTTTATTAACAATATAATATAAAAATACAAAGAGACATGGTAAATGTCAAACAATTTAACTAAGAGTTAAATATAAATGATAAGGACAATATTTTGAAAAAACCGTGTATAAAATCTATTGGTTGAGTGGATTTATACCCATCCCCGCCTTATCCTCGAAATAAGTCTCTTTTCAGCCATTATAAACCAAATATGAATTTATTATAAAATAATATTTTAAGTTTTTCCTAAGGTGCCCCTCACCCATCTTATAAAAGGTAACTCCCCCTTCTCTCAAATTCATACCTTCAATGCATTTTGGTTCAGCCAATCAAAACTAAAATAACCTCTAAAAATCCTTCACTTCAACCTATAGGCCTTAGATTGATCAGAAAGCCAACCTATGGAGAATTTTTTATAAAATCAAAAGGAAGAACCTGAAAAAGAGGTAATGATTTCACCTGCCTCTTTCAAGTTCCTTTCTTCTTCCACTTCTTACTTATTTTTTATTTCCATTCTAAAATAATAACTCCAGTATCTTCAATATACTGGGATGTTATTATAAATATGGTTCATCCATACTCAGTATTATATCCATCCCTTGGATGACATGTCACCATACGTGCGTATGTACGACTTTCCGTCTCAACATCCTGGTGTAATTGTTATTCAATACATTAGTCTTTGTATGGGTATAATAATGATGTATAATTCATGTAAATATTAAATATTACATGATAATGATTCTGTATATATGATACACCATCCAATTATAAATTATTTTAATATCAAATTAATGATATTTTCAATCGTGCGTATGTACGGACTACCGACTCCACAAACGTGATTAGATTCATTCCCTATCATATACATTCAATTTTAATTCTAATTTGACAGTTAAAAATAATTTTTAAGTACATGATATCATTCTGGATATGAATAAGATACAACCTATCCATAAAGAACAGGGCTTATGTAACAAAACATATAAAAGAAAACGAGTAAGTTATCACCCGAAACGACGATAATACTAAGATATTATTAACAAACCAATGATTAAAGATCATATAAGATATGATATTAATGTATATGATTCTTGTATATATTTTTCCATGGAGGCTTGACAATGTATTCGGTCCTTGTTGCGGAGCACTGTCGATGAAGTCATCACCATCGATCATCCTCCTTTGAAGGCTCTGGTGCAGATTTGCTTCTTGTTTGTTGTGTGCTTTGTGTTGTTTGTGTTTCTTTGGACTGGTCGAACTCATGTCTACAATGGTGGATTCCATTGGACACGTTGCATTCTCTTGTTTTTTTCGGCTGTTATGGCTTGTGTCTGCAATGGCGGATCCCCTTTGATACACTGTATCGGTTTTTTTCTGTTGTTCGGTTCTCACATAACCAAAACGTTTTCTTAAAAATAATATAATTGAATTTTCAGTCAGTATGATTCTTTTATAATTTATAAAAATTATTTCACCATTATACTTGAGGTTAACATTCACTAGACCAAAGATAATTACAACGTAAGAGTTTATTTTACAATCTCTTCATTATCTAAGGGGACCTCTTTGTCATCCAGATCCATGTTTCATAAAAATGTATTTCAAATCATTTTTAATATTTACGAGAATATTGGTTAAATTCATTTATAACCTTTTTTGACTTTTCATAAAAACATTTGAAAGTAATATTTCTGTCGTTTTCCAAAGAAGTCCCTTTTTAACCGTTTCGACAAAATTAAGATAAGATTGTCTTTTTTTAACTTATATGGAGGGTATGGCTATTTTCTGCAGTTATAAAAACGTTGAAGCTTCCCTTACAAGATTATAAGATTTATTTCAATGTAAATTTTTTCTTTTATAATTCTGGGACTTTTAAATGATTTCAAAAAAATCGATATTTTTCTCAAATAGTTTTTATTTCATCTATTTCAATATCCTTTGATGGATTTTATGATTATTTGAAGTTGATTTATTATGATACAAAATTTCCATATTTTATTGAAGGTTTTGTGATCTGTTTGATTGTGGATGTGTTATTTTTATACCATTCATGGTTTATGGAGAATGTATTGAAATTGTGTATGCTATTTTTAATACGAATATCTATGTTATGGTTAAAAATATTTATATTAGGAATGCATTGGACTTAATAAGTGATGGGTGGAGCCCGCTATATCTCCTCGATGCATCGGTAGGTCTCATAAGACAAACTACTATCTTGGAACAAGGCTTGAAAAAATCTTATTTGTAGTCTTGGAACAAGTCCTTGACTATGTGGTTATGATTGTCGGGCATTAGGCATTCCATCATTATGAAACTGGTTATTGATATTTCCTGTGATTATTCGATAAGTAGAATATCCATGTGAATATGTTAATGGAATTATTTAATGTAATTTCTACAATATTATATGGATGTTCATGTTTTAAAGGCTTTCAGTTTAGTTATACATTTCCTTAAATGTTTATGGTTATTTATGAATGTTTCTGATATATTGTTATCCTTACTTGGAATATGAGCTCACAACTTTCCATGTTTAATTTTTCCAAGGATGTGAAGAAGTATTTTATAAATGACCTACAGTGATAGTATGAGGGGATATGAGTGTGGTCATTGGAGACAATATATTGATGTAGTTTTTTCATTTTATGATGTAATGTAAACTTTATGAATGTATCTAGTGATTCTGAGGCTACTAATTTAATTGGCCTTTCGAGACACGATCTTTTGTGATCATACCAATGTTATGTAATAATGCACTGACTCTGGGTAACTAGGGTCGGGGCCTTACAGTTTTTATCAGAGGAAGTTTAGTACTAACCATGGAATCTTGATTTAGATAAACTCTGATTAGAGTCCAGGGACATAAGATGGAATTTGAGGATTAGTATAGGATAACTTCTTAGTATTTTGGTATTTTAGAGATATTGTGAGTTTTCCGAGCAATACATCCCTATCTGGATACGAGAAGGTAGAGGTTGATCTGGCATAGATGTACCTAGGGGTAAAACCCGAAAACACCGCTTTGAGCTAGACACAAACGGGAACTGGTGCACGACAATGGGCCTTGTTGTACTCTTAGTTACGACACTCCTAGGGGATATGCTTCGGATAATTCACATTTTCTTTAAAAACCATTATGAAGGGTTTATGAGTATATACTTCTCAAAGAAAACATTTTTTTATTATTGATTATATCCACAAACTATTCAATTCATGTTAAGTGTTTTATAAGTTTGGATTTATGTATTCCAATTCATAAACTAATATAGTATATGTAATTGTTTAGAAATGGCGCCTAATGGAAGAAATGGAAACCGTATCAATGAACTCACTCCATGTAAGAATTTACCTCCTACTCAAGATAATTATAGTAGAGCTGTTGATGCAACTGGTGCTGATCATCTAATCATCATACTAGGACAACTCTCCTAGGTTATGAATAATAACCTTACCCGTATGGAGCACCCAGATCCACAGCGTAGAGGATCAATGTTAGAATGCTTCCTGAGGAAACAACCACCAACATTCTATGAGTGTAAAAATACATTGGTATCTGAGCAATTGATAAGTTATTTATAGAAAATACTCCGAGCCTTGGGTAGTAGATAAAAGGAAAAAAAAGTCAAGGAAGTCTACCACCTCACTGGAGATTCGGATCAATGGTGGTCATTTATTCAAAACAAAAATGAATATGATGAAGTATCAAATATGGAGTGGAGGGAGTTTAAAGAAATTTTTTGAGAAAAATACATTCCTCGTTACCATCGAGGGGATATGGAAAGACAATTTTTGAGTGTGATGAAAAAAGAGGATGAGAATGTTGAAAAGTATGAGTCTATCTTTACATGGTTAGTAAGGCATTCTGCGGATTATATACCTAACCCAAGAATTAGGAATGATTATTTAATTGATGAGTTAAAACTATTTCTCTATCGAGCATTAGTCTCAGAATCCTTTTCTTTGTACGAAGATTAGCCTCATGTGCTATCAATATAGAAAAGGAATTCTCTATGTCTAATAACATTAACGAAAAGCAAGAGAAGAAGAGATCTTCTGATCACACTGGGAATGGAAATAAGGGGAATAAGGGAAAAGTTAAATATACATCGTGTAGTAAATGTGGGAAAAAACACCATGGTACTTGCTTGAAGGGACTGAGATTCTGTTTCAAGTGTGGTGAAAAGGGCCACCATGATCGTGATTGCAAGGGGAATAAAAAAGCTACTGATGTTCAATCATACAATTCCATTGATATGGGATGTTATTCAAGTGAATGTCCTAAGCGTTAGGGGAACTTACCATAGAAAATGCCAAGGTATCAAGGACACGCTTATGATATCACTACTGCTGTTGTTGAAGCTCCGAAAGATGTGGTGGCAAGTAATATTATGGCTTTCTCAAATTTATAAAATTATTTATTTGATTATGGATCATCACATTGTTTCATATCTTCCCAGATTTCTATGAAAATTATATATTTGCAATTTTATTTAATAAGGGATTTAACAGTCAAAACTCCGAAGGAAAGTATCATCACTACAATGTTTTGTGAATCAGTTCCCTTTAGAGTATATATATGTTATTTATCTGTTGATCTCATCATCATACATATGATTAAGTTTCATATAATCCTTGGTATGAATTGGATTTCAGAAACTGCTGCGAAGATATATTGTAGGAATAAGGAGGTTACAATTTTTGAAGATGATGATAAAGAACATGTCATCTTTAGAGAAAAATCGTCACCACCTAATTCTTATCTAGATACACCCATATAGCTCAACTAAATTAAATTATTAGAGAGTAATAGAATGAAATGATTATGGGTGAGGAAATGGATGTTCAAATAGATGATGTAACTATTTTGAATGAAAATGTTGATGTGTTTTCTAAAGATTTACATTGACATCCTCCAGAATGAGAAATTAGGTTTTCCATTGATTTAATTCCTGGTTCAAGGATCATATCGAAGACCCCTTATAAAATTTCCACTGTGGAATTAGTTGAACTAAAGAAACAACTAGAGGAATTGAGTAATAAGGGATTTATTCTCCCTAGTTTTTCTACTGGGGGCTCCCCTATCCTTATTGTTAAGAAGAAAGATGGATCTATGAGGTTATGTTTCAACTACAGGGAGATCACTTCTATAACAATAAAGAAAAATTATCCCTTACCTCATATTTATGATTAATTTGAACAACTGAATTTAGATCAATACATTTCAATGATTGACCATTGATCTGGATACCATCAGTTGTTTGTGAAGAAGGAATACATTCTGAAGACAACATTTCAATCTAGGTACGGGCATTACGAGTTTACAGTAATGCATTTTGGATTGACTAATTCATCCTCTGACTTGATGGATCTAATGAACAATGTTTTCAAAAAATATCTCGATGATTTCATTGTGGTATTTATTGATGATATATTAGTATACTCCAAAAGCTACAAAGATCCTGAAAGTCACATGCGCATTATCCTGAAAACACTGAGAAGACATGAATTATATGGGATACTTAGCAAGTGTGAATTTTGGCTTCAGGAGATTTCTTTTCTTGGGAATATTGTATATAAGGATGGAATCACTATTGATCCTTATTTGAAAAGAGTAATCCATGATTGTCCAGCACCAATGAGTATAATTGAGGTACACAGTTTTATTTGTTTAGCAGGTTATTATCAACGTTTCATCCAGAATTTTCCCTGATTGGCTATCAAATTAACGAAGCTCACACGTAATGGGGTTAAATTTGTTTGGAAAAAATAGTGTGAAGAATGTTTCGTAGAATTGAAGATATGATTAGTCAATAATCTTATATAGACTATACCGTCAAGGAATGATGGGTTTATTTTTTATAGAGATGATTCAATGGAAGGACATGGTTGTGTCCTTATGAAAAATGACATGGTTATTGCATATGTATCATGATGGCTGAAAATTCGTGAGAAAAACTGCCCTACTAATGATCTTGAGTAACATGTTGTAATAATTTCTTTGAAGATTTGGAGACACTGTCTCTATGGTGAAAAATGTGAGATTTATACCGATCACAAGAGTTTGAAATATATTTTCTCACAGAAAGAACTCAACATGAGTAAAAGGAGATGGCATGAACTACTCAAGGATTATGATTTCACGATACACTACCACCCGAGGAAGCCAAATAAGGTGGCATGTTCTTTGAGTAGAAAGGATCATGGAGTTTTGAACAGGATGAGAATTGAAAGGGATCCTATTTTCATGTATCTAGTAAAGATGGAAATCAGAATAACCATGGAATGTGAAACATAGATACTTTTTCAAATGGGTTCAAAACCATATTTACAAGAAATGATAAAGAGTTATCAGACTGATGATGAAGAGTTTCAAATGAATATTGGAGCTGTGAATGATGGGAGATTGAGTGACTTTGTGTATGAAGATGGATTTTATAAATTTGGAAATAGACTTTGTGTTCCTGATATACCTGATTTGAAAGGGGAATTCTTAGATGATTCTTATAGCTCTAATTTCTCTATACACCCTGAGAGAACCAAAATGTATAGAGATTTGAGGGAACATTTTTTGTGGAACAACATGAAGAGGGAGATTGCTAATTTTGTGTCAAGATGTTTGGTTTGTGAACAAGTGAAAGCTGGTAGGAAACAGCCTGGAGGAGTCAAGAAACCTCTTCCCATACCTGAGTTGAAATGGGATAATATCATGATGGACTTTGTCATGGGACTACCAAAGACTCCTAGAATGAATGGTGCAATATGAGTCATTATTGATCGTCTTACAAAGTCAACACATTTTCATTATATAAGAGAAGATCTACCACTAGAATGTCTTGAATGACTATATATTAATGAATTTGTGAGGCTTCATGGAGTACCACTATCAATTGTTTCTGATCGTGATCCCCGTTTTACTTCACGATTCTGGAAGATTATTCAGAAGGACATGGTTACTGAACTTCATTTGAGCACTGCTTACCACCATCAAACAGATGGAAAATCTGAACGGACTATTCAAACCATAGAAGACATGTTGAGATCCTACTCACATGACTTTCAGGGCATGTGGGATCAATATTTACCTATAGTAGAATTTTCTTATAATAATAGCATCCATTTGAGTACTCAGATGGAATCATATGATGTGTTATAAGGAAAGAGATGTCCCACAACAACCTATTGGGATGTTTTTAGTGAATGAAATCTTGTAGGCCCATAACTGGTGGAGGAAACAATGGAAATTTGATGTATATCCAAATCCACATCAAAGCAGCTCAATGTAGGAAGAAGAGATATACTGGCATCCGAAGGAATAATTTGGAATTTCAAGTAGGAGAACATGTTTTCTTGTAGGTATCTCCATGTAAGGGAGTTATACATTTTGGTAAAAAGGTTATTTGAGTCCCATGTATATAGGACCTTTAGAAATTCTAGAATGAATAGGGGTTGTAGCTTATCGTTTGGAAATTCCACCAAATCTCGTCAATGTTCATGATCTGGTCCATGTATCACTATTGAGAAAATACATGCATGACCCAACGCATGTACTCACCTATGAGAAAGTAGAACTGGAACCGGATCTGTCTTATTCCGAAGATCCCATCAGGATTATTGATACCAGAAAACAAGTGCTGAGAAACCGTAAGACTCGTCTGGTAAAAGTTCTATGGGGAAACCATAAGAGGGAAGAGGCAATGTGGGAACCCATGGAACTAATGAAGAAGACCACCCGAGTCTTTTCATGCAGCAGTATTCTAGAAATTTCGAGGACAAAATTATTTGAAGGAGGGGAGAATGTAGCACCCCATTCTTCCACATTACGTTTCTCTTTGAATAATACAGTAGCGCTTGTTTTACGCAACTTCAAGTTCTAACACAAACCACAACCAATAAAACTTGCCGTTATGAATAGTAAAACCCACTTTTTGAAATTTTATAAATTTTATCATTCAAATTGGACTTCATTTTTGGATTCATAATATCGAAATTATCGTAGGGTGAATTTTTTGTATTTTTATAAATACTTTCAATTTTGATGAATAGTGAAAAACACTCTGTAATAGTTAAAACCGAATATTATTTAAATAATTATTTATTTTATTAAAAAAAATTAGGTCAAAATCGATACATAATACCTATATAAGTTCTATGTAATTAATTGGGGTCAGTTTATAATAATTTTAGATATATAAAATTGTTTTTGAACTTTTCACCGTCTTTTATGCACCTCCTAGAAGAATTTTCAAATTCACATAAAGCATAATTTTACCACATCTGTGAGTGTAATTTTGAAAATACGATAGACATGGTTAAAATCAATGAGTAAAATTTGGTTCAATAAGATAAAAATATTTTTTGGAAAATAGTAACTTTTTACTTTTATTTACCACGGTTAAAGTAAATAGGTTTATTACGGGTAAAAATAATATTATTATTATCCTATCACATGTTATAATTCTATAGGATAAGTATAATTAGACCAAAAACAACCTTATTAATAAACTATGAACCTCTTTGGTCCACTTGTATAATATTAGGACAATTATAATTATTTAATTCAAAGAAGAGTTAAAAGAGTTTAAATAAAAGTTTAATAACTATAACATTTTTAATATAGGGTTATACATAAGATAAATTAGATTATAAATATTAATTAGAAATATAAAAATAATTCAAACAAAATTATATTATATTTATAATTTTTAGAAATTAAATAATTTAATTTTCTTTAAGACACAATCATGATGTAGTAAATACCTAATTAATGAAATATGAAAATAATTGATATTATAAAAATCCAAATAAATGTAATTTAAAACTTTTTTTAAATTACAATAATTTTAATGGTTAATATAAAATATTAGGGTTGATTAGATGAATTTTTTTCGAGGTTATAATTCTGTTATAAATTTCGGAAAAACAAAATACTAAATATTGTCAAAATTGTCATAATGGATTATTTAAAACAAATATTATATTAGTAATTGATATACTATTCCAAAAAATCTATGGTTATCACAAATGACTTATATAATGTTATATATATTAATACTGAACCACTTGGGTTCTCTTTTCTTGTTATAGTATGTTTATTAACCATATAATATAAAAATAAAAAGAGACATGGTAAATGTCAAACTATTTAACTATGAGTTAAATATAAATGATAAGGTTAATATAGTGACCCAAACCTGTCTAAAATATATTGTTTGAGTGTATTTTAACCCATACCCACCTTAACTTAGAAATAAGTCACTTTGGATACATTATAAAAATAATATGAATTTATTACAAAATAATATTTTATGTTTTACCTAAGGTCCCCTCACCCCTCAATAAAAGGTCACTCCCCCTTCTCTCAAATTAATTCCTTCAAAGCCTTTTGGTTCAGCCAAATTCAACCCAAATATCCTCTCAACTTCCCTCACTTCAACCTAGAGGCCTTAGTTTGATCAGAAATCCAACATAAGGATCCCTTTTGATGAAATAAAAAGAAAAAACTCAAAGAAGTGGTAATGATTTCTCCACCCTCTCTCAAGTTCATTTCTTCTTCCACTTCTTCTTTATTTTTTATTTCAATTCTAAAATAATAAATATAGAATATTATATATTCTGGGAAGTTATTATTAATATTCTACAACCATATTTAGTATTCAATCCATCCCTTGGATGACATGTCACCACACGTGCGTACGTACGACTTTCTGTCTCCACGTCGTGATGTAATTGTTATTCAATAAATTATTATTTGGATGGGTATAATAATGATTTATAATTCAGGTAAATAATAAATATTACATGATAATTATTCTCTATATATTATCAACCATCAAATTATATATTTTTCAATATCAAAAGAATGATATTGTCGCTCGTGCATACGTACAGACTACTGTCTCCACGAACTCAATGAGATTCATTCCCCATCGAATCCAATCAATTATAATTATTATTTTATGATTAAATACAATGTTTAAGGACTTGAAAAAAATTATTTATATGAATAATATACAACCTATCCATAAAAAACATGGCTTATGTAACAAAAAATATAAAAGAAAATGAGTAAGTTAACACCCAAAATGACGATAATACTGTGATATTTTTAATAAAGCAAAGTTGAAATATCATATATGATATCATATTAATGTATATGATTCTTGTATAATTTAATAACAATTATTTAACCAATATATAGGAGGTTAACCTACCCTCTACCATGGAAATGTACAAGGTAAGGTTTTATTTCACAATCTCTTACTTATCTGAGGTTATTTATACGTAATTATCTACTAGGACCTCTTTATCATCCACATCCATGTTTTTGAAAAATTTCTTTCAATTTTCTTTTATTATATACTATAATATGTCTTAAAGTCCTTTATAACCTTTATTGACCTTTTAGAAAATTGTTTTAAAGGAATCCTTCCATCGTTTTCCAAACAAGGTCCTTTTTAATCTTTTCGACAAAATTAAGGTGAGAATGTATTTTTTAAACTTTTACTGCGGGTGCTGCTATTTTCCACCATTATAAAATCAACGATGCTTCCCTTACAAGATTATTAGATTATTTTAATTGTTAATGTTTTCTTTTATAATTATGTGACTTTTAAATTATTTAAAAAAAGAGATATTTCTCTCAAATGGTTTTGATTTCATCTATGTCAACATCCTATGATGGATTTTAAGTTTATTTGATGTTGATTTATTATGATAAAAAACTTCCTTATTGTATTGAAGGTATTTTGATATGTTTTTATGTGGATGTGTTATTTTTATACCCTTCATGGTTTATGGAGAATGTATTGACATTTCATATGATAGTTTTAATATGAATGTTTATGTTATGTTTAAACCTATTCATATGAGGAATGCATTGGACTTAATAAGTGATAGGTGGGGCCCGTTGTAGCTCCTAGATGCATCGGTAGGTCTGATGAGAAAAACTAGTATCTTGGAACAAGGCCTTGACAAAATTTTCTTTGCAATTATGGAACAAGGCCATGACTATGTGGTTATGATAGTCTGGCATTATGCATTCTATCATTATGAATATTGTTATTGATATTGAATGGGATTAATCGATTAGTAGAATATCCATATTTAAAAGTAAATTGAATTATTTCATTTTATTTCTTCCATATTATGATGAAGTTCAAGTTTAAAAGGCTTTTGTTTTAGTTATACAATGCCTTAAATGTTTATTCTTATTTATGAATTTTTCCACTATATTGTTTTCCTTACTGGGCATCTGAGCTCACCCCATTCTATGTTTTATTTTTCCTAGGATGTGAAAAGTATTTTATGAATGACCTACATGGATAGTTTTAGGGGATATGAGTGTGGTCTATAGAGACAAGATGTTGTTGTAGTTTTTCATTTTATGATGTAATGTACATTTTATGAACGTATCTAGTGATTCCAATGATACTAAACTAATCGGTCTTTGAAGACATGATCTTTTGTGATCATGCCAATGTTATGAAATAAAGTACCGACTCTGGGTAACTGGGGTTGGGGCATTACAATACTTCTACATAATCTTATCCTCAGGTCCCCGCATAGGTTCCTCGAATTTATATTTTCACCAAAAAACATTGATCTATTGAGTGTTCATGTTCAACAACACATTCAATCTTAAATCTATTATTTATACTGGTTATTACTCATGATATATAACACCCTCTTTTGTTATAACCTATGTGTTCAATATATTTAAAGTATTTTTTTGTTCTTCTGGATGAAAGTTTTATGGTACATAACGTGAACATGAGTGGGATTCTGTAAAATAACCTAGAGATAAAAAATTATCCCATTATGATCAATAATTTTTAAGAGATCAGTAATTCAATTTCATCAATTCCGTATCCTTCTAAATCTCATAACCATTATATAAAGAGATAATTGTAGGAATTCCTTATGACAATCATTGAACTCTAGATCTCATCAATTATTGTTAACAAGACATTTATTCCAACTATGAGATTCCCTAACATGATAATGAATTTCTACTACATTATCCACAATTTTTTTAAATAAATTGTGTCCAAATAGCATTAATTATCCAACTTCATCTAAATACATTTTTGATTTCACATCCTTACAAAAAAGCAATTATAAGGATCTATCTTAATGATCGAGTGAATGATATTGTTCTGAGAAAACATAAAAACAAAATGATGTTGATCCCAAAAACATTTAAAATATAAATATAAATATCTAAAAATAAATTCAAGGGTTTCAACATTCCTCTTGTGCCATGGATATATCATTGGATGATCTAAATTGCAAAATTTCAACTCAGTATTCAATTTATGCTGACGACTTATCCAAAACATCGAGGTTAACCCCAATTTCTAATCACAAACTATAGAATGTGGTAATCCATGGAACCCTTAAAATTAATTAATTTTTATCATCTAAAATTTATCAATTGAGACACATTCTATTATTTAAATGAAATGTATTAGCATTGTTATTTGATCAAAAGAAACCTGAATTATATTTTGTCCTATAGAGGTTTTTTGGATTTTGATGATGAAATCCAAAGTACTATTTTCCCATTTCCATTATTATATCAATAATGTGTATATCATCTTCATTGACTTATTTCTCATAAAATTGACTTGTTATAATACTAGAAATTGATATATAAACCCTACAATATATCTTTTTTATTTTGACCCATACTCTTATATATATCTATAAATCATAGTACATATATGATGAATAGTAAATGATAACGAATGAAAATCATCCAATAAAATTTAATTAAATATGGGATTAATGGGCCAAATAAAAGGATAAAAAGATTAATAATTAAATCACAACAAAGGTTGCACTCATGAAATTTTTTAACCAACTTATATAGTTCCACATATTATTTATAAGAATTCAAAATCATGACATGGATGGATGGTTGATCATTCATATAAGTAATATAATATCTTTACTTGTTCCTAATGTTTTCAGGATCCATCTTTTTTTAAATAAAAATTATTTCATCTCTTTTAATCCTTCTCCTGGGAAAACAAAAATGGTTTATTCAACTCCGAACATCATCCACATTAACCACTGTCCCATTGTGGTATTATATTGAGCAATTTTAATACTTAATAAAACCCCACCATTTCTTATAGTGAAAATCATTCTCATTATATATAGATATATATTTCATTAGTTTATTTTTAGTATATATATAACATCCTTACAATTATTGTTTATTAATCTATATTTTCAATTCAAAAATTATCACTTCCATTTCAAATCATGTTTTTGGAAATATTTTTCCTAAAATTTTGAATAGTGTAAGAAATAATCAATGAAATTTTAATTATTCATGAAAAATAAGTCCAATCCCTTATTTTATGAATAAATATATATTTTGAACCCTTATCCATGATAGGTTGGTCTGAGAATAGGTTCACTGACCAACCTTATCATTAGTTCAATTTACGATTCATTGTATTCTAGTTTCCAAAAAAACATTATCCCCTTCTGAGTCAACTTGGTTATTAGATATGATAATTCTATCAAATCAATAATAAATAATCAGAATTGTCAAGCCAATATTATAACACTATGGATCATGTTCACCAATATAGTAAATTTCTCATTAATATACGTCTTCTAAGGATCTACTTATATAGTCTCTATTATGTTTATTTAGGATAATAAAGAATATTTTTGTAGCTATAATTAAAACTAAATGAGTTTTTAAAAAAAATCATTATATATGAATTAAATACTATCATTAAATGATCTTCAGGATTTTCCTTTCACTTTTAATATATAATAATATCATCTATGAAGACTACCAAAAACTAGTTGAGATAATCTATTAAGGCTATCTTCCTTAAGTATATTTTTACAGAATTGAATTTATAATGTCTAAATGGAATTTATAAAAATTTAGAATAACCATACCTATTTGGAAGGATTGTATTGTATATATTCTCTTTATTTACCAAAAATTCATGATATCCATAATAATTTTCAACCATTTAAAATAATTGATCACTATATAGTTTATTAAAGAAGTCATGAATACTGGGTAGAGGATACTTGTTCTTGATAGTGACCTCATTAATTTATAGATAATCAATATAAAGATGTGTTAACATTTATTTTTTGTAAAAAACGAATATATACACTTTATGGTGTTGAACTAATGTATATGAATCATTTTTAAATTCTCTCTGGGAGTATATTCATCAATTCTAACGACTCAAATGATACTTTTCTATAATGAATAGTTTATTAATTACATATTAATTAATAATTTATTTAATAAGAGTATACATAATATAAGTAGTATAGTCTAGATGTATTTGTGTTTTGTGAATTAGGGACATTACATAACAACTTCAACATGAAATACATCATAATTATTGAAAACGTTCATAACAAGATTATACTTAAATCTAAATGGGATAACTTAGGAACACAAATAAGAAACAGATGAATTATAAATACTAGTAAGGAAATATTCATTATATAACTTCAATAATGTAATACATGCTAGAAAATATCCATATCAAAGGTTCTTGAAAGGAGTGAGATTCATAAACATGAAAAATGAGGCATGATATAGAATGATAACATAATTGATACTTGGTAAATGTGGAAACAACATAAAAAGTTCATCATAAACATATGTTATGGATAATTGGAAAGACATCATGATAATAAATTTCCTTTAAAAGAATCAGGTTCACTCCCTATCCAAACATGATATCTCAGGCAGCAATAAATTATTCAATGCATTGGACAACATTATAATTTTGAGTTCACTAGTCATATGAATTTCATTCTAATGTTTACGTGAGCCACATAGATCATACAACATGGATTAATTATACCTCATATTTTATTCCATGATAAAGGAGTGTAGAATATATAAATATAGGTAACAATTACATGAATTATATGTGTATAATTATGAATACCCTTCATTGACTATGGGTATGAAATTCACTACACAACACTGTTGGCATTAAAAATTGAGTTAAATGTTTCGAGAGCATAATAGATGAACATAAAAATACATAAAATTGGATTAATATGGAGAATGTGCTCTATCATTATTTGGACAAAAAATGGGTAATAATGGGAACATTTGAGACATATCCCCACAAAAGGAAATGTAATTATAATACATAATATAATAAATAAACATTAATAAATAGTAGAATGATAGGATCACTAACTATATTGTGACATTGTAACTGCTGTAGATAAAGTATAATGGGAGGTATTAATGATAGTGAATGGGGTATATCATCATTTAGAAATAAATTTGGTATTAATGGGAATGTGAAATAACAAATCCAAACAATAGTAATTGGATATAAAATACAAAAAATAAATAAGATTCTATAATTGAAAAGATCAGAGAGATGTCCATTTTCTTGACTGTCAGACTCAATTTTTTTGGAGGATCTTCTTGAGAGCATGGGTACATATTTGGAGTAACCTATATTGAGAAGGTAATATTATGTATGTGCTCAAAATATTTTGAGTGAATAAGAGCATGGTTGTGTTTATATAGAAAATGAGTGGGGATTTCATTAAAATTTCACAAATATTGTTTTTGGACTATATTTAAGAAAATAATAATAAAAACCTTACCAAATTTTTGTACCATGTTTTGTAAAAAAGGGTTGTGGTTTTAATTATTATATATGGACAGGGTCCAAATATAAAAAAATAATACTCATACTGATGTGGAAGGTAGTCATACTCTTAATGAAATTATCTTAGTACCATTAAATATATAAATTTTTTTTATGATTCATAATAAATTTATATAATTAATAAAAAATTAAAAAATTAAAGTATTTTATATTTAAAATAATGGCTTGGTATTGGAAACCATTTATAATATTTATTAGATCACTTTTGGGTCATTATGATATCATAATACAGACCGTATATTTATATGATATTTTATTTAAAAAAATTAGATAGTCTTTGAGAGTTATGAAAAATTAACCATTAGACAATTTAGACAATTCTATTCTAAACCAATATTCATTTTCTAAAAATAATATTTTAAATATTTCCATTTTCACTTTTAAAATAAGAATGGAAATTTATTGATAAATGATGGATTTTTTGACATTAACAATTTTTGAAGACTCATATATAATTATTATAATTTATATTAAATAAATATTATTTTATAATAATATTTTATTAATATATATTTTATTTCAATAATCTATAAATTCGTCAAAATGAATTCCCAAAAGAAATTTTAATAATACCCAAAATTACATTTTTTCATTCACGGTATGAATATGAAATTCATTTATAATGAAATAATAATAGGATAAAAATATATTCATTATTATATTAAATATAGTTCAATACACATATCGTTATGTTCTAGATACATATCACATTAATATAGAAAATTCTATATGCGTATGGTGTGTAATGGTGATACTTTTCATGGGTGGTTCATTGTACATTGATTGGGTAATGTTCCTAATAAGCATGAAATTCCCCCACAAATGGATTTTATCATGCATATGTTATTGGATATCATCTTGGACATGGTCGAGGACAATGCCTAATGGTACTATATCAATCATTATCCATGATAAATGGGATTTATAAGGTATTATCATAGTAGATGAGGCCATCAGTTCCATTTTCTTATGCCACTTGGATTTGTGGAAACCCTATATTTACACTAATCATGTAAACATTATACAATAACTACATTATCAATTGTAATGATTATTAATGATATTTTAAATATTATACTATAAAACCCAAAAGTGATGTGTTTTCTATAACCATATTACTTAATAATACCATTAATTATATCAAATTTTATCTTTTATTGATAAAAGTAAAGGTCATTAAAATCGTCCCCATTCAGAAATGATACCCTAAAAAGTTTTAATTTACCACACTAAAAAAGATGAGGGTTACTCTGTTTAATTATCTCTTTCGGTTCCCATGTTTCTTGTTCAAACATATTGTTTCTGTATATCACATTGACAAGGTTCATTATCGTATTTTGTAGATCATTTTCTCTGCGATATTTAATCATCCCCAGCATCTCTTCCAAGGAAATATCATTTTCCATTGGTTAAATTTCAAGACTGAGTACATGTGAGGGGTTTGGGAAGAACATCATCAATATATAAACATGGAATACATCATGTAAAATAGTTAGGCTAGGTGGGAGAGGTAATCCATAGGCCACCACTCTGATGTGATCAAGGATCTCAAAGGGGATGATGTATTTTAGACTAATCTTTCCATTACTCCCAAATAAAATCACTTTCATCCATGGAGATATTTGGATGAATGTCATGTCTCTAATATCAAACACTATGTCTCATAGAAGATTTTCATCATAAAACTTTTTTTGAATCTGAGTAGCATTTATGTGATGGTGAATTGACTATACCTTTTCCACTATTAACTCTACCATATCAAGACCTAGAAGTTTTTATTCCCCAATATCATCCTAGCATGTAGGTATTATTCACCTATTACCATAAAGTGATTTATAGGAATCCATTTGGATGGTTTATTTGAAACTATTGTTGTAAAAGGACACTATCAAAAGAATATTAAAGTCCCATTCTTATTTTTAGACTATAGAAACCGATCTCATCATTTCCTCAAGTCTCTGGATAGTATGATCGGATTGGCCATCGGGATGAGGGTGAATTGTTTTTCTATTTTTTATCTCAGTACTTAGAGCATATTGGTGACACTTCTATATTATAGAAGATAATTGCAATTGTCGATCAGATACAATCAACAATGGTACACCCAAAAACCAAACAAATTATCTTATTACATTACATTACATGCAAGTTGATCCAATGGGAAATCATCTCAAATTGAGATAAAGATAATTTTTTTTGTAGTATGGTGTAAAAAAAACCATATATCATTGTATCATTTGGATTTGTTTGGTTGTATGGTGAAAAATACTGTGTGATTATTTCTTATTTCTGTGCTTATATAGGAAATGGAAGCATCATCCTTAGAGTATTTTTTCTTTTAGCCTTCAATTACTGACATACCATGCACTTTGATGTGTATTATATGATCTCACTATTCATAATAACCCAAAAATTGTGATCACAAAGATATTGATACATTTTTTTTATTATTTTATAGATTGAGAAAGTCAAACAATGTGCATCAACCAAAAATTTATTTTTTAGATAAGGATTTGAATGTATACATATTCATGACTGATATATTTCAAATACCTCTTCATTTATATTGAACCTTGAGGATTTACCTCTTCCTAAATTTTCCACTTAGATATAAATTCACATTTCATTTACATGAGAATACTTTATCCTCTCTATAGGAATGTTTGAGAAGTAATTTTTGAATGCATTGATGACATTCATTATTTTATGTTTCTAATGTCCATCCTTTAAAATTCTATGAAGATAAGATCCGTTTTAATTATCATCTATGATAAAATTTCTAGATCCTTTCTAATTATAATATTTAAAACATTCTTCAATTTCCTATAATGGTAGTGGGTTGGGTATTCATATTCCTTGATCAATTTGGAACATCATCTTTGGAAAACATTCATCCCTCTCTATGTGCATATATACTTGATGATTTTGGGATATGTATATATTTCACGATTCTCCCCAAATAGATAATCCTCTTATATTTTTAATTTTTTGATAATTGAAAAAGATTCTAGATGATGCATTTGGTAGTATTTTTGGTGAACATACATCTTCCTTGAATCATAGGCTATGAATTTTTCATTATACATTAACACACATCCCAATACCACCTTTGACGTATCTCTGAATACCAAGAAATATTATCCACTAGTGATGTAACACCCCAGGTAAATAAATAATAAGACATTTTCATATTTATCCATATTTGTGAATAAAATATTAATACGACTTTAAAGGGGATGCTATGCTCGATGGCGTACCCAACACGCAACAACGAGTTTCTTGGGAATCTTACGTTGCACTCTAATAATAAAATAATATTATTTTAAATGGCAGTTAACATGTAGCCATTGTATTGGTGTGAAGGGATGGAAATAACTAAAATATGATTATATATGTTTTTAAATGTTTTTACATTTATCCAATAAAAGATAAAGGCATAAAATATGGAAAGAATTCAATTTTAGGCGTATATGCCCTAGTTTTCACTAAAGGTTCACTTATCGCCTTTTGATGGTGAACCATCATTAAATATAGTTTTGTTCACTCTTATACATTATATTGGACTAAATAAAACTCTTCTTTAGAATTGGGACATCAAAATTAACATTGTGTAAATTTTTGGTATCTTTCCGATAAAGTTCATTTTTTTAATGAATACTATAAAATGTTGTATTTTAAATCAAAACCTCTTTTTAATATAATTTATTTATATGATTAGATTATCATTTGAATTGGTTTTAAAGTGAAATTAGAAAATATTTTTACCATTAAATCCAATAGTGGTCGTTGGAATTAATTCCACTTTGAAATCAAACTTAAACTAGTGTCAATCTTTTGATACTTATTGTTTCATAAAAACACGCTATTTGCTCTGATAGCGGGAATTAATTATTAAATTAATTAATGTGACTTATATGTTTTGAATTTTATAAAATAGACTTCATTTTTGAATTCGGAATATCAAATATAGCTTAGGGTGAATTTTTGGGATTTTCCTGTAAAACTTCAATTTTTGGTGAATAGTGAAACCACTAAGTGGTACTTGTAAAAACTGATATTTCCATTTAAATGAAATTTTCCCACCTTTGTGTTTTGAATTTCAAAAATCCGACATAAATTGTTTTCATTAGTAATTAAAATGTGGTTCAATGGGATTAAAATAATTTTTTGGTGAATAGTAACTTATTATGTTTTTAATCGCGATTAGAGGTAATTATTGTAGTTTAAGGTAAGAAAAATGTTTTAATAAAATGAAATGACCTAGACACATGTCCTACCCTCATTGTATGTGTCATGGCCGACCAAGGCAACCCATGGGTCAACTTGGGGACCCCATGAAGCCACTTTGGTTGGAAAATGACATTAATATCTTTTTATTTAAAGTTAAAGTAAAAAATGAGACAAACATGAAATGTTTTACAAAAAAAAATTTACATGGGGTTATAAAAATCAGATTTTTGACTATAAATATTAATTGGAAATATAAAAGGATTTCCAACATAATAGTATTTGTTTTATAATTTTTAGACATTAAATAAATTAAATTATTTATGACATCATGATGATGCAACGATGACCTCATTATTTAACGGTTTAAATAAAATGGAAAGATGATGTAATATCTAAGACCTACACATGTCCAAAACCTATTGGATGAGTGTATTTCGAACCCTTATCACCTTATCCTCGAATTATATCAATGTGGTACCTCTTAAATCCGAATACCATTTTAAAATAAAGTGACATTTCTTTACCTTCTAAGAGTGCCCCTCCTCTCCTCTTATAATAGGCCCCCACCTCTACCTCCTTAACCACACTCCCAATGTTTTTGGCTCGGCAAAACCCTGCACATTTTTTCTCTACACATCCCTATATTACTCCTTGAAGCCTCACTTTGGGAATAAGTATTCCCAAGGAATCCTTTGAGCTCAAACCAATGGGAGTTACCTGATTTTAAGGTAATGTCTTCACTTGAGTCCTTTTGTTTTATTTTTCTTCTCCAACCCCCTAAAATATTTTTATTAATTTCTTTTTTAACAAATCCAGTATCATCAATATACTAGGATGTTGTTATAAGAAGTATTCGAGCTACACTTTCACACATCTACATCTAATGGTTAAAGAACATACTGTTTCCGTGGATGGAGAATTTCAGCCTCCCGAAACGATGATTGTTCAACATTATTTTAACACCATCAAATGTGGCCATTAAGAAGTCACTATATTTATATTTGATATTTAATATGTTTATGTTTTACTTATGCTTCTGTATTTTTAATTTATGGCGTACCTTTATGGTTTCCATTATGGGTAAACGCGATATCTTCATTTAAGGAAGTGCGGACTACCGCCCCCTTAAAGTGATGTGATTCGTTAATGCCATATGTGGGGTGTATAAAGGATGGATTTAAAGTTATTATATATGATGTTATACTGGAATTAAAATATACCCTTATATCATTATTATTTCTTTCCATTAATGTTTGAGATAGAAATGAAAGTAGCGTTCATGCGTACGTACGGCTTACCGTCTTCATGAACGGTGAATTTCATTTCTTATCCCCAAATGTAATGTACTATTGTAAGTACATATTTATAATGGATATATATAAGGTATTTTACATATAAATTATGAATATAATTCTGGAATTAAAATATACATACCTCTCATTTATTTTTAATTCCATTAATATGACAAAGAAATGAAAGTAGCGTTCATGTGTACGTACGGCTTACCGTCTCCATGAACGGTGAATTTCATTTCTTACCTCTAAATGATTATGTAATATTAAAAATACATGTATATGCTGGATATATATGATATATATGATATCCAAATCATGAATATCATTCTGGATATAATGAACCATTGACCACACGAACAACATGTAATTGTAAGAAGTCCACTTTTGACTTAAGAACCAAATATCCACAAAACAAGCATTATTAACTTAAATGATTACATAATGTTTATAACATGTCAATAATTGATATAAAAGGAATACTGAACTTGAAAAAGGTTCTTAAGCAAGTGGAAATTAACTCAAGTTTATTATTCAGGACGTTAAAGAACGATCGAGTCAAGTCGGACTCGAGGTAAGGGATCATACTCCAATATTTCTTTTTAAGTATACTCTTTTATGTCATTCCCTCTAAAGCTCATCTTTCTTGTTTTTGGGATGTTATTTTATATTACACATACTGTAATTTTTATGTTCATGTGATGAGAGACCCTATTCTATCTCATCAATCCATTTTGGATGTTTTGAGTGGCACCGTTAGGCTGCCGAATATTCGTAAGAGATCTAACCTCTCTCTTTCTTTTTAAGTACTCTCCTTTGTGTCACTTCTTTTAAGCTCCTCTTTGTTATGTTGGGGGATTTTCTTTTATATTCATATTTATATAAATTCTATTGTAGTATTATGGGATACTCTATTTGATCTCATCAATTCATATTTGTAAGATTTATGTGGCGCCGTTAGGCTGCCGAGTTTTCGTAAGGGATTTTTCATCTCACTTTTATTCCCGTGAGATTTATGCTACATTTGCCACAATTTCCTTTGAGTGGTGTATGTACTGCCCATTATTCTACTCTTTGTGTAATATACTTTCGTTTATGAGTATTTACATCAATGATTTATTGTCCTTATTTCAGGGGATGTATGTTTTGAGATATACCCAAGTCGGTAAGGGATCCTTTCACCCTCTTTTTAAAAAGACTTCATTTTGTTGTGTCTTTTAATTTACATATTTTTATGTTGGGATATGTTCTCATATATCTTTATTTATGTAAATTTTATTTCCAAGTGATGAGATACACTTATTATCTCTCATCAACTCATTTTGATGTTACACCGTTAGGCTGTCAAGGGAACTTCTTAACCCAATTTCGATTTCTTTGTGTTCAACATGTAGTTATTGAAAATGTCATCCTTTGAATATGTGTGAATGAACTTTTATTGTTTTACACTTAATATCCAATTATATTGGGTGTATTTATATTTTTCACACATAATTTTGAGATTGATTTATCCTAAATTTAAGGATACCTTCTTTATAAGGGATTTCATCACATTTTACATCTCTATTGAGACTTCATTGTTGTTATGCACCAATTCACTCTTATATGGTGTATATACTATCCTTTGGAATATAATATCATGAACCCATTTATTCTCATGATATTATAATGTTCTGATTAAATGTTATTCCTCAATTATTGTATTCAAGTGTCACTAATTTTGGTAAAACCCCTTTAACCAAAATATCACTTTAAATGTTTTAATAATTTGTTCTTATTAATATCCATGTTTTCAAATGGTTATAAGGATTTATTTATATAGATATTAATGATTTAAAATGTTAAAAGCTTCAAGGTGGTATGGGACTTCGTCTCAATCTCCTTTCATTGAGGCATATTTTATTTTATAAACAACTTTCTTTTATACGGTGTATAAAACCCTTTGACTTTTACGTTTATCCAAAAGGAATCTTTTTTATACGAAGCGTTTTACAAAACGACAAAAGGGAATGTTTTTGTCATACTTATGCGGCGACAACGACTTCCTCGCCGTCGTGACCATTATTTGAGTTTCGGCTTCCTCTACAAGCCATACATTCTTTTTAAAAGAAAAATAAATACCATGTTTTACATTTCTTTTATTTTGGTATTGAAAATGGTTTTCATAATGTTTTTATATCAATGTGTTGTATTGATATCTTGTGAATGAAAGGTGGAAATGTTATGTTTACTTTATGTATGTTTTATGTGATATGATTATGTTGAGGTTCTTGGGCATTATTATGAAGACGTGTGGTTCCGTGATAAACTAAGGGCGGATGAGCCCGATATAGCTCTCCAATGCATTGGGTAACGCGAAGGAGTGAAACGTTACGGTTTCTCCGAAGAGATTTAGGGAATATACTGTGATGGGTATTCCAAACGTAACCAAGAGGGTTACTCCCTACGTAAGAATTTTATGAATGCCTCAATTTACCTTTATGTCTTATGATTTCTATGATTTATTCATGGTTTGATGATGTATGTTAAAGTGCCTATGTTTTATGGGTAAAGTATGATTTTATTCTTATTTATATATGAACTCATGTTTATTTTCCATATTTTTATAACCCTTATTGAGCTTTTTATGCTCATCCCATGTTTTTGAAATGTTTTTCACAGGTCAAGGGAAAGGTACAAGATGTGATGATAGTGTCAAGGATGTGTCAAGAAAGAATCCATGTTTTATTTTCAATATGTTTCCGTTGATGGGAAGAATGAATACTGTCTTTTATGTAACCACTTCTTTTAAATGTGGAATTTAATGCAAGTTTCATGATCTAATTTTCTAAAACTCTAAACCTGAAAAGATCCTCAATGTGTAATTTTGAAATAACTCAAGATTAAGTAAGGTTTAAGGCCGGGGCCTTATAGTTGGTATCAAAGGTCGGTTTAGATAACTTTGGAGGTTAGGGTATTCTCTAAGCACAAGTGACATTACAATAACGGTTGGGATTTCAGAAAGAGTCATAGTTTTAGATAAATTGAATGAGTAAGTATATCTTAGTGTTTATCTTCCTCATTAGTACATGATTGTTCTGTTGATATACTCACACTGACCTTTTTGGTTTTAGTAAATGGCTGGATCTAGCAGGCACAAATGTGACAATGGGTTTGAAGGAAACTGTGGTGGTTCTCTGATTAAGAGACTGGATGAGATGGGGGATTCAATGAGGAATCTCGTGGTTGTTCTAAAACAACTATCAAGGAGTCGTGATCAACCACTTCTAACTTGGTGAGTTCTCTAATACATCATGTACGAGATGGCCAACTCGATGTGGAAATTCAGGTAATAATTATTAAGGTAACCATTAGGGTTTATGTGATCCTTACTTTTTAGGTAATTATGGGTTACTCTATGATATGATGGAAAATGAATGGAATGAGATAAACTTGAGGTTAAAATATGTTATGATCATTTTTGAAGATTTTATCTCGTTTTGGGGGATTTTTTAAGAATTATATAGTTTTGGAAAAAGGAAAACACACAGACCGTGTGACAACCCGTTGTGTCGGACAAAGCTGCGGGAATCAAACACACAACCAAAGTGCGACTGGTATTTATCACCTACCACTGGACTACGTGAAGTCCCTGGTTAGTTTGAATGATTATTTTTAGTTATATGATTTTATTAATTAAGAGTAAGTTGATTTTGGGTTATTTATGAAAATGATTAACCTATCATGGAGGATATGTGATTAGGTTAATTACTTTTCAATACGAGACTTTAGGAGCAACTGATGTTGTTTGGAGATAGATGTTACGATTTAACTTGGAAGACTATGTGACTAAATCCTTCAAATATTTGGGTTTCAATCTTAGATTGGTTTACTTTGAATAATTTTATGGACAAATTGTTTATTGGATGGTCCTCGTTGAACTTTGGGTATTGTTGAACAAATTATGGAGATTAAGCATAGATTTTCTTTTTAATGGGTTATCCTTTTCTGGATTATATAAACTTATACTAACCTTTTTGGTTTTGGTTTTGGTTAATGCCTAATGACATGGGATGTATATAGTTCTCTTTGGTGGATTAGGTGATTCTCTAGATGTTGATTATTGTACTCTTAATGCGAACAAGTCTCCCTAAATACTCGTCTTTTGGAAAAAAATATGAGTTTGATTAAGGAATCTAGTAAAAGTTGAAAGTCAACATGATAAGTGATAATGATTCCTTATGAATAAATTCATCAATAAAAGTAGCTTAAATCAAAAATGTTGTCTATTAACTTTTCCTATTTGGGAATCGAATACCATTTAACCCATCACCAGATTGTGATTTTCTCGTGGTTAACTTTCTCCTAAACATGTTTTCAATCACTCTCCATCAGAACATGAACCTTTGTTTTTTCCTCCATGTCCATTTTTTCATACTTGTAATCCTAGTATGGGTTAACTCGGGTGACCTTTGTACTTATCTTTCTTTATTTTAAAGTGATTGTTTTACCGACTCTTCTTCCGATGTGGGACTTTCAAGGATGTTTCAAAGTGCAATTTTAAAATTACGAGGACGCAATTCCCAAAAGGGGGGAAGGATGTAACACCCCAGGTAAATAAATAATATGAAATTTTCATATTTATCCATATTTGTGAATAAAATATTAATATTACTTTAAAGTGGACGCTATGCTCGATGGCGTACCCAACACGCAACAACGAGTTTCTTGGGAATCTTACGTTGCACTCTAATAATAAAATAATATTATTTTAAATGGCAGTTAACATATATCCGTTGTATTTGTGGGAATGGATAGAAATAACTAAAATATGATTATATATGTTTTAAATGATTTTACATTTATCCAATAAAAGATAAAGGCTTAAAATACAGAAAGAATTCAATTTTAGGCGTATATGCCTTAGTTTTCACTAAAGGTTCACTTATCACCTTTTGATGGTGAACCGTCATTAAATATAGTATTTTTCACTCTTATACATTCTATTGGAAAAAATAAAACTCTTCTTTAGAATCGGGACATCAAAATTTACTTTGTGTAAATTTTTGGTATCTTTCCGATAAAGTTCATTTTTTTAATGAATAGTGTAAAATGTTGTATTTTAATTCAAAACCTATTTTTAATCTAATTTATTTATATTATTAGATTATCTTTTGAATTGGTTTTAAAGGGAAATTATAATATATTTTTACCATTAAATCCAATAGTGGTCGTTGGAATTAATTTTACTTTGAAATCAGACTTAAACTAGTGTCAATCTTTTGATACTTATTGTTTCAAAAAAACACGCTATTTTCTCTGACAGCGGGAATTAATTATTAAATTAATTAATGTGACTTATATGTTTTGAATTTTGTAAAATAGAATTCATTTTTGAATTTGGAATATCAAATATAACTTAGGGTTAATTTTTGGGATTTTTCTGAAAAACTTCAATTTTTGATAAATAGTGAAACCACTAAGTGGTACTTGTAGAAACTGATTTTTCCGTTTAAATGAAATTATGCCACCTTTGTATCTTAAATTTCAAAAATCCGACATACATGGTTGTCATTAAGAAGTAAAATGTGGTTCAATGGGATTAAAATAATTTTTTGGTGAATAGTAACTTATTAAGTTTTTAATCGCGATTAGAGGTAATTAGTGTAGTTTAAGGTAAGAATAATGTTTTAATAAAATGAAATGACCTAGACACATGTCCTACCCTAATTGGATGTGTCATGGCCGACCAAGACAACCCATGGGTCAACTTGGGGACCCCATGAATGTGACGCCCCAGGTTTTATGAACTGATTTATGTAAGAAGTTTTATGCCTTTACTAATGTCTCGTGTTTAATTCGTTTTGCTAATAAGGAATTAGAAATGAAATAAAACATAGAGAATAAGGTAAACTGACATTTATTAAAACATTACATTACAACGAGACCCAACTAGTTGAGTGTACCATGCATAAGACCTAACACGGCCACCGCAAGGCTACAAAGAACCACAACGCGGGCAATCGGATAGTCGTCATCTTCATGGTCCATCAGCGTGAAAAGTATAATCGCCAGGGCCACGGCACACATTCTCAACGCCAATGGTATGAGGAGAGCCATCCTTCTTGTTCAAGTGTTCTGTTTTAAAGGGTACCCCACATCCCTGTATTTATACTAGTTCTTTGAGTTATGACCGTTATGTTTAAATATATATCCATTGGGTTTTTAAAATCTACCGTTGTGTTTCCACTAAAATTTACTTTAAAAGGGAACTAAGTTTTATTCCCTCATTCTTAAAAACATTCTTTTATAGAAGATTCTTCGTTTTTATTCTTAAAAGTAAATTTCCTCGCTTATACAAAATTCCGAGATATACCTAGGTAGTTGGAAACTTGGTAATATTTTTATAAAAAAATATGTTTAGAGTGAATTTGTAATAATTATACCTTTTTATCTCTTAAATGATGAAAAATTTTGGGCAAACTTTTTTTCTTTAAAGGAATTTTATAAAACAAATAGTAGAGTGTTTTAAAATACTAATGGTTTTAATAATATTGTACATGAGGTATATCTTTTAAAGATTTAGATCAAGAGTTAAAATATTTTGTCTAAATTTGAAATTTTTTTCTAACATTTTGAGTTAAAACAATTTGTTTTACTAAATTACTACTTTTCACTATATTTTGAGCTAAGTAAATAATAAATTTTTTTATAAAAAAATAAAATAAAATTTTGAGTGAGGCCCCGGCCAGCCAGGGGCATCCTCAAGGGACAAGCCCTCAGGCCAAGGCCGAGACCCCATTGGGACCCCGAGGTACCGCCATCGGGCTCCCCATGTGCAAGCATGCGCATTTCAAGACCCATCCAAGCTGGAGCTCGGGCAGGGTCGGCCGCACATAGGTTACGAAGGGGTCACGAGCGGGCCCGTGTATAAGGTCGTGGCTCGCGCTGCGTGAGGGTGGGCTATGGCCCGCGGGGGACCCGTTTGTAAGGTCCCGTGAGCGTGTGTGTTGGTGTTATTGAACCGAAGGCCGCACCCCTTGATATTTATACCGCGCCTCAAAACGTTGCGGTTTCGATGTGGGACGCGCTCCGCGCGACCAGAGCCGTCCGATCGACTTCTGCGTCGATCTCCGTCATCAATCCTGTTTTTAAATGCGATGCCTCTCCCGCGGTATCTCCATCGCCGTCCGATCTCTTCGGTGATTGAATCGCAGCCCTCCATCTCTTTAGTCATTTAAACTAAAATACCGCTTCTCCCTCAGCCACACGATCTCACCTTCTTCAATCCGGACCATCCCTTCATCTCTCGTGTCACCCCATCGTCCTCTTCCTCGAGTCGGCCCCGACCAGTAGGCATGCACCAAGGACGTCGAGCCACTCCCTTCGCACTGCACTGCTGACCCCCGAACACTCCCCCTTCCTAGCTCACTGTACCTTCGTCCTTCTCCCACGACGGCCTACCCATGGGCCGAGACACCCTCCTTGCACCGAAGCTGTACTTAAACCCTCGCACCCCAAGAACTCACGGCGGATCCTCCTCCTCTTCCTCACCCTTGATCCCCCCGAAATCCAGCAAGCTCACCACTGTTCCAGGCTCCCTCCTCAAGCAGGTAAGGGTTTTCCTTGCACCCTTGCCTTGTTTCGAAATAACTTACCTTTTTATACTCACGGTGTATATATATATAGTTTATACATATATATATACGTAAATATAACCCCCCTCGGGTTGCTGTGCCTTCCAAGATCTCGGCCTTCGTGTTTTTTTTTCTTTTCATGGGTTGTACATACGAGGGTGCGTACAAACCTTGTTTCCAGTTTTTTTCGAAACCCGTATAAATATACTGCTCACATATGTATAAACCAGTCCATCAGGTGTTATATATTGTATATATGGTTTCATATATATATGTGAACGGTGTATACACCGTGTATAAGCACGTTTACAACTTCTCCAGGTTGTTTATTTCACGATTTTATATTTTGGTTTTCAAAAAAAATATACACATATCTCAACCCCGTTTTTAATACATATGGTATGTATGTATATATCTAGTTAGTGAATGTGTTCTCCCTACTTAACCCGATCTGTTTTGGGCATCAATATTTAGATGAAATTTTTAGATATATTTGTAAACTATGCCCTTTTGGTTTAAGTGAAGATATGTTTGTAAGACCTTAATCTTCTTACAAATGGTTACATTTATAACAAAACTTATATGGGTTTAGTTTCAACCATGTAATTGAATTATGATTGGAAACATTGAGTTACTTAAGGGATTCAATAAACTTTGCCTTGAATTGTGCACTTTGGGTATATATATGTGCACGTGTGTATATAAGATTATTTTCTTTTATAAATAGAAGGACTTAAACTGTTCTTGGATGCTGGGATGTTTTTATTTAGATATGAGTTGTGTGATTGCTAAGCCAACATGTTTTAAAATACACACAAATGGACATGTTTTATCAAGAAGTCTTATCTAACAATTCCCTGATGAGTTTTATGATAAAACTTGTATTTTTGATCCAAGGGCCCGTTTACAACCATAATTGATTTCATGTGTTTTCTTAAGATTTTCCCTTTTCCAAAGATTTATAATGACAAAGATTCATCATTTAGTATAATTCTGTTTATATGCCTTAGTGAAAAGAATGTTTTATTAAACTATGTATGTCATTAATTTGTCCTTGCCCTTTTTTAGTGAGAACTGTCACATCATGTAAAGTGTGTAATGATTTATTAATTATGTTGGTTATTATTTACATAATGCATTTTTATGACATATCACTAAATGGACTAAGAAAGTGGATTACCCAAAGTGGTATGGGACACCTTGGGTAAAATTAAAATGAATAAGATGTTCAAGGTGGTATGGGACATCTTGAATTACGTCCCATTTCAATAAAGAATGAACGATGTGGCTCACATGATAATAAAGGAAAATTTAAGGGTGCGCCCTGATAGCGCTCCAATGCATTGGGTAATGATGTAACCACTAGAGATTACAATTTTCACGATACCTTGGTGAATAACCTTGGTAATTTTTCAAATGACACCTTGGGGATGGACCTTGGTGAAATGAAACGATTGTCAATATTAAATGTTGATGCCACATAATTCATGTCATATAACAAGTTTTCCGAGATGAAGTGCATTCATGACTGATGTCTTTAATGTTTGTATAAAGTTCATAATTCCCTAGTTTTAAGCCTGAAGCATGCCTAGTGTTATCACTTAATAGAATAGAAACCAGCATATGAACATTTAGTTGTTTCCTTGTGCGCAACTCTGATTATGCATTACTTTTAACTGTTTGAATGTTATGCTCAAGTAAATCACATGTAGTACTTGTTTATATCAACCATTATCACTCCTTCAAGAATTAACGTATTCGTTTCATGTTTGTCGTGAAAACTTTGATTAAAGCATTGTTATGTTTGGTGTGTTAAAAACTTTCTTAGTGGATGCTCAATCTATTTTAAAAGGATGTTTTCAAATGTTTCTGTATTTTAAATTCTTTTTAAAAACCCCCTTACTGAGTATTTCAATGCTCACCCTATGTTTTGGTTTAAAATTTTCAGGTGTCATCTTTTGTAAGATGGATGGTTTCAGAAGTTTCCGGTTTCCCAGAACCCGAACCGCACACGATCCTATGTATGGGACATGATGTGTTGTTTAACAAAGTGTATTTATCTTAAAGATAACACATCATGTTCAGAAGGCACCGACTCCTATGGTTTCTGGAGTTTGGGTGTCTACAGTTGGTATCAGAGGTTCGGTTTGGATAACTCTGGAAAGCCAGAAACTGAAACAAAAATATATATGTACACGTATTTCAATTTTATTAAAAACTGGGTTTTCTTAATTTTCAGATGGAAAATGAAGGCACAAATCTCTTATCTCTCCCCACCGAGGCCCTAGAGACCGTTGTGTCTTTGGAAAGCCGTGAGGACTTTCTAAACTATGCCCATATCCGTATGACATGCAAATACCTTTACGATGTATCCAACTCACCACGAGTGCTTAGTCTGCACCAAGGGTTGGGATTGGATTACCTCCTTATGATAATAACCCAATTTCCCTCCTATGTACGTCGAGGAAGGTACTACGAGGGACTTTTCCGGATTTTCACGGCGGGTGAGAACTTCGGCACTATGCTTGATAATCCCTTTCAAGAAGCTGCTGCTGACGGAGACCTCCGAGCGGGCTACCTTTGTCAGATTTTAAACTATGGCTTCTGGGGTTAGTTGTTGGACTTCAGAAGGATAGAAGACGAATCCAACCGATTGTCTTACAGACGACAAGTGTATGAAGATGTCTCTCAACTTCACGTCCCCCACGCTAGACTCACAAGACGTCAAAGGTGTCCTCATGAGTTTTCCCTGAATGCTCGGCCAATGTTTGGTTCGAGGAGTTAGGGAGTTTTGCTTCTCTGTGTGGAGTTCATTTAGTCAATGAGTAAGGGAAACTTAAGCACTAATAATAATGAACGTATGTTTATTGAAATGTTATCTTTCTCCTTTCCTTGTCCTTACCTTGTTTTTGCCCTTGTATAATTTTCAAGTAATGGAACTCCTGTCTTTAAACTTTCAGATGGAAGGAAAAACCCACCTGTTATCTCTTCCCACTGAGATTTTGGAAATCATTACGATCAAAACGTGTGAGGACGAGTATGACCCCTTCACAAGTTTGCGAAGAACGTGCAAGCAATGGTTTGAGATAACAAACAGTCCGGAGATTCTCCGCACCTGCCAGAGGAATACCTCCATCTATTACCGCATTGGCTCTGCTCAGCTAGACGGACGTGAACGACGAGGAAGTTACCACAAAGGGCTCTTTCTTTGTTTCACCCTAGGCCGAAACTTCACGGCCAGAGTGAAATTCCAGGAGGCTGCGTTAGAGGGAAATCTTTATGCAGCTTATATGCTCCAACTTCTCAGCTTTAGCCTATTTGACCTTATCTATGGCTTTGATATCCTCGACCGAGACATAATTCGGAAAGTTCTTCGTACATTGGTATGCAAAGACATTTCAGAACTTTGTACGGTTCGAGCTTCCCTTTGGAGGCCTGAAAGCCCAGAACATAAGTGCTACCCCTCCTGTCTTAGGTGTGTGTGGATTAGGGAGCTGGAAGAAGTGAGCTTCGCTACGGGGATCCCTCTAAATACACCTGTTGACCCTTTTCGTTGGTGGAGGTGGTAAGAACGTTTCTGAACCTTGTAGTGTCGTGAAATAAATTGCGAGGACGCAATTTTCTAAAGGGGGGATAATGTGACACCCTAGGTTTTATGAACTGATTTATGTAAGAAGTGTTATGCCTTTACTAATGTCTCGTGTTTTATTCGTTTTGCTAATAAGGAATTAGAAATGAAATAAAACATAGAGAATAAGGTAAACTGACATTTATTAAAACATTACTTTTACAACGAGACCCAACTACTTGAGTGTACCATGCACAAGACCTAACACGGCCACCGCAAGGCTACAAAGAACCACAATTCGGGCAATCAGATAGTCGTCATCTTCAGGGTCCATCAGCGTGAAAAGTATAATCGCCAGGGCCACGACACACATGCTCAATGCCAATGGTATGAGGAGAGCCATCCTTCTTGTTCAAGTGTTCTGTTTTAAAGGGTACCCCACATCCCTGTATTTATACTAGTTCTTTGAGTTATGACCGTTATGTTTAATTATATATCCGTTGGGTTTTTAAAAGCTACTGTTGTGTTTCCACTAAAATTTACTTTAAAAGGGAACTAAGTTTTATTCCCTCATTCTTAAAAACATTCTTTTATAGAAGATTCTTCGTTTTTATTCTTAAAAGTAAATTTCCTCGCTTATACAAAATTCCGAGAAATACCTAGGTAGTTGGAAACTTGGTAATATTTTTATAAAAAAATATGTTTAGAGTGAATTTGTAATAATTATACATTTTTATCTCTTAAATGATGAAAAATTTTGGGCAAACTTTTGTTCTTTAAAGGAATTTTATAAAACAAATAGTAGAGTGTTTTAAAATACAAATGGTTTTAAAAATATTGTACAAGAGGTATATCTTTTAAATATTTAGATCAAGAGTTAAAATATTTTGTCTAAATTTGAAATTTTTTTCTAACATTTTGAGTTAAAACAATTTGTTTTACTAAATTACTACTTTTCACTATATTATTAGCTAAGTAAATAATAAAATTTTTTATAAAAAAAAAATTTTTGAGTGAGGCCCCGGCCAGCCAAGGGCATCCTCAAGGGACAAGCCCTCAGGCCAAGGCCGAGACCCCATAGGGACCCCGAGGTACCGCCATCGGGCTCCCCATGTGCGTGCATGCGCGTTTCAGGACCCAGCCAAGCTGGAGCTCGGGCAGGGTCGGCCGCGCATAGGTTACCAAGGGGTCACGAGCGGGCCCATGTATAAGGTCGCGGCTCGCGCTGCGTGAGGGTGGGCCATGGCCCTCGGGGGACCCGTGTGTAAGGTCCCGTGTGCATGTGTGTTGGTGTTATTGAACCGAAGGCCGCACCCCTTGATATTTATACCGCGCCTCAAAACGTTGCGGTTTCGATGTGGGACGCGCTCCGCGCGACCAGAGCCGTCTGATCGACTTCTGCGTCGATCTCCGTCGTCCATCCTGTTTTTAAACGCGATGCCTCTCCCGCGGTATCTCCATCGCCGTCCGATCTCTTCGGCGATTGAATCGCAACCCTCCATCTCTTTAGTCATTTAAACTAAAATCCCGCTTCTCCCTCAGCCACACGATCTCACCTTCTTCAATCCAGACCATCCCTTCATCTCCCGCGTCACCCCATCGTCCTCTTCCTCGAGTCGGCCCCGACCAGTAGGCCTGCACCAAGGACGTCGGGCCCCTCCCTTCGCACTGCACCGCTGACCCCCGAACACTCCCCCCTCCTAGCTCACTGTACCTTCGTCCTTCTCCCACGACGGCCTACCCATGGGCCGAGACACCCTCCTTGAACCGAATCTGTACTTAAACCCTCGCACCCCATGAACTCACGGCGGCTCCTCCTCCTCTTCCTCACCCTTGATCCCCCCAAAATCCAGCAAGCTCACCACCGTTCCAGGCTCCCTCCTCAAGCAGGTAAGGGTTTTCCTTGCACCCTTGCCTTGTTTCGAAATAACTTACCTTTTTATACTCACGGTGTATATATATATATAGTTTATACATATATATATACTTAAATATAACCCCCCTCGGGTTGCTGTGCCTTCCAAGATCTCTGCCTTCGTGTTTTTTTTCTTTTCATGGGTTGTACATACGAGGGTGCGTACAAACCTTGTTTCCAGTTTTTTTCGAAACCCGTATAAATATACTGCTCACATATGTATAAACCAGTCCCTTGGGTGTTATATATTGTATATATGGTTTCATATATATATGTGAACGGTGTATACACCGTGTATAAGCACGTTTACAACTTCTCCAGGTTGTTTATTTCACGATTTTATATTTTGGTTTTCAAAAAAAATATATACATATCTCAACCCCGTTTTTAATATATATGGTATGTATGTATATATCTAGTTAGTGAATGTGTTCTCCCTACTTAACCCGATCTGTTTTGGGCATCAATATTTAGATGAAATTTTTAGATATATTTGTAAACTATGCCCTTTTGGTTTAAGTGAAGATATGTTTGTAAGACCTTAATCTTCTTACACATGGTTACATTTATAACAAAACTTATATGGGTTTAGTTTCAACCATGTAATTGAATTATGATTGGAAACTTTGAGTTACTTAAGGGATTCAATAAACTTTGCCTTGAATTGTGCACTTCGGGTATATATATGTGCACGTGTGTATATAAGATTATTTTCTTTTATAAATAGAAGGACTTAAACTGTTCTTGGATGCTGGGATGTTTTTATTTAGATATGAGTTGTGTGATTGCTAAACCAACATGTTTTAAAATACACACAAATGGACATGTTTTATCAAGAAGTCTTATCTAACAATTCCCTGATGAGTTTTATGATAAAACTTGTATTTTTGATCCAAGGGCCCGTTTACCACCATAATTGATTTCATGTGTTTTCTTATGATTTTACCTTTTCCAAAGATTTATAATGACAAAGATTCATCATTTAGTATAATTCTGTTTATATGCTTTAGTGAAAAGAATGTTTTATTAAACTATGTATGTCATTAATTTGTCCTTGCCCTTTTTTAGTGAGAACTGTCACATCATGTAAAGTGTGTAATGATTTATTAATTATGTTGGTTATTATTTACATAATTCATTTTTATGACATATCACTAAATGGACTAAGAAAGTGGATTACCCAAAGTGGTATGGGACACCTTGGGTAAAATTAAAATGAATAAGATGTTCAAGGTGGTATGGGACATCTTGAATTACGTACCATTTCAATAAAGAATGAACGATGTGGCTCACATGATAATAAAGGAAAATTTATGGGTGCGCCCTGATAGCGCTCCAATGCATTGGGTAATGATGTAACCACTAGAGATTACAATTTTCACGATACCTTGGTGAATAACCTTGGTAATTTTTCAAATGACACCTTGGGGATGGACCTTGGTGAAACGAAACGATTGTCAATATTAAATGTTGATGCCACATAATTCAAGTCATATAACAAGTTTTCCGAGATGAAGTTCATTCATGACTGATGTCTTTAATGTTTGTATAAAGTTCATAATTCCCTAGTTTTAAGACTGAAGCATGCCTAGTGTTATCACTTAATAGAATAGTAACCAGCATATGAACATTTAGTTGTTTCCTTGTGCGCAACTCTGATTATGCATTACTTTTAACTATTTGAATTTTATGCTCAAGTAAATCACATGTAGTACTTCTTTATATCAACCATTATCACTCCTTCAAGAATTAACGTATTCGTTTCATGTTTGTCGTGAAAACATTGATTAAAGCATTGTTATGTTTGGTGTGTTAAAACCTTTCATAGTGGATGCTCAAACTCTTTTAAAAGGATGTTTTCAAATGTTACTATATTTTAAATTCTTTTTAAAAACCCCCTTACCGAGTATTTCAATGCTCACCCTATGTTTTGGTTTAAAATTTTCAGGTGTCAGCTTTTGTAAGATGGATGGTTTCAGAAGATTCCGGTTTCCCAGAACCCGAACCGCACACGATCCTCTGTATGGGACATGATGTGTTGTTTAACAAAGTGTATTTATCTTAAAGATAACACATCATGTTCAGAAGGCACCGACTCCTATGGTTTCTGGAGTTTGGGTGTCTACAATGAAGCCAATTTTGTTGGAAAATGACATTAATATCTTTTTATTTAAAGTTAAAGTAAAAATGGGACAAACATGAAATGTTTTACTAAAACAATTTTTACATGGGGTTATACAAATCAGAATTCTGACTATAAATATTCACTGGAAAGCTAAAATATTTCCTAAATCATAGTATTTGTTTTATTATTTTTATACATTAAATAAATTAAATTATTTATGACATCATGATGATGCAACGATGACCTCATTATTTAATGATTTTAATAAAATGGAAAGATAATGTAATATCTAAGACCTACACATGTCCAAAACCTATTGGATGAGTGGAATCCGAACCCTTATCACCGTATCCTCAAATTATATCAATGTGGGACCTCTTAAATCCGAATACCATTTTAAAATAAAGTGACTTTTCTTTACCTTCCAGGAGTGCCCCTCCTCTCCTCTTATAAAAGGCCCTCAACTCTACCTCCTTACCCACACTCCCAAAGCCTTTGGCTCGGCCAAACCCTACCCATTTTGGCTCTCACCATCCCTCTCTTACTCCTTGAAGCCTCACTTTGGGCAGATGTCTTCCCATGGAAGCCTTTGAGCTCAAACCAAACGGAGTTACCCGATTTTAATGTAATGTCTTCACTTGAGTCCTTTTGTTTTATTTTGCTTCTCCAACCGCCTTAACTATTTTTATTCATTTCTTTTGTAACAAATCCAGTATCATCAATATACTAGGATGTTGTTAAAAAAATTATTCGAGCTACACATTCACACATCTACATCTAATGGTTAAAGAACATACCGTTTCTGTGGATGGCGAATTTCGGCCTCCCGAAACGATGATTGTTGAACATTATTTTAACACCTTCAAAGTTGGACATTAAGATGTCACTATATTTATATATTATATTTAATATGTTTATGTTTTACTTAAGCTTCTTTATTTTTAATTTATGGCGTACCTTTATGGTTTCCATTATGGGTAAACGCGATATCTTCATTTAAGGAAGTGCGAACTACCGCCCCCTTAAAGTGATGTGATTCGTTAATGCCATATGTGGGATGTATAAAGGATGGATTTAAAGTTATTATATGTGATGTTATACAGGAATTATAACATACCTCTATATCATTATTATTTCATTCCATTAATGTATGAGATAGAAATAAATGTAGCGTTCATGCGTACGTACGGCTTACCGTCTCCATGAACGGTGCATTTCATTTCTTATCCCAAAATGTAATGTAATATTATAAGTACATATTTATAATGGATATATATAAGGTATTTTACATATAAATGATGAATATAGTTCTGTAATTAAAATATACATACCTCTCGTTTTGTTTTAATTCCATTAATATGACAACGAAATGAAAGTAGCGTTCATGCCTACGTACGGCTTACCCTCTCCATGAACGGTGCATTTCATTTCTTACCTCTAAATGATTATTTAATATTATAAATACATGTAAATTCTGGATATATATGATATATATGATATCCAAATCATGAATATCATTCTGGATATAATGAACCATTGACCACACAAACAACATGTAATTGTAAGAAGTCCACTTTTGACTTAAGAACCAAATATCGACAAAACAAACATTATTAACTTAAAGGATTACATAATTTTTATAACATGTCAATAATTTATATAAAAGGAATACTGAACTTGAAAAAGGTTCTTAAGCAAGTAGAAATTAACTCATGTTTATTATTCAGGACGTTAAAGAACGATCGAGTCATGTCGGACCTGAGGTAATTGATCCTACTCCACTATTTCTTTTTAAGTATACTCTTTTATGTCATTCCCTCTAAAGATCATCTTTCTTGTTTTTGGGATGTTATTTTATATTACACTAACTGTAATTTTTATGTTCATGTGATGAGAGACCCTATTCTCTCTCATCAATCCATTTTGGAAGTTTTGAGTGGCGCCGTTAGGCTGCAGAATTTTCGTAAGAGATCTAACCTCTCTCTTTCTTTTTAAGTACTCTCCTTTGTGTCACTACTTTTAAGCTCCTCTTTGTTATGTTGGGGGATTTTATTTTATATTCATCATGCTTAAATTTTTATTGTTGTATGATGGGATACTCTATTTGATCTCATCAATCCATTTTTGTAAGTTTTATGTGGCGCTGTAAGGTGGCCGAGTTTTCGTAAGGGATTTTTCATCTCACTTTTATTCCCGTGAGATTTATGCTACATTTGCCACAATTTCCTTTGAGTGGTGTATGTACTGCCAATTATTCTAATATTTGTGTAATATATTTTCGTTTATGAGTATTTACATTATTGATTTATTGTCCTTCTTTCATGGGGTGTTTTTTTTGAAAGATACCCAAGTCGGTAAGGGAACCTTTCACCCTCCTCTTTTTAAAAAGACTTCGTTTTGTTGGGTCTTTTAATTTACATATTGTTATGTTGGGATATGTTCTCATATATCCTTATTGATGTAAATTTTATGTCCAAGTGATGAGATACACTTTTTATCTCTCATCAACACATTTTGATGTGACGCTGTTAGGCTGTCAAGGGAACTTCTTAACCCAATTTCAATTTCTTTGGGTTCAACATGTAGTTATTGAATATGTCATCCTTTGAATATGACTGAATGACCTATTATTGTTTTACAATTAATATCCAATTATATTGGGTTTTTTTATATTTTTCACACATAATTTTGAGATTGATGTATCCTTAATTTAAGGATACCTTCTTTATAAGGGATTTCATCAAATTTTACATCTCTATTGGGACTTCATTGTTGTTATGCACCAATTCACTCTTATATGGTGTATATACTGTCCTTTGGAATATTATATCATGAATCCATTTATTCTCATGATATTATAAAGTTATGATTAAATGTTATTCCTCAATTATTTTATTCAAGGGTCACTAATTTTGGTAAAACCCCTTTAACCAAAATATCACTTTAAATGTTTTAATTATTTGTTCAAATTAATATCCATGTTATCAAAATGGTTTTGTGGATTTGTTTATATGGATATTAATGGTTTAAAATGTTAAAAGCTTCAAGGTGGTATGGGACTACATCTCAATCTCCTTTCATTGAGGCATATTTTAGTTTATACACAACTTTCTTTTATATGATGTATAAAACCCTTTGACCTTTACGTTTATGAAAAAGGAATCTTTTTTATACGAAGCATTTTACAAAACAACAAAAGAGAATGTTTTTGTCATACGTATGTGGCGACAACGACTTCTCCTCCGCCGTGACCATTATTTGAGTTTCGGATTCCTCTACAAGCCATACATTCTTTTTAAAAGAAAAATAAATACCATGTTTTATATTTCATTTATTTTGGTATTGAAAATGGTTTTCATAATGTTTTTATATCAATGTGTTGTATTGATATCTTTTGAATGAAAGGTGTAAATGTTATGTTTCCTTTATGCATGTTTTATGTGATATGATTATGTTGAGGTTCTTGGGCATTATTATGAAGATGGGTGGTTCCGTGATAAACTAAGGGCGGGTGAGCCCGATATAGCTCTCTAATGCATTGGGTAACGCGAAGGAGTGAAATGTTAAGGTTTCTCCGAAGAGATTTAGGGAATATACTGTGATGGGTATTCCAAACGTAATAAAGAGGGTTACTCCCTACGTAAGAATTTGATTAATGCCTCAAGTTACCTTTATGTCTTATGATTTCTATGATTTATTCATGGTTTGATGAGGTATGTTAAAGTACCTATGTTTTATGGGTAAAGTATGATTTCATTCTTATGTATATATGAACTCATGTTTCCTTTCCATATTTTTATAACCCTTACTGAGATTTTTATGCTCATCCCATGTTTTTGAAATGTTTTTCACATGTCAAGGGAAAGGTACATGATGTGATGATAGTGTCAAGGATGTTTCAAGAAAGAATCCATGTTTTATTTTCAATATGTTTCCGTTGATGGGAAGAATGAATACTGTCTTTTATGTAACCACTTTGTTTAAATGTGGAATGTAATGCAAGTTTCATGATCTAATTCTCTAAAACTCTAAAACATAAAAGATCCTCAATGTGTAATCTTGTAATAACTCAATATTAAGTAAGGCATAAGGCCGGGGACTTATAAGTGAGTAGTGTGAGTATAGGTGTAGTGATACGCCTCCTTTTCAACTTCATCATGCTCTTTTAATATTCATCATTCCATGAAAATTTGATACGCTTGTGAGTAAGCTTTGTAAGATGTTATGACAATCATGATAATTATCTCACCAATTAGAGATAATACCCAGCTAACCCAAAGGAACAATGGATATCTCTCAGAGATATTTTCATTGACCATAGATTAATTAATTCTATAATTGAAGGGTCTTCTAATATCACATTTATAGTTATGATATGTCCCAATAATGAGACTTCATTCAATAAGAACTCAAATTTTCAATACTTGCATGAAATTTTCTTCATTTTTATGTTCTTTTGTAGAGTTCTTAGCTCTTCTACGTGCTGTTTCTTTCCTTTTTAGTATATTAGAATATTACCTTTAAATACTACCACGATTATTTTTTGGAATCTCTAAAGACTCTATTCATCAATTACATGATGATGTCTAAATCACCAGTTAGTTAAAATGGAATTACTATGAACATAGAGTTATCATAACTTGTTCAAAAAGTTTTATCTAGGATATCTTATTTCTTCACCCTTACTTGATAATATTACAACCAAGGACCCTCCTTAATGAACTATTGTGCTACATGTAGATGGTAAAAATTTCACCCAACCATGGTTGAGGATACCTTTTCTGTATCATGATCTTATTGATCTCACCATAATTAATGAAAAGGATCATTGAACAAGAATTCTTCTTGAAAAATAGAAGTATTTCCCCCCATGGTGAATCACATGGGAATATGAATCCTTTATCCATATTCTCCTATTGTTTTTTCTTCATCCCCCAAGGTTACACAATAACCCTTCTTAATGGAGTAGTGGATAAGGGAAAATCCCTATCTATAATAACAATTTGAAAATCAAACTCTAAACTGGGAGGAAGAGTAGGAAAATCCTTTTTGAAACACATCAGCACATTCTCTTATAAGGGGATGTCAACAAAGATGATATTTTACTTACACTAAATCATGTGAGAAAGACAATCTCTCTCAAAGTGAAATGATATCTATGCTACAGAATTTGGTGATAAATAATATTCCTCATTCTCCTTACACTGGTACAAAATCGAGGTATAATTTGAAATAAAAAGTGTTTTAATTCTCCTGGTAATTAATGGTGGCCCTATATAAAGAAGTCCAATAAATAAATATAACTGATTAAATTCAACCAAAGGGAGTATGAAAAGGTTTTTGGGAAGTATTTCCCACAAACCATGAGAGTGGAGGAGTTATATACTTTGGATGCAATAATTTACCTATATTCTATTTACACATAAAACTATACTTCTATACTATGTGGGGGTGATTGAATATTTATACTAAACATTGGAATTATGATGGAATTGATAGAACTAAAATAAAAAATTATGTTTTATATTAATTAATGAATAGCTAAAATTCTTTTCAGAACATCATTTTTCAAATCCAAAAAAGTTGTTGTGGTGGAAAATGATTTCCTTGCATGCATGATGGTTTTTTCTTTTCTCTGAAAACCATTGGCTTAGAGTTTTGGTTTCAAAAGTTCTCACCTTCCATTCAGTTAAGGAAATGAATAATTCATTGAGGGTTGACCTGAGAATTCCATTCCTCAATCTTATTGGTGATTTTCTCCAATATAAAGTCACTATATAGGTTTTCTTTCTTCCTGTACCTAAATAATTGTTTTATTCCCCTTAATAAATTTCCACAGTTCTTTTTTCCACTCATTTGACAAGTGGGGTGCTGAAATTTCTTGGAACTATGAGATTTATTCACTATATTGATAGAATTAAACTCCACGTTCCAATTAATACCTCCATGATATCCTTTGGATTATCCAACCGCCATCTCAACATTGAGGGCACAACAGAAAATTTTCTCAAAGTAATCAAATCATGGATCTCTAGGTATATTGGTAGACTAGGTTTTATCAAACCAATGAAGTATTCAACCTTAAATTTTAGGTTAATGAATATTTAGGAGGCATACTGTGAATATATTTTGATGTTTACCTTGTATTCAAGGATATATTCATCATTTTTTTCTTGGAGGAAAATAAATCTATTTCCATTTTATGTTAGAAACTGTGGAGAAAATATTTTTCGAAAAAATTACTACAATGACTTCCAAAGAATTGATTTAATATCTACCCCATGATTAATATTCATGATCAATGTATACCACTGATATGTTTATCCCTCTATATAAAAAACATCTTGTATATCCTTCCCTTGTTTGGGACATTCAAGGATAGATAAGATCTTTTCCATGGGTTGATTCATTTTTTCATGATTAAATTATCATATGATCCATTAAATGATAGAGGCCTTTTCACCTAAATATATCAATCTCATCTTCTTCAATATTAGATTGGCTTGGATTATCCCCATAATATATTTTTCTATTCACAACACTAGTCAACTAAAAGAGTATTATCATAATGTTCGGGTTTCTTGATCCCATCAAGTGGGGAATCTCATTAGGGCAGCCATCAGATTTCTCTTTTCATTGATTATTTAATTGATTATTCTTATTTCAAAAAAATTGATAGATTAATAGAAAAATTAGGGATGACTGTATTTAAAATATTAAACACATAAACAGAGAATCCAATGGCATTATATGGATAACTTATAAATTAATTTTATTTTCAAACGTATGAATATGTAGGCTTTAATCAATGTTATCCATTATATATATCCTAACATATCTAAATATAGGATTTTTTATTCCCTTAATAATGGTATTTAATGTGCTTATGATTTTACTAATACATATCCCCTAGGATTGTTAATCCTGGTGTGTATCAGGGTGTAGATACCCGTATCTTGACGTACATTGACATTACATTACATTTGTGGAATACTTAGTACATAACAAAAACACACACACAAGGATCGTAATAGTTTAGTGTCTTTGGAAACTCGGAACGTAATCTTCTGTTCGTGGTGAAAGATCTTCAATATATTCCATAAATATCTCCCTTTTTTTTACCTAAAACCTTTTTTATATCCTAGGGTAAAGAAAACATAAAATGGTGAGCTCAAATGCTCAGTAAGGGTAAACAAAAGAAATAAAAATCATATCATATCTTTTTGAAAATCATAACCTGCAAAAGAGATCATAATATCTTAACATGGAATAAATCATAGAAGTGAAAATGAGATCCCCATAATCATAACATAAAACTTGAAACTTTGTGGCATACACACATAATCATAGAGAATCATTTCATGTTAGTCAAGACTCATTGCCAAGACTATCTTAGTGGACAAAGTCCCTTTCTGAACCGAGTCACCCTCGTTTCAGTCCTGTTTCACTGAATTGGTATAACCTACCATTCCAGCCATGTCTATCTCATGAGATATAAAATCTTTACCTAATGCATTGGAGGGAGATATAGGTCCCACCCATCTCATAATTATATCATTCTTATATGTGCCACAAAATCATAAACCATACATCATAGCATAACCCATGTAATAAAAATGGGATTCTTAAACATCATGACATCATAAAACAATTCATATATGATAAAGGAATTAATAAAAATAATTCCATCACAAAATAATCAAATCAATGTAAAAATAGGGATAGAAACAGAACCCTTTATTATCTTAGATGGAAAATAATTTTGATAAAACACTTGAACTCCATTCTTGAGGAAAATATCCTTTCTACTTCAAAAACATTTTCCTTTCTTAATAGGTCATAAAATTTTGAACTAAAAGACGTTGATTAAAAATAAACTTGAAAACCTGTAAAGGAAGCTTCTTGGAAATAATGTTTTAAAAATCCATTCATGCCGTATAAGTTAAAAAAACATTCTTCGTACTTTTGTCGGAAAAGTCAAAAAGTACCTCGTACGAAAAATGACAAAAGATTCCTTTCTTATATTTTACTAAAAATTCACCGAAGGGTAAAATTGGATTTAAAAAATTTTAGGTGGATGGAAATAATATTACATATTGAGGAAACATGGATGTGGATGATCAAATACACCCCAGTAAATTTCAAAGTATAAACAATCTCGGATAAAAATGAGATTGTGATATTTCCCTTACCTTAGGTCTGATTTGCTTTGTACGTGTCCAAAGCTCCTGTATAATGGTTTAAATAATGTTATTGACTTATTCCAGAATCATACATACTGACATGATATCATATATGGTCATATTCTTAGCTTCTTATTAGTAATATTTCATTGTTACTTGTTACTCGGATCTTTATTGCCTTTTGTTCTTATGCGTGTTTTGCCGAATAAATTCTTATTCTTCTTTTAAGGTTATATATACATTATATCCAGAATGGTATTAGTGTAACATATATCATATTTATTCATTAAATTCATTTATATAATTACTATGTAATGATGATCATTTAGAACGAGTCACATCACATCGTGGAGACTGTATTCCGTATGTACGCACGAGCGATGATATTGTTTCCATGATCGTGGAATTCTATTTAAGTGTATTTATACTATTTCAGTATCAATATTACTTTATAATAATCATATATAGTTACTCATTACACCATTATAACCATCCTTGTATGGTGATGGTGGAAAATAGATTACACCACGACGTGGAGACGGTATTCCATACGTACGCACGCGCGTTGATTTCATTTTTCTGTAGGATGGATTGAAGGTGAATTAGGGTTGTGTAATATTTATAATAACATATCAGTATGTAAGTAATACTTATGTTATTACATTATCATGAAACAACTAAAGAAGAAGAAGATTAAGAAGAAAGAAATTGAAAATATTGGTAAAGGATATTACCTCTTCTTTGAAACGCCTCTTTGAATCCTCCACTTAGGGAACTAAGATTGGTCTTTGAAGAAGACCAAGACCTCTAGGATTATTCTAGGGAAGTGTAGAAGGGATTTTGGAAGGGTTTGGCCGAGATTGAGGTCTCAAATTGTTGGGATGAGGAGGGGGAGGAGGTGCCCTTTTATAAGGGAGGAGAGGGGCACCTTAGGAATATCTCAAAATATTATTTTATATTAAAGTCAAAATCGGTTTATAATTGTTCCAAAGGGTCTTATTTCGAAGGTAAAGCGGGGATGGGTCGAAATCCTATCAACCAATAGGATTTAGACAAGTTTAGGTTATTATTTTAACTTTATCAATTAGATTTAACTCTAAGTTAACTAATTTAACTTTTACCGTGACTTTTTGTTTTCTTACACTATATGGTTAATATACTTACTATAACATGCCAAAAGAACCCCAAGTAGTTTATTATTAATATATATATCCTTATATAAGTCATTTGGCCGAACCTTAGATTTTTAGGAATTAAATAACAATTAATAATATAATATTTGTTTTAAAAACTAATTTATGTCAATTATGACACTATTTGGTACATGATTTTTATGAAATTTTTAACATAATGATAAGTTCGAACAAAGTTACTTATATCAACAATAACATGTCATATTAACCAAGAAAATTAGTTTAAGTCAAAAAAAGTCTCAAATTACATTTATTTGGGCATTTATAACATCAATTATGTTAATATTTTCTTAAAAAGGTAATTACTGCATCATCATTGTGTCATAAATAAATTAATTTATTTAATGTATAAAAATTACAAATAAAATACCATTATGTAGGAAATCGTTTTAGATTTCTAATGAATATTTATAGTCGAAATTATATTATGTATAACCCTATATTAAAAATGTTTTAGTAAATATACTTTGATTTTAACTCTTTTAACTCTTCTTTGAATAATAATAAATGTCCTAATCTAATCCAAGTGGGCCTAAATGATAATATTTTACACTTAAGGTTGTTTATGGTCGACATACACTTGTCTAATAGGATTAGGACATGTGTTAGTGTAATATTAATATCATTTTTACCCTTAATTACCCTATTTACTTTTAACCGTGGTAAATAAAAGTAAAAAGTTGCTATTCCACAAAAATTATTTTCATCTCATTGAACCACATTTTACTTACTTACATAAACCGTGTCTCTCAGATTTTTTAAATTCCATTCACAGAAGCTTTAAAATTATGATTTATGAAAAAATTAATTTTTTTAACTACCACTTTGTAGTTTCACTATTTATCAAAAATTGATGTTTTTCAAAAAAATGCCAAAATTTCACCCTAAGCTATAATTGATATTCCAAATTCAAAAATGATATCTATTTTACAAAATTCTAAACATATATGTAGCATTAATTAATTTTATAATTAATTTCCGTTGTCACAACAAATAGCGTGTTTTTAAGAAATAATAACTATCAACAGATTAACACTTGTTTATGTCTAGTGTAAATGTGAAATTACATCCAATGACCAACATTGTATTGAATTGTAAAAATATATTCTAAATATACATTAAAACCACTCAAATTAATAATTTATCACTATTAATTATTTCGATTAAAAAAGTTTTTTTAAATTAAAATTTAGTAATTTTCACTATTAATCAGAAAATAAAAGTTATCCGAAAAGTACCAAAATTTCACCCTAAGCTAATTTCGATATTATGAATCCAAAAATGAATTCCATTTTGAAAAATAAATTTAAAAAATTTCAAAAAGTGGTTATTACTATTCAAAACGGCTGGTTTTAATAATATTTTAATAGCATATCATTGTTTAGTGAAACTCGGTATTGCGTACTACACACGCTATTGAGGAAGGTCGTGATTGAGTGTAATACAAGGCATGTCAAGGATGCTTGTTGTGCAATCTCCTTTTGGTGTAGCGTACAACACAAGACATTAGTGAAATTAAAAAGAATATTTTTCATAAAATCTCGGGGTGTTACACAGGGCCCATTAGAATGAACTAGTTCTCATTTTAGTCTAGTTTAACTCTATGTTTTTGGGTTTTACCCCTATATATGATCGTTTCATATCCATGTACACTTGAAGCTTCCGGACATGAATATATTATATTGATAAAACACTTACTTGATACTTAATTCAATTAAGGTAATTTTTCTTATACTACGTATTATACCTAAGGATTTCACTACATTTTTTGATCCAAACACCAAAAATGTCTAAACACTTACTTTGATACCAACTATAACAATAATTTTATTTATTACACATTAATTATTAATTTATTACATATTATTATATATAAATTAACCTAGAAGATAATATATTCTACTATATTTGGGATTTGGTACATTAAATTACAACATAAACTGGAAATATATTATCTTTATTAATTACTTCAATAACATGGTTGTACATAAAACTACACGAGATAACCTGGGGACATACATAATAATGGGCTGAGTTATAAGAACTATTAATGGAATAAACATTTAATTACATTAATAATGTAATACATGTTAGACAATAGTCTTATTAAATTTCTCTAAATGGAGTTTGAATGAAAAACATTAATGATGATGTGTGATATAGAATAAAAACATAAGGGAAACATTGGAAATGAGTAAAAAAATTAAAACACAATATCCTAAACATTGATCAAGGATAAATACAAAGAAATAATGTTATATAAAGTTTTATAATGTAATAATGCACACTATCTATCCCAAAATGACAGTTAATGAGTCTAAACAATATCCAATGCATTAGAACACAATATAATTTCAGGTGAACCCAAAACACTTATTTCATTTTCATTCTTATGTGTTCAACATATATTATACAACATGGATTCAGTCAACATCATATTTTATTACATGATTAAAGGGATTGGAATACATACATGTATTTCTCAAGGAAAATAAGTAAAATTTTATAATGGTGAATACCCTTTATAATAAATAAGTATGGTATTCACTACACAATTGTTTTGGCAGAAAAAGTCGTTGTAAAATTTCGATAACAAAATGGTGTTACTTAAAAATTACTAAAACTGGTTAATGAAAGGGTTCTCTCAACTTTTTTATGACAAATAAAAAATAATATATATATTTTGATATATCTCCCAACATTAGGAATTCGAAATATGTGGCATAATATAATAATGAAACTTAAATAATGAGGATAATGAGAGGGGAACTACTAAATTTTGGAATGGAAATGGGTGTACATAAAGGATCATGGAATGTATTAATGGGATTTAATTGGTTATCTATCAATTTATAAATCACTTGGGAAGTATGGTGAATATTTAATATCATATCCAGACATTAGTTATTGGAAAGTAAGTCAAAAAATGATGTTTTTGCTCGAATTGAAAATATGAGATAGATGTCCTTTACATGAGTGTGTGACTCAAAATGAATGGGAGGAGCTTCATGTTAGCCTAGGGAATCTTGGGAGGAATCTATAGAAAGATTATCAGATTAAGTATCTGATATACATATTTTGAGTTAAGATAAATTGTATATTGGGTAATTTTATATGGGATGTGAGATGGGATTTCATTAATATTGGTCAAACATAGGTTTTTTACACTATATAATAAAATTACCAAGAACAAAATCATTACAATGGGTTTTTACCATTGTTTCAATAAAATGGGATTGGGTTTCATTATTTTATATTTTCATGGGCTGATCATAAAAAATATTATAATTCCTACTGTGGACATGAGTTATACTCTTAATGAAATTATTTTAAAATAATAGATTATATTTAAGGTTTTGGAGGGTTCATAATGGATTTGAAAAATATAAAAATATACATAAAATAATATTTTTTTAAAGTTAAAACATAAATATGGTATTAGAAAACTTTTTTATTTTTTATTACATAGGTTTTGGGTTATTAAGATCACATAATAGAAAATATATATTTATATAGTATTTAATTTTTTCATCAAAATTTGAATGTCAAAGAAAATTATAGAACATTCACCATAAGATAATTTAGAGTTATTATAAAAAAAATTATCACTTTTATAAAAATAATTTTATAAATATTTCCATTTCCTCTTTAAAAATAAGAATTGACATTTGTTGAGAAATTTTGGATTTTTTGAAAATAATAGTTTTCAAATAATTATAAATTTTTTTTTAGGTTCCTATAAAATATCAAAATTTATATGAAATTAACATTATTTAAAAAATTAGTTTATTAATATATGATCCATTTATAAACTCCACAAATTCATAAAAGTAAATTCTTTAGTTGAATCTAAATATTTCCAAAAAATAAAATTTCTTATTATATGAAAAGCTATATCATATATAATGTAACCATAATTGGATGAAAATATAGCAATTATTCTATAAAAAATAATATTCATAATTATATTTCTAGTTTATTGATATAGATTCCTTTAATACACTATAAAAAACCCCAATAGTATGGTTTGTGGTGGTGATACTTGCATAGGGTGGTTTGGTGAACATAGTTTGGCATGTGATCTCGATGAGCTTGAACTCCACTGGTAAATAGTTTTTGTTGAGTCAATAAGGTTTTCCTTATGACTTTTCTTTTCCTTCTTATTTTGAAAATCACAAACTCCTTATCTTTAAGGAAAATTGATTTTATAAGGAAAATTTCTTTTATAAGGGATATTGCTTTTATAAGGAAAATTGCTTTTATTTGGAAAATTGCTTTTATAAGAAAAATTATCCTTATCATATTTTCATCCATATTTTTTCTAAGTATAAAGTTCGGATTCATTTCTGTTTTCTAGGAATTGTTTGAAACTTTGATATAAAGTATTCTATTTTAGGATCTGAATTCTGTATAAGAACTTTAATAAAGTTTCACACCGAAATCCAGATGACAACTGTGATAAAGTTTCATTCCGAACACCGGATACGAACTCTGATTAAGTTCTACTCCAGATTTAGGATATGAATCCTTATGAAGTTCGACAACGAATTATCATTATGAATTCTGATGATAAATTATCATTACCAAAGTTGATGATGAATTCTCATTACGAATTCTGATGAAGAATTCTCATTCTGAATTCTCATTCTGAATTCACCTATTAAACAGAATCTGATCATCTTTGTTTTATCCACTCCGAATTTTTTTAGACTCCAAAAATTATTTTTGGTTAGACTCCGAACATTAATTTTACTTAGGTTGTTATAATATGTCTACTCTTGAATATTTTTTCTCTCACTCCGAACTTCCACTCCGAATATTCACTCTGAACTTTTGAGTCAGATTTTAAACGGTGTCGTACATTCTGTTTCACTTATTTTGTTATAAAACGATGTCATCTATTCTGTTTTAAACTAACCGTTTTCTATGTTGCATGTATACAGGTCCCTCCAAATTTCATGGAAAATATGACCGTTGGAAGAGGGAGTTGACCGTTGGAATTTGACTATAAATAAGAGCTCATTTGAAAGAGCTCAATATAGAGAATGAAGTTGATCAATCTAGAGACCACACGCTTCTAAGGTGATTTCTAGAGAGAGAAATCTTTTCATGCCTTGTGCGTACTGAACAGCTCGTTCAGTTTTTTCTTCGTGTGACTCCAAATGTTGGTAATTACATTCGAGGACTTCCGGGGATAGGAAGACAGAGGTGCCGACTTCCTTGATGTTCGAGGGCTTCCTTGCTGAGGAAGAAAGAGGTTGCCGACTACCTTGAAGTTCGAGGACTTCCTTGCTGTGGAAGACGGAGGTTGCCAACTACCTTGAAGTTGAGGGCTTGCAGGGATAGCAAGACAGATATTCCGATATTCTTATCGATGGCTTATCATGCTGTGGGTAAGACATAGATGCTTGAAAGTATAAATCAAGGGACCTTTATCCAAGGTTGTTGGATACCCTTCTCTTTGGGTTAAAAGACTTATATCTTTTTAATTGTAGTTTTTCTACTCGTTTATTTCCGCTGCATTTTGTATTATAAGGAAATTATAACTTTCTTATACTTCCTTACTTTTACTCTGTTTCATTTAGATTCTATAGGCTTTAAGGTAGAATCACATTTTGTAATCTTTTGTTAAGTTTCAATTTCCGGAACCATATTTATGGAACCTATTTTCGGAAACTCTTTCCAAGTTTTTATTTGGTGTTAGAGGTGTTATGAATTTTATTAGTTTAATATTGTTAAACATATCCCTTTCCTTTACTTAAGGAAAACACGGTTATTCATAACTAACTTTAAAGGTTCCAAAGGAATTTTTAAAGTATACAATTCACCCCCTCTTGTATATTGAGCATCTACATCATTATTTCGATCCTACAATTGGTATCAGAGGAGGTCTTTGGAATACTTGTACTCACATATAAGTTTTTCTTGACCACTTTCCCATTCTGAACTTTTCCATTCCGAACTTTCTCATTCCGAACTTTGTTATTATGAACTTTTTCTACTAACAAGTTTCTATGCCGAAGGTTTTTAAGTATTGCAGGAATTAATGTTGGTTTCATTGAAAATCCAAATCCTACAAGACCACCAATCTTTAATGGTAATGATTATGAGTACTGGAGAGATCGAATGAACACTATTATTATCAATACTAGAGTAGACAATTTTTTTATGCTTACTGGTGATTATAAAATTCCTGATAAGGATGTTAGAACTTTTACTAACCCGGAAAAGCAAGAGTATCAACTCAATTATAAGGTACGCAATACTATACTGTGTTCAATGACCAGAAATATATATAGCCAAATTTCTTCTTGTGAAGCAGCTAATTGCATCTGGAAGAAGTTAGAGGTTACACACTTTGGAACTTCTAAAGTGATTGAGACTAGGAGAGCTATTCTTAGAGATGAATATCATGGATTCAATTTTCCTTGTGGAGAACCAATCTGTAAAGTTAAACATAGATTTTTTACTATCGTCAACATCCTACAGTCTTTGGGAGAGAAAGGTTTAGATGATGAAGCACTTGTGGATAAGATAATTGATATTATGCCCAATGAGTGGAAATCCAAAAGAACAGCTATAGATGAGAACAGGAAGGTCACTCAAATTTCTCTTGATGAGTTATTCAGAACTCTTCTCCAACATGAAACCTAAATGAAGAGAGATGATGAAAACATCAAAAAGAAAAATGGAAATGGTATTGTTGCTTTTAAAACAACATAAAATCATATGAAAGCTAAGACTCCTGAGAGAGTAACCAGATCCAAGTCTAAGAAGATGGTAGTTCAATCAGATTCTAGTAAAAGTGAAATTTCAGAAAATGAATTAGCAAATCTTGCTCGAAGGATGAACAAGATAGCTGGCCAGAGAAATTTCCAATACAAGTATAAGAAAAAGGAAAGGAAAGATATTAAAGATGGAGAAGTCACTTGTTTTGAATGAAAGAGAGCTGGACATATTAGACCAGATTTCCCTTTTCTTAAAAAGAAAGAAATGAAAGAATGGCATTCAAACAGGAACAGAAAAAAGTATTATAAAGCCAAAGATAAGAATGTTTTGATAGCTAATGATACTTGGAGTGCTTGTGGTGGGGACTCTTCAGATGAATCTTCTGATTACGAATCTTCAGGACAGAAGAATCTTGGTCTTATACCCAGATTACCTATTGAAAATCATTGTTTTATGGCTAAGGTACGAAATGCTGAATCATTGACCAATGTTTCATTAAATTCTAATGATAGTATGTATTATAACTCTTCTGATGAATAATCCTCTTCTGATGAAGAAAATACTTTACCTACTTATGAAGAAGTATCTAGGTTTGCTGAACATCTTGAAATTGGGAATTCCAAACTCAATAAAAAACATGATAAGGAAAACTCTAGGAATTCTATTCTTACAAAAGAGATATCAGATCTTTCTAAAGATCTTGATAAGAAAAATGATGATTTTGAAATTATTTCCAAAAATCTTGAGGAAGTATGTTCGGAGAAGAACAAACTTTCTAAAGAATTAGAAAAAGTAATTTCTAAGAAAATTTTTTCGAGCCTAGCTCTAGTTCTAAAACTAATGATCTTGAGGATAAAAACATGGTTATAAAACTCAAGTCTGAAATTTTTTCCTTAAAGATGTTTTTATCAAACTTTACCCATGGTAAGGAAAATTTTGATAAAATGTATTCCCAAATACGACCTTTAAAAAATAAATCCGGATTTGGTTATACCCACAGAAAAAAAAATTTCAGTAACAATTATTTTGTTCTTCAAAGTGCCCCATTTTGTACCAAGTGTCAATGTGGTGGTCATTGGGAAAAGAATTGTTCCTTAAACAAAACCCAATCCTTAGGATTTCACAAAACGTAAATTTCTAAGAAAATGTGGGTTCTTAAAACTTTGTTATCTGGTAATCTCGGATACAAACAAGTTTGGATACTGAAAGTCTAATTCTCTTCTTGATTTCAGGAAAATAATGAGAGTACCAGCAACAATACATGGTACATGGATAGTGGATGTTCACGGCACATGACTGGTAACAAAAGCTATTTTTAAAATATTATCAAAACGAAAGGAGGAAAGGTAACTTTCGGAGATAATGCTAAGGGAGAGATTGTTGGTATTGGTAATATTTTTCTTCTTGGTAGAACCTTGATTTCAAATGTTCTTTTTGTTAAGGGTCTTAAATACAACCTCATTATCATAATTCAGTTATGTGATGAAGGTTACCTTGTGAATTTTAGGAATGATAAGTGCTTAGTTCACAATTCAAAGGAAGAATTTATTCTCTCAGCCAATAGGCAAGAGAATGTTTACACGTTGAACTTAGAAGTCCTTTTAGGGTATGATTTACCTTGCCTTAGTGAAATGGAAGATCATTCCTGGTTATGGAATAGAAGACTAGGTCACTGTAACCTAAGGAACCTATGTAAACTCTTTAAGAAGAAACCAGTTAAGGAACTACCGGAGCTTAGATTTGATTTTCTAATGTTTGTGATCCTTGTCAATATGGCAAGAAACATAAAACTAGTTTTAAATCAATCGGTGAAGTCTTAACAACCGATGCATTACAATTAGTGCACATGGATCTTTTTGGTCCAACACTAACTGGAAGTATTGGAGGAAAACACTATGAGTTTGTTCTAGTTGATGATTACAGTAGATTTACTTGGGTCTATTTTCTAGCAAAGAAGTCTGAAGCATTTTCTTATTTCAAAAATATTATAGCTCAATTTAAAAATGAGAAAAACCTTCCATTGAAAACTATTCATAGTGATCATGTATGTGAATTTCAAAATTCTGATTTTAAAACTTTTTGTAGTAGAAAAGGTATTACTCCCAATTTCTCAGCACCTAGAACTTCTCAACAAAATGGTGTAGTTGAGAGAAGAAATAGAATTCTTTAAGAGATAACTAGAACCATGTTGAGCGAATATTCCATATCTAGACATTTCTGGGATGAAGCTGTAAGTACTTCTTTCTATACTATAAATTGAGTTTTTATTAGACCTTTTCTTAATAAAACTCCTTATGAGTTATGGAATGGTAGAAAACCAAGACTACCCTACTTCAAGGTATCTGGTTGCAAAGTATATATTTTGAAAACTAAATATAGCTTACATAAATTCACACGAAAATCTGATGATGGAATTTTCTTAGGTTATTCCACAACTTCTAAGGATTATAGAGTTTTTAATAAAAATACTTGTACTTTTGAAGAAACAGTACATGTAAAATTTGATGAGTCTAATCCCTTCGTTTTTAAACCATCCCAGCCTACATCTTCGGTTGTGTTTTCAAAAACTTATTTTCAACCTTTGATAGAAGAACCTTCTTGATAAGGATAATGTTCAAGAAGATAATCCTGAAACATTTACCCTAGAAGACTTTCTACCCTACATTGATGAACATGGTTTTCAAAACCCAAATTAGGCGTTTCCTAAGAATAATCCTAATGATAGTATCATTGGTGATGTAAATCAACATGTAAGGACTAGAAGTTCCTTATGAAATGAAGTAGAACGTCTAGCATTTCGTCCCCAATTATAACCTAAAAGCACTAATGAAGCTTTAGGTGATAATGATTAGATCAAAGCCATGCAAGATGAACTAAATGAATTCGAAAGGAATAAAGTCTAGACTTTTGTTGAAAGATCTAAGGAAAATTCCGTTATTGGAGTAAAATGGGTTTTCAGAAATAAATGTGATGAAAATGGAGTCATAGTAAGAAATAAAGCTGGACTTGTAGCAAAAGGATATAATCAGCAAGAGGGAATAGACTATGAAGAAACCTATACTCTGGTAGCCAGACTTGAATCTATCCATATTCTACTTGCCTTTGCTGCATTCTTTAATTTTAAACTTTTTCAAATGGATGTGAAATGTGCTTTTCTTAACGGTTATGTTCAAGAGGAAGTTTTTGTTGAACAACCTCCTGGCATTGAAGATACAAAACATCCTGATTATGCTTTTAGACTTATCAAAACTCTGTATGGCCTTAAGCATGCCCCAGAAGCATGGTATGATAGACTCACTGGATTTTTTCATCAAAATAACTTTGTTAAGGGAAATGGAGATCCAACCCTTTTCATAAAGAAAGATAAGAAAAATGTTTTGATTGTCCAAATTTATGTTGATGACATCATATTTGGTTCAACTCAGCAATCTTTGACTGACTCTTTTGCAAGTCTAATGAAATCTGAGTTTGAAATTAGTATGATGGGTGAGTTAACATTTTTCCTTGGTTTTCAAATTTCTCAAAAAACAGAAGGAACCTACATATCTCAACATAAGTATATTAAAGATCTTATTACAAAGTATGGTTATGACAACACTAAGAGTATAAGTACTCTTATTGGTACCTCAAACTCTTTAGATCTTGATGAATCTGGGAAACCAATAGATCCAACATCGTATAGAGGTATGATAGGAAGTCTACTATACTTAACAGCTAGTCGACCATACTTAATGTTTTCAGTATGCTTATGTGCAATATATCAATCCAATCCTATGGAATCTCACTTAAAGGAAGTAAAAAGATTTTTTCGCTACCTTAAGGGAACCATGGATCTAGGATTATTTTATACTTCTGGAAATTATTTTATCCTAAAAAGATTTTCTGATGCTGACTTTGGTGGATGTAGAATGGATAGAAAAAGTACATCCGGAACTTGTCATTTCTTAGGAGATTCATTAGTTTTTTGGTCCTGCAAGAAGCAACATTCTATAGCACTCTCCACTACTGAAGATTAATATGTAGCAGCTGGAAGTCGTTGTGCTCAAGATTTGTGGATGCAATAACACTCACAGCCTATAGATTTAGTTTTACTAAAACTCAAATTTTGTGTGATAACACAAGTGCCATTGCCCTTAGTAAGAACCCTTCCCATCACTCCCGTGCAGAACACATAGATATTAGGCATCACTTTCTTAGGGATCACACCCTTAAAGGAGATATTATTCTTCAGTTTATCGAAACACAAGATCAACTTGCTGATATTTTCACAAAATCATTGCCTTATGATAGATTTGAATAAATTAAACAGAAGTTAGAAATGATAACCGTAAGGTAATCCTTCTTAATTAACTTTCTATTAAAAAAGTATCCGTATAACAATAAACTCCATTTCATAAGGGGAGTACATTTGATTGTTAGAATAACAAAGTTTTTCAAAATTTGTTTTCAATATTTTTGGAAAAAAAATTCCGGAATGGTAATTTCCAGAACTAAAATTTTCTAGAATAGATATTTTCATATAGAAAACTTCTAAAATGTAAATTTTCGTATTGAAAACATCCAAAATAGATAATTTTGTATTGGTATTTTCATAACGGGATTTTCGTACCGAATCTTTCATAAAGAGTTTTTCGTTTTCAAATTTTGTAATGAAATTTTTCGTACTGAGTTTGCTTTTTGTAGTGAGTTTTGTGAACTATGTCTTTTTATAATAGAGATTTTTCGTAGTCATTTTTTTATACCCATTACGAATAATCCTCCTAAGCCAATCCGAAAGGTATGATTTCCTTACTCAAGTTTTCGTAGTCATACTTTACTTGCTGGCATTTTATTATATTTTGTTTTCAGATTACAATTTTCTTAATTCTTTGTTTTAACAAAAACCTCAAAAGATTGGATTCTAGTTTTCTTGAGAATTGGTTTTCGACCGTCAGATCTGATCTCATCTTGTCACAACCGTTCGATCAACCGTGGAAGATGAACCGTTTTCTCGTTCCCTATATAATGGGGACCCCAAATAGTTGTCCCACATCGGTTTTCAAGCTCCAGCGTCCTGGAGCTCTGCCTCTCCATTTTAAATCCGTTCTGAACTTCAGCTTTCTCCATTTCGAACTCCTCAGAGGTCTTCAAATCCAAATGTCTGTGGAAGCACCTTCTCCAGACATGTCTTCCTCTAATCCGATTTTGAAGTGGTTAATATATAGAGATAGGCTGGTCCATCATGATTTCTTCAACAAATATGACTCTCTTATTTCCAAAAATATTAAGCTTAATGGATGGGAAGATGTTGTGGTGTCGAAACCTGGGAATCGAGATGAAGTATATTCAGATTTTCTTATAGAGTTCTATGAAATAGTCTCTTTTCTTAAGGAAGATTGATGAGAGAAGTTGTCTTTTAATTCTTATGGTAAGACTTATAAGCTTTCATATGCCAAGGCAGCCAGCTTGGTAGGGATGAATAATGAAGGTGAAGACGAATTCATATCTCATGTTTTTCCGGATTCAAAGGGTAGCTTCGACAAGGAAAAAAGCATTAGAAACTCTCGGACTGGCAGATGACAAGGCTCCGAAGATTGCTAGTTTATCTATAAATTTCCAGATTCTAAAATTATGGGTACAAGGTCTTATCGTACAGAGAAAGGGTGACAAAGATAGTTTGATGAAGAGTGAGATTTATATCCAAGATTTTCTGATAAATCTGAGGAAGTTTAACCAGAGGAAGCACATTCTTATCACTCTTGAGAATGTGAAGAAAGGAAATATGAGAGCTCAGATTATAATGTATCCAGAAATCCTCTCAAAGTTGATAGTTCGGGGCCTTGAGTCTTTTTAGGAGGATTTCAAGTCTAAGCCAAGAGTTTGCAAGATTATGTTGGTGAGTGATGGTACACTCAAAAGGATGGATGTAGCCTTTGACACGAAGACTAGTCAGTTTATTGATTTACCTGCTCAAGACGAAACAGTTCCAAAAGTTGCTGATCCGGAATCCTCTAAGCCAGTATAGAAGAGAAAGTTAAAATAAGTGGAAGTAGAAGTACAGAATCCCAAGTCTAAGGAAGTTCATTACGCACCTCCAAAACCAAAGAAGAATAAAGCATACCCATATGAGGTTGTTTCTAAATAGAGGGAGATCAAAGAGAAGAGATTTCAAGGGGAGCCTCAGTTTGGCTTGGATCTTGCGGAGGCTAAGGCCTTGAAGGAATGAACTGCGGATGAGATAGAAAAACAAGCGAAAGAAAAGAAGCTCAAGAAGAAGATATCTGAGGTTGAGGTAGCTTAGGCTTTGTTGAAGTTCAATGAGATGGTTTCAGCAAATATTCCTATTCCGGGATATTTTTCATTAGAATCTCTACCTGAGACTCCAGGAAGGAACTTTGTTACTCCGGAAGAGGCAGTAGCTAAGCATGTTGAGGAAATAGAGAATATTGAGCAAGTGGAAGAGTAAGAAGCTGTTGTTGAAGGAAGTGGTGAAACCAGAGATGTGTTGAAGCAAGTAGATGATTATAAGGGGACTCTTACGGAACATTTGTCGCTCCAAACCTCTGAAGCTGAGTCTTCTATTCTAGTCACTCCAGTAATGGAAGAAGAGGAAGGAGAAGAAGAAGTAGCTTATCATGTAGAGGAAGAACAACTTCTACAAGATATTTCTCAAATGGAGAATGTAGAGGTTGTTGCTCAGAATGTTCCTGATGAGGAAGAAAATATTGTTCAAGTTTTTGATAGTGGAAAGAGAACTCCAGAACAGGATTCCATTCCAAAAAGAGACAAGGGAAAGAAAATTGTTGCTGATACTCTGAGCTCATAAGTGGTAAAGAGAAAGGAAGTTGGTATTTCTTCAAAGAGAAAGCTTGACCAAGTTGAAGAATAAACTTTTCCAAGAAGAGTCTCGGATTCGGAGTCATCTTCGTTGGGGCAAGATTTTGTGGTTCAGTCTTTAAAGAAGCTGGTAGGTTCTATTCCGACTTTCTCAAGCATTGATTCAAGATGCCAAATGCTCCAACATGCTTTGAATCAGAAATTAGACTCCGTATCTATGGTTATGGACAAGTGTGTTGAAATAGAGGCTCAGTTCAAAACTTTCTTTGTCAGCTATGAAGCCTATAAAAGATCTTGCAAGAGGATGACTAGTTGGTTGAGGAAGTCTATGGAAGAGATGAGCCTCTTTGATGAATTCCAAGACAATGTGAAGGATTATTTTGAGACAGAGGACAGGAAGACAAATGAGCTTACTTAATCCTTTGAAGAAAAGATAACAGATGAAAAGAACTTCCGGATTTAAGAAGTCAGAGATCTGAATGGGATGCTGAATTCTGTTTCTCAAAATTGGAAGTTTGAAAGGGATCATCGGATTGAGTTTGAAGAGAAATTGAAGGCTCAGGAAGAAAAGATTAATGCTTAGGAAGAAAAGCTTCAAGCCCAGGAAGAAAAGATTGAAGCCCAAAATGCAAGAATTGTTGTGTTAAATAAGCAATCTGAAGAAGATCATAAAGACTTAAAAAAGATAAAGACTATTCTTAAGGGTCTCATGGAGAAGGAAAATGATCCAAAATAGATAGATCTTATCATTTGTTGTATCTAAATTTCATTGTTGTTGAGCTTTTCAAACTGAATGAAAATTTGTGCTTTCTTGTTTATTTTGTTGTTACTACTAATTTTTCAGGTACTTTGTTATATTTTCCATTCCCTCAAATTATTTTTGAAAATCACAAAGGGGGAGAAGGAAAAGAATCAAATGAAAGGGGAAAAGAATATTAAAAATGGGTGAGAAAGAAAACAAACTCTTATAAGAGCTTATCTAAGGGAGACTTTTTCATTAAAGAAGACTTTCTTATTCATAATGAAATGTCACTCCGAAAATATAGAATATGATCCTTAGAGTTTCAAAGCCTAAGGGGGAGTTAGTCGTATTCATAAATATCCTTAAAGAAAAGGGATATAAGCCTTAATGTTTTTCTTTCTTCATAGAATTTCTTTTTCATAAGGATGTTTGTGATTTCCAAAAAGGGGGAGATTGTTGAGTGAATAAGGTTTTCCTTATGAATTTTACATTCCTTCTTGTTTTGAAAATCACAAACACATTATCTTTAAGGAAAATTGATTTTATAAGGAAAATTTCTTTTATATGGAAAATTCCTTTTATAAGGAAAATTTCATTTGTAAGAAAAATTATCCTTATCATATTTTCATCCATATTTTTTATTAAGTATACAATTCGGATTCATTTCTGTTTTCTCTGAATTGTTTGAAACATTGATATAAAGTATTCTGTTTTAGGATTTGAATTCTGGATAAGAACTGTAATAAAGATTCACTCCGAAATCCAAATGAGAACTGTGATAAAGTTTCATTCTGAACTCCGGATATAAACTCTGATTATGTTCTACTCCATATTCAGGATACGAATCCTTATGATGTTCGACAACGAATTCTCATTACGAATTCTGATGATAAATTTTCATTACGATACCTGATGATGAATTCTCATTACGAATTCAGATGATGAATTCTCATTCCGAATTCACCTATTAAACAGAATTTGATCATCTTTGTTTTATACAATCCAAATTTATTTAGACTCTGAAAATTATTTTTGGTTAGACTCCGAACTTTCATTTTACTTACGTTGTTATAATCTGTCTACTCTTTAATATTTTTTCTCTCACTCCGAACATTCACTCTGAATATTCACTCCGAACATTTGAGTTAGATTTTAAATGGTGTCGTACATTCTGTTTCACTTATTTTGTTATAAAACGATGTCGTCTATTCTGTTTTAAACTAACCGTTGGCTAAGTTTCACGTGAACAGGTCCCTCCGAATTTCATGGAAAATATGACCGTTGGAAGAGGGATTTGACCGTTGGAATTTTCCTATAAATAGGAGATCATTTGAAAGAGCTCAATATAGAGAATGAAGTTGATCAATCTAGAGACCACACGCTGCTAAGGTGATTTATAGAGAGAGAAATCTTTTCATTCCTTGTGCGTACTGAACCACTTGTTCAATTTTTGCTTCGTGCGACTTCGAATGTTGGTAATTACAATCGAGGACTTCTGGGGATATGAAGACAGAGGTGTGGACTACCTTGAAGTTCTAGGTCTTCCTTGCTGATAAAGACAGAGGTTGCCGATTACCTTGAAGTTCGAGGGATTCCTTACTGAGGAAGACAGAGGTTTCCAACTACCTTGAAGTTGAGGGCTTGCGGGGATAGCAAGACAGAGATTCTGATATTCGTATCGTGGGCTTATCCTGGTGTGGGTAAGACAGACTTGCTTGAAAGTATAAATCATAGGACCTTTATCTAAGGTTGTTGGATACACTTCCCTTTGGGTTAAAAGACTTATATCCTGTTACTTGTAGTTTTTCTACTAATTTATTTCTACTGAATTTTTTATTATAAGGAAAGTAGAACTTTCTTATACTTCCTTACATGTACTCTGTTTTATTTAGATTCTATATGCTTTAAGGTAGAATGTCATTTTGTAATCTTTTGTTAAGTTTGAACTTCCGGAACCATATTTCCGGAACCTATTTCCGGAATCTCTTTCCAAGTTTTCATTTGGTGTTAGAGGTGTTGTGAATTTGCTTAGTTTAACATTGTTAATCATAGCCCTTTCCTTTACTTAAGGAAAACACGGTTATTCATAAAAACTTTAAAGGTTCCAAAGGAATTTTTAAAGTATACAATTCAACCCCCATCTTGTATATTGAGCATCTACATCATTATTTCGATCCTACTGTTTTTCTCATGATTATATTTTTGGATATCAATATGGGATTCATTAATGTAAAATTACAATGAGTCTATCTCCAATAGAAGCTCTAATAAATGGGATTCATAGCATATGATCCTAGTGGTTGAGGCTATATCATCCTTTGTTTTTGATAATTGCATTTATTAAAACCCAATATTCATATTGGTCAAGCGATCACTATTCAACAACAATATTATCAATTATAATTATTCGTAATGGTATTATAAATATGATATGATAACACCAAATAAATGAATGTGTTTTATATAACCATGTTACATTACAATACATTTAATTAAATCAAATGGTGGAATTTTCTTTATAACTATTCGGGTATTTGCATATTCTATATGGAGGCTTTGATATGGGTGTATAACTAAGTATAAGTTATATTGGAAACTCACTTCAGGAATCATTGGAAGAATATCCTATTATTTTCAAAATACAATATAATAATCCAAAACGACCAAAATTTATTCATTTATTAGTTTCTCTGAAACTATTTCATGTAAATATCCATCATGATTAGGTAATGATAACCCTACAATGGTATTAATTTTTATTTTATGTTAATATACATACTAACCCTAAATAATCATCATTTGTTGGTTTATAATATAAAATGTGACTTCCCTTCCCTTGAAATTGATATGGTCTAAATATAGAGAGATCAAATCCATGTTTAAAATCACATCAAATTCAACTGGTGGTATAATAACATGATTTGAATGAAGAACATTCACATAAACAGATATCATAATGAGGTTAAATACATGAGAAACGATTACTTTCCCCTTAAGGATTTTTTTTATTACCTCAATATGTAATTATAGAGGTGGTGATGTGATAACCTGTCAAAAAATACATATAAAATTGTAGTTACATAAAGAATGAAGTAATATATATTCAAATTATAGAAAATATTTCATGTATATTGTTCAAAATTTTTCTCATGGTCCACTTCAACTATTGTGATTTCATGATAGTCCCATATTTCTCTAGGATTAATATGTCACTGAGGGTGATTTTCATTAATAAAACATATATATTTTCTATGAATTGAATAATGTATATACCACATACCATTATAAAATTTTATTTTCAACGGTCCATTCATTTATGATTTCACACCATCAATGACTATCCTCCTCAAATCACTTTTACATTATTTTCGCGATGAAATTTGATTCCAAAATTGAAACATTTATCAAACACAATAATATTTTTTATCCCGGATTAAATATATACATATAACATGAAAGATTATTAATTTTTACCCTTCTTTAGTTTTATTATTTGAATTTCCTTAAAATTATATCTTCCTATTTTTACCTTCAAAACCTCAATAATACTAAAAATATAAAATTCATATTTTTTACTTTCCATGATAATGTACGATTTTTCTTCACCTATCAATGTCTCTTAAATTCAAATAAATTTAGATACATTGTATTAAACAACTATATAATTTGTTGAATTTTCATTCATGATAGATACCTAATCCAAAATCATGGCATTCATGTTTGGTGAACTATTTCTTAATTATAATAATCGATTTGTCATCGGTCTACATTAGTTCTATAAATCCCATATCCAATTTCAACTGAAGTATTGGGGGGAAATACACATTGAAAAATAAATTATCATAATATTCCCATATCTTGGAGTTAATTTCATCACATATCCTAAAATTCTTGATTAGATTCCACTATTGAGAGGATTAAACATCCCAACAATACAAAACAATAGTAACATTGGCCCGATCTAGGAAAGGGATCACATATAATATATCCCCTATACCATTGCTCTATTCATCCACAATAATTTATTATGTGGAACCAATTAGTAAAGGGGAATTTTGTCTCATAACTGAACCAATAGTGAGTTATTAAATATATTTTTGTTAGGATTAATATCATTATTCATGTAATCATTCATAAAATGTGTTTTTTTGTTAAGAATAACCATAATATTATAGATATTCAATTTCATTTCCCTTGGATTTTATTTGATAAAATTGTTTTATTGGACATCACATTTATTTTTCACATTTTTTATTATTATTCTAGAAATTGACTACATCCAAATAACATAGAATAAGAAAAAAAGTCAACAATAATAATAATCTATAATATTATTTTAACAATAATTTTTAAAATATCAAAAAAAAGATACCTTATTTCATCACATGAAACTTTATATTTATCTCATATCATTATACGTTATCATTATTTTTTATATATTTACCCTCTCATGATTCCCTGTAAATCATAAACATCATTTCAATTAAATAATGAATATCCCCCTCGAGTGTCTATCAAGGTGTGATTTCTTAGGCCCACTCATCCAGAATAAGTGGATATCGAGCTAAAACAAAATATTACCCTCTCAATATTTTTACACGCAACTGAATCGATTCCATAGAAACATCCAAATTCCAATTTTAGAGACACGGATGTATTTTCTTGGAGAGTTTCACTTTTTCTTTTACCAAAACATGGGACTTTATCCTAAAATTTTGCTTTTCAAAAGTGGTATGAAATGTTTTTTCTATTAGTAATCTCTAAAAATAAATAGACCACACTTTTATTCCATTATTGGTTAGCTAAGAATAACATATAGTGATAATTCATCATTTTAAATGATTATTCACTACATTTAACAAAAATAAATTCTTAATAACCATAATTATTTGGTGTATAAAGAGACTCAATTCAAAATTTTAATATTTCATGAATGATTATCAACAAAAATAAAAATGTTATTCTTTAAAAGTAAAATTCATATATAATTCATTCTTAATACATTTTTTTCTAATCCAGGGAAAATGCAATCATAAGACTATGTGGAAATATATTATAATAAATTCTTATCATAGGATATATAAATTGATGATCATATTTGAGAATAAGTATAGGGTTGTGAGAATACGTTCATGGAATAATAAAGTCATACCAAATCAGTCAATGTTATTTAATCATGAATCATGAAATAATGTTTTTTATTAAAAAAATTATTATTCATAACAGCATTGAATCATCAATAATCATTCATGATCTTTGAAAACAAATCATAGTTATAAAACAGAGTTTTTGGAAAAAACATAAGAATACAAAATAATATCCTTAGACACAGTTCACTCCCAAGACTACCATTGGGGACAACATCCCTCACAAAAATTAAATCACTACTCATTCTTTTCCATATTATCTCATGAGATATTCGTCATTATCATATGAATTAGGGAGATTTATAATTTTTTCCATCCACTATAATAATGAAAACAACAAACAAATTTATCGAAATGATAAAAAAATGTCAACTAATTGTATAATTGATTTTTGTAAAGAAAACATGTTTGAAAATAATTCCATCATTTCACCAAAGAATAACATTTAAAAAAATTACGTTTCACCAGAATTTAATCGTGTGTAAATTAACCAATAAAAATAAAATGAATTTAATTGTATCAGATTTAAATATGCATCATATTAATCTATATATATAAATTAATTGAATGGTATCATATTATAATATCCCTAATAATGCATAAAAATATATAAATTATGTTGACATAGATGAAAAATAACATTAAGAAGAGATTCAAACCATTAATTAGAAACCTATGAAAAAAATCATTTTAACACAATCAAATTTGGTCTAAAAAATACTTGAATATTATTAATCATTAATCATTATAAATTATTATGGATAATTTGTTATGAATTTAAAAATAAATTAATATCTATGACAATTTTAAAATACTTATGTTAGGTAAATGATAAAGAAAGATTCTATTTACCCTTATTTGTAAAATGAAATTAATAATTAATTTACAAAAAATAGAAATAAATTAATATTTAATAATAAAAAAATAAATAAAAATATTATTGAAAAATAAATTAGTCCATAATTATATAAAATGAATAAAAATTCGTGAAATAATTTTAAATAACATGAGAATGGAAAAACATTCCATCTACTAAAGTGGAAAAAATGTAGATTTTTTCAAAAAACATTTCTTCAGAAATATTGAACACTAAAAAGAGATAAATACTATATAAAATTGAAATAGTCAATAAATATATGATAAGCAAATATTTGTTTAAAAAAATATAATATCCATATAATTCTCTCAATATATTTTTTGAAAATATATTCTTTAAAAAATGAGATTGTAATATAAACTCTTATATCAGGAGTAGCCTCTCATTATATGGGTTCAAAACTATTAGAAGATAAATTTTGATTAACTAAAAATATATTGTAAACCAATATATTCATACAGAAAATTTAATATACCATTTTTTTATTTATTTTCAAATTATCCAATTATTAACAATTTCTATATTAAAGTTCACTTTATGTCAAAATAAGTTTAACTTCTTTACAAGATTCATTTTGATGGATCTAGTAAATTAACATTTCTCACAATTCAATCATATAGAAAATTTTAATTATTAAATAATTATCATAATAATACATAACATATTATTTTATTACTCCTCATATAAAGCTACGAAGAAAAATATAATACATAATGTTGTGTTGATAATAGTACATACATAAAAAGAGGTGATCATTCAACTTTTCAGTGGATGTAATGAATGAAATATAAATAATTATTGTTTATTTAATCATATTGTATCATAAATATCAATTAGAATCATTAAATCATCCAATATCACTATTCATTTAAATTATAAATGAAATTTTAATCACAACATTTCATTGAGGTGGTAGTCCACACCTACCCACGAGCGACATTATCATTTTCCATTGAATATTAATTTAAGAAGGTATATAATATATTATAATTATTTAGTAAAAATTTATTATACATAAATTGCAGGCCTTAATCATAAGTGAGTAATTGGAACTAATAATTTTATATAGTGTCATATAGAAATAAATTGCAGGCCTTGATCATAAGTGTATATAGAGTCCTTCTGAAAACTAGATGAAGCTAATATAAAGAACATAATTAAGAGATTGTAAAAATTAATTAGATAGATAATGATTTTTTCTTATAGGATTTGTTATTTTCAGTTGTAATATAATATATTTATTTATCATGTACTTGAATAAAAAATAGATTACATTCCAACATTTGTTTCAAACATAGAAGAAATACATTATAAATCTTTTCATTTCATAATTTAGTATCCTATATATTGAATTTTTTCTATTTATTCATAGCATGATCCACATATATTAATTAATATAGAGGTCTAAATATTATTTTTTTTAAAATATTAAATTTAAAATAATTTCATAAAACATTTCAATAATGATTCATCCCCATATCATTTTGGTTGGATACACCGTATTGGGGAATAAAAGTATTCACTATTCTAAAATTATGATTAAATTAAAGTCAATTTTTATGTGGGTTGACTAAATTATCGCATGAAAATTATGATGATGGTGTATTTTTTCTAACTTTTAAATAAAATTTCCCATTTCCTTTGTATTATAAACAATTTTTTTTTAATTTTCTACATCTAGTGTTTCTAATTTCATTAATTTTCCTTGATCATCCTATGTTTTTTAGGTTTTGGGATCCCTAATTTATTTTATTTAATGATTAAAAATCTAAAATTTCACCCCACAATATTAATCTCTTCTAACTTGTTAAAAAAGATTCATTTAACCCTCTATTTTAACTCTAGAGTGAAATTTCATATAATGTTCATAAATAATAGTAAAATATATTTTTTTAGGTTTCTAGAAAAATGAAATATAGATTAATAAATTTGTTAAATATATATTAAATAATTAATTACACAAATTAAATTGAATTATATCCCTTGTACAGTTGAAAATTTATTAAATAGTTTACAATGGGAGGATTTAAAGTATAAATTAATGACTTCATTTTTGAAAACATAAACAACATGGGAAACTATCCTTATATAAATTTAAATAGAATAAAGAGACTAATTTTTTAAATATTTTATTTAATTATTTTATACTTTAAATTTGTGTGAATATATTATCCATGTTTTTCACACATCACGGTTTTAATATATCATTGTTCAAAACATTATACACTTTTTATATTTTTGATGTTTCATTATGTTTTTTGAATAGAATCTATGTTCTATATAAATAAAATACAAAATAATGTATTAATATGAGTATAAAAAAAGTGTTTAAAATACATTTTAACAAGTTATGAAATTATAATTTCATTTTTTTCTCTATAAAAAATTAGTTGTTGTGGTAAAAAAGCTTCATCACATAATCTTTGAACATAGTGTTAACATATTGTCATAAATGTAATTCATACTAAACCCTCATCATAAATTTGATTATCTTATGGAATTTTATCTATTTACAAATTAAACTCAAATAAATTAAATCTATCCTAATTCATTTTCCTCTAACATAATTACCAGGTTTAATGAGTTTATATAGAGACAAAATCTCATTTACATCTAATAAAATGAATAAAATATTCATCAAAAAATAAAAAATTCACCCACAAACATTAAATATGTTTGAATAAGTAATATACATATAAAAATATGAATCATCTTTTGGGAACATTCATAAAGAAAGGTTATTTTTGTAAAAAAATTATAATAAGTGTTCAAACAGAAAATACAGTAAATATAACATACATGATAATAATAAGGTCTTTATAATCTCAATAGTAGTATTAGTGTATCAATACATGACTAAACAATTTATAAATATATTATAGTACTCTCAGATGACCTCTATGGGAAAAAGGATTATATACAATAGAATATTTTCAAATAAATTACAATTAAATGTGATAAATATGGTTAAAAAATGGAATAATCCCAATATAATAATATATAGTGCAGTAACAAGATATGTATGATTAAATATGAACTATAGAAGAACAATGTAGTATAAAGTGTTCTATATAATTTTATTATTTTTCTACAAATGAGTAATCTATGTTTTTATATGATTACCCTCAGTTTACTAAAAACCAAAATATAATTATTTGATGCTATATTATATTAAACCATGATTATATGGATTTATATATGTGTAACCATAGTCTCAATTATTTTTAATAATGGGATAAAAAATATTAACCTTTTCATATATATGTTTATATAAGACACATTATACTTCATAATAAGAGTATAAAGATCCTTCATGGTTAATTGTAAACTAAATACATGATGATTGATTCATTATTATTTCAATGCCACAATTATCATATTTATTTTTCATTTTTTACTAATTTAAGACTTCTTTGTAGCTATGGATGAAATTAAAATATTATAAATTTATGAATCCTTTAATATAAATATTCACAATACATTGACATGTATTTCTGAAAAAACATACCTATTTTTCATAATTTCGAAAAAGAATCTATTGAGACTTTTTATTGAATAAATTATAAACAATTAAAATATATCATGTTTATTAAATGACCAAAATAAATTTTATATTCATGTGTTATTTTAAAATATAAATTTAATGTTACTTATGGTAGATTTTATGGGTATGTCATGATGAAAAAATATTATTTTAATATATATATTTTCATACTTTTAATATTTTAATTGTTGGATTATTATCCCATCTAATTTTTTCTCAGTTTAAAACCAATAGTTGATATGAATAAATAAAACTAAAATATGACGCACCACTTGATATTATATCTAAATTGAATTAGTGCAAAAGAGAAGTAAAAAATAATATGATAGATAGAGATAGTACGATACATTACAATAAAACAATTATTATTTTTATTAAAGAATGAAAAAGGGGAATACATTGAAAAACTAAAAATACTTGTAAGATCCTTATTTTTGGAAGCATGTGTTTTCTTTATTTTTTTTATGAATCCATTGTTTCGTGCTTCTATGGGTCTATTCTGAAAATATGAGAGGTCTTGGGGGTGTTTCGGGGCTCTGGGCACGAAAGAAAGGAAAGCTGGGCAAGACAAGCATGGGCGCACAGCCTACGGACAGCCAGGGAAAACCGTGCAGACTGCCCAGGTAAACCATGCAACCCCTACTCCTCTAGATAGTAGCATGCAGAAGTTTTGTCAACGGTTTGTCAAACTATGCAACTAAACAGTGCAGCCTCTCAATTTTGGGAAATATTAAACCCCCCTTGGGATTTTATTAACCCACTGGGGATTTCTTTTGCATTCCTCCCTCTTCACCCTAGGAACGAACCAAATCACCCAAGATCTTTAAGAGTTCTAGATCCCTCATTTCTAAGGCGTTTTTTGTGCTGTTGGATGAAGATCGAAGCTTCGGTTAAGGATAATCCCATCCATTCTTCTGTGTTTGGTTTAGGGTGTGTATCTTTCATCCCTCTTATTCCGAAGCTCTAAAACCCTATCTTACAGATGAGTTCTTGGTTGAATATCCAATGGCTGGTCACATTGAGGTCAACGGACTCGATTGAGTGTGCGTTCTACCACAGTTTTGAGGTAGGTGGTCTACACAAGTTATCCCATAGTTTTATGGTGGATTTATGCATGTGTGGCTTTTCTCGTGGTTTCCCTTTGATGAGATTATATTAACTAGGATGCATTTGGTATAAAGGGTGCTTAAAATGGTAAATGGGAACTCTCACGATCCCCATGGGATGTGGTGAAAATGGCCTGACCTAATTGAGGCCATCCATGGCGTTTTCCATCTTTTCCCAGGATTAGGGATTGTTATTAAACAAGTGACATTGTTTTAATAAATGGTAGAGCCCGTGAAAAATATTTTGGAATGATTGGATGAACATGGAATAGAAGTTAGGTGTTTCACATGGATGTGGAAATAACCTAAAGGTTATTTGGAATGGTTTGAATGGGTGATTCATGGAAATGATGAACGGGTTAAATGAGTTAATGTGTAAACTGATTAAAGATCATAATGGGATAGATTATGGGTTTAGTGTAGAATGATTAGTGAGATAGGCATAACACATGGGAATTGGGTGAGCGATTGAATGATCTGAAATGGTAATGTGTTAATGGGTTAAGGTATATTTTGAATTTCTTTGTTCTTTGTTATGAATGGTGTTTGTCAAAGGGAAATGGTATGGTGGGTTTATGGTTACTTGTATATATAATCATGTGCACATGGCATGGTAGAGTGGGTTATGAATTGAGGATCTACGCCCATGGGTCGAGTGAAGGATGTTTCTCTGAACTCCCCCACTAAATGCATAGGTTAGGAATAGGGATTGAGGATCTATTCTCCTAACGGCTGCATCCACCCAGACTGAGGCTTCGATGTGAGGATATGGTTGCTATGAGGGGGTTAGTCCTAGTGAGATAGGATAACGATGTGTTTACCCTCTTGCATGTGATTGTTGACCTTAGACCCATATAATATAATGTATGTGATTAACCCATGGACATGTGATGAAATGGTAAGTGATGATAATTTGTGTCAAATGAAATGTAATAGAGGTTGTAATGGCTTTGGCTATGAAATCATTAATGGAATATTAAATAATTACTTGGAAATTATAATTCATATTCCTTTTGTAAGAACTACCTGTTCAAACTGGATATTTTGTAGACACCATTGGTGGTGGCCTACTAAGAGGTACTCACACCCTCCTCGGGCAGCCATTGGATACCCAAGCAGACATCATGTTTCTAGGACAAGAGAAGGGCAATGGTCATTTCTATATAGTTTAGTGGACATGGGTGGCACTTCGTGGAGGATCCAGACTTGGAGTCGTTACCATTTTGGGGATTTTTGTTGTTGTCCTTATTTTGGGATTTTGTTCACTTTTCCACTTGTAGAAGGAAATGGCATATTTATTGTTGGAAATGGTTGTTATAAATGTTCCTTGTTTATTGATTTTTGTTTCCGCTATTGGTTTATTTCTGTTGTGGCTTAATCTGATATAAAGGGGTTACAGTCTCCCCACATGAACACATAGACCCCCGCTTCTAGTCGGAAGCCTTTGGCGTACATGTAGACACACTTATGGTTATGTAACTACCCGGATCAGAGCACCGTTGTTGTGGCTTCTGGGTCGGGAACATTAAAAAGTGTTATAAGAGGAGGTCATTCTTCTCCTTCTCTGAGGTACTGTTTTTTCGGATAGGTTTCAATGGGTTAAGATGTGTCGGGCCATGGTAAATGAGCTCGTGCTTGGGAGTAGTCAACCCATGTACAAGGGAAACCCCATGTCAACCTGGGTGGGAAAGGTTGTTCTTGGTTGTGTGTTGTTACAGTTGATGACATTTCACCATTGGCTGATGCACATGTGATTTGATGTGTCTATTTTATGATATTTGTCTCGTGGCCATAACGGCATGAGGATTTTCATTCATGCATCATTGTAGGTACCTCTGGAGAAAGGTGACATGTGTTTTTTTATGCAAAATCACAAGGTGAGTGTGTGACATAGGAAAGTATGGTGCATCATGCATTTCATGAAACCAAGAAATAATGAGAAGAATGAAATAAAACAAGTGGGTAAATGATGTTTAATGAAAAATAAGGGGTTGAAATGTGGTGGAATTTTTTTTTGTAAAATTTTGTGTGAGTTTGGTGGTAGTGCATGGGTGTTTACCCCATCTGAACCATGGCCCGCGATAGGGATGGTCGGGGTGGTGAATTTGAGGTGTAAATGTTGTTGAATTAGTATATGAAAATGGGTTTTTGTAGATTGTAAAGAGAATTTTGATGATTTAAGGTATGTGTGTTAAATCTCATGCTTGGAAATGTATAGAGATGCCACCACGACATCGGTTACCAGTTAGGCAATGGGATGATGTTTCTGAGAAAAATCCTTCGGTATAAGTGGTTTGCAGAGGTGATGGATTAGGCACTCATCACTGAAGGGAACATGAAGGGAGCTTCGGGTGGGGGTCTTTTCATTCCATCTAGCCAGACCAGTGGTGCATCTTCTGAAGGACGGAAGCGCCGTATGGAATTTTTCCAGCAAGGTGGTCAGAAGAGAGTGTCAGACTCTTATAGTGAGAACCTGGTGTTCTGTTATCAGTGCACTAGGTCGGGTTATATGTGTGGTCAGTGTCATCGACCTCCAGTTGAGTGTTGTTTGTGCAGAAGGATGGGTCTTCTACATAGGATCTTCTAGAACCCTCGACAGAAGAGTGAACATGATGATGAAAAGTAGGTACCAGGTACGGGAAGGGGATTAGTTACCCCGTATCAGGCAGGCAGTTGGAGCTCCACGGGCCGTATTGGCAGGGGAAGTGGACGTGGAACTCCGGGGAAAGAACACACATGCCAAAAGGGTAGTGCGGCATATGATGCTCAGGCTAGAGCCCTGGTTAGAGGGGTAGGTCAGCTTCAGGCAGTTCAGTTTGTGCCTAGTGATGGCGAGGCTAGACTGTCAACTGTTCGATGTATTATCCTTGTAGCCTCTACGTTTTCTATTTCGTTGTTTGATATATGTGCCACAATATCTTTTGTTTCTATTCAACTTGTGGTAGTGCAGGGTTTACCAATATAGGGGCTGTGTGTAGTTATGTCAATTAACACTTAGTTGGGGGTGTGGGTTGAGAATATCAAGTATTTCAAGGGATGTGCCTCGGATGTTGGTGGGTATCATTTTCTGTGGGACTTGATTTTTCTATAGATGTCAAGGTTTGACCTAATCTTGGGAATGGATTGGTTGGTGTTGTATCGGGCGCACATAGACTGTTATCATCAAAGGTTATCATTAAGGTTTCTTGAGGGTGACTCTAATATCCACCGTGGCGAATTGGATGTTTGAGCAGGGCTTATAGGGCCATTTTTTCAACAGATGAGTGGAATCATAGCTCAAGTGGCATGTATCATACATGATGAAAATGAGAGAGGGGAACAATTTAATTCTCCTCCTGTGTTGGATTGGTTTCAGGATGTGTTTCCTAAGGATTTATTTGGGTTACCAGCAAAGAGTGATCTTATGCTCATGATCAAATTTCTATCGATAGTGGAGCCGATTTCTATTCCTCCATACCAAATGGAGCTGGAAGATCTCCAGGAACTGAAGGTTCAGCATGAGGATTTGGAGAGTAAGGGGTTTATCTGTCCTATTATATCTCCTTGGGGATCTCCCGTGCTTTTTCAAAAGAAGGCAGATAGGTCGTTGAGGCTGTGTGTTGACTATGAAAAGTTGAATCAGATGACGGTGAAAAATAGGTACCTTCTTCGTAGAATTGATGACCTGTTTGTCCATTTGAGGGGTGCATCTGTGTTATATAAGATTGATCTAAGGCCAGGATATCACCATATGAGGGTGAGGTCTTCTGACATACCGCAGACAGCCTTCCAGAGTCGGTACGGGTTGTTTGAGTTTTTGTAATTAGATTTCAGCTTGACCGATACACCAACGGTGTTTATAGAATTGATGAATAGGATCTCTCATGCCTATCAAGACCAGTATGTGATTTTCTTTCTTGAAATTATCTTAGTTTACTCGCAAACTCATGATGATCATGCCCTACTTCTTGACATCGTCTTGGTTACGCTAAGAGAGCATCGACTATACGCCAAGCGATCAAAGAGTCAATTCTGGATAGATGAGGTGGATTTTTCCTGGTCACATCATCTTGAAGGCAGGTGTGTCAGTGGATCCAGAGAAAGTGCAGGCAGTTGTGTCTTGGGAGCAACCCAAGAGTGTTTCTGATTTTTAGAGTTTTCTGGGTTTGGTCTGGTATTACCGAAGGTTCATTCAGGATTTCTCTCGCTTGGAAACACCACTTTCGGGCTTGAACATAAAAGGAATCAGGGTTGAGTGGTCTGAGGATTTTGAGAATTCCTTCAAAGAGTTGACGAATTGGTTGAATACCGCACCTATATTGATTTTACCTGAGCTGGTTTTGATGTACATCGTGTTTTGTGATGCGTCCGGAGTCGGACCTGGGGCTATGTAGATGCTGGATGAGCAGATTGTGTCTTATGGGTCAAGGTAGTTGAGACCCCATGATCGGAACTATCCCACTCATGACCTTGAGATTGGATATAGTGGTGTATGCCTTGATTTGCCGGAGGCACTATCTTTTGGGAGAACATTTTACTATGTTTACTGACCATAAGAGTTTAAAGTATATTTTCTCACAATGGGATTTGAACATTTAACAGCGATGATGGGTTGAATATATCTATGCTTTTGACTTGGAGTTGGTGTAAATGCCCGAAAATGTAAACAATGTTGCTGATACTCTGGGAAGGAAGGTTCAGAATCAGGGGGTTTAGGAGCCCAGCATCAAATGTAAGGTGATGGCCTTGTTTACAAAGATGCACTTGGAGGTGCAATAGGAAAGTGGTCAGGTCACTCTTGCTTCTATAATGATGGATTTGATGCTTTTTAGTTGAGTTAAGGAAGGTCATCATAATGATCCTGAGTGTTTTATCATGAAGTAAAATGTTAAATGTGGAGAGCTATATATTTGTAGGGTCGTCGGTGTGGACGGTGTTGTTCGTGTTCATGGTCGTGTGGTTGTTCCTAAGTGTTTCCGGGAATAGTTGATGTCTGAGTTTCATCCATCAATGTGGGCAGTGCATCCTGGTTTGACCAAGATGTACTGTGATCTCTAAATGAAGTTTTGGTGTCCTGGAATGATGATGAAAGTTGTGGGCTTTGTGGCACAGTGCCATACCTGTTAGCAGGTGAAGGTCGTGTATCAACACCCAGGTGGTTTGTTGCATCCATTTCCCATTCAGGAATGGGAGTGGGATGATGTAACAATTGAATTTGTTGTGGGTCTTCCGAGGATTCCATGGAGTAATCATGCAATCTGGGTGGTTGTGGAACAGTTAACAAAAGTGTATTATTTCTTAACGATTCATGAGACCTTTACAATCGAACAGTTGGGTGTTCTGTATGTTCGGAAAATAGTGCAGTTTCATGGTGTTCGGAGGAACATTGTTTCTGAAGGAGACATGTGTTTGACATCTCCTTTTTGGTAATTGTTGCAGAGGATGCTTGGTACGCAATTGTTTTTGAGTACGACTTTACACCAATAGACGGACGGGCAGTCAGAGCGTATGATCTATGTGTTGGAGGACATGTTAAGAGCCTGTGTCTTGGCATTTAGTGGCTCTTGGGAGAGTAACCTATCATTATTTGAGTTCTCCTACAACAACAATTTTCAGGCTACAATTCAGATGGAACAGTTTGAGGCACTCTACGAGTGGCCATGTAGATCTTCATTGTGTTGTCTATAGGCTGGTGAATCTGAGTTGTTGGGGCCAAGTCTCGTACATGAGACATCAGAGAGAGCTATGTTGACCAGGAAGCGGATGGATATGGCTCTGAGTAGGTAGATGTCGTATGTATATTGGAGGTGTAGACCTCTTGAGTTTGCGATGGGTGATAAAGTTTTCCTTCGGGTGTCTCCAAGGCTGGGTCTCCGTCACATTCGAAATCAGGGTAACTTGGCGCCCATGTATGTGGGACCTTTTGAGATTGTGGATAGGATCAATCCCGTGTCTTACCGATTGGCTCATCCACATCGGTATGAGGGGATTCATGATGTGTTTCATTTATAGAATCTTTGACGGTATCACCCTGACTCATCTCACGTGGTTTATGTGGATGATGTGGAGCTTGAGGCCGATGCATCCTTTGAGGAGCATCCGGTTAGTGTGGTGGATCGTATTGAAAAGGTCTTGCGTGTAAAGGTTGTTCCATTAGTGCGAATACTATGGCATCATGGGAATTTTCATGAAGAATCATTGGGGTGATAATTGAATATTCGGGCATAGTATCCCGAACTCTTCTCTTCGGTGGATCAATGAGGCTTGGAAACTCAGCTCGAGGACGAGCCGTAATAAGGTGGGGATGATGTATGATCCCGTTTTTTGGAAGGGTATATTTTCATTATGTTTTGGTTGAATCCCATGTTTTGGGCTTCAAGGGATGTATTCTGAAATTATCAGAGGTCTTGGGTGTATTTTATGGCTCGGGACACAAATGAAAGGAAAGGTGGACAACACATGCTAGGGCGCACGACCTGTGCACAGCCAGGGAAAACCATGCTGCCTGTACAGGTAAACTGTGCGACCCTTCGTCCTCCAGACAGTAGCATGTGCATGGCTTGCGCACAGTTGTTCAAACCGTGCAGCCAAACCATGCGACCTCTTAATGTTGGGGAAAATTACAAAATATCCACCCCAGGATTTTAAGAACCCACTTGATATTTCATCTTCATTCCTCCCTCTTCACCCTAGGAATGAACCAAATCACCATATAGCTTCAAGAGGTCGATCTCCCTCATTTCTAAGGCATTTTTGGTGCCTTTGCATGCGGATCGAAGCTTCGGGTAAGGATAATCCATTCTATTATTCTCTTTTAGGTTTAGGGTTTGTATCTTCTCTCCCTCTTATTATGAAGCTCTAAAACCATATCTTTTGGGAGAGTTCTTGGTTGAAGCTCAAAATGCTGGTCAGATTGAGGTCTAAGGACTCGATTGAGTGTGTGTTAAAACGCGGTTTCAAAGTAGGTGGTCTAAAAAAGTTGTCCCATAGTATTATAGTGTATTTATGCATGTGTGGCTTTGCTCATGGTTTCCCTCTGATGAGATTTGATTAACCTCGATGTGTTTGGTATAAAGGGTGATTAAAATTGTTAAATGGGAACTCTCACGATCCCAATGGGATGCATTGAGAATGTCTTGACATAATTGGGGCAATCCCTAGGTTTTTCCAGCTTTTCCCGTGACTAGGGATTGTTATTAAACAAATGAAATTGTTGTAATAAATTGTTGATCCATTTGTGAATATGTTGGTATGATTGGTTGAACTTGGAATAGAAGTTAGGTGATGAACCTAGACTTGGAAATAACCTATAGGTTATTTGGAATGGGTTGAATGGTAGATACATGTAAATGATGAACGGGTTAAATGGGTAAATGTGTAAACATATTAAAGACCATAATGGGATAGATTATGGGTTTTGTTTTGAATTCTTAGTGAGATAGACAAAACACATGATAATTGGTTGAATGATTGAATGATGAGAAATGGTAATGTGTTAATGGGTTAAGGCATAATGTGAATTCTCGTGTGGTTTATTATGAATGGTGTTTGTCAAAGGGAAAAGGTATGGTGGTTTGATGGTTGCTTATATATATAATCATGTGAACATGGCTTGGTAGAGTAGGGTATGACTGGAGGATCTACGCCCATGGGTCGAGTGAAGACTGATGCTCTAAACTATACACTAAATGTGTTGGTTAGGAATGGGACTGCGGATCTATTCTCCTAACGGTTGCATTCACCCGGACTGAGGCTTCGAGGTGAGGATATGGTTGCTATGAGGGGGTTAGTCCTAGTGAGATAGGATAACGATGTGTTTTCCCTCTTTCATGTGATTGTTGTCATTAGACCCATGCAACATAATGTATGTGATTATCCCATGGAAATGTGATGAAATGTTAGGGGATGATATTTTTTGAGAAATAAATAGTAATGGAGGTGGCAATGGTGTTGGATCTGAACTTATTAATGGCATGTTAAATAATTACTTGGAAATTATCATTCATATTTCTTTTCCATGCACGACCTGTTTCATACTATATATTTTGTGGACATTATTGGTGGTGGCCTACTGAGTTGTACTCACACCCTGCTTGGGCCACCGTTGGGTACCCGAGCAGACGTCATGTTTGGAGGAGGGGAGAAGGGAAAGGGTCCTTTCTAGATAGTTCAGTGGAAATGAGTTGCACTTGGTGGAGGATTCAGACTTAGAGTCGGGACCATTTTGGGTATTTTGGTCGTTATCCTTATTTTGGGCTTTTTTTCTCTTTTTCACTTGTAGTATGACATGGAATATTCATTGTTGGAAATGGTTGTTATAAATGTTCCTTGTTTATTGATTATTTATTCCACTATTGGTTTATTTATGTAGTGGCTTAATCTTATATAAAGGGGGTATAGTCTCCCAACTTGACCACATAGACCCCAGCTGCAAGTCGGCAGCCTTTGGCGTATGGGGATGCGCGCTTATGGTTATGTAACTACATGTCTCAGAGTACAGGTTTAGTGGCTTCTGGGTCGGGAATGTTATAATACTTATCATGGTTATTTAAATTTATAATTATTTTTATATACTATAAGTGACATATACATGATGATTTTTAGATAGGAACAATAAACGAATTTATTTATAATTTATTCACAGTAAGACGAACTAAAGCGATTGATGTTTAAGTAGTAACTACATGACAAGTAAATTAAGAATAATTAAAAAAATTATAGGATCGTGTTACTATTCTTTTGATCTGTTTTAAATAGGAGAATGATAAATCTCTTTAACGTAGTTGGAATACTTGGATTCCTTGAGAGTCTAAAAAAATATGTTTATGGATTTATATTCTAATTGGCGATGTTCATGAATCCAATATTGTACAAGGATAAAAGTAAAAGTTTATACCCTTGAACTTGATGAATTCTAATAAAACGAGATAAATCAATTATGTGTAAATGTTATAAAAACCACCACACTGAGAAATACCTATCATATTTTGAGTGAACGTTATAAAAATATATCTAGCTTTTTTATTTTTTTCCTTATTTTTTTATTGTATACATGGTGAAAAATATTTCAAAAGATGGATTGAGATAAAATCCCTCAAAATGGTTTAGAGGTAAAAATAAAATGTGTTTAATTGTGTGAACATGAACCCCATTGATTAACCACATATTTTTTTACTAATCTCAATGATATATAAATTTTTATTAAACAAATTTTTTCTATGTCTAGTTGGATTCGCAACAATAGATTTATTTATGATTATAGTTCTTTTTCAAAAGCTTCATGGTTTATATATTTCATTAATATTTTTATTTCCCTATAAATTAATCTTTAGAAGAAATATGTTCCATGTATTCGAATAATAAAAATAAGAATGAATATATTAGAAATATATATTCGAAATTTCAGAAATATAGAATATTTTATGATTTCTAATATAAGTTAATTAATGTATTTATTAAACTTTTATATCTATTAATAGTTTTCCATTAGTGCGAAAAATTGCTGAGAATAAAAATAACTTATGAAAATTTTGTTAAACTATTTTCCTAATCTTTTATGATTATGATGATTTCAGATGTAGCATGGACGAATGAGGTTTAGCGATTAAATCAACTATTAATATGATAGACTGCTCATATACACCATATGCTTCATAATAATTTGTAATTTATTTTTTATTTAATGATTTTATTTTGGATAGACCATGGGATATAACTAAACAACATGTTCTAAATGAGTTTTTTTATGAATCAAATGTGTTTATGAAATGAACCATGATGAATATTTATAAAGATGTTATCATTTTATTATTTCTCATTTAATGATATATAAAAAATAACGATCCAACATGAATAATATTGTGAAAGAATGTAGGAAAGAGTTGATCAAATGATATTGGAATATATATATATATCACCAAAAAAACAAATGGGCTATAAATGTAATTCTTGATAATATTTAATACAAATAGAGGATGGATTTTCTTAAATAAATCTATTAATATGGTGTAGCCTTTAAAGGGTGTGAGGAGATGTTAAGTGAATTATATGAAAAGTAAAATAATATCAATGTCGTTATGAACAGTCATAAAATTATAAAATAATAAAAAACAAATTATTTTGAAAATATATTTACAGATAATAATAAGATGCCTAAATAAAATGGGATATATATTGATATTTTCATAAATTAGTATTAAGGAAAATAAAATTTAGGAGAATATGAGAAAACTATTCCCATCATGATGTTAAATATGTTATATGTTAGATATAAAAATATGAAAAATATTTGCGAAAATTATTAAAAACATATTTACGTAATAATTATCAACAAACATTATATGAAGGATAATATTATTTATAATAAACATATATCCTGTATCATGAAGACATGTGTAGCATCTAAAGATAATCTTACTGTAAAGTCAATGAAAAGTGTACCTCTTATTCCAAAAATTTTATTTTCATTATTTTTTGATAGAATGTAAAATGAATGATTTAATATATATAAATGGTATTAATTTATTGATAAAATTCATTATAAACCCACAATTATATTAGGAATGGAAAATTCCAAACGTAGTAATGTTCGTTCCTCAAAATTTTATAAGAAAATAGGTATTTTTATACAAAATATTGATGGTATTTATGCTGGTGATATTTTTTAAAATTAATAAAATAAACATTCTGTGGAAACTAATAGTTATATGATTGGTTTGTGTGTATAACTATTATTTTATCATGAACATATCAATTACTATATGTCTATGAAATCCAACATCTTAGGTATTAAATTTATATCATTGTAATGTATATAATTAAAATGTAATGATTTATAACATATTTTAATCATTGTAGAATCTATATGGTATTTTTTAATTAATTTGGTAACAGATAATATGTATGATTATATTATGAAACCAAACATGTGTTAAAATTTTATGAAAAAGGTATAATTTCAAAGATTAATAAATGAGAAGGAGAATAAATCATGTGATTTTTTTTGTAAATTATATGAGGAAATTTTATGAACTAAACATTCCCTAAAAATGGATGTATTAATTAAATAAAAAGAAAAATATTTTACTTAATTATAGAAGAAGATACATTGTGTACTTTACTATCAAATAATGTATTTGGGTAGAAGTGATAAAATATTAGACTGTAATGAAAATAATAAACCCATGAAATAAATATGGGTATTTTTTATAGAATAATTCTAAGAAGAATAAATTCATTTTAAAGAGTGGTTTCAAAAAAATAATGACATAATAGTTCTTTAAAAGCATTGTGGATGTTGAAATCAATATAGACATGTCTAAGAATTTTATTTTACCATTTATCAATCTCAAGAATAAATAATGACGATGATGAATATAAAAACCATGATTTTAGTAAAATAATTGTTCTTAATTAAAAATTATTTTTATAGATTTATCTATATACAACAGAAATACCTAATATTAAAAAAATAATAATTTAGATATGAAACAATGTATGTTAATCATAAAATTAGTGGGTACAAAAAATTATAACTAACATACAAAATAAAGATGATTTTTTTGCAATATTTATAGAAGTGCATCTAAAAATCAAATTAATCATTTTTTATGATTAATATTTATTAAATAAAATAAATATTTTTCATGTTAGATATATTAAATATCAGTACTAATTTTAGAATAATTGTATATATACAAAAAAATTGTTTCCTATAACAGTAATGTTTTTCAAAATAATAGATTATTTTATTTTAAATAAAAATTAATATTTTTTATTATTTGAATTTGATAATGTGACATTAATTTTAAAACTTATCATAACAACATTAACTATTGATTAATTTCATGGAATTTTTTTAAAAAGTATGCTCTTATGGGAATAGTGAATAATACAATTTTTATAGATAAATTGAATTTAATGATATTATTATTATATAAGAATGTGTTTTAAATTACAAAAATAATTATCTAAGGTAAAATAGAAAATATATATGTGAATTTATTTTTTTATAAAAAACAACTGGCTTTAATCTATAAACCCATATTTAAAATTTTATAACATAAGTTATATTTTTTAAAAAAAAATATCATTGCATTCTAAATTAAACGTTTTAAATATTATCTTTATCACCTTAGGAATTTAATATAATAAAATTTATATCAAATTTGGAATATATCGGATCAAATTATGTAATGACGAAAATTTAATATTCATCTATAAAGGGTAAATTACATTACATAAATACTAGTTACCTTAGTAAAAAACAAAAGGTAAAAGGGATATAACCAAGAGGAAAATGCAGCGAACATGTTTAAAAATTGTGTATGAAAGTGATTTTGAGGCCTCATTAAACCTTATCCCTTATCCTATTCATTATTTATAAATTTTGATCATTATTTCATTGATAATGACTATCCATTATAAGAATGACTTGGGAATTTAGAAAAAATTCATCACATTCCACTTATAAAAGGGGCCCTGCTCTCCTCTTATCTACTTACACCACAACCCAATTGTATCATAATGATCTATACCCATAAATATTGTCAAAGAATTTAGACACCACGATTTTTTTGACTTCTTAAAATACCATCCACCAAAGGATTAATACCATTTGTAATGTAGTTGATCAAAAATGTGATGTAAAAAATTTTAACCAATCCTTTCTCATTTCTATATCATTATGTGAAATTATTCCTCCTAAAATAAAATTAATCAATAATAATGTGATAAAATAAGTATCATTATTTTATAATAATTTTATTATGATTTTGTTAAAATAATTAATGAAAATTAATTATTTCATTATGAATAACAAAAAAATGAATATTGAATATGTGTAAACTACCTCCCCCGTAATAAAATTTATTTCTTTTCCTATTATAACCATGATAGTAGAGTCCAAAATGGTAATTAATTAACAATTTATGATATATATAAATTATATTTATGTTATGTAAATTATAACCCATGTTACTTCACAATTCATCCGTTTAAGAAATGTAATAATCAACCACACATTCTTGAAAACAACCACCTCTATGCAATGATTCTGTTAATCCCATAGAAGCATAATAACAAAATTTTTTCTTTATATTATATTAGTATATATTATATAATTATATTATATATAATTAGTATGTTTATTTATTTATAACCAAAAAATAGTGTTCATTATATTCTAATTCATCGATATTAGTTAACAGCTCAAACTTACTTCTTTATCTTTTCCATCATCAGGAACATTGATTAAAAAAACCATGAAATGGAATTATATGATTTTATGTATTCATGAAAATTAAATTCTAAAAATATTTATTGTTTTCAGATGATGAATATTTTTATAAAAATAAATATCAACATTTATTTTACGAACATAGTAAAAAGAGGTTAGGATTATTAACACCAGATGTTGAGAAGATATTATAACAATCTAATACATAAAGATATTTATTTTTAATGAAGATTGTATGTTGAAATGTATTTGAACTAGCATCTGAAAATTTTAATTATTATGTTCTTATTTATAATAAAAGATTGTATAATTTAATTAGGAAATTAAGAAAAATGGTATGGGTTTCAGTAACTCAAACATCTTTTTTGAGTTATATTATATTATCTTTAATTTCCTTCCACTATTTTGAGAATATTTGAGATTTTAAATAATTTACTCTCTTATATATTTTTGGTAAAAGTAGTTTTTAATTGAAATTAAATTCTAGGATTTTTCATCATTTTACAAATTATTATAGAAATAAATAATACATATTAAAATGACATTCGTTGCTAGGAATTTTTTATAAATATTTTAAAATTTATTTTAAATAATTTTTTATTTAGATTTCATTATAATTTCACTAATCAAGTATATAATTATTTTATGGAATTATTATTTAGTTGTAACCATATATTATTAATTACTTATTTTATTATTTTTTGGTAATCACAATTTCTATCTCCATTGATTTAATTAATGTCATTATTTTATACTATTTGGGAATCTTATTTTTACCATTGTTATATCGGTTGATTATTTATACTTTGAAAGGTGGATAATTTTAATTTTAATTTTTCAGGAAGCAGACATTAACTTCTATTGATTCTTTATGAATGGTGAATCATTAAAATTTAAACATTTTATGGAACCCATTTTAATGTCATGGTTTCTTAAGGATATGATAATTTAAGGATTATTAGGTGTCACTAATAAGTAGGGATGATGGTTGAAGTGGTACTATATCACCCTCTAATGAAATTTTTTAGTTTATATTACATTATATGGGTATTAACTAGTACATTTCAGTTAATATAATAATAGGAATAGGTTTTTCAACTCATGAGTATAATTTTTTTCTATGAAAATATGTGTTTCATTTTTAATTGATGTTATTCATTATGATCTCATTCTCTAATGATTCATGTATTATGTTAAAATAATTAAAGAAGGTTATAACTATTATTATTCCGTGTTAATATGTTATGGGATTATGTTATTATTTTATGTTCATTGAATCCCACATATGTCTTATGATTATCACTAATAATGTTATGATATTTCACATATATTTAAGTTATTACATAATATTGTGAAATCATCTATGATTAATTGTTTATATCTCTGTTACTATGAATTCATATTCACCCATTTCATATGATTTCAGTCATCATGTTTTAGAGGATAATACAAACTAATTAGTTTTATAAAAAGACATCTATAATGGTATCCTTAAATAAAAGTATCACAAATTTTGTAAGATGTACATATTATATAGATGTTATAAAAAAAAATTAGACTTATCAATCCCTGTGATATTATTATTTTAAAATAAATGGTTTAAAATTATGTAAATGATATAAAATAACATCATGTTTATCTTTTATCGTTATCTTCTTAATCAACGTAGATTGGTTTAGTAATTTATTGAGATTTGAAAATATATTATCAAGAATTTAGAATACAAGACCTTAATGAATTCCCAAAAGATGAGTATTATTATAGTGTGATATCCTAAAATATTTTTCATTACTTGAGTACATGGTTTTCATAGAAATAAATACTTTTCTACATGTTGTAAAATTGATACATCTATTGTACAAATTCAGGTAGGTTGAATAACCATGAAAAGGTTTTGTTGAGACTTTACTCTAACATCACTATGATCCAAGATGATAATGAAAAAAAACAAGATACCTTATTATATACTCTAGGTGGATATGATTTGGTAGATAAAATTCACATAATAACCCATCACGAATGATTGATTTCATGGTTACTTTAAGGTATTAGTTAATGAATTATGATAAAATCTATCCTAATGTTAAATAAAAAAATTATATAGATTGACAAAAAGAATTATAAAATAGCACGATATAGTCCAAGAGTAAGATAATTTATAACAGAATTTTTCTACTATAGTATTATTATGTTATGGATAAAATTGATCATAACTCATTGTAAATCATTTATAAGTTTAATAATGTCTAGATCTAGAAATAACTAGGATAAAAATGGTTGATAGTATCGATTCCATGGTTTCTCCAAAAAAATGGTATCTTCTGTATAATAGATCAAAATAATAATCAGTAAAATATCACGAGATATGAATAATAACACAAACCATGTTGACATGTCTAACTCAAAAATTAATGGGAATAAAGGTATTGTTTAGTTTATGAGGAAGGCTTCACCATCATTCATTATATATATAGATATAAATATTTTTAATAAATATATCAATATATCAAATATAATATTTCCCATTATCGAATGCTCAAAATTTGAGATGGATTTTATATATTTTTACCACTTTCAATGGGAGGAAATAAAATGGTGGACTCTTATAATGAATCCAATGATGAAAAATTTTTAATTATCCATGTAATAGGAAGAGTTTATAAAAGAGTTATTTGTTAGGTATTTTTATTGAACTAGTCCTATGAATATGTTGAGAAAATAATTAGATTTGAACCAAAAGGATGATGAATCAATTGGAATATATGGATTGATCATCACGAGTCTTGGAAATAATCATTCAGTTTTATCTCTGGTCTAGAAAATAAAAAATACTTCCATCAATGGATTGAAACTTTATATTTGAATGGATTTTTTATTTTGATTCATTGAATGTGATAATGGTTTTTTGATGTGAGAAAAATATTTCTTTGGAATTTAGGTTATCTTAGTACTCCATAGAAGAAAAAATAAAAGAATAATACCGATATAACCAAGATTGTCAGTCACATGGGTGGTTGAAAATTCAATCTCTTATATAACAAATTTTTGGGATAAAATACTCAAGTCATTTCCAAAATAAATCAAGGTTGTGCTTTATTTGTTTAAAAATACTCCACCAAGAACACCACGTTAAATATATTGTTGATAGGATTGTTAACATAATGGATATAAATAAGTTTTTAGATAATGATCATCCCAACAAATAATTCCGGATGTGAAAATAGTTTATAGAAAATGAAAACCATTGACCACTCCGTCAGTCTATTAAAGAAAAAATTCTTGAAAAACCTACCAATCTAAAGGAACATGTATGGTAATAATGATTGTTACTATTGAGGTAGATAATGTTTAAAATGTGAAGATACATGCAACAAATTTATATAGTATATCCTTTTGTAAATTCATTATTTTTGGACCCCCATCAATTTTTATATCAAATTTTATTCGAATAATGCTGAATCACCTCCTCAAGAAATAGATATTAAATATCAGTTAGATACCCTGGGGAAAATTATTATGTCAAAAGTATATAAATCCCCTCTAATTTAGATATATGGGTGGATACTTCCTATAGAACTAATTTTTCATCCATTATTTGAATTTTAAATAAATTTTTATATGGAATAGACTTCCATGTATATAGAAAATTATTATTTTTGTGAAAAAATATGACATTTCATATCTCAAATCAACTTATTTTCATGTATCAACAAAAAAATAATCATGAACATACCTCAGAAGAAAAATCTATAATTCAACTCCTAATACCTAAAAATTATGGATTTATTATTAAAATGATCATAGTGGAATTAAACATTGATGAAATTTCTATTGTTTTGAGATATACTCAAGTATTATTGGATAAATGGTCTAGAATTCCAAAGAAGTGTGAGGTTGATTTTTCAAAATAACTCTTTCTTTTATCTATTATAATCTCAAGTAGTTTATATAGTAAGGATCATGTTGAATTTCTGAAATTAAATAAGATATTACAATAAAATTTTAAAAATGGTTTTATCTACCCTAGTGCCTCAGCATTGGGTGTACCAATTCATTTAGTTATAAATAATGATTGATAAATTATCTTATTATTGACTTTTGTGATATTAAAATGATCATGATTAAAAATTACTATCCTCTACCAATTATTGACGACTTCTTTGATCAGCTTATAGAAGTTCAATAGTTTTCAATGATTGATTTTTGATATGTATATTAATAGTTAAGGGTCAAAAGGATGGATAATTTGAAGATAAAATGTTGAATGAGGTATAAAAACTAATAGTTTATAGTCAATCTATTTATATTTACTAATCTCTCTACCATCTTCATGGATATAGTAAATATATTCCACAGTGACCATGTGAATCAGTTTGGTGTTATCTAAAACAAAAATATTCAAATTTATTATAATGGAATGGAAGAGAAGGAATACAACTTTAATATTGTTTTTTTGATCTAATGAAAAAAATAAGTTCTCTAATAAATTATAAAAATATGAATTTTGAATTAAAAACGTTTTATTATTTGGTCATATAATCACCATCAAAGAATTACTTGTATATCCTTAAAATATAGAAGTTGTTGAAAAATATCATAGTCTAACCACATTAACCTAGATCCAATTTTTTCATTAGTTACCTAATTATTATCAATTATTTATGGGATATTTATTTAGGCTATAGAAACCACTAACCATGTTAACCTGGTATGGAGGGATATTCCTTTTAATTTAAGAATATAAATAATGTTTTATGTAATTACTGAAGAGGTTGGTTACAAAAAAACTACTTATATTGCATTTTAGTGGAGAAGAGTTTGTAAAATGTTGTGATTCCATGAAAAATGTACAGGGAAGAAAACACAAGGAAAATTTAAATTTATTTCATATTCCATATTAAAATTTAAAACTCATGGGAAAACCACTATAAGAATGATTGGGAAACAGTGGTACTGATCTTAGTTTATAGAATTTAGTGGAATTATATCTATGGTGAGATGTGTGATATCTGTACAAAATAAAAGTGTTTAAAATATATATTAACTCAAAAGGAGTAAAATATGAACCAAATTATATGTTTATAAAAGATTATGAACGATGAATTCCCAATAAATTAGTATAATGGGATGTAAAATGTGTTGGATTATTTTTTGAGTAAAAAAGATAATTCTAACCAATATATTATAAAATAAAAAGTAGAACAAATAATCAATTATTTGAAAAGGATTAATCCTGAAAACATAAGAGAAGGATAGAAATCAGATTTTTCTAAAGTGAATGGTGGACCACCCATTCACTTGATTGAAATAGAAGCCCAGAAAGATGATGTTAAACGACAATAAAAGGTAGAGAATATTCTAGACTTCAACTATAATAAATAAATAGTTATAAGGTTTTGGTCTCAAATATCCTTCCAATCAGTACCAGGATGCATGATGTAAAATTTGGATGGTTCACATAGCTCACTAGTCACTATTCAGTAATGAAGAATGATGATGTATTGATAGATAAAACAAATAAATTTTTTGGATTTCATGAAGAGATATACTGTAGAAAATATTTATGGATGATTATTATACTATTGATTTAAGGTTTAAAGATAAATTTATAGTGGAATGCTTCAAATATTTCTCACAATAGTATGGAAATATTAAAAGACACTATAGATTTCATCGTATCACACTCCAAAATGTCTAAACTAAATAATCTTATTTAGTTTTTTTAATTAACTTATGAATTTAGTTATTTTTATTTCTATCAAATAGGATTTGACTTTTTAAAAAGTCACCCGGATATATAGTAGGTAATTGTTATGTATTTATATTGGTCTTTTCTCCATAAAATCTCATTAGTATCTAAGGAATGTGATGTGGTTTTAAAGAATTCATCTAAATTTATTGTAGATAGTACTGGGTTCCATAATTTTTATCTTGGTTAAATGGATGTTTTTTCTTAAAAAATAATTCCAAATCTAGATAATATTTTGAGAACATATTTGATGGATTTAAAATGCATCAGTATCAAAAAATACTTTGATAATGTTCTCTTATAAAAAGAGTTCACATCCTATGAATCATAAGGAACTATATGAGTCTCTTTATACAAAAAAATATATAGAAATCAAACAATATGGGATGAACTGGGAGAAAGGAAGCTAGTAGGTCTTGAACAATTCAAAGAAATAATATAAAAGGTTCATACTATTTAGTGGTTTGTGAAATTGGAATAGTTTTAACATAAGATTTATTAAGGTAATAGTTGTGTGGATCTATAATTTTTTGTTCGTGACATGTTTTTCCATAAAATGTATCCTTGGAACCACGTTAGTTGATTTGGGATGTTCAATAAATTGAACCCTAGGTTTATCAAACCCATAAAGATCCTAGATCATGTAAGATTTGTATATTATCACATAGTACTTCATATCAACCTCTCCCATGTATATAATAAGTTACCTGAATTTTTATGTGAGAATGTACATATGAGACCTTTGTCATGTTTTATGATTAAAAACCATATAATAGAAGTATGATATGTCATATGATTAATAGCTAATATAGATCCATAATAATAGAAAAAATTATTTGTGTGATATGACCAATTATCTGGTCAATGTATATTAGAGGAATTGCATGTTTAATTAAGCCATGTGGTGTCCTTTGAATGTAATTTGGGAAATATCCCTCACTAGATTTCATCATAAAAATAAAATGTAGATGATGAAACGTTTTGATGGTATTTGAATTTGACAGTCGGGGTTTTACGAATATATTACCCATTAAATAAATTTTATGTTTTATATAGTTATTCATACACAACACAAAAACCTAACATATAATAAATCATTTCACAAAAGAAAACTGATCATATTTATAGAATTTATTGAATAAGTGGGTAAAATAACAAAAACCCAACATATTATATTATAGTTCTATTTAAAACTATTTCAAATAATATTGATAAGAATGTTATAAAATCTTATTTTATTGATTGTAATGTATTTTATAATATTATAATTTTTCCTATTTTATAATTTTATAATCACAAATAATTTATGAGAAATATTTAATATACCAAATAATTATTTCCAATAAAAAACATTTGTACACAAGATATTATGATTTTATTTTTAATTTAATGTTATAGATTTTAGAATGCGAATATGGGAATAAATAATTTATATTTTTAACATATCAAAATAATGTTACCTTAAGAATAATGTTTTGTAATATTTGTAGATGTTCTTATTTTATAAGAGTATTGAGAAATAAAATTTTTAAAAATATGATTCCTTTTATGGTATTTTTAACATATTAGAATGTATTATAAATATTTGAAATTTTTTTGTAAGAATTTTTTTTATATAAGTTACATTATAATTTCGAAAATGTTATTTCTATATTATAAATCCATATTTTTCATTAAATAACAAAATATTTATTTTACAAGAACATTTTTTATTACATTACTAATTTAGTATTTAAAAGACTTATTTTCTTATCATGGTAAAATTGAAAATGAGTAAAAAGGTTTATCCAATAGTGAATGAACGAAAATATTTTAATGGCATATTTTTAATGGGTGTTTGAGACTATTAATGACGTATTCCTTTCACATATCAATAATTTCCTAATATTATATATACTTTCTTTGATTTTTCCTTGCTAATATTAATTTTATTTCGGTATTTAGAAACCTGACAGCCATTTTCACTAATTAAGGGGGGTTATCCTCTCCTAACACCCCCTTCAAAAAAAAATATTTCAGTCCAAAATATAAAAAATCATATAATCCTTATATATGTTATAGTCATTTCAAAATAATATCCCTTAAAGTAATAACAAACCTTGGGAATGAGATAATCTAAGAAGTGATGTTAACTATTCAAAAAACAACAACATTCTCATTTATATTTCATTATATTGACATGTAGTTTGTTAAATTATAGTACGACATCATACAATGATAACAGAAATTTTATTATTATTCTAATATGTTATTATTATAATTGTATAACAAATAACCACCTTTCCCTTTTTATTTATGGGAAATGAAAATGTGAATTTATTTATATGTGTGAACTACCGACCCTATGAAGAAATGTGTTAATTTTACATCATTATAAAATCATTATAGTTTAATATTGGAATTAAGTAGATATTTATTATATTAATATCCTCTCTATGTTCTTGAAATTAAAAGTCATTTTATTTATTTCTTCCTACTATTGAAAAATCAAATCATTATACATTTGTATGTGAAAACTACTACCTCCAAGTGACAATAATTATTTCATTCACTACCACCATCAAAGAATGTTTTATTTTATATTTTACAATTATATATGATATATATAATTACAATATATCATTAATTTATTTCAATTTGGATGGAACCATATGAAAACCTTTCTATAAGGTACTCTATCAATATTGGTGAATAATTAAATACTTTTTTATCATTCGTTTTGTCTACACGAAAGGAGAATAAAAACACTATAAAATGGAATTAAAACTTTATAGCCCATTATAAAACATTAATTAATTTACCATTAATTGTTTCAAAAATATGTAAATTCCAATGAATATTGATTATAGATACTATTTTTTATATTCTGATTCAATATTATCTAGACTACTAATCATTGATGTTTAAAATATATTATAAAAATCAAATATATGAACATAGTTGTTATAATAAATGATTATAAATGAGTATTTTTATGAATATATTTGTGAAATAAGTAATTATGATATTTATATTTATGAAATATGATATTAAAGCACTACCATGGAAATCAATCATTATTGTATTTGTTGGTGTAAATAGAACATCGTCCATTGCGTTATACGATTTCATCATGATTTTAATGACCCAATGGTCCCAATAATTATCCATTTTAAATGATTTTATTTCATATATAATTGGGAAAAAATGTTTTGAATTCAATAAAAATTCCTGGAATTTTATCATTTTACTTTTTTAGAAAACAATACATACATTTTAAAAATAAATTTCTTACTACGAATTTTACATTGATGATTAAAAAAAATTCTTAATTAGGATTTCATTTTTATACTTATATTTAATAATATAAATCTAAAATGGATTTATTTTTCATGTTTCACCCACCATTTTTCATCTATTATGTTATTACATTTTGATAATCAGTTTTTCAATAACAGTTGATTTAATCATGTCGTCATTTTATACTATATAGATATTTTCAGATGAAAATTTTTATTTCAATGTATTATTTATTCCATTAATAGAGAGTGAATACCATTTCAATTTTTTCTTTTAAAGTGATCTTTATTTCTATCAGTTCATTATGAAAATTATGGTTTCATTTCATCCTTTTATAAATCCCATTATAATTCTATGGCTTCCTTATGAGGTAATAAGTTAATCATCATCAAGATGAAATTATAAATATATATATTGATGGGTATCAACATTTATATATGTCTAATTAATTAGTTACGATTTTATATCTCATGAGATAGGTATTCATAAGTAAATTTTTATTTTTCTCAAAATTAGATAATGATTATGTAGCCCATGAATGTAATGATTCCATATGATATCTTTTTTCATAATTAATGGATTTTATTAATTATATAATAATCTCCATTGACTTGAGATCAATTATAAATGATTCTATGACATCTTATATCTATTATGCAACAATTTTGTTTTTTTTTTGAAATTAAGTTCTTTTTTAATGTGATTTTAATCTCACTTATGCCTTAAAATTATCACATATTATGTGATGATATTTCTCAAATGCACATGTTTTTACTTATTATTGTTAACTCATCCTTGAGGAATTTTTTTCTCATCCATTACTATGTTTTTTATCTCAATCATTTCTTAGTTTTTCATTCCACAAGTTTTTATCAGATGAGTCTAACTATTGTAAGTACTCATATATGGTAAATTACATTTCATTTATAGACAAATGATAACAAATGTCTTAAAAATAATAATATATCGCATGTAGTCAAAAAATAAACTAAACCTAGCAGCCATTTGGGTGTTATAATTTATGAAATGTAATGTTTTAATTCATATAATGGATGTCAAATGAAGGAATGTTTATCTTGGATCCCTATAATGAATATAGAAATAACAATTCAATGTTTATTCATTAATATTGAAATGGTAGTAATTTAGTAAAATTAAATATTCCAAAAGAAAAATAAAACCATATATCTGATGAATACTATTATAATAAAACCATACAAATATGGCATGAAGAGTTTCCTAAAAATTTATCTAAAAATTATGAATCCTACGATTGAGAATACACCAATATGGATATTACTAATGAACATTGGATAACCACCATATTCATAATTATATTCTATTTGATCTGATGTATTATGAATTAATGGTTATTAATGTAGAGAGATATAAAATTAGGAGAAAACTATAATGGTTTTATTTTTAGAAGAAGTATATATTGTTGAAGTTATCCAGATAAATAAAATATTAGATTTTATTTCATATAGAGAAAAACCTTAATGAAAATTCTTATATTGTATACTGTTGAGTATGTTGAAGGAAATTTTTTGATAAATCTAGCATAATTTATTATAAATATGTATTTTTAATACCTATAAAGTGATCATGATTTTATTTGAAAAGGAATTATTTTTTCATTGTCAAATAACTCTCTATATATATAAATATTGATGAATTTTAGGGGGATAAATGGTATTATGAAATTACATGATAAGTGAATAGTTTTATTATGAATCATTTTTATGAATTACATGTGATTGGATTCTGATATGTTATTTCTTATTTTGACGTCGACAATTACCCATTAATACATTAATTTGATTACATGATATCAAAAAAAATTTATATCATATAATTTAGTTTTCATCAATAATTATTACAGAATAAAATTATCGATAACGTATTGAAATAAGATTTATATATGTTGTATTGAAAATAAAAAAAATGAGAGGTTTTTTAACTCAACTATGAATGAAGGCATTTGTTTTCAGAAAGAATTAATATCAGTATCTGTTGATAATTGAATCTTGTTTGGAGTTTCAAAAACACTAGAATATTTGATGATAATATGGAATGTAATTTGTAAATATAATGTTTTTATTATGTAAGATTTTTTCTAAATTTGGATGAATATTGAAAAAGAACAAGAAGATCGAATGAACATGAGTTACTAATATGGAACTTTTGAAAAATGATATTTATAGTGGTATATTTTTAAATTATATTCTAATAGAGATTTATTTACATATGGAAAATGTTTAAAAGGAAAATTAAAAGATTAATACTGGATATAAGCTTATGGATGTCTTCATATACGTCTATAATGATACATGGAATCATGTTATTAATAATATATATTTAATGAACCATCCTTATGAATATAATCCAAAAATGATTATATTTATATTGAATTTAGAATAAGATGATGATGAGTTAATGAATATGATTTTTTCCTAGAATAGGAAATATATTAATTTATTATGATGAAGATATCCATTAATGAATATTTAGTCAAATTTATATAATAGCTTAACTATTTAAAAATTTTAAAAACATCAAGAAATAATATAGTTGAATTAACCACTAAAAAATTAAATAGTTTTTTATGTGAACTATTTTAAATTAGTTATAGAATCAATGTATATATTTTAATGATGTTTTTAGTTTAATTGTATTTATAAATCTTAAAAATTCTTTGAAAAATGATTTAATATGATTTAGGGGGAATTAATGTTTTTTATGTTTTTGAAGAATTTACATTCTAGTTTTTTTTCTCAATACTTTTAAAGACGTGAATCGATGGATGGAGATTATTTCTACTATAATAAGTGTTAAATATTTTTAGACAATAAATGAAATATTAATCAAATATGATTATATAATAATATTCTTGATATTTTTATGACTAATATAATTGAAAAATAAGGTGAAATTATATCAATGTTTTTATCAAAAAAATTTAAATTTAGGAAAACATGATACCTATGAATATATGGTATATTAGAATGATATTTATGATTAATCATACTTTATGGGAGAATAAATCAATGACATTAATGTCACATCTAATTAATCATCTCCAATGTATGATTAATATAACAATTTGAATTATTGAAACAAGTCTTCATCATGAAATATTGATTAATAAGATGATACATGATTTTTATAAAATAGTTCTAGTGGATATATATGATTAACTAGATAGTAATTTAAGATTATCCTAAATGATTAAAAGGAAAAAAAATCCATTTTAAATTCAAATGTATGACATATCTAATTTTTACATGATATTAAAGGGTATCTTCCTGATTTATAATGTAATGTCCCAACCTAGCTCGCCATCAAACCAGTAGCCAGACCAGTGGGTCAAATATTCTCAAGAACATCTCAATATATCCCAGAGGCTGACGAATAGTTGTGAGGGTATCAGGAGGTGACAGAGGGCATACTATACCCTATAATTAGAGTGCACAACATTATTATCATAGACATAACAATATGAAACAACCGAAGAAGTATATAAATTGATAAGAGATCAAAGAGCAATAAAAGGAACATATATTCAACATAATAAAAGTGGCCAATTCCATATTATGTAATAGATTAAATCAAGACATGGTGTAGATACATATATCAAAGCAGTATATAGAATAACATGATTTCTACAAAATAATAATATAGGACTCAATTAATGAAAATAACTAAAATGTCCATAGAGAATCTCTAGGATCATCTGGAACTCTATATTATCCATTTTATCCTAAATATAGGTATGAGCATAAAGGTTTGGAGTACATCAAAGTGGATGCGACGAGGTTACATTACATTAGGACACCTTGAACTCGCCCTTGGGTGGAGGGGTGTTCTCCATGCTTGGGTCCTTTTGTTACTTGTTGCTTTTGTCCTTTCTATTTTTATAAAAGATAATGATGATGATCATGTGTATGATAAAGAAAGTTCTACTCGGGTACCCTAGTTTAATGGAGACCTGAGTAGGTTAGGAGATACAAATCTCAGCAGGCCGACACCACTAGTTTCTAGCCCTATCGAGATAGTGTAATATAAATTTAACAGTGTTCATGTATAAATAATGTAGGATATAATTGAGTAAATAATTATCACCCATTCAGGTTCTTAAGGGATACCTGACGGTGATAACTTCTTCAGCTCAAAGTTGGGAAGTTCGAATATTTCATTGTGTATATATACATCTAGACTGGTTATCACTCGAATGATTTAAAAATTACTCTCATCCATACATATATATTTATATATTTATTTATTTATATTTGTCTTGAGCTAAGAATGTCACCCACTAAATAAAGATATTTGCATGGGGTAAGAATGCGTCCCAACAATGAGAAAAAGTGGCACAGGGTAATAATTCTTCCCTCCCACATGTAAGAAAATGGAATGAGGTAATTATGCCTCCTAACCACATGTAAACATTGGAACAGGGTATAAATGTCTCTTTCCCACATGTAAGATAATGGAACTGGGTAATAAGGCTTCTCTGAAATAGTATATAATGTCATATTTTTAATATAATTCATATGGAATTACCTCATATGCTTTTTGAATAGAAATACACTGTTTATAATCATTTATATCATGTAACATAAGGAAAAACACTCTTATTAATTTCAATAAAAACATTACCTCAATTGATCATATTCATTTATACATGTTTAGTTATGGAAAAACATCCCACGTATTTATGATGACATGGTTACACATTTATTCTCAATCACAAGTTAAAGACAATCACTCATTCCAAAATCCATTTCAAATTCACTTGAAACATTTCAATTGACATGTGGTGATTTATGATCATAGATAAGGTGTATGGACTAAACCCCTTTAGATATGTCATGTTCAGAAAATTATTTCTATGTCATAGATAATTCTTACTACATTATGACAAGGCATGGTCTTACCACCATAATATATTCAAATTTAATATTAACCATTTCATACAATTCAATGGAAGACACTCCATTATGTAGAAGTAAACCTACTCAAGTATTTACACTCAGTTTTCCTAAACATGGAAGATTAATAAACATTGAATAAAAAAACCAAGACTTTTAAGTATGAATTTATAGAGGTCTACTGATACTCCATTAATCTAAAACTATGGACTGTGTTATAATCAAATAATTAATGTATTAAGAATTAAAAATGGAGTGTAAGAGGGACTCAAACTCAATGTGGTACATAGAATTCCAATTTATCTGTTGAATAATTATAACTAAATGATTATACTCCCACATATTTAATTTTCACATTTACACACTTGAAAGGCGTTCTAGCCCCTTTTCACACACCCACATTGCCTTGGGCATGCACAAGGGGGGCCTTAAATATATTCTTATATGAAAATTCCTATCTCCCTTTCACCTATGTATGAATTTATATATATATATTCGGGGGAAAAACTAGCCCCATACATGTTTAATCACTACCAAGGAGTATTATATAGTTAAAGGGGAATCCAACATATATATATATACATACGTATGCACACACAGGTGAGCCTCCCTTGACTTGGACACTTTAAATAAAAAATATGTGACCAAAACAATATAAGATAACAACTATGAACCTTGAAACACATAAAGGCCATAATTTATCAAGTCAAAATCCAAGAAACAAGAGAAAACCCTCAACCTTGGGTAACATCTACCAACCAAAACGAGTTGAACAACCTTGTCTTTGGGGGTGGTTGTCAGAACATGCACTAAAAGACCTCGAGAGACAATTCACACCATCCTAGAAGAAGATAAAACTAAGAAATAGGATTTCCCAAAGTCCTAGGGTTTGAGTGAACCTAATTGGATGACATATAGACTGAACCAAAGCTATAAATATGGAGGATAATGGAGGATAGACTCTACCTTGAGGAAATTGATGAAGATCCCGCGGAAGTCATCCAAAAAATGAGATCAGAGGAGGCTGTAGGTTAGTAGAATTGTGTGTCAAAGGGGGAACCTCATTCGTGGTTTTGTGCTTTATAGTTAAAGAATAGATGGGGTGAGGGAGTGTTAGGTTATGAGTTTTATTTTATTTTAATTTAGTTTACTACTTAAATATACTATTAATATTGTTTGACATGCATATTTTTTAACCCAGGTTCAAACCATGTAGGACACACTGTTAAATAAAAACACATCGCACATGCTAGGATAATGATTTGAGAATACATGCACAGACTAGGAATAACTCATTTTCCCCAATTAGGTCTCCTGATTACCTTTAGTGTACCAAACTGTTAAAAATAGGCCATTCTCCCTCTACAATTTTTTGAAAACATTATTTTCCATGTTCGAATCTCTTAAAACCCTTCGAGAAACCCATGAAACATAACAAGCCTTCATCCAAGTCCAAAAAACTCACATTAAAGTGACCCAACTCTTGTAATTCTTTTCTAACACTTGGTTTTAAAAATGATCCTTTAAAAAATTGAAAAGGGTTAAAAACCGTCATATTTTAGCCTGGTTCAAAATGTAGATCAATACAACATTCCCACTATTGTATTTCTCATATCTGAGAAGATGTTGGGAATAATGTAACAGGTTATCCAACCTATATGGGTCATGATACGTTATTTAAATTGTCATTTGGTGTTTTCAAACTTCCAATGCTACATCGTGCACTCCATTAAACACAAGGCACATTAACCACAATGAATCAAGCTAATTCTCATTTTGCAACCAAAAAATGGAATTACTATTATGCAGACATGTTCAACAAGTGACATGATCACTTCACTCTCTTGTCATGTATCCACCCAATGGCACTTCCCACCTTAGGCATTAACGTTAAAAAAATAAAACTAAACTATGATTCAATCTTTGTTAGAATCTCTTTTACAAGAACACCCTTAATAATTTGACAATGCAACTGGAATGATTTTAAATAGTTCAAATGGTCAATTTACCATTGACCTCAAATCCCAAGTTGAGACGACATTTCATGAGAAGACCCAAAAGACACTAACCACACAAATCTCCTCGTGATAACGTGCCATAAAACAGTTCATCACTAACCAAAACCATTTAATAGAAATGTAAGGCTTCTAGTCTCTTATTCGAATATTCAAGAAGATTATCATCATAGAAGGTTATCATTTTATAATATATACCTTGATTCCTTCACGCAATGAATCTTTAATTTACTTTAAATCTCTCACATAAGCCTATATCCAAATCGAAATGATGTTTTTAATATCAAAACATAAGGGAAACTATGAATCCAATGTAAAAATCATTAAGAGAACCACCCATACAATCCCAACTGTGTAAAGTGATAGAATGGTGTAAGACCAATACTCTCTTAGTTCATCTAGGATGAAGAAATGACGGAGGAAATTATAGTTTCTTAGTTTAATAAAAAAGTGTAATTTTAATGGATTCTAATGAAATATACCCAATAATGGGAAGGAATATGAGTTGAACAACAAGTGGTAGACATCAAAGAGGAAACTAAACTTCACTTTCTGATGCACCATCATTCAAACCAATCGAAATACCTATACCAACCAAAGGGATTTTGTTTTTGTTTCAATTAACCAAAAAAATTAACTGATACCAAATGTTCATTCCAAAAGATGCTTACACAAAAATCCTAATAAAGTTGTGCTATTGAGTGAGGATAGACACAATTAAAAGCCACTAGTCTCATGAGATTTTAAAAAAACCGTCCATTTCCGGATAATCATTCTTTATTTATCCATTATTATTTGAATAATATTTTTACTAGCACATGAGTGGTGATCAACTGAGCCATTATTGAGACTTCTAGAACATAGAAAAGGAAATCAAAACCAACACTGACTGAAATGTAAAAACAATTGACTCTCAAGAGAGTCCTTTTGAACATTGGGATGAAATTAATTCCATAACTCACAAGTCACTCTATAATGGAGATAACTCGAGACCAAACTAATAGGCACAAAATTAAATGATTAAACCAAACTCAACTGATTATTTATTCAATTTAACACTTTAAAATACCACGAATATCAAGTCATACTACATGTGGATAAGGGAAGAGATAAAATGACCTAATATATATCCAACCACACCCTTGGAATTTCAAACCTATTGAAAATGATAATTAACCATTTCAAAACCCAATAACAAGATCTAGGATATCATACAACCTATTAGAAGAAATTTTTTATTGGAAACTGAATGTATTATAAGGGACAATAACACCCTAAAAAAACAAACATAAAAAAGCTCAGGGTATAAGAAACCCACTTATCTTTTATGGGTGATACTTTAAACAGGATAGCACCTATCAAAGAAAAATCATGGACTCAATCATTTTTTCACGCCCAAAAAATTCAAAATATCAAAATCCTATCATTTTAATCCATTTATAAAAGTGATATAATTCCTTCAGAAAACACCCAAAGTTATGTTCCAATGCACTGAAATAAGAGGTCCAATTATCCTTATAAGAGAGATTTTAACAAAGAACAATACTATAGTTCCATTCCCCACTATTTACATTTATTCACATTTAATATTTTTCTCACCTCAATACATTTAAACAAACATTGAATACCCATTTTAAATCATACTAGGAATGTTTTATCAAATTTTATTTTTAAATATTTAATCTATTGACATCGCACAATTTCCAGGCAATTTATCATAAAAAATTAATTTTATAATTAATGAAACCTATAGGGGTCCCATTAATCCAATTCCTATCAGATTATAATTGAACAACTTTCTCATAAATAATCATTTCAGAAAGGATCATGTCATTACATTTAACATGGGTTTACTTTTTCTAATTTATTAAGGGAACATAATCTTCAGGGATTGAATGTTGGCCCCCATTTATTAAAACCATAATCACTATAGAATTTTTACATTCTAATATATATATATATATATAAGTTCATATATATGGGTGTACATCTACCAACCTATAAATCACCCTTAAACATTATATATTTTCATTTGGATCCCATTTAATCATAACTAATTCACCATTGTATTTAAACATAATGAACACATAAATTTTATTATCGGCCTTAAAAATGTATTCACATTAGGAGAAAGGTTTTGAATATATGGGTTACCCTTTCCAGATTTTAAGGATCACATACAACATACCATTGAAAATTGGATCCTTATCATTGAAAACCTAGATATACAAGTCAATCACCCTATCTTAAGAATTAATTATAGAAGGCATGCAAAACATTCACCTAAGTATGTACAACTATGAATAGTATTAAATAACATGGCATGTTATATATACATTAAGAATGGAATGACACTCAATCTACAAAACACAATTATAATAGAACCTATAAATGCAACTACATTGTGTGGAAGTATGCATGACATGTTAATTTCCTATGTGCCAAGTATGATGCATGCAATACAACTCCATTTCCATATCAGGTCAAGGGAAAAATTCCATAAAGTCAATAAATCATATGCAGTGGAAATACAAAAATAAAGAAAGTTTAAAACATATCAACTATAAAATGAAACTGTATAAATAGAAATCCCAACCATGGTCACTTAGTCATTTCTTATACATGGGTAGATCAATCCCAAGCATGACTGTTAACCAAGCACCCACACATTCCTAATCTCTTATCCACCATCCCAAAACAGTAAGACCAAGGAAATAAACAAGACTATGATACCACTTGGTAACATCCAGTCTTGGTTTACCATTGAACCAGTACCCAGATTGGTGTGTCACATAACCTCACCAGTGTCTCCCAATATGCCCAAGGCTTTTGACTAGAAGTGACAATCTACAGAGGTGATAGTGAGGATACTATACACTATTATCAGAGTAAATATCAGTATTATCAGAGAATATACAATCAGAAACCATGGATGTAGTATATAAATAGATAATAGACTGCAAATCAGAGGAAGGAAAATACATTAAACTTAATCTAAGTGTATAATAATAAGTTATAAAATGGATGAAAGCAATAAATTTTATTGATAAATATCTAGAACAATTTAATTTAACATCATGCTTTTAATAACAAAAAATTATGGGAACAAATAAATGAAAATAATAGAAAATTCATAAGGAAATCTCCATGAGCATCCTGAGCTCCAACTCAGTACTTTCCATCGGACTCTATGTGTGAGAATACAACAACAAGAAATGTCCAACGTCCGCAGTCCAATGAACAAGAAATTTGTAATCGGGTACCCTAATGTAATGGCGGTCTAGATAGGGTGTTAGATATAAATATCTATAGGCCAGCACCGTTGGTGTCTAGCCCAATCCAGAGAGTGTAATATAATTTAATAGTATTTAGGTATGAATTATTAATGAAATAATTGAATAAATAAATAATACCCCTCTAGTTTATTAAGGGACATCTGAAGGCGACACATGATTCTTCCCAAAGCCGACATGACTGAATATTTCACTATGTATATATATATATATATATATTTGTTATCACTAAAATGAGGTAAGAGTACATCTCATCTATAAATGTATGTATATATATATATAGTTGGCATAAGGTAATACTGCCTCCCACCCATAGAAGATTGTGTCATGAGGTAAGAACACTTACTCTAATAAGAAATAGTGTCACATGGTTATAATGCCTCCTTCCCATGTGTAAGAGAATGCTATGGGGATAATGACACCTCCCACTCACATTTAAATAATGGAATGGGGTAAGAATGCCCCCCACCCCCATGTAAGAGAATGGAATGTGGTCTGAATTCTTCCCACCCATTATAAATAATGGAATAATTTTAATATAATGCCAATGTAATTAACTATTATGCATTTTGAATAGATAATACCATATTTTTAATCATTAATATAATGTATGATAAACAGAACCCTCTTATTCATTTCAATTAAAATATTATCATGAGTAATCAGATTGATTTATCCAAGTGTACTTAGGTTATAACATCCAATGTTTTTATGATGACACAGTTACACATTCCACCCCATGAATGAGGAAAACACTACCCCTCATGCTATAAGCCATTTCAAATTCACAGTAAAATTTTCAATCAATATATAGTGATTTATGATCATAGATAAGGGTTATGGACTAAACCCCCATAGATATGTCATTTTCACAAAATGATTTTCACAATCATATGTTATTCTTACTACATTAACCTAATACTTAGTCTTACCACCCTAATCCAATACATTTTAGGTTTTTCCATTTAATACATTTCAAAAGAACACAAGCTATTAGGTAGAATTAATCCTAATAATGTATTTAAACTCAATTTTACTAAACATGGAAAATTGATTTGAGTCATACCCATTCCAATTAAAGGACGTCACAATTTCCCTTATGCCATCCTAAACATAACATGTTAATTTAGATTAATACAATAGAAGGAATCTTATCACATGTGGGTCTCCCTAAACAAGTCATCCATTTCACCTATCCTTGACATAGATGATTCATAAACATGTCATAAAGAGACACAAAGACTTTTATATAGGAAAGTAGAAATTTCTAATGAAACTTCCCTAATTTTAAGCTAAGTGTAGTGATTTAATCTCATAATTAATGAATTACTAATTGAAAATGGAATGGAAGAGGTACATTACCTAAATGTGCAACCAAACCATACAATTTATCTTGTGTCTCTTTTTAACTAAAATCTATTTATCCCCACAAATACTTTTTCCCTTTACACACATTCTAGGAAACCAATCACTTATTTACTCAATCGTATGCACATGGGAATGTGTAAGCAGATCCTTACAAATATGGTTATATGTAGATTACCATATCCATTATCCTAAGTATTCATATATATATATATATATATGTGTGTGTGTGGGTGAAACTATACACGTACATGTATAATCACTTCCATGGATGATTATACATGTAAAAAGGAATCCCACATATATATATTTACATACATATACACATGTTGGTTAGTCTCCCTTAACATGGTGACTCGAAATCCCAAAGTAGAAGCCAACACACATTAAAATAATTGCTAGAAATCATAAAAAACAAAAAATACCTACTTTAATAGAAAAAAACCAAGAAACAATAGAAAATCATCACCTCATATAACAATTACAAACCGAAATGAGCTGAAACGTCTCGTCTTCGGTAGTAGTTGTCAAAACCCACACCAGAGGTCCCTGAGAGACTATTCTGACTATCATAGAACAAGTTAAAACCGAGAAATAATATACACTAAAGTCCTAGGGATTATGTAAACCCTATGAAGAAATAGAGAGACCAAATATGATCCATAAATAGGGAGGAGAAGGGATTAGAGAATCTACCATGAAGAATCAGATAATGATTTGGTGGAAACATTTCCAAAAAAATGAGTCAAAATGAGGCCATATGTGGAGTGTATTTTGCGTCAAAAGGGGAACCCATTTGGGAGATGTTGTTCACTTTGGGTTGAGAAAAGAGTATGTGATGGAGTGTCATTTTTTCGTTTTTCATTTAATTTACATTAATTAATTTATTAAAGATACCCAACCACACCGTTTGACCTACACGATTAGCCAAATTATGTGAATATCATGTGGGACCCCTAGTCAATGAGATTCACCTAACACATGCTATGAGCATGGTATGGGAAACCATGCACAACCTATGTGAATTTTCTATTCCACATTAATTTGGGCCACAGTGATACCTATAGTGGGACACATGGTTTCAAAAATTTGTGCACCCTCTGTAGTTTTCCAAAAAAACCCTATTTTCTCATTTTGGAATTCTTGAAATCCTTTATAAGACCTAGGAAACATAACAAGCCATCACCCAAGTCCAAAAAACATCACATTTAAGTGACCCAACTAATGGAATTATGTTCTTAGACATTGTTTCTAAAATGAGCCATTCATGAATTGAAAAGGTTTAATAACCTTCATATTTTATCCAATTTCAAAATGAGGATCATTATATATAATACAATGAAAACCAATCGATGGATTGATAATTATTCTGACATCAAGATATATTTTTTCTAAGTTATATATTATACCTAATATTAATCTATGAATTAAATGATATTTTCTCACTATGAATGACTCATTTCATGATAAGTATAATATATTGGTATTTAAAAACAACTTTTTGAATTTTGGTGTTTATAATACACAACACTGAGCATAAATGAACCATTTAATATTATTATTAAAATATGACTATTTAAACTTAGAAATTGAATTGGTGGGTATAAATATGAATAACCTCTTTAGGAAATTTATATTGTATTCACACTAAACAAATATTTATTTGTTAATGCTTTGGAAATATGAACCCCATTTTTAGTAATGTTATTTTACATTTTTCAAACCATATATTTTCATCCAAAATGATTTTTTTTAGTTGTTTAGTAATGCAATAATATTAATTTTTAAGACTTTTATAAAATTAATTGGATAAAATGAAATTTATCTTTCAAATAATCACATCAAAATTATATTTTGGAGGATTTTAGTGAATTTGATGAAAATATTGATATTTCATTATATATGAAAAAACACTGAATTAATCAAAAATAATTTAATTCAAACATTTACAAAGTTCTATTTAGGTTAATATGTTTTTGTAATAAAATATTTTAATAATATTCTTAAAACTAAAATTATTGTTTTTTAAATGAAATCTATTGTTTAATTTGACAAATAACAAATTAATTAAAAATTCAATTTTATGACAAACCAATTTTTATCACGTTTTTAATGTTTTATTTTAAACTAAATTATGAAATATAAATGGAATGGATTTTATAACATTTATTCAATATTTTTGATAATAATAAATAATATTAGGTAGTAATTTCAACATAATTTTTATCATAATGAATAATAAAAAATAAAATTTACTTAACATCATTAAGGGTAAATAGGTTTACCAGGCATTAAGCTAAAAAGATAAGGGTTAAAATTTCATTAAAACTGAAATAATTTTTTTTACTTATTTAGACCCTATATAATATTTTATTCTATAATTATACATTTTCTTTCCATTTTTGTTTATTAATAAGTTAATTTATTTTATTATAATTCTTAAATTCAATGATTTTACACATCCACAATTATAAAAGGACAAACCTTATCCACTCATCTATTTGAATTAGCAAATACCTACCTTAATACCTTTCTTGAATCCATCCCTAATTCATAGAGGCCATTGTTTAATAATTAAATTAACCTAGGAAGGATATATGTATAAACCTAGAGAGGTTTTCCAAATAAGAGGTATAGTTTATAATCATGCATTTTAATTTTATTTATTATTATAACTTTTTAAATTATTCTTTAAACATAATTAAATAATAAAAATTTTACATTAAAAATAATTTTTTTTGTTAAATGAATATCTATATCCACCTCCAATTCCATAAAATGGGGAATGCAAGCATCATTCCTCTATACGGAAGACTTCCATAACTTGAATACATATAATTTGTTTTTAATCACCACCTATAATAGTTGTTAATAATGATGAATTTTATGTATATATATAATATTCATGAAATTATTATCATTATTTGAATGAAATATATGACATATTTCTATACCATTATATTTAATAAAAAATGATAACATTGTTCATGTGTATGTGTAGACTACCACCTCCATGAAGCGAAGTGAATCGATTTTCACCACTACATCACATGGATGGTATATATATGATTATTTAAAAACATAATATGTGATGTATGCAATATATTTTTCTTTTGGTAATGATAAAACATTACTTACCATAATTCCATCATTATCATTGAATAATGTAAAACATTACTCATGTGTACATGCATCATACCATATACATGATTGTAACATGGTTCCTTTTTTATATCATTAATTATTGGTTTATTTTAAATTTATAATATATGTATAAAAATGTTAATTGTTTCATGATTATTATTTTTAGATTATTGAATAATGTCTTCTTTTTCCAGTGTCATCTTTTTCCAGTGTCGTCCAACTAAAGTCATTTTTTATATATAAACCAAATATTATCAAAAACATTTGTTTTAAACATAGTTGGTTATAAAAAAATATAACATCATATTAAATAAAATAAAATGGACAATGAAATTGAAAATGGTTATTATTTTATAAAATAATTAACAATAGTTTATCATTTACGAAAATAGTGAATGTAGGTTACGAGCTAGCCTTGAGGTAATAGATTTAATCTCAACTTCCACACTATAGAGATATATTTTGTATTAGGTGCCTATTTATTTTTAAAAGGTGTATACAACTCAAAATTTTGTTATATATATTTAATATTTATTTATTAACAATTAATAAAGAGCCAATTATGTTACTAATTAAAAATTAATGTTGAAACAAATTTTTTTATCTAATTTATTTTTTAGTTTGGTATATTTTTCTTCCATATACATAAATTTCAAAATTCGTTTTTAAATGTTATTTTTATTAACTAAAATTACTTATATAGGATAATTTATTTTATACTTTTATTTTTTTACATGGTGTAAAATGAATATTTATATTCTTTCTTCCAATGGATCATGTTGAAACTTTTTTTTATAAAAAATCAAATAATGAAGTTTTTCTTTTCAAAATATATAGCGATAGTGCACTTTTCCACCGTAATTACAATTATTCACCCTTTATATTATTCAATGATATTTAAATATTTTTCAAAGGAAACTTTTTATAATATAATTTTCTAAATGTTTGGAAATGGTTTTATTTCATTTTCTATTAGAAATTATTTCAGTACATATTAAACTTTTTTATGGTAATTTTCTTATCTTGAATAATTTTATGGAATCTAAAATTTTCGTTACATATTAACATTCTTAAAATAAAAAAAAATCTTCAAATATATTTAATATCCATGTTTTTTGTTTCATATATATGTTTATTTCCTAAACTATATTATATTTCATCATATGGTGTTTTACATTAAATCTTATTTAATTAATAATGGAGGGTCTTGATAAATTCATTCTCTTTGATCAATACAAATTCTTTTTTATAATACCTATTGATTATAAATTTAATTTCCATTTTAATATTTTCTAAATGAATTGGACATAATATTATTGGTGGGTCCCAAAATTATACATCCCATATATGCATTACCAGGTCTCATGAAGCAAATCAGTAAGCTATAATTAAATAGGGTTTTGGTGTATACATGTCAGTCTATTAAACTATTGTAGCATATTTTGTTTGATGTTTTAGATATCATGATATGGAAAATACTGATATCCAATATTAATAATTTCGTTCATTAATAAATTTAATGACTAATATCCCATATATTAAAAAATTAACACAAACCATGGATGCATTTTTTATCAAAATATTAATTTAATGGATTATAATTTTGGAAATTTATATTTCCATATTGATTATTAATTATTGATTCATGATGATATATATTGAATTTATCACTTACTGAGCATCTAATATAGCATATAATTTTTTTAAATTATTTGAAGAATGATATAATGAATAATATCAAGGATGTATAAATGATTTTTTGCTTCGTATTTTAAATTTCCAAAGTAATAACAGAATAATGTATGAATTTTTTTCTTCATGACTGCAAAATGGATCAATCCTTTAGGATTTAATCCCTTTTATCTATAAAAATTTATTAAATTAGGCACTATATATGGGTTACTAGGGTGGGGGTTTTTATAGTAACTATCTATAGATGTGAACATAAATTCATGGAAAATATGATTATGGGTTTTGTGGAAAATAAAAAATGAATAATCCTTATAATTTATGGAACAAAATAAGGAATAATGAAAATATATTTTCGATATTAAAAGAATATATATTATGTGACATTAATAGATAATTTTATCATGTATATTTGAATTATTGTTATAAAATTATATAAAGAGGATATTATGATGCCATTATCTCAAGATGATTTTCATATTTGAAAAGTGTACCTTTTTATTAATATAATAATTATAGTTGGGATAGTTTGGAAAATGATATATACCTGGTTTAAGAGATGTAAGAAAAGAAAAATTGGTACAACTGGCCTTTTGTTACATATTAATATCATTTATTTAAATGATGAATAAGAATTAAATAGGTGGAGGTGAAGAGAGTACTGAATGCTTATGTTATGTAATTTCATATGAATTGAAAAGATAGAAAATATTGAAGGGTTTGAATGACCTATGAATATTATCTCAATTATTCATTATTCTAATGATCCCAGAGAATAATAAAGGAGGCCATATTTATAATTTTTGTGAAAATAAAAAGTGTAGAATATGTTTCTTATTATTTTATAGAATGAAATAATAAGGATATTTTTATGAAAGTGGAATATAATTTATTGTAAGATTAGTTAGACATTCAATATAGAATATTTAGATTAATGAATTGTTTCACTTTCCTACTAATCAAAATCAATGTAGAGACTGCAAAATATTTTTATTGCTATGGGAATACTAGGATGGTTCCATATCCTAAATGATCAAGTTTCTACTTTAAGACCATCTTGGTGTTGAACATGTAACATTGTTAATTTTATGATAAATGGTTCAAGGCCCTTCCATTTCCTGTGATATATTTTGATAATTATAAATTAGTTATTTTAGTGTCTTAATAATCATCATACAGTATATACTAACTCAAACATTAATAATGATCTTAATAAAAATATATGTTCCCTTTTATTTGGCTTCTCATATTTTTATTGAATGTATAATAAATAATAGAAAACAATAGAGTGTGATATCCATTAACCTAAGATGGTAAGGTTGAAAAAGTAAAAGATTATAAATTGTTAAAATTCATCTACACGAATTCTCATCCCCACTTAATGCAGTCAAAAAATATTAATGAACATATAAAGCATCTTGTTAAATACTCTTGCAAAAATTCAGTTGTATTAAAGGCGATAAATTAAAAAGATGTTGCTTTCATTTTATTTGTAATGAAGAGCTATTATATGATAAAATTCATATATCGAAATATGATACTTTCCGAGGGTACACATTTTTAAATTTCTCATTGAATAATATATATATATTTCACTATATTAACTATGGATAAATATTTTGGATCCTATGTATGTATTAAATGATAGAAAAATGTAAATTAAATTCATTTAAATAGAAAATTGGATCATAAAGATACAAATAATGAATAACATGTATCGTTTAAAAAAGGATAATATCATATTTCAATACCAAGTGGATTGGATATTATATAAAACAAATTCTAAAAAATATCATTTTCTACCAAAAAAACTATATTGTTTCATTTTTTATATGATGGAATTTAATTTTCACTTTATAAACAAAATATTTTTTTATAAGTGTAAATATTTTATGGTATATAATAATGAAATCTAATTTATATACACATGACCCTGAGTGTAAAGAACAAGAAACCTGTATCCTTGAATCAATTTTTACATTATTAAATTACTATAAAATATGATATCTACTAATGTATCTTGGGGATATATAATTATTGTCTCACCCATCATTTAATATGTCTAATTCATTCCTCATATGGATAAATATCATAACATAACAAACATTCATTAAAAATCAATAATTGCATGTATTGGAAGAACTAGAGTATGAAATATCAATAAATTGCACAATAAAACATATCATAAAACATTTAGATAAATATACTGTATAGTACCATTGTATTATATCCCTAGTAAATCATAATATTCAATAATGTATGTTGACATAAATTAAGAAACCTTAAAAATATCATATGATTATTCTTGAAGGAAATATAATTTTCACAGATTAATTACTTATTCAAAGCCTAAAATATTACTGAAAAATTATTGAAAATACTTTATGTTAAAATAACATAGTAAAAATCGATTAAATGATTACATTTAATGAGTTTTATTAATGTTTTGAAATAAAATACATGTCGTATAGGATAAAAAAATTCATTTCACGCTATTATGAAAAGGAAATAATGAACATCATTCAGAAATAGAAAAGAATTTCCTCTTTTGAAATTTATTTTTAAGAATTAAAAAATTCAAAAAATGTAGTTAATTAATAAATATATGATATAAAATCATTCATCAAATTATATTTATAAATCATTGATATAGAAGAAAAATGATTTTCGACTAAAGACAAATATAATATTGAATTTTCTTAAAAATATTTTGTAAGATAATTTAAATAAAAATGATGAAAAGGGAAATATTACTTGGTTTGTTGATTAAAAAATATTGGAGAATAATATATATTGATTTTATGTATATATATATATATATATATATATATATATTAATTACACCAATAGAGGCTTAAACATAAAAAAATCTCGAAAAATTATTAGATTTTAAAATAAACCATTACATTATTTTAGACTTCCTTTATTTGTTTATAAATCTCCAATATAATAATTATAGATTTATTATATATATATATTAAATAATATATATATCTATAATACCAAATATGACATATTTATTTTCTTTCATCGCCTTTTTATTAACAATTTAATGTTAAATCAATATTTCAGTTAATAACTACAACATTTTTAATTTATGTTTTCGTTTTGTAGTTTCACTATTTTTACATTGATCTACATCCTATCACCTATAGTAATTTATAACAATATTAGTCACATATATATTAATATACTATTTTTTTATATTAATCCATAAATGTTAGAGATAGAAACATGAATTTCGCTGTTTGTGGAGAGGGTAGGTCGTAGGTACAAAAGAATGTCACATTAACTTTTCGATAGAAGGAATTAAAGAAATGTAAAAAAATAACATTTACATAATAATTTTTACATCATATAAATCATATATATTAATAAAGTTAATCTCATTATCATGAGTGTGAAATATAAATGGAAAATTAATCGCATCACTTCATGGAGGCAGTAGTCCACATGTACACACAAGCGATGATATCGTTCTCAATGGTTGATAATGAATTATGGTTGATGTAATATTATCATTACAAAAGTATAATTATGTCAAAAAATATATAAACAGTATACCCGTAATAATTTCCATCGATATACATTTTTAATGAAAAATTAATTGTATATCTACGTGGAGACGGTAAGGCACACATATGCAAAAGCGATACATTCACATGCCATTTGATGGAAAAAAGAGAGGATATTGATTCCATGTAATAATTATTACATTTATATATATTTATGATTACTATTATATAATATTTTTCATAAAAACAAAATATTTAGTGGTGATTAAAGAATAATAAAAAAATAATGTGACTGATTAAAGTGATTACCTCTTCTTTGGAAGAACTCCTTTTGATCTCCTCTTAAGGGTAATAGGTTAGGAATTTTAAGAAGAAAAAAACCAATAAAATGTGAACAAGTATTATATAAAACTAATTTATCATACTTTGGTGAAGATATGAGTCTCAATGAGATTTAATAATGAGAAAGATGGTGTTTCATATGATACGTAGGAGAGAGGACACGGTTGGAATTTATTAGAATAATAAAATATATAAAATTTATTCTAAAGATAAATTAAATCAATTCGGACAAGATTTAAATTATAGATTTTATGGGATTATAGTCCCATAAAAAATATAATTTCACTATGTTTAATTGGTTTTTTAAACCATAGCTTTTGGTCAATCCCCTTAGTAAGGTGAATTTATCTTTAAGAACTATAGTGAATGTTTTGATTTTAAAGGGTTATAATTTTATGTATAAGGTAACTAAAAATTAATAAATGGAAAAGTAATGATATTTTATACACATTATTATGATAATTATATTATTTAAATACTATTATAGTAACTAACTATTTTAACAAAATATTATTTCCACAAAATGTCACTAATGTTAGTTTTTACACTATTTATTTAATTTTACATTTAAAATCACTAAAAATATATAAATTTGATACTATTCCTGAATGAAATCTCAAATCTTATATATTAATCTATAAAATTAGTTTTACACATTAACCCAATAAAAGTTTATCATTTTTTAAAATTGATAAAATCATTTAAACTTTTTATTTGTTAATTTACTACATATTGTATTTGTGTTGTGGAGACATATATGATGATTATAAAATCACTAAAAATTAAATTAAAACTATTATAAAATTTATAAATTTATTATTCTTAATATGATAATATATATTTATTCAAAACAATATTTTTTAACTATATAATCACATTAGGAATTTTTAAAAATAAGAGAGTGACATTTTGTATATTTCATTGCATTAAACATTATAATGGTACTTTTTATTGAGAGGTGTACCTTAAATATTTAATTAAAGATTCTATGGTGATAAGGGTTGAATTTAAATCATATAATATGAATTATTAAGAAATAATATTGATTTATCACTATTTGTTTTACCTATATTAACTAGATTTCCCAATTAGGTGATACATTTTAACACATTTACTATTAATAATACATAAAAATAAAAGTGACATATTAACAAGATTTGGACCACATAATTCCATATAATGATTCCATTTTAATATATATATATAAGTTGTATAAATAAATTTTATATACGTGCACAAACCTCAATGGGAAACCGATTTCATAAAATATTGTTTAAAGCCTAAATCATTTTTTGTCCCATACATTTTAAAAAAAATTATATAAATGTTAAAAAAATTTATTTAGTGTATTATATACAAATTTCATTGATATATTTATCCAATAGTGATTAATTTAATTTATTAATATAAACACATGTTCTATGTATACTAAAATTGCAAAAAAAAAATCACCCTTATTTTTTAGTGATTTTTATTTTTATTTATAATTAATTGATAACCCGTGATTTTATATGAAAATATTTTATAAAATAAATTTTAAATATTTACGTAGTATTATTAATAACATATAAAATAATACATAGGTGGAAATACAATTTTAATATTATAACATTTTTTTTAAACATGTTGTTGTCTGTAATATAAGATATAAAATATATGAAATTATTTAAAAAGAAATATATTTTAAAATATTTGGATCTTAAATTATACCCCATTAAAAATAACTTCTCCATTCATATTTAGTTTTATCAATTCAAAATTAATATAAATATCTTCAACTCATTATATCATCTGGTTATAATAGAGATTTCTCAAATTTATTGTTCAGCCACAAAACATTGACCAGGTGAGTATTCTTATTCCATAACACTTTCTCCCTATGATCCATAATCAGTTTTTTTATTCCAAATAAGAGAGATCATTATCCAATGGTTTTAACTATTAGATTAGAATACATAAATGATCACATATTTACATCATTAGAAGAGATACAAGGTACACATCATGAACATTAGAGAGATTTCATGGACGCGTCGATCAATAAGCTACCATCCTTAAATAATCAATAATTTCAAATACACTGATATACCTAGTGATATTAATTATCTTATATATTAATAATATCAGTATTTTATAGGTTTATATTCATATTAATACCATTTCAAAACATCTAATAACTATTTCTAACCAATTATTATTAGCTTAACTTTTATATGGGCTCTAAGCTACACATATGAGCATCCAAAATGTATCTAACCTACTATATGATTTCTATAATGATGTCGAGTCATAATATAATACTTTCTAAAAACATATTCAATAATTTTGGAGACTATAATTATTTTCATAGAGGTATTTATAAATAGCCATCTAAATGCATGAGTGTAAGATATTATGATAAGAAAAATTAAACAAAATAAGGTGTTCATCCAAACAACCTTTTAAATCAAAATAAAAATTTGGTAAAACATATTATGGATTATAAATGATCCTCTCATTCTGACTATTAATCTAGGGATAATAATAAATGTTGAAACATAGCTCTATATATAGGGATTGTTGAAGGCATTTCAAAAACATCCAGGTAATCATTTTGTCCCAACTATATATTAATGAATGTGGTACTCCACATAATCTAACCACTAATTTAATACAAAATTTATAAGATGGTCAAGGGATAATTCTCCCCTTCTTGTAATAAATTGTGTGGAACTTATAGGGTGATTGAATACAACCCATATAGAATTATGCACATTATTAATTTTTTCTAGCCTAATGATGAATTCCTGGGTGATCTTTTCCCATTTCATTTTTTGTACATGAAATAGTTGTTAAATACCCATTTGTTCCTAACTATAAACATTAACGTTATAATATGATAATTAGTAAGAAACATATTATTCAATATATCTCTACATTTTGACCCATAATAAGTGCTCTTTAATTAATCTATATGTCTTTGAACTTTCATAATGAATATCGAATGATGACTTTGGGCCTCATCTAACTAGTCTTCAAATATGGTATGGATGGGTCAAAAATATGGTTTATACACATTCTCATTTCATAAAAAAAATCTTTAAACAAAGGAACATTTATCACCTTCTTCTATATCTCAACATATTCCTTCTTCACCACATTAATTCCCATATAGATAGATGGGTGAACAATCATTTGATATAGATAATATTTCCCCCCCTTCCTTCATGATTTCCAAATTCAACCATTCCAAATCCCTAAATGTTTGATATTTTTTTATCTTCTTCGTAGAGAAGATAACATAATATTTTTGACGTAGAGATTCTTCCACCTTTTTAGAATTCCATGGGAGGTAATTAATTTAGAAATCATAATAATTATTCATATCTAAACATATTAATTGGTGAAAATTATAATAATTATTTGTCAAAATATACATTAAACTTTTATAAATATTATAAATATATATCAAATTAATACACAAATATAATGAATCTATATATTTAATGAAAAAAATACCATAAATAACTCCAAAAATGAGTCGGTTGATTTTTATAATGGACCATTATATGGTGTTTGTAATGATCTATCACCGTGTAATTATTCATGTGGACAGGTCCTAATCACTTCATCAATAAATCAATATGTACTATAAGACTATATCCACTATATGGTAGTTTTTTTATATGTTTTTTGACTAACATAATCTTATATTCCACAATGTTTTCTTCTCAGTCATTTATCTAAATAATCTTATCTTCATTTTGAGTTAACACGGTGGGTAGGTAGGATATCCCTAAGAAATTCCACACAATGTTTCAATTAAAACTATCTAGAAAAATAATACTACAAATCTCATTCATGATGAATAGTCTGAGCTAATGTATAGTAAATTATGTATTCAATGTATCAATAGATATACCATTTCTTGAATTATGTGGCCCAAAAATTTATCATTTTTTTGTCAAAATTTAATTATGATAAATTTTTCATAAATATTTTCCTTCCTAGGATCTTTAGTACAACCCTCTAGTGATATTTATTATCTTATTTTATCATATAATATATGATAATATTATTTATAAATACTAACTAAAATTGATCAATGTAATCTTTATTGACAATACTCATTAAATTCAGGAAGATAGTACGAGAATTATTAAAACTAACTCAAATCGCAATGAATTCCAATTATATATAACATTTATCAAATAATAACATTCATATATCCTTATTCTTAAACCATAAATAATGATACCTATGAAAAAAGTTATTATTACAAAGTAATATCACCATATGTAGTTTATTTATCAATTCAATAATATAGGTTATAAGATACTTGTTTTAATAGGAATATTATTATGTTCTCGATAATAATAACAATGAAATGTTGATCATTATTTCTCCTTAACACAGAGAACTAGTTTAACTCATGGTGAAACAATTGTTTGAATGAATCCATTTTTAATATTCACTTATATTTGATTCATCAATTCCTTTAAATTTAGTTGGGTTTATTTTATATAAAGTCATTGAAATAATTTATGCCCAATTTTTTGAGTTCTATTTTATACTCAATTTTAGCTGATCATAAGCTGGTTTGGAATATCAAATGTGGGTTTCCTTTTTTTTGAAATTAATTTTGTATTTATATAGATAAATTCGGTCCATTCCCGATATAACTTGAAAAAATAGTATTTGGGGAAAAATTTATTTATAGTAATCACATTCCCAAAAACATCTATTAGAGAGGAGTTATAAAAATATATATGACCCTTGTTCCATTGTATGTTTTAGGTCGAACTCAATATCTAATTAGTGAGTTAGTGATGTAACACCTAAAAAAATCTATCAGATATTAATGTGTTTTTAAAACTATATTAAAATAAATCATTTTCAATTATAGTGTAGAAGATAACTGTACATTTCCCCATGTCACTCCAAACAACCATTACAATATTAGTAATTACATAAGTTTGACCTTCTCCCCTTCTATTATTTTGTGGTAAATTCTCATGAAGAGTTAGTCATTTGTTAGAATAGTTACCCAACTCATTATATTTGATGAAATATAATTTAGTGGATTCTCTATTACCATTTATATCATGATCATGGTGACCTTTTTCAACAAACATGTATCAAACTCTTTTTTTAATTAATCATGATCAAAGATATTTCTTTCAACGAGTATCACATGTTAGAAAATAACACATTCTATTCTTCACCTTATACATTTCCCATCATGAGTTCCTCTTATTCTCTCGGGTTTTATAAATATCATGTCACATGGAAAAGTATTTTCTTTTCTTGATAGAATATGATATTATGCCCTTATATAATGAAAATGGTTGAGACACTAGTGCCTTTGTATGGTTTGGTTTTATCCCATCAAAAAATGATAAATCATTTTATATTGAATATTTATATAGTCCTAAACATTTTTTCATAACATTGTAAAGTTACCTTCATATGTGGATAAATTTTTATAATCATTTTTTCTGAGACTCAAGAATCTTTTCTTTATATATTCTCATTGTTCTCAAAGAAAAATATTTCCTAAAAAACCTTCAAATCATTCCCTTCAATTATTGTTATTTATTTTTCATCCTTAGAATTTTCAATTCATAACCACTATTGATCCTCATTCCTTATGAAAGAATAAACTCAGGTTACAAAAATTTTCTTTAAATTTCATACAATCAAATAAATATTTTATCTAAATAACTTATAAATTTATAAGATGCCAACTGATTTGAAGACTCATCGAAGGATGGAGGATATTGATTTATAAATTGTCTTAATATTATTACACCACATTTTAGATTAGTATAATGATCTATATGTGCAATGTTATTTCATATAATCTCTTCTATGATATATGAATAATTTGACCAGTAACCACTATAGCTTCATTATCATAACTAAAAAAGTAAAATTCCTATATTCATTGTATAAATATATATCATTTCCATTCCCTCTTAAATGGGACATTTCAAAATAATGTCATAAACTAGATATAATAAATCATTATAAATCACAGTGTATAATTTCTATCCTAGTTATCAATTTATTATAAATTAAAAATTTATGTAGAACTAATCTCAAAATTAGAAGCCTTGTTTTTTTTGGATATTTTATCATGGTTTTACCTCACATTATATTCCCTATTCTATGGTTTTCATATTCATTCTCAAAATTATTCTATTAAACAATGATCTGATACCAACATTAATAAATCTGGCCCTATAAGTCCAGAGCTAGTGGTTACATTATTACAATGGTACTAAATAAACACAATCTCATCCTAAATGATAAAATTTTTTAGTAGTATTTCTATACTTGATACATACATAATTATAAAATTACATTTGAAAAAATAAAATATACAATAGAATTATTTTTAGGATAATCTTTCTTATCTTTAGAATATCCCATCAATTAAATCATAAAAACATTCCAGGAATCCTAGGGAAGTGTAGCCTAATAATGGGGTGTTCCTAAATTCTCATTAAAGGTATAAAAACAACAGAATCCAAATATCTCTTGAATAATATAGTAGTATATAAATTGTGATGAAAATGTTTTTTGATCACATGAGAAACTATAATTTCCATGAATATAAAAACTAATAATATGATATCATGGAAACTAATAATTGAAATCATAATGATCAAATTCATAATTCAGGATATATAAAAATCACTATCAGGGCCTCATTCCAGGATATATTAAACATTTCATCATGGCCTCATTCAATGAAATCTTATCATAATTGGTAAAACATTATCCAATACAGAAGCATGTTTTTCTCACAATATTTACTGAATAATTTTAGGTATCCTTAATTCTTGTCCCCACTGTTCATTTAAATAGTAGGGGTATTCCCCATATGAAAAAATAACACAACTTTATCAACATTCCTTAGATATAAAAAGATCCATATTAGATGAACTGGAAAACAAAATATCAATACATCACCATGTAAAAATAACTATAAAATATATATATAACTGTGTTGTCAGATATCATTAGAGTATATCCACATTAAATAAAATGATTCAATAATGTTTTTTATCATAGATGAAAATATATTATAAAATCATTGTAAAATTATTAATGAAAATACCCATATTCGTTTTGAAATAAATTATTAAATGCCTTAAATATTTCAAACATATTATATAAGACTCCTTATTTGAGAATAATATTTTAATATTATAATTCAAGAGTCAAATCATTGGGTAGTAATGATGGTGGAAAATTCCATCCACATCTTCTAATTTAAAAAAATTATTCATACATTTGTAAAAATGACATAAATTTCCTCATTTAGAAAATAACAAGAAGATACCTTTTGAAAAAAAACTAGAAATTCAATCATGGATAAAAATGAATTTCATTATTAATTATAGAATAGTAAAAACATTCCTATAAATATTTTTTGGAAACATGTATATGTCAAGAAAATTATTTCCAAATAATAAGAAAAATAAAGTATTCTTTTGTTGAACAAATTTTTTCAATTATTTGAAGTAACAAAGAGAAAAAAATGGTGTAATTTGTGTAAATAAGGATGAATTAATAGTGGATAATAATATTAATTGAGATTAATAATTCAATAAAAATTAATTTCCTCAATATATATTTAAACATAAATAATCTTAAATAATGGTGAGATTTTGAAATAAACCCATGTCATTTGTTCAAATTAAATCATATGTATTTAAACATAATAAAATATATTAATATATATATTATAAATCTATAAAATAAACTAACACATATATATAAATCAATATATTAATTATTTAAATTATTTTATAACTATTTTGTTAAGATTTATTCATGAAATCACTATTTTGGGTAATAACAACTTCGTTTTTCAAATATGTCTGGGTTTGGTTGTAATAGTTTTTGTATGTTGATTAATGATAAATAATAAATAAAAATATATTATAATATAAATACTAAATATATTAATTATTTGTGTATTTATAGTAAAACATAAATTTTATAGATATGAAAATGTAAAGCATTATAAAATGAGATGGTAGGTCGTACAAACACATGAACATTGTATTCACTTTTCGATAGATGGAATGAACAATGCTAAATAATAATTAACCATTATAATATAATTATTATATTAACATTATATTCACTTTTCAACAAATGGACTGAAATTATCCGTTTTGTATACATTATAAACATCATAATTTACATCCCAAAAATATGGTAATTGAAAATGAATTGTATCACTACGTTGAGATGGTAAATTTTATGTATACTAAAGCGATAAATTCACATCACATTTGATGGGAAAATATAATATAATGATGGTTTCATAATCATGATAACATATAAGTATATTTGTAATAATTATTTTACAATTACAAGTTAAATTCCATTCATTTAGAGGAGTTTAAATAATATAGAAAATTAATCAGTTACAGTGAATACAACTTCTTTGGAAAAGATCATTTGGATATAATCTTGAGGATAATAGGGATTCTCTATTGGAAAAATCAGAACCTCGATAAAGTGATTAAGGAGAATGAGAATATACATTTTTTTGGAATGGTCGAGCTGTATGGCTCAATTGGGGGTATAAATGTGATAGAACGTGTGTCTATATATATGTGGGGGGGGAGAGGACACACATTCAATTTATTAAAATAATAAAATATAACTGCATAATTCTAAATAAAAATTCTTCTAAATTGAAAATTATTATAATTTTCATAGTATTTAGTTGTAATCTCATGAACCGATATAATTTGAGTGTCATTAATGGGTTTTTTAAACCATGTCATTTGGTTTAATGCCGTAAATTACTTGTTTTAAGATTAACCACAGTGGTGAATTGTTCACTCTTATAGGGTTGTAATTTTATTAATAACATAAATATAGACACAATAATGGAAATTGATTGATATTTATGACGATATATTATCATAATGGCCCTATTTAAGTATTTTTTTAATATTAATAACTTTAATAAAAAATTAATTCAAAAAATCATTAATATAAATTTTGTAAATATTCATTTAATTTGAATTTAAAAACATAGTTAAAAAGATATAATTTGATTATAATACTAAAAAAATAAAGTATATATAATATTCATATATAAAATTTTAGGGGCCCAATGACTCACACATATTATTTTAATTTTTTTAAATTAATTCATAGTATTATTCAATTAATTTAATAAATACCATGTATGTGTTGTATAATCATTTAAGACTCAAAATAACTTTTTATTCCAATTTAATAGAAATATGTAAATGTCATATAGAGGGTGAATGTGATATAATCCAAGAACATCACCTCTTTTAAATAGAATAAAAAAATAAGGTAATGATTCAGGGTAATTATATAAAATAATTTTATTATATTTAAAATAACTATTTATATTAATTCACAATATATGATCAACCAAATAGGAATACATAATTTATTTTTAATAGTAAGAGAGAAAAATGTTGGATTTCGTATTTCCTTAAATTATATAAGCGTAACTTTCATGGACATGTTCCCCATAAAAAATTTAATTTCTACACTAAGGTGATAATGATTAAATTTCCTTCACCCAATAATAACTAATATTAAAAGCTATTTCTTTGTTAATTAGTTTAGCCATGATTTATCCAATTTTCCCATTACGAACATAATAAATTTTACCATGGTTACAATTAATAATGCCTAACCATAAAATTGATATATTTAAAAAATAATTACTTATAATTTACAAATATGAAATCCATTTTATCAAATTAAACATATACAGTTAGTAAAAATTAATTTTAAATAAGAGCATAAAATGTGATCAAAACCAATATCTAGAAAACAGAATTTTTAAGACTAAAATTGGAATTATTTCTATCTCATTCATGGTAAAAATATTCGATGAATGTTGAAACATTTGAATGAATATTTAATATATATAATTTTCAATTAAATATTATACCAATAATGATTCATTTAACATTTAAAGAAAAAAATGTTCTAGGCACATTAATATTATTATGAAAAACATATCCTTTATTTTAAATTGGCTATTATTTTTAATTCTTATTAATTTGTAAAAAAATAATTTATTTGATACATATATAAAATATAATGTTTTTATAATTCATTTAGTCTTATTCAAACCCACTAACCAAATTTCTTGGTGTTGAAAATATTTTAATTTTTTATTGTGCTACATTTTAAATTGTTGTTGTGTGTAATGCAATAAATTGGAGAAATCAAATTATTATAAAGAGAAATATTGTATTAAATATTGGTGGGTTACAATGATAATATAGTGTTATAAATTAATGAAAAATCTTATTAACATGAAACATATCATACCCACCTAGGGAACTTTTTGAAATATCAAAAAAATAAAATTAATCTTAAAATACACATCAACTATAGAATTTATGATATACTATTTGATGAATAGTGGATATATGTCATTCAATAATATAAAGTAAAACAACTACATTACCCTTATATATTATATATGAATGAGTTACATAACATCTTGAATTAGTTTATACTAATTTATGTGTTCCCCTTCTAGTAGAATATTGATAAGTGTACTCTTACTTCATTACATTTATAGATTAATTTGATATATATTATAGTGTCTATATATTAATGTGTAATTCAAATTCAATTACCATATTGATGGAATATAAAACATAATGTTTAGAATAAATTTTTTAATTAAAATAATAATAAATTACATTTCATGAGGTGGAACATATAAAATATAATATTTTATTGATCACATGGGGGAGTGTGATATTGCATGTCATATCCATAATCCTTACATAGCTATGTGTAATAGTGATTCTAAAATTAGTAAGCAACCCATTCATTATTTGAATCGAATTACGATAAGTCAAGGACCTCTTCAGTTATTCCTTTATATGTATTACTATAAAACCAAATCATATGTGTCAAATTATTAACCAATTTATCAGAATGGTGGGACGCCATGTCATTTATGGTTTTGACTGATTTTTTGATAGATTAATATATATTTATGGGTATATATGTGAATTTTTATATTAATATACAATGACAAAGACACATCATTATTCAAAAATTTCATCACTATGGGATATCTTATTGAAGATAAATGATATTATGGTATAAACTATAAAATAATATATAAATTATGGAAATAAATGGTATATTTATAAAAAGGGAGAATATTTACAACTGTAATATAGGTATAAATATGAATTCATTAAATTCAAATATTTATATATAAAATAGTTTTTTAGAATAAAATTCATAAGATGTTGTAGAAGAATAATATCCTAAGAAATAGGTATTATGATGATCATCTATGGTGGTTAGAGAACTAGTGAGATTGGGTTTCATTGTCACAGAGTTTAGTGATAATATAATCCATGAGGATACTGAATCTATTACCTATAATGAATACATACTTGGAAAGTAATCTACCATGAATGAAAAACTAAATAATTTTAAAATTTATTCCATCTAACAAAATCTATAGTAGGAATGGTAAACTCATTATAAATTATAAATCCTATTAGGGGAAGATGAGAATTCAGGATGAATATGGACATATATTTTAAAATCAATACATATAAATCAATATTTGTTGAAATTATTTTCATAAAAAGACTATGAATTGGCATTTTGAATAAATTTCACCTGTTATAAAACGAAAATCCATTTTAAATATACTTTCTATTGAAATTTTCTAATATTTTAAAATATGTAAGATGAATATTATAAGCAAACTCCTAAAAGACTTCGTTTTGAATATATCTAATTAATGAAAATGATAGAAACATAATATTTTATCAAATACCTTTTAAAAAAATTAACCTCTTAGATATCATGAGTTACATGCAACAATGAGTTTAACAAAACCATGATATACTACTAAAATATTGTTATTTATTGATATCATAAAGGCATTAAATTTTTTTATAGAAAAAAATGTAAACCATTTATGGCTATATTTTTTTTAAATGAATTAACTTGTAATCAATAAATTATAAAAAAGTATGAACCATCTAAAAATAATAGAAATTAAGAAAACTATATTTATTCCCACAATGTAGTATCATTTTAATAAATTTAATTGGTACATATTTTTGAATGATTATATAAAAATTTATATATATTATATATTCAATAAAATTTTAAAAAATTTAATTTATTACTTATCATATGAGTGGGATATGAAAAAATATAATTTAAAGCTTGAGACAAAATTTTTCTTAAAGCTGCTTTTTTCAAATTTCTCATAATTATTTGTAAATTATATCTACCAATTGTGGGTAATAAATTTTGTAAATAAATTTCCATATTAGTAATTATTCTAGTAAAATATGGTTAATATATACTATTAGTTTTTTAAAATTTTAGTACTAACCGTGGGAGATTCAAAACCATTGAAAAGGGTAAACCGGGTCAATATTTGATAATACAAACTGAAAAGGTCATAATTATTATTCAAAATTCATCTTTTATTAATTTAAATTTGAAAATATTACTTTATTATATAATTTATTTATTTAATGGATACATTTCCATGAAAATGTCCAATATAAGATTTAAAACATTGAATGTTACCCTGTGTCACACTCTAAATTTTAAATATCTATGTTGGTTTCACATATAGAAAAATGAAATTTAGGAATTTATATATATTATATTTTTATTGTAATAAATTTTTTTCCATTGTTGGAATTTATTTATTTTTTATTAATTATATAATTACTATTAAATCTTATAAAACACCAATGCATTATTTATCCAATTAGTAGAAAAATAAAATAAATTTTTTAAAATTTAAAAAGTGTAACAATTCGATTGAGTTATTGTTTTCCATGAATTTTAAAGATTAATATAAAATATAAGTTATTTTAAAAATCTCTATTTTTGAATTAAACTTTTTCTTTATCTCTTTTATGTCATATTACGTGAATAGTGTCAAAATTGACAATAATGATATTTTCTCAAAATAAAATTTTATTAAACTATATAAAAGATATAAGGAATCACAAGAGGAGAACATGGATAAAATTTGATCTAAAAATTCATCATTTTTTCATTTATGAGTCAATAATAACCTTACATGTAAAATTATAACTCTTTAGGATTGAATTGTTTTACCATGGATAAGGATTAAATTTGTAACCTAAGGGATTATACTCGAAGATAAGGTATAAAACACAACATAATCGAGTAAAAATTTTATTGTATGATGATATTACATCCAGAAAATATATTATCTTTAGATCAATTTCCATTTGGAAACATTTTTCTTGATAATTATTCTATATTAATTAATCTTTTAATAAATTACAAGTGTGCCACTTCATTCCTTTATAAAAAGGCTCATGTATATAAAAAATTGATCCTTCTAGATAGACCATGAAAATAACCTAATAAACATAAATAAATACATTCTAGATGAAATATTATTCCAAAAATACCAACCTTAACATCTTTTATAAGATACATAAAGTATTTATTTCAAAGAACATGTAGTAAACATAAACGATCACATTAGTTTACCTCCTAACAATATCTATAATTTATCAATAGATAATAAATTAATTATACAAAATTTATTTAAATTAAATTATTATTATTAAACCACCATTATATACCCTCTTTCCTATCATATGGATTTTCAATATGTCATTTGTTTCTGTGTATGGATTACCATCTCCATGCAATGATACACATCATTTTCCACTACCATATTTCACGGATGGTTAAACTTATTGGATTAATGATTATATATTATTTTTGTGGAATAATTATACATTTATAATGATAATATTATATTAATATTATAATCTAAAAACCTATTAGAATCTGATAACATCACTCATGCATACGCGTAGACTACCACCTCCATGAACTGATGTGATTCATTTTACATTTTTTTTTACATGGATGGTTATAATGAACAAATTGAAAAAAATATATAAAACATATTATATAATAATGATTTTAATGTTAAATTATTCATTAATTTTCATTCCTTCTACACATGGAAATGTGAAAATAATGTCAATGTGTGTGTACGACCTACCATCTCAATGAAGGGTGTAATTCAATATTTCTTCTCTACATTTAAGTATGAATGTATTAATATATATATATATATGATAATTATATCATTTAAACATTTCTAGATATGATTTAACAAGGATGGATGTACAAATAATTGAAATATCGAACCAACATTCTTATGAAGACATAAACAGTTAAATCCTTGAAATAATGATTTTATTAATTATTTGTTTGATAAATGGGAGATGTAATATTATAAAGAGATAATATATGATATTATAATTATTTAAGATACTCTTATATAGAATTATAATAAATATAAATTTATTATAATGGAGGTTAGGGTGCCTTTAAAGTAGGTGGAACTCGTGGTAAGGGTTTATATACAAAAAATTTCTACCTTTTGACATATGTTATGCCATGAAATAATAATATTTTATTATCTGTATATACTTTACTTTAATATGTTATATCATGATTATACATCTTTTCATAGTATTTAATGTTTTATTTTATGTTATTCATTCAAAGGTACTATGATTCTTATCTTACTGAAGTATTAAGTGTTTTATGTTGCAATATCATTATTTATCGAGATTGTTTATAATTAACTATTTCATGATGAATTATTATGATATATCTCCCAAAAAACTATTTCTTTTATTATTGTATTTTTATTTCATGATAATTATGGTTACCGATTCAATATACTGACATTATGTTCTCAAGAGACCTAAAAAATGTTTATTGAAAAAAAATTATTTATCAGTTTAGTCAAAGAAACAGATTTATTTCATATCAAGGTTTTATAAAAAAGTTTTAACTAATTTTTTTAGTATTAAAATATTACATTTTAAATTACTTTTTACAGATTTTATACTTTCACAAAAAAAGTAAACAGAATATTCTTATTTTAATTTGAACAATGTATTTTTATCATTTTTTATATAATGTGAAAGGAATTTTTTCTTTTCAGTTATATAACATAGATATGATTTTCTTCTATCATTACCCCCAAATACTATAAATTATCCATTATTAATTTCATATATTTTTGAAAAAAAAATATTTTCAAAATATTTTGTGAAATTTGTATTTTTTATAAGTTATTTTTATGTAGAAAGGTTATTTCCTCAAGAATGTTTTAATGACATTTTAATGTTACCATTATTCATTAAAGATAAACACCCTTGAATTTACTTATGATTTAGTTGTGAAATTATCCAATTATCCCACCAAAATTAATTGAATTTATGTGTTATTTTTATGTGCACTATATTTTAATTAAAATAATTCATTCGAAAAATGTTTTTCTATGATGAAATCTTGAAATGTTTATAAAACTCGATTATTTTCCAAGGGCTGTGATGTATGAAAATGTATATGAACCCCATTTAATTTTATGGGTTGTAATATGATGATATTTTTATTATATTGTGTCACAAATATGCATCATTATCATTATGTGTTGAATGTTCCTTGATTATATATCCCTCCAATTCATTGGGTAAACATTGATATCTCAGAAGATAATCTGAACTATAATTATAAGTGAGCTCATTTCAGTATGGGACTTAGTTCACTGTGATAGTCATGGGAGTCAAACATGACTACTATAGTGGTTTTGGTAGTAACCCAATCAATTATGGTAGTATTTGGAGTGAAACATTACTAATAACAATTTTTTGGGAAGTATAACCAATCCAAAATGAAATTTTTGTAAATGGTCCTTGACTACTAAAGAAATTATTTCAATATACCAAAAATATAATGAATCAAAATTTTTATACATAGATATTACATAATTTTAGTTGAAAATTCTATAAACTACCCAAGAAATTATTTAGGGATATAATATATTAGTGTCTTTGGATACTATATACACAATCTTCTGTTTTGGGGAATGATCTTCAACACCTCCTATAATGATCTCCATCCTTTGTACTCTTCGGAGAAATTCCCACATAAAACCATTCATCCTAACTTGGAGAAAATAAAAATAATAAAGAGTGATTTCATGTGCTAAGTAAAGGTAAAAAATGGAGATATTTAATAATAACATTAACATAATGGTGTTATAATAGGAGCATAACATATGTAAACCATACCCCACAAATCAAATAATAGAATATTGATTCATGTAATAATGATTGGAAGTTCATAAGACATACATCATAATGAAATAAAATAACTTGAGCCATGGGAGAAAAAAATTGTCATAATACATGGAATTATGGTGTACACATAATCATAGATAATATTACATCAATGATACCCACTATGACATTCATAACATGATTTAATTGGGAAAACCACTCGTGTACCTCTTTCAGGCATGGAATGACCTCCCATAAACCCACTATCACCCTTTGGGATATCTCTCATGAACAACTATTGGTGTGGGATAACCTATTTTGCACCCTTTAATAATATATTACTTTAAATATTACCCAATTTATAGGAGGTATATGTAGGCCACCCGAATAGAATAATCAATACATTTAGATGAAATATGATTAGAAAAAATAATTTATATCATATGCAGTGAAAAGAAATGGGTTTTATAAATAATATAATCATTGAATAAAACATGAGAAAGAAATAGGTTTAAAAATTATGTTATCGTTTTTTAAAAACACATCTCATGGAAAATATATGGGTTTCAATAACATTTCATCATATACTAACTCGTGGAAAAGGGTTGGATTTCATAATCATTTAATCTTCTCACCAAATCATCACCCATGGAAAAATAAATGGTTTTAAAATTCATTTTTTCATGGTATAACCTGTGGAAGAGAATCATGTCTCATAAACATCCTGTCATCATAAACCATTCATATAATGATTAAGAATGGTATCTTTGGATCAAATAATCTATAAGTCCCTAGACTTATACATTACATAATGTGGAATTAAGTTAATAATTCATATTAAAGATCTTTTCAGTTTTTGAGATTTGTATAATTATATCATAACATATACATAACTTCTTTAATATTACAACTAGACACTTCTCCTCACTATCACTTTTTTCATTAAACAAAAACTCTTAAAAACAAAATATGAAATTGTTTCATGTATTAATAGTATAACTTTTCCATGACCCCATTCTTGTCTATTTATTCATTACGTCCTATGAAAAAAATTTAAAAACTTCGGATGAGCATAAAATTATCAGTAATGGATACATAATTAAATAAACCTATTTTTATTGAAATAACATGTAAACCATGAAATCATTATCACAATGTAATATTTTCATCATTAAGAACTAGAAAAAACACTTCACTAAATATAACCTCATTACATACCCACTTTGTAACCAAATATATTAGCATAAGTCCCATAGAAAGTGACATATAACATAGAATGATAAATTTGGATATACACATACTTAATTAGAAACACCATATGCTCAACTTCCAAATATATCACTAAATGGAATAGCCAAATCGATGAATTCTATACCCAATGCATTGGAAGTAATAATGTAACCACCAATACATTCTATTCTCATGGAACCACATGTAATTTGGTTTATCACATAACCACTAATCATTTTTTTATAATGTAACCAACCGTCAAATGTACAAGTACCATTATATAATCATAACACATAAAATATTGAAAATGTCAAAATTTTACTAAGACAATTTCATTTTCAACCATAAAAAAACTATTTCATGTTATTGAAATACTCCATCTATTTAAAAAACCATTTTAAATACCAAATTTTGTAAAAGGATATATTGAATTTGTTTTCCTTTTAGAAACATTACGATTTGTTAAGGAAGCCATATATAAAATAATTCTTATGGTAGAGGAAAGGGGGTTGTCATCGCATACTTTTAAAAAATTCCTTTTGTCATTTAGTAAAATGCTTCTTATAAAAAATAATCCCTTTTAATGAAAATAAATCACAAAGGGTTTTATTATACAATGTCAAAAATAAATAAGTGTATAATATAAAAATAGTCCCCAATGAAAAGAGATTGAGATGAAGTCCCTAACCATTCATCCAAATCGTCAAATATGTACCTTTTTCTTATTAAATAATAAACATAAGTTAATCTATACTTTCTTTATAATTCCTTTCAATTTTATTATTCCTTTTATATCAATTATTACAATGTCATAAAAATTAAATAAATGTTTAAGTAAATATTGCTCATTTTTTTGATATTGGGTTCTTGAGTAGAAACTAATCTTGCTTTAATTACAATTTTACCCTGTTTTCAAAATTCCATTATATATAAAACATTATTCATATATATCATATATATCCAGTATATATATGACAAAATTTTCCATGAAATTTTGAGATAATAAATGAAATTCACCATTCATGTAGATGGTAAGTCTTTCGTACGCATAAATGCAACTTTGATTACTATTTTATATTTCAAGGAATGAAAAGATAATGATACATAGGTATATTATAATTACAGTATAATATAATATCATATATATGTTACATAATTTCATTAACTCCACACATTAAACATTCCATGTATAGAATGAATAAGTCATATCACTTTGAGGGGGCGGTAGTCCGCACTTCCTCAATTTAAATTATCGTGTTTACACATCACGAAAAGCATAAATTTATGTTGTGAATAAATATTAAATAATAATAGAGAAAATATTAAAATAATATATATCATATTTAAATACATTATATCATAATTCCCACCATTAGAAGTGGAATGATATAATTTAATAATGATCGATTCATGAGGCAGTAGTTTTCCGTACACATAAACAGTATATTCATATCCATTAGATGGAGGTGTGCATAAGTGTAGTTTGAATACATATCATAACATAATTCTATTATATTGATGATAGCTTTTTTAATTTAATCATAGAATAATAATATAATATATAGTGAAGATGTAAAATAAAATAAAATAACATGAGAGATGACATTACCTCTAAATCGGGTAACTAGCTTTGGTTTGAACCCCAATTCTTTCTTAAACTACCATATCCCAAAAGTAAGGCCTCTTGGAAGAATATCGGTATTGTTGGAGCATATTTGGGAAGATTTTTGACAAGAAAAGGGTCTTTATAGGTGTTATTAAATGTGTATATTTGATGGCATTTTATAAAAGGGATGAGCATTTTAGGAATATCTGGATTTGTTATTTTATTATAAATCGATTCATCTTTTAAATGGCCCCAAAGAAATATATTTCCAATATAATATTCCTTTGGGTCCAAAACCTCTCAAAAAATATGTTTTATACAAGTATAGGTCACAAAAATAGCATTATCATTTAGCATTAACCCTTAGTTGAAAATAAGAACTCTTACCCTGTCTTCTTGCATTTTCATTATATATATTAACTATAGTTTCTATAAATTTACACTATAACAACAAGTCAATCATTAATGATATTTAAAAGATTATATATGTTATTTGAATAAATAATTGATTTTAGGCCTACACTTTCATTTAAAAAATAGTTAATTTTTTAAGAACCCTTTAATGCTAATTTTTATACTATTCATATCATGAATTTTAAAAAATTCATAACAACTTCATTCATTCAAAAAACATCATTAATGAAAATATAATAAGTCATAAGCATCCATAAAATTATTGTATGGAATAATATGTTTCAAAATAAATTTATTTTATTATTTATAATCTCATTTATTTAAATCATTCATTAATAAGGTAATCACTACATCATCATTGTGTCATAAATAAATTTATTTATTTGATGTCAAAAAATTATGAATAAAATATCATGATGTAGAAAATATTTTATATTTATAATTAATATTTATATATGAATATATTTCTCATAGAAACACACATAAAAATTTTCTAAATAAAAATGACATGTTTATGATGTATTTTTCTATACCTTAAATTAATTCTTATAAAATATCATTATCACATAATATTTGCTCCATGGAGTCCTAAAATCGTCCAAGGATGCCCATTTTCAGAAATATCACATTATACATTATTAGAAAATTTTTTAGGGTAGTTTAATTTTTTTTATAATTTTATATTATACCCTCTCTTAGAAGATTTTCCATTTAACCAAGGTAAATCAAATAATTACTGAAGTTACTATTCATAATGTCTAAAAATAAAAGGTATTTATTTACAAAATTTGGACCTCCTGATTCCAAAAACGGAATAGATTTTTATAAATTCAAAACACTGATGTTGTAGTGATTAATTTAAAATTAATTCCCATTATCAAAACTAAAAAGTTGTTTTTTAAGAAGTAATAACAATCAAAAGATTGACATGTGTTTATGTCCTATTTAAAAATAAAATAATTTAAAAATGCCAAAATTTTATTAAATAATAAAAATATAATCCAATTACACATTAAAACCAATAAATATATTAATTTGTCTATGTAAAAAAGTTATATGAAAAGGTAGTTTTGAATTAAAATGCAGCATTATTCACTATTCATAAAAACATGATTTTTATCATAAAAATAACAAAATTACATAAAAAGTAAATTTTGATGTTTTTATTATATAGAAGAAGTTAAATTTGTAAAATAGAACATATAAAACCGAAAAATTCTATATTTAATAAGGGTTCTCCATCAAAAAGCGACAAAATAATATTTTAAAATTTTTATAGTATTTCATGCTTAAAATTGGATTAATTATTATTTTAAGCCTCTAATATTCAGTGGATAAATTTACTAACATTTAATAAATATATAAAATCATAATATAGTTAGTTATGTTTATTCTCAAAAATACAATAACTATGTGTTAACTACCATTTAAAATAATAGTATTTTTTTATTATTTTTCTGTATAACTCAAAGTTGTGTGAATCATAAGATTTCATAAAAACACATTGTTGTGTTTCTAGTAAGCTATTAGAAAAAGTATCATATTTAACATAAAATTAATATTATATTCATTAATATTAATAGATATGAAAAATGTATCATTCTATAAATACTTGGGTCGTTACATCCTTCCACCCTTTTGGAAATTGCATCCTCAAAATTTTAAAATTGGCCTAAAAACATCACTACAAATCCCACTTTAGAAAAATAGTTAATGAAACTATCAAACTAAAATAATGAATGATAAGTAAAAAAGGTCACTTGAGATAACCCATACTAGTATTTTTTGTAGGGAAACATAGATATGGAAGAGAAAATAACCATTATTTTCTGATTGAGAGTGATATAAAATATGATTTAGAGAACATTAACCACCACAAAATCACAAACTTATTATAGGTTAAAACAGAATTTTATTCCCCAGACAGGAACGTATACAAAAAAAAATTTGTTCTAAGATACTTTTCAAAAATTTGAGAATTTATTTATTATATTGACAACGAACATAGGGAAATATGATTTCCTTTCAGGTACAGTTTTATCATTTAATAAATTTCTACCACAAATTCATATTTTATCCAAATTATAAGTATTCATGATGGCTCGGTTCCCCTTAATGTGCTGGAAAAAACATCTAGAGAATAACATGATCCAAAAAATATGAAAAATATATTTTCCCTCTCTTTAGACATTATCCAAAACCAAATTTGTTATTAAAAGATTTAATAATCCCCAAATAGGGACAATCCTTTATAAAATGAAATACGTCACTTAATCTCCAAAATTCACCAATTAGTAAAAAACGTTCAAAAATACCATTCAATAAACAATTGTCCTTAAAATTCATCAGACTAATCCAAACTAAGATAGAATCCAAAAAATTTACAAGGATTCGATCACCTAGTCTTCCATGATAAAAGGTAACATTCATCTCCAAATAAGATCGACTACTGTTAAAGTATCATACCTAAAGGTAGTTAACCTAATCACATATTTTCTATGATAGGATAATCATTACCATAAATAATCCCAATGACCATTTTTCCACAATAATAACATATATTCAACCATTACGCCTCAAATACTATTGTATTATATTTTCCTTAGGAATATAGTGTCCTTAAAAGAGAAAAACGTCTTCCAAAATTACCCTTATCACTTAATCACAAAATCATTTTATTATTATACAGAAAATAATTTGATTAAACAAATGTTCCCTAAAATAAACTTACTCTTAATCCATAAAATCATTTAACTAAAAATAATATGTCATACTAAGTATAGACATCATATAGGTTAGTGGTAGGAGGTAAATACATACCAAACATCGGTAGTGGGTTTGATTCCTGAAACTTTGTCTAACATGATAGGTTGTCACACGGTCCGTGTGTTTCCATTTTTTAAAATCTATATAATTTTATAAAATTACAAAAATGAGATAAATTCATCAAAAATATCTATAACATATTTTAATAAAAAAATGATATATCATACCTTGAATTTGCAGCCCAAAAAGTAATAACCTATAATTGCCACAAATTTAAGGATTTTATAAACTCAAATGTTTCTTTATAACTATATCCACAAAATAAAAGATAATTATTTCTCAAATAGAATTTTGAAATAATGATCCTCAGGGTTACATATACAATAAAAACGTATTCTAAAGTAATCACATCAACAGAAGTGCATTAATAATTTTAATATTTTCATCCACTAGATCTATAACATAACTGATGAATTAAAAAAATTAGACATCTTAATCATCCATAATTATCCATAATCCCTTAACCATTTTTACAAATTAATCTATAATACCACATTCCTACAAACAAAACCTTGAATCATACCATAAGATTCCATAATGTCAAAACCTCAGCTAATAAATACTCCATTCCTTTCATGGGGAATTTTTAGTTTCCTCACCCTCAATTTGAAGGGGATTAGGTATTATAAACATCCATTTCTATATTCCAAATAATACCATTACTGAATCTTCTTAGTAGTACATCTATTTTTATAATAACCATGCCAAAAACATTTAAAATATTTAATTGATCCCTTATAAATTACTTCATTCCCTTTCCAGGAGTCAACTGAATGCTATATTTTTTGCATGACATGTTATTGTTTTATGACCTTCATTGCCACATATATAACATCTTTACATCACTTTGAATCATTTTCCGTGGTGTTTCTTCCCACATCCTTAACACATTGTTTTTTAATATAATTACCTTTATGATTTTTACCTAAAATCCTTTGGGAGTCATTTCTCACATATTCAATGCCTTAGAAAAATCACCAATGCTCAAGGGGTCAATCATTAATCCAGAAAGTTGTTTAATAATAAACACACGATTTCTCATTGAGAAACTGTTTCATTTGATTATTTAATCAGAAAACTACTACAGTTTTATTAACATCCATTATCACTTTCGTGCCTTCTAGATCCAACCATTTACTAAACCCAAAAAAGTCAGTGTGAATATATCATTAAAAACATCATATATTATCTTATGAGGACGGTAAATAGTAATATATATCTATTCATGTTATCTTAAACTCATTCAATTTACCTAAAATAGAAATGGCTATTTATAATATTCTTACAATTATGGTTATGCCACTTAGGCTTAAATAATACCAAAACCTCTAGTGGCATCAAACCGACATGTAATAGGATCTATAAGGCCACAACATTAAACATTACATTATATAGAATTATGTTAATAATTATAAATGATGATCTTTTCCGGATTAGAGCTTTAAAGAATTAGGTCACACATTATACCTAACATCTTGAATATTACAAGTAGACACGACTACTCCCAATCATTTTTTTATAAAACAAAAACTGTTTAAAATTAAATATGTCATTGTTTCATGGTTTAATAGTATAAAATTTCCTTGATCCCACCCTGGACTCTATTATTCATTATGTCATGTAATTTTTTTTCCAAAACATGGGATGAGCATAAAAATGTTAGTAAGGGATACATAATATAAGAAAACTATTTGTCTTGAAAAAACATGTAATCCATGAAAATATTCTCATAGATTAATAATTTTCACCTTTAAAAGTATAGAAAAATGCTTCACTGAATATAAGATCATTTATTACACTCTTTGTAACCAAAATAATATCAAAAAGCGCAAAGAAAGTGATACAAAACATATAAAGATAGCTTGGGACATTTACATACATAAAAGGAATAACAATATAGTATACTTCCAAAAAATCGCTAAATGGAATATTCATATGACTAAATATCATACTCAATGAATTGGAGGTTATAATGTAACCAACCATCCTTAGTTTTCATGGAATATAACATATCAAACCAAATTCCACACAACGGTACCCCGAACCATTTCACCACATGACCTCAGGTTTGTCTCCCCATGCGCCAGTGGCTAACGACAAGCAGTGGGGGTCTGGTAAGTCAGTTGTGGGGATATTATACCCTATTTCATCAGTATAAAATACCATCAGATGTAAACATGAAATAGAAAAAGATTATATAATTATAGAATTACAAATTTAACAAGAATAAATAAGTCTAAAAATACAATACACAACAGAAAGGTAAACATGAAATGTCTTTATATATGTTTCAAGATTCTAAAGACAAGAAATCTGGTTGTAAGAGGCTAGTGACTCCCACGTGGGCTCCAAACCATGTCTAGATCCCTCAACCAAGATCTATCCCCAATTATAAATCTAAATCATGGAAATTTCCCTTGTCATGTCTTGCAACAACAATTTCTATTCAGGTACTGATCAGGAAAATAGAGTAGGGTGTGAGAACGACTTAGTAAGTCCCCACCAACACTATCTAAACATATTCAATCAGAAGTAGTGTATGCAGTTATATTAATAGTAAAATAAGGCAATAGATTAAATAGTTTATATTTATCCAATTAACCTTTTTTTAATGCAAACTTAATGATTCTCAAGGAATCTGAAACCACAATACCACCTTCGGCTTGTTTCGTAGCCAGAACCATCTCCCTTGTTCAATTCATAACCATTATGACACAATATTTTATTTATAAACAACAAAAAGGAACCATAGTACAAAATAAATGAATGAGTCCAGAACGTTATTTCTAGAACAGTTGTAAGTATCTGAAGCATCAGTCCTTGTCTCAAAACACCAAGGGGTTTTAGGGCATCTGTCCTTGTGAGATAAAATAATAATATCATGAATGACATTTGTTCAAGAGAGACGTGTCTAGAACCTTTGTCTACATATGAAGCTTCAGTCCATGTCCTACAACTCGTTTTAGATCAAACACCTATTTCACATATACCACATTATTCAATGTTTAATCAACATTAACCTTCTATCACAATTCTTATTCAAAATAATTATTAATTAATTCAACCATTAATCATACTAATTTTTCCATCAATTAAAATATAAATATTGAACTAAACCCACAATCAAAAAATATATATAACTAATCCACCAATTAATTATTTAAAAGAACCAACTAATTAACCACATTATGACCGTTAATTCATTCTTAAATTGGTTAACAAGATCCATCATCATAAAATACACTAAATTAATAAATTATTTATTTATTTATGCCTACCAATTCAATTACCAATTTCACATTTCCCAAATTAGTAAATTTACCCAGTAAGTTATTTTATTTAAAAACTCAAATATTATTTATTCCATCATATAGGTACAACTTCATATAGATAAAAAGATGAGGAAATGTGATTGGATTTTAAACCACCTACCTATTTTAATGAAAAATCACATGTCAAAAATCGAGGTATGGTTCGATCTAGTTTGAGCGGAAAAGGACTGACAAACACCCTAAAAACACAATTCAACTGCTGATAATTATCTTATGATAATATAATATTTATTTATCATGTAATAATTCTATATTATTTCTTTATAAATATATATTATATAATTATTCAAAGATGAAAAAATGATAATTTTCGAAAAATTATTTTTTCAAATCGTAAATGGATTATTTATTTTTAAAAAATATATGTAATCACGCATTGAAAAATAAAATTATCATTTATAAAGAAATACCCTTTTTTTAAACCACATTAATAAAGTATTATCATAAAGGGGTGAGAAAATAATAATAATATAATAAATAAAAAAACAAAACAAAAACATGGTTGTGCACATAGGTTAAGACACAAAAGGGAAATGTCGCATATGGGAAGGTCATGCTCTGGTCTTCGGAATGAAGAAGATGAAGGCGGAATATTCAAATAACATTGAGAATATTTTACACATGACCACTCCAACCCAAAACTAAATAAAATGGTCATTTTAAAAATGGAACTATAACCATTTGGATTCAATAAAAACCCTAAATTAAAACTATTCATTTGTTTTTGGTTTTATCTATTTCATGTTGGTGGAGTGATTAATTAAACACGAAGAATCCATTTTATATTTTATTACATTGATAACGGTACATAATTAGATTCCCAAAAGCTTCCATAGTCATAAAATATAAAACTCCTTCTAGAGGACATGATTTAACGATTAACGGTCATATTAATTAATTATTTTAATTAATTAATTAAACAAAACAATTTTAAATTGTTACATTAATAAAACATTTTTTGTAAATAAGAATTATAATCTACCTAGTGAAAACTCCACATTTTGGACTCATCGGTGGTCTAGTATTTCTAATAGGATGCATGGTTTGTGGGTTATTAATGGGATTTTTCTTAAAAAATGGAATAAATAAACAATTAAAATAAAATGGTAATTTCTTGGGATCGAGGAATCCAAAAGCTTAACACATAACAATGTTATACCTTATCTAGGGTAAACCTCGCATTCAGGACCCAATGTTGGTCTCATTTTTCTCCAAGGATTCACCATTTGAGAGATATTTAATTATTTTTGACAAAATAATATATTAAATATTATTTAATAACATTAACTTATGATAGAGGAATCTATACTTTTGACGCCAATATGTTCCATACACTGCCTAGGATAAGCACCCTATTCTAGATACAATGGTGATATATGATTTCTCATATGACAGACCATTTTTGAGTTATTAAAATATATTTTACAAAGATTCTATGTTTTAAATAATTTAATTAATATATTTAATTCTTCTACACTGAGGCCTTTCAGGCCTCAGAATTTCACACTACTAAATGACTAACTTTGGAAACATACAATTAAAATGTTATAAATTTTTAACTACGAATTATTTCATATGTAAAGCCATTAAACATTTAATAACATGTTTCCCCAATAAGAAATATATTATATTATTTAGATAAAACATTTATAATCTATAAAAAAATACTGAATGGAAAACATATATAAAAAATGGAATCTTACAATATCCCAAACTTATATGATCTTATCCTTGCTCTATACTCCAAAACCTCTCAGAAATTATGAGATAGAAAGATCGGGCCACTAAACCCACATATCTCTATTCCTTTCCCATGTCTCTTAAAGCACACATCCATGTTTCCATAATACATGAACTATAGTTACATTATTTCCCCTCAACATCTTCACACTATGATCCAACACATGTATCAGATGCCTCTAAAAGGACACATCTATTTCTAGCTTGACATCATCTTTGTCAATCACATGAGAAGGGTTAGGGTGATTACATCATAGTTGTGATATATAAAAAACATCATGCAAAACACTTTGTTTCTGTGGAAGAGAAAATCGGTTTGCTACCGACCCGATTCTCTTCACAATCTCAAAATGAATAACAAACCTGGGTGCCAACTTTCCCTGACATCCTATCTTACAGTGACCAAACCTAGATGGCACCTAAAGTAATACTTGATCCCCCTCTGTAATCTCGAGGGGTCGTCCCCGTCTATCAGCATAAGACTTCTTCCTACTCTATGTCGTAGGATTTCATTTATAATTCAGCTAAAACTATTATGTCACCTCCTCTGCGAGACTCTGTACAAAAAAATCCAACTCACCCGCTTCCATTCAGTATAGTGGTGATTGGTATGGCCTACCATAAAGAACCTTGTATGGTTCTATCTATATTGTTTTTGATAACTATTGTTATAAGAAAACTCCACTAATTCTAGGTGCTTCTCCCATAATCCACCGAATTCAAGAACACACGCCCTCAACATATCCTCAAGAACTTTTATATTACTCATTGATTGTCCATATATTTTGAGGGTGAAAATCCATATTCAATAAAACATGTGTAACTAGTTTTTTTTAATCCATTCTAGAAACCTGAATCACAATCTGAAACTATAGTCTGTTTCAGTTCAAGATGAATGTACTATATATACTCAACCCATCTCTACTGTCAAATATTCAAGTCTCACTATGAAAATATGTACATCATGACAATTTGGTTAGTATAAGCTGTAAACATTTCTCCCAGGAGGAAGTTTCAGTAACACTTTAAATCATATATCACTCCTATAAACTCAAGGTCGTGTATAGGGTAATTCGGTTTATGTGGCCTCAGGTATCGAGACTCGTACGCCACAACATTATCTTGTTTCATCAACACAGCTCCGAGTCCTATCCCAGAAGCTTCACAATATACTGTGTACTCTTAACCTAACTCAGGTGGAACCAATATTGGTGACGAAATAAAATGCTTCTTCAACTCCAGAATAATCTTTCTTGCAAGCCTCTAAACATTCAAACATTACACTCTTTTTGTTCAAGAGTGAAAGTTGTACTGCCAAATGGGAATAAACATTCAGGATTCTCTTGTAATATCCAGCTAACCCGAGAAGTATATGGATATCAAAGAAATTATTGGGATTCTACCAAAAAACCATCACCTAGTCCTTCTCCGGGTCCACTGAAACAATGTCCTTTTAGATGATGTGTCCCATGAAGTATACCTTATCAGTCCAGAACTAACACATAGAAAAATTCTCATATAGCTGATTCTCTCTCACTGTACTCTAGATGATTTCAAGATGTTGGGAATGATCATCATGAGTCATGGATTACACCATGATGTTGTCCATAATTATGATGACATATTGATCCATGTATAGATGAAAGATCATACTCATCATGGCCATAATCACAGCTTGTGTGTTTGTAAATCCAAATGGCATTAAAAAAAATCACAAATCTTATAAATACTCATGAATTTAGTACTTGGTATATCATAAGTCTAAACTCTCAACTGATGATTCCCCAATAATAAGTCGATCATTTAGAGAAAAAAAGATCCCTTCAGGTGTTCAAGCCTATCATCAATATGTGGAATGGGATATCAGTTCATCGCAATCATCATTTTAATCCTATGGTAATCTATTCACAAATGTATACTCACAACTGCCATTATTGAAAATATCATTGGTGATCCTGAAGGCAACGTATGTGGATTGGTACATCCTTTATCATTTGTGGCTTCCAGTCGAGCATTGAGTTCATGAAGCTCTGTCAGTTCCATTGTTTAAGGTTGGATAGATATTGTCTCAGATCCCCACATGATTTCAATAGTAAATCTAACATATCTCTTAGATGGCATCCCTGAGACGTCCTCTAGAAAGGCATCCTGACACCTTCATCATCCAGTAAAATACTTATAACATGGGATGGGAGCTCTCATAGTAGTTGAGTAATTGGGCATGTATATCCTTCATAGATATCCCACTCCACACGGTGAATGTAATGGTCACCCATAGGTGATGTAAATCTCACCCTCTGATGATAACAATCAATGCGGGCTCATTATGAAAAAAAAGTATTCCATAATCATAATTTTGTTGAATCCTTTTATGTGCAGGATATAGAGATCCCACATAAAACGGTACTCCCCAATCTCAAGAGAGAATCCACTTCACATACATATGTCTCTAGACCGTACTCCCAAAGGTTCATTTATCTTCATAACCCCACTCACAAACTCCACATACAAACTCATATCATTAACATTGTTTAAAAATATAAAAGAATTAGAGTCACCAGTATCAAATAAGGCACCAGATATGGATGAATCCACAAGAATAGTACCTCTCATTATCTATGGACATGCCTCTCTATCATCAAGTGTAGGTTGTACCACATCCAACTGTCATTTACAATTCTTTATCTTGGTGCTCCCATTTCCCCTGGAATAATTTTGGCCCGTTTCTTCAACAGTTAAGTTGGAAGAATCACCAATCACATCCTCAACTAGAAGAATATGTTTCTGTCATTTGGAGGTAGAATCACCCTCGTCAATTGCGCCCTCTCATCTATTCTTATGTATGTTATTTCCACCCTAAAGTCTCCCAAGTCTATAATTACCCATATTGAGAAGATCTTGAATGGATTAATTTGGGATAGAAAAGGGGAGGGAAGATGTCAGTGATCCTCTTGGAGAAATCATTCCAGGAAAATGGAGTTGGGCGTCATTTGGGAATGAGATGTGGGTCAGACCATGTACTACCACCAGGGAAGGCTCACATGGGAGGTTATTGAGGGCCACACTTTCTGGATCCAATTGATTTGACGAATGTATGACTTATGACTATAGAAGAATGGAAAATCTCCCTGAAGCCACTGAAGATCTCTCTGGGTTCATTTCCCCGTGCTCCTGTGTCAAAATCAGTGGGTCTTGGGTCGGGGGGATCTCAATTAATGGCAGTGTGACTGGGAGTCGGTCTTCTTGTCTTCATGGGTTTCCCTGCACCAACTATTTCTTTTCTATAAGCCAATGATGACTCCTCCTTTATCCAGCCAGTTCCTTATCCCACACAAAAGGTCCTCTTCGATAGAATCAGCTTGGATGGATCTCTAGACAGCTGCATTCTCACTGAATCCTAAAAACGGAAGTTCTCGGCCAATTCTTATCATCAGTGTATGCTTGCCCAGCCAGAGAGGGATCATTGGGTGAGGTGTCTTTGGTTCAAAGACATCCCAAATAAATTTTAATTCCTACTTTGGAGAATCAGACATCAGGATCTCCCCTCAAATCTGGCTATTAAAAAGAAGGGGGTCCAGCTGCCTATAGGTACATTTGATGTTCATATCCCTCTGAGGAATACACGGTGATTCTCTTTTCCAAAGAGAGTGGGTTGTGAAGATATGGGATGTACTGGGAGAGTCTCCTTGGCCTCCTAGCGTTGTGGACTCCCCTAAGGAATTCCTCTCCAGTTAGTTCAGAGGCTTCTTGAATAACAAGCACGGGATCTCGGCCCAGACTACCCTTCTAGAGGTAGGATATAGGTGCATATGGAATGCGTGCAACCAGATGCGCCATGGGGGTCGTTTCTCCACTCTTGTTGTGCGGTTCAAAGCCAAGTGTATCAGCTTGGAGCAGGTCGTCCACCTCCCCCATCAGGATGCAGTGCCTTCCCTTGCTCGCTTCCTCTCCAGGGTGACCCTTCCGGACCGCATAAGTCCCAGGCAGTGGGGGCGATGGGTCTAGTGGATGCCCTGAAGATTGGGCCTGAAGCTCAATGATGATCGAGCCTTCAGCTCTGGTATCGTGCGTGGAGGCAGCATGGTATGTGACTTAGCGAGCTCAGTGATTATGGTCTTCAATGCTTTCTATGGACCAGGGAATTCTCTTATAGCGGAGGTGATGGAATTTCTTAGCGCCCTCTCTCTCTCTTTGAATCTCCATGAATATTAACTTGTATACTGTATAAAGGGATTATAGGCTTGTGTGGAGCTCCCTAATTGGTACCTCATCCCCTCCTTGGGAACATACATAATTGATCTGAATGTGCAAGGCCCTCCTCTTCGGCGACATGCATATCCTCCATACATTGCATGAGGGTAATTGGGTGGCTGACTTCTTGACTGCATTTTCTACTCCAGAATTCCCCATTGTCGAGTTTTTATCCCTTGGCACCCATCCCCCTTGTGGGGTAGCCAATGTTATCTGTGATTCTCTCGGTATTCATTTCATCAGGCTGCCTATATTTTTACTACTTTCGGTTCCCCATATGAAATAAAATAAAATATTTATTTTTGGTTTTACCTTTACCACCTTGACCCATAGAACTAAAACTCTGGGAATGATATTGTGTAAAAGATACCCTTTCCACACTATGACCATATTTTACCATTCCATCACTACCTGAGTTCCTTGGGTTCCTTCAGAACATATAGAGATGTCGCATCATACCACATGATCTGCATTCCATAGGGGGTCGAGTACATTAATTACAATAGAGTCTCGACCTTCCGCACTGGGGGAAATAAACTCAGTTAAGGTCCTGTATAACTGAACCCACTATCTGGTTTCTCTTTTTTTGCACTTCCCTAGCTAACATTCTCATAACATCGTTTCTTGCACTCAAAATTCGCACCATGATACCATTCAGTAGAAACCACATATCCAACACTTGAAGCCTTTTTTAGGTTCCCCTCATATATGAGAGACATATTTACCACTTCTGAAAACATCATCATCCTGATAATGTTTACTTGAGACATAATTTCAAATTTAAGTCCATCATGAAATCATCTTGATAAAGTAGCCTCGTCTTCTTTCAATTCTAGAGTAAAATAGTGTAATTCTATACATCACCACACATATTCTATCATAGATATAATACCATTAGTCAGCCTCATAAACTCATCTTCTGTCCCTTACCTTAGCATGTATGGATAAAATTGCTAAAATAACTTCTCCTGAAATTACTTCCACTCTATAGTTTCCAGCTGTTCATCCTGAGTCTGGTTGTCCCCCCAACGTTTCAATTCACCACACAACATGTATGGTGAAAGCTTGAATCTCTTCTCAATAGGTGTCTCCAGGTGGTCAAGTATTGTCTGGATATATTTAATGTAAAACATAGCTTTCTACGGACCACCCTCTCTAGTAATGTTCGGCGGGTACTACTACTGAAACTCCCTCGTCATATCAGATATGCTTTTCACGACCCGCACAGGGTGTCTTTCCATCATTTGTATGAAATGGGTGATGTTATCTCAAAACGTTCCCCTACTTCCTCAACCGGTACTATTGGTGCCTTAGGTTCATCTAATGGAGTTTCATTAACATATTTTTCCCTTGTTCGTCATCTCAACAAGCGTCATGGAAGCCTATTTCTACAAATCCTAACACGCAGCTTAGGGAATAGTTCACAATGTTATCATAATTACACAAAACCAATTTATTTATATCATTGTACAATTATTTTTTCAATTTTAATTATATAAACCATTTTGATTTAAATATTACATGAAATTGAAATAGATTATGTTCAACGACTTACCAATATCCCATTTTCTTGTGCGTTCTTAAAATGATGCATGTCACAATAATCCAGATTGCCTAGAATGATGCATGTAGATGAAATAGTCATGTCATTCTGGGCCAAGAATAAATACCCAAGGTGAAATAATATTCAACTGTAATGAAAAAAAACAATAAAAACAATCCCACCCTGAGTACCTATGTTTTCCCTCGTATATTGGTTTGCAACTCCCATGCACAAGCTCATTACCAAGCCACAACTTTTCCAAGACTCTTGTATAAATTTTCTAAGAGTTAGTGTCCTAGAACCAACTGCTTGTACATTTATTACATATAAATTTATTTTCTTTAAATATTAATCATCTTATTGCATATTTTTCATTGTTCTTCATGACTATGATGTAATAATTTCATAGAGTATTTGTTGCACTGATAAGGTCATGGTAGTTCCCCGCTATGATTAGAACCTTGAAATGCTATAATAATATTCTTAAATATAGTTCTAAAGTTTGATGACATACTGTTATGAGGAACATAGAATGTTGACCATTAGGTGTGAGTACTCGCAATTACATAAGACTTACTCTCATGAAGTTCACACATGGTAATCTCCATGACTGCAGATTATGAGAACAGACCAGCTAGTTGGAATTCATCTTTTTTCAGTTTCATTGAATATTTTTATATGTGAGCATGTGTTCTGATCCTTATGCTTCATGATTAGAATTAATACATGTCATGATTTGTGCACTTTGATTTACAAAAGAAAACTTTCAGGTAGACAGCTGGTGGGAAGTAAGGTACATTGGGTGCATCGTGGGTGGAATGTTATTATTGGATAATTTGAGGAAGGATTTGACGCTTCCATTTATGAGAGTTGATATCTTGTTCCTTTGATTGAAATAGAATTATCATGAAAAATTCCTTGGTCATGGGGTAACGATAAGTTTATTTAAGGTAGTCAGAGAACGATATATCATGCATAATGGTTGGTGACACTATCATAAAACCTGCATGATGAGATATTGAGACAAAAAGATTATATTACACAATTATTATTTGTATGTGGATGTCGTTGTTGCAACTTTATGATTTTTCTCATCGATTCCATTACCCGTTCCATGATAGTTATCTTGGACTTTATGCAACCTCGGCTAATTATAATGAGAAATATTCCTAGAGGGTGACACAATAAGTTTTTTTGTGGTATCAGTTAAATTCTATTTTAATTTAATTAATGAAATAAATATTATTCTCAAGGCTATGGAATAATTTTATTCATGTAAAGATGATTTCATAAATTATATTTTATTTATTTAATTATTTTATTGAACCTTTATTAAATATTTATTTTCTAGTTTGAAAATAAAATATTTATTTATTTATTTGGGTCTTCAATAAATGGAAGTGGAGTTCGAGTGGACCATGGCCAGTTTGGTAGTAAAATAATTTTTTTCAAGATGGTAAATAATTATTAGTTGGTATATGATAAAGTAATAATAGATCTTCTATTATTTTGTGACACAAAATTTTATTCATAATTTTTTTTTTGTGAATGTTGGGGTACCAGAAATAATGACGCTGTATTATTATTATGAGAATGAGTTTTCTCTATGTTCATTAATGTATTAAATTTATATAATGCAATAAAATATTGTAACTGATTTTCCATGAATATAAATAGACAAGTACATATGTTGTGCCATTTTGAACACACTGCACACTTGGTGAATTGAGAATTGGTGAGCTAAATAATTTCTCTCTTGAATACTCTTCCTGCCCCTCACAAGAATGAGAGACATTTTTCATGTCTGAAGAATAAGCTATTAAGAATGACATACACAAGTCACTCACTTCTCTACACTAGCACTTGGAGAATTAGCGGTATCGATCAGAGGTCATCAAAGCACATGTGGATCAATTCTAAAGTGATTCTAGTTTGTATCCTTACAATCACAACAAGATAATCTGGAAGGGTCATTCTAGATGATGAAAATCATCAACATAGTAAATACCAAAGATCCAGATATTATTTCCCTTTTTGAAATAAATTAAATTAATTATAAACATGATGTTGAAGAACTAATTTAAAGGTTTCATGCCTCTTCCTTCTTTATCGAAATCTTTGATTATATTCTAAGGAGACCGACGTTCATCGTCATATTGATCCCATAATGATCATTGATCATGGAAAAAATTATAGTTGGGTTCCGTCCCCACCATTATTCTGCTGCACCTAGTCCTTAATGTGGTATTAGAGTAGATACATCATAGATTTTAATTATTTAAACATTTCATTGATTAATTACTCATTTATAAATTTAGTTTTTTCAATTCATGTTAATTGTTCTTCAAATCTGAATCCCGAGATATTTTCCTCCTCATTCGTTTCTCATTCACCATAAAAAATGATATTTTCTTTTAATTATTATTAAAATAAAATAGAGGATCTAATCTGTAGGTTCCAAAGCATCCTGGTTGTACAACACCAGAACACAAAATGTGTATTCTGTAGTACACGATGTGTAATCAAGATTCAGTGCATCAGACTAGTCTGCCAAACCATGTTGTGTGTTGGATTCTTTATATATCTTAAATGACTCTGTGTATTGACCAGGAATAGGTGGAATGTAGTTTCCAGATTACAAGTTGTGTAGTCCACTGAAAACAACAAGTAGTCCCTTTGGGTTAGTGTTGAAACATGTACCACATACACGGCTTTCCCAACTGGAAAACCGTGTAACGAAGATACTACATGACGTGTGGCCCAATAAACATGTTGTGTACTCTGAATATTTCTGATGTACATCTACACTCCTTCTCCTCGGCTGTCTACTTTAGATGAATGGTGACTGATAGTACACGCTATGTAGTTAAAACTAAATATTGTGTACTCATCCAAATTATTCAGATTCTTTAATATTTATTTTTATATTATACAATCCCTTGAGAGGTGTACCATAGTGCATGTGTAAAGCTGAGGTACAACACGTGATAGTTGTTATATATATATATATGTATATATATATATATGTCTAATTTAACATCTGTGTAATGTTCATTTCTACACATTGCGTAGTTATGTGTGGGAATTCACCGCGTTAACATCAATGTAAATGTTACGTTCAAGGATAAGTTTAAATGAATTTTTTTTTTAAATTATGATGTATGAGAATCTAAAGGAAATTCAGAAAAGTGTTTATGATAAAAGTATTGATTAATTAAACATGACAATTAATTAATTTGATCATGATTTATCTTAAATAAGAACATTTAAATAATTTAATGCGGGTTTTATTTATGCGTAAATATCATTGCCTGATCATGCCCTTTATTTTATATCTATTAGTTGCATGGTTTATCAATACAAATTTATGGCCATGATCATATAATTAATGAATTAAAAAGGAATGAAATATGGAACTAAAATATACTAGACATATGCATAAATATTATCAAGACACATTTAATCGCTTATGTAAGTTTCAATTAATATTAACAAGCATGTGATAGTGATAGAATTAAATACACACATAAGAGATAAAAATTCTTCGAATAACATATTATGTTATGTGAATCTTTCATTTACTTGATTAAGGAAAAAACTCAATAAAACTATGTGTTTGAACTACACTTTTTGGGACACTTTCTTTTATAAGGGAAGACCTTATGAAAGGTATTGGGTTGACTTAACCATATTACATCAAGATGAGTAGCCCTTTCTAGACTTGGTGTAATCTTGGAGGAAAGAGTTGAGGAGATCCAAAAGTCGAGATTTTAGGACTGGGGAGTCCACTCAACAGATTAATTAGTTGCAAGCTCATATTTGTAATAGTACTTCCTACCTAAACACCTTCTAATAGCATGACAATCCATTTTTGGGGTTATTCGAAGGGGAATATGGATCCCTTCCACAAGAATTTCATAAAAACTAAACAATCTGAATTCAATTATGAGGGATATTGTGACTGGATAATATAGTGGGAGACTTAATAAAAATTTATTAGTTCTCATAAATTTTAATGAAAAAAGTACTAATGATCTTGTCTTTTAATTGTAGAATAAAAACAACAAGATCGTCAACCACACTATGCAGGAAATCAATTCTGGATAAAGACAACATCCTCATGGAAATTTACTAACAATAATGGTTTAGATTCCTTCAGGTGATCCTACACCATGAACATAAGTCTTACGTGCTAGAATCAGCATTACTTGATCTGCCTTCCAAAAGTGGTAGGTGATGAGGATTTCTTGGTCTGTGAGAAAAAAATGAATGACGCAGTCGATGTTTAATATTAGATGCTATCATCAATGACTTATGAGCTCCAAAAGTCCCATGAAAAAATAATATTCTTATAGTATTCTCAAGAACCTATGTGGTCTTTACCAGTAGAATGAAAGACAAGAATGGTTTGATATCTCTAAGGTACTCTTTAATAGTAATATTAGAGAAGGTTCCCCAGCTGGGCCTTATGCAGTCAAGCTCATTGGCTATATTATGTGCCTAGAGGTTATTTGGTTAAATCTCCCAAATTAAATGGGCATTGATATCATTCTTGCATCACACTCTCATAGATTCTATAAATTTGATGTTAATTTCATTATAAACTATATTAAGAACTCTCTATCTGATCTTATTATCCTCATTCTCCCAGTAGACAAAGATATGAAGTGTGAAAAGACTTCTGTCCTTATGGTGAATAACGTGAAAGTGTAGGTGAAGAGATTTAATCCAAAATAATCTTCATGGAATTTTAAAAAAATAAAGGATAAATTTTGATCCACAAATGATAAATGCTCTTTCTTCATGTTACAACCAACCACAGGGTTCCCGCACTAAGCATTATTGATCCCGAGAGGTTCTGCATCTCACGCCATCGTCCAATAATTAAACCACCAAGAATTTGTAGGTAGTTGTATAACAAAGATTTTTCATATAAAAAAGAGACCCCACACAATAAACGGGGCATTAACTAGATGCCCAATCTATAAGTTATTAGTGTTTTCGTTCTGATGGCCCAATTAGATTCAGTATTAATCCAACACATCCGTACTACAACATTATCCATAATTCATGTGGAGTATTCCAAAAGAACCGTCTAGATTCGAGTATTATGGCACTTTAGATGGTTCATCAAATAGATGAATGGTTCTCAAGATATGAACAATGAAGTGAAACTGGGTCTACATGGGCCCAGGTCTGGTTCGACTCGGATGAACCAACCCGGCTAGTCCTAGCCTGGGCCGACCCGACCCATTTCGGGTTGGCCCGAACCAGTCCTAGTCCCGCCTGGTTGGCATGGGCGGTGATGGGCGCGGCCTGCTGGGTATGGCTCAGCCAGCGCTGGGCGCGGCCATCTGGCAATGCCTACTGGTAGTGCGGTCCGCCCGAGTTGGCATTGAAGGGAGTCACCCCCTCCTATTTGGAAGTACAAAGGGCAGCACCTTTAGGCGCTGCCATGTCACCGTGGGAAATGAGTGGGTCCCACAGATCTGCTAAAGTTGGCTGGTGCTTTGACCAGTCCACCTCCCAGCGACGCAGTCACACGACACAACTCCACCGTGGACGGCCAGGTGTTGGCCGCTCTTCTACTTCCTTCAAGGACAAGCATCTATTGTCTCCTACTCTAGTGGCATGGACGAACATCGCGGCTTCTCCATGTGGTCAGTCGGTGTGCCAGCCACCACCGTGCTCCACCATGACTAACGGGTTGTGGCCTCCTACTCATACAGTGGTCCAGATGCTCATCTCCCACCCACCTCCTCTGCTTACTCGAACCGCGGCCGGTCGGTTACCGGCGACCCTCATCTTCTGAGAGACACCAAAAATTCATTCTGAGCCTGAGAAATATGACAACCACATAATCATGATCCTCAGGTCGGGGACTTTGTTTCCATATTTCGTGCTCAATGTAACATTGAGTTTCCAGCGCACTTAATTAATTGGCATTGAAGAACGTATGAAGAACGCGCGAAGAATGAAAGAAAAGGGGATAAGCTATAAGTGCAAAATTATGAAAATGATTTGTTGGCCATCGTCATTGTGAAATGAGAATTTGATGAATCAAAAAATATATTTAATCCAACTTCAAAATAAAACCCCTACCTCGACGTTTGTTGGAGGTGTCACGATGAAAAAGATGAAGTCGTCGATGTTCGTTGCTCCCGCCCCATGCTCTAAATTTGGTCCCAAATTCATCTTTTGGAGGTCAATCTATGTTTGAAGATGATCCCCAAAAAGCTCTCCCCATGATCTCCCAAAACGGTCGTCTTTTTCCAATGAAATTTCCCATAACTCAAGAAGGGAGGGTCCAACTTAATAAATTATGTTTATTAACTAAACATGTTGGAACATTAATTAAGTTAACGATGGAACATTATGTTTGAAAGATTACCTGGGATTCCCCATATTAAAATTGGTGTTCGGGATGTCCCCACCACCATCAATTTGAATAAAATGATTCAAAAAAGTATTTTAATTTTAATTTTTTTATTATTTTTTCTATCCCAGAAACATCCAGAAAACTATCTTTCACCTTCGACCTACTGCGGTCGACATGAAGGTCTCCTTAAAATTGGTGTTCGGGATGTCCCCACCACCATCACTATTTCTTCCATGTCTTTGTTTTTTAATATTCCTTCTTAAAGGGATTTCAAGGCACTAGAATATCATAGGGATACCTTCTTATTTTTTAGTAATTCTTGTTGTACCAGAATAAATTCAATGCACGTTCTCATAGTATGACCATCCTTGTTGCACCTAACACAAAGAACATCATTGTCTTCATGTAGAATCCAATTTTTGTATTTAGCACCTTCCTTGTCTTGTGCATCTTCAATTTTCATCATGCTGTCCAAATGTTCTGGCCAAACCAACAATATATCATTAGGGATTGAGGCATTATGATAGGATCTTCTACATGGATTCTTCTAAGTGTCTTATTTCTTAGTAGTTCTTTTGGATTCACCAACCTTCAACTTTTTGGATTTAGAATCCAAAGACATCTCATCTTTCCTTCCTAGAGACTTCTTGGGAGAATTTTTTTTCACATTATTTGACTGATTTCTTCCCAAGGTTGCTTCTTCATTCTTTCCCAGCTTATGTGGTATACTTTTCTCATATGAACATGTATCATTCATATGACCACTCTTATTGCATACCTCATATATGGTATCTAACATTCAAGATCTATTTGCAGTATACAGATTTTTCTGGATCTGTGGATGTTTTTTCTTCTTCTCTGGATTTCTCCCCCTTGAGATGGGCTTTCTATGAACTTTTACATTTAAGGGATTGTACCATAAATCCATTTCACAATGCCCGAATATATTATAGCACCAATATTGACCAACAAACATTGACTTTCTGGCATCTTCTTTATAAGGTTTTTGAATCTTCTTCGTCATATGGTGTGCTCTCTGTGGGGAGTTATCTTCCATACTCTTCTTCCTATTCACCATAGCCATGGTGATGGTTATCTCCTCACTTTTCATTATCCATAATTGTTTAGAATTTTCCTTCCAACCTTCACTTTTTTTAGAAACAATTTTAGAACCATGAGGTCAAGTTAGTATGGATGGTACCTTTACTTTCTCATCTAATTGTAATATATAAATGATTGAATCCATGATATTCTTATCAATTTTTTGAGTTCTTTTGACAGTAGAATCTTACATTGAGCATTGAATACCAAAAAAACTATTTCCTTCTTTTGTGGAGACTCAATATGTGTCTTCTCAAGATTGGTAAACTGAACATCCAATTCTAGAAATCTAATATTGAGGATGAATTCCTAGTATTCGATCTTAGTCATATTCTCTTCACAATCCTTCTTTAATCTTTCAACTTCAGGTTCATGCATCTTCACTTTGTTTTGTAACAATGTGTCTTGTTCATCGATCTTCTTGGAATCTTTTTAAAAATATAAATCCTTGACATAATTGCCTTTTTATGCTCATCTTCAAGTGCATGGATCTTATCTTATAGAGTTTTATTTAACCCATCTTTTTCTTCAACATCTTTTAGCCACTTTTAAGAGCTTACTTCGAATCCCCACTTGGTTACTTAAAAGGCTCCAAACTGTCTGGAGAGCATTAAACATTCAAAAAATATTCTTGTAAGCCTTTCTCCAACACGTCAGTTTCTTCTTCCAGATGAGTGATATTTTCCATCACACATTGAAATAATCCATAAACAAGGGATTCAATTTCTTTAGGAATACCATGTAGAATCATTATAAATCTATCAACTGATATTTCTTGAGATGTTGTAGATTGATCATCACCACTTGTGCTAGTATTTTCATCATAAGGATAATTTTCAAATGTACTAACACATACCTATTGATCAGTTGAGGTGGGAAGGTTTTCCATATCCTTTGTGGGTACTTGAGTAACCTTCTCATTACTTTCCACGTCTGGTGTGACTTTATAGTCAGCCAAATATGGAGAACTAGATGCTTCCTCTTCTTTAGATAAGTGGGAATTATTCTTCAATTTTTTATTCTCTTTCTTTTTTCATATTTGTCATGGCCTTGGTAGATATTTCTTTTTTTTATCTCAGAGATAGATGGATCTTTAAAAACACAACTCTTCATTGTTGACTTCGGAAAGGAGCTCATGTTTTCAAATGAGAATGAATTCACTGTAATGAATCCATCATCGGTTAACATGTACCTCTTATACCTATTGAGAGGACCATCTTGGGATATACCTAACACTAAGAGGCGGGTGAATCAGTGTTGTGGACTTTTTAAACCAATTTCAATTTTTATCCCTGTACCTCTTCACCTGTTAGGATCTTGATTCTCTTATTATTTTTTCCCTGTAACATGAAATAATAGAAAGTAGTAAAATTATGCACACGATTGTTTTACAATGTTCACCACCCAATAACAGTAGATACATCTTTTCCATGAATGGATATGAATAGTGCATGTATTCTCCAATATAATGTGATATTAATTTACAATGGAGAGGCTAGGAAAACAATCCTCTAGCTCGTGTGAGTCCCTACACATTGGAGAGGGTTAGAAACTAATACTCTTCCCTAGACTGGTGATAGCCTAGTCCAAATTTCAGCCTCTAGCTTGTTCATTATTCAGCCTATAGAGATAGTCTTCTTCCTTCTTCAAAAGTTAGATTCTTCTCTTGCTCTTCTTCAGTTCTATTCACTATATTACTTGCAATGCAGTAGGCAAGAAATGTTTCTTTCCTTCTTCTTTTCTTCTTCACTAGTGAAAAAAAACTGCACTAGGACTTATTCCCTTTATTTAGTGAAATAATAGAATGCACTAACACTTCTTCTTCTTTCTTAGAAATAATCACGTATACCAATTTGATTATTTAGTAAATGAAGATCGGCTTATTTGGCATCATTAGAGTGAGTTATTCTCTTGTTCATAAATGTATTTGATCATGAATATGGTATGTAGTTGAACTATTTTCCTTCTTCTTCACTTCTCTATATGGAACATCCTTGTAAGCTGTACACTCTTCTTCTTCTTATACATATTCAATGAAAAACAAGCTGCACTGAAACCTACCCTTTTTCACACATATTTTTAGTGAAAATCCATCTACACTGAGATCTTCTTCTTCATATTCTTTCTAGAATCACAAATTAGTTGATCAGAAGCTAGTAATAACTTCTACAACAACTCACAGCTTGTGCGCCACTATGCTTGTGTGCCTCCCTGTTTGTGTACCACCAAATACTTTCACGCCACAATTGTTCCCAACTCAAAACATGCGCTCCACCATCAGCTTAAACACACTCTTAATTTGCACAACACTAACAACTTTCATGATAAAACATGCATGGAAATAATTTTATGGAAATACTTGCATGATAAAACTCTTGCGGCAATACTTGTGATGGAACACTTGTGCGGAAAAACTTGCGTGGAAAAACTGGTGTGCCTTATAAATAACCCTCAGCTTGCATGAAACTTCAGATTGTGCGCCGCTTTCAACACTTGCGTCTTTAGAGCTCAAATTTTTATTTTAAGTGTTGAGACTTAAAAATTTGGAGGCTAGTCGTCTATTTATAGATATTTGGGTGACTTGAGTTCCACATAAACTTGTGCGCCGTTCCTACTTGTGCACTGCTCCATCACTAGTGTGCCGCTCCATCACTTGCGCTCCCTTCCATCACTAGAGAGAAACTTTCTTTCTTTTGTCATATTTTTATATGATGATGTTGTAATATGACTTGATCTCATCATACACCTGCGTGCCACTTATACTTGCATGCTTCACTTGCACACCACTTATAATTTAATGCCACTTTCTGACTTGCGCGCCAATCTTTAACTTGCACGCCAATTTATTTCCTTTGTGAAATTTTGATGGAGTGATCTTGAAATATGACTTGCGCACCACTTACACTTGGGCGCCAATACCTGTGTGACACTACATGTGCACCAATACTTGTGCACCAATACAATCACGCCACTTTATTTAATTTTCCTTATTTTTGAAATAATACTATTTGAAATATGACTTGCGTGCCTCTAAAGCACCCGGGTGCCGACACTTGCACACCACCACATGTGTGCCTTCTTATTTCCTTGGACATTTTTGGATAGTATGATGTTGAAATGTGTTTTCCCAAAAACAATTTGTTACACTCTCTACTCTTCATAAGGTTTGCATCACAAGTTTTTCAAACGTATGATATTTGTGAAATACAAATCAGAAGAGCATCGTCATAGTTTTGTCCATTCCTTTTGGAAGATGAATTCCAAAGTACTTATTTCATCCTCACTTCAAATACCTTCAATGTTGCAGACAATGCATCACCTTTGATACATGTATTTGTAACTATATGAATAGTGAAACAATCATCAAATTTCAAGGAAATGTGTAATTCATGACCTTGATAGAATTCCAAGTCCTTACATACTCTCTCTTCATCTTCATCCATCATTCTCTGCATCATTCAAATCGTATGATTCTTTTCTTCAAGTAATCTCTTGCATGGTTCTCATGCAATCATGAAGCATTGCATTGTCTTCCTAAAATCTTCATTCTTCTTCAACCATCCTTAGATAGAAGATACTTCAACATTCTTCTCCAATCATCCTCAAATGGATTATACTTCTCCATTCGTCATTGTTGTAAAAAATGTGTCACAATTGACACATGTTCTTTGAACATAGGATTAGTTCAGAAATCATCTAAATTAATCTTCATAGAGAATAACTAATATATGAAATCCAATGCTATGATTCCATAACAATTCTCCAGACAACCTCACTTCAGCCAATCTCTACTATCTTTTTAGTCCTTCTTCATCTCCTTCTTCATTTTGATGAGTATTGAAAACTGTTGACAACAAATACTATCTTCATACACAAAGTGGTCCCAAAAAATTTTATCAATGGAAATGATAATGTACCTCTCTCCATGAGTTTCGATAATGTTTAACATGATAGATACATATGTATGGATGTCATGACTCTTCCCCCGGGGCCCTTTCCATGACTACCACAAGCCCGCCTTTCATATTCCAGGGGCTGGTGACTAGCACTGGAAAATAAATAACACTAAAACTGGGGAGGAATTGTCTTTATAACCTATAAAAACTCACAACCAATCAGACAAGAAGATACAAGCACAATGAAAACTATATAGTAATCATAGTAAGTATAGTATGTAAAAGAGGACGGAATACAAGCCGAACTGGAAAGTAAAACGAAAACTGAAATATAAAAGTAAACTGGAAAAAATATATTGTAAACACCAGCTAAATATCCTACTTGAAGGGTTGGTATAGCTCTCAAACCACCGTCTCTATGGTATGCCTCATCTAAGTTCCCCCTTCGAGTAGCCTCCAGTCCTGGTACCGTCGTCCTCGATCAACATTTTCTGTAGTCAGTACAATATACAGCAAGGTACAGACATAGCCCATGCCCAGTTGACTATAACAATACTCAGAAGGGACCCTGAGACCCCCTAAGGTATCTCATAATCCACAAAGGATAAACCACAAATAATGTAAACAATAGTCAATAATACTTAGGAATATGCCCATACATATACCTAAGTTATCATTTATACCCATCTTATTCATGAGGAAACCCAACGCCCAACTGATTAGGCCAAAATCTCAACTGTTCCATCATAGAATGAATACCACAAAGGTAACACCACAAAATTAAGTACCAAACTGGTAGCTCCACACAGTAGAATACCACACAAGTATCTCCACAATGGTTAGTAACACAAAGGTACACCGCATAGAAGATACAATAAAGGTAATTACCACAAAGGTACGCCGCATATAATATTACCACAAAGGTAAATACTCATCTCGCATCAGGAATAACTTAAGTACAGAAGTACAGATGAATGATCATAAAGCTATATCATCTTATATTATTATATAGAAATGGTTCTGGCCCACACATGATTGATGGGTAACCTACCCCCGTTGACCCACATAAGATAGATAGGCAAATAACCCCCCACTGACCCACATCAGATCTTACCCACACAAGATCGATATGTTCTAACCCATATAGGATAACTAAGCACTGAACCACACAAGATCTGACCCACACAGGATCAGTCTGTGCTGTCCCACATAGGATCGTTGAGTGCTGACCCACATAGAATATGATAAATGTTGATCCACAAAGGATAAATTCTCTTTCTTCTTGTTACAACCAACCACAGGGTTCCCGCACTAATAATTATTGATCCCGAGAGGTTCTTCATCTCATGCCATCGTCTGATACTTAAACCACCAAAAAAATTTAGGTAGATGTATAAAAAATATTTTTCCCATAAAAAAGAGACCCCACACAATAAACAGGGAATTAACGAGATGCCCAATCTTTAAGTTATTAGTGTTTCTGGTATGATGGCCCAGTTGGATTCAGGATTAATCCAAAACATCTGTACTATAACATTATCTATAATTCATGTGGAGTATTCCAAAAGCACCGTCAAGATTCGAGTATTCTGGCACTGTAGAAGGTTCATCAAACAAATGATTGGTTCTCAAGATATGATCAATGTGGTGAAACTGGGTCTACATGGGCCCAGGTCTGGTTTGACTCGGTTAAACCAACCCAGCTCGTCCTAGCCTGGGCCGACCCGACCCATTTCGGGTTGGCCCGAACCAGTCCTAGTCCCACCTAGTTGGCGTGGGCGGTGATGGGCGGGGCCTGCTGGGTATGGCTCAGCCAGCACTGGGTGCGGCCATCTGGCAAGGCCTACTGGAAATACGGTCCGCCCGAGTTGGCGCTGAAGGGAGACACCCCCCTCCTATTTGGAACAACAAAGGGCAACACCTTTAGGCACTTCCATGTCACCACGGGAAATGAGCGGGTCCCGCAGATCTGCTAAAGTTGGCTGCTGCTCCGACCAGTCTACCTCCCAGCGACGCAGTCACGCGACACTACTCCACCGTGGATGTCCAGGGGTTGGCCGCTCTTCGGCTTACTTCAAGGACAAGCATCTGTTTTCTCCTACTCAAGTGGCACGGACGAACATCGCGGCTTCTCCATGTGGTCGGTCGGTGTGACAGCCACCACCGTTCTCCAGCACGACTAACGGTTCGTGGACTCCTGCTCATACTGTGGTGCAGATGCTCATCGCCCAACCTCCTCCTCTGCTTACTCGAACTGCGGCCGGTCAGTTACCGGCGACCTGCATCTTCTGAGGGTCACCAAAAATTTATTCTGATCCTGAAAAATATGACAACCACATAAGCATGATCCTCGGGTCGGGAACATTGTTTCCATATTTCACGGTCAATGTAACTTTGAGTTTCCAGTGCAATTAATTAATTGGCATTGAAGAACGTATGAAGAACGCACCAAGAATGAAAGAAAATGGGATAAGGTATAAGTGAAAAATTATGGCTATGATTTTTTGGCCATTGTCATTGTGAAATGAGAATTTGATGAATCAAAAATATTTAATCCAACTTCAAAATAAAACCCCTACCTCGAATTTTGTTGGAGGAGTCGCGATGAAAAAGATGAAGTCATCGATGTTCATTGCTCCCACCCCATGCCCTAAATTTGGTCCAAAATTCTTCATTTTGAGGTCAATCTATGTATGATGATGATCCTCAAAATTAACACCCCATGATCTCCCAAAACGGTCGTCTTTTTCCAATGAAATTTCCCATAACTCAAGAAGGGAGGGTCCAACTTAAGAAATTATGTTTATTAACTAAACATGTTAGAACATTAATTATGTTAATGATTGAACATTAAGTTTGAAAGATTACCTGGGATTCCCCATATTAAAATTGGTGTTCGTGATGTCCCCACCACCATCAATTTGAATAGAATGTTTCAAAAAAAGTATTTTAGTTTTAATTTTTTTATTATATTATCTATCCCAGAAACATCCAGAGAACTATCGTTCACCCTCGACCTACTGCGGTCGACGTGAAGGTCTCGTTAAGTGCATATAAGCACTGCGAGTTCAATGGTGTCATCAGTTTTCAATTATAGTTACTGGTTCAAAAATTACAAAATGCCACTCGTGCGTTTACTGAACATACTTGAAAAAAGTTCAGAAATTCATTCTGAGCATTCAGGGATTCGGAATTACACGACTTCAATTTTTACATACTCATAATATTTCCATATAATTTAATATAAATTACATGTAAAAATATGTCTCTTTACATTCTCCCCACCTTATGGCTTTTCATCCCCAAAATCCACAGACCAAACTAGGGGAAAAAATGGGGTACTGACCATGTATCTGAGCCTCTCGCTCCCTTGTTCTCTTTTAGAGGTTTACATGCTTCTAGTTTGCGCACAACATAGGTATAGATCACCCACATATGACTCCCTCTTCACAATCCTCAATCTATACTAGAACCTCGGAAAACATCACCCCATTGTTGATGTCCAGCTCGCCCCAGTAAATGATGTGTGATGGATCATGCATGTACCTCATCACCAGGGATATGTGAAAAACGTCGGTCACCAAGTGCAACTTAGGGGGAAGAGCTAAGAGGTAAGCCACCTCACAAACTATGTTTAGGATATGAAAGTGTCTGATGAACCACAAAGATAACTTGTCACCCCATCAAAATCTCTTCAAACCTCATCGAGATGAGACTCGTTGAAAGACAATGTCACTATCCTAGAACTCCAGAGGTCTCCATCTCCTGTCAGCATAAGATTTAGGAATGATATGTTTAGTCTTTATTCAATCCTAGATGATCTGCACCTTCTCTATTGTAGCATGTACCATTTCTGGCCCCATGACTGCTGACTCCCTGGGGTTTGTCTTGCACAGAGGTGACCTGCATGGTTGACTGTACAATGCCTCAAATGATTCCATACCGATTGTGGAGTAGTAACTGTTGTTTTATGAGAACTCCAGTAAGTGAAAGTGATCCTCCCAGCTATAGTGGAAATCAAGGATGCATGCACGTAGCATACCTCAAGGGTCTGAATGGTCCGATCTGTGTGAGCATCTATATGATGATGGAAGGCGGTGCCCAACCGAAGTTGTGTCTCGAACCCCTCCTAAAACTACTTTCAAATCTTGGAATTAAAACATGCATAACAATACGAGTCGATCGTAGATGGAATACCCTGAATCCACACAATCTCCCTCACATAAGGGCATCACAAGCCCTCTACTAAACCCTGCTCTCTGATAGGTAGGAAGTGGGTAGACATGGTGAGTCGGTCAATGATCACCCAGATAGAATCATGTCTCTAGACGTGCATGAAAATCCCATCACGAATTCCATGTAAATTACATCCCATTTCCACATTAAATCCTCTAATGGCTAAACTAATCCTGGAGGGACCTTGTTCTATGCCTTAACTTGATGCAAGTAAGAAACCGTGAGGCAGACTCTTCCATTGGTGTCATCATTCATGTTAACCAGTGATGATGCCGAAGGACCTGGTACATCATTGCCACTCATGGATGTACCCCTTGAGGGGATGCATGAAACTCCCTCAATGCTTCCTCCCTATGCTCCACTGGTACCATAGTACATCCTCTGAAGAGGATGATGTGCTCACTACCTTCTTCAAATCCATCACGTGCATATCCTATGGATATCAAAGCACATCGAGCCTCACAGTCAGTGTCTACAAGCAGCGCCTCTCTAACTCATAGAAGGAGTGGGGGAGTGACTATCAGAGACTATAGGTAAGCTGCTCCATCTCGATTTGTATAGGATATTCACAAAGTGGCTAACTACTCTATTACCTCACTCTGAAACTGTATACTGGATCTCTTGCTGAGTGAATCTGCTACAACATTCCATTTCCAAAAAGTATAGATTATCTCAAATTCATAGTCCTATAGAAACTTTATCCATCACCACTATATCATGTTCAGATCCTTCTAAGAGAATATATACTTGAGACTCTTGTGACCAGAGTAGTCTGTAAAATGTTATCCCATCATATAATTTCACTACATTGTCAAGGAGAAGACAACTGCTACTAACTCTAGGTCATGGGTAGTATCACTATGCTCATTCTATCTCAGCTACCGAGAACCATATGCAATCACTGCTCACTCCTGCATCAGGAAACATCCATGTCTAGTTCCTAATGTTTCATAGTAGACTACGTACCCATCTCCCTCCCCTAGCAGCCTCATAATGGGGGCACTTTTCAGTCTCTCCCTCATCTCCTAGAAACTCTTCTAGCATCTCTTCGACCACACGAAGGGTTGAATTTTCTTCGTCAACGTTGATAAGGGCGCCACATCTCTGGAAAAGTCATGCAAAACCTCCTGTAGTAACCCACCAAACCCAGAAAACCTCTCACCTTCGTCACACTCCTAGGTGGCTCCCAGGCAAGCAAAGTATCAATCCTCACTGGATCTACTGAAAATAAAGCCTCCGAGATGACATGTCTCAAGAAGTAAACCTATCATATCAAGAACTGGAACTTTGATATCTTACCATAATGATAGTTCTCTTGGAGTGTGTCTAGAACTATTTGAAGATGATAGGAATGTTCCTCCTCAATCGCTGAGTATATCAGGATTTCGTTGAATAATATTAACACAAAGAGATCGAGGTATAGATGGATGGTTATGTTAATGAGTCCCAAAAACACTGTTCGGGTGTTGGTCACAGCGAATATCATAAGCAAGAACTCATAATGTCAATACAGATATCTTAATTCCATCTTCTGCACATCCTCATCTTGTACTCTAAGATAGTGTTTTCTTGTTCTATTGTATATCTTCAAAAACCATTGTGCTCTCTTAAACTAATAAATGAGATTTTCAATCATTGGGAATTGGTAATTGATCTTAATAGTAAACTGGTCAGGTTCCGATAGTCCACACAAAGTCTCAAAATCCCATCCGCCTTCTTGGAAATCAAAATCAGGGATACCCAAGGTGAAACAATGGGCCTAATAAAACCATTACATTTCATGTTCTTTAGATTTACTCATAGCTCCTGACACCATGCGAGATCCATCTGATATGATGGAATAGATATCTGTGTCATCCTGAGGTAAAAGTCAATATAAAATTTCACCTCTTCGTGAGGAGGTAGACCCAAAACATCATCATGAAAAACAATAGCATAATGGTCCACCACTATAAGATAGCTCAGTTGTCTACATCAATATCCCCAAGGGTAATGCTATCCAACTAATTTGTGATCGGTGGAACCCATCTACGGGTAAGTACATCTTGTGTTGCAAAGGTTCCCTTCTCGTTGGTGAAGGAAAACCTTGTCTTGTTCGTACAGACACACCACATTTTGCACCTAATACAGTCGATCTGAGCATGGACTGTAGATAACCAGTCCATACCCATGATGACATTGTAAGGCCGCAATGCCACTATGAGGATATCCTACCCAAATATCTCACCTATTAGAGTAATAACACACTACCGACACCAGTGTGTAATCATATAATCCACTCCCATAGGAGTCTCTAGTTATACAGATCGATCCAAGAGCTCAACTGTTATCCTTGAGCTCTAAATGAGGGCTGTGGAAATAAAAGAATGACTGCCACCTATTCCTATATGTTCTAATTATAAGGTTTATTAGAAATAGATCATACCTCAAATAATTTCCAAAGATTTGTGGTCATAGGCCTCAAGTGCCTAGAGCTGAGCTTACCCCTGTCCACTTACTCTTTGTGGTCTGGGTGGACCACTTGGAGGTAGTCACTTTAGTACCTCAAATTGCCACCCACCTCTTGATGCACATCCAGAACCCCTGCCACGTCCCCATCCTGCCTACAAAACTCCTTGATCAAATATTTTAATCTGTCCAGGTTGTCCTTCAATTGTCTCTTGGACGTCCGTACAGTAGGGTGGGAAGTGGCGAGCCATGTGACCATGCCAGCCACATGTGTGACACAACAAGTTCCTCGCATGTCCTGCTCTGTCTCGAGTGCCTCGCACCACAGACCCTGTATCATGTGGTCATCCAATTGTGGGTCTAGTTATCTTGGTCCTATGTATCATATGTTTACTGCCAGCTACATGTGTCTCTGCTATGTGACGTCCGGTGGTGGGTCTCGCTTCCAGTGATTGCTCAGCAAGGAAGCTCTCTACTAAGAGTTCTCTCTATAACACCCCTTCTGGCATTGGGATGCAGATTGAAATCATCAAATCATTAATCTCCGGTTTGAGGCCCTGCTCGAAGGTTTGTCCTTGAAGAATTGGTCCCTCAACATGTTAGTGGAGTAGGATGAGAGCTCGGTGAACCTCGCCAAATACTGAGTTATAGTCATGCTACCATGCTGCAAATGGAGAATCTCTTTCATACACACATATCATATGTTCACGTGGATGAAATCTACCCTAAAATTCTCTCGAAGTCCACCCAGATGAGAGTTACCTCATTGTGAACTTGGTGCATCATGCTCTACCATGTTCCCACTACTGCCTGAAGAAGGATAGCGGCAAAGATTACCATGAGATCAAATGTGTCCCCACCAGTCGGAAGTCTCTAACTATGACCTCTAGCCAATCCTTAGCTTCATGTGGATCCATATCACCCCGGAACCTTAGTGGAATCTGGAGTCAGAACCTGTGCAACATTCTCTAGTGGCGTGCACAATCTCTTGTAGGGTTTGGTGGCATCAACTACACAATGAGTTGTTGTGATGCTGGTACACCACCCGGTGGTACAACTGTCGTAAGGGGGCCATACACCGAAGCATCATCGCTTTTTCGGCTATCATCGCGTACTCTACCCGAAACCCTAGCGGGCTGTCTATATGCAGGCATCCTGAAAATAAACTGGTGTTCCATACTCAATAAGTTATACCTGGTGAGCTGAATCAATTTATTCCCAAAGAAAACATTTCAAAGACACACACGCAATATGTTTTTTCATGCACTGAGTTGGAAATCCGAACTCGTGGTCTTGGTGTTTGGATACGTCGGCCGCCACACCAATACTATACTCCCCAAACTTAAAACCACTCTCCTTACACACAAAAATTTTACCGAGTAAAAAGATCATAGTTCCAGTTCTTCAGTAGATCCAAACTCCTCTGATAGCAATTTTTCACTACCCATTCATCAGGGCAAATGTCGTGACCACCCCATGCCCACAATCCATAGGTCAGGGGCAGGCGACTAGGACCAGAAAAGAATATTCCAAAAATAGGTAAGGTATTTCCTTTATAAACTATAAACTCTTAGAACCAAGAACACGAAAATATACAATCATAAAGTAAACTATATAGTATACAAAGTGATTACTGTATGTAAAAGAATCTAGAGTACATGCCAAACTGGAATGTACATGGAATACTAAAATGTACACATAAACTGAAAAACAGCTCCTAGGAACTCCCACCAAATATCCTACCTAAAGGGTTGGTACTGATTTCGAATGGTCATCTTTGCGGTACGCCTCTTATAAGATCCACCTTCAAGTAGCCCCCAATCCTGGTACCATCATCCTCGATCAACATTGTCTATAATATGTATAAGACACAACATGGTGTGGGCATAGCCCTTGTAGGGGTGAGTATATCAATACTCTGTAGGGACCCTGAGACCCTCGAAGTTCTCTCAAAATCCACAAATGATAAACCACAAAGCATGTAAACAAAAGTCAACCATACATAGGTATATCCCATATATGTACATAAGTTATCATGTATACCCATTTCATTAATGAGGAAACACAAGGCCCAAATCATTAGCAAAAAATATCAACAGTTCCACTAAGGAAATAATACCACAAAGGTAACACCACAAAGGTAAGTACCACTAAGGTAACACCACACAATAGAATACCACATAGGTATCACCATGATGGTAACTACCAAAAAGGTATGCCACACTGAAGAATAACCCAATGGTAAGTAACACAAAGGTATTCCAAAGATAATATTACCACCAAGGTAAAAACTCATCTCACACCAGGTATAACTTATGTATAGAAGTATAGATGATAATCAATATTGCTAGATCATCTTCTTATATTAAGTAGAACTGATTATGACCCATGCAGGATCTATAAGTAACTAACCCTCACTAACACGCACATGATAGATAGGTAACTAACCCTTGCTGACTAACATAGGATCTAACCCATAGAAAATCGATATGTGCTGACCCACATTGGAATGTGGAGCACTGAGGAACAGAGGATCTGGCCCACACAGGATCTTTATACATTAACCCACACAGGATCGCTGATTGCTAGCCCACATAGGATCTTATAGATGTTTATCCACACCGGATCTATGTTCTTTCTTCACATTAGAGCCATCCATAGTGTTCTCTCCCTAAGCATGCTTGATCCTAGAAAGGTCCGCTCCTCAATCCGTCATTCAAAACTTCAAATTACATGAATTCTCATGAAGAAGTATCACAAAATATATAACATAAAAAGGGACGCAACGCAAATGACAACACGTCATTTAGATGCTCGGTCTGTAATTTATCAGTGTTTCAATTCTAAGGACTGGGGTGGATTAGGGTTCAATCAAACTAGTTTGTACTCTAACTTTATCCAAAACTCAAGTGGAGTATACCAAAAATACTTCCTCAATCCATGGATTTAGGCACCACAGATGATTTATTAAATGGGCACCTGGTTCTCAGGATATGTCCAAAGAAGTAAAACTGGGTCCAGATGGGCCCAGGTCCAGTCCGACCCTGTCGGACTGACCCGGTCCGGGTCTGACATGGTTGGTTAGAGATTTGTCAGGACCGACCTAGTGGCGAGGCCTGGCTAGGTGGTGCCGGTTGGCACAACCACGTGGTGTGGCCCTGTGGCATCGCTGTCCACTTGAGTTGGCACCGAAGGTGGAGTGACCCCTTCCATTTGGAACTGCAAAGGGAAATGCCTTTAGGGGCTGCCATGTCACCTCTGTACCTGAGAGGGTCCTTCCAATCTGCTACGTTCGGCCAGTTCTCCAGCCAGACCTCCTCCTAGCGGTGATGTCGTGCACCGTTTCTCCATCACAGCCAGCCATGTGGGGGCCGCTCTTCAACCACTACCACAGTCAAATGGTCATGGTCTACCTCTCTAGCAGTGCGAAAGAGCACTGACTCATTACCACATAGGCGGCCAACGTTCCGGCCACCACCCTACTCCGTCGCAGCTGACGGGCCTTGACCTCCAACTCAACTAGTGGTATAGACACATGCCACCCAACCTCCACTGTCAACTTCTCAAACAATGGCCAGTCAGTTACCGACATCCCCCCTCTTACATTGGTCACCAAAACATCATTCTATGCCCAAAAATATGACGACCGCATATTTTCAATCCTCAGGTCGAGGTCTCTACTTCCATTTACTGCGCTCAATGAAACATTGAATTTCCAGCACACATAATTACTTGGCGTCGAAGACCGTACGGAGAACACGCAGAGAACAAAATAAAAGGGTTCACGGTATATGTGTAGAATGATGGCCATGCCTGTTTGGCCATCATCATTGTGAAACAATAATATGAAGACTCAACAAATAGATTTAATCATAATTCAAATTAAAACCCCTACCACGACATCTGTTGGAGGTGTCGCGAGGTAGGATATGAAGTCATCGACGTTCATTGCTCATGAACCACCCTCCAAAGTTTGTACTTGTTCGTTGTTTGGAAGTGGTTCTTCTTCAGACGATGATCCTCCAAAATCTCTCCCCATGCTCTCCCAAAACCTTCCTCTTTTTCCAATGAAATTTTCCAAAACTCAAGAGGGGAGGATCCAACTTAAAAAATTATGTTTATTAATTAAACAATATAGAACTTTAATTCAGTTAAATTTTTCACAATAGGTTTGGAGGATTAAAAGGGTTTCCCCACATTAAAAGAGTGGTTTGGGTGGTTCCCACAACTATGAATTCAAATTGAAGGTTTCAAAATAAAATTAAAATAAAAGTTGTTTTATTTTATTTGATTTATTCTTTTAACTCTACCCAAAAAATCCAAAAAAATAACTTTGAACCTCATCCTACTGTGGTCGAGGTGAAGGTTTTTTTATGATAATATCACTGTTTGAGTTAAAGAGTGTCCTCAGTTTTCATTTCCAAGAACCGGTTAAAATTTTACAAAATTTCTCTTGTTCTTTTTCTGAACGTACCTAAAAAAAGTTCATAAATTCATTTCGGGCACTCCAGGCCACAGAATTATTCACGGTCAATTTTTGAGGACTCAAAATATTTCCATATAATTAAAAAAATTTACATGGAAGAATCTGTGTATTTCCAATGGATGAGATCAATAAGGTGTGATTACCTTTTCCTTGTTGGATGATAAAAACTAAAGACCATCATTCCTCATATAAAGGCATCACACATATTTTCCCATTGATGATTCAGTTTTGGGATGTCCATGAATATGTTCATCCTAGATATATTTCCCATTCCTTGTTGAATGATGTTCCCAAATATATAATACCATAAGTTTTTTTCTTCTTCCACAATCATGTAGATAATGTATTTTAAATATCAACCTTTTACAATTTCCCTTTTATTCTAAACCCTTTCATGATATAATTACATATATTTCCTCCTATTGTACACCACTTTTGATGGAATGTCAGAATAAGAACTATGTCACAGTGTTGACTCAGACTAAAGAGTATGTGAAATAAACCATCCACATAAATAACTTCAGCCTTATTCAGCCTCCATAAACCATTTTAGTGCTTCAACTTCCTTTTATCATAATAAAACATCATTGCAAAACCTTAAAATACCATCAACCCTTTTCTAAACATTTTATTAATAATGCATCATTACCCATTATGTGGGAAGAACATCTGCTATGTAGATTCCATGTGTTGTTTCTCTTTTTAGATTTGAGGGATTCTTCTACAAGGTTGGATTTCATAATTTTCTTTTTTTCATTCCACGAGATATTGGATTGAGTGTAGGGAACTGATGGACTTTCAATTATCTCTTTCATATAAACATGTTCTCCATATTCATACTCTTCTATATAGAGTAGAAGAACTATTTAAAATAGCAACACCAACTGTTTGGTGAGTATTGACATGTATCTGAGCATTATTCAAATTTAACCTATCAAACATCAAACATCTTTCTATAATACATATCTTTATGGGTAATATTAGAATAGTGAAAATGATATCCATATAAACTATATCTTCTATAAGATATAAAATATGAAATTGGCATCCTTTGTTGAATTCCCAGATCTTTCCCATTGAAATTGCACCTTGATTCTTCATAATATGACATGGTATGTCCTAGATAGCCACATAACTGGCACTTTATGAGAGGAAATGTCTTCTCACTTCAATTTCTTCAAAATCCTTCTACCACTGGAAAATATTTTGACCGCCAACCATTTCTAGAATCTCGAGGATGAGCTTTGTTTCTCATTTTAGTTTTATTTAATGGTTGCTTTATCAGCACTTCTGGAGTCTTTTCATCATGATCAACTATCATCATGCCTTTAATCTGGGTAACATTATCTGTAATTGTTTATGTTTTGTCTCCACAACTGGTTCCATTATTACCCAATAATGCATGTCCTTGATCACTAAAAACCTTTTCAACTCCATGACACCAAAATTTGGATCTCTCTACTAGCTTGACATTTGAGAATAGTCCAAATTGTATTTTCTTTATTTTTTCTATTGAATTTGATTCATTTTTGAATCTACTCATATGATTAACAACGTCTTATTCGAGTCCCTCAATGGTTCTGTACTTCTATTCTAGTCTCTAGGTATGGTAATTTATGACCTTAGCATGTTCTTGGATTATAAGAATTAGTTCTACTACATCATCTATGATTTCTAGGATTGATGAATGAATTTTTAATAGTTTATACAGTCATTCAATTTTAGCATCAAGTTGATTAGTATATTATGACGATTCTTCAACAACTACATTCTACTTATAACAAATCATAAATTTATTCCCAAGATTTCCAAATGAATCCTTTTGTTCCAAATTTAGATAGGCATTAGTTGTCAACTAATTGTCTCTAACTATATCATTTGATGGTTCTAACATTTCAATGGTATCTATCATGGATTCACGGGTTCTAGTTATAAATTTTGCTTCTTCTTCTTCACAAAATTCATTAACCTCGTATTTCTCTTCACAAACAAAATCTTCATCTAAAATTTCATTTAATATTTGAATTATCCCTTTTGAAAAATATTTTTTGAGGCTTCTTGATATTTTCATCTTCTCTCTCTTTATCATCTAACTTTCTTAATCACTGAGATGAAATGTGTCCAACTCTACCAAAATGAAAACAAGTCGTAGTTAACATTCCTTTAAATTTCCCCTTTCACTTATTAAACTTCATGGAAATAAAGGAAATAATTTCTTTATATTCATCACATTCACCACTACTATCTCTAGAATGATTTAGTTTTTTCATGTCCTTGAATTAAATTTCATTGCTTACAGAAGTTTTATAATCATCTGATTTGACTCACATATCATTTTCCACCATATTTCTTAGTAGATCATATAGAGAATGTATGGAAAGATCACTTTCCTCAAGAGCTGAAACCTTCACATTGTAAATCGGTGGATGTCTTCTAAATGTTTTATTTACTATATCAATGTCATTGATTTCTTTTTCAAGACCTAGAATTTATCCAACAACGTCTGTAATTATATTGAATAAGGAATCTACATTCTCATCCGGATTCATCTTCATATTTTCAATCATATTGAGCATGACTTAATGTTTTACCTCCTTTACTTTTTTTATCCTCTAAATATATTTTCATGATTATCCAAAATTGACATGGAAGATGTGAAACTCATTACATTTAGATATATCTGATCATAAAGAGCTATAGGGAGATCATTTTTTTCTTTAGAACATGCATCTTGTAATTTCCTATATGTATCTATCATTCACATCCTGGATGGATTAGTAATTTGTATTCCCTGTGCAGCGGAGAAAATCTTGTCCCTAATATTTTTTTTAGATGATATCTCATTATTATTTTTCAAATATGAATGTTACATCCACTAACGTGGGATACTCCCCTAACATTGAATATATTATCTGTGACAGTAAAGGAAAGATTTTACACTAGAAACCTTTACCATAAGATACCACTTGATGGACCCCGTAATACCATAAGAGGGGATGGGTGAATTTTTGTGTCCACTTCTTCTTCTAAACTAATGTATCTTGTTTCAAACATGGTAAAGACATATTAAAAATTCCATACAAATCAATGAAATGAGAAGAAAAATCAAATTTACATGGATTATCACAAAGGGATGCGTGCAAGGAGAATACACCAAAAATGTTTTTATCATAACAAAGACAAAAAATCGTTACTAGTTGTGAATTACAATGGTTTTCTCATATACACTCTAATTTAGTCTCACGGCATTTAATTGAAATTAGGGATAAATAAATATGTCCCTTGGAACACTTCCTATAACTCCACCTAGTACACTTCTTTATGATAATCCAAAATCAATTCATCAACTTTAAGGTCACTTCAAGGATTAGGGAATAAATTATTCATCCCTAACACAACATGAGACACTACATGCATCATAGACTTGTGTTTATGCTCACTAAAACCCATGTAAACGTTAATATGATTTTCAAAATTTCTCATTCCTATTAAACCTAATATTAAAAAAATCCTTTATAAAGCTCCATCACAAAATCATTCATAAAGCTCACGCCTTCACAGATCTCATCCCTTCACAGAGCTCAACCCTTTGTAGAGCTCAACCCTTTTCATATCTCAACAATTTGTAGAGCTAATGTCTTATAAGAGATCAAGAACTCAAAGATCTCAAGAATTCATAGTGATCAAGCACCTTTATGGAACACATTGTTGTCATGAAAGAAAACTACCTTCGCAGAACTCCTTACATCGTGATGCTCTCTATGCCCACAAAGAACATCCTGTAATTGCGAAGAACCCATTACTTCAAATCATTTACATCAGTGAAGCCTAAATTGGTATTTTCACATATCTCAAACTTGTAATGACTCCCTATTTTCTGAACCCGTTTCTTCTAGAAATCACAGCAATTCTAGATTTTCTCTCAAAAGATCATATGAATTAAAGAGGGTGGCCATTTATTTATTGGCGTGGTCCATCACAGATCTCCTCTTATTCCATTGTGATTTCTAGATTGGTCATCAATTTCTTCATGATGCATCTCCCTTCTAATGTATACATGGAAATTATCTGTTCACAATGCTTGTCATAACCGTAGAGCTCTCCATCAAATCTGTTTGTGCCACACAAGTCCTCACTCAGAAATCCTTTTTTCAAACCTTCATGCCACCGCAATGCTCATGTTCTCATAATCACAAATAATATAGTCACAATATTTGTGTATTTTCAAAACACACATTATAAATACAATCTCTACAAAACTCATTCCTTTTTCATATTTTCTTAAGGATATCAAGAAAACCCCCTTTTGCAATTATTTATATTCTCCATATTTTGGACACTAAAATTTTGAAAAACACTAGGATACGACACCACCTTCAATAATTCCTTCAGCTTCAAATGAATGATTGTCTTCAAAAAATTATCCATGATTAACTACCTGAGGATTGACAAAAAAACAAAGCATGCTCCATTTTAAGAAAAAACATTCTTAAATAAAACATTTCAAATGTTGTTTGTATCAACACATTAATTTCATAGAATTTCCATACAAACCATTATTTCACTAAAGCATTCATATGGATACTTATAAAGACCTATATGACATGAAGTGAAGAAGTACAATGTATTGAAATGATGTTAGAGATAGAAATTTATTGGGACCTGACCAAGATGGGGAAATGGAATATAAGGATAAACTCAATCAAAAACACATAAGGTATACTTCGAGTTGACACATAAGTGATACTGTAAATATTCAAAAATATCTTACGTTTGAAGTTGGGGACATGGTATTACTAAATATATATATTTAGAAGATGGTAATGTGATTTGGAATGAAGGTAAATGTAATACCTATGTAAATTGTTCCTTTATGAATTTATGAACACATTATGATGGTAGATTGTCGATTGTATCTTCCACCTAATCTCTCTAAGGTTCATGATATGTTCTATATATCTCTAATGAGGAAGAATGTAGTAGATCCTTTATCTTTGCTAAAATAAAATGGTTTTTCAATTATAGAATGTTATTTATTTTGAGGTAAACTAGGGTAGATTCCGAATTAATGAGAGAAACTGATATGAAATAGTACTAATCACCTGGTAAATGTTTTTTGGCGAAACCACCAATTTAAAGATGATATAAATGAACTCGAGCATATTATGAGGCAGAAGTATCACCTGTAGTTTTTAAAAGAGTGATGTAATATTATGTTGTAAATTATCTTTAAGGGGTATATAATTTTACACCCCATGATATTAATATATATATATATAATTGTAAAAATATAAATCTACTTTGGTTGCTTCTTTTACACACAAATACAGGTTTAATTAAACAAAGATATACTTTTAAAATATTATTATTTAAGGTTATCACAAAGCCATTAGATTGGTGGTAATTAATACTACTAATAAAATTAGGATACGTGTTTTGTTAAAAACTTTTATAATTAATTCATTGGAAATCAATTCATTTGAATTATTATTAATAATATTTATAAAATAAAAAATTTGTATTTCTAAAAAACTATATTTTTGTATTAAATGTAATTTCATGTTAATAAAATATATTAATAACTATTTTTGAATTATTTTAATGGAATTTATATATTATATATTCTTTAAAATGTTTCTAACATTAATATAATATATTTATTATTCAATAGATAATAATTAATCTTTTTTAAATCTTAAAAACTCCTTTTTTTCATTGAGAATTTTTCATCAAATTTTATGTACTTCTTTTTAAAAAAAATACTACCACGTATAGGTATTTAATTTTAGAAAATTTATTCCATAAATTTAATCAGTATTTTTATATTTTCTAAATATTCCCATTTTTATGTTTCTTTTCACTATGATTTCTAATTGCGGTAAAATTATCATTATTATAAATAGTAAATCTGATTTCTCTAGGATAAAACTAATTAATAATCCTATCCTTTTTCATAATAATTATTAATGGATGATTTTAATTCAACACTTATCACCTTAAGCTTAAAATATATTTTGTATGGACAAATTATAATGAAAATGACTAAAATAATGTTTAATGATAATAAAATTACAATCTACCACTCTCTTTGTTTTAAATATTTCATATGAATTTATAGAGGAAAAACAACAAGTTATTAATGATAATTCATTTTCATATTGAGAATAATGAAATTATTTTCATTTTATAAATTTATTTATAATTTTTATTAAATATATATTTCCATTAATTTATTATACAATGCAAATGAAATATTCATTCAAACTATATAAATTTTAAATAAATTAATTTAAAAACTATTAAAAGTAAAATAATTTTATTGATTTATAGTATTATAAAAATTTTGTATACAAATATATCATACTAGTGATCTTTAGGAGGATTATATTTTAATTCCAACTTCTTGTTTTTATATTTTAATTCTAATTAAGTAAATAATTTCAAAAATTACATTAATGATAGTTTATCAAAATATTATCTTATTAAAATCTATAAAATTTATTAAAACGCAAAAATAAAACAATAAATAAAATATTCGGATTAAGAATTAATCATTTTCCCATTTATGAATATATTGTTACACTACATGTAAAATTATAACCCTTTATGAGTGAATTTTTTACTGAGGTATGGTTAAAATGGGTTAACAAAGTGATTAAGACAAAGGGAAGGGTTTTAAACACACATTGAACCATTAATTTTATTTATGATATTAAAACCAATACATATCATAGATTTGAATATAATACCATTTAGAATCATTTTTCATTAGAATATTTTAATTTTGATTTAATCATTTATGCATTTCCAATTGTGTCATCTCCCACCCTTATAAAAGGGCTCCCCTCTTTTCACTTCTTCGTAAAAAAAGGATAATTATAAATTGATTATTACCTTCCCATAAATCAATAATAAACTTCATCATCCTCATAATAGTGGTTATAATATTCCTAAAATACTAAACCTAGGATCCTTAAAAGGAGACCTAATGGATTTATTTCAAAGAAGTGGTAGTAGCCTTAATGAATCACATCCATTTACATCCACTAAATATGTGGTATTTATCATAAAATTACAAATACTTAATCATTAATATTATGAAATTTTATTTCATTGTTGGATGAACCATTATTCCCCAACCTTACCATCAGTTGGAATGTGAATGTGCCACTTGTGTGTTTGTATGACATAAGATTTCTACATAGAGATACTCTTATTTTTCCACTATAATATTTCAAGGAAGGTTATTATGATGGGTTTAATTTTTATATTTGATAAATATGAGATATTTGTACTTCTATAATGATAATATCATATCAACTTTCTTATCTTCTAAGTAGTTGGAATGCGATAATTTCACTTGTTTGTACGCAAGGACTAACATCTTCGAAAAGCGATGTGATTCATTTTTTATTTCCATATTACATGGATGGAGAGAAGTATAAATTTGATGAATATATAAGATAAAAATATAATTTAATAATTATTATTGAAAGTGGGATTATTATTTCCTTTTGTTTTTTCCACCTATTGAAATGGGAAGACTATCTTTATAAATTCTTATGATTTACTATATCCTTGAATGATGTAATTAATTTTTTTATGTATACATATTCAGATAACTATAATTATATAAATATTTAATACATATTGTAATTATATAGTTATTAAAGTTTTGGGGTGGATGGAACCATGATGATTATACAAGGATCAGATATACCGAAAAACATCCCATGAAAAATTAGAATAGTTAAAAACTAGATATATTGATTTTATTAAGAAATTATTGATACAGGGGTTTTTTAAATGTTATAAATAGATGAATATTAATTTTAGAATAATTTAAATTATTTTAATATAAAATTATAATAAATTTTAATTTATTATATAGGGGCTTGTAGTTTCTTCGAACAAGAGGTGCTCATATTAAGGGTTTATCATATCAAATTATCTTCTTTGGTAGATATGTTATGTATTGTAGTTATATTATTTTATGAGTTATTTATGCTCCCATCTGACATGTTATATCATGATATCCATATTCTCTTGATATTTAATTTTTATTTGATATTATTCTTTAATAGGTATTGTGACTCAAGTGTTACCTAAGCGGTAGATTGTTTATGTTAAAATGAAATTTTTGATCGAGATTGTTTAAGATAATATTTTGGATGATGAAATATAATGATATCCTACTCATTAAATTAAATTATATTCTTATACATGAGTTATTTATTTAGAATACCTATTTTACATAAAATAACTTCACATTATGTAATAAGTTTTTTAAAAAAATATTGAAAACCTATTGTGTTTCTCTATTAGAATGAAAAATACATTTTATATCAAGTCCATGTTTTCTAAAAAACAATTGATGAACGTTTTAATTAATATATAATTATTTATTAATATTATTATTAACAATTTTATACTTTTAAAAAATGGTATTAGTGGAATATTATTTTCGTTTTCTGAGAAAAAACTTTTTCAGTATTTACAGAGATAGGAATGTATTATTTTTTTAATTATATAATATGATTGAAATTTCCCATTGTCATGGAAAATCAATACTATAAATAACCCATTATAAGCTTCCCTGTATTTTTTCAAAGAATTTTATTTTGATAACAATTTTTAAAATTATATATTTATAAAAATTATTTTGAAATGGTAAAAAAGACTTTCATCGATAATTTTTTAATGATCTTGTAGTGTTTTATTAATTAATTTTAGAAAAAACCCTTGATTTCAATCATGATTTACTGGGTATTGTTTCCAACGTTATTGTACTTATTCTTCCTCATTATGGTTAATGTTAATGATAAAAATATTTTTATGAAATTCATTTTTTCCATGGGTTATACTATGATGAAATTTTTATGTTTTTTTTCTTTTCAACATATTATGATATTGTTAAATATCGATGAAATAAATTTATTTTCATGGGTTAAAATTTGATGATTGTTTTGTAATCATGTGTCACACATATACTACATATTTTGTATATTGTGGGTGGTTTCTGAATAATATATCCTTCCACTTAATTAGTTTAATATATATATCATTAGATAAAATGGACATGAATGGGGATTTGACTTAGTTCAGTAAGGGACTCAATCCACTATCATAGTCTTTGAAATGAACCTTGACTACTACGATTCTTTGGTTAGTGTACCAAATCCCCTATGATAGTCTTTAGAGTGAACCATAACTACTATAGTGGTTTCGGGAGTTAACCATGTCCACTTTGATTTACATGTAAATGCACCTCCACTACTAAAAATGATTTTCTATGATTATTTGAATGCCAAAAATTTATTTAATAATCCAATTTTATGATCTCTTGGATCATGTTCTTTAATTACTTAGTGATTCACATCTTCTAAACGTTCGAGACTTTTTCTATAAATTGGGATTGTTATATATGATATACAATGTATGGTTTTTCAAATTTCATTCTTCGATTCTAATAAAAATTTACTCATGTTATGTTTACATATTCATTTTTTTCCTTTACTGAACATATGATCTCACAGATTATTATATTTCCTTTCACTATGTTTTTAAAAAAGAAATTATGTATGATATGAATAAGTACTGTTATAGTTATAAAGAACTTCTCGGAAATGTTGTAGTTCACTTGTGAACTAGTTTTTTATATATACATGTATCCAATTATACTTGACCTATACAATTATCTAATGGATTATAATGTCATTTAATGAACATTCATCTATAAATATTTGATATCAATATATGAAAAGTATGGGTCACTATAAAAAATTAATGCTCAATGAAATATATGAATTCAATCATTTTAGGAAAGATAAAATGATGCATTTTTTTATTAAAATATTCATAATGTTAAGATAATATTTATGTCGAAGAGATCATAAGATAATACAGTTAAATTTAAATAGAATAAATCTATGTGTATTCAAGTGTTTTATTTATATTGTGTTTTTATTAAATTTATTCTATATTGATGTATTACTAATTCAATATAATCATTATGTAATCAATATCAATATGAAAAATTTAAATGAATACATATATATGATAGATTTTGATGGACTAACCATTATTATTGGGATAAATATATTTCAAGATATATTATAGAGGCAAAATGGACTATGATAAAATAAATATCTTAATAAGGTACTCATAAATTAAAATTTGTAAAAATATAATCCTATATTATTACTTGTGTCACATGATTTATATGTTTCAAAAAATGTGTGCATATATATTTAAAGAGATGAATAGAATGAGTATGATTATTTATAATTTAGTTATAAAATTATTTATTTATTCAATGATATATACTAGGGTAAATTATTTATAATCCATTCTATTTATGGGATGATATAATTAAAATTTAGTAAATACAATTTTTTTAATATTCAAAACAATCATAAATTAATTTATACAAGTAATGTATATGATCCAATATTATGGAGGATACAGGGGAATATGGGTAATTGAATATATAGTTGATTGTTTGTTGATTAATAATGATTAACTAAAAAATATTCCAGTATATATATTTTATAGAAATAGTTGTTACATGATTTGGATAAAAATGAATAATCTCTTTGACCATAAAATTAAAGTTGAATAACAGAATATGTGAACATTTAATATAACTAAAGATTCAGTTTTGATATATATATATATACATATATATAAGGAAATGTAATGATACCAAACAATATTGAACATATCATATTATGTTATTATAAAACAATAGTAGTGTCAGTTTCCAAGGATATCAGGTCAGGATGAGGAATAAATCATGCACATTTATCATTTCTTCTATTAAATTTTTTTTCTAAAATAACTAAAGATGTACTAAGTGGTTTAGACACATAGGAATATTTTTATAAATGATATTTAATATATAAATATATATTATTGAATTTAATAACATTGATATAATATTGATAGTATTTATTAATTATATTTATTATATGTTGGAGTGTTTTGATCATGAGGTCCCCACAGCTAACCAAATCATGTATTCATTTACTATGTCATGTATATTGTTTTTTTATATAAATGAATTTCTGTGGATATTTTTTAATTTTTTTTATATTATATATGGGTATATTTAATTTGATTAATAATTTTAGGATAATGTTATTGTGGTTTTAAATCCTAATATGAACTTGTAAATACAATGATAACAACAATTTTGTTTTTCATGCTGTTAAGATACATAAATATTACTAGATTTGGATTATTTTGAATTTTTTTTTCTAAAATTATAATTAGTAAGACCGCTACTTTTTTACTTCACACATGGTGAACTCAAATAAATGATATATTTGGATTTCATTACAATGAAGAACACTACGTTTGTTAGGTTTTTTCAATGTTCCAATTTTGAACTTGTGTGTTGGTATCATTACATGATATCATTATTATGGTATATTATAAATAATGTAATTATATAAATGATAATAAATCAGCAATTTTTTTATCATAAGGTGGATGGAATCAGCCATCCCATTAATAGTTTCACTTTTATTTAATGATTAATACACGATTTATCACTTCTGAGTATGGGTGGCAGATATCACTAAAATTTTGATGTGGTGTATTTTCCATGATTAAATCAATAACCATTTGAGTGGTATTAATTTATATGTATTAAATTAAAATATATAATAAATAAAACAAGAATTTATTGTGACATAATGTATTCATGTTTCTTTATGAAATAATTTTTTGGAAAGTTGATTATATTTTATAGTGTATTTTCATCAAAATATTTATGGTATCTATATATTATACTTTTATCTTTTGGGTACATGATGTTATTATAGATACCACTCTTATTAAGTGTGAAAAATAACATCTCTCATGATATTTTACCACACGTTCATAGAAAAATTATATCTAAAGAACTAGAAATTCTAATGATTTTGGGTTTATAATGACGTGATATGAATGTACAAGGGTTGGTCAATGTTGAAGTATGATTGATCAGAAATGAATAAATAGAAAAAATAAAACCATTTTAAATTATTCATGATTAGTATAATATGAATTCATTATTTTTCCCATGTTAATTTTAATTAATTCGTGTTTAATTAAGTGAAAATAGGATACATATTTTTTGGAGAAAATTTATTTGTTCAGAAATTTTTAAATATTCTATGGGAGAAATTTTTTTATTATATTTTATATTATTATATGACTTGATTGGGTCATAAAATTTTGAGATGTAATATTGATAACAAATATGACTTGATAAATAGGCCTTAATATAAATTTTGTGTTAACTTTTAAATAAATTATTATTAACGACATACGTTATTTTTTAAAATTTAATCAATTTATTTAAATTTATTTATGTGAAAATTTTTATTATAAATCATTATTTAGGATGTTTTATTCCATTCCCTCTACCATATTTTTTTGAAACATTATATAATTGATAAAAACTATGGATCAAAGAATCCTTATTAAACTGTGTTTTTGGGATTTGGTGATCATATAATTATAGTAGAACACTTTGATCAACTATTCGACAAAATAATTATTTCATAAAGACTCAATGTTGATTTCAAAACCTATGTAAAATACCTAATGGATTCAATCAATGGATTATTTAATATAAAATTAATGTAAAATTATTAGATAATATATTATTAATGAATAATGATCAAGGTAAATTTTTTTACTTTTATAATTTCATTATTTCATTTTAGTGAGTTATATTATTAAATCAAATCATTGTTATTAATTATGATGTGTCAAAAGAAATATTTATTTTTAAAACATTTAAAATATTGATACTAAATTCTTTTATTGAACTCATGTTCCTTCAATATCAAATATGTGATACATGTGCGTGAATAAAATATTTCAAAATCATTTTCTATTAAAAATAAAATATAATAATCACTATAGATTAATTTTTACATTTTTGTGGAATAGTAATTATTTTATTCAATTATTGGTTTTCAAGATAACATATTTATGGTGACATTGAAACAACTACATCAATATAGTCTTATTTGAAGTTAATTTTTTATAGTCTCACAAATAATTTACTTTGTAAAATTAAATGATATATTTTAGGTAATTATTAAATTTGATTTATAAAATTATATTATAGATACTATATATTTAAATGTAAATTAGAAATTAAAAATTGAATATAAATTTAATTTTTCTCATAAAATATCCCTTCAATGTGAAAAAAAACAATTCTGCTCGAACAAAAACACCCATACTATGGAATATGATGTTTCACAACACCTGAGTGAACTACCTAAAGCGATATATTATGTATTCAAAATATTATATTTTATTATTGGAAATCATTTTTATTATTTTCCCTTCTAAAAATAATTTTGGAGAAATTGTTTATGTTTTGCATCGACTGATATAAATGAATATCATGGTTTTTAGAGTATTGTTGTACACTATTTATTGAAGAACCCATTTCGATACATCATTACCCTCTATTACTTTAAGATTTATATAATATTTATTTTATTTTCATTAAGATATGAAACTTTTATCAAATTATAAAAAATAAAATCATAATTTGAAATATACTATTAAATTTCTTAGTTTCATGGATAATAAATCTAATAATAACACAACAAGTGAAATGGACAGATTAAATCTAATAGTTTTTTATCAAAAACATATATTATGATAGAATAATTGTGTAAAAATTTATTTAAAATATTTTATAATTTTAAAATATAAATTAGTATTTTTATTTTATAATAATTGTTTTCCTCTAAAAAACATAAAGAATAACTCGCATTAGCCTCACTACATAATTGTTTTACTTTTTTAAATTCAAAATACCTTCATGTGTGGTTTTGAGGGAATTAATACATTGGAAAATATATATAGAGATCGTATCAACAATAAAATGGTATTATTTAAATCAATAAAATCGACTATAAAATTAACCATTTCAAACATTGAGCCACACTCAACAATTTATTTATTATATGTTTTATCATAATTTATAGGTCAATATTTTTATGCTTAGTAATAAATCTTATCTATAATAATTTTTTAATTGGTAATATTTAAATATTAATCATTTTTATATGGGAAATAATAAAAAACTTCTTTTTATTCATTTTATATGATTTATATATTAAATGAACAATATCAATTAATTCAATTACAAATGTATTAGAATAATTTGTTTAGTTTTTAATTAATAAAAATTATTTAAAATGATATTTTAAACCATGAATGTTAGCATAAAAATAATAAATCGTTTATTAATATTATAATATCATATAAGATATTAATTTTATTTTCCCTTATAAAAACATATCATTGAAGTATTAGATGTTGATTTTGATAAATCATGAATGCTTAATGATTAATCGTGAATATTTTATTACATATCATTTAATGAAATATAATTATTTATTTCATATATATATATATATATAATTATTTTCAATGGAATAAATATAATTATTTATATATGTGTGGTTATAGTATGTGTAATGTGACCATACCTAACATGCCCCCACATGGCCTAAAAAATAAGATATTTATTCAATCCCAATTACTCCTCCAAAAAGATAATATTCTGTAAATTACACATTATTGTGCTACACTACATAGGAGTGAATATCTTTAAGAAACGTTCACCAAATATACATCATCAAAAAATAAAATTAACAAGAACCATCAATAACATAAAAATTAACAAATTTTAGAATTTTTGTAAGAATAAGAAATCATGTATATGAAAAGTTTCACCTAAGTAAAATCTAAATTGAAGTGAATTCATATTAAAATATATGCAATCTTGTTGAAACCAATAGAATGGAAAATTCCTCCAATATGTAATGTGTCTTAGTATTAACTGTACCATCATTCATTTTTAGTATGTACTCATATGTTCTACATGTCACTAGCTGTATAATCCACACATAAACTATGGTCACCTTTGATAGGTGCATTCTACACCTACAAAGAACATATACAACTGAAATTCCATTATAGGGTAGATTAAAATTTTAAAAAAATTGGTTTCCTAAAATATAAAAATAGTATATAATTATAAATCTAACTCCAAACATGTATATATGTAAAACCAAGTCTGAAATAATTTTTATGAGATTAGATAATCCAAGGTAATATATAATCACAATCTTCACATGTCATCTTCATGAAGATTATATGTTGAGTGAAACATGATCAACCTAAGGTATTACCAAATATATAATACTCATTTATTATATCTAACACTACCATGAGTTGGACTATTTGATCTATATTTTTATATACTGAAATTTTACAAGTCAAAAAAATGTTGTTAAGGGCTTACAAGAACCATATGTTTATAATGGGGGACCATTTCTCCACCCATGGGGATGTAATTATAATATATAATTAATATAGAATATTGTTCCTATATATGATTAAGAGTACAAGAACTCTATTTATTGTAAGGGGTATGAAATTATATCATAAAAATATAACTGTATGAGTATCTAATCCCAAATTCTACATTGACTGACTCAGGAAAATTCTTTCATCACCACCATAGAACCCAAAATGAAAAAATATAAAAGACATTGTTTTTGGAAATTAATGATAAGGGGGATGAAATTAATGTTTTTATGGGAAACTTTATCAAAATGTTTAATGGGGTTACATAATTCATATTTCATAGTGAGAAGATATAATAATCAAAAAATGAAAAATATATGACAAATAAATTATATTCACATATATTTTTCTTATAGAGGGGAAACTGGGATAGTATCACTTCCTCCCAGTTAGGTCATTTACCACATACATTATATTTATTCCAATACTAATTTACCAAAATACATTACCGTTTGTCAGTGTGTAATGTAGTTACATTAATTCATGTATTTTTTCTATTATAGTGAGAGATTCAAACTATAAATATAGTGCAACATATAATTTCCAGGTCATGTAAAATTTCAAACCACATTTCATGCTTCTATTAGGAATTCATATATAGTGAATAAAATATATATACAATGTGTAATTTATGATTTTTAATAAATCACTAGTTCTAGAGACATTTTGAGAAAAATATGTACAATGGGATTAAATTTTTATTCTATGAAACCATAAGAAATATTTCATTTTTTACATCATATTGTTTTGAAAAAAAACTCACCCATGTGGAATGGAAGATCCCCCACTCAATTACAACATTGTAACTTGATATCTTCATCAATATTCTTCTCACAATTGATCACTGAATTCTCACTCCAAAATCCATAATGTCAAATCCAAAATGAAATTCATCACCACCACTATTATAATACATTTACTTCCATCATTCATCTCCCTACCCACTTAATGTTTTTCTTCAACAACTATAGTAAACATGACTCCAGTAACTTAGATCTGGTGTCATAAAATAATACATTTTCATAATATATAGGAAATTTCATCCATGATGGTCGAATAGTTTAATATTCTTGGAAAACTATATAAATATATGATTACCTTGTTAAATTAAAAAAATGGGCATTTTTTAAAGAATAAAATTATTCCCTCTATAATATACTTTATTTTAATTCATAATATACTTAATAGATTAATGGGAATTAAAAAAAATGGTGAGCTCAAATACTCAACTACAGTTAAGTATAGTGGAAGCTATCATGTATCAATTAGCATAATCATAGTAATGTAAATTACTAAACACACATTAAATTGAGATAGTTTAACTACTATATTCCTAATGTAAAGTTAAATAACATAAAACACATTTTATTTAGCCAATAATATGAATATCATATCCGGATAAGTCATAAAAAATATGGAATTTAAAATAACTAAGAACACATTTCATATAAAAATGATACAAAGAATGAAATGTATCAACTGATTATATATTTGAAAAAATTTCATGGTCAATAATAATTGAAATTTTTTTATGAAAATGGTTCACTATGATATGTCATTATCTCTTACATCATGATACTTTTATGGATAAGACCCTTCTTTAACTATTTATAATTGATGTACATTTATACACCAAAACCCCATTTTTACAATTATATCTAAGTGATTTATCTCATAACACTACATTTGAGTTAATGAGTTATCTATAATCGGTCCCCTATCATATTTATATGTCCAAATAATTCATTATAAAGTTAATAATTTATTTAATTCATGAACAATATTTATTATCAAAAACAATTCGTATTGATTTGGGAATATAAATTTACAATTATTTATCCATTAACTCATATAAATTTTTAAATAAATTAAATGAACAAATTATATAGGTTTTATTTAAAAACCATATCCATGATTAGTATTTTGGATATTAAGGAGAAATTTAATTTTTAATGATCACATGAATGTAAATAATTCAAGGGAATGTTAATCACTACAAAAAATGAATAAATGAAGTGAATGCCACTATCCTTGTTCAAAATAATCATAAACCATCAATAAAAATAATAATTATGGAATATATAGAACATATATCTATTATAATATATGTAAAATATATTTTTTATCATTGATCAATACAATTACCATAATAAAATTAAAAAACATTCATCATGAAAATATCCTTCTCATTTTTAAAATTACCTGTTAAAAAAAAGTTTACATGACATTTGGAAAATACATTCTTATAGAAATAACCTTTAAAACAAATAATGGAAGCCACAATACATTTATTGGTCATGTTGGTGTAACAATAAATACATGTCATATTAGTTAAAAATATATTCTTCCCTTATTTTCAATCAATTACAAATGAGCCTTGATTTGAAAATGACACGAAGAATCCATTAAAATTTTTAAAAAAGAAAATTTGTAAAAAATTATTTATTTAAGAATTTTTATATGTATAAAATCATTATTAAAAGATATTTAGAAAACATATATTTTCATGAAAATGTTATTTTGGATGAAGAGAGAAATGATGTTGGATTTCAATAAAAATAAGTGTTCAATCATTTAATTTCCCAAGAGTACAATATGGTAATATAACATTTAAAATTATTTAATAAACATATGTGAATGAAATTAAAAAAATACCCCATGGTCATCTAATTTCCTTCAACGGAAATTCAATTATAAGTAATATTAAATAATATGCAATTGTAAAATCAACCCCTATGATGATCATAATATTGTACTAAGAATTAATTAACGGAAAGATTATGTGTTTCAAATAAAAAACCATATAAAAAGTGGAAATATAAAATAATATATTGGTAATTATTTACAGACATTAACTTTTAATTTTAGACAATAGAGTTTTAATATAACCCTATATAGATAAATTTAGTTGTAAAATTATTAACCACTTGGTAACTTTGAATTCAAAGTCCCCTAGGATTAAAAAATTAAATTTTAATCATAAAAATAAATATATTATTACAAAATAATGATATTTATAGGAAAAGTAATATTATATATACCCTATAAAATATGTTACCAACATAACATAAAATATATGTCACAATGAAGAAAAATTGACACTATGTACCTAACCTAACACATCATTTTGGATGAACATTATATAATCTACCTATAATGGGTTTATGCATTATATTAATTTATAGTACAACCATATTCATATTTATAATATCATATAAGGTTTTATTATAACATTTTACCACAAATTTTTTATTAATATATCATTGTTTTATTCTTTTGGGTGGGAATTGCCTTGTTTTCTCATCTGTGTTTTTTCATGATTGTTATGGTTCTTAATTGTAGGATATAGATCCGTCTTATCCCAATTTATTTTCAGGTTTTAAATATAATATTAAATCATTATAAAATTAAATTAGAATAATTCTTGATTTTTGGACATGTAATATGAACCTCATAGCTTCGTGGAGATGGTAGAACATATACACACATGAGTGATGATATCGTTCCATTAATGAGAGAAATGATCAGTAAGTGGGTTATATATTAATCATTTAGAATCAATATAATTTCATATATATCAATATATATATATATATATTATATTTTCCCTTATGACATTCCATTTACTCTGTATGTGAATAATGAATCACATTACTTCACAAGTCAATTCTCTATTGTACACACGAGTGATGTTATATTATTTTAAAATAAATGAAAAGTAAGAAGTTAAATATTATATTACATATCAATAATTATAATAACAACATATATATAATAATTCATTTAAATACATCATTATATATATCATAGGAATGTAATATGGAAGAAGAATTACATTAGTTCATGAGTTATAATCCGCCAAACACATGATAAATTGTTTCATTTCCCATCTGATGGATGTTGAGATTATTGGTCAGAGTAGGAAACTCAATAGGGGGTGAATTGTGTTCCTATCATAATTTATATTAAAACCATAGTTAAAAATTTCCCTAATTTAAAATATAATCATCCTCGTTAACCAAATTTGTAGATTTATATGAGTTTTGAATGGTCAATTCATTTCTCAAAATATTGATTAATTATAAGATACAATAATATTAAAGATTTATATATATTTTTTATTTAATTTATTAAATAAAAAATAGGTATAACCACTATCAAATATTTACTATAAAATTAATATTTATTTTTCTAAAATATGTGAGAAAAAAGTAAAAAGTGCATGTGGCAAAGACAGTGGAAAAAAAATAAAGAGGTTCAGTATCAAGAAGATACTTAGTTCTCTTCACTAGGTGATCACCTGCCATGAAGAAGTTACTATTAATAAACATGATTCGCACCCCAAATCGGGGATCACAACAGCACAAAGGGATGTTCAAGTCAACTATTCCTCTTTCACTGTTATTCATGGGAGACAAAATACCACTAGGCCACACAAGGACCTCTTCTACAGTTATATCTGTGTGAAAATAGTGAAAGTGAGAGAGTGTGTGAATATATATTTTTTATTCTAGCTTACCTCAGGTGATAGTATGTGTTTTTGATACAGACAAACACACTTCTTAAAAAGTAGTAAGAATATTCACAATAGAGAATACATAATGAGAAAATGTTAAAAATGCATTATTTGATGCTATTGATGCTTTTGGACTTATTAGGTGTAGAATATGTGAATCTTGATTCCACTTATGAAAACAAACACCTATAAAAAGTGTTGTTGATTCCTTGTGTTCTGGTTTAGAGTGAGGTGACATTCTATTCTTAGGTGGTCTTCACTAGTATTTTTTATTGTAAGGATATTGTAATTTTTGGTTCATAGCAAATACTTCATTGTTCATAGCTAGCAGGAATTAGTGTTCTTCTATTATATTCTTTTCTCAACCTTTTATGTCCACTCTATATGTTTGTTGAACATTTTTCTCAGTAGAAGACTTTATATATTATATAGCTTGAAATTACGAATGATCCTCAACATGAGTCCTTCCTCGTACTTCATACTAGTCTCTAAAAATGTCTACAAAAAAAAGAAATGTCAATAATATAATAGATAGTAATATCTTTCTTAAATATGACTGTTAAAATTAATTTATAATTAATGAGTAAAATAAATTTTCTATTTTTTTATCACTAGTTCATTCTGTTGGCATGTCCATCTATCGGTAGGTTCTTAGGTCAGTAGGTCCTTTTTTCAGTAGGAACGTATTTCGGTAGGTCCTTATATTGGTATGTCCTTCTATAGGTAAATCAAACACATATTAGTGACTCCACCTATTAGTAGGCTGATGTTTTAGGGATTCATTTGTTGTCGGTGAGTTATTGTTGTCAGTGAGTTATTTTGTTAGCAGCTCGTACAACTATGAGTGAGTTTCCCTGTTGGTAGCTCATACATATATTGGTGAGTTTTTCTGTAAGTAGTTCATATTTCTATCAGTGAGTTTCTCTATTGGCAGCTCATACATATATCGATGAGTTGTTTGGTTTATTTTTCTATATTATATTATAAACAACAATAGAATATGTTAAAAATATAATTGAACACAGATAATAATAATTAACCATGATATAAAAAACATAAGATATGATTAAACATGATTTGGTAGGATTTATGACAATTAAAACTATATGGGGACAACAATATACATATTTTTATAACAACTCAGGGAATTATAAAGCATAATCTGTTTATCCATAATTATAAAAGTAGTAATTATACTTATTATCCCTAATTACAGGTTTCATTAAAAAATGAAATATAATGAACTCCATTTCATATTTCCATATTAACCAAATAAATAATAATTCATAATTAATTCTCCCTCTTTTGGTATTATAAAAAATCTTACATTTAATTAATGACTAAAGACTAAATAAAATTATAAATAATCAAATCACAATGAAAGGAATGAAGAGATAGTGAATTTCTTAATCATAAGAAATTATCATAGATAAGATCATAAAAATTTACAACAATTCAGCCCTGTCAAAAATGTTATCAAAACTATTTATTCATAAAACCAAGGTCCAAAACTTTTATTCCCTTATAAGAATTTATAGGGGTAGGAGAAGTAGAGGTGGAAGTAGTTTATATAGGTCCAGAGTTAATTTTGAGAGGAGGAATGGGAATTCCATCAATCACTGAATGTGTAAGCTTGGTCTAGAAGATGTAAGAGGGATAATAAGATCCCTAAAAATGATAGTATGTAACTTTTTGAATGATAGAGAAGGAGATAGTTCCCAAGAGGGAAATGAGATAGTAGTAGATGCAACAGATTGGAGATGTAGTCTGAGTGGTGAGGCAGCAAGCACAACAACAATTTTATTCTAGACATGTATATATGGCATGATGAAGTGCACTGTGTTGCATTTGTTGTCAATGAGGTATGTTGTTGTCATGGAATGAATGGATGGATGTCAAGGAGTTTCAATATGTGAATGACAAGGGATGTGATGGTGTTGGTGATGAATGGAGGATGGCCATTGTGTTAAGATGAATGTCACATAGGAGATTCACTAAGTGGCATAAGTGTTTATGGTTGAAACATTCATCCATGTTTAAAATCTGACGATTGTTGAGCTGCTCTTTAAGTTCAAAGAACTTGTATCCTGATGATACAAAGTCACAACATGATTAAAAGACCATGCATTGTAGTGACAATGCATGAGGAGTTGAAGAAGATCCATCCACAAGTCCTAAGTGGATGAAGTGAGCTGAAGAAGTCCATGCACTAACACTTAGTGCCTGTGAATGTGAAGAAGATCCAATTGATCTCTGATTTGATCAATGAAGCACTTTGAAGAATTTAAGTGATTCAGGAGTTCGGTTGAAGAAGAATAACCTTCAAGAATTCACTCATAAGTAATGAGTATATGTTGAGGAGATTTGAGGAATTCTAATGAAGAAGAGAAGGGAAAAAATGAAGAGGAAGAAGTGGCATTTGGCTTATACTCATAGGAGAACTTTGTCTTTGACAAAGTCCTTATTCATGCCTTAGCCAAAAATATGGCCACCAAGGAGGCCAGCCGAGGGATCAGCCAAGGCACATATGGGCCTAAGGCGCCACGCCCATGGGGAACCCTCAAAGGCAAGGCGCTCCCTGATGCAGAAGGGCAGGGCCGTGTATAAGCCCCGAGCTACAGGGTGATGAAGCCCGCGCAGCGTGAGTGCGAGGAGCGCGCGCCCGAAGGTGCAGAGTGGGCGCCAGTGGCGCGCCCGCAGGGAGCAGAGTGGGCGCAGAGCGCGCCCGCAGAGAGAACCCGGTGCGGGGTGACACCGGTAAGGGAGAAGTTCAACTGAGCACTTCTCGGCAGCGCTTGGTTGATAAGCCATGAGAAAACCGGCCGCGGCTTCGATGTGGGATGCGGAATTTTTCCGCGGAGCAAATCCCAGCCACTCATCTGATCTCGCGGACGATCGGCGCCGCTCATCTAATCTGCCGCGCTCCCGATCTGATCCAAGCCGTCGAAGGTTTTTGATCACCGCATCCAACGACCCAGCGTCCATCTTCATCCTCGAGCTCGACCGAGGCACCCGCGACATCCCCGCTGAACCAGGCGCTTTCCCGACGACGGTTTTTGAGTTCCCGGCTACCATTTCCGAAGTCGAAGGCTCCATTGAGATCGTATGGCCTCTACGAACACATTCATGTATATATATGAGTTTGCATGCGATGAGAAGAAGAATTTGAGATTTGGCCGAAGGCAAACCGAAGGTGTCGAGGCCATGTGGTGTTCGTGCTTTGCATGCATGGGCCTAAACAGAGGCATGCACACGTTCCATGCACGTATAGGTGAAAGAAAATGAGGAAAATAAAAAGAAGAGAGAACCCGCGTGAAACAGATGAGAAACGAGATTTGAAAAAATCTTTAAAGAACCGAAATCTTCGTGGTTTCGAAAGATATCTCACGCGGAGGACAGAGGCTTCTACTGCCTATAAAAAGAGAGGCTGAACTCTCGTTTTTGTTTGCTGATCCTTTGTTGAAAATCCGGAGTCCCGTGAGAGCACCTTTGCCTCGCGAAGAAGAGCTTGCGCGCACACTTGCGCGGCAGTACAGCCTAGAGCTCCCCTAGCTCTGTTTGGTTCCTTTTGCGCACTTCTTGCGCGAAAGAAGAAAGGGGAAGTCCCCTGCGCGCACCCCTTGCACGACAGGAAGAAGGCAGGCCAAGCGCATTACTTGCGCGGCACTTGCCCACTCTCTCTGCCCGCGGACTTGCGTGGCAGGAGGTACTTGCGTGGCAGAGGTTGCTCTTGCACCCTACGCGTCCGAGGTGCCCTCACACCTGAGGGCTTGCGCGGCCCGTTGCACAAGACACCCTACGGGCAGTGTGTGTGAAAGAAGAAGTAGGAGGCAAAGGCTTGAAAATTTGTTTGTGCAATTGAAGAAGAGGCCGTGTGTGTGCAAGAAGTGGAGTGAAGGCCAAAGACACACCTACGGGTGGTTTATGTGCAAAGCAACAAAAGGTAGTAGCCTTGTTTGTGCACACTTTGAAGAACAGACTAAAAGAACACTAAAGTGTGTGTGTGCAACAAGAAGAGGAGGAGGCCAACTCATGTGTGTGCAAAAGTGAAACAAGTGTGTGCAAAGAGACATGAAGGCCGAACATAGTGTGTGCATTAAAAGTGTATACACTTAGAAGAAGAAGGAAGAGGACATCCACACTAAAGTACAACACACCTTTAAGTGTGTGAAAAAATTGGATAAAGTGTGTGAAGTTCAGTGAAGGTGTGTGCTTAAAAGAATTACTCCCTTTGAGGGTTTACTGCACCTAGAAGAAGAACAGGAAAGTGCATGCATGCATGCATGCACATGCACATGTGAACAAGCTCAAATCTGGTTGTCTGCATCTGAGTTAACCAAGACTGAATGTTCTTGAAGAAGATTTTGAGAAGGCCATGCAGTCAGTGCATGAGGAAGCAGAGAAGCCATGCACTCTGTGCATGAAGTTGTTTTAAAGTGAGACTGGACCAGACTGAAGTTAAAGATATCAGTTGTCTGAGTATTCAGTAGTTGGAGAGAGGCTAGGTCATCCTGAGAAGAAGGAGATAAATCCTGAGCAAGACGAGAAGACCTGATCATCACAAGTGATCAGAGGTACAAAGCAAGGCCAGCAGTCATTATCCCAGTCTACTGAAGATACTTGAAGAAGCTTAAAGAGAAGAAGAGCTACTCGTGTGACTCGAGGAGCCAGGAGAAGACCATGTGGGACTCAGGGAGAAGAAGTCTTCAGTGGGATTCTGGAGCAGGCCAGTGGGACTCTGGTAACACTGTGTGACGCAGTATAAAGACCCTCCTGTGGGACTCAGGAGAGATACGGTGGGAAGATGTATCAACCATTGTAATACTAACAGATTATAATGGGAGAATCCATGCTGGGAGAGCATTGCAAGGATGTAGGCCTTTGGTGCCGAACCTTGTAAATCCTTCTGTCCTGTGCCTTTTCATTACTGCATCATTCGGGAAAGGTTGAGAGATACAGGAAGAGTGGATCGAGGCTTTAACCAGCCATAGAGGTTTAATTGATAAGAATCAATTAGTAAAAAGTTTTAAAGGATCACTGATTCACACCCTCCCCCTCTCAGTGATTCACACTGATCTAGGCACTTCAATTGGTATCAGAGGGAGGTTACCTCTAAAAGATCCAAGGGAGTCTTTATGAAGTGCATATTTGAGGAAATGAGCGACCATCCTCAAATGGAGATATCTGCCAAGACTCAGAAAAATAGAAAGTAGAAACAGCCAAAGAAGATGAAGAAGATGGTTGTTGCAATCAGAGAAACTCCTTCTATGGAAAGAAATGTGAAAGTCACATCAGATGACAATTCCTTTTATCATTCTTCTGATGAAGCCTGCTCTTGCTGTGATGAAGATGGAAGAAACAATGATCTTCTAAATGCAATCAAATATCTTCAGAAGACAGTCCCCAAGGAAGTGACAATGTTTATAGCTACATGCATCCTTGATCTTCAAGAAGAAAATTTACAGCTAGAAGATGAAGCCAATTCTCTCGAAGTCCAATTGGCAAAAAGGGTTGGCATAACCAACACTCTCAGAAAGCTGGTGAAGGCTAAGGATGAAACAGTTTCTCTTTGCAATGATAGATATGAAGATAATTGTGAGGAATTGCAAAGAAGTCTTTATGAGAAAGAATTCTTTAACATAATGGTCAAAGATGTTTTCCATGCACTGGAAAAGAGGCACAAAGTTTCAATGAATGTCAGAGATGCTCAACTTGAAGAAAAAGTCAAATTGGTGAAGGAGCTGGACAATTCATTGCATGAAATAAAAAAGGTGCATGAAGACTAGATAAAGCAGCTGGAAGAGAAATGGGAAGGAAGGCTAAGAACTATTGAGGATGAGAAGAACTCCCTCAATATGAAATGCATAGAACTGGACGTGATATTGAAACATTTTCAATCACCTAAAGCTGAATCCTCCCAGTCAGCTGGAAGAAGACATGTTGCTAATCAAGTATGCTTTGAGAAGGATGATTCTAAGAGAAAGACATCCTCTAATAAAAGTGCAACATCTTCTAGAAAGAAGGTACCATCCATACCATCTTGTACTGATGCTTCTAATTGTGTTTCCACACAAAGTGCAGGATGGAAGTATAATTCCAAACAAATATGGATGAAGACAGTAAAGAAGCAGATCTCTCCTGAAATAGCACAACAGGTCAAGAAAAGTACCCTACAATCAGAAGGACTGAAGAGGTCAAGATTCGTGGGACAATGCAGGTGTTGTAACAAGTATGGTCATTGTGCAAAGGATTGTTGGTACAATCCACTGAATGCCAAAGCACAGAGGAAGCCCATGCCTAGGGGGAGCAAGCCAGAAGAAAAGAAGCATCATCCACAGGTCCAGAGACATCTGTTTACTGCAAATAGATTTGGATTACTTGACAACATCTAGGATGGTTGCAAAAGTGGTCAACAATTTGATACATGTCAATCTCAGAATGTATCCAAAGCTGGAAAGAAGAGAAGATCACAGAACCTGGCTAAGAGAGATTCCTTGGGAAGCAAGAAGAATGTAGAAAATGTTCCCAAGAAGTGTTTTAGAAATGAAGAGAAGACCATGGAGTCTAAATCCAAGAAGGGTGATGCATCCAGAAGGACCACCAAGAAAACATGCTTCTACTGTGGAATGAAAGGACACATCATGGACCTTTGTAAAGAAGCCATGAAACTAAATAGAAGCAGACTAAACTCCAAAAGACAATCAATCCAGAAGAAGAAGGGATTGATTGAAAATAAGTTGCCTAAGAGAGGTAGCTTAGCAGCATCCAAAGAACCATGTGGAACTTCCAAAACTGAGGCCACTCTTCCAAATGATTTACTAGTCATATGGCCAAATCAATTGCAACTTGCCAAAGATCTGCAAAAAGCTGAAGATAAAGTTCTGGCACTTGCTAAGGCAAAAGGGAAGAAGAAGATTTCACATGAAGATGTTTTGAGAACCACACCAGCACAATCATCAATGAAGATCAAATGTGCAAGTGTGAAGACTGGTGAAAATGGGACATCTCGGTTGAGAGAATCTTCTCAACCTTGTTGTTCACATTGATGAACCAAGGAGGTTCCATCTTATTCCCTTATACTCTTGGTATATACATGTGCTAACATTGCAGGGAATTAAAGATGATGATCATTCTCATCCGGAGGATGGTTTGGACAGAATGGAGTGCACCCCTTGAGGGGGAGCCAATCTGGAGAAGATGAGATTCTGAGATTTAATACCATCTTGAGAAAAGTGAAGGTATTCCAATCATACTTTCATCCCATGTTTCTTAATTGAGTCTATCTTTTCAATTAAGGGGGAGTATGGATTGAAGACAAATGGATGAAAGGGGGAGCTTTATCTTTGCACCTGAACTTTCTAATGAGTTTTGTGAAGTTGTGCAGGATTTAGCAAATTCATTGTTATATCTGAAAAATTTCAAACCCCTTAGCATGATCTCACATGTTTACAGTGAATGTGGACAGCATTCAGTTCCTTGGTTATATCACTTTTGTTTTCTACACTGGGTTAGCCCAAGTAGACTTAGAGTTGATTTACTAAAGGTTCTTTGCTAAAGAGAACATGTGACATCATCCCTCTCTCAGTGTTTTTCAAGAAAATGCTTTTATAAGAGAGGAAGAGATTTGTGAAAGAGAACCACACCACACCTTTGCATTTGATTGCCAATAAGGGGGAGAAAATATTGGCACACATATTGACCCATTCATACGTGCTAAAGGAGTGTATTGAAAACAAATACAAAGGGTGAGATTGAAGTGCACTGTGTTGCATTTGTTGTCAATGAGGTATGTTGTTGTCAAGGAATGAATGGATGGATGTCAAGGAGTTTCAATATGTGAATGACAAAGGATGTGATGGTGTTGGTGATGAATGGAGGATGGACATTGTGTTAAGATGAATGTCACTTAGGAGATTCACTAAGTGGCATAAGTATTTATGGTTGAAACATTCATCCATGTTTAAAATCTGACGATTGTTGAGCTGCTCTTTAAGTTCAAAGAACTTGTATCCTGATGATACAAAGTCACAACATGATTAGAAGACCATGCATTGTAGTGATAATGCATGAGGAGTTGAAGAAGATCCATCCACAAGTCCTAAGTGGATGAAGTGAGATGAAGAAGTCCATGCACTAACACTTAGTGCCTGTGAATGTGAGGAAGATCCAATTGATCTCTGATTTGATCAATGAAGCACTTTGAAGAATTTAAGTGATTCAGGAGTTCGGTTGAAGAAGAAGAACCTTCAAGAATTCACTCCTAACTAATGAGTATATGTTGAGGAGATTTGATGAATTCTAATGAATAAGAGAAGGGAAGAAATGAAGAGGAAGAAGTGGCATTTGGCTTATACTCATAGGAGAACTTTGTCTTTGACAAAGTCCTTATTCATGCCTTAGCCAAAAATATGGCCACCAAGGAGGCCAGCCGAGGGATCAGCCAAGGCACATATGTGCCTAAGGCGCCACGCCCATGGGGAACCCTCAAAGGCAAGGCGCTCCCTGAGGCAGAAGGGCAGGGCCGTGTATAAGCCCCGAGCTACAGGGTGATGAAGCCCGCGCAGCGTGAGTGCGAGGAGCGCGCGCCCGAAGGTGCAGAGTGGGCGCCAGTGGCGCGCCCGCAGGGAGCAGAGTGGGCGCAGAGCGCGCCCGCAGAGAGAACCCGGTGCGGGGCGGCACCGGTATGGGAGAAGTTCAACTGAGCACTTCTCGGCAGCGCTTGGTTGATAAGCCATGAGAAAACCGGTCGCGGCTTCGATGTGGGATGCAGAATTTTTCCGCGGAGCAAATCCCAGCCACTCATCTGATCTCGCGGACGATCGGCGCCGCTCATCTAATCTGCCGCGCTCCCGATCTGATCCAAGCCGTCGAAGGTTTTTGATCACCGCATCCAACGGCCCAGCGTCCATCTTCATCCTCGAGCTCGACCGAGGCACCCACGACATCCCCGCTGAACCAGGCGCTTTCCCGACGACGGTTTTTGAGTTCCCGGCTACCATTTCCGAAGCCGAAGGCTCCATTGAGATCTTATGGCCTCTACGAACACATTCATGTATAAATATGAGTTTGCATGCGATGAGAAGAAGAATTTGAGATTTGGCCAAAGGCAAACCGAAGGTGCCGAGGCCATGTGGTGTTCGTGCTTTGCATGCATGGGCCTAAACAGAGGCATGCACACGTTCCATGCACGTAGAGGTGAATGAAAATGAGGAAAATAAAAAGAAGAGAGAACCCGCGTGAAACAGATGAGAAACGAGATTTGAAAAAATCTTTAAAGAAACGAAATCTTCGTGGTTTTGAAATATATCTCACGTGGAGGACAGAGGCTTCTACTGCCTATAAAAAGAGAGGCTGAACTCTCGTTTTTGTTTGCTGATCCTTTGTTGAAAATCCGGAGTACCGTGAGAGCACCTTTGCCTCGCGAAGAAGAGCTTGCACGCACACTTGCGCGGCAGTACATCACAGAGCTCCCCTAGCTCTGTTTGGTTCCTTTTGCGCACTTCTTGCGCGAAAGAAGAAAGGGGAAGTCCCCTGCGTGCACCCCTTGCACGACAGGAAGAAGGCAGGCCAAGCGCATTACTTGCGCGGCACTTGCCCACTCTCTCTGCCCGCAGACTTGCGTGGCAGGAGGTACTTGCGTGGCAGAGGTTGCTCTTACACCCTACGCGTCCGAGGTGCCCTCACACCTGAGGGCTTGCGCGGCCCGTTGCACAAGACACCCTATGGGCAGTGTGTGTGCAAGAAGAAGTAGGAGGCAAAGGCTTGAACATTTGTGTGTGAAATTGAAGAAGAGGCCGTGTGTGTGCAAGAAGTGGAGTGAAGGCCAAAGACACACCTACGGGTGGTTTATGTGCAAAGCAACAAAAGGCAGTACCCTTGTTTGTGCACACTTTGAAGAACAAACTAAAAGAACACTAAAGTGTGTGTGTGCAACAAGAAGAGGAGGAGGCCAACTCATGTGTGTGAAAAAGTGAAACAAGTGTGTGCAAAGAGACATGAAGGCCGAACATAGTGTGTGCATTAAAAGTGTATACACTTAGAAGAAGAAGGAAGTGGACATCCACACTAAAGTACAACACACCTTTAAGTGTGTGAACAAATTGGATAAATTGTGTGAAGTTCAGTGAAGGTGTGTGCTTAAAAGAATTACTCCCTTTGAGGGTTTACTACACCTAGAAGAAGAACAGGAAAGTGCATGCATGCATGCATGCACATGCACACGTGAACAAGCTCAAATCTGGTTGTGTGCATCTGAGTTGACCAAGACTGAATGTTCTTGAAGAAGATTTTGAGAAGGCCATGTAGTCAGTGCATGAGGAAGCAGAGATGCCATGCACTCTGTGCATGAAGTTGTTTTAAAGTGAGACTGGACCAGACTGAAGTTAAAGATATCAGTTGTCTGAGTATTCAGTAGTTGGAGAGAGGCTAGGTCATCCTGAGAAGAAGGAGATAAATCCTGAGCAAGACGAGAAGACCTGATCATCACAAGTGATCAGAGGTACAGAGCAAGGCCAGCAGTCATTATCCCAGACTACTGAAGATACTTGAAGAAGCTTAAAGAGAAGAAGAGCTACTCGTGTGACTCGAGGAGCCAGAAGAAGACCCTGTGGGACTCAGGGAGAAGAAGTCTTCAGTGGGATTCTGGAGCAGGCCAGTGGGACTCTGGTAACACTGTGTGACGCAGTATAAAGACCCTCCTGTGGGACTCAGGAGAGATACGGTGGGAAGCTGTATCGACCATTGTAATACTAACAGATTATAATTGGAGAATCCATGCTGGGAGAGCATGGAAAGGATGTAGGCCTTTGGTGCCGAACCTTGTAAATCCTTGTGTCATGTGCCTTTTCATTACTGCATCATTCGGGAAAGGTTGAGAGATACAGGAAGAGTGGATCGAGGCTTTAACCAGCCATAGAGGTTTAATTGATAAGAATCAATTAGTAAAAAGTTTTAAAGGATCACTGATTCACCCCCTCCCCCTCTCAGTGATTCACACTGATCTGGGCACTTCAATTGGTATCAGAGGGAGGTTACCTCTAAAAGATCCAAGGGAGTCTTTATGAAGTGCATATTTGAGGAAATGAGCGACCATCCTCAAATGGATATATCAGCCAAGACTCAGAAAAATAGAAAGTAGAAACAGGCAAAGAAGATGAAGAAGATGGTTGTTGCAATCAGAGAAACTCCTTCTATGGAAAGAAATGTGAAAGTCACATCAGATGACAATTCCTTTTATCATTCTTCTGATGAAGCCTGCTCTAGCTGTGATGAAGATGGAAGAAACAATGATCTTCTAAATGCAATCAAATATCTTCAGAAGACAGTCCCCAAGGAAGTGACAATGTGTATAGCTACAGGCATCCTTGATCTTCAAGAAGAAAATTTACAGCTAGAAGATGAAGCCAATTCTCTCGAAGTCCAATTGGCAAAAAGGGTTGGCATAACCAACACTCTCAGAAAGCTGGTGAAGGCTAAGGATGAAACAGTTTCTCTTTGCAATGATAGATATGAAGATACTTGTGAGGAATTGCAAAGAAGTCTTTCTGAGAAAGAATTCTTTAACATAATGGTCAAAGATGTTTTCCATGCACTGGAAAAGAGGCACAAAGTTTCAATGAATGTCAGAGATGCTCAAATTGAAGAAAAAGTCAAATTGGTGAAGGAGCTGGACAATTCATTGCATGAAATAAAAAAGGTGCATGAAGACTAGATAAAGCAGCTGGAAGAGAAATGGGAAGGAAGGCTATGAACTATTGAGGATGAGAAGAACTCCCTCAATATGAAATTCATAGAACTGGACGTGATATTGAAACATTTTCAATCACCTAAAGCTGAATCCTCCCAGTCAGCTGGAAGAAGACATGTTGCTACCCAAGTATGCTTTGAGCAGGATGATTCTAAGAGAAAGACGTCCTCTAATAAAAGTGCAACATCTTCTAGAAAGAAGGTACCATCCATACCATCTTGTACTGATGCTTCTAATTGTGTTTCCACAAAAAGTGCAGGATGGAAGAATAATTCCAAACAAATATGGATGAAGACAGTAAAGAAGCAGAGCTCTCCTGAAATAGCACAACAGGTCAAGAAAAGTACCCTACAATCAGAAGGACTGAAGAGGTCAAGATTCGTGGGACAATGCTGGTGTTGTAACAAGTATGGGCATTGTGCAAAGGATTGTTGGTACAATCCACTGAATGCCAAAGCACAGAGGAAGCCCATGCCTAGGGGGAGCAAGCCAGAAGAAAAGAAGCAGCATCCACAGGTCCAGAGACATCTGTTTACTACAAATAGATTTGGATTACTTGACAATATCTAGGATGGTTGAAAAAGTGGTCAACAATTTGATACATGTCAATCTCCGAATGTATCCAAAGCTGGAAAGAAGAGAAGATCACAGAACCTGGCTAAGAGAGATTCCTTGGGAAGCAAGAAGAATGTAGAAAATTCTCCCAAGAAGTGTTTTAGAAATGAAGAGAAGACCATGGAGTCTAAATCCAATAAGGGTGATGCATCCAGAAGGACCACCAAGAAAACATGCTTCTACTGTGGAATGAAAGGACACATCATGGACCTTTGTAAAGAAGCCATGAAACTAAATAGAAGCATACTAAACTCCAAAAGACAATCAATCCAGAAGAAGAAGGGATTGATTGAAAATAAGTTGCCTAAGAGAGGTAGCTTAGCAGCATCCAAAGAACCATGTGGAACTTCCAAAACTGAGGCCACTCTTCCAAATGATTTACTAGTCATATGGCCAAATCAATTGCAACTTGCCAAAGATCTGCAAAAAGCTGAAGATAAAGTTCTGGCAATTGCTAAGGCAAAAGGGAAGAAGAAGATTTCACATGAAGATGTTTTGAGAACCACACCAGCACAATCATCAATGAAGATCAAATGTGCAAGTGTGAAGACTGGTGAAAATGGGACATCTCGGTTGAGAGAATCTTCTCAACCTTGTTGTTCACATTGATGAACCAAGGAGGTTCCATCTTATTCCCTTATACTCTTGGTATATACATGTGCTAACATTGCAGGGAATTAAAGACGATGATCATTCTCATCCGGAGGATGGTTTGGACAGAATGGAGTGCACCCCTTGAGGGGGAGCCAATCTGGAGAAGATGAGATTCTGAGATTTAATACCATCTTGAGAAAAGTGAAGGTATTCCAATCATACTTTCATCCCATGTTTCTTAATTGAGTCTATCATTTCAATTAAGGGGGAGTATGGATTGAAGACAAATGGATGAAAGGGGGAGCTTTATCTTTGCACCTGAACTTTCTAATGAGTTTTGTGAAGTTGTGCAGGATTTAGCAAATTCATTGTTATATCTGAAAAATTTCAAACCCCTTAGCATGATCTCACATGTTTACAGTGAATGTGGACATCATTGAGTTCCTTGGTTATATCACTCTTGTTTTCTACACTGGGTTAGCCCAAGTAGACTTAGAGTTGATTTACTAAAGGTTCTTTGCTAAAGAGAACATGTGACATCATCCCTCTCTCAGTGTTTTTCAAGAAAATGCTTTTATAAGAGAGGAAGAGATTTGTGAAAGAGAACCACACCACACCTTTGCATTTTATTGCCAATAAGGGGGAGAAAAAATTGGCACACATATTGACCCATTCATACGTGCTAAAGGAGTGTATTGAAAACAAATACAAAGGGTGAGATTGAAGTGCACTGTGTTGCATTTATTGTCAATGAGGTATGTTGTTGTCAAGGAGTGAATGGATGGATGTCAAGGAGTTTCAATATGTTAATGAAAAAGGATGTGATGGTGTTGGTGATGAATGGAGGATGACCATTGTGTTAAGATGAATGTCACTTAGGAGATTCACTAAGTGGCATAAGTGTTTATGGTTGAAACATTCATCCATGTTTAAAATCTGACGATTGTTGAGCTGCTATTTAAGTTCAAAGAACTTGTATCCTGATGATACAAAGTCACAACATGATTAGAAGACCATGCATTTTAGTGATAATGCATGAGGAGTTGAAGAAGATCCATCCACAAGTCCTAAGTGGATGAAGTGAGATGAAGAAGTCCATGCACTAACACTTAGTGCCTGTGAATGTGAGGAAGATCCAATTGATCTCTGATTTGATCAATGAAGCACTTTGAAGAATTTAAGTGATTCAGGAGTTCGGTTGAAGAAGAAGAACCTTCAAGAATTCACTCCTAAGTAATGAGTATATGTTGAGGAGATTTGAGGAATTCTAATGAAGAAGAGAAGGGAAGAAATGAAGAGGAAGAAGTGGCATTTGGCTTATACTCATAGGAGAACTTTGTCTTTGACAAAGTCCTTATTCATGCCTTAGCCAAAAATATGGCCACCAAGGAGGCCAGCCGAGGGATCACCCAAGGCACATATGGGCCTAAGGCTCCACGCCCATGGGGAACCCTCAAGGCCAAGGCGCTCCCTGAGGCAGAAGGGCGGGGCCGTGTATAAGCCCCGAGCTACACGGTGATGAAGCCCGCGCAGCGTGAGCGTGAGGAGCGCGTGCCCGAAGGTGCATAGTGGGCGCCAGTGGCGCGCCCGCAGGGAGCAGAGTGGGTGCAGAGCACGCCCGCAGAGAGAACCCGGTGCGGGGCGGCACCGGGAGGGGAGAAGTTCAACTGAGCGCTTCTCGGCAGCGCTTGGTTGATAAGCCGCGAGAAAACCGGCCGCGGCTTCGATGTGGGATGCGGAATTTTTCAGCGGAGCGAATCCCAGCCACTCATCTGATCTCGCGGACGATCGGCGCCGCTCATCTAATCCGCCGCGATCCCGATCTGATCCAATCCGTCGAAGGTTTTTGATCACCGCATCCAACAGCCCAGCGTCCGACTTCATCCTCGAGCTCGACCGAGGCACCCGCGACGTCCCCGCTGAACCAGGCGCTTTCCCGACGACGGTTTTTGAGTTCCCAGCTACCATTTCCGAAGCCGAAGGCTCCATTGAGATCATATGGCCTCTAAGAACACATTCATGTATAAATATGAGTTTGCATGCGATGAGAAGAAGAATTTGAGATTTGGCCGAAGGCAAACCGAAGGTGCCGAGGCCATGTGGTGTTCGTGCTTTGCATGCATGGGCCTAAACAGAGGCATGCACACGTTCCATGCACGTAGAGGTGAAAGAAAAGGAGGAAAATAAAAAGAAGAGAGAACCCGCGTGAAACAGATGAGAAACGAGATTTGAAAAAATATTTAAAGAACCGAAATCTTCGGGGTTTCGAAAGATATCTCACGCGGAGGACAGAGGCTTCTACTGCCTATAAAAAGAGAGGCTGAACTCCCGTTTTTGCTTGCTGATCCTTTGTTGAAAATCCGGAGTCCCGTGAGAGCACCTTTGCCTCGCGAAGAAGAGCTTGCATGCACACTTGCATGGCAGTACAGCCCGGAGCTCCCCTAGCTCTGTTTGGTTCATTTTGCGCACTTCTTGCGCGAAAGAAGAAAGGGGAAGTCCCCTGCGCGCACCCCTTGCGCGATAGGAAGAAGGCAGGCCAAGCGCATTACTTGCGCGGCACATGCCCACTCTCTCTGCCCGCGGACTTGCGTGGCAGGAGGTACTTGCGTGGCAGAGGTTGCTCTTGCACCCTGCGCGTCCGAGGTGCCCTCACACCTGAGGGCTTGCGCGGCCCGTTGCACAAGACACCCTACGGGCAGTGTGTGTGCAAGAAGAAGTAGGAGGCCAAGGCTTGAACATTTGTGTGTGCAATTGAAGAAGAGGTCGTGTGTGTGCAAGAAGTGGAGTGAAGGCCAAAGACACACCTACGGGTGGATTAGGTGCAAAGCAACAAAAGGCAGTAGCCTTGTTTGTGCACACTTTGAAGAACAAACTAAAAGAACACTAAAGTGTGTGTGTGCAACAAGAAGAGGAGGAGGCCAACTCATGTGTGTGCAAAAGTGAAACAAGTGTGTGCAAAGAGACATGAAGGCCGAACATAGTGTGTGAATTAAAAGTGTATACACTTAGAAGAAGAAGGAAGAGGACATCCACACTAAAGTACAACACACTTTTAAGTGTGTGAACAAATTGGATAAAGTGTGTGAAGTTCAGTGAAGGTGTGTTATTAAAAGAATTACTCCCTTTGAGGGTTTACTGCACCTAGAAGAAGAACAGGAAAGTGCATGCATGCATGCATGCACATGCACACGTGAACAAGCTCAAATATGGTTGTGTGAATCTGAGTTGACCAAGACTGAATGTTCTTGAAGAAGATTTTGAGAAGGCCATGCAGTCAGTGCATGAGGAAGTAGAGATGCCATGCACTCTGTGCATGAAGTTGTTTTAAAGTGAGACTGGACCAGACTGATGTTAAAGATATCAGTTGTCCGAGTATTCAGTAGTTGGAGAGAGGCCAGGTCATCCTGAGAAGAAGGAGATAAATCCTGAGCAAGACGAGAAGACCTGATCATCACATGTGATCAGAGGTACAGAGCAAGGCCATCAGTCTTTATCCCAGAATGCTGAAGATACTTGAAGAAGCTTAAAGAGAAGAAGAGCTACTCGTGTGACTCGAGGAGCCAGGAGAAGACCATGTGGGACTCAGGGAGAAGAAGTCTTCAGTGGGATTCTGGAGCAGGCCAGTGGGACTCTGGTAACACTGTGTGACGCAGTATAAAACCCTCCTGTGGGACTCAGGAGAGATACGGTGGGAAGCTGTATCGACCATTGTAATACTAACAGATTATAATGGGAGAATCCATGCTGGGAGAGCATGGCAAGGATGTAGGCCTTTGGTGTCGAACCTTGTAAATCCTTGTGTCATGTGCCTTTTCATTACTGCATCATTCGGGAAAGGTTGAGAGATACAAGAAGAGTGGATCGAGGCTTTAACCAGCCATAGAGGTTTAATTGATAAGAATCAATTAGTAAAAAGTATTAAAGGATCACTGATTCACCCCCTCCCCCTCTCAGTGATTGACACTGATCTGGGCACTTCACATGAGAATATTGATGTCATATATTAAAAAATTCCCACGATATTATTTATCCTTTGTGAAATACTACTTATTTTCCAAAAAAAAGTAAGTGTTGGAGTAAACTCTTTAAATATAATCACCTGATCATTGAAAGCTTGTGTCACTAGTAGTTATTTCAAATTCTTATGTAAATACATAATGTGGTAGCTGATCTGATTCATAGTGTATATTATCTAGAAATAAACATCCAAATTCATGGTTATTTCTTCTTGTGAATTTGTAGAACTGTTGGAATAGAATATCACCATGTCATAGATGTGATCACTATTCTGCTAACTCTAGGGGAGACTCTCTGGGTCAGTCCCACCCATCATTATTTTAAGCTATCCTCTAATCACATTTCTGAACATCACAATATATGTATGGTGGGAATAAAGATATGCTAACCTAGATTACCATGCACTATATCTTCGAGTTCCTATCTCAACTGATTCATATCAAATTAGTGGTATGATGATGAGTAGCAACATTCATAGAAATTGCATCATATAAAGTAATAAGCACTATATCCAAGGATGTCCTATAATCAATAGTCAATTTGTTTATGGTCCAAACCATTTCATCCAACTCATGCTTCATTCTCTAGTTATCCTTCCCTACTTTTCAAAAACTAATACCATCCTCGGATTCACATGAGAAAAAACTCTTTATATAAGAGCATAAATACATATTTCACATAGTGTAGTAATAAGAGAATTTTTTGATTGAGAAGAAGTTATAATTAGAGAGATTATATTTAACGTTGATGTTCGAAAATTAGATCTGGTTAAATAGTTACATGGTACTGAAGTGACTAGTGGTTCTGGATCATAATAAAATAAAACTACTAGATGTATCGTAGAATGAATATGTTCCTCAACTATCAGTCTCCTTGGAACAAATAAACCATCCTCAACATCTAAATCAGAGTATTCCAAACCAAGAGTAACATAATCAGGATGTTATTCCCATTCATAAACCACACTAGCATCAAGAGGAGTGAATGTATCAATGCTCACTTTCTTGGATTGGGGATCCCCATAAATTGTTTCTCTCCATCTAGTATAAACTATTATTGGTACAAGGTCTATAGGTGCTTCTACTTAACTATGAACATAAACTACTAGTCATTCTTCAGCACCTAATTTAAGAGGTTCTATAAACTATTACTAATCAATAGTACCAACAGGTTCTCTGTTACCACCTTGATGATCACCAGGGTGACACAAAATACTATCACATACCCCACTTTCCATCTCAGATTCATTTGCTTCATCATCTATACTTTTATCACTAGAATCTTCAACAACTTCCTCACTTCCACTTCCTTTAACTTCACAACCACTTTCCCCTACCACACTATTTTCTTTTTTATTATTTAGTTTCTTTATATGAACTATTAGATTCATATTTATACTCTCCACTTCATGATTCTTCAGTCTCATTGTCATCATCCTAATCTTTAATAGTTTACATGCAAGGTAAAGATATAGGTGGGCTAGAGGGTATGAAATACATCCCTTAAGGACATTCCCCAATATGAGGGTCAATCATATCATTTATAAGAGACTCACCATCTCTACCAATTTCAGCCACTTCCACTTCATTAGACGATACATCATCTTTTATCATGCTTGGATCAGTTACAACTATTGGATTATATAGATGGCCAACAGGTTTGATATTATCATATAATTTTTCATTATTTCCAACTCAATCCCTCTTCAATGGATTCCAATTTATTCTAATTATATTAAAAATATCCTTACATAGGAAGGGACCACTACAAACAGATAGGGTTTCTTCATCTTCACATATGAATAGATGGCTTTGACCATGGAAGATATAATTCTGGGGTAAAAAGATAATATTTCTTGTAATAAGGTTTTATCATTTCACATATATAGACTATAAAATATCTACATAGATTAACCTTATATCATTTCAATAGAAATTATAACAGATATACATCATGATACTTTATGGATGAAATGTCCCATTTAATGGGACACACCTCACGTTGGTTGAAGTTGAATAAATATATTCTTTCACCATCCAATGCAATAGAAATTGGTCTTTTATGCTCTTAATTTCTTGTTATCTCACCAAATGTTATCTATTAGAAAATGAAATAATTTGTTGGAGGAAAACTCCCCTAATAGTAATCCTAAATCCGTTCATAAGGTACCTTTATACATTATTCCCATTGCCTGGAAGAAAATGACGCCCTTCTTTCATTAACAATATATTTAATCTTGTATGTCTCACTACCTTCCAAAATAAACATATCTTGATGATAACATTCATGTACCAGTCTCGGGTAATAAGGTATTTCATTATTTGTGAACCATTCCAACCATACTTGGGTCTTCCAAAAATTTAACAAGAGATACATAATTGTTAATAACTGTTATGTGTCCACTTATATCTTAGTTGTTACCACACGTTTTATATGTTCTAGATAAATAGAGTTATAATTTCTTGGTTATCCAATCAACAACTTTTAGGTTTGTGACACATCTCTATATCCTTACAAGAAGAATTTTACTCTAACCATATCAAAGGGTTTTTTTGAAGGTAAGTGGGTGAAAGGGATAAAGGTAATGATATCTTAAGGTTAAGAGTAAGAGAGTGGAAGATAGAGAATAAGAAGTAAGTAGGATCAAATAAATTTTATCATTTAGGGTTTTATAAACCGTAAATCGATTAATATGGGTCAAATGAAAATAAATAATCTAAACATTATCATTTTGAACAAAATTTAAAACTATTCATTGAGATCTACCATTGAATGGCCATTGGTGAGACATCATCAGTGTTTGCAAGACATTGTCGACATGGAATTATCGGTATGGCACTACTGTCATGACACTGCAGGCATGACACTGTCAGTGTAGATAAGACATTGTCAGTGTGAGCAAGAAATTTTCATTGTCAGTGAGACATCCCTAGTTTCTTATTAATGAGTCATCCACACTAAGTTGTAATGTAATGTTATTAATAGTAGTTCGTTAAAAATTAATCTGCCATAATTCATGTCTCATGTAACAGATTCTATTAGAATTTAATTTTTTTATTACATATATAAACAAGCTAATGTTTTGTAGAAATAAATTAATGATTTATATCCCATTTTTTATAATGATCTCCAAAGAAGTGATGTCTTACATTAAAATGTTCTGTTCTACAGTGACGTAGAGGATTCTTTGATATGTTAATATGAATTTTTTTGTCACATTTTATAGGGATATGTATAAACTTATTTAAAAATTCATGTAAAGTGTGTTTCATCCATAAAATATGGGAACAAAAACAACTATCAGTTTTGTATTCCTCATTAGCAGTAGCTAATTAAATATGATTTTAATTTTTACTATACAATGACACTAGATACATCCCAAAAAGGAACATGTTCCAAATGTTCTTTTTCTAACTAACATTGTACTACCAAAATCAGTATCTGAGTATCGAACTAAATAAAATGTTTCTCTTCTAGTGTATAATAATCGTAAATTTTTTGTATACATAAGGTATTTGAAAATTCATTTATTAAAATTTCAATGAGATTATTTGGTGTTTTCGTGAAAACAAGCACACATGCATACACTAAACATTACATCAGGATGGATAGTAGTCAAGCAATTTTGTCTTCAAATCATCCATTTATAAGTGTTTTGACCAATAGATTTACCATTTTCATAAATTCCCAACTTATAGGTGGTACACATTGGAGTATCAGTTCATTTTTTACTATCGAAGCCAAATCTTTTTAAATTATCTCTTCAATATTTAATTTTATTTAAAACAATATCTTCATTATTTTTAAATTTTAAAATCCAAGGAATAATTTTAGTTCTCCCATTAATCTCATTTCAAATTAATTTTTCATATGTTTTGAAAAATCAATACATAATGAAATCATTGAAGATCAAAAAAATAATGTTATTAAGATATATTTGAGCTAATAATGAATATTTATAAATTCTTGTCTTAAATAGAGTAGGATATGCTATGCCATTTGTAAAACCATTAGAAGTAGAAAAAATATATAGACTATCACGCTAAGCTCATGGAACCTATTATACACTGTATAAAACCTTTTTTAACATAATAACATGATTTGGAAAAAGATATTTTGTAAAACCGGGGGTTTTTTCAACCATAACATCCTCAACTATATACCCATTTAAGTATTACCTTTTAACATCGATCTTATAAAGTGTGAAATTGAGATGATATGTATTGTCTTTCAATATTGTAATAGATTCATGAATAAAAAACTAGTGGAAAGGTTTCATCATAGTCAATTCCATCCTATTCAATATATCTTATTGCAGCCGGACTATCCTTATTCTTCACTATGGCACCTAATTTATCTAAATTATTTCTTATGACCTACATAGTGTTTATGGTCAAGGTTTCATTCAGCTTATCCACTAGTTTCAAAATAATATTTCATTCCAAATTAATCAACTCTTCTTCAATATCCATCACCCAAAAATTATCATTGATCGATCATTAAAGATTCTAGGTTCAAGATCCTCTAATAATACTTGATGTGAACCTGGTTCCTAAGATAAGCTCTAGAATTTTTCCCTTTATCAATGTATCTAACTACATCATCTATCGGTTGATTCTTAAGGGTTATAAGAGATCTAGAAAAGGAAGGAATATTTATTTTAGGTTCAGCTATTAGTTTAGATTCACTATTATTATTATTGTCTGTAGATTTTTTAGAATAAGAAGATTTAGTAAATTACATAAAAACATGGTTAACAAATTTTACATTAATGCCTGCATTGGGTAGGTCATCTTCAATATTTTGAAGGGATAATCTAGGTTCATGTGGATCAATTTTAGATAATTTAATGTGTAATGATTCTTCCACACTATTAGTTTTTTTATTAAAAACTCTATAGGCTTTACTAGAGGTTGAGTAACATAGTATCATTCTTTAATCACTTTTGGATGTAAATTTTCAAAATTATCCTTAGTAATGAAAATATAATTATTGAAACCAAGTATTTTTAAGTAGATAAATTGGGTTTTTTGATTGTTCAATAGTTCGTAGATAGTTTTCTTAATAATTGGTCTAATTAGGAATCTATTAATTATATTCCAAGATGTATTGAAAGAATCATACCATAAATAAATAGGCAAGTCATACTCATTATTCATTGTATGTGATATTTCATGTATGGATTTATTCTTTATATCTAGAACTCTATTCTGATGGGTTTTCTTATAAGTATAGAAGTTATGAATAAATATATTTTTGAGAAAAAATATTCAAATTCATGTTTCTCAAACTCACGACCATGGTCACCCTTAGGGTTTTAATCCTAAAAACACTTATTGTTTCTACAAATCTTGCATAGTTTGTTAAGTGAGAACAATATTAACTATTATAATCAAATAAGAAGGTCCAAGTATACCTAAAGATGTCATCCACATGAACATTGACATATTACTTCCCATTGAGTCATGAAATTATAAATGGTTCAATCAGATCCATGTGAACCAACTAATGAGTTTGAAAAGTTGAAACTTCTTTTTTTGGTTTGAAAGATAGTTTGTAGTTTTCCACATTTTACAAGGATTGAAGGATTTATTGTTTGTAAACACTAGTTTGGGTAGATCCTTTACTAACCCATTCCTTGCAATCATTCAAAGTGAGTGAGTGTTATAATGGAATATTCTACTATGCCAAATCTTGGATTATTTATGAAAGACACATAAGAAAGAAACATTTTGAAAATAAATACAAGTTCACACTATAAACAATCTTAGTTCTAAAATAAGTAAATACTAACTCATTTATATTATTAAATACATTACATGAATCATTTTCAAATTTAGCAGTGAAACCGTCATCACTTAACTAAGTGATACTAAGTATATTTTACATTAATACATCAACAAAAAGTAATTTTGAAAATTAAAATTGAAATTGATTTATTATTTTGATAATGACAATTATTTTTCCTTTAGATTGATAAACAAATGTGACATTCCCACAATCAATATTTATAAGATTATTGAATATCTAGTTGTCCCAAATCATGTTTTTTTAACATCCACTTTCCAAGTACCAAAAACATTTACAGGATCTCTTCCAGAATGCTTCATTAAAAAAAATTCAAACAAGAAATTATTTTGGTACATAGAAATTATTGGGATCAATAATATTTGTAATTAATGTTGTGGGAACCTATACATGCTTCATGTGTTTCTTGTAAAAATATTTTAATGTATTAGAAAAATAAACTCTATTTGTTTTTGAAAAACCTGAATAAGAAAATGATTTCCCACTATTTAAACTAGAATAATATATTTCAAATCAATGTAAAAATCTAAATTTTCTATATTTTGACAAAAACTAATTTCTAACAAAGTCTTATAGTCCAAAATTGATAACCTATACCAGTATCATACTTTAGTGAAACCTATTTATTAATCATATGAATGAGTGTGTTATTTCCATTGGTAAACTTTTCTATCTTCTTTTTTCAATAGTTCATTTGACAATTTAAGATATTTATTTTCGTTAAGCAATTGATAATTTTTCACATTCTCTATAGTAATCTCAGATTTAATATTAGAGGTGAAAAAATGTTTTTTATTCAAAACATTATATTTATGTTTTAATTAATTGGATGAGTCATACAAAATTTTTTAGTACTAAAACATTTCCACACAAGTCATTTTTTCAGAATTATATTCATCTTTATAATAGTTGGAATTTTTTACAGGAAATTCAAGTCTTATGATATAAGTGTTCATCATGAATAACTTGTTAGATTTGTCACCTTACTCCTCATGTGAGGACTTTAACTCACTATAGATATCATCAGAAGCTATCCCGGTGGCCTTTATTTCCTTTTTATAACTTTTATCTTTTTACTAATATCATTTATTATATATTAACATATGGTTGTCATCCATTACATGTTGTCTTCACTTATATTCATAACAGACTACCTCATTATAATTATCTCAACTCTTCCAATCCATTTTTCAATTTACCTTGGCATACAATCTTTTATAGTTAGGTTTCCTAACATACTTATTTTTATATAAATTTTTATAAACCTTAGGGATAATTGAGCCACATACTCTTCACTTTTAGATGGTGATTCTTCATTGCTTTAACTATCATTTTGATTTTTACCTTCTCCTTTTATTTTTGTTTATAAGTAGTGGTCTTGAAATTCACGGACGTTTTTTTGGTTCATCATCATCATCTTTTTTAACCATCAATTGTTCCTCAAAAATCATCATATTACCTATCATCTAATTTAATAGAAATTTTTTGAAATCTCATTATTTCCTTATTAACAAAGATGTTTATCTCCGTCTACCTGGTAGATATCTGGGAATTCACAATATTGTTTACTTAGATATAACAACATTTCCAAAATAGATCATAGTATTTTCAATTTCATTAAACCTAAGATACATATCAAATATAGGGTCATTAGGATTTATTTTGAATTTATCATATTTAATATTATATCTATTGAGTCTCATTTCTATAACACTTGTCTTTCCTTTATATGAAATATTTAGAGTATCCCAAATTTCATGTGCTATTTTACATGTGGAAATCTCGTTGAATTCATCATCTCCTAAGGTACAATAATAGGAATTTATTCAACAGTATTTATTATTATAAAATACCTTAATTGATCCATACAATGTATTAGAATCAATAATTGGACTCTTATGTTCATCTACAATTGAAGACCAAATCGTAAAACCCATACTTTACAACTGCATTTTGATCCTAATTGTAACACCCCAGGTAAATAAATAATATTAAATCATTATATTTATCCATATTTGTGAATAAAATATTAATATGACTTTAAATGGGACACTATGCTTGATGGCGTACCCAACACGCAACAACGAGTTTCTTGGGAATCTTACGTTGCACTCTAATAATAAAATAATATTATTTTAAATGGTAGTTAACATGTAGCCATTGTATTGGTGGGAATGGATAGAAATAACTAAAATACGATTATATATGTTTTTAAATGTTTTTACATTTATCCAATAAAAGATAAAGGCATAAAATACGGAAAGAAATCAATTTTCGGCGTATATGCCCTAGCTTTCACTAAAGGTTCACTTATCGCCTTTTGATGGAGAACTGCCATTAAATATAGTTTTGTTCACTCTTATACATCCTTTTGGACCAAATAAAACTCTTCTTAAGAATTGGGACATCAAAATTTAATTTTATTAAAATTTTGGTAACTTACTGATAAAGTTCATTTTTTAATGAATAGTGTAAAATGTTGTATTTTAATTCAAAACCTCTTTTTAATCTAATTTATTAATATGATTAGATTATCTTTTGAATTGGTTTTAATTTGAAATTAGAATATATTTTTACCATTAAATCCAATAGTGGTCGTTGGAATTAATTTCACTTTGAAATCAGACTTATACTAGTGTCAATCTTTTGATACTTATTGTTTCATAAAAACACGCTATTTTCACTGACAGCGGGAATTAAATATTAAATTAATTAATGTGACTTATATTTTTTTGAATTTTTTAAAATAGACTTCATTTTTGAATTCGTAATATCAAATATATCTTAGGGTAAATTTTTGGTATTTTTCTGAAAACTTCAATTTTTGATGAATAGTGAAACCACCAAGTGGTACTTATAAAAACTGATTATTCGTTTAAATGAAATTTTACCACTTCTGTGTTTTCAATTTCAAAAATCCGACATACATGGTTTTCATTAAGAAGTAAAATGTGGTTCAATGAGATAAAAATAATTTTTTGGTGAATAGTAACTTATTAAGTTTTTAATCGCGATTAGAGGTAATTAGTGTAGTTTAAGGTAAAAATAATGTTTTAATAATATGAAATGAACTTGAAACTTTTCCTAACCTAATTGGCTGTGTCATGGACGACCAAGACAACCCATGGGTCAACTTGGGGACCCCATGAAGCAACATTGGTTGGAAAATGACATTAATATCTTTTTATTTAAAGTTAAAGTAAAAATGAGACAAACATGAAATGTTTTACTAAAACAATTTTTACATAGGGTTATACAAATCAGATTTTTGACTATAAATATTCATTGGAAAGATAAAAAGATTTCCTACATCATAGTAGTTTTTTTATAATTTTTAGACATTAAATAAATTAAATTATTTATGACATCATGATGATGCAGTGATGACCTCATTATTTAACGATTTAAATAAAATGGAATGACAATGTAATATCTAAGACCTAAACATGTCCAAAACCTATTGGATGAGTGGATTTCGAACCCTTATCACCTTATACTCGAAACACATCAATGTGGGACCTCTTAAATTCGAATACCATTTTAAAATAAAGTAAAATTTTCTTACTTTCCAAGAGTGCCCCTCCTCTCCTCTTATAAAAGTCTCCCACCTCTACCTCCTTACCCACACTCCCAAAGCCTTTGGCTCGGCCAACCCCTACCCATTTTGTCTCTCCACTTCCCTCTCTTACTCCTTGAAGCCTCAATTTGGGCCTAAGTTTTCCCAAGTAATCCTTTTAGCTCAAACCAAAGGGATTTACCCGATTTTAAGGACGTTAAAGAATGATCGAGTCAAGTCGGACCCGAGGTAAGGGATCCTACTCCTCTGTTTCTTTTTAAGTACAATCTTTTATGTCATTACTTTTAAAGATAATATTTCTTGTTATTGGGATGTTATTTTATATTACTCTTACTGTAATTTTTATGTTCAAATGATGAGAGACCATATTCTCTCTCATCAATCCATTTTGGAAGTTATGAGTGGCGCTGTTAGGTTGCCGAATTTTCGTAAGAGATCTAACCTCTCTCTTTATTTTTAAGTACTCTCCTTCATGTCACTTCTTTTAAGCTCATGATTGTTATGTTGGGGGATGTTCTTTTATATTACTCTTTCTGTAAACTTTATGTTAATATGATGAGATACCCTCTTTGATCTCATCAACCCATTTTTGTAAGTTTTATGTGGCACCGTTAGGCTGCCGAGTTTTCGTAAGAGATTTTTCATCTCACTTTTATTCCCGTGAGATTTATTCTACATTTTCCACAATTTCCTTTGAGTGGTTTCTGTACTGCCCATTGTTACACTCATTTTGTAATATAATTCCATTTATGGGTATTTACATATTCATTGTATGACAATTCTTCAATGGGGTGTACTTTTCGAAAGATACCCAAGTCGGTAAGGGAACCTTTCACCCTCCTCTATTTAAAAGACATCGTTTGTTATGTATTTTAATTCACATACTATTATGTTGGTATATGTTCTTCTATATCCTGATTGATGTAAATTTTATGTCCAAGTTATGAGATTCCCTTTTTATCTCTCATCAACTCATTTTCTGAATTTTTTAAGTGACATCGTTAGGCTGTCAAAGTTTACCAAGGGAACTTTTTAACCCAATTTCGATTTCTTTGGGTTCAACATGTAGTTATTGAATATGTCATCCTTTGAATATGTGTGAATGAACTTTTATTGTTTTGCACTTAATATCCAATTATATTGGGTGTATTTATATTTGTCACACATTATTTTGAGATTGAATTATCCTTAATTTAAGGATACCTTCTTTATAAGGGATTTCATCACATTTTACATCTCTATTGAGACTTCATTATTGTTATGTACCAATTCACTCTTATATGTTGTATATACTGTCCTTTGGAATATTATATCATGAATCCATTTATTCTCATGATATTATAAACTTCTGATTAAATGTTATTCCTCAATTATTGTATTCAAGTGTCTCTAATTTTGGTAAAAACCCTTTAACCAAAATATCGCTTTAAATGTTTTAATGATTTGTTCTTATTAATATCCATGTTTTCAAAATGTTTTTAAGGATTTACTTATATGGATATTAATGGTTTAAATGTTAAAAGCTTTATGGTGGTATGGGACTTCGTCTTAATCTCCTTTCATTGAGGCCTATTTTGTTTTATACACAACCTTCTTTTATACGGTGTATAAACCCCTTTGACTTTTACGTTTATCCAAAAGGAATCTTTTTTATACGAAGAATTTTACAAAATGACAAATGGGAATGTTATTTTCATACGTATGCGGCGACAACGACTTCTCCGCCGCCGTGACCATTATTTGAGTTTCGACTTCCTCTACAAGCCATACCTTCTTTTTAATTGAAAAATAAATACCATGTTTTACATTTCTTTTATTTTGGTATTGAAAATGGTTTTCATAATGTTTTATATCAATGTGTTGTATTGATATCTTGTGATTGAATGGTGGAAATGTTATATTTCCTTTATGCATGTTTTATGTGATATGATTATGTTGAGGTTCTTGGGCATTATTATGAAGACGGGTGGTTCCATGATAAACTAAGGGCGGGTGAGCCCGATATAGCTGTCCAATGCATTGGGTAACGCGAAGGAGTGAAACGTTAAGGTTTCTCCGAAGTGATTTAGGGAATATACTATGATGGGTATTCCAAACGTAACCAAGAGGGTTACTCCCTACGTAAGAATGTTATGAATTACTCAAGATACCTTTATGTCTTATGATTTCTATTATTTATTCATGGTTTGATGAGGTATGTTAAAGTACCTATGTTTTATGGTTAAAGTATGATTTCACTCTTATGTATATATGAAATCATGTTTCCTTTCCATATTTTTATAACCCTTACTGAGCTTTTTATACTCATCCCAAGTTTTTGAAATGGTTTTCACAGGTCAAGGGAAAGGTACATGATGTGATGGTAGTGTCAAGGATGTGTCAAGAAAGAATCCATGTTTTATTTTAAATATGTTTCCTTTGATGGGAAGAATGAATATTGTCTTTTATGTAACCACATTGTTTAAATGTGGAATGTAATGTAGGTTTCATGGTCAAATTCTATAAAACTCTAAACCTAAAAAGATCCTCCATGTGTAATCTTTTAATAACTCAAAATTAAGAAAGGATTAAGGCTGGGGCCTTATAGTTGGTATCAAAGTTCGGTTTAGGTAACTTTAGAGGTTAGGGTATTCTTTAAGCATAAGTGACAATACCATAATGGTTAGTATTTCAGAAAGAGTCCTAGTATTAAATAAAGTGAATGAGTAAGTATATCTTAGTGTTTACCTTCCTCATTATTACATGATGGTTTTGTGGATATACTCACACTGACATTTCTACTTTTAGTGAATGGATGGATCTAGCAGGCACCAAAGAGACAACAGGTTTGAAGGAAACCGTGGTGGTTATCTGATTAAGATACTAGATAAAATGGAGGATTCAATGAGGAAACTCATGGTTGTTCTAAACCAAATATCAAGGAGTCATGATCAACCACTTGAACCTTGGTATGTTCTGTAATGCATCATGTAAGTGGTGACCAATCTATGTGGATGTTCAGGTAATAATTATAAAGGTAAATATTAGAGTTTATATGATCCTTACTTTTGAGGTAATTATGGGTTATTATATGATATGCTGTAAAATGAAAGGCATGAGATAAACTTGAGGTTAAAATATGTTATGATCATTTTTGATGATTTTATCTCTTTTTGGGGAATGATTTAAGAATTATATAGTTTTGTAAAAAGGACAACACGAAGACAGTGTGACAACCCGTCGCGTCGGACAAAGCTGCGGGAATCGAACCCACAACCAAAGTGCGACTGGTATTTATTGCCTACCACTGGACTACGTGAAGTCCCTGGTTAGTTTGACTTATTCCTTTTAGTTATATGATTTTATGAATTAAGAGTATGTTTATTTTGGGTTATTTATGACAATTATTAACCTATCATGGAGGATATGTGATTAGGTTAATTACTTTTCAATACAAGACTTTAGGAGCAACTGATGTTGTTTGGAGATAAATGTTACGATTTATCTTGGAAGACTATGTGACTAAATCCTTCAAATATTTGGGTTTTAATATTATATTGGTTTACATTGAAAAATTTTATGGACAAATTGTAAATCGGATGGTCCTCGTTGAACTTTGCATTTTGTTGGACAAATTTTGGAGATTAAGAATAGATTTTCTTTTTATAAAGTGTTATCCTTTTCTGGATTATCTGACCTTGTACTAACCTTTTTGGTTTTGGTTTTGGTTAAAGCCTAAAGACATGGGAATTATATAGATCTCTTTTTTTTGGATAAGGTGATTCTCTAGAAGTTGATTATAGTAATCTTAATGCGAACAAGTCTCCCTAAATACTCATCTTTTGGAAAAAAATATGAGTTTGATTAAGGAATCTAGTAAAAGTTGAAAGTCAACATGATAAGTGATTATGTTTCCTTATGAATAAATTCCTCAATAAAAAGTAACTTAAAACAAAAATTTTGTCTATTAACTTTTCCTACTGGGGAATCGAATGCAATTTAACCCATCACATGTTTGTGATTTTCTTATGGTTAACTTTCTCCTAGAAATGTTTACTATCACTCTCCATCAGAACATGACCCTTTGTTTTTTCCTCCATGTCCATATTTTCATACCTGGAATCCTAGTATGGGTTAACTCGGGTGACCTTTGTACTTATCTTTCTTTATTTTAAAGTGATTGTTTTATCGACTCTTGTTCCGATGTGGGACATTCAAGGATGTTTCCAAGCTCAATTTTTTAAAATTGCGAGGATGAAATTCCCAAAGGGGGGGAAGGATGTAACACCACAGGTAAATAAATAATATTAAATCATTATATTTATCCATATTTTTGAATAAAATATTAATGTGACTTTAAAGGGGACGATATGCTCGATGGCGTACCCAACACGCAACAACGAGTTTCTTGGGAATCTTACGTTGCACTCTAATAATAAAATAATATTATTTTAAATGGTAGTTAACATGTAGCTGTTGTATTGGCGGGAATGGATAGAAATAAATAAAATATGATTATATATGTTTTTAAATGTTTTTACATTTATCCAATAAAAGATAAAGGCATAAAATACGGAAATAAATCAATTTTAGGCGTATATGCCCTAGCTTTCACTAAAGGTTCACTTATCACCTTTTGATGGAGAACTGTCATTAAATATAGTTTTTTCACTCTTATACATCCTTTTGGACCAAATAAAACTCTTCTTAAGAATTGGGACATCAAAATTTACTTTGTGTAAAATTTTGGTATCTTACTGATAAAGTTCATTTTTTAATGAATACTGTAAAATGTTGTATTTTAATTCAGAAACTCTTATTAATCTAATTTATTTATATGATTTGATTATGTTTTGAATTGGTTTTAATTTGAAATTAGAATAAATTTTTACCATTAAATCCAATAGTGGTCGTTGTAATTAATTTCACTTTGAAATCAAACTTAAACTAGTGTCAATCTTTTGATACTTATTATTTCATAAAAACACGCTATTTGCTCTTACAGCGGGAATTAAATATTAAAATAATTAATGTGACTTTTATGTTTTTAATTTGGTAAAATAGACTTCATTTTTGAATTCGGAATATCAAATATAGATTAGGGTGAATTTTTGGTATTTTTCTGAAAAACTTCAATTTTTGATGAATAGTGAAAACACTAAGTGGTACTTATAAAAACTGATTTTTCGTTTAAATGAAATTTTACCAATTCTGTGTTTTGAATTTCAAAAATCCGGCATACATGGTTGTCATTAAGAAGTAAAATGTGGTTCAATGAGATAAAAATAATTTTTGGTGAATAGTAACTTATTAAGTTTTTTATCGCGATTAGAGGTAATTAATGTACTTTAAGGTAAAAATAATGTTTTAATAATATGAAATGAACTTGACACATGTACTAACCTCATTGGATGTGTCATGGCCGACCAAGAAAACACATGGGTCAACTTGGGGACCCCATGAATCCACTTTGGTTGGAAAATGACAAAAATATCTTTTTATTTAAAGTTAAAGTAAAAATGAGACAAAAATGAAATGTTTTACTAAAACAATTTATACATGTGGTTATAAAAATCAGATTTTTGACTATAAATATTCATTGAAAGCTAAAAGGATTTCCTACATCATATTATTTTTTTTATAATTTTTCGACATTAAATAATTTAAATTATTTATGACATCATGATGATGCAGCGATGACCTCATTATTTAACGATTTAAATAAAATGGAAAGATAATGTAATATCTAAGACCTACACATGTCCAAAACCTATTTGATGAGTGGATATCGAACCCTTACCTCCTTATCCTTGAAACACATCAATTTGGGACCTCTTAAATCCGAATACCATTTTCAAATAAAGTAAAATTTGCTTACATTCCAAGAGTGCCACTCCTCTCCTCTTATAAAAGCCCCCCACCTCTACCTCCTTACCCACACTTCCAAAGCCTTTGGCTCGGCCAACCCCTGCCCATTTTGTCTCTCCACTTCCCTCTCTTACTCCTTGAAGCCTCAATTTGGGAAGAAGTCTTCCCAAGGAAGCCTTTTAACTCAAACCAAAGGGAGTTACCCGATTTTAAGGACGTTAAAGAACGATCGAGTCAAGTCGGACCCGAGGTAAGGCATCCTACTCCTCTCTTTCTTTTTAAGTACAGTCATTTATGAAATTCCTTTTAAATATCATATTTCATGCCATTGGGATGTTCTTTTATATTACTCCTACAGTAATTTTAATGTTAAAATAATGAGAGACCCTATTCCCTCTCATCAATCCATTTTGGAAGTTTTGAGTGGCGCCATTAAGCTGCCGAATTTTCGTAAGAGATCTAACCTCTCTCTTTCTTTTTAAGTACTCTCATTTATGACACTTATTTTAAGCTCCTCTTTGTTATGTTAGGGGATGTTCTTTTATATTCCTCTTTTTTTAAACTTTATGTTAATATGATGAGATACCCTATTTGATCTCATCAACCCATTTTTGTAAGTTTAATGTGGCGCCGTTAGGCTGCCGAATTTTCGTAAGAGATTTTTCATCTCACTTTTATTCCCGTGAGATTTATGCTACATTTTCCACAATTTCCTTTGAGTGGTTTATGTACTGCCCATTGTTACACTCATTTTGTAATATAATTCCATTTATTTAAATATTCATTGTATGACACTTCTTCAATGGTGTGTACTTTTCAAAAGTTACCCAAGTTGGTAAGGGAACCTTTCACCCTACTCTTTTTAAAAGAATTCGTTTGTTATGTCTTTTAATTCACATAATATTATGTTTTTATTTGTTCTTATATATCCTGATTGATGTAAATTTTATGTCCAAGTGATGAGATTCCCTTTTTATCTCTCATCAACTCATTTTCTGAATTTTTGATGTGATGCCGTTAGGCTGTCGAATTTTACCGAGGGAACTTTTTAACCCAATTTCGATTTCTTTGGGTTCAACATGTAGTTATTGAATATGTCATCCTTTGAATATGTGTGAATGAAATTTTATTGTTTTACACATAATATCCAATTATATTGGGTGTATTTAATTTTTTCACACATAATTTTGAGATTGATTTATCCTTAATTTAAGGATACCTTCTTTATAGGGGATTTCATCACATTTTACATATCTATTGAGACTTCATTGTTGTTATGAACCAATTCACTATTATATGGTGTATATACTGTCCATTGGAATATTATATCATGAATCCATTTGTTCTCATGATATTATAAAGTTCTCATTAAATTTTATTCCTCAATTATTGTATTCAAGTGTCTCTAATTTTGGTAAAAACCCTTTAACCAAAATATCGCTTTAAATGTTTTAATGATTTGTTCTTATTAATATCCATGTTTTCAAAATGGTTTTAAGGATTTATTTATATGGATATTAATGGTTTAAAATGTTAAAATCTTCAAGGTGGTATGGGACTTCGTCTCAATCTCCTTTCATTGAAGCATATTTTGTTTTATACACATCCTTCTTTTATATGGTGTATAAACCCCTTTGACTTTTACGTTTATCCAAAACAAATCTTTTTTATATGAATCGTTCGACAAAACGACAAAAGGGAATGTTTTTGTCATACGTATGCGGCGACAATGACTTCTCCGCCTCCGTGACCATTATTTGAGTTTCGGCTTCCTCTACAAGCCATACCTTCTTTTAAAAAAAAATAAATACCATGTTTTACATTTCTTTTATTTTGGTATTGAAAATGGTTTTCATAATGTTTTTATATCAATGATTTGTATTGATATCTAGTGATTGAAAGGTGGAAATGTTATGTTTCTTTTATGCATGTTTTATGTGATATGATTATGTTGAGGTTCTTGGGCATTATTATGAAGACGGGTGGTTCCGTGATAAACTAAGGGCGGGAGAGCCCGATATAACTCTCCAATGCATTGGGTAACACGAAGGAGTGAAACATTAAGTTTTCTCCGAAGAGATTTAGGGAATGTACTATGATGGGTATTCCAAACGTAACCAAGAGGGGTACTCCCTACGTAAGTATGTTATGAATGCCTCAAGTTACCTTTATGTCTTATGATTTCTATGATTTATTCATGGTTTGATGAGGTATGTTAAAGTTCCTATGTTTTATGGGTAATGTATGATTTCACTCTTATGTATATATGAACTCATGTTTCCTTTCCATATTTTTATAACCCTTACTGAGATTTTTATGCTCATCCCAAGTTTTTGAAATGTTTTTCACAGGTCAAGGGAAAGGTACATGATGTGATGGTAGTGTCAAGGATGTGTCAAGAAACAATCCATGTTTTATTTTAAATATGTTTCCATTGATGGGATGAATGAATATTGTCTTTTATGTAACCACTTTGTTTAAATGTGGAATGTAATGTAAGTTTCATGATCTAATTCTCTAAAACAGTAAACCTAAAAAGATCCTCAATGTGTAATCTTGTAATAACTCAGGATTAAGTAAGGTTTAAGGCTGGGGACTTATACTAATTTTCCACTGAGAATAATTATTCCATTATGAAATGTAGTCTCGTTGGTATTATAACCATCCAATATATTTTCCCTAAAATAAATAATCAATATTTTTTTAAAATTATTAAAATTTAGAACTAATAAAAATTTATGAAACATTAAAACACAACTAAAATCATAGTAAAAATGATTTTATATCCTTGAAAATAGATGATTAAATACAATCCTCTGAAACCAAATTTTGGTCGGAGTAATACAGTCAAGAGTAGAGTGAATTGATTTCTAATTAAAATTTCTATTAAAAACCATATTAAAAAATTTCTCCAATTTTATATATAAACAACTCTGTTAACCAAAGTAATATATTTATAAGATTTTTGAATGTTCAATTATTTTCATAAAATATTTATTAATTCTCAGATACTCTAATTAGAAATAATGATATGAATTTTGAATGTAATTTAATATATCAAAAATAGGTATAAACACTAACTAATATTATCTATCAATATAATCTTTAGTTTTCTAAAATTTGTGAGAAAATATAGATTACTAAATTTAAAAAATAGTGTGGATAAAATTAAGTGGTTCAGCCTCAAGCAGAGACATTTTCCTCTCTACTTGGGGATATCCTTACATTATGTAGTTAATGTTAATAAACATGATCCACACCCTAGATTGGGGGTCACAATAAAAAATGCTATCTAGGTCAACTAGACCTCTACCACAGTTCTTCATGGGAAACAAAATACAACTCGGCCACATAGGGACCTCTTACACAGTTATACGTGGGATAAAAATGGTGTAAATGAATGAGAGATTAAAGATATATTGTATCATTAATATTAGATCAGGATATAGTATGTGTTTGTGATACAGACCCACAAACTGCTCAAAAAGTAGTAAGAAAGTACACCTATAAAGTAGAAATAATGAAAATAGGTTTAGAATACTCATTGGGATGTTCTTAATGTAACTGGACTTCTAAGGTGTAGTAGATGTGAAATTTCATTGAACTTCTAGAAAAATACACCAAATCAGATTGTTGTGGAAGAATTGTTTTCAAGATTCTAGTGAGGTTAGATGATCCTTGAACGTGATCTTCACTAGGATTTATTACTGCGACGATGTTTGGATTTTTTCTTCACATCAAATCATTCCTTGTTCACAACTAGAAAGAATTATTTTTATTCTTGTATATTCATTTCACCACCTTTAATGTTCCCTCAATATGGTTTCCACAATTTTTCTCCAATTAAGTCTTTATACACTATAGAGGAAAAAAATTGGCATGATCGAAACCATGAGTGTTTCCTCATACCTCATACTGGTGTCTAACAACTTCCACAAAATACATAAAATGTCATTATTATAATAGGTAGTACTATGTTTCATAAACATGACCATTATAATTACTTTTTATTTTAGAGTAAATATAATTTTTGACATGTTTAGTAGTAGATCATTCTATCGGTAATCCCTTCTATTAGTTGGTCCTTCTTCTGGTAGTTCCTTCTGTCAGTAGGTCGTTCTATCAGAATTCCATTCTATCATGAATCAAACTTGTATCTATGACTCAATATATTCGTATATTGATGTGTCGGTGATCCATTTATGTCACTGAGTAATTTTTGTTATTGATGTTTTGTTATTGGTGAGTTTCCCTATCGGTAGCTGATATTTGTATATGTTATCTTCTTTGTTTGTATCTCTCAATTCTGTTGGTGATTTTCCCTATTATTATCTCAAAAAAAATTCGATGAGTTTCTCTATCAGTAGCTCATAAATATTTTAGTGAATTTTATTTTTTGTATGCTTGTCCTATATTATAAAAATTTACAGAATATGATTAACATATATTTGAACATAGTTAATCATATTTTATCATATTTTATCATATAACATAACACATGATTAAACCTGATTTAAGATGATTTGTGAGTATTAAAAATGGATAGGGCCATCAGAGATATATATTGATAATTTCATTAACATAATAACATCTCTTTACATGGAAATTGTTGGTATTTTTATATAAAAATAGTTTTATAAAAATAAATGGAGTTGAAAGAAGAAGAAAAATTAAAAACAGACATTTAAGAAGTAATCCCTTCCTCGGGTAAATTAAACTAGATTGGATTTCAATCATTCTAGGATAGATTTACAATAGAAATGAATCTAGGATTTTTTAATGGTATTATGTAAGTTATTATGGTATGTTTTGGGAAAAAAAAGCTTTCTATCTGTGAACAGGGGAGGAGAGGTGGTGAACGTTTATAATTGGGAGAGATGACACATTTGGAATTTTTAATAAGTTTAAATTAAACCAGCATTTTCATTCAATATAAACCACTAAAAATGAGTCATTATAAACCCTTACGTGTTATGAATTATAGATATTACAATAAAATGTTATTGGAAATTTTATTAGTTCATTTAAAACATTAAATTTTTGTTAAAAACACCTACAAATCAATATTTACCAAAGTTGTGGAAATTTAGTTTTACATATTTTAATATGTCAAAAATTTAGATTAATTTAATATATAGTAAAAATAGTTTTTATTTTAATTGGGGAATTCGTCTTTCCGAATTTGATTTATAGAAGTATCATAATCCAAATTAATTTTATACTCACTGATGAAATGAAAAATCAGGTTTTCTAAGAGGAGATTTTCATAAATATAGAAGGATATATTATCAAAATTAAATAATAAATTATTTATATAAACTAATAATTCTAAATTTCAATTTAATTTTCAAATTTTACTCTAAAACCAATTTAAAAATAAATTTAACCTTGTGTTTTTTATAAATGAAAAACAAAAGTTTCAATAAATATATGTATCTTTCCCTATTCATCAAAAAATGATATATTTTATTAAATTATAATAAATAACCATATGTTAAATTTCATTTTATAATTTGAAAAAATAATGATAATTTTATAAAAAAATCTAAATTTGGAAAAAAAAATTATATTATGTGCATAAAGAGTGACTCAACCATTTTTTATAAAAAATAATGTTCCACCAAAATCATTTAGTTTTTTTTAAAATTATTATAATTTTAATTTTAATAAATTAATTAAAATAATTTTAATAATCTAGTTTCATAACATTATATTTAATGGATAGTATATTTTGTTATACTATGTTATGGTTAATTTAGACTCTAGGTTTCGGGTTTCGTAAGATATCAAAGAGCTTAAATTTAATGAAATATATTTCATGGGATATTTATGTTCAGTGTTTCATGTAGAATGAAATATCAAATATAATGTTCTTATACTAGAATTTATGGTTGTTACATTCACTACAACATAAATAATATTCATCCCCACAATTTGATATTTCAGTCAGAAATCAAGGGTTTGATATAGAAAAATTCCATTATTATAAACCCATATCATAAAATTTGTTAATAGAATACCATCTTAATATGAGATAAATGGGAAGTACAGAGGCCATATGTAATAACACATAATTAAGACTCTATGTAAGATAAAATTGTGAGAATGTGATGATATCGACATAAAAACCAAATAATATATAATTATAGATAATGTTAAAACTCTTTTATCACTACAATTTGAATGATTAAAGGAATTATAAAGACATAAAAACCATATATTTATATAATGAATTAAAAGGCTATTACAATCATTTTTTTAGAATGGTTCGGGCTGTGAAACTTTTATTAAAAACATGAAAAAGAAGGAAGTAAAAGGGAGAACATGAGAGAATAGCAAGAACACAAAAGATGAATCAAAATGCCAATATTTTTTCTTCTATATTTCAGTTAGCTGCCTTTCCTCTTCACTAACATCATGCATGAAAACACTGCCATGACCTCAACCACGTTCCCTGTCGCGTTATCTCCCCCTACATAGAGGAAGTTGTTTATGTCACTAAAGTAGTGTCTCAAAATAAGAACTATTAGAGATAGAGATATATTCTTTTTTCTCCTCAAATTTGTCTTGAGATGTATCTCCTATCAATGGAGTCTTTATCCCTTCCCCTTTTAGTTCTTTATTCGAAGCAGATCCCAAAGTAGTATCATACTTTTCAATGGAACCAACACTAATTTTAAAGGGTGGATTACCCTCTGCCAATGGCACTAAGTGTACAATCAAAGACTTCACCTTCATGAATGAAACAAGATGAAAGCCCTCATTATCCAAAACTATTTTGGAACATGATTTAGAAATTAACAAAGAGTAAAATTCTAAAATTTGATTACCCTTTCGAAGAAAGCCATGATTTCTTGAGAGGGATTTTCATCAAACACTTCTTGAATTTCATCCTCATTATATTGCTCAATCATCATTTCCTGGTGTCTGAGAAGCCGATAGTTTCTTCAAGTCTACAATTTGACCTTTGTGGAATGGTTCATCATTTTGTACATTCACCTCTTTAGAGAAAATGGCAGCCCAAGTATTCATTATGTGGTCAGGATGTGATTCAGGTGGCATACCATCATCAATATTTGGTTAAAAGCATATCCAGTAATAAGTCCTGGCACATCATTCATCTGTTTGACATTATCAATAGCAATATAAGTTTCATAATCATTCATGGATGGTACAATACTGTTTTCAACTATCCTTGGGTGAATATTAGCCTTCTTGGGAGGATTTATCTTCTTAAGATTGTTGTTTCCATCATGTCCATGCACTGTCGAGAGGCTGCATATAATAGTGCGTATATAGGTAGATAATTCATGTCCAATGACATTGCAGTGATTTCATAATTTTGGAATTTTTTCATAGATGATCTTTAACTCAATAATATCCTCACTAGTGGCTATAATTACCTTGGAATTTTTATCACTTAATTATCTGAAACGAATATCCAAAAATTAATTTGTATACCTTACACAATAAATTTTTAATTTAACATTTCATATGATCCATAGAGGGGTGAAATGTCTTTCCTTATATCTCTACCTATTTTTCAAAACCAATATGGTTACCACAAGTTATCCATTATAATAAATTATTATCTAAAACTCAATTGTAACTCCACTACTTCATCACTAATATTTACTCATAAAAATATTTTACTAAAAACAAAGACCTATTAAAAAGAACATCACATAGGCTAGTGACTCCCTTCTGTTGTGGTGTTAAGTGCCATGGCCATGCCGAATGTGATGGTTTTTCGATGGGAATTTTAGGTGTAATTTTTATTAATCTATATAAATATAATTCCTATAAAATTACATAATTGTGATGACCAATAATTAATATATCATCAAATATAAGAAATAAATTAAAGGCTACTAATAACTTTAACCTTATTCCAACAAAATGTAAGGTCAATATTACTTAAATAAAATTTTTAATGAAAACATACCCTTAAAAAATTCGTTTCATTTATATACATTTCTCCCAAAATATCCATAATCATGTTCTATCCATAAAACAAAAAAATTTAAAAATTCGTATTTAAGTAGTTGAAATTATGATAAAGCATAAACATATAAACACAAGATGGTATCAATTACTCTTTAGTTATTTATCAAATATATTATTTTAAAATTTAACACATTACATATATGTTTTATGATACCTAAAACACAAATACCCTTGGTAAAAGTAGTAATAAATCATTTTATTTAATCCTCAAATATATATACTTCAACCATTTCATTTAAACATGTATTCTACCAGGGTCTAGGAGTTGTACTTTTAAAGAGGTAATTGATTCAGATAATTCGTTGGTTCCTATGATTTAAGAAAATGAATTATAAATGAATTAATAGTATGATATTTATTTCTTTCTATTGTAATTATAATATTTTACTCATAAATTCATCACATTATGCACTTTCTTCCGAACATAAAACAGTTTCCCATTACTTTCAGACACCATCCTTGATGTCTCTTTCTACATTTCTTAAATAAAAGAAATCAATATTTTTTTCCTATATGGTGTGAATCACATGAGCTCATGGGGAACACCATTATTCACTTAATTATTGAGTCTATGATCTCGTTAATTAATATACTTTTAATCATATTTCACTAGAATTTATCATTTATAATCATGATATCTTTTTTGGCTCCAACTGTAGAAGAAGAGTGCAGTGATGGGTGATAAATTAATTTTTTTAAAAAATTACTTCCCAAACCAAATAGCTAGGATTATCCGGGCTAAATTTATAATTAATTGATTTAATATCTGATGAAATGAATAAAAAGTATTATGAACTTTATATATTGTTGAATGTTGATCATCTAAAAAGAAACTTTCTGATTACCTTTGTTTCACTATTAGTTTTCAAGGTTTTTAATCCATCTAGTGTTTCACATTATTGAGGGGTGAGAGGAGCAGCTGAAAAATCATTTGTTGTTTACAACAGTTTTCTATTATCAATTATGGGCTTCAATACACCTGTTACATAAAACTATTTTCAGAGAGTTAGGTTTTAGGATAAATTAATATTTAATTTCATGATGGCAATTAAATAACATTTAAACCCATTAATAAACCCCATGTAGCATAATAATAATAAAAATAATAATATGTCATGTTCTAGCTTCTTAAAATTGATAAATATTATATATCATCTTGTAAAAAAAATATTTCATAACCAGATGTGTTATGCGTCCATTTAAACTCTTCATTACTTATTGAATATCCAAATAAATATATTCATTATAAATAATAATTTCATTCACAAATCGTGGAATTATTACTTATTAAATATTATATAAAAATTATATCATAATTCACATTCTAATGAATAAATATTTAATTAATTAATTAAATCAATATATCTTGAATAAAAATATTCATTGGTCTTGGTAAGAGTATTTTTTCCATTAATTAAATTCAAATATAATTTATTCAACCTCAATAAAATCACAAAGTGTCTGACCCACTAAGATTCTTTCTTATTGGAATTGGATGGGTTTTCTAAATGTCCAACATAACTATCTATAAATGGGATAAGGCACCCATGAGGGAGAACTTAATGCCCCAACCATGAAAACAACATATGAATACTCATTGTGTAATATAATCCTTCTATGAGATCATCTCATAAAGATTGTTTCACAATAGTTTCATCGCCTTATAGACTTGATACATCATTTATTAACAATTTGAAATAAACGTATTGCTACACTAGGGTCAATGATTTTTGGTCAAGGTTATATTTCAATCAAATGTTAGAGATATCAACTCCCATAAATATGGAAGGGACATATCCTTTCTCAACGTATCCATTAATGCCATTCTAATCACGATTCACCCAACATACCCAACATCCAAATAGTATATGTCATGATAGATTTGGCAGTCAATATAAGTGTCTGAGTCATGACATGTATTAATGATAAACATAAATTCTAAGACCGTAACACATGCTAATAAATATAAATATCCAATGAAAGCAAAATATGTGGAATTCTAATATGACAGTTTTTTCTCATAATCACCTATCATTGAGATGGGAATGTAAAAACATCATGAGAAGAAGCCTCATCCACTTAATATTACTCCCATTTATGGTGAAAATACTAGGTGTCATATCATATTGTGTTATTAAACCATATACCTATATTAAAAAAATGTTCAGAGAACATCGTGGTTCTGATCATAGAGGATAACTTCTATGACCGTATTAAAGTGAAAATATAGTAGTACATCATTAACTTAATCACATGTATAAAAATTAACAATATATAATAATATGTCTAATTAATATTCAGGAAATAATATATAAATAAAATCAAAGTATATTCAGTTTTTCTTAGGGAACCAACTCTAAAAACTCCCACTTGGACCAGAGAAAATAAATTACGACATCAATTTTTTTTGACATCACATAATAACCATTTTTCTACTACGTAAAGGATTTTGTCAAGGGGTCCACCTCATTGTATGTCATGGATGTATTTCTCACATTAGACCCAACTCTATGGGAAAATAAATCAAGATATGATACTTCAAATGTATGTTCTCCATCTATGGATGAGTCCTTATCTCTTTTGTGGGAGACTGATAGAGCACTGTAGTGGGTGCCCTCAAATGATTAGTGTGATTTGGGGTACTTAGGTGCAGCAGAGTGGCTGACCAAGGTCCTCTCTCAAAGGAAGAAGTGAATTTAACAACTTATTAGAAGTATTATAAAAAGAAATAAAATAGAATAGAGTAAAAACACTAATTTAAAATATTGGGGTTTGTTTTAGTTTATGAATCTAGAAGAAGTTTGCTGGAAGAAGATTGTATAAATTTTTTTTAGTTTGGAAATGAATTTCAATTTAAATGAAACAACAAGAAGATGTTTTTTTAGAAATCTATTTAAAAAGAGTAATAGATCTCTCTATACCTCTTCACATTATTATTAATCATTATCATTTAAATTAACATTCACTTAATAATGATCCCTTAATGTGTTAAATCCCAAACCCTACGAGAATTAACTTTACCACGAAGATGAAGTGAATTTAACTTTAGGCTAACTTCGGAACATGCAATCACAACACCCTTCTTTGATTGATGTTCTAAGATTAGCTTATGGTCAGTGGTAAATTAAGGCACATAACCACTCTAGAAATGAGTATTAATTGAGTTTAGGGATTATATTTGAACTCTACAAATTTATCCCGTGTGGTTTTGAATTACCGGTTAAGGTTGCGCTCTCAGAGTTCACACAATTCTCGACCTCGCGTGTTTTGTGTTAACAATTCAATTGCTTGCTTAGTTTCATTTAAATTAAAAACTAAATTAATGGATCATGTTTAGTGAATTACTGTAGATCATTGATTCAAAATAAATGAAGGAAGAAGGTTAGAGGTCGACCGATTACTAAAAAGAACTACTCTTCCATGGGAGGTGTAGTCATCGTGGAGACGATTTGCAAAAGCAAAGGATTGAAAGGGTATAACCCAATCTTGTCTCCACACATGATTCCAACCGAAATAGGAATATTAAGAGAAGATGAAATTTAAACAGAATAGAAGGAAATAGAAGAAATAAAAGAAGAACAATTAAGTTTATTACACAAATGAAAACATTACAAAATGAAGAAGAGAAGGAGGCTTCGATGACGAGATCCTTGCTTCAAGAGCTACCCCTCTTACAATGGTTGGAGAATTTAGGTGAAAAAATTTCTCCTCTGCCTCCAATATCCCAATGCACGTCCCAACCCCACAAAATGAGAAAAACTCCAATTTATAGAGGGGAGGGGAGGAGAGGTTACAAGTGGTTTCAAGTGTAAATGTGGAAATTCGGCCAAATATTTTATGCCAACTTTCACCGCCCATTTGACCACAAAAACGCGTGAATTTTCTGGCCTTACAGAAGGATCAAATGTGCGGAAATGGGTCCTCTATCTCGTCTGAATATTTGGGCTTAATCCAGGCCCATATGAAGGAGTTATACAGAAGCTTCTTCATTCTGGCGAGTCCAGCCCTACTTTGACTTCATGGCCCATTTTCAACAATCTAATGCACTCTTTAGCTTTAGTGTCCTGAATAAAATATGTAGATAATTATGTTAGGAACACTGTTACAAAATTTTAAATTCCAATAATAAATATAAAAATATTTATCTTCGAAATACTACAGTAAACTATAAAGGGTAAAACTGGAATTTTCATCAAATATTCAAATGAATAATCTAATCCCAAATATTTTGTAAATAAACATATTTAACACAATGTGAGGAAATTATATCATTTATTATCAATGAAATATTCAATAAAATAGTTTTTTATCAACTCCCCCACACTTACCCTTTTGCACTCCTGGGCAAAACCTCATATCAAGTAAATATCAAATCAAAACCAATTTTAAAACACATATCCTTGAGATCAAACAATTACACCCCAAGAAACAAAAGATATCATGCCTCATAAAAAAACATTATTTCAAGTTATTCATTTATATCATTCAATATATTTCCACTTTATTTATCCTCCTATGCACAAAACACTTACCTCGCTTGAATTTTCTCTAATCACTCAAATGTCAATTTTTTTTGCAGTGTATTTCTCATCCAAACTCATACAACGGTTACCATAGGCTTGATATATTCCTACATCACGACCCAATTTGAGTCAAGGACATATTTTTATCATGAGGACTTTTCAGGGTTGTTCTGTGGATTTCGGTTGGTAGGATTAAGATGTGAAAAACTCTGAGGATGAATGAGGAGGGCTTGACTCTTTTGAAGAAAAATTACATTAATCTAATTTTCACTTAAATATGGTCTTCTCTTCAATCCCCTTAGTATCAATTCAGCTCCATCATCATGAAAATTCATTAAAGGTTTACACCATTCATCATTTCAGCATAAAAAATGTGAATATTCTCAAACATGATTTTCTTGAAAGCTCCAGATGGGCACAACTTTCCACCTCAATTAGAAGATCCAGAAAAGGCACAACATCACTTGTCATGAAAGCTCCAGAAAAGGCACAGCTTTCAATATAATGACTTTATTTATCAGCAAACACATCTCTTCAGAATTTAATTTTCCACCCAAAGTATCACAGAATGTGGTGGAAAAACACAAGACCACTTCCCACACACTTAAGCTCAAATAGATTATGCAATTTCATTTCAAGAGTTGGTAGGATAGGGAAAATTGGCTTGTAATGTGGCTAACATAACAGGAGGTGCATGGATTCTAAGGGCTACAAGGATTAAATATTCAAGGTAGGCCATTATAAAAAAGGATCCTTTGAAATAGGGGCTTTAATACAAAACAAATGCCTCAATCATCTAAACATAAGTACCTCAAACCCTCAAGTTTTGACAGGAATAGATCAAATTATGGTTAAATAAATCATGGTTTGGTTCTCTCAAGAAGTGAGGTGAATGTAATGAATATGAAAATAATGGTTCAGAAGCCTCACAGGAAAGGGATTTCAAATATAAAGACAGTGAGATTGGCATGGGATTCAAAATTCAGCGTACTTTTCATGAAATTACTAAATATTTGAACATGAAAAAAAGTCATTTTAGCATTCATTTAACCTTAGTTTCAAGGGGTAAATTGTTTCACATACTTATATGGATTTAAAAATGGTGATGAGAATCATCTCAGCTCAAAAGTTTAAAAAACACACAGAAAATTGTAAAATAAACACACAAAATTTGAAAAACACACAATTTTTTTTGAACAGGAAAGCAATTGAAATTACTAAACTAAAAGGTTCCCTCCCCACACTTAAAATATTGCATTGTCCTCAATCTAAACCTATGAGATGATATATGCACATGAAATGAAGAATTTTTAAATAGGACAAATAATATAAAAGTGAAAGGATTAGGAACAGCCTGATGTGCTCAAGTGATGATGGGGTCATGCAGTGTGATAAAATCCACTACATCAATAGGAAGTCCCTCAATGTATCTCTTCAAACATTGCCCATTGAATGTAAAGCTCCTTCCAGTGTCCTACTGTGTGATCTCCACTACACCATAAGGAATAACATTAGTCACAACATGAGGACCTATCCATCTGGAACACAACTTACCAGGCATCAACTTCAGTCGTGAACTGTAGAGAAGGACTTTATCTCCAACATGAAACTCCCTTTGTTGGATCATTTTGTCGTGATATGCTTTTGATCTTTCCTTTTAGAGACTTGAGTTCTCATATGATGATAATCTAATCTCCTCAAGCTCTTGAATTTGCAGCTTCCTTTGGATTCCAGCTTGGGCCAAATCCATGTTGCATTTCTTTATAGCCCAATAAGCTCGATACTCGACTTCCACTGGGAGATGAAATGCTTTCCCAAAAACAATCCGAAATGGGGACATACCAATGGGGGTGTTGTAAGCTGTTCTATAAGCCCAAAATGCATCATCCAAGCGCTTTCTCCAATCCTTCCTATTTGGCTGCACGATTTTCTCCAGGATTTGTTTCAACTCACGATTTGAAACCTCAGCCTGGCCATTTGTTTGGGGGCGGTATGGTGTTGATGTTTTGTGTGTCACCCCATACTTTTTAAGGAGGGAAGCAAAATTCCTATTGCAAAAGTGTGTCCCTTGGTCACTGATGATGGCCTTTGGTACTCCAAACCTGCATAAAATTTGAGCCTTCATAAAATCCACTAAAACATGAGAATCGTCAGTCCTGGTGGCCTTGGCCTCCACCCATTTACTCACATAATCAAAAGCAACCAAAATATACAAAAATCCAAATGAACTACGAAAAGGACCCATAAAATCAATGCCCCATACATCAAAAATCTCACAGAATCGTATGGGTTGTTGGGACATCGCATGTCTCTTAGAAATGTTCCCAGTGTGGTGGCAACGAGAGCATGACATAAAAAACACATGGGCATCATGGAATAATCTAGGCCAATATAATCCAGAGTCCAAAACCTTCCTAGCTGTCCGTTGGGGTCCAAAGTGTCCACCACAAGCAAGTGTATGACAGAAATGAAAAACAGACTCAAACTCATGATCAGGAACACACCTCCTAATGACTTTGTCACTACACATGTGGCATAAGCATGGATCATCCCAAACATAAAATCTTGACTCACTCTTTAATTTTTGGACTTGATGTTTCTTTAAATTTGCAGGGATTTCAGAAGAAACATGGTAGTTAACTAAATCAGCAGACTAAGGATGCATACCTGAGATGGTATAGATATGCTCATCAGGGAAAGTGTCCCGAAGTGGTACATGATTCATGGTGTCATCCTCTAGTGTGTGAGTAAGCCTACTCATGTGGTCCACCACCATGTTTTCAGACCCCTTTTTGTCCTTTATCTCGATGTCAAACTCTTGAAGAAGGAGCATCAAACGGATAAGTCGTGGCTTTGCATATGGCTTCTTCAGGAGGTACCTCAAAGCTGAATGGTCAGAAAAAACAACTACTTTAGAGCCCAATAAATATGAACAGAATTTATCTAAAGCAAATATGAGAGCAAGAAACTCCTTTTCCGTGGTTGTGTAGTTTGATTGGGCTGAATCCAATGTCCTTGATTCATAGGCAATCATATGTGAACATCCTTCCACCCTCTGAGATAAGACATCTCCCACTGCGAAGTTGGAGGCGTCACAGATAAGCTCAAATGGAAGGTCCCACCGTGGGGGCTGTATGATTTGTGGAGTGGTCAGAAACTTCTTTAGCTCATCAAACAAAGTCCTACAAGAATCATCAAACACAAAATCAGAATCTTTTTGAAGTAATCGTGACATAGGAAGAGCGATCTTACTAAAATCTTTGATGAAGCGCCGATAAAATCCTGAATGCCCTAGGAAAGATCTAACATCACGCACACATGATGGATAGGGTAAGGATGAAATAATGTCTACCATAGATCTATCAACCTCTATCCCATGTTTTGACACTACATGCCGTAAGACAATTCCATGCTCTACCATAAAATGACACTTTTCAAAGTTCAGGACCAGATTCTTTTCAATACAACGATTCAACACCTTTCCCAAACTACTTAGAAATTCATCAAATTAAGACCCATACACTGTAAAATCATACATAAATACCTTAATGAAGGACTCAATAAAATCAGAAAAAATACTCACCAAACATATCTGGAAGCTACCTGGGGCGTTGCAAAGTCCAAATGGCATCCTCCGGTAGGCAAATGTGCCAAAGGGATAGGTGAATGTAGTCTTCTCTTGATCCTCTGGAGCTATAGGAACCTGAAAATATCCAGAAAATCCATCCAAGAAACAATACTGTGTTTTCCCAGCTAGTCTCTCGAGCATTTGATCAATAAATGGGAGGGGGAAACGGTCCTTGCGAGTGGTCTGATTTAGTTTCCTATAATCAATACACACACGCCAACTATTTTTCACCCTCATTGGAACTAAATCATCTTTCTCATTTTTAACAACAGTAAAACCAGTTTTCTTAGGCACAACCTGAATTGGACTTACCCACTAAGAATCTGAAATGGGAAAGATTATACCTGCCTCGAGCAATTTCTCAACTTCTTTTTTAACAACTTCCAGGAGGGTGGGATTGAGTCTCCTTTGTGGCTGTCTCACCGGTTTAGCCCCATCCTCCAAGAGAATCCTATGCATGCAAATGGAGGGGCTAATACCTGATATGTCAGCCAAGGTTCACCCAATCGCCCTGATGTTCTCCCTCAAAATATTAAAAATCTTTTCTTCATGTTCAAAAGGGATATTGTTAGCAATGATAACAGGTAATCTCTCACCATTCAACAAGTATGAGTATTGCAGATTTGGTGGCAATGGCTTGAGTTCTAATGAAGGAGGGTGTAGTATGGATAGAGAAATTGATGCAACAAACATATCTGCACAATGAACATCAGTATCAGAATAAAAATCATCACAATCAGAGAATAAAGCACGAAATCCATCAGCATACTCAATAGCCATGTCATAATCAGAGTTCACATGGTCAAAATCAGAATATGATTCCATTTCAAAATCAAATCTTAGAGTGTCTTGTTTCTTAAAAACGGGTGTAGAAGTACTCTTAGACATCAAACTAGAACCAATACTCATAATCTCCCTAAGCATAGGACACTCCAATTCCATGATGTTTTTACTTGGTGGTTCAAAATGGGAGATAACAAAAGCAGAATGGTCCTATGAGGGGTACTTCATGGAATCCATAACATTAAATATCACAACTTCATCTCCAAACTCCATGGAAAGTGTACCCTTATTGACATTTATGATAGTTTTTGCAGTTTTGAGGAAGGGTCTACCTAAGATAATGGGGGCATGAGAACTTACCTGATCATCCTCCATGTTAAGCACATAGAAGTCTGCTGGAAAGATCATGTCTCTTACCCTAACAAGTACATCCTCACGAACTCCCGCTGGATATGTTGTAGCTCTATTCGCCAATTGCACCACTACTCTTGTTGGCTTCAACTCACCAACCTGCAAGGAAGAGAATACAGAGTGGGGCATCATATTTATTGAAGCTCCTAAATCACAAAGAGCATCAGAGAAGTGCAACTCCCCTATGGTACATGGGATGGTGAATGTCCCGGGATCCTTGCACTTTGTTTTCATCTCTAGAGTTGGTTTAATGAGTGCCGAGACATTCTTTCCAAGGTTGATCCTCTCATTTCCCTTGAGCGCTCTTCGATTGCTACAATGTTCTTTTAAGAATTTCGCATACCTTGGAATTTTCTTAATGGCTTCAAGTAGAGGAATGTTGATCTCCACACGCTTGAATGTGTCCAAAACCTCATTTTTCATTGCTTCATCAACCATCTTCTTGGTTTGAACAACCCTATTTGGAAAAGGAAGGGGTTTAGGAGGTACATCATCAATCTTTTTCTTACCTTTATCTTTCTCCTTGGATTTCTCATCAGTTGGTGTGCAATGCGACTTCTCTAGAGTAGAGGTGAATCCCGGTGGAATGGTAGGTCCAGATGTATCATTCATTTTCTTCCCACATCTCAATGTGATAGCACTAACATTCACCTTTGGATTTGGAGTGGGTTGGGAAGGTAGATTTCCATAATTCTTACTCACAAGTTCATGGAGGGCGGTGGCAATCTAGCTCATTTGAGTCTTCAACTATCTCAGCTCCGAACCTTGACTCTTCTGCTCATTCTATTGATTAAGAACAATTTGTTTCAATAGATCATCAGTGTTAGAGTCTACCTTGTGTTGGATATTCCCTTGTTGCTGACTCGTTGATGTTTGAGCTTCGAATCTCCTTTGGGGTTGTTGGAAACCCTGTTGGTAAGGTGGAGGCTGCTGGAAGATTGGTTGAAAAGGGGGCCTTTGTTGTTGTCCATAGCCATACCTCATGTCTGACTGATCTTTCCACCCTTGGTTGTATATTGTATCAAACTTCTTTTGAGTATGTGGTTGTTGTTGTTGCTACTGAAATGGTCTCCCAGGGAACACTACTGCACAATCTTCTGTCTCTTGTAGTTGTGGGAAACAGTCAGTTGGGTGGCTTGTCTAAGTGCAAATGCCACATGGCCTTGAAGGAGGGGGTTGGGATGTCTTTTGAGCCAATGCAATCTGCCTCACCATAGTTGTCAATTCTTCAAACTTTGTATCAATCAAATGACTTTCAAGAGAAGAAGGACTTACTTTATGTACTCCTCGAACATGTGGTGTACCTCTATCAGCGAATTGTTTAGAGTATTGGGCCATTTTGTCGATCAATGCTCGTGTAGCTACTGGTGTCTTGTCCTCCAATGCTCCTCCAGCTGCAGCATCCACCATGCTCCTCTCTATGGGTGCGAGTCCTTTGTAGAAGTATTGGATGAGGAGTTGCTCACTGATTTGGTGATGTGGGAAGCTTGCACAGAACTTCTTGAATCGCTCCCAGTACTCATACATTGACTCCCCTTGTGCTTGCTTGATCTCTGATATCTCGTTTCGAATGGATGTTGTCCTTGATGCTGGAAAAAATCTCTGCATGAAAAGACGTTTCAAATCGTTCCAACATGTTACATCCTCGGGTTGCAAATAATACATCCAATCTTTTGCAGCTCCATAAGATGAGAATGGGAATGCTCTTAATTTGATTTGATATTCAGAAACATTTCTCGGTTTAAGGGTTGAGAAAACCACATTAAATTCTTTCAAATGCTCATTAGGATCCTCACCAGAGAGGCCATGAAACTTTGGAAGTAAGTGAATTAACCCAGATTTTAGTTCAAAGTCCGATTCGAGATTTGGGTATGCAATACAATTTGGTTGACAGTTAATATCAGGTGCAGCCAATACTCAAATGGTTCTATTAAGTTCATTTCCATTGTTTTCAGCCATTGGTTCCTCTTTTATTTTTGAATTTCAATTTCTTCCAATTTCAATGTTTCCAAAAGAGAGGAATTCACCAACTGGTTGAATATTGAAACTTCCCGTAGAATGAGAATTTCTAATTCGAGCCCTAAGGCTACGTTCAATCTCAGGGTCAAGATCTAAGAGATCATCACGATTAGTTCCTGTCATATATCAAATAAAAATTAAAAGAAAGAAAGTGGACCATAGTAAAAGAAAAACGAGAAGTTTGATTTGATGGTCCAAAAAGAAGTAGAAGAAAATAAAAGAAGAGGAAGAAAAATCAGATTGGGTACAGAAGGAAGAAATAAGAGAGAAAGAGAATAAAATGTAAAATAAAATAAATAACTCTAATTGGTTGAAATAATTACTTGACTCCCTGGAAACGGTGCCAATTTGATAAAGCGTTATCGTGGGAACCCTCAAATGATTAGTGTGACTTGGGGAACTTAGATGCAGCAGAGTGGCTGATCAAGGTCGTCTCTCAAAGGAAGAAGTGAATTTAACAACTTATTAGAAGTATTCTAAAAATAAATTAAATATAATAGAGTAAAAACACTAATTTAAAGGATTGGGATTTGTTTTAGTGTATGAATCTAGAAGAAGTTTGCAGGAAGAAGATTGTATAATTTTTATTCTTTTTAGTTTTAAAATGAATTTCAATTTAAATGACACAACAAGAAGATGTTTTTTTAGAAATCTATTTAAAAAGTGTAATCGATCTAACTCTACCTATTCACATTATTATTAATCATTATCATTTAAATTAACATTCACTTAATTATGATCCCTTAATTTGTTAAATCCCGAACCCTATGAGAATTATCTTTACCACGAAGATGAAGTGAATTTAACCTTAGGAAAACATCGGAACATGCAATCACAACACCCTGCTTTGATTGATGTTCTAAGATTAGCTTTTGGACAGTGGTAAATTAAGGCACATAAAAACTCTGGAAATGAGGATTAATTGAGTTTAGGGATTATATTTGAACTCTACAAATTGATCCCGTGTGGTTTTGAATTACCGGTTATGGTTGCGCTCTCACAGTTCACACAATTCCCGACCTCGCGTGTTTTGTGTTAACTATTCAATTGCTTGGATAGTTTCATTTAAATTAAAAACTCAATTAATGGATCATGTTTAGTGAATTACTGTAGATCATTGATGCAAAATAAATGAATTAAGAAGGTGAGAGGTCGAACGATTACTAAAAAGAACTACTCTTCCATGGGCGGTGTAGTCATCGTGGAGACGATTTGCATAAGCAAAGGATTGAAAGGGTATAACCCAATCTTATCTCCACTATTGATTCCAACCCAAAGAGGAATATTAAGAGAAGAAGATATTTAAAAAAAAGAAGGAAATAGAATAAATAAAAGAAGAACAATTAAGTTTATTACACAAATGAAAACATTACCAAATGAAGAAGAGAAGGAGGCTTCGATGAGGGGATCCTTGTTTCAAGAGCTACCCCTATTACAATGGTTGGAGAATTTGGGTGAAACAAATTCTCCTCTGCCTCCAATCTCCCAATGCACGTCCCAACCCCTCCAAATGAGAAAAAATCCTATTTATAGAGTGGAGGGGAGGAGAGGTTACAAGTGGTTTCAAGTGTGAATGTGGAAATTCGGCCAAATATTTTATGCGAACTTCGACCGCCCATTTGACCACCAAAACGCGTGAATTGGCCGGCCTTACAGAAGTATCAAATGTGAGGATATGGGTCATCTATCTCCTATAAATATTTGGGATTAATACAGGCCCATATGAAGGAGTTATACAGAAGCTTCTTTATTCTGGCAAGTCCAGCCCAAATTTGACTTCATGGCCCATTTTCAACAATCTAATGCACTCTTTAGATTTAGTGTCCTGAATAAAAGTTGTATATAATTATGTTAGGAACAATGTTACAAAATTTCAAATTCAAATAATAAATATAAGAATATTTATCTTCGACATACTATAGTGAACTATAAAGGGTAAAACTGGAATTTTCATCAAATATTCAAATGAATGATCTAATCCCAAATATTTTGCAAATAAACATATTTAACACAATGTGAGGAAATTATATCATTTATTATCAATGAAATATTCATTAAAATAGTGTTTTATCAGAGACCGCACTATATTATTATAACTATAAATGGTGATATTATTTTACTTATAGGTAATAAATCATCATCTTGGATGAAGTTAAATATAAAAAATTCCTCCATATCTACCATAGATTCCTTAATATACTCAGACTGTACTGTAAAATCTACAGCAACACCCTGATTTGAGACCTTTCAACTCACAAAAACTGTTTTCGTAGTACAGATATATCTTGTTTGTGACATCATGTCATATTGATCATCTAGGAATCTAGAATCTAAATATACTATGAAGAATAGTTAATTTTATCCTATATAAACCATGAAATATCCATTTTATTTCCCTATTACTTAATGATAATATTGACTTCTGACCAATGGTTGTCACTAGGATTTGGTAGACATATTCCTACCACACTAATGTAATTGAAAAATTATATAATAGTACATAGAATATAATACATGACTAACCCAATAAATGTTTCATATGTAGTACTTTCCATTATTATTATTTAATCGTTATTTTTAAGATACAATTTCTAGGAATGATGAATTCCATGAGACCTTAGAAATAATACTCCCATGGCTTGTTTTATATCAAATCTATTTAGTATCTTATCATTGTATGAAATTTGACATACGAATAGATTCATCTTAGATCTATCATGATGGTTCTATAAACCAATAATATATGTTTTCACATATAATTACATTAGAGAGAATAATTTATTCAAAAATGAATTTACATAATGTAAGACTTGTATATATATTCTATAAAAAATATGTTATCAACATACCCTATTATGAAAATGACTACACTACCACTAAACCATTTATTGACTAATATATCAAATTAATTCTATATGAAACCAAATTCCATTATATCCTTATCAAAATAAATGTTCCATGACCTTCATACATACTTTAATTAATAACTGTATCTTTGTAACTTGTATTCCTTTCTGGAATCCTTTAGAGCAAAAAACACTTCATGTTATGTCATATAGATTTCTTACTAAGCATTCCATTAAATAAGGTCATTTTCAATTACATTTTTTAAATCACATAATCATGGTAGTCCACAATGGAACATATAATTTTGATGGATTTAAATATTTCAACTGTTGAAAATTTTCCTTGTAGTCAATGCCTTACAACTATTCAAACCCTTTTCCAAAAAGTCCCACCATATCGGTACTTAATTGTTCTTATATGTCATATTTCCTCTATAATGATCATTGGAATTCAATATGTTTTATATCAAATAGAGGGACTACCAAATTAAATACAATGTTTTGGTACATGTAATACATTTCAAAATTCATGGATTTGGTCCACGTGTAAACATCTTTGGCCCTTACTGCTTCATTATTGGTTAGATGAACATTTTTATTAACTTATAATTACTCAACATCCTATATTAAAAGAAAAGAGTCACACTTTTATGGTCTAATTATCTCTTTTTTACTCTTATAAAGTAATTTTGTCTTTAGAAAAATTCTTTATTCCATGTGGATTTGTGTAATTTATTCATGGACCATCTTTTGTGTTCCTTGTTCTTCAAGTCCATAGATGTTTATCATGATCCCACTATGTATTTTAGATATGATATCCCAATTAAAGGATATAGTGTGTCGTATAATTATAAAAAAATTTATGAGGGTTCATATAGATAATACCCCCTCATTTCCTTAGGGTATCCTATACAGGTAGACATTAAACCTTGGGCTGAATGTTTGTTAAATAAAGAGGCCTTAACAAATGCATCACTTGACCACATGTGTAAATTTTTTAACATGCTTTTATTTACACCCCAAAATTCATATTAAATAATATTTATTGATATATATGGTACATGGTTTTGTATCTATGACACTATTTCAAAAAATATTTATAAAATGTTTATAGAGGACTCGTATGACTCAACATTGATCTCACCATGTCTATAATGGCGTGATTACTCATTTAAAATACACCAATACACTGAGGAATATATGAGGAAATGAGTTGGGATAGGATCCCCAATCCCAAAATGTTATTAAATAACCCATGATTAAGATATCCCCTACCACAGTCGGAGAATAGTTTCTTAATCTTCTTACCAAGATGGATTTCAACATCAATCTTGTGTTCCTTTAAATTATCAAAAGAATCCAACTTATACATCATTAAGAAGATATATTCATATTATCGAAAAGCAATTTTTAATGTTAGGAATTATTATTACCCTCTCTGTGTTTCAATATAAAATGAACCACACACATTAGAATGAAGTAATTCAAGAATCTCTTTAGAACTCTCACCATTAAAGAATCTCATTACACATTTTTCTTTAACAAACACATGGAGCTTTAGTCATTTCATTATGTTATTATTTATTATATACACTATGTGGAAATTGTTTAAAATAATATAAATATCCATCTTCATTTATTTTATTCAAATATGTTTAATTTACATGACATATATTGGGATTCAAAATTTGGATGTGGTAGGAGTCATGTGAAGTAACTTCATTATCAATTTCCATTACTCAGTTCACATAATCCAACACTTAATGACCAATATTTAAATGTATCTTACCATAAAAAAGTAAATCATATATTGATATATAAATAATGTTTTTTCTAACATATGGGACATTATAACAACCTTTAAAAACCAAGACCATTCTTCCCATAAATGTGTGGTGGTAGTCCCTAATTGAAAAAGTATCATGTTTAGATATATTTTATGATTTTATATCTACCTACCATGGATCAATATTTGTGAATATAGGTGGATCCTATATTTTAAAACATATGTGAGAACCACAATATGTGTTTTACAAAAAAAAAACAGAATTAGATAAATTTCACTCGATAAAAAACAATAATAAAGATTCTCTTTCCTTCATTAGATGGGTGTACTTGTTCATCCAGTGGTTTATATTGCCACATGAGAAACAAATAACATCCAATTACATTTCATACCCCATAATTTTCTACTTCTTTTGAGGTCATAAAGAGGGTTTTTGAATAAATATCTTAACATCCCTATTATGTTTTTCATAATAATGACTATAGTATTTCACCAAATTATATCCTTATGTGCTTGGTAAAGAAGAGTAAGAAAATATGGGAGAGATTTCTCAATGTTTTTATGTTTAAATTCCCAAATAAATCTAGATAATATATGGGGTAGTGATTTATGAATGATTTTAGTGCATAATTCATCTGGGAGTTTACTGCCTCGAACCACTAGGCTCTCAATGTATCAATTTTTATGGAATAAATTAGGACCATATGAGAAAACCTCTAAATGGTTTATATTAAATAGAATCTTGGAAATATCAATCCATTCACATCTAGATCTCTCCTAATAAATAGTATTTATGATATCAATCATTCTATACACATACATATTTTTGTGAGATTTTAGGAGTTCACTAAATATAGATGAATGAATCAAAACTAAATTTAAAATGTATCGATAAAATATTTTTCATAGACCAAGAACTTTTCATCCCTAATCTCATTTGAAAGTAGACTAGGAATTGAGGATTCTAGCATGTATTATTTTTTATCATGGTGTTGAACAACATAAATTTGTGTAAAACTATTCTATGAAGTTACTACCATTTATGTTGTTTTTGTTCTCTAATATTGATTAATGGGAAACTTTTTATGCCGATATTTCAATTTTTGATAAAATTTATAAGACAATATTATTAATATATTGATTGATTAAAATTTGGGCAAGTTATTACTTGATTTTATTAATAATAATACTATTTTTCTACTCCCAATAGCCATACCATTGAACTCGGATTTTCATGTTGCTCTAAAATTCTAGTGTCAAGGATCCATATCCCTTTTCCCATAAATCCCACAAGGGTTGGTCATGATACATAGAGGTATTTAGGTAGGCCTAAATTTTCAAATAGTGGTATCTCATCGCTATTAACTATTGAGTGGACTCCCCTATCTGAAAATCCGGACATGGAATTCCTCAACACAAGCCTACCAATAGATCAATATCTAACCAGAACTACTCCTATTTATATAAATTGGTTATGTAATACCACAACATTTATAAAAACTGACCTTATAAAAGAAATTGTCCATACAAGGGTTCATTAAATACTTAGTATTTTGAGTATGATTCCCAATGAATAAATGTAAGACCATGTATTATGTATCATTTAACTGAAGGGTTTTTTTATTTTTATACATAAATTGTTTCTCGTTTTATCCCTTACGTGTATTGATAATATTATTTGGATGTAAAATAATTAAATAGAAAATATTTAAAACAAAATTATATGTATAATTCATTTATTATATTTCCATAATTATACATTAATTTCGCTCTTTATATAATCACGACCTTTCATATATAAAATAAATAATTTTATAGAATGAAAGAATTAATTAATTAAAAGACACATTCATGATATATATCTAATGGTTCATTGAATGAGCAGTCATTAAAATAGCATTTTTTCGAAATTGAATAAATCATATTTCCAGTTTTGGAATGGTTTATTATTTTCCACATATCCACATATGTGTCATCTAAGTTGGAATCATAATGGTTCTTTATGTAACTACCACCATGATCCTTGGGATGCTACGTTAATTAGTGTATTATTTATCCCCCATAGGTGAGGGGAACAAAAAAATTGGTTAAAATTTGATTACATAATTATATTTGGATACATAGGTCCAACATAATAATGGTTAGAGGGGTGACTCGTAGTCCATCATTTAATTTACTATTAAATAATTGTAAAACCAAGAAATAAATTAAATTAAATCATCCAACACAAACATAGGTCATGGTAAATATCTTGAATGATCATACATGCAATTAATACGCAAAAGTGACTAGTTATAATTCATTTCATCATTCATATTTCAGTAATAATATTAACACACATTCATTAATTAATAAATAAATTCATTAATTAATTCCACTTGATCGTAATGATCATTCGAAAATAATTCCAGATACCAATAATTTATTGAATTAATGGAAAGTAAATTGAAGAAAAAATACATAAATATTTATTACAATAAATTTTTTTAGATTTTAAAATTATTTGAATTAATTATTAGTTTTTAAAACACACAATGTTGTTTTAATCAAGAAAATATGTCTTTAATGTGGTAATTTTCAATTTATTTTAAATTTTCAATTTTCCAACTAATGGGAGACAACGTGGTCTGTACACAAAGATACATGACAAGTATCTCAGTTGTCATATATTGGGTTCACATGATTGTGTCTTCATAATGTGTCTTGTTGGACTACACAATGTGTACCATCCATATATATTTCATATATATATTTTTGTTGTGTTCCCATTTTCTCAGCAAGTAACTTGGAGTGTTCTTAAAAAATGGTAATTAATTAAATACATGCCATATACAGCACATATCATCATTTATAAATTAAATTCTCTATGTTTTCAACAACACGTGGTTTTTACCAGTACAATGAACACATGGATTTCATGATTTACACAATTAATCCTTGTTGACTTTATGACATTTACACCAACACACTCCATGTAATATAACAACATGTGTGCCACCCTAGAATGTCCACATGTGGAATACCCCATTTGTAATTACTATGTGGTGTGTCATGTATACATCGAGGCATCGAGTTGAAGTGAATTTGGATACACCATATTTACTTCTGAGTCTATGTCGTGTGACCTTGTTTTACTAGAAAAAATTCTGATTTTTCCTGATGCATCTTCGATGATTTTTCATTTTTTATTATAAATTTAAATAACAAAAAACACTTCAACGAACATGATGAATAAATTGAGTCTTGTTAATTCCAATTATATTAAACAAATACTAATATTAAATGAACATCTAAACACATTTTTTATAAATGACCAATCAAATAAAAAATTATAAGATTACATGTGACTGCAATGAGATGACATGTTTGATATAGGTTTCATGGAATTTTGTTGTGGTGGGTAGTATATTAAAAAATAAAAATAATATTTTTTGGAAACCGTGATTGAGGATCTTGTAATTAAAATTTACAATCATTTTATTTAATATATGAAAAAAAAATACCTAGTCTCAGGAAGCTTTTTCAATGATTAAGGTTTGTCATTTGAAAATACCCTTTCATATTTAATTCATTATACTATGAGGATCAAAGGAAATATCCCTCTAGAAGTGATCTACACATTCATTGATGATCTCTAAGAAACACCACTCAGCCTCCCAGTGTTAGCATAGTGAATCAAATGTATTTCATTATACATTATTTATCACACATTATTTAGTCTGGAATAAATATATCTTGTTTTTTAAAAAGAGAGGGAGGGTTTGAGAGGGAATTATTTGTACACAAATATTATCAATTTCGATTTTTTATTGAAATACACAATAGTCATAAACATCAATTTGAAGAGTTAGGTTTTATGAAAAAATATTATTAATTGAATTTCCTCCATTTTATAACATTTAAAAAACTTATGCAACTTGATTCCATATAATATAATTATTAATATTTCACTGTGTGCTAACTAGTGAAATTTGATAAATTATTTTTAACATTATGTAAATACCTATATTATGAATATATGTGGTCTTGATTCGTTATAACCCATCAGTATTCAGTAAATACGTGGATAAAAATTTTATTCGTAAATAAGTATTTCATTCAAATAATGGTTAATGATTATTTATTAAATATTCAATAAAATGAGAATATGTATCTTTATTCAAATTCTGGTTATTAAATATTTTATTATTTTATCAATTCAATATAACGTGAATAAAAATTTTCCTCGGACATATGAATATGATTTATTCTATTAATTTAATTAAAATAGAATTTAACCAAGATGAATAGGAAAACATAGTGTGTTCCCCTCAAGGATTATTTCTTATTTTCATTAGGCGTTCATGCCAAAAGTTAATGTTTAGGGTCTAGATTCGGGCCAAGGCACCCAAGATAATGATATTAATATTGCATTGATGAAACCCATATGCGAATGATCACTGTGTAATATAATCCAATTTTTAAAACATCTCATCAATCATGTTTTTATGATGGTTTCAAAAATCTATATTCTTGACAGGTCATTCGGAGAATATCTGAAATAAACACTTCATTACAACATGTCCATGTAATTTATGTGATGTTTATATTCCAATTAAATGGTTGACATATCAACTACCATAAACATCGATGCGTGAAAATCCTTCCTCATCTTTACCACTAATGAATGGCCAATCATGATTCTCCCAAAATTATCTACATTTAACCAACAAATGCGGTGATGTCCATTATTAGTAAATATAAGTGACGGATTCATGACATGTGTTAATGATAATAGTAAATTCTAAGGACCAGTTTTACATGATCACATATCAAAAAATCTAATGAAACCAAAACATGACGAATTACTATTGGTGGGCCTATTCGTAGATTATGTTATCTTATAGATTACCAAGTGCAAACATCCTAGGAAGAATCCTCATATGCTTATAGGTTCTCACGCATAATGGTCAAATTACTCTATTTCTCATTCTATAATGTTATCTAACCATCGGTGTATATTATGAATAATGTCATGGAACTTCAAGGTTCTCATCATATGATAAAATATCAATAACCTTATCAATTATAAGAATTATCAAGGTAATTATTACATTAAATCCATTGTGAATAATGAAAAATGTGTAATACAATATTTATTTAATATTCAATACATAAAATATAACTGTAATTAAAGTATAATCATTATTCCCATTTCACCATATCTAACAATATATTACTCTTTACATCATAATATTTGGATTCTTATAGCCACCACATTGTCATATATGTTCAAAGATAACAAAATTCTTTTGACCCATTGACTAAAACCAAAAATAAAAGTGCGAGAAAAAATAATATTAGGGAAAAAATACATAATCCTAAAGAATACAACATAGGACTTCTATATCATGACACTATAATTTCAATCTAAGACACCTTAATTTTATCCTATTTTATTTATTGATATCATCTTTTAAAATCCTTCATAATTTTTTTAATAAAATTTTAATTACATATACATAAACCCTAGGAGTTAATGATAGTTTCATATTAAGGGATATTTTCATGCACCATATGATGATCTAGTCATGCCAAATCCGCAATTTTGGGATTTATAACCCATAGGTGCATCTATTATAGTATTATATTAACTTTTAGTATCAATAAAAATATGTATTTTAGTGAAAACCACATAATATCTATCTTACAAAAATCAATGGGAAATATTTTTATCATATCCTCAATGTTTATAATAGTTTTATGATCCCTAGACTATGTTTTCAGAAATATAGTTCCTAATGAATCTACTAATAATTTTATGATACAAAATTTAATGACAAAATATCTAGTAGCCTTTATTTAGTGTATTATTTTTTTAAATTGTCAAAAGATAAATTGAATCACATCATAAATGATCGAAAAAATTAATAGTCATGGAAAACAAGATACATACATGCATCCCATATTATATTTAAAAACATAAATTATAAAAAAATAGATATTCCCTCTATTGTATCCTTTCTTATAATTATTTATTCACATCCAAGATTCCGTTGAAAAAATAATAATGATGAGGTCAAATGCTCAAAAATGATTAAGTACAACATAATATATCGGGAGTCCGTAATCATAATAATCATTCGGTAAATTACTAAACACAAATTCAAATTAAATAATTTAAATTCCATAAAATATATGGAATCTTAAATAACATAAAGAAAATTTCATTTAATCAATAAAAAAATATCTTAATATGATATGGAATAATCAATATGGAATTGTAAATAACTAAAAATGCATTCTATTTAATCAATAAACATAGAATAACATTATTCCATTGGAAACATACTTATCAAAATATCCTGGATAATAACAACTAAATTATCAATAATGGAAATGATTATTTATTGGATTTCATGATCTCAAGTATCATGATTCCTCTACTATCAAGATTTTTATTGATGTAGTTTAAACTAATCGGTAGGTATACACTATAATCCATTTTAACTAAGAAAATACAATTGGATGATGTCATGTGACTTCCAACGTATCAAGGGGTTATCTAAAACAGAGTTCCACCCATACTAGTATGTCCATATCATAAAAAATTTCTAATAATGGATTAAATTCTTGAACAATATTCTATATAAAAATATTTCTATATCAGTGATGGATTATGGATTGACAGTCACAACCCCATTCAATCCAATAATTTCCTTAATTAAATAATTTATATAGAAATGAAACATATCTTAAGAAATAATAATATCCCTAATAAATAATATGGATATTTTGGTAATATTTAAAGTACAACGATCACATAAAAGTGAATAATTCAAGGGATAGTTAATTTCTACCAAATAATAATCAAGGAAGTGAATTTAAATACTATTGATGGCCAAAATATTTATAAACCATGTAGAGGAAGAATAGTGATGGTATCAAAACAACATATCCCTGTTATAGTATATGTAAAATAATTTTTTTACGTTGACGAATTCATATACCCTAAAGAGGTGTTTCAAAAACATTCTTTATAAAAACAGCCTTTCCATTCTAAAAATAACATTTTAATAATAAAATTTCAAAAAAAACATTTTTAAAATACTTTTATTTGAAAATATATTTTTAAAATTATAAATGACACATTAAAACATTGAGTGGTCATGAAATGGTATATTTATTACATATCGTATAATATGAAAAATATATTCCATCCACATTTTTATTAAAATCCAAAAAGCCTTATTTTGAAAAAGAAATGAAGTCTCCCTTTAAATAATTTTGTAAAAAATAAAAATGGGTGAAACGTTCATTAATTAATCCTTTTTAAAATGATAAAAGCTTTTTCCAAAACATTTTTAGGAAACATATATTTTATTGAAAATAGATTTTTGACTAAACAGATAAATAAAGTCAGATTTAATTCCTCAATCATTTTATATTCCAAAGAAATTAATATTGTAAAATTACTTGAATAAATCATGAATAAACATAGGAGAAAATAATTTATGTTGTTTATTATCCAGTGTTCATATAATTTACTTTTATTTGAAATTTATGCATTAACAATCTAAATTAAAATTATATTGTAAAATAAAACCTCACAAATATCATTACATTGAAGTGAGAATTAACCAATGAATAAATTATGTGAATTTAATATATCTATAAATAAAAAAGCATAAGTAAAACATAAGATTATCAAAAAAAATTACATAGAAAATATTATAATGTCAAATATAATAAATAAGTAGTATAACCCAAAGAAAATAAAATGTGCTATGAAATTATTTACCACTTCATAACACATAATCCAAACCCCCTTTGGATGGAATAATTTAAATTGAAGCATAAAAGACCATGAATTATTATGGAATAAATATATTACATGTAAAAGAGGATGTATATAAACCATATAAATAATAGATTCACAATAACACATTATTACTCCATGAAGAGAAATTGAAACAAATTTCATTGCCTCGCTCTTCCTTTTCATTGACCATACATTAATATCATTTATAATGTTTATAATCATGTTATTAATTTATACCTGAACCATATTCATATTTATTATATCATATAGAATCTTATTATAATATTTTCACATTTTTTGTTAATAATATTTCATTATTTACATTATTTGGGTGTTTATTTCCTTGTTTTCGGATTTTTTTCTCCCATAAATGTTATATCTTTAGGTGTAATATGTAGATAATTCATTTCAATAATTATTATAATGTTATTAATATAATATTAACTCATTATATACAATTTTATATTCATTATTTATGGTATTACATTGAAAATGGATCGCATCACTTCATGTAGATTGTAGGTCGTATGCACGTATGAGTGAAAATATCCATCAATTAAAAAGTTAAATGATAATGAAGTGTGTTATATATTAATATTTTTGAATCAATATCATGTAATATATATCACATATATTCCTTAAATTTATCTTTATTAATTTCCATTATATTATAAGTGAAAAACAAATCACATTGCTTCGCGACGCGGTAATATATTATACACATGAGTATTGTTGTCGTATTTTAAATGAAATTGAATGTAAAAAAGGAATAAATTATATTTTAATTGTATATATATAATAAAATCATATTTATCATATTTATGTGTCCAATCCATCATTATAGTCATCCTTCAATAGTGGTCACAAAAAATGAATTACATTGGTTCACGTGGAAGTAGTCTATTATACATTGGATCAATGGTTTAGTTTCACGTTTAATGAAAAAGGGTGTATATATATAGGTTATGAATGAAACATAATATAATATTTTAATTTTGAATATAATATGTTCATTATATAATCATTGAATAATATTATTAATGTATGTGTAAGATGAAATAAAATAAAAATGCTTGTTTAAGAACATTACCTCTTATTCCGGTAACATCATTTAAATTTCTCGAAAATCCTTCATAAGATGGATTTGTAATTAAACCAAGGTATATAGGATGTTTTAATGGGTTATAAATTAATTTTGTTTTGTATTTTATAGTAAAAATAGATATGAAAATGTGAATAAAGTTTGAGATGGGGTTCCATATATAAATGGGGGAGAGGACACACATTGAAATTTTAGAATATTCAACCATTCCCGCATTTGTATCAAAAAAATCCAATTTTTTTTTCAATATTATCTTCTTTAGGAGAAAAATAGAAATATGTCCATAAATTGGTTTTTAAAAAGTTGGTAGGTTATTTTAACCCTTATATATTTAGTTTAACCCCTAAAAAATAATGTTTTACCTTAATCACATTAATTAATTTTTTTACTTTTATTATTCATTTTGGAAAAAAATTAATTTTAAATTATTAGTTATTAATTACTATTTTAATTTAAAATATGGAATCCATTTTATGAGATTCAAATGACAGATGTGGTATAATCCTATTTGAAAATTTTCTTGTAGAAGTGTTGATAAAGAACATTGATAAAGTGATAATTCTCAAAAGTATATATTGTTCTAAACAAAAAAAATACGAAATTGATTGTAGATAACTAAAATAGTAAATTTAAATTTAGTTATAATAATTATACATTAAAACAAATGTAAAATGTCTTTTAAATGTGTTGAGGGTTGATCCCTCTTATTTATAAATGAATCATAGAAATCCTATTTTGAAAATTGGGAAAGTGGGATCCCATCATAGTTACCATGGAAAAATGACAGTAAAAAATAAACCATAATGAAAAGGGACTAGACCATATAAAAATGATTGAATGAAAGAAATTAAAAATAATAGGATTCATCTCCCCCCTAACTAGAAAATTTAAGTATGGTGTCAGTCGAAGATAATAGTTACCTCTGGTAAGGATGTTATGCATTCTATATATAACAATGAGGTAGAGAACCACTCCATCATTGGGAACTGAAGGAAGGACCAAACGACGTGTTCCAGAACAACTATATCTTTTTCGTGTTGTTAACCCGACATAGATTTTGAGAGATTCACTGATAGTAAACATAATGCAATGCAAATGCGAACCAATACCACGGTACAAAATAATGTTTCAGCACCCATCAATCTAAAGATAGGAATAGATGGTCGACGAAGACTATCAACATAGTCATCCCTCTGATAATTCAACCAACCATGTGTTACCTACAAAAACTAGTATTTCACCTAATGAAATTAATCTAGATCCAATGCTCAAATTTTAACATGAACCCTCATAAAAGAACATGTCCCAAAATGAAATATGCCTTTCATTAAATTTATCTGAAGAACAAAATAATATCAGAGAAGACTGATTTGGACCAAGAGGAATGTGACCTTGACTTCTATCCCATAGTTTCCTAAAATTGAAACTAGTTCATCTCACATTACAACCTCCCATTAATCCAATCAGCACAATCCAACACACCAGTTCCATCCACATAGACATCGATGATGAATATTCCTTCCCCTTCCAAAACCCTAACCACATTCCACCGCCATTCGATAGGGACAAAGGCCATCAATCTAAATCTAAGAAACATAGGGGAATCCCATATTTAAATCCTCTCTATGGAATATGAATCCTTACAACCATATCTGAGAGTCTAAGAGAAGGTTTAATCCACTCGGTAGAGTAATGAGTGAGTGATTTCCTGAAGGATGGTGAGAGACACCATCAATTACAAATCAATCCATCTATATTTTTTACTATTCATCAATAAATGAAACATTTCCGAAAAATATCAAATCATTAACCTAATATAATTACGATATGATGATTTTATAAATTATGTTTTTTATGACATAAATTTTCTAAAAGTGAAAAAATAATTTTAAATTTTGTTTACAAAGCATGATTAAACATTCTTAAAAAAAAATAAATTTTCACCAAATATTTCATTATATTTTAAATTATTATTTATTTATTTATAAAAATTAAAAATCCAAAATATTAATAATTTAGTTATTATTATTAATTTTATATAGTTAAATTTATAGATTATAATTTTATACCATAATATGGTTCATTTAGACGCAAGGATGTGTGTTTTTTCTATTATCAAAGAGATTAAATTTAATGAAATATATTAATTTCTTGTCTTTTATTGGTGTTTTTGCCACATATTCTATAAAATAAATTACCATATTTTCTAATTTCAAGTTTTTTCATCAACTATGTTTGTGAGTGGTTTTTTTAATAACACTGAATAAGGATTAGTTACAATGATGAATTGGGGAAGGGATTCAATGGTATGGTCTCTGACATCACTTCACATGACAAAAATAACATGATTTGATCCATAGAGGTGAATTGAATAGATTACAAAGGGAGAATAGAATTTAAGATGGATTTTTATTATGTGATGTGACCACCTTAAATAATTCTTCATTCATACATTAATTATTAAATATAAAAAAAAAATTGGATAATCCCAAAAAAAATTTCCAGGTAATCCATTACCATAATAAAATCCTAAACTAAAATAATAATTCAAGAAAAATATTTTTCTAATGCTTAAAAATTATCCTACCTAAAATTTAAAATTTCATAGATTCAAATGAGGGATGAACTACCCTAAAAATAATTAATCACCCTCAATGTTTTGTAATCATTGGTGAGGTATAACAAAAATTAGGATGGTTAAACATAATTTTATAATGGAAAATTTAGTCTAATATCATATCAACTATTTAAATAAATTGGGAATGTCTTGGTATAAAACCCTTATAAAAAAATTATCATATAAAATTAAAACCCCTTGTCCCATGGAAAATCATAGTGAATGATATTTTACTCATGTCACTCATTTAGAGATAATAATGATACAACATTCGATTATTTGATTAAACACTTTAAAATAATGTTTTTTTAATTAATAAATATTTTTAGGCCCCATAATGAACTAAAATAAAACCAACCTTCTGTAAACTCTAATAAATATTACCATAAATATTAAAAGGTATTTTAAGAGATATATTGGTTACCACATCCCCCTTGTTTAAATCATTGATTCCCAAAAATCCCAGATAATATAAATAAGTGAGGGTACTAAGCATGAATATGGTTCTTGCTATGCCATAGAGTCACTTTTTTTTATAACCTTCCAAAAAAATACACCCATGGTATCACTGATACATGAAGGATATTATCATATTTGTTCATTATAGCCAGAATGTATAGAAACTCCCAAAACCCACACTCCCAAATACAATGCTAAAAATAAAAACATTACCTTATGGGCCTTGATATTGATGATGGTGGCCCAATTTTTTTCATATAGACCTTAAAAATAAAATGGAAAAAATTGAACACTTGTATTCTCAATGGACTTTTATGTTTAGGTTTGTAAGTAATTAGGGAAAAATCATACATAAATAATAACCATGCCTTTAAATGAGCATATCTCCCACCCAACCAATACCTTTTTATTTTAAATTAAACCATCATGATAATCTATATGAAATACCATCTAGAAATAATTCCTTAAAACTAAATAGTTATATCCCAAGGAAAAGAAACATAAGAAGGCTTATATACTGTGATCAGTCCGGATAAGAATACTAATTAACAATTTAATATCATTAGGGATTATAAAATGAGGATAATGGTATAATGACATAATAAAAGTTCATTACTGTAATATAATAATATTCATAACCAAAAATACCCATATCATCAAACATGAAAACATGGAAGAAGTGTTTAACATTGTAAACAGTCACCGAAATCAATAATCATGAGCCATGTGATATGAATCTTGATCATATAAAACATTATAAACACATATAAAACATATATAAAACATATTGGTATCCCGAAAAATTATCTTATCATCTATACATACAACTGGAAACACCAGTATGGTTTACATTCATCTTTAAGTAATTAATGCATTGGTGGGATATAATAGGCCCACTCATCCTTGATTTATCAACCAACCACTCTTACGTGGTTAATAACATGACCAGACATCCTTTTTTATAATAGAACCATTAATTCGTAATTTATAACCTAACCTATGTTCATTACAAACAATTTAAATAATCTATATCACCAATAATGAACATAGAGCATTGATTTCTACATAAAATCAACGAAACTACTTTCATAATTTTAAAAAATTGTATAAACAATGGAAAAATGAGTTTCATTACAATCTCAATGAGAAATTATTATAACATCGAAATTAAATGGGTCCCATAAAAATCTCTCTGAACCATGATTAAGACATGTAAAAGTAAATGGGTTCTATAATAATAACATTAATTCATGATTAACCTATGGAAAAAACATTCTCCCATGCTAATCTATTTTAAACAATATTAATCCATAAAGATGAATAATTATTATGGTATAATTACAATATATCCCCATTAGATCATAATAATTGACAATAGTTTTTTACATTGATTATTTGAAATACTATTAAAAGATATCTAAATAAATATTTTCGGAAAATAACCATTGTAATTTGAAAATAGATTTCAAAACCTAAAATTGAAAAGAAACCATAAAAATAATTTTCACATAAAACAACATTGGATTCATATAAATTAAACATCATGGAAAAAAATAGACATGAGTGTGGGAAATTTTTTTGTGCTATAAATGTTATAAAGAAACATTTTTTTTGAATCATTTTGAAAAATGGAGTCAAATGTGACTCCTTAAGAAAAATGATAGAAATTACCTTTTAAATGAATTTAGAATAAGGTAGAAGTTAATTTCAAATGGATTTTTGAATAAAAAAATATTTATAAAATAAAATTTTTAAAATACTTTATATGACATGGATATAGAAGAAAATGATACCTGATCTAAAAGAAAAATGAATGATTTGTATCATATTCAAATGACATTCATGATGTTTCATCAATCAATAAGGTAGGAAAGGGAAATTAAACAACTGAACCACAATCATAACCATAAGAGAATAAAATATATGAGGGATAAAAAAATAATATCTTACTAATTATCCCAAAATAAACAAGATCATAAAAAATACCCAAATAAATTTGATTGTAACCTAATGTCGGTGCCAATTTAGTAGATATTCTATTATAAACCATATGAAATAATAAAATCAAAATAAAATTTAAATATCATGACCATAATGTTAACCAAAATATGATATTATAAATGTTAAATATATACTCCTCATTTAGAATATAGGTGTATATCATAAACATATGACCCAATGAAAGGAATTTGGGATGATTAACCCTTATAAAGATCATATCACTGAATTGAGTGTTAATTAATGGAGATATTATTTATACAAAATTTAACACCATAACAAAAAATATTATATTTTAAATAAAACAATTAAGATTTCAATTCACACATAATAATATCATAATAGAGTCAATGAAGTTGTTTTAAAACCCAACAAAATGTAATTTTGTTAGTAAACTCATTACCACTATGTAATATTCATCTTAACCCCATTGGATGAATTTATTAAATCTGAAAATATAGAACTATTACGTATGAAGTATTCATGATATTACCTTATAAAGGAATATTATATACACCACAAAATATATAGAGGTGGTGAATCTAGAAAATGTCTCACAAAAATAAATAGTGATATGAGAAAAAACCAAACATCGAGTCCAAATTTTCCAAACATATCTTTTAACTCTCATATAATATGATTATATAAGTTATTTGTCTTATTAAGAATCATTTTATAGGTATAACACCTTGTACATAAATAAATTATTTTATTTTATTACAATGCTATTGTTGAATACATAACCACTTAAGTCCACATGGGGTGTTTCAAGAATGTTTCGTTAATTAGTATAAAACAACATTGGTGTGTTGATTATAGTGAAATCAGAAATTGTTTAAAAAAATTATAGTTAATAGTAGTTATTTCCTAACCCTTCCTAGTGGGTTCAGTGTCATGACTGCCTAATTATTTCCACTAATAGGCCATGTGTTGGTGACTAGCATCGAGTAGGAATTTTCTCATAAAGGGGAGGCATTAGCCTAAAGTACAAGTACACATGAACACATATCCAAGACACACACTTATGAAATGTAAAAAACAGATATAGTGGATTAATACCACTAATATTCCACAACAAGAGTTCAAAAATAAGTAATGGAAAAATAAAAAAGCCTAAATACAATCCCCCCATATAGAGAGTTGATACACAAGTCCAATTGAAACTATAGAACTATAGCCTACTCCAAGGTCGAATACTAAGGAAAAGGTATGTTCTTAAAAGAAAAATTACTATTCCAAGCTCCAAATATGATCCAACTTATCCTTTTACTCTTTGGAAACTTTTAGAAGGGACACCATTTTCATAATCCATGATATGTGTGAGAAAATATCGTTCATTGTTACGTATAATAATACTCAGTATGACACCATGAAAACACTAATGATGAATCATGTAGTATAGTCAGCACAATACATTATGTATCACTAAATAAAAAAAAATTAATTAAATAATAAACCCAAATATTATCAAGAGATACACCACACCATTAGGCAGTCATAACCAACTACCTGCCACAAGAATATTTTCAAAGAAATGCTCGTTCTGGTAGAACTCACTCCTCGACCCATGATATAATCATAGAAAATCGGTGAAGAGGCCCAGATCATTGGGTCCCATCCCAAATAGAACTCTATTTTATAAGAATACCATGATACATATAAAGGGGTTCACCCTTAGGATCACTGGGGGACACCATGAAACCAATCTGTATCAACCTTGAAACATATATAGGGGTCGCTCCCAGAACAACTGAGGGAAACCACTAACCCAATCAAGCTTAATACATTACATAGGGGATAACATTTCAATGAACCTAAAAATCATATCGATGTGGACCACTAGATAGAGATCATTTCCCTGCTACGAGATGTTATGCCTATTACATAAACACTACTAGTGTTGATAGAGGAATACACTCTAGTGTCATAGAGGGACACCACAACTCTATCTGTGACTCATCCTCTAGAGGGGATTATAATTCAGTGAGTGAATGTAATGTCTCTCTTTACCCTTAACGAAATGACCAAGGGATGGTAAAAACCCTATAATATTCTATAAAATGAAAATAGAAGACTCAAGAAATCATGATTTGAACCAGTCATTCGATATGATTCTTGAATATATTACATCTCCTATGTATAGATTATCATGGACGAGCCACCGATAGACTGACCACCATGGTTGATCCTCATACTGCACTGACTGATCGCTGTAATCGAAATCCCACAGACCAGTTGCATCACCACATCACCCTATAGTAGATTGAGCTACTGAGACTCCATGGTTGACCTCCGTCGTTGATCTCAATGGTCAATAGCAACTGAGATCCCCCCAGTTTCCACCAAACCAACCCTGGTATAACCTGGTTCCATCTCGGCTGAGCTGACCAACCATCTGGATTTGTCCCACCAATCTGATGTGGACCACCTTCCTGGTCAGACAGACTATTATGCTCTACATCCAATAACGTTCATTGCACCTTCCATCATGCACTACATCATCTATTGTCTCTTATTCCTTCCACATCCATCTTGTGTCCACCACAGCAACCACCTCCACAGTCCCACCTGCATGATTGCCACACATGGCTCTGCCTCCCACACATGGGCAACCTATGGCCACCACTGGGCACTTCCTCTAGCCACTGATAATACTACCACGCACCTGGTGTCCTATTTTTAGACCACTAAGCCTTTTTCTAATAACAAAAAATAATACATTGAAAGAACCAATATCCTTTAGTCCCAATATACAATGATCCAACCATGCGTGTCAATTTTTCTCTAATCCAAGGTCCTATCATGTTCCGAACGACCCAGAAACGCCTATCTGGGGCCACGGGGATCCAAACAGAGAAAAATGAGAGCACATGTAGAAAAGAAGAAGTTTGAAGGTTTGTAATCAGTTCCCAATATTTCTTAACTAGGGATCAAGAATGTGTGATTTTTTTAGAAAAACAAATAAAAAATCCAATTAAAATCACAAATTAGTCCCATCTAGCAAATATGACCGATTAGTGGTCTAATATATCTTTAATTTAGTCTGTGTTTGTAATAATAATTAGGAATGTTGAATAATAGATTTACGTAATTCCAAACTAGAGTTAATATTGATCATTTTTTAAAAATGATTTTGTAATTGTTTTTGACATTGTCTTCCATCTTCGCCAGTGTGATGATCCACAATCTGGTCATGATCTGTTATCATCTGCAAATAATTCTATACACAAATGATCCTTAAGATTTTCTAGGGTAATTTAGCTATATATAGAATTCTAACATAAGTATACTTTCAATGGAAATAAGTCACTAAATCTACACAATGAATTAAAATAATAATTTTATCAAATAATTTTATTCATTTTATGCCCGTGAATTTTCTTTCACAAATGACCCATGCCGACTAATGTTTCATCAGGCCTAGGGTAAATCTAATATTCAGAACTGAAATGCACACTTTTATTTCTGATCTAGGAAACCGTTTATGAGTTATAAAACATTTTCAGGAAAAAACTTTTCATGTTCTTTTTAATATTTTAATATTTTTTAAACATTTTTTCTGGGCACACCGTTCCTTGTAATTTTATGTCGTCTTAGCACCATGTCTAAAAAAAATCAATATTATATCAAAAAATAATACATGAAAAATCAGAGGCCTTACATTCTCCCATCGATGGAACATTACATCCTTCAAAAGACAAAACAAGGGAAACTCAAATAGATGAGTTTGTTGAGCATGAATCTATGACTCTTGCTCTGATGTTCTCTCTAGGAGATTCCTAAGATATAACCATACATGCACCAATATAATTGATCATCCAAAAAGGATCCTCTTCTTCCAATCCTCAATCTCCACCACGAGCATAGAAAACATATCCCCATCCCCACTGTCCATCTTTCCCTTGTCGATGACATATGATGGTTCATGAACTTACCTCCTCAGTTCTAACATGTGGAAGATGTCGTTAATGATGTAACTAATGTTTTTTGGTCTAAGAGATATGAAACCATGCTATATCTACACAGTATCTTGAAATAGAATATGAACCTCTGATATAGCTTGTTTCCTCTTTGCAATTTCCTTATCCTATGTCGAGATGAGCCTCAATGGAAAACATGGTCTCATTCCTCAAACACCAAGGTCCTCCATATCATATAATCATAATAATTTTGATAGCCCATTGTAGTCAACAACTAATCTTGGATGTTATGTACCTTCTCTTTAGTATATTTCACCTACTCCATGCCCATTACTGATACCTCCCATGGGTTAGTCTATTAAAGTGGAGACCTATATGACCACCAGTATAGAGACTCATATGGTGTCATACCCCTGGTGGAATGGTATATATTGATGTATGGAAAATCCACCAGTGATAGGTGATCCTCCAAAATACAACCAAATTCTAACATGAAATCCTATAGAATATACTCTAGGACCTGAATGGTCTACCCAGTTTGGAAATCCTTTAGTGAGTAAAACACTATTCTCAAGCATAACCTGGTCCAAAACATCTTTTATAATCCCTTACATAAGAGGGATGTAAATAGATCATCACGATCATAAATAATTTTTGATGTAACTCCATGGATTCGAACAATCTCATGTATATAGAGGCATCGTAATCTATCAACTAAACTGTGCTCTTAGATAGCTAGGAATTGTGGTTCCTTTTTCATTCGGTCAATAGTTAGCCAGATGGAATCATTCTAGGAATGTATGTAGTAAGTTCATCACAAATCCCATATATATCCCATCCCATATACATTTTCGAAACTCAATGGGTTGAGGTAAACCCATTGAAACCAATTTCTGAACCATTACATGATGAAAATTATGGCATTGTCAAACAATATCTAGAATTCCTTTCTTCATCCCTAGCACCAAAACTATTGTTGGAGGTCTTGGTACATCATCAACACACGTAAATTTAATGCCAAAGGGTAAATATAAAGGTTCCTCCAAACATCCTTTCATAACATCACTAATAATACAATGCATCCTCTAAAAAGAACGGACTGCTCTTTACATTTTAAATATCCATATTGAATATTCTCTATAGAATCTTATAACGTAAGGTCTCATAGTAGATATCCCCAATATATCCCTCCCAAACTCACTGTATGACTAGGGCTGAAAACCATCATCTCGGGGTATTCTACTTCATCTCTAGCCATAAAGTAAATCTTTAAAGAGGCTAACTGCTCTAAAGCACTATTCAACAACGACGGATTATATATTCTTTTGAGAGCATCTTCTTCCATGTTCCCCCACTCAAGATTATAGAAACTCTCAAATTCATAATCATGTATGAACACTAGCCATCACATATGAATCATGTTATGATCATTCAGAGAGATTTAATATTTGAGACTCTTTTGATCAGAGTAGAAGACAAATTTCTCACCCATCAGGTAGTGTTTCCACATCATCAGAGTGAAGACAATCACTGATAACTCAATATATTGGGTCAATTAATTGTTCTCATGTGGCGTAAACTGTCATGAACCATAGGTCATCATCAATTTCATCTACATTAGGACACAACCAAACTATGTTCCTGATGAATCATATAATAGTAAGTACTTGATGGCTTCCACTAGTAACCTCAACATGTGTGTTCTCTTCAACCTCTACCTTAGCCCCTCAAAGCAGGGGTAGATCGTTTTTGTCCACACAGAAGGCTTCCACTTTTGTGTCAACGTTGTAAATTGTGTTCCCAATATATATAATTTTGGTATATACCTCTGATATTACCCTACCAATTGAATAAACTATGCACCATGGTAACACTCATGGGGGTTTGCAAGAAATAAATTTCTATACTATATCTTAATCCACTACAACACTGACCTCTAAGATGACATTTCCTAGAAAATGGTCCTCTTGAATCAAAAAATGGAACTTAGCAAGATTACCATGATTTTTTTCTATTGAATAGTTTCTAGTACTAATTGTAAGTGTTTTTCATGATCCTCCATAGTCATCTAATACACTAGGATATCATCGATGAAGACCACCGTGAACCAGTCTAGGTGAGGATAAATGTTCTGGTTAATGATTCCCATGAACAGTGTTGGAGATGTAAGAACACAGATATTTCTATAAATGACTTTGGAATATTCTTGATATTATTCAAGAGCAGCGCCTTCAGACGATGTGCGATTCGGAGCCCTGGTGTGGCCGGAATTAAATTTTATGTACTTTCACACTGGGCATACAAAATAAATGGAATACTCCTAAATGGTGTTTCAGATCAGAGATCTGAGTGTACGGATGGGTCCTAAATGGGTTGTTTACCCTTGGAACGACATGAAGCAAGTTAGCGTGAGACTTTTGGACCCCTCGCACGTTAACGGAATGTTAAACGGATAATTAAAATAATTAATTTATTCATTTAATGGTTAAACTCAGGTATATCATAAACGGTTGCTCATATTGGGAAACTGAGGGCACCGTTGGGTCCAGAGCATGCCGTTTACCCTTGAAGGGGTGTAACTTTTGTGCTCGCGGGTCTTCTGTGAAAAATACCGCCAGGGGAATTTTCCTAATTTGGAAGCCTCAGGCATTGAGTTTAATAACTTTTGAACAAGGCCTCAGATTATAATTCCAAGACCTCTGGTGTTCTCAAGGGGTGGTTTTTACCGTAGGGGAGGCTTAACCTCCACTGCGCTAGAGGCTTCGTGCGTGGAGTTATTTTGGGAGGGGATTCTTAATTAATGCATAAATATTATATATGAAAATACCCTTCTCCCTCCCCACTCATTCGCATCCCCTGGTGAGGCCCTCTCACCCTCAATCTCCTCTCCTCCTCCTACTCCTCATCTGATCAAGATGGGAGTGGATACGAAAAGGCTCGAAACGTGTGGAGAATCTCCGAGCTATTCCCAACGAGGTAGGAGGTTACGTTTGCATTTCTAATTCCGCATTTACATTTGAAATCAATTTCTTGCATCAATTTGCCGTCAAATTTTCAATCAAAGACCATGTATGCATAGTATTTTTTGAGTTTTCCATCGCCTGTTTCGGGTTGTAAATCCATGTGTAATCGTGTTCGCCAACATCGGTCGAAGATTGATGGTTATCCAGTGGTTTGGAGTTTTCTAGCCGATTTTGGGGGTTTCAACGGTTCGGCTGCAGCGCGTGGCGGCAGCTCTAGGATGTGAGGCCGAGCATGGCGGAGAGGGCTCCCTTCAGTAGAGGCAGCCGTGGGCTTTGGCGGCTCGGCGAGCAGGGGCGCCGGCTGGGAATGGTGAGTGGGATTCCGAGCATAGCGGAGAGGGCTCCCTTCAGTAGAGGTAGCCGTGGGCTTTGGCGGCTCGGCGAGCAGGGGCGCCGGCTGGGAATGGTGAGTGGGATGCCGAGCGCGTCGGGGCGAGGTGGCAGGGGATCCTCTGGGCGAGCTGGGGGTGACAGCGAGCATGAGAGGTCGGTCGGCCGGCTGGCCTGGAAAAGTGAAAATATGGGGTCGCGCGATGTGACCCCTTGGGAGACAGAGTCCCGAATGCGGTGGGTATTTGCGTGGAAAGCAGCCGACTGGCCAGCGCCAGTCGTTGGACCTTTAAAAAAATAAATAATAAAGAATAAAAAAGGGGTTTATAATAATAATAATATTATTATAATAACTATTATTATTATTGAAATGATTTATATATCATAAATCATTCACAGGGTGCCCGATTTGGGCACTGACTATGGCTACGCGTCCAATAAATTGAGACGAAATTTTTCAGATGGTTTTGAGAGTTTTTAATTTCCGAAACGTGGGGCCTTGGAGGCGCGACACACTTTTATGTGAATTGGAAATTTTATTGGGATTTTTTTTGGGCGGCGTGGACACATCTGATGTCGGTTTTGAGCGCCGTCAGTGGCGTTGTGACCCTGGAATTGAGCTAGAGTTTTCCAGTGTGGTTTTTAGAGTTGAAACCGGTGTTGAGGCTTGGGCCCCACGACCCGTCTTTCGAGTTCCACACAGCCTTTTGTAACTTTTTCATCAGATGTCCATTCGAGGCGTGTGAGTAGTTGATCATGGGTGGTTTTCTGAGGGCATTGCAATGGAGAAATCTGCCCACTTTAATTCTGCACGGTGTTGTGGGCCCCGCGATGGCCATTTTGGGTGTTGGCAGTGATTACCAGCTTTGTCACCGGGTGTCCGTTTTGGACAATTGAATTGTCAATCTTCTATGCTTTTTCAAGAGGATCACAATGATGTGATCCATTCATTGTCCTTAAAGACAGGGATGTAGGTCCCACGAAGCACTGCTCCTGTGAGGTGCGGCAGAATGAATCTTTTTCCTTGGATATCCGTTGCTCTCGAGTGAGCAGTCAATTTGACTAGTTTTCCAGAAGGGATTGCAATGGTACGATGTGCCTGACTATTTTCGGGGCCGAGGCTCGAGACCATGGGATGCCGTTCAGGCGTAATGCGATAATGGCTAATTTTACGTCAGATATCTGTTGGAGGCGAGTAAGTAGTTTATCTCACATGTTTTTAGGATTACAACGGTGCGATCTGTTTGGATGTACTGAGACTTCTTCGAGAACTCATTTAAATTCCGATGAAAGTAAGGTGCTCCGGTGGTGGTTCGTCCTATTTTGTTTGTAGTGGACCCTTGGCATGGGATCGCATGCACTCTTGTGTGAGTGAAGTAAATGCTTGAAGAGATGTAGTTGGTCGTGCCTAGGCCGATGAGTTACCAAGTTGGTGTTGTTATGTTTATGCCTTTGCGTTGACGATGGTTGTTGTGTTCACGATAGCCTTTGGGCTGGAAAGAAGGTATAATCAGGGAGTATATGGGAACACTTGGTGGTACATGTGGTTTTTTATACCTAAGAACATTTGTGAGCTTGATTGGAGTTGACTTGGGGCCACACATTGTGTGGGCCCCATGTGTGTGTCGTGTTCTGCATTGTGTTCCCTTGACCTCTCACGGCATAGAGGGTACTTCTGTTTTCGTTTATTTTACTAGAAGGGTTGAGTTTCCCCTGGTTCTATTCTCGTTTTTCGACCAGCAGGTTTGAGTTTTCTACTGGTTATGTTCTTGTTTGTTGACCAGCAGGGTTGAGTTTTCACCTGGTTCTTTGCTTGTTTTTTGACCAGCAAGGTTGAGTTTTCTCCTGGTTTTGTTCTCGTTTGTTGACTTGTAGGGTTGTGTTTTCCCCTGGTCTTGTTCAAGATGGTTTTGACCAGAAGGGTTGAGTGGTTTTCCCCTGGTTTTGTTCTCGATGGTTTGGCCAGAAGAGTTTGTTTGTGTTCCCTGGTAGAGTTCTTGTGGGTTCGGTGTGACCCACACATTACTCAGGCACCGATCCTCTACCCAAGATGATGTTTCCATCATGGCTAGCCATGAGGTTGTCTCCAGTAGTGCTGGCCAACTGTACCATTCAAAAGTGATGGCTAGAGTAGTCCCATATAGCAGGGATGGCCAGTGGGTTACCATCCAACATGGATGGCCAGTACATCGGTGTTCACTAGGCAGTACCATCCACTAAGGATGGCCATATCGGTTCCGTTTTACCTCCAGCAGGGCTGGGAAGTGATCGCTGATGCTGGGTTTACCTTCAGATGGGCTGGGAAGTGGTACTTGATGACGGGTTTACCTCCAGGTGGGCTGGGAAGTGGTCCCCGATGTCGGGTTTACCTCCAGCTAGGCTCAGAAGTTTCCCCCGATGATGGTTCCGAGCCTCCCTCTAGGGGAGTACCCTAATACGGGACTGGGAATTGGGACTCATCGATGAATTTAGCTTGGTATCCCTCTAGTGGATTACCCTTTTTTGGGATAGGGCAGTGTGGCACCTGTCGACTATTTTTGGGTCTCCCTCCAGTGGGAACCCATCGACTTTAAGGGATTACCCTCCAGCGGGGCTGGGCAGGGGGTCCCCTATCGACATTGATGAGACCCCTTGACTGCGGGACAATGATGAGGTGTGGTTTGACATTCCCCCAGAACTCTCAAGTATAAGGGGCTCTTTCCCCACTGAGACGCATCCTTGGGACGTGACCTAAATCCCTGTGGGAGAGTTAGTGCCGCCCAATTTGGATAGTGTAATGGTGCAGTGATTTGAGCCCCATGACATGTAGTTCGGGGAAGACGTGCGGGATGTTGGGCATCAATGGTGTTTAATTCTGTGACTATTGGCTAATCACATCTTAGGCTGAGCTACGAGAGGGAGATCCCCTTACGATCTTGTTCTGGATTCTTGATTGAGCATATGGATATATATACACCTTGTTCCAGTACCCACTTCTTGTGTATGGTTACTCTAATTCCAGGATAGGAAGAGATGTGTGGGGTATGCCACGTGATTTCTGTGTCTAGATTCTCATGGTTGGATGATTCTACTCTCCTACTATAGGTAGTGAAGACTCGACGAGAAGTTCATCTTTTCACTGTTTCCAACTCCTTGTGTTTGGATGAGTCTACCTTTTTTCTCTTGTTGGGTTGAGTTGGAATCTCTACTATTACTCTACTGCACTCTCAGTTGTACTCCTTTACTTTTTCATGTTCGATATACTTCTCAACCTTTGGTACCTCATTTGTTGGTCCCTAGAGCCTTCGGGGTATCCTACTAAGTGTTTTTATACTCACCCTGCATGGGATTTTCCCGCACTTGGTGTGACTTGGATGAAGACAGACAGGTTGGTCGTGACATCAGTGAAGCTTAGGAGTTTGGGAGATTGTATCACGTGCAGTGGTCGGAGACGAGTTATAGGTGGGGGACCCTTACATCTATTTTTCTTTTGTTTACTTGTTTCCAGGTTGTGGAACATTTCTAGTTGGGTGCATGTTTTACGCGTTTTATTTTTAGTTTACCTTCAGCAATTACTTTGTACTGTTTAGAGGTCAATGTACTTGTGGTTTATTTATTGCAGTTGGTGCAATGATTTTCTTTTACTCTACACTTTTTCCTTGAGTGTGTTGCGTCTGTGTGTATAGGTAATTAGGAAAAGGCATCCCCGAGTTGGTGTTCCTTCGGCGCTGGTCACTAGCCCCTAGCCTATGGAGGCGGGCTTGGGGTAGTTTCGGCTCAACCCCAGGTAGGGTCGGGTCATGATAAAGTGGTATCAGAGGTGGTACATTCCTTGGGATGTTGTTTGGACATCCTTAAAAAGGAATTGGTTGGGATTTAGGGCAACAATGTTAAAGTGTCTTCAGAGCGACTCTTAGGCTAGGGAGTCCAGTGATGGTGTGGATGACGACGTATCCATTCACCAGGACCCTAATAAGCCGCTTGTCGACTAAGTATGCTGAGACACTCGTTGCAGGGGAATTGGATTGTGCATCACATTGGATTGAGTATTTGATAGTCCTTCTTGAGTCATCTCCCCACAGTTGTTATGGTTATATACCTATATGCTCATCTGACCGCTGGACTCCTTGATAATATTCTGGATGTTTCCGCGAAGACAGCCGACAAAGATACTAGATTTGGTTCATGACGATGACCCTGTGAGCTACGATGCCTTATTCCAAGACCCACCATGTGAGTCCCTTTCTCTAGGTGGGACAATAGAAGCACCCCCACATGGTAAGAAACAGATAGTTTTAGCTGATTATACTGAGATTTATCGCAGGTCGAGCGAGCACCGTGAGGTCCAACGGTAGCGATTGTTGAGGTTCAATGGTGAGCCAGACCCTAAGGAAATAGAGGTATGTCTTAGGATAGTTGATCTCCTTTACAGTCTTGTGCATATGCCGATAGATCTTATGGTAGCTTTGGCCGCCAACCTTATCTGTGGCGCAGCTGGGTGTTGGTGGAGTCTGGGGACTATGTTTCTGGATGATTCGTCCCTTTCGTGGGGAGACTGTCACTTGTTGTTTCATGAGAAGTTTTCCCCTCCTACTTATGCTCCATTAGGATTCACGAGATCCTGCAGTTTCAGCATAGGGGGATCACAGTGGCTGAGTACATGACTAGTTTCGCAGACCGTGCACGCTTTTACCTGGACATGGTCAATGCCGGCAACTTCCGAGCACAGAAGTTTGAGTAGGGTATCCACCAAGAGATTTGTGTTATCATAGTACCCTTGGGTATTCCCACATATGTCGTGTTGCTAGATAAGATGCTAGTGGCAATGATCTTCCTGTCATGTTCTACAGTTTGTGGTGGCAGCAAGCTTGACAGAGCTGAGACGTTTGTCACAGCTAGCGGGCATCGGTAAGTAGAACGTCGACGTAGGTGGATTTCTGAAAACCAGACTCAGGGGCGTGGTCGTACAACTCATTGGTGCTAGAGGGAACCAATGAATCCTAGAGAGAGTCTATGTTATTCTTGTGATGGGTGAAGTCACCTGGTGCAGGACTGCCCGACCAGGCACGCCGAGGACATCGACCAGGCAGTAGGTGCACCACCGGGGAAGATGCAGCGCAGTTATCGGAGTAGCGCCCTAATTGGTGGTTCTAGAAGAGGACCAGGAGGACCTGGTAGTGGGGGACAACATCACGAGGACTTCCCATCACCACTAGGCGGTCCACGTCAGGCTCTGGGAGCTGATAGTTGGGACTGCGGACAGTCGCGAACATTGGATATCTACGATCCTGCAGAGTGTGAGGTAGTAGGAGGTACGCTCCACAGCTCTTCTACATTTATTTAGTAGAACTATCAGACTCTGTATGTGAAAAGATTTTCTCCCTGCTCCTATTTTAATTTGTTACCAGGGTGGCGCGGCGCATCGTTGTAACCGTGTGTCGGTAGAGTAAAAGGAATGGAATCATTCTCATTAGTCGATGGTAGCGACTCCTTAGATATTTGAGCATGTAAGAGAGTCTTGGTCATGGGACATTGACTGTGGAATCTTGCATGACCAGATATCCTTGGGTGTCTCACCATATGGATATTTTAATGGAGAGAATCACCGGGCCTTATTCCAGGTGCGGGCAGAGATTCCAGTCGCGACATGCGACGTAATGGTTCGTCCAGGGAGGTGAGCTACCCCGAGATCCTTCGGGCTGTTTGAGATCGTGCGAAGGGATGGTGAGGTTCCCTACTACCTTTCCCTAACCCCAAGATCGGTAGTGGGTGCACGACATATCCCATGCGGCTCACCTAAGAAGAGGTGTGTGTGCCCCTATGCATGTCATTTGCATGGGCTGAGATAGCTTGAACAGATCAAATCCTTTTTTCTGTATGCGGTGGTGTGGGACTGTGCAAGAGCTCTTCTGGGTACGGAGGAGCTAGGTGTGGGCTTAGTATCCAGAGTTGTTCCCTGGTTTTTATTTTCGGGGATGAAAACTAGGAATCATGGAATGATATAAGAACCCTGTTTTTTCTATAAAAGACATTAGAATATTCTTGATACTATTCCAGAGGAGAGCCTTCAGACGGAGAGCGATTTCGAGCCCTGGTGTGGCTGGAACTAAATTTTCTGTGCGTTCACACTAGGCACGCCAAATAAATGGGATACTCTTAAATGGTGTTACGGATCAAAGATCTGAGAGTACAGATGGGTCCGAAATGGGGTTTTTACCCTTGGAATGACAAAATTAATGTCGGCACGGTACGTTTGGACCCGTCGCCCATTAATGGAATGGTAAACAGATAATTAAAATAATTAATTTATTCGTTTAATGGTTAAAGTCAAGTATCTCTTAAACTGTTGCTTGGATTGGGAAATCAAAGTAACCATTGAGTCTGGAACATTCCATTTACCCTAGGAGGGGTGTAACTTTCACTGGGGTGAGTCATCTGTGAAAAATGCCGCCAGGGGTGTTTTCATAATTTTGCGGCCTCGGGAGTTGAGTTTAATAACTTTTGAACATGACCTCGTATTATAATTCTGAGACCGCCGTTGTGCTCAGGGGTGGTGTGTACCCTAGGGGAGGCTTAACATCGACTGCGCTAGAGGTTTTGGACACATACATATTTTGGGAGGGGTTTCTTATTTAATCCTTAAATGTTATTTAAGAAAATACCGTTCTCCCTCTCCATTAATTTCCATCCCCTAGAAAAGCCCCCCCCCCCCACCCTCAACCTCCTCTCCTTCTCCTCCTCCTCCTCCAATCAATATGGGAGCGGTGACGGTAAGGCGCAGAACATGCGACAAAGCTCCAGGCTATGCCCAACGAGGTAGGAGGTTACGTTTGCATTTTTAATTCAACATTTACCATTGAACTCAATTTCTATAGTCGATTTTCCATCGAATTTGCAATCAAATCCCATGTATGCGTATTAATTTTTTGAGTTTTTCATCGCCTATTTCAAGTTGTAAATCTGAGTCCTGACGTGTTCGCAAAGGTCCACCGAAGATTGTGGTTTTTCCGATGGTTTGGAGTTTTCCGGCTAGTTTTGGGTGTTTCGGCGGTTCGGAAGTAGCGCGAGGCGGCAGATCCAAGTGAGGGGACGCGTCGGCTTCAGGAGGTGAGGCCAAGCACGACAGAGAGGGCTCCCTTTAGCAGAGGTGGCCGCGGGCATCAGTGGCTTAGCGAGCAAGGGTGTCGGCTAGGAACGTCGAGCAGGCTGCTGAGGGTGTTGACGCGAGGCGGCAGGGGATCCTCTGGGAAAGCTGGGGGCGACAGTGAGCGGGAGAGGCCGGACCCCCAGCTGGCCGTCGGGCATGAGAAGTCGGGGCCGCACGACACGCCCCGTGGGAGATAGAGACCCACCAGCGGTGGGTCTCCGCATGGAAAGCAGCCAACCGGCCAGTGCCGATTGGTGGACCTTTTAAAAAAATTAATGAATAAGAAAGGGGGGTTATAATAATAATAATAATATTATTATTAATATTATTATTATTATTGATAGGATTTATATATCATAAATCATTCTGAGGGCGCCAGATTTGGGCACCGTCTCTGGAGACACGACACTTAAATTGAGACGAACATTTTGAGATGGTTTCAGGAGTTTTTAATTCCCGAAACGAGGGGCCTCTGAGGTGTGACACACCTTTAAGTGAATTGGCATTTTTCTGGGGTTTTGTTTTGGGTGGCGCGGACACATCCGATGTCCATCTTGAGCGTCTTCAATGGAGTTATGACCCTGGCGTTGAGCCAGATTTTTCCAGTGTGGTTTCGGGCGTTGAAACCAGAGTTGTGGTGTGGGCCCCACGACCCGTCTATCAAGCTGCACACATATTTTTGCAACTTTTTCATCAAAAATCCAATCGGGGTGTGTTAGTAGTCAATCTTGGGTGATTTTCCGAGGGAATTACAATAGTGCAATCCACCCTCTTAAATTCTGCATGGTGGTGCAGGCCCCACGAGGGCCGTTTTGGGAGTTGGAGGTGATTTCTAGATTTATCACCTGGTGTACATTTTGGAAAAGTTAATATTTATTCTTGTGTGCTTTTTGGAGATGATCGCAATGGTGTGATCTGTTCATAGTGCATCAGGTCCGGGATGAGGGACCCACGAAGCACCGCTCATGTGCGGTGTGATGTAATGCTTTTTTTATTCAGATATCCATTGCACTCAAGTGAGCAGTCAATTTAACATGTTTTCATTTGGGGATTTCAATGGTGTGATGTGGCTGACTATTTTCGGGGCTGAGGCTCGGGACCATGGGATGTCGTTCGAGAGTAAAACGGTGTTGGTGACTTTTACGTCAGATATCCGTTGGAGGTGAGTAAGTAGTCAATCTTGCATGTTTTTTCTTGAGGATTACAACGGTGCGATCCGTTTGGATGTACGGAGAATCCTTAAGGAACTCATTTAAATGCGGAATCAAGTAAGGTGCTCCGGTGGTGGTTCGTCCTACTAGGTTTGTAGTGAACCCTTGCCGTTTGATTGTGTGCAGTCTCGTGTGAGTGAAGTAAATGCTCAAAGTGATGTAGTCGTCCATGCCTAGGCCGATGAGGTGGAATGTTGGAGTTGTTATGTTTACGCCTTTGCATTGACGTTGGGTTCCGTGTGCACGATAGCCTTTGGGCTGGAAATATGGTATACTCTGGGAGTATATGGGAATACTTGGATGTACATGTGGTAGTTTGTGCCGGAGAACATTTGTGCGCTTGGTTGGAGTTGACTTGGGGTCACATGTCGTGTGGGCCCCATGTGTATGTCGTGTTCTTCTTTGCCTTCCCTTGACCTCTCGTGACGTAGAGGGTACTTCTGTTCACATTTGTTTGACCAGAAGGGTTGAGTTTCCCCTGGTTCTATTCTCGTTTGATGACTAGTAGGGTTGAGTTTTCCCCTGGTTCTGTTCACATTTGTTGACAAGCAGGGTTGAGTTTTCTACTGGTTTTATTCTCGTTTGTTGACCAGCAGGGTTGAGTTTCCCCTGGTCCTGTTCACGATGGTTTCGACAGTAGGGTTGAGTGGTTTTCCTTTGGTTCTGTTATGGATGGTTTCGTCGGCGGAGTTACTTCATGTTCCATAGTAGAGTTCTTGTGGGTTCGGTGTGACAAACACATTACACAAGCACCGATCCTCTACCCGAGAGGTTTTTTCCAGTAGGACTGGCCAGGAGGTTGTTTCCAGTAGGGCTAGCCAGTTGTACCATCTAGCACGGATGGCTAGAGTAGTCCCATCCAACAGGGATGACCAGTGGGTTACCATCCAGCAGGGAAGGCCTATGCAACGATGTTCACCAAGCATTTCCATCCAGTAGGGATGGCCATAGCGGTTCCGATTTTACCTCCTTTTGGGCTGGGAAATGGTCTCTAATGCCGATTTTACCTACATATGGGATGGGAAGTGTTCCTAAATGCCGGGTTTACCACCAGCTGGGCTGGGAAGTGGTCCTTGATGCCCGGTTTACCTACATCTGGGCTGGGAAGTGGTCCCCGATGACGGTTCCGAGCCTCCCTCTAGTAGAGTACCCTTTTATGGGACTGGGCATTGGGACTCGTCGACGACTTTAGCCAGGTCTCCATACAATGTATAACCCTTTTTTGGGACTGGGAAGTGTGGCACCCGTCGACTTTTGCTGAGTCTCCCTCCAGTGGGAACCCATCGACATCCAGGGATTACCCTCCAGCAGGGCTGTGTAGGGGGTCGCCTATCGACTTTGAGGATGCCATTCGACTGCGGGGCAGTGACGAGGTGTGGTTTGACGTTCCCCCAGAAATTTCATGTATGATGGTCGCTTTCCGAACTGAGACGCATCCTTGCGACGCGACCTAAAACTATGCAGGCGAGTCAGTGTCCCCCAAAGCGTATAGTGTCAAGGTGCAGTGATTTGAGCCCCTTGACTTGTAGTTCAGGGAAAAAGTGTGGGATGCTGGGCATCGATGGTGTTTACTTATAGGACTGTTGGCTACTCACTTATTGGGCTGAGATACAGGATGGATATCCCCTTACGATCTTGTTCGGTCTTCATGATTGAGTATATGGATATGTATACACCTTTTTCCAGTACCCACTTCTTAGGTTTGTTTACTCTCCTTCCAGGAGAGACGAAGACGTGCGGGGTATGCCATATGCTTTCCGTGTCTAGCTTATCATGGTTGGATGAGTCTACTCTCCTGCTATAGGTAGCGAAGACTGGACGAGAAGTTCATCTTCTCATCATTTCCAGCTCCTTGTGTCTGTATGAGTCTACCCCGTTTCTCTTGTTGGGTTGAGCTGGAATCTCTACTATTACGTTATTTCACTCTCAGTTGTACTCCATTATTTTTCCTGTTTGATCTACTGCTCACCCTTTGGTACCTCCATTGTTGCTCCCTCGAGCCTTCGCGGTATCCTATTGAGTATTTTTATACTCACCCCTGCTTGGGAATTGTCTGCACATGGTGTGCCCTTGCAGACAACAGACGTGTTGGTCGTGACTTCAGCGGAGCTTAGGATTTTGGGATCTTGGACCGTGTGAGGTGGTCGGAGTTGGGTTCCAGGTGGGGGAACCTTCCAGCTATTTTTCTTTTGTTTACTTGTTTCCTGGTTATGGCACTTTCTGGTTGGGCATGTGTTTTGGCCCTTTTACTTTAAGTTTACCTTCAGTACTTGCTTTGTACTGTTTAGAGGTCGATGCAATTGTCGTATATTTATAGCATTTGGTGCTATTATTTTCTTTTACTTTGTACTCTTGAATTGAGTGTGTTTCTTGTGTGTGTGTATAGGTACTTAGGAAAAGTCCTCCTCGAGTTGATGTGCGTTCGACGCTGGTCACCAGCCCCTGGCCTATGGAGGTGGGCTTGGGATAGTTGCAGCTCGAGCCCGGGTAGGGTCGGATCGTGACAGGAGAATTATTCATGAATAATGGAATCACCATGTAATCAATGTGACCATAATTATAGATGAGGATCCATATTGGTTTATCCTCCTCTCATACTCATTACAGGGGATATGATGATATCATGCTAATCTTTTAGAACAATCACACCCTTTTCAACAAGTCAATGAGGTCATCTATCCTTGGTAGTGTATACATGTTCTTCGTGGTCACCTAATTTAATCCCCATAAATCCATGAACTACCTCAATATTTCATATTTACTCTTGGAAAAGAAAACTAGGGATACCTATGGTGAAACAATGTCTCTCAACATTCCCTTCAACTACATGTCGTATAAATTTATTTTCAACTCACGAATAAGGAGGTGTAGATTTCAGATTTGTCTTGTCCTGTAAATCAACACAGAATTATATCTCTATATGGGGGGGGGGTAAACATGGAACATCTTCATGATATATGTCTTCATACTCCTCTACCACTAACAGAAACTGAGGAATCATAACATCCACTACACCAAGGGTTAGGTTATTCGACTAATGAGTAATCAAATGCATTCTCTTATACATGTGTCTATCATATGCTGTCTAGATTTACTTTTTACTAATAACATATAATTTGGTTCCATCTCTACAGACACACTGCACTCTTCACTATAAACAGTCAATCTAATCCTGAAATACGGATAAAGAGTTATTATTAAGAATGATGTTGTAAGGGATGAACACCACTACTAAGAGATGTTAGCCGAAACTCCCACAGCCAACAGCCAGGTCACACTATTTGCACCAATGTTTAATCATCGAGACTCCTCTAGTATGAGTCTCTAAGAATAAGGTTCATGTTATATTTTCAACAAGAATATACATTTCATAAATATGATTCATTTCATGAAAAGAATGTATATCACTTGTCTATTTAAAAAATATAACTAAGTTAAAAGATACAAAGATCATACATTATATCATCACTGTTGTATTGTGTTCATAAGCCACCATATCCTACAATCAGCCTCATCCCAATACACCAGCTCCATGTTCCTAGCATGGACCACCTAGGGATGGTATTGGTAATAGGTCGAACCTCAATCCACCTCCTACTGACCTTTTACCCACTCCTCCACATGTCATGCCCTGCAGACCACCCTAATCTAATCTATATCTCTATATAGGTAGTCCCTCAACCAACTCTTGATCAGTTGTATGATATGTTGTGAAATATGATGCCAGATTTCCAGACTATCATGTGAGAATCAATACTTGTCCCTTGCATAATTTGATCCTCATTGGGATCCACACAACACTGACCCTGAGACATGGTATCCCATACTCATGTGATAGACCTATGTAGATCCCTGTGACTATAATTGAATACCTAATACCGAGTCCACGGCTACTGTGTAACAACTGCTAGCTCACACTATTGTTTGTTTCTTTGCCAAAAAAACATTTCACTAAGAGGTCTCACTGAAGTACCCCAGTATAGGTTGAAATTATAAGGGGTTCCACTGACACCCTTATGTCGTGGTGTACGACCTGATCATAGGTCGGATCTCTATATAACAGGTCCCATACCATATCCATATAGTAGGGTGAAACGTCAGTAGTCTTCATTGAATACTCAACCATAGTGATTTTGACCTGCTTTAGATACTAAAGATCATGTATGTGTACAGATCACAACATGGATGGATAATATTCCACTATGAATATTCATTCAAATTATATTTTAGAGATAGTTGTCTCAACATGTGACTAAATCACCAAGCTCCACCCTCGCCCTTTCAATCCCTAAAGAAGACATGTGGTAAGAACTATCATCTAATCACCATGCATCCTTGCAAGGCCGAAAAAATGGGTGACTACCTCTATCCAGTCCTTAGTGATCTATGGATCTAGAATACCCTGAAACATGAGAGGATACTACCTCTAAATATCATGCAATGTTCTCAGCTGTGTACATCCTCATCTAGTAGTTATTTTAGTAGGTGTTTCTCAACGAGTTTTGGTATAGATGGTAAACCAATCAAAGATGATATCTCAGGTACGTGCCAGTATATTGATGAATCATAATTGGGGGGATCATCCTTGTGATCACATGGGGGAATCCTGGTTGGTAGTCTATGTGTATGCATCCTAAAATAAAACAAGATGTACCCCTATCAATAGAGAATATATAGGTAGATGACTCATGACGGTCATGGAAAACACAACCATTCCTATATGATGAATAAACCATTGTTTTTTCTTATATATAGTGTTCTCATAAACCATATCAAAAAGTAGTTTATCAAAGTCTTATTGTATGTATATGTCGGTTTTCACAAAAACACTGGAGTCCCTGGCCGAAAATCATAACTCAAAATACATAACACTATTTCCCCAAACCAACCTTAGAGTCTCCTGATTCTAAAGTACAACTGACCACATCTGATACCATCTTATCATGCGCTGTCCTTGAGGGTCCCATGTCGTGACTACCCCAATCATGCATCTAATAAGACAGGGGGTGGTGAATAGAACTGATTAGGAATTTCCCACAAATGTGATGCATTATCATAAAGTACAAATACACATGCACAAATCTAATGGCCACAAAATGATGAAATGCTAAATAAATAGTAGTGTGAATGAATACCACAATGATCCCACTAGCAGGGTATGATAGATTGTAACGGACAAATAAACCGGTCCGAATAAAATCCATCCAAAAAGATAGTATTTACACATGTCCAAGTAAAACTGTAGAAGTCCAATAATCTCCAAGGTTGAGGACAAATTCAAAGGTACACTCCTGGAAAACACCTCAATCATCTAAGGTACAACTATAGTCCACCGTATCCATGCCCACCTAGGACAGCGTAAAAAGGGCCACCATCTGTTCAAGTCTTCACATGTGTGAAAGAAATCCCATATAGGGGTGTTTATAATAATTCTTAGTAGGAAACCACAAAAAAACTAAACTTGAGGGACTAAGTGTAGTCAAATTAGAACAAGATTTATCAATCATTAATATCAATAGGAAGTAAGGAAAAAAAAAAGATACACTCAAGAGAGACATCATGACATCAGGCAGTCATAACCAACATCCCACTACATTATTCTTCTCATGGAAACACTCATTTTGGGAGAACACACTCCTAAAGACATGATATTATTGGAGAAGCTTGAAAAATTGGGATACCTCATTTGGACCCCACCCAAATATAAAAAATTCATCATAGTGGAATATGATACACATATATGGGTTCAAGACTAGGATCGTTGGGGGACACAATGAACCTGATCTAGATCATCATTGATACACAGATAGGGGGTTATTCCTAGAACTGATGTGGGGGGTACCACCAACCAGATCTGGATTAACCTACTATAAAGTGGATTTCATGTTAATGATTCTATAATCTATACCGATGCGGACCGCTATAGGTATGATAAAATACTTTCTCATTGATGTAACACCAGTTCCACAAACTCCACTCTGGGTGATAGAGGATCACACTACAGTCTCATGGATGGACACCACAACTCTATTTGAGACTATTACTATATAGGGGATTACAATCTAGTGATTAGGATATAATTCAGAACTATACCCATGAGTAAAAGGTCCACGGGAATACACTCAACATATACTGGTCCAAAATATGAAAGGAACACCCTCGAGAACTATTGATTTAAACCTACTTCTCGAGAGGATTCTAACAGATTTCCTTGGGCCCATGGAAAAATCATCATGAACCAGCCACATGTGGACCAACCATTGTAGTATATTAACTTAACACACCACTAACTGTCATGGTAAACCACTGTGTTTGACCGAATGCTCAGTCACTACACCCCATAGTAGGTTGACCTATCATGGAAACATGGTCGACTGCCACAGTTGATCGCCCGAGACAATATCCATGTTCAATCAAAACTAGGATCCTCCCAAGTTTCTCAGAATCTGACCATGGTCCGTCTTATACAAACTAGTCCATCCGTCGACCATGGCCCTGCAGTCCAGCACTGCCCACCGACTCACACCACGTACACCTCTATACACCTCATTTTCCTCAGCATCTAGTAACTTTTGATATTGACCCACATTCGTTAGCCTGTCCACCTCCATGATCCTACCTCTGTTGGCCACATGCGGGCCACTGTTGACTATCGTTGCTAGATTCATGGGTCAATGGTCCTCTCTGTAGACCACTCCACCTCCTTTGATTACCGTAAATTGAAATGATCAATATTTGATCTCTTTGGCTCCCAATTTACACTAATCCAACCTCATTTGTCGATTTTACAAAAAATGGGGTGTCTGGTCGAGTTTGGAACCACCCAAAAACATCATACCGAGACCATTGAAATTAAATTGGTGTAGAATTTGAGAATGGAGGGATAAAAATACAAGAATGAAGGTTTATCATCATTTGAGCAAGAAATATTGTCTAACAATCAATAACATGGGATTCAGTTTTGAGAATTAGATCAAATAAATCTCATTAAACCCATCCTGTAAATATGATCTATCCATGGGAAAATCTATTTGTAGATTAGTCTATGTTCATCCCAAGAATCAAGAATGGGGTACAAAAGCATAAATAATAATTAGAACATGTATTTTTCAATCAATAATTGTTGAATAATGGTTGAATTTTCACCATTGATGAGATCCTCTAACTCCACTGGCATGATAATCCATGATCTGAACCTAGTATGTTATCTACCACCAAGAACATTCTCCTCCAACATTCCTCCAGAATTTCTAGGGATGTGCAGCTAACCATGGACATCTGAAATATACATAATATTAATGTAAATATCTCTATGTATCAATAGAATGAATTAAAATAATATTTTAACCAATTTTGTTAACTAAATTTATGTCTGTGGAAACATTATCACAAATGACCCCCTCTGACCAATGTTAGGTCATGCATAGGGTAAAGTTGTTATTATAAACTCAATAGTTCCCTCAAAATTGTCATCAAGGAACCAGTTTATGATTTATTTTACATTTTCAGGAGAAACATGTTCATGTGGTATTTAATATTTTAATATTTTTCAATAATTTTCTCTGGGTAGACCGAGCCTTGGAATCACACACTGTCTCAGTGCCTAGTCTCGTAAATAACCCATATAATATCTAGAAATAATATAAGGAAGACATGAAAATTTTAAAATTAAATAACTATAATATTTAGTTATCAATTATACTTTTCAATCAATTAATTATGATAGTTTATGTAAAATTAAATACATTACGATCATGGAGTGTGTATCTTATACGTACTAATTGTTAACATTTCAATTTTTCAGTGTTCATCATGGAAATAATGTATGTGTTATATTATATTTATATAATAATCATAAAAAAAAATTATTAATTTAAAAATACTTTTATATTTCATTCTTGTATTATGGTGATAAAAAATAATCACATCTCATTGTGGTGGAAGTAGTCCACACATAACCAATGATGTTATCATTTTTCAGTGTAAGAGAAAAAATTACATATTATCTTTTTAGAATGAAAAAACGTCATGAATGTAATTATTATTTCATGTATATAAAATATATTCATTTAAATTATCTTTATTACCTTATATGAAATGTGTTAGTGAAAAAATAATTACATCACTTCTTGAGTCCGTAATACACTATACAGATGAGAAATGATATTGTATCCCATATGTAATAGAATGTAAGAAGGTATATATGATATCATAAATAAAATGTGTAAATATATTAATAATATAATATATACATATAATTTTAATCAATTATTACAATAATTAATGGGTTTTGATGATGGATAATTATTGACATTTGTTGGTGAGGCTTTAGTCTGTTATGCACACTAATAATGAATTCATATCACATTTAATGGGATAAGATGTGTATTTTAGTTATGAAATTAAAATAAAAACATGTTAGAATATATAATATATTTTTTATCATGTTATAATTGTGACGCCCCAGGTTTTATGAACTGGTTTAAGTAAGAAGTGTTATGCCTCTTGTTTTATTTGATTTTCTAATAAAGAATTAGAAATGAAATAAAACATGGAGAATAAGGAAAACTGATATATATTAAAACATTACTTTGCAAAGAGACCCAACTAGTTGAAAATACCATGCACAAGACCTAACACAGCCACAACAAGACTACTAAGAACCACAACTCGAGCAATCAGATAATCCTCATCTTCAGAGTCCATCAGTGTGAAAAGTATAACAGCCAGGGCCAAAGAACACATGCTCAACGCCAATGGTATGAGGAGAGCCATCCTTCCTGTTCAAGTGTTCTATTTTAAGAAGTACCTCACACCTCTGTATTTATATTAGTTCTTTGAGTTATGACCGTTATATTTATATATCTGTTGGGTTTTCAAAATGACCGTTGTGTTTCCATTAATAAAGTTTACTTTAAAAGAGAACTCGGTTTTTATTCCCTCATAACCTTATGATATTCTTAAAACATTCTTTCATAAAAGATTCTTAATTTTAAAATAAAAAGAGTATTCATAGAATTAAATCTTCTCATTTTTACAAAATCCTGATGGATACCTAGGTAGTTGAAAACATGGTTTTCTTTTTGTGAAAAATATGTTTAGATGGAATTTGTAAAAATTATGTCTTTTGCTCTCAACAACTATGTATTTTTTGGGAAACTATTGGTCTTTAAAAGATTTTTATAAAACAAATCGTAGAGTATTTTAAATATACTAACGATTATAATAGTATTATACAAAAGGTATATCTTTTAAAAATTTATACCAAGAGTTAAAATATTTTATCTAAACTTGAAATTGGTTTTATGATTTTATGTTAAAACTATTTGTTTTTACTCAATTCCTACAAATATTTATATTTCACCCTAATTTGAGCTAAGTATATAATAAAACTAAATTTTTATAAAAATTTATGTGGGACCCGGCCAAGCCAAGGGCATCCCTTATCGGACAAGCCCTCAAGGCCATGGCCGAGACCCCCAAGGGACCCAAGGTACCGCCATCGGGCTCCCCAGGTGCGTGGTGCAACAGTCCCCAGAGGCTGGGGGCCGAGCATAGGTTACCCGTGTCGTGGGTGGATCCATATATAAGGCTGCGGCTCGCGCTGCGTGAGGTTGGGCCAAGGCCCGCGGGAGACCCGTGTGTAAGGCCCCGTCTGCGTGTGTGTTCGTGCTATTGCACCACTTCCCGAGCGGCTTGTTACTTAAACCTCGCCTCAAACTCCCCCCATTTCGATGTGGGATGCACTCCGCGCAACCAGGACCGCCTGATCAACTTCCACGTTGATCTCAGCCGTCCAGCCTTTTTAAAACATGTGGCCCTCTCCCACGCCTTCGTAGCCATCCAATCTCTTCGAAGATTTAATCGCGGCCCTTCATCCCTTTAAAATGTTTAACCCATTTCCCGCGCCTCCTCCAACCGCAGGATCTCTCCCTTTTTGATCCTGGCCATACATTTCATACCGCGCCGAAACCTCTCGTCTTCTTCCTAGCATCGGGGTCTTGCACCTGTAGGCCTGCGCCAAGGACGCCTCAGCCTCCTTTGAAGCACTACACCGCTGACCCCCGAACACCTCCCACCCTTCTTGCACCGAGGATGTACTTAAACCCTCACACCTCATGAACTCACGACAGTTCCTCCTTCTCTTTCTCACTCTTGATCTCCCAGCAATCCAGCAAGATTACCGCCATTCCAGGCTTCCTCCTCAAGAAGGTAAGGGTATTTCCATGTTTTTTTTCTTTCCTTCATTTGTTGAAACCTATATTACTATATACTGCATATATATATATATGTTTGTATATAACACCAACCCACTGGTTGTAATATTGTCTAGGGTGTTTTCCACCATGTTACAAAAGATATATATATATTTTCTAATGTTTGATGCTTCCTGTTTCACAAAAATTATATATATATATAAACCCGAAACATTCCTTTTGTATGTGGTGTATATACGGGAAGGTATATTTCTAAAAAAAATAAAATATATAGAATCCAGACCCCCTTCGATTTTATTTCCAAGATTATGTGGAGGATATACTGGATGATACATGGATGCTAAGTTTTCATATGTAACTGATGCATAACGTATATCATCTATGTGAAACTTATATATATATATAACCACATATTCCTACATTTTTTTATACTTTTGGTTGCATATGGACCCAAATCTTAACATAAATCATCTATGTGAACTATATATATATATATATCACTATGTATTCCTACATGTTTATATATTTCTCTGGTTACACATAGAACTGATGCATAACATATATCATTGTGTGGACCTTATATACATATATAACCACATATTTCTACATGTTTATAAATATGACTCTCCTTTCCAAAACGAGGCAGTTGTGATTTTAAGAGATGAATGCCTGATCATGAGTGTTATTTTGGATGAAATCTAGGCCATGAACATAGGTATGATAATGATATGTTTTCTTTTTAAAACCAAGTGATTACATATTTTTGTATTTATAGCTTCCCAAATTTTAAACACTCTTAATGTTTATGTTCCGTAACTAAATAATTTAAGAGTCTTTCAGCACTCATTAAATTTCACTGGCCTTATTTATTTAGTATAAAACCCTTTTTTACAATTTTGGTGAATGTACAGATTAATCAGGTTATGTTTTACCATATTTAGGGGCTTTTATCACCTTATTTTATCTCATGTTCTTCTTTAATCATTAAGCTTCCATTGAAATAATCATCATTTATTATCGTTTTATATGCTTTAATAATGAGATTTTGTAAAAAGAGTGTTTTATGAAACTATGTATGCCTTTGTTTAGTTGTCAACATATTTTGCAAATATCATCTATCATTTCATGTATAAAAAGAGGTGTGGTGACTCATTACTCTTATTATTATTGTACAAAATTCATACAAATGTCATATCCCTAAATGAACTAAGGAATCAGATTACCCAAAGTGGTATGGGACACCATGGGTAAAGTGAAAATGAATGAGATATTCAAGGTGGTATGGGACATCTTGAATATAGAAGTTGATAAAACAGATTATGAATGATGTGGCTCACATGATAACAAAGTAAAATTTTAAGGGTGCGCCCTGATAGCGCCCCATTGCATTGGGTAATGATGTAACCACTAGAGATTACAATTTTAAGGATGCGCCCTGATAGAGCCCCATTGCAGTGGGTAATGATGTAACCACTAGAGATTACAATTTTAATGACACCTTGGGGATGGACCTTGGTGATATGCTCATGATTCTCTAAGTTAAATGTTGATGCCATATAATTCAAGTTATGTAACAAGTTCATTCCAAGATAAAGTTCTTTCACGACTGATGCCTTTTAAGTTTTTATAATGTTCATATTTTCCTACCATTAAGCTTGAAGCATGACAAGTGTTTTCACATAATATAATGGTAACCAACATATGAAAATTTAGTTGTTTCCTTGTGCGCAACTCTGATTATGCATTAAATTTAACTGTTTAAATTTATGATTAAGTAATTCACATGTATTACTTGTTCATAACAACCATTATCAATCCTTCAAGAATTGATTCGAAAACCTTGATTAAGCATTGTTATGTTTTGTGTGTTACAATATTTCTTAGTGAATGTTCAAATTCTTTTATAAGAATGTTTTCAAATGTTACAGTGTTTGAAATTCTTTTTAAAACCCCCTTACTGAGTATTTCAATTCTCACCCTGCGTTTTGATTTAAAATTTTCAGGTATCATCTTTTGAAAGATGAATTTTTTCAGAAGTTGTCAGTTTCCCAGAACCCGAACCGCACACGATCCCCTGTATGGGGCATGATGTGTTGTTAACAAAGTGTATTTTTTAAAAGATAACACATAATGTTCATAAGGCACCGACTCCTATGGTTTCTGGGATCGGGGTCTCTACAGTTGGTATCAGAGGTTCGGTTTGGATAACTCTGGAAACCCATAAACTAGAACAGAAATATATATAGGCATATGAAATCCAGTTTTATTAAAAATTGGGTTTTCTTAAATTTCAGATGGAAAACGAAGGCACAAATCTCTTATCTCTCCCCACAAAGGCCCGAGAGACCATTTTGTCTTTAGCAAGCCATGAGGACTTTCAAAACTATGCCCATATTCGCATGACATGAAAACACCTTTACGATGTATCCAATTCACCACGGGTGCTCCAGCTACACCAAAGGGTAGGAGTAGATTACCTCCTTATGATAATAACCCAGTTTCCCTCCTATGTACGTCGAGGAAGGCACTATGAGGGAATTTTCCGGATTTTCCCTGCGGGTGAGAGCTTTGGCACTATGCTTGATAACCCTTTTCAAGAAGCTGCTGCTGACTGAGACCTCCGAGCGGGCTACCTTTGTCAGATTTTAAACTATGGATTCTGGGTAAGTTGTTGGACTTCGGAAGGTTAGAAGACGAGTCCACCCGTTTGTCTTGGAGACAACAAGTTTATGAAGATGTATCTCAACTTCATGCCCCCCATGCTAGACTCATAATACGTCATAGGTGTCCTCATGAGTTTTTCCCTGAATGCTCGGCCTATGTTTGGTTCGAGGAGGTAGAGAGTTTTGCTTCTCTATGTGGAGTTCGTTTAGTCAACGAGTAAGGGAAACTCAAGAACCAATAATAATAAACATATGTTTATTGAAATTTTGTCCTACCCCTTCCTTGTATTTTTTTTATTTTTGTCCTTGAATGATTTTCAAGTGTTTGAACTCCTGTATTAAAACTTTCAAATGGAAGGACAAACCCACCTGTTATCTCTTCCCACCGAGATTTTGGAAATCATTGCGATCAAAACATGTGAGGACGAGTATGACCCCTTCGAAAATTTGTGAAGAACGTGCAAGCAATGGTTTGAGATAACAAACGGCCCGGAGATTCTCCTCACCTTCCAGGGGAATGCCTCCATGTATTACTACATTGGCTCTGCTCAGGTAGCCGGACGTGAACGACGAGGAAGTTATCACGAATGGATCTTTCTTTGTTTCACCCTAGGCCGAAACTTCACGGCCAGAGTGAAATTCCAGGAGGCTGCGTTAGAGGGAAATCTTTAGGCGGCTTATATGCTCCAACTTCTCAGCTTTAGCCTATTTGACCGTATCTATGGCTTCGATATCCTCGACCGAGACATAATTCGGCAAGTCCTTCGTACATTGGTCTGCAAAGACATTTCAGAACTTTGTACTGTTCGAGCTTCCCTTTGGAGGCCTGAAGGCCCGACGCATAAGTGCAATCCCTCATGTCTTAGGTTTATGTGGATTAGGAAGCTGGAAGAGGTGAGCTTCGCTACGGGGATCCCTCTAAATTCACCTGTTGACCCTATTCGTTGGTGGAGGTGGTAGGAACGTTTCTGAACTTTGTAGTGTTGTGAAATAAATTTCGAGGACGCAATTTTCTAAAGGGGGGATAATGTGACGCTCTAGGTTTTATGAACTCGTTTAAGTAAGAAGTGTTATGACTCTTGTTTTATTTGTTTTGCTAATAAAGAATTAGAAATGAAATAAAACATGGAGAATAAGGTAAACTGATATATATTAAAACATTACTTTGAAACGAGACCCAACTAGTTAAAAATACCATGCACAAGACCTAACACAGCCACAACAAGACTACTAAGAACCAAAACTCGAGTAATCGGATAATCCTCATCTTTAAAGTCCATCAGCATGAAAAGTATAACATCCAGGGCCACGAAACACATGCTCAACTCCAATGGTATGAGGAGAGCCATCCTTCCTGTTCAAGTGTTCTGTTTTAAGAAGTACCCTACACCTCTGTATTTATATTAGTTCTTTGAGTTATGACCATTATATTTATATATCCGTTGGGTTTTCAAAACGACCGTTGTTTTTCCATTAATAAAGTTTACTTTAAAAGAGAAATCGGTTTTTATTCCCTCAGAACCTTATGATATTCATAAAACATTCTTTCATAAAATATTCTTCCTTTTAAAATAAAAAGAGTATTCATAGAAGTAAATCTCCTCATTTTTACAAAATCCTGATGGATACCTAGGTAGTTGAAAACTTGGTATTATTTTTGTGAAAAATATGTTTAGAGGGCATTTGTAATAATTATGTCTTTTTCTCTCATCAACTATGTATTTTTTGGGAATCTATTGGTCTTTAAAAGAATTTTATAAAACAAATAGTAGAGTATTTTAAATATACTAATGATTATAATAGTATTATACAAAAGGAATATATTTTAAAAATTTATACCAAGAGTTAAAATATTTTATCTAAACGTGAAATTGGTTTTAAGATATTAAGTTAAAACTATTTTTTTACTCAATTCCTACAAATATTTATATTTCACCCTAATTTGAGCTAAGTATATAATAAAACTAAATTTTTATAAAAATATATGTGGGACCCGGCCAAGACAAGGGAATCCCTTATGGGAAAAGCCCTCAAAGCCACGGCCGAGACCCCCTAGGGACCCAAGGTACCTCCATCGGGCTCCCCAGGTGCGTGGTGAAACAGTCCTGAGAGGCTGGGGGCCGAGCATAGGTTACCCGTGTCGTGGGTGGACCCGTGTATAAGGTCGCGGCTCACGCTGCGTGAGGTTGGGCCAAGGCCCACCGGAGACCTGTGTGTAAGGCCCCGTGTGAGTGTGTGTTCGTGCTATTGCACCACTTCCCGAGCGGCTTGTTACATAATCCTCGCCTCAAAATCCCCCCATTTCGATGTGTGACGCACTCCGTTCAACCAGGACCGCCCGATCAACTTCCACGTCGATCTCAGCCATCCACCCTTTTTAAAACGCGTGACCCTCCCCCACACCTCCATAGCCGTCCGATCTCTTAGAATTTTTAATCATGGCCCTACATCCCTTTAAATTGTTTAACACGTTTCCCGCGCCTCCTCCAACCGCAGGATCTCTCCCTTTTTGATCCTGGCCATCCATTTCTAACCACGCCGACACCACTTGTCTTCTTCATAGCATCGGTGTCCTGCACATGTAGGCCTGCGCCAAGGATGCCTCGGCCTCCTCCAAAGCGCTGTACCACTGACCCCCGATCACCTCCCACCTAGCTCACTGTGTTTCCATCTTCCCCACGACGGCCAACCCATGGGTCGAGGCACCCTTCTTGCACTGAGGCTCTACTTAAACCCTCACACCTCATGAACTCACGATGGTTCCTCCTTCTCTTTCTCACTCTCGATCTCCCAGCAATCCAGCAAGCTTACCGCTGTTCCAGGCTTCCTCCTCAAGAAGGTAATGGTATTTCAATGTTTTTTTTCTTTCCTCCGTTTTTTGAAACCTATATTACTATATACTGCAAATATATATATGTTTGCATATAACACCAACGCCCTAGTTGTAATACTGTCAAGGGCGTTTTCCACCATGTTACAAAAGATATATATATATATTCTCTAATGTTTGACACTTCCTGTTTCACACAAAATATATATATATATATAAACCCGAAACATTCCTTTTGTATGTGGTGTATATACGGGTTGGTATATTTCTAAAAAAAAATAAAAGATATAGAATACAGACCCCCTTCGATTTTATTTCCTAGATTATGTGGAGGATATACTAGATGATACATAGATTCTAAGGTTGCATATGTAACCGATGCATAACGTATATCATCTATGTGAACCTTATATATATATAACCACATATTCCTACATTTGTTTATACTTTTGGTTGCACATGGACCCAAAGCTTAATATAAATCATCTATGTGAACTATATATATATATATATCACTACGTAGTCCTACATGTTTATATATTTCTCTGGTTACACATTGAACCGATGCATAACATATATCATTTTGTGGACCTTATATACATATATAACAACATATTTATACATGTTCATAAATATTCATCTCCTTTCCAAAACGAGGCAGTTATGATTTTAGGAGATGAATGCCTGATCCTGAGTTCTATTTTGGATGAAATCTAGGCCATGAGCTTAGGTATGATTATGATGTGTTTTCTTTTTAAAACCAAGTGATTACATATTTTTGTATTTATAGCTTCCCAAATATTAAACCCTCTTAATGTTTATGTTCCTTAACTAAATAATTTAAGAGTCTTTCAGCACTCATGAAATTTCACTGGCCTTATTTATTTAGTATAAAACCCTTTTTTACAATTTTGGTGAATGTACAGATTAATCAGGTTATGTTTTACCATATTTAGGGGCTTTTATCACCGTATTTGATCGCAAGTTCTTCTTTAAGCATTAAGATTCCATTGAAATAATCAACATTTATTATCATTTTATATGCTTTAATAATGAGATTTTTTAAAAAGAGTGTTTTATGAAACTATGTATGCATTTGTTTAGTTGTCAATATATTTTTCAAATATCATCTATCATTTCATGTATAATAAAAAGGTGTGGTGACTCATTACTCTTATTATTATTGTACAAAATGCATACAAATGACATAACCCTAAATGAACTAAGGAATCAGATTACCCAAAGTGGTATGGGACACCATGGTTAAAGTGAAAATGAATGAGATATTCAAGGTGGTATGGGCCATCATGAATATACAAGTTGATAAAACAGATTATGAACGATGTGTCTCACATGATAACAAAGGAAAATTTTAAGGGTGCTCCCTGATAGCGCCCCATTGCATTGGGTAATGATGTAACCACTAGAGATTACAATTTTAAGGGTGCGCCCGGATAGTGACCCATTGCAGTGGGTAATGATGTAACCACAATAGATTACAATTTTAATGGCACCTTGGGGATGGACGTTGGTGATATGCTCATGATTGTCTAAGTTAAATGTTGATGCCACATAATTCAAGTTATGTAACAAGTTCTTTCCAAGATAAAGTTCTTTCACGACTGATGCCTTTAATGTTTTTATAATGTTCATATTTTTCTAGCTTTAAGCTTGAAGCATGAATAGTGTTATCACTTAATAGATTGGTAACCAACATATGAAAATTTAGTTGTTTCCTTGTGCGCAACTCTGATTATGCATTACTTTTAACTGTTTAAATTTATGCTTATGTAAATCACATGTAGTACTTGTTCATAACAACCATTATCACTCCTTCAATAATTGATTCTAAAACCTTGATTAAGCATTGTTATGTTTTGTGTGTTACAGTCTTTCTTAGTGAATGTTCAAATTCTTTTAAAAGAATGTTTTCAAATGTTATAGTGTTTGAAATACTTTTTAAAACCCCCTTACTGAGTATTTCAATGCTCACCGTACGTTTTGATTTAAAATTTTCAGGTATCGGCTTTTGAAATATGAATTGTTTCAGAAGTTTCCGGTTTCCCAGAACCCAAACTGCACACAATCCTATGTATGGGACATGATGTGTTGTTATCAAAGTGTATTTTATTTTAAGATAACACATCATGTTCAGAAGGCAACGACTCCTATGGTTTCTGGGATCAGGGTCTCTACAATAATAGATTATTTATATTTAAATTAATTATTATAATAATTTAAATGAAATTTAATAGTTAGAAATTTTACCTCTTCTTGGAAAACTTATTCAGAATTACACCTAATGTATTTATAGAATTACTATTGAAAGAACTCATGATTCAAGGATTATGTGATATTAGATGGTAATTTATTTTCCCAATTATTTTCAAAACTAAAATATATTTTATTTTTTATGAGAATAATATAGGGTGTGCCTTTCTATATGTGAGATGAGTGGGACACATTAAATAATTGAAAATAAAACTTTGTACATACATTTTTCACAATCCAAAAAAGTCGAAAATGGATAATTATCAAAGAATGGGAATAAAAAGGTCTCAATATGGAAATAAATTAGATTTTATACATGTTTTTATGTTATTATTATCCTTTTATAATTACTTTAACCCCATAGTAAATCCATTTTTCTTTAACCATGGTAATTAATTTTTCCTATTTTTACTATTCCTTATGGTCAAAATTTAAATTGAACTTATTAGATAATATAGATTTTTTAGAATCATAATATTCAATAAAATTTTCAAAATCCAATTTATATGAATCAAAAAATTCAACTTAAAATAAAACCCACTAAAGTGATGAAGAAATTGGTTTTCAAGAAGTTTATTTTTGAAAAAAAAAACAAATATTTTATATTAAATCAATGATGAATTTTTTTTAAAAAAAACCAAATAATACTTATTGATATAAAAAATATAAATTTAATTTTAATAATTCCTATATAGAGGTTTTTTATTAATTAAATTAAAGAAACATTATGCACACAAAAAATGATTTCATAAAAAAACTTTAATCCCCAAAACTATTGTACACTAAAATTAAATATGAAGTTAATTACAAATAATATATGTTAATTAAATATATCTAAATAATAATTTTTTCATAAAATAAAAATAAAAATAAAATGTGTCTTTTACATTGATTAATTTCTTGATCAAATATAACTTTTTTACAAAAATTTGAATTCTTCAATATTCACTGAAAAATAAATACTTTCTAAAAAAGACCAAAAATTACAGTCAATGTAATTTTAGACTTTTTATTTATAAAAACTGAAATCATTTTATAAAATAAATTTTATTAATGTTTCAAAAATTTATTATAATAATTTTCTTGAAAATCTGTAAAAATAATTTTTGATGAAAATATATTTATAAAGAATAAAATTACATTACTAAAAAATGTTTGATTATTTAAAAAAAATTATCCATAATTTATGTTAGGTAGAAAATTTATATATATATATATGTCATGATATAGATAATACTATTTATACCTGTCATTTTTATGGCCATGTTTTAAAAATTATATATTTTATGGTTTTTTTATGCATGGTGTTATGTATCATATAAACTATTGAATATAATTTTCTTTTCTTAAATATCTTGAAATTACATCCCCCATTAAAATTTTAAATCTTCACAATTTATACTTCATCATTATTATCATACACTAGATCTTGGAAAATATATTTTTATCCCACATTTTAATAATGACCTAATAAAACATCCCCTTGTTATAGAGATAAAAGAATGCACAAAGGCCCTTTGGAAAAACACATATTAGTTTATCAAATAGAATAACATAGGTGGGAAGTGAATATTTGTAAACATAAGAAAATATAAAATAATTTTGGATATTTATAGAGATAATTGGTCATAAAAAATTTAATGATCAATATAATTTTATGTTCCTAGAAAATATACATCTGTGATGAGTTAAAAGACCATTGGTTAAACATAAATGAAGTTACTCAAATTAAATTTTTTCTTCATGATAAATTTCTAATATTTGGGGAATTGTTTCACTATATAAATTGAGAAAAAAGTGATATATACTAACATTATATATCAAATTTCACTTATTATCATATTTCCTCCATAAGATAAACTTTTTCTCCAATAAATGAGTCTTCAAGGTGCATTTTTCATTCCAAGAGTAGTAAAATCAACTTTTAATATCTATATTATCATAAAAGTGATAATAAAGTTATTAATTTCCTATTTATACATTAACCAATACAAAAATAGTTATCACATGGTATGATAATTCCCAAAAAGAATAACCATTAATATGAAAAAACTATTCTTATAATTTAATAGAAGTACCCAATGTTTAAAATAAATCATCCCATAATATTTTATGTCAAATCACCTCATTAACCTTGAAATTAAATAGTGTTTTATTCATGAATTTTTTAACAAAAAATTAACCAAATAATAAATATATAAAAAATATTCTTTTTAAAATAACATTAATATCTTAATTTCTGAATCACTTTTCAACCCCAGGACTATTAATAGGATAAAACACATGTTCCTATAATTATTTTAATATCGAAGATCCTATAAAACCTAATGTTTGTCAAACTTGTGTATAAAATTTTAATTGAATAATTCAAACTAAATCGTAGTAATACATATACATTAGGATAATAAAACAACTCCTAATGTGTCAATAATCATTTTAATATCACATTACTTAGAAACTGAAAGGGGTGTCTAAGAAATCAAAATTATGATAATCCTTGCTTTTTTGACTTATAATGCTACCCGTAAATCGTATGTTAAACTCAAATGAAAACATTCTAATATATTATGCTATTAAATCCATCTCTCTAATACAAACTATAACATCACCATACCTATGCTCTCATATTTGGTGCTAAAAACATGTACCTTATCTTTTCATCTTTGATACCAATTAAAGTGATCTAATTTTCACAAATAAATATGATAACATCAAAAGTAAAAATTTTGATCCCTTGCATTTATAATAACCATTTAGGTTTTGAGTTTTAGTTATTTATTAATGAATCATTCATAAAACAAAAGAATATCGTTAAATGATCAAATATCCCCCCAATGATTGATTTTCCAATTTCTCATAATATAATCATCATGGTCAATATAAAATAAATTCTACACATAATTCTTTGAACATCAATCTTTAAAACATAGTGAAAATGAAAAATATGAATTGTGATATTAAATACTCTGTAAGGGTAAACATAAGAATTAACAATTGAATGTCTTTAGGGAGAATAAAAATTGAATAATTGTATGATTAAATAATAAAAGGGAATTAGTCTTACATAATAATATTCATATGAGTACATACATGTCCCACTAATCTTGAATACATGGAATATGTATTTATTAATGGAATGAGTCATCTGAATCAATTATCATGATGCATTTCATATCAATCATGATCATATGAAACATTATAAATCCTAGAGATAATTAGTAATACTTATTAGTTTCCTGGAAAATTATTTTCACATTACTTCTCACAAATGGAATAGGTAATATGGTCACCTTAAATCTTCAGTCTACCTATTTAATTGGCGGCCTATATCCTTCCCACTAAAACATGGTTTATCACAGAACCACCTATCCTTAGTTAATAACACATCCACCCATCCTTGGTTTATAATAGAAAAAGTCTTCATTGGTTTGTAATGTCACAAAACATCATCATAAACAATATCCATGAATAATATCATGAATAAAGTATATAGAGCATCTATTTCATTATAAACACAATTAAAGATCCTTTTTTCTTTTCAAAACATTATTAATCCATGGAAAATAAATTTATTTCATTAAAATATCATTTCGACATGTTTAACCCATTGAAAAATGGACTCCAAAATAATATATTTAAAACACTATTTTCCCTGGGAAAGTAAATATATTCCATTAAAATAACAGTCAAACATGATTATCCCATGGAAAAAATAGATTCAATGTCAATCTAGTTGAAATGATAATAATATTTCGAGAGGAAGATTGACGATGATATCATTATAGAATATCCCCTTGTAGAATACATAAAAATAATGTTTTCTTCCATTAACAATTGGAAATAATATTAAAAGACCATTAAAAAATTATTCAAAAATAAGAATTCATTTTGTATATCGCTTTTAAAAACTAAAAAAAATTGAATATAAATTACATTATAAATAACCTTGGAAAAATATAATGAAGACATCATGCAATGTAATGGAAATTGTATTGTGAAATACATTCATATCATAATTGTTGAAAATAAACATTATATTCAAATCATTTAAAAAAGTGGAGTAAAAAGTACCTTATATCAAATGGAAGACAATTTACATTTCAAAACATTTAACATAATTTGAGGGATATTGTTAAATATATTTAGGAAATGTTTTCTAATAATAGTTAAATTTTTAAAACATTTTAAAAAACATGGATATGGAAGAGAATTATACATGATCTAAATGAAAAATACATGATCGATATCACTTTCATATAACATCCTTGATGTTTTTTAATCAAAAATGGATGAAATTGAAATTAAACATGTTACCCAAATTTATAAATATAGTAAAATAAAGTATATATATTTCAAGAAAATAATATAATATTATTTCCACCAAAATAAAAATCATAATAAGAAATATTGAAAAAAACAACATTGTAACACAATTTATTTTCCTCCTTCGAAACTCTTAAATTGTTAACCTAGTTAAGAATAACATCAATTGGAAATTTAAATATAATGAAAATAATGAGATCCATCGTATTTTATTACAAAATTTTAGTATATAAAACTCATGATGAAGGTAGTTTTACTTCATAAAAATATCCCCAAATATATGAATTTTGTATGATTAGACCTTATAAATACCTTATCGCTCAATTTAGAGTTAACTAATGGAGAGATTATAAGTACCAATATGAAATACATACATAAAAATTATAAATACATATTAAAAAAACTTATAGATCAATTCACACGTAATCATATCATAATATATTAAATGAAGAAGATGTGTAACCTATTGAATAGAAGTGGTGTTGAGAAACTTTGTACCATGTTGTAACATTCATGTGAATCCCCTTGGAGAAATTAACTTAGTCAGAAACATAAAAAACCCTTATTTATGGTGTATTAATGATATTAAATGTAATATTTTCATTATATACACCACACCATATAAATACTTGGTTAATATAGTAAATGTCTCATATAACTAAAATATAAGTCTAGAAATCACCTTACCACACGGTTAGAATTTCCATGAATGTCCATTCCCAATGGTATAATGAACTTATATAAATAATTATATTTATTTAGAAAATTTATATAACTAATATCTTATACTTAAATCATTTAGTTATTTTATTATAATGGAATATTCAAATACTTCTTTAGTTGTGTTCATGTCCGGTTTTTTAGGATGGTTGGTTCATGTTTTATTACGACATCGATGTGTTGACTCTGCTCAAAGATTTAATTATTTTAACATATCTAGAATAAATATTTTGAAATAATTTTCATGTTTAATACTTAATTTTACATTTATAGTAAATAATTGAAAATAGTTATGAAATGTGTACTATATTTTAATCAAGGAGACGTTTAGTCATACGTATGCATGATTAATGTTTCCATTTTACAATGATATTATGGAAACATTGTGTGTATAATTGTAGTGGTAAATTTATTAATAATATCACAATACCATATTTTTTTCTTTATATGCAATTATATATATATTTATTTTAAATTAGTGATGAAATAAAAATTACTATAACTTCGTGGAGGTCATGGTTTATACGTACATGAACGACATTATAATTTTTCATTGTAAGAAGAAAATACTATATTATATTTTAATAGTGATAAATATTCTTTTATCATCATTGTTATTTAATTTCTATCACATATATTAATTAAAATTATCCATATTAATATTTATGTAATGAATTAGTGAAAAATGAATTACATCACTTCTTGAGGCAGTAGTGTAACACCTATAAATTTTATGAGATGATGTATTATTTAATATAAGATTTTTGTTATTTTTTCAATTCACACACCACTGAAAATCGTTTAGTTTATATTAAATAACAATGTTTGGATTAATTTATATTAAATTAAACTTCTATGTTTCACTACATATAACATAATTTTTATCTTTCATTACCCAAAACATTGAGGTTAGTATATGCTACACATAATAATAACATTTTTAGATGCCTTGCATAACATGCAAGACCCTTTGTCATCGAACAATAAAATAATATTAAATATATTACTATTTAATATAATAAGATATAACCTAGACAATATGATTATGTTTTTTGAATAGGATTAAATAACATATAAAAATACACAGTAAAATTCCTTATTTACAAATGAATTAAAAATGGATTTAAGAACCAATTGAATGTAAAGGAAATGCTTTGATAGAAAAATATTTTTATACCAAAAAGCTATTTTATCCTAATAAATTAAATTAATAACAATAAGTGTGTGATAATAATTTTATATATATATATATTATATAAAAAATATTTTTGATATTTATCCAATAGATTTTATATACATAAGAAAGGAACAAATATGATTTCACACATTAAAATATATATTTTATTATAGTTTTTTACCTCAATTAAATATAGAACCTATTATAAAAGAAATTTCTATCTCTTTAATAAATCATATATGTAAAAATAAACATAATATTTGATTTAGGAAGACGAAAATTTTGTTATGGTGATTTTTTTAATTTTTTCATGGAGTTTCATATTTTGATGAATAGAGAAAAATACTAAATATGAATTCTAAACTACTTTTTAATATAATTAATTTAGATGGTTAAATTATATTTTTATTTTGTTTAACTATTTAATTAAGTTAAATTTTTTTCAATTAATCTTATTTTTTTAATTTTAATCAAATTAACATTGAAATTTAATATAAGAACATTGCAAATATTTTAACGTTTTTACTTTCAAAACCAGTATTGTCGTCCCATATCGAGGATTAAACTAAAATTAAATTTTTCCGCTTACGTGATTGGAATTCAAAAAAATTATTACAATTGAACCACATTTATATTTTATAATAAGCTCAAATTTGTTTTTGACAAAAAATCATTATTAAATTAATTAAAGTTAATTACAATGATCAAGGAAACATTAAGCTTAATAACGGATTAAACCATAAACATAAGGGCCTAATTGACATAGAAAAATAATAAAAACTCATTACATGGACATTATTTTTCCATTAAATTTTATTTTATTATCTATGTAGTTTTTTAATCATTGTCTTAGGTAAAAACATAGGTACGCCTAACTTGTTTTTAAAAATACCAAGTTAATCCTTTCCCTTCCATATAGAAGGTCACCACTTCTCCCTCGTCCCCACACCTATCAAACCACATAATTTGAAACAATATATTCTAAATAAACCTAACACCTCCCTAAATTCCTCCTTTAAGGATTCATTTCTAATGAAATAAATCGAAAGAATCCCTTCTGTGAAAACCAAATGGAGTTACCCAAAGAAGAGGTAAAATCCATCCTCGAGCACCTTTATCGTATTTTCATTATCCACCCCCTAAAATCTAACTATTTTAATATTGTATAACAAAAAAATTATCCTTTATATAATAGGACATTTTTCTATGTTTTCATCCTAAACACACACACACATCCATTTAATTGGTAACGAAGTTACTAATATGTACGGGGAACTACCACTTCATGAAATAATGATTGATCATTCTTCCATTACCACCACTCATGGTTAAAATTGTGACAAAAAAATTTATTATATATTTAATATGTATGATATTTATAATTTCTTTAATATTATTAATTTATTTTAAAATTCATATCTTTTTATTTCAATTATTTAATATATGATATTTTTATTTAATTGTGGACTATTTCCCCTCAAAGAGAGGTGATTAATTCACAAATTATATGGAATTTTATTAGTATAAGTTTAGTGAAATTATATGATATATATATAATAATTATAATAACTTAATTATATTAGATATATATATTCAATTTCTATCAAACTTTCAATATGACAATTAAACAAAAACAATGTTCATGTGTATGTACAACCTATCATCTCGTTGAATATTGTATTTCATTTAATTCCACTATATTATATACATTGTTATAATACATAAACATATAATATAAATAATATTTATATCAAATTTTAAATTTTTTATATCATGACATAATTACGAGGACCAAATATATGAAAATTTAACACACATGCAATGAATAAAGAATATATTAGCCAAAGTATAACCATGGCATATATTTATTATCATGCAGATAATATATGGTCATAATAAAAAATTTATTATATTATATATAATAATATATTAATGTTATATATTTATATCCTAATTATATTTTTTATAAAATGAGATTTTATGAGTGCGATGAGAGTCAATACACATGGTGAGATAATTTCATCTCACTCCTTATTTTCATGAGATTCACGCATTATTGATAACTCATTTCATTTTTCTGGTGTGTATAAAAAATAATATATTATATGAATATTATTATTAAATATATCAGTATTTACATACATATTCTGTTATATTTCTTTAAATGGGTTAATTTTTTAAAAGATACCAAATCAGTAAGATAGTTCTGTCTCAATTTTCCTTATTTGAGACATATGTTTTGTTATGCACCAATTTTTTTAAGGTGTATATAAATAAATTTTAAATTATATATCATGAATATAATTAATATAATTATATTTTAGTATTTATTTTATTTCGTCTTCTAACATGGTGAGTATGATTCAAAATTACCAAGTTGTAATAGTTTATTGAATTAATATCATCATTTATCCTGTTTGTTTATGATTATGAATTAATTGATGAAATATTTTGAAAAATATCTAAAAAAACTCAGGAATTATATTACCCTCTATTTATTCAAATTATATCTATGTAATGGTACCATTTTCTAACTATTTGGTTTATAAAATGAACATGAAATTATTTTAATGAATGTCCAACTTTAGCTCTATCATCATTAAGAAATATATGTTCCTTAGAAACAATGTTTCATAAAATGATTAAAAAATAATTATACTATTACTCAATTATATTTAAAATAAATTTATTCCCTAGTTTTACCTTTGATTTTTTTTTTGAAATAGATTCTTATTTCCCGTTTTTTGTGGTGGAATTTTTTATCTGTTTATGGTGAAAAAATGAATGTTCAGTATGTAAGAATATAACTAATATATTTAAAAAAGAGTCCTTGAATATTCCTATAATATATTATGATGTTATTCTTGTTAAATGAAAATTATTCCTAATATTATGTATATTAATTGTTTTAAAAGTGAATTTAAGGAAAATGGTTTTAAAAAAAGTTTTATGATTAAAAATTATGTTTTAATCATTTTAAAGATCTCTTTTTATGTCATCAAATTATTTTTGAATAAAAATGATTTTAAATTTTTTTCATGTTTATTTAATAATTTTTTATGTAAAATGTTTTTCATAATGTTTTCAATCATTATTTATATTTTTTCAAAGTATTTTAAAATATTTTTTTTAAAATGAATCAGTATTTTTAATATGTTTTTAATGTATTTAAATTACTTATTTTCCATAATTAATTATAATTTATCAAGAATCATTCAATGTAAATGGTTTTGAAAAATGTTTTAGAATATTACTTTATAAATTTTTATTTTTATATTCAAGAAAATGGTTATAAAATTCTTTTCTGTTTTAAAAATCCTTTTCAAAAGAATAAAGGATATTTTCCCCAGGAAATTTTCTAAAAAGATAGTTTAAAATTATTTTTATATGAACGACATTTTTTGGTGTTACTCATTCTTTATGGGTAAATGATTCAATATTTCCAATCATATTAATTATCTCAGAGGATTATATTTTGTTGGTATGATGTTCATGAACCTTGTTTCACATTAATGGGTTATATGCCTTTGAAACACATTTAATTTTATATGTTATTATTTTTATTAAATTATTATGAAACCTATATATTATTATATTGTTTATGTTATGATTTTGTATTTATTATACCCATTTAATTTCATGTGTTATGATGTAATTGGTTATGATTTTTTGTCACATGTTTGTATTATTTCATTGGGATGTTGGTGGGACCTATTTATCCTTCAAATGCATTGGTTAAATATTTTTATTTCAATAAATAGAAAAATCATTTCTTGGGAGTGACCATTGACAACTAAGATGACCATGAGAGTGATCCATGACTTCCATGATGGTATGAAGACTAATCTAATTGTACTAAAATGGAAATGAGACTGAACCATGACTAGAGAAATGATATGATTGCTGAATCCATGCTACTACGATGGCCTTTGACACAATTACTTTACTATAATGGAAATCAATTAAACTATTTAGGTGTCTCCACAAATTGATTTCTTATTCCAATGATATAAATTAATAGATTATATTATTTATTTATATATGATTCATGGATTAAAAACAATCAATCATTAATCCATGATTCATATTAATGATCTTTGATATGCAGGGAGTGATATTCTAATGTTATTACCTTGTTCTTATACACCTATGCTCCTTTTAACACTTACATGTAATCCTTAGTTATCTTACTAATAATATGAGCTCACCCATTTTCTTGTTTCCTTCCCTAGGTTATGAAGATATATTTCTGGTATTATATGTTTAATAGGGGTACTAGTCTTGGAGAACATAGTGGGACATAATGTATTTCTCTCATGTACTAGTGTTTACATTTCTTGTGTTTCCAACGGTGATAACTAATACAGTCTTTGGGTATCCATTTTTAAAATGTTTTATGTACTTTGAAAAAGTGATGTAATTTTTATATATCATAAGACTATGATGTTATGTTTGGTATCAGAGAAATGGTTTTTTCATATTCTGAAAACTTTTATGTGAAAACATATCTAAAATCCTTAGGTATATTTATAATTATATCTCTAGGGATGTTTCTAATAATAATTATATATATGAGTAACCCTTCAAGAAAATGTCCTGGAAATTTGTTAAAGGATAGAGCGAGGGGTTTCCAAAAAATACATCAATTTCTAGATACTACATGTAGTTGTGACTCTAGCACAAATGTACCTAGGAGTAAAAAAATTGACAAGGTGAGTAGGGATTTACACGAGGTAACATGGTACATGACAATGGGCCATACTGCACTCCTTGTTTGAAACTTCAAAAGGATATGCTCTAGAAATTTAGAAACACTTCATGAACCATCATAAAAGATTTATATATATTTTTACTATGAATAACCAATGATAAACATGAGGTGTAATTTTAGTAAGAAGGTTTTTAAATTTAGATATCCTATAAGTAATTATTTTTCATGATTACCTGTTTTCCGTTATGATATGTTATGATCACACTAAATTTTTTGGATTTATTCGATGGTTGGAATGGAAATTAACATGGTTAATAATGAATATGATCAAAAGTTTTCTTAGGGGAATTCAATTGGAATGATCACTAGAGTGAAAGTTAATTTGATCATGCCTAGTCAGTTTTCGTAAAACATGATTACCAATGTGTACCTCAAAAAACACTCTGACTCTCTAATGAAGGGAAGTAAGTATTTAGATGAGATTTCATGTAATCGGGACTATGGAAGAAAAGATATTTGGCTTATTTTCTGTCAATAATGTGGAAATATCACCTAATTAAATTTATTAGGGGAACAACAAGCTGACTTGATGGTGTAGAATAATGACACAAAGTAAGTAACTGCAATGAAAAAATGGAAGGGTTTAGTTAACAAAATGGTTGAGAATCATGGAATCTAGAAGATGACATAAAAGGTAAAATTATTTAAGGGAGGAATGAATGGTCATTATTAACATTGATGTCCTAAGGGAAAATCATCCGAAGAGAATAAAAAAGCTGGTGTGAGTAATGGTTATATTGCTGAAGATGATGAAATTATATATAAAATGTGAATGAAAATAGATTTTAAATAACAATATGAGGTGTCCTTATTTTGGATAATGGAATATTTGTAACAAACATTGTTTTTATGTTTTTGGATTCAGAAATTATGTCTTCATAGGATGAATTATACAATTATTGTTCTACTTATGCATTTTTCTATATTTACATATTAATGTTAAATTTTTATGATGTAATAGTAATGTGATTAAATGAAACGTTTAGGTCTTTAATAATGGATGATAACCTTTAATATGTTATTTACTTTTAGATAATGTTATTTGGATAAAGATAAGTTGGATGAATAAATAAATTACTTTTTACTGATTACCTTGAAACTGAGTAAGGAATTATCGAAAAGTTTTTTATACTATCAGTGATGATGTTTACAATTTTTTTGGAATTAGCTAATGGATCTAATATTCTTTGGAATAAGGAAACATGCACATTTTCAATAAGTATTTATGCTAATTCATGTCAATATCATGTTTCTATAGAATACATGATGAAGTTAATCACATTATTGGAATGTAACAACCAAGAGTTTTTTAGTCATATATCAGGTATCATTGTGAAGTTTTTTTCATGATTATATTTCTATAGTTTTATATTTTCATATCTTATATTGTTTATAAGGTGAACCATTTCATAAAATTTTAAATTAAACATTGGAGGATGTATTCATGTACTGATATTTTATTAAAAACCTTGGTAAAAATAAATTGTCATTAAACTTATTTTAAGGATATATATCAAATTTGTTGTTGAAACTATATTACTTAGAAATCATAAAAGTTCATCATGTATATTAGGTGATAACTAATAATTTCTATAAAGGAAGAGGGTTTTGAACCCATGGGAGAAGGATGATAAAAGATCCACACCTACCACCGGCTTATGTGATGTCCTGGTTAATATGTAATTATTTTTTTATAAATATTAAGTATGAACCCGTAGAGTAATATTTTATTTTTATAGTTTAATGTATTAAAAATATTTACTTTTATGAATAGTTATAGCAAAATAGTTATAATCATTAATCTTCTATGGTCCTTATGATCTTATAGAATTCTATTTTAGTACATCATGCATCAAAGTTAATTGTTGAACATCCATTTTTGTGAAGTAATGGATGAATAAAAAATTAATAAAAGAACAACCAATGAATGAAATATTTTTTATAAAAATATATAAATTAAGTATATTAAATAATATTTTTATAAAAAGAATAATCACTCAATGATGTGAAAATGATCAAAAAACGAATCTAGTCCTAATACATTAAATTTTGTTGAACTGATGGACTTATAATTCATCACATATTTATGAAATTGAGTCCTTAACATTTAATTATATTTAAATTGTTTTTTGATTCATAACCTCATTAAATCCCTGTGAATATTTAGACCTTTCCTTTAAGTCCATATTTTCACTTTCTACATATGTTATCTTCGGTGGAAAACTAGTTATATGTTATTTGTGGTAACCATTATGTTTCCAACATTCCATTTTTAGTGGAAGTATTAGGATTCATTTTTATGACATGGGTTCCTATGAAAGGAACTTTAATATATTAATCCACTGATAACCTTGAAAAAGTTCAGGGGTGGATTTGACTTTAAGGGGGTAGAATGTAATACTTTGAGATTTTTTGAAATACATTTTTTTCGAAGTAATATATTCTTTTTGATATTTTTTATTTCACACAACACTAAAAATTTTATATTTATAATAAATCACCATGTTTAGCATATATTATATGAAATTATAATTTAATCATGAACTACAAACAACATAATTCATAGCTTGATTTACAAAAAACACTAGAGTTAACTTATGTTACGTGCAAGACTGAGTTTCCTCAATGACTTTCATAACATATAAGAGAGTGTGTTATCATAAAATAATATATTTCTAAAAATATTTCTATTCAATATAATAAGATATAACCTACATGTCATGTTAACAGTTATGAATATGTTTAGATAACATATGAAAATGCATGGTTAAATTCATTAGTTGAAAATGATTTAAAAATAGTTATTAGAACAAACTAAATATAAAGGGAATGTTTTAAAAAAATTATTTTTATTATTACAATGATATTTTATTCACATAAATTAAATGAATCATAATTAATGGGTTTATAAATGTATATATATATATATATTATATATCAAATAAAATAGTTTTTATATTCGTCTGATATATTTGATAAACATAAGATTAGAACAACCCTAATTTCACACATTAAAATCAATATATTTATTAAAGTTCTTTTACATCCTTTTAATAGAGAATCTATTTTAAATAAAATTTTTATAATTTTCATAAAAATTATATGACAAAATGAACTTCACATTTGAAATTGGAACATAAAAATTAGACTATAAGTAATTTTTGGTATGTGTCTTAGGATCATTAATATGTCGATGAATAGTGAATGATATCGAATTTTACAACAAAACTAATTTTTAATTAAATTTATTTGAATGGTGAAATTATATTTTTCATTCGTTATAATTTTTGATTAGATAATATTTTTATCAAATAATAATATTTATGTAATCGGAATCAATTTTTCATTGATGTTGAATAAAAAACTAGAAAACATTTGAATGTTTGTACTTTAAAAACTCACATGGTCATCATGTTAGTGGGATTAGATTTAAATTAATTTCTACCACTCATGTGATTGGAATTTGTAAAAATGGATTAAATATTTTTATTTTAAATAATTTATAATTAATTATAAGGTAAAATTTGTTTTTGAAAAAAAAACTAGTGAAAGTAGTTAAATTAATTACAATGATTAGGGAAGATTTTAGCTTAATAAGGTAATAAACAATAAAATTAAGGGCCCAAATGAACAATAAAACTATATGAAACCAATATTATTGAAAATATTCATCCATTAACCTTCAATTATTCATATTGTAAGGTTTGGGAATGATTTTCTAGTTAAAAATGTGGGTACACATAACTTGTTTTCAAAAAAAGTGAGCCCGTTCCCTTCCCTATAAAAGGACACCAACTCTCTCTATTCGTAACACCTATTAAATAGAATAATTTCAAAAAATATCTTCCCAATAATCCTCCCAATATCCCTCTATTACTCTATTAATTATACCTTTGGGAAGAAGGAAATCCCATGAAGCCCTTTAGTGCAAAACCAAAACCCTTAACCAAAGAAGATGTAGCATCCTTCCTCAATATCATTCATCTTATAATCATTATACACCCCCAAAACACTACTTATTCCCTGATTATAAAACAAAAAAAGTATACTTTATAGAAAAAATATGTTTTCCTACTAATTTGTTTACCTAAATTTACTCACACATCCATGTAATGGTAAATGAATATATTGTTTTTCTATATGGGGAACTACCACCTCACGAAATGATGATTGTTCATTTTTACATTACTACCCCTCATGGTGGAAATTATAATTGAAACAATATTTATATAAAAGAACTCTTATATTTATAATGTCTTTATTATTCTTTATTTATTTTACATACATAACTATATACATTATATTTTTTTGTAAATATGATAATTTCGTTTGATGAAATGTGGACTACCATCCCCTCGAAGCAATGTGACTCGTTCTCACACAACATTGAATTTATAAATGATGGTTTTAGAGAATCCAAATGATATATATAATGATAATTATACTATAGTTATATTATATAAAAATACATATATATTTCATTTCATTTTTTTCTTTTAATACGATAATAAAGCGGAAACAACATTCATGCATACATAGGGCCTACAATATCCATGAATGGTGTATTCTATTTTATATTTATATATTGAAATAGATTATTATAATACAACTATAATTAATACTTATAATTTCTTTTATGAATTTTTAAATTCTGGAAATCAGGACATAATTATAATGACTGAATATATAATAAATAAAGACAGATGTGATGGAAAAAAATGGATTTTACCTGAATTAAAACTATAACATAGAATTGTTATCAAGAGGGTAATATAAAGTCAAAATAAAAAATATATGGTACTATATATAATTATAGGGTTATGTTTTAGATTCAAAACAAAATTATTTTTATTATACAACATTTTTTTATGAGTGCGATGTGATTCAATACAAAAGGTAAGGGAATTTCATCTCAGTTTTTTCTTTCCTTAGATTCTTTTCTTATTCACCACAAATTTTATTTGAGTGCTGTGTATACTAAAAATGAATATTATTATGAAAATTATAATTATTTATATATCCATTCTATGATATTTCTTTCTAGGGGTTAATAGTTCAAAAGATACCATATCAGTTAAGACCGTTTTGTCACACTTTTCCTTCTTTGAGACACATGTTTTGTTATACACGAAAATTATTTTTTTAGGTGTATATACTTAAATTTAACATGTTATATAATTAATCCCACTATAATAATGATATATTATGAATATTTTTATTCATTTGTTTAAATGGAGAGTTTTATTCAATGTTATCATGTAGTAAGAGTTTTTTGAAATAATCTGATCATTTATAGAGGTTGTTTATAATTTTTGTTTAATTAGAGAAATATTTTTATCCATATCTCAATAACATTAATGAAATATCTTAACCTATGGTTATTCATGTTATATCCATGTAATAATACAATTTTCCATTATTGGGTATATAATATGATTAATAAATTATTTTTAAGAATGTATAACTTTACCTCTCTCTTCAGGAAGTAATATGTATTCCTTGAAAATAATTTTTAATAAAGGGTTTAAAAATGTTATAATATTATCATATGATAATTAAATTATATGTTTCCCTTGTTTTATCTTTTAAATAAAATGGTTTTTAAGTAAATCATCTATTCATTTTCTTGTTGAGGCTCTTTTTTAACATTTCTACGTTGAAAATGAAATTTTCAGAATATAAAGATTTACCCACCATCATAACTGTCATTCCCATGACTCTTACATTACAATATTAAAATTTTATACATTATAAATGTACTTTTTTTCCATATATTTTTTAAATTCATTGTTTTGAAATGATTTTAAAGTAAATGTTTAACAAAAATTCATTATATTTTAAAAAACTATTTTAAAAATATTCAATATCTATTTATATGTATCCAAATTATTTTAAAATAAAAATGATTTAAAAACTTATTTCAATAATATTTCATTGGATTTTATGTAAATATGTTTTTAAATTGATTTCATGTTTTTTTATATGCATTGAACATATTTTCAATGAAATGGTTTTCAAAATGTTGTCAATATTTCTCTATAAGTTCTCAAAGTATTTACAATGAAATAGTTTTAAAAAAAATTACAATAATTCATTATATGTTATCAAGAATATTTCTAAGTAAAAGGTTTTAAAAATGTTCTAAAAGAATCATTTATAGTTTTTCAAGTTGATTTTCATGAAATGTTTTTTCAAAAGAATTGATGTTTTAAAAACCATTTCTATTAACAAAAATAATGTTTTACTCAATAAAATTTTTACATGTTCTTTACAAATTATATACTATCTAAATGACATCTATTAGTGTTACTCATTTAATTAAGGGTATATTATTCATTGTTTTAATTCCTATTCTTTCTCTGAACGATTTATGTTTTCTTGGTATAATGTTTATGAACCCCGTTTTCATTAACAGTTTATATTCCCTATGAACATATATGTTTTATGGGTTAGTATTTTTATGAAATGATTATGAAACCCATATATTCTTCCACATGTTTTCATATGAACACATTTTTATGATACACATTTAATTTCATTGGCTGTGAAATGAGTTTTTATTATTTGTTTGGATAATGACTAATATCTCATAAGATAAACTAATATGGGTTTCAGAGTGAATCTTGACTATTAAGATGACCATGAGAGTGAACCATGTCTAAAAAGATGGTATTATTAGTTCAATAAGGCTAACAAGATGGTAATGGGAGTGAACAATGACCACCACGATGTTAGGGAGACTGAACCCATGCTACTAAGATAGCCTTCGTAGTAATGCATTGAATATTATATTTTTTCCCGCAAAATGGGTGATATTGTTTAGAATCATTACTTACTAGTTGTTTCAATTGGATTTATTTCTAGATTCGGGAACATCCAATTTTTCATTATCGAAAAGGACATTTTTTCCAAAGAATGACATTCTTCAGGTTTGGACATACAATATTTAAGAACATAAATTAGTTGAGAGGATAAGAGGTTAGACTCATTACACCCTTTGAGGGGAATTATTTCCAACTTTGTAACTCTCTTATATATTTGAGATTTTATCAAGAATCCTTATAAATTCACCATGTATACAGTAGGATTACCTTGGAATTTCCAATCATTTATTAGAATTTGGGAAAATCAAAATCATATGTTTGTATTCAAGTTTCTTCATTAATGGAAATATCCATATTTATTCGAGGTGCTCCATAAATGGAGTCCTCTTTTATAATATTGAGAGTTTCATTTAACAATTGTTATGATAATACTAGTTTTTAAGCCTCTCAGTGGGGAACTCTAGGATTTAATGTCATCCAACGAGATGAATTGTTATTATGATGTTTTAATTGTACCCATAAATATGATACCTACATATCCTCATGAAAGTAATCATAACCCACATAGTTTGGTGCATTTTAATTGGACACATCAATCCTTTTAAGGTCATGTGATAAGGACCCAACCCTATAGGTTAATGTAATGTGGTAAGGATATATAAGCGGAATGTTCTTAGTCAATATTTGGTGTGGGAATTACATCTAAGTAGTCCAAGAAGCATGGAAAGGATTATGAGTTTCCAAGTTGGATGGGACCATGTTGGGAATATGGCATCTGGAGAACAAGGTTGATTAGGAGTATTTGGTTAGAACCTCATGGAGGCTTCCTATGTATCCCACATGGATTGGAATCAAATCCCACATAGTTTGATGAGTCTCATAGGGGTATATGATACATTGAGAGAAATATCTTGGGTATTAAACATAAAAATGATGCTCGGATTAATGGAATTGGGGTTATATTCTTGAATAGGATATCAAGTGAGCTCAGAAAATAGGAGAGGGCTTCCTTCATATCCCACTTATGGTGGGAATCAAAGTTCTCATAGTCAAAAAGATGAGATGGATTAGGTGGATGTTGTGATCGTCACAAATATCTATGTCCATGTGAGTCATGATCAGAGTGAGAATCAAAATTATTTGAATGATTCAACGAACCACACACTTTCTCCTACACTAATGAATGAGGTTGGTCCTACGATGAAAAAATATGAGGTGACGATAGGTGAGGGAGTGATACAATGAACCCTTTAATGTGAAATAAAATATAGAGTCATTGGATCCATCCCAAAAACTAGGGGTTAACTCTATGATGGATTCCATAGAGGATTCCAGGAGAGGAGGGCGACTTTTCTTTTTTTAATGGAAAAGAAAGTGTGGCCCTTTATCTCCCAATTGGGAACCAGAGGTTTTTAGTTATAGATATGAAAAGGGTAGGACAGAGTCCCATCCCTAGGATCCAAGACTAGGAACATCCTAACACTATCTCTTGGGAAAGGATCGTTGTGAATTTAGATATAAAAACCTAAAAACATCAAAAAGATCATGAATACCTTAGAAAGTTAATGTGAGAAACATCTGACTGTATATATAAAAACCCAAATGGGAGACATGCTGATGTACCTTTACCAAATGTTTGATAGGTCAAGAGGTTTTGATGGAGGCCTCAACATACTCTCTTTAAGATAAGGATACTATGTAAAAAAATACAATACCATTATTCAAATTAAAGAGGGTTTACAAGGTGATATGTTTTGGTCATGGGTGTAGATATTCTTTGTAGCTATACCAAGTTGGTATGTCCCATAGGTTCCCCCGTTGGTGTGTCACATAGGTGTACCATGCAGGTCCTAGAGATGAATGTAAAAGTTCTTAACATAGAATATGTAACACTATTCAAGCTTCAAAAAGAACTCAAAAGAAGACAAATAATGGGTGATATGTAGATCTAAACACATCGGGTCTCCTTTTGTGAAATTTTAAATGCCCTGTGTAGGCCCATTAAGGAATAGGCCATGTATAGGGAGCATATTATTTAAAGAATAAGTATACTAAAAAATGTGACATTTTTTTCCAACTCTGAAAAGAAATAAATCTTACTTATCCCATCCAATTCTATCTTCTCACGATTTTTATTGAGCTACCAGAGAAAATGTGGGGGACCAGGGAAAACGTTCTACGCAATGTGTGCTTCAAGAGTTCCACCAACATTTATTAGTTTTCAAATGGGGAGCCCAAGTATCCTATTAGTTGGAAAGGAGGTGGGCTAGTCAAAAGGTGTTCATCAACATTGTTTTTCTATGTAGCTCTTCTGTGTATGGTTGTAAAAGATATACAACCGCATAGGTCCTCTGTGTAGTTCCTCCGCGCAAGTGATGTAAATTCCTTTATAAAATTTATTTGTCTTTTCAGTTCCATAACCATTTATCCATAAGTCCATTTGGGCTCCGTGACTAGTCAAATAAATTTTATCTAAGATATTTACACTTCTTTAGATGGTGAATACAAAATCTCTTCTCACATGAAACTCAATATTTAAATTTAATCATTAGAAACCATTTCATCATCGATCATGGACTTCCATAGCAAACATTTTATGGGGGGATCTTTCCTCTTATCCCTAATTTTGGAGAATTATTTTGGAAAATAGATAACTAGACTGCATCTTCTTCCTTCATGGTGAAACATCTTTACTCATACTATAAATTTACAATGTACGTGAGAATCATATTTTAAAATTTTCAGATAAGTGAATGAACAAAATTTTGTGGCGTCAACAAATGCCCCCCCTAGAATTAGATTCATTTAGGAAAGAATGAACCTATTTATTCAGTTACTATATGGAAGCTTCTCGCATTCCAAAATCATTTAGAAGACATTTCTCTACATATGGTTTGAATGAATTCTCAAATTGTTTCCTAATCCATGGAGAATAGTGAGCATAGTTTCAATGTTGATAGGTTCATGTGGACAACCCTACCAACACTGTGTCTTTTGAATTATTCTTTTATTATTTCATAATATTACCTAAACCATAAAAAATGTAGGTCTAGTGAGATGAGACTCATTTTTTTTTCTAGGGTTCCCTTATAGGGGTTTCAATATAGTAAGTATTATGTATCATTTTATAGGTAGTTTAAATTCATGAATATTGTACTAATAATGCTTGTGTTTATGGTCAGATATCTTTGACCAAAAATTTTCATATTAGAACCCAAATATCTCTTTTATGGTTGTGATAGTCATGATATTTTTTAGATACTTCCAAGGGGATCCTTTAGTTAGATTTGTTATGTTAACCAAATATAATATTTTTAGTATAGAAATAGGGGAGGTATTTTCCAAGAAGAAATTGACGGCAATTTGACAAAAATTTTATGGGGATATATTATGTAGGGCTAACATGGGAATATTTTTCTTGGCCAAAAAATGTAAACCTTTAACTTAATGGACCTTCATATAAGAGAATTTAATGTAAGGAAAAATGGGCCATGTAATTCATATTCAGGTAAAGGATTTCATAAAAATGATAACTTTCTGTTCCCAATAGAAAAAGTGATTTATGATTTGGATGTCTCAAGGACATAGTGGATGGCTGATCCTAGGAAAGATACTTGAGAATAAAGAGTCCATTTGTTCCCAAAAATTATATTAATGGGGAAAATTATTCCTATAGGATTATATATATAATTATATATTTATGAAAAATGGTTAAAATTGTTTGGAAATGGGTCATTTTTATATGATGTTGTATAATTTAACGTCACTCCGCAAAGAAAAATAGAGATACTATGCAGTTTAGAGTCATGCATCACACACATTATTCTATGCAGTTTAAAGTCATGTATTCATGACATTATGGGATTTTATTTTAAAGTGTATGTTATGCAGTTTAATGTCATGAATCAAAGAAATTATGGAATTTTCATTTAAAAAGTATGTTGTGTTGTTTAATTTCATGTAGTAAAGACATTATGTGGCTTTAAATTAGGGTCATTAGGTCCCACCAAATATTTATGAATCACCAATTTCATGGTAACATATCTTAGAAGTGTGGTACTAGATTTAGGTATAGAAATAAAAAAAATGTAAACTATGATTTGTAAATTTCTGGATTCAAAGAATGACATAGGAAAAAGAAAAAATAGCTTAAAAAAGAGGTCTCATATAGGAACAATGTTACCAATGGTTGACAAACCAGTTATGGGGGTCGTATTATATTAGGCCAATTAGGGAAATTGAAGCATATACAAACAATGTATTCCTATAACAAACATGACCCTAAGATAGGAAATTTTTTTCCAAGGCCACCTTGGGGAACATACTGCGTAGTTAGGAAAATGATCGGTTTGGTATCAATCACTCTATTTCCAGACCCTAATAGTATTTATGGAGTCTTTGATTTTACAAAGCATAGAGTTTTCTTTATGGAGAAAGGTCCCTGAATATAGAACGAGTATTTCCAATCATGATTTCTAATAAATAAGAGGAATAGTATTTCTACGAAGGACTTTCCCCAATGTAGGACATAGTGTTTCTGTAGTTTTTGGGCATACGATAGAGGCCAAAACATTTTGTAAATAATGGATGATATGTGCTCAATTTATCCAATGATATTACAATATGCGTTGACCATATAGAGAGGAAAAATGTGTAAACCATGGTCTTGGAGGATTTCAAGTTGAGATAAAGGTAATGGTAAAAATATACAATGGATGACCACTTTAAGATATAGGTTCTTATATATTTCAAATTTTTTTTAAGGGGACAGATGAGGCTTCAACCTAGAACAAAATTACAACTATTTTATAAACCCTTTATAGGGGTTGTATTATGTAAGGTCAATTGGTGATATTTTAGCATGGAAAAATACTGGAATCATTCAACTGACATGCCTTTTATGTAAGAGACTGATGAAAGGACACATGGGAGAACATATTGCATTGTTAATTATAAGAGTTCTCATGTATCCTAAATTCTACCATGAGAAACCTTGGAAAGATTATGATGGTCTGAAAGTTTTTAATATTAAGAGTGTGAAATGTGAAACGTGAAATGTTCAATGCATAGGGAAAATATTTGAATCAACATTTTCCATGATCATGAATTCCCTTACATATATATGAATAATATGTTAAATGTGAACATTTCTGGTTTTCATAGTTGGATTTCTATGGAGAGGACCAAAAATGAAGACTAATTCATAGAATGTTAATTATATGTAAAATAGAGGTAAAAATTCATCATGTGGTCGGTACTAGGAGCTGAGTCCTAGTATTCACTACGAATTACAATTGGGATGAGAATCAAGAAAAACATAGTTATCTGGATACATTTCAGTTTAATGTCTCATAGCAAGGACATTATACTATATCATTTAGATTCATGTACTGAGGTCATAAAAGGATTCTGACATGAAAAGAAATATTTTGGTCAAACTAGATAATTAGACCCATGTGCCACTACATAACTTTTGGAAGAAATAATCAATCCACATGTTGTTCTTGAGGATATTACCCATATTAATCATCTTCTGACTTGGATAAGAGGGATTTCTTTGTTGTGGTTGGGCCCAATATTGGATATCTAGGCATCTCTACATATCCCATTATTATGAGAATCAATGCAAACATTGTTCTTGATGAAATCATTTCCCAAACCAATTGAGTTTGACGTGAGAGACGTGGGATTATAGAATATTCTCAATTAATGGATAAGCATAAGACACAAGATGGTATGATGATCAAACCATATAACCTAGAAGATTACTCTATATATATTTTTTATTTATAGGAAGAAGAAGTGAAGTAAAATTATATATGGTTTTGGACGGGTCCATGATTAGAGATTAAAGAATCTATTCGTATCTCATTAAAATGAGAATCAAGATATATGTAGTTCTGGAATAGAGTCCTTTATACATAATTGATTTAAAAATAGGAAGAAATGGACATCATGTCCAAGTAAGGAGTGAAAATGATTTGAGTGATGATTGTGCATGGAAGATACTTATATCTTTTTAATGAACCACAATTAATTAATATTTGTTTTATTTTGTTGGATTTCATATCGTCAAATGATGAAGACTTTAACTGCATTTTTTAATGCCTTATTGAGAGGACAAACGATGTCATACTGTTTAGCATCATCCGATAAGGACAATGATACTCTGCATTTTAATGTCATACAACATGGATTTATATGGTTGTTATGCTGCTTAATGTCTTGATACTAGGACATTACTCTTTTGGATTACTCAAATTAATTCGTCAAGAATATTTCATTGGTTAGCGTTATAATAAGTTCTTTATCAATTGAGATTACAGAATACACTCTATTATAGTAGACCTTATGTATGGAATGAGGCCAATCTCACATTGGCTCAAGGTTTGGTAGATTATTTCCTTGTATCAATGGAGTCTTAAGGACTAATACCAATTCTCCAAGAATAAATGATCATAGGAAAACATTCTGGTTGAAATATCATGTAATTATATTCTGATAAACCTCTAAATGACGTAATGTATTTAGTATTTTTTATTTTAATCATTCTAGACCATCAAATCGTTACTGAGACTTCTCATATGTAGATAACTAATCACAAATGGAAATATAGAGTGAAGGAATTTAAATTTCAATATGAAAAACTACTTCTGTTCTATACACCAACGATTATGGAGTTTCCCATGTGACAGTATGATTTGTAGTATGAAATGCTCGTAAAGCATGAAATTTTTTTTCAGGCTAGGATTTCTTATCTTTACCCACCATTTTATAGAGTATGTATTTTAGGATCTTATTGAAAGCCTCCATTTTTCCCTTGGACACTACATGATAGTAAGATGAATGATTGGATTTGAAATTGAACTCCTGATATAACTTCATTACCTCAATAGAACAAAACAGTTTTTCTTTGTCATTTAATATGTTATTAGGGACTCCAAATATGGTAATGATATTAGCATTGAAAAATCTATCCATTATTTTTTCCACGACTTCTATGAGAGGTATTTACTCAGCTCAATTGGAGAATAAATGAGTAGTATTACCAATATATGTGAAATTCATAGTTATAGATAGAGAATAATGGCCTAATGCAACCATTCCCCATGTAGAAAATGGAATATAGTGTTTAGATGTATATAGAAACTCTAGGGTTGATGAATGAATTAAACATGCACATGGAATGGGTGATAATATTTGGTGAAATCTGTGTATTACTGCATCATTGAATGCCAAAATAATCCAAGCCTTTGGATTTGATTAGAAATATGATTACCAAACTAGTGAGCACCAAAATCTACAATATGTACTTCTTTCCTGAAAACACCACTTTGTTCTCCATCAATACACCTAAAGATGAATCCATAAAATCCTCATTTGTAGAAGATCTAATTGTAATATGGGAAATCATAATTTTTATAATTGGATAGTCATTGCAGGGCCTGTTATTTTTCATCTCTATCTGGTGGAAGTACTAAATTTTGATGATATTAAATGATAGGTGTCATTAATCCTATAGTATGACTCTATGGCTCAGAAATATGGTTAATTTCATTTATTTCCTCTTTTCTAGTTTTACAAAAAGGTGAAACCACACAATGATGGGAAATACTAATGATTGTCTCAACCAGACATAGATCTACTAGGGTTGTGGCTACATTATTCAATGCATCATCGTATGGATTTTGTGATCGCGGGACGTAAGACAATGTTGGATCGAAGGGACGTTCATCCATTAACTCTCTTATGTAATCGTACAGATGGATTAATTAATCTTTTCTGATGGTGTATCCCCTTGATCTATTTGATTATTAATTCCGAATCACCATACACATTCATGTGGTTCACTAGTTCATGGATGGAAAATTCTAGTCTAGTAGTGATATCTTGATATTCTACCTCATTATTGGTACTGAATTCTGAGAATGTAAAGGAACATGGAAACATGACCTTTTTTGGTGAGATAAGTAGAATTCATAACCCAAATTTGTTGAGTTATTGGTTTCTATTCTCTTCCCCATTGGACTTATGGAAGAACCATCAATGTACATTTCACATGTTTGTGTATTATCTTGAATATGTAATATTTCTTCTTATGGATGTTTAATATTCAAATATGTATCTTCCGCAGATGGGTGTTCAGTTATGAAATCTACGAAGGAATGGCCTTGTATTTCTTTTTAAGGAACAAAATTGATATCAATCTATTTATAAATAACATCCAACCCTTCTTAATGTCATGTAAGCATATGAAGACTAAGGATAAATTAGAGTGTGTCATTGCGAGATAGCATGTTGACATAATAATGTTGTAGGTTGATCCTCAACTTTTGAAATGAAAATATTAGATCTAGGAAGAACTTATTTATACATTAATATCATGTCTCTGTGTCAATCATTGTTCGAATGAGATTCTATAGGATACCTTCATTCATAACATCGTTCTTTTGTTCATGGAAGGCACTCAATAGTAACTCAAAATAAGACTCATATATAATAATATCTTTTCCATCAATAGGTGGAATTATTACTTATAGATAAAATAGATATTTCTGAAGGATATAAAATGTATCTTGGTAGTCTTCGGTCCATTGATAAATAACTCCATTCTCCATTAATCTGGTTTATCCTAAACACATTCTTACGAAATTGGTGATAAATTGTTAAATATAGGCTAAGGGTCCTTCATGTCATCTGAATTACTTAAAATTTCTAGGCACTAAAGTTCCATGGATTTATTTTTCCTTTTCTAGATAATATTCAATGATATGATGGAATACAATGAAACTATTAAATTTTCTTCAGGTTACCCAAAATCACTTTTGAAGGGTTTCATCTTCAAATTATGGTGCTAATGTTTACAGAATATTGTTTCCACACCAGTAAACTAATCATAATTTTTCTGTATTTAAACACTATATCATCCACATAACTTTTAGAAAATTTCTCTAGTAAGGGATTGTAGATATTGTTCATTAAATTTGATATGGTGCACCATCATTCTTTAATCCAAATCGAATTACACGATAGAAAAATACTCCATGAGGGGATTTTAAGGCTGTTGACTCCTCATCATAAGGGTACCTATTTATTTTATTGTACCTATTGTATCTATCCATGAAGGATAGATCATTATAACCTGTCGTTGCATCAATTAAGAGATCTGTTCTTGAAACTGAAAAGTCATATTTGGGAAAATTCTGGTTAAGATCTTTGAAATCAATTAAAAATATGAGTTTTTTCAATCTTCTTTTTCACTGGGATAATTTTGTCTGACCATTTGGGATATTGTGTCTCCCTAAGAATATTATCTTTCATAAGCTTGTCTACATGAGCATCAGTTTTAGAGGAGTGTGTTGGGTGCATTCTTCTTGCTCTCAAATAAAATCGTCAATTCTCTACTTGAAACCCCAAATTATGGGTAGCTATGTCTAGGTCAAGGATTGAAATTTCTATATAGTTATATAAAAATAATTTTTGGTGTATATTTAGAAATTATGTGTACACCTATTTCACTTTTTATTACATGGCTTCACTAATCATAACGGGGCATGCATCTAATTATATAATCAGATTAATTTCTATAAGTTCATCCACAGTGTTCAAGATTCCATCCTAAAAAAACTATCGTGGAATACATGAGATCTTCTTCTTCATCTTCCGCACGTGTTACCACTTCTATTTTTTCTTGAACGATAGGTGATGAATAAAATATTTCAATGTTATGGGAGGTGTTAGTATTTAGACAGCCTGAAGAATAGGAATCCATTTCTGACCCTAATGATGATGAATGGTCTTCCTAGAATATTTAAGAGATAATGATGTGTTGGGAATCAAAACAATTGTCATCCTATTTTAATGATACAACATATTATTTCTTGACTAATGATATAATGACCTATTGATGTTCGGTGGATGAAATGAAGACATCTCAATTTTCATTTGCACCACTATTTTATAGATCAACAATTTCTCCTATAGTGTCAAGATCGATTACCATAACTAACATCATGTAAATAACTAGATGAGTGCTTATATTTATGTCTATCATATCAATTTTATTTATAGGAAACACATAATATACAATTAGATGTTTGAATGAATTAGCGGAATTATTTAACAAACCATTTGGATCATTGATTCTAGTTTCATATTTTTCTACAGACTGTGTCCCCTTTGTGTCATAGAACTCCACCTCAATATACTAAGATTCACATGTTTTGAATGGATTCTTGTCACCATTAAATGTAGTAATTTTACTATTGTAGTAATACTTGAGGAATTGGTGGTATGACAATGTAATGGACATATGTTGATGTATTTAAGGTCACCCAAGAAGAATATTCAATGCATTAGCGTATTAAACAACAATGAAATCTGAATTAGATATAAGGTCCCCAACTATAGTTCTGAGTGTAATCACACCTAGAGGTTCTTTTTCATTATTTTCCTATCATCGAAACATCAATTTGGAGGGATATAAATCTTATTAAATGAGACCCAATTAAGGAAGTGTATAGGTGGGAATGAGGTTGACTCTTGATCCATTATCAATGAAAGATCATTAAATATTTGTATCATTAACCATTCCAGATATATACAAGGGAATACTGTGTCCATGTAAAAAACCATCCCCATATTAATTTGTGAATGATATAACTTTATGAAATTATATAAGATAATTCAATATAAGGTAAACCTCAGTGGAAACAATATTTGTTTCAAACTCTTGAGAACTTGAAAAGGCCTCAATAAATGCTTCTCAAAGAACATTTTATAGGTTAAAATCTTCTACGATTGATAAATTTAACAGTACATAGGCTAGTTTTATCAAAACATCATACTTTGGGTATGATGGTCTGTGTTTTATAGCATGGAGAAGCGGTTTTATAGGTTCTTTAAATGTTGATGCTCCTGCTGTAGATGTATCATGTGTTAGGGTAGAAGCTGGAAATATTCTACTCTATGAATATTAGAGAGACTAGGTCTATATACTTATTGAGATAGTGGTTTTATAACCAATAATTGTTCTTCCAAGATGATCATGTTGGGGTTGATCATATCATGTGTGAGAGAGTTCCTTTATTCTTACTTATCCCATTGAATGGATCTCCCATGAGTTTCTTCTGCATAAACGGTTCAAGTAGTTGTATAGTTAAAATAGTGGAATCTAGAATATCCACAGTTTAAAATGAGTCCTATACCATTTCCTCATCCCTATTTCCCCAATTAGGTACATTGATTTTAGATTCATAACCAGAATCATCATTTTTATAGGGGTCCTTTATGTGGATAACGTTAATGGAACCAATGATCAATTCTTCATCTCAAGAAAATTCTACATGACATGTCAGTTTTTTTTTCTATTTGGTATGGTGGTGACCATAATCTTGAGATATTTGGTAAGAGATCTACCAATGTCAATGAAACCTATGTTTTTGACATGATATCATCTTCTTTCTTACTTCTATTTATCTTTATGATCATGTCACTTCTTTGAGAATTGACCTTTGGAGGATTGACCTTTTTATGAATATGGATTTACTATAGATGAATTGGAAAGAGACATAGTTTGTTGTTTCAACTGTTTTTATAGAATGGCATGAATTAAATAGATCATTTTCCTATCCATCCAATCATTATACTTAGGCTCAATTTTTTTTACTTCCTGCCATCCATCATCTTCCTCTAGATCAATTGCAGTAAAAAAATTTACTTGGGATGAGGAGAATTTTAGTTTCACTTATCCAGGTTATAGTATATTTTTAAGGAGATCATTGAAATAAAAACAATATTAAATTGGATTTTAAAACATTTTATGAAAGGAGATATCATTTGGGAGATCGTGATCTCCTTATTTATTTGGTTTCTTCACCCATGGAAACTGAACTAAATTATTTACCAAAGCTAAAATGAAATAACATAAACCTATTAATTCCAAAAATAATAGAATCCGTTCTTTAATTCATCAAACTATATATTCTATTGATCTTTTTGATAATCTTGATGAGGCCGTCATTACTTCTATTCTTTAGATGGTGGAACAATTTAACATTATGATGTTTTTGAAGTAGAAGTAGGTACATGTGTTTTTTTTAGTGTGATTGTATCAGCATATATATTCCATGTTATCTTGCACAAAGTTTATGGGATTAATAAATATTTATTGTTGGTTCAACAAGGAAAAATATTACTTATTGGATGATTAAATAAAGATCTCGAAACCCTCACGTGTATATCATAGGGATTAATGGTTTGCAAAACTCATCACAAAAACAATTCTACACAAATTTGTTTAAACCCTTCTTGAGGAAGTGGTAGATTTAAATAATATGATAATCCTTACCATTGAGCATTGAAATATGAAACACTTTCATTATCCATTAGTTTTTAATTTTTAAGATAAAAACTATTTTCTTTGAAAGCATTGATATGAATTGTAGAATGAATTTCGGGTAGAGGTCATCCCATCCTGTAATTGATCGAGACTGTAATCTTGTATTCCAGAAAATGGATAACAACTGTAATTATTTCTAAAAAATATATGCTTTACAAATTTTTTGTTGTTGATGTGTCTCCATCATGGGATAACAACAATAAATAAATTCTTCTTAGTGCTTCATCGGATCTCCCAAACCATTAAAGATTATAAATGTGTAATTCACAAAGTTTAATGGGCGAGGGATTGGATCTACCCATTTGGCGTAAGATTTATTTTCTTGTTGTAATGGTATATACTATTCATCTATTGATTCCAATAGAGTTGTTAATTCCTGAATTTTATTCATAAAAATTTGGTTAATATTAGGTTGAGATGGGATAGTATAGGTTCAACATGTGGAGCTTGAACTAGCAGGCCTACTAGAAAAATCACTGGAAGTAGACCTGCTGGTATTTTTCCTAGATAACCAATGGGGACATGACTATAAGAATTTGTATGATCTTGTTATAGTTGTGTAACCAATGGAGGGAAATCATTATTCAAATTGGTCATTTCATCAGACCATCTTTGGTGTTAATCTCATACTATATGTTCATTAAGATTATTTACTAGTGGATCATGTATGGTAGGAATTCTTCGTTATAGTAACTCTGCATTGAGTCTTTTTAACTCCTTCATTTCCACCACTTTCTTAGAAAATAGTTAATCGAGATAAATAGATTGACCTTCTATATTAGAAAAGAGAGACATGACATGACTATTACCTTTACCATTTTTGGAAGCCTTTTTAAGTTGTGGGAGTTGCTTAGTTGAGGGAATACCTAGATTATGGATAAGCCTCTAATTTTAGGTAAGAAAACCTCCTTTATTTTCTTTAGTGTTTACTATATTATGAATAATACATTCATCATCCAACTCACCTGAACATGAATCATTTTCTAGAGGATCTTATATAATGGTATTAATGACATTCAATGACACATAATGTATTGATGACATTATATTAGTATCCTTGTAAGATCATCTCATTTTGTACCCCGCTAAAGAATTTTTTATTCTATTTGATGATTTCTCGGTAATTCATTGACAGAGAATAACCTGAATTGAATTTTTCATAGTTCAGTTGTGTGTTAATTTTGTGGCTTCTTCGCTAATCGGAAGAAAATTATATTCTGCTACGGATGGGATTACAGATGTGAAAATGAACCCATTCCTACATGTTGGGACTCTTCTTGTTCGTCTTCTACAAACTGTCTAACATTGATTGTTAATATCAATGGTTGGGTTAAAACCCCATGACCCTAGAGGCTAGGGTGGTTCCTGAACTAATATGGATGAAATTAGTGCATCTTATCTCATGATTTTTTAAATTCTTTCCTGAACATTGGCTGGGTGAATTATCTAACAACCACATAAATCACCTATTTTGGAAGACCATTGTGTTATTTCATACATTTTCTCAATCTAATGACTGAAATCTTCTAAGTGGGTGGCATTTTTAATGTTCTCAGATGCTTGATTCAAGAATATCTCAATATATTGATCTATTTTGTCCTATCACTGATGAGAAACAATTGAATAATATTATTGTTGTTAATTTCATTGTTTATGAACATTATTTCTTTGTTGTAGCTAGCCTGGAAAAATAACATTGCATGAAACCACTTTCAGTTGGATTTACAGATTTTCAAGTGTAGTGAAATGAAATTATTCATGTGTACCCCATTATATAATATTAACACCATATGGGGTTTCTAAAATCAATATTTCCAACATATTTAATGCATTAATACATGCACATTGAAGAGACAGTTGTTGCTTTTTGACATTTGGAAGTTGAGTTCCATGGAGAGATTCTAGGTCTATTTGGTTCTATAACCCTTCTATTACCTTAACATGAGTTTTATATTTATCCTATAGTAATAATTTGTTTTTTATATGATAAAGAGTCTTCCTTATGTTTAGTTGGATATCAAGAAATCAATATTCTACCATAAATTCAGGAATATCTTATCAAGAGGTTTCCAATGGCTAGAACATGACTGGTATTTCACCCATAGCTAGTTGTTTAATCATATTCAACATATCATTCACATCTATTTCTTGAAGATTCTCAACATGGTCTTACTATAGGGGATTCTTTTCAATTATTCTAACACAAACAACATGAATAGTTTTTTTCCTCTACCAAATTAGAAGGACAGTTCTCTAAGGGAGGTTTGGAGAATGATTGTCTTGTTGGGTTGTCTTCTAGTTGAGAATGTATTTCACCTATTAGTAGAAAGAAATCAAACATGACTGGACTAATTTTGTAATGTGTGTCATGATAAGAGGTTTTTACAATCCCTACATTGTCAATATGAGAATTATTTTGACAATGAGAAACACTACAACAGAGAGATCTTTTTCAGCGAATTCCATCTTTGGTATGACCACAATGGTGAATTATAGAAAGGGATAAATCCTCTGGCTCTTTGGCATTATAGAATTATAAAGGGTTGATGAGGCTCTCATACAAAGGTAGGTTTTCTATAATGACTAAATTGTAATGAAGAAATATTTTATGATGAAGTTTCCTAGGAGGAACATCAGAATATCTACTACTATTCGCATAATTTGATAATGGAAGAGTATGATCTTGAGTTTCAATGGATAAATTTCTGAGAGATTCAAGAAATATAGTTATAATTGGATCTAGATATTATATTGACTCTTGATATTCAAACTATGTTAGGATATAATTCTGTTAAAATTATCTTTTACACGTAGTTGGGGCTACTTTCTGGTAGAAGTGGTTATCATATGAAAGTGTATATTCTTGTATTGGAGTGGTCAGAAGAATAAGATGATTATATACAACTGGAAAGGGTGCATGTTCCTGATCTTGATGTATGTATGATATGAAGGAGTAATCTCCCATTAACATCATGGACTAGAACATAGGTATGTATCCACTCTGGTATGGAAAATTGAGAAGTCATCCTATGTGAGGGGATAGAATTATGTGTTCATCCATATGGAATTTCCCAAGTTGTCATTATGATATTCTAGAAGGATTCAAGAATATAGGTAGTGAATTGTGTCTTCCCTTTCAACATTGTTAAAATGATTTTGGTGACTTCAGCAGCTAGAATGGGAATATACTACAATTCCATATCTAGAGTACATGTATGTACCTTCTCTTGACCCCCCTTTCATATCAGTGGATTCTAACAGTACTCACATGTGGGGGTAGAAAATTGAGCCTACCACAGATATGTTGTCAGAACTTTCAGACTAAATTATATATGTTCTTCCAAAGGATGCTATTGGAGAGCTTTATTGATGTTACATGGTGTGTACTCCTATTAGATAATTTCTAACTAGAATGGTCTATAGATGTCTCTCAATGATAATAGATGAGACTGCAGGATGGATTGGTGAGTGCAAGCATGTGTTTTTTCTTTCTTACAAGTTTCCACCATATTTGATTGTATTGCATCTTTGAATGTGTCTAGACCAGTCTATTAACTAGCTGATATTTTGTATGAAGGTGTATGTGCCTGATCACGGTACTCTACCGAATTTGAATAATGGGATTAGTAACATGATGACAAAAAAGTTTGCTGGCTATAGAAATTAAGGCGAATGGGTGTAAGTTCACATTCATTGGTTTCCAGCAAGTTAGGTTGATGTACTTATACAAAGTCGTAAGAGGTAAGATCATGCACTTTATTGGTTGGATGTTTTCCTTAGAGGTCCGTCATGAATGTCTAGGTCTGAGGGACCTAGATCAGACAACCAAAGGTATCACCCTCATCAAGATGGGGGTTTACTGCTATATGATTCTGTTGGTAGTGTTTGTTGGTGGGATACCTCAATAAGGATTCATATTTATTTGATTTGAGTCCATGAGTTCCCACATGATCCACATACCTACAGTGTTGGATGGATTAGTTTTTACGTTTTGGGGATAAGGATCCAAAACAGTTGAAGAAAGTGGGTTGATATATCTACTTCATGACCACTAGTCATCGCTGATTGGATGATCGACGGTTTTTGTTAACATGGACAGCCTATTTGGTTGCCTCTATGGTTGGGTTAGTACCGTGTTATTATTATTCCCAATCCAATACATTGGAGTTATAGTGTTGATGATGCTGATTTGGTGATGACATCCTTCCAGTGGATGAGGATCTCGCTAGTGCAGTAATTGGGGAATTAATGGGTGAAAACATGAAGGAAGTCATTTGGAATGAATGGAGTTATAAAAATATTTGACAAATAAATACAATGAAATCCATTAAAGTTGAATATTTAGGAGGACACATGCATGATTGATTCATTTTTCTGGCCTTCCATTATCAATTGATAACACCACATGCTACTTGGGATGATGAACATTTTAGTTTCATTTATCCAGAGTCTACCTTTTTTTGAAGGAGATATTTGTGAACAAATACAATCATGAATGGGATTCCCCTAAATTTTATTAAAGCATATATAATTTTGGATTTCTTCGTATTGTTATTTATTCATTTTCTTCATCCTTGGAAACTGAACAATTTTTTTTTCTAATGCTGAAATGATGTAATCGGGAAACAGTTCACTCTGAATATAATAGAACTTTTTCTTTAATTTCCCAAACATTTATTGTATTTGATCTTTTTTATCATCTTGATGAGGCATTCATTGTTTCTAACACTCAGGAGGGGGAGTCTATCAGTATGATAAAGGTTTTGAAGTAGAAACAAGTGCATGTGCTTGTTTATGTGTGCATGTTGCAACCTCTTATTTCCCTATTCTACTTCACTGATTAGATGGAATTACATGAGATTTATCTTTGGTTTACATAATGGAATCCTATACCTATTGGGTGATTTATGTAAGGTCTCTAAACCATCCTATTTATTTCCATATATTAGTGGTGTTCCTAACTCATCACATAATGTTTCCACAAAAATTGACAACAACATTTCTTGAGGTAGTGGTAGATTTATATAATATGTTAATCATTTCAATAGAGTAATGAAATATGATACTTTTTTATTCTACTTTTTTTTATTTGTAGGATCAAAATTTTTTGTCTTCGGTTGTTTTTAGACTAATTGGAAAAGAAATTTATGATAGAGTTCTTCCCATCCAATAATTGATCAAGACTGCAAAGTTGTATACCTGACAAAGGCCAGTCCCTATAATTATTTCCCAAACCATCTGAGATTTAATGCAACCTATTATTTATGGGTCCCCATCATGGGATCACAATGATAAAAAAATTTGTTATGTTTATCTTTAGATCTCCATAAACATTAATGATTGGAAATGGGGTATAGAAAACGTTTTTTGGAGGAGGGACTGGATCTACCCATTCAGGGTATGGTTTCTTTTCTTAGTTGTACTAGTGTGTTACATTCTTCCATATCTTCCAATCGAGTAATTAATGACTCAATTGAATTCATAATAATTTGTGGAATATCAATATTAACTAGTACTGATATTCGTATAGTACTTGGTGCTTGAACTGGAGAGAAAACTAGGAAAACCATTACTGGTGGTGCTTCTGGTATTTATCATGGGTAACCCATGGGGAATCTCCGGAAAGGATGTGTTTGATCTTGTTTTGGTTTTGTACTCAATGGAGGGAAATCATTATTCACATATTTAGTTTTAACAAACCTTCTTTTTGGAGGAGATCATACTGGATGAGTAAGTTGAATATCTAGTTGTGGAGTATGTATGGTAAGAATTATGCTTTTGGGTAACTCTGTATTGAGCCTTTTTAACTAACTCATCTCCACCTCTTACTAAAAACATATTTCCTCATGTGAAATATATTTTCCTTCCATAGTGGAAAAGGGAGACTAGAATTGACCATTACCATTCTCCTTGTTAGATTTCTTTGTAAGTGGTGGGATTAGTTACATGATGGAATGTCGAGATTCTAGGAAATCCACTGGTTTTGGGTACACAAACCTCCTTTATTTTCTCTAGTGTGTTTCATATTATGAATAAGATCGATATCCTAAGACCTCCAAAAAATGTACTGATTTTATATATGATCTTCCATAATTGTATTAATGAAATTCACTAACCCATAATTCATTGAAATCATTCTCTTAGTATCTTTGTAAGATCGCCTCTTTTTGTGCCCTTGATGACACTTTGTTCTCTTATATGCTCATTTCCCAAGAACTGTTTGGCAGAAAGTAAACAGAAAGAAATCTTTAGATATTATAGTTTTGCATTCACTTTGTGAAATCTTCTCTAAGCATGATAAAACCAACTTCTAATGAGGTGGGGATCATGGATGTGAAAATCCATCATCCCTACAATCTGGGACATAACTTGTTCTACATCATCAAAGCATTGATCATTGTTTGTTAAATTCAATGTTTGTGTTAAAGAATCCCTAGACTTATAGGATATGGTGGTTCTAGAACTAATTTGGCTGATATTATCTCAACTTCTCTTCTTATTTTGTAAATTATAATCTGAACAATGGTTTGGTGCATTATCCTACAACCACATAAATATCCTTTTTCAAAATATTGTTGTGTCTTTTCAGTCATTTGTTCAATCTGACGGCTACCATATTCTTAGGGGGTTTATTTCTTAATCTTCTCAGATGTTTGATGTAAATGTATCTCAACAACTTTCTCCGTTTTGGATCTTACTTTTGTGAAAACCGGTTGACGAATATTTTTTTGGAGCATTTTTTTGTTATGAACATAATTTATTTGTTGTAGATGGCCTGGGGAAATAACATACATGAGACCACTTTTGGTGGGCTTTATTGATTTTGGAGTGCATTGAAATGCAATAATCCTTGTTTACCCCATCCTCATATTTGAACACCATATGGGGTTTCGTCAATCAATAGAAAAAACATCATTAATGCTTTAATACATGAACATTCAAGATCCCCCTATTTGTTGTCAAACATTGGATGTTGGGAAACCTGAGAGATGCAAAATATATTTGGCTCTGTAACCATTCTATTACCGTAAATTGACATTCATATTCATAATATTGTAATATATTGGGTTTCAAATATGGAAGATCCTTATAAATGTTGAGGAAAGTATCAAGAATGTAATCTTCTTCCATCAATTCTAGAATTTCGTGTTGAGAGGTTTCCAAAGGCCAGAACATGACTGGTATTTCTCCCTTAGCGAGTTGTTTTCTCATATTCAATATATCCTCCTCGTCTAATTTGAGAGGTATCTCAACTTGGTCTGACCACAGATGATTCATACCAACTGTTCTATGAAAATCAACATGATGATTTGTTTTTTCTAGTTCCACATTAGAAGGAAATGATTTATGGGAGGTTTAGATAATGACAACTGTCTTAGGCTACCTTTTGGTTGAGGAATTATTTCACCTATTAGTAATAAAGCATCAGACATGATTGGCCTTATCTAGAATGCGTATCGAGATAAAAGGGATTCTCATCACTATATTGATTATAAGGGAATTATATTGACAATGTGAAACACTTATATGGAGTGAAATTTTACAGTGAATTCAATCATGTGGAGGACCACCATGGTGGATTACAGAAAGGGAGAAATCCTCCTAATCCTTGGTCTTCGGGCCCCATGGAGGGTTGTTGTGGCTCTCATCCAGAGACAGGTTCTCTAGATTGGCCAAATTATCATGAATGAAGCCTTCATGAGGAAGTGTATTATCTGGAAATTTATAATTACTATTATGATTCACATATTTTGATAATGGGAGAGCAGGATCAAGGGTTTTAAATGACAAATGCATGAGAGAATTAAGATCTCCATCATCAAGAGGATCCAGACCACAGATTGACTCTTGATTTTCCATTTGTGCTTGGAGAGACTTATTTTTAAATGATCCTCTACACACAATTGGGGACACATTTAGTGATAAATGGTTATCATGGGTAGGTGTATGTTTATGACTTAGAGTAGTCATCAAAATAGTCATATTATCTCATATTGGAAAAGGTCTAATGTTTCTAATCTGGTTGTCTGTATGATAAAGGGAAGTAAGACCCATAACCATCCTGTTCTGGTACAAAGGCATTTATCTACTCCAGGAAGGCATGCTGACGAGTCATCTCGTGTGCTTGGAAATAATCATGTGTCAATCGCTCTAGTACTACTGAAGTTTCCATTATGATATTCTCGTTGTCTTTTAGAATAATGGTGTGGATTTTTGTATATCCTTTCACCATTGTCAAAAAAGTTATGATATCAGTAAATGAAACAGGAATATATGTCTATTCTGTATCTAGATTTGGTGTTTGTACCTACTCATGTCATACCATTCGTATAAGTGGTTACTGACAGTAATCAATTTTGGGGGAAAATAATTAAGTCTACCACATATTTTTCATTGGATCTTTCTAGCTGACCTCTCTAGGTGCTACCAAATGAGATTGATGGTAAGCTTGATGGATGATGGAAGTTTTATGTTTTTTCTCTCTATTTTCCACCAAGCATGGTCGAAAAACATATTTCAATGCTGATAGACAAGACTACTAGAAGGATTGCTGAGTGAATGCAGGTGTATGTTCTTACAAAAAAGTTTCCACCATATTTGATTGGTGGGCGTCCATGAATGTATCCAGACAAGTTTGTTGACTTGTTGATTGTTTCTAACAAGATATATGTACTTGCTTGTTGTACCCCACCAGAATTTAATGGTTGAATTGGTTAGGTGCTTCTACACGAGTATGTTGGTTGGGAAAATTATGGCAGATCGGTGTACGTTCCCGTTCATTGTTTACCACCAATTTAGGTTGATTGAATTTTATAATTGGTGATAATGTAACATCCTCCTTATTGGTTGGTTGATGTAATCGGTGGTTCGTCTTACAAGTCTAGGTCTGAAGGACATAGAATCAACAACCGAAGGCATCACCCACATCATTTTAGGGGTTCACTGCTGCATGAATCTAATGGCGGCGATTGTTGGAAAGAGCCCATTGGGAAAGACCCATGTGACTTTGAGTCGAGGCCATGTGTTACATTCTGATCCACCTATATATAGTTTAGAATTGAATGGTTATTGAGTTTTGTGAATAAGGACCCAAAACAGTTGACGACAGTGGTTGGAATTGTCTACTTCTTGACAACCGGTCATCATTCACTAGATGATCAATGGTTTTTGTTAACATGGATAGCTTTTAGGGAAGACTACAGGGTATGGATAGTACCATTTTGATGTTATTCCTGAACCAATACATTAGAGACCTACCGTTGAAGATGTTGAGTTGGTGATGACGTATTTTCAGTTGATGAGGGTCCATTTTTTTGCAGCAGCTAGGCCATTCATAGATGCAAAAATAATGGATTTTTCTTGAAATGAACGAAGTTCAGATAAAATTTGACAAATACAAAAAATTAACTCAATTAAACAAAAATATTAATAAGGACACAAGAATTATGGATTCCATTATCTATCCTTCCTTTATAAATTGATAGGGACATAATAGATAAGTGACATTATCAACTTGGTTAAGGATTCACGTTGAGTTCACCATTTTTCCCCAAGGTGAGCGTTTGGGGATAAAAAAATGACCTAACATGTGATAACCATTTATCTATTATTATAAATAATTTTAAGTCGGGTTCACCATTTTTTGTTTCATTTTCCCCCAAAATGTGTGTTCTTGTTAGGAATGACTCATTCCATGTGGTTTATGTTGGATTTATTTATGGAACCCCAAACATCCCACAATTCTTTATCCAAAAGGAGCTGAATTTCAAAGGGAGACATTCATTAGGTTTGGACCTACAATACATAAAAACAAACATTGGTCAAAAAAATGGGAGGTTTGAAACATCAAACATAATTTCATAGTTCCATGAACACATGTGTTCTAGTTATAAGAATCACGGCTTCTAGGCTCTTTCCATTGGATTTATTTATGCAACCAGAAACTTCCAATAGTTCATTATCCAAAGGGGACCTACTTTCCAAAGGCATAAATTCTTTAAAAATGAACTTTACGATACATAGTAAAGTACATTGGTCTAGAGGATGGGAGGTCAGACTCATCACTCCCTTTTGTGGGGAATTATTATCTACTATGAGACACTCATTATTAATTTAATATATTCTCATGAATCCTTACAAATTCACTATGTATGGAGTATGTTTCCCTTGGAAATTTTAATCAATTATTTACATGTCTAAAATTTATAATAGTTAGTATGTATTAAAGGTTCGTCATCAATGTTGACGCTCCTTTTTGTCACATTGTCTAAAAGAATGGAAAGGGAAATGACTTACCACAAATTGATTCATCCTTTGAATAAATCATCAAAAATCGACAAAGGCATGAAAAATGTTTCAAAAGAACAAGGGTTGCGCAAGTTCCCTCACTGTCATGCAAGTATACTTGTGTGCCACCTAATGGTCGCGCAAGTGAATTGTGCACCCTAAAGTATAACCACTCGGGGTCTTCTCCAGCCAATAAATATACCCTGTGGGCCCCCCATTTTGGGAGGAATTTTTCCAGAATTCATATACAGAGCTCTGAACGCCCATGTCTCTTCTTCAGGTCTTCTGAACTCTTCTAAGGTAATTCTTTACCTAGAATGGAAGGTCTAAACAAGAGGAGTAGGGTCTAAGTGTTAGAATTCACTAACACTTGTGCACCTAAGTGGTTTTACCCTTATGGGAAATGAACACACTTGCACACCGCCCTACTTCGTCATCAGAACTTGTGCACCATCTTCTGGAAAACCTCTAGGGATGATTCTAATGGCTTTGATCAAGGATCGCCCAAATATTACTCTAATGGCTGAATATCGATCAAGTACCCATGTGTCGTGCAGGTATACCTGCGTGCCCTTGACGTGCGTGCTCACGCAGTACCTGTGTGCATGCTAGGACTTGCGCGCCCCTACCTTTTTGGGTTCCTTTTCTGCCCATTTCACAACAATTATTCCATTCCACCTCTCTTATTCAATATTAAGTATTAAAGACACTCTTCCAAGCCATTTATTGCATGATTTATTGATTTGGATTCCTTATCTTAAAGGAACTATGTGGCACATCTCTCAAAATCTAGTGATTTACACATCTTTATGTTACTAAAGATTGAGATTTCATTCATTCAACCTCATCCTTTAAGATGAGAGAACCCCTTAACTTGGGCCACGTTTTCAAGAGTAAGCCTCAGTTTAAATTCTCATTAATATGGGAATACTCCTTAGTAGTAAGCCCCAAGTCCTCATTAATTTGGGCATCTTCTTTAGGAGTAATCCCCAAGTCCTAATTAATTTGGGCATATTATTTAGGAGTAAGCCCCAAGTCCCCTAATCTAGGCATCCTCCATAAGAGTAAGCCCCAGTATTAAAGTCTCAAATATTGGAATCCTCCTCAAAAATAATCCCCAACCATACTTTCCTAAACCTAGGACTCCTTTTCATGAGTAATCCCCATTCTCAAATATGGGCCTCCTCCTTAGGAGTATGTCCCAAGTCCCTTATTTATCAAATCCCTTTAAGCCTAGGCCTCCTTATCCAGAGTAATCCACAGTCTTAATTTCCTTTTAATTTGGGACTCCTTCTCAGGAATAAAACCCAGTCATAAGTCCCCTCCTAACATGGGAATCTTCTTTAGGAGTAAGTCCCAAGATTAGAGTATCTAAATCTCCATGAAGTACATATACCTTTATGGAACCTGTTCCTGGATTTCTTCTTTGAAGTAAATCTTAATCCACATCTATTTTGGGCATTCATACATACATAAGCCCCACATCATTTCTTATGATTGCATCTTTTCATGGAACAATTTTCGGGTTTTACCAATACCTCTTGTTTCTCACACCGAGCATGACTCACGTGAGCTTAGAGTGTAAAAGTAATTATGACATCTTTCTTTGCGCCATCAATCATAAACATCATACTCCCTTATTAGAACTATGTGGGTTCTGATTCCTTTTCCAGATCAATGGATACGTAGGTAGCCCATCAACGGGTACGATCCCAATTCTGAAATAATCCATGTCCTCTTGAATGACAAAAAACTTCAAGTGCCCCAGTGAGTGGCTTTAAAACCAATATGGTCATCATAACGACCAAGAGAATTTTATATATTTTAAGGATACCGTCAACTAAGAATCCCTAACAAATACAGATGATTCTTCATCGATGAAGAACCTCGAATACATATGAAAGATTCCTTGAATTTCTTACATATCAATCATTGATTGTCAAACTAAAGGAAATTTCATTTTATACTTGGTAATGTAATAAGGATTCAAGAACATAACTTAAATCTATAAAGAGAGTCCCATAGTAGACAATAATTCTACTAAAAAGGTGTGATGAGTCCGACCTCACATCCTCTCGACCAATGAAAATTACTAAGCCTCATCAGTCCACAACTAATGAGCACCTACCTTGGGAAAGTAGGTCCAAATGGATATAGAATCATCAGATGTTTCCTCTTCCATGAACAAACCCGTTAGAAACCAATTGGAATTTTTGAATCTCCAATCAATGAGGTCATACCCGATTCCAGAGGGAATCAAACAATGGTGAACCCGACATGAATCCTTAACCAAGTTAAAATGATTTTTTACTTATTTGTTAGGACCTATTTAAAAATCAATGAGAGGGCCAACAAAAACAATCATTGACACATGTTCTCGTCCAAAAGATATAGTGGATGAATTTATCTTGATTACGTATGTTATATCAAATATGAACTCTTTTCCAAGATCTTATACATTTTCAGAATGGCTGCTCTCAAATTCACACATGTGAATACCAATGCTATGAATACCACTACTGTGAATGCCACTACTACTACTCCTACTATATCTCCATCCGCTCTAAGGATGAAATCACCTACTCAGCTTCTTCAATGCTAGGTATCAAATTCGCTGGTTAAAGAGTACCATCAACACGGTACCATTCCATCTTTGGATGCTGATCGACAAGCCCTCTAAGTGAATAATTCACCCTGGTCATCCGGACAGCGACGACCAGTGATCAAGAAGCAAGCGGTGCTAACTACCTTCTCCAACGGTTTTGGGTCGTTATCCCCGGAACGCAATCACCATTCACTTCCATATTCTGGGGAGGTGAATGAGAAGGTGACTTAGGGCCTTAATTCAAGGAAGTAGGATTCATTCCCAAGGGCTCCCATCAACAATAGCCGCCAGACTCGGGCAGTAGTACACCCTCAACATGATGAGGGTGTCGACTCTAGGAATTCGGCTCAGGTTCCTCGAACCCAAACAGGCAAGACGAATCTCCAGAGTGAAATTCGGTTAACTATGAGCAGTTTCTCATCTCTGGAATCTCCAGAAAAAGTCCACCATCCTAACTCGGTGGCAAGCAACGAGTAGGCACACACACTTACCCGTTTCAATTCCGATGTCCAGCAGACTCATCTGGCAGCAACACGCCAATCTCGCCAGGCAATTCCGGTGGAGTACTATAGGCATGAACATACATCTATTTATACATCATCAGCTAGTCAGTAGGATCTTATGGCTACATATGATCGATATCGTCAACCACGTTTGGAGAAGTGCAATCAGCAGACACATACACCTACTAGTATTGATCAAGCCTACCAATAGTCTCGCTTGGTATCACAAAGAGAAGTCAGTCGGAAAGCTCTGGTGACAAACATGAGGAAGAATATACTCTCTACCCCCATACTTGAGTACAATCAGGATTCACTGATAGAAAAAGTAGGACAGGAGCAGGCACATACACCTACTCTAAGCACGGAATGGACGTATATCCTCGTTCCGGTAGTTGAAGTCACCATGGATATTCTATCAATGGTGAAATAGTAGAAGCAAATCCATGCTCATATTCTAGATGCCTACCAGGATATTATAACGTCTTCAGCAACATCACATGGAAAGAAATGAAAATATATCCCTACCAGTGGAGTGACACATCAGCAGTTCACTCCAGAACAAACACACACATCTGTTCCTGTCCAAGAGGGTTGTGGGTCATACTCCCCCATATCATATGGACAACCAAGTCATGCACATTCACCTGATTTGAGTGGATATCGTCAGCCTTGCATGTCCATATCTCTTTATTAGGCACATACACCTGCTCAGAGCAGCCACTTTCGTCAACAAGTGGTTTTCAAGGCGAGTAAGAAGGCATCTAAGAAGAAGATCCACCCAACATAGTCAAGAGATCAAGATCTAATCTGTAATAAGGCCTTACTCGATGCTGGAGTTCTTGAAGCCCTCAGACAATTATTTGTTGCAATCCAAGATTCTACTCCCACATTTACCAATAGTGGGAACATTAATTCTGATGGTCTTCAACAGGCACTTCCCCATGAAGGCTCTCTTCATGAAAATTCGGTCAATCTCGAATTTTCATCTTCAGATGAGAGCTACAATAATCCTTTGTGTGGCCAGAAGACTGTGGATCAAGAGATCTCATATTTTTTTTGTAACCCACCATGGTGGTCCTCCCCATGATGATGAATTTTGCTGTGAAAGTCATCTACATAGTAGGGATGCACATTTAATGGAAAATGCTCTAGTGGACAATGTAGTGCTGAGAAAGCCCTCTTATATTGAGGTATTTGAAAATGTGAAAATAGTCATGTCTGATGCTTCATCTCTAGAAGGTGAAATACTTTCTCAATAGGTAGAAATCCTATGGTGTAGGTCATTCTCCAAACCACCCTAAAGTCATGAATATTCTAGTTTGATTAGTGATTTCTCTACCAATCTTGTGGAATCCGTTGAAACAACCAGGAAGCCCCAGCTCTAGTCAAATCAAGAAGAAGAATATTCATTAAATTATTAAGAGGAAATGTTGAACATGAGAAAACAACTGGAGAAAGGTGAAGTGCCAGTCATGTTTTGGCCTATGGCTGACTCTCAATATAACATTCCATAGATGTTGACGAAAGATGGAATTCATTATATTCATCTCAACATATGCAAAAATCTTTTTCAGTTGAAAAAAAAGTATTATCTTACGATGAATATGAAAATAATGTTAAGATAATATAAGGGTTACAACGACAAATTGACTTGGCATCTCTATCAATATCTAGATATCCAAAGGCAGACAAGTAGTACAGAGCCCTTCAGCATTCATGCCTTGGCACACTAAGAAGATTTTGCCAGTTAATTGCCAATGCCCCGTCTGGTATTCATGTTAGAGGATATTTTTTCATGGAGCACTACATTTCACGGTGCTCTCCAGTCAGCAAAGCCCACTGAAAATGGACTCATGCAATGTTATTGCATGTGGCCGGCCACAGTCAATGGGTTATGTTTGTAATCAAAAGCATGCTCAAGAATAGGCCTCAACTAGTTCTTCTCCAAATAAAGAATACAGAGAAAAATTTGTTGAATTACTCCTGCATCAAGAAAACAAGAATATTGAACATGTATCTCATATGAAGAAAGCACATAATCAAGTGACAGAAGTGTCCGAAATAATCCAACGGTCTTTTGAACCGGATGATAAAAGTGGATACAGGTTAATGCATTTAGCAAATTTCCGGACTAAGGTCTGCAAGATCAGGAGAGCTTTAAAGAAATTCTCAGATGTAGAATTTCAAGAGACACCCTAGCTTGTCAGACTGGGGACTCTTTTAAACCATCCCTTAGAATCAACAAATAGAATTCGAGGAGTTGAGTGGAAACAGTAGGAACAGCCCCAGTCCACCGGACTGGGGGCTTTTTCAAATCATTAATCCCCTCCTCAGAGAAATTCTGTCTTTTCTCGATTGGGGAAGAAGCCTAAAGGGGAACGAATAGCCAAATTATCAGGAGATTCCCTTCAAAATATGGTTCTTCAAGAAGTTCCTGAGGGATTGAATGAACAGAAGGCAATGTCTCATCAAAGACATGGAAGAAGAAAATATAACAGAAATGCTTATAGAAGGGATGTGATGAATTATGAATCAATCACTGTCATCAATTCCGTTTTTGCCGATCCACTAGATGAGGCTCATTCAGAGTGATCAGATGAAGAGATTACTTCTCAAGAAGTTGGATGCACAAACACAAATGAAAAAGGTGTGTGTACATGAAATCAAAGGCTTACCCAGAATCTGAGTTTTCCTTCAAGTAACCCACTCCCCCTCCCCGAAAGGGATCAAACAAGGGCAAAGGAAAGAATCAAGTTACATATCCTTCCTCTAGAGAAGGCCAATCTCTCTCACTAGAGTAATGATTTACGCAACATGAGGAAGAGATGAAGGAATTGAGGAGGTTAAATGCAGAACTACTTCAGGGTAGTCTCCTTCCTAAATGTGCTGGAGTCTGTCAGCCAAGGGAGTTTGTTGCAACTATTGAGATGGATCAAGAATATCCTCCTTCATTAGTACACCCACACAGGTCTAATCCTATGGGTCAAATGCAACAAAAATTGGCAGTGCTACCATTAGTTGCATTACCAACTTCCATACCTGTTCAAACTCTAGTCGTTTCACCTGACCAAGTCCTAGTTCAACTGGATGTTTCTCAAAAGTTAATAACTACAATTAAGTCATTAACAGCTCGGTTAGAGACTATGGCAGGGAATCGTGCGCAGGTTCAACTAGAAAATAAAGCTTACCCTAAATGGGTAGATTCAATCTCTCCGCCATCAAGTTTTGGGAACCCTGTATTCCCTATTTTCAATGGATCAGGTGGCCATGAACAACATTTTACGCATTACGTGTCTTGTTGCGATCCTATGATGGGGAATCTGGAGTAGCAAGAAGCAATGAAACATAGATGCTTTGTGCGAACCTTGCAAGGAACAATTTTTGTCTTGTATATAAACTTGCAATCATGGTCAACTACCGCATGGGAATATCTTCGTAAAAAAAATCATTCTTTAGTTCAGATCAACTTTTCCAAAAACAACCGTTTTCGATCTTACAAACTGTAAGAAAAGGGAGAATGAATGAGTATCTGATTTCATTGCTCACTGGAAGGGATTAACATATTCCCTGAGTTTAGCACTCCCTCAAGAAGAACTATTGCCAATATGTGTGGCAAATCTGCTTGACGAATTAAGCACACCACTGATCCCTGTGAAACACACAGGAGGATTTTGAGACCCTACCTCAATAGCTGAACAGATTGAAGATTCTCTTGTACATACTAAGGATAAATCTCATGTAATTCCATCATCTCCAGGAAAGATAATGGTTAAAGCAGAAACTGCTATAGTTATTCTTAAACAAGAACCTGTACCTGCTTCTACTTCAAAACCTTCATCTTCTCGAAGGGCTCCACCTCTTCAGCACCAACAACAAATGCTGTTTCGCCAAGATGATAAAAGAGATCAAAGATGAAAATAATTTGAGGATATGAAAAGAAAAACATAATCTTTTTGAAATGAACAAGTTATTGGATAATTCATTTCAACTCTGGAAAATAATCTGGTTCAGTTTCCAAGGCCCAAAAGGCCAAACTAAGAAGGAGATGAAGACCATCCCAATTATTTCCCCTTTCATCAATTGTTGGGGCATCCCATCCAAGAGTGTATTGTCTTCAAATTCCTCTTGCAAAAGATGGTCGACTCAGGACATGTCAAAATGAAAGGCTCTTCAGCCTAGGTAGCATGTGTTACTGCTACAGTTCCAGTGGAGGAAGGAAAGTGGCAAGAAGTAAAAAGAAAAAATGCACAAAAATATGATGATTGGATGGTCAGAAAGACGATCAACAGAACTCAAGGTATTTTGTGAACACAATTGAAGAAACCAAGTGTACCTTCTTCCATGAATTCCGCAGTAAAACCCTCTTCATTAGAGGAAAAATCCTCAAAGAAATGGCACATTTTAACGAAAGAAAAACAATTAGAAGAAGACGAGTATGTGTCATAGCCTAAATTGTCTTTGAATCTAGAATATTTCATGCCATCTACTTTGAAGCAACGATCACAGTCTCACCAAACTGCACATCATAAATAGGCTAATCAGGTAGAGTCTTCATCGGATGAAGAGTTGATTTTTTGTTCTGTTAATATGATTCAATTAACAGATCCATATGCCAGTTTCATTTTTGATTTCGATGAGCTTGAATTCCCTGTATCAAACAGAGGAATCAGAGGAAGTTCTAGAGGGTCAGGATACATGGGAAGACGTGGATATTTCAGAAGCAACTATTCCAATTCTACCCCTTCTAGAACTATGTACGTAGTAGAAACATGTGGTAGAGCCCTTCAGCGAGCTTAGCAAGAAAAAGCAAGTTCTTCTACGAATAACAAATTCAGTCCAAGCACAGTTATTTTGGAAGACCGGTCGAAGGTTCTATATTCTTCTTATCAGCATGTAAATGGATGTAATTGGACTAATCTTCCAAAACCCAGAATATTGCAAACTTTTATCCCAATACAAGATGCATCATCTTCCAAAGCATCTGCTTACAAGGAACCTGCTAAACAACATATTCTTGTTGGGAAACACATACCTATAGATTAAAAGTATGATGTATTGTAACACTTGGCCCATGTACCAGCCAAGTTATCAATTCTGGATGCTTTGAATCTATCAAAAGATCTTTGGGGGGCACTCATCGAGGATTTGTAAAGTCCTCAGGAGTTTGAAACTGAAATTGCTTCAGTTGAAGCCTATCACATAGAGAATAATCCTGCATAATTCCATGCAATAATATCTTTTACTGATGAAGATGAAGATGATGTTGTGCATGAGGATATTAGTCCGTTGTACTTATCTGGAAAGGTCAATGGCATAGACATCCGAAGATATGTCATTGACAATGGTTTAGGAGTCAACCTCATATCCATTTGTACACTAATCGATTGGGCCTCACTGAATCTGATTTATCTCCTTCTACTATGATGTTACAAGGATATGATAAAAATAAACAAGAACCACTGGGTGAAGTTACACTTAGAACTCAGTTTTGAGATCTTGTATCCAATTCAAATTTCATGGTTGTTAATCCTGAAATATATTTCAACATCTTTCTTTGAAGACCCTGGCTACATCAACATGCGACTATCCCTTCATCATACCATCAATGTCTCAAATATTGTTTCAATGGTCAAGGTGGGACCTTATATGGTGATAAGGTCCCATTCAAGACATGTGAGTCTCAATACATTGAGGTGGAATTCTATCACATGAAAGAAAAGGATAAATCCACAATAAAAGAGATTACCAATGTTAATGCTCTATATGGTTTGGAAAAGACTCCTGTAAATCCATTTGTGCATGTGAGAACATATTATGTGATTCTTATAAGTCAAAATGACAGGATAAAACCAAATCAAAATACTCTTATGGAATGATCCATAATGTCAATAACGGAAATCATTCCAGACAACATGGGAGAAATTGGTAACCCACCAAGCAATGAGGAAAGCACAAATGTGACGTCTTCATTTAATCTGCTAAAATCCAACAAGTCAGTACTTCGCCAATCAGTCCAGAAGAAGTTATAGCAACATCAGGGGTGAACAATGATGTCGATTCTCAATCCATAATCTCCTCTTTATTACCCAACGAAGACCCTTCATCATCAATCGGGTTGGAAATGTAAGCTTCTTCTTCAAGATGTGAAAATTTTGACATGTCTTCTTATCATGAAAATTCTGCTTTATCATCTACTATGAATGTAGAAATGGAAGAAAAAACACATGAAGAAGAAGAAGTTGAAGATCTCAGATATGGCCCTCCAGCATTTGAAGAGGGTATCTCTAACACTCTGGATGAACTAAAAAAAATAAATCCGGGTACAAAAGAAGATCTACGCCCATCTTTAATCAGTGTGGCCATGACTCTTGAAGAGAATGTTTTGTATATTTCCTTTCTAAAGCAAAATAGAGATATATTTTCTTGGAACTATACAAGTATTCCAAGGCTTGATGCTATTAATTCTACTCATCATTTGGGTTTACCAGAAAAACATCGGGGATTTAAGCAAGCCGCGAGAAGAACACACCCAAATTATGCTTCCAAAATTGGTGTTGAAGTGGATTAGGTTATCAAAGAAAACTTCGTCAGAGAAGTTCAATATCCCAGGTGGATGGCTAATATTGTCCCTGTAAAGAAGAAGAACAGAAAAATTAGAATTTGCATTGATATCATAGATCTTAATTGGTATTGTCCTAAGGATGATTTCTGGTTCCGATTACAGAACTTTTAATTGATGCCACAACTAGATATGAAGAAATTTATTTGATGGATGGATAATTCTGATATAATCAGATCCGAATGGCCCTAGAAGACGAGGAATCCACATACTTCAGAGCCTCTTAGGGTGTGTTTTTCTACCAGGTAATGCCCATTGGATTAAAGAATGAGGGTGCTAAATATCAGTGTGTTGTGTATCATATATTCAAACCCTTTATAGGGAAGCTTGTTGAATTCTATGTAGATGATTTTATGGTAAAATCCAAACATCTTTCTAATCACTTGGCTGATTTGGAAGTCATATTCCACAAGCTTCAATAACATAATTTGAAGATGAACCCCTTAAAATGTGCATTTGGGGTAACCTCAAGAAAATTTCTCAGTTTTGTTTTATGCCATCGTGGTATTAAAGTCGGTCATGAGAAAACGATGTCAATCCTTGGTATGTCACCTCGTCGAAATTTGAAATAATTAAGAGGACATCAAAGACACATAGCCTATATTCAGAGTTTCATCACCAATTTGGCAGGCAAAAGTTTATCCTTCACCAAATTCATGAAGAATGGAGTCACATACCAGTGGACAGAAGAATGTCAAGAAGCATTCGATATTCTCAAGAAATAGCTCTTCAGTCCGCCGGTACACATTCCACCTATTGAAGGAAGACCACTTATCCTCTACATGACAATTTTGAGCGATCATTGGGTGCCTTTCTTTCTCAGAAGAATGATGCTAGGAATGAAAGCAACCGCTATTACCTCAGTCGGTCTATGCATGAAGCAGAAACCCGGTATTCATGTATTGAGAAGTGCTGCATGGCATTAATATTTAATGTTCAGAAGTTGAGACCCTACTTGCAACTTCAAGAGGTCCAATTGGTATCTCCCAATAACCCGGTCAAATTCATCCTCTGTCATCCAATGATTATAGGATGTCTGGCAAGGTGGGCAGTTATTTTGCTGCAATTCGATATTCAGTATGTGTCTCAAAAGGCAATAAAGGGCCAAGCATTGGCTGATTTCTTGGATGAACACCCTTCTGTGGAAGACACATATTCAGATATTGAATTCCCTGATGAGGAAGTCTTTTCTTTTCAAGAAAGTCCTCAGGAATGGGAAATGTATTTTGACGGTGCTTCTAGAAGTCCAACTGGGAGGAAAATAGATAATCCTAAATTCAACAAAGTTGGATTAGGAATTGTGCTCATTTCTCTAGAAAAGGCAGTGTTACCATATTCCTTATTATTGTGGGAAGGTGGTACCAATAATGAAGCAGAATACCATGCTCTCATCGTAGTCTTGGAATTAGTTCTTCAAGCACAAGTGAATCACTTAAAGGTGAAAGGTGATTCTGAACTGGTAATCAAGCATGTCAATGGGGATTATGCCATCAGAAAAGAAGAACTAATCCCTTTGTATGATTAAATAAGATAGTTAATTGTGGAATTCCCTTTGGAACCAACCTTTTCTTATGTCCCACGATCATAAAATGCTCAAGATGATGCACTGGCTAATATAGCCACAACTCTGGAAGATCCAAATCGGGATGAGATAACCATCAGTATTGCCAACCATCGTGCAATTTCACCTTATATTCGAATCAGAACTGAGGAAATTAATGAAATTAGTCCCATTATTAAACCGTATGGTCATACTACAGGATGAATGTCACTTATTGGGTAATACCTTCAAAATGGAACACTTCCACCTGATAGAGATAGGAAAGAACAAATCTGGTGACTTGTGGACAATTTTACTCTTTATGATAGCCCAGATCACCTAGAGAAAACTCTCTACAAACGTGGGATTGATGGAGTTCTCTTCCGATGCATTGATGGTGAAGAGACAATGGCTGTCATGAAAGAATTGCATGCAGGAATCTCTGGTGCCCACCAATCTGGACGAAGACTGTCTGATCAGATTCGAAGGATTGGATACATTTGGACTTCAATAATACACGATTGTATTGATTTGACAAAGAAATGTCATTCATGCCAAGTACATGATACCATCATTCATCATCCTCTAGAGTTGCTTTATACAGCTAAATACTCATGACCATTTTCCATATGGGGAATGGATGTGGTGGGACCTTACCCTTCAGCTACGTCCAAGCAGTTTAAGTGTATTCTTACTGCTACTGATTTCTTTTCCAAATGGGTAGAGGCAACACCTCTCAAGGAAGTCAATTCTAAATGCATTTTTAGATTCATCAAGTCTATCATCATTACCAGATTTGGTGTCCCTCATACCATATTGACGGACAATGGCACCAACATATGTTCATTCGAGGTGAAGAAATTATATCAAGAATACAAAATCAAATCCAACCATTCATCTTTGTATCATGCAGCGGCCAATGGCCAAATAGAAGCCTTCAATAAGACTCTGTCAAATATACTGCAAAAGATGGTCGATAAAGTTATGAAATCATGTCCTGATAAACTCTTCCATGCTTTACGGTCTTATCAGACTACCACCCATAATGCAACGCGGTCAACTCCATATTCATTTGTATATGGAACAGAAGCAGTCTTGGCAATTGAAGTTCAACTACCCTTGCTCCGAGTTTCCATTTGTGATCAATCATCTAAAGATGAAAAATCTCAAAAGCAATTGAATGAATTGGAACAGTTAGATGAGAAAATATTGTGCACTTTTCACCACTTGTATGTCTATCAGATTCAAATAGCACAAGCTTTTTACAAAAAAGTTCAACTTCATTCTTTCACATAGTTAGAATTGGAATTAGTTGTCATAACTCTAATGATACCATTAATGAATCCTCCCAAGCTAGAGCCAAAATGGGAAGGACCTTACTCAATGCATATGGTCTACTCCAATGGAGCTTATTCTTAAATCTCAATGGATGGAGAACTCATCATATTCGAAGGCTTGGATACTTTTGGCCATAAATACTACAAGATTGTGTTGATTTCACAAAGTAGTGCCATTGATAACATGTATATGCCAACATCATTCATCAACCGCCATATTTTCTTCATACATCTAAATACTCGTGGTCATTTTCCACATGGGGAATGGATGTGGTGGGACCTTACCCTTCAGCTACGACCAAGAAGTTTTAGTATATTCTTACTACTATTGATTTCATTTCCAAATGGGCAGAGGCAAAACCTCTCAAGGAAGTCAATTCTAAATGAATTGTTAGCTTCATCTAGTATAATATCATTACTAGATTTGGTGTCCCTCATATCATATTGATGGACAATGGAACCAAATTTTGTTCATCTAAGGTGAATAAATTGTATCAAGAAGACAACATCAAATCCAACCATTCATCTCAATATCAAGTAGCGTCCAATGGCCATATAGAAGCCTTCAATAAGACTCTGTCAAATATACTGCAAATGATGGTGGATAAAGACAAGAAATCATGGCCTGATAAACTCTTCCATACTTTATGGGCTTATCTGACTACCACCCACACTACAACGCGGTCAACTCCATATTCATTGGTATATGAAATGGAAGAAGACTTTAGAATTGATGTTCAACTACCTTTGCTCAGTGTTTACATTTTTTATCAATAATCTATAGATGTATAATCTCAAAAGAGATTGAATTAATTGGAATGGTTAGATAAGAAAAGATTGTGCACTTTTCACCACTTGGAATTCTATCAGAATCGAATAGAACGAGCTTTTAACAAAAATGTTTTTCTTCTTTCATTCACTCAGGGAGAATTGGTATTAGTTCTCATAACTCCAATGATACTAGTAAATAATCCTACCATGATTGAATAAAAATGGGAAGGACCTTACTCAATATATATGGTCTACTCAAATGGAGCTTATTCTTTAATATAAATGGATAGAGAACTCATCACTACTCAAACCAAGGCCAAATTTTTTAAGAAGTATTTTGTATAAAGACAAAATATATCATCATTGGTCAGGTATGACTTTAAACTATACCACCGTCCTGCAAGATGTTAAACTCCATCATCAAGGGTCCATACATATGACCCTAAACTATTTTCAAGTCCCTTACATCCAGCAAGATGTTAAACTGCATCATCAAGGGCCCATACATATGACCTTAAACTAATTGTATTAATTTCAACCCACACGATGTTAAACTGTGAAAAACATTCCCTAATTTTTCCTCACTACATGACATTAAACTGCAAAGTACCCCTTCCATCCAGAATGATGTTAAACTACACCATCCACAGTCCATGCATATGACCTTAAACTATTCCCACTTTTGTCCAACATGATGCTAAACTGTATCATCCCTTTTTCATCCAACATGACGTTAAACTGTGAAAAAGTCCCTAATACGTCCAACATGACATTAAATGGTGTACTCTTTTGTCCTTACTGCATGAAATTAAACTGCACATTCCTCTCTTTTTTGTACAACATGACCTTAAACTATGCATCGTTAAGGTTATTCCTACCTATAGTTTCTCACACCGAGTATGACTCACGTGATCTTAGAGAAAATTTCAACCATAACTCTCTCTCTCTGGGATACTAACCATGTGTATGTCCCAACACTATATTTTAGATCATTGTCCCCAAAAAAATTGATCACTAATTCATTCATTAATTGAACTATGCTGACTTTGATCCTTACCTTCCAGGCTGGGTATGCAGGCAACCTCCCAAAGGTTCAAGCCCAAACTCAATCTCTTCACATCGGTTCACCTCCATCTCATATGATGTTGATTCATGAAACCACACCTAGAATCAATATCTTTACATTGGTTCACTTTCGTCCTTTCTGTATGACGTTAAACTATATAACACTGTTTTGTCCAGTATGGCAATAAACTATAAATATTCTTTGATACCCTCACCTGAAAGGGAAACATTGTTTACAATGATTTTTCTATCATGTTTCATTTCAATGACTACATGCATACATGGAAATGCACAATCCTTTTATCTTGGGATAAACCATCACTTCACTAACGTCCCTTTCAAACTTCACATGTACGAACCAAATTTGTACATAGGGTATTTCTAGAACTACGTGGGATTGATTCCCATCCTTATGGGATACGTAGGAACGTTCGAGTCTCCCTTGAATCCAGCCCCTTGACTTTTGGGCCTAACCCCAAATTCCACTTTCAGTCCCCTGACTGAAAAGTCCCCATGAAAACACACACTATGTATTTCTTATAATGGTCAAAGCTATATGACCCTAAACTAAGATCTCTAATCCTTTTGTCCCAAACGATGTTAAACTTTAGTCCAAGAACTGCGTATGGCTTGATTCCAATCCTTATAGGATACGTAGTGAAGTCCAACATTTCCATTCAGGACCTAGCCACAACATGAGTATGTTTAGCATTGACTTGTGAATCTATGTATACATTTGACAATACCCATCTTTTTGTGCCATAATCCTAACCTTAAATATTTTCAGATCATCAAAACCCTTTTCTTGACTTTTAGATACAAAAAAGTCAAATTTCTGAGAGTTGTTTTACCTGACTATGCAGTACGTGCCCTTAGGTGGCCTTGCATAAACAGTCTCCATAATAGATTTGTCAGCTAAAAGATACTATTATTTGACTATGCAGCCAATTCCCTTTGGTGGCCCTGCATAATTCAAACCCTCTAACGGGTTTTTCTGATACTGGTAACTTCATTCTTAGGATGAAAGCCTCTTTTGTCCTTATTGGTCTTCAATGACAATATGTAGGGATACGCAAAAAAATATACATCCATAACATATTTGTCTCATATCCTTTTTCATGATCTGAAGGTATTCAAGTCCATGGTTTATATTCTCCTTCCCTATATTTCGGTCAGACCTTCGTAAGAGTGATATCCATCCAGTTCTTTGATAATCTTGTTTGGAAATATCTTCTCCATATTCAAGTACCTCTTTCCATATAGAAAACTCTATACTTTGGAAAATTTGAATCTTTATAAACTTTCACTAGCTTTTTAGCACTAGGGAAATAAATTTCCGAGAGTTCTTTTTCCAGACTATGCAGCATGTTCCCTTAGGCGACCTTGCATAAACAGTCTACATAATAGACTTTTTAGCCAAAATTTAATATTTATTTGACTATGGAGCCAATGTCCTTAGGTGGCCCTGCATAATTCAACCCCCTAACGGCTTTGTTAAATAATGGTAACTTCATTCATGGAAACTGCTTCTTCAATTGCCTTTTAGATCTTTTTCAAATCATTCCTCAGAGCCACATTTTCATAAGTTATAGTTTACATATTTTCCCCAATACATGATTATGGTAATATGTTTTCAGATAAATGGTCAAAGAATTGAGTCAATTCTAATTCATTCGGTCAAATCTATTTCGACCTTAAACATTATCCTCATTATGTCTGATGTGCATGACTTTAAACTGCCCATAAAAGACAAAAGAACATTGAGTAAAAGTAAAGTTCCAGCTCACTAAACATAAAATTTGTATGATTTAGTTAATATTGATCAATTAGAAGATTCATGGTTTGTTGGGTTATTTATAATAATCCTAGTAAAAATCAAACTATGATTACTAGTCCCATTGGCTTAGGTAAAATTTAAAACAGGGAGAAAAGTAAAATACATGCAAAAGTGATTGAAGATGAAAGCATTCTTTTAATTTGATTCACAAGTATTAGAGGGACATCCACATATTTGATCCTATTCTCTTTTTCCAACAAATTACAATAGGCTTTCACCATAATTCTTCAATTGATGAACCACATCATGAGCTTCATCAGCAGCTACTTGAAGCTCATGCACTCGACCAACTTCACTTTTTTCAGCCTAAGGGAGTGCTTTCTTAGTATCCGCAATGGTCTTTATACCATTCGTTTTAACCCCCTCTAGTGAATTATTGAGTTGGTCGAGTTCCCCAGTAACAAAATCTAACTATTGCTGAAGTTGCATCTTCTGGATGACTTTTTCTTTGATCTTATGCTTCAGTTCCTTCATCTAGGCAGCATAGTCAGCCTTAGCTCGGGATACCGCAGCCTCAAATTCGCCGATGTTGACTGACAGTTTCACCCTGGTAAGATCATCGCAACACTTTTTCTCCTGGTCCCTCATGAAGATGACTTGTTTCACCACGGTATGGATCTCATGGTATCCAAAACTGCCAATTCCTTGCATGATAAACGGGGACAAAAATCGAGGGATCTTCGATGATAGCACTTCTAAAGGCACCTCAGATATGATTTTCCATATGTTGTTCTATGCCTTGCGTCTTGATAAGCTGAGCGCCTTAAGAACCTCTGGGTATGATTCAACATCATCATCAAATGGGGGCATTTAATCTGGGATTAATGTACTTAAGGAAGTTCCATGTTCTACTTCTTCCCCCCAAACCCTGGTTGCTTCACCTCCTACTACTATTTGGATGGAAGTTGAGACCTCACCTCCAGTTCTAACCATTGAAGTTGATATCCCTATTTGGTCAATTAAAAGTATGGTTAGTTTCATAGAATAATGGGAGTTGGTTGTGTATCTTGAAAACTCAGTCCAATCATACCTAACAGTAGATCAACAGATTGAGAATACTCCTCCCCATCTTTCCCAGTTTCAATAGGATCTTCAAGATGGGTCCCAGGAGGGTTTACTGGATTTACCTCCACTTGAGCTAACGTTTCTTCAATGGTAGGGTTGACATCAATTTCCACACCCTCTTCAGGCATTGGTAGTTCAACAGCTTCTATGGATGGAACATCATATTATTTTTAGTCATGATTAAAAGTTTAAATTAAAATAATTTATTTATTGTGTGAATAATAACACTCATGCCCAAGGTCTTCTAAATCACATGACAACTTAGCATGATCATAACATTCTTCTAATGACATTCCACGATTCATCATTTCATCAAATGATATTTCAGAATCCAGGTTAGTCTCACCAGTGGGAGAATTTGATGTATCCTCCTGGCGACCCTCATTATGCAGCCCCTGACCCTGGACAGCTTCTTCAAGAAGGATGGCAGACTAAGTTGCTGCAACTGCCAATGATTCTGGTGTAGTTTCTTCTCTACTTGTAGCAGTAGTTAGAGCAGTACTGGGAATAGATGTTGGCACTTTTTCAGATATATCCAAGTTAGCCTGAATTTTCATTTGTTCCACAGCACCTTCTAGGGTCCTTAAGGGAGGATCACTCCTTTCCCTCATAGGGGAACTTGAATTAGCACCTGCAATCCCCAATAATATGAGCAAACATTTCATGGGTATAGACTCATGATTACCCGAAGGACTTACCGCTACTAATGAAGCGTTTAGCTGTGGACTTCCTCCTTCGTTGACTTTTCTTCATTGGGTTTTTTGGGAGTATTGGTAGTATCCCTTATTGGAAACTAGATTGGAGAATGAAAAGTCATTTCCATCTCCTCATTCGTGGACTTTTGGCCTAAAGATACCTTGACCAGTTCACAAGGAGAATCAGCAGTAGCCCCGATGGAAGTACAACTAGGGCTATACTATGGCGAAGGAACCTCAATAGTTCCTTTCTTTGCATGTTGCATGATGAAGAAAATAAATCCCTTATGTAACAAAGATTCGACTGAAATCAAGTTGCCAAGAAAATAAGGAATGAAAACTTACATCTTCAGAACCCACATAATCGTTCTAGTCCTCATCATTCCCCTCAGCGGCACCATGATCAATCAATTCCTTCATCCTTATGGTGATAGGAACGGAATCATCAGTGGCATATATGAGCATTTCCAGCTCTTTGATTTAAGACCGCACTTCATTGGTGTTATCCTCTAATTGGATATCTGTAGAAGCCAGAAGATTCCCTATTACAGGGAGTTGTAGTCCCTCACACAAAGCCAGCCAGGTGGTCTCAGTACCACAGTATAAACTCTGCCATAACTGGACAACCTCTGGTCTTAGATATGAAGGATGTGAGGAAGGTCCTACAATCTTTAAATTCAATTTCTTCCCAGCTCCTACAACTGTATATAGTGAATATGAAAATAAGACTTATTGATTTATAAAGTAGTTGTGATTAAATTACCACAATGAAGTAAGTCACCAGGTGTTGACGGAGTAGGTCTCTTAAATCTAACCAGATGATTATATAGGGCATGAGGCCGCATTGACACTTGTTGTGCCTCATCATCCCCATCATGGGAATCCGGTGAATTAGTCTTAGAGGAGGAGTCTGGCGAATCAGATTCAGGAGGGGAAGCATCACCTTCATGAGAGAGCGTTTCTTTATCTACATTCATCTTCTTTTTCCCCACCTGATAAACAGGGTGATTCAGTACCCCTTTTGGGTATGATGCTATCCAGTGATCAGAATAAGATGTAGTCAAGTTATGTGCCAATTTTTCAACTAGTAGATCAAATATCACCCCCATCTCCCCCTTTGACGTCAGAAGCCACAGTTGCCGAGAAACCATCCGATGTTTCTCTAACCTGACATGTACTAGGGTAGATACAACAAGCTTTTGCAGACACATAAATTGACATGCAAATCTATATGGATCATAGGCCTCACATATAATTTCTCCGTCAATCTTGGAAACTAGCACACCATCTCTACAAGCTATCATGTATGCCGTTAGATCCAAGTGGGTTGTTCCATCATCAACAAACCGCCCAGTTAGAGGATTTCCATAGGGAAAGAATTTGAATTCCTTAAACATTCTTATCCTCACTTTCATGTCAAAGGCATTAACATCTAATGAGGCAACTCCAGAGAATTGTTGCACTGAAATCCTGGAAGAACATCCAGGAATTTGTAATCCATTCTATACATTGTAAGTCTTGAAGTGATTGGAAATCCATCCCCATAAAACATGGAATGGTCCCACTATTTATAAAGGAGATTTACCCATGAAGACATGAAGTAAACTCTTGTGAATATTTGCTAAAATGGGGGCAGCCAACGCAACCATTTTTCCCTGAGCCAACTTTTCCGCAATGAAGAAGGTCCCGGGATTGACGCATCCCTTCGAATCCATGACCGGAAAGAGAAAAACGATGAGCCATATAGACAAGAAACCCACAAGACGAGTCTTCTTTGGGATCCTTTGATTCACCTCATATCCCCATTTCTCAAACTCTCCAACATCTAGAGTTGGCCAGAATGTGCCAGGAGCACCCCTCTTCACAGGTTTTGGGCAGGTGGTAGGACGTCTGGGCCTCTTATCCTTGGATATATTTTTCTTGGATCCTTTATCATTCGGATCCTTCTCCTTTGGATCCTTCTCTTTTTTCTCAATATGAAATATATTCATCCACTCCTCCAGATGAATATCCTTTCTAGAATGAGTTAACGAGGTCTCTGAACTCTTGTGCCTATGGAAGATCTTAATTAATTCCTGAGCTAAAGCAAGAGTCATCTCTGAATCATTCCAAGTCACCTTGGGAGGAATGAATTCATCATACATATCGCCCAAAATTGGAGCCCCTGAGATCTTGTGTACATCCCACAGACTGATACCTACTTCTCCAAAAGTCAGATTGATAGAATTTTTTTCTGGGCTCTAGTGGCTGAGTATCTCTGGAATGAAGTTAACATGTCTGTAAACATATATTTGCCCAACCCAAACAGCTTTGTATATCGCCACTATTTTCAGATCCTTGACAAACTCTATACAGGTTTTTCACACCCAATATGCCCACATCCAAGTTGGCTTCACACCTCCCCCAGGACGGAAGTCCAAAATTTTCTTCCAGCCTTTGGATTGATCCAATTGAGAATTTATGAAGATTTAAGGGTTACAATGTGGTCGCAGCTCAGGCATATGAGGTTTTAGATCAAGTGTACAAGGGCTATGATGCATCATATAGTCCTTCTCTACTATTCCATCACTTTGAAATACTCCTCCACATGAGATATTTGCTAAAGAAAAGTTGGTATAATTCTGAAACCACAAAAATGGGAGAAAGTTCTTTGCTTCTAGAATAATAACTTCTCACAGATGACCATAGCCATACAAAGGAAAATAAATGCTTTGGGGGAATTCGCGGTGATATTTCTTCAGATACTTAGCCAAATCCGGAAGAGTGCTACTTTTGACAGTATAATAATCGTGGACAATGATGTCCATCATATAATAAATCTGCTTGATAGCCAGTTCATCAACTATTCCCGTTCTAAGATCCATTGATTCTTCACAAAAGTTGAATAAATTAACTTTTAAGTAAGTTTATTTTTCATAAAATTTGAAAAGGAATTTCAAAAAAATGGCAAAGGCATTAAGGCGCGCAAGTCTAAAACATGGCGTGCAAGTATGGATGTATCATGCAAGTGTTAATGGGCCACGAATGTTTGTGGCACGCAATTATCACCGTGCAAGTCCTACTACCTTAAAAATAGCATGAAAGCGAAGAAACAACATAAAATGAGTTACTTACGCAGCGAAGGGGACCTGCACATCGAGAGCTCGAAAATCCGGAAATCAGATGCTATATGCGGTAAATGACCGCATATTTATAGTCCAAGCGACCCACCTGCACGCCTACACCTAGAGAGCCCCATCCAGTGTGCTCCATCCTTGCATGACTCGAACCTGGGCGCCATGTGTTGCGCACTAAACACTTGTGCGCCGACTTTCCATTAGTTTTCCTCTATTCCTCAGAGTCACATCCTCATTTCATTCGGATCCAACTATGAGGGGGGGGGGGGTCTTTTGTTGACTCTCCTTTATGTAACATTGTCTAAAAGAATGGAAAGAGAAATGACGTAGCACAAATTGATTCATCCTTTGACGAAATCATCAAAAATCAACAAAGGCATGAACAAGGATTCAAAAGCATAAGGGTCGCGCAAGTTCCCTCACAGTCGCACAAGTATACTTGAGCGCCACCTAATGGTCACACAAGTGACTTGTGCTCCCTAAAGGATAACCGCCCGTGGTCTTTTCTAGCCTATAAATATACCCCTTTGGCCCCCCATTTCGGGAGGAATTTTTCCAAAATTCACATACAGAGCTCTGAACGCCCATGTCTCTTCTTCAAGTTTTCCGAAAACTTCTAAGGTAATTCTTTTCCTAGAATGGCAGGTCTAAACAAAGGGAGTAAGGTCTAACTGTTAGAATTCACTAACACATGTGCGCCTAAGTGGTTTTACCCTTATGGGAAATGGATACACTTTCACTCTTCCCTACATCTTTTTCAGAACTTGCGCGCCATCTTTTGGAAAACCTATAGGGATGATTATAAAGACCTTGATCAAGGATCACCCAAATATTACTCTAAGGGCTGAAAATCGTGCAAGTGCCCACGTGCCGTGCAGGTATACCTACAAGTCCAGGCCTTGCGTGCTCACGCAGTACTTGCGCACCTGCCATGACTTGCACACCCCTACCTTTTTGGGTGCCTTTCCTGCCCATTTCACCCATCTTATGACATTACACCTCTATTATTCAAGATTTAGTCTTCAAGACACTCTTCAAAGCCATTTATTGCATTATTTCTTGATTTGGCTTCCTTATCTGAAAGGAACTATGTTTAACATCTCTCAAAATCTAGTGATTTTCACATATTTATGTCGCTAATAATTGTGATTTCATTTATTCAACCACATCATTTAAGATGAGAGAACCCCTTAACCTGGGACTCTTTTTTAGGAGTAATCCCCAGTCCAAATTCTCATTAATATGGGCATCCCCCTTAGGAGTAAACCCCAAGACCTCAATAATTTGGGCATATTCATTAGGATTAATCCCCACGTCCTCATTAATTTGGGCATCTTCTAAAGGATTAAGTCCCAAGTCCCCTAATATGGGCATCCTCTTTAAGAGTAATCCCCAGTATTAAAGTCTCAAATATGGGCATCCTAATCAAGAATAAGCCCCAAACATAATTCCCTTAACCTGGGCCTCCTTTTCAGGAGTAAGCACCATTCTCAAATATGGGCCTCCTCCTTAGGAGTAAGTCCTAAGTCCTTTAATTATCAAATCCCTCTAAACCTGGGCCTCCTTTCAAGGAGTATGCCCCAGTCTTAAAATCCTTTTAATTTGGGACTCCTTCTCAATAATAAAACCCAATAATAAGTCCCCTACTAACATTGGCATGTTCTTTAAGAGTAATCCCCAAGATTAGAGTATCTAAATCTCCATGAATTACATATGCCTTTATGGACCCTGTTCCTGGATTTCTTCCATGATGTAAATCATAATCCTCATCTGGTTTGGGCAGTCATACATACATAAGCCCCACATCATTTCTTATGATATCTTCTTTTCATGGAACCATTGACTGGTTTTACCAATACCTCTTGTTTCTAAAACCAAGCATGACTCACATGAGCTTAGAGTGTAAAAGTAATTATGACATCTTTCTTTGATCCATCAGTCATAAAAATCATACTCCCATATTCGAACTAAGTGGGTTCTGATTCCTTTTCCAAAACAAAGATATGTAGGTAGCCCATCAGTAGGTACGATCCTAATTCAGAAATAATCCATGTCCTCCTGAATGACAATAAACTTCAAGTGCCCCACTAAGTGGCTTTAAAACTATAATGGTCATCATAATGACCAAGAGACTTTTATTTATTTCAAGGATACAATCAACTAAGAATCCCTAACAAATACAGATGATTTTTCATCGATGAAGAACCTAGAATACATATAAAATATTCCCTAAATTTATTACATATCAATCATTGATTTTCAGACTAATGGAAAGCTCATTTTATACTTTGTAATGTAATAAGAATTCACGAAAATAACTTAAATCTATAAAGCGAGTCCCGAAGTAGACAATAATTCCCCTCCGAAAGGTTTGATGAGTCATACCTCCCATCCTCTCAACCAATGGAAATTACTAAGCCTCATCAGTCCACAACTAATGAGCACCTACCTTTGGAATGTAGGTCCAAATGGATATGTAATCATTGAATGTTTTCGGTTATACAAACAAAACCGTTAGAAACCGATTGGAATGTTTGAATATTCAATCAACATGGTCATCCCCTATTCCAGAGGGAAACAATAAATAGATATATATGTATGTATTTGAGGTTCTCCATCAATGGTATCCTCAAATATACTATTTCAATATTCTTTTAATCATCATTATGTTGATACTGGTTTTTAAGCCACTCTGTGGGGGAACACTGGAATTTATTTTCATCCAGGGAGACGAAGGATTTGATTGATCCTGGGATTGTACCCGTCAAATGGGATACCTACATATCACTGTGAATGGAATCCGAACCCTTATAGTTCGTGCCACTGGATGATACACATCATACCTTTTATGGTAATGTGATATGGAATTTTACATACTATTTAATGTCACGAGGTACATACATATAAGATGAAGATTCTTAATCAATGTTTGGTGTGGGACTTATGCTAAAGAAACCCATGGAAATTGGAAAGGATATGGGTTTCCAAGTAAGATTTGACCCTGCTGGGAATAAGGCCCCAGGATAAAAATGATAATTTGAAGTGATGTGTTTGATCTTCAAGGAGGCATTCAATGTATCGCATGTGTATGGGAATCAAATCACATGTAGTTCAATATGTATCATAGGTGAGAATTATCCTTTGAGAGAAATCAGTTAGTGCTTACATCCTAAAAAATAATGCCTTGATAATTTTGGGGGTTTAATTTGGGGATTACTCCTAAGGATAATTCCCATATTAAGAGAATTAGGGATGGATTCCTGAATAGGATATCTAGTGAGCTTCATCCACAACAAAGGCTTCCTACATATCCCAATTATGGTTGGATTCAGAGTTATCATAGTTCATTCAATTGTGAAAATGTTGTGACCATGAAAAATCAATAAGACCATGTGAGTTATTCTTGATGTGAGAAAATAACGTATGTACAAGATTCAATAAGGGAACATTCAAAATTTTCCTCCTCTGTTGGTAAAATAGGGAGCACCTATGGCAGCGAGGGTGGAAGTGGTCAAGGAGGCTCGAGAAGATGGAGAGGAGACAAGCTTTTCCCCCCTATTCTCTTCACATTGGACAAAGGTCCATTTGAAGGAAAAAATGAGGAAGAATATGGGCTTACACTAGGATAGATTCCTATTTTATATTGGTTGGTGATTACTCCTATAGATGATTCCAAAATTTGAAATTTTTTGGGGCTTACTCTTAAGGCGGAATCCCATTTGAAATTTGTTGGGGATTACTACTAAGGAAGAACCCAATTTTAAACTGGCTGGGACTTACTCATGAAGAGGGTACCCATTTGATATTGGTTTGGGATAAGTCTTAAAGAGGATTCCAATTTGAGATTGTTTGGGGATTACTCTTTTATAGGATTCCCATTTGAGATTTGTTGGGGCTTACTCCTAAGGAGGAATCCCATTTGAAATTTGTTGGGGCTTACTCCTAAAGAGGATACCCATATGAAATTAGTTAGGGATTACCCATAAAGAGGATTCATATTTGAGATTGGATGGCGATTACTCATAAAGATGATTCCCTTTAGATATTTGTTGGGTCTCACTCTTATGGATGTTTTCCAATTGAGATTTTACCTAGCATATGAATCAGGTGATATGGATTGAGTAGTCTCTTGAGGAATGTATCGACTCAAGGAATTTCTGGAATCTTTAATGAGAGTCCAAACCTGTAACATGTGAAAGGGTCCAAGATCAGTAACTCATGTGAATGAACTTCAATTATTGTGGTGGAGCATCTCAAATCATGGTAATCCTAGGTTGCAGGTTCGACCAAAATAAGGGCGTAATGGAAAATGGCATCGAACAGACCAGAAAAGTTAACAGTGTGACTCTCCATTTTTCACGGGTGTCTGTGATGAATGTGAAGGGACTGACACAAAGGAACAGACCAGAAAAGTTATTCAAATGAAGTATATTATATTCCTTATTAGGAACGTTATTATTATATTTTTTTAATGGGAGATTTTTTTATTTCGTTATATTTATATATTATATAGTTTTTTTATTATATTTATTTTCCTAGAAAATATAATATATGTCGTCTTATATCAGTAATTTTCACAGTTTATGATGATATTTTAATTTTATGTTAAATACATAATATAATTATTTCAAAAAGATAAAAAATAATTATTTTCATAATACTATATAATAATATTACTATTTTGTAGCCATTAGTCCTTAATGATACTGTTGTATTGCATCATTCATATATGTGGTTAAACCAACCCAAACAACAACACGTTTTAACTTGATGGGTGATTAAAACTAATAAAGGTTATAATATCATTAAAATAGAATAATAATAATATTCATAAGAATTTTTTAGACATGGAATCATGTTTATGTTTATTTTATCATAATTAAATCCAAGACGAGAATTCTAATGTTTTACTTTGTGGTGGTGATATTCCACACAAAAAATAGTTTTAATTTCCATTTAAAAAATAATTAGAGGGAACATAGGTAGATTATAATTTATCTCTTTTAATTAATAATTATATTATAAATTTATCATTAATTATTTAATTCTATAATAATAAATTTTGAAGAGAGGTGGTGGTGAAAATGGGGGACATCACTTTGTGGTGAAGGTAGTTCACTCAGGGCATGATCAATGTTCTTTTTTTTCTAGTTGAGTGGGAAAAAATAGATATTGAGGGTTAAAATACTATTAAAACACCTATATATACTAATTAAAGTAATATAAATTTATTAATATGGTTAGGTTAGGTTTGGAATATTTCTATTAAGATGGAAATTGATATGGATTATCTAATACTCACTTTGGGACCTTAAAAATTCCCTTGAAAGTATCTATGTAAATGAAGGTATTAGGATTCCTAATAGTGAACAGAGGATTCATAAATACTAGTAGAAACAAATTAGTGTGAATCTGAGTATGTTTTAAAAGAAATATCAATGTTTCTGTGAAATAATTTTATGATAAAAATGATCTCAATTTATATCTATAGAAAATAGATGATTGGTGAATATCCATTATTTTTCAGTAATGGAAAAACAATGTTAAAGGGTAAATGTTTTAAATAAAGAGGAAAAAATATTTAGGGTTGTATTGGGTCAATATACCATCAATATAAAATTAAAAAAAAAAATTAATCATGGTACAATTCATTTATGACTAGGTTTTGTTACATTTTACCAATTTCATTTTAATATTGGTAACTTGTTTTGACTTTGTGATTTGTGTTTAAAAAATATAAGATATACCCTATCACCAAAAAATTTGTTTGATGAACCTAAATCTAATATATATTTAATATAATTAAATTGATAAATATAATAAAATTAATTTTATTTTTGAACATTGATATACAGAGATAAAATTTGATGTGGAAAAAATTATCTTTTGAACATTATTATCTCTGAATATTATTTTGAATTGATTTATAATTAAATATTTGTAAATATAAATATATATTTGCTTAAAATTTACAATAAATTTATAATTTTTATAGGTAAATTTAATTTATTAGATAAATATTACACAATGTCAATAAAATAATTCGTGTAAAATAATCGATTGATCATTATTGTGGTAATTAACTCAAATTTTAGTCATCAAAGTTTTATACATATTTATTTTTCTAAACTAATAATCAATATTTTCATCTTTAATTACTAAATTTTTTGAAAACGTTTTTTAGTATAAGTGAATGAATATAGTTTTTAGACTAAAAATGTTAATCTATTATCAAATAATTAAAAATAGGTTTTATAAATTCAATATAGAATTTTAAAATTGGTTCAAATTTTATAATTACAATATTTATAAAAAAAGATATTGAATAAATTTTATGTGAGAAGATTATTTAATTTTAAAAAAATGTATAATTATCACTAATCAACTAAAATAATTATTTTAGAAATATAAAAATAATTCGCATTCAAATAATTCTTTACATTATAAATTTAAAAATTAATTTAATTAATATAATTTAAATTATAATATTTTTTATTTTTTTAAATTAAATTAAAATTTATATAGATAAATATCTTTTGTTGAAAAATTTATAACAAATAAATAATGTTTTCTTCATAAAATATAATATTAAATTATAATTGATTATAGTATTTTTATTTACTATAGGTATTATTAATTTTATTTAAATTTCAAAATAATTTTAATTTAACATGTTAAATCACTTTTTACATTGGTTTTTTGGTTGAAGAAAATTATCTTTTCAATTATTATATAAGGGAAAATTTTATATGAATATCATCAAGAACTATATTCACCCTCTATATAGATTATTCCTAAAATGTTTAATTATTCTAAAATTATTATGTAGATAGTGGTTTTTATAAGATATAAATGAATTTGAATATAATTTCTAATTATGTTTGGCCCAAAATATAATTGGTGTAAAAATTTTAATCATATTTTCCCTCATTATTGGAATATAAATTTTTTTATTTTTTCTATAAACATTTCTTTTAAATAACCCAATATAGTGGCAGTAATTTTTCATAAGGAGTTCATTATCATCCTTGTATGAATAGGTGATCATGGGATTATTTTTATTTTTGATTCTCGTATATTTATAGTTTCCATTTTAAAAAGGGGTAATACATTCATAAAATCACATTAAATTTTACTAATGGTCCAATAAAAAATGTGTTTGTGAAACACAATACTATAAGAATTTACAAGATAAATGCTATATAATTTGAATAAAATAATAATATGACTTGAATTTTTAATTAATAATTTAATATATTTTCATAAGGGAGTTGATTATATTCATATTAAACATTTTAAGAATATATTAGTAGGTTTTAGAAGATAAAAATAAAATAATCATAGTTATTGAGTGACTGATTAATGTTCCTCATTCCATGTAATTTTCAAAACCCAAATACATATTTATGGTCATATTAGATTTTCACACATTTTATGTTGTTTTTACCTAAAGTCCATTTTTTCCTATGTATTATAGATTTTAAATGGATACATTCCATGTTCAACACATTGATTATATTGAAACATTAATTGTATCATTAAAAAGAACATTATTTTCTTTAACATTGATAATGTAGCTCATTTGTTTTCCTTAGAAATTATTTTCTCTATTTCCACCTTTTCCACACATAAATAATATTCCATTATATTTGAGACATATTCATTAGTTCCCCGTAATACATATTTTACTCAATGTTAATTGAATCGTGTTTCCTCCATCATCTTCATTAGATATAGTTCCATAGGACTCCATCCTTCTCCTATTTAGTGTGATTATAAATTTAATTAGGAACACATTGTTAATCAATATTGTTGAATGTGAGTTTGTAATAATCACATGATATCATAATCCATATAATGTCCCATTAGTTTGATCATTGGTAAAATATCTGTATTGTCCATAGAATTTATTGTTAACAAGGTTCCTTCGACCTTCATCCATTACTAAAACCAAAATAATTTTAAATTCGTGATTAAAAAAATTTATCATAAAATAATTATATTATAATTGCAAACTCCAAATATATTGTTCTTGAATATTATTACATTATCATTCATTTCAACCAAAATCAACCTTATTTCTATTTAGGTTACATTAAGTTGGGTTCTCTTATATTCCTGTTCTAAATAATTTAAAATAAAAAAACATTATAGTGTCTTGTAATACGAATTTTAATAACTAATGCATATCCCTCACGTTTATCTTACTATGTGTTCTATAGTTGGACCACTAATCATAAAGTAGAGCATATAATGAGTTAATACTCAACCAACCTTTTTAGTATTATTATCACTATATAAATCTATGCTATATCAACATCCACTTCCCAATAGCAATATACATCTGTAAAAAAAATGATCACCCCACAAGATCTACTTGTAGTCATTTGAATTTTATTTATACAAATAACTATCCCTTCGAAATAACCTTATTGTTTTCACTAATATTATCTTAAAAAACTATAAAATATTCAATATTTTGTCAACTAAACTAATGAGTTATTAAAAAAATTTTAATTAGGATCATTCATAACTTATAAACAAATTAAATTATCAACAAATAATATCTTAACGTATAAATATATTTATACTCTAAATTAGTACTCAACTTGTGATTACCCTAATAAGTTAACTTCTCTAATAAATGGTTTAATTAAATTATTTGAATATAATACATTCCAAAAGCCAATTAGGTTTACTATTTTTATGGATATGAAGAAATTTATTATGTTACAAAACCCATGTCGTATTCAAGTAAAGGAAATTAGTTCTATTATATACGGACCTTCTTTATAAATAGTAATTCGTTAAAATATCCACTAATTGTCTACATAAAATTAATTTACTAAAATTACATTCTTTTCATATCTTTTTAATTTTGTTAAATAAAAACACCAGAAAGGTGTGATATCAAAAGCATACAATGTGTAAGAATATGTGATAATAATACAATTTCATAAGTTAACAAGAAATTAATATATCTCTATAATTAGTATATATAAGAAATTAATGCCTAATAAATAATAAATCAACAAATAATGAAATATTTTATGTAATAACTTAAGAACATGTCATGAAATTTCAGAAAACTAATAAAATAATCCATACTTGATAATTATGGAAAATACATAAGAATAGGGAATGGTTTCCCTTTTTAATCATACAATTTTACCTATTCAAGTGATAAAATATAAATATACCAATGTATACATCCCCTTTCGTAGTAAAACACATTCACACATTCTTGTGAGAAAACATATTTTTAATCACATATATTTATCTCATGAGATTTAGTCATTTCATTTATAAATATGTGGGAGATACAGAAATATATCCATAATAATATATTAATAAAATAGACACTTGAAATAAGTTATTCATACTATCACAATGAACCCATGGATGGAAAATGGGTTCCAAAATACTTTCATATGTAATCTTATTAATAAAATATGAATAATTATATCTATAACCATAACATAATGTATTAAGGAAAATAAAATCTAGAAAATATAATTTAGTAACATCCAAGAAAAATACCCATAAATTAAGATAATGAATCACACGGTATTTACACTGTATTGATTATTGTTATATGTTTATGTATGTATATTAGAGTTATGAGATAACATGGAAAGAGCTGAGTGAATTTTCTAATAAAACATAATGGAAAATAAAAAAATAAAAATGAATAAAATAATTAACAAATTAAAATTGAAAAAAAGTAAGAATATATAATGGAAAAGTCATTAGAATAAATAATGGGAAATTTTCAAATATATGAATTAAGTTCCCTGAAGAGTTAAATTTTTTTTAATGAATGCATGAATGTGATAACTAAATAAATTTGTAGAATATATATAAGCACAAATATTTAAAATGTGAGTTTTGTAAAAGTACCAAAATGTAACCCTACATCTATCAACTAAATTTATTGATAATGTAGTGTATTTTACAATGGATTTAATGGTATCCATGTTCTCAAAATTATCCATTTTTAGGTTATATAAAAAATACAAATACAATAACAATAGAACATTGAAGGTGACTCTAGACACATAAAAGACACTTTCCCTTTTCTTTTTAAAGGTAATAGAAGAGACAAAAAAAGTCCATCACGTTTATGGTAGATATCCCCAAATGATACAACGAGCCTATACCTGGGAGGTAATGTATCCTACATGTAATCCAAAAGACAATGGATCAGATCATGGTTGGGTCAAATTTCTATGTTTTTTGTTGTTAATGTTTTTGTAGAACTATTCAACTGATTTGAGACTATAAGGATCATATTTGGGCCATCAGGACCTAGTGACTCTTAGAAAAAAAATCCCTTCCAGCCACAGGATCCCTGGATATTAAAACGAATGATCATAGGCCATAGGGAATTTGTCTTATAATGAAATAGGGTCAGACCACATGGGTGTATGTTCCAAAAGAGTAAAATCATAGAAAATAGATTCCAATAGAAAAACAGAATATATTGTAATAATTATAGTGTGTGGAAACAAATATTAATAATAGTAATCAGCCTTCTATTCATGGGAAGATGTTATCTAATCATCCATGTAAGGAGGGGAGTTGGACTCTATAAATGATGAATAATTTTTGGAGGGTTAGTTATAGTGTGTTCTGGCATTTAGGACTTCATGTCATGTATTGGTCCTTGTGACTCTAGGCATATCGTTCATGTAAGTGTTCCCTATTAACCAAGTTAAAAATAAGATTATCCAAAACTAGCACAACAACTTTATCCCAGTTGGTGAGGACTCAACATGTCCATCCAAGAGACAAGAGTTCAAATCTAAGAAGATACATAATTTTTAGGTACTATACCAGGAACTATAGCAGGAACTATAGTAGGAAATATAGAAAGTAATGTTCAGTACTATAAAATATGAGAAATATTCATCCGTTTAGGCTTTTGGGCCACACGTTTGGTATTCATGTACTTCCAGGCCTTTTAAAAACACAAGGAATTTATCCAATTTGGTTTATGGTCCACCTCAAAGCCTTTGGGCCACCTTATGGCCTTTGGCCCACCTCAAGGATTTCAGACCAAATGAAATTGTGCTGAATAGACCATGAAAAGTCTATAAAGAGAAGACTTTAGATGAGGATTCAGTGTTGAAACATTCACCAGAGCATAATCTAGAATATTTCGAAGAAATAGAGGTTATGGAATTCCCATCGGGACTAGGTTGTGCATGAATGGAAAGCGTAGATGAGCATCCATGTTAATGTGGAGAAAATCCATGTAGTTTTAATATATATATTTCTCTAAGACCTACGGTTTCTGTATTCCATATGAATGTTTTCCTAGTTAGCGTTCCCCCTCATCCCTTGAAAAATATATTAACACAAATCAATACAAAATAATGACATTGGGACATTATAGAAAAGATTATCAAAAACTAAATAAATATATAAAGACCTTCGAGCTTCAGAGTGAAGCCAAATAATAACAAAAGATGAAAAATATATTTTTTTATTAGACTCAATTATCCCAAGGAATTTTACAAACACAATGGGTGAAATATAATATAGGGAGTGAGAAATAAATTTCAAAATTACTACATACACTATAATGGATAATTATGTAGAATAAGACAACTTTGAGAATAAGTGAGCATGAGTGTAATTTAATGAACAATGATGAGAATGAATAATTGTTTTTTTATTTTCTTGCCTTGAAAGGTATTTATTTATAATCCTTCAATTCCATTAGAAATATTCTATAATAATTATATCATAAAAATTTTTAATTCCAAATTCCTGTATTTTTAACCATTATTGATTCTATATGAGCGTCAATGCCTTCGAAAAAAAAAATTACTCTAAAATAACAAGTGTAATTGTTAAATAATTAAAATAATAATAATAATAATAATAATAATTCAATAGTATTTGAGGAACAAGAAAAGATAAAATGCTATTTTTCTCACATGAAACACATTTTTTACAATTAAAAAATATTCAAAAATGCATGTTAGAAATAATAAAAGGTTATTCAGAATAATTTGAAAAAATAATCGTACAATTTTCAAAAAGTGTTTATTAATAATATTATATATTTAAAGTCAAACATCATTATAAATTTACAAATTTGATAATATATAACATTAAATATACTACATTAACATAGGGATATGGGTTTGAATAAAATAATTTAGAATAAACATAATTTTAGAAATAAAAAATTCATACAAAAGTACATAAAATATTAAAATTGATTAATTTTTTTTCTTACTGTGAAATATTTGAGAATAAATAAAATATTTATTATTGATAGTGTATTTTTATTAAAAAAATTTCCAAAAAATTTAATAGAATCTATAATATGAAGATGTAGTTTTCAAATTATAAATACAGTTTAACCAGTTTTCATAGGTATTGAATAGGTGAAATTATTATGATAAATGAGAAATAGTGTTTGTTAGAGAATTGCATCTTTTGTATGATATGAAAAGGTAATGTAAACTTGGTGAAGGAAAGTTAAAAATAGAAAATCAATGGTAAAATGGTTATTGGAGAGGAAACCTATGTAATGGTAAGGTAATGTATGTAAATATATGGTAGAAATATAGGTAAAGGTAATGAAAAGGTAAATGTAATAAAAATTTGGAAAAAATAATTTAATAGTAAAGGTAAGGTAAGCTAGGTAATGGTTTGGTAAAGTTAAACACATGGTAAATTGGGTAATGATAAAGTTGGTTAAAGGTAATATGTTTAAAGGTATGCTGTGTAATGATTACAGGTATTGGTAAAAAGAAAAAATATATGGTAATGTTAATGGACAAACTTAAAGGGTTAATGTAAAGGGTATGGTTAAAGTGTAATGTTAATTGATAAATTTAAATGGTTAAGATAATGGGTAAAGGTCATGGGTAATGGTATATAAAATAAATCAATTACAAATAATTATAATTATAATAATAATTAAAGATAATAAAAAAATTAATGTTTGTGATCATTAAAATAAATGAATGGAGAGATGCACAACAATATCCTCATTTTTTATGATCTCAAATACCTGACTAAATAAATTAAAAAATATTGTAATAGATATTAAGAAAATAAAATAAAATATACCTCTAAAAAAAATTCACCCCCCTTAGGAATAATAAAAATAAATGAAACATGGGTTTAAAGAAAAAAGGTAAAAATTATATATATGTCAATCATCATTATTTGTCATTTGATAGATAAAAATTTAATTTGTCTAAAAATTAATATTTTGATAACATAATTGATTTTAAAATTAATATTTCTTGAAAAATACTTAACCACATCGTTTAAATGTTAAAATGAATCTTCGATTATATATATATATTTAAATCCTAAATAATATATTTTTAAAAATTTTAAAAATTAATATTGTAAATAGAATATTTTATAAAAATAACAGCTCGTGAAGGATAATTTTAGTATTAACTTGATTGAATCCCTATAAAATAAGGAATCATGAGAGTTTAAAGGGGTCATGGACATTAAAAATAAATAATTAAATTAATGTCTAAATATTTTTTTTTAAATAAATTTTCATTATTAATTTATAACAAGTATTGTATTAATAAGACCTATAAAATTATATGGGAGTGTCAAACCTAGTGTGATCTAAAGGCTTACAAACCATAGAATTGATAGAGAAATTATTAAAAATTACATTCAATTATTTTTGGTATAAATCCCTATGATAATTTGATTTATAACCACATCCACATTTTTATCTAAATTCGAATTAATTTGGATTATTAAAATCCCTTCACTTTTTAATAAGGCTGAAAAAATTTAGAACAATGTTTTTTAAAAAATATTTAAATCCATATTGTAAAATTGTTTTTAAAAATGGATTTTATATAAAAGATTAAACTTATCATGACTTCTAATATTTTTAAATATTATCATATGCTAATTATAACTGACCCACATTTGATAATGTCAAAGAGATCATAATGAAATGGGTTTGTTAATAAATAAAAATGTATATGATTTTTGAAAACAACTTCATGAAAAATATCAAATATTTAGAAGTGACCTCGTATAAAAAAGTGAATAAAATCAATGTCCTTAGTGAAACAATGTTGGGTAGTATTTATGGAAATGTTAATAACACTTTTTTGTCACATATGATAGGGGTGGAATAAAATGTGATCCCAAAGTAAAAGTTATTAAGTTTCATTAATATATCTTGAGAATAATAACTCTCTATATCAATTTATTCTTCTTCACCTAAATTAAGTGAAAATGAGTTCTTTCTCTTAATAATTGATAAAACAAGTAGTTTTTTTCTCACACCTGGGTGAAGCACCACAATATGCACCTCATGCCATACAACCACCACATCAACATAACCAATTTAACCATGTAGTTTGTTTGGGCCACCACAACTCAAATAATGTATATATAACATTCAAATTATACAAAAATCTATTACAACCCATACACTGAGTAGGGATCCTAAATCCATCACAGCCTATACATGTTACACCTATAGTATCCCATTGAAAACTATATCCAGAATATATTTCAGTGAATAACCACAAACAATTAAATCCCTCTGCACACATATATGGGGAAAACAAATGGTTTTCCCTACCATCACAAGTAACTAACAATAGTATAGAGCAGGGCCAGAGGGTGTATTCATCTGTCCATCCTTTCACCAGAATGTTAAAGAAAAACACCCCCAGTTCCCAGAATACTTGGGGTGTCAGTTACCATAACTGACAGGATGGAGTAGCGTATAGAAACAAAAAAATTATAGAATATACTATATCTCACTATGACACTATAGTCGCAACCTATTCTTAGACTCAAATTCAACTAATATCTCTCATACTCCTAGCTTCCACTGTTAAGACTAGGTATCCTATAAGCACACAACCATTTTAAGAGATTTATTACATTACATCATTCCCTTTTTATCAGTTGCACATTATGTTAATTAATTATTTAAACATTAATTAACCATTAAAAATTTTACATTGTATTTCATTCGAATTACACAAATGTTTTGTACCCTCTAGGAATAAACAATCCACATCCACACCTTCTTAGAAATATTACCTTAGTATTGTGTCCCATAAATCTTCAACCCCTTGGGTTAACATCATTTATTTTTCATTTTTTAACATCATTATTACTTTATAATATTCCCAGGCATTGTAGAAAGACATTATAAGATACTGAACACAAGGGGGGTCAACCTGGTGAGTAGATAAACTACTCTTCATGTCTTCTCCACCTATAGCAGGAGCTTATAGCCATAATCCCTGGAGAATCTAACCACATAAATAACAAGGAATATGATGTGTGTCTTTTCCTTTTATTGGAAATACGGTAAACAGGACTATAAGACATGATAAGTCGGTGAGATAAATTAGATAAATATCCAAAAAGATTCAGAAAACATCCAATCATTCACATACAACCTGTTTCATAATCTTCTATGTCCTCCCCGATACCCTCATGCATAAACAGAGGCATCTTCCCACTCTAGGAATCAACTTCTTCCACAACCAGTGGGCCTATCTACCCCTATATATCACAACATCCATACAGGTTCACGTCACATCACAAAAAACAGGAAACAAACATCATATCAACTAGGATATTGGCGCTTAAAAAAGGCTAACAATCTATATACATAATGAAAAATCATGGATCAAAAGAACAAGGATCGCAGCCTTACAAGTAAGAGGTTAACTTAAAACCATAGTAGAAAGTATCTTTTATCAAAAAACTGGTTCATTAATCTATCTTGAATTAACTGATTCATCATTAGTAGGTTTCAACTATGGGAATCCTAAACACCAGGCTATCATAGCTATCATAAATCAATTAATCATGCTTACTGCATCAATTTTATTATCACCAATTTACAATAACTACTAGATTAATTTACATATCTATGAATATTTGAAAAATAATTTACAATTATTCATGGCTTATGTTCTTTAACAAATTCTTTCAAAAACCATATGCTATACAAGGAAAGCATATACATCACACTATTTAGAAAAACTAGAGGATATATCATACTCTCGATACCAATTTATTTATTCTGTAAAAATATTTATTATTTAAAGTCCATTTTGATATAGTGGGATAAAACATGAGAACTATATAGTTACAAATAAATGAATAAAGAATAAATGAATCCCCTAAATAAAAATGATTCTAATGTTCCTCGCATGGGAATAGATCAAAGCAACAGATCATGAACATATTACCACAACAACTACATCCACAAGAGGATATCGCGGCACAACTTGATCAACAACAACCCAAAGAAACACTATTAGAACCATAGAGATCAAATGAAACTGCATGTAAAATGATATGAGAGAAGGTGAATTGAATAAAACCAAAGATAAAATGTAGAGCATACCTCAGATTGAAGACATATCGATGAAAATCAATGAAATGAGGTAGATCTTACCTCAGATTGAAGACAGATTGAAAGAGGAGGCGGGAAACCCATCCCGGACGAAGGAATCATACAAAAATTAAGAGGGAGGTGTTTGGGTAGTCTATACTTGAGAGTGGGTGTGCTCAAGGTGTAGGGTTTGAAAAACCCACACAGTTGGGTGTCATTAAAATACCTAGTAGTGGGGCAGTACATGACGTGTACCTCCCTGTTACGTCATGTACCGCCTCAAGGATGACTAATGCTGAAAAATATGTCACCTTAGAACTCTGTTTTATTTTAATAATACATGGAAAATGAATTTCATTTCCCCATCGGTCACATCGTGTATCCCACCTATTTCCATCTTCACATGACCAAACTCCTCTAGGCTTCCCTCGAGCCTTCTCTGAGCACCTTGGTCTTTGATAACAAGCAAAGGGTTGATCCATGAAGATCTGGGATGTCATATCAGATAACTCCCAAAACATTCTCATCCTCGAGAATCCAAAACCAACCCATTGTGGAAAAAAGGGGTTGTCTAAAGAACCACCCCGTGAGATACTTCATAAAGATTTAACCACCACCAGAGCATGACTACATCAAAAGAACAACACGACACATCGGGAAAACCACAATGAGATCCAAAATGCTCCCCTGGGATAAATAACAATCAAAATTATCAATCCACAACAAGAAACAAAAGTAATCATTCATATATATAGGAACAGTATAAAACCATAAAACTATCATCATTAAAAGTAAATTGTTAATCATCAAAAAACTCGGGGTACTGAGAAAGTTTCTACGACTCACATTCCCATGTACTCTCCTCCATGCCACTTTGTCACCACAAGACACAAACCAGGGGAATAAAACATCTATGTAATACCTTATCCTGGTTGTCCTCGATCTCCATAGGATACTCCTCAAATATTTCATCATTATCAATGTCGATCTCTCTCTTATCGATGTTCTGAGAGTCATCATGAAGATATTAAAAAAGCTATGACACATGAAAAACATCGTGTATCCAACTCATCAATAGGGGATGTGCTACTCGATACCCCATAGCTCCAACGAGATCCAACACCTCGAAGGGCCTAACAAACTGGGGAGACAACTTACTCCCATGTCCAAAACTTCCTGGCCCCTAATGGGGAGTAACCTTTAGAAACACATGACCTCCAACATCAAAATCCAAAGGTCTCCTCCTTTGATCGACATATCTCTGAACCAAAATAATGATAGATACCTCTCTACACCCTATAGGTAATACTATTATCTTGATCAGAAATAATCATCCTTGGGATTCTGTGGAGTCTCACCACCACCTCTAGATGATGCCTTGAAAAAACCATTAATGAGCTCGATTCCTTGATTTCAAAAAATTGGCCATATTTTTTTTTTCAAATAATGAAATACCACCCATATATCATCGTGGACTCCATGAGGTCAAGGTAAACCATTAAAAAAGTCTATTGAGATTTCCTTTGACTTTCATTAGGGAATATATAGAGGCTGGAGAAAACGACTTGGGACACGTTTCTCAGCATTCACCTTCTTTCTAGCCAAACGTCGAGACACAAACTCTGCAACTACAGGGTTTAGAAAATGCCACCAAAATAGACTCATCAAGGAATGGTACATCTTTGTCACACCTGGATTCACTACTAGTGGAGAATTATGTAACCCTCTATGAATTATCTAATTAAATTCCAATGGAATGATATTCTTTCCCTAATATATCATTCTGTATTTTTATTCCTCCGAGAAACCATCACGGGACACACCACAAAAAAATTGGTCTCTCCTGGCCTCCACCTCCAGATCCCCTAACTGGGACTCTTCCACCTGATGCACTAGATATGACAACACTGTCTTCTGAAAAAGACAACCAATGCCCCAAAATTATCCAATATTGAGGTGTAATGATAAAATTCTTTCATCAATATTCATGAATCACCAGATTCACCCACTGAGTCACTACTTGAATTCCAGGTCAATGAATTAGCTAAAAAATTCTTCCTTCTCGATGTATAAGATATATTTATGTAGTATTAATGTATGAATTACATACACAAATGTTGCTTCATGTTCAAGTCATGTTGGGAGAAAACATACATCAGGCTCTTATGATCAATGAGAACCATAAATTGCATGCCAATAAGATAATGTCTCTACAACTTTAGAGCAAACATCACTGCTAATATCCAAAGATAATGGGTGGTAATGTTATATTAATTGGGCCAAAACTACTAAGAAACATAAGAAACAACTAATATATAGTACATCAGAACACAACCTAACCCTAGATGCAAATCATCACAGAAAACATCAAACTGAGCTCCCTCTTCTGGAAGACAAAGAATGGGAGCACTTTCCAAATTTTCATTAAGATACTTAAAAGATAACTAACACTAATCATACCACAAAAATGCATAATCCTTCCTATTCAATACTTTCAGAGGAGTTGAAACTTGAGAAAAATCATCCATGATCCACTTGTATTAGCCTGTATGACTGAGAAAGCTTTTTTACATTGTTACTATCTAGGGGGATTCCCAAGACCCAACCACTTCTATATTTGATAGATACATAGATACTCCTTTCGGGGATAAAATATTTCCCATGAAAAAGAATTTGTGTGGCCAAAAATCACACTTTTACAACCTACCAAAAATGTATTATTGACGAAGAACTCACAAAACAGCATGCAGATGCTTTCCATGCTCCTCCTCATAAGTGGTGTACACAAGGATGTTGTCAGTAAAAAACACCATGAACATATCTAGGAACTCACAGAACGTGGCATTCATCAATCGTATGAACATAACTATATAATTACTCACACCAAGCGACATTAAAATGAACTCATAATGCGTATGATGAAAATAGAATGAAGTATTAATGATATCGTCAACCTCCACATGCATATGATGATATCTTAACCGCAATTTTTTCATTAAGAACCAACCTGAACCCTTTAATAGATCTAATAAATAATCAACTCATGGATGAGTATATAAAATTTTCACATTCACTTTGTTTAAGAGATGATAATCGATTCAAAACCTCAAACTGCCATCAGCCTACTTCATGAAAAAAACTAGTGCACCCCACAGTGACACACTCAGCTGTACAAAACCACACTATAACAGACTATGGTATTTTATACGTAGCTCTAATAAGTCATAAGGGTCCATCCTATATAGATATATAGGGATATGGTATTATTCTAGTTGTAGCTAAATCACAAACTTGATTTATTATTGTGGGGGTAATGAGACAACCTCTTCTAGAAAGATGTAAGGGTACTCTTCTGCGACCCTAGGAAACACAAATATATGGAATTCTGAAGATCTTATCATTAGCTCATCCATCATGGATTAAAAGGACAGAACATTCCTCTCACCCATCCGAGGGCCTTACTTTCCAATAAACACTTTTGGCTCTCCATCAACATCAACGAAGACCACCTGCATCAGGTAGAAATCTATGGTTGCTTGAAATCAATACATCCAAAACATGTAAAGGATGAAATCATATGGTTATGTTAGTAAACATAGTAAATCTCCCCAAGAGTGGTGCTTCCCAAATACTATATCACAATCTCTACATACTTGAAACAATAAATCTTGACCTCCAACTTGCGTAGTGAAAGCCCAAATGCATGGGAAGCCTCTCTACCTCAAGTACCAATCAATGGACAAGGGAAGCTGATATGAAGGATTGTATCACTCCATAATCAATAAAGGCATACACCAAAGTATAAAATTTGTAAATTTTACATTGAACGATGTCTTTCTCACATGGTGCTAGAAATGCTAAAGCCTGAAGCTGACTAGGACCTTCTACATAACCTACCTGGCCCTGATGATGACCACCACCAGAGACATTCTCTGTAATTAGAGGACCTGAAGATTTATATGACTTACCTCTCCCTTCCCCATCTTCTCTTTTCTGATATGAAGCTGGTGTAACCAGCTATAGCTGGATTATCTATAACTTCCTCAATAGAGGAACTTGGAGTGGAACACCTAGTGCATGATGACTACTCTTCAAGATCAGGAACTCTCGTTGCTTATTATCTCAGCCTCCATAAGAAAAACAAGTGGATGATTTCATAGAATAGGCCTAAGAGACACCACCACCAAAGAAATGATATCTTGAGGGATAGGAAATACCCCATCCAAATAGAGACTTATCATCCTTAAAAACCAGGAACCCCGAGCCACAACTCTGCTTCATGAGGAATCATGACGACTCGCATCATGTGAAGATATGATTCTCAAAAATGTACTCCAAATTCCCTATTCCCTCTCAAGAACATCAAGATATGTATTCATCATAAACAAGGTGACCTTGTACTAGATATATTGATTTAAAGCCTCTTTCAAATGCATCTCCCTAGACTCATCATCTAGAAACTGGTCTGAAACATATTGTAAAAGGTTCCTAAAATGGATTCAAATTCTCACACACTAGAGCTCCCCTATTAAAGGGTTTGTTTCTCCTGGTCACTGTATGCCTTCGTGGTCGATGAAAGATACATGTCTATGAACTTTTCTTGGAACTCTTCCCACAATATTGTTGACTCCTAATGATTCATGAGGAATAAGAACCACCACTACCTCAGTACCCTAGGAAGAATCATCACAACCAAAGAAACATAGTTCTCCATCCGAGCATGGATTGAACAGAAGGTTATCTCAACCTATTCTAACTAGTCTTCTGTGACAACATCTAAAATGGAGCACTTTTACTTCTTTAGACTGTGGAGTTGAAATTATCAGTGTGTCCTACTCCAAGTGTCGTCATCATCAACCTCTACCCAACTGGGATCTCCTAGAACAAACTACTTAGTATCTTCAATAGAAACGTGACGAGGACATCGAACTGGAACCATACCTACAAAATAACCAATAATTAAATCTCATAAATTAAGAAAATGGAAGACTCGACTTTAATTAATTAATTTTTTTCTTCTATTCATTTTAGGTTAACATATCCCATGGTCTACCCATTCAATCACATGCACAAAGAAGAGTGATACATGATCCATTTCTTGATCACTACCCTGCAACAAGTATCAACTCGTTTTATAGCTATTGTAAATATAATGGTACATGCATCAGGCTACATGGGTCCCCAAATGCCTATGTATCAGCTAGTCTGCCATGTTTACATCACTTTCTAGACATAGCCAATACTATTACCCAACCAATCCATGAAACCACACCTGTTTCTATCACCAAACTCCATACAATCCCTCAAATTTAAATCTGATACCACTTTTCACTACCCCCACCACATAAGGTGTATCCCTCCTTGGATAAAAATGTGAGAAGGGAGATAGTGACACCCTGAGTCCCCTATTTAGTAGGCCACAGGTTGTGGGAAAGCACTACGGGTATCGTAATCACACAAATGGGAATCATTATGCTCTAAAAGAACACATGAAAAAGAGATGTATAATATAGACACCAACCAACTCAAACTCATACTAAAATATAAAAAATCACATGTAAACATATGTAATGTCAAGCAAGAACTACTATAACTGAAATGGAATACTATATGTACCAACAAAAAGTAAAACTGACAGTGACCATGAAGCCCGAATAGCTCATGAAACCCTAAGATTGTGGTAACCATCCAAATCTTTAACCTTTTCTATGTGATCTAAGAACAGTTTATATATACAGAGGTTGATTATAATATTATGCTTAGTAGGATCCTCCCCGTACCTTCTCATGCAAATGTAAAGAAATAATTCAAAATCGAAATGAATTATAAGTGAAACTATGTCATATGATAAGCAGGTATACTATGTTTCTAACCTCACCATGGATACTCTCACAATGTATCACATACAAGAGTATATAATATACCAAATAATATCAATGGTACACCACTTCGACTTCCACAATAGTTTTCCACTTTTCCCCAACATCGCACATCCTAATCATCTCCCTCCAAAAATAATTGCCCGAAGAAACCTTGGCGAAGCACCACAATATGCATCTTGTGCAACAAAACGATTGTATCCATGTTACTAAAGTAACAAAGTAGTTTCTGGGATACACCACAACTCTCATAACATGTATCATACATCTGTCCTTATACAACAAGCCATTACAGCCCATGAAATATGTAAGGATCATCAAACCATCAAAGCCTATAAACATTACACCATTAATATACCATAAAAACTATGTCCCAAAAATATGTGTATGAATCAACCCCAGACATTACATCCGTCTACAAAAATATATGGGAAAAACTATCTATTTATCCTCCTATCAGAAGTAACTACCATGAAATGTGAGAGGGGACCAAGGGTTAGTTAGCCACCCCCCCCCCAATTTTAGGTAAAACACCCTTAAGTCTCAGAATACCTAGGGTGTCAGTTTCCCTAACTGATGGGGTGGAGTATCATATAGAAACACAAAAAGAATAGAATATACTATATATTAAAACCACAATTTGGGAATAACCTAGTCTTAGACACAAATGAAACTAACATCTCTCGGAGTCCCATTTTCCACTACTAAGACAAGGTATCCTATAAGCACACAACCATTTTAAGTGATTTAATACATTACACCATTAACTATTTATCAGTTTCACATTACATTAATTAATTCATTAACCATTAATTAACTATTAACAATTCCACATTATATTTCATTAGAATCACACCAAAGACTCATGCCCTCTATTCATAACCAAACCATGTACACATCTTCTCATAAATATTATCGTAGCATTGCATCCCAATATGCTCCAACCCTAGGAGTTAACAAAATTTATTCAATAATTAATTTAGATCATTATTATTTTACCACATTCCCATGAATTGTAGAAGAAAATTATAAGCAACTAAACATAAGGTGGGTCAACTTGGTGAGCAGATGACCTACCCTTTATGACCATTCCTCTTATAGTAGGAGTGTAGACCCATCCTCCCTTGAGATGATATAACCTAGAAAAAACAAGGAATACCACATGCGTCTTCCTCCCGTTTTGGAATGAGGATAAGAAAGAGTAGATACCTTGAGAAGTGGGGAATGTAAATTAGATAAACAACCAACAAGATTCAGAAAACATCCAATCATCACATCCAACTCGTTTAATCATCATCGGGGTCCTCCCCGTCAACCTCATGCATAAAATGATGTGTCTCTCCACTCAAGCTGTCAACTACTACCACAACCAATGGGCCTACATTCCCCCACGTAACACAAAAATCATCGAGGCTCACATAACAACACCTGAAGATGAAAAAAAATCATATTAAATGGGTGGTGGTCCCTTAAACAAGGCATCCAACCTATATACATAATGACCACTCATGAACCCAATGAAAAAGGCACATGACCTTATAATAAAGACGATAACATAATATCGTACCGACATTATATTTTATCAAACAACAGGTTCATTAATCCATATTGAATTAATTGATACGTCATTAGTAGGTTCAAACTATGGGCATCCCAAATAGAATTATATCATAGATATCACAAATTAATTAAACATGATTACTACATGAAATTGTTTATCATAAATTTACAACAACAATAACTAGATTCATTTACATCCCTCTATATCTTGGTCAACTAAATTACAATTAATCCCAATTTACGTTCATTACCAAATTTCATCAAGAACTACATGATAAACAAGGAAATGATAGATATCACACTATCTAGAAAAAAATAGTCAATAACATTCGATCGATACCAATTTATTTATCTGAATAAAATATTTATATTGTTAATTCCATTGTGATCCATTGGGATAAAACAAACTTACTCTATAGTTACATATAAAAGAATATAGAATTCACGAATACCCTACCCCAAAATATTTAAGATGTTTTTCACTCGAGAACAGATCAACATAATGGATCTTGATCATCTTCCCCACAACAACTGCATCCACCCAAGGATGTCGCAACACAACTGCATTAACAACAACCAAAATAAACTCCTTTAGAACAATGTAGACCAAATGAAATAGCATGGAAAAGATAAACTAGAGAAGACTGTTCGAATAAAACCCAATAATAGGGGTATATCTTACCTTAGATTGAAGACGGATCGAAGAAAACCAAATAATAGAGTTAGATATTACCTTGGATTGAAGAAAGATCGAAGAAGGAAGCGAGAAACTGATCTAGTATTAAGGAATCCGGATACATTAGAGAGGGAGGTGTCTAGGTCATCTGGAGTCGAGAGAGGGTGCATTCAATCCATAGGGTTTCAAAAACCCGAGTAGCTGGGTGTCATTAAAATGCCTAGTGGTAGTGTATTATATAATGTGTACCTCCCCGTCACGTTGTGTACTACCTCGAGGCCAACATATGCCAAAAAATGCAACTATTTGGCACTATATTTTATTTTTTGGAAACCTAAATGGTACACATCATGTCCCCCTTGGTCACATGATGTTTACTCCATGTTTCCATCTTCTCATGGCCGAACTCCACCAGACATCATTCAAGCATTATCCGACCAACTTGGTCTTTAAAAACACAAAAAACGTCAATCCACGCAGATCTTATTCCTTACAAGGAAATCATATAATATTATTATATAAAATAAATAATGATATTTTTTTATATTTTTATGTTTTTTAATAATATTTTATGTTTTTTGTAATAATTAATATCAATATGAAAAATGAAAAATGTTACTTTTTGGAGGCGTTAGTGCACACAACCCGTAGTTAATGTTTTTATTTCCAAACTATTGAGTGGGAATTAAGGTAGACTATAATATTAATCATAAAATACATAATTACATTATATATTTTCATATTTATTCACAATTTTTATCAATATAACTAGTGATTAATAATGGGGGTGAAAAATAGAAGAAGTTTCTTCTTAGAAGCAGTGGTCCGTAAAATGCATGATCAATGTTATTTCCTTGAAGTGGATTGGAAGGAATAAATAAGGGTTGTTGCATTAATATATTAACACATATATATACTAATTATATTTTGGTCATTATATTTCTATGGTTTGGTAATTATTGTAAGATAAATATTAAGAATAAAAAGGATAAGTATTAAGTAATTTTCACATTGAAATATTAATCTTTATATTGATAGTATTCTTAGAAATTAAGGGATTAAAATTACTTATAGTAACCAAGGTATTTATAATTCAAAAAGAACATATTGGTGATTTAAAATTTTCTATTTTTTGAAGTAAAAATTTTATGGTATGTTTAACTTTTAGAGTGTGGAAGTAATCCCCATATATAAATGATGAAAATTGGTATATTTGAGAATTCCCCTTAATTTTAAATATTGGAATAAATATTGTAAAGGGTAAATGGTTCCAAATGAGACAAATAGTGTATTGTGTGGTGCAATTGGTTGGATAAATCCTAATGATTAATTCATACATAGAATTTAATCATTTTAAATGTAAATTACATATAGTTTTCCACATTATACAATATAATTTTTTATTTTGGTCACTAGTATTGAACTAGGTAACTTATGTTATACTAAAAATATTTGGAATAAAAACATTATATATTTGGGGTTATGTGTCCAAATTTAATATCCAATTAATAAAATTAATTTTCTAAAAAATATAAAAATAATTTCGATATTTAATCATATTATATATTGTAAAACAGTTTTTTAAGAAAAATAATGATTCGAACATTATGTGGTTATAATATTATTCGAAATAAATTTCTAGTTTAATTTTTTTTAATATAGTTATATATTTGTAGAAAAATAATATTAATGTAATTATTAAATATTTATTAATTTAAATGAGTAGATGAATATTAAAGAATGTTAATATAATAATATATTTTAAATAATAGTTCTATGGTTATCATGAAAATAAACCGTAATCATTGAAATTAAAAAATCACACTTAAAAAAGAAATTTAACTGATTATTAGATATGAAAAGATGATATAAAATATGATAGTATTTTTTTATATTTAATTTTTACAAGGGATGATAACTAATGTTTAATATACGTGATTAAATAGGGTTTATAGAGTAAAATATTACATATATTTTCAAAACATTAAACATGGGTTTTATAAATTAAATATATTATTTTTAAATTATTTATTTTACTTTATAAATATATTTTCTTACTTAAAAAGTTTCAAAAATATTTATGTAATAAAAATTATGATATCAGGAAAATTACTTAATTTTAAATTTTCACCTAAACTTTAATTATTTTACAATCATATAAAATAATAATAATAAGATAAATCTAACCAAATGAATAAAAAAAATTTATTCTAACTATTTTAAATTAAATTTTCAAAATTATTAAATATATATTTTACAGTAAAATACAATATAATGATAAATTTATTTTACTGAAAAATTCACTTAAGTGTTCTTAATCATATTTTGTATTAATTTATAATTTATTATAATAATTTTATTATATAGTGGATTAAATATTTATATATTATCTTAAAAATACTCCTTTAATATGTCTCATCTTTTTTTACTATGATTCGGGGTGTAAAATAAACTTACGATACAATATTTATTTAATGGTAAATTATGTACTAAAATCTTGGGTTTTTATAGTGTCCTCTACCAAAAGGGTCCACCATTTAGTATGAATACCACTTATTATGTTTATATTTTTTAATTATCAACTATATTATTTTGTATTACTATTTATTACCTAAATTTTGGATTTCTTATCTTTTTTTTTATTTTGTCCATTTTAAGGAAAATGGACCAAGGATATTCATCGAATTAAAATCTAAAAATCTTATTTATGTTTTCCCTAAATAAATCCTTTGATTTTTAATTACATGATATGATGTTTGATATGTGGTCTCACCTTATGTATGTGATTTACATTAAATAAAATATAAATTATTACTATTGACCTCAACCATTATGGAAAAGATATTTATGGCCACGACTGATCATATTGTAGAAATATATTGAATTGAAAATCACTAATGGCCACAAATATGAATATGGGTTTGGTAAAATCTATAACTAGAATCCAGTTAGTGGTTTCATTGGTTCATATGTTATAAAATTGAGATATTTTGGAGATATTTTCCTTATTCAACATAAGAGATGCATTTTATCAATAATAGATGACATGATGCTTAAATATTGGGGAACTAGTGAGTTTTCTTATATACATGGTAATACTAAATTAGTAATATGGTGATTGATCATAACCCATTAAATATTTAGTATGTGATATTTATATTCCTTGATTCGAGTCTAAAAAATTGGTATTGTTTCAGTTTACCAATCAGTCTTTGACATATTGTTTGTTTGTAGTTAGGACAATCCCCCATTTTAATTATTACATAATGTTTATTAACTATTTATGATTACTAAATGTACAGTTGGGTATTTATATATATGATATTATCTAATATGAAATAATGTATTTTTATTTAAATGGTTGAAATGATATGCCTTTTTGTGTTATTTTGTTAATTGGGATTGACTATATTTATATTGTTTTACATGATCATGACTTGGATATTTAGTAGTTGTAATGGGATACTATGATTTATTGATTTCAAATACCTAAAATTCTGGGTAAAAATACCAAATTATTATTCTTTAATGGAATGGAATAAGATGAATGAATGATAATATTGTAGGTGGGATGCATTTCCCCCTCAAATGATCAATCTCGTTACTAGGGTTTTTATCACATGTGTTTATACACATAACTATAGATTCTAGCCCCCCCCCATGATGATATCTTCAAGAAATGTTTTACAATATTATATATTATATTTGAGAAGTTATTATAATAGTTTGGATAGAGTTATCGGGAGGAATTTTCCACATATATTTTATTATGATATTACAAGGACATTATAATCAATATTATGACTATGTTATTGGGACACATTATCCACATACTATCCTCGAACAGTAATGAATTATAAAAAAAATGGGTTTGTGCTTCAATTTTTTTTTCAATTGATATTTTTTGAAGTGTTTATATATACAAAAACTGTAGATATTTAAATATGTAGCTTTAAAAAAATTTATATTACTAGTGTTTCAGGTTAACTTTGATTTATGATTATATGACACTATATGTAAAACATATTATCATTGAAATATATAGAGATTCCATTTTTAGTGACAAATAGTGTTATACTCTGACAATAAATTTGTTCCTTGGTAAATGAGATGAATTTATGGTTTATGATCCATGTTTATGAAAAGTAACTCCCTTTCATATATGGGTACAAAATCATGGTTGTAGCTTAGGGATAAGTCCGATCATGCACTCTGAACTATTTGGGAACCAATTTCTATTATTTTTATTATTTTTTCTATCATGTGTTATATTATCTACAAATAAATGATTCAATTTTTATATGTATAACTATATTCCATTACAACCACTCATTTTATTATAACATGGTTTATCAAATTATTTAATTCAACATTTAGCTTTGATGTTGAATTTTTCTAGTTTAATTATGGTGAAAATTGGTTACATTTCACCTATTATCTTTTACAGATATCTTTAATATATATGTTATAGTATACACACATGTCACATAGACCCTCATCAATGGTGTATATGCTATAGCATTCAAGGAGGCATGATTATGGTATGTGGTAGCCAGCATTTCCACCAAGTAGGGGCCATATAATGGAAATATTAATGTGGTATCAAATAATTATTTTTGTATTATCTTATAATTTGATATATAGTATACATGAGATATAATATGAGAAAAATATGATATAAAATATATTATTGTGAATGGATAAGCACTATATATATATGTAAATTATATACTACTAGGGACAGGATTTCGATTAATTTTTATTATTTTTTATTTGGGTTACTTTTACATAATATGATTCCCTATGATATAATTTTTTTTCTTAAATATATACAAATATATAATTTCTTTATACATCATTTATTGGAATATAGGATTCAAATAACATTATTTTTCTGGATAGTGTTTCAGCACCTTGAGTATGAACTCAGGTTTAGTTATTCAAATCATTAGTGGAGACTTATATATTTTATTTCTATATAACATCATGACAGAATTAAATTTAACTAATAAGTGATAATTTTCACATGTTATTAAATTTAAAAAATTTAATCCTATTTGTAAATGTTTGAACCCATAATAGTGTCAATGGTTGGGGATAGAGAGGGTCCTCAATGTTATGTAATAACACTTTTCTGGTATGGTGTGTGTAACACATTGTAGGAAATTATACATATTTATAATTAACATATATGTTATGTTTAAAACTGTTTTAAAACCCAAATATTTTAAATTATATATTTCATTAAAACCTATGGGTTTCAATATATTTATTTATATAAAACACCAAAAAAATAATAAACCAGGAAAAAATATATAACTGATAAAATGTCTCAATCGGATTGGATAGTAAAAATAGAAATACCGACAATATGAAATATTTGAATAAATAAATATAATTATAAACATTAACACTGTGGCATTAATGAAAATTCAATTAGTGTATCTAAATAATTAAAAGATAAATTTATTCTTTAAATAGTTTCCATTGAGAAAATAGGATTTTCATTTATTATATTTTATAACACTAGAAATGTTATTAATAAAATATATTATTTATATGAATAATTTATTTAGACCAATTTTATTTGTAATTTATAGGAATAATAATAGTTAATATCTACAAAAAATTTACCTTTTCTATCCAAACAATTGTTATTATATGATTATATTTTCAATTTGAAATTTTTTTTACCACTTTTAGAATTTGATTTGTATTATTTTGTTTCCATATTCTTAATCATCATGAACTAATTAATTAATGATTATAATTTTATTTTTATCCGTAAGATTAAGCTACATAGAAAATTAGTAGTTACAATGTTAAAACAACTATTTTTCATGGAATAATACTTTTCTCCATATTTTTCTTTTAATTTTAAGTGATATATTTTAAAATAAAGAATCTAAATTTATGTTTAAAATATATAAAAATAAATTCATACTCATTTAACTTGTAATCAAGGTTAAATATGATTATGAACCCTTATTTAATAAAATCAAAATTTTCAATGGAAAAATTAGCAGATATTATTATTTAATTTAAATAATAAATTTTATATTTTTTTGATATTAAATTCTATTAAATGGATTTCAATTTAATATTGAACATGTACTATTTTGTCTAGTAGGGATAACTTATATTTAAATAATAAAATAATTACGGTGGTTTAAATTTTGATTAATGTTAATTGTTGTTATATTTGGTAATCTAATGTGCCTAACGTTTTACTATTTAAATCTGGCACATGGAAAAACTAGAATACATTTTTTAGGATAGAAATTAATTCCTATTTGTCTCATAAAAATTTCCCCTATTAATTCACATGTATCAATATGAATTTAATTCGTACCCCTTACTAAAACATATTTTCCAAATAATTTTCCTCTTTTCACCTATAAAAGTATCTCACATTATCCAACTTAAAAACAACCCTCTAATGAGTAATTTTAAGGAAAAATTATGTAATTTACTTCTTATAGATCCCATATAAACATTTTCCAACCCCTCACCTCAATTAAAATTCTTCAATACTTCATTTCAAATTGATACTTCAATAAAAGATCCCAATATTCAATGTTTGTATTCATTACACTATAAATTCTTTTCATTCTCATTCTCATCAACCCTTATAAAAACCAAATATAACCATATTTATATAATTAAGTTATAATATATAATATATTGAAGTTTCATTATATAGATTTTATAACCATTATTAATTCCGCTAAAATTCATCTGAAAAAATAAAATCATTTCTCATGTGTGTATACAGACTACAACCTCCATGAATGCTACATTTTCCTCCCACCAGTCAAGGAATGTTAAATAATTGGGATTAGGCAATAGATATGTTATTTATTCCTTTTATTATTTCATATAAATATAAATTAGGAATTCAATATTTAATATAAATAATAAGGGATCGTTGTACAACTAACTGATTAAAATAAATATAGAAAGTGGAAATTCGATTCATTTATATGTGAAAGATTTTTTTTTCATTAATGTTATTCTTATAAATCTTCTAAAAATATTTCATCACCTAAATAAAATGTAAATTATATCATTAAATTTTATTTGACAGTTATATTATGAAAAAATGGACTCTTTTATAGCCATCCTCAATCATAGAATGTAGCGAGTTCTTTTCTATCAGTTAGACCAACTATATGAACAAGGCTATTAATTTTGACCAAGTAATATTTTTAATACATAATATTGGATATTAAGGAATGAAAAATTTTGTTTTTGGTTTTAGAAATTCTAATATGAATATTTAAACAGATTAATTAAGTCAACAGTATTTACTCCCCGCAAATTACCAAAATAATCTTGTCATCGACTTACTAGACAATAAGAAATACTAAAATTGTTATGAAATCAAATTATAGTATAACAAAAAAATATAAAAAAATAAGTACCTTTTATGAAAAAATGGTTAAATTTTAGATAACATTTAAAAACAACATGTTATTTATGAAATTAGTACAAAATTTCACAACTACATAGAGTATGTATTGAAAATAAATAAGTAGTAAATAATTTTTTATAGATAATATTTATAAATGAGGTCTAAAAAAGATAAAAATAATGATGAGGTTCTAAAAAATAAAATATGATATTTATTCGTTCTATAAAAGGTTATAATTTACTTGAATGAGCGGGGAAACAATGTAAAGGTTTTCTTGGTCAAGATATTGATTATTTGAGACATGTTTCATGTTGTGCACGATGTTTCCATTTTATGGTGTTTTATTGATTTAATATCCAAATATTGTTTTATAAATTAATTATTTTTTTATTGGGATATTACTAAACTAAATCACACACTTTCCTACAAATGGATTTTGAAATAACTTTTATCATAGTCATATGAGTTTTGGTTACTCATTTCTATTAATTGATTCATTACCGTTAAATTAAACAAATTTTATATATTTTTTAAATTATTTCATTATAATGTATTACATGGTATTCTTAAAAAAATTATTTATTTAACACATTAATCCTTCATTAAATATTTCCTGATTCATGAACTCTGTTTCCCTTATGGTATGTTGATAATGAAAATATTGTTTCTCTAAGTTGTAATTTTTTATCACGAATGTTTCATTTCTATATTCAGGTTATCCAACCTAATAATTTCATTATATGATAATTTAAATTTATATTTTGTAAAATTTTGATTTAATACATAATTATGTTTTACGACTATTTTCTTTATAATGATGGTTTACAAAAAAAATTACATTAAAAAAATATCAAATGTTTTTTCCGCTCATGGTCAAATATTATATAATATAGTAAAAACTTCAAGAGATAAAATTATTTATTTTAACATGTATATATTTTTGGATATTATATGCCAATTTTAATTTTTAAAAACATATAAGCTTGCCTTTTTTGGAAATTATTATTGAAATTGACCTATAACTTCATTTTTCTAATAATGTTAAAATTGATTTCAAAATACTCTTTTACATTTTAAAAAACATGTTTCTTTTCATATTAAGAATCAATTGAAATAATGGGATTCTGTTTCAGGATATACAATCAAATTTAAATTAATATAGTTATATATTGGGGTGATTGGACTCATGGTATCAAAAAATTAAATTATTGATCCCATCACATGTGGTACTATTTGAAGAATTTTTTATTTTAAATGATTTATCCATCCAACTCAGAATCCTGATATAATTATTTTGTTACACTGGGGATATTCAATGTTACATCCATCCATTATATTTTGAGGGATGTCTTATGTGATGTTATTTTCTATTGTGAAATGATATATCAATATAATTTCCTCGTTAAGTCAATAATTTATTATATACACTAGTTTTCTTCTAATTTTTATAAACTATGAACAATCTATATTAAATATATTTTGTTGAATATTATTCACTCTGAATTTATACATTGACTGATAATATAAATATTTAATTTCATTATGATTTATATTGTTATTCATATGTTTTTTAATTACGTTATAAATTAATTTATGTTTTTTACAATATACCATTTTTCTCTATATTTATTATGTAATGTTGTTTTGATCCATTAAAAAATATATCACTCTCTTTATTTATCTAACTCATACATTTTATTGGAACAATTTTCTTTCTGATTCCATTCCACTATGAAGACTCTATATTTCCATCATTTGATCGAATAAAATTCATCAGGATTTTATACATTAATTTATAAAGTAAATGTTGAATGTATTTATGCTTTATATTCTTATAAATTTTTTTAATTAATTTAGATAGTTTATTAGGAATCTATAGCTATCCACCATATTTCAATGGATGTATTTTATTAATTTATTAATGTGAAAAGTGTTGAAAATATATATGTTTGTATCTCAATACTAGTGTTTACATATTAGTATATAAAGTTAATAATGTATTCTTTTCATATTCATATCTATAATATGGAGATTACATTGGATATAAAGAATATATGGGTGGGGAATGATATTATATATCCCATATATGTATCATTTGGTCTCATGAGTAAAATGTTTTTACTATATTTTTTATTCCTACCCAATGAATGAAAAATGTTTTGGGTTTTAACATGATAATAATATTGATGTTCTAGTTTCTAACAAGATAGAAAGCGTGATATTATTGAGGAGGCCTTTATGGTATAAACCAATATTTCTAATATTATGTGTTCCGAACCCATGAATTAATTTATATTAATCTTAATGAATTTTTATATTATTAAACATTTATTTTTTTCATGCTCATATGATTATTTATATGGAATTATTTTGTTATCAATTGTCTTAAGACTGAGGATTATAGAAATACCCTATCCAGATGAACGAGTGTTAAGATCTAGATATGAAACATGTTCAATTCATTTAGAAGTACCAAATCAGGCTACAAATAAACAAGAAGAAAATAATTATCATTAACATGAGGTTGTTCCTCAACCAAATCAACATAAACATACTGTTCAAGAATATCATCATGTTCAGAAATCAACCCTAAAATAATTGATATTTTTGAACAATAGGTTGTCTCTAACATTGTTCAATCCATGTAAAGAACATCATTTATTTTTGAGGAATAGATAGTGGTCCTTGGTAGATTGTATTTTTCAACTGAGAATTACGTAAATAAAACATTAGTTATTGTGGAAGTTTCTTCTCCATAGAATAATATAGACGAAGGAACTTATGAGTCTTTAAAATACATTAAAGAACATATAATTATTTTTAAAGATGTTCTAGAGGAGAACTCCAGTATTTTCTAATAATTGGAGGCTTTAATGAAAAATTTTTTGATTTAAGAAATTTATTTACTCGAATGATGGAAGTAGAGACTTTTTAGTATCGTCTTCCATAGAAAAGAGAAAATTTTCTCTTGAATAGGGATTTTGATGCATTCAAGATAGATTTTCTGGACTATTTTAGAAAGCTAAAATTATAATCGATATCATAGATTGATTTTTTTGATATGAAGTGGTACTCAGGAAGTCAATTTGTTTCAATTAAATGAGATACTAGTCAATAAAAATCTTCATCATCTGAACATCCAAAATCACCAAATCTGATCAAGTGATTTAAATATATCACATTAGTGATATATGATATGGATGAAATAATCCAATCTCTTCTATGTAATTGTGTTTCTTTACCGGTTCTATTGGATAATTATATATATATTTTTGATAAAATTATATCAAGTGATCCCAACCTCATGTTGTTTCTTAATAAGTTCAATGATAAGTTATCACATTTTTTGAAAATAGAGGAATATTTTAATGAATTTTCGAACGTCAATTTGGTTTCAAACTTGAAATTTAGACAAGATTCCCAAAATTTGATAAGGAAGTCGGTATACACTATTTCAGAAAAGCTAGAAGCATATATGGCAGAATTTAAAGGATGTTTTCAAGTGGAACAGGCTTTAGAAGAATATGAACTAGAAACTACACCAGTCCAAAATATTTCACTTTCTACCAGACCTACTATTTAAAACCATTCCTCAAATACAAACCCACTCATGTATTTCAAAAAAATTTATAATAAAATTTCCATCATTCCGTTTATATTATTTTTTATTATATATCTTATTATATTTTTATCTCTACTACTTGAGAACATGACTTATTTATCAAAACAGCGCAATATAAACATTCATTTATTGTTATGTGTAAAATCGAATGTGTTTTAATTTTTTTCTTATAATTGATATTTAATATCTCAAAAAGGGGGAGAAAATGGATAAAAATGAAAATATTCCTTATAATGTAACTAGTTCTATGAAACCATATCATTTTTTGATAAAATTAAAATTTATAGTAATAATTGTATTCATTAAAATATAATTTTTTAGTATTTAAAAATCCTATATTTTCATTAAATTACAGTATAGGTTTCTTGATCACCAATAAGAGGATATTGTTGGCCAAGTATTATCTCAAATATACGCTATAAATTTTATTAATGAGGATTGTCATCAATAACTTTTTTTGTTTTACTAATGATTTTAATTTATGTGTATTACATGAATTTAATATTCACGACAATACTTATTCTAGAATTATATTCAATGTATTAATCTTCAAGGATTTGTCATTAAAGTGTTTAGAAGCTGTTTGTGTTTTTTTTTCTAGAAAAACCATTCATACCATACGTTGATAAATATAATGTATAGAACAAACCCTACAACAGAACAATATATATTGAATGAACCCTATTTTGAGAATAGTACGCATGGATCCTTAACCCTACATTATCATAAAATTTTGGTTAATGAACCTCACATTTAGATAAAACATTATTTTTATTAAGAGAAGAATGTATAGTTAAGATACCATATATATGTAAGGAGCCCTAATTTTTAAAAAAATTATAGTTCATCATCCTTAATTTTAGGATCAACCTTATTTTTTCAACAATATATTTTAAATCATATGTTTTGGGAATGAAATCTATGTAGGATGACCGTACGTTTGGTATTTTTTCAGTTTATGAAAGAACCCCAAATTTGACTATTCAATGTAAGTGAATTAAATACATGATTTTATCAAATATTTATGCAATGTTCTTGAAGGATTTTATTATTCGATAAAATCACATTTATGAGAAATTAATAGCAATTTTTTTGGATTCAATAATATATGTTCATTTAGGAAAACAAAACATGTTTTTAATGGAGGCTGATATAGCCCTGATTAATTCAGAAATATATATCTATAATCTATCAGGCAATTTTCATGGATCTGGAACACTGAAACAATATATCTTATCTATATATAAAATTGTAATTTGTTTTCTGAAATACACATTCATATATACGTTCACATATATAATTGTTTTCTTGTGAATATCTTTTATAGTGTTGGTTCAAAAATAAATCAACTCTGTTATTTAAGAAAGAGGATATGCTTTGAATGTTCTATAGTTTCTACATCAAACAACTATTAGAATACTGCTATTATTTGTTGCAACACAAATTGAACATCATTTTAAACCTAGATCACATTATAGTAACTCTTTGTTGAATACATTTCATATATAAATAATAAAATCCATTTATTATCAATTGATGTTACTGTAACTGTTAAGATAATCCCAAACCTACAAAAAATCATACTATTTGGATTTATTAGAGTATAAAATACTCACACTCAGTTCTGGATAAGTTTCATCGTATCGTAGTAAGTTGTATATTTATTGGTTCCCTATTAAATAACCATAATTCTCTATTTATCCTTATTGTAAAGGTGTCAACTACATGTATTCAGTTGTGGATTTTAGGTTTTGTGATAAGGGGGACTTTTCAATTGAAATTTACCATCATCGTAGATAGATAATTTGTAAAGTGGACCAGGGTATCTTTGTACAACTAAACACAATAAAATTTATTTTTTCATTCTTTTGAATTACCCACAACTCATATTTCAAAGCGAAGATAATGATGCACATCAACATAAAACTCAAAGAAAGTTTAAATCTATAATTAGTAATGATTATCCAAAAGACACAATTCAAACATCCCTTGAATAGTCTTTGTTTTATTCAAACCAAAAACAATTATATTTATAATCCATCAAAATGGTTTTATTATTTTTTGTGATTATGTTATGGAATATAAGGGAACCCAACCAAATAAAACCTCAATTAGAACTTGAGTATATTCTATTGAACTGCTAGTATAAAGGGATGAAAGGAAATCATAATTATAGAAGATATATTTTGATTTACATTTCACATAAATATGATAATTTACTCTAATTTTATTTATAATAATCATCGGGTTTAGTATATAGTAGAAAAGAGACCAAGAAAATAATGCTAAGAATTGTATGTCTCTCGAAAAATCTAAGGCATAGCTATATATACATATTTATGATAAATTGTTCAAAATATAAATATATTTCTATTATGAATGAAAATACATTTTATATAGTCTTTATTATATACCATATTTAAAATTAACTAGAGGGACTTAATTTTAACCATTAAATTTTTTGATATAAATAATAAAAATTGATTAATTTACATTCAATGGATATTTAATTGTTTGGAATTTTATATAGTAATAAGAAAATTTTATCTGTTAAGGCCCATTTATTTCTCATTAAAATGACAAATCCACACTTTTTAAAAATCTAAATATTATTTAATAAATCTTCAAAATCACTAAAAATGTATTCCCACATGATACTCTTATATAAATATCATGTGTAATACATATCATTATAATGTAGGGAAATGGAAAAATAACATGGGTAAACTCGAATGCTATGTAAGTGAAATAAAATATCCAGATCTATCATTGAATGAAATTTTCATGAACTATATTACATGAGATAAATGAAAATAAAATAATTCAATATAGATAATGAAATTATTATAAAAAAATCCATTTCTAATAATATAAATAATATCTTATACAAAAAAAATTGAATTCATGTGATGGAATCCATAAGGAAAAACTTATTTTCATAGCAAAGAATTATCTAATACATTATTATTGTCATCAGGGACACTGTTAATACATCATTACTGTAGCAAGGTCACAACCAATACATTATTTTTGAATTGTGTTAGTATTCACCAAACAAACATACCTTGATTATCTTGAAATCAAATGATAAATCCAGGGGATATATAATACAATATCCAAACCAACAAATATTAATGTCTTATGCATTCTCTATATAAAAGATATAAATATCAATGAAATTCATGATTGGCCTACCTAAATAATTCATAAATATCCATACTGATATCTAAACATAAAAAATTAGTATCATTCTAGTAAATAAATAAACATAACTATCCAATGAATGAATGTGGATTATTAAGGATTACATAATCAACATTATTGAGTAATAAATATACACTGATATTTGAATAACATATATTTTATTCAATATTTCCCCCATTAATAAATGAAATAACAATCTATAAATCCATTAAATAATCACATTATTAAGAAAGGGATATCCATATAATTAAATAATTTCTACAACTAGTCTTTGTATTTCATATGGGTTAACAACCATTATTCATTTGAATGAAATATAGATTCTTCATAGTGGAAATGACATTGAATAAAAAATATGCTTATAACATATATTTTATGGGAAATAAAAAGTAAATGATGTGTTTTAATGAGATTAATCACACAATAGAAAATAAAATGAGATTATATATACCCAAAAAATGTAAAAAAGCGGTGAATATTTTTCATATCTCTATTAAGTAAAATTGTGATGAAAAAAACCCATATTGATATAGTAATATATATATCAAATGAAAATGATATGTATGTTAATAAATTATATAAATATATAAATAAAATTTATTCATTAAATATAGATTCAAAATGTATTTTATTAACCCAATGTGAAATAAAATAAGGTATGCAATATCAAACATGTCTTAGGGAATTGAAAATAGACACAGATAACACATTTAAATTTAAATACAGCCAAATTAAAACCCCCTTGAATAATATAATTTAAAAATAATCATTAAATAGGATGAATATTGAGATTATCAAGATGAAAAAAATTATAGGTTATGTAGTTACACCTTTCAAAATATATAACGGGGTATAATAAGCAGTATGTCTCAAAGTGTGTATACTTAACTCATAAATACCATTTTAGTAACATAATATTTTATATAAGAATAATTTGATAATGAGGCTATAAGAATGATTTATAAAACCCTTTAAAAGAATAAAAAATAACATATAATTTTTTCACTTTATATATTTTATCAAATTTATAAAAATAGAGTTTATTTGGAATTATTGTAACTCAATGGAAGGAAAATGTGTTACCACTCACCCTTACCAATTTACTGATTCATTATGTGTATACAAATAAATTAATGAATAATAAAATTAAGAAAATTAAATTAATTTTTTGGGAACCCATTAAACTATATTTAATCTAATATATACTATTTATAACCATATTCTGTTTATATTTTTTAATATGTTTTCATATGTTTGCATGAAAAATGATTTATTATCTACTTCTTTAAGGAATTATAGTGGTCTAAGATAATATATTAATGATAAGTAAAATAATTAATATAAAGCTAATATAACCATAATCCAATCATAAAAATCTTATTAAATTATAAAAATGTTGGTATTTATGTTCTTATAGACATCCATGCAAGTGTTTTATTAAATTCTTCATATAGGTGGTTAAATTGGCCCCAAAAAATATGATAAGACTTCATGGATGAGGGTGGTTAAGGATGTATAAAGTATCATTATAACTTAATATTGATGATATTATATATATTTTCATGTAGGTGAGTCATTTTTTTATTTCATTTATAAAATTAATGAAAATTTGGATTAAAAAATGATACATTAAGTAGGATGTTGTCCGAAAAATTCAAGATTAAGATTTTCAATTTTGAAAATTGATTTTAAATTAAGAAGGAATATAATTCTATTACTAATAATAGAATTTATCTTATAATTTCCACATATAATACTCATTTCCATCCTCAAAACCATTGAATTGGTACTCGTGGAAAAATACATCGCTTCGAGGAGGATGTAGTCCACACAATGTGAGAACAATATTCTTTAGTTTTTCTAGTTGATTGGAATTAAATATATGTGGGTAACTATAATAATAAAATAAATATTTTTATAAAAATAATAATTATGTTATTGTATAACTATGGATTGGACTGGTTTTTACGGAAATTATAAGAATAAATATATACTTATTAAGTAATAATCACTTTGAGACCATTATCTTTCTATTAAAATATTCCTAGGAAATCAAGAGAATTTGATAACTAATCAGGGAAAGGTGATTATAAACTTGATATAGGATTAATGAAGGATAAAAATTTTATATGTTTCAAAATTAATTCAATGAATGGTTGTGTCATGAATGGGTGTATGTATCTATAATTATAAGTAAAGGGAAGTAGACTTTTGTGATCATCGATCATTTTTCAATAACTGAATGCAACAATAGAATGCTAATCATCTCTAGAAGTGAGAAGTAATTGAGTTTGATCTGATCATAATTTTATAAATCCTAACAAAAATCTTATATAATCATTTTTTAACTTTTTTATTTAATTTTTTATTATATTATTTTAAATTAACCATGCTTTATTTTTAATAGGTTTACTAGTTTCTTCCCTTGTGACCAATTTCTCTCTAGACATATAAATTATCCCCTCTTAAAAAAATTGGTTGTGGTAATCCCAAATTAAGAATCAATTTTATCTAATTTAATTCACATTTATGAGTAAATTATCTTATATAATAATATATATATATATACTAGGATATATGGATGAAATGAAGCATTAAATATTTGGTGTTATTAATCTGATTTAGTATTGATTTTCAATTATATCTATGTAAATATATTAATATATGTTCTTAAGAATCATATTAGATTCATTATTTAAAATAGATAATTTCACAATACCCTTCATCCAATCATACCCCTCATGGGACAATAATTAATGATGATATATAAAGTCCAATATGTTCTTCCATTAGTAGGACCATGGTTGTTGACTAGCACCAAGGGTAAAAATTATCACATTTGGAAGGAATTAACCTCAATTATTTAACAAGTATTGGGAGAAATAAATAAATTCACCAAGAAAAACAGTCATTTAAATGAAAAGGGGAAGCTAAAAACTATTTAATGATACTTTTCTAAAGTTAAAAAAATAAAACCAGAGTGAAAATACTAATACATTTATGAGTTGATAGAAGAATGAACAAGAACATAAAATGGACATCAAACTAGTCACATCCTCACTATGATATAATCACAAAACAATGAATCCAAGTATAGTAATATAATATAATTATATCAATATACAGTTCCCCACAACTCTTTCAAACTAATTTTATAGTCACACACCCCAAAGTCATATGTCTTGGTTCACTCCTATATATTTAGTAATAAACATACATGAAATGACTTGAAAATCACATCACATTTGTCCTGAACACACAAAGAAAACCACATCTCATACACCCCAATGGAACTAGGGAAACCATGTCACATCCTTCCTAAATACAGTGGTGAAAAATATGATATCATTCCCAAATATACCTAGGAAAACTAATAAAATCCACATAACTTGTATATTAAAGAATCTAAAACATGAATGAAATTAATTGTAACAAACTAATCTGGGTTGGTTGAACACATAATTTTGGATTTCCAACAACTATGTAAGGTGAAAAAAACTAAGAAGACTCATAAATAACTATAAAATTTGGAACATGTAGATTATATAGTATATGAAAGAGTAAAAAACCAAGAGACTTATAATTTCAAGCCCAAAGGGATAAACTATAATGAAAAAAAATAGAATTTATATTATGAATCACCATGAAACCATATGTCACCAAAACAACACCCCACGATTTAATCATAAACAACATAGAGAAGTAAGTGAAAAAATGATTCCCTTTACATTACCCAAATAATTAAAACCCACATCTATGAACACCTAAAAGTGAAATTAGGTTCTGAGAATAAAGGAAAATAGTATTTAAAAATTTATTTATACAAGGTCTACTACCAAGAAATCATTATTCAACTCTTCAATACAAGTCCGCTTTAAAATTAATTTCAAAAGATAAACATTTTATAAAATATAATTTCTTTCCATAAAATTTATTCACATTATCACAATAAGGAATAATAAAAGTTTATATAAGAAAACATGTTAAAATAAGAAAATTAATCCAAAGATATACAATATAATAAAAATGAGAAATCAACAAGGAAAGAAATAGTTATGTGATTGACCATGTATAAATGGAAAAAAATAAAATTGTGCTCTATCATATGTGACTAAACACTAGACATTAAAAATACTGAATAAGGTGTAACATGGATACAAACGACATTGAGTCCTGATATAGCCTATTGTTGGCCCTACATAATAATACAAAATTATTATGAGGATTGCTATGGATATTTAAAAATTCCAAGGTGGCATTCTAAGAAATTCAAAGGAAAGATAAATCCACAAAAGCTACTCAGTAGATCCATGCGGCCAAGCTATGCGGTAGACCTGCGCGGATGAGCTACGAGGAAGAAAATTTTCGGTTTCTCTACGTGGAGGTCCTTCGTGGATTACCTACGCGGAGGACCTTTATGGACAAAACTCCCATCGACTATCCCCATCCATATCTATAAATAGAGCCCTTGGGATCCATATTTCGGTAATGAAAAACATGAAAGATTCTCTGAAGCTCCCATTGCGTTGCTCTTTCACCTAAATCCCTCAAATTGTCTCAGGTAGGTCTCTAAAAATATGAGAGAAAATATAATTAAATGGGATAAGCATGTTTTGAAACTAATTAATATTTTTTACATAGGCTTGGTTCCCCTATGTGAAATAAATTATTCAGTCTTCATACATACCTATATGGCAGTCCTACATGACACACATTCATGAGGCACCTATGTGGGACACATGCACGGAACTCATGCGCTATGAACTTATGCGGCACACCTGCATGGGGTACCTACACGACAGATCATGGTATAAAGCTTTTGTACTAACTCAATTACCCTTTATAAATCCACTCATGGTGGGGTATCTCCTTCATTGGTTCCCTTACATGAAAGGAACTAAGTTGAAGCCTCCATCAAAACCTCCTGACATACTAAACATTAGCGAATGGCATGTCTGTGTGTCTCCCATTTGGGTTTGTATTTCCACGGTCAGAGGTTTACCACATTTGATTCGAAATGGGGTTATGGTTCAAGGAGTGTATGTGGGTTTTTATATCGATGGTCAGAGTAACCTTTCTCCCTGGAACAATGTTGGGGTGTTTTCATTTTGGAGGAGGGTTTGGGTCATAACCTCTCCCCTCTCAAAGGGATGACCCGGGACCTCAGGTCTCTAGTAGGGAAGGCACAGTTCACACTTTCTTGTCCATGAAAACATAAGAGAAGTCTCCCTCCCCTACCTGGATCTATTTTAGGGAATTCATCCTTGTATAAGACCCAATCCTTCATCCCTTCATCATTTCATTGGTCCCTTGTCCACTGTAATGTGAATAGTGGGAAGGATCATTGCCTTGCCATCTTCCATGGTCGACTCACCCTCATCCACTCTGGCCGCCAAAGATGTGCCATGTTCTATCATCATAAGTGGAAAAGTGTGGATGCCTTTTTTGAATCATTGAAATCCTCGTGTTTCTTACATTGAGCATGACCCGCCTGGGAATAAAATTTTTTCATGATTACTGCATTTTCACGATGAAATGAACAATGAGAACTTTGTTTCTTTTTCAAACTAGAATACGTAGGATGATTATTTAGGGCCCAAGCTCACTGGATATCTTATTCATGAATCCAACCCTAATTTCCTAAATCTGGGCATCCTCTATTAGAATAAGCCCTAAATCAAACCCCCAAATCTTTAAGGCATCATTTTAAGGAATTAAACCAAAAATGATTTCTTTCAAAGGACCATACTATCCTATGATACTTATTGAATAACATTGGATTTGATTCCCATCCGTATGGGAAACGTAAGAAGCATCCTTGAGGTTCAAATCCAACACTTCTAATCAACCCTATTCTCCATAGGTGCATATTCCCAACAAGGTCAAATATTACGTGCAAACCCATATCCTTCCATGTTCCTTGGACTGCTTCAACATAAGTCCCACACTATGTTTTGACTAAATCCATTTTTATTAGAGTCCCTTATCGCATGACCAAAAATGTTATGATGTGTCCTATTAATTAGAATCAAAATACGACGGTTTTGTTTCCTTTCACAAGGAGACACAGGTAGCCCATTTTATTTTCGCAATCCCAGGATCAAAATATACATTTATATCCCTGGATGATAATAAATCTCAGAGTTCCCCACTGAGTGGCTTAAAAACCAGTATCATGATGATGAAGATTAAAAGAATCATGGAATATTATATTAGAGAATACCGTTGATGGAGAACCTCAAAACATACGGATATCTCCAATTAATGATGAACCTCAAATAAAAAATGATGATTCTAAATTTTACACATGTTATTTAGTGACTGAAAAATCCATGGGATAGTTATGATATACTTTGTGAATTCATGAGGATTAATGAATGTATCATAAATTTACAAAGAGAGTCCCAATGTAGACAATAAATCCTCTCAAAAGGGTGTGATGAGTCCTAACTCCCCTCCTCTTGACCAATGCATGATCCTAAGTATCGTAAAGATCAATCTCAATGAAATTATGCCTTTTTAATGAAGGTCCCATTTGGAAAAATAAAATAAGCATGTTTTTGGTTCCATGAATAAATCAAATAGAAACCGTCTGGAGGTAGATATTCTTAAAACTAGAACCCACATTTCAAGGAACTATGAAACAAAAAATGGTGAAACCGAGATGAATGTTTTACCAATTTAATAATTTTACCCACTTATTAGGACCCTATCAAATGATAAAAGTAGGCCATACAAAGGAATTAATCATTCATGTTCCTTTTAAGTAGATTTTTCTTTAATGGAGATTGTTGTTGTTTCAATTTTTTTCATAATTCTCTTCACGTTAAAATGGATATTTTCAAAAAAATCATCAACGAACTTACTTACAAATACTCAAGCTAGATCCCCATTCATGGGAAGAACATCATCACCAACCCATCCTCTTCAACGATGGGTCTCTAATGTGCTGGTAAAGGAATATCGCCAGCATGGTACAATCCAGACTTTGGAGGCTTCTTGACTGGCCCTCTATATCATCAACAATCCTCGATCAGCTAGAAAATGATGACCACTGATAAAGAAGAAAATTGTTCCAACCACCATCATTAACTTTTTTGGGTCCTCATCCCCAGAACGAAATAATAAATACCTCCTGTATGATAAGGAGGTGGGCCAAGAGTCCACTCGAGGACATAATTCAATATTGAAGGAGTACTTCCTATGGAATCTCATCGACAATCACCGCCAGAAGAATCACACAGTAGTGAACGCCAAACATGATGGGGGTGTTTCCTCTGGATGTTCGGCCCAATTCTCTCAGACCCAGGCGCACAAGACGTACCACTGAGGACAACGTCCACTCAATAAAAAGAAATTTCTTTCCTAAACCCCTTCTAGATAAGCACATCAACCTAACAATATGGAAAAAAATGAGCGGGAATGTACACATGTCCGACCTAATTTTGCTGCTCATTAGACTCATCTAGAAACAACCCACCAATCCCAATAGATAAAGATGATGTAGTACAGTGAAAAGGCAGAAACATTTTCTTACAAATTATCTTCCAGTTATCTAGCTCGTCTGACTACATTTAATGAAGCCCAATAATCTAAGGTGGTGGCAACTGGTAAACATGAACATACATCTGTTTACAATCACAAATTCTCTCAGTAGTATCGTCTGAAAATATTGAAGGAATTATATCAACTATATTTGAAGGGAAACAGACAGCAGGCACATACACCTACCAATGTTCATCAATCCTTCCAGCAGTCTCGGTTGGTAGCATCTAGAGAAGTCAGTCGGAATGCTCCGATGAGAAATTTGTGGTAGACCCAACTTTATGCCCCCATACATGAGTACAACCAATACACGTTGAAAATATAAAGATGACAGGAGTAGGCACATACACCTACTCCATATATATAATGGATTTATATTCTCATTCTAGCTACTGAAGTCGCCAAACACATCTTATCGTTGGTAAAGGGGTAAATAGAAATTCCTACCCATATTCTGGAAGCATGCCAAAACATTATGACAACCACCTCAGCAATATTAGGGGAACAGACACATAAATTTGTCCCCATGCAAGGGATGACACATTGGCATGTCATCTCGGAGTAGATACACACCTCTTTTCTAGTCCAAGTGGGTCATTAGGCATGCTCCCCCATATCATACAGACAACATGATCAGGAACATACACCCCTTCCAATTGTATTTAATCGGTTTGTTCTGATATCCCCTCCCATGCAGGAATATAAATTTTCCACTAAGAACCACTTTTACCATAAAGTGGACCTAGCTAAGTATAACAGAACATATAAGAAGTAATCTCGACAAGAATTACTGGAAAATCAACAGTTAAAATGCGATTTAGCTCCTCCTAATACTTTAGTTCATAAATCCCTCTGACATTTATCTATTTTAGATCAAGATCCTACCGTCTCATTACTTAATTATTGGAGTGGTATTGGTAATTTTGACGTTCCTCATTTGAAACATCATCATAAAGGCTTTCTTCATGAAAATTCATTCAATCCAGAGTACCAATATTTGGATGAGAGTAGATAGAAACCCTCTATGTGGCCATAATATTAAAGAGAAAGAGGATTTATTCCTTGCTATAATCAACCATGGTGATCCTCTGCATGATGGAATTTTCTGCGAAAGTCCTCTCCACAACATTATTTCTCATTGACAAGACAATTTTGTAGTTGACATTGTTGTGACAAGAAATCCCTCCTATCTTGAGGCACATGAAAACACAAGTATGTCATGTCTGATTCCTTTTCATTGAGTGGTGAAACACTTTCTCAACCCGAAGATATATAAATTGAACAGTGATTCTCTAAACCTCCCTTGGGTCTTTTTTCTTCTAATATAGATCATCCACTTTGGTCAAACCAAGTGGATAAAACTCTAGTGAAAGATGATGAAGATGTGTTAAACCTAAAAAAATAATTTTCTAAAAGAGAAATACCAGTCATGTTATATCCCTTGGAAAATTCTCAATATAACATTCCATTATTGATGACAGAAATTTTTATTCATGATATCCCCCTCAACTTATGGAAAAATTATTTCCATTTGAAAAATAAATATTTTACCAAATGATGAATATAAAAAACTTGTAAATGTAATAGAATGGTTGCAATGAAAAATTGATTCCCCATCTATCTTAATTTCCCTCATCCAAAGGTTGAAAAATAATAGATATACATTAAGCGTGCATGCCTCAATGCTCTATAGAGGTTACGCTAGTTAATTTTTAATTCCCCATGTAATGCTTGTATCATATGATGGGGTGCAAATAGAAAATTGAATTTCAGTACAATCTATAATCAGAAAGTCAGCCAAAAGTGGTCTCAGGATATTTTATTTCCCACAATCACCCACAATCATATGTTTTGTATGTAATCGAACGTACGCTCAAGAACATGCCTCAACCACCTCTCATTCGATTCAGTACCAAAGAAAAGATTTTTTTGAGTTACTTTTACATCAATCATCTAAGAAACATAAGAATGTGCCCCACTTAGAGGATTTCATCATTCATAGAATGAAAATGTATAAAATAGAAAAGTGATCTCCTAAAACAGGTGATTTGAGCGGTTCTCACATAATTCATCAAGCTCTCGTTTGAACAAAAATTCACAATATTAGAAAAACGGTTGAATGAATTTTTGCGATTGAATTTCAAGAATCACCCTAGATTTCAAGGATGGGGGCTCATTTAATTCAATCTTAAAATTAATTAAATAAGGATCAAATATTTAAAGAAGAAGAACATGAACATCCCTAGCCTATAGGGCTAGGGGATTTTTCCCATCTGTAATCCCCTTCTAAACAAGAGTAATTTTTCTTCATATTAGGGAAGAATCCACAATGAGAGAATACAACTGAACTATCCAAGGATTCCCTTTGGGTTAATTTTCACCAAATAATCCCTGGTAATTTTTCATATAAGTGAAGAAAGTCTCATGGAAGATACATAGGTTGATGATCTCAAAAAATACTGAGAGAATTCCATCAATGCATTATGCATCATTGAATGTCATTAAAACCACTGTAAAAGATCCTCCAGAAAATTAGTCTAGTTCAGGGGAATCAGAAGATGATGTTCTACTCCATAATACAGTACACAATGAGGAAAATTAAGAAGGTTTGTGTACCAGAAATCAGAGGTTTACCCAAAATCTAGGTATGTCTTCAAATAACCAGCTTCTATTCTTCTTAAAAGTATCTAAGAAGGGGAATAGAAAAAAGTATGATGGCATTTCACATTTCCACTAGATAAGGTCAAACTCTTTCACATGAAGATATATTTTCATAGTAAGAAATGGAAATGAAGGAGTTGAAAAGACACAATACAAAGTTACTTCGAAACATCATTTCTACTAGACGTACTCCATAGGTCGGTCCTCAATATGAAAATCCTATAGGACATCCTCATCCAATAGGATCTATAGGAACTACATATGTGAATGATGAATTCCCTCCATAGGGTGCATAATAATGGAAAGATAAAATGAATCTTGATAGGCCTATTCGTGTGGGTTATCCAAGGAAAATATCAGCACCACCATCAGTGGTTTTACAGATCGTTGCACTAGTTCAAGATCCAGTTGCTATACCTACAAAGGTTCCAGCTCATCTGGATATTAACCAAATGATTATGAACATAATTGATGCATTAAAATACTTTATTTAAAGGTATTGAGGAATTATATGAAGTAGTTCAACCAGATAGAAGAGAATTCCATGAATGGGTGGATGAAATTCATCCCCCAACAAATTTTTTGAATACCACATTCCCAATATTTAATGGTTTTGGAGATCTGAAACAACACATAACACATTTAGTTTCTCATTGTGATCCATGATGGAAATATCATAACAAAAAGAAGTAGTAATTCTTAGGTGTTTTGTGTAGTCATTATAGGGACCATCTTTTATTTGGTATACATGATTACAATATCGATCATTTACTGGGTTGGAAGATATCCATAAAAAATTACTTCTTTAATTGAGCTCAACGCTACCAATGATGGTAGTTTTCTATCTTATCAATTGTAAAGAAATTGAGAATGAATGAGTTTCTGATTTCATTATGTGATGGAAAAGATTAACATGTTTCTTAAGTCTAGCACTCCCTCAAGATGAGTTGCTTATAATTTTTGTGAGAAATATATGTGATGAGTTACACACATAATTGATCTCTAAAAAACTCACAGGAGGGTTTTGAGACCTTACATAAATAAATAAATATATAGATGACTCTATTATAGAAACTAAGGCTAAAACTCATGTAATTCCATTAGCTCAAGAGAGGAGGATAACAATGGCAGAAGTTGAAACAGTTACCCTCAATCAAGAACATGTACCTACTTCTACATCAAAACCAAAATCAAACAAAAGGGATCCACCTTCTGATAATCAGCAACAATTAACGCCTCATCAAGATGATCAAAGATATCAAAGGTAGAAGCAGATTGAGGAATTAGAAAACAAAGTTTATTCTTTCTGGAATGATGAAGTTCTTGGTTACATCGTCTCAGTTCCGGAAAAAAATTTGGATTAGTTTCCAAGGTCGAAGAAACAAAATAAATAAGGAGATGAAGATCATCCAAATTATAGTCCCTTTCACCAAATTTTAGGTCATCGCATCAATGAATAATTTTTTTTCAAGGAACAATTGAAAAAAAAATTATATTATAGACATGTGAAATTGAAAAGTTCGAAAACTCACGTAGCATGTGTTACTACTACTGATCCAGAAGAAGAAGCTAAATGGAAATATGTTAAAAGAAAAAATTTGAAGAAATATGATGATTGGACAATCAAAAAATGATCAAATGGACTCATTCCATTTTACTAACATAGTTGAAACAACTGATTGACTCTCCCTCCACTTTCGCCATAGTAAAAACACCTTCATCAAAATGTTGTTCCACAAAGAAGCATTGTGATCAAAAGGGTAAAGAGTATTGTTAAGAAGACAAGTTTCTGTCAAGGCCAATGTCGTATTTGACCTTGGTATATTTAATTCCATATGTTTCAAAATCACAGGCACTACCTTGCCAAACTGCACAACTAGATTTATCCTTTCATGAAGAATATTTATCAGATGATGAATTGATCTTTGGTTCTATCAATGTTATGAATTTAATGGATCCTTATGATGATGATGGTTCTAATTATAAGGATCCAAAATTATTTATACCTAGTTGGGGAACCATAGAAAGAGGCTAGGGTAGAGGATACAGTGGAAGATTTGGGAATTCTAGAAATTTCCATTTTAACTCTACCCCTGCTCGAACCATATATGTGGAAGAAACACATGGAATAGACCTTCTACAGGGTCAATAAGATCAAGGAGTTTCTTCCATGAAAAACAAGTTTGGCTATAACACAATTACGTGGAAGGAACGATAATAAGTCACATTGTCTTCTTATTAGAATGTGAACGGACCTAGTCAGTCTAATCTACCAAATCCATGAGTCTTTGCAGCTTTTTCTCTGACACATGGTACATCTACATCAGGAGCACCAACATCCAAGATAAATTTTAAATCACATCTTCATGCTCAGAAACACCAACCATTGGACCAAAAGTATGATTACATAAAACAATTGGACCGATTACTGACCAATTTATCAATTCTGGATGCTTTTAATCAATCAAAAGATCTTTGAGGATAACTTATTGAGACTGTGTCAAGTCCTCAAGAGTTTGAAACCGAAGTTACTGTTTTTGAGGTTTACTGTATAAAAAATGATCCTGAATAATGTCCTGCAGTCTTATCATTAACAGACGAATATTCATATGATGTTGTACATGGACATATCAGACCCTTTTATTTATCTCGAAGGGTCAATGACATAGACATCCGATGAGCCTTCATTGATAATGGCTATAGAGTAAACCTCATTCGTGTTCGTACACTTCTTCGATTGGATATTACTGAATTTGGTTTATCTCATTCCACTTTAATGTTGCAAGGGTATGAAAATAATGAAAAAGAACATCTGGGTGAGATTGCACATAGAATTTAGTTTTGAGAACTAGTGTATTATTCAGATTTCCTGGTTGTTCATCAAGGAACAAACTTTAATATTATGCCTGGAAGGCCTTGGCTACATCAACATGCAGCGATACCTTCATCATACCACTAGTGTCTTAAGTACTATTTCAATTGTCAAATTTGGACAATTAATGGTTACAAGGCTTCATTCAAAACATGTGAATCTCAATACATTGAGGTAGAGTTTTATCACACAAAAGGAATAAAGTACATGACCAAATAAGTAACCAGAATAAATGATCAGAATGGATGGGAAAAGATCCCCACAAATCCATTCATACATTTGAGTACAAATTTTGTGCTACCCATCAATCAAATTGAAAGGTTAAACCAAATCCTAGCACTTGTCCAATAACTTCTATAATGTCAACTGTGGAAACTGAGCATGAAATCATGAGACATATTAGTGGTTCACCATGTAGTTATAGAATCGTAAATAAAGATATTTTCATTTCATATATTGAACATCAACAAGATTCTACTTCATCAACCACAGTAGAGGAAATTTTATCAATGATATAGGAATAAAAATATATTGATTCTCAATACATAATTTCTTCTTTATTACCCCAAGATGACCCTTCATCATCATTTGGGTTAGATATAGTGGATTCTTCTTTCGGATGATCAAATACTGACTCAACCACAATCTCTGGGAGTTTTTATTCATTATCTAATATGAAATTTCATACCGAAGAGGTAACATCTAATGAAGAAGAAGATAATGCTATTGGGGGTTCTCCTCCAGCATTTGAGAAAGGTGTCTCTTCCACCATGGATGAACTCAGATAAAAAAATCTTGGTATAGAAGAAGATTAACACCGCCACTATAATTATCGATTCCATGACCAATGAAGTGAAAGAGGTGTATAATTCATTTCTAAAGCAACATCGAGACATATTGTCATGGAATTATATAGAAATTCCAAGTCTTAATCCAAATCTACCCAGCCATCATTTGGGTTTTCTAGAATAACATCGTGGATTAAATCAAGCATCAGGAAGAACACACCCAACTCATGCCTCTAAAATTGAAGCCATAGATGATAAGATTATAAAGTCTAACATTGTTAGGTATGTTAAATATCCCAAATGGTTGTCCAATATTGTCCCAGTGAAAATGAAGACTGGGAAAATTATAGTTCTCATTGATTTCTGAGATCTTAACTGGAATTGTCCTAAAGATGATTTTTCAGTTCTGATTATAGAACTTTTAATAGATGAACCAACTAAATATGTAGGTCTTTACTTAAGGGATGGCAACTCTGGGTTTAATCAAATCCATATGGCCCTAGATGATTATGAATCTACAGCCTTTAGAGCCCCACATGCTATGTTTTTCTCTCGGGTAAAGCCCATCGGCTTAAAGAATACAGGCACAACATACCAATATGGTATGCACCATATCTTCAATCCCTTCTTAGGTTAATTTTTTGAATGTTATGTGGATAATTTAGTGGTCATATATTGACAACATTCCAATCATTTTGTTGATTTGGTGACCATATTACATAAACACCGACAACAAAATTTGAAGATGAACCCCTTGAAATATTTTTTTTGGGCAACCTAAAGAAAGTTTCACAGATTCGTTGCACACCATAATGGTATCAAAGTTGATATTGAGAAAAAAAAATCAATCCTTGGTATGTCACCTCCTTGAAATTTGAAATAATTAATGGGATTCTAAAGACACTTGTCCTATATTCTAATCTTAATTTCCAATTTGGTGGGAAAGTGTTTACCCTTCACCAGATTAATGAAGAAGGGAGTAACCTAAATATGGATTGAAGACTATAAAAGAATCATTTTATACCCTCAAGATATATCTTGTGTGTCCACAAGTGTTAATGCTTCTTATTTAAGGAAGACGACTTATTCTCTATGTGACAGTTTTAGTGCGATCACTAGGATCCTTTCTCACCCAAATGAATGATGATGGAAATGAAAACAACCTTTACTATCTTAGTCAAAATATGCATGATGTGGAAACTCAATATTAAAGTATTGAAAATTGTTTCCTATATTTAATCTATCCACTTCATAAATTGAGGAACTCCCTACAACATCATGAGGTCCAATCGGTATCTCATAATAACCCGCTCAAATTTATAATCAATAGTCCTATTATTACAGGGTGTTTGGAATAGTGGGTGGTTATTATGCAACATTTTGATATCCAGTTTGTACCTCATGAGGCAATAAAAGTCCAAGATCAGGCCAAATTCCTTGTAGATCATCCATCTGTTGAAGATACATCATTAAATATGGAACATCGTAATGAAGATTTCTTCTCTATTTAAGATAATTTTCAAACTTGGGAAACATACATTTATGGTGCTTCAATAATCCCAATAGGGAAGAGAATGGAAAACCCTAAAAATAAAAATATTGGGTTTGGAATTTTCCATTATTCCCCAGAAATGGCAGTATTGACTTATTCTTTCCTGTTTTCAGAAGGTGGTACCAAAAATGAGGCCTAATATCAAGCTCTCATCATAGGTTTGGAATCATCTCTACGGGTGATAATTGAACACATAAAAGTGAAAAGGGGTTTTTAATTAGTAATCAAGAAAATAAACGTGGAATATTCTCTCAGAAAAGAAGAGTTAATCCCTTTGTGTGATTACACCATAATATTAATAGCTGAGTTCCCCTTAGAACCGACATCGTCCCATGTCCCATGATCAAAAAATGCCGAAGTAGATGCACCGGATAATGCAGCTACAACCATGGACGATCCTAATTGGGATAAGTCAATCATTATCATATCCCATCATCATGTGATATCACCTTCTGTTCAAACAATATTAGAGGAAATTAAATAATTTATCCCTATCTATTAGCCATATTGTCATACCGAGGGATAGAGATAATCTATCATGGAATATAATCAAAATAGAGTACTTCCAAAAAATAGGGCTGAAAAATAACAGATCTGATGATGAGCAGCCAATTTTACTCTTTATAATAGCCAAATACAACCAAAAGATCCCCTAAAAGTGAGGATTTTGTGGAATACTCTTCAGATGTTTTGATGGATAAGAGACTGCAGGTGACATGAAATAAGTACATTCAGGAGCTTTTTGGGCCCACCAGTCTGACAACAGACTCTCTGATCAGATCTGAAGTCATGGATACTTTTGGCCTTCAATGAAATAGGATTGCAATGATTTTGCTACAAAATGTCATCCATGCCATGTGCATGAAAACTTCATTCATCAACACCCAGAGTAGCTACACACAACTAAAATCTCATGGCAATGGATGTAACGGGTCCTTATCCTCCAGCCACAGCTAAGCAGTTCAAGTATATCTTTACAGCTACTTAATTATTCTCTAAATGGGATGAGGCAATACCTCTCAATGATTTAAGAGCCTAAATCATTGTTAGTTTTGTCAAAAATATTCTCTTCACCAAATCGGGTGCCCCTCATACAATTTTGACGGGTAATGGAACCAATTTTTGATCGATTGAGGTAAAAAAGTTATATCAGTAGGAATATATCAAATCCAACCATTCATATCACTGTCATGCGGCAACCAATGGATAGATAAAGGCCTTAAACAAGACAATATAAAATATACTCCACAAGATGGTCGATAAAGATAAGAAATCATGGCCTGATAAAAATTTGAATGTTATATGGAATTAGCAGACCGCTACCAGTACTGCTACCCAAGATATTCATTATTCATTGGTACATGGAACCAAAGTAGTTTTTCCAATTTAAATGCAATTGCCTTCACACAGAGTTGTAATATGTGATAATTTTTTTAAAGATGATAAGTATCTAGAAAGGATCAATGACCTGGAATGATTAGATGATAAAATATTTCCTACATTACATCATTTAGAAGTCTATTAGAAACTAAAAGTGTAGGCCTTTAACAAGAAAGTTCACATTCTTTCTTTTCATAAATGATAATTGTTATTGGTCATAAGGACTCCAATGATACTAGGGAAGAAACCACCAATGCATGAGACAAAGTAGGAGTGACCTTATTCCCAACATAAGGTCTTTTCAAATGTAGCTTATGCCTTAATCTCAATGGATGGATAGATTATTACCACTCCAACCAATTCAAGATTCTTAAAAAAATACTTGGTGTAGTTGTACCAATCGTCCTCACTAAAAGACATAAAAATAAATAGTACAATGTCTAGGTTTCATGACATTAAACTTCATAACAACCATAAACATTCATGATGCATGATTTTAATGTGAGTAGCATCTTTGTCTTCATATCATTACATTAAACTGCATGACATCATTTTTCCTCGTTGTATGACATTAAACTATACACCTAATGTTTTCCCCATTTGACGTTAGAATCTTCCATAAGAAAACAACATTAAAATCATCACTACTCATTAGTAGAACATGAATTCCTCTCTTAATTATGACTAAGTCAAATCTGCCTAGGGACCTTGAGTGAACAACTACATATGACATGATTCTTATTTTTAATGAGATGCATAGAGACACCTAAATCTCATGTTTTGGGCTTAACTGCACTCATGAAATCTTCTAAAATTTTTCTCCTCTTGAATATCAATTAAATCTATACAGAGTATTTCCTTAAGATATATTATTTTTTCATTATATGATTTTATGTCTTAAGATTACCAGTTCTCTCATAACATGTCAAAATCCCCCATTCTTCATGTAAAACTCGATTAACGAGACAAATGGATATTTAAAAAACTACATACGGCTTGATTCTCGTCTATTTGAGATATTTAGAGACACCTAGATCTCCAATAATGGGCCCATTTGAAATAAAACAAACCCATTATTCCTTGTATAAGTATCAAATCTGCATAGGGAATGTTTTAAGAACTATGTATGACTTGATTCTTTCCACATCAAGACACATAGTGACCCTTGAGTTTTATCCCATAATCCAGTTACAATATGTCTCTCTTTTCACAATGGTTCACCTTCATCCTTACTGCATACGTTAAACTACATGGAAATATAACACCCCTTTTCTTCAATTGTTTCACCTTTATATTGTAAAAGTAAACCTTACTTCTCTTTATTTCTCACATTGAGCATAGCTCATGTGGGGTTTGAAATTGGGTAAAGGAATCACTATATAAACATGGAATCTCAATTTAGTGTCGTGTTAAATAATTTCTATACTACATGACTGAAAACGAAATAGTATATTTTCTTTACATCATGACTAAAAATTGTATAAGTACAAAGTCCTAATTGTAAGACTTTAAACTGCACATCCCAATATTAATTTAGAGGAAACCCAGAAAGTCTCCATTTTACATATGAGTCAGATCTATGTAATGGACATCAAATTCATTTCCAATATTGATTCAAATATTTCTCATTTGAATTGATAAAAACCCTCTCACATATTTCACACTATTAATCGTAAATATTTACAGATCTCCATAATCATTCTTATGGTTTCTCATGGTAGAGTTTATAATATTTAAGAACTCTTTTGGTTGACTATATTGCATGTGCCATTATGTGGCGTTGCATTAGTTTCCAATATAATAGTCTTTCCAGCCAAAAGATTTCACAATTTGGCTATACCGCATATGCCCTAGTTGTCCCGGAAAAACACAGCCCCCATAATGCGGTTGTCTAATAGTGGTAACATCGTTCATGGTTATAGTATCTTTTTCCCTTTTAAAAATTGGTGGAAATATTCAGCAATATTTATTTAAATAGTAATTTAGGTATATTTATACCAATATCTTTCTCTCTATTTGAATGTATTTAAGGCTATGGTTTACACATTTTCTCTCTCCATGTGTTCAATGAAATATGAAATAACCTTGGAATCACTTGGACACATATCATATACTATTTCAATTTCTGGTCCTAGTTGTATGACCTAAATCTATAGACACCATACCATCTACATTTGGATCAGACATTCGTAGAAGTCCTATTCCCCTTATTCATTTGATGTTTTGTTTGAAAATATCCTATCTATATTTTGGAATTTTTCTCAAAAAAACCAATATCTCTGCTTCAGAAAATCATAATCTCCTTAAGAATTATTCATCTTTTAGGAGTAGAATGTGTGTTTTATTAGATCTCTTTATTATGACTACGCAGTATTTGACTTGAGGTGGCCTCGCATAAGTTGCCTACATAACAAGCCTGTCAGTCAAAAGATTACACTATTTGGCTATTCAGTATATTCACTAATTTGAACTGCATAATACAATCCCTATAACGGTTTTGTCCAATGATGATAGCTTTGTTCTTATAAAAAATACTTTCCCTAATGCCTTTATCCCTTTTTAGATACCATTCTTCAGATTTAGAAATTCTTAAATCATAGTTTATCATTTTCACTTCCATACCTGAATATGATAGTATATTTCCAAAAAAATTATCAATAAAATGGAAGAATCTCAAACCTTAAGTCAAAGATGAAGAACTTATATTAAATCCAAATAATTTCCTCACAGCATGACATAAAACTGTGTAGTACCAATTTCCTAACTGCATTACTTAAAACTGCATAGTACTAATGTCTTTACAGCATGACTTAAAACTGCCCAATACCAATGTCTTCACTACATAACATAAAACTACACAGTATGATATCATAAATTCCCCTTTCTATTAAATTGTAACAATTACTCGTAAACTAAATTTGAATAGAAATGCTTTTCTTATTCATGACATATGTCTGTATAAAATATTCCTTTCATTATTAAAATTATTTTGCATAGAAAAACCACACACTATGGTCTTGGGTCTCCCAAGAATTATTTTCCCTTATCTATCAGCAGTAAAATTTTAAATTCCTAAAGAGATCTTTTTCTTGACTATGATGTACATGCCATTAGGTGGCCATGTGTTAGTTGCCTACATAATAGGCATGTCAGCCAAAAGATTCCACTATTTGGCTATGCATCATATGCCCTAGTTGGCCCTGCATAACACAACCCCCATAACGGGTTTTTTCATATAATGGAAACTTTGTTATTATAAGAGACTACCCTTATGTTGATAAGAGTTTTAAATTTTGTGACCGTAAAAATCATGGCTCAAGATTCTCCTTAGAAATATTTTAAAAATATTAAGATAATTCATAGCCACAGAGTCTTGTTTGGGATCTATTTTTAAAATTCATGGTCAATGATTATCGACCTTAAATACTATCCCATTATAGTATAACATTCATAAAATTAAATTTCCAATGAAAAAAGACATGGTACTCACTAGATTGAGAACCCACAAAGAGAACATTGAAAACAATTTGAGTCGCAGCTCACTAAATGTAAATTTTTTTATAATTAAGGTAATACTGATTAATAAATTTTCAAAAGATACGAAATTTGTGGGATTTTCAACATAATGCTAGAAAAAAAATCATATTATGCTCATTAGGCCCATCGGCATAATATGAAAATTCTAAACACTTCATTTTTGTCATTATAATAATGGTTTTATAAAATTAAGTTTTGATGATTTGAAAAAGGTTTTCATTATCATCCTTATGTTTAATATTGAAATCATGGAAAATAAGAATGATTACATATATGATTGAATAAAAAAATTATATTAATAGGAAATCATAGGGATATTTACAAAATAGATCCTCTCTATCATGTTTCCAAATATACTATCAATATGAAATTTCATTTGTTGAACATCTCCATGACCACTTGTGTTTCTTATTGAATCTGGGATAACAAAGTGACTCTATCCTCCTCGGCCCAACGAAGTTCTTCTTTAGCAGATGAAATGGCAATAATTCCCTCTAATTGGCTTTCTCCCAATGTATGGTTCAATTACTCAAATTGTTTTGAATAGAATATAGTTTTTGTTGATAATATAATGACTCCTTTGCAGATTCTTTGTTTTATTGGCTGATTTTGGTTAATTTCTTATAATGATCTGCCTCTGCCTCATCCATTGTAGCTTGGAAGCCCCCAATATTTATAAATTGTTTAGACTTTAAAAAAAATTATGCAGCTTTTTCTCTTGGTCCTATAGATGAATAATATAATTCCTTACATCATAAACTGATCAATAATTGAATCCACCAAATCCTAGTATACCAAAAAATGATGGGAGTTTAGAAAAATGGGACAAAAATTCATCTAAATAATTCATAGAAATTATGCTCCAGATAAGTCGCCATGTCTTACTAAGTTACATTCTAATAGCATATTGCATATATAAGTTTGAATCCATGTCACTACCATCAGGTAAAATCTACTTTGGAAACAAATCTTCTAAAGAGATGCCTTGTTCTATTTCTCTCAAAACAGTAGAAGCTTCACCTTCTTCTAACGTTTGAACCAACATGGTATATTCACATTCTGATCTAACTCTTGAATCTGATAACCCTAAATGATAAATCAATTTCTTATTCAGTTTCAAAAAAATGGAAGAAATAGATATGACTCATACATTAGAATATATTTACCCAATCATAACCTTGTTACTTGATTGGATGCATCATTGGTATTCATTATTTCTGTAGTTTGAAGAGAATATTTTGATGGAGGGTCCTCTATAGGTATTTCACTAGCTCTAATAGAAGATGGATGGAGTGGAATACCTCATTCATGAAGATCCTTTCATCATTTTGTACAAAAAATGCTGCATAAGGAGATCTTTTATGTAAAGGATCAAATAATATGGAAAATATTTGTATGAAAATTGTTGAATAAAGGCATACATCCTATAAATTATTCATGAAATCCAAAAAATCCTTAATGAAACATGGAATATCAAAATTTGGATTAAGGGATTCCATCATTTTAGTGTGTGTGGCTTGGAATGTTATTGCAACCATGACATTTAAGGTATCCCACAAACATAGGTTGTTTTCCAAATCGGATTCACTGACATTCAGTTCTATTGGATCATCAATTGGTATAGCATCCTCAAATCATACTAGGTTCCGATCAAAATCCACATTTATTTTAGATTACCTTGGGTCCTTATTTCTATCTTTTGGTGAAATAGTAATATCATCATTAGTTATTTTAGGATCGGTTAGCAAAGACATATAATTTGAGGTATGTTGAAAAGAAGAATGTTAGTAAAAAAAATTGAATAGAAAAATACACTGGTCTTTCCGTGGATTCTCAATCTCTCAACAAAATCAGATGTAGTTATAGATGAATCAGTTTTATTAACTAAGATAGGAGATTCATGAACTTGAACCTGGGTTTCTCATGGGGTTTCTTTCTCGGGTCTCGAGTAATCAGCTCTTAAACCCCTGAGATATGAGATAGACATATATCCAGTAAGAAGATTAATGTGATTATAAGAGTATATTGAACAATTATTGATTTCCTTATAATAGTACAGATACTTACTCATTTAGAGAACAATTCAAAGTATCCTCATCTATCACTTGAATTTATTTTCATGAGCTTGGAGAGAAATCAAAACACACTTCTTGGAAGAATAAACATGAAGAAAATGGCTGAGGATTATCTATCACCACTACCCAAGTCATAATTCTCACTCCTAGAGAATGTTCTTAAGACCTAGGAGGGTCATTTGATGCGTTAATAGGAGAACTTGTAGGCCCAAACATTGGTGATTCGAGAACTGGTCTAGATATTCCTTCTCTACATTCAAGCTCCAAAAATAAATTTTCATTAAGATTAATGATGATAAATGATAAATAAGAGTTGGAGGAAAAGAAGAAGAAAATCTATTCTCAATATTAACATAAATATCCCACTCCTCCTCAGAGTAGATAATTACCCCTTTGTTTACTTCTATGTCCATCATATGGGATACTTGATTAGATGGTTGTATTTGTTCATTAGTTGCATATATAATAGCCTTCAGCTCCGTAATATACTCAAGTACATCAGCTATGTTATTATTTTGATGGCAATCAGATGGTGACATTATGTAACCCACATTCTAGCTGGAGAGTCTCTTCTGGACTCCCTTATTCTTCAGACAGTTCAATAGATTGAACATGAACCTCTTTTTGATGGAAGCGACTGCATCACCTTGGCATATTAGGTATTGCTTCTATATCATTGGTCTTCCTAGTGTACCTCATACGAGGATGTTTTGAAGGATCTGAAACCTCTAAAACATCTACATAATCTTTGGTCTTGTACTTATTACAACGATTTCCATGTGAAACATTCATTGTTGTTTCCACATGATATATTCCTTTCGTCAATATATCATCCCACATTTTTATCAAATAAACTTTCATTACATTTTACAAAACCTAGGATCTTTAAGGTTTAGTGTCTTGGAAACCAGGAACATAAAACATGAAAACATAAAACATTCTTTTTCAACACTTGAAAGTCTTCTCCTCATGTTCATCCTAGGTTCATTACTACATCACATAACCTGGGGACACACATCAAAAGAAAGGGTGAGCAGAAGGCCCAGTAAGGGAAACAAGAGAAGCATTTTACATGTGAACTTGAGATACTTCAATAAGGTCATGAAAAGAACTTTAAGGCATGTGAAAGAAATCATGAGATATATCAGAATAAAAATAACATTTTTCATAACTTGAAGATGTGGCTACAAATTTTAATATAGAAAATCATGAACATATAACCAAGGTCCATCCCCAAGGTGTCATTTAAACATTACCAAGGTTATTCACCAAGATATCGTGAAAATTGTAATCTCTAGTGGTTACATCAATACCCAATGCATTGGAAAGCTATCAGGGTGAACCCTTAAATTTGCCTTTATTATCATGTGAGCCAAATATATCATCATAAAAAATTTCATAAATGACCCATATAGAATAAAATAAATGGGTTTCATTTCATAATCATAACGTTTTAAAAACTGCTTTAAAGACATGATCTTTACGTCACTTTAAACCCCCAAAAGGGGAGAGCGAGTTTCATGTATGTAAATCCCAGAATTTAAAATTGAACATTTTGGAATATATGTGAATACCCTTGTAGAAATAAGAGCTTTGAGTATTCAATTTATAACCTAAAATAATTTGGAGAAAAGATAGAGGCATTTTGAGACGAAAACTATGCAGCATAACATCTATGATACATGGTTTTAGAAAACATTGAAAAGAGAGGGGACATGGGTCACCCACTCAAAAATGATACATAAAATAGTAGGGTAATCGAATATAAAGTATTTAATAACATGGTAATGAAATTTTAATTAAATACCATATGAAAAGAAGAACTTGAAAGGAAGACAAAAAATAAGATTTCTCTTATGAGAATTCGGCAGCCTAACGGCGTCACTTAAAACATCCAAAAATGGATTGATGAGATCAAATATGGTATCTAATCATATTAACATAAATGATCAGTATGATAGATATATAGATCATACCCCAACATAATAAAAATGAACTTTAAAGGCTTGACATGAAAATAGATCTTGAAAACGAGAAGGGAGAAAGAATCCTTTAAAAATTCGGCAGCCTAATGGTGCCACTTAAAACTTCAAATTACTGAATTGAAGAGGTCAAATAGGGTCTCTCATCATATGGTAATAAAATATTAGTATGATAGATATAGAGATCATACCCCAACATAAAAAAAGGAAATTGAAACAATTGACATGAAAGAGAACATCAAAACGAGAAGGGTGATGAACCACTTAAAAATTCGACAGCCTAACGATGTCACTTAAAACATCAAAATACTGAATTGAAGAGGTCAAACATGGTCTCTCATCATATGGTCATAAAAGATCAGTATTATAGATATAGAGATCATACACCAACATAACAAAAAGGAACTTGAAAGAATCGACATGAAAGTAGAACTTCAAAACGAGAAGGGTGAAGAACCACTTAAAAATTCGGCAGCCTAACAATGCCACTTAAAACATCAAAATACTGAATTGAAGAGAACAAATGGGGTATCTCATAATATGGTCATAAAAATCAGTATGATAGATATAGAGATCATACCCCAACATAAAAAAATGAATTTGAAATAATTGACATGAAAGTAGAACTTCAAAACGAGAAGTGTGAAGAACCACTTAAAAATTCAGCAGCCTAACGGTGCCACTTAAAACATCAAAATACTGAATTGAAGAGATAAAATGGGGTATCTCATAATATGATAATGAAAGATCAGTATGATAAATTTAGATATCATACCCCAAAATAATAAAAAGGAACTTGAAATACTTTACATGAAAATACATCTTGAAAAATGAGAAGGGAGAAAGAATCGGTTACAAAAATTTCGGCAGCCTAACGGTGCCACTTAAAACATCATAAAACAAAACAATGAGAGTAAGATGGGATCTCTAATTATGTGAACATGAAAAGGGCAGTAATAGGAGTATAAAAGAACACCCATTAACATACGAACATGGAGCATAAAAGAATTTACACAAAAGAGATTTCTTAAAAAGAAAGAGAGAGATCAGATCCCTTACCATAAAACCTAACTCTTAAAAATCAAAGGTTGGGACCTTGAGGGCTTGAGGGCACCTTGGGAGGTAATGATACCAGAAATTCGTTGGGGGAGAGTGGGGAGTCGAAATGGATGAGAGGATGGCTTGGTATTTATAGGGACAGTGAGGGGACAAGGCATTAATGGCCAAGGGACACCTCAAAAGTGGTTTTCTCAAAACCTTGTGCTCTCCGAAGATATTTCCCATGATTTTAGGCCAAATGGGGCCCCCCATACAAAAATTCATCACCTTTGGTCGACCATCCCTTAAAATATCTCATGATTTCATCATGTCACAGTTATGATGTCATTAAACATACCGAAACCCTAAAACTGTATTTTTACTATTCACTGAAAATTCTACTTTCTCAGAAAGATCCCAAAATTTCACCTTAATAAAATATCAATGCTATGATTTCAAAAATGAACTCCATTTTATAGAAATAATTATCTAAATATTTTTAATTTATTTTTAAAATAAATACACTATTCACTGAAAATTCATTTTTTTCAGAAAAAAACCACAAAAATTACCATAACATAATATCGGTGCTCTGAGTTCAAAAATGAAATCCATCTTATAAAAATAATTTTTTAAATATTTTTAAGTGAATTTTTAATTAAAAAACACTATTCTCTCGAAAAAACTAATACTTGAATAATAATTTATGAAACCGTTATTTAACCATTTTATTGAATCACATTACTTAATCAAGGTGCCTATATTATATTAATACTTTCTTTAAGTGAGATTACTAATCCATTTGGACACATTACTGATCGTAATCATAAAATCACTATTCAGAATTTACTATTCATCAAAAATCACGTTGATCTTATTAGACTCTAAATTTCGTACTGAACATAATTGTAGAATACCATTTTTTGGAAATCATTACAAATTTTTAATTAATTATGGTTTACATAAACACTTTTAAAATATCCTTTTTCTAACATTCATAAAAAATATGCATACTATATTTATCCGGTCATCTGAAAATTCATAAACATCTTCATAAGAAAAATCCCAATTTTTATTTAAAACAAAGGATTACACAAGGCAGTTACGGTCTCCTTACATAGCCCATTATCACACCAGCATAAGACCTAAGTGTAAGGTGTGATAAGGTGAGAGAATCTGAGGGAGGCTCAGCCAACATCACATGAGTAGTAATTTATATTAGTTCGAACTTCTCACAAAGGCGATTCCGTTCTAGCTTCACACGATGAAGTTCGGCTTGGGTTTGGTCTAGAGCAAAGCCCTGTGGTGCTACCTCCTTCCCAAGATCTGTTAGATGGGCTTCAATCGGTCCAAGACTACTGGTTGAGGCCATCGAATCTTCTTTCTATAATAATTAACCAAGATTACTTGTATTTAGAGACAATAATCAGAACTTTTAGTTTTCAGCGGTCATATTGACCAATGGTCATATAACCGTCTAAACCCAACGGTCTCATTTTAATTATACTCATGTTATAAAATGAAACATTTTGGTTGAAATTAAATAAAATAACACATAAAATTTAGGAATCAAGATTTATTCAAAATTTTGGGTCGTTACAATCTTCCCCCCTTAAGAAATTGCGTCCTCACAAATTTTTTTAAAATTGGGTTTCAAAATTTCATTGAATGTCCCACAGCGGAAAAGGAGTCAGTAAAAATATTATTTTAAAAGAAAGAAAGGGAAGTACAAAGGTCACCTGAGTTAACCCACACTCAGATTCCATGTAGGAAAACATGGACATAGAGGAGAAAACAAAGGGTCAAGTTATGAGGGAGAGTGATAGAAAACATGATTAGGAGAACGTTAACCATAAGAAAATCCCAAACATATGATGTTTGTAAATGGTCTTTGATTACCTAGTAAGAAACTTAAACCAACAACGTTTTTGTTTTACGTTCCTTTTCATAATTTTGAGGAATTCATTTACTACATAGAACAAAAACGTAAGAAAATATACCTACCGTCAAGTAGAGTTTCATCCTTTAATAATTCTCTACCAAAACTAATCTTTTCTCCAAACGATGAGCATTCAAAACTACTTGGTCTCATCAAAACACAAGAATCATCTTCTAGAGAATCACATAATCCACAAAAGATTAACTATCTATTTCTTCTATCTTTAAAAATTATCCCAAAAAATAGAAAGGGCAGGGGAAAAAAACTCTTCAAAACGAAATAATCCCATAGGAATGGAAACTAATATTAAATCTTCATAGTTCCATGGTATTACCCAAAGTTCATCATAGACCATTCCATAAATAACGGTCCTTAAAATTCCCCAAAATAAACGAAACTATGATTGAAACCCAAATACAAGAAGGATTTGATAACATAGTCTTCCAAAATAAACTTCATTGTTAATCTCAAAAAAACATCAACCACTCCTAACATCTTATAAAAAAAGTATCTAACCTAAACATATTTTACCCAATATAGGTTAATCATTCCCATAACTAACCTAAATTACTATAAGTACACCTTAAATTCATCGATTCTTCAAAATATAAGTCAACCTTACTCCTCAATGAAAATACCGTAGTTATCTATTTACCTCGATCATATAGGGTCCCCAAAATAGAGAACGTCTTCCAAAATAATAATCATCTTTTAATCCCCTAATCATCTCTGACGTATTAATATGGGAATCATAGAATTTCCTATCACATTGGTTGTTGGGACATGTTCTTCCATTTCCTGCCATTAACTAAGAAAATAAACTATAATTAGGGGCTTAAATACTTAGCTAATAATCATGAAAAGGAACTTAAATCATATAATTTTAACTTGTAGATGAAAATTATACCCTAACTTGTGATCCCCTAGGTTCCCATCTAGGTTACCCATGATCATATATTATTATGGGAATCTTTATTTTATTTTATCTTTGTTCTTATAACAATGGTTAATACTTAGCTTATGAATTTACCAAAGTATATCCCCCGGGAGTGTCATAACCAAGAGTGCAGCAAGGCCCGTTGTCGTGTACCAGTTCCCATTTGAGTCTAGCTCAAAGTAGTTTTTTCGGGTTTTACCTCTATGTACATCTGTGCCAGAGCCACCTCTACCCGCTCGTATCCATGAAGGGATGTATTTTCTTGGAAACCCATTACTCAATACTCAACAAAATATCAGGAAGATTTCCTATATATAAACATTTCTATAGGCTTCTTCCTAAAGATTTCATATCCTAATTTCCAAAAATAACTAAACCATCCTTTGATACCAACTATAGAATCCCGCCTTTTTATCACATAAACTTTCATTACATTTTACAAAACCGAGGATCTGTAAGGTTTAGTGTCTTAGAAACCAGGAACATAAAACATGAAAATATAAAACATTCTTCTTAAACACTTGAAAGTATTCTCCTCATGTTCATCCTAGGTTCAATACTTCATCACATAACCTGGGGACATACATCAAAAGAAAGGGTGAGCATAAGGCCCAGTAAGGGAAACAAGAGAAACATTTTACATGTGAACATGAGATACTTCAATAAGGTCATGAAAAGAACTTTAAGGCATGAGAAAAAAATCATGCGATATATCATAATAAAAATAACATTATTCATAACTTGAAGATGTGGCTACAACATTTAATATATACAATCATGAACATATCACCATGGTCCATCCCCAAGGTGTCATTTGAAAATTACCAAGGTTATTCACCAAGATATCGTGAAAATTGTACTCTCTAGTGGTTACATAATTACCCAATGCATTGGAGCGCTATCAGGGCGCACAATTAAATTTTCCTTTATTATCATGTTAGCCACATATATCATCCTCAAAAATTTCATAAATGACCCATATAGCATAAAATAAATAGGTTTCATTTCATAATCATAATGTTTTAAAAATTGCTTTAAAGACATGATCGTTACGTCACTTTAAACCCACGGAAGGGGAGAGTAGGTTTCATGTATGTAAATCCCAGAATTTAAAATTGAACATTTTGGTATATATGTGAATACCCCTATAGAAATAAGAGATTTTAGTATTCACATTATAACATAAAATAATTTTGAGAAAAGAGAGAGGCATTTTGAGACGAAAACTATGCAGCATAACGTCTATGATACATGGTTTTAGAAAACAATGAAAAGAGAGGGGACATGGGTCACCCACTCAAAAATGATACATAAAACAGTAGGGGAATAGAATATAAAGTATTTAAGAACATGGTAATGAAATTTTAATGATATACCATATGAAACGAAGAACTTGAAAGGAAGACAAAAAATAAGATTTCTCTTATGAGAATTCGGCAGCCTAACAGCGTCACTTAAAACTTCCAAAAATGGATTGATGAGATAAAATAGGGTCTCTCATCATATGAACATAAATTATCAGTATGATAGATATATAGATCATACCCCAACATAAGAAAAAGGTAATTGAAAGACTTGACATGAAAATAGATCTTGAAAATGAGAAGGGTGAAAGAATCCCTTAAAAATTCGGCAGCATAACGACGCCACTTAAAACTTCAAAATACTGAATTGAAGAGGTAAAATATGGTATCTCATCATATGGTCATAAAATATCAGTATGATAGATATAGAGATCATACCCAAACATAATAGAAAGGAACTTGAAATACTTTACATGAAAATAGATCTTGAAAATGAGAAGGGATAAATAATCCGTTACAAAAATTTCGGCAGCATAACGACGCGACATAAAAATTCATAAAACAAAATAATGAGAGTAAGAGGGGATCACTCATTATGTGAAAATTAAAAGGGAAGTAAGAGGAGTATAAAAGAACACCCTTTATCATAAGAACAAGGATCATGAAAGAAATTACATAGAAGAGATTTCTTGAAATGAAAGAGAGAGATCAGATCCCTTACCTTAAAACGTAACTCTTAAAACTCAATGGTTGGGACGATGAGGGCTTGGATGAACATTAGGAGGACTCCTTGGGAGGTAATGAGACCCAAACATCGATGGGGGAGAGTGGTGAGTCAAAATGGATGGGAGGATGGCTTGGTATTTATAGGGAAAATGAGGGGCAAGGCATTAATGGCCAAGGGACACCTCAAAAGTGGTTTTCTCAAAACCATGTGCTCTCCCAAGATATTTCCCATGAATTTAGGCCACATGGGGCCACCCATACAATAATTCATCACCTTTGGTCGACCATCCCTTAAAATATCTCATGATATCATCATGACACAGTTATGATGTCATTAAACATACCGAAACCCTAAAACTGTATTTTTTACTATTCACTGTAAATTCAACTTTCTCAGAAAGATCCCAAAATTTCACCTTATCCAAATAACGATGCTCTGATTTCAAAAATGAACTACATTTTATAAAAATAATTTTCTAAATAATTTTAATTTATTTTTAAAATAAATACACTATTCACCAAAAATTCATTTTTTTCATAAAAAACCCCAAAAATTATGATAACATAATACCAGTGCTCTGAGTTCAAAAATGAAATCCATTTTATAAAAATAATTTTTTAATTACTTTGAAGTTAATTTTTAATTAAAAAACAATATTCACTCAAAAAAACTAATACTTGAATAAAAATTTATGAAACCGTTATTTAACCATTTTATTGAATCACATTACTTAATCAAGGTGCCTAGATTATATTAATACATTATTTAAGTGAGATTAATATTCCATTTGGACACATTACTAATCCTAATCATAAAATAACTATTCATAATTTACTATTCAACAAAAAATCACGTTGATCATATTAGACTCTAAATTTCGTACTGAACATAATTGTAGAAGACCATTTTTTGAAAATCATTACACATTTTTAATTATTTATGGTTTACATAAACATTTTTAAAATATCCTTTTTCTAACATTCATCAAAAATATGCATACTATATTTATCTGGTCATCTGAAAATTCATAAACATCTTCATAAGAATAAATCCCAATTATTATTTAAAACAAAGGATTACACAAGGCAGTTACGGTCTCCTTACATAGACCCTTATCACACCAGCATAGGACCTAAGTGTAAGGTGTGCTAAGGTGATAGAATCTGAGGGAGGCTCGGCCAACATCACACGAGTAGTAATTTCTATTAGTTTGAACTTCTCACAAAGGCAATTCTATTCTAGCTTCACATGATGATGTTCAGCTTGGGTTTGGTCCAGAGCAAAGCCCAGTGGTGCTATTTCATTCCCAAGTTTTGTTAGATGGGCTTTAATTGGTACAAGACTAATGGGTGAGGCCATAGAATCTTCTTTCTATAATAATTAACCAAGATTACTTATATTTAGAGACAATAATCAAAACATTTAGTTTCCAGCAGTCATATTGAAAAATGGTCATATAACCGTCTAAACCAAACGGTCTCATTTTAATTATAATCATGTTATCAAATTAAATTTTTTTGTTGAAATAAAATAAAATAACACATAAAAGTTAGGAAACAAGATTTATTCAAAATTTTGGGTCATTACAGTCAAAACCCCTTGAGGATATGAAGAATCCCATTTATCTACATATCTATATTCTAATCCAATTAATGCATCTAAGGGAGGCAATATAATTGGAAATTTGGAAGCCTCTAAATTCATTTCAATCCATAATTTCCTCGTTAAAATTGGGTGTTTCTCATGTCTAACATATGTGGATGGAAGAGTGTGTAATTTTTGAAGACATGTGAATTGATGAGAAAAAATATAAGGGACATAAGCCTCAAAGATAATTTCATCATCAATTATGGTTGAAAGTACAACATCCTAGAATTCCATCATGTAAGTCCTCAGTTCATTATTATTTTATGTACCACCATCAATAAATGTTCTAGTTGGTGGGTTAACAAAAGGAAAGATGTTGAATTCTCCTGAGACATTTAATTATTTTATCCCTACATTAGGTCTCAAAATTTGAGGCTGAATACTAGAAACCTTTTGTAAAAATGGTGTGAATCGACCATAGGTATCTCTATGTGAACTCAACAATGAATATGAAAAAAACATTGTCCTGCAATCCATCCCCACAACACTGGAAATGGCCCTGCAATTATATATGGATTCTTACGATTGTAAAAATGTAGTATGAGGTGGTAAATTCTTTACAATTCAGAGGTTTCTAAACTAATATATTTCCATAATACCAATTTAGCTGTAGTGACAAATGTCCCTAGACTTACACCACATTCAAACACACGGATTGGAAGCAAGTAAATGCTTATCCACATGACTAGGAATGTGGTTAGGTGTGTCTTTGAATAAATATCAGACCTAAATTTGTAGCCCTAGTGCTTATAGTCAACATTCTCCAACATAGGAAAATATGTGCCTGCACTACCACAATTATATGTGGAAGGAAAAACAGTAGGACATCCATAACTAGTACATTCCTCTATTGTTGTATCTAGAAAATATTCCACCCACACCTTGTAATGAATATATTTCTTGTCTTTGGGTAAGTTATTTTCTATTTTGAATAGTTTACGAGACAATAGTGGTGTTCTAGTAGCATCACCTCAAGTTGTATCTATTGGAGTAAACTCATCATACATTTCTCTAAGAATGGGAACCCTAGTGATTTGGTAGATATCCCACAAACTAATTCCAACTTATCATTGCGTCAAGTGGAAGGAATAGACTCCATCATCTCATTAATTCAATAATGAAATAATTTCTTATAAACATAAGTTTTTTTCTTCTAGACAGTTTCATAAATATAAACATCTGCTAACTCTTTCTAGAATTCTACATAAGTCTGATGCACCCAAAATGCCCACATCTATTCAGGTTTCACACCTCCTCTTGAATAAATATCCCAGTCATCATTCCAACCATTAGACTGATTTTTTTCTGAGATTCTTGGAAATTTTAATCACAGAAATGTGGCTTTTTCTCTACAACATGGTCCTTTATATCAGGAGTACAACCACTGTGATGCATAATTCAACTAATTAGGATTGTTCATTCATGTACGGTCACCCCCTTGTATTAATATTCATCCAGAAACACTTGGAGAATTGAATGAACCAATTATTTGGGAAGTAATTCATTACAGATGGAACATGATAATCTTGTAAAAGCATGTGATCATAAAGGTGTAAGTATAGACTTTGTGGATAGTCCGGTTGATGTGGAATTAAGCATTTCCATAGTCCAGAAAGAGTGATTTCAACAACATCATAATAGTCTGGTCTGAAGATCTTCATCATTTTATTTTGATGATCCTTATCTTCTTTAGTAGAGGTTATCAAATGATCCATTTTCCAACAAAGGATTACCTAATTTCCTTTATTAGGTTGGAATATTAACTTAAAATTCGACTTAAAAGAAAAAGAGGTGGAAAAAATTGGCAAAGGACATGTTCACGTAGATCATTCTATGAGGTCAATCGCGTAGGTCCTTCGACGAGTTCCCTCGTGTAGGTACTTCGACAAGGGTCTTAGTGAAACTCCTTCGACGAAGTCTTTCCACATAGCTCCATCGATTAATTAGTTCCACCATGAGAAAATTTCAAGGGAACTACGTGAGATAATAACATGTTGAGGCTTGGAGAAGGAGCTACGTAATGAGATATTGGAAAATTTGAAGGCACGGGTGAAGAAACACTATACGGATCGAACCTATTTATAGCCCGCCAAGAACCTACACGACATGCCTGCACAACATCACTATTCCCCATACCTGCACGAAAAAGCTATGTGACAAGCCTGGACAGTCCAACAATGTACTCATAGTCTTTTCCTCATAAGATTACCTCATTACTTGACACTCATCCTAATCAGATCCAATCCTGAGTGGGGGGACTTATCTTGACACTACATAATAATAAAAAATGATCATGATGATCACTGTGGATATTTCAAAATCCTATGGAGGAGTTCAAATAAATTCAAAGTAAATATAAATCCACCAATGCTACTCGGTAGATCTACTTGGCCAAGCTACATGGAAGGCCTATACGACTGAGCTATACTGTAGCAAAATTTTGATTTCTCTTTGTGGAGGACCTGTGCAGAGTACCTACGTTGAGGACCTGTGTAGAAAAAACTCTCTTCTATTGAGTCAATAATGTTTTCATTATGAATTTTCCATTCCATCATACATGGGGGAGATTATTAAGTCAATAAGGTTTCCTTACGACTTTACCATTCCTTCTTGTTTTGAAAATAAAAAGCACCTTATATCAAGGAAAATATTTTTTTACCATGTGTTTTACTTCTATAGGGAAAAACTTCCTTCCCCACAGATATTAATCCTATCATGTTTTCATTGTTCATATCATAATTTTTTCTAACTGTAAAATTCGGTTTGTAACTAAAAACCTCAGAATCCTATAATCACCTAGATATGAAGAATATTGTTTTTGGTTCTAAATTCTTCTAATTCTTGTTTCAAACTATTCTTAGTTCTGACTCCAAATTCTGAATATGAATTCAGGTTACAAACTTTTCTGAATTCTAAATCCAAACTCTGAGAATTATGGTTATGAACTCTTCTGAGTTCTGAATCTGAATTCTCAGAATTATGGATACGAACTCTTCTGGTTTCTGACTCTGAATTCTGAATATGAATCTTGATTATAAACCCTTATGAATACTGGCTCTGAATTCTTGTTACAAATTCCTCTGAGTTTTGACAACGAATTCATGTTACGAATTCTTATGAGTTCTGACACCAAATTCTAATGAATTCAATGCCTGAATTTTGTATGTTCAGGTTCGGAATTATTGTGAATCCAAATTCCGAATTCTTGTGAATCCACATTCTGAAATTCCTTTAAATTCATTCTCTGGAAATCTATAGAGTTCCAGTACCGAATTCTTTAGAAAACAGAATCCGAATATCGTTGTATTGTAGACACCAAATTTATTTTTGGTTAGACTCCAAACATTTATTATCTTACATTCTTAATATTGAATTTTGGTTATTTTACCTTATTTTTACTTACACTTGTTTTGTTATAAAACAATGTCGTTCTTTCAGTTACTAACTTACCATTGTTTGAGTGACATGTGTATAGGTCCCTCCAAAATTAAAGGAAAAATATTACCATTGGAGGAGGGAGCCGACCGTTGGAGTTTTTCCTTTAAACATGATCTAATTTGAAAGATCTTACAACTTTTGGGAGGACAACTATTGACAATTGTGCTTACATGTTGTTGAAGTGATTTAGAGAGAGAGAGAGTCTCTTATAAACTCTTAGAATTCCTGCATTATGTTTGAATGGCTTGTTCAAACTTTTCTTTATGCAGACTTGCTTTGTGTAGAGGTGTGATTTCCTTAAAATTCGAGACTTTGGGTTGGAGGTCAGAGGTGCCGATTTCCGTACAAATCGAGGGATTGTGGGGATATCAAGACAGATACCGATATTCAGATTGAGGGCTTACCTGGGTATAGGAAAGATAGAAATTTTTGAATGTATAAATCAAGGGACCTTTTTCCAAGGTTTATGGATACCCTTATCTTTGGGTTAAAAGTGTTATTACTTGTTACATGTAGTGTTTTAGTTTTGTTATCCACTTTAATGTTGATTTCTATGGAAAATATAACTTTCTTATACTTATTAAACTTTCACTCTGATTGTATAGGATTCTATAGGCTTTATGGTAGAATCTTAGTTTTTGTAAACTTTTTTTAAGTTTAATTTTTGGAATCACTTTTCCAAAATCAAGAATGTTATTAGAATCTATAGGCTTTGTGAGTTACCTTGTTTAACCTTTTTAAACATAATCAACTTTAATAGTTCCAAATTATTTTTTAAAAGTATACAATTCACCCCCTCTTGTATATTGAGTATCTGCATCATAGTTTTATACTAAAATCAGTTTCATATCTTTCCTATCTATCGACCCAATAATTGGTATCAGAGGAGGACTCTGAAATACTTATATTCAGATATAAGTTTTCTTTTCTCAAGAAGATAAATCATTTTCTTCATTTTTCTAGAATCAGTTTTTCATTTTCACTTTTTCGGATTCATAAGTTTGGATTCATTTTTTCTTAGAGATACTTTAGTTATATATTTTTTCTTACTTAGGATATATATTTCTTTTTTAAAAACTATTATTACTAACATGTTTGGTATCCATGATTTTCCTTAAGTTTGCAGGTTTAAATTATGGTTCTAATGAAAATCTAAATCCGATTAAACCTCCAAAATTTCATAGAAATGACTAGGTGTACTGGAGAGATAGGATGAAGACCTTCGTTATGATAACTAGAGTTGATAACTACATAATTCAGACATGAGACTATAAAATTCCAGATACAGAGTTGAGAACTTTTACTAATCAGGAGAAATCAAAATATCAACAAAATTTCAGTGTCATAAATAATTTGTTGTGTTCTATGACTATGAACATATATATCCAAATATATTCATGTGAAGCTGAAAACAGTGTATGGATCATACTTTATGTTACACATTTTTGTAAATCTAATTTCATAGTGACAAGTAGAGCTATGTTGAGAGTTTAATGCCATGGATTTAGCTTTCATTATTGAGAACCTATAAGAAAATTCAGCAATGGTTTATGAATATCGTGAATAACTTATAGTCTAAGGGAGAAAATGGTTTGGATAATGAGGCTCTTGTAGATTTAATCATAGATATTATGCCAAATGAGTGGGAGTCCAAGAGGACAACAATTTATGAGAAAAATAATGTTACCCTGATTTTCGTCGATGAATTGTTTGGAACTCTTCTTCAGCATGAGACTAGAATGAACAGAGATGCTGATAATGTCAAAAAGAAAATTGGGAATGGAGGAGTTTCTTTTACAACTAATTATATACATATGAAATCCAAGACTCCAGAAATAGTTACTAGATCTAAGTTAAAGAAAGTTACTCTTCAGTCATATTCAAGTGACACATAAAATTTTGATAGTGAATTAGATATTATTTCTCGGAGAATGAACAAGATAGTGGCTCAAAAAAACTATCAGAATAAATTCTAGAAAAGAGACTACAAAGAGAAGAAAAATGGAGAAGTTACTTGATATGACTGTTTAAGAACAGGTCATATCATACCTTATTTCTCTCTTTGGAAAAATATGGAAAAGAAGGAAAAAATTCAGAAAGGAACAAGAAGAAGTTATATTGCTCAAAGCACAAGAAAATTCTTAAAGAAAATGATACATGGAGTGCTAGATTTGGATACTCTATGGAAAGTGAGTCTTCAGAATATGAATCATCAGAACAGAAAAATATCAGATTCATGGCTACTACATCCTTCCCTAATACATGTCTTATGGCCATAGTACGCTCTTCCAAGGGATTAAAAAATTTATCTCTTGATAATAATTATTATTCTGAATATATTACTTCTAATGAAGATACTTCATCTTTAGATAATGAATTAATACCATTATATGAAGAAGTATATATATTTTCCGTTTTGTTAGAAGAAAAAAATAGTAAAATTTCAAAGAAATTTGACGAGGAAAGTACTAGAGAAGAAATTCTTACAAACGAGATTTCAGACCTCTCTAAAGATCATAAAGATAAGAAAGAACTTTTAGAAAAACATTCTAAAGACATTAAGTAAGTAAAATCTGAAAAGTAAAAACATTCGAAATATCTTAAGAATGATTTTTCAAAATTATTTATTTTTGAGGAAAAATATAACTATAAGGAAACAATTTCTGAGGATAGGAATTTAGTTATCAAATTAAAATCTAAAATATATTCCCTTAAGGAAAATCATGTAAACTTTACTTCTTGTATGGAAAATTTTGAAAAGATGTATTCTCAAATCATACCTCATGGAAATAATACTGGAGTAGGTTATACTAACTGAAAACCTATATTCAAAAAAAATTATTCTATTCCTTCTAGAGCCCCTTTTTTGTACTAAATGTAAAAATACTGGAAATTGGAAGAAACATTTCTCTTTGAATATTGATAAATCTATTGGGTTTTATAAAGATTATTACTCTAAAAAAATGTGGATAACAAAAATTTTATTGTCTAACAATTCGTGATACAAGGAATTTTGGATTCCAAAAGTCTAACATTTTTATTTTTAGGAAAATAATAAAGGTACCAACAAGAATACTTGTTACATGGATAGTGGATGCTCCTGGCATATGTTTAGTTACAAAAACATCTTTGAAAATATTATCAATATGGAAGGAGGAAATGTAACTTTTGGAGAAAATTCTAAGAGAGAAATTATTGGTATAGGTAATATCTTTCTTCTTAGAAAAACATTGATTTCAAATGTTTTATTTATTAAGGGTTTTAAGCACAACCACATTAGGATATGAAAATTATGTCATGAAGGATACCTTGTGAATTTTATGAATGATAAGTGCTTATTACACAATTACAAGGAAGTGGTTATTCTTTCTTCTAATAAGTAAGATAATGTTTACACACAAAACATATAAAACCATAGGATCCAATACATTCCATGCATTAGTGAAGTAGAATATCATTCTTGGTTATGGAATAGAAGTGTAAGTTACTGTAACCTTAGGAACATATGTAAACTCTATAAGAAATAACTAGTTAATGATCTAATAGATCATAGATTTGATTCTTCAAGAGTTTGTGATCCTTGTCAATATGGAAAGTAAAATAAATCTACTTTCAAATAAATCGATGAAGTATCAACTAAAAATTCATTACAGTTAGTGGATATGAATCTTTTTGGTCCTACACAAACCAAATTCATTGGAGGAAACTATTATGTATTTGTTTTAGTTTATGATTACACTAGATTTATGTGGGTCTATTTTCTAGCAAAGAAATATGAAGTGTTTTCATATTTCAAAAGTTTTAGAGCCCAAGTAAAAAATGAGAAAAAACTTCCTTTTATAACTATTCATAGTAATCATAGAAGAGAATTTACAAATTCTGATTTTGAATCTTTTTGTTATAGAAAAGGTATTACTCATAACATCTCGGCACCTAGAAAACCTCAACAGAATGGTGTTGTTGAAATAAGAAATAGAATTCTTCAAGAGAAAACAAGAACGATGTTGAGTGTGTATTCTATAGCCAATCATTTTTGGGCTAAAGCTGTAAGTACTGCTTGTCATAATATAAATCAAGTTTTAGTTAGTCTGTTTCATAATAAAACTCCTTATGAGTTATGGAATGGTAGAAATCCTAGACATTCATACTTTAAGGTTTTTGGTTTCAAAGTATTCATCCTGAATACTATTAATGATCTAAATAAATTCTCACCAAAATATGATGATGTAATTTTCATAGGCTACTCCCCAACGTTCAAGGCTTATAGAGTTTTCAATAAAAACACGTGTACTACTGAAGAGACAACACATGTCAAATTTTATGAAACTGATCCTTTTGTTTTTAAACAACCCCAACCTACTTCTTCAGTTGTGTTTTCTTAAACTTATTATCATCCTTTGTTATAAGATCCTTCTGATAAGGAAAATTTCCAAGAAGTTAATTATGAAACATTTACCCAAGAAAATTTCCTACCCTATGTTTATGAACAGGTTTTACAAATCCCAAATCAATTGTTTCTAAAGAATAATCCTAGTGATAATATCATTGGTGATGTTAATCAACCTGTAAAGTCTACATGTTCATTATGAAATAAAGTATATCATATAGAATTTCTATCCCAATTAGAACAGAAAAGCACTAATGAGGCTTTAGGTGATGTTGATTTGAAAAATGCTTTGCAAGATGAGATAAATGAATTTGAAAGGAATAATGACTGGGAATTTGTTAAAAGACGCAAGGAAACTTCAGTAAATCAATTAAATTGGGTTTCAGAAATAAGTGTGATGAAAATATAATCATAGTATGAAATAATGATAGATTAATTTCTAAATTCTGTAATCATCAAGAGGTAATATACTATGATGAAATATATGATCCAATATCTAGTATTGAATCTATTCATATTTTACATTCCTTTGTAGCATTTTTAAATTTCATTATTTTTTAAATGGATGTGAAATGTGATTTCCTTAATGGTTATGTTCAAGATAAAGTTTTTGTTGACCAACCACCTGGTTTTGAAGATACAAAACATCCTGATCATGTTTTTAGACTTACCAAAGCTTTGTATAGACTTAAGAAAGCCCCTCAAGTATGGTATGATAAACATACAAGATTTTTGCTTCAAATTAGTTATGTTAAAAGAATTGAAGATCCAACCCTTTTTATAACGAAAAATAAAAAAATGTTTTTATTGTTCAAATTTATGTTGATGAAATTATATTTGGATCAACTCAGCAATCCTTAAATGATTCCTTTGCAAATCTAATGAAATATGAGATTGAAATGAGTATGATGGGTGAGTTAACATTTTTCCTTGGTTTTAAAAACACTCAAAAACTAGAAGGAATCTATATATTCCAATACAAGTATATTAAATATCTTATTAAAAAGTATTAATATCACAAAACTAAGAGTGTTAGTACTCATATTGGTACCTAAAAAACTCTTGATCTTGATGATGTTGGGAAACCAGTAAATCATACATCTTTTAGAGGTATGATTGGAAGTTTACTTTACATTACATCTAGTCATCTAGACATAATGTTTTCAGTATTATTATATACAGGATATCAATCCAATACTAAGGAATCTTAATTAACGGTAGTAAAAAGAATATTTCTCTACTTAAAGAGAACCATGTATCAAGGATTATTTTATTCTTCTATAAATGATTTTGTTTTGAAAAGTGTTTCATATGCTGACATTGGTGGATGTAGAATGGATAGAAAGAGTACATTATAAAAATGAAATTTCATATGAGATTCATTAGTTTCATGGTCTTTCAAGAAGAAACGCTTAGTAAAACTTTACACTTATGAAGCTGAATATGTATAAGCTGTAAGATATCGTGCTCAAGTGTTGTGGATGCAACACAAAATCATAAACTATGGTATGTGTTTTTCAAAAACACAAATTTTTTGTGATAATAATAGTTCTATTTCCCTTATTAAAAACATTTTACATCACTCTCATGCAAAACACTTTGATATTAGGTGTCACTTTCTTAGGGATCACACACTCAAATAAGATATGATTCTTCAATTTATCGTAATGCAAGATCTACTTGCTGATATTTTCACAAAATATTTACCCTCTGATTGATTTGAATACATTAAAAAGAGGATAGGAATGATAACCATAAGGTAATCTTCCTTGTTAACTTTCTGTTAAAACAATCTATTTGCCGTAATAAACTCCTTTTCATAGGGGGAGTATATTTGATTGAGTTTTAAAAAAAATTCATAATGATGTTTTCAAAAATTTCCGTAATGAAGTTTTAAAAAAAATTTGTAATGAAGATTTTCATGTTTTTCGTAATGATGTTTTTTATGTTTTTTTAATGATGTTTTTCATGTTCTTAGTAATGAAGTATTTGATGTTTTTCGTAAGGAAGTTTTTCATGTTTTTAATAATGATATATTTCATGTTTTTTGTATTGAATTTTTCCTTGTTTTTCATAATGAAGTTTTTCCTGTTTTTCATAATGATGTTTTTCATGTTTTTCGTACGGAATTTTTTCATATTTTTCTTAATGAATATTTTCGTAATAGATATTTTTTTAATCGAGGTTTTTGTAGTTCAATTTCTTATAATGTTCTTCAAGATGAATATTACCTATTACGAATAATATTCCAAGAAATATGAAAGGTATAATTTCTTTATTATGTTTTCGTAATCATATTTTACTTGCTGGTATTATATTTTGTGTTTTAAATTTTCCGGATTCTAGTTTCCTTAAATCTAAATGTTTTCCTTTAATGACCTCAAAATATCGGATCCTACCAAATTTTCCTTGCAAAAATTATTTCAATCGTTAGATCTATTTAGATGGTTTTTAGCCAATAGATCAAGTTTGGAAGTTCATCCATCGCATTAACTCCAATATAAAGGACCCCCAAAGGGTGATCCCACATTGGTTTTAAATACTATATGTGCTGAAGCTCTGCCAACCTTTCAAAAGCTCGTTCCGAATCCCTCAATATTTTCTCAAATCCGAATGTCTAGTGAAGTTTTTTCTAAAGAAATTTCATCTATCAAGTCCGTTTTGGAGTGGAAGATTTACAGGGAAAGGTTATTGCATCCCAATTTCATCAACAAGTTTAATTCTATAATATTGAAGAATATCAAACTCAATGGAAGGGAAAGCATTTGTATTTCCAAGCCAGGATGTCAAGAATTGGTGTATCCGGATTTACTTGTTGAGTTCTATGAATCAGTTAACTTCTTTAAGAAAGAAGAACGAGGGAAGTTTTCCTTTAAAAGATATGTTAATACCTATGTATTACCATATACAAAGGCTTCTAGCTTTGTTGGAGTTCCATATGAAGGGGATTCAGAGTTTTTTTCTCACAAGATGGCGGATGTTCAAGGATTTTTTGTAAAGGAAAAATCTATGGAATGTCTTGGACATTAAGATATCAATAATGAAAACATTTCTCATTTGACCACAAATAATCGGATCCTAGAGATTTGGGTTCAGGGTTTTATCATTCTGAGAAAAGGTGATAAGGACACCTTGAAGAAGAGTGACATATTCGTCTTAGATTTTCTGGTGAATCTGAGGACAATAAATTTGATGAATCATATTCTCATTATGATAGTTAATATTATGAATGTGAACTTGAAATCATATATAATTATGTACCTGACAATTATTTCCAAGATTATTGTTCGGTGTTTGTACTCCTTAAAAATACTTTCACTTTAAAGTAGAGGAATTTCAATATAATTATAACCAATGATGATACTCTCAAGAGGATGAAAGTTGGTCTCTATTAGGAGACAGAAGAATTCTATGACTTAATAAGGAATAGACTGAAGCTATTCCGAAGGAACAAGAATTTCTTGAACCATCCAAAAAATTAAGGGAGAAGAGGAAGTTGAAGAAGTTGTAGAAGAACAAAAAATCACAAAAGCTAAAGAAACACAATCCGCTCCTCCAATTCCCATGAAGAAGAAATCTTATCGGGGTGAGGTTGTTTCCAAGTAGAGGGAAGACAAAAAGAACCACAAAGAAGTAGATCCCTTGTTTGGCTTGGATCCTGAAGAGGAAAAAGATTTAGAAGAGAAGTTAGTTGATGAGCTTGATAATAATTCCAAGGAATAGAAGCAAAATAAAAGTATCTCAGAAGCTGAGGTTGTTCAATCCCTTTTGAGGGATACTAAAATAGAATCCGAACTAATTCTAGTACCGAAATCTTTCTTGGTTGATTCTTTACCTGAGACTCTAGGGAATTAGTACACGACTCTAGAAAAACCCCAAGATAATGTTGTTGAAGAGAAGAAAGATGTGGAAGAAGTATAATAAGAAGAAATAAGTGCTGACATATAAGGCCTCATTCATAAAGTCCATGACTTTCATGACAAGGAAACCGCATCTGAGAAACTATGAATCAGAACATCTGAAGCAGATACTTCAAAGATCAAAACTCATAGGAAGGATGAGGGAGGTGAAGATGAGAAGGTTGAAGAAGATGTAAATAAAATTTCTTAGGAAGAGAGTTATAATCAACATTTTATACGCCCTGAAGATGCTGAGGCTAGAGATGAAAAAGTGAATATAGAGGAAGATAATATTGTTTAGCTGTCTGACAGTGAACATAAATTTCAAAATGAAGAAGAAATTTTGGGAACTGATATGGGAAAACATGGGGATGGGGATACACATACAAAAGAAAACTTAAGGAATAAAGAAGCTGGTGCATCTTCAAATAGAAAGCTTTTTGATCTAGAGAAAGATCCATCACCAAGAAAAGTCTCGAATTTAGAATCACCTCCTCTAAGACATGATTTTGTAGTCCAATCCTTGAAAAAGCTTGTTGGGACAATTCCGCTTTTTCCAAGCATAGATTCAATATTCCATATGCTTGAACATTCATTATCCTAAAAATCAGATTCAGTGTCCATGGTGACGGACAAGTGTGTCATGATGGAGACACACTTCAAGTTATTCCTTGTCAATTATGAAGCTCACAAAAGATCTTGTAAAGAAATGCTGAGTTTTTCAAAGAATATAGTTAAATATTTGAGAGAACATGATGAGTTTCAAGATGATGTTAAATAAGATTTTGATACATAAGATAGAAAAATAATGGATCTCACACATATCTTTGAAGAAAATATAATTCTTGAGAAGAATACTCAGATTTAGGACGTTAGAGATTTGAAAGGGAAGTTGTACTCTATTGGTTAAATCTGGAAAAGAGAAAGGGATCTTTAGATCGAGATTGAGGAGAAGCTACTGAATCAAGTTGTCTTGTTGAAAGCTCAGGCAGAGGTTCTGAAGGCTCTGGATGATAGGATCAAAGCCTGAGAGAAGAATGCAGAGGAGGACCACTAGGAGCTAAAGAAGCTAAAAACCATTGTGAAGAAATTGATACCCATGTAGAAGGAATTAGAAAAGATCCAATCCAATATTTTATTGTATTTTTTCCTTGTTCAAATTATTCCAATATTAATGAAATTTTGGTTGTTCATTTTTGTTTGTATGCTTTTTACTACTATTTCAGGTACTATAATTCCTTTTCCACTCCCTCAAGTTCATTTTTAGAATCACAAAGGGGGAGAAATGAAAAAATAATACATAGAAAAGAAGAATTAACCCCATATAAGGGGTAGTTTATCTATGGGGGAGTTTTAATTATGAAGATTTCAGTACTCCAGATAATGGGAAATCTCATTCTGGAAATCTAGAATATGATCATTAGTGTTCTAAAGCCTATGAAGTAGTTATTCGTATTCATCAATATCTATTTGTAATAGGAGATATGTTTTATTCTCAAACTCTAGAATTTTTTTTTTCTAAGTACTTTTATTCTTTTTCATAAGGATGTTTGTGATCCCCCAAAATGTGGAGATTTTTTATTCAGTAAGGTTTTACTTATGTCTTTCCAATTCCTTCATACTTGGAGGATATTTTTAAGTAAATAAGGATTTAATATGAATTTACCATTCCTTCATTTTTCTGAAAATCACAAACACCTTATCTCAAGGAAAATCCCTTTTTACCGTGTGTTTTACATCAATAAGGATAAGAATCCTTCCCCAAGGAAATTAATCCTAACATATTTTCATTGTTCATATCATAATTATTCCTATGTGTAAAACTAAGTTTGTAACAAAAAACACGGAATTATATAATAACATTGATATTAAGCGTTCTGTTTTCGGATCTCAATTCTCAAAATTCTAGTAACAAACTCTTCAGAGTTCTGAATCCGAATTCTGAATAAGAATTCTGGTTACAAACTTTTCTATGTTCTGAATCCAAACTCTTTGAATTTTGGTTACGAACTCTTCGGATTTCTGATTCTGAATTCTAAGAATTCTAGATACGAACTCTTCTGGGTTCTGACTCCAAATTCAGAATACAAATTCTGATTATGAACTCTTTTAAATATTGATGCTGAATTCTAGTTATGAATTCCTTTGAGTTCTCAAACTGAATTCAGGTTATGAATTCTTATGAGTTCTGACTCTAAATTCTAATGAATTTAGACTCTGATCTTTGTAAGTTCAGGTTCCGAATTCTTATGAATCTAGATTCCAAATTTCCTTGAAATTACGACTCCTAAAATTTATAGAGTTTAGGTTCGTAATTCCATAGAAATACAAAATTCAAATATCTTTGTATTGTAGACTCCGAATTCATTTTTGGTTGAGCTCTGAAAAGTTATTTTCATGCATTCCGAATATTGGATTTTGGTTATGTGGCCATATTTTTTCTTACACTTGTTTTGTTATAAAACAATGTTTTTATTTCAGTTACTAACTAACCATTTTTTGAGTGACACATGGACATGTCTCTCTGAAATTCAAGGAAAAATGCGACCATTGGAGGAGGGAGCCGACTATTGGAGTTGTTCCTATAAATAGGTGCTCATTTGAAAGAGCTTACAGATTTTCCAGAACATCTTTTGAAAATTGTGCTTACATGTTTTTTAAGTGATTTAAAGAGAGGGGGAAAGTCTCTTATAAAATCTCATGCTTCAAGCAGAATGATTGAACATCTTGATCAAACTTTTCTTCGTGTAGATTTTCATTGTGTAGAGGTGAAATTTACTTCAAATCGGAGACATCAGGTTGTGAAGTTAGGGGTGCCAATTTCCTTAGAAACCGGGGGCTTACAGGGATAACAAGACAGGTAACAATCTTCGTTTTGAGGGATTACCAAGATTAGGGTAATATAGTCTTTCTTGAAAGTATAAATCCAGTGACCTTTATCCAGGGTTCATGGATATTGTTCTCTTTGGGTTAAAAGAGTTACTACTTGTTACTGTAGAGTTTTAGTTTTGTTTTCCACTATAATTTTGATTGTTAAATAAATTATAACTTTCTTATACTTCTTTAAACTTGTACTCTGATTATATATGATTCTATATGATTTATGGGGGAGTCTTAATTGTTGTACACTTTTTTTAAGTTTCATTTACAGAATCACTTTTCCAGAATCAAGCAAGTTATTATAATCTAGAAGTTTTGTGAATTACCTTGGTTAACATTGTTAAAAAATCATGTTTAAAATTTTTAAACGAATTTTTTAAAGTACACAGTCCCCCCCACCCCTCTTGTATATTGAGTATCTGCATCATAAATTAATACAACAATCAGTATCATATCTATCATATCAATCGATCAAACACCTTAAACCCGTCCCATATGTGTCTATAAATAGATCTCTTGGGATCCCTATTTCAGAACTAAAAAGGTTGAAAGATTCTTTGAAGCTCCCATTGTGTATCTCTTTCACCTAAATTCTTCAAATCGTCTCTCGTATCTCTCTAAAAAACACAATAGAAGTGATAATTTAATAGGATAATCATGTTTTTAATTTCCTTCATAATTTTTACATAGGCTCGGTTCCCCAATGTGAAATAAATTATTCAGATTTAATACATACCTATGTGGTAGACCTACACGACACACCAGCATGAGGAACCTGTGTGGAACACCTACGTGGCACTCCTGCGCGAGGCACCTACGTGGCACATCTGTGTGGGGTACCTATCTAAAAAATCTTGGCATAAAGCCTTCATACCAACTCAATTACCCTGTTTAAATCCACTCGTGGTGGGGTTTCTCCTTCCTTGGTACCCTTACTAGAAAATAACTATGTTTATTCCTATATAAAAACCTCTTGACTTACTAAACATTCAAGAAAGACACAACAGTGTGTCTCCCTTTTAGGTTTGTATTTACACTATTAGATGTTTCCCACATTTGTTTCACAATGGGGTTATGGTTCATGGAGTGTCTTTGGGTTTCTATATCCAAATTTACATGGACCTTTCTCCCAGGAACAGTGTTGGGATGTTTTCGGATTGGAGGAGGGTTTGGGTCCTATCATCTCCCTTTTCAAAGAGATGACTTGAGAACCTCATGTCTCTTGTAGGGAAGGTACGATTCACACATTCTTTTCCATGAAAGCATTGGATAATTCTCCCTCCCCTGCTATGATAAATTTTAGGGAATCCATCTTGGTATAAGACCCTAACCTTAATCCCTTATTCCTTTCATTGGACCCTTTTCCATTGTAATGTGAACAAAGGGAAGGCTCTTCTCCACACCCTCTTCCATGGTCGCCTCATCCTCACCACTCTCACCTCTATCACTATATGAATCCCTTCAGGGTACAAGCACACTAGATATCATCTTCAAGAAAACAACCCTAATTCCCTTAATCTGGGAATCCTCTTTACAAATAATCCCTCAAATTATCAAGACGTCCTTTTTAAGAAGTAACCCCTAACAAATTTTTTTCAAAGGACCGTACACTCTTATGAGACTTATCAAACTATGTGGGCTTTGATTCCCATCTGTATGGGATACGTAGGAAGCCTCCTTGAGGATCAATCCCAACACATCAAATCAACCCTATTCTCCTTAGGTCCATATTCCCAACAAGGTCTAATATTACTTGGAAACCCATATCCTTTATATGTTCCTTGGGATGATTCATTATAAGTCCCACAATATTTTTTGACAAAACACCATCTGTATAGTGGTCCTTATCACGTGAACATAAAAGGTATAATGTGTCCCATTATGCTTCACCAAACTACGAGGGTTATGATTCCTTAATAAATGATAAAAAGGTAGACCATTTTATGGGAACCATCCCAAGATCCAATCAATCATTTTTCTCACTAGATGACAATAAATTCCATAGTGGCCCGCTAAGTGGCATAAAAAACAATATCATCATGATGATTATTAAATGAGTCATGAAATAGTATATTAGATAATACCATTGATCGAGAAACTCAAATCCATATGGATATCTCCAATTAATGAAGATCCTTTAATACCTAATTTTGATTCTATATTTTACACATGTTAATAAGTGATTGAAAATTCCAAGGAATACTTATGCTATTGTTGTATAATTAATAAGGCTTCTTGATAATACCTTAAATTTAAAAAGTGATTCCTGGAGTAGATAATAATTCCCCCAAAAATGGTGTGATGAGTCTGACCTCCCATCCTCTCGACCAATGCATACTCCTATGTATCATAATGTTCAAACATAACGAACACAGCCTTTTGAAAGAATGTCCCCTTTGGATAAAGAACTATTGGATGTTTCCGGTTCAATGAATAAATCCGACGGACCCAAATGGCCTGAATGACATTTTTTATGGATAATCCCCATTTTAAGGGTTAATGGGGAACCCGAACATGACTCGTAGGCCCAAGGCAGAAGGCCCGAAATGACCTGCAATACATGTCCTGATGGCCCTGAACCATACTATGCCCATTACATGACCTGTAGGCCCAACCAACTAGAATAACCCCTCCCTAGCATCTGCATCATTGAGTACCTAGATCCCCACCATGCATTGTAGATCGACTAGCATTTCCTTGCTATAAGATGTTTGGTGCCTGGTCCATATAGCGGTGGTCATACCCTCTCATTCTTTCAATCCGGTTAGCTCTGCTCTAGGTGACTTCTACTCTTGTTGTTTTGATCCTCTTCTGGGGCATGCTTTGTGTGAACTGGTATACTCCATGGTCTATATTGCCCAAAGGCCCTATGACCCGAAGGCCTTTGATGACCCGAAGGCCTATGAGACCCGTAGGCCCAAACCGGTGGCTCGAAGGCCCAAATCGGGTGAATTGTTCCTGCTGTTATAGTGATGAAAAGTAACCGCTACAGTATTTCTATAGTCCATTCTTCAGTACTGCTATTGTACCTTGGAAATTTTCCTCCACCAAGTTTTGAACCTGGGTCTTTTGGATTCCAAGCATAAGACCTTACAACTCATGTACGAGCTCATTGGCATGGATAAATCCAATGGAAACCACCAAGAAGTAGTGATTTATAAAACTAGAACACACATTTCAAGGAACTATGAATCACCTTTAGATATCAATAAGAATATCCTAATTAATAAAACATGCACTAGGGTGACATCTCTATATCCCAATGCACGTAAGGTTCCCAGTTTTCAATGTTTTAAAAAAACCATTTGAAAAACTTTTTCACTATTTATAAATAGATTTCATAAGTGAATATTTAAATATTCTATAATTAAATTCCCATTTTAGAAACATATTAATAATTTATAATCCATTTTCAAAAAGAAAATTCTACACCCATAGTTCAAAATGTATTTGTAATCAAAACCAACTTCAAGGACACAAGGTGTGCACAAAACAATTTTCAATGAAAATCCCATTAAAATGGAATTTTTTAAGTAATAACACTTTGTTAAAAAATCCATCATTTTTACATAAACTAACCAAATGATATTCATAAAAACATTAGTTAATCCATAAATTAAAAAATTTATTTAGAGACACCTACCACATGCACAAATAGATAAGTACCATAAATTATATCCCAATATTTAGGTCAAATGATGGAAACAAGGGGCTTCAAAGACCATTAATGATCTCTCTTGGGAACCTAATGTTATTGAGAGGAGGATAGAAGAAATGATGAATAAAATGATTTTAGGGTATTTATACCGATTCTGAAAAATAAATGGCCACATCACAGTCTTACACACCACACTACATAATTAGAATACATGGATTTGATTATGGTGAAGCACAGCGAACAACATGATAGCCTGGATAGCGATATCATGCGTGAGAACCACTAACCCTTGCATACTACATATCGTATATTACCAGTTATGGCATATGATAATTCCAAATACAATATTCTATAGAGCCTATACTCTCATCATGTAGGCTATATATTAACCTAGATCCATGTTGCATAGGTGCCAAATTTTACAGAACACACCAAATTTCCACCCGGAGCCACTATAATGAAGCTACCTTCTCCACACTATAATAGTAAAACACTATTTAATATCTGATCTCTATGACACTACATGGTCATATATGGAATATAAATCTAAAATAATTATCTATGACTCAATTACAGAGTCATCTTATCCACACCACATAAATTTCACACCACAACGCATTCCCTATAATCTATGGTATAGTGAAAAAAATCTCTAGGGACTTATAAGTCTCCCTACCATGAAATATTTTTTCCCATTGAAAGTGATAATGATACAGTATGTGAAGAAAGATATGTTTGAAACTGCCTTATCAACAATTCCCTCTCCCACATATATTGGTTTTCCATTATGAACTCCCATAGTACACATAATAAATCAAACTTATTACAATGTAGTAGTTTATCAAATGATATATTAGTTGAACCAATTTCTCTACCACCATGGTGTCAAGATCACGATCAGTATATTCCCATTAGATAACATATAAATGATTTGGTTGATACCTCCTCACCTTGTAAACATGAAACAATTTGTGAATTTATTTAATGTGAGATGAAAAGTCTGATCGATATTCCTCTGTTCCAATATTTTTGATGATCTCAAAGGGGGAAAACCATGATGCCAACATACCGAACATACCAAACTAATAGTGACCCATGGGAGGTGAAACTATGATAAAAACCCAATAACCAATATGACACTCTATTGTTTGATAATGATGATTTTTATAGAATTTATAAAGACTTTTTCCATGACTAAACTCTTCTGGATCAACTGAACCTTTTTCATCTCTTGAACAATACTCAATCAAACAAAGAACCGATCTAACAACTATTCTAAAAAAAGGTACATCTACATGGTTTTCCACATAATTCCTTTAACTGTGCCATCTTAATAGAATTTTTATAACTATTGTTATAGGAAAACATGACTATGTGAATAATTTTTTAGTAAGAACCACTTAAATAAAAAATAAATGATTTGAGTATATCTTAATGATCCTAAATAACCCAATATATCTTCACATCCGTCTACATAAGTTAATATATGATTAACATCTACAGGGAACTCTTTAAAACATGTGAAACCTTCCAAAACCTAGATATGAACCAAAGGACCCTATTTGAAAAAACTATATCTATAACACCAAGAATTCAAATAAACTCTAGAATATATAAGCTCACATGTTGCCACATTGTCATCATCACCATTATAGGGGAGATGAGATGATAATATAAGTTGATAAATGATTATAGTAACCAAATCCTTCCTACTAGATGTTCATGGTAGATCAATAATGAAGACTATAGAGATATCATCCAACTTTAATACTGGAATGGAAAAATGATTAAACAAATCAATCATTCTTCAGTGTTCTTCCATAATTCCATGGGAAGCATGGTACTATCAAACAAAACATCAAATCAAATGTCTCCTCATCAAACACCAATACCCAAATCTCAGACCATGATACATGTTGATAACACTTGGTTCATGAACCAATACTACTGGTTTCCTCTATCCCTAAGTTATTTCCATTGGGAAATCAGAATTTCCACCCAACATATGAAACATAAAATCACCAAAAAGAGACTGATACCACTCACTCGAGCTCTCCCATGTTTTAATGATATTACTAAAATAACGGAATTTAGTATTTGGATGTATCTCAGTCCAAAATCACTCATAAAATGATGATTCAACATTTACAAAAGCTAAAAAAGACCTATACCCCAGCATTTTCAACTACCAATATCATCTCAAGTATTAATCTCCACAGAGGCCTCACCTCCACCACATTATTTAAATATTTATTTTTCAATTTATAGATTAATAAATTATTGCCTACAATCCCATTACATGTATTATAAACATTTTCAAAGTCAATCCTCTAGAGATACCAAACCCAATGTCCTTATCTCAAGTTCCAATCCGTATAAATGAAAATATTATATGGGATCTAATGATAATAATATATTATAAACCACTCCCCAATGAGATATTAATTAGATGTTTTGAATGACTTTATAATACCATAAAAATCGAGATCATGGGTAATAGAGTTATTATCATGAGTACACGACTAGAAAGAATCATAGGATATTACCTCCTTTCCCTTCATCCAGACACCTCAATACTTTACAAAAATCATTATAGAAAACATCATAACATAAACTTGGTTTATGAATAATCATATCAAGTGAAAAATTAAACCATATATTCAATACCTCAAAAGATCTCTAAATTTTTTTATTTCACTCACATTATACACCTTATGGGTCAAAACAATGGTTGAATACAGAATCGTAGAAAAATATTCAACCCCCTATAATAATCGACGAAGCCCAATAAGATTTGAATCTTAAACACATATTTATTATTCTACTAAGAAATTAATACTTATATATTTATAGGGTTTAATAATACACCTCAATTAGAAAATACAATCCTCTAATATTTTACACTTTCTATCTAAAACATTCATTTAGACATCTTACCATATTGAACATGTTTCATTAATGTTCTCAGGTTGATATATAAATACATTTGTGTTCCTCCTTTAACTAGGAATACCTAAAAATTTAATACATTTACACAAACAAAAAATAGTCTAATAACCAACGAAATATATAGTCCACTTCCCCCATAAATACTATATGTGTGATATTGATATCAAATGGAATATATGAAAACTCAATATACTCTTATATGCTCTTAAATGATGGCTTCTGTATATCCATATATTAAACTCTGAACCGGTGTTATCCTAACCAGTGGTAAATCATAGAAACCTGAAAAGACCCTATGATTTGGTCAAAGAGGTCATAAATCATTAGTATGGGATACTTATTCATAATAGTCTCATGCATAAACATTTTATAATCAAGGAAAATTATGTATCTCCCATCATCCTTCTTGGTGAAGAGAATAATTGAATCCCATGGTGACATGCTAGGATGAATAAATTCATTATCCTTAATCAATGAAAGCTAACTCAGCAGGTTCCATGTAATAATATGTAATAGATAGGGGAATTATTCAATGAATAAATTCAATAGAATACATGACCTCTTTCGATGATGGTAAACCATAATATAGTCTAGATGGACCTTATAGTATATAATCGCCATTGTAAGAAGTGGAATAATAAAATGATGATAAAAGACACCATAGAACAACTACATCAACTGGAATGAAATCACTCCATCATATAGAACAACATCACCCCCTATCCCATACATATAGTCCCACTCACCTTGAAAGACACGAGAGACACAATTAGGAAACGGAAAATAAAAGAAATTATAGTAATAATAGATATGGTCCATGAACCTGATAATCCAATCCAATAAAATAATTTTTTAGAAGATATCATGATCATATACCAAAAAATACTACACTTCCATGAAGTAGACTAACATCACCCAACAGATGAGATCTTTAATACCATGCCTAGATCCCAAAGGCATGTAATGATCTAATAAGAACTACACAATCTTCGAACCCAAGACAAACACATAAAAATTTAATTATTAAACAATGTGTATCTCCTATATGACACAATTCTAGAATCATAGATTAACAAGTAAACATTGTACCTCTAACAGTAGTCGGCTCTGCCTCAAATTCTGCTTTCCCATATTACCCTACATAAATGCATCTTTTCTAAGGCCCTCGCTAAGAATTATTAGCCACATGAACATCCCCATTCACATGAGGATAACACCCACCACCCTTAGAAACATAAAAAAGAACACGTGATACCTTTGTGAGAGTTTATCAATACTTATTACAATGTGAATTTCTTCTATAAAATGGGTTTAGATGGCCAGATTTTTCATTACATTGAAAATTTTGAGGAACGTCAAATCAACTAGTCATGCTGTGATCGAGAATTCCACATTAATAGAAAAAATAACTATTTTCATGATCAAACCCTTTAATATAGTATTAAATAAAACTAGGAACCCTTTATTTTATCTTTCTATCTATAAAATACACCTGAGATAATAACATCACCAACAACAGCTCCACACAAATCTATTTTCTCAGCTATGCTCCCCTTTTCTATATAACCTTTAACGGCTAACTCCATAAATATTTATGGAATATGGAAATTATCATCTAAAAAATATCATCCTCCATACCAGTAACATCTTTAGTTTTTAAAAGGAAACATTGTTTAATATAATTTAGAAAACACACCACATCAAGCAAAAATGAACAAATAAATATTATTATTTTATATAGAATTTATCGGTAAGTCATTATATTGGTAGGTATAAATATAATTAAATATATTATTTTTTAATATGTTTTTATATTTTTTGGCCATTATTTCATTATTTTCTAAATTCATAAGATAAGAAAACCAATTTTTTGCACAAATAATGCATTTTCATGAAAGACCGTTTTTCACCTTTTAATAGAAGACAAGTTTTAAAACTAAATTTACACACTTTTAAAAATTTTATTTGAAAAAATAAAATTATTTTTTGAAATAAAAATATAAAAAATTACTTTTGATTAATTTTTTTGATTTTTATGATATGTTTCATTTTGGAGGAATAGTGAAAAATACAACATTTTTATTGAAGACTATCATTCCATTAAAAAAATGTATCATGATAAATTATATTTTAAATTGTTTAAAAAAGTAATGTTATATAAATTATAAATATATTAATCCAATTTATGAAATTTGTATCAAATTCATATTGAAACTGGATATAATTGTTTTATTAATATTTAAGCATTTTCACTTTAGAAACCCCACTCGCTCACCCCCTCTACATGATTAATATTAAACTAATTTTAGAAACTTCCATATTTGGAATTTTTAAAAATGGATTCCATATTTGTAATCCTAGGCTTCAAATTTATTAAATTGTTCCCTCTTATTTTATATACAATATTAATTGTGGACATAGTAATTTTTATTACCACAGCTCAGGGTTAGTCTTGTAATTTAGGGTAGAAATTATTATTAATATTATTATGTTACCAAATAATATTTCATAATTTTATAATATGAGAATATTTTGACCAAAATAATATATGGGTCTAATTTATAACCTTTTGGAACAACATTGATTACTTTAATACTATTAAAATATTTTATATTAAGAAATGTCAAACTTATTACACTAATGTTTTTAATAAGTATAATTTTTTTAAAATTCGGTCACCTAGAATATATATTTTACAATAAATAGTATTTTGAAATATAAAAAATTTATCTTCAATTTGGTAATTTATTTTAAATTTTTACGTAATATAAAATCGACTTAATTACTCACACAATGATGATGCAGTAATTGTTTCATTTATGGAAATATTAAATAAATGATAATATAAAGAAAAAAATAAATATAATGTTAGATAATTAATTTAATCCAAAATAATTTTATATTAATTATACATTTTAGTGATGTGTTATAGTATTTGGTTTAAATTTTTCAATTTTTTTTGTAAATTTCAAAGTATTGAATATTGTCAAAATAAACATTTATGATATTCTAAAATAAATAATACATTATTAAAAGATATAAAATTAATAAAAATATTAAATTAGTATGAATCATTTTTATAGTGTTTAAATTTTCATCAATGATTCATTCATTGATCATTTTAAATTTTATCGTTTCTATATTAACCCTCAAACAGTTAAAATCCATGTTGTTGTCGTAAGAGTTTAAGGGGTTAAATAAGGGTTTAAAAACCATAAGGGTATAAATGTATTCAAAACATATATTAATTTTAGTTTATGAGGGTATTTAGACAGAAAATAATATTATATTCAAAACTTATGATTTTTTCTCATTTTAAATTGAAAATTTATTTATATTAATTTTAAGAGTTTATTAAATTCCAGAGTGCCCCTCCCCTCTCTGATAAAGGGAAACATATTATGTAATTTTCTTCACACATAAAAAACTATTGTTCAACCATTATTAACCCATATACCTTCCTATAATAATTCCACAAATTCTAGATCTTTAATTTTTGTCATAACACTATCCATAGTGGTTTTAAGGTCTTATACAACGAAGGTTTTCTATAGAAGAGTTATCATTATTTATTAAGTGTTTATGTTTTTTTCTTATTCCACATTCATAATGCCTTATTATGCCATGATAAAAGAATAAATCTCGTATGAAACATGTTATAATATGTTATTATTTAAGTGGAATGACCTATATCCATCTCCACTTGCATTATATGGGGAAATAATTAATTTTTCGTGTGTCTGAAAGACTACCATCTCATGAACTGATGTAATTATTTTTCCATAAACATATCTCAATAATATTAATAATTATAGATATAATTTTTCTATATAATAGTCATGAAATATTCAAAATTATTAATGGATAATATATCATTTAAGAATTTACCTTTTTATGCACATCAAAATGATAATGTCATTCGTGCGTAAGTGTTGACTACCACCTCCATAATGTTATGTGATTCATTTTTCATCACCACATAAAATTGATGATATATATAAAAATATTAAAATAGTAAATATAATATATCTGATATTATGATATTTTGTAAAATATAGAATTACATAGAACTTATTTCATTAATGATTGTGGAAAATATAAATGATTATGATTAGTATGTATGACCTACCATCTACAAGATTATAATGTCTTTAATTATTCATATCCAGGTATAATAATTTGATTTAAATTTATTTTTTATATAAAATATGATAAAAATTTAATGAATATTATTCTTGAGAAGACGGAATCATGAACACTTTAACTATTGACATCAAAAGTCAATTTGGACTCATGTGTCAAATATCGTCAAAACATTGGATATGAACTTAAATAATTAAATAATTGTTAAAACATGGTAGTATGTGATATAAATTGAATAATAAACTAGAAAATATATTTATATGGAAATGAGTTTTTAAAAAATTAAATTATAAAATTTCCCTCAAACATTTTCAGAAATGAATATTTATATGGTTTTATATAAATTACCTTCTTTAAGAAATACCCATTTAAATTTTCTCCATAAAATATTTTTAGAATGATTAAGAGATGTTTCTTCACATATACAGAATGAACATAATTTCCCACTTTCATCATGATTTAATGATTTAAGTTTTCCTTCATAATGTTTCATAGTTCCTTTAGAAGAAACTGGTTCCATTATTATGTGCTCATCATTTATATTTTAATATTTTTTTTCTATGAAATCAGTATTTTGATATCAGAAAGTGATTTATATAGCATTCCCTATTTTGAACCGAATAAAAAAGAGAGGGAAATTAATTTTTTTTTTTCCGTTTACTGGGCAGACCAGTTTTAATAATCGGGCATCAAGAGATTTTTTTCCCGAGAGTTGACACTACGTCATTGATAGAATAAAAATATTTAATTCATACGCATGTTTTTTTCTTTCAATAAATTGATATAACTCTTAATCGGTGCTTCATATAAAAAATCTGAGACCACCAATAGTTCTCGAACGCCGGGTTTACCCTAAAAAAGGTATAACCTTGATTCGCATCAGGTGTTTTCCACCCTCGCACTTGATAATTCCATATTTATTGTTAATTTATTATTTATTATGACTTTTAAATATTAATTAATTATTTTCTCACAAATGATGCATCGAATGAGAAATATAAGACCACCAATAGTTCTGGAATGTGTGGTTTACCCTAGGTAGTGTATAACCTTTTCGAGCATTGAACTTTTGGTCATATCGTACTTGAAGTTAATTTAATTGTGTTAAAATATTTTTGATGGCTGTTAAAATAATAATAATAATTTTATTATTAATATTATTACTTGCACTGAAGAAAAAAAATGTAAAAACACTCTCATAATTAACAAATTGTATTGCGGTGTAAATAATAACTAGACAATGTAATAGATTTCAAATTTATAACTGTTCAAATTTAATATAAATCTGTATTAGATATTTATTTAATAACCATTATCCTTTTTATTAATGATTGTTTTTGTTAAATTATTAATGGTTTCATTGATTAGTTTTATAAAACAATAATAATTTTAATTATAGTTATTATTATTATATTGGGACAAAAACATTGATTTATAAATATATGAGCTATATCTATATATAACAGAAATAAATATATACATATTCATATATACATGTGAAGGGGTATATATATAAATATAAAGATGTGTATGTATATATATAAAATAAAAATATATGTGGGGGTATTTGTTTATTGTTGGATTAGATAAAATATTATTAATTATCCACATAAATTATTTTAACGCCTCGGCGTAAACTAATTCCCAAACCTTTTAGGTTTATGTTGTCCTTTTTTAAAAGAGACTGGGTCACATGCCTGCACATCCCGCTACAGGTCCCAGACAATATTATTTAAATTAATTAAATAACTGGTGAGTTTTATAAAAAAATTCATGTCTCACCATAGCGTACTGTTTGGGTAAAAAGTTATTAAAAAGGATTAAAGGAAATTAATCTAATTTAAAGAGGGATAAAATAAATCAAATTAAAATGTTTGGGGGAAAATTAAAAATAATTAAAATGATGTAAAACCATTTTAATTAATTGTTTAATTTCATCTATCATTTTTTATTAATTATTTATTTTATTTATTTTTCCTTTTCATTTTATTTCTTTTTTTTTCTCTCCTCTCTTACTCTACTCCCTCCCACGTTTCGCCTCCCCCTCTCCCAAGGTGGAACACCACTTTTTTCCCACCTCAGAAGGCCTTTGCGCCTCCGTTCGTTGTTCATTTTCATCTTCATCATGTGTTCTATAAACCTCTTGGTACGACTTATCCCATGCAACAAGAATCGTGTGATCTCATTCTCTATCCATTGCTCAGTTTGATGTGGAAAGAATTTAAATTATTTTGGTGTTTTTCTAAAATCATCCATTCTGTGTCGTTTTAGGTCAAATAAAAACCTCCTACGGATCATAAAATCATATGTGACCATTAGTGAGGACTTCTACTTTTTCTCCCTCTATTTTTTTACGATTTATAAAAACTCACCAGTGTGTCATTAGTCGGTGCCTACCGGCTTTGTGAAAATTCACCAAATTTATTTAATTCAATTATTTCTCCATGTTTTTGAAGCCCCATTGATCATGAATTAAATTTTTTTAAATTGTTCCAATGTGGTCGGGCACCTCTTTGGCTATGAAGACATGATCTGTATAAATTCTATTAGCTCATATATTTAATTCATTTAACTGCATGTGTTTCACAACGTATTTTTTTTATTTGATCTAAATAATTATGTTAGAATAACTTTGAACTTTGAAATTATTGGATCTTTGATTGTTGTTTTTATGAATTATTTATTTATTTAAATGTGCTTTCCCAATAATTTAAATTAATTAACTCCATGTGTTGTACAACCTATTTCCATGAATTTTAATTTAAATAATTATTATAGATTAATTTTGAAAATTGGGATTTTTGGATCTTTTGTAGTTGGTTATGCTAATATATTTTTATATTTGAAAAATCATATAACTACTTGTGTTGATGTAGTACAAGCATTATTATGATTTATATGCTGAAATATATAATTTTCACTATATGATGTTTAATTTAAATATTAATTTTGATTAATTGTAAATATTAAAATTGTTGGATATCTCGTAGTTGTTTGTGATAATTTATTTATTTATTTAAAAATTTGTTTTATCTACTTATGTTGATGAAGTAACTTTCCTCGTTATTATTTCTATGTTGAAATAGTAAATTTTCACTATGTGATGAACTTGTGTGCCTATTTAGTTTGAGGCTGCAATTACATATGTTGATTTCATATCTGCTAATGTGAAAACATTAATTAAATTTAGGGTAGGGAAAGAAGGTGGGTCATGTATTAATGGTCACACTTAGACCATATGTTCCTAATGGTTACCACTGCTCGCTGAAGGGTGGTGTCATTGTATTTTCCAGACCAAGACTTCCTTGGGATTTATAATACTTATTAGTGACACCAGTTCCAAAAGGGCCCATCGAGATAGATCTTTTGGAGATTTGAATTGGTAAGCTTCAGATGATACTTGACCCATTTTTGCGAGATCAGGACAGACTAAGGGTAAATATATGCCTCGAGCGATACCCGGTCTTTCGAAAGATTTCATTTGACAGGCATGGTGGTATTGGATAATTTAATGATGTTATGTAGCGATTCGTTTGGGACAGGCTTTGACTACAACACTCTACATGATCCTTAATAATTATTCACTGAGTGTTTATATTAATTTCATTGTTAGTCCCTTGGGATTTGAGTTATTTTTCGGTGCGTTGAAGCACACCTAGTTGACACATGACATAAACCCCAAGTAAAAGCATAAGCATGGGGTTATTCTTATTCCTTGTTTTACCAAACTATATGAGGCTTTAAATATATGCATATGTGTATTCGACTTACAGGTACTCCTTTAAAACTTCCTTCTTAGGCCGAAGCAGGTGATTCGGTACAAGTGTCGTTGGGAACCAAGGAAGAGTTATTTATTTCATTTCTCTTAAGAAATTATCTACAATTGTTATATAATGGGACACTACATTTTATTATTGCACGAAATGGAAAGGTTTATACATCACTGGTGCTGACCCAATAGGATATTATCTCACAACCTTCTCGGGCGTCATTGACACCTGTGTAAATTATATGTTTGCAGATACTGACAATGTGACGCATGTAGCTTTCGATGATTGATGTATTGTTCCTTGTGGCTTTGGATAGATACCGGGTTAGAGGACCAAGCCTTTATCATGATGTAGTTTTTTCTATGGGTGTTTTCTTTTTTACTTGATTGAATGCTTGGGCTTCTATTTTTCATACATTCAGTGTAGACATATATCATGGCATAACATTTTTATGTGAGCTTCTGCACTTTAGTATTACACATTCTGAATTTTCATTTTTCTTTTACTGCAATTTATTCATTTTTATGCTTACACGATTTATTATTTATCTAATTTTTTCTTCCTCTGTGAGAATGCCTATTACCTATGAAGGTATAGTCTCCCCCACGGACAAAATAAGGCCCTCGCTACGAATCTATAGCCTCTTCCATTTGGAGAGACATGGTTGAGGTCATGTAATGCACCGGTCCGGCCACCATCTTAGAGGTGACTCGGTTCGAGACATTCCAAAGTTGTATTAGAGGTGGTATTTTTTTCCTTTGTCATACTATTTTTTGTTGTTAGATAGGATACTAAGAATGTGTCAGCACTTGGTTAATAGTCATCCTTGGGACTGATCATCCCGTGTACGGGAAATGACCATTTGGCCAGGGTTGAGATTGTTGTCCATGTTTTTTGTTGTTACAATTAATATGATTTCACCTTGAGTGATTGGTGTAATTTCCACTGCTTATGAATTTATGGAATTTATGATATTTTACCCTCGGCATGTTAAGGTAAGGATGAAGCATTTCATGCATCATATTAGGAACATCGTAATTTACATGACATGCATAGTTCAATTCCATGTATTTGAATTTTAGGCTGCTTCTTGATACAAATTTTTTTACATGAATATATTTCTTGTCTTGTGATTATTTAGCATGAATGTTTAATACAACGTTTTGGTGATATGTTTAGCCTACTAGATTATTGTCATGCTACCAGTTTAATAACATGTTTTCCTTTTATCATGATTCTATGGCTATTAACATGTATCTATGATTAAATTGTTATGCATATGTGATTACAACTTGTCTCTCTTAGATAGATTCTTGTAGTGAACTGCTAGCTTGTTGTTATGTAGTTGGATACTTTGTTAAAAAAAATTGGTTTCCTTTGAATGGGAGCCAAATTCCAAAAACAATAATGTGTATAGTCATTTATTAGATAGATAAAAACCTATATAACTAGGCTGATAAGGGTTCGAGCGTGTTATAATTTCAAATTAATTGGTCAATTACCTAAAGGAACAACTAGAACCAAGTTGGCTAGTTGGTGCATGTTCTTTAAGATATAACCTCGTATGAGTGTTAGACTAATAATAAATAAAGAACTGTTTTTTAGGTTTCAATCTAATGAACTCACGTCAGATTAGATGGACCCTTGTAGATGGCCTTATTTTCTTAAAAGGAATTTATGTGATAGATTGACTCATTAAGGATGGGATGTCAATTATTGTTAAATGTTTTAAAATGGAGTTTTATAATGCATTCTTATTTTTTCTATTGAGGCATTGGTTAGGATCAAGTACCATGTGTTTTCTTTTTGAAAATTGAACTTAATGTTTTTTTAAATCATATGATGAATAAAGAATAAATGTGATTAAATATAAATTTCTTGGATATAGAACCTGTATAAATGTCCTCTATTTAAGACCCTAGTATAAGGTTAGTTTGATAATATCTTTGATTTTCTTTGGAATAAAACCTTTCACGTGTCATTGTCCATATTCAGACCACCTTTTTTAAAATGATACCCTTGTTTGGATGGGTGGTCATGTTTTCATTGACTTTTGTTTTGGGATTGAGCATCGAGTAATGATCATTTCCATCAAGTTATCATTCCTTATGAATGGTCACTTTCTCCTTAGGTTTTTTGACCCTCTCTTCTGCATAGTGATGGATAATTTAGTATGTCGTCCAGTGAGTTAGAATTCATCTTGCTTCTGTATCACCTCGGTGTAGTATGTGTTCATGTATGCGGTGTCATTGAGTTCTTAATGTCGTAAAAAACTGTATAAATTTAGTGTAATCGTCAATTCATGCATTGTTAAATAGGTTTCGGGTCATCTCAGTAGTATAGTGACTTTCGTGTTAAATGAATAATGTTCATCCCAATGCTTGGGATGACTTCTAGAAACTCCGGTATTTTGACACAGTAGTTAGTTTTATTGGGCTTTTATGCCAGTTGTTTAAATGTTTCCCTTCTGTTAATCTCTAAATCCTCTCAGTGTACTCTTCCTTAAGTGACAAGAATGTCTGTTATCTTGCCTTCTTCCTTGATACACTATGAGAGCATCGGTCTTACACTATGCTAAATCTATAAAAAAAATTTGGGATTGTTTAGGGCGTTTTTCTCATTTTTTCACACTGGCGAGTCATTCTTGTTGAAGATTTGGTTAGTCTTGAGTGACCCATATATTTCTATGTAGGAATTATATGGACGAAGTCTTGTACAACATATGTTTCTACTAATATGACCTTTAGGACGATGCCACTCTAGGCTCGGTCAATGTTTTGATATGGGAATCTTTACCTTGTACCAACGGCTCACTCTTAAACATGATGTATGTACAAAATTGTGTAAGTTTCTTTCACTCTTATTGGGCTAGTCTGAGTTTAACCGGACTTTTTGTTGGGCTCAGTGATGCCTAAATTTTGAAACATCACTGAAGGTTAGGTATGAACATTGGTAGGAGTTTTCGTGGTAAATGGGAGATACATTTTATGAAGTCATCATAGTATAGGTCATAAAACTTTTCCATCTAATTCATTAATCTTCATAAATGGTTGGATGGAGTGTCTTGACTAGTTATCTCTATTTCTCAATCATGCTATTAGTGAAGGAACTCTTTCTAACACATCATCAGGTTAGACAAGTGAAGGTTGGGTCAACCATGGCTTTTCATATGAATTGGGCTCGACATAGGTTTTAAGGGTGATAGAGAATCGACCATTTTATCCATTTTGGAAATCAATAGAGAATCATCATTAGAACACTTAAGGGATTGTACTGTAGGAAATTTTGATGGTGGAAGGTGTCATTACTCAGAATTTGATTCTTTATAACATTAAAACCTAAGGTGGGAATTAACTTTGACCAAAAGTTAATGAGACGATGACATGGTCATGTCTCTAGCTGAATGTTTCTAGAAATGTAATATCTTAGTGTTTTAGTTGGAGAATGATATTTGGATCAGATCTTAATAGCTTATGTGCCGCTTTCTAAACCAATGATTGATCGTGTGTTGAGTGTTTGGAGATGCAACATGGCATTTTGTATGAGACTACATGACCCTATAGACCGAGTGAGGGTTACGTTGTTCCCAAAGGCTTCTTGGAGACAAGAAGTTTGAAGGTGGGAACGGTTTAATCTTCCGTGTTTTGAACCGAATGAAAAATCAAGGGAAAAAAAATATTTCCATTAACAAGGTAGGCATGTTTTAAAAATCGAGCGTCAGAACCTTTTTTCGACAGTAAAATCTACGACTTTGATAGATTAAAAATATTAAGTTCATATGTGTGTTTGTTTCTTTTCAATAAAATGATATAACACTGAAACAGTGCATTGTATGAGAAATCTGAGACCACTCTTAGGTCTAGAATGCCGGGGTTATCCTAGGATGGGTATAACCTTGATTCGCATCAGGTGATTGGCACACTCGCACATGAAACTTCCATCCGTATTTTTAATTAATTATTTATTATGATTTTTAAATAATAAATAATTACTTTCTAAATAATGACGCATCAACTTAGAACTGTGAGACCACCAATAGTTCTAGGACATGGGGTTTATCCTAGGTCGGGTATAACCTTTGCAAGCATCGGACGTTTGGTCAAATCGCACCCAAAGATAATTATATTAAGTAAAATATTTTTTTTGGCTATAAGAAAAAATAAAAAAATTATTATTATTATTATTATTAATTGCGTTGAAGACAAAAAATGAAAATACACTTTTATAATTAATAAATTGTGTCGCGATGTAAAGAATAACTGGACAACGTAATAGATGTTAAATTATTAATTTTTAAAATTTAATACAAATGAGTATTCAATATTAATTTAATAACCATTATCTTTTTTATTAATGATTGTCGTTGTTAAAATATTAATGGTTACATTGATGAGTTGTATTAAATAATAATAATTTATCTATATTTATTATTATTAAATTGGGATGAAAACATGGATTTATAAATATATGAGGTATATCTATATATAACGGGATAAAATATAAACATAGTTATATATACATGTGCGGGAGTATATATATAAATATTTTGATGTATATATATATATAATAAATATATATATATATATGGGTGGATATTTATTTATTTTTGGGTTAGATAATATATTATTAATTATCAACATAAATACTTTAAATGCCTCGGCATAAACTACTATGCAGTCATTTTACTTTTATGTTGTCCTTTAATTTAAAGCGACAGGTGCATGCACATGCACACCCCACTTCAGGTCCCGGGAACCGTTATTTAAATTAATAAAATAAATGGTGAGTTTTGAAAAAAATGTTATGTCACATCATAACGCTTCATTTTGTTTAAAAATAATTAAATATGATTAAAGAAAATTAATGGAATTTAAAGAGGGATAAAATAATTAAAATAAAAACTTTTAGAGAGTAATTAAAAATAATTAAAATGGGGTAAACACATTTTAATTAATTATGTCATTTTCCATCAATTTTTTAATTAATTATTTATTTATTTCGTTTTCCATTTCTTTTTTTTCCTCTCCTATCTTCCTCTACTCCCTCTCACGTCATGCCTCCCCCTCTCCAATGGTGGCACACCATTTTTTCGCCACTTCGTATGACCGTCATGTGTAACACCTCGAGCTTCCACGATACGCCACTCTTTCAATAATGCAATAGCTTGCATTGTACGCAAGTTCGAGTTCTAACACACCGCGACTAATCAAAGTAGCTGTTAGGAATAGAAATACACGCTTTGTAAATTATTTAAATCTTATTTTTCAATATGGACTTCATTTTTGTATTCGTAATATCGAAATTATCCTAAGTTTAATTTTTTGTAATTTTCTGTGAACTTCCATTTTTTTATGAATAGTGAAAAATACATAAAACAACTTTTTTGATCAAAATAATTTATAGTGAAAAATTATACTATTTAGTGGTTTTAAATTATAATTAGAATATATTTTTACCATTCTATCCAATGGTGTTCATTATAATTAATTTCACTTTGAAATTGGACATAAACAATTGTCAATCTTTTGATATATATTGTTTTTTTAAAAACACGCTATTTGTTGTGACAACGGGAATTAATTATAAAATAAATTATTGTAACTTATATTTTTGGAATTTTTTAAAATAAACATCAATTTTTAATTCGATATATCAATTATAGCTTAGGGTGAAAGTTTGGCATTGTTCTGAAAAACTTCAATTTTTGATGAATAGTTAAACCACTAAGTGGTAGTTTAAAAAACTGATTTTTCGTTTAAATTAAACAGTACCACTTCTGTGATTTGATTTTCAAAAATCCGACATACATGGTTTTTATTAGGATGTAAAATTTGGTTCAATGGGATTAAAATAATTTGATGGTGAATAGTAACTTTTATGTTTAATTAATCGCGATTAAAGGTAATTAGTGAAATTTAAGGTTAAAATAGTATTATAAAAATATGGAATTACCTTTACACTTGTACTACCCCTATTGGATGTGTCATGGCCGACCAAGACAATCCATGTGTCAACTTTGGGACCCCATGGAGCCACTTTGGTAGGAAAATGACATAAATAACATTTTATTTAATGCTAAAATAAAAATGTCACAAACAAGAGATGTTTTACTAAAACAATTTTTTAATGGGGTCATACAAGTGATATTTTTGACTATAAATATTCATTAGAAATATAAAAATATTTCCTAAATAATGATATATTTTTTATAATATTTAGACATTAAATAAATTAAATTATTTATGACACCATGATGATGCAGCGATTACATCATTAATTCACAATTTTAATAAAATGGAAGGATAATGTAAAATATAAGCATTACACTTGCCCAAATCCTATTGGATGAGAATATTGCTAACCCTTATCACCTTATACTAGAATTATATAAGTTTGGGCCCTTTAGAATCCGAAAAGGATTGTATAATAAAGTAACATTTTATTACTTTCCAAGAGTGCCCCTTCTCTCCTCTTATAAAAGGCCCACACCACTACCACCTTACTCACACTTTCGAGCCATTTGGCTCTGCCAACCTCTGCAAAAATACTCTCCCAACTTCCCTCTATTACTCCCAGAAGCCACACTTTGGGAAGAATTCTTCCCAAGGAATCCTTTGGCTCAAATCAAAAAGAGTTACTCGTTTTAAAGGTAGTGTTTTCTCTTGTGTTCTTTTGTTTTATTTTGCTTCTCCAACCCCTTAAACTATTTTTATTAATTTATTTTGTAACAACAACAGTATCCTCAATATACTAGGATGTTTTTATAATGAGTATTCGAGATACACATATACACACCGACATCTAATGGTTAAGGAACATATGGTTTATGTGGATGGCAAATTTCTGCCTCACGAAACGATGAATGTTCAACACTCATATAACACATTCAATGGTGGACATTAAGATGTCACTCTATTTATATATGATATATAATATGTTTATGTGTTACTTGAGGTTCTTTATTTTTCATTTATGGAATTCCTTTATTGTTTTCATTATGGGTAAAGTGATATTTTCATTTTAGGAAGTGCGGACTACCGCCCCCTCAAAGTGATTTGAATCGTTAATGCCATATGTGGGATGTATAAAGGATGGAGTAAATGGTATTATACATTATATTATACTGGAATTATATTATACCTTTATATAATTATAACTTCATTCAATTAAATACGAAATAGAAATGAAAGTAGCGTTCATGCGTACGTACGGCTTACCGTCTCCATGAACGGTGCATTTCATTTCATACCTCTAAATGTTATGTATTATTATAAATGAATGTATATACTGGATATATATGATTTATATTATATATACATCATGAATATAGTTATGGATATAATGGATATATTACCACATGAACAAAGTGTAATTATAAGAAGTTTATTTTTGACTCAAGTACCTAAGATCGACAAAACAACCGTTATAAACTTAAATAATTACATAATGTTCATGACATGGTAATAAGTGATATAAAAGGAATAATTAACTTGAAAAAGGTTCTTAAGAAGGTATATATTAACTCTAATTTATTATTCAGGAGATCAAAGAATGGTCGAGTGAATTCGGACACAAGGTAAGGGGATTTCTTAACCCATTTTACATTCTTTGGGTTAATCTCCTAATTTCAAATTATGTCATGATATTATTATGTCATATCTTGTATTTGTACTTTATTAATGTGTACTTATAGTGAATACACAAAATATAACTATTTTATTTGAAAATAATAATGATCTTTGTAAGGGTCTTCGTCTCAATCTCCTTTCATTGAGGCATATTTTGTTTTATACACAACTTTTTTTTATACGGTGTATAACCCCCTTTGACTTTTACGTTTACCCAAAAGGAATATTTTTTATACGAAGCGTTTTACTAAATGAAAAAAGGGAATGTTTTTGTCATACGTATGCGGTGACAACGACTTCTCCACCACCATGACCATTATTTGAGTTTCGGCTTCCTCGGCAAGCCATAACTTTTTTTAAATGATTTGAAAAAAAGAGAGATATATTTCTCTCAAATATATGAAAATCCAGTGCAAATGTATATGTATTTAATGCAAGCTTAGAAAAGTTTTTAGAAAACCTGACTCTCGAGTGTGGTAGATAGGAAGGGATTGGGCGTGGACCCATCATGGAGTATAATCAGTCGAGGAGTCTCAGAATTAGTTATTTTGTTTTCAGAAGCTTTCATAATGTATTCAGAAAAACACTGGAGTATATTTGAGAAATTTTAAATATAAGTATCTTCTAAAATAAATTGCATCGGTAGATCTAATGAGACAAACTAGTTTCTTGACATGAGGCCTTGACAAAATCTTATTGTAGACTTGGCACAAGGCCTTGGTTACATGGTTATGATAGTCTGGCATTATGCATTCCATCATTATGAAAGTGTTTATTGATATTGCATGAGATTATTCGACCAGTAGAATATCCATGTGAATAAGTAAATGGCATTATCTCATTTTACATTTTCCATATTATGTTGAAGATCTAGTTTAAAAGACTTTTGTTTTAGTTATACAATGCTTTAAATGTTTATGTTTATTTATGAAAGCTTCCGCTATATTGTTATCCTTACTGAGCATCTGAGCTCACCCCTTTCAATGTTTTAATATTTTCCAGGATGTGAAGAAGTATTTTATGAATGTCCTATAGGGATAGTCAGAAGAGGATATAAGTGTGTACTATGGATACTATTTTATTGTAGTTTTTCACATTATGATGTAATGTAACATTTATGAATGTATCTAGTGTTTCCAAGGAAACTAAACTAATATGTCTTTTGTGACTTGATCTTTTGTGATCATGCCAATGTTACGAAGTAATGCACTGACTCTGGGTAGCTGGGGTCGGGGTGTTACAGTTGGTATCAGAGGCAGTTTAGTACTAACCTTAGAAGCTAGATTTAGATAAACTCTGATTAGAGCACATAACCCGAAGATAGACATTGAAGATTTGTAAAGAAGAACTTCCTAGAATTTTGGTATTATAGTGATTTTGTGAGTTTTCCGAGAAATACAACCCTGTCTGGATACAGGAAGGTAGAGGTGGCTCTGGCACAGATGTACCTAGGGGTAAAACCCAAAAACACCGCTTTGAGCTAGACTCGAACGGGAACTGGTGCACGACAACGGGCCTTGTTGCACTCTTGGTTACGACACTCCGGGGGGATATGCTTAGGATAATTCTCGTTTTCTTTACAAACCACTATGAAGGGTTATGAGTATATATTACCTCAATGAAAACCTTTTTTTGATTATGGATTATATCCATAAATAGTTCAATTTATGTTAAGTATTTTATAAGAATGGAATTTTGTATTTTGATTCATAAACTAATATAGTTTATTCCATTTTTTAGAAATGGCTCCTAGTGGAAGGAATGGAAACCATATCAATGAACGCACTCCGTGTAGGGATTTCCCTCCTGCTCAAGATAATTATTATGGAGCTGGATATACAACTGGTGCTGATCAACTTATTACCATACTAGGAAAACTCACTCAGGTTATGAATAATAACCTTACTCGTATGGAGCACCCTGATCCGCAATGTGGAGGATCAATGTTAGATCTTTTCATGAGGAAACAACCGCCAACATTTAATGGGGGTACAAATCCATTAGTAACTAAGCAATGGATAAACTTTTTAGAGAAAATATTCCATGCCTTGGGGAGTAGCGAAAGGGAGAAGGTTGTCATGGCAGTCTACCACCTCACTAGAGATGCCGATCAATGGTGGTCGCTGATTGAAAACACAAAAGAAGATGAAGAAGTATCATGTATGGAGTGGAGGGAGTTTAAGGAAATTTTCAGAGAAAAATAATTTCCACAGGACCATCGAGCAGATATGGAAAGGAAATTTCTGAGCCTGAGGCAGAAGGAAGATGAGAATGTCACAAAGTATGAGGCTAACTTTACAAGGATAGCGAGGCATGCTGCAGATTATATACATAACCCATGAAGTAATATTGATCGTTTCTTTTATGGGTTAAAACCATTTCTTCATCGATCATTAGTCTCACAATCCTTATCATCGTATGAAGACATTGTCTCATGTGCTATAAAGACAGAAAAGAAATTATCTAAATCTTAATTCAATAAAGTAAAGCAAGAGAAGAAGAGAACTATGGAACAAGAGACAGATAAAGGGAAAAGGGAAAGAAGTATTTTCCATTATGGGATAATTGTGGGAAGAATCACCCTGGTACTTGCATAAAAGGAATGGGAGTATGTTATAAATGTGGGGAAAAAGGTCACCAGGTGCGTGATTTCAAGGGAAAGAAAGATGATATCAATGTTGAATGCTACAATTGTAGGGAAATGGGGAATTATGCAAATTAATTTCCTAAGCATCAGGGAAACTTACCTTAGAAAAGTACAAAGGATCAAGGACAATATTATGCTGTTACTAGAGTTAAAGTGGAATAATTAATGTTTTGGTGCTTTTGGACTCAAAGATTATATTCTGGTTATAATAATAATGTAATATATATAAGGATTGTACTGCAGTACTTGTTTTTTTCATTAAGGTTTTAATATGATGAAGGTAATCCTATTTGTAGTATGTGACAAAACGAGAAAAGTTACTTTGTTTGGTGAATCTAATAAATTGAATTTTGAATTTAGAGACCTTTTAGAGAAAGTCTGTATAGAGGTATTTTGGATAACTATAAAGGTTGTAATGGATTACGTTGAACCTTGGATAGTATTATTTAAGGTTAAATAATTTCTGAAGATTATTTTTGGAATATTATAATACTATAGTTTTAGGAAAAGAACAACCTGTAGGGTGGGGCATAACCCGTCGCGTCGGACAAAGCTGCAGGAATCGAACCCATAACCATAGTGCGACATGACTTTATTACCTACCACTAGCTAATAAGAAGTCCCTGGTTATTACAAAATTGTTTTCTTAATTTAAATGGTCTGTGTTAATATTTTGAACTTTGTATGATTAGGATAAATATAATAATTTTGAAAATCTATTACCTTTTGGAGTGAAAGATAGGTTTGTGGTAAAAATTTATTAATGAATGAAATCCTACATGACAAGTATGTATATTCCCTTACGTTCTTATTAAATCTCGTAAATAAACTCTTCAACTTTATAAAACGTAACTTAAAACAAAAACGTTGCTGTTTAACTTTTCCAACTGGGGATTCAATGACCGTTTAACCAATCACAAGTTTGTGATTTTATTGTGGTTAACTTTTTTCATAATACTGTTTTCTACAACTCTCCATCAGACCTTGATGGTTTGTTTCTCCTCCATATCCATATTTTCATAGAATACTAGTATGGGCTATCTAGGGTGACCTTTGTACTTCTCTTTCTTTCTTTTAATGATATATTCTTATTAACCCTATTTTCGATGTGGGTTTTCCACAAAGGTATTTTCTATTTTCAACCTTTTATTTTCAAAGAAAAATTTCAAATTGCGAGGACGCAATTTATTGAAGGAGGGGAGAATGTAACACCCCGAGCATCCACGATACGCTTATCGTTCAATAATGCAATAGCTTGCATTGTACGCAAGTTCGAGTTCTAACACACCGCGTCTAATCAAAGTATCCATTATGAATAGTAATACCCAATTTTTAAAATTATGGAAATCTTATATTTCAATATGGACTTCATTTTTGGATTTTTAATATCGAAATTATCCTAAGTTCAATTTTTTGTAATTTTCTGTGAACTTCCATTTTTTTATGAATAGTCAATAATATATAAAACAAATTTTTTGATTAAAATAATTTATAGTGATAAATTATACTATTGAGTGGTTTTAAAGGATAATTAGAATATATTTTTACCATTTTATCCAATGGTGTTCATTAGAATTAATTTCACTTTGAAATTGGACATAAACAATTGTCAATCTTTTGATATATATTGTTTCTTAAAAACACGCTATTTGTTGTGACAGCGGGAATTAATTATAGAATTAATTAATGCAACTTATATGTTTGGAATTTTTTAAAATAGACATAATTTTTGAATTCGGAATATCAATTATAGCATAGGGTGAAATTTTGGCATTGTTCTGAAAAACTTCAATTTTTGATGAATAGTGAAACCACTAAGTGGTAGTTAAAAAAACTGATTTTTCGTTTAAATGAAACATTACCACTTCTGTGATTTGATTTTCAAAAATCCGACATACATGGTTGTCATTAGGAAGTAAAATGTGGTTCAATGGGATTAAAATAATTTTTTGGTGAATTGTAACTTTTATGTTTATTTAATCGCAATTAAAGGTAATTAGTGAAGTTTAAGGTTAAAATAGTATTATAAAAATATGGAATGACCATTACACTAATCCTACCCATATTTTATGTGTCATGGCTGACCAATAAAATCCATGTGTCAACTTGGGGACCCCATGTAGCCACTTTGGTAGGAAAATGACATAAATAACATTTTATTTAATGTTAAAATAAAAATGTCACAAACAAGAGATGTTTTTCTAAAACAATTTTTTAATGGGGTTATACAAGTCATAGTTTTGACTATAAATATTAATTAGAAAGATAAAAAGACTTCCTAAATAATGATAGTTTTTTTTATTGTTTTTAGACATTAAATAAATTAAATTATTTATGGCACCATGATGATGCAGCGATTACCTCATTAATTAACAATTTTAATAAAATGGAAGGATAATGTAAAATATAAGCATTAAACTTGTCCAAAGCCTATTGGATGAGAATATTTAGAACCCTTATCTCCTTAGACTCGAATTATATAAGTGTGGGACCTTTAGAATCCGAAAATCATTGTATAATAAAGTAACATTTTATTACTTTCCAAGAGTGCCCCTTCTCTCCAATTATAAAAGACCCCCACCACTACCACCTTACTCTCAATTTCAATCCATTTGGCTCGGCCAACCTCTTCCAAAATAATCTCCCAACTTCCCTATATTACTCCTAGAAGCCACACTTTGGGCATAATTCTTCCCAGGGAAGACTTTGGCTCAAATCAAAAAGAGTTGCCCGTTGTAAAGGTAGTGTTTTCTCTTGTGTTCTTTTGTTTTATTTTGCTTCTCCAACCCCTTAAACTCTTTTTATTAATTTATTTTGTAACAAAAACAGTATACTCAATATACTAGGATGTTGTTATAATGAGTATTCGAGCTACACATACACACACCTACATCTAATGGTTAAAGAACATATGGTTTTTGTGGATGGAAAATTTCTGCCTCACGAAACGATGATTGTTCAACACTCATATAACACCTTCAATGTTGGCCATTAAGATGTCACTATATTTTTATATGATATATAATATGTTTATGTTTTACTTAAGGTTCTGTATTTTTCATTTATGGAATACCTTTATTGTTTCCATTATAGGTAAACGTGATATTTTTATTTTAGGAAGTGCGGACTACCGCCCCCTCAAAGTGATTTGAATCGTTAATGCCATATGTGGGATGTATAAAGGATGGAGTAAATGGTATTATACATTATATTATACTAGAATTATGTTATACCTTTATATAATTATAACTTCATTCCATTAAATAAAAAATAGAAATGAAAGTAGCGTTCATGCGTACGTATGGCTTACCGTCTCCATGAATAGTGCATTTCATTTCTTACCTTTAAATGTTATGTATTATAGTAAATGAATGTATATACTAGATATATATGATGTATATTATATATACATCATTAATATAATTATGGATATAATGGATATATTACCACATGAACAAAGTGTAATTATAAGAAGTTTATTTTTGACTCAAGTACCTAAGATCGACAAAATGACCGTTATAAACTTAAATAATTACATAATGTTCCTGACATGGTAATAAGTAATATAAAAGGAATAATAAACTTGAAAATGGTTCTTAAGAAGGTATAGATTAACTCTAATTTATTATTCACGAGATCAAAGAATGGTCGTGTGAATTCGGACATGAGGTAAGGGGATTTTCTAACCCAATTTCCATTCTTTGGGTTAATCTCCTACTTTCAAATTATGTCATGATATTATTATGTCCTATCTTGTATTTGTACTTTATTTATGTGTACTTATAGTGAATACACAAAATAGAACTATTTAATTCAAAAATAATAATGATATTTTTAAGGGTCTTCGTCTCAATCTCCTTTCATTGAGGCATATTTTGTTTTATACACAGCTTTCATTTATACTGTGAATAAACCCCTTTGACTTTTATGTTTACCCAAAAAGAATCTTTTTTATACGAAGCGTTTTACTAAATGAAGAAAGGGAATGTTTTTGTCGTACGTATGCGGGGACAACGACTTCTCCGCCGCCGTGACTATTATTTGAGTTTCGGCTTCCTCTGCAAGCCAGAACTTTTTTTAAATGATTTCAAAAAAAGAGAGAGATATTTCTCTCAAATATATTAAAATACAGTGCAAATGTATATGTATTTAACGCAAGATTAAAAATGTTTTCAGAAAAGCCGACTCTCGAGTGTGGTAGACATGAAGGGATTGGGTGAGGACCCATCATGTCCTGTAATTAGTCGAGCAGTCTCAGAATTAGTTATTTTGTTTTCAGAAGCTTGAATAATGTTTTTAGAAAAACACTGGAGTATATTTGAGCAATTTTAAACATAAGTATCTTCTAAAATAAATTTCATCGGTAGGTCCCATGAGACAAACTAGTGTCTTGGCATGAGGCCTTGACAAAATCTTATTGAAGACATGGCACGAGGCCTTGGCTAAGTGGTTATGATAGTCTGGAATTATGAATTCCATCATTATGAAAGTGGTTATTGATATTGCATGTGATTATTCGACTAGTAGAATATCCATGTGAATAAGTAAATGGAATTATCTCATTTTACTTTTTCCATATTAGGTTGATGATCAAGTTTAAAAGGCTTTTTTTTAGTTATACATTGCCTTAAATGTTTATGTTTATTAATGAAAGCTTCCGCTATATTCTTATCCTTACTGAGAATCTGAGCTCACCCCTTTCAATGTTTTAATATTTTCCAGGATGTGAAGAAGTATTTTATGAATGTCCTGCAGGGATAGTCAAAAGAGGATATGAGTGTGGACTATGTATACTATTTTATTGTAGTTTTTCACTTTATGATGTAATGTAACATTTATGAATGTATATAGTGTTTCCAAGTATACTAAACTAATCGGTCTTTCGAGACTTGATCTTTTGTGATCATGCCAATGTTACGAAGTAATGCACCGACTCTGGGTAGCTGGGGTCGGGGCGTTACATCATGCCTCCTTTATTTGTCCATTTCCATCACATTCTGGTGTGATGTAAACCTTCTAGTAAGGATTATCCCACAGACTAAAAAATGTGTGATCTCAATCTCTATCCTTGGTGAAGTTTTCCACAAAATAATTTTTACCCTATTTTGGGGTTTTTCTAAAATCATCCATTATCTTCTGTTTTAGTTCAAGTAAAACCCTACTATGGATCATAAAATCATTTTCAACCATAAGGTAGGTCGTATACTCTCTTTCTCTCAGTTTGGTTCCAATTTATGAAAACACACCGTTCTGCTATTAGTCGGTGCCTATCGGCTTTGTGAAAATTCACACAAAATTTTTTAATTCAATTGTTTCACCTAGTTGTTGCAGCACAATTGATCTTGAAATAAATTGATGAAATTTTTGTAATGTGGTCGAACAGCCCTTTGGGTGTGCTGACAAAGTCGGTATATATTTTTTTAGCCCATATATTCAATTCATTTAAATGCATGTGTTGCACTACCTATTTCTGTTATCTTTAATGAAAATAATTATTTTATTATAAATATGAACATTGTAATTTTTGGATCATTTTTTGTTTTTTGTTGTAAATTATTTTTTTATTTAAATTTACATGCCTGATCATTTAATATAATTAACTTCATGTGTTGCACAACCTATTTCTGTGATGTTTAGTTTAAATAATTAATTTAGATTAATTAAGAACTTTGGAATTTTTGGGTCTTTGGTAATTGGTAGTGCAAATTTTTATGTATTTATTTTAAAGGGATTTTATCTACTTATGTTGATGCGGTACTTTCATAGTTAATATTCCTATTCTGAAATAAGTAATTTTCACTATACGATGTTTAATTTAAATATTTAAATTTCATTAATTATGAACATTGAAATTGTTGGATGTTTGGTAGCTGGTTGTGATAATTTATTTATTTATATAAAAGTAGATTTTATCAGCTTATGTTGATGTTGTACATTTACTCATTAAGATTTCTATGTTGAAATTGTAAATTTTTATTATGTGATGCACGTTTGTACCTGTTTAGTTTCAAGATGAAATTGCATATGTTGATGTCATATCTACTACTATGAAAACATTAATTAAATTCATGTTGGAGAAATAAGGTGGGTCATGTATTAAAGGTCTCTTATAAACCCTCTGTTCCTGACGGTTGCAACTACACGCCAGTGGGCAGTGTCATTGTCTTTGCAGGACCTAGACTTCCCCAGGCTTTCAAATACATATGAGTGACACCAGTTACAAAAGGTCCCATTGAGAGGAATCTGTTTACAATGTGGATATGCTTTCCTTAGATGATACACGACCAATTTTTGCGAGATCAGGATGGACTAGGGGTAAAGCCATGCCTCGAGTGAAATTTGGTCTTTCATATGATTTAATAGAATGGGATCAGTGGAATTAGATAATTGAAAGATTATTTGCAACGATACCTTCAGGGCAGGCTCAGGCACAAAATCTATACTTGAACCTTAATAATAATGCACTGAGGGTTTATATTAATGTTTTTGTTAGTCCCTTGTGATTTCAGATATTTTCTGGTGTGTTGTTGCACACCTTCTTGACACATGACTTAGACCACAAGTTAAAGCACAATTTTGGTGGTATGCCTCTTTTTTATTTTACCATACTCTTCTAGGATTTATATATATGCATATGCGTATTCTGATTATGAGTACTCCTTTCAGACATCCAGCTTAGGCCAAAGCAGGTGATTAGGGATAGGTGTCGTTGGGAACTCAGTCCGAGTTATTTATTTTATTGCACTTAATAATTTATCTGCAATTGTTATATAATGGGACACTGAATTTTAGTATTGAATGAAATGGAATGGATTAGACACCATGAGTTACGTCCTATTGTGATTTTATCTCACACCCTGCACGGGCTTCATTGGCACCCATGTAGATTATACATTTTCAAGTACTGACAATGGGAAGCGTGTTGCTTTCAATTTTGTGATTGATTGTTCCTTGTTGCTTGGATTAGAGATTTGGGTAGAGGACCGAGACATGCTCTTGATGGAGTTGTTTCTTTATGTCTTTTATGTTTAGTGGATAGAATTATTTTGTTTTTGTTTTCCATACTTTCAATTTAGACATACATTAGGGCATGACATTGTTTTGTGAGCTTCCTCACATGAGTATTATTCAGTTGGATTATTCATAATTCTTATAATGCAGTTTATTCATTTATATCCATCCGCTATTTTTTATTTATTTGATGTTTACTTTTGCTGTGAAAATACGCATTACCTATGAGGGCATATTATCCCCCATGGACACAAAAAAGGCTCTCACTGCTAGTCGGTAGCCTCTGGCATTCGAGGAGATGCGCTCGAGGTTATGTGAGGCACTGGTTTTACCACCGTCTTAGAGGTGGGATGGGTCGGGACATTAAAATTTACAAATCGGTTTAAAATATATTTCATGTGGCATTTAATGATATTGTACTTGATAATTATATGAAATGGTTGAGCCTAATATATCTTAAAAAAATGTTTTCTCCCCATTATAGCTCTTGAGTAATCCCATTATAGATTACATTATGGTTTGAGCCCCATTAAAGCTCACAGGTTAGCCTGTTATATATTATATGAAGGATTGATCTCTCCTATATCTCAAGTGTTATCCTGATATAACTTATATGATGGTTGATACCAATTATATATCTCCAATTCATTGGGTACTAATTATATTAGAAGTCAGTTGTTTTGAAAAGGGTTTTAGAAAAATGATTCTCTAATTCAGAAAAATTTGTTTTAATTTCATTATATGGGTTTTAATGATTTTTTGTGTAAAATTTATCTATTTGTTCATGTGGATGTTTTTTATTTTATATGATAAAATAAAAATCTAGATAATGACAAAAAATTATGAGTTTTCATATTTTTTTACTAGAATAATGTTTTTATCTAATTTTATTGTCCCCTACTAAGATATTTTTTTCTCATAACAAGTATTAAAATGATTTAAATATTATTTTATTGATATGCAAGGACAGGTATGATGTGATTTTTAAAAACATGAAGAGTTTTTATGAAAATAGAATTTTTTTAATAGTTTCATATTAGATGAAAATGGATACTGGGTATAAGTTACCACTTGTATTGTATGGGTTTAATATGGATGTCTTTGTCCTAAATCTCAAAAACTCTAAATTTAAAATATATTTGGGAAATAAATATATTAAATTATAGCCCATAAAATGTTTAATATGTGTTACGTAAGTCTTAGACGTTATAGTTGATATCATATATGGGTTTAGACAACATTAGAGACTGATATGTATTTTTACGAGTTATATATATCATAATGGGTTTATAATTTTTTACATAATTATACATTTTATGTCATAAAAACCTCCTTTTATTCTATTTGAATGAAATTTTTTGGTGACTAATAGTATTTTTGGAGATGTTCATTTTTTAGGTAATTATGGTTCATTACATTTTATGATGAAAAACTAAAGGCATGAGATAAAATTTGAGGTTAAAACATGTTAAGGTTATTTTTTAGTATTATATCATATTTCTGGAAATGTTATACAAATTTCATTGTTTATGAAAAATGACATCATCTGGACCATGTGACAACCTATCATGTCTAGTAAAGTAGTGGGAATAGAACCCACAAACGAACCACGACAAGGGTGCATCACTAACCACTATACTACATGATGTGTTGGTTAGTATGAATTTTTTTTCCTTTAATATATTTAATAGATAAAGGTTATGATCGTTTTTGAAAGATATATTTTACTGAATAGATAAACGTGAGATTGGAAAAAAGATTCAAGGATTAAGTGATTAATGTTATTTTGGTAGAAATTCCATATTTAGGGAACCATATATGTTGAAGGTAAATATGATATTATAGGATTTAATTTGAGGAATAACGGTTTAAATATATTATTTAAGCATATATATGTTTTTATCCTAGAATTATGGTGATTTATGTTATTTATAGAAATTGATAACACATCTTCAAGATGATTATAAAGAATACATTTTTGGTGTAAGGATTTAAGAGTTATTGACGTTATTTAGAGATAAATGATATAATTTATCTTAGAAGACTATGTGATTAAATACTTTTTATTTTTTGTTTTCAATATTATTCTAGAATATTTTTTAGGAATTTTAAGTATATATATTTTTTGTATGTTGAACTATGGGTACAACTATTGAATTTAGGAGATTAAATTTTTTTCTAATATAATGGTTTTTTTGGGAATTATACGACCGTAACAAAAAAAAATTCTACTTGATAATTTATTAATGTATGAGGAAAATATTTTCATTATTTTGTGAAATTGGGGACCCATAAAAGATAATTCTAGTTCATTAAGTTTGAAAATTCATCTAAATTACTCTTCATTTGGAAAAAAGATGATATTATGGATGAAATTTATTAAAGGATGAAACTATACATTTCATGTTATTATATTTTCATACTCTCTTTGTCTATTTAGAAAAATATTTCCTTAACTATATGAAAAGGATAATGAAACAAAAAATTTATCGATTTAATTTTATTACAAATATTTTAATGAAATCATATCTCATAATAGATATCTAGATTTGTGATTTTTCACTTTATTTTGACAATGTTCTCTATCACTCTCCACCAGAATATGATAGTTAATTTTTTATTTAACATTCACATTTTCCAAAATGGATACGCAGTATGTGTTATCTTAGTTGACCTGAATACTTTCCTTTATCTCTTTTCAAATGGATTCTTTTTTAGACATTATTCCAATATTGGTTTTTAGAAAATTATTATTCAAATTTAGAACCCATAGTGTTCAATCCAATGTTCAAATTTCAAAGAATCAAATCATTAAGGTTGGGAAAAAAAATTCATCCACCGTTTTTTAAATGAAACAATGTGTTAGATAGAATAAATAAAACACCACATCTAGCATAAAAAAATAAATATTATTATTTAATATGGTAGTTATTGAAATGACCCAATGTTTTATCTATACAAATACCATTATAATAATTATTTCATATAGTATAAGAACATATAGAACAAAATACAGTCTTTATAAATGATTAATGAATGAAATAATTATCATCTCTAAAAGTCAATGAACCTATATAGATGAAATGGTAATTCGACCATCGGAATAGTAATGTTAACCTTATGAATATAAAACCATCCAATTGAATACTAGAATCACCAGTAAAATTTTAAAAAAATTATCCATCTAATAATCAAAAATATGATATAATTATATCATACTATAAGTACATAAATATTTTAAAATTATTTACTATGATTTGGTATTTATGTTAGTCATACATATTATATTACAATTTTATTGATTAATTTAATAATTTGAAATGAAATGTATATTCATTAAATGTAATCATAAATTAGGTATTAGTTGTTTTATGATAATAGGAATATTTTATGTGACATTAATTAATTTTTCAAAGTGTTAGAAAAGATGTTTTAATTTTAACATTTGAATATTCCATGTAAATGATGATTTTAATTAAAAATTATATTTTTCATATTTAGAAAATTATTTCCAAAATAAGAGTTCATTTTCGTGTTATAAATATAAAAAAATGGTTATGGTGAATTTTTGAAATTTTTATTAAACACATGATTACTTGGTGAATAGTAAAATACAATAATTACGATATATATATCTTATAAGTTAAAAAAAAATTCGTTGAGTCGTGTACAATATAAGGAAAAATGGTTTGAACTAAAATGATATAATTTCTATATTTAGTCTCAATAATTAACACTGTTTTTTTATTTAGAAAAATAATTAACTAATGAATTAAATAATTTGAAAACACCCCTCTCTGCCACTATAAATACCACCCCTCGACAACTCTTCTCCTCACACCCCTCAAGACTTAATCTTTGTCCAAATATCATCTAAAAAACCTCCCAATCCCCATCCCCACATATAATATATTTTTCTATTAACGAAACACCAAAACCAATCCCCTAAGGAGGTTCTCAAGGAGAAGGAATCAAGAGGTAAAACCCACTTGCTATTATTTTAATTTCTTTTTAAAGTTTCTTTATTTTATTTTAACCACCTCACAAACCATAATAAAAATTTTATGATAAATCTTTTAACATAAATATTTTATATTATTTTATGATAATATAATAATTTAGCATCATCACTCTTTCCCCCTCCATTTATACCAAAAAATAAACATCAACATTGATGTGTTAATTTATCACATTCAAGGACAATAATGTTTTCAATATCCATTATCTTCTTCAAGGCTGGTCATGAAACCATTTTCTTGGTTAGACTATGTTATAATATATTTATTATATCTAATTATATTTTCTGTAATCATTTTAAAGACATGATATTAATTTATTAACCGAAATGTTTTCGTTGTGATCGACACCCGCCAAAATAAGCCCAAACAATTATCATCAACAATTTATCTATTTATTCATCCTCATTCCATAAAACCAAATGATTTATTAGACCAATTTAACATATTAAATATCACAATTTATAAATAATTTTAATTCTGGATAATTACCCCCACTTTATTTGACCATACGTACTTGTATGGAAGATAACCAATCATGAAAACCATGGAAACCAACACTCATAAATGATGAAAATGAAAATCTCAACCCATAAAAAAGGAAATAAATAATCATAATATGGTTATAATAAATCAAATAAATTTATAAATTGTTATGTAATTATTAATTAATGAATATAATTTTATTTTCCAGGACATTAAGATCAAGTGAAGAACACCTTCAGACATAAGGTAATTGATTCTACCAGAACCTCGATTATTCTTTCATATTATTATTTATCTATTTTTAACCCAATAAAAGTATATTTTATTTCTCATTTAAATCATAAAAATGATTTATATATGTCCAAAAATCATGTATCATGATCCATTCATCCTTATTTTTCGGGTATATACATGTTTTTAAAAGGATACCTATTCAATTTTACCCAAATAAGGAAGCCAAATTTTAGGGAACAACCTGAATTCACACACATTTTTATGTGAACTCTATAATATATATTAAGACACCATTATTTTCCTAAAATAAATCATTTTATTATGATATTTTTTTTCTTTAAATTAAGGTATTATATAAAAGTTTATTCATGTTCTTTCATTAAATTCACTTTGATATTTTCCTTAAATAACACTAAAATATTTTAATTATAATGTTTTTTAAATACTCATTTTACATGTTATCACTTTAGTTTGAAATCAATAATCATTATATATTCCAAATTTTTTTTGTGAATATCCATGTATAATTTAATTATTTTCTTTTATGGACATTTTTATGATATTCCCATTTATTATGCTTTGTGACATTATTGTGATGCCCAATTCTGTCAATGGGTGACCCTCACGTTTAGATTTGATTTATTATGTATTATTTTTTATGTTGAAAACATATTAATTAAAATTTCATGTTTTTTGTGCCCATATATCACTCCAATCCATTAGGTAATGTATATTTTAATGAGAAATGATGTGAAAAAGTCTTTTTGGTTAGTCTTGACTAGTGATCCATGTGCAAGAGTCTTGGTGGATAGCCTTGAATTGTCATCCTCTATGTGCAACAAGCCATTAGTCATGTGAAAGTCATGTTTTATGTTGCTTAAAAATTATTATTATGCCATGATTTCATGATCCCATGTTATTATTCTTCAGGTTTGATCATGTTCTATGTTATTTTATGTCATAATGTTATTATTTATAACCCATGTGCTTTTAATGTTTATTCCCATATTTATTTTTTTACCCTTCCTTTTGTAAATGTGATCCATTGGTTATTCTATGAATATGTTAGGGATCAAAGGTTGTTAGCAGATCAAAATGGCTGATAAATAATGAAATGTTTTATTTATTCCTATGTATCCATTTTTATGTACCTAGTTTTCAAATACATTGGCCATTATAATAATTTTCTTATAATTTTATGTTTAATTATGATTAACATCATTTAATGATATTTTTAAAAGGATAGTGTCTCTATAGTTGTTATTAGATGAAAATTTTAGCTTTTTTTGATACTATGAATAGATCACTTTAGTACGAACCCCAAGTACAAGACTAAGTATGAGAAAACAGGAAAAAAATTTGGACAGTATAGATTATGTGGTATATCAAGAAAATAAATCCTTATCTAGAAAATACAAGTGGAAATGGTTATGGACTAGACGTACCTTGTAGTAAGAAAACTGAAAAGGTGTTATGGTCCTGGTTCGGGGTAACCTATTAAATGATAATGGTCCATCTTGTACAACTATGTTGACACTCCAAGAGGATATGCTTCATTAAATTCATAAGCATGTTATAAAGAATTATTATGGTAATAAAAAACATCCCATTACAAAATATGTTAGTAAGAAGATCATGTGTAACATAGATCGAAACCTAGGGAATCACAAGTATGAATAGAATTTTTTTAAGAGTTTACCCTTATATATTTAATTTTTTTTCATTATTCTTATTAGCTAGGTATTCAAGCCCCCTAATTACCCATTAATTTTCATAGTTAATAATGGGATATTGAATAAAATTTTCTAGAAATCAATGTGATAGAGATTGTAATGGTATCCCCAATAAAATGCTAAATATAATTGTAAGGGGTGCCCAAAACATCATGCAGTACGTTCTCAATTGGGTGAAGTTATTAATAATAACATGAATCATGTGGAATGACCTCATTCTTCTAAAAGTGAGAATATTCTCATCGAATCCTTCATTTATGAATGTTATACCATGTTTAATGGATCTTATAATCCCCTCATTGTATAGAAGTTGATTAACTCCATTGAAATGATATTCTTTATCTTTCAGTGCTCATAAGAATAGAATGTTGTGCTGGCAGTCTATCGTTTTGATGGGAAAGTGTTCAATGGTGGAAACTGGTAAAAAATAAATTTCCTAAGGAGAAAATTGACTCCATGGATTAAGAGGACTTGAATAAAATGATTTTTAATATATATTTTCACTGAACCCTCATTCTCAATATAGAATGACAGGTCCACAGACATATGCAGAAGCAAGATGAGTCTATCGGGGCATATAAAGAAAACATTACATGGTTTTCATGGTATGAATCCAGCTTTATCATAAACATGGAATGATAAGAGGACTTCTTATTTTTCATTCTAAATCTGGGACTATTAAAAGAACTTGAAATTAAATACTTTGAAAGTTATGTGGATATTTTCTATTGTCTGCTCAATGTTGAAATAATGTAAAGTGACACTGAATTGTCTCATGGGGCCAGTGAAAAAAGGCATCAAATGTAATCTAATATGGATGGATCTGAAAATAAATTCCATGACAGAATGATGTTCTAATAACCCACATGTCAAAACTATGGGATGAAACATCCTAAAAACTATATAAAGGGAACACGAAAATGCTTTTAAGAATTACGAATGGGGAATCTCGCTATGAAATTCCAAAGGGATATAGAGAATTCCAATATTGTGGAAGAAGAAATGAATGTTCATATCAACACTCCACTCATAGTGAAGTGCTTCAACTATAAGGAATATTTGAATTTTTCAAATCAATTTCATGGGCTTTCAGAGGAAATCAACCAAAACCTACAAGGCAACAAGGAATAACTTATACTGTCACTACAGCTAATATAAATCCAGACAACTATGTTGTGATAGGTATGCTGATACTTCATTTTGGAATTATGAATGTAATATATTTTTGGTTTTATGCATTATTTCATTTCATTAAATTTTAGTAAAACTATTCAAACACCAACTCAAAATTTGGTGGTCATGTTATCTGTGAGTATAGCTAATGGGAAAATTAAAGTATCCAAAGTATATAAATCCTCCCTTGTTAATTATTGTGGATAGAATGCCCTAAAAAATATTTTCATACTCCCTTTGGTAGAGTCTGAAGCTATTTTGGGAATGGATTGTATATCTTTATAAAGATCCAAAATCAACTACTATGAATGGGATATCACTATTCATATCTCAAAACATCCTCCAATTCATTACAAGTGTAAAGAATAAGATAAATATCCTTCATAATCATCATCCCAAGTGTTGATATTTCTTCCTTATGAGAAATAATATATTGATGAAATGATTGAGATAAAGGATTTATCATTATTAAAGATATTCCTATCACGAGGGATGACACTAATGTATTCCATAATTAATTTCCTAGTCATTCACTTGACTAAGAGTTTGCGTTATCAATTAATCATATTCTTATATCACTTCATATAAAAAATAAAACATATATAATGGCCCTTTTTGAGCTAGATTTGGTGAAGAATAACTTATAGGATAATTTGGAGAAGGGTTTATATGCCTATGTGCTTCACATTGGGGTGCACCACTCCTATTTTTCCGGAAAATGGATATATATATATATATATATATATGAGACTCTACATTGATTATAGTGTGATTAATAATATAATTTTGAAGAAACTTTACCCTTTACCATAGAAAGATGAATTATTCAATAAGTTATGTGGGTCCTGTTATTTATCTAAGGTGGACCTTCAGTCAGAATATCACCAATTAAAAGTGAAAAAGGAAGATATTCCCAATAATTCATTTTGAATTAGGTATGTACACAATGAATTCATAGTGAGGCCATTTTTACACATTAATTCTCCATAGATATTCATGTGATTAATGAATATAGTCATTAGATATTATCTATAATTTATTTTTGTATTTTACATTGATGATATTCTAATATACTCTAATAGTGCGGAGGAATATGAGGAGAATTTTAATACTAAGCTAAAATAATTTTGATGGGATAAACTATATTAAAATTATCGTAAATATGAGTTCTCGAAGGATTAAGTATCATTATTAGGGCATGCTATCAATAGTAAAATAATATTTGTGGACCCTACCAAGATAAATGAAATTGTAGAGCCACCCATGCCAACATTTGTAATGGACATCCGCTGCTTTCTTGGTCATATCACGAACTGAATCTGGTCACCATAAAAAATAACACCCGACATGATCTAAGACAAGGCCTGAAGGGTATTCCCAATCCCCATGTGCTGGAACAAGTTCCTATGTATCATAAAATGAAATATTGGAAATATTTACAATAGTTTATAAACATAAAACTACAAACATATCAAGTATTACAAATCTGGATTTTTTAAAACAAACCGTCATTTAAAAAAATTAAGAATTGAATTACATAATTTAATACAATTACTAAAGACTGTAAAATTTTTGAAACCCAAAATGGACATCTCTAATAACCTTATCATGGCAAGAGGAATAGTCCTCAATCCTTGTTCACAACACTAAATTACAAAAGACCGCTAAAACCAAAAAACATTGGCACAAAAAGATATAGTTAAACCTATGTCAAAATTAACCAAGTCTACTTACACCTAAGGATGTAAGTATGGTTGGATACATGGCCCAGTTGGACTCCACCACTAAATTATTCCATGTGATAAATATTTAAAGATGAAAATAATGCAAGATTTCAAAAACAATAGATGATATTTATAATTTTAAATTGATAAAACATTAAATAAAAATAGTTTTCAAGTGGGATAATTTCAAGAATCAACACTTTTAAATAGAATTCCAAAGCTACTAAATTTTTTAACCCCCCATATCAAATAACTATGGTAAGCATAATGTATCTAATGATCACATGAAACCAGAAATTACCCCTAGGAACTATCTCACAGTGGGTCCCAGGTGCCTCGCATCTCGGAGAAGGTAACCATATAAATATCCATTCTTGTGAACATGAGCCACTAGTAGAGAGAATAATAATATCCTAGTAGTTACCCATATTTATCATCATAATCATCATTGTTTAGTTTGTATTGTTAATGTCAAACTTTATATGAGAAACTAGGGCCAAACCATACAGGATCACTAGCATACTAGTACACATCCACCCACATAGATACTTGTGTTTTTCCTCTTGTGCTCAAACATGTTTCCCCAAGCCATGAAATAGATTTTCACATGAAAATACCACATCCAAGTCACAAATACCCCAAATATCCCATACACATATCACATAATACTTTTCTCACAAACAAAAGTTTATTTTCACATCATACTCACACAAAAAACCCCACACAGGTGTTTTGTTCCTTTTTTGTAATTTGATAAATCATTTTATCTATTTATAAAATGTTTTAAAAATATTTGAAATCTTAAATCACTGGTTTACCATTCAAAACCCCATCTTCTCTGAACACATTCACCAAAACAATACATGTACATCTATTTCCATCTTTTTTAACTCAATAATTAATTTACACTTTTCGTAAAACAATCCAAAGTTTTATAACCATGTTTATCACACAAAACTGATTTCAAAACCTTATTTCAAGGCCAAATGTACACCAATACCTATCCAAAAAAGAGATGGAATCCCAATAAACATGTGTTAAACCACTCCAAAATGTTATAAAATTATCCAGACCAATACCACAGAAGATACACATGAAAAACACACATTATTCAACAAATATAAAACTTAGAAACCAAAAATTTATTCAACACTACCAAAAATGGTTCCTCCACCAATGATAATTTAATAAAAATATGATAAAAATATAAATGAAGTAATGCTAACTCATCTTAGGATGATTACACATGAAACCAACTACTATTTGTGCCGAAAACTCCAAATCATGGTGTGAAATTTCAACCGCACCACCACCGCACCAAAAGGATGTAAAATAGAGCCCTAATCCACATGATTTCATCACAAAGACTCAAAGATAATCCCTACATACAAAACATAGATTATGGAAATTTTATAACCACAAGAAATGAGGAAGAAAACCTTAGAAAATTGGAGGAACATAAGAGGAAACCCTTTTACATGAGTTATCCTGTATAAAACGACCCAAATACACTAGTATCTGAATTTCCAAACAGCCAAAAATTCATGTGAGGTTTGAATATGGATTAGGAGGTCATGTACAAACTAAGAAGGGGGAAAGAGTAAAAATTAGAGTAGTTATGAATGAAACTATTTACCTCTTCAAATCTAGAATATTTGAGAAATCCCGAGATGTTTCTCCCTAATTTGATATGAATATGAGCTATAAGGAAATATATTGAGCATGGTGGAGCGCCATGGGTTAGTGGGATCGGGTGGGAGTTATAATCAGTGCAAAAACATAAAAATTGAATAAAATATTAATGAATAAAAAACAAATTTAAATCAGGAAATGGGCTTTTGGGTTGGCCCAATACCTTAATAAAAAAAGTCCATCATGATTATGGATTTTTCGGAGGATAAAATGGATTTTTGGGTTGGCCCAATACCTTATCTGCATGGTTTTCGGGGGCACGGTTATGACTAACCCTGCACAAACCACACGCTCAACTTGTCTATCCAAATTTCAAACCTTTAACAAAAAATAAATTCAATTAAATGGGGTCAATAATGACATTGGGCGATATCATGGTCATGAGTCCCTCCACCTCTTTTAACCGAACGAGAACAATAGAAGCAAGATGATGTCACCAATGGTTTAAATGTTTCTCATACATCTTTCTGAGGATAAGACATTGAACAAAAGTTTAAATGACTCTGAGATTTTCCCTGACTACGCACCGGCTTCGCTATGGGACCTATGGCTAAATCTAAAATGATTGAAGCATCTTCGACCTCCCAGTTAGATCTTAGAAACCTTCCAAATGGAACATCTCGTTTCGTTTCCTTAAAAACTATTCCCTGACCCCATATGGGTTCACCATGACATAACACATTCTAGAATCAGTTTACCCTAACATGACATTTCACTAAAACAACTACATTGATGTCACGCACATAACACCCCTTATTTCATCGGATGATAAATAGAAATAGGAAGTGATATATAGAAACACGTTCCTCTAAAATAAGGATGTTGAGATCTCCAGAAAGAAGACATAATTATATCAAAACAACGACTCAGAAATGATTTTACAACTTCATATTTACAATCAAATGAGTTCATGGCATCCCAAAGCATCACCCAATGTGACCATTATGTCTGATAGGGACAATACATGGGAAGATACCTTATGCCAAGTCTCGAAACAAAACTTAATTTCATAATGTGGCCATAATAGCCAAGCATGACCATACTTCATACGTATGTGGTTTAACATGAAGTCATGGATTGAAGATACTATGAAGGACCCATCGGCCCTCTTAGACACCATTCACATTGAAAACCCCATTCCAATTTCACCTTCGATGAATTAGGTAACTTAATAAAATTAGGTCTTTATAAAACTTCCACAAGCACTATCCCACTCCAAGAGGATACACAAATCCAATAAAGTAAAGAGTGTATAATCAATCAACAAATCTTGAGAAAAATATTCCTTATATTGATCAACTATATTATCTTCCAACAACAAAACAATTTAGGATACAATTTAGTCGTGCATTAACTCTTAGTGGGGGAATTCCTTATCCAACAAGAGAACCCAAGGACCCAACCAAGCTGGTCCATTGGTCAAAACATGCCATAAACTAGAATCGAACAGATGAGGAGAACCACCATAAAGGCTTCACAAAATTTTATCAAAAGAGGCCACTAACCAGCCCATAATCCCTACTTACAGACCTACCACATACAGAAAACAACATTTATACAAGAGGAGTCCTTGTACTCAAAACATCCCACAATAACAAAATTTTCAAAACCACATAATACACACCATCCACAAACAGTCATCAAGACATCATGTATTCCTTCCAAATCATCTATCTAAAAATAAACTGTTCAATGATTAGCGTATCCACCAATGGTACCCCATAGTCCTCACACATGCATGTTTACATGCCACACCAAGAACCCTACTCATAACCATCCTAGAACTCATGTAATCATTCTATTAACCATCAAAAATTCCGTGTAACCCCATTCACGTGGTCTCCCATGGTAATACTATGGGTTAAAACAAAAAATATATCCAATATTCAAAACCAATACAATAAACCAATTCTTAATTTTTTCTCCAGACCGCTAACCACAAAATAAATATCCAAATTTAGATCTTATAAAACTCTTTTTTAAGGGAAAATAATTCAAATAATAACTCACTTTCAAGATGTACACTTTAATTTTGAAAAATATCATCCCATTTAAAAACACTCTCAGTTTTTTGAGAACTACCATTCATCAACCCCCATTCCTTTGAAAACACATCACTTATTATTTAAAACAAGGTTCCAATGATTCGTAAAACTTTTCAAAAGATTGTTAATTATTAAATAAAAACACACATTCAATTAATGTAAATTAATTTCAAATAATTTCATCCCATTTCAAAAAACACTTAATTTCATGACAAACTCCATTTTATAAAACCATATTAAATTGGGAAATCTACTCTTCTCATTTTAAAACATTATTCCAAAATTTCATAAAACATTTCAAATGATCTCTAGTTACCGAACCATAAACTATTTCCATACTCCACACATGGCCTCTAAAGCATTACATCCAATTAAAACACTTTTCAATAGTTTAAGGAACTCTATTGCAAACTTTTTTTTCAAACCAACTATAACATAGTTCCTTCGTTAAAAATATTTTTAAACACCACATTTTCCATTTCAAAAAAGTTCTGGAAATTCATGTCCAAAATTTTAAAAATAAATCAACTTCCTCTTTTCTGAATAATTGTTTCCTAAAAGATCATATTTCTTAATCCATGTTTTATTTATAATTTTAATACCATGCTTCCAAGATTCCAAAACAAAAGGACACAAGATAATGCGTGATGAAACTAGTTTTTGTGGGTGACATGGATATTTGGTTGGTGGCCATACGACAATCACTTAACAATCAAAGATAGTGTTATAGGCCAATATACTCTGCTAAACATGGCATTCCGGGACCTACATGCTCAATGAGACCATTGAACCAACTCTCTTTTCATTTCCCCAATCACCAATGACCCATGAAAACAAAAGGACTCGGATAAAACCTAACTTCCCTTGGAAAGTTGACTCACACCACGAGGTGTGAGTTCTAGGAAGCCTATTCATTATACGAATATCAATCCCTAACAATCCTAACTCTATAATATCCCAACTCTTCCCCAAATAACATGACCCAAAGGGTGAACCTAACCTCCACTTATACCATTTTATCCCAAACCGAATCTGGTCGCCATCAAAACTGGCACACAACACGGTCTGCAATAAGGCCTGAAGGACATTCCTGGTCCCTAAAGGCTGGTATAAGTGACTAAGATTCATTAAATAAAAAATAGGAATGATTTACTCGAGTTTATAAACATAAAACAACAAACAAATCCAATTTAAAAAATGGGACTTTAAAAAATACTAAGTTTTACAAAAATTCAGAACTGAGATACATAATGTAAAATAAATGTCAAAGACTATAATACATAAAGAAAACCAAAATGGACAACCCATGAAAATTCTCATGGTAATAGCCACCTCTCTCAAGGAATTTCCACAACACAACATCACTAAGTCCACTAAAAACTCAAACCATTGGCACAAAAATCAATACCCAGACTTGGGACAAATATAACCAAGTCTACTTACACCCATGGGTGTAGGTAAGGTGTGAACCAAATACTTGTTTGATGCCACCACTAAAGGATTCCTTGTGATAAACATTAAAATATTAAAATATTTAATGTTTTCATAAACTTGAAATGCCATTATGAATATTAATGATATGAAACTTTAAATAAAAATAGTTTTCAAGTGGTCTACTTTTAAGAATCAACACATTTAAATGGAACTCCAATGCTACTAATTTGTCCATCCAAACATAATATATGTTGATGGTATACATAAAGTATCTAATAAGAAAAGTCAATGGGAAATAACCCCTAAGAACTAGCTTGATGTGAGTCTGAGGTTCCTCGTATCTCGGTGAAAGTAACCATAAAAATATCTGTTATCATGCACACGATCCACTAGTAGGGAGCATACCCATAAACTAGTGGTTCCCCAACTTCATCATCATAATAATCATAATTTAGATAGTGTTTTCATCATCAAACATTTTATTTTAAACTAGGTCCAAACCCGATATGGTCACTAGCATACTAGTACAATTCCACACACCTAGATACATAGGGTTTTCTTCTTGTTCTCAAAAAAGTTCCACAAATACAGGAAATACAATTTTCACATAAAAATACAACTTCCAAGTCACAAACACACCAGAGAACCAAAAAACATGTCAAAAAATACTCCTTTCACAAAACAAATTATTTTTTCACCTCGTACTCACAAAAATCATTCCATAAACGTGTTTCATTCCATTCTTTCAATTTGATAAATCATTTTAGCAATTTATATGACATTATAATTTTTTTTAGAAATATTAAATCACTGATTTAACATTAAAAAACCACTCTTAACTGAACAAACTCACCAAAATAGTACATGTACATCCTTTTACCACTTTGGTTAACATAATAAATCCTTTAATGTTTTCATAAAACAATCCAAAGGGGTATAATCATGTTTATCACACAAAACCTATTCTAAAACCCTCTTTTAAGGTCAGAATCTCACTAATAACAATATAAAATAGTGTTTTCATCCCTGTAAATAGTTATTAATCCTTTTTAAAATTTTAATAAATTACCACAAATAATACCACAAATGATATACATGAAAAACACACATTTACAAACAAATATGAAAATTGAAACTAAACTCTTGATCAATACTACCAAAAATGGTTCCCTCACCAAAAATAAAGTAATAATAACATGATAAAAATATAAATGAATCAATTATAACTCATCATAGGATACTTACACATGGAACCACCTACCATTTGTGCCAAAAAATAAAATATTGTGCAGACATTTCATCCTCACTATCATAGCTCTAATAGAAATTGTAGTAGAGCCCTAATCCACACGATATCTCAAAAAAGACTCACCGTTAAACCCTAGTTATGAACCATATATTCTGTACATTTTATAACCTCATGAAAAATGTAAGAAATCCTAATAAAATGTAAGGAACGTAAGAGGAAACCCACTTACATGAGAAAATAATGGATTTGAAAAGAAATTATGTAGAAATTCAGAAAAAGTGGAAGCTCTCAATAATTGGAAATATATTGAGTTCACGATTGGTGAGGATGGACTTATCTAATTTTGGTTACAACTATGTGTTCCATCCAATCCAAATATAAAGAAATAGATTCTAAATAAATCACATTTCTTAGCCTTTTTATACTCCTAGGGAGGATAAAGATGTATCGAGATCTCTCAGATACCTTTTGGTGGGAAAATATGAAAAAGAGATTTATAAATATACCTCAAAGTGCCTGGTATGTCAACATGTGATTGCTGAATTGAATATGACTAAATTGATGATGCAATAATTACCCATACCAGCATGTAAATGGGAAAACATCACCATAGATTTTTTCACTAGATATCCAATGACATCCAGAATAAACAATGTTGTATGGGTTTTTTGGATATTCTTACAAAGACCACTCACATTATCACAACATGAGAGGTCTAATCATAGGATAAACATGAATAGATATACATAAAATAAGTGGTTTGACTATATGGTGTGAAACTATATGTTTTATCCGACTGAGATCCAAGATTCACATCCATGTTATTGAAAAGTCTCTAGCATTCTCAATGAACTAAGCAAAACATCAGTACGAACTGTCATCCTCAAATTGAGAGAAAATATGAGTATAAAATTAATAAATTTTAATAAATGTTGATAGCATGTTCTCTGGACTTCAAAGGAGGATTGGATTAACATCATCGACTTGTTCAATTATTTAACTAAAATAGTTTCTACTGGACCATCCAAATGGCTCTATATTAATCTCATTATGGGAAATGGTGCACAATACAAACATTCAAGGATGATGTTAATGAAATTAACATTATTGAACCTAAAATGGTTGAATAAATAGTGGAGACAGAAGAAACCATTATGTAGAACATCAATGTGGTCCATAGTTGGCAAAAGAGCAATGAAGATAATCATTGATGGAACCTGATGTAGAATGTAAGAGATATTTTATTCCTTCACATATCTTCATAGAAGTGGATCAAGATATCTATGAATAAAGGGATACTATGTACTAGGTATATCGATCCCTAGAAGATATTTTATCATTTTAATGTTGGGCCTATCGACTATCACTTCCACCATCCATGTTTCAAGTACATGATGTATTCCATGTGTCCCTCTTATGAAGTACATTGTGAATCCATCACATGTACTAACATCATAGGTGGTATAATATGGGAATGATCTTTCATATGAGGAGAATCCAATAATGATCATGGATTATATAGAGTTATAGTTTTATGCAACAAGACTACTCACTTGTTCAATGTACTTTAGAGGAACCATAAAGAAGAAGAGTCAACATGGGAACTAGAGAAATAAATGAAAGATAAATTTCCACACAAGTTTTCAACAAATAATTTAAAATGAAATGTCATGCATGAAATTTCATAAGGGGGAAGAATTTAATGACCCAAATTTTGATGTAAATAAATTTCCTTCATATAATTATGTCATCTAGTATAAACACATATATAACACAATGCATTCTTTACAAATGATGAATTAGTAAAATAATCAGTTTTTCTAGATGTTAAGGAACGTATACCGACGAAATATTTAAATTGTAAATTAGAATGGTAATGTGACTCATATGAATAGAAAACTAGCCAATGGAATTATAAGCTCATCTATGAATGTATAAATAAAATTTATCCATCCTATAAGTGAAAATATGATATAATTATATAATAGTATATGTAGATACAAATTTTATATGTTATTAATTATGTGTTGGTATATTTTTTTGTCACAAATATTTTATTACATTTTTAGGTTAATTTAATAATTTAAAATAAAATTTATTTTCATAAAATGTATTGAAATATTTTATTATGTCTTATGATTATTAGATAAATTTATGTGACCTTAATTAATTTTTCAAAATATTAACAGAGATGTTTTATTTTTAATATTTGTATTTTCTAAATAAATGATGAATTTAATTAAAAATTATATTTTTAATATTTAGAAAATTACTTTCATATAATTGAGTTCATTTTCTAATTCTACATGTAGTAAAATGTTTAGGTTTACTTTTTTATATTTTTCTGAAATACTATAATTTTTGGTTAATTGTAAAATACAGTAATTTCTGATATATATACATTAAAAGTTAAATACACAATTCATTATGTAATAGATGATTTAAGAATAATTAGGTTGAAATAACATGACTTGATTAATGTATTTAGTCTCAATTATCATTACTATTTCTTGTATTTAGAAAAATAATAAACTAATGAATTAAATAATTTTAAAACACCCCTCACTACCTCTTCTCCTCACACCTCTCATGCCTTGATCCTTGTACAAATTCTGATCAAAACGCATCCAAAGACAATTACACACATCTAGAAGATTATTTTATTTACCAAATACATAATCCAATCCCCTAAGGTGGTCCTCAAGAAGAATGAATCAAGATGCAAAACCCTCTTCCTTTTTTTTAAATTTCTTTTTCATGTTCCTTTCTTTTATTTTATTGTCCTCACCTCACCTCATAAAAATTGTATGATCACAGCAATAAATTAAATATAATATAATTTTTATGCTAATTTATTAATTCATCATCATCTCTCTGTCCCCCTCAATTTATAAAAAAAGAAAGAAAACATCGTCTATGATGTGCTAGTTTATCACATTCAAGAATGATAAATTATTCAAATAACATTATCAACATTAAAGCGAGTCATGAAACCATTTTAATGGTTTAAATAGATTATAAAATTTGTATTATATCATATTTAATGTTTTAGAATCATTATTTACACATGATATTAATTAATTAACCAATATTACTTCATTACGATCGAAACCCTCCAAAATAAACCAAAATTATTATCATTAACTATTTGACTTATTATTCATACTCTTGTTATAAAAACAACTGATTTATAACACCAATTTAACCCCTTTATGATAATTAATAATACATAAGTTCAATTATTGATAATTACCCCCACTTTATATAATCTTTTGTATATGTATACAAGTAAACTAATCCCAAAAACCAAGGAAACCAACACTTCTAAAGAAAGAAATTGAACCTCTTAACCCATCAAAAAGGCAATAAATGAACATAATAAGGTTTTAATAAATTAAATACCTATTTAAATGTTTATTTATTTTTTAATTAATTAATATAATTTTATTATATAATACATTATGATCCTGTTAATAACACCTTCATACTTAAGGTAAGGGATTCTACCTGAACCTCTTTTATTACTCCGGGTTACTCTTTCTATTTTTCTACCCATATAAAATTATAATTTATTTTAAGAAAATATTATAAATTATGTGGATATATTCCAAAATAATCTACTCATATCCATTAATCCTTATTTTTTAGAGATATACATTTTTTAAAGGAACTATATTCATTTCTTCCCGATAAGCATGCCTAATTTAAGGGATATTCCAGAATTCTTTCCCATTTTCAAGTGCACTATATAATCTGATTTGGGCCACCATTTTTTTATAACATTAATAATTTTATCATTAAAACAATTCTTTTTGAATTATGGTTTTATTTAAAATATAATTCCATTTTTCGTCTTTAAATTCTCTATAATATTTTCCTTAAACCGCACTAAAATGTTTTAAATCTAATGTTTCTTAAATAGTTGTTTCAATAGGTATAATTTTTTTAATATTTTTTAATTTAGAATATATATTCTAAAATAAATATAATTTTTAAATATAGATATTTATCTTTATAATCATAATTTATTTTAAAATTTTAGGGAATAAAAAATTACATTAACGTCCTAAACAACAATGGTGTTGTAAATTTTCAATTAATGGATGCATCAAATAAATGAATTTAAAAAATTTAAATAAACCTAATTTTAGTTATTTAATGTAATGAAAATATTTATGTATTATTTTTATATTTTAGTGATAACTTGAAATATTATTTTCAAATTTATTTTCTTTTGATGATTTTTTAAATAGTCACTGTAACAAATTTTGTAAAAAGTGACTTTAAATATATTTTAAAATAAATAATATATTATTAATTGATATAAAATTCTTAAAAATATTATATTCATCAAAATAATTTATATAAGTATTAATATTTAATTAATTAATAATTTATGTATATTTTATCATTTTTTATAAACTATATTAACCCTTAGAGAGTAAAAACCATGTTGTCATGTTAAGAGTTAATCAGGTTAAATAAGGGTTAAAACCAAAACAAAAATAATAAAATTTACTCAAAACTTATAGAAACATTATTAGATGAGTTTATTTCTAAAAAAACAATATTATCAATGAAATTAATAATATTGGATACATTTTAAAATGAACATTAAATTTTATTGATATAATACTTTGAGAAATTCAAAGAGTTATCATCCCCTCTCATATAAAAGGGATCCTTTTATTATCTTTTCATCACAATTCAAAACCAATTGGTATTTTCCAAGATCAACTCAAATACCTTCCTATAATAGCTCCAAATATTATATATCTCTTATTTTAAGCCTAATACCATCTTTACTTTTCATAAGATGTTACATAACGAAGGATTTCAAAATAAGAGGTATCATTTGTAATTAAGTGTTTCTATTTTTTTTTCTTCTTCCACCATAATAAATAATTTTTAAAACGTGATAAAATTATAAATACAGTATCATTAATATACTAAGAGGTTATTATATTATTTAAATTACCCATATCTTTCTTCTCATCCATAAAATGGGAAAAAATCAATAGTTTGTGTGCATGGAAAACCACCACCTCATCAACTAATATAATTCATTTTCCATAACCATATCAGGAGATGGAAAATAAATATAGAATTAATATTTATTTATGTTATTAATTACATATTTATAATTATTAAAATATTATATATCAATTTTTTACCTTTCTATTTATATCAAAATGATATCTTCATTTATGCATACGTGTACACTACCACCTCCATGAAGCGATGAGATTCATTTTTCATCATCACATAAAATGGATGATATATATATATATATAAATTTAATGAAATAATATAATATATATTATATTATTATATATATTAAAAATTAAAATAATAATTACCTTTATTTCATAATTACTTCACAAAAAAATATAAATGTTACTCATGCATACGTACAGTCTACCATATCCATCATTATAACCTAGTTCATTTTTCATGAAAATAATTAATGCTTTTATTTAAATTTATAACTTATGTATATAACTAATAATAATTTAATGAATATTATTCTAGATATAATATAATAATGAACACTTTGACTGTGGGAAACATCAGTCATTTTGAACTCAAGTACCTGGAATTTACAAAACCTCTATCACAGACTTAAATAATTATGTAATTCCTAAAACATGGAAAGATGTGATATAAAATAAATAATAAACAATAAAAATTAGATTAAGAATGTAAATAATTATATTATTTTTATCATTCTGGGAGGTAAATAATATACATGATGATTTAGAGTCATGGTATGAGACTCTTAAAAAACCTCAGTTTAAATGATTTAATGATTTATTTTATAGATATCTCTATTTCACTGAAATGTTTTTAAAATGATTTTTATGAATGTATTTATGTAGTAATTAATGTTTCAAAAATCATATTTTTTAATTTCTCTCAAACATTTTCATAAAGGAATATTTTTATGGTTTTGTGAAGATAACAATTTTTAAAAAAATTGACTTTTAACGTTTCTCCTTCAACTCTTTTTAAAATGGTTAAAAGAAAAAAATCACATATATGACATGATGAAAATTTACCACTTAAAATATTAATTAAATATTTAATAATTCCATAATAAATTTTAATATTTCTTTAAAAAGAAAATGATTTCATTATTCTTTGTGTGTTTTTATATTTTATAAGTGATTTTTACAAGTAATTAGTATTTTAAAATCCAAATGTAATTAACCCATTGGTTTAAAATATTTTGAAAGGGTTTAATTTTTGATATATTATTTGATAATTATATAGAATTGGTGAGGCTTTTATATCTTATATGTAGGGTTAGACCCATTATAGCTCTATGTTGAACCACATATAGACTATACAAATGTTTGATCCCCATTATAGTTCAATGGTGAGCCCATTATAGCTTATAATAAGGGTTGAGCCACATTATATCTCATGGGTGAGCCCAATAAAACATATAAAAATAGTTATCCCTATTACAGATATCCAATTCATTTGCTAGTGATTATATGTGATGTCATCCTTATAATTATTCCAATTAAAAGGGTTTTGAAGGTTTAAATGTTTCATTCCATATTCCCAATGAACATTGAAGATAAATGTAAATGTTATATTATTTTTTGTATTTTATACTATTCTAATAGTTTTTTTTATTTTTATGTCACATAATTAAATATTTGTGCTCATCCAATGTTTCAAAAGATTTTTTAAATGGTCTTAAAAATTGGAATGGACAAAGAAAATTTCATTATGAAAGTATTGAAGTTATTCTATGAAACTAAATAACTATTTTAAAAGTGTTTCTATTTGTTGGAAAGTGGATACGAATTATAATTTTACACTTATAAAATATGGATTCAATATGTATGTGTTTTTTTCATAATTTTGTATGACAATAAAAAAAAAATATCTTTGGAAATGTATTGAAATGAATTTTAGATAAAAAAATAAAAAAGATATTTCTTAAGGTCGATTCCATAGAGGACCAATCATCATCCTACGATAATTGAGGAAATCATTTTTTATTGTCCCAAGATATAATTTCACTAACACAAATAATTGGGTGGAATAATCCCAAATTATTTACTCCCCCATTCATAAGGTAAATAATTGTTTGGATGTCAACCCCATGAAATGTTGTAGGATAAAACAAATAGTTGATTGTTTTCGCGAAATAATTCTAGGTAAGATCATCACGCAACATGAATTAAATGATTGATCCCCGCCATATCCAATTTAGTACATAGAATATATATATGAAAAAACTCACCTTCGGCTCATTTAGAGTATTTGAGAAATAAAATGTCCACGAAATTTACTCAATCCATTAATTATATTCCTTTTTTACATCATCTCAATGAACTATGGGTGAATTCCAATAACAATGTTGTAATACATATTCCACCAAATGTATCAACCTTCTAATACCCACTTTTCTAGGAGTTTTAATGGTGTGGGTTATATATTTCTAAAAATAAGGTTACACCAATGTTTTTCATGTAGTAAATTTTTTATTACTTCCTCACTGTGATTTAAATGATTTCTCCTATAGTAATTTTCTAATAAACAAAAGCCAATAACTAATCATATTATGAGAGAACTCGCAAATCATAGAAATAATGTCTAGAATGTTTATTATTTTTCATTAAACATGTACACTTTAATTAAATTAATTATTATTCATATATAAATTAAAAAAATGTGTAGTACTATATAAATAAAATTCCACTCTTTAAGATCATATAACCTCAAAAACTAAGTCTCATGCTTAGAAAAAATCACATGACCACCCATGGTTACTCTTATTCAGATATGAGAGTGAGAAATATAGACACCCCCACACATTATTCCAGAATTATGAAGGCCCTATATTCTTTATACCAAAGATGTTGAACCATACCCATGAAGTGTAATAACACTACAGGTTGGGTATAATCATGTTAATAATATTGTTTAAGGAACCATATCATGTTTATTGAACACATCACATTATTTGGTCAACAAAATGGTGAGGTCCAATAAAATTACCATGAAGTAATGTAAATATAAATAATAAGGAAAACAAGGAGAGTTTATATGGGTTTAAATTGTATATATCTATGAGTTATAAAAACTCAATCCCAATGTTCACAACCTGAAATAAATACATTATATTACATGAGATAAAACACTACGTAACCATTATTCACCACCCAACTATCCCTATGTGGTGGAATAAAAAACCCATATAATTTTTAGAACTACGCAACCCTCTTCCCTATATATACATCCTTTAATTCTACATCTACATATTTATAAAAGAAAATGTATGTTTTGAGCATTAATCCTAGTTGTATTTCACCATTTAATCTATAAACATTTTAATACCTATGATATTTTAGTCAAATATTTATAAAAATTGTTTATAAATAAGTTCAAAAGATAATGTTTTTTGTAAAAAAATCCTTTAGTTTCGATAAAATCCTTTCATATTCACACATAAATGAATATCAAATGTATGAATTATAAAGCATGTGAGAATAAGTAAAAATTTACATAGATACACATTATGATAAAAAAGTGAAAAATCAACCATTAAATATACCATCAAGATAAAAGACAAGTATAAATGAATAAAATATTATTGGTATATAGAAATGAGAGTATATAATAGTCATAGAAATAATCCTAAATTAGTAATAGAATATACCCAACCGATATAATGTCATTGAATTGTATAAAAATATCAAAAATAAATCCCATAGTGTTGGAAAACACACTATGTTCCCAAGTCGATTTCATAACACTACTATGTTTCCCAATGTTCTATGTTTTCAAAAAATCTTTTTCAAACCGTTCTCAACATTTATTAATTATTTTCTCAATAATGTGTTATAGCTTTAATTCTTGAAACATCATTTAACAAACACATATATACATTAATAAAATTTTCCTTATAAAGAATTACCACCCCAATGCTTGAAATACTATGTTTAATCAGAACCACCATTTTAGAAACATTGTGTTCATAAAGAAATTTTCAAATAAAAACTTTACAAAAACAAATATTTCATGATTTAATTACAATATGGTGTCAAATACATAATTTTTATTTATGAAAAACCAAAGGCATTGTGTTTTAACATCATGTTATCCATTTATTAACACATTTTTATACAGATTACCACCACCATAATGAATAGAACACCACATGAAATGATCTACCAAGACTGGGGTTGATATAAAACTAAAACGAGATTCAAATAAATTCAATTATCTCTCTTAGTTGCCTAAGGATCATGAGAGGAAGATGAATGAAATGATTATTTAGAGTAATTTGGGGTATTTATACCCATTCTATAAAATATAATAGCATGACCAATCCACGCACACCATGTCATGGAATGGTCAAACCTTGTAGGGAAAAAACACTTAGAACGGACCCGTGTCATGGATTGGATAGAAAAACTATGTCTAAGAATCATAACCCCATACATGTCAAAGATCATTTTTTTTTCTCAATGAGGGAATATTGTCCAACCAGATCCATTGCACCATAGAGCCTCGCACCCTAATAATTGGCCTATAACAACGCTAAGCCCTACACCGTATGGGTGATGAATTTGGAAAAATTTAATAAATTTCCACTGGTGGTCAGTATGATACAACCACCTATTATAAACCATATAATTCAACCCCTAGAATGAAACATACAAAAATTTAATAGCTACATGAAATATAGTTGTATATATGAAAATCGACCTCCCAGACACTATACCGTAGATGGTGCATCCACACTGCGACCATCCTCACCATGTTGTGGTACCTACTCTACATGGAACAACCCCAAAAACCAAGAGGGTGTCACATATAACTTATAAGTTCCTCTAACTATACATGACCACACAATGAACAACATAATCATCTTATACATCGCCACCTATATATAAAATTTTACTTCTGGTTCTAACAACCCATGCATAAAAATTACTCCTAGAATAGATAATGGGGAATGTGGGGTATGGATACATCATTCATCATAATCATGGATGTTTGGGAAAACATATATAACCAAAAAGTTAGGTTTTAATAAAAATATATGACTCTGGTGGGTTGTGTATATAAATAACAATAAAAATTACATATATATTAGTCAAACAAATGAAAAACATATGGGTTTAAAACAATCGTTTCAACACAATAACACAAGGTCTTAGAACCTCTAGTACTTTAATTTACACATAAAAGAAAATACCACAGTATATAATAAAACCACACAAATAACCCTCATTCCATTTTTATTTTCATGTTTACCCATTTCCCAAATATTCATTTATCGGTTATCTTCAATTAACAAACCCATTTATTTTATATTTAATTCCACTCCATTCATTAATCATATCAATAAATGGTATATAATTATTTGTACCAGGAGAAAATTTTATTTCAAAGCAAAAAAGAAACTAAAAAAATCTTGTATCACAAAATTCTATTATTTTTTAAAAATCCATTCTATTAATATTAAATAATTATTTTCTAGCGAATTGTCACACAAGTCCGATAATCCATGGGAAATTATTTATATATATATATATGAATTTTTCACCATCTTCGTACTGGTGAGTCTCACCCATAAAAATAAAATGTTTTTCCAATTTCATTTACCATATTATCATAATATATCAACATAATTTACAATAGAAAAAGAAATATATATATACAACAAAATTGTATAACTCATAAAAATACATAGAGAATCTATGTCATTCTTCCCTTTCATTATAATTTCATTTTTATAGGTTAATTAGTTTCATTATGATGATATATATTATTTACCCATGTTTAGACTTTAGAATAACACCTACACATGTGCATATAATGAAGGAAAGATGATCTATACCCTTCCTATATTTAATCTTAACTAAGAAACATGAAATAAATAATGAGAAACCCCTATATCCTTGAAGTAATTACCCCTATATTCTGTATACATGAAGCCTCCATAAAAAATTGCAAATATTATAGGAGGATCCCCACCACAGTGAAATTTTATAAAGAAGATAAGGAAATTAAAAGAATAATGTTGGAATATATGATTACATTGATCAAAATAACATCAATACAAGTGATCCAATATGAACTAAGTGGTTAAAACACCATAGGAGGTGAGTATATGTGAGGATGAGTAAAAGTATTTGTAAAGAAGTTGAGGGGTGGTCTAAAAATAAAAAACATGGTGGTTGAAAACCTCCTAAATATAATAATATCCTTATATAATATACCATGTCATGGAGAACAACAAATTCACACATGTAGTGTTTGGTAAACATATTATATGAAACCCTATTTCCAAATACACGTTTTCTATTTGTTTTAAAAATTATATTTCATATCCACCATAGCTTGGACCATAACATGATCTAAGCCTTGGGGTTTCATATATATTATTACACGGATAGACTCCAAAAGAAATAAAATATCAACTACATGTTCCCCCCTATTTTTATAGTTATTTAGTGGTGCAATTCTTCCTCCCAATTATCATAGTGGTATCCCTAATACACCATTCCATTAGCCAAAACTACCATGGGAATTATTTATATATCTATAACGGTATAGAATATCACCAATAAATCAATCCTATAACCACTACTTCCCCAAGATATAGCCAAACTATGAATTTTTTACAAGAGAATATTAATGCAACCCATACCCCTAAATAGCTCAAAAATTCATTCCCAAGCCAAAAAGACCTTCAAAAGGCTATAACACTTCCTCAAATATCCATATTTCCCCTAAACTCCCATAATATCTCTAATACCTCTAAAAACATAAATTGAATGATTCCCATCCATCTATGTCAAAATGTATCCAAGAACACATAAATGATGGGAGGGAAAAACAACCATCCCATGAGATACCTCTCTGGGACCATGTTCTTACTGAAACACCTCCACTATCTCACACCAACATCATACCATGCCTCTTCCATTCATCTATTTGTAGTAACATTCCAAACTACATATAGACTAATACAACAATAGAAACAAACAATATGAAACAATACCTTAAGAAAAAAATCATGAAAATCCACCCTCAAAAAATAGAAATTATTTTCTATGGGGGGAAATGAATCGCCCATACAATTTTAAAACATGTAATAAAAATGTAACATGATTACAAAGTGAATATCCTTAATTAATTAACATTAATATTTAAACCACATAACCATAAATGGAATAAATAAAATTTAATATATTAACAATATTCAGGCATGGAATTATTTTAGAAAAAAACAATGAATGACTCAAAAGAAAAATCTAAATATAGGGGATTCATTTGCGTGTCATAATACGAAGTAATATATTTATTTCCACCATGCCCCCATAATATAAAAACCAATGGAATAGTCCTTACACAAATCTACATACATCTATGATCCATGATCTATAATAGTCCCTCCATGAACATCACACTATCCTTGATATCTAACTCTCCCCAACAATTGAAATAAGAGTCGTCATAAAGATATTAATAGAGCTAAGATAAATGATAGATGTTGTGGGATATATCCATCAATAAAAGATAACCTATCTAATAAACCACCTTACAAGCATATACCAACACCTCAAAGAGTCTATCAAATGGTGGTGACAGATTCCTCCACCATCCATAACTTTACTATCCATGATGATGAGTCAGATTAATGAAAACATTATATCCCAATGAAAACATCAAGGGTATCATCTTAAGACCTGATTAATATTTATGATAGTGATTTATAGACTTTAAAATTTCACAAAAAAACTAAAACCATCTCAGTAATTCTCTACACCACATCGATGTCAAGAACCAATGACTCCCCAACCTCATTCTGATATCAAAGAAAACGAAACATACTCCCATTTAATGAATCTAATAAGGCCATTCAATTAAATGAGTTAAAGCTATTTTTATATGTGATAATCACCAATGATAAGTGTTTTCCTAGGATCATATTGAATACAAAATGCATTCTCATAACATATCCTCTAACCTTTTTATTGTCACCTATGTATGTTGATCTATTAGTGGGTGAAGAGAGGTGATGATGAGAATGTAAGTTCCAGATGAATTATACAATCCTATTAGAGCTCACAATATAAACTATGTGTCATGATCTAAGTTAATCCACATTGAAACACAATTCTCCTTTATAACCTAGTTAATATAAATCCTTGACAAAATATCCACAACAGTAATATATTTGATTGGTAAGAAGTTATCCATTATAATCCATCAACCCATGATTATCCAGATTGCAAGATATCCTCCTTTTTACCTATATAATAATGTGATGAAATAAATTGATATTGGATCCTACTTCTACTTGAGAACACCTAAGGGATACAAAAAAGATCTTGTAACATGGTGTTCTATCATTTCCTACTTGAAATCTAGACACCAATCCAAGAAATTATCCACACATCATTTCATCCAAGTGCGCCAAAACTACACCCTAAAACCATGGTACATAATTGATACTTATTGGTGCACCACTAAATTTGATGTGATAAAAAACATGATAGAATATATCATTCTTTTCAACATGAATGAACAACCTCCCTTGAAATAACATTTAATTTTATCCATCCTTATACTGTCCCTTATGAAAATCACCATGGATAATATGATCATGCATCACCTATAATGTAATTTTTACTTCTATCCAACACAGCTTGTGCGTATCAATATCATCTTGAAGAGGGATTTGGTAATAGGGGTAGAATACCTTCAATCCTTTCCATTATAGATGCCCGATAAAAGCACTCAAAACCCACACCCTTTGGCCCTTTGAGAAACACATGAATCGAGCAGGGGTGGAAATAGAAATCATAATAAAAATAGAACTTATAATAGATGCACGTAATTGTAACTTATGGTTTTGATGAAAGAGTAACAACACATTACCACAAGTTCCCACAACCTCTTTAACTATCATTGTCACCTATAAAAAAATTCCACACACTACACTAGAAAACAACAAAAATGTAAAATATTATATCATTCACACAATGTCAACCCATATCCAGATTTTAGAATTAAAAACCATATTTCTTGGACATGACCCTAATTTATTATTTAGTTCCACCTCATTCATTAATCATTTCAACAAGTTTAATTTCATTATTCATGGAAACATTTCACTTTTATTCTAAAACTATATTTAAACTACACAACACAAACTATCTATTCTATTTCATTCCAATAAAAATAGATTTTTAACCACCCACATAATCCCCACTACCCATCAAAACTACTATTCATTTCACCCTCAACTACACAACCACTACACAACACAACTACCGCAATTCACATACTCAACACATCACAACAACCACACGCAAAACGAATATAGACATCTCCTCTATGAAAAATATAATTTTTTTAAACAAGTCCTTCTATAAAATTCCTTCATTTTTAGGGGTATTCTCACAAAAGCCTTAAATTTCATTGGAAATTGATTTAATATCTAGATATATGTTCATTTAATTTTCCATATTTTTTTTATTATAATCAAACAAACACAAAAATATTTACCATTTTCAATAACCACTGCAACATAATATCTATATGTAAGTAACAATGGTGAAAAAAAAGCATCCACTACCATATTGAAAAAATAACCAAAACATTCAAGTAAAATCCATGTGATTTATATCTTCCCTTTTTAATTTCAGTTTACTCAATTAATTATCTTCATTAAAATGATACTCACCTTTTCAAAAAAGAGTGAAAAAGAATGATATCACCACTTGGAAATAAAAATAATTAGGGATGAATGATCCCCTAACTTTATTGAAACATCAAATAAAAATGTTCAGTAACCATGTTCCAATCTCCATCGGTCATGAAGGAATCACCATCAAATCCTATGAACAAAAGGACTAAAAAACCACACCTAAAAGAATATAAATTCCTCTACAGTGAAATCTTGGATAGAAGAGAATGATATGGATGAGAGAAAAGGGATTTTAAATTTAAGATGATCCAAATAACTCCAATATGAGTAATACATGGTGAAATAAGTATTTTGACACACCATTTGAAGATAATTGAGAACGTAAGGATAAAATGATGTCATCCAAGTGTCGAGGGAATGTATGTAAATCAAGAAAAAAGTTTATCTGTCCTCTTATTTATAGTTAAATCCAACTTGAATCAACCTTGACATGGTTAATAGAAATAATCCTCATTGTAAGACCGCTCAATGTACTATTTGAAACCATTGCATCTTATCTACTTTTTCCACTCAGTTTAAAAATTGGATTTGACTGCCACCATAACCTATAACATGGTGATTTCTACACAATGGTTTCTCTCCCATATTCATACTCAACTATATACCATTCCATAGAATCTATCTCTTACCTATTTTACTCTCACTACACCCAATGATATGGCATAGTGTACTACATTTTTCAGTTTCTAATAGTGTTGTCCCCCAGGCACCACACAAAACATGGACATTTCTGAGATGCATGTGGCCACAAACACACCACTAGGACAAGACAACAAGCACCACACTATATCCAGGGTGTCCCCATGATACATTTTACAATGGTGAACATCAAAATAAAATACACCCTCCAAAACAGCTTTCCATGCCACTTTACATGCCATAGTGGCCTTTAAAAGTTTAAAACCCACCTCAAACATCCCAATAACCACCAAATTCTACCCCATCATCTCCATTCCTTAATTAAACATGATGAAAATTTCAGAAATAGATCAATATATTAAAAGAGATTTAATTTATTTGATAATAATTATACATAATTAATATATAAAATCATTAAAATAATTATTTTACTATTACTATTTTCATTAACTATAATCATAAAAATCGTAATATTAGCCTAAAATTGAATATGACCTTTAAAATTATATGATCATGTTGTTCTAAAATTTTTAATCCATTTTTTGGATTTAATTTCTTTAGGTGACGAAAAATAAATTTTTACATAAATGAAGATATCAATTTTTTTAGTCCAATATTACTTATGATTCTGAATCGATATATGTAGGATTGATGAATTCAATTCAAAAACCATAAATTATTCCCTTTTCTTAAAAATATATATCATTTCTAGGAAAATAAATAAAAATGATTAATTATGTTATTATATTATGAAAATGTCATAAATTTCATGGTTTTAGCAATATAAATATATTTTCATTATTCAATAAAAAATATTTGAGAAAAATAAGAAAATAAACATTTTAAATATTGACATGGTGAATTTATAATTTTACCTTATTATATCAATTTTAAATTTATTTTTTTGGAATTTTTATGAAAATATGATATTTTGAAAAATTAATATTCTTTTTCTTAATTCTAATATACTACTAATTAAATTGATGTGAAAATATTATTTTCGTAAAATATATTTCTACCATTAAGTATTTAATTTCTAAAAATATAGTTAATGAGGAAATTTTGAGATATTTTTTATCTTAAATAATGAGTTTTTCTTATTATTTATTTAGCTATACTAAATTAATTTAACAAGACTTTATCATTATTGATGACCTTCCATTTTATATATAAATATATTTCAATATTATGTTTTATCTATTAGTACACACCTAATTATACAACCATATATTGAATATTATATATCATTCCATGTTTTATTATGGTTTTATGTAGTTTGTGAAGCAAGCAATCAAATTGATTAGGTTTTAAAGGAAGACAAATATGTAATATTAATATTAGGGTGTTACATTCTCCACAAAAATAAAATTTCAACCTAATAGATTATAGTTATTTTCCTCTATGAAATATAATTTAGTCCTTCCAATAGATAGATAATATATAGGTTTTAATTTCTAATTTGATATGAAACATAATATTTCGGATACTAAAAAACTCATGATCTGGTATAGAGACTTTGATGATAAATTTAATATCAATATGAATTTCATTGTCAATATCGATAAATTATAATTAGTTGATTTGGAAAATAGATTAAAAATACTTAATTTACATACTAGATTTGAGTCAAACTAAACTAACCATATTTTTAAATTCAATAATTAAAATATCTTTTAAAAATATAGTGTTCCTTACATTCAATTGATGTTTTATGTTTAGAGCATCTAAGTGTTAGGAAAACGTTTAACTAAAAAATCCCAGGACTTTCTAAAATAATGGAAATTGGTTATTATAAATAAATAATATTCTTAATCCAAAATAAGTCTTCATCATCTCGTAGAAATTCTCCACAAATGTTATTTTTTTTATACATATCATATTTTGCTAATTTATTCAAAACCAAGGGAAATGGAAACCTAGTAAGGGTGAGAAAAAATTATTAATTAGGGAAAATGTATATGGGAATATATTATGAAATTAATAATATATAAGGAATAAATAAGTACCAAATAATTAATTTTAGCTAGACATTTGATCCTAAAATAAATACATTCCTAACAATATAAATATAAAAATATAAAATAATAACTGAATTAATGATGATTAAATGGATATTGTAATATATATTGATCATTAAAATCAATAACATAATTAAAAAATCATTACATTAAGGTTGAAACAAATACACTACTCTTTCATTCAGTAGGTATACACTAAATGTATAACTCGTTTATCTCATGAGACCAACAGATGCATCAACGGGTTATATAATATCATCCCCTAACTAATACCTTTTTTATTCTAATGCATTCACCATATCAATGATTTTAATATAAATATAATTAAAAATAAATATTCCTTAGGATTCAATAAATTTTTGTATAAACATATGAAATGTTAATACTTTTCCATTAAATAAATAATAAATCCATTAAAATAATATGGATAGTCAAAAATACATAATGAAATATCTTGAGTAAAAATATACATCAATATCAGGATAATAATTTAAAATATTTTCAATATTTCCCCAATCAACTTTTTTATATAATCTTATTGAATACTATTCAATGAAATGAAATAAATATATTGTGTTTTCAAAGGAAAAGAATTATTAGATGAAAATTTATTCCTATTGTAGAGGAGGATTTGGAAAAATAACTGTTTTGATATATTTCCATGGTTATAAACCCTAAAAAGAACATATTATGAGGGGATATATTAGCTAATAACATAATAATACATACAAAATAAATGTTAATTTTTTGAATGAAAATAATATATCAATGAATAAAAATTGAGATGTAAAAATCATTTTGGTAATTCTAATATAAGATTAAAAATAAGTTGAAATGTATAACATGGAATAAAAAGTATAATTAAATGAATAGTATTAATTGTACCTTATTTAAATAGTTGAAAAGATACAACATATAAAATAATATATGGTCAAAAATATCAAATATATCTCAAGGAGTTGAAAATAGCGACAAATAACACTTACGCATTTTGAATCATTTTAATCAAAACCTATTAAAGGATATGATTTTTAAAAAAACAGGAAATAACATGAATAATGATATGATCAATATATGAAATATAAAAGGGTTTTTAGATACAATATAACAATAAAAACATGTTGTTTAATAATAAATACGTCCTTAGGGGTGAAAATTGAGACAAAAAGTTCTTACAAATAACATAATCTTTGAGGAAAGTGTCACTATTTAATTATTTTATTAGGAAGATATATATAAACCAATAAGATAAGTAGGAGATATAATTAATATTACTCATTTGGTAGAATAAATTAGTTTAACAGACATATAGTTCAATGTGAATGATAAAATGAAGTAGATGAAAACTAAGTTATAATAAACCCTTACCCTCCTCTTAGTTTATATTGTGCATGCATTTAACATTATAAATAATAATTTTATTTTAATTAAATTCCTTATTACGATAAATATTCAAATATATTTCATTTCATATATTCCATTTAATATAATATATTAATTATTTATTACATATTTTTTCTTTTATTTATGTAAAAATAGAATCGGTGTCAGCTTATTTCGTTAATTTTGGAGATCAAGGAGAATATTTTAATGAGATGATAATAATTAATATAACTGTTAAATAAAAAAATATTTAATTAATTTATTATAATAATTCTTGTATTTATGCTTCAAACATCATTATTGATAAAATTTTATAACATTATTCAAAGAAGTAGTTAGACCAACTCAAACAAGAACATACTATAATATGATAGGTTAGTGTGGTTATAAACATATTTATTTTTAATTATTATAAAAATAAAATAATAATAAGGTTATTTAATAGATGTTTTATGGTTTTTAATCTAATTTTAATTGTATTTGTTAAATAATTAAAATCAAGAAGTGATATGTTACTTTATGGTGGTTGTAGTTCACAAAAAGCACAATCGATGTTCGTTTGTTTTTAAAAATAAATATAGAAGAATAAATAATGATATTTCCATTAATATAATAATATTTTAGTTTAATAATTATAATGAGATCATTATGTAACTATTTTTATTATATTTTTAGATGGGTAATAATGAGATGAATCTGATAAGCATTGTAATACTATTGATGCTTGGACCTTTAACATTCTCTTTAAAGACTCACTCGAAATTTATGTAATAGGACAAATAATTAAGGGAGGAGGATTATTAACATGATTTAGAATTGTAGGAGTTTAAAAATGAATGATTTAAAGGGAAAATATTAAACAATGTGTGTGTAATTAAGGGGGTTAATTATCCCCTTTATTAAGAGAAGAAAAAAAACATATGAATGGTCATTATTTTTCAATAAGGGAATGAAATTATTTTGGCCTCAATGGTTACAAAAGTGAGAGATAATGGTGTGTAATTGGGTTTTTTCAATAAATCGTCACCCATTCATTGTCACACATGTTGTAACAATTTGGGATGATATTTTCCCTTAATTTTTTTACTTAACTCATTATAATTAGGGTAACTAGTTTTTACCAATGTAGATTTGGTATTACTAAACATATAAAATAACCCCTCTTTCCAAATACGGGTGTCATATAAATTAATTAATATCAATATAAATCTATTAATCTATATTTAAACATTTTATATATAGGAAACCGATTTTTAGAAATATGTTGGTGTCACCATTAATTGTTCTTAATCTTATTTATCATTGATTACCAATAAAATATGTGTTAATATTATTACATAATTTCATGAAAATCATGTTAAAAATATTATTTAATATATATAAATATAATTTTTTAGATAAATATTACTCAACATTAAAAATCAAGTCATTGAAAATAACACTTCTACCATAATCATAGTTATTAACTTTATCCATAGTGATCACAATGTTATGGTCAAAACTAAAATTGACCTTATAAAAAAATTTATGATGTTGATATAAGTTATAAAATTAATTTTAATATATTAAATATATATAAATGATGAAAATTTATTTTTTAAATATTAATGGGAATGAAATATTTAGAGTAAAAGAGTACACAAGTTCGTAAATGGTGCTTGATCTGATAACGTTATGAATAATTAATTATATTCATAAATTGTTTAATTTAGGTTCTAAAAATTAATAATTTTATTTCAAAATTTATACTATTACATAAAAAATAAATATTTCATAAATTAAAAAGTATTTATAAACATATATGACTTGATTATATCAGGATGACGTCAAATATTACAGTTTGAGAAAAAACAATATTTTTCACTATTCAACATAAAATAATCTACTTTATAAAAATACAAAAAATTCATCATACGATAATATTGAAGAGATAAATCTAAATATAATTTTTATTTTATCAAATTTCTATTCTATAATTTATAAAATTAACTTCGAAATAATTACACAAAAATATAATGAAAACAATTATCATTGGAAATGGAATTTTTATAATTATTGATTATTCGTATTCTTATTTCCAATAAATTACAATTAAAATTGGAGTTAATTTATTTTTCATATGAAAATTATATTTTATCCAAAAAAAATTAGTTATTTTATTAATTAAAACACAGAAACATCATTTTTTAGAAATGATTCATTTTAATGATAAAAATAAAACATATTAGTTTTCTAAATACACTAATTTAATTTATCAATTACTTAGAATTGATAATGTATATTAGTTTTTTATTCATATATATATATCACAAATCAGGTACATCTATTTTTACTAACTAATTATAAGAATATATTTTAATAGTTATATATTGTTGTATAGTTTTTATAGTATGTTGTTGTGTGAAACACAAGCTATTGAACACTGTAGGATATACTATGAATAAAATATATAATATATAATCATTGGATGTAATCATCTACTTCCATAATTAAATTATTTACTCTAAATGTTTTAATCATTTTCCCTAAAAGTAATAGTTTTTCATATCCTTAAAATAGAAAAGATCCATTGGGTAATTTGTAATGTGATATCAAACATACTATTTTGTAAAAATTTTCTTAACTAAATGATTATAATACATGTATGTTTTTCATGAATATTATTTTCATTGATTGATCCATATTCCTTATTATACCTCATGTTTTCATTATAATGGTGTATACAATTCCCCTGGAATATTTTTTTATATTGAATTATTTCATTTTATTTGAATGATAAGAATCAAAGTAACATGAGTGGTATACAATAAATATTTAATATATTGAAATTAATGATATTCATCATATAAGGTGGAAAAAGAATAGTTAATTCACTATGGAAAATTAAAGACATTATGATATATTAAACATGTTTTATGGAATTGATAATAGATATAAATAGTTCATTCAATATTTGAAATATTCAAATAAAAACCCCGTTTTGGATATAATTTCTAATGATGCATTAAATTCTAGAATAATGGGAGGATCGTCAAAAAATAGTATGTAACATACATCGGTTTACTATTCCAATTACAACCACATGAGAAATATTTATTATCACGTCCCATATTTTCATTAGAATGTTATAGATACTACACTTTTAATATTCAATTTCATAATTCATTAAAAATTCATGATATTAAATTTTATAATCTATTTCTTATCTAATCATGATTTGAATAAAAAAATCATGTGATGTTAGTTTTTTTCTCATATTACTTTCGTTGAGATATGTTTGAATTATGAACATAATTTTTATTATATGGGTATATGCTTATTATTTGATTTATTACACCATGAATTATTTTTATATAATTGTATTATTTATTTAATTTCAATATCTTTATCAGTTAATATGTTTTATTTTAAATGTATACTGGCCCATAATAGATTTCTAAATATATATTTTTTCTTCTTATATCCAAAATTCTCTACATGATTATGATATTATCAAACACTTTTTATTCTACCCTTTACATTTTACAATGTCAATTTCTATATTAATCATTATCATCTTCTGTAATGAAGTACCTTCCCTAATGAGTGTTTAACATTGGTGAGAATAAATCATATTCAATCTAATAGATCTTTCTCCTCCGTATACATATTTTCTATCCTATTGGAGTTTTACCCACTTTTGCAATATCCAATATGTATTTTTTTTATGATGCATTAAATTATATTTTTCTTTTTCAAAAGTAAAATATTATACATTTTTTATAATTTGGGGTTTTAAAATATAATATTTATAATTATACAAAAATAGTTTTCAATTATTTTGAAATAATATTATTTATCTTGTACACCATGTTTTTTTAATCCATTATGAATTTTTAAGGATATAATACCCTTTAAATTTTCCATTATATATTCTTTAGAATAAGGTTACGGAGATCCATTACTAAAATTTTCTTTTTAAATCATCCACTATTAGATACATGATTTTCCTCCCAAACAATTCCATCTATGAACACTTTATATTTCTATCCTTTGATTGAAGTTTGTTCACATAGATTCCATACATCAATCTATTGGGGGTATTGAATTAACCATATACCCATATCCCTATACAATTTTGGTTTAATGGATGCTTACATATGAATATATTCATTTTATTTATAGGAGAAATATTGAATTTAAATGTTTTTTTAATATTATTTTTTATTAAATATATATGCAATTTTATATTGTGTATTTGAAAAATAAACCACCTTTATATGGATAGATTATCTTTATCAATTGACTATATATGCGTTGAAATTATAAATGTTTTTATCTTTATATAAATTTTTATGGATTCTTATTGAATTTTGATCATGAGTTTTATTGATATTATTATAATTCATATGGTTAATTAATTAATCTTATTTAATCTTTGGGTGTGGATAGGTATTATCTATCCCACCAATGAACCTTTTGGTATCATGAGACAAAATACTTATGTATTTTTTCTATACATACCAAATTAAATGAATGTTCATTATTTGTAACATTAATGGAAATAACGATTCCTTGTCTAAATACTTGAATGAATGAATAGTATCATCACAAAGCCCCTGATTGAATGAATAATTTCATGGATGGGGTGTTGATTGTAATATATTTATGAAATTATTAATTTCATCAATATGTGTTTAGTTATTTTTTTCTATTTATTTATTTATATTATTTTTCATGTATTTGTTTCAACTTCATGTGATTAGTTATATGAAATTAGTTAATTTTCCGATGATTATTTCCATATAATTAAAAAAAATCATACCTTTATATCATCTATTCTAAGTTTTCCTTTATTAAGTGGTTGATATCAAACTTATTTTGTTTCAATTCACTCATTTTATAAAGAAAAGTGTTACACATAACAATTCTGATAGTGTTCCAAGTATGTAGAATTTTTTTTCACGATTTGAATATTTATTAAAAAATAAAAATTTTATTATTTAGTGGATAAAATTTATAATTAATGAGTAATGTATGGGTTTTTAGTTAAATGTTTTTGATAATTACCAATAACTCTAAACCTATATGGTCCTTCAAAATACATGTGACTAAATATTTGTTTGTGATATTGTAATTATTGATGGTTATATATATATATTTATTTATTTTCATGGGGATGTATTCCATACAAAAATATAGAATGTCTATAATATTTTTTAGTGAATGAACATAAACTAATACATATAAAGAAGTGTGATTTTGAAAAAATACATTATCAACATGCCTATGTAATTATTAAACATCTTAAATTGAATAAAAGGCATAAGGATTTTCAGTATTTACCAAATGAATCCATATTTTTCATTTAGGTGAACAGTCATTAGTAAATGGAATGGAACATAGATTTTACATAAATGAAGGCATTAGGAGAAATAAAATGGTCCTGTAATATTGGATGATTTAATAAGATAAAGGTATAAATATATCATATCATTGATAGAGAATAACATCAAACAATCCATACACAGAAATAATATGGATTTTAAATTTAATTAATATCATTGATCAATCATAATATATGTCAAATGAAAATAACTTAAATGAAAATAACTTTATAAGAGTTTTAGAAAAAAAATATCATTAGAAATAATAAATATCCTTGATATTGTAAAATAATTTTAAAATAAATATTTTATAAAAATATTGTAAAATAATATCTTTTATAAAACATTAAATTATGGTGAGGTAGTATCATATAAAATTTAAAACGTAGGGTTAAGATGTGTTCACCTATAAAACATTCAAAGAATATTATTTCAAACACTAAAAAAACATAACCCATATGAAAATGATAAAAATTTATATAACCCCATTAAATATGGTCAAGTAGTATAAAATGAATGTAATCAATTATTAAGGAATAAATAATGATTCTTGCAAAAATAATCTAATGAATTTAGACATAGTAAAATAAAGGATCTTGACATAAATTAAATGTTTGTGTTGGTTTCTTTATAATTGGTGAATAATGATGTGAATGGAAATTAAAATACGGAGAATCAATATAAAACACAATTAATTCTCATAGGATAATAAAATGATAGATGGTTTTGAGAGAAATGGATAATAAATTCCCATGTAGATTTTCCATCTAAATAAATATCACTTTGATAATGGGATTACAATTAAAACCTCTTAGTCATTCGTAAAAAAATGGATATTTAGATGATGATCATGAAATATTATGGAATTGATAATATTTTCATACAAGAATTCAATTGAGAAGTGAATATAATATATACAAAATATTTTAATATGAAATTTTAAACATTCCCCATGAAGATAATTTTTATAAAAATATATGCTTCCAACATTACAAATATTAGAGAAAAAACACATTGATGTAAATTATTTCATGTTAAAAATTAAATATAATAAAAAATCATAAATTTTTCATAAGGGGTGAAAATATGAGATACAATACAATTACATTGGTTTCTTATATATTCAAATACACTATAACCTCCCACATAAAATTTTTACTACCATACTTTTATTTTTCAAAACATTATCCAAATATATAAACATTATTAAAAAATATTTAAAATTTTTACCTATATGTATATTAGTGAGTTATTGATTATTTTTAGTACTAGGTGAGTGTATTCCTATTCATTAATGTCTTTTTTCTTTATATCAGTGTAATTATTCATTCATTAAACATACATCATCATTTGTGGATATAAAAAATTACTAAAATATATTTTTCGAAATTTATTATAATGATTTAATTTTATTTCACAATTATTTATGTTTTTATTTTTCACAATGATGTATGTGATGAGTTTTATTTATTGATTTATAATATACTAATGGTGTTTCATTAACTACTATGTTTCATATATTTATTACCATTATATTAAAAATAAATATTTATATATTATTATCCAATATTATGATTTAAAATTCACCCTTGATATAAATTCATAGATTTGTTAATGCAGGTTTTAAAACTAGTCAGACATGAACCTACAAAAGTTTTGTGTGAGTATTTCCATTGAAACAATTCTCTATTATGTATATTTATTAAAAAAATTAATAATAGTATTTATATTTTATTAAATTGATGAATCAAAATTGGTGGATTTTATAAGGTGAAACTAAATTAATAATATTTTACCTCTTAAGAATTAATTTGTTTTCCTTGTGGCCTTTTTGTTTTAATGGGTTCTTTATACAATGATTTCATATTGCCATTATTTGTTATAGAATGTGTCATTTTTAATTAAATTACATAAATCATGACAAGAATATAATATATATTCGTGAAATTAATTTCTTCAATCATAATTTAAGGTCGGTGATGAACAATTTAGTATGACCTTAATAGAGGCGGTAGTCTACTCACACACATGAGTAACAATTTTAATTTTTTCAATTAAATTGTATGAAAATACATAATATTTAATGAATAAATATAATAAAATTTTATTAAATTATAAATGTTGATATAATTATAAAAATATATTTATTAGGGTTATTAGGAATTTTGGATAAGATTGACAAAGAAAAGAAGTAAAAGGGTAAAGGATACATACCTTGATAATTTTGATATTTCGTAAATTAACCTTTGTAAATGAAGTAATTGAGGCACATTAATGAGTATAGGGGATTACAAATGGTTATAAGGGCTCTATATGTATTTAATTGGGAATATTCTCAATGGAAGGTTTTTTTAGAGGTGAATCTTGACATTGGTAGAAGTGAGATCCATTTCTTTGTGAAAAAAGAGGGAAAATTTGTTAGAAATGAATGTTAGATAAGGGATATGAATAGAATTAGATGAGTGAGATGTTTTAGGTGGTTCAATGTATGTGGGTCATTTCGGTATGAATTTCATACTAGTCAATAGTATTCTAGAAGTTTTAAATGTCAACTTGATTTAGTAATATTTGAGCTACGTCAGATTGCAAATTTTAAACCTTATTAATCTTGGTTAAAATTAAACCATTAATATTATTGATTATATGTAAAAAATAAATTAAAATTTTAATTTTTTACAATATGTTCAAAATTATTTTCAAACAAAAAAATCAATTTTTTTTGCTAAAAAATATTTGGAATCATATAGAAATAAACCATTCATAGAACTAGATCATTTAAGCCTATATAGTGTGTGAGAATGACTTGGTAGAATACACCCATTGAGGTTCAGATTTACTCCCATTCGAAAATATTTTTCAATGTCCAAATCCCATACTATAAAAACATTTTCTATCATAGCCCCTTTTTCCAATCGAATTTTAATCAAAAGTTAATTTTTTAAAGAAATTAAATAATATATAAATATATACAATTATATAATTTTTATTATATAATTAGATAGAAAATAATTTTATGATAATAAATCCATATACTGAGATATGTTTTTCCAAACATAAAGATATAAAAAATAAATGTTAAAATATGCATGATTGTATGAATGTTTAAAAAATGAGGAAATCCATGAACTAATATTTATAAAAGAAATAACGCTTTACAAAAACTATATAGGAATTCAGTGATCAAATATTTAAAAAATATTTATTTAAAATGATAGATTTTGAAGTAATCATTTCCCTAATATAATATAATATATTATGATGTCTTAAAAAAAATAATCTACACAATAATATAATTAAAAAAACACCATGAAATGATTTTTTTCATACATAGATATTTTTCATTTAACATTTAAAATATAATCATGAATTTTAAATAGAATTTTTTTATCCTATGTAGGATGTGGTAAAAAATTTAAATACATTACAAAAATTTCCCTTTTACGTAATATATTATTTTTGAAATAATAATTAATATCCAACTAGAGAATAGAATATTTACAAAACATGATCTATTTTTTAAAAGTATATTAAATGTAAAAAAATCATTTACTCATAAATTATTTCATAAATACATTTCTAATGATAAAATAATAAAATTAGAATCTCTTTTATGTATAATATTATAATTTAAATAATAAACACTCTAATGAAAAAGAAATATATATAAAAATAAATTTAGAAATATTATTTAATATAATTTGAAATTTTAAATAAAATTATAACATACAAACTAATGGTTAAAAATAAGAAAGTTTATAAAAACTATGATTCCCTTACATTATATTTCTAGTTGAACTTTTAAAATTTTCTTTTGTGAACTCTCTCTCCTAAAACATAAGTGGTAGTGGATAACCATTCTCTCTATCGCTCTCTAATAAATCACAATAGAATAAAAATGGTGAACTGACAAAGATGGTTGTAGGTTATTCAACACCTCACAGGTGGGAAACTATAAGAAAAACTTTTGTCGTGATTTCAAAATATTGTAATGATTAATGTATTCACAGACTATTCAGAAGCCTTTGGAAACTATCAAAAAAATATGTTATTTTCTTACTAAATTTATACAATATATTGAATATTCCTCATTATTTAAATCACATAAACATATGCCTAAATAAATATGTATATTAATAATTTGACATAATAAACGATTCATAACAATTAAGCATTAATTAGTGTTTTTCCAACGTGTCACATGAACTTATAAGGGTCCCACATCCTCAATTTCCCCAGATCTCCCACATTAAGATATTTATTATTATTTTTAACGAAGGTGTTCGACACTGAAGAAAATAAATTCAACAAACATGATGATATAATTCTATTTAATGGGACTATGATGGAAACCACAATTTAGTGACTCTTCCAATTGGATGCCTTCAATAGCAACAAAAGAGACTAAGATATCCTCATTTCTTCAATGGTTCTATACCTCATCCTTAACCAAAACTCAAATGGACACCCCGTTATTCTTCATTGGAAAATATTACCTTAAAAAAATATTGATGTTGATATTAGCAAATTCCAAATTCATATGGCTGTGTTTGGGAGACGACAATGTTGGTCTTGATGCATCTGTCAGTAGAAAAAGAGCAAGATGTTTCCATCATCATGTTCTTCTTCTTTTTCTATTTCTCATTTATTTATTTATCATTTTTAAATTTTTTGTTATATATATATATATATTTATATTATTTACATATATTATCATGTATATAAATTTGACATTGTCTTAGAATCCCAGAGAAAATTAATTTTTCATTAACATTTCAATATTTATTAATAATCTCCAAAATATATATATATAAATATAAATATATAATCATACATCATTTTGTTAATTTTATTATTATTATCAAATACATTTTATATTATATCCATAATAAATATCACATAAATATCATAATATAATTTTTGTTAGATATATTTCCTTCTAATTAATATAATTCTCCAATAGTATTAATCTCAAACATATGATTTATAATTTCAAAATTACAGTTAATATAAATATATTATTCCAATAAAAATTTTATAATATGTAAATATTATTTTCCCATTTAGTAGTTATTATATAATTTCTTTTATTAATGTATTAATCTATTAAATATATTTATAAAATAAATTTATGCACGTATTTTCTAATAATTAAACAAGTATACTTAAAAACTATTTTTATATTATCTTCCAATTGATTTTTTCTTTATAGTATTACTATTATAAATTGTAATTATCACCAAATATACTCATTTTCTAAGAACCTAATATTATTTATATTCCTATCAAAATAAATTATATTTCATAAATTACTAGTAATTATTATTCAATTTATATACTCTAATACTTAAATGATACGCTATATGTTATATTATTATACAATCATTCATTCGTTAGCATTTTAGAAGTAAATTTATTGTAATTTTTTAATAATTTATTGTATTATAATAAAATATCATAAGATTATATAAAATTATTTTGGCCAAAAAAATATAATATTTTATTTGAAAATATACCATAAAAAATTTAAATATATATTTAATCTTCTATTATTCATTAATTCAAGGGAAAATATATATTTACAAATTAGTTATATGAAACATTATAATGAATATTTAGGAAAAATATTAATGAAAATTATTATGGATCTATTTGATGTTACACTCTCTCTCCCTTAAATAAATTGATGCCTCTTAATTTGAATTACATATGACTTGAAAAAATATACATGAAATTTAAACACATAAAAAATCTATATATATATATATATATAATGTAGAATTTGGTTCAAATGAAAATTATACTTAATTAATTCAGAAAAATAGAGAAACTATTATCAATTTAAAAAATTTATTTATTGAAGATAGTTTTTAATGTATTTCTTTATAAATGAAGTCCAATAATTTTTTATAAAAACCAATTTGCAATAAAAGAAAACAAATCCATGTGGTGACCTAGGAAATTGATGGATGTGTATATCTAACCAATCACATGGTTTATAATTCCCCTAATGGATTGGGACCAATCCTTATTTATCATCTATTTACAGTTTCCATATTTAATATTTATTTTAACGAAAGTTGTAGCTTCTCTAAATTCCCTATATATATTAATGATAATGATTAGGGGAACATATAAAATAAAACATTTTCATTATGATAGGTAATAATGGGATATTCATTTCTCAGAATCTATAGTTATTATTGAGGATAGTATGTAAAGTATAGTTTTTGGCATCAGATAATGGATGGTGGGTCGTGGGGGATTCAATCAATGGAAGTTTTAGATGACATTAGATGTTTGATAGTCATGTGAGGATAATTTATAGTTTCTAATGATATGTTCTGTCATTATTTCAAAGCTACAGATATGACATTAGGTTAATCAAGGTAATAATTAATAATTTAGGGATTATGATAAGAGAAAATTAGTTAAAAACCTATAGATATATTTAACGTATATTTTTTTACATAGAATAACATCATGAAGTTTTGGTTATATAGACATTATGCAGTTTTTCTGAAAAATGAATCCCTATGTATATTATATCATGTCGATATAGTTGTGTAATAGATACACCTATGGGTAATCACTTAGAAAATATAAGTCGATAACTATATCAATATTCTATCTAGTACATGATTAGTGGGCCTAATACTACACGTCTATTTCGAAACTCATTGGGAATATGATTTGGTTAGTCACATTCTCTTATAATTTATTATTAAGTATTTATTAAATTAAATATTTATGTTGAGGAATAATAAGTAACCCAACCTAAATGAACTTATATTAAATTGAGAGTTATACTGGTTAAAAAAACTTATAAAAGTATGAACCAAACAATTCATAAGATTTAGAATTTTAGTATTTCTTTTTCATTTTCATATATTCTTTTACGTAGATTTAATTCATAACAAATTTTGGGTTTTAGTTTATCGTTGAAAAAGTATCAAAGACAAGATGCTGAGAAATATATGTCTCATCAATCTTTCAAGACATTTCCATTGATGTATATTTGGAATAATTTATTTAGAATAGTTATATATGCCTATTATTAAAAAGAATATGTTTTACCTAGTCTTCATAAGGACATAATTTTTTACATCTCTTTTAATAAATATATTTAATAATGAATATAATTAGATGCCCATAGTTTGTTTTAATAATAATTTATATTTAAAATTTTTGGATAAAATTCATTCATTAGGGGGATTATGTTACACAATGAGATTATAAATTAAATGTTCCATTAAAAACATATGTTGTTTATAAATTTATTCACATGAATTGCCAAACAACAATGAATAATGGAAGATTATATGACCATTAAAATATAGATATTGTGATGCATGGTAAAAATATATATAATAAAATTATGAAATATATGTTGATAAAGAAATAATGGTCATTATTATTACTAAATGATTTATAAAAATTAAATTACAAATGCTAAATAACTAATAAAAATAATCTATTATTTGAAATGTTGCCCCTCTAAAAATGTAATTTTTTTAATTTTTTTAAAAACTAAATATATTATGGTTAAAATATATTATTGATATAAATAGTATATTGAAAAAAAATAATTATTAGTAAATTATATGAATAAGAATAATTATTATTCATAAAATAGTTATTTTCCTATAAAATCGTTTTTATTATATGTCTAAATTTTTATATTTCAAAATTAATTATTAACCAAATCTGAAATTGAATCAAATGAAATGAATTTAACTTTTTTTATAAATGATTAAATTATATAATGGAGTAATTTTTATGGATAAAATTATGCAAAAAATGTAAATAAAATTTACCATGGGAAAAAAATATTTTTCAGTTATTGAAACTTTTCAAAATATATTCATTTTAAATTAAATTGATATATTTTAATATAAATACTCTCACATGATAATTAATCAAATATAAAATTACAGTAATACTCTTTTAAATTATAATAAATGATATATATTATTAATAACTCATAAGGATTAATTTTAAAAAAAAAATAGTTTTCCAAAATCTTATAGGTTCTTTTCATAGTTAACATTATCATAATTTCTAATGTAATTAGATTAAATATAATCAAAATTAGGATTCATCTTCCTTGAATTTTATAATAAGGTCTATCTTGTATTCTAGAAATATATTAACTACCATCGTTATGGTTTAATCAAGAAAATTAACATTTAAAATAATTAATATAATGTAGGAAAAATTTTACGAAATAAATTTGAGACATATATCATATAGAATACATTTTATATGATGGATATTCATACTTATATGTCTCACCAATGTTTTTAAAACTAAACTACCTAACTCACCTGAACTTCCAATTATTATCCCTTTCCTAACACACATATCTAATTACTTGTCCCTATTGTTAACCTATAAAAGGATATCTCATCCACCAATATCAAGACACATCTCTATTTAAAAATTAAAATTAAACACAACCAAATTTCCTATTTCTAGATCTCATATACTAGTTTTTAATCCTCTAGACTCAAAAATTTTGTTCAAGTATATTATATATAAGGACTAAATAAAAAGAAGATATAAATTCTCAATTTAATTATTATATACCCTTTAACTTAACTTATTTTTCTTTCTCATCATCCCTCATACTAAACAGTTATGTATAAGTATGTAATGACTTCGATATAAATAATTATAATATACTTCACTTTTTTGAGACATATCATACTAATTGTTTTGTGTTATTTTACAGTTTTTTTGGTCATACCTTGGTAGGGTTTTCCATATGAGTCATTCCAGGTGAATTTAAAGAATTTTGGTGGCCCGTGGAGCTATGCATAGTTGGTGTAAGATTAGTTAAAACTATGTGGTTTTACCCAGAAAATATGTGCCCCATTTTGATCCATAGGAAGGGGAAATATAGATTGACCAACTCAGGTAGCCAACATCTTTGATCATTGCTCCCTTTCATAGAGGGGGTTTTCAAGGTTGGCACATGGTTTGGAAAACCATGTACCTATTGAGCAGAAACCATGCCCCATAGATTTTATGGCCACAAGGTTAGGGTGTGGGGTTTATCTAATATTATAGTGCATCATATATATTTTTTGTGTGGTTATTTAATGCCCTGAAATTATAAATGAAAATTATTGAACTCAGGTTTATATCCCTAATCACCAAGGATCATCATAATATGAATTTTTTTTATTGGATTCTCTTGATAAGATTTATATCCCCCTAGAATCCCATCCATTAGGAATAAATAATTTTTTTGATGAAATTATATCCTATTTGGTATGTGATCTCTTCCTTGTATGGGTTCTTATCTCTTCCATTTTGCTTGCCCTTTAGAGAGGTATGAATTTACATTATTGTTGACAGAATATATCTTGGTTCTAATCTATCATGTTTATTGGATCTTGATCATAGTTTCTGATCGTAGATCTCCTCTAACGTGGTGAATTAAATTGTTCTACATAAAATTGAGTGAAATGGTTTGGTGGTCATTTTTCAATGATCATATTGTATGTGGTCTAATATCTAATTCCCATAGTCTTAATATTGATATTCTGTGGTAGTTATATTATTGAACTCCCATGTTGTGCAATTGTTTTTAAATTAAAAAAATATATTAATTTCCCTATTAATTAAGAGACCTTTCATGGATCCAATTATACCCATTTGAGATTATGTGACCTGATTAACGTAAACCAATGGCATGTGAAAAGTATCCGTAAATTAATAATAATGTAATGTGGAACGTGTAATAATAGTTATAAGTGATTATACTAAATACTTTTATATTTTTTTGATAATGGGATCTAAAGGGTTCATTAGATTAACCTCGAATGGATAATGAGTTGTGTTATAATTCATGATAAATTGACTAATTGGTAAATTGCACATGTTGTTACTTATGATGAACATAAACAACCAATATTTTTTTTCATAAATTACTTGTTTCACCATGTTTATAATTGTTGATAAATTATTTATGAAGGTGGAACCGGGATATTTTTATATGTACTTTTAAATAATGAGTTATGGGATATATACAGATTCTTTTAGTACCCATGGGGTTCCAGGAAAATGCTCTATGATCATAATGCATGCATGTGAAAATTGATTTTTGGGTGAGGGAGAAATGCTCCAAGTACCCATGGGGTTCTTAATTGGTTCTATATGCCCCTGGGATATATGGACTGTAAAAATGTTCTGATAGCTCGATATAAAAGAACCATGACTAATGCTCCAGGGTAACGAATGATATTATAATTAAATTGAATAATAAATTCCCATAAAATGATTAAATTTTTAAATCCCTACAGTGTATGGTTTTAAAATTGGCATGGGCTGAAGTAGGTCTGATATGGATGGAGAAAGAATAATAAATATTATACTCATTGACTTTTCACAATTCACATTTATTCTATATAAAACATTGTACACTATTATAGAGCTGATATTTCTTCAGATTATATTAGAAGTGGCCTAATGAGTTGTAATCAAACCAAACCCATGCCTCATGATTGGTACCTGAATTGACTAAGTGAAATCTGGATAGGATAAGGTAAATCACCCTTTGTTAGATGTATGAGTTGGGATTTTGGATAGATAATGGATGGGGGAATGATACATGATGTCAGGACCCCCTTAAGAGTTTCACATGTGCCTTTATTTTTTATTTCTATTAGATAGTTGAGACATCAATGGAATGACTTATTTACTACATTTTTGTATGGTTATCTTCCCTATATTGGATTCATTCTTGTATTTCTTAGTATCAATTTTTTTATTGATTATTGTAGTATACTGGTTATATTAAATATTGATTTCTGTCATATTTATTCTTTTAAAAAGATGTTATAGTCTCCACACGTTAGATTTTAGACCATTGATTCAATCTAGTGGCCTCTGGAACTTAGGGAGGCATGCCTAAGGTCATGTGGTGAACCGATTTAGGGGTATGGTATATAAAACCCCGTTCTATGCATTACAGAGTTGCATCATTGGTTTGGTTTCTCTTATTTTTATTTGTCTTAATATTTAGTGAAGGTATATAGGATTGTAGGATGAGTTGATCCATGGTCTAGAGCTCGTACATGGGAGTGGATAACCCATGTGTGGGGGAAAACCTAATTACCAGTTATGGGAATGTTGTTCTTGATGTTTTATATTATAGTTTGAAGTTATTTCACCTTCTGTATTGCACTTGTAGTGTGACGTTATTATTTCTGAGATTTTACTCATGGCCCGGTATGGCATTAGAGTTGAGTATACATGCATCATTTTAGGAACTTGGGAATTTATTGTACATGCATTATATTAATAACACATGAAAATGATATTCATGATGGATTTTTGGGGAATGGAAATGTTTTTATTTATTTGATTATTTTTTATGAAAAATGGGGACAAATAATGAATTTATTAGATCAAATAATTAAAATTTGGTAATTTAAAATGATTATGAAATAATTTTATGATGATAATTTTATAAAATTAATAATTGTTACAATGTGCTCCTAATTGGACATGTTAAGGATGGTTCGTGGTAATTCTAGTTTCTCAGTTTTTATTTTGTGGTGGTGTATGCGGGATGACTTGTTATATCATTATGTGAAACACTATTTTTAAAATGTGTTAATTATTTGTAATGTTACCTAATATAGTTTTTATTTATTGTAGATACATTCCAACATGATGATGTTGGATGATATTATGATAGATGTATATTGGTGGAAATGTGCCTCCAGTAGCATAATAAGAGTCCTAGATTGTTTTGGGAGAAGGGGAAGGAGAGGAGTTCCATGGTAATTTTTTTTCTCTTTGTTTAGTTCATGGAAAGAGTCCCAATGTAGTTTGTGTATAATATTTTTTACCCGATCTATGAGTTATTTTTATAGCACCCTAAGAAAATTTATCTAACAACATGGTGATAAGGTAGATAAGTTCTATATTTAGTGTTTCAAGGTAAGTTATGGATACATAGATACTCAAACTAAGAAAAGTGACAAATTGGGTTCTTATATGTTATGATTTCATGTGTGTAATTGGTTGTATATTTATACTAAATATTATTATCTTTAAAGAATGATATGGAAAGTTATCTAGGAGATGTTATTGGATTAATGTTAACCAAACCTTTTTAGAGAATAGATTTTCGTAGATATTTTGTGATTGACCAAGACAATCATGTTAGTGATTGAATATATTGGCAACTTCACTAAATTTTAGTGCTTTTTCCCAGCACAGGTATGAGATTAGGGAAATGTAGTGATACATTTTCAAGAAGGAATTAAAGGTTAGATTATGTTCTAGGTTAACATCTTCCAATTTAAAATCTTTACTGAGGTCGGAAATCATGCTCTCATTTCTGAGGGGATCCTAGGGAAGGATTCCAGTGGTGTATATGTGTTTTCAACTAGATAACCAAAATGTACCACTTCTAAGGGTAAAAAACAGCGTTATCAGAAATTAAACCATGGTAGTAGAAAATAAAGTATCTAGGGATAGGTTTCACTGATCGAAAGGTGTAATTCAGTGTGCTACAATTTGTATGGTAGGTTGTGTCACATTCGTAGTCAATTTCCATAGCCACAAGTGGAGTACCGAGACTGTGGAAGAATGGGACCATTATATAGGTGTTTTATAAACCCATAACAGTTGTCTCATAATTGAGGATATTGGCCAAACCATAATACTAGAATATGTTCTTATAACCAACACTAATTAAGTAGGTGGAGGTCTATTGGTCATGTCATTTGAGGTGGCATATATGGTACATCAGTGAAAGAGAACCCATACTAGCATAGTAGTGTAGTATAGGTGTCTCACACTAGAGCATAGGGAAGAGGGGTATGTTGGTTTCATGAATTATATCCAAAAAATATAGATAGATATGTTGGATAAATGATAGAAAAAAGTAAAGTTGTTGTATATTATACTCTTTCTCTCTATTTATTTGTTACAGGAGTCCCACATTATTTTATTCTTCTCAACATGTTAATAGTTTAAGTCTGAAGGTAGAGTTTGTGAGTGGGTTTTTGATGATCATCACACTATTGGATGTAAAATCAAAGTAAATCTATTTAGGCAAGGTACATTCCCTTGAGGATGGTGGGTATCATTTCCTTTTGGATCTTTAAATACTTTACATGTCATGTTTTGACTTGATTCTTTTATAGACTAACTGGTATCATACCAAGACCGCATCAATTGTTTCCTTAGGATATAAATAATTATATCTCTTTAGGGTAATAGTAATTTTCATCGTGGACAATGTGATATTGAGGTTGGTTTTTAGGGTCATCTCACTAAAAAATGTTGGATATCACCATCTAGTTTTCAATTCCATTTTTGAATGATATGGTTGTGAATATGGTATTTTTTCCACCCGTAGTATACCAATTTAAGAATTTTTTTCTTAAAAATTATCTAGGATTCCACCTAAGAGATATTTTGAGTGTAAAATTGATCTCATATGAGGAGTTGAAATAGTTTCCATTCCACCTTATCAAATAGAACCAGTTGATCATGAAGATATAATCACATAGATTGAGTAATTAATGGATAATGGATTAATCCATCATGTATGCATACATGGGGTTCTCTAATTTTGTTATCTATGAGGGATGATGGGATTTTGTGTTCATTTCTTAATTATTGAATTTTGAACTAGGTGATGGTTAATAATAGATATCCACTTTCATATATCGATGAGGTCTTTGACTTTTTTAGAGGATCCTGTGTATTCTCCAATATCGATTTGAATTCAGGGTATCAAAATCTAAGAGTTAGACATTTTGATATACCATGGTCTTATTTCCAACTAAGTTATATCCTATATTTGTTCTTAATGATACCATTAGGGATAATTAATTCCATATCTATATTTATTTATTTGAATTAATGAATATTAGACCCATACCTAGAGTAGGTTTGTTTGTTTTTTGGATGATATCTTGTTGTAGTCTACAATCGATGACGATCTTTCTGAATATCATGACATTTTCTTGAGTACATTCAGATATCATCAAATATATTCCATGTTATCTATGTGAAAATTATAGATTTAAATGGTACATTTCTTAGGTCACATCATATCCATAGAAAGAGTGATTATGGATCCAAATAACTTTCAGGAGTATGTTTCTTAAGAGAAACCAAAGTATTTCTTGATATCGAAATCTTTTTGGTATTAGCGGGATATAAAAGAGGAGATAGCTTGATAGTGGGACCTCACCATGATGATGAAATGACATAGAACGTTAGAGACATTCAATTATACATAAAGGCATCTCAAAGTAGAAAAATATTTTTTGCTGAAAGTCATCAGAAATATATAGAGTTCGAAGTTTGTGACAATGTATACCTATTAATATCTCCATGGAAGAGGGTGATGATATTTACGTATAATGGAATGATAATACATATATATATCATGAATTTTGAATTTTTTATCACATCATGATAGTATCATATAATTGGGAACATCAACCGAATCTCTCTCATGTTCACAATGTGTTATATATATCTCTCATTAGAAAGTACATAAATTATCTTTCACATTTACTAAACATAGATGTCATAAAACTAGAAAAGGATAATTCTTATATAGTAAACATAGTGGATATTCTCGATTATGGAGATAAATTTCTATAAAATAATACCACTCACCCGATCAACATTTTGTGACAAAAATACCAATTTAAAGATGCTTTGTGGGAACACAAGGATAAGATGAGGTAAATGTTTCCTTAGTAAATTGTATGAGGGTGATGAATTTTTCAGGAGATATTCATTTGTGGGGGGTAAAATGTAACCACCTTATATTTCAGTAAATATATTTTTTCAAATAATTTAAACCTCATTGATAGCTTGGGTTACATGAAACAATGAGTTTAACCAGACGACAACATACTATTAATATATTATTATCTTTTGTTATCATCAAGAAATTTAATTTGTAGGTATGTTTAGGACTAATTAAATTATGAAAATGTGTAGTTTATAAATATTTAAAATTAATTAAGTAATTATCAACTAATTCTAAGTGAAAATAAAAAACATTTTAAAATAAATGATATTTTTCAGAAAAATTATATTTATGTTCCCAATGAATTTTTACTCTATTAAAATAAATTGATAAGTATTTGTGAATGATTTTGATGAAACTTATCAATTATATAAAAAACATATTTATTAAAAAATTGATCCAATATTTTTCTAGGCATGGTATATGAATAAATAAGTATTTATACTTAAAAATATATTTTTATATAAATTGGGCTTTATCATGTTTTGAACACTTATTTTAAAATTATTTTTTTCAATCATTGAAAATGAATTTTCAAAAATATGTTCTATATTTAAAATCAAGAGTTTTAAAATTGTTAAATATTCTATTTTTAATTTTTTAGTATGAATTGCAGCCATCTTAAAATTTATCTACTATTTGTAGGGTCAGTTGGGTTAATCTAGGCAAAAACATTATGACAAGTTAATAAATTTTCGTCCTAATTATTATTGGATGAATAAAATTATTACCTTATAATCATCGGATATAAAATTATTTCTTAATGGATAGTTTTCCAAGAAACGACTAATAAAATATTTGATGAAAAGAAATTTAGAAAGTGTCCCCCTCCTAGTTTTAAATATCTATTATTTGTTCACATTGGAGACAAAGATTTATGCATGAATATAAATATATATTTTGATTATAATGATATTATTTTCTATATTGAAATTTATTTATTTGTTTTATTAATTTTCTAATTATATTAAATTTTAATACAATTCTAATTCATTATTTATTTATTTAATAGATATTTAAAATAAATGATTTTAAAAATACAAAAATGAATATATTTTTAGTGAGATATAGTGTTAAATTATTTTTTTGTGATAAATATATAATATTAGTGATTTTTAAAATTATTATATTCTAATTAAAACTTATTCATTATGTATTTTAGTTCAAATTAAATGAATTTTTTAAAAATTACATTAATGATATCTTATGAAAATAATATATTATCAAATTATTTAAAATGTATAAATATTTTGAAAAAGGTAAATTAAGATAATACTTGGATAAAATGTCATTATTCTTAAATTTACGAGTTATTATCCTCCTTATATGTAACGTTATAACCCTTTAATATTGAAAAATTAATTATCGTGGTTAAGGTTAAAATGGTTAAATTAAGGGATTAAACCAAAAGATAAGGTTTAAAAAACAACTTAAGCATGTATAAATTTTATTTTTTATTTATATTACAACCAAATACTTTTTTATATTCTAATATATTTCCATTTTGAATAATGTTTATTGGTTATGACTATATTATAATTTAATCATCTATGCAATTGCAAGCGTGTCGTCACTCTCCCTTATAAATGGACTCTCATCCTTTCTTTGTGAAACACCACATTTAACCTTCTATATCAACCATACCATATAAAAATACATTATAACATTTATTATCATAATTATAGAGTTAATGTAATTTTAAAAATACAATCTATTATATCATGAAGAGGAGATGTAAAGGAGTTCTTTCAATTAAGATGTAATATTCTCAACTAATCACATTATTTTAACTCTTCTAAATATGTGGTATTTATAAAAAATACGTATCATAAATATAAGGAAATATTAGTTTTTTTAAGAAACAATATTTATACACCATATTTCACATAAAATGGAAAGTTAAACTATTTCTCTTGTGTGTGTACGGTTTATCGACTGCACTTAGAGATATAATTTATTATTCCTCATGATCTTTTCTGTTGGGGTATTATGATGGGTGTAATGTTTATATATTATATATATGATATAAATATAATTCATAAATGATAATATAAATATGAATTCTTACCTTAAAATATTTTGGTAAGTTACAATGTCACTTTTTAGTACATATGGACTAGCACCTCCATGATGTGTTATGATTGATTTTTTCAGTTAAATTTTACTTTGATGGTAATAGTGATTTTTTTATTAATATATATGATGTATATTATATATTAATAATTATTGATATTGGAATAATTATTTACCTTTCTTTCATTCCATCCATGTAAAAATTAAAATATCATTCATGCGTATGTACAACATACCGTCTCTAAGAACGGTGTAATGAATTTTTATATCCATTACATTATTTGATAAATCTGAATATATATATATATATAATAAAAACACACACACACATATATATATATATATGAAACTTGTTTCATTATTAAAATTCTACATATTGTTTAATCATGATTAAAGTATAAGGATCAAAAGAAAAAACCAAAACATATATAAAAAACGATGCAATTGTCACTTGAAATAGTGATTTTCAAAAAAGAATTATCAATAAAATGGTTATAAAAGTTTATAAATAAATCATATATGGTATGATATATGTGTGTACAATTATAGAATATATGTGTAATGATCCAATATTTATGATATCATATTTTCAAACATGCATGAAAGCATTCGGGCCTGAGGTAAGCGTTTTATGTTTCGATCTCATTATTTATTGGAATTATATCTAATTATGTTAAATTATGATATATCATATTATACCTATCAATATATTAATTTAAATCCGTATAAACTATTTATTTTCTGAACAAAATATATTTTAATTTCATTTTATTGACCATAAGAACACAGGAGAATGAAAATGTGATTTTAATGCAAATCTATTATATTTCTCTCTTCAACAAAAAAAATTTCCCTTCCATGACTATGCCTTCTTAAAATCCTTTAAATATTTTTTCAATATTATCATATGATTTTATGATTTTTTACCTATAATATTTTTTACAAAATGGTCTAGAATAAAATATTTTTATTATTTTTTGATTAAGGTACTTCTTGACATTTTCACAAAACTAAAATAAGACTGATTTCATTTAACTCAAAAGACATAAATAATGTTTCACACCATCGTGACTGCTCAATGAATTTAATATCAAATGAAAACATTACATGGTTATTAAAAAATTCCATTATATTTTGTGACATTTTACATTTTAAATATGTTATTTCAAAATGGAAAGGTTATTTTCCTCAATAGTGTTTTTATCATCTCTTGTGGGTATATCTTTTCCTCAATAAAAAACCATTGATTTCACAGATGATATCCAGTGGATATGACCCATATATATAAAAACTATTCATTCACTAGATGATTTTTTTTATGATGAGAAGATTTTTATGAATATTATTTCTTTTACATAGGTTACACTATTATAAATAGGGGAAATGTTTAAGAAACATGTTTCATTTCCATAGGTTATGCAATGCTGAAGTGATCATGAAACCCATTTATTTAAATGGATTCCAATAAGATAATTTTTTAATGATATTTTAGAACTCATATTTATGATTTTATTTATGTTTTTTTAGGGCCTATATATCTCTCCAATGTATAGGATATAGATAGAAATCTCAGTATATAAATAGGACTATAATAAGCAGTGAACCTAGATTAATAATGGACATTTCCAATACTGGTAATCTTGGGATTGACGCTTGAATACTAATATGGTTTGGAAAATATACACATTACCCTATCATATTATTTTAAATGATATTTATATTACTATGTAAATGTTTTTCTATGATTATTTATATACAAACAAATATATGTCTTGTGCCTATGCTATGCTATTATTTCTCATGTTCTTTAACTATTTTTTGATTCAAGTCTTATGAAGATCTATAATTTATTCCATGAAAAATTATTATGTTATTATTTATGTAAGTTATGAATTAAAAATGTTAATCCCTTATTCTGAAACCCTTCATCTCATATTATGTTTATATAATCATTTAATGACCAGAGATGTTAAAACAAGAATATTAATTTCATATATTTTATAACAAAAAACACTATGATTATAATGGAATGTAACAACCTGATACATTACAAAACATATTCTTTTTAAATAAATTGTGTCCTTTTGATAGCTTTTGATGAAGGCAACAATGCATTTAAATTAAACACGATACTCAATTAAAATATTTTTATTTATGAATGACCATTATAAACTACAAATTAATATGGTGGGTATCTATATGACTTAATAAATTATGAATATTTTATGGTTTAAATATTTATAAATTCAATTCAATTCTTATCTTTTAATTATACGTAAACCAAGAAACATTTTAATGAAATCCTATGGAGTTCTATTAAATTTGGATTTTTCCAAAAGATTATCCAGTCATGCTTTCCACCAAAAATATAAAATTAATATTTAGTCATTAAAGAATATTTATTTGGAAATTGAAAATTTATTTTTTAAATAAACCTTTCAAAATTGTCATTGGATGATGTTTTGAGAATTTTTTGATGAAGAGTAATGATTAGTGATTGTTTTTTACAATATCATTTTTTGTTTAAATTAATTACAATGTCAAATAATATTTGATACCAGGTTTAATGTAAATTTTGTAAATTATATTATAAATTAAATAAATTTTCTCATTTAAATCAATTTCAAAATTAATTATGATTTAATAACTATTTTGAAAGTACTTCTTTAAAAGAAAATTTTTTCTGATACATCTATAAGATAAAATTTAAATTAAATTACACTAATTCTATGAGTTGAATTATAAAAAATGGATTAAATATTTGTAATAATAATACTTTATATTATAGTACATGATCAGATTAGTTTTTGACTATAATTAACTGTGAAAATAGTAAAAAAATATTTACCCTATTTAAGGTAATAATTAGTTTTTATTGGTGTTAGACAAAAAATATAATGGTTAAAAATAACCTGAAACATGTATAATTCTTTTTTTAAGATCATATATAGACAATAGATCATATAAGTCTCAATAGTGGTATATTTCATATCATTTTATAAGATAAAATGGTGTGTCAAGGGTTTTCATTTCAAATATTCCATGTTTGTCTTCTCCCCCACTTATAGATTGTCACCCCAAATCCCCTACACATAAAACATCCAAAACACATTGATTTAGACAATACATAACCAAATAAATTACATAATTACCTCCCTTCATCCTAGAATCTATGTTTTAATCCAAAATCCATCTTAAGACGGCTTTGGTGAAAAAAGGGTTATAAAAAAAGGTAATGTCGTTAACTGAGCGTTTCATTTTATTACTTCATACACCTCCATTAAATATATTTAAAACATGATTATATAAAAACCTCAGTATAATTCATATACTATGATGTAGTTATGTTACGGTAAGGATCCAAACCGATCTTCTCCTCAAAAAATTGGAAACAAAAGCATTTACAATGTGTAAAGCAGGCAACCACCCTATTAGATGACATAATTCGTTTCCATAACCACTTATCATGAATAAATATAATGATTTATATAATATTAATATATGATATATATTAAATAATTATACTTATTTAATGATTATATCAAATTTAATTTATTACTTTACATTCTAATTGGAATATTATAATTTCACTCGTGTGTATTACGGACCACCGCCTCGCGATGTGATGTAATTAGCTTTTCACGGTTTCTTTGAAATTAAGGAAATAAAGATGAAATTAATGTTTAAAAATTAATTAATTAAATATTAATGATTCAATGAAATAAATAAATCATATAATTTCTTACCTTTTTATCCATTGATTTAATGTTAATGTCGCACATGTGTGCAACGAGATGCCACCTCACGAAGAAATGTGATTCATTTTTCACTAACAAATTACATGGATTAAAATAAAGGATATATTTAGTGAATATAAATTATATATATGACATAATATTTTTTCTAGACAATTAATATTCCATACACTTCTTTACCCTTCCTCTCGTTATGGAAATAATAACATCACTCATGCATATATATGGCTTACCATCTCTACAAGACTATGTGATTCATTATACATTCAAAAATTTAAACAGTGATTTTAAAAATTAATATAATAAAAAAATTGTACTTATAAAAATATAATCATTCTTTACATGATAATTTATTACATATGTTCTTGATCTGGAACTATCCTAAGAATACATTCATGAAAAAGAAGACAATTAACACCAGAAACAATATTGGTAATGAAATATTATTAATGAATAGGTAATAATATATTATAAATATATAATATATTATATTATAAATATTAATATATTTCTCTTATTAGTTATTAGCATGTGTAAATCTAACATATTAGAGGTTAACTATCACTCAACTAAAGGGAAGTGCATGGTAAGGGGTTTCATAACTCATTTTTCATGATTTATGTTATATGTCTACTTTTTTGATTATATAATTACAGGATTATTGGTGAAAATAATATTTATTTATTAATTTATTATTTCCTATTTAATATATTTATCTATAATCTTCACACATAATCATCCCATTGATTAACTCTCACCAAAGTGATAGAATCTTTGGAAGGGTATTTTCTCAAAATTCCATCATTAAGACACATATTCTACTATAAATCTAATTTCATTTAAATGGTGAATATAGTTAAAATTTATATAATATTTTCTAAATCCTTCCAAATTCATTATAATTAATTATAAAATACTTCTACATCATTCATTGGAATTTATGATTCAAAATTTATCAAATTAGTAAGGGGTTATGTTTCAATCTAGTTTTAGACAATGTCACCTATGCTTAAATTTCCATTAAAGGAAATAGTTTTTCACTGTGTAATAAAAACAAATAAATTTATTATCATCTAGTTACTTATTATTTTCCCCATAATATTAAAAATTTTCTCTTGTTATTACTTAAAATATTAAGAAAATATTTTCAAGAAAACCATTCTTCATTTCTCCCTTCGGTTAAAAATCCATTTTCTTTTAAATACATATTTTCTAAACATGTTTTTAAAAATGTTTTGGTATTATTGTTTAAGGTTATTTTGATCCATAATTTTATTTTTTAAAATAAAATGAATCTTATATTTGTTTTTTGAACAAGTTACTTTTTTTCATTTTTTAAAAAATGGGAATGGAAATTGTTTTTAATGTATTCGTCATGAATGGATTTTCTCCTCTATCATGACCTCTCAATGATTTCATTTTTCAATTTTAGTATCAATGTCTATTTTATAAATATTATTTCCATTAATGATTGATATAGTCAAATATCATAAATAAGTGTTTTTAAATGTGAATTATATCGTCCTAAATAATTGTTCAAATTAATATTTCAAAATCATTTTACATCTATGATGAGATCCTTTTTTGTTACACAAATTGAAAATGTTATTTAACTCATGAATGATTTAAAATATTTTTTATCAATGGAAATGACCTTTAATTTAATGGATTTCTTATAAAGTATGTATATATGTCTCTCACATATATACATAATTTATTATCCCTACATTTAATAGGGTAATGATTGCCTTATGATCATTTCTCAAATACCTTAATTATGAAATTTTATTTTTATGATATTAAACAATATTATGTATCCAATTTTATTCCATGGGTAATTATTATGTTATTTTTTATAATTCAAATCCTTTATATGGAACACATAGATCGTGAATATGATTTTATGGGTGGACCCAAATAATTATCTAATTCATTGGTTAATGTTATAGTATCATGATATATCATGAATGGGATCATGGAGTAAAACCAATCCATTATGGGAATCATTTCCACCATGTGATATTTTCAATGTAGTTAGCCTTAACTCATGTTTATGTCATGTCATATGTTTCTGCCACATTTACAATGATACCATTATCTAATGATACTATGTTAATTACAATATTATTCCACGTTATTACTCATGTGAATGTTATTTTATGATGTCATTCTATACCTTTGACTCAAATTTTATATTTCCTAATCAGGTACATTCCCTTATTGGGGTTTTTATCTCACTACATTCTTTTATGAATTCCGCAGGTTATCTTAAAAAGTTTTAGGAGCTCAGATGGATTTAGGATATCACTATGGAATAAACAATTAGTTTCCTTGGATGTATTATGATCCTATATTTCCAAGGACCCAAGGAATCACGAAATTTGGGTTGTAACTAATGGAATTATTTATTAAAAATTAGGTAATAATATGTGTAAAATTATTGGCTCACTATAGTTTATATTATTATAAAATATTAGTTTTCCTTTAGAATATATGATGATAAAATGACATTAAGAACTTTATGGATAAGTATAAGGATATGTTAAAGGATATGAAATTGTATATAAAGACGTCTATGAATCTTGGTGATTTATATAGAGAGACGTTTCTGAGTAATTAAATCCCTACCAGGATACTACAAGTGGACATCATTCCACCATACATGTACCTAGAGGTAATAACCATGAAAATTATCAATAGGGTTGAATTATGCATATTCTAGTACACAAAAATAGTTTGTACTTTTCACCTAGTTTTATCCTCATAGGGGATATGTTTTGGGTGTCCAAATCCCCATTATAAATCATTTTGATACACTTGATGTAATCATTATGGTTGAAAAACTTATAATAAATGTTTATATGAAGAACCTAGATTTAAACATAGAGACCCATAATTATTGATATACATTTCAGATAGGTTTATTTGTCATGGTTTATAGGTTCCCGTTTGGTTTTTTAATTCATTATTATCCTGTATTTTTTAATAATTTGTGTTAAATGAGTAAAATATGTGAAATAATTTGAAAAAATAATATGAGGGATACCTAATTAATTATGAGAAAAAGGTAGATTATTAATGGAGATAAATATAATGTGATTATTATTAATAACTTTTCATTATATATGATTAACAACATGAACATAAATCATATTCCCAACACTTAAAATAATTGCATGATGGAATTTTATGAATGATCATGTGTTGATGAACATAGAGGAAAAAATATTTATCTTCATTATTGTCATGAAGTTTAGAAGATTATCCAAGATGAATTTACCAAATGGACGAAAAGATGGTATCAATATTCAAATAAATATTATATAGAAATTAATTTCCCCGGTTATCAATGTCATATGTGTGGGGATTATGTCAACTATTTGAGTTAATTCAATAATATAATTATTAACTCTTAGACTAAAGAAGGGATTATGTAATAAAAATATTTAATGTAATGGGGTTTATGTACATTGGTATTAGAGAATAAAAATTATGTCGAAGATGCATATAACAACTGTCATTTTTGTTATATGAATCACGAAATGTAACATCTTTGTTTTTCCATGTAATGTATTTGAATATATCCTGCTATACTTTAGACAACAGTTTCTAAGAGGACATATGATTTTGAGACCCAATAGGCCTTGAATTGTTTTTTTTAAAATTTATAAATTATTTTAATATTCACATGCTTGTAGTATTATTGAAAAAGTGGGATAACACCAATGTGTAGACTCAGATAAAAAATCCATAGTCCCCATTGAGTATAGAGTGTGGGTTAAACCCTAGGTGTGACATAACATTGCAACACATCAGATGTTTGTGTGGATAATAGTCACAGAAATATTTAATAAATAATAAAAAAATTATTAATTTTATTAAAATCAATTCGATAACCTATTCCATGATTATAAATACTCATCTATGAAAAATTCACAGGGTGAACCAAAGAACCATAGAGATTTAGGATAGAGAATTGAAGGATCATTCTATGATGAAAAAAAACTGAATCATGGATCATTGATTGATGTGTATTGTAATTCAAGGATAACACCAATGAACATGATACATATTATTTAATTACTATAAATTGATCCAAATAAATATAAGACATTCTCTATGTGTATTTATTGCCAAATTATTTTCCATATAATGAAACTGAATCATTTGACTAATGAATTGATTCATGGATGGAGAATATTGCGCGTATGGTTAAAATTTATATAGATTTGGGTATTTTTATTGTTGATTATTTATATCTATTTTAATTTTTTAATATAACAATATCATTTCCAACATGAACATTTTTCATGGTCTATAGCTCATGTTTTTTTTATATTTTGTCCCACATTCTTCTCGAATTAATCGCATGAAATTCATTGACCTGAATTTTGTAAAATACCTAGTGTAGGATTGTTTCATAACTATTCTTTAGCACAATGAATCTATATAATGATTATGGATTTAATTAAGTTTATTATTATGGTGTACACTGATGATGAATGATTACATAGTTAGATTTTGTGATACCTTTTATTTTTGTTATTAGAGTTCGTTAATGGTACAACTAAATAGTTGATTTTCAAGATGATTGAGGCATGGTTTCCGATGATCAGGTGACAGTGAGGCTTCTTTTACAAGATCTATGATATCTAGTCATGATCGATGTTGGAACTGGAGGCGAAATCAGTGTGGGTATTGAAGAAGAACTACATGTTTTTGGAAATCCCATGCTATATAGTGTATAATTCAGAATCACAAACTATGTGAGGCCCTAAATATGGTTCTATGGTTTATGTGGAGAATAAAATTATAACACATCATGTTACACATGTCACACATTGTGAGACCCATAAATAGTAGTTCTATGTGTATATCAGGGGATATACAAAAACATACATTCTTTTCTAGAAGAACATCGCCAAGTGTGATGGGCATGGACATGGACCTAGATAGGTGTACTTTTATGCAGACATATACATGAGTTTTGATGAAATATTAGACTCACTTCTAAAGGGACACACTTTTTTCTTTTTCAATATGTATTAAAGTGCATGTTTTATTTAGCATAGACATGTTTTGTTAGGTTTCATTCCCTTGATTTATTCCATGAGGCATTAGTATAGATTCAAATCCTATGCATAGTTTAGTTATACACTTTTTTTAACATTATCCTTAAATCGAGTTATGGGAATCATTCCATCAGGTTCTGAGTGAGATACTCTACTATCATCATTTTCCCTTGGAGGGGTTATTGGAATCGTCAGGACCAACAATAGATGGGAAAAAATACCCTACTTATTGGGTTAATAGATATTTGGACATTGACATAACAAATGTTCCTAATAGTTATTCCCATAAATGTATCAATCTATTTATACTTCCAGTGCATAATTGTTATAGAGATATCCAATGAAAATGACATCTCGGGTGGATTATATTAGTGATATATGACTCGTGGAGTTTGTTCTCTGAAATGAGTTTTATATAGAACATTTGATCAAGACTCCTATGATGGTAGTAAATTTGTGACCCTAAAAATATATTGTGTCTCTACTATGGTTATATCTTTATGTTCATATTATATTTGTTGTTGGCATATCACTATGATGATATGATGTCAATTCTTGAATCTTATGCTTATTGTTTTTGAGGTTTCCAACTGGGTATTTTTATAATCACCCCTACATGGGATCCTCCCCCATGATTCATGTATTATGAATATGACAAGTAGTTAAATGGTGCTACCATATGAATAGGATAATAATACACATTAATTTGTGTTAGAATGAAAATGGTCCATACCTAGAGTCACATTTCATTGTATTCCCCTCTTGAAATCATGATGGATTTCTTTAGAGTCTATGGTGGGCATGTATTTTTCCCGTATATATTTGCAATATTTTTTATACATTTATTGTGGTATATATACCCATGCATTCATTTTTTATTAGTTTTATATTATATTTCATAATTTTATGGTATTTTTGATGTGTGTGTATAGGATCCATAGTCTAGGTCCTCCTTTGTTTTCGTTATCCAAAGTCAATAATGGTCTCTAGTCCTTGGATTAATGGAGGTGGAAATTAGGCAGTCACACATGGATTATCAATGGTCATGTAGGCCTAATTTGGTCAGATAAATATAGAGTTGTATTGGAGGAATGTTGAATCATAGGATTGTAATATTGGTGTTTCTCCTAGAAGAGTTGCTGGTTTGGGTTTTATGGAAATAGTGATAAGTGTTTTGAGGTAGAACTATATGTCAGTGGCTCCAGCGTTTATGTGGTTGTGTACTTATACATTCACAAGGACTCTAAAATGATTCATTTCACTTGATACATGTAGGCACTAGTTGGGGTGTATTGGAACATACATCATATATGAATGTGAATTGGTTAAGTTTTCCTTCTTGATTCATCTCTCCATATTTAATCAATGAACATGGTATATGTTTTCTATCTTAGGATGTCTTCATGATGTTTTTCCACTAGAATTCAGAAGCATGATCATGAAGATGATACCCTTATCAAGGGGGATTCAATACCTGGACCCATTCCTGAGGTTTTACCTCCATGTGGTGAACCAAAATTAAAACCACTTATTGAGAAGTACATGGTACCAGAAGTAACAGAATATGAGGTAACCAGGCTGAGTGAACCACATGAGTTTTAGCAACAAAGGCCCCTTGGGTTCCTAGGTGATCCAGAACCCTAGGTGGACGATTATTATCTTGTGGAGGTGATGTGAATTATTCATCTCATCAGGACACCTGAGAACATGATGGTGGTCCTTCAAGTGATCCTTCTCTATGCCTCTACATGACTATGGTGGGGACTAGTGAAAAATTCATACGATGAGGAGAATATTGCATGGTCATATTTTGAGAACCATAAAAAATAGATGTTTTCTCCATCTTCGTAGAGGTATGTTTTCATCCATGAGCTTCTAAAACTTTAGTAGGGTAGTATAGATATAGATGAGTATACGCCGTGGTTTAAACCCCTATCTTAGTACATGATGGATATGGTTCATGATCAAATCATTAAGGCTAAGACCATTGATAGGGTTCAACATAGATACATCTAAGAGAGTGTTATACAACTACATACTCCTATATATGTTGGGATTCTGGTGTGTTCTTTGGTGCTATAGAGTTTCATGGATGTGCTGACATACGGAGTTGGTGCTAGTAGTGGGTATACGAGAGAAGAGACATCAGTATTAGGTTTCCCATGATAGAATTACGGACCAAAAAATGTCATAAATTTTAGGAGGAGATCCCATTATAATGGTTTTGTGTTTCAAGGATCGAATTATGCATTTGGTCAGCATATTGGGAGATGATGTTACATTTATGATAGTTAGGGACATCATTCTTGATATTCTTCAACATGGTGTGGCTTACCAAGAGGTAGAAGTTTGGATTCCTGGGATGAGTTAGCAGTATGAGAACATAGGTTTGTAGGGTGGTGTACATGGATGATGAGTTGGAAGAGCATCTTGAGTTGGTAAATAATTTGACATGTTACAACCACCACACCCATGTGGTCCCCACTAAACTCAGGGATCTGGTAGTTAGGGGAAAAGGATGTTATAGGCATTAGTGGCTGATAACTTGGAGTCTCTAGTGATTGTTGGAGGCATGATTTGGGAATCATTTAGTTTAGTTGTATTATTATTAGATGTAGGTTTGATCGACTAAATTATTTCAATTTCTATAGTTTGAGACATAAAGATTCTAGTAGAGCCTTATGCCTGACCCTTATGATTGAATACTTCTACTAGAGGCTACTTGGTGAAAATAAAATTTTATCAATGGTTTGAAAAAACTCTTGTAGGTGAGAGTTTCTTTTAGGATCTCTTTTTACTAGCAATGAGGAATTACAAACCCCTCTATAGAATAGACTCAGTATTTATACTTTGTGCCAAAATATTTTATTTTATGCAGAGGATAAGATTTTTCTATAATGGTTGGATGTGAATTTCCTTTTTGGGTGAACCAAAAATCCAAAAAGAGTAGGGTGGGCTCATATATATGGGGGTGTATTTTCTTATAAACTATTTTTCTATAAAGACTCTGGGTTAATTATATGATATGAGCCCAATGATTCCTCCAATTATAGAAAATTATGAGGATTATATTCCTAAATAAATTTTTTTCTTTCCCCATAATAGAGAGATAAAATTATTCCTTGACCTACACCTTGGGACATCCCTAATTTAAATTCCATAATATAATATGGGTCCCTACGATCTTGGTAAGGCTTTATGTTTCACCCTAGCTAGACCTAGTGTTAGTCTCACAAAAGGTGGATAAGATATTGGAGTTGTGTATTTATTACAATCAATTAAAATGGTTGGCCATGAGAAACAAGTATCCACTACCAATGATTGATGTCCTCTTCAATTAGTTGAGAGGGGCGAGATGGTTCTCAAATATTGACCTCAGATAGAGGTATCACCAGCTGTTAATACGATACAAGGATATATATAAGATGGTCTTACAATGTTTGTATGGTTGATATGAGTAATTATTGATTTTCATATGAATGAATAACTACCTATAAGTGTTCATTCGACTCATCAATTGGATCTGTCATCATTTCATAGACTAATTTGTGCTAGTCCCCACCAAAAATATCCTACTGTACTTGGAATCTGAGTAAGAGAACATGAGACACTTGAGGATGGTCTTATACATAATCCGAGGTGACCATATTTATAGTAATAACTCGATGTTCTAGTTATAGAATCAATAGGTGAACATTATTTGACATTTTTTCTCAATATATTTTGTAGCAATAGACCTTTTGATGGTCGATGTGGTGTTATCTTGTGAGCAAGCGAAGAGCATGATGGAGGTGCTAATATTAATTGGGTTTCTGGTATAATATCATTGATTTGTACCTAATTTATCTTGGGTATTAGATCCCTTAATAGGTTTGAACTAAAATAGATAGCATTTTGTGTGTATAAATAGGTTTTAGTCGGCCTTCCAATAATTGAAGGGGAGGTCGATGATAACTCCCATCTAGAGACTTTTGGAGAAGGGTGTCAAGTATGTAGTTTTCAATGATGGTTTAGGGAAGAATCATGGTTGTGTTCAAGTAAAGAGGAGGTCAGTGCTTTCCTATAGTTCACATCAATTGATACCACATGATAAAAACTATGTAGCAAACAATCTTGATCTATTAGTGGTAGTCATTTCACTAAAGGTGGGGCAGCACAACCATATTGGTGAGTGATTTATTATCTATTTTGAACACAAGAGTCTCATGCATATCTTATCTCATAAGGATATCATCGTTATATATTTCCAATGGAATGTTTTCCTATAGATTTTGGAAGTTGAAATTTTTTGTACTCATAGAAATGGAAATGTGGTAGCAGATACACTCAGTTTGAGATCTCGTTCAAAGCTACCTAGTGAGGCATTAGATTAGTGGACCTTATTGTAGTTTTCCCAGATAGAAAGAGATTATGTAGCTTTCCACTAATTTTTTTTGTTATCCCTCGACTTCTGTGACAATTTTGGGATTCTCGGCATAAAGATATTGGCTTTGAGAGCCTACATTCTCATATATCCACCAGACGTTCTTATGAAGGTTTTTTGTAGGTGTGTAGAAAATCATCCTTTTCAGAGGACACATGATGGTACTGGTGTTATTGTGGTGGGGGGAGGTAATGATAGATTTTAATACATATAATTTTTTTGTTCATCTAGTTGTGGTGAATATGTACTAGACATATGATGTTAGTTTTTATAGCCAAATATGAATAAAGGAGTTACAAAGTTGGTCTCTTGAGTCCATGATTTTTTAGAAAGGGAATGGTGAGCACTAGGTTTTAGTGGGTTTAGATCAACTCTTTGAGGTTCTAGAGAGGAATTTGGATGAGATACTTATTTAATACATAACATGGATTCCACATATGTATAGAGGACATGATTGTATTAGGGTGATCATAAATAGACTAACCATGTAAGCCCACTTTCCAACTTCTTGGACAAAAGTTTAGTATAGAGATTGGGATGCCTCTATGATTATGAGATTTTCTAGATCTACAGTGTTCCCTTGAAAATAATGTCCAACTATTATTCTCACTTCACATCTCTGTTTTGGAAGGAATTATAGGAATACTTTGGAGATATGTTAATTTTGAGGATATATTTTTACCCCCTTACTAGTGGCCAGACTGAGTGGAACATTCATGTCCTAGTGGAAATATTTTGAGCTTTAAGTTTATAGCTTGGATATTTTTGTGAGGATCTCCTGCCATTGGTAGAGTATTTATACCACAAAATCAACCATTCCAAAATTAGTAAGGCACCATTTGTGGCCTTTTATGGGTGACTATGTTGGTTTCCTCTTTGCGGATGAAACCTACGAGAGTCTGCACATACAGCCCCAAAGTTAGTGTGATCGGTGACATAGAATGTATATATAATCCAGGTAGGGATAAGGACATCACACGTCAATCATAGGATTTATGTGTAATAACAATACATGCCATTTTATTTCAAGGTGTAATACCATGTGTTCATGTGTGTATCACCTCGACCTGGGTTCTTGATATTTGTATATTGTAGCAAGCTATCTCTGAGATTTATTAGCCCTTCCCAAATAGTACATATGGTTTTTGAGGTGGAAAACCACTTGTATCTACCCCCATATATGTATACGGTACACAAATATTTTCATGTGTTTCAACTGAGGTGGTACGTACATGACCATAAATGTGTTATTGACAGAGATAAGCTAGATCTCGAGGATGGAGCTATGATTTGAACTCGAATTCTCCACATTTAATACATTGTAATAGTTTAAAATAACCATCAATGTATTCAAATATTTGGTTAATAGTTCTTTATGTTTACATTCATAAATCATAAAATAAATTTATAGTGGCTTTAAATATGGTTTATAATGTTGAATTCAACATTTTGTTTGAATTTTAAATCCCAAATTAAGGAAATTTTTAGATTTTATGGTGGAATTTACTACTCTATTAAAAGAAAATGTCTACTTTGTAGGGATGAAATTTAGAAATTACAAAAGTGAAAAGACCATAATATTATTTTATGCAGTACTCATGGTCACCTAAAACCCATTTTTACCCTATTTTCTTAGTCATAATACCCACCGGGAGTTCCCTTAGCTGACCATGTGTGCTAAAAAATTCAAAAAAAAGATAAATATAGGCGACTTCACAAATAAATATTATTACCATACAACTTATATAACATTATGAATACTAATCATGAGCCCAAAGCTAAAAATACATATTTTCTTCAGGATTCTGGTAATCATATTCTTGGTAACTATGCATACCGCAAGATTAACCCACTCAACTATGCCTCTACCTTCCTAGTATCTATAAATATAAACTGATTATCCACACCTGTTGAAGATCATGAACACATCCACTGATACATAATAAGGTCCACGGGTTGGTAGTGTCTTTAAAAATGAGTATACCACCCCCATATATGTACCTCCACTATGAGGATAAACATGGAGACACATATCATTTAAACACCAACTTATGTTGCCACTATATAATTCGAGATGATGATAATGTAGAACTAATTTTCTCTTAGATTCATGGAATTAATCTTGTACCATTTTATAATCAATTTTATTAAGTTTTATATCCTGTCAATTATTCCCTAAGAAAAGACGACCTTCCTATGTAGTTTTTGAAGGGGCCCTATTAATCCACTATCTCATGAGAAAGATGATGTTATAAACACTAGATATGTTTGAAAAATGATTGGGAACCCATGAGTTGATATAAAAGAGTGAAATGCACCAGTGTCGAGAAGTGATGTCACTAAGGATAAAGCAATAGTGATGGTACCTATCACAGTCGCATGACCTTCTTCAGCTACCTATGACGTTTTATCCACTGTGTGAAGAAGCTTCATTCCTGATGCATGTGGCTGGATCCTTTTTAAATGTGAAGCATTTTATTGCCTCGATGTTTTTGGAGGTGTTGATGATCCTGTTCCACTATGTGGAGTAGAGAAGTGATGATAGAATCTCTGTAAGTTCCCCAAACATCCACAGGAGCTACATTTCTTGAGTGCCTCAGTGAAAACCCAATTAGAATGCCCTGACTTTCCACAATGATAGAATGTCAAAGAAGCCCCTCCTAGTGCTACCGGTGGTCTAGAATGACTCTTATGTCGAGAACTACCATATGAGACGTCACACATCTATTTACCTTTAAAAGAACAAACAATGCCACTAGAAGGAAAAAGAACTTCCTACAACCCTGACTTTCTGGCCAAATCCATCTCAACATTCATTGCCCTATCTAGCACATCAGCATAAGTGGGTAGCTTCAGTAAGAATACCTGAGAACAAATATCTGATCGAAGCCCCAACTTAAATCATCGAGCCTTCATCCTCTCATTAGATACAATTTTTGGAGAAAATTGTACCAATTCAGCAAAGCGATATGAGTACTCAGTCACGGTTTTTTTGGCCGGATAAAGTTTGAAAAACTCCATAGACATGGCCAACACCATAGATTCTGGATAGAACTGATCAGTAAAAAGAACTCTAACGTCTTTCCACTCCAAACCCTCATGTTTCACAGTAGTCACCATCATGCCCCACTATCTCCTACTTGGTCCCTCCAGCACGAAGGTGGAACACTTCACATTGATCGCATCAGGTGTCTCCAAAAACCCAAACAGATGTTCGATCTTACTCAACTATTCCTCATAATGTTGAGGATCAGTGGAGCCTTTGAAGAATAGTGTCTTCAGGCATAAGAACTCTTGAGAATGGCTTCGGAGAATATCACTATGAGGATTTATAGTTGGAGTCTGAACATGGACTAGAGGTGGTTCTTGTCCAAGATCATTGACAGTGCGAACGATCACCTAAACCATACTCGTATCCACAATAGGTCTCGCTTGCTGAGGTTCAGTAGAACCCTCTTTTCGGATCTGATTCCCTCGTCTTTTTGAAGGAATGATGCTACAAAACACTAGAAAAGCATAGATTAAGACACCAACTGGGTAACAAGGAATACTACTATTAAAATAAGGAATAAAAAAGATTTGGATTCCACTCTATCCAAATCAAAACAGGGAAAAAACTAGAACTAATCCACAATTCGTATTTCCCTAACTACCCTTGGTGACATAAGGTTCATTGCGGTGAGAGCTTTCCAGGCACTCAATCACAACTAACTCTTATGTCCCGATAAAGAAACTCAGATGCATACTATCATCAAGGAAAGATGTTCAACAAACCTCCCTCATATACCAATTTATCACGAACCATCTTGGGAACCCTGGTAAACCGATAACCAATCTGGCCCTGACATAGACCGAAGGGCGTTCCTGATCCCCACGTATTGGCGACTAGCACCTAGTATCATACAACATACAAGTCCGAAAGATTTTGCCACAAAAATGCAGAAGAAAGAGTAAATAAAATAGTATTCATAAAAAATGAAACTGCACTAGGAGTGATGTACCAGAATACAAAGATGCATAAAATTCCAAAGTAAAACAACCCAAGTACTAAAGATGGAAAAAATAGAACAAAGTTACGTAGGGACGCAACTCACCAAGACCAACAATCAACACCTAGATCGACCTCCAAGATCTCCCTTCCCATTGCTTGATCTTAGAAGAAGAAAAGTCTATAAACACCCGAAGGTAAAAGTAGGGTGTCAGCCTAAGCCTAGTAGAATATCACCAAAGATTCCATAACAGGTTCCAAATATAGATTATCCAGGTAAAAAAATTCAATATTTAAATAAATGGGTTTCGAAATTCAAAAGCATATTTTAACAAATAATGCTATACATTTTCAAATGAGGGAAAATTCCTCAAGTAAGGTTTTAGAATGATTAAATAATTTTAAGACGATGGCTTAAATAAAAATAGTTACATAAAACAATTTATGTAAAATCAGCAAGTATGTAAAGAAGTTCAGAAGCATTGGAAAACATTTATACATCACATATAAATATTTAGGCGAACAACATGGTCATATACCAAAAGGTATGATAGTATTAATCAGTAATGGGATTCCCCACTCTCTATGTGAACTTAGCAAAATGTGTATACACACATCCCTATGACACTGGCCAAAGGAGACTCGTCACCAGCACATCAGAGATGTGACCAGCTACAAGTAGGTTTCAGAACGTTGTCGTACCGTATAGTGTATCCAAGTAACTCACTAACCACCTAAGGCTTGCATGTGCTCTTACATGATGTGACAACTATTTTAAGAATTCATAAAATATGATCGATCTAATTCTTCCATTTCAAAGTGCCAATTCCATTCCATTTAAAACCACAACATGTTTTATTCAAAAACATGGCTTTTTCGCAAGATAAAACCAACGGGTTTCTATCAAAACATTTTAAGCCATTTTCACCAGTTTGAAATCCATTAAAAACCTATTCCATCATTTCAAAATTTATTTCCACAATTGAAATCAACAATCTAATTGAAAACATTTCAATCAAATACAAAACTTAAATTCCACAATTTTAATTATCCAATTTCCATTAACACACCCCCCCCAATTCAATGGAATTGGGGGTTTTCCAAATTATCATGCCAAAACAAATTCAAATATCTCATTTCAAAGGAATTTAATTAAAATCAACAAGTTAAATAAATCATGTAATGAAGATAATTAATTCGGCAAGTTGGGACAGAACCACCTACCTCAAAGGTTTTGACCAAAACCTCAACGGTTAATGAACACTCAACAAAACTGGATTGCTTCTTCAAGAATCCACATTAGATATCATCTCCTATAAAGATCAAGACCAAATCTTATAAACATGGTACCATACATTTAGATCTACCCATAATGGGCGTAGATCTAAAAAACTGAGAGAAGTGGAGAAGTAGATCTAATCATATCTAAGAAACCAATCAAGAACGACGAAGAACGATCACATACGTCAAGAATACGGCTTTGATTCACCAAGAGGAGCCTTAGGATTGCCTCCGGAATGATGGGAGAACCCTCTATAACCTTTGGAGAAGAAAAATACTGAGTTAGGGCCGCTTAAGAGAATAAATGAGGCACTTAGAGGAAAAACCGAGCATGATTCAAAATTTAGGGGTCTCCATTATGTGACCGAACGGTTTGGCCACATGGTTTGACAAACCTTGCACTAACCGTGGGTGAGATTTTGCCTCAGACACCCATCTCACATGGCTTGGTAACACGGTTCGACAAACCGTGCACCACCCATGCGGATGCTTCTGTCCAGGTTTCAAGGCTGACATGGTTTGGTCGCACGGTTTGTCAAACCGTGCACAAATTGTGCCCAACACACTGGAATTTAACTTTTCCCGAAAAAAACTCCCAAACGCTTCCCAAGCCTTTACTCCAATACGAATGTACTTATAAACAAAAAAAATACCCGAAAACGTAATGTGATGTTACAACCTCCCCACCATAAGATATTTTTTCCCCCAGAAATCTTGAGAAGAAACCTCCACATCAAAAAGATGATGACACTACACCCTCATTAGTGCCTCCCATTCCCACATCTTATGATGATCAGAACCATGTTGCCCAAGAACACAGACCAGAGGTATCATTCTCTCACGATGTACTTAGGTCTCAGAATCAACAACCCTGTCTAGTCGTTCAGTAATAGATAAAGCTGGTTCAATCTCAAGATCACTCCACCTAACAACATGGGATAGATCAGAGAGATACTTTCGTAGCTGCGATATATGGAACACGTTATGTATCAATATCAGTTGTGATGTTAGATCTAAACGGTAAGCAACTCTCCCCACAAGACCAATAATCTCGAATGGTCCCACGAAACGAGGATCAATCATCCCTTGCCTCACAAGCTGTTCATGACCCAATCGGGGTGAAACATTCAAGAACACCTGGTCACCAAATGAGAACCCTAAAGGTTTACAATGACGATCATCATAAGACTTGTACCGACTCTGATCTATCAAAATTCTTTGATGAATCTACTAGATCTTAATTGTGATCTCTTAGACCAAACTCGGTCCTACCAAGGAACTTTCACCAATCTATGACCAAAATAAATGATATTTACAAGGACGTCTATAAAATGACACAAAAGGATCCATTTTGATCACAGATTGGTAACTTTTATTATAAGAGAACTCAACTAGACCTAGATGATCATCCCAAGATCCACCAAAGTCGAGAACACAAGCATGGAGCATGTCCTCAAGGATCTGAATATATCTCTCTGTCTGGACATCTGACTGTGGATGGTAGGCCATGCTCAAACAGACCTGAGATCCTAGTGCCTCTTGAAGGCCTATCCAAAAGCGATAAGTAATCTGAGTATCCCTATCAGAGACTATTTCAGATGGAACTCCGTGAAAACGAACAATTTCTTTCACATAGATATTTCCCAACTCGTCAACATTGGTTGTATCTCAAATAGGTATAATGTTAGCCGACTTGGTCAGTCTGTAGATCAAAACCCATATTGTATTCTTCTTCCTCTGGGTTTGAGGCAACCCAACCAAAACGCCCATTGAGATTTCATCCCACGTCCATGTAGGGACTAGAAGTGGTTGAAGCAAACCCGAAGGTTTCTTTGTGCTCGGCTTTCACCTGCTGGCATGTATAGCAACGAGATATATATTCAGAAATGTATCTTCTCATACCTAGCCACCAGAACTGTTTCCTTATATCATAAAATATCTTCATGGTCCTTGGGTGCACATCCCACTGAGAGTTATGGAAATCCCTCATCACACCCTTCCTTGCTGATAGCGGCACAATGTAGCGGTTTTGATAACAAAGAACACCCTCTTTGGAGAACAACCATAAGGTTTCGGTCTCACCACCATAAAGAGATTCCCTATTGCCACGTAATTTATCATCTAGTTGTATTTCATGAAGAATTAACTCAAGGATAGTAGAAGTCAACTGAACACTGGCTAAAGAAACTTCATTCCCCTTCCACTGGACTCCAATATTCAACTGAGAAAAAAGAGCCATCAAACTCCACTATTCTGAAGATTCTTTCACAGCCTTTGATGTATGTTTCCTGCTTAATGCATCTACAACTACATTCCCTTTCCCAGAAGTGTAGGCAATTTCGATGTCAAAATATTGCAGGTACTCCACCCAATGCCTTTGGCGGAGATTCAAATCTATTTGAGAGAAGATATAAATTAAGATCTTGTTGTCTGAATACAAAATAAACCATTCTACATAAAGGTAATGTATCAAAAACTTAAGTGTGTGCATTACAGCTATAAGTTATAGGTCATGGGTAGGATAGTTCTTCTAAGGGGGCTTCAGCTGACGAGATCCATAGTCAACAACATGATTACCTTGCATAAGGACACATCCCAAACCTGAACCCGATGCATCACAGATGACCACATTTCCATCCCCAGCCTCAAGAAGAGTTAACCCCGACACAGTAGTCAAAAGACACATTAGCTCCACAAAATAACTCTATAATTTTTCATTCTAGGAAAAATTCACTCCCTTTTGATTCAGAGCAATCATTGGAGAACCTCTATTTGAGATGTCTTTAACAAATCGACGATAATATCCTGCTAAGTCCAAGAAGCTCTCAATATCAAAAAAAATTTGTGGTTGTTCCCAAGTCATAACAGCCTTCACCTTCTCACGATCAAATAATATTCCTTGCTCTGACACCACATGTCCCAAGAATTCCACTTCCAGAATCCAAAAACCGCACATAGAAATCTTGGTATAAAGACGGTGATTTCTTAAAATACCCAAAAATGTTCTCAGAAGAAGCACATGATCCTCCTTCGACATGGAGTATACTAGGATGTCATCCACAAATACTACCACAAAATTATCTAGATACTCATGGAAAACATGATTCATCAAGGGCATGAGAACTTCATGATCATTTGTTAGGCCAAAAGGCATGACAAGGTACTCATAATGGCCATACCTACTTCGAAAGGTGGGTTTCTGAATGTCTGATTCCTTTATCCTCAACTAATGGTACCCAGATCAAAGAGAAATTTTTTAAAAACACTTTTCCCCTATCAATTGGTCAAAAAATCATCAATTCATGGTAACAGATACATGATCTTTTTCGTAACTCGATTGAGCATTCGATAATAAACACATAATTGTAGAGAACCATCGACCTTATTGGCAATGAGAACTAGTGCTGCCCAAGGCGACACACTCGGGCGTATAAGACCATTCTAAATAATATCATCCAACTGAGAATTTAGTTCTTTTAATTCGGCTAGAGCCATTCGGTAATAACGGATTGAAACTGGTTGAGTACCACTCGTTAAATCAATTTAAATATCGATCTCCCTTACCAGTGGCATACCAGAGAAGTAAGAAGGAAACACATCTGGAAACTCAGCGACGACTGGAGGAATATACCACTCATTGGATCATTCTCTAGATCAAAATGAATCATAGATATAATTTTCCCTAGCTCTGAATAAGAAGGTCTGGCTCTGCCTGACATGGGGTCCCATTCTCCTTGAAAAACAAGAGGCACACCACTGGGTGTAGTAAGGTTGACCCATCAGAGGTGAAAATCAATCCGGGCTTTATTCGAGATGAGACAATCCATCCCAAATATGATGTCAAAAGATTTCATGTCGAGAACTGAAAATCCCCAAACATGCTCGACATCTGATATAATGAAAACAAAAGCAAGACTACAGAGACCCTTCTCTCTCACCGTACCAAGAGGTGAAGTAATATCAATCGTAGAAGCCAAAAGCTCCATGGGTAGATTAAGTATATCAACAATATGAGTTGATATAAAATAGTGAGATGCACCAGTGTCAAAAAGTAATGTCACTAAGGATGAAGCTATAGTGATGGTACCTATCACATTCACAAGACCTGCTTCAGCTACCTCTGACAATTCATCCACTATGTGAAGAAGCTTCGTTCCAGATGCCTGTGGCTGGAACAGTTTAGCATGTGAAGCATTTGATTTCCTTGAAGTTTTCGGAAGTGCTGATGACCATGTTCCACTACATGGATTAGATATGTGATGGAATAATCTCTTTAAGTTCCCCAAACGTCTGTAGGAGCTACAGTTCTTGAGTGCCTTAGTGTAAACCCAATTAGAATTCCCCAGATTTCCACACTGATTGCAAGTCAAAGAAGCCCCTATTGGTGCTACCAAAGGTCTATAATGACTCTTATGTCGAGAAATACCATATGAGATGCTGCACTTCCATTTCCCTTAAAAATAACCAAAACTTTCACTAGAAGAAAAACAACTTCCTATAACCCTGACTTTCTTGCCCAATCCATCTCAACCGTCATCGCCATATCCAACACATTAGCATAAGTGGGTAGAATTAGTAAGAAAACATGAGAGCTGATATATGATCAAAGCCCCAACTCAAATATTTGATCCTTCATCCTCTCATTAGATACAATTTTAGGATAAATCTGTAACAATTCAGAAATGTGATATGAGTACTCAATCACGGTTTTGTTTTCCGGATCATGTTTGAAAAACTCCACAACCTTGGCCAACACCATAGATTCTAGATAGAATTGATCAGTGAAAAAAACCCTAATGTCTTTCCACTCCAAACCCTAATGTTTCCCTGCTGTCACAATCATGTCCCACCATCTCCTACTTGGTCCCTCCAGCACGAATGTGGAACACTTCACCTTGATCGCATAAGGTGTCTCCAAAAACCCAAACAGACATTTGATCATACTCAACCATTCCTCATAATGTTGAGGATCAGTGGAGCCTTTGAAGAATAGTGGCTTCTGAAAAAGGAACTCTTGAGAACGATATTGGAGAATATCCCTATGAGGATCTATAGTTGGATTCTGAACAGGGACTAGAGGTGGTGCCTGTCCTAGATCGTGGACAGTGCGAACGATCACCTCAACTAGACTGGGATCCACAATATGTCTCGCTTGCTGAGGCTCAGCAGCAACCTCTTTTTGGATCTGATTCCCACGACTTTTCGGAGGCATGATGCTATACAACATTAGAAAAGACAGAGATTAAGACACCAACCGGGTAATAAGGAAAACTACACCTAAAAGAAGGAATAAACATGATTTGGATTCCACTCTATCCAAATCAATACAGGGAAAATACTAGAACAAATCCACAAGTCATATTTCCCTAACTACCCCGGGTTACTAAAGGTTCATTGCGGTGAGAGTTGGCCAGACACTCAATCACATCTACCTCCTAAGTCCCGATAAGGAAACTCAAATGCATACTGTCATCAAGGCAAGATGTTCAACAAACCTTGCTCTGATACCAATTTATAACGAAACTTCTTGAGTACCCTGGTAACCCGATAACCGATCCGACCCTAACATAGCCCGAAGGGCGTTCCATATCCCCACGGGTCGGTGACTAGCACCTGCCATCGTACAACATAAAAGTGGGAATGATTTTTCCACAAAAATGTGTAAGAAAGAGTAAATCAAATAGTATGCATAACAAAAGAAACTCCACTGGGAGTGATGTACCAGAATACAAAGAGGCATAAAATGCCAAAGTACAACAACCCATGTTCTAAAGATGGGTAAAACATCCCCAAGTTCCATAAGGTCACAACTCACCAAGACCAAAGATCAAAAGCTGGATCCACATCCAAGAGGTCCCTTCCTTTTTCTCGATCCTAGAAGAAGAAATTCTACAAACACCTGAATGTAAAAGTTGTGTGTGAGCCTAATCCTGGTTGGATATCACCAAAGATTCCATAACAGGTGCCATATATAGATTATCCAAGTAAAAAAAATCAATTTTCAAATAAACAGGCTTGGCAATTCAAAATAATGTTTTAATAAATCATGCTATACATTTTCATATGATGGAAAATTCATCAAGAAGGGTTTTACAATGATGAAATACTTTTAGGAGAATGTCTTAAATTAAAATAGTTATATATAATAGTTTATGTAAAATTAGAAGGCATGTAAATCATTTAAAATTCATTGGAAAATATTTATACATCACATATAAATATTTAGGCGAAAAACATGGTCATCATCCAAAAGGTATGATAGAATTAATCAGTTATTGGATTCCACACTCTCTATGTGAACTCAGCAAAATGTGTATACACATGTCCCTATGACACTGGCCAAAGGAGACTCGTCACCAACCCATCGGGGATGTGACCCGCCATAAGTATGTTTTATAACGTTGTCGTAGCGTAGAGTGTATCCAAATAACTCACTAACTAACTAAGGCTTGCATGTTCTCATACACTATGGGCGAACAATTTTAAGAATTCTTAAAATATGATCAATCCCATTCTTCTATTTCAACGTTCCAATTCCATTCCATTTAAAACAACAACAGGTTTTATTAAAAAACATTCCTTTTTGGCAAGATAAAACCAATGGGTTTCTATCAAAACATTTTATTCCATTTTCACCAGTTTAAAATCCATTCAAAACCAAATCAATAATTTCACAATTTATTTCCACAATTTAAATCAACAATTCAATTGAATAAATTTCCATCAAATACCTAACTTAAATTCCACAATTTAAATTGTCCCATTTCCAAAAACACACACAACCCTCACCCCAATTCAATGGAATTGAGGGTTTTCAAAATTCTAATTCCCAAACCAATTCAAATATATCAGTTAAAAGGAATTGAATTAAAATCAACCAGTGATGTAAATCAGGCAATAAAGATAATCAATTGGAATGTCTGTACGGATCCACCTTCCTCGAAGGTTTTGACCAAATCCACAATGGTTGAAGAACACTCACGAAACCCAGATTGCTTCTTTAGGAACCTACCTTAGATCTCTTCTACTAGAAAGATAAAGACCAAATATTATCAAACTTGGTACCAAACACTTAGATATACCCATAACAGGCGTAGATATTAGATGCCTAGAGAAGAGGAGAATTAGATTTAAGTTGACCTATGAAACAAATCAATAACGATGAAGGTCGATCACATACCTCAAGAATCCGGCTTCGATTCACCAAGAGGAGCCTTTGGATCGCTTTTGGAATTATGGGAGAACCCTCTCTATCCTTAGGAGAAGAAAAATCCTATGTTAGAGCCACTTAGTAAGAAAAATGAGGAACTTAGAGACAAAACCGAGCAAGATCCACAATTTAAGGATCTCCTTTACCTGACAGCATGGTTTGGCCGCACGGTTTAAAAAACCGTGCGCTAACCGTGCATGAGCTGCTGCCTCGAACACCCTTCTCGCATGGCTTGGTAGCACAGTTAGACAAAACGTGCACCACGTGTGCGGAAGCTTCGGTCTAGGATTCAATACTGGCATGGTTTGGTCGCACGGTTTGTCAAACCGTGCGCAAACTGGGCAAAGCACTCTGGGCTTTAACTTTTCCCAAAAAAAACTCCCAAACGCTTCCCAAACCATTACCCCAAAATGAAGTTACTTAGAAACATCAAAAATACCTAAAATCATAACATGATTTTACACATTAGGGAGAAATATTTTCCATAGTATTTACGAAACCCCCTCTTCCATTTAATCGTATTGTTTTTTGATGTGAGCTCTGAGTATGAGGTGAGAAAAAATAACCATTCGGCAGAGAAGCTATAATTCCATTGATAAAAAACCATTTTTCCTTTTTTGAAAAATGATGGGGGAATCCATGTAAATATTATAGATAAAGTGACATCTTATAGTTAAAATAATTCTCCCCATACAATGTATAAAATTAAAAGGCCCCCAATTTAAATTTGATGCCCATTTTCCATTACACACTACTATGAAGAACCGGATAAGCCAAATTAAATTAATACTGGTCAAGATAATGTATTAAAATTTTATTTCTTATAGAATTCATCATGAAAATTCCTTCTAGACATGTGTCAAACATCTATCTTAAAAGATACATTCTCCCTATAAACATTCCATAATTCAATATAGAATCACGTGTAACACTCATGAATGAAATATTGGTTGTCAAGAACTATATAAGTGGAAGAATGATATACTATATGGAGATATCGTTTTATAACCACATGTAGGTACTCTTGTGTTTTTTAATTTTCTATTATAAATCTATATTCATGAACATTAAACCCATGTGGTTTAGAAATGGGAAATATCCTCATCCCCTTATTGATGAATTATACTCTTTCAATGTTATAGATCATTTGTATTATTTAATGGTATTGACATTAGAGGTTTCTTTCTGATTCATACCATTAAATTTATTTCATTACATTCAGGATACCACACATAGGCCCCATGGATTACGTCCTCTACACGTTATAGAAAAATGATAGGGTAATTCAAGGGAAATTTAAAATATCCCAATCCCAGGTTAGTAATGGGTTTGGAATATAGTGATCATTTTGTTTCATTACCTAAAGTAAATTTTCATGATTTATGTAATCATTTGGATTGAATTTATGATAGGATAATTAGAAAAAATGAATAATTATTCAATTGGAGAGTGAGGGAACAATCAAATGTTGGACCACTACTTCATTACCTTGATTTCAAAACCAATCCAGTTTATTTAATTTATCATTTAAAAAATCAACCCAAAAAAATAAGATTTAAACACACTCATAACATTTTATTCTGTGGAGAAAAAATAATTCCCACTTTCATGGAAAATTTATAGGGTTAAGGTATTTTTTTGTTGAGCACCCCACAAAAGTATCTCATCAAACATAACACAATTTTTTAGGGATTCCATTATTTTGTTTAATGTTTTTAATAAATGTTTTAAAATGAAAAAATCTAGTTTATCAAAACTCACAAGTTATGATCCAATGTTTTATATAACCGTATTGGGAAGGATCATAATATTAATAAATATAGATCTATTTGAAATAGATTTTTCCACCATTCCATTGGCTGATTCTACTTCTTTACCTTGATCCATATAAAATATTTAAAATAAATAGAATATATGGAAGGTAATTTTTTCTCATGTTAAATGTAAATTGAGATAAATTAATGCAAACAAGTTCAATAATAAAAATATAAAATTGAAATTAAACTATCAACACAACAATATACTCATAATTATAACAATTGGGATACTGCCTTTGTTTCATGGGCTATCTTTTGAAAACACAAATATTCACTAATGATTAATTGATGTAGTTTTTTACTGATTTCGAACTGGAGGAGTCACTGAGGCTCAAATTGACTGGCAGTATTTTCCCTTATCACTTGAAGGATTGGATAAGGAGTGGCTCAAATATCTACATCCTTCATAATTAGAATCATATGAGGATAAATAAAATATGTTCCTGCACAAATTAATTCATTATTTGGGGAGTTTTGAACATTGAAATGATATTTATCTGGTCAAAAAATAATCTAGAGAAAATCACTATGAATTTTGGGACATGTTATAGAAACTATTATTGTCAATCCCACATCATCAATATAAATAGAATTAAATATTTTCATTTTTCTACAGAGGATTGATGGATAATGACTGAAATCTGTTTGATCCTTCTTTAGGAGGTACATTGATTTAGAATCGACTATTTAAAGTAAGTGAACTTACTGAATAATCACACAAACATTTCAAAATAATTATACCATAACTACAACCAGATAGTTACATGAGTCTAAAATATCCAACTCACACATGTCATAAAATAAAATTGATGAATTAACTTCTATTGTGGGATAATTGGTTGAAGACAATGTATAATAATTATCTACCACTCCACCACCACGGTCTTAAAAACTATGTTATTCTTAGGAGAACTATACTGATGGATTCCCTCATGTTTAAGGAATTGGATGTTGTGATTACATATTCCAATACCAATTTCTAAAGAATATATATGGAAAATAAGGATTTATAGAATTTCCAACAAACTAATTTTGAACTCAGATCTCGAGGACTCAATGACCACTTTTTTTACACGCTTCTTAAAATTCATTTCAACTCCCTGAATTAAAGAGAAAAAATTTTGAACCATTAAAAAGAAACAAAAAAGTAAACCCATAAGAACCATCTAATTAAATACGTGTTGAGGAAGTAAATAGAATATTAAAATAACGAATATACCACACCCACCACTAATGGGTAGGAATTAAAAATAATTAAAATAGAAATTCATATATCTCATGACCACACTAATAAATATGATAGTTTGAAGACTAGGAAATATTCCTACTCAATCAATTCCAAATTCTAAAGGAAATGTTTTTACAATTACATTAAAGAGTGAGAAAGAACTGAAATACACAAATGGATTACCCATGGACATTGAAATAAAAAGTAATCATCTATAAGAATCTACTTTAGATATATCACCTGAGGAAGATGTATGGAAAATACCATCAAAAGAAATGATAAAAATAATAGAGGATCCATAGAAACCCCCAAATCCCTTTCAAGTAAGAATAAATGAACTAGGAAAATCCAATGACAAGTCATTACAACAAGAGATGTTGGATGTTTTCAAAAAATTGGAAACCATTATCCCCTACTATAATCCATTAGATAGATTCTAGGGCATTCAAAAATTATTTAGAATATGTGTACTGTTATACGGATATTAATAGTAAATGAATAGTTATCACTCGGTATAAATGTTTCTTCTCTTTCCACCCCTAAAATTCCACCAAGATACCGATATCTAATTAATTTCACTATTCCCTTCACAATGGGTTATGTCACATTTTCTTATAAACTATATAACGAAGGATAATTCATTAATGTAATGTCATATTCCACTTATTCATTTTTATAAATGGGGGAGCATAAACCTACCACTGTGATTGTACATCTTTCTAACATATCCTTGTCCTATCTAGTAGGTGTTCTTGATGATTTTCTAGTAAGTGTCTAAGGTTACCCATTCCTTGTGGTCTTATACATTCTCAAAATGGAAGAAGGTAAAGGTAATGATAATTCTACCATTATTATAACAAGTCCCTTTTATGGATAGATAAAACCATCATAAATCTAAATAAAGCAACTATTTCCATAAAATTATATGAGGAGATAGTATATTTTAACATTATTTATTTAATGAAACATCCAAATACAGAATATTCTATTTTGGGCATAATATTTTTAACATCCATGTTCATATAAGGGGATAATTTTAATTTTTTATGACATAGTTAGACAAGGATAGTCTTTGGAAACACCCATCAAACTGGACAGATATACTTTTGAAATTTTACTCAATGAATAGAATGCTTAAACTATTAATCATTTTAAATAAATTAATGAAAATGATTTCTATGATCTAAAATAATTTCATATGAATAAATTATATTTACAAGTTTATGTGACTAACGTAGAGAAAAGTGACATGAAATCATCTTTATAAAATACAATTGAATTATAAATAAAGCATTTTCCCCCCAATTTGAAATATGATTTCATAAAATAAAATCAACAATTTCAAGCCACTATTTTTAATAATATATAACCTAACAATGAAAATTAAATAATTAGCATCTTGAAAAATAATGTTAAATACATAGGATGGAAATTAGGGATATTCTTGGAACTATCTCTTCATACTATATCATAGAATCATGTTAGAATAAGGATCAATGATTTTAATATAACATAATAGAAGACCAAACCCAACACACCTATTGGTAGAGAAAAAGTAACTATAAGAAATTTAAAAGAATAAATTTTTTATCCCATCTACAACACCCAATGGGTGAACCACATTCATATTATTCCAAAGAAAATTGGTTACATGATTGTGAAAAGTGAAAACAATGAGTTCGTACATATTAGAATACAAAAAAGTTCGTGATTTTTTTATTGATTCGTGAAAATTAAACCATATGGATAGATAATACAATATCTATATAACATTTATAGAGAAAATACAAGTAAGTATATCCGGGAAAATAAATTATTTCTGCCTGATGTTTTTCTGGGAGTATTCATATTCCCATAGCACCATGTGATCAACACAATACCACCTTTACATCCAACTTTTATACATTTTTCTACTGAAGGATTCCTTTTAGTCTCCTCAATTCCCTTGGTACCTTTCAAAACTATATAGTAGGAATCTATTTAGACCATAATGAGAATTTTCTTGAAATATTCATTAATTTATTCACAATGTATGAAATATAATTTTAGAATTTTGTAGAGAGTATGAAAAAGGTTTTTTAGAATTGTATTGAGAAATAAATGGGTTTTAATCTTGAAATATTCAATTTTATGGTGTAAAAAAGGAATGTATTGTGACATTTTATTTCTCATAATGGAATTGAAGTGGACAAAGACAAAATGGATATAATTTTTACACTACCCTATCCCACCACTATCATACACATTTAATCATTTTTAGAACATATTGGGGTTTATAGAAAATTCACTTGTGACTTTTTAATATTGATTTCCCCTACCTAATTTACACAATAATGAAAATAAATTTTAATGTAATGATTCATACATGGTAACCTTTTTAAATTGAATGAATTTTAATCTAATTCCCCCATCATCTAGACGCCAAAATAGTATAACCCATTTGATATATTGTACGATGATTATAAATGATCTATTTGATACATTCTATCATAAAATGTTGATAGGACTCTACGAGTGATATCCTACATGTCAGAATCCTTGGACTCTACGAAAATAAAATACAAAAAACCCAAAAAAGTGTTTTTTCTATTGTTATATAATTAGAAAAATTACATTCTTATATATTATAAGTAAGTTAATTTTTTATTATAATCATTCATGTTTAATATATTTGATTAATAAGAGTGATATAATAACCAGGTTAATAAGATGGGTTATTATTTTTTAAGAGTTTTACCTTAGGATTAATGATAAAAAGGTCTATGAAAATAGAGTGGCCAACCATATGAAAAAACCACCACACATGGACAATGCATAACTAGTCCCATGAACCAAAATAGATGATTCATTACCTAGTGAGAAATTATACATCCTAACACAAGTTACCAAGTACTATGGCATTGTGAACTTTCTTATCTAAGGAATGATACCATCCTTCTTCACAAAGCATCAAATATCAAAATTAATTTCTGAATCAAAATAGTATATTTGGTTAAAACATTATTTAAATAAAATTTTAAAAGGAAATCATCAAAATATTCATTCTTAATGAATAAATACATGCAATTTTATTTATACGCATTCATACGGAGGCCACATTTTACCTCAAAGAACAACTATGAAATTTTTTGAATCTGATTTTTTGTGCATTGAATCTTTAAAAAATAATATGTCATTTTGTAAAAAAAAATACCAACATGCTAGTTTACCAGTGGAAAATCCAAAAAACCTAAAATTCTTCCTAAACCATTAATGTTTTGTGATATATTTGATGTCTAGGGTATTGAATTCATGAGATTATTTCCCATTCCATATGGATTTTCCGATATCTTGTTAGTAATAGACAATGTCTATAAATGTTTTAAGGGCATAGACACTCAAAATAATGACTCAAAAATTGTAATTGAATTATTAAATTGAAAAATATTTTGTAGTATTTGAATAACTGAGTATAACATAAGTTACTAGGTAACCAGATTCTATAATAAAAACATGGATACCCCCATGAGAAAATATATAGTAGACCATAAAACCATATTTTACTACCACCAACCGAATAGTGGTCTACTAGAGGTAACCAATATACATGTTAAAAATATCTTGGGGAAGAGAGTAAAACCCAACCACATTGACTAGACTAGTAACATGGAAGATTCACTATATGCATAAAAAACTAAATACAAACCCCTCTTGGGTATAAATCCTTAACAAATTTTTATGTTAAAAGTTTCCACTTACTTGCTAAGCTATATGACAAAGCATATTGGGTTGTGAGATGAGTAAATCTATATTTTATTAAGCCTTGAGACAAAATGAAATTACTATTAATAGATCATGAGTAATTATTAGGGGGTCATATAGGAACTCACTACTATATAAAGAAAAAATCAAATCTTCTAATGGAAAGTTTATACATAAAATGAAATTTCAATTTTGGGACAAAGTACTGATATTTTCAAGAAGAGTGAAAATATTTCTTGGAAGGATTTATTTAAAATTGACTAGACCATATACCGTAACTAATAATTTTTATTTTATATACAAAAAATTTAATAAAAGGCTCAAATAAACCAATATAGTTGCGTTTACAAAAACTAAAGAAGTACTAGGAGGTCTTTTAGAAATAAATTAAGGAGGATTCAACATTCCTCCCCACTTCTGAAAATTAAGGACTTTGATGTTGTCTCTTTTTTAGCTTGTTCTAACTATTTATTTCATTTTTATCTATATCCAATAAAAAAATATATAACAAAATACAATTGTAATAGTGTTAGAGTGAAATGTGGGGGGAAGATAAAACATAGAATTTATGAATTAATAAATACCATTTTTCTTAAAAATATATTAAAATACATAATCTTTTTCTTAGTTTTTTGTTTTGAATTTTCACCTTTTTCATTAACATCATTTATACCCTTCTTAGTTTGGAATACTATTTTATAGTTGAAACAATTCATTGATTCTAAAACTATAAGAATTTATGTGATTAATAAGTGGGTTTGTCGTTATTTTTAAGGATCATTGGTTTTAAAATTAATAAATTGAGTGTGAGTGAAAATATTGGAGTGGAATGAATTTTATAACCTTATCAAATTGGTCTATTGTACATAATATGAGGTAATATAACCTTTGTGAGATAGAACACCTTAGGTATACAAATTAACAGAAAATGAGATATTTTCATTGAACTTATAATACAAATAGGAAATTCGGAACCCCGAATGGGTCTCTATTTCAAGGGAACATGGTGTGTTTCTATAATTAAATAAACCTAATATATAAGGTTTTATCCATTTTTTTGTACACTCAATATAGATGGTAAATATATTTTTCAAATGAAACATGCCAAAAATGAATCCATTTAGTTTAGTCGAACATTGAACATATACCAATAGGGGAAATTAACTTTAGAAACATTCATGTACGTTGTTTCAATGAAGTGGAAAATCAAACAATGAATTGGGGAAATATAAAAAATATGGATAAATGAAAGTTTATTTTTAAAAAAATTATTCCACATAAATATAATTTGATCAAATGCTAAACTAAAAAGTTTATTAAATTGAAATAATGAAGTGAAATTATTCACATTTGAGGCATGATATTTCTAACATTGGAAGAACATTTTTTTCCATTCAACTCTTGATGTTAACATTAAATTCAAATATAATGATCCCTGATTCAGTCTCTTTTTCAATATTTTTAATTCAAAGATAAATGTATAGAGTGTGCAATATTCTAAGTGTGAGGAGTGGTTTGAATTGGAATTCTAAACATTTACTATCTTTTATTCCTTGGAAATACCCCCATATTGTAGTACAATTCCATATTTAATAGTTTTTTTGTCTTTATAAAAGATGAACATAATTGGAATTTGGATTTATATATAGAATTTATTATTGAATACATATTTTGATTAAAATTGGTTATCCCTAGTCAGGGAAATTATTATTTTTACGGTGGAATTTAATATTGTACTAATCAATATTGTGAACTTTTGCAGGGTAAAAACACACAAAGTTAAAGAGTGAAAATTTCTTAATACTTCCATGATCATAACTTATGGTCACCTAACTAGCTTAATTCATACTATAAGCATTGTATGCATACCTACTGTGAGTTCCCTTGACTAACCATGTGTGCTCAAAAATACAAAAAAGTAAAAATAGTTAACTGTATGAAGATAATTTATTCTTGTATCACCACATTCTTGTTTTGAATACCTATCATAAGAACTAATCTAAAAATACATCTTGTGTCCAGGACACTAACTTTTAAATTCATTGTAATTATTTTAACCAAAATCCTCACCCACCCAACCATGTGTTCAACATTTCTATGTCCATTAATAGAACATGAAGATACTCATGCCCTAAAGATCACAAACCCTTTGATTGATACTTACTAATGTATATAGGCTATGATATTCTAAAAAAAATGAAGATACCACCCCCATTTATAAACTTACAACCTAATAGAGAAAGGGTGACACATTAATTGATGTTTCCACCTTCTTTTCACACACCGGAGTTTGAGATGATGATAGAGAGTAGATAATTTTCGTGAAGAATAATAGATTTATTATTCTCTCAATATATCTATTATTTGAATAACGGAGAGATCCATCTGACTTTTCCTTGAGAAAATCCACCTTTCTTATAAAAATTTTGATAGATCTTTAGTACTTCATTCTATCACCAAGTAAACTGATGCATGTCAACACCAAATATGCATGAAAAAGGACCAAGTTCCCATGAGAACATGAAGTAAATGAGGGAGAACCATTTATACAGAATATAATAAACCCCCTATACTATTAAAAATAATGGTTGTCAGGTGAAAGATTTCAGCATGGGGTGAGTAGAAAGAACACTTTTGTAGAGATTTTATAGCTTACCTGATAAAGATATGGTCAGCCTTCACCATCTAATAATGGGAGAATCCAAATGGGAATTTTAGAGGATGTGACGTATTACTGGAAAAATAATTCTTCCCAAACATTGTATAAAAAAACAAGGACTAAAATTTAAATAACTGGATAGCTTTATTTTACCCACTACTTCAAAGAACTTGATAAGACCACTTTCAAACAAATATTTGGATAGCTCATGGTTGAATTTATGATTCCTTTGATAAGTCATCCAAACTCTCCCTTATGGACATGTAACAACCATAAAGAATAAAGCATACCTAATCCATACAAAAATTATACAATTAAATTAAGTATAATGCACCACACTCATGAATATAAACATATAGGTCTAGAACTATATAAAGTGTAAGATAATTCTCTCTAATGAGATAAATTTTTTCTATCCTTCTAAAGAAACTCTTGGGTAATTTAATTTTAATTCATAATACTCTGAGGATATCACATTAAACCCCCTATGATTTATCAAATGATAATCTTTTCAACCATATTGATGAATTAATCGCTTTTAATTTTCTAACTACTATATATAATTTATTGATTTTTATAGTTGAGTTTTCTTATGAAATATTACCTTTAAATTATTCTATTTTCATTTTGGATCACACACCGATGACACATATTTAGTCATTAATTATGTGTTGATAATTATATAGAACAAATTTACTATAATTTGGATACATTATTCAACATTATTTTATTATGTCATATTCTATAATTGTTTTCATTTTACCAAATAATAGTTTTCTCAAATATTTGAAGATTTATAGATTATTCCACCCATAAGGAATATTGACAACTATATTCTCTATTCATTGAATAATAATGTTTCAAATTGAAAATATACTTCCCATGTTTGGGTTATCCTACATAAATTATTTTTTTATATAGAGTATTATCTTCCACTATGGTAAAATTATGTTTTATTAAAAAATAATGTTTTAATACTCTTTTTTATAATGATGGTTTAAAACAAATTTTCCTTAAGAAATATCTAGATATTATTTCCTTCATGATTAAATATTTTATCTTCTAGAGGGAATTTTCATAGATATAATTATGTCATATTTCATGTTTCCATTATCGTTTATTATTTTAATGTAGATTTTTTAAAATTGTCTCATTAACTTTTCAAAAATGAATTTAGAAGGTGACATGTAACATCATCATGATATTAACATCAAAAATGATTTATAAAATATGTATTATATTGTCACCTCCATTTACATTTTCATATTCAAATAAATTTAACCTAATGGGTCTTATATTATATGTTATACCATATTTTTAAAATTATTCATTTTATCTCTAGGGGTAGCTGAACTGATGATATCATATAATTAAATTCTTGATCAGTTCTTTTGCGGTACCATTATAATTATTATTCTTTTAATTTAGTTTTATACCAAGGTCAACATCCTTATATGTTTCTTTTTTAGATTATGGATATTTAATTTTGAATATTTCCACCATTTTTATATGGATGTATTATGTAATGTTTTATTTCTATCAAATCAATTATCATTCACAACCATTGTCTCTCTAAATCATCCTGTATTATAAGAATAATTTTACTTCCCAATCAATTACATTAAACACGCTATATTTCTTTATTTTTATTAAACGATGTTTACATAGATTATAAATTTCAATTGATTATATAAATATTGAAAATATGTATTATTTTTTATTATGGTATAATTATTAACTAATTAATTAGGAAATATGATTATGTGTTGTCTAACCTTCCACCATCATTATTTGGATGGATTATGTACATTTGATTACTTGAAAAGTAAAAATTGCATATTTGTATGTATCGCAACATGTATTTTAACAGATTAATATATAACATTGACCATGAGTTGTTTTTATATTCATATCATTCATAAGGTTAATTCATTGGACAGAAATAAGTGATTAATGGGGTTTTATTATCTTTTCACTTAATGCATCGATTTGTCTCATGAAACAAAATGTTTGAAAATTTGGTGTATGTTTCCAAATATAAGCATGATATCTTGGTTTGGACCTTGAAGACATTAATAATTCCATTCCTATGTAATTCTTGAAAAGAATAATGTCTTGTATTAATCCTTGATGGTAAATGAAGTTGTTTAAAATTATGAATTTCTTCAAAATGAATTCAACTATTAGTGTCTGTGTGTTTATTTATATTATTGTCTGTGGATTTATTTCAAATTTATGTGATCACTTATATGAAATTATTTTTTTATCATTTGTTTCCTACAATATTATTCATACCACATTCATGAATTGATATCTTCTTATATATTTATTTCTAAATTGTTCATTTCAGGTCACCTTTATTATGTTTCAATTTCTCTATGTTATGAATAAAATTATGACACATGATATACATAGAGGATTAGTATTTGTGGTTAATTTTATTGTATATGTTGAATATATATTATGGATTTAGTATATTGTTATTTAGTATAAATATTTAAATTTTATTAAAATGAAAATATATTTTTTGTATAAATGTTTTTCATAACACTCTAAAATTGTAAATTGAAAATTCCTTATGAATATAAGTGAAAAAATATTTTTCGGTGATATTTAAATTATTAGTGTTTAAAATTGATTCTTATTGGTACAATTCGACGCTGATATGTATAGAAGCTAAATATGAGCACAAAATTCTCAATATGTGGGTTTGGGGAGATATGACTACTAAATATGTTACTTTGAGTTTTCAGTTGGAAATTAAGGTGGTATGGAAAAAATAAAGATCTTATATTAATCAAAATGAAAGAAGGGTTGAGCATGGAACTAAATTTTTTGAGAGATAGATTCCAGTTGTGGTTATACATTCTCCTTATCCAATGATAATTTAATGTTCCATTGATGTTATCCATTATATGGGATTTAAATAAATATATATATTTATTATATTCAATATTTTATCCCGCCAATGATTTTTATTTATATCATAGTCCAATGTTATATTTCATTGACGGCCTTCATGCTGAATTTTAACCAAACTACATTTGAAAAATATGATACCACAGATGCTATGTAGGCTAATAATGTGATATATATGATTCATGGACCAGGGATGTGTCAATGGGATCCCATAATATAGGATGATAAGAACTTGTGAATGTCTTGGAGATATATTCAATATTATTTCATCTAGAATTTACTTTTAAAGATTCCAATTGAAAACATATTGATGGTTTTTTCATCAAGATCATTAAAGTAGGATAGGGATTGACTATTCCACCATTTTCACCAAAATAAATTTATATAATTCACTACTATTGATAAGACTTTTTCATTTTTCTATTTTAATGATAGATTGAGACTGTTTAGTATATCAAAAGAATATTCTTTTGAAAAAATTCATTTCATTAAGTCCATGAATCAGTCCTGAAATATATTCAGTATTATGGTTAATGATACACCCTATGGTTAGTCATTTTCCTAAAATTTTCTCTGGAGATGATATTTATGTAGCTGAAATCCATGATTGTTAAATATCACTAATTTAGAAACAGAAAATCCAATGATGGCTATGGATATTTTTTTACATGCTATGGGTCGATTTTTTTTACATGTTAGTGTTGAGACATATGATTGACGCAAATGGAAATTACATTACTTTTATGTAATACTTAATATATAACAAAAACAGACACCCAAGGACTATAATAGTATAGTGTCTTTGAAAACTTGGAACAAAATCTTCTAATCATGGTGAAAGAACTTCAACATATCCCATAAAGTTCTTCCCCTTTTTTCCTAATCTAGAACAATTATTTATATCCTTGGGAAAAGAAAACATAAAATGGGTGAGCTCAAATGCTCAGTAAGGGTAAACATAGAGAATATCAAACAGTCCATTAGCATTTGAACATAAAAACATGAACATAAAACATGAGTAAGGACATAAATCTTGGTAGTACATAATGTATAAATCATAAAGGAACATTAATCATGATAAGATAACATTTGAATAAAACATGTAATTGTGGAAAACCATTAATCACATGATATGATTTCCATTGTGGCCAATGCATTTCGGCCAACACTATCATAGTTGATAAAGTCAATTATTAAACCGGGTTTACTTGTCATTCCACCCCTATATTACTGAACCAGATTTACTTGTTGTTCCAGTAATGTCTATCTCATGAGATATATAACATTACCCAATTAATTGGAGTTAGATATAGGTCCCACCCATCTCATAATTAAATCACTCTTACATGTCCCACAAAATAATCATAAATCATTCATCAAAACCCAAAGAGTGAAATGGGTTTCATAAACATCATCCCATCAAGACATAATCCATAAAAAACAAATGGATATTATTACATCATAAGAAAAATCAAACCATGTAAATAATTGAGACATTATGATTGAAACGTAAACATAATAAATAATTTCATCATAGATGGAATGTAGTTTTGATAAAACACTTTAAATGAATTCTAAAGGAAAATATATTTTCTTTTTCAAAATCATTTTAGTTTCTCAAAATTACATAAAATTTTAAAATAAAAGAATTTATTTTAAAATAATAATGAAATATTATAGAGGAATCGCCAAATAAATAAGGCGTTATGAAACTATAAAAATACTTTCATGCCGTATATGTTAAAAAACATTATCCTCATACTTTTTACTAGAAAGGTCAAAAAGTACATTGTATGGTAAACAAAAGAAAGATTCATTCCATACCATGTGGTTAGAGTCAAAAATTGTTAAAAATTACTTTAATCACACATGAAAGAATAGTTAACATTTTATGTAAACATTTTGAGAAAACATGGATATGGATGTTAAACATAACCCCAGTAAATACTTTCGAATAAACAAACTCGGATAAGAATGGGATTGGAATAATTATCCCTTACATTATGACCAATTTCTTCTCTATGTGTACAAGACTCCAATATAGTGGGTTTAAAAAATAATTAAATTATAAAATAACCATACTAATATTTATTATATCATATATGATTCACTTACAACATTATATTACCCTTTTATTTGTCAATTCCATGTTAATGAATCGTTTTGGATAAAATCGTTTCATTCATCGTACGTGTTTTGAATTGTAATTATTAATATGATTACATAGATCATAATTACTTACTTTTAGAATGTAAAAATTTATTTATATATAATATATATTCAGAATATATATATATATATATATATATGATCGATAAATTGAATGAAATACACCGTTCAAGGAGATGGTAGGTCGTACGTACGCATTAACACTATTTTTGTTTCCTTATTCAATTGAATGGAAGTAAATGACATATATATATATAAATATAGTAGGATAATTATGTCATATATTTCCTGATTACTTATTATATATACTTTATAATAATTCTTTAATGGTTACCATCGAGAATAAATCTTCTCGCATCGTGGAGACGGTAATTTGTACCTACACACGAGCGATGATATTGTTCCCATAATGATTTAATGGAATTGTAGTTTATGATATAATATCTCAGAATTTGTAATATTTTATAATAATTATATATAGTTATTATTTCCACCATTATACCCATCCAGGTAAGGTGGTGGTGTAAAAATAGATTACACTACGGCGTGGAGACGGTAAGTCGTATGTACGCACCCGCGGTGATTTCGTTTTTCATAAGATGGATAGAAGGTGAAATATGGTTGTTTTGTATTTATAATAACATATCATTATATTATATATAATTATGTTATTATTTAATAATGAAATTACTATATAAGTGCATGTATAAGATGAAATAAATTTGAATGAATCAGTAATGAATATTACCACTTCTTCGACGCGCCTCTTCGAAACTTCCTCTTAGGGAACTAATGATTGTGTTTTAAGAAAACCCGGACTACAATTATATTTATAAGGAAGTGTATAAGATAAATGAACATGTTTTGGCCGAGCGTGAAGGTTAAAAATGTTTTGAAGAGAAGAGCGAGGAGGTTCCGTTTTATAAGATAGGAGAGGAGCACTTTTGAAAACCTCCAAAATATTAATTTACAATAAAAACAAAACCCACTAAAAAACCTCCAATATGACTCAAAATAGAAAATTATATGATATATGGTTGCAATATCATCAAAAAATAAAATTTATACATGTTGGGAATTTATTTTAAACATTATCATTTTGTTTTATCCTTATTTAATCTATTTAATTTTATTTGTGGTAATAAGATTCTAAATTATAAATTGTTAAAAATAATTACTTAAGTGTTGTCGATTGTCCATAAATTGATTTTTAATGACATTATAGAACATATAAATTTTAATTTATAATATTTAAATATTTTATTGATTTCTAAACAATTTAATAATATGTTATTTTTAAAAAACATCAATAGTGTCATTTTAGACACTATTCAATTGTTTGAATTTAAATAAAATCTTAATAGAAGATATATTCGAACCAAAATATTTAATAGATCATGAACATGTAATATTCATCTGGATTATTTTTGTATCACATTAAATAGTTTATATAATATTTATTTTAATATTTTTATAAACATTTAATTGATATTTCACTAAATAAAATAATTTCTACATAACTATTGTGTCACCATTAATGATAATTATTTAATTCATAAAAATTATAATTAAATTAACATGATTTAGATAATTTTATTATCTTTCTGGTGACTATTTATTTTCAATTTATTATGATGTTTATCACTAAATTAAAATTATTACACTTATAATGTATAAGAGAGTGACATATTGTCACTTTCTTTGGATTTAATAATAATTAAATTCTTTTCATGGTCAAAAGTCCATGAAATGAATATATTCCGACCTTTATGTTATATGGGACTACTTCTATTCATCCAATATAATTTTGTCAGGTGTTAGGGTTATTTTATAATATTTTTTACCCTTAATTACTCGATTTACCTTAAACTATAGTAAATAAAATTTAACGTATTTACTATTCAAAATGTCTAAAAATAAAAAGTAGTGTACTAACATAATTTGGACCTAATTATTCCAAATATGGAATCCATTTTTTACAAATTGAAAACATAGAAGTTGCTGTATTTAATTTAAAATTAATCCCGCTGTTGTGAATATGGGTTTTAAAAGTTAAAACATTGCAAAATATTGAAATGTTTTTACCTATAAATTCAATGTAAAATTAATGATAATTACATGAATTATATTAAATGGTATAAATATATTCTATTTATAAATTAACACCATTCAATATTATAATATAACAATAAAAATTATCTTGAATAAACAGTTGTTTTTAATAATAATTTAGCATATTTTTTCTATTAATCAAAATAAGAATGCTAATAGAAAAATATTAAAAAATAATCCAAAGTAAATTTTTTTATACTTCATTCAATTAATAAAATTATTTTCTAAAATTGAACTCGTAATCATGTCAAATAAAAGATATAATGTGGGTGCACCATCAAAAGGTGGAAAACTATATTATTGGGAAAAGTTTTTTCCTTTATACGAAAAATTGATTTTTTTCTCACAACGTGTTCTAGGAAATGATTAAGATGAATTATAATGTTATAAAATTAAAAACTCATTTAATAATATTCATAAAATTTAGTTCATAATAACAATATATCATTGTTTAGTGAGCCTCGGTATTGCGTACAACACACGCTATTGAGGAAGGTTGTTGTTGCGTGTAACAGAAGCCAAGAATAGTGTTGCTTATACTACAAACTAATACAGTGTTTCATATAGTGAAATATAATCTTGGTGTAGCATACAACCCAAGACATACATGAAATTAAAAATAATATTTCTCATAAAAGCATAGGGCATTACACTCTACAGCTCGTAAAATGAATTTCGCCCTCAAAATTCATCGGGGATATAAATGGTTTACTACTTGAAGTTTATTTCATAAAAACCCACATTGTAAAAAGGAATACCAAAACATAATTTTAAAAACTAACATATGAAACATAATGTTTACCAAAATTAACTCATCACTGGGTTTCGACATAGGAAAACATCGGTGAAAATATGGATACAGAAGAGAAATCTAACCATCATGTTCTGATAGAGAGTGGTAGAGAACATGGCTATGAAAAAGCCACCAATCATAAAGACATAAATTTGTGATGATCTAAGGTACCATCTAATTTATTGTATATCATGGTACTAGGACAATGATTTTGGTTTTCAAGATCATTTCACTAAATTTGATGAATTTTTTCATGAGGATAAAAAGTTACTTTATTTTAGTGTAATATCATCATTAGTCCCTTGAATAATTTCCACTTTATATCTTCTTTAAAGAAATGAAGTTGAATTTATTTTTCATGAACTGTTAGCAGATCATGCAATAGAATGATAGTTTATTCCTTCTGTCTCAAAAAGATATCAAAAGTTATTAAATATACATTAGTCCATCTTAGTTGAGATTAACCGTATATAATTCCAAAAATAGACTTATAATTCATCTATCATACCCATTAATAAAATTAAACTAATTTATACTAACCATGGACTTCAGTAGGCTATTTGTAGGCGATAAATACCTATCACACTTCATTTTTTGGTTCGATTCCCACATACATGTCTGAAGCGATGGGTTGTTGCTCGTCCTACGGGATGTCCTTTTTATAAAACTATACTATTATATCATTTCTGAAATAATATCAAAATGTTCTAGCCTTAAACAATACTATCTGATGTCTAAATTAATGCATTCTAATCATTACGCTTATCCAAAATACATCATTCCAATCTCATAGTATAATGAAAAATATTACTAGAAAGGTCATCTACTGAGCATGTGAATACCATCATTTATCCCCTATATATCATAATATATATCATGTTTGTCATATTCCAAACATGAGAATACCTTAATAATTTATTATCTTGAAACATGAATTACAATAGAACCTTATTGAAAACATGAATGTTGTCAAAAGTTAATTATTTCCACATACCAAAATCCAAAAAAATTTATATACTCAAACCATGATGTCACTCTGTCCTTATATCAGTCAAGAGATCATTAATAATATCAAACATATTATTTTCTCTCTATCCCTTCATTATGCGCATATTATATTCTTTAAAACAATATTTCAATCACTTTTCCTAGTTACTAGTACCATACAATTATTGAAAACCAATACATAGATATTCTAATATTCCATAATACTATAAATGAGATTCCACCACACTATTTGGGAATCCCATTACATATACACATAATCATTCCACCCTATCATGGTCATATTCCAAATCACCGAAAGTGATCACTTGTGACTTCCCTTTTTTAGTTTCCTTAAGAGGTTGTTGAAGTCAATCATCAATAACCCTTGGATTAGGGAATTAGTTAGCATAATTACCCATTTCGTTATACTTGTAGCATTGAAGTGTTGGTGGTGCATTCACTGTAGTCTTTTCTCTATTCACATCATTAGCGGCCTTTTCCCATTACTTAAACACTCATCTACTTGATGATCATCTTTTCCACACATAAAACATTTTATTTTCCCTTTAATACCATCTCCACCATGCTTCTTTCCACACTTTGAGCATAATGAAACATTGGTCCTCTTTTCACCATTTTTAATGATTTTTCCATGAACTCCATCTTTTTTTTCATGTCAAAACCATGAGATGGATATGTAACAACATCTTACAGTTCTTCCATGATAGGAAAACGCACAATTACTTCATAGATACTAAAGTCTCTCATAAATAATTCCCTTAGAAAACTTGGTTTTAAGCCATTGAAGAATTGATCAACTTTACATTTAGGTTGGATGATAAAGCCAGATGCATACCTTGAAAGACAAGTAAAATTCACCACATATATACCAATAGATTTATCATCAATTTTTTAAGCTTAAGGATCTCATTTTCCATCTTTGTTCGATGAATACAAAGGGAAGTACTTATTGAAAAACATATTCTTGAACTAGTCCCACTCCATGGATTCAATTTTATCTTGGGGCCTTGTATTCTTAATTAGAGTCCACCACTGGTCTGCTTCACCTTCTAAATGGTAATAAACCAAAACAACTTTTTCATGGAATGAACTGAAAAGTATGAAAACTATATTTTCCATAGTACCGATCCATTATTCAACAACAAGTGGATCAGAGGACCCATGGAAAGAAAGTGTATGTTGCATCATGATGGACTCAATAGAATATTATTTCATTCTCTGCTCATTTGGAAGTCCATAATGATTCATATCTTGTTTAAGTATTGAAATTAGATTTATCACTCCATTTACCATAATATTTGGTTGTTCCGAAGGACAATCATTACATTTCCCTATGCATTGATCATTAACATGGTTCCTTTGGGTTCCAACCATTATATAAAACCCTAAAAAGTAGTGTGAGAGGCAAAAATCATTCTAAGAAAACTACATAATCTAGGGAAGTACAGTCAATATATAATATCTTAGGTTTAATACATGGTTATTCATAATCATTATCATATTTCTATGACTGTATCCTATACTTATACTTAACCTTATGGACATCCTAGACATAACATAGAAATATCTCTAGGGACCTCACAAAAGATTTCGCATCCTAGTTTCCAAAGGATAACTAATCCATTCCTCTGATACCAACTATAGATACCCAATATTTATGTAAATGGACATTACATTAATTTTTCGGAATACTTAATACATAAAAAAACCAACACCCAAGGAACGTAATAGTTTAGTGTAGTTGGAAAATAGGAACAAATTCTTATAATCATGGTGAAAGATCTTCAACATCTCCCATAACGTTCTTCCCCTTTTTTTCTTACCTAAAATCATTATTTATATCCTGTGGAAAATAAAACATAAAAAGGGTGAGCTCAAATTCAATGTAAGGTTAAACATGTAGAACAACAAACAATCCATAAACATTTCAACATAAAAAAATGAACATAAAACAAGTGTAATGACATAAATCTTGACATTACAAAAGGCATAGAGAGAAAGGAACATAAATCATGATAAAATATCATGGGAATAAAACATGTAATTGTAGAAAACAATTAAGCACAAGATATGATTTCCATTGTATCCAAGGTATTACTTCCAAGACTAATATGGTGGACAATGTCCATTACTGAACCAGGTTTAATTGTCATTCTACCCCTATATTACTGAACCTGATTTACTTTCCATTCCAGCAATGTCTATCTCATGAGATATAAATGTTTACCCAATTCATTGGAGTTAGATATATTTCCCACCCATCTCATAATGAAATCATTCGTACATGTTCCACAAAATAAACATAAATCATTCATCATAACCCAAAGAGTGAAATGGGATTCATAAACATCATCTCATCATAACATAATCTATAAAAAACAAATTATATAATTAAATAATAAATGTAAATCAAACCATTTAAATAATAGAGACATTATTCTTGAAATATAAACATATTAAATAATTTCATATTAGATGGAATGTTGTTTTGATAAAAAACTTTAAATGAATTCTTGAAGAAAATATCCATTCTTCTTTAAAATCATTTTATTTTCTCAATATTCTATGTAATTTTAAAAGAAACGAATTTTGTGGAATATAATCATGAAATATTGTATATAAGGATTCATAGAAATAAGGAATTATGAAACTATAAAAATCTATTCATGTCGTATAATTTGAAAAAAAACATTATCCTCGTACTTTTTACCAGAAAAGTCAAAAAATACCTCGTTTGGTAAACAAAAGAATGATTCCATACATACCATGTGGTAAAAGTAAAAAAAAGATAAAAATGAAATTAAACATACATGAATGAATAGTAAAAAATTTATAAAAACATTTTGATAAAACATAGATATGGATTTTAAACATAACCCCAGTAAATACTTGCGAATAAACAACCTCGGATAAGAACGAGATTGGAATAATTATCACTTACCTTATGTACAATTTCTTATGTATGTGTTTGAGACACCTGTATAGTGGGTTTAAAAATATTATTAACTTATAACAGAACCATAATAATATTTATGATATCATATATTATTCACTTACGACTTTATATTACCCATTCATTTTCCAATCCCATGTTAAAGCAGCGTTTTGGGTAAAATCGTTTCATTCATCGTACATGTTTTGTCTTGTAATTATTCATAGGATTACTTAGATAATGATTAATTATTTTCATAATGGAAAACATGATTTAAATATAATATATATTCATAATATATATATATAATAGATTTATAAATGGATTGAAATACATCGTTCATGGAGACGGTAGGTCGTACGTACGCATGAACGTTGTTTTCATTTCCTTATTAAATTGGATGGAAATAAATGAAATATATATATGTACATAAATACAGTAGAATAATTATGTCCTATATTTCATGATTACAAATTATATATACATTATAATCATTCTTGAATGGTTAACATGGAAAATGAATCTCATCGCATCGTGGAGATGGTAATCCGTACGTACGCAAGAAAAATGATATCATTCCCATTATTATTGAATGGAATTGGATTGGATGATATAATATATCATAATTAATTTTATGTTATACTAATTATATATAGTTTTTATTTCAACCATTATACCCATCCATGTAATGCGGTGGTGGAAAAACAGATTACACAATGGCATAGAGACGGTAAGTCGTACGTACGCAGGCACAATGATTTTGTTTTTCATAGGATGGATAAAAGGTGAAATAGAGTTGTTTCATATGTATAATAACATATCAATATATTATTTATACTAATGTTATTACTTTAAAATGAAACAACTAAATAACAAGAAGTATAAGAAGAAATAAATTCGAAAGAATCAGTAAAGGATATTACCTCTTCTTCGACGCACCTCTTCGAACCCGCCTCTCAGGGCACTAAAGATGTTATTGGAAGAAAAAAATGACCTCTATTATGTTTCTAGGGAAGTGTAGAAGAGAAATTTATTGTGTTTTTCTGAGCTTTATGGCTCATAATGTTGTGAATTGGAGAGGGAGGAGATGCCCTTTTATAAGAGAGGAGAGGGGCACTTTTGGAAACCTCAAAAATATTAATTTTCAATAAACTGAAACCCCAACTAAAAACCAAAAAAATGAATCAACTTAGAATATTATATTATATATGGTTGTAATATCATCACCCTAATAAAACTTGTATCGGTTTGGAATTTATTTTAAACATTAACAATTTGTTTTACCCTTATTTAGTCTATTTACTTTTACTTATGGTAATAGTTAATAATTTTTAAATTGTTATAAGTACTTACATATGTGTTGTAAATTGTCCATAATTGGATTCTTTATGCCATTTTAGACCATATAATGATAAATTTATAATTTCTAAATATTCTGGTTATTTTGGAACAATTTAATAATGTGTTATTTTTATAAAATATCAATAGTGTCAATTTTGATAGTTTTCAATTATTTAAATTTTAGTAAAATCCACATTGAAGAATTATTTGAACAAAAATATGTAATAGATCTCTAACATGTATTATTAACTTTAAATTTTCTGATAACATTAAATAGTTTATATAATATTTATTTAAATATTTTTAAAACCATTTATTTGATATTTCAGTCAATAAAATAATTTCTGCATCACTATTATATCACCATTAATGTTAATTATTTAATTCCTAAAATTTATAAATAAATTTAAATTCTTTAGATAATTTTATTATATTTTTGGTGACTATTTATTCTCGATGTTTTATGAAGTTTATCACTGAATTAAAATTATTACACTTATAATATATAAGAGAGTGACATATTGTCACTTTCTTTGGTTTTAATAATAAATACATCTTTTTCAAGGTCAAAATCCCATGAAATGAATATATTCTGACCCTTAAGTGTTATGTGTCTACTTTTATTTATCCAATATAATTTTGGTAGGTGTTAGGGTAATTTTATAATCTTTTTTTACCCATAAGTATCTGATTTACAATTAAGTGTAGTAAATAAAATATACTGTATTTAATATTCATAATGTCTAAAAATAACAAGTAGCATATTAACAGAATTTGTAACTAATGTTTCCAAATATTAAATCTATTTATTCCAAATTTAATACATTGATGTTGTAGTATTTATTTAAAAATTAATCCCACTATTGTGAAAAACATTTTTTAAAAGTTAAAACATTGCAAAAGATTGAAATGTTTTTACCTATGAATCCAATGTACACTTAGTGATATTGAATTGAATTATATAACATGGTAAAAATATATTCTATTAATTATTTAAAAATAATCAATATAATAATTTAAATATTAAAATTATCTTGATAAAAATAGTTTTTTTAATTAAAATTTAACACATTTTTATTATTCAACAAAATATGAAAGTTAACAGGAAAATATTAAAAATTTATCAAAATTAAATCTTTATATACTTACTGCAATGAAAAACTTTTTTTTAAATTGGACTCAAAAAATGTGTCAAAAACTACAATTAAAGTTTGTGTGCCCAAAAAAGGGGGAAAAACTGTTTTTTTGGAAAACATTATTTCCTTTATATGAAAAATTTACTTTGTTCCCATAACTTGTTCTAGAAAATGAATAAGATGAAATGTAATGTTATAAAATTCAAAATGCAGATAATGGTATTTATAATGGCTAGTTCAGAAAAAAATATATCATTGTTTGGTGAAACTCAGTATTTCATACAACACACGCTATTGAGGAAGGTTTCTCTTGCGTGTAACAAAATCCAATAATAGTGTTGCATATACTAAATGATAATACAATGTTCCGTATAGTGAAAGCTAATCTTGGTGTAGCGTACAAAAAAAAATCAATGAAATTAAATATAATATTTATCTTAAAATATTAGGGTTTTATAGTTAGTTTCATTGAAAGTTGTTCGATATGATGTGGTTCCATTAACCAACAAGGGAGTGATTTTTATAGGTTCATGGGTTATTTATAATAATTATATTTTTTTTATAAAACATGTATTTAACATATAAATTCATAGGATCAGGGATCATTGGCTGGATGGGGAGCCTTACTAATGGGTGGTGGTTCTAGTTCATCATATACTAATTTAATGCCATTGGGAATTGTTTTTAGGGTCAGTATATGTAATGTAGTGGTTATTTTTATGGTATTCTAATATTATGAGTCTAGAAGGGAGTTTTTTGATCTAGCTATATTCATGTCATTGATTAGCGTAACACTCTTAGTTTTTAAGAAGCATATTATTTCCATAATCTATATAATTATGAATAAAAATCCCATTTCATATTGTTTTTATTTCATAAAAAATTTTAAATATATTATGAAATAAGTCCCACAAGATACTAAATAAAGTAATAACACTTTATTCATTCATAGTAAAACATTACATCAAAATCACATGAAACTATGTATTATATTCCATGTATTTTTACTCACTGTTGATAATTACATCCATTTAAATTTCTTCAATTAAATGTGGAAAACAGAAAAGAATAAAATCTTCAATGCTATAACATTTAATAGATTATCGTTACCCTTGAGAATCACCATTATCAAAGACTATCTTATAGTGAAGAAAAAATGGCATTAAATTGGATATAAAATTGTCAGATCTAAAATGAAAAATAAGGAAATTAGACGTGTGACAATAGAAGTTTGAATTAAAGGAATCTGTTTTGTAAGATTATATATAGAAATGAAATATGGAAATTATAAATATAGACTTTGGAAACATATTTATTTGATATACGTATATTCAAATAATATATTGTTGTTCTGTATTGCGAATATTAACATTATATTAATATAATCCATTAATAATAAATAATGAAATTAATTTATAATATTATAATATCATAATATATGTGTGTCGAGGGTTTGTCACATATTATTTATAAAATTATAATTATTAATGTTTGATATTAAGTATTTGTTAATTTCATTGAAAGTAATTAATTTCGATGTATTATTCAAATTAAAATTTTATTATATAAATAGTTAATTTTAATTTTAATGATAATTTGATATAAATGTATTATTTTTTAAGTAAATATATTTCATTAAGAGATTCAAATTACAACGTAAAAAAATATATTGACCATTTTTTAAATTTTATAATAAAATTCTTTAAATTTAAAATTAAAATGAAATTATATTAAAAATAATTAATATTCAAAATGAATATTTTTCAATAAAATAATTTTTCACATTTTTTTTAAAAAAATTTAAGTTTATTTAGATAAAAATGATACCATTTATTAATTTATAGTTTCAAAATTATCTTAGTATGATTTATTCAGTCTTTTTCTAAATTTTCAAATTATTTAATAGTAAAAATATTATTTTCAATAAAAATATAACTATTATTATATAAATAAAGAATATAGGCTTATAAAACCAATTGTATGATAAAATATTGGTTTTATTAGTAAAAAATTAAATTTATAAAAACTATTATAAATGTCGAAAACCCAATTTTGACATTTTATGAACTAATTTAACATTTTTCAATAAATGAAACATATTTTGGTCTTTCCCTTTAATTATATATTATTTAGTTAAAATTTTTATTTTGATTTATTTGACATCAACATAAATTTTATATATTTATAAAATAAATTTATCATGAAAATAAAATACATGAATCATTTTACCCTATATAGAAATTTTAATCTTAAAAATCCACTTTCTTATAAAAATAAATTTTTTATTCCTTACATGCACTAATGATAAAATTAATTTTTAATCATTTTATGATATTAAATAAAATAAATTATTCTCTTTATCTTAAAAATAATTTCACAATTTGGTAATAAGGAAAATGACTTTTTTTAAAAAAAATTAAGTTACCATGATTATATTAGTAACCATTATTAAATACTTGTTTTTTAAGGAATAATTCATTTCAAAATAATAATATTTCTATATTAAATTGATATATTTTATATTTACGATTTTAGATGATTTTTAAATATATTTATAAATAAATAAATTAAAACATGTTTAATAAGAAACAAAATTTAAATGACATCCAGATAACCTACCAATTAAAACATCTATTTTCTACAAATAAAATTTTTCTATATATTATATGTTTTAATTTAAAATAAAATAAAATTATATTTAGAAAATTACTTATTTTAAATGCTTCATAAATTTAGATTAATCACATCTAGATTTTTTAGTAGGGGACATTATATGTTTTTAGTAATAACATGATTATCAGGATTATTTTTTAATCAAGATTATAAGTGTAAATGGGTATAAAATTTATTTCAAACATATAATAACTAAAAGGTCACCTACACATTATAAAAATCATTAATTCATTATGAATTCCATACACATATTTTTATCCTTACATTTCATTTCATAAATATTATAACTCAACTAACCCACATAACACCCATGGGATTCCATTCTAACCCATTACATAACATTAGTTACCATTAAGGCCCAACTTTTAAAATATAAAATAAAGAAAATTCGACATATTCTCTCATCCATCTACACCCAAAATGCATAGTTCATTATATTAGTTTCATTAATTACCTATAATATCAACCCAATTATTATCTATGGCTTTAATAAGACCTCTTTATTCATTAGTAATCTACATAGCATGGGAAGGGTTCTCCTCCTCCTCTATTTGATTGAAGTTCATATTTTATGATAAGCCCTTTTTATTTTCATATTCATTGTGCTTAAAAGTGTTTTTATTAAAACTTTTACTATAAAAATGGTGAAATATTTATGATATTCTACCCTTCACTCACATTAATCACATTTTAAAATCCTTCTTTTATAGTCGTCTTACTACTGAAATCACCCGTTGATTCTCTCACTCCTCTTATCAACACAATATCTTACTTTGATATAATCCTTTTCAACACCATTATATTGTAATTATATGTGTTTATATCAAATCCATTACTATCCAAATAATTCACTATTTATGATACATTACCCTTTTCTTTCAGTAATATCATTTCACAGTCCCTGTTGTATAGTCATCAGGTTTTTGAAATCAATCCTTGAGTCTGCCCCTCCACTTTTCAATTCAAGCTCTTCCTTAATTATAATCATTTAAAATTTTATATAATAATAATTCCATGTGTTCATAATCAACTCATTACTAGTAAAATGATGCACCACTAATTAGATAATACCCTTCTCTAACATTTATACCAATGTGTAGTCCATGGTTTATAATTTCCAGGCTTCAAAAATCAATCCTTCATTTTTTCCCTCCTCTTTCCAATTCAATATATATCATTGTTATAAGTCTCTATATTTACTTTTGATTATGATTTATGAAGTCAAAAAACAACCTATTTACTATCTGAATGATTACTTATTAATGAGATACTATGTTTCTCTATCATTTAACACATTCCATAGTTCCTTTCATATATCCATCATGCTACAGAGTTCATTCCTTAATTTTCTATGATGTAAATAAAAACATTGTTATAATTCATGTGAATCTATATATATGTAACATTATTTTATTGATTTGGGAATTCTATTATAAAAACCACATTACATAATCATGGTATAAAATGATACATTATAATAATATTCGACAAATTATCACACATAATGATAAAAATATGAAGGGTGAACCATGATAGAGCTCCAATTCCTTTGGTAAATAATTCATCTCTAGGTATGACATGTTAATGAAACCTTGGAAGTATTCCATGGTATTTTTTATAACTCCATGATTTAAAAAATTTATCATATGATGGGTATCACCAAATAGATCTCGAATTTATTAGGAAACTAATTAATATCTAATGATATCATGTTTATGATATCTTGGAATAATTCCTTGGTAATGTCTTATGATACCATGGTGAATAACCTTCACAATATAATTTTATCACACATCATTGATGAACTTTTTTGATATGATTATAAATAATCATAATTATGTTGTATCCATATTTCAATGTTATGAATCATGTACTTATGAACATGTTTTTTCATGATTTATATATAATCATGTTACCACTTATGTAATCATAATCATGTTTTACCATATTTTTATATCAATCAGTTATCCCTCATGAACTCTCAATTATGATATGCCTCATGTTCTTAATATAAAGTTATGATTTATATACTTTATATCATGTTTTGAATCCTGTACTTTTGTTCTACTTCATATTTATCCTCATGTTTAACCCCTGATGTTCATTTAGGATTACTTTTCATTTTTTATCGCTTATGCAGCGTTACACTATCAACTTCATTTTTAAAAATGTCCCAAGGGAATATGATCTTGTGAAGTGTTCTTGGATGGAATAATAATGAATTTTTTTTTGTAAAATTAATGAATTTTATGTTTTATTATAAGATCAGTGTCTTCCATTTATTGTGATACTAGTTAATACGACACAAAAGTATCAAATTTACGGAGGAAATTATCCATGTAATAATATTGTAATGGAATTATGTTTAAAATCATGCATGAAATATTAGATTAATATATTTCCATCAATGGATGGTATATTAATATTTTGAAATTAGGATAATTAAACCATAGTGATAAACTTATGGATATATCTATTGTATTAAAGAATCAATAAATTTTGGAAAATTATATATGTATGTTATTTTATAAAAACATACATCCATTAATGGATTCTGGTAAGTAGATGTAGTTTTTGTAATGATACAGTTATTTGTAAAAAACACCAAAAAGGCTTCTTAATCAAAGACACAATTTTTTTTTTCTATAGTTCATTATGAGTTATCCTGTGATATCATGCCTAGATATACACTCCTATGGGATATGGTTTACAAATTATCATTCCCTTTATGAACTATTAAGTTGGATTTGAACATATTTAGGTCAGAAAACCTAACATGAATATGAAAATCGATAACCTAGATTAAAATATAGTGAATATTATGTTAAGGTATATATTAATTGATATTTTCTTTTATGTATAATGAAATTTTGAATTAATTTATCATAATGTTTAATGTCTTTTGTCTTTAGAATATTTTAATAATTTTCGTGATAATTTTTGGATAGTTATTTTGATGAATTGGGTAAAAAATATAAGAGACTCCAAAATAAAAAAACCCAGAATGAACCAAAAAATATTTTTGATCAACTAAAACTAAATGTGATGGTTTTAATGAATAATACATTTTGAGGTTGTGTTTTTAGGAGAACATCTATGATATTTGTCTTATGATTATTTATACCTCATGTTATTACACTTTTGGTTTTAGTAATGGATGAATCTCAAAGGAACCATGTTAAAAAATCATGGAATATGTAATTATGGTATTTTTCTAAATAGATACCTTATTAAATTATATATGCAGTGAGAGATCATGTGATTGTGATGAATTATCTATCACGAATTATGATTGATAACATGAATATAGTTGAATTCCGAAAAAACCAATGAAGATAATGATGAAATCTCAGGGGTGTTCAGGTGAAAAATATTCTTAAGGAATCATTTATTAATTTATTACATATCAAGTATGTTATATAAACAACCAATGAGTGTGTTTCAATGGAATTTGGAGATTTTTTATATGTAAAAAAGTATGGAATAGATAATCTTTTTACTAAAATAAATGGAATGTTTGCTTGACATGGTGAAAGGAAAAAGAGTTTTTCTTAAAGTAAAATTTAAAATTCACTATATTAAATGTGGGAAATATGGAAAATATCTAAATCAATTATATAATCCATGTAATAAAAGATTACAATGACTAGTAATTTCTATGATACAGAATATACTATAAAACTACTATAATTGAAGTAGGTTAGAAAAATTAAATAGAATGGTGAAATATGATTAACCCATGTAAGAATTGTGGGTATTGTATTCATATCTTATTCATCCTACTACTTTGTACCTATGAACATAGATTCTTCACATTGATGAATAGTTTTTCACTTATTAATAAAAAATATCTCATCGTATGATTATTTTATCACAAGTATATAAATCCCCTATAACAGTTATTTATAGGTATGTACTTCCTATTAAATCATATAATCCTTCCTTTAGTCAAATATAAAGTGATATTAGGATTGTATTGGATCTCTTGACATAGAGGACATGGTTATTTCAAATATAAGAAAAATCACATGTAAAAAACCAACCTAAGGTCATTTATTAATAAAAGGATAACTATAAAACCCCAATAAAAAACATACTGAAATTAAAGTGGGCTATTTATTAAAAATGTTAAAATAAAAACTCAACATTATTTATATTATTATTACGAGAGGATCTATATGTTACCTAGTCTTTATAAATATAGTATGTGTTTTATCCCTTTAAAAGTTATATATTGAGTCATCATAACTTTTTAGATACCACCATGTATTGATATTATTAAGTATTTTTTAAGATTTATGGTACATAACATATTTAATGGGGGAGAATATAATGACCAATTTTTTTTAAATAAAATTATTACAATATAAGATTTGTTTATAAATAAAAACTATAATTCTTGTTTTTTCAATTTTTTCAATGGAATTGAAATAAATTATGATATAATTCATAAAATATTGGAAATGAAATATAAACACTTTATGAATTATTAATAAAAAATTCAATCAAAATAACATGAAACAACATATTAAAAAACATGAATTTTTACCTGCCATGTATTATAACATTCATTAAAGGTTCATAAATTAAATGTGGAAAATAAATCAAAAATAAAGTAATCTACAACACTATAAGATCAATAGGATTTTCATTACTATTTATGATCACCAATATCCATATAAAAATAACAATTATAAATAACACATTTAAATGAAAAATCATATATTGAGATCTAAAATGTCAATTATGGAAATAAGCCATGTGACTAATTATGTGTGAATGATGGGAGAAACCCACTTTGACCTTAAGAGAAATAGAATGATGAGTTAAGGCTGATTAGGAAAAAAATGATCCACTTAGGGGAAAAAATGTGTGAGATCCACCTTTATAGATTCTCCTTTATGTGGTCGCACAGTTTGCACGCACGGTTAGACAAACCGTGTGCTAACCATGCATTAGCCACTACCTCGACAGACACTTCATGCACGGTTTGGCCGCACGGTTAGAAAAATCATGTGTCGCCCGTGTGGTTGCTACTGTCTCAAGGGACACCTATGCATGGTTTGGAAGCACAGTTTAGATAACCCTTGCGCCACTCGTGCGACTTCCCCTTTGTCTCAAAAAAGCATTTAAAGTTCTCCCGGCTCTCTCATTCATTACCCTTAACATTAAAAACACTAAAATCATCAAGAATTTTTTACATACGATAAACCGAGGTACTACAGTATCATTGAAATAAGATATTCTAAAATTATGTGTATGCCACATTGTACATATCGTATTCCATATTTATACTCTGATGGCTCATGTGCTTTCATTATCTTATGATTCATGTATTATAAACATCCAAACATCAATTCCAAGATAAAATATTATGATCTTTTATATTCAGGGTGTTATTTTCAATTGTTATGATCCTGTTTTCATACCCTTATTTTCATGTTATGCTTTTGTATCTTCAATGATTACCCTTACAGAGTATCTGATCTCACACTTTCTTTTGTTCCCTTTCCCCGGGTTATAATGAAATATTTCAAGTAGAAGTACTAAAGGGTAAGATCATTATAATATATGCTGAAGAACATTCACTAAATTACAATATTATTTTCCATGTTTCCAAAGGTACTAATATATTATAGTACTTGGGAATGTGTTTGTGGAAGTTAATGAATATTCATCTAAAAATATGTAATATCCATGTATGAAAATCATGAGTCATTATCATACGTATATATAATTTTTAATAATTAAAATATAATATATAGATTCCTGAAATACTTATTAGGTATAAAATTAATACATGAATATATGTTATAAAATATATTCACCAAAAATTCCAAAATATCCTAACTGATATAACTCCCATGTGATTCTATTATTTTCCCATACATAACAACAGTTTCCAAGATCCTATCCTTTTTTATTATAAAAGGAGCTCACAAGAACCCATTCTCCCATACCTACTCACTGTAAAGGAAATCATTATAAAATTCCCTTCCCTATCACGATCTATGTCCCTCACAATGAGTTCATATGGTTCTGTGGATTATTCATAAAGCTATAAGAAGTTACATAGAAAGGTAAGGATTCTCCACCACCTCCTTTTCATTCATGTTCTTTTGTGATATGACCTTTTTATTTTCTTGTGATTATGATTCATTGTTTTCATATTACATCATTTAAAACCCAAATTATGTACCATTTATGTTATACTAATATTATCTCTCATTAGTCTCATCTTATAGTCACTTTTTTAAAGTCATCTATATCATTAAATTACCCATTGTTCCTCAACCTCCTGTTTTATATTCATGAACATCCTTTGTTGGAGAGATTTTTATTTCTATTTGATTATGAATACATGTGTTAATAATAAATAAATTATTTTAAAATTGATTAAATATTTATTATATACAACCCTTATCTCATATTAAGACCCTTTCATAGTCCCTATTGTATATTTATCAGGCTTCTGAAATCAGTCATTGATTCTCTCCCCCACTTTTAAATTCAAGCGCTTCTTTTATTATAATCCATTTAATTTCCATCTAAATATGATTTTATTTATTAAAAATCAATATTTTGTTATCCAAATGATGCAATATTTATGAGAGAAAACCATTCATTCATGTTAATCCCATTTCATTGTCTTTGTTATATAGATATCATGCTCCAAAATAACATCCATGATTATCTCCCTCCTATTTTAATTTTGTGATATACATTGTTGTAAGAAATTTAATATCCAGGTGATTACACTTATATGTGTTCATAATCAAACTGATTACTTTTTAAATGATGCCATTTTTATGAAATACTATATTCATCTCTAAACTAACACATTCCATAATCCATTTCATATATATATATTACTTCTAATTTAATTCTTTGATTTTTTGTATTGTGATTACCAAACTATAATATCAATTAATGAACACATATAGATGTAAAATTGTTTTATTTATATGTGAGTTTCATCTTTAAATCCCACATTACTTACTCTTGTACTAAAATGATACTTTTTAATTATATTTTTTTAATGTGGATTCCATGATGATATATATATATATATATATATGTGGAGGGTACACTGTGATAATCCTCCAATATATTGGGTGACGAATTAATTCCTATAGATGAAATGTTCTTGATACCATGGAAGAATGTATCCACAATGTTGTATGATACCTTGGTTTATAACCTTGTTAAGAATCATATAAAAAATAGAATTTCCTATGAGTTATTAACCTTATTTTTTTAAACCATTCTTAAAATGTTTTTGACATCAGTTTAAAAATATTTATTCAAAATAACTTCCTTGGGGGGTTTCTACATAAGTTTTGTATAGAACGAATATAATAAAAAGTATTTTAACATTGGATTCAATAAAAATGATCTTAAAATCCTGATTTCATAATTTTTTTTAACTCCAGTTATATATTTAATCAACATTAAAATTAAAATATCACAAGTTCTATATTGACATTTCAAATTTTTCACATAACATATTCAATTTTGGAAATCCCGCCTAAATGTTATTATATATCCACTATACATATTTTCACACCCATTATATAACTTATCATTCTCTGTAACTCAAAATTTTCAATATTATCTACATTTATCCCCAATAATGTTCCATCATATCATTATTTTATAATTTCAACATATTATTTATTCTCATCAATTAGTTTCTTTGTTATTAGTTTTCTTAATTGGTAAAATTTTTGATATTTTTTTTATGTTGAAATAGAGTTATTATGATTGAGCTACAAATATAATATTTATACATGTGGTTTTACAACTATATTTTCAAATACCTTATAAACCATTATTTTGCATGTTTCATGAGTTATTTCCTAAAAGAAAGAATAATATCAATAATCAACATATCAATTCAATGAAATCCTCCACATGTAATAAATTTAAGTCAAAGATTGAAGATTATTTTAAAATTTTTATTTGGGTATAATTTTTAAATTATATATCAATTTTTTCATTCCAATATATTTTTCTATATCAAAATATTTATATAAAAAATAACACCTTCATCATCTGTTGTCAATATAACTGAAGGGTAAAAAAAATATAATGTCAGTTATCCAAAAAACCAACATCGAATGTCGATTGTTCCTCTTTTGAAATTAGTAATCAAATTAAACAAAATTAAAATCATCTGTTCTTTTAATTTCAGTTAAATAATCCATTTTTAAATATAGAAATTATAACATCATCTGAATTGTCATCGAATAGAAACATATATTAATTTTCAAAAAAATCTATGTTAAAAGATATTTTTATTCCTCTGTAATATTATATGTGTGACCTAATAGAAACTCAATGAATTGGGTAAATAAATAATATCTAGATAATAAATTTTCATGATACCATGGTTGCAGGGCATGGTAAGGATTTATGATTTCATTGGGAATAACTTTTGTAACTTGCATTTAAAAAACCATAGAGGTGAAATTAGGTGAAATGATTATAAATATCTAATAATTGTTTTGTATGAACATTATAGTGTTCCTATTAATTTACTGACAATCGTTTTATGCATCATGTACTCATGATCATGTTATCACTCAATTAATAATGATCATTTTATACCTTATGTACTCATGATCATGTTATGTATCATCTATTCATGATCAGGTTATGCCTCATTTAATTCTGACAATGTACTGAATTTTGTACTTATGATCATGTTACGAATCATATTATTTTTATCATGTTACTACTCTTGTGCATATGTTAATTTTCTTATCTTATTCCATTAATTTAAACCATTGATTTAGTTTATTATCTATTTTCGTTTATTATCCCTTACAAGGCATTATACTTATCCCTTTCTTTTGAAAAATGTTCACTGTGAATTTCATGTAGTGAGGTAATATATGATAGAATAATAAAGACGAATTTTATGTGAGTTAAAATTTTATGGTTTCTTATGTAATCCATAAATTCTTTATGTTATTGTATGATATTTTCATTTCTAGGTATTCCCCTCTATGATATTTCCACCGATAATCTTTTGTTTGGGTTTTCCATTGTCTTTAAACCATCATGGCCAAGTCTCCTTTGGAGGTGAAGAGTTTTATTAGAGAAAATAACCAAATTTTCACAGTTGAATGATTATCTAAATTAATTGAGTCTGGGTATAAACATGTTAAAATTGGATTACAAGAAATTCCTATTATTTTAGTAGGGTTCTGATGTGTTTAATCATTTTTCAATGAAATGAAGGCTCAATGATTTCTACTGGGAATTTACAAGCCATGTACATGTTAAATAATGTGTAACCACTAGTAAAAACATGTGAATTGGATTATTATGTATAGTGTCTATATTTAATTCTATTAATTCATATCATCTAAATGTGGTGTCGAGTTCTAATGAAAATGACATGATATGTTTTTTTTAAATAACATAAAAATGAGGAAATACAAGATATGAAAGGATTATACATCGTGTATTCCCTGTACCGGGTGGTTTTCTCATGAAATCACATATTATTTATTTTATTCATTCATTGAATCCCTTATTGTTTAACCCTAAGATTATTTAAAGGAATATTGTATTCTCTTCCTCCAATATAGATATCCCAATTACACTTTGGATATTTGGTGAGTTTCTTTGTTTATCTTTCCTTCTCTTCACCTGTTTCACTCTATTACTGAATCATAAATCTATTGACCTCTTTATTTATAGGATTTTTCCTTGATCTGATGTGATCTAGAAACCTTCTATGATATTCTAATCATATTTTCTTATGGAAATCCCTATTATAAGTGTTTTTTAGTCATTAGATAATGGCAGAGAGTGTAAACCTAACCCTATGGTCAATAAAATTGTAATATATTTAAATTATTGTGATTACTCTAATGTAATTTGTGATAAATTTAAATTATATGTTTATTAACTATAAATAATGAATTGAAATATTCATTATATCCCTTTTATAATCAATTATTTATGTGACATGGCTTATGGCTACCTCTTGTGTAACGACCCAATGTTTTTAAAATGGAATTTTTCTTCTCATAAATATGTTATAAAATCTAATGAAAATATAACATAAGGAACTACTAAGCGATATGTGACAATTACACTTAGGTTTGTCACTTTTGTGTTTGGAATTTCAAAAATTTGACATACATAGTCGCGATCAGTATGTAAATTAGAGTCTAATAAGAAAAACGTAATTTTTTGGTGAATAGTAACCTACCCTTATAAATAGTAACATACCCTTATTAATAGTGATATACCCTAATGAATTGTAACATAAAATATGATAATATATAAATATTATTCATGTTAAAAATATGATATAACAATATTTTAGTTTAAGTAAATGAATGTTTTAAAACTAGTTTTTAATAATAAATTATGATTTTAATTAAATATAACATTAAAATTATTTAGAAAATTATTTTTGAAAAATTGAATTAATTTTTTGATTCCACACGTTGAAAAATGGTTCGGTTAAATTTTTGGGATTTTTCTGAAATACTTGAATTTTTTAAGAATAGTAAGATTCAATAATTTACTGTATATATACATTATAAGCTAAAAAGACTATTCCTAGATACATGGATAATTTCACCACCCTTGGTTTGAATTCACATGATTCATTTACTATAATCGGTCATGGAATACTTACTATTCCTTGTATTTTGAGTAAATAAAAAATGAATGATTATAATATAATGAAATTCCTACTATCCTCCACTATAACCCACCCTCACTCCCACTTGTCTTCAATTCACTCAAGCCTTCTTCGTTGCCAATATTCTGCCAAAATCTCTCCCCATGATCCTCCCCAATGTTTTAAATCTTATAGCCTCTTCAAAATACCCAAACCTCTCCCCTTAAGAGGTTCTCAATGGAGAAAGTCTCAAGTGGTAAATTCCACTTTCCTATTCATTCATTCCTTTTATGTTCTTTTCTATTTTTGTTTTTTTCTCACCTCCCTTCACCCAAATGGTATGATAAATACATTAGAATACATGTAATGGATTTCTATTATGATAATGGGATACTTAATTATCTTCTCTCCTTTCCTTGCCTTTTTTTTGAAATAAATGAAAGCATAGTTTTAGATGTGCCAATTTAGCACATTCAAGGACAACAGTTTATTAATTTCTATTGTCATTTTTAAATAAGGTCATGAAACGATGTTTGTTATGTTTGAACCAGATTATATATATGTAATATTTATTATTATTTTTTTGTAATATTTTTGTATAATGGTATTAATTTATAAACCAAAACATGTTTATTGTAATCAAACCCATCGATTAACCAAAATGGTTGTCACTAAGGTTATATATATAATATTATGACATCACTCTAAGTAACAGAATTAAATTTTAAACATGTAATCTCATGTATGGGAACTAATATAATATATCATAAATTTTAGATGACCACTTTCATCATACATGTTTATCCAAACATGAATATAAGTGAATCGGTCATTAAAACGAAGTAAACAAACATGCTTGAACAATAAAAATGAACCTCATAACCAATCAAAACGGTTATAAATAAACTTAAAATGATTAAAATAGACCAATTAAATATATAAGAGTTTATGTAATTAGTAATTAATAAACTTAATTTCTTGATTTAGGTCTTTAAAAACTATTGGAGAACACCAAAATATTTAAGGTAAGGGATCCTCCCCATCTCACTTTTATTTCATGACTGTCCTCTATGTTATGGCATTTTACGTGTGACCTCTACTGATGGTATATTTTTTTCACCTCACCCATAATTCCCTCATGATTTTTATTTTATTATAAACCCCATTCTCTCACATCATATCCTATTTAGGTGCACCTGATACCATGATAATAATCCGTAATGAATTCTACCTGATCCTTCATTACTCCTTCGAGTTTCTCTGTATTTATCTTTACACAAATGATGTTGTATTTTATTTTTATTTAAATTTTTTTAATAATTTTTATATGCTCCAAACTCATGTTCCATGATCCATCCATGTTTCTATTTTGGTTATATACATGTTTTCTTAGTGATTTCCACATCAATACCCACGATAAGCAATATTGTATTAAGGGAACTACCAAAAATTTTATCCCATTTCAAGTACACTCTATCAACTATTTTAAGCTAAAATTGTCATTAAAAAATAAGTATTTTTATTATAAAAAACTATTTGGTTTTCTTCTGGTTTTATATAAAATATTGTTCCCTTTTATATTATAATATCTCTACAGTAATTTTCGTAAAACCACACAAAAATGTTAAAATTTTTATGTTTCTCAAATACATTTTCTTTTATGTTGTACCTTCTATTTGACAACACTTACCATTTTTTATTCCTATTTTACTTTATGAACGTCCATTTATGTTCTAATCTATTCCTTTCATGGATAATTTCATGTAACACCCATTGGTTTTTATTTATGTCATGGTTATGGTACATAATTCTTTCCATGGGTACCCTTATGTTTATGTATTGTTGATTATATATGATTATTTGTGTGGAAATATTTTTTATGTGACAAGAATATTCATGAAAATGTTGAAATGGATGTGACCAGATAGTGATCCAATTCATTAGGTAAAGTTAAGTCTCATGAGATGTGATGTGAAATGGGATTGGCGATTAGCATTGACCCATACTAAAATGGGAAATGAGATTGGCAGTTATCCTTGACCCATACTAAAGAAATATTTTATGATTATACCACATTTATATGATTCCAAGATTATATGATTGCATTCTTATATGATATGATTTCATATGTTCATTACTTTTTTTTCATTATGTCATGTATCCTATCTCATGTTCTTAATATGTATCCTTATGTTCATTCCCTTACTGGGATTTTTAGCTCATCCCTGTTTTCATTTGTTCACCAGGGTACCCCATAAAGATGTAAGGGATCAAAAAATGTTTGTATTTTTTTATGTAGATTAAACAAAGAAGTGTTTTGTATCCCTATGTTTTATGTTTTATGTACCTAGTCTTCCAAGACACTAGACTTAACGATCGTTGGCCAATACTCCGATGTAAAATTATGATTAAAATAATGTAAGTTTATATATAAAAGGCTTGGGATGAAATACCTTGTGTCAGAGAACCATTAAATAATAAGAAAATGGTTAATCTTTTAAATTTTGTTTAGTATGAGATGAGTCTTAGGTGATTTCATACTTTTGAATCAGTTTAGTAATAAATTATGGGATATTGATAATTCTTTTTAATAGCTGAAATATTAATGAATATATAATTGAATGGAAAATTTTAATTTTCATAATTAACAATTGAGTCTTATAATGTGAAATAGTGAAATCATTGTCATTATTACTTGTTGAACTAACGCTGAAATTATTATATAAGGCTTTTCAAGAAGGTTGAAATTATTATATAGAGGAAAATGCACAGTGATATGTGTTGAAATGTTTATTTAGACTACTATTAATAATTTTATATGATGAAATTCAAATATAGTGGGATATTCCTAGTGAAACAACCTGATATTATTATATAAAATTATATTCCTAATGACATATTTTGTAATATTTATATATCAGGCAATGCTAAGTGATACATGCTGAAATGATTATGTAGCAGGCTTAGCCTAGTTGATGTTAAAATACTTATATAGAGGGCTATGTTTGGAGGCTGAAATTCTTATGAAAAGGTCTCTTCCAAATTTTTGACTATGCCATGGTTTTTTATATGATTTTCCGAGTTATTGTACAACCTTAAAGGCATTTTGGCATTGTCCGAAAGTTGGATGATTTAGGTATTATATTAATTTATTAATTAAAAAACATGCTTATCACATTATTGCATATACTTATTATCAGACTAGTTTTCTAGACATGGTGGTATTAATGTAATGACTTTCAATGAAACTTTATTCGGGTTATTTTTTAGTACCCAAGAAGATTACATTGATGTAGGTCTAGATAAGGGGAAGGGACCTTGTTAGTGATTTTTTTTCATACTGAATGGGTATGAGGTTTGAAATGGATTAGACATGGGGTTCGAGAATGGGGAATCTTGAAATTATTTTTTATCAGATGATTTTTTTATTTGTATTTTTTTCGTTTGACAAGTATATACAACTTAGAATTTTATTACATGATTCTCCATTATTTGTTCATTGATTTCCCTTTTTATTTCTCGATTTTATTATAAATTTCTTCCACTCCTTTTCATTAGTCACATATTTATTATTATAGATTATTATATTTTATTGTACACTATAGAATGGGTAATAGTCTCTGAATTAAATATATCACACCCTTGTTGTTAGTTGGAATCCTCTAGAATATGGGAAGGTACACATGAGGCATAATATCCAACACATTTTTTCCATGAGAGAGAGAGAGAGATGGATTGGTGGATGTTAAAAAGTGGTATCAAATGTCGAGTGTTTGGAATACTCTTTATGATGTTCACTTATTACAGTTTATATTATTTCACCCCGAATAATTTACATTTTCATGATTCTATTCTTTCATAAGATTTATACTCATGGAAAAGTATATAAAGAGATTAGTATGCATGCACCTTGGTAGGAAAATAGAATTATATATTGAAACTCTTTTTTTATAATAGGGAAAAATTAATTTAATGTTATATATACTTTCCTATATAATCTATGATGTGAGATACCTATTACATGTAATTAATGAAATGAGTAAAAGTGAAAATTCACTCTACAAATCATGTAATACATGTTTAGAGAGACCAAGAGTCACGGAACTCCATTGTTTTTACCTATTGAGGTAGGCCATATTGTTATATCCATAGTTCAAAAGAGTATGTTTTTCATGTAGAGAAAATATCTCCTCATCATTATCGAGTTGATTTTCATGATTGTGGAAATATTTATTCTCCTAACATAGTTATGTCCGATATTCTTATAGAATATGAAGATCAAATGGATGTTCACCTTTCTGATAGCCTCTTGAGGGTCATGTGATCTAGGGAATGAGAGATTATTCACATTGTGCCTTCATTGTATGATAAGATGAGAGAGTTTTAGTTACAATGTCTATAACACCCAAGAATTTTATGTTATATAAATCATCAAAGGACTCTTTTTCTACACAACTCTTTCTTGGATTGCATTACATGAAATCGCGAAGTTCCTCGATAGCTTGCGTCGTACGCAATACCGAGTTTCACTAAACTACGATATGCTATTAAAATATTATTAAAACTAGCCATTATGAATAGTAATAACCACATTTTGAAATTTTATATATTTTATTTTTCAAAATGGACTTCATTTTCGGATTTGGAATATCGAAATTAGCCTAGGGTGAAATTTTGGTATTTTTCTGAAAACTTTCAATTTTTGATGAATAGTGAAACCACTAAGTTGTAGTTAAAAAACTGAATTTTTCATAAAACATAATTTTACCGCTTCTGTGAGTGGAATTTCAAAAATCCTAGAGACACGGTTGATGTCATTAAGTAAAATTTGGTTCAATAAGATGAAAATAATTTTTTGGTGAATAGTAACTTTTTACTTTTTAAACCACGGTAAAAAGTAAATAGGGTAATTAAAGGTAAAGATGATATTATTATTACCCTAACACATGTCCTAATTCTATTGGATAAGTGTAATGCGACCGAAAACAATCTTTGGAATAAAATATGACCATTTTGGCCCAGTTGGATTAGATTAGGACATTTATTATTAATTTATTTAAAGAAGGGTTAAAATAGTTAAAATCAATGTTTAATAAGTAAATAATTTTTAATATGGAATTATACATAAGATAAATTAGACTATAAATATTCATTAGAAAGATAAAAAGATTTACTACCTAATTGTATTTTATTTGTAATTTTTAGACATTAAATAATTTAATTTATTTATGACACAATGATGATGCAGTAATTATCGTATTAATAAAATATTGGCATAATTGATGTTATAAATAACCAAATAAATATAATTTGAGACTTTTTATGAATTACACTAATTTTCTAAGTTAATATGACATGTTAGTATTGATTTAATTAACTTTTTTCGAACTTATCATTCTGTTATGATTTTCACAAAAATCAATTACTAAATATTGTCAAAATTGACATAAAATAGTTTTTAAAACAAATATTATATTATTAATTGTTATTTTTTTGCTAAAAATCTAAGGTTCGGCCAAATGAATTATATAAGGTTATATATATTAATAATAAACAATTTGGGGTTCGTTTGGCTTCTTATAGTAAGTTTATTAACCTTATAGTGTAAGAACACAAGAAGACATGGTAAAAGTACAATTATTTAACTTAATGTTAAATCTAAATGATAAGGTTAAAATAGGAACCTAAACTAGTCTAAATTCTATTGTATTAGATGATTTCGACCCATCCCCACCTTATCATAGAAATATATCAATTTGGAGCTATTTAAAACCTAACTTGACATTATAATAAAATAATAGTTTTTGTTATTCCAAAGGTGCCCCTCTCCTCCCTTATAAAAGGGCACCTCCTCCCTCTCTTCCTCACACAACGTTGAGCCTTCATGCTCGGCCAAACCCTGCCAAATTCTCTTCTCCAATTCCCTAGAAACATCCTAGAGGTTCTGGTCTTCCTCAAAGACCAATTTTAGTGCCCTAAAAGAAGGTCTCAAAGAAGCACTTCAAAGAAGAGGTAATGTCCATTACCGATTCTTTCATATTTATTTCTTCTTCCACTTATTCTTCTTTAGTTGTTTCATTATGAAGTAATAACATCAGTATCACTCATATACTGATATGTTATTATTATTATGAAACAACCCTATTGCACCATCTATCCATCCTATGGAAAAAGAAACCACCGCGCGTGCGTACGTACGGAATACCGTCTCCACACCGTGGTGTAATCTATTTTCCACCACCACCTTACATGGATGGGTATAATGGTGCAAATAATGACTATATATGACTATTATAAAGTGATATTGATTCTGAAATAGTATACATATACTCCAATACAATTCCACGACCATAGGAACAATATCATCACTCGTGCGTACGTACGGAATACCGTCTCCACGATGTGATGCAACTCGTTATACATGATCTTCATTTCATAATGATTATATAAATGAATTGAATGAATGAATATGATATATATTACACTAATACCATTCTGGAAAAGAGGTATCTATAACCTAAAGAAAAGAATAAGAATTTATTCGACAAAACACGCATAAGAACAAAAAGTTATAAACACCCGAATAACAAGTAGCAATGAAATATTATTACTAAGAAGCTAAGAATATGACCATATATGATATCATAAAAATAAGTATGATTCTAGAATAAGTCAATAACATTATTTAAATAATTATACAGGAGGTTCAGACACTTACAAAGCAAGTCGGACCTAAGGTAAGGGAAATATCACAATCTCATTTTCATCCGAGATTGTTTATACTTTAGTATTTACGAGGGTGTATTTTATCATCCACATACATGTTTCCTCACTATGTAATATTATTTCCATCCACCTACAATTGTTTAAATCCAATTTTACCCTTTGGTGAGTTTTTAGTAAAGGATATGAAAGGAATCTTTTGTCGTTTTTCGTAAGAGGTACTTTTTGACTTTTCCGACAAAAGTACGAGAAGAATGTTTTTTTTAACTTATATGGAATGAATGGATTTTTAAAACATTATTTCCAAGAAGATTCCTTTACAAGTTTTCAAGTTTATTTTTAATCAAATTCTTTTAGTTTAAAGTTGTATGACATGTTAAGAAAGGAAAAATGTTTTTGAAGTAGAAAGGATATTTTCCTCAAGAATGAAGTTCAATTGTTTTATCAAAATTATTTTCCATCTAAGATAATAAAGGGTTCTGTTTTTATCCCTATTATTAAATTGATTTGATTATGTTGTGATGGAATTATTTTTATGAATTCCTTTATCTTATATGAATTGTTTTATGATGTCATGATGTTTAAGATTCCCATTAATATTACATGGGTTATGCAATGATGTATGATTTATGATTTTGTGGAACACATAAGAATGGTATCATTATGAGATGGGTGGGACCTATATCTCCCTCCAATGCATTGGTTAAAGATTTTATATCTCATGAGATAGACATGGCTGGAACGGTAGGTTATACCGGTTTAGTGAAACAGGACTAAAACGAGGGTGACTCAGTTCCGAAAGGGACTTTGTCCACTAAGATAGTCTTGGCAATGAGTCTTGACTAACAAGAAATGATTCTCTATGATTATGTGTGAACGCCACAAAGTTTCATGTTTTATGTTATTATTATTGTGATTACATTTCACTGCCATGATTTACCCCATGTTATGAAATTATGATCTCTTTTGCAGGTTAAGATTTTCAAAAGTTATGTGCTTATGTATATGATGTGATTGATATTTATTTTTTTTACCCTTACTGAGCATTTTAGCTCACCCTTTTGTATGTTTTCTTTCCCTAGGTCCGGAAGAAGGTTATTAAGTAAGATATGCCAAAAGGGACTATAGATATGATGAAATAAATGAGCGACAGTGTAGACGCTTTATGAACAAGTTGTTTATGTTTCCCAGTTTCAAAAGACACTATACCTATACAGTACTTTCGTGGTTTTGTTATATGTTGTAATAAGTATGCTTCAATTTTGATGTATTAACAATGTATGAAAAGTATGGGTCATTATAGTTGGTATCAGAGGAAAGGAATAGTCAACCTTTGGAAACTAGGATGTGAATGCCTTAGTAAGAACCCTAAGGATAAGTCTAAGCATAGAACATAATATTAGTGTTTTAGAAATGGCCATGAATAACCTAGGATAAGACCTTAAGTGTGAAATTTTATTCTTGATTATGTGGTTTTACTATTTTAATTAGTGTTTCTCACACTATTCTTCTTGGTTTTAGTCAATGGCTGGAACCTGAAGGAACCATTTCAATGCGGAATGCGACGGGCAATGCAATTATTGTCCCCCTGAGCAACCAAACGTTATGGGAGCTCAAATGAAAAATCATATAGCCATGATCACACAACTTTCTCAAGCTATGAATCATGCAGGACTTACAAACGAGCAAAGGAAGGAGCAACATTCTGTTGAATCCTTCATGAGGCAGTGTCCTCCTTCTTTCAGTGGGTCTACTGATCCATTAGTTGCTGAACAATTGATTAGTACTACTGAAAATAAATTTTCAGTTCTTCAATGTTCTGAACATGATAAAGTCATCCTAGCAGTGTATCGTTTGGAAGGAGATGCTGGACAATGGTGGAATCTTATTAAGAATACGAGGCAAAGGGATGAAATTGAGTCCATGGAATGGGACGAGTTCAAGAACATATTTTTCAATAAGTACTTCCCTCGTATTCTCCGAACAAAGATGTAGAAAGAGTTTCTTGAACTAAAGCAAAAGGATGATGAATCTGTTGGTACTTATGAAGAAAAATTTACAAGACTTGCGAGGTACGCTTCTGGTATTATTATCCAACCTAAGAGTAAGATCGATCGATTCTTTAGTGGCTTAAAACCAAGTCTTCGAAGGGCGTTAGCCATAATGGACTTCAATAGCTATGATGAAATCGTTCTATGTGCTCTCAATGTTGAGATGGAGATTGGAGTAACCCATCAGTCATATGGGTTTGATAAGAAGAGGAAAATGGAATTCAAAGGAAAATCTAAAGAGCACACTGAAAAGAAGATGAGCTTTCCCTTATGCTAAAAGTGTGGAAAGAAACATGGAGGGAGTTGTCTTAAAGGGACATGTAAATGTTTCAAATGTGGAAAGGAAGGTCATCGGGCATTTGAATTTCGCGATGATGGGAAGAAGATTTCTAATGATGCAAACAATGGAAGGGATACATAGAATGAACCTACTACACTTCAATGTTTCAACTGCAAGGAGATGGGGCATTATGCCAATAAATTCCCTAATCCAAGGGTTGATGATGATGGTCGACGTCCACAAACTCTTAAGGCTAATGACAAAGGAAAGTCACATGCAATTTCTATCAGCGATGTGGAGTACGATAACGATGTGGTGAAAGGTACACTTACCATCCACTCTAAGTTAGAAAATGTTTTGTTTGATTCTGGATCCACCCACTCTTTTATTTCCGAATAATTGTCTAAGGGTATCACTGTATTACCTCAACAATTAGATGTTGAGATAGCTGTGACAACACCTAATGGCACAACAGTCGCATCAAAAGTTTATAATTCTTATCCGATCGAAGTTTGTGGGAAAGTGCTTCCTGCAAATCTTGTGATCCTTCCTATAGTGGAATTTGATGTGATTCTTGGCATGGATTGGATTTATTTATATGGAGCTCATATCAATTTCCAATGAAGGGAAGTCACATTTCATATTCCAGATCAATCTATGATCGTCTATCAATGCAAGGATGAACATAACCTTCTAGTGGAAATTTCTTCCATCTTATGGGTATTGATTCCACTAAATGAAGGTTATTTATCACAAATGGTTGGTGAGAAACTCACGATTAAGAATATGACCATTGTACGAAAGTTTGATGATGTCTTTCCAGAGGAATTACCGGGTCTTCCACCAAATCGTGAAGTAGAGTTTTCAATAGAACTCATACCGGGTGCTTTGCCTATTTCAAAGACACCTTATAGAATGGCCCCAATTGAGTTGCAGGAATTGAAGAAGCAACTCCAAGAGAATCTTGATAAGGTATTCATACGCCCTACTGTGTCACCTTGGGGAGCACCTGTTCTATTTTTTAAGAAGAAATATGGATCGATGAGACTCTTCATTGATTATCGAGAACTTAACAAGATCACTATCAAGAATAAATATCCTCTCCCGCGCATTGATGACCTATTTGACCAACTACGCGTAGCTCAATACTTTTCCAAGATTGATCTTCGTTCAGGGTATCATCAATTAAGGGTCAAAAGGGAGGATATAACAAAGATGGCTTTCCGTACAAGGTATGGACACTATGAATTTATAGTGATGCCATTTGGTCTTACTAATGCACCTTCTATCTGCATGGATCTGATGAATAGAGTCTTTAGTGACTATCTTGATCAATTTGTGGTAGTCTTTATAGATGATATTCTTGTCTATTCAAAGAGAAAGGAAGAACATGAAGATCACTTGAGAATTATATTGAAGACCCTGAGAAAGGAGAAGCTTTATACCAAATTTACCAAGTGTGAATTTTGGATTCAAAAAGATTCATTTTTGGGTCACATAATCTCAAAAGAGGGGATATATGTGGATCCAACAAAAACAGAGGTTATCGAAAGATGGTCGAGACCAACAACAGTAACTGAGATCCGAATTTTTCTTTGTTTGGCTGGATATTATTGACGTTTTGTGAAAGATTTTTCACGATTATCTAATCCACTTACCAAGTTGACTCGGAAAGGAGTTTAGTTTGTCTGGATGGAAGAATGTGAAGAGAATTTCAAGGAGTTGAAAAGAAGGTTATCCAGTGCACCTGTGCTCACACTGCCTTGTAGTGGAGAAAGGTTTGTGATCTATACTGATGCATCCAAGAAAAAATTATGGCGTGTTCTTATGAAAAATGATATGGTGATAGATTATGCCTCACGACAGATAAAAATCCATGAGAAAAATTACCCAACACATGATTTGTAGTTAGCTGTGGTAATCTTTGCATTAATGATTTGGAGACATTACCTTTATGGTGAAAGGTGTGATATTTATACTGATCATAAATGTTTAAAGTATATTTTCACACAAAAGGAGCTGAATATGCATCAAAGAAGATGGTTGGAGCTGATTAAGGATTACGAATGCTCAATCCATTACCACACTGGGAAAGCAAACAAGGTGGTAGATGCATTAAGTCGACAAGACCATTCTAGTTTTTCCATGATGAGGATCACAAAAGATCCAATATTTATGGATTTACAAAGGATGGATCTTGGAATTATAATGGAAGGGGAAAAATCTTATCTTTCTCAAATGAATGTTCAACCATCTATACATGTGAAGATTAAAGAGGCACAAAAAGAAGATGTCTAGTTACAAAAGAAGGTGAGAAATGTTCCTGAGTTCAACCTTGATTGTGATGGGATAATAAAGTTCAGGAATTAGGTTTGTGTTCCTCCCATCCCTAAATTAAAGAAGGAGCTGCTGGATGACGCTCATCGTTCTTCATTCTCTATTCATCCTGGAAGCACGAAGATGTATAGGGACCTGAAAGAGTACTTCTGGTGGGATGGCATGAAAAGAGATGTTGCTGAATATGTCTCTCGATGCTTGGTTTATCAACAAGTTAATGCTGAGAGACAGAAGTCTAAGGGGATGTTACAACTATTACCCATACCCGAATGAAAATGGGAAAACATTACTATGGACTTTGTCACAGGACTTCCTAAAACATCCAAAGGCAATAATGCTATCTGGGTCATAGTTGATCGTCTTACATAGTCTGTATACTTCATTGCTATTAGAGAGGATTTCTCTCTGGATCAGCTTTCCAGGATATATGTAAAGGAAGTGGTAAGATTGCATGGAGTACCACTTTCTGTTATATCTGATCGGGATCTGAGACTTACCTCAAAGTTCTGGCGAAGTCTTAAGCATACTCTGGATACAGAGTTGAGTTTCAGCACTGCTTATCATCCTCATACAGACAGTCAGTCTGAGAGAAAAATTCAAACCCTAGAAGATATGTTGAGAGATTGCACTATGGATTTCAAAGGAGGTTGGGATCAACACCTACCTTTGGTGGAATTATCTTATAATAATAGCTTTCACTCCAGTATTCAGATGGCTCCTTATGAATCTCTCTATGGAATGAAATGCAGGACTCCAACTTGATGGGATAAAGTTGGGGAAAGAGAGCTATTAGGACCTGATCACATTGATGAAATGGCAGAAGAGGTCAGATCTATTCAACAACACATAAGAGTCGCTCAGAGTCGACAGAAAAGTTATGCCGACAACCGAAGAAAAGACCTAGATTTTGAAGTGGGTGATAAAGTGTTCTTACGAATATCTTCCTGGAAGAGGGTTATGAGATTTGGAAAGAAGGGGAAGTTGAGCCCTAGATATACCGGTCCTTTTGAAATACTCAATCGTGTTGGGAAGGTAGATTACCGATTGGTGCTTCCACCAAATCTCTCTCATGTTCACGATGTGTTCCATGTATCTCTCCTGAGAAAGTACATACCTGATCCTTCACATGTACTCAGCTCAGAAGTTGTACCGCTGGAGCAAGATCTTTCTTATGAAGAACAACCGATAGAGATTCTAGATCGTAGCGAAAAAGTACTATGAAACAAGACCACTCGATTGGTGAATGTTTTATGGAGGAACCACCAATTAGAAGAATCTACATGGGAGCTTGAGGATATGATGAGGGAGAGGTATCCTTATCTGTTTTTTACAAAGTGACGAATTTCAAGGGTGAAATTCATTTTAAGGGGGTAGAATGTAACACCTAAGACTTTTATGTTATATAAATCATCAAAGGAATCTTTTTCTACACAACACTTTCTTGGCTTGCTTTACACGAAATCACGACCTTCCTCGATAGCTTGTGTCGTACGCAATACCGAGTTTCACTAAACAACGATATGCTATTAAAATATTATTAAAACTAGCCGTTATGAATAGTAATAACCACTTTTTGAAATTTTATAAACTTTATTTTTGAAAATGGACTTCATTTTTGGATTCGGAATATCAAAATTAGCCTAGGTTGAAATTTTGGTATTTTTCTGAAAACATTCAATTTTTGATGAATAGTGAAACCAATAAGTGGTAGTTAAAAAACTGAATTTTTCATAAAACATAATTTTACCGCTTCTGTGAGTGGAATTTCAAAAATCCAAGAGACACGGTTGATGTAAGTAAGTAAAATGTGGTTCAATGAGATGAAAATAATTTTTTTGGTTAATAGTTACTTTTTACTTTTTTTACCACGGTAAAAAGTAAATAGGGTAATTAAGGGTAAAGATGATATTATTATTACCATAACACATGTCCTATTTCTATTAGATAAGTGTAATCCGACCAAAAAAACTTAGGAATAAAATATGACCATTTAGGCCCACTTGGAATAGATTAGGACATTTATTATTAATTTATTTAAAGAAGGGTTAAAATAGTTAAAATCAAAGTTTAATAAATAAATAATTTTTAATATGGGGTTATAAATAAGATAAATTCGACTATAAATATTCATTAGAAATCTAAAAACATTTCCTACATAATTGTATTTTATTTTTAATTTTTAGACATTATATAATATAATTTATTTATGTAACAACGATGATGCATTAATTATCTTATTAATAAAATATTGACACAATTGATGTTATAAATACCCAAATAAATATAATTTGAGACTTTTTATAAATTCCACTAATTTTCTAGGTTACTATGACATGTTAGTATTGATTTAATTAACTTTTTTCGTACTTATCATTCTGTTATGATTTTCACAAAAATCAATTACTAAATAGTGTCAAAATTGACATAAAATAGTTTTTAAAACAAATATTATATTACTAATTGTTATTTTATTCCAAAAAATCTAAGGTTCTGCCAAATGACTTAGCTAAGGTTATATATATTAAGAATAAACAATATGGGGTTCGTTTGGCTTCTTATAGTATGTTTATTAACCTTATAGTGTAAGAACACAAGAAGACATGGTAAAAGTAAAATTATTTAACTTAATGATAAATCTAAATGATAAGGTTAAAACAGGAACCTGAACTTGTCTAAATTCTATTGGATGAGATTATTTCTACCCATCCCCACCTTATCTTCGAAATATATCAATTTGGAGCTATTTAAAACTGAACTTGACTTTATAATAAAATAATATTGTTAGTTATTCCAAAGGTGCCCCTCTCCTCCCTTATAAAAGGGCACCTCCTCCCTCTCTTCCTCACACAACATTGAGCCTTATAGCTCGGCCAACCCCTGCCAAATTCTCTTCTCCAATTCCCTAGAAACATCCTAAAGGTTCTGGTCTTCCTCAAATACCAATTTTAGTGCCCCAAAAGAAGGTCTCAAAGAAGCACTTCAAAGAAGAGGTAATGTCCGTTACCGATTTTTTCATCTTTATTTCTTCTTCCACTTCTTCTTCCTTAGTTATTTAATTATGAAGTAATAACATCAGTATCAGTCATATACTGATATGTCATTATAAGTATGAAACAACCCAATTTCACCATCTATCCATCCTACAGAAAAAGAAATCACCGCGCGTGCGTACGTACGGAATACCGTCTCCACGCCGTGGTGTAATCTATTTTCCACAACCACCGTACATGGATGGGTATAATGATGTAAATAATTACTATATATTACTATTATAAATTGATATTGATTCTGAAATAGTATACATATACTCCAATTCAATTCCACGATCATAGGAACGATATCATCACTCATGCGTACGTACAGAATACCGTCTCCACGATGTGATGTGACTCGTTCTACATGATCTTCATTTCATAATGATTATATAAATGAATTGAATGAATGAATATGATATATATTACACTAATACCATTATGGAAATGAGGTATCTATAACCTAAATAAAATAATAAGAATTTATTCAACAAAACACGCATAAGAACAAAAAGTTATAAACACCCGAATAACAAGTAGTAATGAAATATTATTACTAAGAAGCTAATAATATGACCATATATGATATCATAAAAATAAGTATGATTCTGGAATAAGTCAATAACATTATTTAAATCATTATACAGGGGTTTCGGACACTTACAGAGCAAGTCGGACCTAAGATAAGGGAAATATCACAATCTCATTTTTATCCGAGATTGTTTATACTTTAGTATTTACTGGGGTGTATTTTATCATCCACATCCATGTTTCCTCACTATGTAATATTATTTCCATCCACCTACAATTGTTTATATCCAATTTTACCCTTATGTGAGTTTTTAGTAAAGGATATGAAAGGAATCTTTTTTCGTTTTTCTTAAGAGGTACTTTTTGACTTTCCGAAAAAACTACGAGAAGAATGTTTTTTTAACTTATACGGCATGAATGGATTTTTAAAACATCATTTCCAAGAAGCATCCTTGACAAGTATTCAAGTTTATTTTTAAGCAACTTCTTTTAGTTTAATGTTGTATTACATGTTAAGAAAGGAAAAATGTTTTTGAAGTAGAAAGGATATTTTACTCAAAAATGAAGTTCAATTGTTTTATCAGAATTATTTTCCATCTAAGATAATAAAGGGTTCTGTTTTTATCCCTATTAATAAATTGATTTGATTATGTTGTGATGGAATTATTTTTTTGAATTCCTTTATCTTATATGAATTGTTTTATGATGTCAAGATGATTAAGATTCCCATTTGTATTACATGGGTTATGTAATGATGTATGATTTATGATTTTGTGGCACATATAAGAATGGTATCATTATGAGATGGGTGGGACCTATATCTATCTCCAATGAATTGGGTAAAGATTTTATATCTCATGAGATAGACATGGTTGGAATGGTAGGTTATACCGGTTTAGTGAAACAGGACTGAAACGAGGGTGACTCGGTTCAGAAAGGGACTTTGTCCACTAAGATAGTCTTGGCAATGAGTCTTGAATAACAAGAAATGATTCTCTATGATTATGAGTGAATGCCACAAAGTTTCATGTTTTAAGTTATGATTATTGTGATTACATTTCACTGCCATGATTTACCCCATGTTATGAAATTATGATCTCTTTTGCAGGTTATGATTTCCAAAAGTTATGTGCTTATGTATATGATGTGATTGATATTTCTTTTGTTTACCCTTACTGAGCATTTGAGATCACCCCTTTTTATGTTTTCTTTCCCCAGGTCAGTAAGAAGGTTATTAAGTAAGATATGCCAAAAGGGACTATAGATATGATGAAATAAATGGGAGACAATGTAGAACCATTATGAACCAGTTGTTTATGTTTCCCAGTTTCTAAAGAAACTATACCTATACGGTCCTTTCGTGGTTTTGTTATATGTTGTTATAAGTATGCTTTAATTTTGATGTATTAACAATGTATGAAAAGTATGGGTCATTATAATATCTGCTTACATTCACTGTGGAGGGAGGCCTCCAGGTAGCTAATTTCGGGATGGAGTGAATCTATATGATCATTATTCCTCAAGATACACCTACATAATGGTGGGTGAGTTTTGTAGGATATATTAATCTTGGACCAGCCAAACATTGGTGGGGAATTCTATATAAAGATATTCAGTACTGTAACGCCCCGACCCTAGTTACCCAGAGTTGGTGCATTATTACATAACATTGGCATGATCAAAAGAAAGATCAAATCTCGAAAGACCGATTGGTTTAGTAGCCTTGGAAACACTAGATATATTCATAAGTTTTACATTACGTCATAAAATGAAAAACTACTACAAAAACATAATGTCTTCATAATCCACACTCATATCCCCACATAATATCCCTGCAGGTCATTCATAATTTTCTTCTTCACTTCCTGGGAAAAATAAAACATAGAAAAGGGGTGAGCTCAAATGCCCAGTAAGGATAACAATATAGCGGAACATTCAAAAACAAGCATAAACATTTAAGGCAATGAATTACTAAAACAAAAGACTTTTAAACTTGAACTTCAACATAGTATGGAAAAATTAAAATGAAATAATGCCATTGACTTGTTCACATGGATATTCTACTAATCGAATAATCACATGCAATATCAATAACCTCTTTCATAATGTTGGAATGCATAATGCCAGACTATCATAACCACATAGCCATGGCATCGTGCCAAGACTACAAATAAGATTTTGTCAAGGCCTTGTTCCAAGACACTAGTTTGTCTCATGAGACCTACCGATGCATCGAGGCTTATAGCGGGCTCCACCTGTCACATATTAAGTCCAATGAATTCCCATATGAAAAGGTTTAAACATAACAAAAAAATTCGTATTAAAAATAGCATACGAAATGTCAATAATTTCACCATAAACTATGAATGGTATAAAAATAGCACATCCAAAGTCAAACATATCACAAAACCTTCAATACAATATAGAAGTTTTGTATCATAATAAATCAACTTCAAATAAGCGTAAAATCCATCAAAGGAAGTTGACATAGATGAAATCAAAACACTTTTTGGAGAAATATCTCATTCTATTTTTGAAATAATTTAAGAGCCATATAAAATAAAACATTTTCTTGAAAATATTATTATAATCTTGTAAGGAAAACTTTGAAGATTTTATAACGGCATAAAATAACCGCACTCGCCGTATAAGTTAAAAAAAACATTCTTACCTTAATTTTGTCGAAAATGTTAAAAAGGACCTTGTTTTGAAAACGACGGAAAGATTCCTCTTATAAAAAGTCAAAAAAGGGTATAAATGACTTTAACCCATATTCTTGTAAATAATAAAAATGTTTTGAAATACATTTTTAAGAAACATGGATGTGGATGATAAAGAGATCCCAGTAGATTATTACATATAAACAACCTCGGATAATGAAGAGATTGTGAAATAACCCTTACCTTGTACTTTTCCTTGGTTGGGGTAGGTTAACCTCATGTATAATGGTGAAATAATTGTTATTAAATTATAAAAGAATCATATATATTAATATGATATCATATATGATCTGTTAATATTGATTTGATAATAATATCTTAGTATTATCGTTGTTTCGGGTGTTAACTTACTTGTTTTCTTTTATATGTTTTGTTACGTAAGCCATGTTTGTAATGGATATGTTGTATATTATTCATATACAGAATGATATCAAGTACTTAAACACAATTTTTAAATCATCAAATGATAATTATACTTGAATGGATACGATGGAGAATGAATCTTATCGCGTTCGTGGAGACGATAGTCCGTACGTACGCACGAGCGACAATATCATTCTTTTGATATTAAAATAATATATAAATGGATGGTATATCATATATAAAGAATAATTAACATGTTATATTTATTATTTACATGAGTTACACATTCATTATTATCCCCATCCAAATAATAATATATTGAATAACAATTACACCACGACGTGGAGACGGTAAGCCGTACGTACGCACGTATGGTGACATGTTATTCAAAGGCTGGATAGAATACTAAATATGGTTGTACCATATTTATAATAACATCACAGTATATATATGATACTGGAGTTATTATTTTAGAATGGTAACAACAAAGGAATAATAAGTGGAAGAAGAAAGGAACTTGGAAAACGGTGGTGAAATCATTACCTTTTCTTCAGGTTCGTCCTTTTGATTTGATCAAAAGGGCTCCTGAGGTTGGCTTTCTGATCAAACTAAGGCCTCTAGGTTGTAGTGAGGGATGTTGGGAGAGTATTGGGGCAGATTTTGGCAGAACCAAAAGGCTTTAAAGGTGTGAAAAAATGAGAAGTAGGAGTTCCCTTTTATAAGAGGGGTGAGGGGAACCATTGGAAAAGCTAGAGATATTAGTTTATAATAAATTCATATTTGGTTTCCAATGGCTCAAAAGTTGATTATTAAAATTTTAAGGTGGGTATGGGTAGAAAAAAATTCAACCAATATAATTTAGACAGGTTTGGGTACTTATATTAACCTTATCTTTAAGTATTAACTCTACGTTAATTAGTTTTACTTTTACAATGTCTCTTTGTATTTTTATATAATATGGTTAATAAACTTACTAAATACATCCAAGAGACCCCCAAATGGTCCATTAATGATGCAACTATCATGATATATGTCTTTTGGCCTAACCTTAGATTTTTAGGAATTTAATATCAATTAATAATATAATATTTGTTTTAAGAACTCTTTTATGTCAATTTTGACACTATTCAATAGTTGATTTTTGTGAAACTCATAAAAGATTGATTACATCAATAAAATTCAATTAAATCAATACTAATATATCATATTATCCTAGAAAATTAGTTTAATTCATTAAAAGTTTCATATTATATTTATTTGGTTATTTATATTATCAATTAATTTATTTTTTCACTATTTTAGTAATTACTGCATCATCATTGTGTCATAAATAAAATAAATACTTTAATGTCTAAAAATTATAAATAAAATATAATTATATATGAAATCTATTTATCTTTCTAATGAATATTTATAATCTAAAATCCAACATATATAACCCTATGTAAAAATTGTTTTTCTAAAAGATATATGCTTGTGTTATTTTTATATTCATTTTAACTTAATTAAAAAAAGTGTCCCTATCACCTACAAGTGGCACCATGGGGTCCCAAAATCGACCCAAAGATGCCTATGGTCGAACTTGTATCAACCAAAATGGCAAGGACACGTTTTAAGGGAATTTAGTATTATTATAATATTATTTTTTAACCCTTATTTACCAGATTTACCCTTATCCATGTAAAATAAAATATTTACCACAGAAATTATTCAAAATGTCTAAATATTAAGGTTACCTATTTACAAAATATGGACATCCTGATTCCAAATATGGAATCCATTTTTATAAATTCAAAACCCAGAAGTGGCAGAAATTAATTTAAAATTAATTCCCGCTATCAAATCAAAAAGTGTGTTTTTAAGAGATAATAACTATCAAAAGATTGACACTTGTTTTTGTTTGGTTTAATTGTAAAATTGTGTCCAATGACCAACATTATATTAAATGGTAAAAATATATTCTAAATATACTTTAAAACCACTCAAATTCATAATTTATCATTATTAATTATTTTGATTAAAAAAGCTGTTTTTAATTAAAATTTAGTAATTTTCAGTATTCATCAAAATATGAAAGTTATCCGAAAAGTACCAAAATTTCACCTTAGGCTAAATTCGATATTCTAAATCCAAAAATGAAGTCCATTTTAAAATATAAAATATATATAATTTCAAAATGTAGGTATTACTATTCATAACGGCTAGTTTGATTGGTTATGGTGTGTTAGAACTCGGTGTTGCGTACAACACACGCTATCACATTATTCAATGAGAAGCGTAACATAGAAGCTTGGGGTGTTACATTATCCCCTCCTTCAAATAATTTTGTCCTCGAAATTTCTAGAATACTACCGCATGAAAAGACTCGGGTGGTTCTTCATCATAAGTTCCTCGGGTTCCCACGTTGCCTCTTCCATCTTATGGTTTCTCCACAAAAATTTTACCAAACGCGTCGTCCGGTTTCTTAGTACTTGTTCTCTCGTATCAAGAATCCTGACGGGCTCTTCACAATAGGAATGATCGGGTTCCAGTTCTAATTCCTCATAGGTGAGCACATGCATTGGGTCAGGCATGTATTTCCTCAACAGAGATACGTGGAACACATCGTGAACTTCAGAGAGACTTGGCGGCATTGCCAATCGGTAAGCTACAACCCCAATTCATTCTAGAACTTCGAAGGGTCCGATGTACCTGGGACTCAATTTACCTTTCTTACCAAAACGTATGACTCCCTTCCATGGAGATACCTTCAGGAAAACATGATCACCGACTTGAAAATTCAAATCCTTCCTTCGATTATCGGCATAGCTGTTCTGCCTACTTTGAGCTGCTTTGATGTGATTTTGGATTAACTTCACCTTTTCCACTGTTTCCTCCACCAGTTCTGGGCCTAAAAGTTTTATTTCACCAACTTCATCCCAACAGGTTGGTGTACGACATCTCTTTCTGTATAACGCTTCATATGGTGCCATCTGAATACTCGAATGGAAGCTATTGTTATTGGAAAATTCTACCAGAGGTAAAGATTGATCCCACATACCCTGAAAGTCAAGTGAGCGAGATCTCAACATGTCTTCTAGGGTTTGATTAGTCCATTCTGATTGTCCATCTGTCTGAGGGTGGTAAGAAGTGCTCAAATGAAGTTTAGTATCCAGGGATTTCTGAAGACTTTTCCAAAATCTTGAAGTAAAACAGGGATCACGATTAGAAACAATTGATAGGGGTACTCCATGAAGTCTCACAACTTCATTAATATATAGTCTTGCTAGACGTTCTAGGGGTATATCTTCTCTTATAGCATGAAAATGTGCTGACTTGGTAAGATGATCAACAATAACCCATATTGCATTGTTCCTTCTAGGAGTCTTTGGTAGCCCCATGACAAAGTCCATCGTAATATTGTCCCATTTCCACTCCGGTATGGGAAGAGGTTTCATGACTCTTCTAGGCTATTGCCTTCTAGCTTTCACTTACTAACAAACCATACATATTGACACAAAATCAGAAATCTCCCTCTTCATGTTGTCCCACCAAAAATGTTCCTTCAAATCTCTATACATTTTGGTGCTCCCATGGTGTATAGAGAAATTGGAACTATGAGCATCATCCAGCAATTCCCTTTTTAGATCAGGTATATTGGGAACAAAAAGTCTCTTCCCAAATTTCAAAATTCCATCTTCATACACAAAGTCTCTCAATCTTCCATCATTCACAGCTTTAATCATCTTTTTTAATTCTTCATCATCGGTCTGAGAACTCTTAATCCTTTTCTAGTGAAGATGGTTTGGAAACCATTTGAAAAACCATTGATGTTTCACCTTCCCTGGTTATTCCCATGTCCATCTTCACTAGATCCAAGAAAATTGGATCCCTTTCAATTCTCATATTGTTCAAAACACCATGGTCTTTTCTACTCAAAGCATCTGCCACCTTGTTTGCTTTCCCCGAGTGGTAGTGTATCGTGCAATCAGAATCCTTGTGTAATTCAAGCCATCTCCTTTGCCTCATGTTGAGTTCTTTTTATGAGAAAATATACTTCAAACTCTTGTGATCAGTATAAATATCACATTTTTCACCATAGAGGTAGTGCCTCCATATATTCAAAGAAAGGATCACAGCTACTAACTCGAGATCATGAGTAGGGTAGTTTTGTTCATTAATTTTCAACTATCGTGATGCATAGGCAATAACTCTATCATTCTGCATAAGGACACAACCAAGTCCTTTCTTCGATCCATCACTATAAATAACGAACCCATCATTCCCCGATGGTAGAGTCAATATAAGAGCATTGACTAATCTTCTCTTCAATTCTTCGAAACATTCTTCACACTCTTTTGTCCAAACAAATTTAACCCCTTTACGTGTGAGCTTCGTTAATGGGTTAGCCAATCGGGCAAAATTCTGGACGAAACGTCGATAATAACCTGCCAAACTAATAAAACTACGTACCTTAGTTATACTCGTAGGTGATGGACAATCTTGGATTGCCTTGGTCTTAGAAGGATCCACAGAGATTCCATCTTTAGAGACAATATGGCCAAGAAAAGAAATCTCCTGAAGCTAGAATTCACACTTGCTAAACTTCCCATATAATTCATGCCTCCTCAGAGTCTTCAAGATAATGTGCAAGTGATTTTCATGATCTTCGATGGTTTTGGAGTATACGAAGATATCATCAATAAATACCACCACAAATTCATCGAGATACTCCTTGAAAACTCTATTCATCAGATCCATGAATACAGAGGGTGCATTAGTCAATCCAAAAGGCATTATAGTAAACTCGTAATGCCCGTACCTAGTTCGAAATGTTGTCTTCGGAATGTCTTCCTTCTATACACACAACTGATGGTATCCAGATCGAAGGTCAATCATTGAAAAGTATTGAGCTCCACGCAGTTGGTCAAATAAATCATCAATACGAGGTAGGGGATACTTGTTCTTTATCGTTATAGCATTGATCTCCCTGTAGTCGATACATAACCTCATAGATCCATCTTTCTTTTTAACAAAAAGAACAGGGGCTCCCCATGGAGAAACAATAGGGCGAATAAATCCCTGATTACTCAATTCCTCTAGTTGTTTCTTTAGTTCAACTAATTCTACAGTGGCCATTCTATAAGGGGTCTTCGATATAGGCCTTGATCCAGGAATCAAATCAATGGAAAACTCAGCTTCTCGTTCTGGAGGATATCCAGGTAAATCTTCCAGAAATACATCTACAAATTCTTTCACAATAGGTAAATCCTCTATTTGAACATTCATTTCCTCACCGACAGTTATTTCATTCTCTTCCTCCCCAATAATTGAATTAAGTTGAGCTACTGGGGGTGGATCTAAATAAGAATTAGGTGGTGACGATTCTGCTCTAAAGATAAGGTGTTCCTCATCATCATCATCAAGAATCGTAACCTCTTTCTTATTACAATAAATCTTCGCATCATAGTCCGAAAGCCAATCCATACCTAGGATTATATCAAACTCAATCATAGGTATGACGATGAGATCAGCAGATAACGAACATTTATGTGCTCTAATGGGGACTGATTCACAAAACATTGTTGCAATGATACTTCCCTTAGGAGTTTTAAATAACAACTCCCTTATTAAATCAAATTGGAAATATCTAATTTTCTTAGCAAAATGGGAAGATATGAAACAATTCGATGATCCAGAATCAAATAATGCATTTGCTAAACTTGAGGAAACCATTAAATTACCTTCCACCATGTCTTTCGGAGCTTCTACCTCAGCAGTAGTGATAGCATAATCCTGGCCTTGATCCCTTGGCCTTTTCGGAGGTATGTTCTCCTGACACTTAGGACATGCATTTGCATAATGCCCCATCTCCCTGCAATTGTAGCACTGAACGTTGGTAGCTTCCTTCTTCCCCTTGCAATCACGAGCTTGGTGGCCTTTTTCACCACACTTGTAACAGACTCCCATTCCCTTCAAGAAAGTACCAAGATGTTTCTTCCCGCATTTACCACAAGATGGATATTCAACCGTTCCCTTCTTCCCCTTATTTCCATTCCCAGATTGATCAGTAGGTATCTTCTTCTCTTTCTTTGCTTTAAAGTCATAAGACTTAGAGAATTCCTTTTCGGTCTTGATAGCACATGAGACAATGTCTTCGTACGACGAAAAGGATTGTGAGATTAATGCTCGACGGAGAAATGGTTTTAACCCATCAAAGAAACGATCAATCTTACTTCATGGGTTATGTAGAAAATCACCAGCATACCTTGCTAACCTTGTAACGTTAGCCTCATACTTTGTGACATTCTCATTCTCCTTTTGTCTCAGACTTAGAAATTGCCTTTCCATATCTACTCGATGGTCGCGAGGAAAGTATTTTTCTAAAAACAGATCTTTGAACTCCCTCCATTCCATATTTGATACTTCATCATCTTCCTTCATGTTTTGAATCAATGACCACCATTGATCAGCATCTCCAGTGAGGCGGTAAACAGCCATGATAACTTTTTCCCTTTCACTACTCCCCAAAGCCTGAAATATTTTCTCTAGGGAATTTATCCATTGCTCAGCTACTAAGGGATTTGTACTCCCATTGAACGTTGGTGGTTATTGCCTCATGAATCGATCTAACACTGATCCTCCACGCTATGGATCAGGGTGCTCCATACGGGTAAGGTTATTATTCATAACCTGAGTAAGTTGACCCAGTATGGTGATTAGCTGATCGGCACTAGTTGCATCACCAGCTCCACTATAATTATCTTGAACAGGAGGGCAATCCCTACATGGAGTGCGTGCATTGATACGGTTTCCATTTCATCCACTAGGCGCCATTTCTAAACAATGGCATAAACTAGATCAGTTTATGAATCAAAATACATAATCCCATACTTATAAAACACTTAACATAAATTGAACTATTTGTGGATATAATCCATAATCATAAAAATGTTTTCTTTGAGGAATTATATACTCATAAACCCTTCATAATGATTTGTAAAGAAAATGAGAGTTATCCTAAGCATATCCCCCGGGAGTGTCGTAACCAAGAGTGCAGCAAGGCCCGTTGTCGTGCACCAGTTCCCGTTCGAGTCTATCTCAAAGCGGTGTTTTCGGGTTTTACCCCTAGGTACATCTGTGCCAGAGCCGCCTCTACCTGCTCGTATCCAGATAGGGATGTATTTCTCGGAAAACTCACAAAATCTCTACAATACCAAAATTCTAGGAAGTTCTTCTATACGAATCCTCAAAGTTCATCTTAGGTCTACATGCTCTAATAAGAATTTATCTAAATCTAGCTTCCAAGGTTTGTACTAAACTTCCTATGATACCAACTGTAATGCCCCGACCCTAGTTACCTAGAGTCGGTGCATTATTACATAACATTGTCATGATCAAAAGAAAGATAAATTCTCGAAAGAGCGATTGGTTTAGTAGCCTTGGAAACACTAGATATATTCATAAGTTTTACATTACGTCATAAAATGAAAAACTACTACAACAACAGAATGTCTCCATAATACACACTCATATCCCCACATAATATACCTGAAGGTCATTCATAATTTACTTCATCACTTCCTGGGAAAAATAAAACATAGAAAAGGGGTGAGCTCAAATTCCCAGTAAGGATAACAATATAGCAGAACATTCAAAAACAAGCTTAAACATTTAAGGCAATGAATTATTAAAAGAAAAGCCTTTTAAACTTGAACTTCAACATAGTATGGAAAAAGTAAAATGAAATAATGCCATTTACTTGTTCACATGGATATTCTACTAATCGAATAATCTCATGAAATATCAATAACCACTTTCATAATGTTGGAATGCATAATGCTAGACTATCATAACCACATAGCCAAGGCCTCGTGCCAAGACTACAAATAAGATTTTGTCAAGGCCTTGTGCCAAGACACTAGTTTGTCTTATGAGACCTACCGATGCATCGAGGAGCTATAGAGGGCTCCACCTTTCACATATTAAGTCCAATGCATTCCCATATGAAAATGTTTAAACATAACATAAACATTCGTATTAAAAATAGCATACGAAATGTCAATAATTTCACCATAAAATATGAATGGTATAAAAATAGCACATCCACAGTCAAACATATCACAAAACCTTCAATACAATATAGAAGTTTTGTATCATAATAAATCAACTTCAAATAAGCGTAAAATCCATCAAAGGATGTTGACATAGATGAAATCAAAACACTTTTTGGAGAAATATCTCTTTCTATTTTTGAAATCATTTAAGAGCCATATAAAATAAAACATTTTCTTGAAAATATTCTTATAAGCTTGTAAGGAAAACTTTGATGATTTTATAATGGTAGAAAATAACCGCACTCGCCGTATAAGTTTAAAAAACATTCTTACCTTAATTCTGTCGAAAATGTTAAAAAGGACCTTGTTTTGAAAACGACGGAAGGATTACTCTTATAAAAATTCAAAAAAGGGTATAAATGACTTTAACCCATATTCTTGTAAATAATAAAAATGCTCTGAAATACATTTTGAAGAAACATGGATGTGGATTATAAAGAGATCCCAGTAGATTATTACATATAAATAACCTCAGATAATGAAGAGATTGTGAAATAACCCTTACCTTGTACTTTTCCTTGGTTGGGGTAGGTTAAACTCATGTATAATGGTGATATAATTGTTATTAAATTATACAAGAATCATATATATTAATATGATATCATATATGATCTTTTAATATTGATTTTATAATAATATCTTAGTATTATCGTTGTTTCAGGTGTTAACTTACTTGTTTTCTTTTATATGTTTTGTTACATAAGCCACGTTTTTAATGGATAGGTTGTATATTATTCATATCCAGAATGATATCAAGTCCTTAAAAAGCATTTTTAAATCATAAAATGATAATTATACTTGAATGGATACGATGGAGAATGAATCCTATCGTGTTCGTGGAGACGATAGTCCGTACGTACACACGAGCGACAATATCATTCTTTTGATATTAAAATAATATATAAATGGATGGTATATCATATATACAGAATAATAAACATGTTATATTTATTATTTACATGAGTTACACATTCATTATTATACCCATCCAAATAATAATATATTGAATAACAATTACACCACGACGTGGAGACGGTAAGCCGTACGTACGCACGTATGGTGACATGTTATTCAAAGGGTGGATATAATACTAAATATGGTTGTACCATATTTATAATAACATCACAGTATATATATGATACTGGAGATATTATTTTAGAATGGTAAAAACAAAGGAAGAAGAAGTGGAAGATGAAAGGAACTTGGAAAACGGTGGTGAAATCATTACCTTTTCTTCGGGTTCTTCCTTTTGATTTGATAAAAAGGGCTCCTTAGGTTGGCTTTCTGATCAAAATAAGGCCTCTAGGTTGTATTGAGGGATGTTGGGAGAGTATTTGGGCAGAGTTTGGCAGATCCAAAAGGCTTTGAAGGTGTGAAAAAATGAGAAGGAGGAGTTCCCTTTTATAAGAGGGGTGAGGGGCACCATTGAAAAAGCTAGAGATATTAGTTGATAATAAATTCATATTCGGTTTCCAATGGCTCAAAACTTGATTATTTAAATTTTAAAGTGGGTATGGGTGGAAAATAACTCAACCAATAGAATTTAGATAGGGTTGGGTACTTATATTAACATTATCTTTAAGTATTAACTCTAAGTTAATTAGTTTCACTTTTACAATGTCTCTTTGTATTTTTATATAATATGGTTAATAAACTTACTACATACATCCAAGAGACCCCCAAATGGTCCATTAATGATGAAACTATCATGATATAAGTCTTTTGGCCGAACCTTAGATTTTTAGGAATTTAATATCAATTAATAATATAATATTTGTTTTAAGAACTCTTTTATGTCAATTTTGACACTATTCAATAGTTGATTTTTGTGAAACTCATAAAAGATTGATTACATCGATCAAAGTAAATTAAATCAATCCTAATATATCATATTATCCTAGAAAATTATTTTAATTCATTAAAAGTTTCATATTATATTTATTTGGGTATTTATATTATCAATTAATTTAATTTTTCACTATTTTAGTAATTACTGCATCATCATTGTGTCATAAATAAAATAAATTATTTAATGTCTAAAAATTATAAATAAAATATAATTATGTATGAAATCTATTTATCTTTCTAATTAATATTTATAATCTAAAATCCAACATATATAACCCTATGTAAAAAAATTTTTTCTAAAAGATATATGCTTGTGTTATTTTTATATTCATTTTAACTTAATTAAAAAAAGTGTCCCTATCACCTACAAGTGGCACCATGGGGTCCCAAAATCGACCCGAAGATGCCTATGGTCGAACTTGTATCAACCAATAAGGCAAGGACACGTTTTAGGGTAATTTAGTATTATTATAATATTATTTTTTAACCCTTATTTACCAGATTTACCCTTAACCATGGAAAATAAAATATTTACCACAGTAATTATTCAAAATGTCTAAAAATTAAGGTTACCTATTTACACAATTTGGAAATCCTGATTCCAAATATGGAATCCATTTTTCTAAATTCAAAATACATAAGTGGCAGAAATTAATTTAAAATTAATTCCCGCTGTCAAAACAAAAAGCGTATTTTTAAGAAATAATAACTATCAAAAGATTGACACTTGTTTATGTTCGGTTTAATTGTAAAATTGTGTCCAATGACCAAAATTATATTAAATGGTAAGAATATATTCTAAATATACTTTAAAACCACTCAAATTCATAATTTATCATTTTTAATTATTTTGATTAAAAAAGTTGTTTTTAATTAAAATTTAGTAATTTTCACTATTCATCAAAATATGAAGTTATCCGAAAAGTACCAAAATTTCACCTTAGGATAAATTCGATATTCCAAATCCAAAAATGAAGTCCATTTTAAAATATAAAATATATATAATTTCAAAATGTTGGTATTACTATTCATAACAGCTAGTTTGATTGGTTATGGTGTGTTAGAACTCGGTGTTGCGTACAACACACGCTATCACATTATTCAATGAGAAGCGTACCGTAGAATCTTGGGGTGTTACAAGTATGAGAGGTTATCTGGGAAGGACATATAGGTGAAGTTCTTTATCTACCTGTATCTAAAATCATTGAGTAATGGGAAGGCTATTGAGTTCGCGCATATGATATAGGAGGTCATGTTGGTCATGAACTATGTTGAATGTTTTGCTATACTAAAGATATATATTCTATATTTAGTTACTACTATGATTTTCTAGGAGAGGTATTTTCAAGATGGCCATCTTTATGAGATTAATCCAAAGGTGAATTTTGTTTTATAGTTAGATTTTAAAAACTGATAATTTTAGAACTCATCATGTAAAGGAATATGTGATTGTCCCCAAGAAACATCTAGGATGATTCAGTATGGAAATCTGGAAGCTCTTATTATGGTAGAAATAATTGTTTCTATGATAGTTTACATCACAAAAATAATGGATAGAACAATCAAGGTAGTGGGAACCATCTGAGGAATACATTCTTTTATAGTGCTTTGGTGTGGAAATTTGGCCCAAAAAATTCCTCTGTGTCTATTCCCCAGTATAGAGTACCATGCTTATGGATGGTTGGGTCATATACAACAGTTTTATTGAAACTTATTATAGTATAACAATGACATGGGATCCGGATAGGTACTAATGTTTAGTATGGACTTAGATAATCCACAGTAGAAAGGTATATGGAGTTCTGCATGGGTTTTAGTTTGAGGTAGGGGCCCTGGGTGGCAATGGCCTCTGAGAAAGTCCCTCCACCCTTGGTGGGGGGCAGGGGATCCTTGCCACTGCTTTCTAGTGATCATCGCTTCATCCCTATCTTGGATCCTTAATACTTGCCCTCATTCCTCCAAATCTCCCTCTCTCAAAATTTTCAAGAATGATTTGATGGCATTCACCATCTCTCGATCACGGCTCGGGTGTTAACGGATGCCTCCCCTTTGCTGAAAAAGACCATCATAGAGCGATTCAAGCAATGACACCCGTTTGTGGATCTCATTGACCAATTTATCTTTATCTCTTGGGGTCTATAGAAGCATTCAACTATTTGTCTCCTTGACTAAAGGCATATAATGGTACAATTTTCATTCGAAGAAGATCTGATATTGGCATGGTCATCTACTCCTTGGTTCGACACTGGATCCCATTCCATTCTATTTCGATATACATATGACTACTATATGAAACGATATTATTTGACCACGATAATTTGGGTATGTTTTCTTGAACAACTACTTCCCTTTTAGAATCCATGCATTATATGTATACTTGGAAATATGGTTGGTTTATATATTTCCTCTGACAGTAGAACTAGGGTAGTCTATCTCCCGATTTCACTAAGGACTTGTGTTATAGTGGATATATCCTACCCCTCGATTAAATCGTTGTTGATTGTTTTTGGTGAGGAGTTTAGGTATAAGAAATTGGTGGTTTTTGATTCCTCAATTGATTTCTGCTCCAGGTATTCAAAATTGGACATTATTAGAAAACTTGAAGTGGTAGGAATTTAATTATAAAGGTATCGGAGGATGTGAAAGCCGATGTGGTTCCCTATTATCAATAGATGAGTCAGGGTCTAGCTGATGGGATGTTGGACGGGTCTAGTCCTGGTATTACAGAACATGGAATCTCGAAGCAGATAGTGGCAAAGCCTGTGAACCCAAGAGTTGTTGTGGTGTTTTAAAGGCTGAAACACGGCCAGGGGATGTGCAATCTAAGAGCAATGGCTACCAAGGACAGTGCAGAGCACATGGGTGCTGGAATTGAAGGAGTGGTGGCACATCAAGACAAGGCTAATTCTTCAGGTGGAAATGAGGAGGTGAGGGATGGCCATGTAAAGGGCATGAAAGCCTCTAGGAAAGGTGGATCAAATGATAACAATGAAGAGTGGGTGAGAATTTCAACTAGGATGAGTTCATGTCATGAGAAGGAGTTTCCAAACAACGATATTTCCTTCAAAGGTAAAATCAATCATTTTGAATCTCAAAGCCCGGGATGGGAGGATACTAACAAGAAACCTCAATTTATGGGTCGAGGATTTGAGCAGCCCACAAGTCCAGATATGGCAGTACCCCAATGAAGTGATTCCCCAGTGGGTGACAACAACATGGAGGCCGAGCCATCTAGAAGGTCACTACAGGGGATGTATTTTTTAAAAGATTCTACAGATTCACTTCGTGAACAAGGAAGGCAGTTTGGGGTTAATGTCTTGGGGCCCTTAGATCCAAACACTCCCATTCATAACTCCTCATACCTTTATAAGGATAGTAGAAAGGGGAATAATAATATCTTGAAGGTCTGACGTGTCATGAAAAAACATTGATCAATGAGGATGATAATTTCAGCTGATGATAGTTATAGCCAACTCTCAGTGGACAGTTTTGACCATTTACAAGGGAAAGGTCCTCACATTCTAAGAAGTAAGAAGGGGAAAAAATGAAAGAGTGACTCAGGGAAATACATTGTGATATGGGGAAAACCTAAGGGATAAAAAAATCTCACATTCCTAAACCAATGGAAACCATGTCGGCCAAGAAGAGTGGAAACAAGGAAATATAAGGCCAATGAAAAGTGGAATGTGGAGATATAAGTAGAAAAAGAAGAGTGATGAAAGAAGAGGCAGGGGTGTCTGAAGGTCATCCTCTAGTCTATGGAAGAAATTATTGAAAAAATTCCTTCAACCCAATGACAAAAATGAAGAAATATTAATAATTTATGAAAGAAGGTTGAAATTTGATTCCATTGAGGGGAAAGAAGTGTGGATAGATAAGAAAGACTGAATCCTTGATCGAGGCTTCAACAAATGAAAAATCACCTAAGAAGAATTCATTCAGACAATAGATAGAATGATTACTCGCCATGAAGAACATATCTACAAGGATCAAGATACCCAGGTTAGTACTCTTCCCTGATAATTATATAGATTGTATGAATCCAATAATCATAGTCTTGTATTTAATCAATTTTTGAGATCTTTCATTACATAGTGGTTTTTGTTTTGAGAACTATGATTTTTTACTTGTCCTTAAAGTGTATTTATAATAAAAATTTATATTTGAGTGAGTGAGGTTGAGGAAGTGGACTTGGTACCCCAATGATAGAGCAGTAGTACTAGATAGAGAGGATAGCTTAGGGGACTCAACCTAGAGCCTAGGGAATAGGGGTGAGTCAACAATATGTTATGTGGACAACTCCATATATTTTGAACACATGACCATCATCCATCAAGGGTGTGATTCTTGTATCATCTACGATTTTTTTCATTTTTCTGTATACATATGCATAAAATTACTTTATATCTATTCTATTTGAATTTTTTTTGGAAATGGTTTGGGAAATCATGTATGGTTCTTTGACAATTAACAGGTGATGTGGAGTACAGTCAGATGATATCAAATGTTGTAAGGTGTCTTCTATATAGAATGGTGGTTAAAATTTCATGTGGAAACTGTTCATATTGGAAATGATAGGTTTTTATTTGATTCATTGTATGGATTATTTGTTCTATGTTAGTATCATATTTATTATTATGAAATGAAATTTACCTTTATATCTCTATAATTATGCATTTATCCTAAAAAATGTGAGTGAGAACATTAGGCTTGTTATTTAGGTCCAATTTTGTGAAGATTTTATTGTCTCATAGATTATATAGAAATAATTGTACTAGATTATGGTGGAATGCAGTATGATTCATTTCTTCTAGTTGTAGATTAATTTCAGTATACCTTTCAAAATGTGTTTTATATCTTATCACCGATGCGAGAGATTTTTTTTTCAAAATAGTTGGTGTTGTGTTTAGAACCAATTTCTATCCCACCAAATAGGATGGAACTAGTAGAGAAACGAGAGATGAAATTATAGTTGCGAGATCTAGAAAATTACATTTTCATACATCCTAGTACGTCTCCATGGGACTCTCTAGTTCATTTCTCTATGAAGGATGGTGGGAATTTATGGTAATGTGTGGATTATTGGAGATTAAACTAGATAATGGTCGACCATCAGTATCCCCTTATATGTATTGATAATATATTATACAAGATGAGAAGTGTTAAGATATTCTTGAAGTTTTAATTGAGACCAATATAAAAAATATTTAAATTTATACCATTGGACATACATCAGACTATTATTAGGAGTAGTTAGGACTTGTTTGAATTCATTGTGATGTTGTTTCCAATTCAATAGAAATATTCCTAGCCATGATGAATCAAATCTTTAATCCTTTTTTGGATCAGTTTGTGGTGGTTTTTTCTATGACATGTCAGTGTAATTCTTGTCAAAGGATGGTCATTACCAAAATCATGAAATTTTCGTGAGTATATTTAAGGAGAATCATATTTACACCAAGCTAAACAAATGTGGTTTTTTAATGATAAATTTTACTTCTTGGGCCTTGTTGTCTTATATTCAAAAGGATCAATGTACCTAAATAAGGTTCTATTCATGGTATCCTAGTAAGGAACCAAGAATTTCTTCTTGAATTAATGATATGTGGGTTTAGTAGGTTTATATTGGTGTATTATCACAAACTTATCTCGGTTCGTAGCACTAATGTATATGATGACCAACAAGGTGGTGATGTTTGTTTAGTTAGATTATTTGAAGAGATATTTTCATGTGCATAAAAAAATTATGAATTCAAAACCAATACTCACATTACATGTATCTGATAAAGAATATACTATGTATTGTGACTCATCAAGAGATCCTCTTGGAGTGGTTCTAATGTAAGATGATAAAGTTGTTAATTATGGATCTAAATACATATGGCCACATGATAGAAATTATACTACTCAAGATCTAGATATGTTAGCATTGGTAAATTCCCTATGATTCTAGTGACACTATCTTTTGGGGGGCAATTTTGTGGTATACATGCACCATAAGATTCTTAGGTACATGTTTTCTTAGTAGGACCTAATCCTTTGTCAGAGGAAGTGGGTAGACTATCTATAGTATTTCAACATCAAGTTGGATTAATCACAAGGTAAGGGAAACAGTTTTGTCGATAAATTTAGATAGAAGACATCGATAGAAGTAGTAATGGATTCATGCAGAGTGTGAAGGATGGTTACACTCTTTACAGACATTCATCTACGTGTTCATGAGACTCATGAATGTGTAGATCTAACTTCAAAATCTGTTATACCCATTTTTTAGATAAAATGAAGACAAAGAAGTTATCTAATCTAGAGGGATAATTTTTGAGAGATAACCTATATAGTGGGGAGACACCAACATGATGGTCTCTCAGAAAATGAAATTGTCTTATTTTCTATGGCAGAGTATGGGTATCTGTAGGCTTGCATGAGGTGATGATGTGAGAGATTCATGATTTTAGATTTGTGGTATATCCATGTGTTGAAAAGATGTATCATTATCTCTTTATATAGTATTGTTAGTAATGAATGAATAAATTGGTGGTGGGGTTTTTGGTATGATGCCTCACCTGTTTGCATGTGAATGCCATGAATCTAAGGCTATCGATAATGTTGCATCTTCTTCATATGTTATAGTTGAAAAGGGATGATCTCTCTATTGATTTTTTGATATGATTACCCAGGAAACCTCATAATAATGATTCATTATGGATTATTAGGGGTTGACTATCAATGATGTCCCATAGTTTACCTATTATTGATACCTTAAATATCGAATATCAAGCTATATTGTACAAGCATGAGATAGTTTGTCTTCAAGGTGTTTTGAAGAGTATCATTAAATATAAGAATACACTTTTCATATGTAAATACTCATTTAATATCGTGGTTTTGGAAGATCCTTCATAAGGATCAAAGATCAAATCTTATTTTAGGTATATCCTATCATCCTATGATTGACTGTCAATTTGAGTAGACTATTTAGGTTATGGAGGATATGTTATGAGCCTATGTTTTGGATTTTGGTGGTTCAATAGAAAAACATATAGAACTCATTGATTTTCATATTATAATATCTTCCTTTAATAGATCTAAATGGAACCATTTGAGGGTTTTTATGGTAGGTATTTTCATTCAAAACATTGTTGGTTGGAGGGAGGTGAATCCATGCTTGTTGGACCTAGTCTCAAGAAGGAGATGTTTGAACATGTTCACTTATCATGAGTTTGTTAGTGACCATGATGTGTAGTAATAAATTGTATGATGGACATAGAAAACTACATCTAGAGTTTTAATTTGTAAATCATGCTTTCTTTCAGTTGTCTCCTCAGTTAGGTAAATGTCATATCATGAAATGGGGGAAGCTAGTGCCTAGGATTTTTCTAGTTGTAAAAGCTAGTGTATGTTATTGGTCATGTGGAGTATCGATTAACCCTTAAACAACACTACATATCCAAGCATTTCATGATTCACATGTCACTAATTTGGAGATATTATCCTGACCCTAATCATGTGGTAGTCATTGAGGATGTTGAATTTTGTGTTTATGTTTACTTTAAGGAGAATCAGATATGGATTGTTGACCATCATGAAAAATATCTCATGTGGAGAAATATTCATCAAGTATAACGGTAGTAGAAGCATGGGAATATTCATGATAAGACCTGGGAGATGGAGTTTGATATGAAATCATTGTTGATAGACATATTCATTGTGACCCTATTGATATTTTTTGGGATTCTCAGTGATTTGTTTTTATATGCTTGGGAGGATACCATATCCCATCATTTCCAAGTACGGACAAATTTAATTTTTTTTCATCAAACCAATTTTATTTCAGTTTTCAATTGTCCTTGAACCTTGGTGATTGACTTTTCTTCGTATACAGAGTTTTTTTAGGTGTAAAAGTCCAAAAGTTTTGGGATTCTTATTTTTTTAAACTAATGTATTAATGTATAAACATCATAAAAAACGTTACGAGGGGTCCCAATATTTTATAAGAATTTCAATATGTTTTATACATTTTGTGGAAATAATTCTTAAACATGTATATAGGGAATTTACACATTTTTTCTATATTACATAATGTGTAACCACATCTAGAAAAATGTTGTGATCTTGTTCATGACATGAATTGGTTACTTATCGTGTACCTAATTCATGTATTATGAATGTTGGGTGGGGTTAAAAATAATCCATGGTGATGGGGTTATCATCATTTTTTTAAAAATGAGGACATAAACCATATGAAAGGATTGAACAAAATGTTTTTCATAGACCTAGAAGTTTTAAATTGGAACAAAATATATTTTATTTTTTTGCTTAATTATATCCCTCCTATATTTAGCCCAGGATGATTTCTATGTGATTTTGGAGTCTCTTCCTCCATTCTGGACATCTAGATTACACATTTAATCCTTAATGTGTTTATTTTTTAGGATTCTATCCCTTATCAAATTGCACTCATCATTATGGGGTAAATATTTTGATTTTTTTTGTTTCGGGTTTTGATCTTGATACGTTTTGATATAGGTTACTTTGTTTGATAATTCTCACTTCCATGCTTATTAAAAATACTAATTTTTAGTGTTTCTTAATCAATAGATAATTTTCTATAGTCTAGACATACCCATATGTTCTTTTAATTGGAATTATATGCAATATTATAAATGCGCTAATATAAGTTTCATTATAATTATTTTATTATTTAATTAATTGTAAATCCTGGATTGGAATATTGGTTGGATCCTATTGGAATCAATTTTTTTATGTGGCCTGGATTATTGCAACCCTTGTTGGGAATATATTATCTCAACAAAACTCTATAAATACTATTGATTTTTAATGGTAAAAATATCATTGTTTGTTTTAATAATGAAATTACATTAAGAATTTTTCAAGGATATATTTAATGAAAATATTGTCTTATTTAGGGTTATAATATTTTTTAATGTTTTTTGAACATGATTTGGAATTATTATGGAAACTATATTTGGGCACTACATTTGTAAGGGTAGCCTAATGTTTAGAAAACCTATGTTTGGATGGAACCATACATTTGAGAATAAGGCAAATTATGGGAAAACCCCTATTTTTCTAAGTAACCCTTCATTTTAGGATACAATTATATGGTACATCACCCCAAATTTTGTAATAAACCAAACATTTTCAAACCTTTGTTTGGAGTTTTTTTCTCACATGAAGGAACCCTACATTTGACTTTTCAACAATGGAGTTTAAATTACTGAATTATTTTATGATTCATGCAATTATTGCGATAGAAGTATATAATATTTTTAATATATTTTAAGACTGATTCAAAATAATTTATTCAACGGTATAAATCGTCCATGTTTTAATAGGATGTTACGAATCTCTTGAAAGACTTAAATTTTAATTTTTTTGATTTTTCAAGTGAAATTATTGAATCTAATCAACTAAATGAAACCAAAAACATCTGTATAAATATAAATAATATTTCAAAATTTTATATTATCTTGTATAAGAAATATTTTTTGGAATATAGAACAATTATCTTGAAAAGAAACATCAAATAACTCTATTTTTTGGAGGGAACTACACTTTAGAGACATGCATGTTTCAACATTCTATTGTGTAGAAGATATTTCCTATATGTTTTAGATTATATTAAATATCAATTGAAACTATGATCTCTTGAATGCTACTATTTATTTAAATCATTCATCTTATAAGAATATTTCTTGTATTCTATAATTTTTTGTTTCAACAGTGAACAAGAACATATCAATTCAATCAAATCAAACTCATTTGATTTATTGGATTTAGACTACTCCAACCCAGTCATGGAAGAGTATGAACTTATCAGACTAAGATGTGGTTAATATGGTTCCATATAATGATACCATAAGTCTCTGAAACTCCATTATGTAAAGTTGTCAACTCCCTACACACAGTTGTAAATGTCATTTTATAAGAGGGTTTCTCTTGTGAAAATCACCAAGATTCCAAATAGATCATTGGAAGAGTAGACTATTGGATATTTGTGCCTTGATAAAGCATAAAAATTGTTTTATTCTTCTTTAATACTTATCAATTAACCAAAATAAGAAGAAAAAAAATAATTCTAAATTCATATATAAACATAATGAAAGCTAAAATCATGAATCTGTCATGATTATGAAAAATACACAATTTACCCCCTCCCCCCATGGGTATAATTATATTTTTATAACATAACCATTGGTATTAGAGGATAGATTATTGATAAATGAAATTAAGAAATGGCATGAAAAAGTTATAAGGTCTATATAAAGAAATATGTCAATAGTTAATCCTTGGTAATGTATGTAAATAATACATAATCCATATCTCAATCATGATAACTATGGATGTTGGAAATATCATATGATCATATTTCTGGAATATCTATGATTTCAAGTATATATGATCATTATCACACTAATCTAATACTTCATACCATAAATATCAGATTCATGAAATGAAAATGAGTATTCCATCAATTCAAAAGCAATAAAATCTATCAATTTTATACATGGTCCCGATGATTTCAATCGAGTACCTTCATTTCCTATAACTTATAAAGTGTGGAATACAGTTTTTGTTGCATATAAAGGAACATAAACTATAAAAAAATTGTGTTATGTCATTACAAGACAATATTTTGACACATTCAGAATGTATGATGGTGAAATCATCACATAGATTAATGGAAAATTGATAGAAATAGTCAACGATGTTGTTACCTATACAGTGGGGTCATGAACTGATATCACTCAGAGTACAACCCTAAAAATGGGATGGCATATCTACTACTAAAAGATAATCCTCACAGACAAAGATTTGATAATTAAATAATTTATTTGAACTCTAATGATGTAAGAAAGAGAGATGTATGTCAAAGAAAGAAATAATAAGACACATAAAATGGAAAATACTACCCTTAATGTTACATCTCATAAGCCTGTAATTAAATTTATGGAAAATGTAAAAATCTGAAAGGATTCACATTGCTCAGATTTTGAAACGTTACTTGATTAGCTACCCATAAAATATAAAAAAATTATATGAAAAATGCAGGCATCAAAAAATACTTATAGAAAGATGAAAAATGGTTTATGGAAGTAATGTGATATGAATGGAAACTAATGGGTTATATCAGACCTAATTTACCATAGTTTAAAGAAGAAAGAATAAATATTTAAAAGTAAAATAAAAATAAAATTTATTATTAGTATAAAGGAAAAATATATATGAAAGATAATTGGAGCTGGTGTGAATACTCTAGAATCTCTTCCAAATATAAATCAGAAACAATACCAAAAAATGGAAATGAAAATGGGTGATTTGTGGATATAAAAGATGATGAGGTGAAATCATATTATTCATCAGTTTATTACTCTAATAGACACTCAAAGCGAAAATTATCTACTTATTTTCAAATCCTTGGAGAATAATATGAACTAGTTGTAGAAAATCATAAGTCTCTGAAAGTATTCATAATGTTATTTTAAATGAAAAATATATAATTTTGAAATTAAATCAAGAATTTAAAAAAATTATTCAATATACACCAAACTGTATTTTTTATGAAACTAAAAAAAATTAATTATAAAATGAAGTAAACTAATTCAGGAGTTATTTTGGTATATTAACTAATCAAAAATATCTCTAAATTATATTTTTTAAAAAAAATTATTAAAAAATTATAGAATATGTAGTAATGAAGAAAAATCGATGTTATATAAAAATTATTATTTTCTTGTCTCTAAAAATATGACCTTTTTAAATTTTGGAATGAAATAAAATTATACTGAAAACTGTAATTTAATACAACTTCCTAGAATTAGAATTAAAAATACTTTTATTTACAAATAATATGTTTGAAATAAATAAGCTAAAATTTGGTAAAATAAAGAATGTTTTGATTCCCCAGTCTTTTCTTGATGATGCAACTAGACCCAATAAAATATGGTTTCCAAAAAACTATTATTGGAAATATTTTTGTATGTAAAATACCATAGTAATTGAAACTTTATATGGTATATGGAAAGTGGATACTCAAGACACACATGAGTGGAGACGATTTCAAATTCATTATAGTAGAAAAACTGGATAGAAGAATAGTATCCTTTGGAGATAATGGTAAAGGAAATATATTTTGATTCAGATCATTAGAAGATCCAAATTCAATATCAATAATATATTGAAATATGTTCATAGTATAATGAAAAAATATATTATTATTTTTTAGTTATAATATGATGGTTCTTTTGTTGATTTCTCTAACAATTATTTTTTACATTTTAAAGATAACTTTCTTAAATTAAGACCACCTCAAACTCAAAAAATTTATTCCCTAGATATTGATTCTTTTGTAAAAATTACTTATTTATTTAAGTCTCTATAAAACTGATTCATAGATATGTAATAGAAGTTTTAGAAACTAAAATGTGTTTTTGTTATAAAACATTCCTTCTGAAATCCATAGTTTCTATTTTTTTGTGTCTTAAAATTGAAATTTATTTATTATGTGATGCATTCCAAATTGGAAAAAAACACAACTAATCTTTCAAATAAATTATGAATGTTGTTATTTATAAACCAGTAGAACATTCCCACATTGATATTTCAGGACCATCAATGGTAGCATATTTGGTTGCAAAATTATATGTTTAATTATTAATTGAATATTTATTATGATTTAAATGGTTTTATTTTCTAAAACATATTATTTAAGTGTTCAATTTTTTTCAAATATTTTGTAAAATTGTTCAAAATGTGGAATATTTTAAAATAATTTTATTAAGAATTTATTATAATATAGATTTTGGAATAAATATTTAAATTATTTTTGTTCAAATTTAGGTATTAAGAACACTTTATTTTCACCAAGAAAACCTAAAAAGAAATGAATTTTTTTAAGTATAAAAATAACTATTCAACTGATTGAAATCACCATGTTAAATGAATATAGCCTTCCTGTATATTTTTTGGAAGAATCTATGAACTCATCATTCAATATCATTAATAGAGTTTTAATAAGTCCTTTTATTAATAATACACCCCATGAACATTGTATTAATAGAAAACATAGTGCAAGTTACTTTAATGTATTTGGCTGCAAGGGGTATATCTTGAATAGTGGGGAAAGTCTAGGAAAATTCGATCTGAAGGATGATAAAATAATATTTGTAGTATATTATACTGCTTCTAAATTCACTAGATTGTATAATAAAAATATCAAGGATTGTTGAAGAATCACTTAAAGTGAAGTCTGATGAAATTGATTATTTAGGTATAAGAAATTATCAAATAGATAAGATTTTTTACACTTTTTATAAATTGGGTATTGAATAAACTATGAATAATTATAAAAATAGAATTAATTAAATTCAATGAAATCTAGAAGAACATGAAGCATATGAAACTAAAACTGTCTCACTTAGAAAATCTAGAACCATAAAATATTGTCCTTAATAATTATTACAGGAAATCAAGGCCTAAGAGTTAGAACTAGAAGTAATATTGGTAACACAGCTACATTTCGTACCATCATATCACAAATAGAACCTAATAAAATAGAATAATCCTTACACTACTGGAAAACAGGTTTATACCCACAGTTTTACAAAAAACCATGGGTATTGGGATAGTTGGTGACCCTATACCCACGGTTTTCCAAAACAGTGGGTATAGGCCACCTATACCCACGCTTGTGCCAAAAACCGTCGGTATAGTTTTCTTTTTAGACCTATACACACGATTTTGGAGAAAATTGTGGGTATATGGTATTTTCTGACGACCTATACCGATGGTTCTTGAAAACCATTGGTATTGCGGTTTTTTTTTGAATACATATACCCACGGTTCTCCAAAACCGTGGGTATTGCTTTCCTGTGTTATGGAGGGGAAATAAAATTAGGCGGGACATAGAAAAAATTGGCCGGGAAGCCATTTTTTCGTAGTATATATTAATATATTTATATACATATAAATGTAAAATTCCAAAAATTAATTAGCTTGGTTGGTTTGTCAGTTAGGCACTATCGTGAGGTTCTGTGCGATGTGTGGGTTCGAAACCCTACGAGCGATTTTTTTGAATTTCAATACCGAATATTAATATATATAAGCAGATATATGTTTATATTGTAGATAAAAATTCCAGCTCGGTTGGTAGCGCAGTTGAGAATCTTAGCGCTAGTCGCTGGTTCGAAACACGTTGTCTCCATTTTTGAATTTAAATATCGAATATTAATATATATATATATATATATATAAGCAGATATATGTACATATAGAATATAAAAATCCAAGCTCAGTTGGTGGCGCGGTTGCGAGGGTTAGTGTCAGTCCCGGGTTCAAAACCTCCTGGGAGAGTTTTTCGAATTTAAATACCCCATGGTTTTCATACCGTGGGTTTTGTTGTGTTACATGCTTGGACAGCCCGTGTGCGACATGTGAGGCCCCTATTTCCATGGTTTGGAGAGAACCATGGGTATAGGCTAAGACCCATATACTGACGCCACTCTAGCTGGCATTCCCAAAACCGTGGGTATAGGCTATACCCACGGTTTTGAACTGTGGGTATAGGTCGTTTTTTCCAGTAGTGTTACAAGATGAAATTTGTATAATATATAAACAATAAGAACATAATAAATTCAACAGAAATATTATTTTGGAAATACATGATAGGACAACCAATTATCCCATAAAAAGATCCTAATGGGTTTTTAGGAATAAAAAACTTGATCAAGGTGTATTTACTATTAATTAATCAGGATTAGTATAAAAGTGATTCAACAAGGAAGAATGAATAGACTATGATGAAACCTTTACAAATGTTTCTAGATTATAAGAAATTATAATAATTATAGCTTCTGTATATCTTTTTAATATTATATTATATCAGATGAATATAAAATCTTTCTTTTAAAAAGGATATTTAATAGAGGAAGTTTATATAGAACAACCACTGGGTTTTAAAAATTCACATATACCCAATTCTATTTTAAAAAATAATAAACCACTCTATGTACTTAAACAATAACCTTGGGATTTCTAAGAATTATTAAGCTCATTTTTATTCTTAAATGAATTTTTTATTGGGTTAAATACCCTATACTTTTTAGGAAAATTGCTAGATATAATATATTATTAGAACAAATTTATCTATATGGTAATATTTTTTATTCAAAAAGCAAAAAACAATGCAATATTTTTTTAAACCTTATGAAAAAATAATTTGAAATGAGTTTGCTGGTGGAATTTAATTTCATTATATGATTTCAAATATTTCAAAATAATAATGGAAATGTTCTAAATCAAAGATTGTTAATTATTTATTTATTAAAAAGGTAAGAATAAAAAACAGTATGACTTATACAACTCCCATGTGTACTAATGAAAAACTTTATTTGGATGATGATATAAACCCAACATAAAATATGTTATATAGAGGTATGATTGGTAGATTATTATATATTACATTTAGAATACCAGAAATAATGTTTTTTGTATTTTTATGTTCTATATTTTGGTCAAACCCAATAGAATATTATTTAATATTGATAAAATAATCTTTATAAATTTAAAATGAACTATTTTTCAATCCCATCATTTCTCAATAACTTATGGTTTTTGTTTAATTTCATATTCAGATGTGTAGTTTAGAGGATGTATATTATATATAAAAGGAACATAATGATCTTGAAAATTTTTAGAAAAATATTATAGTTTTTTGGTCGAGTAAGAAACAACATTTAGTTTCTCTATCCATATCCATGGAAGAATATATATCTCCTAACGGATTTTGTGTAGAAGTGTTGTGGATGAAACACATATTACTAGAATTTGAACTTGATATTAATAATATTCATATTTTTTTTGATTATGTAAGGTCATTTAATATTTCAAAAAAATATTTAGGTCAATCACGATCCAAACATATTGATATAAATAATCATTTTCAAAGATATCATGTTCTTATATATGATATATATTTAGAATTTTTAAATATTAATATCTACTTATTGATATATTTACTAAACCACTTATGAATGCTAGTTTTAAATTTGTTAAGGGGTGTTAAAAATATTTAATTTTAAATTAACGTCTATTAATTTTTTTCATTATTTTTTATTTAATATTTAATATTTTATTTGATTAATATTTAATTATTTATCATTTAAATAAAAAATACGATATTTCATTTGTTAAAAAGGTGTTCTTTTCAAAAAAAATAACTAATACAGATTATAGTGAGTAAATTGGATCTAGTAACTAGAAGCACATCACCAAAATGAAATAAGACCCTCTCTCTCTATCTCTCCCTCCCTTTTCGTTACCCTCGGATTTCAAACCCTTTCACCTTCTAGATATCTAATATTACCTTCAAAACTATAGATTCAGAACCTTATACCTTCAGATTCTCAGAAATTTCAAAGAGCTAGAGGAAATATAATGAAAACCAAATGAATTGATATGATTGTGCATCCCTTTAAAAAAATTATTCAAGGAAATGCTTTGTATTTTTAATGGTTGTATGAAGAAAATATTTTACAAAAGAATGATGTATCCGTTTAGGGGTTGTAATTCCTTTTTAATGATGAAAATAATGAATTTCTATTTGAATATTAACTAAGGAGGTTCTATTAAAATATTCAGTGTAGTTTTTGGGACAGAGAAGATATTATCACTTCATGGGTAGATGATATAGGATTTTTAAATTCCACTTTATAAATTCAAAATATATTTAAATGTCCTCATTAATATTTTTATTCATTTTAATCATAGATCCATTGAGAATGAAGAAAACAAATTTGTTGATATTATGTCATATCTCATTAGTACAACATTTAATCTGAAATGAATTTTATGGATCCTAATGTTGATTAGAAGGTGCTTGTTAATTTCATCCAGTCTTTAATACTCCTTGGAATTGAAGAATTAGAAATGATTGATTATCTTGATAGGTATTCTAGGTTTATATTTATCAGTGATATAAATTTAAACTTCCCATGAAATATGCTTTGATATCTAAATCAATTTTTTCCATCTGAGGCGTTGATCTATTTATATACCCATAGAATAATGATTTATGTTCTTTCATAGAGAATGAATAAGATTCTTTATATATATATTGACACAAAGTTTCATTATACTAACAATCTAAATTGTGAATCCTTAAGGGAGTTTGGTTTCTTCTGTAGTATAGTAAAAGGAAAACTGATACTTGTGGGGTCTAAGGACAAATAATTATCTGGACCTATTCCTCACAAGGAGAAATGAAATATGAAATTATTTGTGTTAGTTCTCATGTTTAATGAGGAAGTTGGATAATATAATATACGATATATTGTTAAACCATCCAAAAGAATCCTTGGATACAATAATTCTAATCAAGTTGAAGAAAAACTTGAAATGGTATAAAATAAGGTCTTTATCACACGTCTTAGTGTTAGGAAAGGAGGTCATCATGACCCTCAAAAGTAAATTTATAATCCTAAACATGTGTATTAATAAAGGGTAGAAATACATGGAATATAGGTGAATGTCTTAGGGTTTATTTGTTCTCTAAAATAATGAAAACAATCGAAAATTTCATAAACTGAGAGAGAGAGGTTATAATTTTTTAGGACAGTTTTTTTATGTTTTAATGGTTTCAAGAAAAGGAGGTAAGGAGTTAAAAAAATATAAGGTTCTGATTTCTTGGGTAATTCGATCAACCGACCTGAAAAAATGATTATCCATTCAAAAAAATATTGAATTTACACTTTAGAAGAAATATGTTGAGATAAATTCCCTCACGTGGAGATTAAACACACTTGTTAGTCAATCTTATTGTTCACAACTTCAAGAGATATTAATAATTTATGGTAATGAATTATTGACAAGAGAAATAATCTAACCAAAAGTTTCAATAGTTGAGAAATTAGTTCTAATGAAACACTCCCATGATAAAACTCATTATATAATAATGTCGTTTTCAATAAATGAGCAAGATGTTAAAATAATATAAATTGAAATCAAAATTTATCTCACCAATTAATTATGATTCCATGAGAGGAATAATGAGAAAAAAATAAAATATAATAATTTTTTAAAAGGAAATCCTCGAGTGATAATTACTGAAATTTCATTTTTAATTTCATAGAAATTGAACGTTCACACAATATAATTGAAGTGGAGAAAATATATAGACATAGAGAATAAGATGAAGAACGAACTCCCCTTGGAAGGTCTTCTAAAACTCCCTAGACTTGTTTGCACTCATGCTCAATGTCCAGTGCTCCTTGGTATGTGAGGGTGTGTCAGAGAAGTTAGGTATTCTTATTCCCCCATAAATAATTGCTGAATAGATTAGATGTCATCATTGTTGTACTCATTTAAAATTAAATTCACTCTTCATCTGACTATATGTCACCCATAAACTACACCAACTTAGCTTGGCCCATAATGAGACAATGTACACATGTGTTTTACTACTGCAATTGTTGTGAAGATGCCAAAATACCTCTAACTAACTAGACTGATAGTTTGGTTAAACTTGGACGTGTATTTTATCCTCAAATGAATTTTTACATAAAGTATAAATAATAATTATAGTTTTCATTGTTTAAAAATAATACTAATTTTGTAGATAAATATATTTTAATTACTATTAAAAATTTTAAATTATATATTTTTTATTAAAATTAAAATTATTTTATTATTATTTTAATGGAAGCATTAGCCTGTGGATTCTCAATGAAGCCCCCCCCCACTTCAGGGCTAGTTTACATGGGAAGGGGAAGAAAAAATTATAAAATAATAATAATAATATATACAACAACACAAAAAATAAAAAATAAAATTGAAACTACATTAACACTAATAATTAATTTAAACATAATAATAATATTTAATAAAATAAACTAATTAATAAAATAATATATTTTAATCATAAAATAGTTTTTGTAATTATCTTTATAAGAAGGTATAAAAATATTATATTTATTAATGATAACTAAATAATTTTACTCTAATAATATAAATAACAATAAAAATTAATTTAAATAATATTTTTAAAAAAATCATAAAATGAAATATTAACATAATATCATTCCATTAAAATAATAATAAATTAACTTTAATTTTAATGAGAAATAAATAATTTAATAATTGTAATAAGTAATAAATATTTATTTAAAAAAAATTTATTCTTTTTAACACACCCATCATTCATCTATGAAAGCTTCAGATTCAGGGAAACTCTTAACTACCATTAATGTAATTTTCCTTAGAACTGACAGATTGAAGTTCAATGTAAAGCCAAATGAAACTAAAATTGGGAAATAATTTTGAAAAATAAATTGACCCATTTTTTATCAAAAATATTTATGGTAGATAGATTTGATGAGCTACTTTTAATTTATATATTAATTAAATATAGAGGGAATTGATGACATACCATTAATTCATAGACTAGCTCAACATATGATGACCCCCTCCCCCACACATAAAACCAACCATTTTCCTCATAGTTGAATTTAAATACGGAGAAGACAATATGACAATTAAAGGTCAATGAAGATTTAAAATTTTGCTGATTAATGACATGTATAAGGGTCTCATTGAATCTCAAAAATAATTTTTTCCAAAATAATATTTTATAGGATATTCACATGAATATTGATTAAGTATAGTAAAAATAGTTTTCAATTAAATTCAAACAATTACATTTGAAAGATGTGACTGAAAAATGAATAGGGTGTATGAAATTTTGATAAATTTGATTAAACATTATTCACAATAGAATAAAATATTAATTGTATAAAATCATCAGATTAAAGCACATTCAATTAAAAACAAACTGAAATCCTGTATTTCCACCCACAAATAGTTTCACACAGTAAATATTTTAAAACAATGAAAATCAATTTTCCATCAAACAAGCGCATACTGGAAAATTTTACACAACACGAACACATCCATAAAAAAGTTCTAGCAATAGGAATTTATGAATATCACAATTACATATAGCAACAACATAAGTAAAAAATATCAACCATTCAAACACATGCAGAAAAAATTTCCATAAAAGAGGAATGTGAAAAAAATAAGAAATATTAAAACATATAGATGAATTTTTCCTAAGATAATAAAACTTCAATGACCCACTGCCACTACCACACCTGTGAGTCAGTATTATGAGGATTCACCACTAGTAGTAAAACAATGGATCAAGTGAATCTTTAATTCACTAAAACACCATTTTATAGAGGAATTATGACTTCTAGTAGATTTTATTTCATGTAATAAGGATCTAAAAATTTATATACATAATTTAATTGAAGTTACTTCCCATAATTAAATTTTGTCCAACAATGATCTATTTCGAAAAATCTTGTGACATAATGAATTTCAGAAATTCTTCTCTTTTCTGACACCAATAGTAGTAAACATTGTATTCTGAAAAAAAAAGTACTAGAAAAACCCAGAACACATATCCATCAAATATAGATATAACAAGGACAAAATAAAGTAGCGATTTTCTAAAAAAATAAAGAGGATCAAATGTAAACACAAAGAAAGAAAATAAGCATGGGTTTAATCCCGTGAAGCACTATGTTTTAATTATATGGTTCAGAAAACCAAAAACCAAATATAATAAATAAATCATGGGTTGCCTATAATGAAGCTCTAGTTTTAACGTCCTCATCTGGACTCTCCTAGAAACTAACTGATTTCACTATGAGGGTATAGTTGTGTATCCATAATCCACCACACATTAATATCCCATTTGTTTTTAATAAAAAGGTGAAATATTTTTTAACATAAAGAACTAAAGGAAACCATTAATCCCTTGACAGGAAAAGATCCCTAAGAAACACAATTTATAATTAATGAACTGCTCAAGGTATTATTCAAGTTGACTTGAAGATTCATCACCCTAATTCAATTTATTAGTATTTTCAATACATTTATGTTATTGGGGAAATAAATTTACTCCCTCAAGATCCGTGAAGAATATTTTATGCTCAGAAACATCAAAGAATCTCTTGAGAGTAGTGTTTTCCACATATGGAATAAATTCTGATTTAACCATGAATGGATTTTCATGAAGGGACACTAGTGAAATGTGTTCTCCCACAGGGTATAGAATTATCCTCATATAATTCCAACCCAAAATAATTTTCAATAAAATCAAATTCAAAGGTTCTTGTTGGTGATTTTTTAATAACATGCTCATGAAGTGGTTTATCAAGAGAATCATGTGCAATTTTTAAATTATCAATCAAAAAGGGTTCTTCTTAAAAAAACTCTTAGTCCAACAATGTTGTCTAGTACAGAAATCAATTGAGGCATGGTGTCAAAAATAATAAAGAGATTTTATTTAACCTTTAACAGATTCAGGTTTTATAATATTATAAATTTATTTCAAAATTTCATCATTAGTAAATAAAAAATCATCAACTACTACTTATGAAGTATCATTTATTCTACACTATTTTAGTTTTTGTTCAACCTATTCACTAAGTTCAATATCAAAAAGTTCATTTTCTAAAACAATTTCTATTATGTATTCCTGAATGTTGATCTCAGTGGGGGAATTATTTAGTTTAGATTCAACAATTTCATATTCTAAATTTTTCAAAATAAAACAATATTCCCCATATTGGTCAACACTATTTTCTATTTTAATACACAATGTTTCAGAAAAATTATTACTCATAGAATATTGAAATGAATTAAAATTAGTAAATATTTCTTCAAATGAGATTCCATTATCCTCTATTCAGACATCATTTCAAATATTCATGGGATAGAAATTTCTAAATAGGTAAGAGTAATTTTGAATTAAGGTTCAAGGTTTTATGATTCAATGATTTCCAGTTTACTTATCTCTTCCAATATACTTCCAATTTCATGTATAGGGTCATTATTCATGATTTAAATAATTATGATTGAAGGGATTTAGCATTCAATTTACCATTATTCATATTCTCCTCAACCAGAGTAATTACATTTTAAATGTTCCTACAATAGTGATTGTTTCAAAACTCAGGACCATGAATTGGATAAGACATTATTCATCAACCTATTTTAGTTATTTATCGAAATTTTCTAACTCAAACCATTTTAAATTATTGAAATATTTATTAGTTTTTCTTCTTTATCGAGTGAGTTTGTCGTTAACTCATTTTTTATATATCAGGTTCAGATTCTTCAATGTAGAAGGGTTTCTGGTAATTTTCAGCCTAATTAATTATGAAAATTTTATTTTAAAATTCATTAAACTAATTTTATTCATAATTATATTAAATTTTTATTTTATGTTTAATATTTTCCTTTGATTTCTAGTCAATAGTTTTATCTTTTTTCATTCTTTTAGTGGGTGCTTCAGCTAATTTATCAGATTATTCTCTGATTTTTTACATCATTTGATCATGTATGGAATATTCTTTCAGTACAAGTTCATGGTAGAAAATGAAATCAACTGTTTTTTTTCATTATATTGTGGCACATTATAGACACAATTCTATGCATTGCATCTATAGTTTCTAAAAAGGACACAATGAAATTCATTATAATGAACCCAACCCCTGTGAATTCCCATTTTTAAGAGATCAAAACTACACCTATAATTATTTCACAAAATGTGAAAGAAGAAAAATAAAAAAACCATCTCATTTGATAAAGTCATTTAAAATATCTATAAATGGGAGCACTTACGACTTTGATATTCACACACAGAAAAATGGGGTAGAAATTGACTACAATCACAAGCATAGGATTTTTATTTGTTTTATTATTGTTGATTATTTTATAATTTCATACCCCTGGGCACTCTACAATGGAATTCCATCAAAATAGTGAAAAAGTTTGGTATAATCGACGGTTTTCATAACCATCAAATTTAAATTTATAAACCAATACTAGAATAGTATTGAATGGTCAAAACAAAGGAATATAATTAAATGTTTTAGGGTTTATCTATTGAAAAAAATAGAAAATTTCAAAAATAGAGAGACATGTGTGCTTATTTTTTAGGGAGGTATATTATTATTTAATGGATTTAATAAATAAAGAAAGTGTGTTGAAAAAATAACAAATTTTGCTGGCTAGGTGAAATCTATCAAATGTATTAAAAAAATATTTCAACCTTCATAAAAATATATTAAATTTACACTTTTCAAGAATTTGGTTTGAATAACACCATTATTTAGATGATTCAACACACTTGATAAAAAATATTTAAGTTCACCACTTCAAGAACGATTAATTAGAAACAGAAATGAATTAATTGACATTAGAAAGAATTTTGGTGAATTTTGTTTTAAGAAATTATAACTAAGGATGCACACTCACAATCCAATTCACTAAAGAATCATGGGGTTTTCAATAAAAGTACATAATGTGAAAAAATATATAAATTGGAATTATAATCAATCTCTCTGATCCATTAATATTCCTTGAGAGGAACAATTCCTAGAAGATGAAATAATAAACTAAAAAAAGAAACCCCCAAGTGAAAAATAATCAAATTTTATGCTTGAATTCACATAAAATGAATGTTCATGATACATAAAATATGTTAAAAAAATAGATTGATTTGTAGAATAAGATGAGGAAATAACAAACCCTTTGAATAGATACTAGAACCCTCATGCCTTTCCATAACTCCTACTCGATGTCCTAATCTCATTGGACAGCGGCAGTGTGTCATGGATGTTTGGTATTTCTTATTCTACCCAGTCATGAAGTTTTAAATGAATTATATTTCGTCCTTGCTATACACCTTTTAATTTAAATACTTTATTAATCTATCTATGAGTCACACATAACCTCCACCGACTTATATTGGACCTCTCTAAGGCATCTCAATAGGGCATTTGTTTGTGACAATTCCTATGAAACTATCAAAACCTCTATAACTGAATGATTCGATTATTGGGTGGAACATGGTTGTTTTTTTTGGTTCTCGCATGAATCTATAAATAAAGTGAAAATATTAATTAGTTGATTCAATTTTTAAAATGATTTCTAATTTGGAAAAAAATAGTCATTAATTATTATAACAATTAATTAATTAATTATTTGTTATTCAAATTATAATAATAATTATTATTATTTTAATGGATAGATATTTTCTTAGTAATTTTATTTCATGTAATTTTATTATTTAATTTTTTAATTATTTATTTCAAATAATTATTAAATTTTATATTAAAATTAATTTTAATCATTATTAAAGTTAATATTTTGATAAGTTTATTTAAAGATAACTATTAAATTTATCTAATGATTAAAATTTTTTATTTTATTCAGTTAGATTATTTTATGAAATTTTATTATTATTATTATATTTATTGTAATTTTTAGTTTAGTTATAATTTCATTATTAATTAACTAAGTTGCTTTTATTGTCGTTCTTCTTCTTCTTCTTGTTCTTATAATCATTATTATTTTCATTTCGTCTCACCTATTGGGGGGAGGGTGTTCAGCTTCATTAAGTGTCCTCAGGATGAGGGTTCAGCTCGGCCTCATCCACTTGTGATGATGTCCTCTATTCATATCCTAACTCTATCGAAATAGATGTGGATGAGGAGGTCCAGGTGGTTACCAATTTGATCAAGCTAAAACGCTCCACTCTGTTACCCAGCGCCTCACCTTGCAGTGGTGGTGTGAGGCATCATCAAGAATGATAGAATCTCCGAGCGGTGGTGGCTACCCTGCTAAATGACCCATGACTCCAAAGCTTCCCATGACAGCAATGATCTTCTCCAGCTCTCTCGTGGAAAAGGTGTGTAGATGAAAAGTCCAACTCTCTCTTAAGCTGATTTGATGTGATTTGTTTGTGACAGGGAATGGTGTGTCCCATGGTGGTTCAACGATGACTGGTGATAGTGTGTGGAGAAGAGAAGCCAGTATTTTCTACAAGAGATTTTGGGACTATTGGGAAGTAGGGGAGCATAAGGTTGCTGGAGTAGTAGTGAGACAGTGGAGAACGATTCACCATTTTGAGATGGAAAAATTGAAAATGGGCTTGTAGAATGAAAGGGAACAGTGAGTGGGACTCACTATTGTGGGATTTTGGTTAAATTCGAGTTATTGCTAGAAAAACCAATGATGAATAATAAAAAACAATAGACATAGTATATAATCTACAGTGACAAAAAAAATTAAACAACATAGAAATGAAAAATTAAGACATAAAAATATAATTATAATAATTATGGGTTAAATAAATTAAAAACTGAATTAAATAATTAAATAAATAATCATAAATAAAATAAATAAATAAATAAATCTTCTATTTAAGTGATTGTGAACATAAAACTATAATTTAATACGTTAAAAAATTATAACTCATTTAGGATATTGAAAAGAATAATTAAAATATTTTAAAAAAAAATTAATTTATTATATTAAAATTAAAAATATATAAATTAATTAGTGAATGAAAAATAATAATCGAAGAAATTTCATTTCATGAAAACATAGTTAAATGATTAAATGTTAAATTAAAGATTTAGTTAATTTTGTTATATTGGTTAACATATTAATTATAATGTTAATAGTTTAAAATGATACTTCAGGAAAAAAAAATTAAACAGAATAAATTAATAATTTTAATGAATAAATAATAAATAATAAATATAAATATTGTATTAAATAAAAAAATTAATTATAAAATTACAAAAGTATATATATTTAACAAATTGTGAAATATTAATTAACTAAATCACAAAAAACACATAAATAAAAGATGTGGCAAAAATCATCGATTTTAATGCCACATCTCAAAGTCAAAGAGAACAAATTGCAAATTAGAACCCATAAGTAAAATTTGTTGCAACTGGAGATGCTACTTCATCAGTGTTTCTAAGAGTCTCAATCACTCCAGAAAAACAATAATATTATAGTCATGTGAATGATGAGAAATTAGCTCATAAGAAAGAACGTTTTAAGGAAACTACTCAATAAGACATGCAAGTTATAATTTCAGTATTTGAAACCTCTAAAATAGTTAAGAATAAAAATATCTATGTTATCACATCATCATTTGAAAACAAATATTCTATATTTATATGTAAAATATATGTTATTGAAAACATTTTTTTCTCTTTTTGGAAGAAGAGTACAGAAATGTCCTTATATATAATAGAATGAGCTCGGTCACCAAGACACCAAGAAGAATCTTCTTATGATTCTCGGAATAATCAGATATAATATTTATTCACAATGTTTATCAAAATGGTGTAGGAATATTCTAGTATACAACCTTAGATAATATCCATAAGAAAATATTTCGATGAATTGAGAAATTTAACTATTCCCAGAGTGGATTTTGAGTCTATTCAGACTCATATTCCAAATACCAGCAAAAGTTCAATTTCTAGAAGTGATTTTGATACATTACAAAGAAAAATGATAAATATTTTTGGAAAAATTAATGAAAAATAAATCTCTATGATAGGATTCATGGGTATACATAATTATTTAGGAAACCATTTGAATAATTCAAAAATACATCTATCCAATTCAATACTGCTCCCTTTACGTCTCAAACATGTAAAAATTTAAACAGGAGGTATAAAAAAATTATAATTGTGATGTGTGATGTAAATGAAAGGATTCATTCACATCAACGTAATAGTTCACTTCTAAATTTTTTGTTAGATAATGAAATAGAACATTGGAAGAAGTTAACCTCAAGTGAACCTATAATCTGTGTACTTCTCAATCAATTAAGTGACAATCATACCAAGTTTATTCAAACTAGGGAAAATTTTGATGAATTTATAAAATTCAACTGGATTGAATGTTTAATGGTGGGTTATGATTCATGAGTTTTTATAAGATAGTTTTCTAACAACCTTACTAAAATATTACATGGATATATGAAATAATTTATGTAACACATTTATGATGTTTTAGATTCACTAGAGCATGATAACTCTTTGAAAAAGGCTATATTGAATTCAACTGTCCTTTCAATTTTAAAATTTCATAGCCAACCTGACTCTAGTAATAATAATTTTTAAATTAAATCCTTTTTATCATTATATTTATGTATATCATTATTTATTTTCATTTCCACTGCAATAACTCATATAACATTTTAATCTAAATCAAAATTTAACATGCATTTATAGTCAGGTTCTATATTTAATGTATTTTAAAAAAATCATTTAATTTTTATTTGATATCCCAAAATATGAGAGGAAATTAGTTAAACATAGCATTCTTGATTCTTTTACCATTACTAGATTTTATTTTTAAATAAAATATAATTTGTATATCTTTTTCAGGATTTCATTTAAATTGTGTGTTCAATTCCTATATTTTCTATAAGTTATGTTATGAGTTTTTTATCATTAAAATATGGAGATTGATGGTTAGGTGTTGTCCCAAAAAAACTCGGTAAATCTTATTGATTATGATTCTCACAATCCTGTTTGTTTTTTTACTAATTAAATTACTTTAATTATTTTTCAGGAATATATTTATTGGGTATATTATCGTATTTAGTGTAATAATATTTGTTAAATTATTCTGAATGTGTTTTAAAAGTTCTCCAGAAACACAATTCATACACTATGTTTGTAACCATAGTGTATGTTTTAGAAAACCAATGTTTGGATGGAACACCATTTTTGAGAAAAGGGAATGAGTGGGTAAAAATACATAAATTTGTATGGAACCTTATGTTTTAGAGAAAACTATATGGTACATCAACCCTTATTTTTTAATCAACCATATTTTTCCAGCTTTGCATTTAGAGTTTTCTCACCACCTGAAGAAACCATACATTTGACTAATAAATGATGGTGTTTAAAATAATGATATTTTTTAATGATTTCTAAAACGGTCTCTACAGAAATAAATATTACATTAAATCTATTTTACCACTAATTCAAAGTCTCGTATTAAACGATGAAAATCATTCATTTTTCTAAGGGATGTTACAACTCTCTTCAATGACAGAATATTGAATGATTATATTTTTTCAGGTGGTATTATATTATCTACTCAATCGAATTAAATCCATGGTTTTGGAATAAATAGAATGAGTATTTTATCCTTCTAGATTATCATGTATATTTAATAACTTTTTTAATACAAAACTACCATAATGAATCCAAATATTGAACGACTCTTTTATTATGAGGAATAAGCTCTTTTATGAAATACATGATCCAACACTGTGTTGTGAAAATGATTATGTTTTTCTATTCCTAATACTATTGAATATCATTTGAAACATATATCTCCTCAAATATATTATTTCATAATGATATTTATCTTTGAATAAAAATATCTCTATTCTATCTGTTTCTATTGAAACTATGAACAAGAACATTTCAATTCAATCTATTTTGATTTATAGGAGTTTTGCATGCTCTAACTCTGTCCTAGTAGAGTATCAGCTTCGTAAACTATGTTTTATTGAATATGGATCCCTGTAAAAAAAATCAAAAGCCTCTATAAATATTTGTTGTAATGGTTTCAACTATATGCACATAGTTGTGAATATATTTTGATAAGAGGACCTATCTATTGAAAACCACCATGTTCACATAGAGTGTTTTTGGAGTGGACAAGGTGTAATTTTTTTCCATAAAACACTACAATTTTTTTTTCATTATTTACTATTTTTTCTACTCAAACGACTTATCGAAATGAAATATCCATATCAACAAAACACAAGAAAAATATAAAATCTAGAATCATCCAAGATTACTAAAAAGATAAAATTCACCCCACTTTTTTGTTTTTTTTTCTAGCCTAACAACCCCTTGGGTGAGAAAACCATAGAATAATAAGAACTAGTACTCTGGCCATGAATTCGCATGATGCTATAAAACAATTATTATTTTCAACAATAGAAGTCCAATTTTCAAGAACATTAATTCAATATAATATTGAGTATATTTAACAAAATGAGTGGAAAATAAAAATGGAATAGAAGGTTAAAAAATTATTAAGAAAAGTTAAAAAATATTGTAAATATTTGGTTGAATTAGTAAGGAATAGGAATTAATATTTTGGATTCATGATAGAGTAATCAATTACATAAATGAAAAAAATTATTCAAATGGACAATTCAAAATGAAATGAATCTTTATACAAAAAAATGATTTATACATTATTAGTTATGTAATTATTTGTTCACGTTCAATATAACGAACATTATGTAAACAAATAAGTTCAAATATGTTTACATTTGAAATTAAATTCTATTAGGTAAACAAAAATTCCATAATTAGTAAATTTTGAATATTTTGGTTCATTTTATTTAGAAGGAAAAATAAATATGTTACAAATTTTGAGTAAATTTCATTGATATGATCTCCCACACTTATCAATAAATAAAATAAAATTTATTTCTTAAAAAATATAAATATATATCATGGATTTAATGTATTATCTTATTTCTACCATAAATAGATTTATGTGATTATTTAAATGTATTGTGGGTTTATACCTCTTTAAATTATATCTATATTACATGAATAAAATGTTGGTTTGTGTTACTAGATAAAATATAAAGATAAATGTAAGATAAAATGTGGTGGTAAATTTCATCACTCAATGTGTTACATAGTAATAATTACACCACACATTTATAGTTATTTTAATTATATATTACTTGTATTCTTCTTTAATGACATCTAGTTATTTAAGATTACATGGTTCCTTATTTCTTATAATGTTACAAAGATCAATAAATTACTAAAATTTTAAAAAGTTATATATTTTTTCGTTTGAATTGTATTTAAATTATTGGTACTCATATCTCCATATCATTGATATACCATACCTCATGGTTTCATATAAATCTCAAAACATCATTCCAAAACATCAAAACACTATACACATAAGAATTATGATAATCATAGGGAGAAAAATTGTAAACTCATTACTTTAAATAACTACCCACAAGATCAAATTCCGCAATAGTAAATACAACACCCTCTAGTTGCTGAACATATAGAATCTTCAATATGATAAACTCTAACTAGATCAACCATTTTAAATCACAATTTGGAACCAACCTAAGGATATCATACGTTGGATCCAAAATCCAGATTCACAGCATCCTAACTTTATACCTGCTTAATCAAATTAGCTAGAAACAATGCCATCTATATCAGGAATCATAACACAACGCCATTTAATTTATAAATTAATAAACAAACCCATAATTATAGGATCTTCTATCAGTGGGGTAAAATATCATCAAAAAATTTGAAATTGTTGCGACCAAGTGGGATGGAGAAGGATGTTTGAAGACTGTGCTTTTTGCAGAGTGCTATATTATGTTGTCAAAAGAGGTCTTCACTTTGAATAAGCCTTGAAAAACGTTGACGATGCTTTTCTGATTTTGATTTCACAATTATCATAAGTTTGGAGAACATGTTATGCAATCATTATGATCAATAGGGGGAGTAAAGAAGTGTTTTTCGCAAATGAAAAAATGTGGTTTGCATGTCAAAAGTTCCACGCAAAAGGGGAGTACATGTATCTGTGGCGCGCAAGTGTGTGTTGCATGCAAGTCATATTTAAAGATCATCCCATCAAAATATGAAAAAGGAAATAAAGTGCTGCATAAGTTAAATATTGGCGTGCAAGTCAAAAGGTGGCACACATGTATAAGTGGAACACATGTAATGAGAGAAAGTATAAGAGGCGTGCAAGTTTATGTTGCATGCAAGTCATATTTGAACATCATCATATCAAAATATCATAGAGGAAAGAAAGTGTCATGCTAGTGAGGGAAGGGCACACAAGAATTGGTGTGACATGAAAGTGATGGAGTGGCGTGCATGTAGGAATGGCACACAAGTGTACATGGCACACAAGTCACAAAAATGCCTATAAAATGAGGGCTTCCATACTCATTTTTTTATATGATAAACACTTAAGAGAAATTTTTTTTCTTAGATCATGCAAGTAGTAGAATTTGGTGTGCCAGCTGAAGTGGTGTTCAAGTTGAGGGTTATTTATAAGGCGTGCAAGTATGGTGGCACAAAAGTAGAGAGGCACTCATGTAGAAATGGTGTGAACGTTGTCAAAGACACTAAAGAAGGTTGGTGTGTTCATGAAGTGTGTTGTGTATATGCCAAAGGTGGTGCCCATGTTCATATCTATGAAAAATAGTGGCACACAAGTAGTTAGTGGCGCACAATATGCTAGGATCCCAAGACATGTGGCGAACAAGTAGGTGGCGTGAAAACTGAATGGCGCACATTCAGGGAGGCGAGCAAGCGAGGTGTAGCACACAAGATGATTACACCAGGAGGTTCTTACGAGTTTATTGGAATGAAATTGATGAATTGTTTTGAATGATTTTATTTGTGAATGTTCATTAAGAATCACAAAATCATTGCATTATCCTATTTGTGCTAAGAGGGTGCACACACAATATTGTATTGTTTTCAATGTGCTACATGAGTGTAAGGGAATATCCTACAGATTTTATTCTATATCAAAGTATTGATTTCTAGTTGATTGTGTTGTACTGTATTGTTTCTATGCCATTCCAAGGATGTAGAAACTCTTTTTGAGTAGTGAGCCTTGTAATTATTGTGTTGTTGTGGTTGTGTGTGTTCATCAGGGAATAAAATCTTTAATAGGAGGCAATGGTTGTTTTCAAAAGAAGGAAACATAAAAATAAAAATATATCACTGATTCACCCCCTCCCCCTCTCAGTGATACTTGGATCCGAACTAGAAAATTCAATTGGTTTCAGAGGCAGGTTCCCTTCGTTTCTACATTGCTGAGGTTTTGAAGAGAAGCTGTGATAGAAAACGTGAATTGCGTTAACTGTAAGGGGATTTCAATATTTTATTGATAGAATTATCATATCTGGAAAGATCGAATGATTCCATATCTTATGTCTCTTGGGTATGATGTTCTTGAAACTACATCTGATATATTTCCTTATATTGATGATAAGATTCCCCTAACACATACTGATAAGAAGAATATTGAGAATGATGTAAGAGCTAAAAATGTTTTAATCACATCTCTTTCTGATAGTGAGTTTTTAAGAGTGAAAGGTATCACTATAGATAAAGACATATGGGATAAGTTGAAGAACATCTATGAAGGAAATAAAAAAGTGAAAAAGGAAAAAATAAAAATTTCGAGGTTGGAGTATGAAGACATGAAATTGGGATAATCTTAATCTATTGGGGACATATTTACCATGATAAATGACTTTGTCAGTACAATTAGATGTCTTGGTGAAACATTGGAGGATTATATAGTTATTGAAAAGATCGTGAGAATTCTTCCTGACATGTTTGATGACAAAGTGTCTTCATTAGATGATAAAGAACCTGAAACATTATCTCTGGATAATTTTTATATAACTCTCATTACTTAATAATTGAGAAGGGATGATACTATAAAGAGTAAAACAAAAGTTGATTGAGAAATTTCAATCACAATTGTTATGAGAGAGAAGTCAAAGAAGACTCTTATTGAAGATGATGTTGGTGAATCTGATTCTGAAGATAAGGTATGTAAAAATTTTGATGAATTTTTATCCTTGTTTTCTACGAATATGAAAATATGTACAAGGAAATACAAGGGTACACTTCTCTTTATATGTTTTGAGTTTGGATCCATTGGTCACTTTGCGGCTAACTATCCTCAAAATAATAATGAATAAGACAGTGATGATGATTACAGAAGGCTGAAATGATCATGGAAGAAACGCGATGACAATGATAAATATTTTTCAAAGAGGAAACATAAAAAAAATTTCAAATAAAAAAGAAGAAGATTTGTATCTAAACATGAATATGAAGAAGATAGTAAAGATGAATTCGAGTAATCATATGATGAAAAAACTAGAGAGAACACCTTTATTGAAGTAGTGAATAATGAAGATTATGGGATCCATAGTAATGAAGAAGAAGAAACTCAACATGAATATCATCTGAAAGAAGTGTTCAAATAATGCTTGAGGAAGATCAGAAAGCGTGAGATGGAAAACAAGAAGTTTATAGAAGAAAATTACACATTAAACAATCAAGATGTTTCTCATGATGAGAAAATCAAATGGAATATGAGATTGATTATCTGAATAATTCTCTTGAGAATTCAATGAATCGTAATGATCATCTTGAAGTAAATATGAAGGAAAAATAAGATGAGTTAGAACAAGTCCAACATAAACATTCTAAAGCAAAAAAATAATTACCAGTTTCAAACAATTGATCTCTAATGTTGGTGAATTTTCAAGTTAAAATGAAGGAATTAAGGATCCAAAAAAAGATACCATCAAAGGTTGAGAGGAAATACATAACTAGTTCTGACAAGAACAAATATGTATAGAATATATATGTGGCCAACGTTAGAAATGATAAAAAGTTAGAAGTACATAAAAATCATGAGTCCATAATGATTTATAATTATTCTGGTACTAATAATTCTGAATAGAAATCTGAGCTGAAGAAGAATGTTATGACTGTAAAATGGAAGGTTAATGGTAAACAGAGTTCTATTAAGAAGGTTTTTGAGAAGCATGCTCACAACTCTAGTTAGTATAGAAGTTTTATAGGGAAATATTTATTCTATGGTTATTGCTTGTATTGTGGTGGATTTGGACACACTAAAAACATGTGTTGGTTCAATCATCAACATTACTACTATACCACAAGTTATGAAAGACAAGGTATGAGTGGGAGTCAATCCTCAAAAAAAGAGAAGTACGAGAGGTACGTTTAGATGAAATCTAAGAAGAACGGTGTGAAAGTTGAAAACAAGTTCCTAAAATTGATAAATATTTATGAATGCTGTGAAAATCCTGGACATCTTTCTATGAGATGTCTTGTTTTTTTCAGCACCAAAAAAAGTTCTTACCAAAACACAATAGTTGGAGGTGAAGAATGAAAAGGAAGAATAAAAATCTCTAGATGTTGAAAATTCCATGAAGGCTACAAATGGACAACATCCATGGTTTCATGATAGTGGGTGATTCTACCATATGATAGTAGACTAAATGTTTCTAATGAATGTGAAATAATTCATAGATGGAACCGTTTCATTTTTAAAAGCTGAGTCTCTGAGGATCAAAGGTGTTTGATAATCCATCATTGGGAAAAGAAAAATAAAATCTTAGGAAAATGTTATATATCGATCATTTGGAACATAATCCACTGAGTTTTTTTATATCTATTACAAGGGAAACAACGTTATCTTAAAACAATATGGGTTTATTATGAAAAGTAAAAATGATGGGATAGTTGTTACAAGAGGCCAACATACAAAAGGGAACTTATTCCAAGTTGTTGAAGTATAGAACGCTTGTTACATGGGAATAGTGGATGAAAATAAGTTATGCCATAAAAGGTTGTGACATATGTGTCATAGAAACATGTGAATGTTATAAACAAGAGACATTTTCCAAGATATGACTGATTTATCAAGAAGGATAGATTGATGTTGCACTATTTTTGAAAAGGGTGAGATTACAAATTATATGCATAAGAGAGTTGACATTTGTTTAAAACAACCCTTGGAACTTATACATTCTGATATTTGTGGACCAATGAGATAGCAATCAACAAATGGAGATAAGAATTTTATCAATTTCATTGATGACTTCTCTCACATTACATGCATTGTGTACATGAGGCATAAGTCAGATGCTCTGAAAATGATTAAGTGTTTTAGGAGGAAAGCAGAGAAGTAATGTGAGTATTCAGTGAAAAGGTTGAGAACTGATAATGGTGGTGAGTATAAGAATGAAGAGTTTTAATGTTTTCTTGAGAATAATAGAATTCAACATGAGTTTAATTCACCACACACACCTCAACAAAACTGGGTTGCTGAAATAAAGAATCAAAGTCTGGTAGAATTGGGGAGAACGATGTTACTTGAACATTGTATTTCTCATTATTATTGGAGGAAAGCCATGAGAACTACTATTTATATTCAGAACTGGTGTTTTGATAGGCTAAACATAGATGTGACTCCCGATGAAATGTTCTATTGGAAAACTCCCCGTTATAAACACTTTAGAATTTTTTGAAGTCCATGTATTATAAATATGAAAGCTGGAATCCGTTGAATGTTGGAGCAAAGGGTAGGTGATGTATTTTTTCTTGTCCATGATCTAGAAGGAAGAGGATATAGATGTCTCAAAAAATAAATAAAAATAATTATTGATTATTCAAATGTAAATTTTGATGAAAATATTGATAAAGAAAAGCAGTAATATGTTGATGTAAAAGTTGAGTAGGATTGAGAAGATTTTGTTAAGAATTCTGATAATGTGGTAGACTATATTAATCCTACTAAAGAAGAGGAATCTGACTTTGAAATCACTATTGATGAGGATAATGTTCAAGGAAATCCTACTAGGTAGAGGAAACTAGTGGAGGCTCAGAACATTATTGGAGATAAATATTAGAGGGTTCAAACAAGAAGAACAATGAATGATATAACACATACTTCTCTTTATTCGAAAGTTTAACTCAACGATGTAAATGAAGAATTTAAGTACCCATAATGGATTCATGCTATGAAAGATGAGCTTGATCAGATAGAGAAAAATGATACTTGGGAACTTGTACCCATCTGGACAACAAGAACATTATTTGTACATAGTCGGTTTTTCGGAAAAAGAATAATGTAGAAGGTAATGTTATAAGAAACAATGAAAGAATGGTTTTCAATGTTTACACAATAATTGAAGGCATTTATTTTGATGAAACCATTGTTATTGTGGATTTATTGGAAACAATCAGAATACTTCTTGTTGTTGCTGCACAACAAGGCTACAAAATTATTAAAATGGATGTGAAGCCTACATTTCTAAATGGAAATATTGATGAAGAATTATACATTCAACAACCATGTGGATGTATTGATGTGAAAGATTAAAGTTATGTGTGTAAGATGAAGAAAGCCTTGTATGGTATAAAAAAATCTCCAAGGGCATGGTTTTCCAAACTAGATACATGTTTACAAAAGTTAAATTTAAAGAAAGGAAGTGTTGACAACAATCTTTACATAAAGGAATGATATGAGTCTTCTCTCATTGTAATTTTCTATGTTGATGTAATTATCTTAGGTATAAATGATGAAAGATATTGTGAATGATTTGATGAAGACATGAAGAATTTGTCTGAGATTTCCATGCTGGAAAAAATGAAATACTTTCTGGGGTTACAAATCATACAGAAGAGGAACCACATTTTTATTTCTCAAGAAAAGTATTCAAAGGAACATCTTTAAAATTTTGGCATGGAAAATTCAAATCCAGTTTCCACACCAATGACAGTGGGAACCAAGTTTTCTAATGATGGATAAGGTAATAATGTTGATCATAAAGAGTTTGAAAATATTATTGGAAGTTTATTATATTTCACCCCTCAAGACCCAATATTGTCTATGTTGTTACATTATGTGCAATGTTTCAGAGTGATCATAAAGAATCAAATTTAATTGCTGGAAAAAGGATTCTCATATACATTATTGACACAATGAATTATGGAATCAGTAATTATGGCATAGAAAATATTGTTTTGTTTTGGTATTCAAATATATATTGGGTTGGAAATGTTGATGATAGAAGATCCAAATCTGGTGGAGTTTTCTTTTTGAGAAAAAGATGTGTTTATTGACATACAAAGAAACAAAATTCAGTTACTCTATACATGGATGAAGCAGAGTATGTTTCTACTACTCAAGCTTCTACCCAACTTATGTGGATGAAAACTCAATTGGAAGATCTACTTGTTGAAGTGAAGCTACCCTTACTTTTGGGATATGATAATAATAGTGCAATCAATCTTACAATGAACTCATTACAACATTCTCTTTCAAAACATATTGTCATAAAGTACCATTTCATCAAATAGTAGGCGGAGAAGAATTAATTTAATCTAGCATATGTTCCTTCATTGGAATATGTTTCTGACATATTTAGAAAACCACTACAGAAATAACCATTTTCTATATTGAGGTTGAACATGGGTGTCAAACCTACTTCTCATCGTGGTTGAGTTATGTTTTTTTATCTCATCTCTCCTGTTACATGTGGATAGTGTTGTCAAGGGGGAGAATTGTTTCATCAATCTATCCTTATGGAAGGATGCATAAAGGGGAAGTTGCAGGTAAGCTTTGAATCCAGCATGTATGTGTGTGAAATATTCTAAATATTTGTTGGAGTGGTTATAGGACTCAATGATTTTTTTTCCATGAAAATAGATGATGTGAAGAATGATGAGGCAAAATCTTGGAAGATGTTCTTAAGAACATTGAGAAGATACAGTCATGAAATTTCGTAATCACTGTTTTTGGACATCATGGTTTTGGCCATCAATATTTATTGTTTCCTATAATGAGTTAGCTCATGTAGTCTTAGAATTGTTGATAAGTAATCCATTTCTAGAGTTTATAATGATTAGTGATTTATGAATCTTTGTTGAAAACAAAATCCAAAGGGTGAGATTGTGGGGACCAAGTTTGATGCAGAAGGATGTTTGAAGAGTATACTCTTTGCAGAGTGTTGTATTTTTTTGTCAAAAGAGTATAAATCATTTCACTTTGTAAAATCCTTGAAAAACTTGGAAGATGCATTTCTGTTTTGTATTTCACAAATATCATATGTTTTTAGAACTTGTAATGCAATCCTTATGATGGATTTGGGGAGTCAAGAAGTGTTTTGAGAAAAAAAATGTAGCACACAAGTCAAAAGTGGATCGAAAGTGTGGAACACAAGTATATGTGTAATGAAAGTGTATGTTCCATGGATTTTATATTTAAAGATCATCCCATAAAAATTTACAAATCAAATAATGTTGCACAAAAGTTAAAGATTGGCGTGCAAGTCAAAACATGGCGTGCAAGTATAAAGAGCGTTCAAGTATGGCACGCAAGTACAAGAGGTTCAGAAGTGTATATTGCACTCAAGTCATATTTCAACATCATCATATCAAAATATGACAAAGAAAATAATGTTTCACACAAGTTATGGAAGGGAGTGCACTTGGTGTAGTGGCGCACAAGTGCTAGAGTGGCGCGCAAGTAGGCATGGAGTGCAAGTGTACATGGTGCACGAGATAACAAAATGCCTATAAATAGATGGCTACCCTCTTCATTTTATTCATTTCTCAATACGTTAGTGAAAATTTGATCTCTGATCACGCAAGTAGTAGAAAGTGGTGAACAAGATGAAGTAGAACGCAAGTTGACGGTTATTTATAAGGCACACAAGTTGGGTGGCGCACAAGTAGAGTGGCGTGCATGTTGAGGTGTCTCACAAGTTGTCAAAGGTGGGAAAGAATGGAGGTGTGTTCAAGGTGTGTGTTGTGTATAAGCCAAATTTGGAACACTTGTTTTATGCTATGCACATTAGGGGTGTACAAGTAGTTAGTGGCGCACAAGTAGTTAGGTTCGCAAGCTGAGTGGCACGCAAGTATGTGGCATGCAAGCAGGGAGGAATGCAAGAAGGGTGTGGCATGAAATCTATTTTCACCTTGAGGTTCTTACCATCTTATTGGTAGGAACGTGAATAATTGTTCTGAAATATTTGATTTGTGAAGGTTCATTAAGAAGCATAGAATCCTTGCATTACCCAATTTTTGATAATAGGAAGCACACACACTATTGGAATGTTTCCAAAGTTCTACACGAGTGTAAGGGCATATCCTACTCATTGTATTCCATATCAAAAGATTGTTTTCTTTTGGATTGTGTGGTACTGGATTGTTTCCATACCATACCAAGGACGTCGATACTCTTTTTGAGTAGTGAACCTTATAAACATTTAGTTCCTATGGTTGTTCGTGTTCTGTAGGATAGAAACTCTTTAACAGGACACATAAGTTATTACAAAAAAAATGAAACATAAAAGTAAAAATATATAGCTGATTCACCCCTCCCTTGCTCAGTGATACATGGATCCGGACAGGGAACTTCAGAAATGAGAGGAAATCTGCCAAAATATAAGGTGATGTGTATCCAGCAGCCTGTAATAAACATCAAAAAATTTGAATGAAACCCTAAATAAAAAAGAATATCCTTATTCATAGTGGCATATATGGTGGGAGTGATCACGTAATGTAGCTCTATTAATTAATCAAGGACTCTTACAATCCTAATACATGTATACTGTGGTAATTCCGAATCAAGAGAGATAATGTTCAATCAAACAATAGTTTCATTCATGTTGTAAAACATTTCATAGCTAGGGACCTGGATGTGGATATTTCTTATAGAAATAGAATATATATAGATCTTATAAGGAGGTTGTCATTCCTAATCATGTGAATGTTCCTATACAGTGGGGGTGTTCACATTACCTATGATACACTACGTGAAATAATCTATAATTCAAATTTCCTACAAGAATTGTGCTTCACATTATGGTATGATGGATCTGTTAAAAGAGTCTCAAGATACACAATCCATCTGGATCAATGTCATTTCCCCATCACTATCATCGTTAATCTAGAGTGGCCTAGGTTATATATTTTTTTCATTAATCTGGTATGTCAACCATCACAATATGGGATAGGAAGAACATTCACATTTAATGACACCATAAAATCCTACATAATTGTTTGGATACATGGCCTTCATTCTGGTAAAAAACACTCAGAAAAAACTTACACTTAATGACACCATACTAAGGGAAATGAAGTGAAATTTTAGAAATATTAAAAAATGTAGTAAAAATACATAATAAATGGAGGTGGAGAAGAAATATAAGAAATGATATTCATAGGTAGAAATTAAGTGGAAGAAATGAAATTAAAATTTGGGAAATGTCGTTAAAAATGATATTCATGGGGTAATGAAATAAAATACATGGAAAAAAGTGTTTCTTAACAAAATAATCAAACAATTTATAGTATATGAAAAAATTAGTGAAAAATATCGAATCAATATTGGCCAATATCCAACATAGAGGGAGAGAAGACACATTTACCATATATGGAAAATATTTTAAATAGGCTATAGTGGAAATAAGCATAGAAAGTTTTATGGATAAACATCTGTGTACTTGTAGTTCTAAAAAAGTAGTATTGTTCCACATGGGAAGCATGTTTCCTTTTTTACCTCTAGATATTTTCAATTCACCCTAGTTCAATGAATAATATTTTATTTTTATTTATCCCTGAATTTCATATGAATTAACTATTTAATATTTGAAAATTTCATATAAAAAAATATATCGGGATGCAACCCACATGAAAAATACTTTTTATTTTATCACATTGTGAAATCCAAATTCATGATATGTTCTTTAATATTTTTTAATATATAAATCATTTCAATCCCCCATGGTGTGTATATAAATTTGATGGTGTGTTCTCATTCTAATTCCAACCATTTATTAATACCATGGAAAACTGTCATAGTATGTATTATGTTCCATGGTTTAAGAAATAATAGATTTTTATTATTACTAAACATCTTATAACATCTTTAGAGGATGGTTGAGATTCTAATAATGTCAGATTCTTTGATAAAAAATAACATTTGAATCTAATAGTCATAACAAAAATTATATGACACTAACTTTGTAACATATGAGGAAATAATGATACAATTACATTTAACAGTTTTGGTAAAAAAATTAATGAAATCATAGTTACAGGAAAGGAACAATTGTAGAACTGAAATAAGAGACCTGTGAACAATGCGGTAAGGAGAGTACAAGGAACAATGGAATAAATATTTGGTATATATTTATTTGAAATCACACTATATATATTTATAAGTAAAAGGTTTCTAATTAAAAATATGAATTAATAAAAGTGAATTTAATAACCCAACTAAATATACAATATGTGGATGTCAAAACTTTTATAATAAAATAATTATAAATTTTTTTGACATTATTAAAAAATTATTACCAATAAAGATCATTGAAATTTATATAAAAATATTATTAATAAATAATAAATTAAAGTAAAAAACATATTATTAATGTGTAATGGAATAAATTTAGAATAAATAAAATCAAATTAAAATAGGTGATGCATTTCGTTATAGGAGAAAACAAATGAAAAAAATAAAAAAATTAGAAATATGTAAACATAACAAAATACATAATTTAGAATATGAAAATTGACTTTAATACTGTTCTTCTGGATGAAAAATTTATGAGACAAATATTCAGTTTGGGTGCACTTGTATAATTTGAGAAAACATATTTATAAATAAATTTTTAAAATCAAAAGATAAATGGAATAAATAAAAACATAATTTAAAAAATCAAATAAGTAATGGAATCTTTTTTAGAAAAAGAAAATTCATAATAAAATGCTAACCTAAATGTGGTGGTACACATCATCCATATTCAATACATCTTTTTATAATGGAGCTCCCATATAAACATGTAATGATATTTAATATATATCGAATAAAAAATTAAATTGAAATTGGACAATTTTAATAAAAACTAGGTTATGGGAAAATAATATTATTGAAATATGATCATTGACTGTGTACTATGAATAATGGATTCTTGCATAATATGTTACAAAATATTTATAACAAATTTTTTAATGAAATGGTGAATTGAATTATGAATCAAACGTTATGATAACTACTACAATTGTGTAGGTTGGAGTACTCTGTCCTCTTGAATAATAGAGAAACTTAAGACCACCACTGTCATATACAAAATAATAATAAATGTTGGGAAACAAAAATAAAACACAGAATCAGTATACAAACAGATTTACACTAATGGAACAACAATAATACTTAGAAATGAAAACTATGAAAATAGGGGGAAGAAGATTAGAAGGAAGAATAAAAAATCGGTATATACAGATTTGAAAAAAACATATATTGAAGAAGCCCTATTATAGATCACTGGATATTTATTCTCTATAAATATTGAATGAAATAAATAAATGTTGACCTAAATAATGAATAGATCCTTAATTCATGAAACATGAATGATGATAGATGAAAATAGAATATGAGAAATTATAAAGAATACAGAGAAATTAAAATGTGTATACTAGTGAAACTTTTGACAGAAGACATATAGAGATGAAATTACTATATGAGTGATATGTCTGGTAATTGGATGAAGCTTTGTAATGGGGAAATCATAACTTGGTGTCGATATCTTCGAATGAACAAAAATATGTACATTTAATATTGGGTTAGTTTTTGGTTGTTTAAGATTAAATTAGGGGTAGGTGATAAAGATTAGATGAAGGAGTGATTCAAGAGAAGAAGATAGCGGTATCTAGGGACAAGGAAGCTTGGGCGACTTAATATGGGTGTGTGAGTTAATGATAGTCATAGGAAAGGATGATTGTCTGGTTGTATATAGGTGTGGATATCTGGTGGATTATGTAGGGAGGAGGATACACTAGCATCTGGAGGCAAGGCAGCAGTGAGGTATTCCATGGGTGGAGAATGAGGCATGGAAACCCTAATAGAGAGGGCAGATCTGTGGCAGCATGGGAGGAGGAGCCAGAGGTGGTGTAGCTGTAGCCGGAGGAGCCGAACCCGAATCATGTAGAGATGAAGCACACATAGGTGGTGGTGGGACTGAAGAGGATGGTCAGGAATAAGAGTGGGATAGGGGAGTCAGGGATTGGAGGGGAGGGCAAACCCTAGTAAAACATGAAAGAAATCACAATCATGGGCGGCATAAAATGAGTTTTTGTGGGTTTGGAGGTAGAATTAGATGGGTTTGGATGATGTGGAACCACGAGAAGGTGACACATAAGTTATAAATAAGAAAAAAATTTAATGTATAATATATTTGTCCAATGTTTTAATTTATCTTCACCATGACATGAGTTATAGGTAATTTCATGACATAGAATCCCTTTAGTAATAGATTATGGGCTATTGATATTGTTTTTTATTAATTAATATATAAATTAAAGTGTAATTAAGATAGAAATTGTAATTTTCATATTTAACTATTGAGTTTTATGATTTGATATTATGATATCTATTCATTTATAACTTTTTGAGTCAATGTTGTAATTCTTATATATGGGTCTTTTCCCAGATGCTGAAATAATTTTATAGTAGTCTATACCTTATGATACCTATTGAAATTCAAATATAGATATGTATTATTAATGGTACGTGATGAAATTATTATATATATATAATGATATTACTCGTAAAACATGTTCAAATGATCATATATAAATCTATGACCAACGACACATGATGAAATTCATATATTGCTAGCTATTACCATCAATACATACTAAAATACTTATATAGTACTCTTGGCCGACATGATGTTAAAATTCATATATATATATATATATATATCTGTGTGTGTGTGTGGATATGCCCAGTGGATGAAATGCTTATATAAAGGGATATTCGTTGTTGGTGATTATTCCATGGTTTATAACTGTGGTTGGAAAGGTTGTGCAACATGAATAGAGACATTATGGTATGGTACTGATGTAGGATGATTGATTTGTTATATTAATTTATTAATTAATATACTTATTTTTCGATTTATTGAATACACTTATTGTCAGAGTGGTTTTTTTAGTCATAGTGGGGTTCACATACTATGTTTTAGTTACATCCTATTCTAGTCTCCATTTGTTACATGAGTCGATGACATGGATGTTGGTACGGACAAGGGCATGGGACATTAGTGATAATTTTTTTTATTGATGGATTGGATGGATTTTGGAGATGGTCATGACATGGGTTTCGAGACTATGGTTTTTTGGTTTTATATTGTGTAAACTGATTCATTTAGTTATATTTTTTCAGTTTGAAATTTATATACCTCTTATTATGTAATTACATGATACATTTTTATTTTCTTATTGGTTTCTCCTTTTTCCTATTTGTATTATATACAGTTTGAAATGTTTTTCTGTTACTCTGATATTAATTATTTTGGATTATTTCTATATACGGTACTATATAATAGGGTTATATTATCCTCACAAGACACATCACATCCCCTCTTCTAGTCGTAATCTGATGTAATATGGGTAGGAAATCTTAAAGACTTATAACATACCCATTTTGGCCATGTGATAGAGTTTTGGATCAGGGGCTGTTTCAATTTTTACCTTGTTTATAAGACACTAAAAATGGTAATGACATGAGGAAAGGATCATTGTAATTATTTTGATTTGGAATTATGTTTAAAATAATATATAAAATTGTGGGTCATTATAATTTTACTATCTTTAACCATGATGAGAGGAAATAAATTGTTTGAGTAATTATTTTATTAGAAACTATTATTACATTTTCTTTGTTTCATACAGGTGTATATATTACATTTATATATTTTCAATATTCACATGATTTGGGATAAACCATTGAGTTACATTATGAAGTTATGTCTACTAATATAGTATTATGGGTGAAATCTATGGTTATTTGATTATGTTCTAAGTGTTTTCTCATGATCTACAAATATCACCAACTCATGGATTTCAAAATGATTAAGATTCCAAATTTCTATGTGATCCTTTAAATTGATAGTCTATATAAAATCATGAACACATCAAAAAAAATCATAGATTGATATCATTTACATTTGTCGATGGAGAGAGCAATACATTTACCAGTGATGGAATTTATAACTATTCAATTAGAGAAATAATCCTTAATAGTATGGGATTCTTTTAGAAATTTTTTTTAATTTTATTCTACATGTTTATGAGGTCCATCAAAAATTATTTAATCATATTATAGAGATATTATCACACATATTTCGTAGGATATCCATGAACGTTTCCCCTTATGTAGAGGTTTATATTATTATCAAATTGAAGTCTTAACTTGAATATTTGTAGGATTTGAAATTTATTAATATGAGAAAATCATCGTGGGGTGTCCCATGAATTTTATCTATGATTTTTGATAACTTGTAACTATATTTTTTTAATAAAAAATATTTAGTTATGTTATGATTTATATTTTATATTTTATTTCCATGTTTTGATGGCCTATTTATGTATTATAGCGGAGTCACATGATTCTTGATGATCAATATAGGGTTGGGTTTTCCATGATATTCTAGTAAGTTAATTTGATATTTCATATACTTATTTGAGGATTAGGTACATCATGTTTGAGTGTCATGTGTTTATATTTGGATTGGAAAGTATTTTGGACATTTTTATGTTCATGAATAATTGGAACATCCTTCTATATTGAGATAGATTTTTTGTTGCCTAAATCAATGTTAATATGGTATACTACCAAACATTGGGGGTGACTATGACATTTGAGATTGTTTTGATCACTACTAGAGAGAGTAAACATTATCCCAAGAATTCAATGTTTCTGATATAGATCATTGATCTACGATTTTAAAGGCACATAATATGACATGGTTGAAAATTCGTAGATCTTGGGAGGGATGAAACATTAGTTTATTATGAATGGTCTAATACCATATTTTAGATCCATATTTTCATTGGATTTTTAGTCTATTAAAAGAGATTCAATTAATAATTCTCTTAAATTATAGAATCGATGATGGCCATAAGCATGGATGACTTCATGTTCTATAAGTTCAATACTTATGGTAAATCATTCTAAGAGATGCATACTACATTGAAATCTCTGAAAATTGGTGTCTCAATGATGATATATAATATTTATACACTATATTAGGATGCATAAGGGCTTGGTATTGGATATATTTTATTGTATGATATACATGTTGTTGATTATGAATCGCGGTAGTTGAATCCATATGAATGGAATTATATGACCCATTATTTAGAGAATGTTTTATAATATATGTTTAACAATGTAATAATTACATCCTTCTTAGTTAGAGGTTAATATTTTATGTTGACTATAATAGCCTTTGGTATATCTTTTCCCAGGGAGATATATGCCTTTATTAGTGGGGGTGGATTATAGTCCTTATTCAATTGAATTTTAGATTTTACATACCCGTATAAAAAAAATTTATATTTATTTTAGTATGTAGAACGAGATTTAGTTATCTTACTCAGATTTTGTATTAATGATGGAATTGTATATATATATATTTGAGAGATACTAAATGATTGGTCTATATATTCTATTGGGATCATCTATATTTCATGTACACATATGGTCTCTAGGATTTTTAAAGATATGATTATATAGGATTCATGTTACTCAATATTGTCTATTTTCTGAGTTTATAATACTATCTGTCATTATATTCATTGGTTGTAATATTGTCCCATGAATAAAAATTACCTTATGGTGTCTTTAGGGATGATTTAGTTCCTAGTATGTGAAATTTGATCCTGAAAGAAATACAGGAATTATTTATTGACTATGAGATATTAAGAGGTTTTTTATTATATGAAATTGGTATTTATGTTTGCATTTTTATAGAGACGCCAATGCAGCGATGTGGTATGTGTTATTATTTACTTGTTAACAATGGTTTCACATTTCTTACAAATTAGGGAGATCCATTTATATAACGATAAATATAAGTATTATATCTTTTAGATAATATGTATTCAATGTCTGAATAATAATATCATTTCAAATTTGGATGTTCAATATACATAAAATTTCATGTAAATTTTATAGAATGTTCCTTGTAATCTTTGCATTTGAGAATAATATAAAATCATATGCCTAATAAGTAGTCTAATAATACAATTTAGATAATGGATGAAATTTTATAATCATTTGACCTATATATTTGGCCTATGTGGGAGAGTCATATCACCTTAGTTGATTTGACATATAATAACAGTTACCAGACATTAATTACGATAGAACCTTTTGATTCCATTTATAGATTGGTGTACCATTCCCCCATTATAATAATTGGAGGATGGGGAGTTAGTTATTACCAAAATGGGTCTCATCCAAGATATATCAATTTTTATATCATAGATTGGTATGATATTATAGGATGCGTAGAGTAAGAAGTATATATATATACTAAGAAGATATGTCTTCTTATTCTTTTAGTCTAGTGAACCTATTTTCTTATATATTTTCCCCTTTTAGGTCATTAACATATTTAGAGGTTGGGAAATTTAACACGTTGGAATTTAATTCCTTTTAAGGTTGTCAATGAGACTATTATCATAGTATATTTACAAGTGGTTTTTATGATAAATAATCCTATTAATGATTTCATTCATGTGTCTTTGCATTTGGGTCTCTATCTATAACATTATAATGTGATTGGAATTAATTTGGATGAGTTGGAGATGGATTAATTATTAGTGGAGCGACTTCATAGGGTAGTGAATCAAAGTGAGTGTACATTATGTTAGAAAATGGTCAATCCTTTGTATTTTTTGTGGGAATAAAAGATTTTTTAGGAAGACATGTGTGGGATGGATTTTTATATGTTTGTGTAGTGTCCAGAGTTGTCCTACCGCAAAGCCTTGTCATGTTTTCTGAGGAATCATACGAAATATATGCCTTATTGTGTGAGTTTTTCAACACACCATCATATAAATTTGAACTATTTTCTATTAAAAATAATTTATTTTTCCCCTTTATAAGTGACATAATAGCTAGGGGTCATGAAATATGGAAATAATCTAGCACCAGTGAATATTCCTATGTAAAAGATACACAACTGAAGTTTGGTTAGAGCTAAATGATGTTATAGTGGAAGAGGTAGTGGATACATACACTTCCAGTTCAAGTATAGTATAGTTGTAAAAGAACCTCAATGGGCCAAAAAAAATTTGGGAGCCCAATGGAGTTCTGGTGGGTCCAATCATGATATTATTATTTTGAGTTTAATTAATTAAAATTGGATTAAATATATTTTAATGATGGTTATCCCCCATTCATAACTAATGGTAGTGCACACTATGTTATCCCTCCCTTATTTTTTATTCATATATTTTCTTTACTATATTTCTATCATTCAAAATTAGATCATAGTTTCTTTATATCAATTGGGAGTTCCATATCTAATACTACCACACCTCTTACTAATATTCCTAGTCTTCGTCATTGTGTCACCACATATAAGTTATTAGTAGCTAATTTGGATATTTTATTAAATATTCAAATTTTAATCCTTTGTGGATGAGTTATCTATGGATTTTCATCAGTTATGACCATGTTATTCCAAGATACATTGTCCCCAAATAATACCATCGGTTTATATTCATTTTGAGTGATGTCTGATATGAATTCTTGGTCATCATGATTGATTAACCTAAATGGGAATAGAAATTCATTCCCATGAACTCGTTTAAGTTGGATAAATATGTAGAGGGATATGATGTTCAATTTGGGTTATATATTATAACATAGAAGTCACTAGAAAAACAAAAAATGTATTAAATTTAGTTTGACATTATACTTAGAACCACTTTAAATGTTTCCTTATTTCACGTGATATAAAATGAAAAAAAATATTTTTCCTCTACCCCCATTAGACAAAGGAGACAAATAATAAAGAAGGGATCTTTTTCAGTATAAATAATATAGAACTTCTTATTTTTCCTATAGTAGTTAACTAGATAAATTAAAAATAGCGTGAGTGTTCACCATAATCAATGTGTTAATAACTTATTAGAAGATTCCTTAATTGGAGATTCAGAAGTTACAAGGGTGTAAGAAGACCTATAAAGCATCGACATAAGGTGTTTTTAATGATATTCCTATTCCCATTTATATTAACATAAATTATGTATCTAAATATTATAAATTACCCAAATGAGTTGTTTATATGTATATGTTATGATATAACATTAATTATTCTGATGGATACGGTTGGAAAGATACACCTTTTTCTATTATGTCGTTATGCTAAGAGAATATTTACACATTATTTTGAATGATTAGGAATAGGATTTTATGATCATTATAAAGGGATGTTAGGTCTAACATATTAATGTTAACCATGGATGTAGTATATATTGTCCATGATGTGATGCATCAATGGGGATGATATTTTCAGATTAAAAGGGTGATGGTGGGAAGAATTTCACCCTTATATGAGGATTCTTGAAACATTATATGTTTTTCCACTATTAATCATGATCACAGTTAGGGATGTTATTACCTCTCTTGATAATCATGTTATTAAGTGATTCCAACTTGTATTTTTGGACCGGGGATGAAATAACAATAGTTTCTACTTTTTTATCCTGAAATACTACCCATTGAATGATGATTATGATATCATAGAGATGTTATTTACACTATTAATGATATGTTATAGGGATTCATCACCCTTGTATTGGTCTATATAATATGTTTTGATGTAATGAATATTGAAGTTTACAATGGATGTGATGCCAATTAAATTATTATTTTAAATGTTCAGAGACATCACTATAGCATCTAAAAAAGGTAAGTTAAAACCTGTGATTCATTATAGAACCTAAGATGCTGAAAAATATATTATTGTTATATTTAATTGTTTACATTAAATTATAGGAATATAATAATGTATATTCACTCACATATATTGTACTTATTTATGGAAATCACTGGTAGTAGTATTATGATATGTAGTCACACCCTTCTTGGGGGACATGGTACATGGGAATTGTTTTTCTTTCATAATTTAGGTACGGTAAAGTAACCTACTATTGATGGGATATTTTTTAGCATGATTTGTTTTGTGGATGGGATCTATTATAAAATATGATATAGTTTCAAAATAAATCCATTAATTTTTCTTATATTATGGGATGTTGTATATGGTATACCCATATGATATCTTTTACACATATTCAACAATGTATAATTTTAAAACCATTTCTATATCATGTGTGACTTATGATTTTTATAGAATTTATCTTTGATGTTCTATTCAATATAGTTTAATTTAGGTTACTATGAATTATTATCATTCTACTTCATTTTAGGGATATTTTTAAAAACATATGGTGTGGTATCTAAACATATAACACAGAAAACAACTACTATTTTGGAGCATCTAAAATATAGAGATGATAACATGAGTTATGATTCATATGGTAATGTCATAGTGGAAGTGAACCCAATCAAGGAGGATAAAGTAAATTACATTCAATATCTATATAGTAAATAAGTAACCTATATGATCTCCCAAAGATGTTCATGAATGGATAAATGACAATTGGGATGTGGTATTTGTTATTATAAAATAACTTCTCTATAAGATAGTGATACTCTTGAATATTTATAAATAAAATAAATAAGTTTACATCAAGGACTTGATAACCATACTGGTTCTCTTGATCTAATCATATTTTTATTAGTTATACAAATTAAACATTCACAACTATAATAAAAAATGATTATATGATATCTTTTACTTTCTTGATGTGAATTCCTCATTTCATTAAAAAATTATCATCAAGGGTTCATGATGTAACCATATTGAACCCTTCACATATATACATCCTAAATTATGCAACGAATTTTACAATAGAATGGGGTTCCCAAAGAATACATGGTCAGTCATTCATAGATCATCATGGAAACATATATCATTTTAAATATGTGTGTATGAATATTAATAAAATCTACTGACACACTATCTCACTTCTTATCTAGAGTGTAATGTGGTCGGATCTAGCAATCTAGGACCAAGTGGTGTGACTTCACCTATTGTTAGGTGAGGTATCGAGAAGAAAAATATAGAACACTCATATTTATACATGGGAAACAATTTTATCTTAATATACTAGAATATTTTATCAACCGTAGTGTGCTCTGCTAAAAGGGTAGAATGAATCTAATTTAATTCATCCTCATATAGTCTTTTTTGGTCCACTATAATCCCTTAGAAAAGTAATAAATTCTTCCCACTTTTAATGAATCCATTAGGTGCATTACCTCTAAATTTAAATATATGAATGATATAATAGTGGAGATATCAATTGTTATCATATATAACATAGTGGATAATTTAAGGGGAAACCATTTTGGTTTTTTAAATGACTTTCCCTTAAAAAAATTCTATTATATCATGTCTAGCTATTCATATGATTTTTTCAGTGACAAAAAATATGATTTATTGTTAATAGTTCGTGCTCTATGATTTTATTTCTCAGTTTTAAGACTATATTATTGTTATTATTCATTATGATATATATCTAAATAATCTACAACAAGGTATTATCATATTATTAATTAATGAAATGGTCTCATTTATAATCTGTTATCCGAAAATAACAAATCATGAATATAGTGTCTTTATGTCTTTAGTTTAATCATAACCATTGTATACTCAATATTGTGGGTCAGGTATTTCTGATCATTATGTGTTAGATGCATAAACCCAATATAAATCACCAAAAACCTATGAATTAAAACATAATAAATTAAATTTCTAGTGGAATTATAATATAACATAAACACAAATACATTCTTAAAAAATGCCTTAATTGGGGAATTGGTGAACCTCCACATTAGTTCTTCAAAATCTCTATCAAAATTTTCAGCCATTAAAAAAGTATATTTACTAACAAATATATCATTTTACTATTAGAATGTTGGACACCATGAAAAAATTATTATGAATCTTTCAATCCATTACAACCTCAATGTTTATGGGTTCTACTACAACTCTATAGTTTTAGATGACATGGATTATAGAAGACATGGTACTGATCTAGTATTTGATCTTCAAGAGACAATTGTAATAAAAATTCATTTTATGCAAGTCTAAATTGATCCAAAGATTATTTTTATTACCCTCCTTGGATACATTTAAATGTTAGTATTTAATCAATGAATAGTTACAAAAAAATTCTATGAATGATTTAATGATCTGATTAACGATACCTATTAAAAATAAGGGTTTTTATGTAATGAATCATGTCCTTAGTGAATCAGTTTATGGTACAATTTAGTTTTCATAATGAATTTTAATAACGAAAATGATGGATTTTTTAAATTTATTATTCTTTTCAAGGGAAGATATATTTTTTTAATTTGGATTTATTTTTCAACTTTATAAGGATATATTTTTAGGATTTTTAGATAAACCATGAGGTCCTTGTGGTGGTTTTGGGATTTTTATAGGGGTTAAGAGTTGTTAAGACCTATATTCTAGACCTATATGTTGAACAAGGTATCAAGGATATTTTAACAAGTATCTAGTTTGTTGGGAATAGGTATGAGATTTATGGGAGTTCCATTAGGTAGTCAATGGACCTATAAAATGTATACAATACATATAAGAGTTTTTTCTTTTAAAGAATCTGATTTTTGGACATTTCATCCTCTTATATTTACCACCATTTGGTTTCCATTAAATCTATTCGACTTTAAGTCATATCATTATTCCTCGTGTAGATTTATGTGGTCTCTATATTATAATACACCAAACCTATTAATTGAAAGTGTTTACTATGTACTTTCTTCTTTTAGTTATAAGATAAATAAATCTTCATATTTTAATTTATTCATAGATATATTAATATCAATTGATAACAATTGATTTATTTGGAATTCAATGATTAGTTATATGGGAAAATGGTGCAATCCATCCTTATCTATAGTGATTTAGATTGTTTTATCAGGACTTCATAGAGGATGGTCATATATAATTCAGTCATTATTTTTTTTGTATAGGATGATTGTGGAATTATTTATTTTAGGGTTCTATTGATTTTTAATGGAATAAAATAAATCTTTTCGGATGGTTGTTTTGGTTTTTATGATGTTATTTTATTTTATTAACTTTATGATTTTTCTGAATATAATTTTCTTTTACTATTATAGTATAAATACTATAATGTCAATGTAATTAGGTTACTTTTTTCATGGAAATTCCTTCTTTTATCTTACGTCTCTCTTAAAGATTGTATAAATTTATAAGTAGTTTAAAAGGTTATGGTACATGATCTAAAACCAATGATTAACTCTTTTTATACGAAAATATCATGAATGTATTATATTTTCTAGAATCATTAATAATGTGTAAATGATATTTTTAAGTAGGATATATAATCATTACAGTGATACTTCAGTAATAAAAATTAATTATATTCAAGGGGTTCATTAAGAACAATGTTTTTTAATTCATTCCCTCTAATCTATTTTGAAATATTTTTCATTACATCTATTAATAATTAATCTCATGTCACCTGTTTTTTCTATGTGAATTATAATGTGTGATTTTGGTGGCCGTTTTTTTATTTATGGAATATATTTATTTTTTATCAATGTATTACACACAAAATTTTCATATAAATAATTATTTTTAATTGAGACCCAGGGCATATTTACTAAGATTAATCAACTTCAAAAATACTTGATATCTATCAGTTTTCTCTATGAATCATCTTTCATGGTTTTTAGTATATAAAATTTTCATTTTCTTGATTTTAATTCATATTTGAAAAATAAAGACCCCACTTCCATCTTAAAAATTAATAAATGATAGTGCATAAAACTACTATTAATTACCTTTTAAGAGAGTATATTAATTACAATGGAATTACTTATTTTATTATTTAGTCAGAATTGGGTTGAACATAAAATTTTATGGATATCAATTTCAAAAAGAAATTTGATTATAAAAATTCAAATAGTTAACAGAAATTGTAAAAGGTTGTTTTTTTGTATAATCATTTTTTAAACATTTCCTATTGAAATAAATTTCTTTACTATGTTCCATTATTCATTACAATGATTTATTAAAAAGCATTTAGAAGGAACATATCATTATATTTTTATTAATGAATTTTTAAATGTAATGTATTAGTGTTTAAATGAATATTCCAAATTCTTTCTGGTGTGGCCAAACTCAATCAAAATTTTTTTTACCTGAGTATTATGTTCCAAGTAATTTTTTATTGGAAATTAAATGTCATATTATAAATTCCAGGGTGATTATACACTTCCAATCTAAAATTAGTAATAATTATTAAGTTCAAATAAACTAAAAATGAATGAAATTTCTGGTAATCATAAAAACATATACCCACAGCCTTTGGTTATACCTTTCCCCAATTTTCTACGTGCTAATACTTTAATTTATTATTTAGTTTCCTATTTAGATTACTCATAAAAATTCTGACATATTTATTATTCCATGTATATTATTTCATATACATTAAAAAAAATTTATTGAATATTATATCATTATTTTATAAATGGGAATTTCATACTTGTTTTTGATAAATAAATATCATAGTGAATGTTTTTTATGATAATGTTGTACTGATATGATGTATAAGTAAAAAGTACATTATTATTTTAGAAAGAAAATTTATTCTGTAATATTTATAATATATATTCCCTTATTATTTTATAATTATGTCAGATATGTGTTAATAAAACACAACTATTTCATTGATTTTTTGAATCTATATTACTTTGACATGAAACATCTCTATTTTTTTTATAGAAATGGGTTTCTATGTATTGTATATTATGGTGTAAAAACTGTGTTTTGTTGGTTATAGTATAAAAATAAATTTATAAATCACTATAAGACAAATATATAGTTAGACATGAACATAGTTCCTCTGTAGGAAAAAATAAGGATTATATAAAGGATCATTTTGTTTTTTGTACAATATTAAACACATAGAAACATACACAAACATATACATATTACTTATAATTATAAGATGAGTGGCCTAATTTTTTGATAATGATATGTATATTTTTCCTCTATTTGAGAACATGTGTTGCCTCTAGGACATAGATGATATATAGAATTCTACTCAATATAGAGATGAATAACCTATTTAAGATGGTGATTACTGATACATAAAGTCATATATATGGTGGCATGTATATGATTGTTTTTACATTAACTTCTATAAAATATCTAATATATAATCAGATTAGCTTTTGAGAATTGGAGGGGATTTTGATGTAACTGTATAGTTCCTCATTGTATTTGGAGTTACATGTTGGAGTTGATGTGAATTTTATAAACTATATAACTATTGATCAACTACTATAATATCAGTATTGATGTAACAATATATATTCACTATGATATGATATTATATATTTACTTCTAATTAAAAAACATTTTTTATACTAAATTGGAAAACAAATATATATTCTTGGACATATAACCTTTTATTTAATGTGTTTTATGAGGAAGCATTGGATAGTCCCCATTGGGTATCTATTGATACACACTGAATAGAAACCTTTATGAACATGAAATTTCAATTTCTTCATCTAATGTATGAATGGTAAATATATAGTTTTCGGATGTTTTATCAACTAACTAGTAAATGATTTTAGTTTATATGTCTACACTACATTATCTATAAGATTAGAAGGCTGGATTTGGAAATATAAGGGTTTATACATCACCTATTTTACTTAGTTTGGATGAGTATTTTTATGACATATATCTATGTATATTTTAATTATTTTGATCTAGATTACGCTCTATTTAATTTATATATAAGTTAAATATTAATCATTATTTTTATATAATTTTTGAATATCTACTTATAAATTTATAATTTTGTTATCCAATATACAGATAATTCATGACAGCTCCTCATGAGAATCCATGTATGAATTTTGACATTATATTAAGTATCTAAATTACTCACTAATATTACAATCAAACACAAGGAAATTTTCCCATTCCATAATGGTTAGGGGAATACATTTAGTTAAATTTGAATCCTAACTCATATATTTGAGTCTCATTTGTTACATTTTTTCACATCGAAATAAATTTCAATGAAATCATCATGTTTTTTATGAAAACTAAATTATACCTTTAGTGTTTCCTCCTATTAAACATCTTGTTATTCAAATACAAACATAATATTAATAATTAAGAACCACATTGTAGACTCCTAAAAGAGCTCATGTTCTGATGAATGTTTCTAAACGACAAAGAGAAGTCATATTCAGACCCGGGAACCCCTTACGGGGGGCTCGGATGGGCCGTTTGAAATAAATTCATAGGCGCGTAAAAAATTTATGCCTTGGGTGGAATGTTCTGGGATTCACGGAAGGATAGCAGTGGGGCCGCGAAATATTTCGTGCCCCGCCCCTCGCGGCCGACATTTCGTGCGGCCGCCTCCATCACAAAATTATTTCGCGCCTACCTGGTTTCTTCACCGTCAGACGCCTATAACTATAAGGAGACCCACTCCCACATGAGTGATGATAATTCTGAACTGGCTCTAGTGAGTGAAATTCATCTTTTGTGCATGAAAATATGGCCTTCTGGTACGGTTATTTTCAGGCCAATTAGCCCTGGGGTCCGCCTTCGCATGAGGTCCCCATGGTTGAGACTGAATTCCAATCCCTTTGGGGTCCACCCCTTGTGCAAAATCCATTCCCCTTGAGTGCGGGCTGGTCAATTTCACGCAATCCCTTCCATTGCGTGCACCCCCAGCCAAGTGCACACAATCCCCTCCAATGGCGCGCAATCCCCATTAATTGCATGTACACTTGTGATTGCGCGTAGTCTCTCCTCGTGCACACTCCTTCTAGTTTTGTGCAAAACATAGGCTCCAATTGCATACAAGAATCACCGATTTCACACCAGCCTGGTGTTTTTCGTGGTGGCCTACTTAGTTCCCGCAAACCTCAAAGGTAGTGCGCAATCGTCTAGGGACCTCCCACCTCGGTGCTCCCTGGGTGCCCCCTAGAGCGAGCACCCAATGCACTTCTTATGGATGCCATTTGTGGGTGTCTCTCATGCCCCGAGAATTTACATCATGTAATGTTTTATTTTACAACCTTCTAGGATCATACAAATAAACATCAAAGTCCCATGGACGACACCATCTGTTTCGTTGCTTTGCCTCATGCTTCTTTGCATAGGCACGCTAACGGCTATTGCTTCTTCACATGGCCACTCTAATGTGGACCCCTAGATGGTTCTCCCTAACACACCCCCACTCTACAAAATTGTTGATTCCTTCCCTCCCACAAGGATCAGTGGCTACTGGTTATGTAATTCCTATGGGTATTGAGTGAACTTACCTCGTCTGAGCTACATGAAGTTAAACATCCAAGCACCATCATCCTCAGCACATGATGTTAAACTTGACCTGGCCCAGCACATGCATGCAGGGTCCCCCACCGTGGACATTCTCCACTCCCACATGTCTCCACGAGGATGGGATCACCACTCACATGGGTTGATATCCTCTTTATTGGAGTGGTGTTTGTTTGCAGGAACGAGTGACCATCTTTGCAGAAGCACCTAGCTTTCTTTGTAGTAGGAAGCATCTATGCTCCCCCTTTCATATTCGGTCCCCAGGGCCCACGAAGGGTGTGCTGGAAAATGGTGGTTCTCCTTTCTTTGGTACCAAGCCCCTATCCTGTTGTGCTTTGTCGCACTCAAGACTCCATCCTAGAGTAACCCCCGACTTCTCGTGCTACTACCCATGCATAAGCCCCTATTTCCTCTATGGGCCGCTCTATGTGTAAGCCCTGCTCACTCTCCCATGGAAGCAACTTTCATGATGTGATCATCTGGTATCTTGTATATCTTGTATCACATACCGAGCATGAATCACGTGAGCTTAGAGAAACCACAGACCATGACCCAACACCTTTGACCACCTCAGACTATAAGACCCAATCTGTTCTCTAACTATGTGGAATTTGATCTATGTCAAGGCACGGTATGTAGGATGCCTCCATGAGGATCAATCCCCAAACAACATTGGTCACCTCAGAGTGTAAGAACAAATCCATCCCAAACTAATGTAACATTGATACATGTCAATGCATGGTACGTTGGAAGCCTCCACGAGGTTCAAGCCCCACGTACCTTGGGCTGCCTCAGAGTGTAACCCCTAATCCTTCCCGAATTATGGGGACCTTGATCCATGTCAAGTCATGGTACGTTGGAAGTCTCCACGAGTTTTAAGCCACAAACACCATGGGCCACCTCATAGAATAATCCCCAAACACCTTGGTCCCCCTCGACGTATAAGATCCAACCTATCCCAATCTATTAGGACTTTGATCCATGTCAAGGCATGGTACGTAGGAAGCCTACACAAGGTTCAATCCCACCATCTGGTCATTCTGACCATTCCATTCACCAACACCTTGGGCCACCTCAGAGTTTAAGATGTAATACATCCTGAACTATTGGGACATTGATCCATGTCTAGGCATGGTATGTAGGAAGCCTCTACGAGGCTCATTCCCCAAGAACTCGGTCATTCCGACCATCTTCATGTCGGCTAACCGTCACCATGGGCTGCCTCAGAGGGTAAGCCCCAAACACCATGGTTCACCTCAGAGTGTAATCCCCAACCCATCCTGAACTATGAGGACTTTGATTCATGTCACGGAATGGTACGTAGAATCCTCCACGAGGATCAAGTCCAAAACACCTTGGGACACCTCAGAGTGTAAGCTCCAAATTCCCCAGTACTGCATGGAGTTAAACTGTATTTTCTATCTCGAACTACAGGTATATTGATCCATGTCAAGTCATGGAATGTAGGAAGACTCCACGAGGTTCAAGCCCACCATCCATCAGGACCCCTAGGTCCATCTTCACGTCAGTTTACTGACCCCATGGGCCGCCTTAGAGCATATGCCCCACATGCCACCAGAACTACGTAGACATTGATTCCCTGCAACAGGGATACATAGAAGCCTCAATGAGGTTTGAGCTCATCACTCATGGCACATCCATATATCTCCCTCGATCCCATGTGTCATGGGAAGTTCATGCCTTAACCTGGAGGTTCCACTTCGTTTGGGTCCCATCCATGCATCCATTCTCACAGGTCGCCTCATTAGGTGTCCCATCATTCCACTGAACTATGCAGACTTTGATTCCCTGCCACATGGATACATAGGATGTCTATTAGAGGCTAAAACCCAAATCCATCGTCCATCCTGGTTCTTACCTAGGACGCCAAATCCCAATGGGATCATGCCACCCCATTACATGTTCCAACTAACAGTATTCGGGACGCCACCCACGTGTTGGCCCCAGTATCAGTGTTCCCTCGAGGGGTTCTTCAATTTGATCCACTCTAATCAGTGTTATGGTCTGTCTGATCCATCTTCTCTGGACGTTAAACTCGTGGAATACCCTATGTTAAACATTGGAAGATGAGGAAAAACCCAAGTACATGCTAATGTAATATGATTCCCCGCGTTCGATGTGGGATGCCTCGAGCTTCCGGGCCCTTGAGAAGCGCTATAATATGGGTAAAAAAGACATACATTCCAATCCCCCAGTGTTGAGAGATGCTGGTGGTTCCCAACATGACTACAATACTAACCGAAGGTTGCTTTCCTGACCGGACAACTTGGAGCGTCTAGATAGAAGCAGTGTATTTAACTTGTTTCCATGAAGATATGGTGCGAGGAAGAGTTTCAGGAAAAACCTCTTAAATCTTTGATGGACACCCGGACTAGGTGACGAGTTCTGAGGAGGAATCCATGGATGGAAGAGATAAAAAACCATCATCCCATTTCAATCAAGTAGAATACATCCCTAAATATGGAGTGAAGGTTGCCCGCCTTTGGAAAGTGGGAATACAGGGTAACAGCAGCGCATCCTCTAAGTGACGGAGGTGGGCATGCCGCTTTTCGGAAATAGAAATGGTGAAACTGACGTAAAAATATTCTTTTCAATATATAGAATAGAAACGTTTGAGGTACCAATAGATTAGCATGTCACTAGAACTCGTCATCTGGCACCTGGTCCCACCAATAAAATGACGAGTCTGACATGAAACTTGCCAGAAGTTGGGGCAGTCGGGGCATTTAGCATTCCATTATGCAACGTTCTTAGCATGGATCCCTCTTACCGGCCATGGAAGTTGGAAAGATTCTATGGAACTGTTTTTAGATTTATTTTTCTAGAAGTATTAATGAGTTTATATTCTTTCTTTTAGGAACCATGTTGTTGTATCTGGAGCTCGACCACCTGCCAATCGGCGCAGGGGGATGGGCAATACTGGTGCGGACACCCTGCGTGGTTCTGCCTCTTCCATCACGGCTTCAAACTCCACGACTGCTGGGTGCCCACGCCCCCTCTCCCCATCATAAATTATATAGATAATGGTAATTAATGACCTTGTACGCAGGTATGAGGATGGGGGGATCATCCCCATCAGAGATATGGCCTGATTAGATCTCGAAGCGTCTACACCTTCCTATCAACGCCACCCCTCAAGGCCGTGCAGGGAGCCGCTACTACCCACCCCAACATTCAATCATTTCGGGAGATTGTCCCTGTAACCCCTTGAAAACCCCCTCCTCTACACTGATGAGGTAGGCGATGTCTAGGTTGGCCAAATCAGAGTCCCACTTCAATGGATCCCGGTGAGGGCTCCCCCCAGGATGCGTCAGCGCCACCGCCCGTCTCCCCGGGCCAAGGAGGAGGTAAGGCACACGCCCAAACCACCAGATCTAGTTCAACTGTCCTGGCGCCAGCGTCGGGTGAAAATAGAAGATGGTGCCAGCCATGGGTCGTCAACATCAGCAACTGTTGTGGCCCGAGCCACTACTGACTCATATCCCCAACTCCCCACATACGTTTAGAAGGGGATGTTATGCGCCCGACTGGGATTGAGGCCCCAACCGCCCCACCGGAAGGCTGGGTTGACTCTCTTGGTCACTGTCATAGGTGATGGCCGCAGCAGACCAATCCTTGGAAATTCAACACAGTGTAGTGGCCCACAATGTACTGCCACTACGGAAGGTTGGGCCCTCCCTGCTTAAAACCTCAACTTGAAGATCTGCCATGTTCCACCTTCAACCCAAGCGAGGATCTCCCCCATGACAGCCGCACTCCATATGGGGGTCTCTCCCGCACTCACTACACTAGGTACGGGGTCACTCCCCCTACTGTAGATTGCAGGTATGGAGACATTACATGTCTGGTCACCCACCAGCCCGAAGGTCCTCCCCGTGTCCCTATAGACATTTTTCCCGCTGCTCCTCGCACCCCAGCTTTCTCCGGTGGAAACCCTCTCCGCCCCAGTACCAGTGCGGCCAGTTGTCCCCATGTCGAAAATCAGCCCTGTGCCGAGGATCCACCCAGGGGCAGGATGGTGGGCCATCGCCACCGCAAGAGTAATTTTGGGGAAGGCTGGACCAGAATCAGACTAGTCCACTTTTCATACTCCGAGGCTGAGTACGACTCAGCGCTAGAACCATCCCCTCGGTCCTTCGAGTCAAGGTCTAAGAAATAATGAGGTGCATCAGCCTCTTACTCATGGAATGATAGATCCATAGGATCCCTGTTTCCATTAGAATGTATATCTAGGAAGATGAGAACTTGTAATGTCTCCAGAGGCCGACCGCACAGTCACCACCGGCATCTCTGAGAGCATCCTATATCTTCGATAGAGACTAAAGAGAGCTATTTTGGGGACCAATGGAAAGTGGGCCATGGAATATCCCACCCTAGGTAGGGAATGCTGTTGTGTTAGAAGAATTGGTATCTAGTACATACTATCGTGATATAGCAGCCAGGTCACTATAGTCCTCAGAGGACAGCCCAAGGTGTGGCCAGTTAGCCTACTCGCCGTGTTCTTCGCCGGCCAGCCTGCCATCCGAGCGGTCTACTGCAGTGCCGCTGCTAGTTCCTCACCCACCCCCAATTGATGAATGGGGTAATAGAAGGCCAGACCCTCAATTTTAACCAAGGAGCTTCTGGAATATCCTTGCAGCGTACTACATCCCTAAAATGTTTTGGCCGGTCACAAGACCAAATTTTGGTACGCCAGAATCCCTCACCCCTGCGGAGTTTGAATGTTTCCGCTAGACCCTCTGGGCGACTCATGTCCATATTCTCCACTAGAGGGTGACTTATCTCGGGAGCCATGAGCACCTTGAAGACATCGGAAGAAAATTCCATTTGTTTGATCTGGCTGTGCTCCCCGCGGTCCAGCACCCCATGTCACCTTGTCACCACAGAGCCCTACAGTAGTAATGTGTTTTGAGTTTCCATGTACTCCGAAAAGTTATTAAGGAGGCTACCCCCATGCGCAAGTCTATTAATGGGGGTAGGATGCTGCCCTCGTCTTCAGTGCAATTTGACGGTAGCTCGACTTGCTAGGTGACATTGAGGATATGCCCCCGAGAAGAGTTGATGTCAACAAGGCCGATCTGTCGGGAGGGGAAACAAGTTGGAACCTATCTATGGTAACATCCTCCCTGATTACATTCCACCACTAATAGCCCATCAGAGTGGATTACTTGTCAGTAGAGGAACCTTCTAGGTCTCACTCAGCCCAATGTGGCTTTGGTACTCATCCGGAATTTCAGTAAAGGCAATGAGAATGTCAGAGAAATCAAGAAATTAGACCCATTGGCTTCAGTGAAAAATATATAGGAGGATCCTGAGAAGGTCACATTATGCCTGCAACTTGCTGAGAAGAAGAATTTGGTCGATGAACGTGTTGTAGAGAAATGACACTATTACAGTGATCCTATGCCAGAGCATCAGGGGCAGGGACAAATACTCCTTTTCAAGCTACCCCCAGGTAACCCTGATCATACCACACTCGAAGACAGGGCGATAGCTAGAACTCTTGGCAAGAGGGTGCGGTATGTCTCACCAAACCCACCTGAGTGGCGCTACAATCCAAGAAATCCCCCTCAGTCTACCCTAGACGCAACAAGGGTTGCTCCACCAGCTGCTCCACGAGCCGCTGAGCTTGTCTACCGCATTGAAGAACCCGACAACATGCTCGTGGTTAGGGATCCCCGTCAAGACTGGAACCCCAGTCTAGAGGATCCAATGGTGGCACACATTTCAGGCCTAGAGGAACTGGAAACACGATAAATGGAAATATCACCTGATGGCAAGCCATACTCGGCAGGGTTGGATAATATACCAGTACCTTTGGAATACAAAAACCCCACATCCTCCCCCTTTAATGGGATGGGGTACCCGCTGCAGAAACATGACCATTTCAACTAAAGGAGTGGGCCTATTATAGGAACCTCGGTGCAGCAGGAGTCCACAAAGCTTAGCTGTTTTGTTCATACACTGGAGGGGACGACATTCGTTTGTTAAACCATCTCCACATTGGATTCGTGACTAGTTGGGAGGACCTTTGTAGGAAATTCATTTACCAGTTCAACTCTACCACTCGGAAGATGAGTATCACAGACCACTTCATGTGCAAAAAAAAGGTCTAATGAGCAAGTCACAGACTTTATCTTCCGATGGTAGGGGTTAACATACTCTCTTGACATACCACTAACTCGGGATCAATTACTGAAGATGTGTGTGGGGAATTTCAAGATGATACTAGTTCTATCCCTGATCACATAGAACTATCCTGAGGGGTTCTGATACTTCTCAGATAAGGCCCGGCACCATAAAGATTCCATACAATAAGCCATCCAAGCACGCCCGTTGCACACTATAATCCCAGTGAGGAGGGCTATCAGAGCTGAGCCCGCCGTGGTGGCCAAGATAGAGGCTCGTAGAGAGATGGAGTTACAACCAGTAGATCCATCCCTGTATCCTTGCAGTGGCCTGTCAACATGGGCACAACTTCCATCCCAATAGTGACCACCAAAAAATCAGCAGGCACCTTCGCGGAACACCCTGCCGCCACCTAGGGGAAATAATCAAGTTTCACCTTTTTAGCAGGCTCCTCCAACCCCCATCAGGGTCATCCCCCCTAGAGCACCTTTTCTAGATAGAAGAAACTACTCATTAAACATAGTTCAGGTCTCCAATTACTTCCATAGCACAGTATAGTAGGGAATTGTACGACTACTTGAGTGCATAATTTTAGAGGAGGTGCATCTCACTGATCACCCCAACTACTTCCCTTATCACCGGATCCTATGGCACACCCTCAGGCAATGATATGTGTTCAAGGACTGGCTCCAATACCTGATTGAAAACTACATAGTCATTCCAGGCCCAACCCCAATGCAAGTGGCGAGAGTCTTTGTAAGGTCATATAGTGGTAGCAACTACGAGGGAAAATGGCAATATGTTTCTGAGCGCCGATCTCAAACGTATAATGACTTAATGGCCCACAAAGAAGTGGAACGTTCCCATGGAATTATCTTTGCACACCTGAATCATCCGGAGCCTTCAAAATATGCATCCACAACTTTTGCATCGTCATCTCAGATGGCCTCTTCCCAGAAGGGGAAGCATCAGTGGCACAATAAAAGGCAATGCACTCTGCCAGTGCCGGTGTCGTCCTGCACTCTCGGTGACATTATGACCCCAAAGATGTGTATCCCACCCAGTATCTACCCAGTGATAGATGAATATTCATGAGACATTTCAGGGTACGCTTTGGAAAACACTCTTGAGTTGGTAAACCCTTACACGAGCCCCGATGTGGGGGAGCACCAGGAGACCCCCCCCCCCCCCAATTTCCCCAGCCCATGCCAAAGTCAGTGGAGCCGCGACCATATTGGTCATCGAGGCACGTCGGTTGGCACCTCCAGCCAGGCCATGCATGCCGCTGAGACCATACAGCAGGCCCAGCGCAGAACCCAGCACACACAGTCTCCTCGTCCTGTGTTGACAGGCTCGCCTCAACCACTGTTTGTGCTACTGGATCAGGCTGAACCACTTCGTCCGTGTCATGACTAGTTTCTCCCCGCTACAGTCCGATCTCATCCATCTGGTCCTCATTTAGTAGCTACTCTCCGAGCTTCGACTAGTGAGAAACAGGATATTCCTAGTACCAGTCAGTCGTCGGTCCAGCCTGCAGGGCCCACCATGCCTTCTATCACATAGTGGCTTCCCGCTAGCAGAAGTTCACGCATGGCGCAGATGTATGATGTTCTCAATCACCTCAATGGAATTCCAGTGAGGATTTCCATACTTGAAGCCCCTTTCCTATCATTAGATATGCGTGAGGCCCTTGCTGAATCTTTAAAAAGTCCCCTATAATTTGAGACGGAGGTGGCATCTGCAGAATCCTTCCATGATAAAACAGTTGAGGATGACGAATGAAAGTCCATCAATTCATTATCTAGAGAGGTTGAAGGATCCTCCATATAGGGGCCCATCCACCCGTTGTACGTCAAAGGCCAGTTTAATGACGTCGTGATTCACCACTGTCTCATTGACACTGGCTTCAGGATCTACCTTATCCGGACACAGACACTGCAGAAGCTAGGGCTATCCGAGGATGACCTGACTCGCTCCAATTTAAGGATCCAGGGATATGACAACATAGAGCAGACCCCGGTTGGCAAGATCCATCTTAAGACCCTGTTCGGTGCCCTAGTGGCCAATACCGAGTTTATGGTTGTCTCCCAGGACACTGCATACAATGCATTGATGGGTAGGTCATGGCTCCACCTACACACAGTGATCCCTTCATCATATCACTAGTGACTCAAGTACTCCCAAAATGGTCGAGTAGGTGTACTCCAAGGTGATTCATCTTCTTTTCTCCTCTTGTGAAGATCTTTATCTGGACACTAACTATTACAAGATCAAGGATAGAAATGTCCAGAAAAGTAAAGTTGATCCCATCACCACTACGACCAACCCTTGGGCAGGCCTAAATGACTCATAAGTCTTCCCGATCCATCAGTTAGAGGACACAAACCCCGATATTGGGCAATGTTTATTCATTTCCCGGACAAAGGGGAACCATGATTCCAAATCCTTGAAGCATTGGAAGATCACTTCATATTCTTATATGAACTAGGCTTCAGTAATCCTAGAGCCTCCACCCTCATCAGGTATCGGGAAGTTCGGCTCATGGAAACGGTAGTATGTCATAATTTTTTGTTACGCCAAGCTGGAATAGGCCGGATTCGGCCGACGTTCCACTACTGCTTTGATATTATCAAACGTGACCCCTTGGGATGGAGACTAGATGGGATCGCGTCGATAACTTTCATAGACATTGTAACACCCCAATCTTCCACGGTACACTTCTCTTTGAATAATACAGTAGCATGTGTTGTACGCAACTTCGAGTTCTAACACACACCACAACCAATCAAAGTAGCCGTTATAAAAATTAATACCTAATTTTTGAAATTTTAAAAATTTTATCTTGCCAAATGGACTTCGTTTTTGGATTCGGAATATCGAAATTAGCCTATGTTGAATTTTTGGTATTTTTCTGAGAACTTCAAATTTTCTTTGAATAGTGAAAAATACTTAAAAACAAATTTTTTAATAAAAATAATTAATAGTGATATGTTATACTATTGAGTGGTTTTAGTGTATAATTGGAATAAAATTTTACCATTTTATCCAAAGGTGGTCATTAGAATTAATTTACTTTGAAATTGGACATAAACAATTGTCAATCTTTTGATATATATTGTTTCTTAAAAACACGCTATTTGTTGTGACAGCGGGAATTAATTATGAAATTAATTAATGCAACTTATATGTTTGAAATTTTGTAAAATATACATAATTTTTTAATTTGGAATATCAATTATATCTTAGGGTGAGATTTTGGCATTGTTCTGAAAAACATCAATTTTTAATGAATAATGAAACCACTAAGTGGTAGTTAAAAAACTGATTTTTCGTTTAAATGAAACATTACCACTTCTGTGAATTGATTTTCAAAAATCTGACATACATGGTTGTCCTTAGGAATTGAAATATTGTTCAATAGGAATAAAATAATTTTTTGGTGCATAGTAACTTTTACGTTTAATTAATCGCGATTAAAGGTAATTAGTGAAATTTAAGGTAAAAATAGTATTATAAAATATGGAATGACATTTACACTTGTCCTACCACTATTTTATGTGTCATGGCCGACCAAGAAAAACCATGGGTCAACTTGGGGACCCTATGGAGCCACTTTGGTAGGAAAATGACATAAATAACTTTTTGATTAATGTTAAAATAAAAATGTCACAAACAAGAGTTGTTTTACTAAAACAATTTTTAAATGGGGTTATAAAAGTCATATTTTTGACTATAAATATTAATTATAAAGATAAAAAGATTTCCTACATCATTATATTTTTTTATAATTTTTAGACATTAAATAAATTAAATTATTTATGACACCATGATGATGCAGCGATTATCTCATTAATTAACGATTTAAATAAAATGAAAAGATATTGTAAAATCAAAGACTTACACTTGTCAAAAACCTATTGTATGAGTATATTTAGAAACCTTATCACCTTATCCTTGAAATATTTATGTTTGGGACCTTTAAAATACGAAAAATAATTTCATAATAATGTAACATTTCAATGTTTCCAAGAGTGCCTCTTCTCTCCTCTTATAAAAGGCCCCCACCTCTAACACCTTACTCAAACCATCAAAGCCTTTTGGCTCGGCCAACCTCTACCCAAATACTCTCTCAACTTCCATATTTTACTCTTAGAATTCAAACTTTGGGTAGAAGTCTTCCCAAGGAAGCCTTTGGCTCAAGTCAAAAAGAGTTACCCGATTTTAATGTAATGTCTTCTCTAATGTTGTTTTGTTTTATTTTGCTTCCCCAACCCATTAAACTCTTTTTATTCCTTTATTTTGTAACAAAACCAGTATATAAAATATACTAGGATTTTTTTATGATAATTATTTGGTTTACACTCACACACACCTACTTCTAATGGTTAAAGAACAAACTGTTTCTGTGGGTGGTGAAATACTGCCTCACGAAACGATGATTGTTCAATATTTTTTTAACACATCTAATGTTGGCAATTTTTATGAAACTATTTTCATATATGATATATATATTATGTTAATGTTTTCCTTATGCTTCTTTATTTCTCATTAATGGAATACTTTATGATTTCCATTATGGGTAAACGGGATAATTTCATTTTAGGAAGTGCGGACAACTGCCCCCTCAATGTGATTTGAATCGTTAATGCCATATTTGAGATGTATAAAGGATGGAGTAAATGGTATTATACATTATATTATACTGGAATTATATTATACCTTTATACAATTATAACATCATTCCATTAAATATGAAATGGAAATGAAACTAGCATTCATGCGTACATACGACTTACCGTCTCCATGAACGATGCATTTCATTTCTTACCTCTAAATGTTATGTAATATTATAAATGATTGTATATACTGGATATATATAATGTATAGGATATATACATCATGAAGATAATTATGGATATAATGGATATTTTACCACATTAACAAAGTGTAACTATAAGAAGTTTATTTTTGACTCAAGTACCTAAGATCGAAAAAACGATCGTTATAAACATAAATAATTAAATAATGTTCATGACATAATAATAAGTTATATAAAAGGAATAATGAACTTGAAAAAGGTTCTTAAGAATGTAGAGATTAACTCTAGTTTATTATTCAGGAGATTAGAGAACGGTCGAGTGAATTCGGACATGATTTAAGGGAATTTCCTAACCCAATTTCCATTCATTGGGTTAATCTCCTACTTTCAAATTATGTTATGATATTATTATATCCTATCTTGTATTTGTACTTTCTTTATGTGTACTTATATTTAATACACATAATAGATCTATTTTATTAAAAAAATTATCATGATAAGGACTTCATCTCAATCTCATTTCATTGAGCATATTTTGTTTTATACACAACTTTCTTTTATACGGTGCATAAACCCCTTTGACATTAATGTTTATTCAAAAGGAATCTTTTTTATATGAAGCATTTTACTAAACAAAAAAATGGAATGTTTTTCTTGTCGTACGTATGCGGGGACAACGACTTCTCCGCCTCTGTGAGCACTATTTGAGTTTCAGCTTCCTTTACAAGCCATAACTATTTTTTAAAAGAAAAATAAATACCATGTTTTGATTTTCTTTTATTTTGGTATTGAAAATGGTTTTGAAAGTGTTTTTATTATATCAATGTGTTGTATTGATATCTTGTGATTGAAATGTGGACATTTTATGTTTCCTTTATGCATGTCTTATTTGATACGATTATGTTATGGTTTATGATATGTGTAAACATGTTCATATGAGTAATGCATTGGACTTAATAAGTGACAGGTGGAGCCCGCTATAGCTCCTCGATTCATCGGTAGGTCTCATGAGACAAACTACTCTCTTGGCACGAGGCCTTGACAAAATCGTATTTGTGTTCTTGGAACGAGGCCTTGGCTACGTGGTTATGATAGTCTGGCATTATTCATTCCATCATTATGAAAGTGGTTATTGATATTGCATGTGATTATTTGACTAGTAGAATATCCGTGTGAGTAAGTAAATGGAATTATGTAATTTATTTTTTCCATATTATGCTGATGTTAAAGTTTAAAAAGGATATTGTTTTAGTTATACATTGCCTTAAATGATAATGCTTATTTATGAAAGCTTCCACAATATTTTTATCCTTACTGGGCATCTGAGCTCACCCGTTTAAATGTTTTAATATTTTCCAGAATGTGAAGAAGTATTGTATGAATGACCTGCAGGGATAGTCCGAAGAGGATATGAGTGTGGACTATGGAGACTTTGTTATTGTAGTTTTTTACTTCATGATGTAATGTAACATTTATGAATGTATCTAGTGTTTCCAAGGATACTAAATTAATCGGTCTTTCGAGACATGATCTTTTGTGATCATGCCAATGTTACGAAGTAATGCACTGACTATGGGTAGCAGGGGTCGGGGCATTAAAGTTGGTATCAGAGGTAGTTTAGTACTATCCTTGGAAGCTAGATTTAGATAAACTCTGATTAGAGAACATAGCCCAAAGATAGACTTTGAGGATTAGTATAGAATACCTTCCTAGAATATTGTTGTTGAATAGATTTTGTGAGTTTTCCGAGCAATACATCCCTGTCTGGATACGAGCAGGTAGAGGCGGCTCTGGCACAGATGTACCTAGGTGTAAAACCCGAAAACACCGCTTTGAGCTAGACTCAAACGGGAACTGGTGCACGACAACAGGGCTTGCTTCACTCTTGGTTACGACACTCCCAGGGGATATTCTTAGGATAGTTCTCATTTTCGTTACAAACCACTAGGAAGGGTTATGAGTATATACATCCTCAAAGCAATTTTTTTATGGATTATATCCATAAATAGTTCAATTTATGTTAAGTATTTTACAAGTATGGAATTATGTATTTCGATTTATAAACTAATATAGTTTATGCCATTGTTTAGAAATGGCTCTTAGTGGAAGGAATGGAAACCTTATCAATGCATGCACTCCGTGTAGGGATTTCCCTCCTACTCAAGATAATTATTGTGGATCTAGAGATACAACTGGTGCTGATCAACTTATTACCATACTGGGACAACTCACTCAGGTTATGAATAATAACCTTACTCGTATGGAGCACCCTGTTCCGCAATGTGGAGGATAAATGTTAGACCACTTCATGAGGCAAAAACCACCAATATTTAATGGGGGTACAAATCCATTATTAGCTGAGCAATGGATATACTCCTTAGAAAAATATTTCATGCCATGGGGAGTAACGAAAGGGAGAAGGTTGTCATGGCAGTCTACCGCCTCACTGGAGATGCCGATCAATGGTGGTCGCTGATTCAAAACACAAATGAAGATGATGAAGTAACAAATATGGAATGGAGAGAGTTAAAAGATATTTTCTTAGAAAAATACTTTCCACATGACCATCGAGCAGATATGGAAAGAAAATTTCACAGTCTTAGGAAGAAGGAGGATGATAATGTTGCAGTGTATGAGGCTAAATTTACAAGGTTAGCGAGGCATGCTGCAGATTATATACGTAACCCAAGAAGTAAGATTGATAATTTCTTTGATGGGTTAAAACCATTTCTCTGTCAATCATTAGTCTCACAAACCTTCTCGTCATACGAAAATATCGTCTTGTGTGCTATCAAGACAGAAAAGGAATTCTCTATGTCGTATGACTTTAAAGCAAAGCAAGAAAAGAAGAGATATTCTGATCAATCTGGAAATGGAAATAAGGGGAAGAAGGGAAGAGTTGAATATCAGTCCTGCAGTAAATGTGGAATGAAACACCCCAGTACTTGCTTGACGGGAATGGGAGTATGTTACAAGTGTGGTGAAAAAGGACACCAAGATCATGATTGCAAGGGAAAGAAAGTTTTTGTCAATGTGGAATGGTATAATTGCAGAGATATGGGACATTATGCAAATGAATGTCCTAAGCGTTAGGGGAACTTACCTTAGAAGAGGCCAAGGGATCAAGGCCAAGCTTATTCTATCACTACTGCTGATGTTGAAGCTCCGAAAGACATTGTGTCAGGTAATTTAATGGTTTCCTCAAGTATAGAAAATGCATTATTTGATTCTGGATCATCACATTGTTTCATATCATCGAGTTTTCTAATAAAATTAGATATTTCCAATTTGATTTAACAAGAGAATTGTCAGTAAAAACTCATAAGGGAAGTATTATTGCAACAAAGTTTTGTGAATCAGTCCCCATTAGAGAAAATAATTATTCTTTATCCACTGATCTCATTTTCCTACCTATGATTTAGTTTCATATAATCCTCGGTTTAGATTGGATTTCGGACTATGATTCAAATATTTATTGTAAGAAGAAGGAGGTTATGATTTTTGATGATGATGATAAGAAACACCTTATTTTTAGAGCAGAATCGTCACCACCTAAATCTTATTTAGACCCACCCCCAATAGCTCATCTAAATTCATTTATTGGGGAGTAAGAGAATGAAATGACTAATGGAGAGGACTGGGATGATCAAATAGAGGATGTACCTATTGTGAAGGAATATGAAGATGTGTTTCCAGATGATTTACTTGGACATCATCCAGAATGAGAAGTTGAGTTTTCCATTGATTTAATTCCTGGATCAAGGTCTATATCGAAGACCCCTTATAGGATAGCCACCATTGAATTAGTTGAACTAAAGAAACAACTACAGGAATTGAGTAAAAAGGGATTTATTCGCCCTAGTGTTTCTCCATGGGGAGACCATGTCCTTTTTGTTAAGAAGAAAGAAGGATCTATTAGGTTGTGTGTTGACTAAAGGGGGATCAATGCTATAACAATAACAAACAATTATCCCCCACCTCAGATTGATGATTTATTTGACCAACTGCATGGAGCTCAATACTTTTCAAAGATTGACCTTCGATCTGGATACCATCAGTTGTGTGTGAAGAAGGAAGACATTCCGAAGACAGCATTTCGAACAATGTACGGGCATTACGAGTTTATAGTAATGCCTTTTGGATTGACTAAAGATCCTTCTGTATTCATGGATCTAATGAATAGAGTTTCCACGGAATATCTAGATGATTTTGTGGTGTAATTTATTGATGACATCTTGGTGTACTCCAAAAGCTACGAAGATCATGACAATCACTTGAGCATTATCATGAAGACTCTTAGAGGGCATGAATTATATGGGAAGTTTAGCAAGTGTGAATTCTGGCTTCAGGATATTTTTTTTCTTGGACACATTGTCTCTAAGAATGGAATTTCTGTTAATCCTTCTATGACCAAGGCAATCCAGGAATGGCCAGCACCGACGAGTATAACTGATGTACATAGCTTTATTGGTTTGGTAGGTTATTATGGATGTTTTGTCCAGAATTTTGCCAGATTGGATAACCCATTAACTAAGATCACATGTAAAGCGGTTAAATTTGTCTGGAAAAAAGAGTGTGAAGAATGTTTTGAAGAACTGAAGAAAAGATTAGTCCACGCTCCTATATTGACTATACCATCATGGAATGATGGGTTCGTTTTTTATAGTGATGCATCAATGAAAGGACTTGGTTGTGTCCTTATGCAGAATGATAGGGTTATTGCTTATGCATCATGACAACTAATAATTTATGATCAGAACTATCCTACTCATGATCTCGAGTTAGCTGCTGTAATCTTTGCCTTGAATATATGGAGACATTATCTCTATGGTGAAAAATGTAAGATATATACCGATCACAAGAGTTTGAAATATATTTTCTCACAAAAAGAACTAAACATGAGGCAAAGGCGATGGCTTGAACTACTAAAGGATTATGATTGCACGATACAAAACCACCCAGGGACGGAAAATAAGGTTGCAGATGCTTTGAGTAGAAAAGATCATGGAGTTTTGAGCATGAGGAGAGTAGAAAGGGATCCTATTTTCATGGATCTAGTAAAGATGGATATGGGAATGACCATAGAGGGTGAAACATCAAAAAAATTTAAAATGGTTCCCAAACCATCTTTACTAGAAAGGATCAAGTGTTCTCAGGCCAATGATGAAGATTTGAAAAAGAAGATTAAAGCTTTGAATGATGGGCGATTGAGTGACTTTGTGTATGAAGATAGAATTTTGAAATTTGAGAGGAGACTTTGTGTTCCCGATATACCTGATTTAAACAAGGAATTGTCGGATGATTCTCATAGCTCCAATTTCTCTATACACCTTGGGAGCACTAAAATGTATATAGATTTAAAGGGAAATTTTTGGTGGGACAACATGAAGAGGGAGATTGCTGATTTTGTGTCCAGATGTATGGTTTTGTCAGCAAGTGAAATCTGGAAGGCAACTGCCTGGTGGAGTATTGCAACCTCTTCCCATACTTGAGTGGAAATGGGAAAATATTACGATGTATTTTGTCATGGGACTACCAAAGACTCCTAGAATAAATGACGCAATATGGGTCATTATTGATCGTCTCACGAAGTCATCACATTTTCTGGCTATAAGGGAAGATCTACCACTTGAACGTCTAGAAAGACTGTATATTAATACAGTTGTGAGACTTCATGGAGTACCCCTGTCGATTGTCTCGGATCATGATTCTCGTTTTACATCAAGATTCTGGAAAAGTCTTCAGAAGGCCTTGGATACTGAACTTCGTTTGAGAACTGCTTACCACCCTCAAACAGATAGACAATCAGAAACAACTATTCAAACCATAGAAGACATGTTGAGATCATGCTCACATGACTTTCAAGGAATATGGTAGAATATTCCTGTAACAATAGCTTCTCTTCAAGTATTCAGATGGCACCATATGAAGCGTTATACGGGAAGTGATGTTGAACACCAACATGTTGGGATGACGTTGGTGAAAGAAAACTTGTAGGCCTTGAACTGGTGGAGGAAATGATGGAAAAGGTGAAAGTAATCCAAAACCACATTAAAGCAGCTCAAAGTCGGCAGAAGAGCTATGCCAACAACCGAAGGAAGGATTTGGAATTTCAGGTAGGAAATCATGATTTCATTAAGGTATCTCCATGGAATAGAGTTATAATTTTTGGTAAGAATGGTAAATTGAGTCTTAGGTACATCGGACCCTTCGAAATTATAGAACGAATTGGGGCTATATCTTACCATTTGGAAATGTCGCCAAGTCTCTCCAAAGTTCATGATGTATTCCACGTATCACTATTGAGAAAATACATTCATGTACCAACCTATGTACTCACCTATGAGGAATTAGGACTGGAACCTGATCTGTCTTATTGTGAAGATCCCGTCAGGATTCTTGATACAAGAGAAAAAGTGCTGAGAAATCAAACGACTCATCTGGTAAAAGTTCTATGGAGAAACCATATGATGGGGGAGGAAACGTGGGAACCCGAGGAACATATGATGAAGAATCACCCGAGTCTTTTTACAAAGTGATATTATATGAAATTTTTAGGATGAAATTATTTGAAGGAGGGGAGAATGTAACACCCCAAGTTTCCACGATACACTTCTCTTTGAATAATACAATAGTGTGTGTTGTACGTAACTTCGAGTTCTAACACACACCAAAACCAATAAAATTAGCTGTTATGAAAAGTAATACCGAATTTTTGAAATTTTATAAATTTTATGTTGCCAAATGGTCTTCGTTTTTAGATTCGGAATATCGAAATTAGCCTATGTTGAATTTTTGGTATTTTTCTGAGAACATCCAATATGTTTTGAATATTGAAAATTACTTAAAAACAACTTTTTTAATCAAAATAATTAATAGTGATAAATTATACTATTGAGTGGTTTTAAAGTATAATTAGAATATATTTTTACTATTTTATCCAATGGTGGTCATTAGAATTAATTTCCCTTTGAAATTGGACATAAACAATTGTCAATCTTTTGATATATATTGTTTCCTAAAAACTTTCTATTTGTTCTGACAGTGGGAATTAATTATTAAATTAATTAATGAAACTTATATGTTTGGAATTTTGTAAAATATACATAATTTTTGATTTCAGAATATCAATTATAGCTTAGGGTAAAATTTTGGCATTGTTCTGAAAACTACCATTTTTGATGAATAGTGAAACCACTAAGTGGTAGTTAAAAAACTGATTTTTCGTTTAAATGAAACATTACCACTTCTATGATTTGATTTTCAAAAATCCGACATACATGGTTTTAATTAGGAAGTAAAATGTGGTTCAATGGGATTAAAATAATTTTTTGGTGAATAGTAACTTTTACGTTTAATTAATCACGATTAAATGTAATTAGTGAAATTTAAGGTAAAAATAGTATTATAAAATATAGAATGACCATTACACTTGTCCTACCACTATTGGATGTGTCATTTCCGACCAAGACAATACATGGGTCAAATTGGGGTCCCCATGGAGCCACTTTGATAGGAAAATGACATAAATATCTTTTTATTTAATGTTAAAATAAAAATATGAGAAACAAGAGAAGTTTTACTAAAACAATTTTTAAATGGGGTTATTCAAGTCCTATTTTTTACTATAAATATTAATTAGAATGATAAAAATATTTCCTACATCATGATATTTTTTTATAATTTTTAGACATTAAATAAATTAAATTATTTATGACACCATTATGATGTAGCGATTACCTCATTAATTAACGATTTAAATAAAATGAAAAGATAATGTATAATCTAAGAATTACACTTGTCAAAAACCTATTGGATGAGTATATTTCGTACCCGTATCACCTTATCCCAGAAATATATATGTTTGGGACCTTTAGAATCCGAAAAAGCATTTCATAATAATGTAACATTTCAATCTTTCCAAGAGTGCCCCTTCTCTCCTCTAATAAAATGCCCCCACCAATACCGCCTTACTCACACCTTCAAAGCCTTTTGGCTCGGCCAACCTCTGCCCAAATACTCTAAAAACTTCCCTCCCTTACTCTTAGATGCCCCACTTTGGGAATAAGTCTTCTCAATGAAGGCTTTGTCTCAAATCAAAAAGAGTTACCCGATTTTAAGGTAATGTCTTCTCTAATGTTGTTTTGTTTAATTTTGCTTCTCCAACCCCTTAAACTCTTTTTATTCCTTTCTTTTGTAACAAAACTTGTATCTAAAATATAATAGGATGTTGTTATGATAAGGATTTGGTTTACACTTACACACACCTTCTTCTAATTGTTAAAGAACAAACTGTTTCTGTGGGTGGTGAAATACTGCCTCACAAAACAATGATTGTTCAATATTCGTTTAACACCTCTAATAGTGGCGATTTTGATGACACTATTTTCATATATGATATATATATTATGTTTATGTTTTCCTCATTCTTCTGTATTTCTCATTTATGGAATAATTTATGATTTCCATTATGGTTAAACGCGATAATTTCATTTTAGGAAGTGAAGACTACCGCCCCCTCAAAGTGATTTGATTCGTTAATGCCATATGTGGGATGTATAAAGGATGGAGTGAATGGTATTATACATTATATTATACTGTAATCATATTATACCTTTATATAATTATAACTTCATTCCATTTAATATGAAATGGAAATGAAAGTAGCGTTCATGCATACGTACGGCTTACCGTCTCCATGAATGGTTCATTTCATTTCTTACCTCTAAATGTTATGTAATATTATAAATGAATGTATATACTAGATATATATTATGTATATGATATATAAATCATGAATATAATTATGGATATAATGGATATTTTACAACATGAACAAACTGTAATTATAAGAAGTTTATTTTTGACTCAAGTACCTAAGATCGACAAAACGATCATTATAAACTTAAATATTTACATAATGTTCATGAAATGGTAATAAGTGATATAAAAGGAATAATGAACTTAAAAAAGGTTCTTAATAAGGTAGATATTAACTCTAGTTTTCTATTCAGGAGATCAAAGAATAGTTGAGTGAATTCGGACATGAGGTAAGGGAATTTCTTAACCCAATGTCCATTCTTTGGGTTAATCTCCTACTTTTAAATTATGTTATGATATTATTATGTCCTATATTGTATTTTTACATTCATTATGTTTAATTATACTGAATACATATAATAGATCTATTTTTTTAAAAAAAATTATCTTGGTAAGGACTTCATCTCAATCTCCTTTCATTGAGGCATATTTTGTTTTATACACAACTTTCTTTTATACGATGGATAAACCCCTTTGACTTTTACGTTTATTCAAAAGGAATATTTTTTATACGATGAATTTTACTAAATGACAAAAAGGAATTTTTTTTCTTGTCGTACGTATGTGGAAACAACGACTTCTCTGCCTCCGTGAGCACTATTTGAGTTTCAGCTTCCTCTACAAGCCATAACTTTTTTTAAAAGAAAAATAAATACCATGTTTTACTTTTATTTTATTTTGGTATTGAAAATGGTATTGAAAGTGTTTTTATTATATCAATGTGTTGTATTGATATCTTGTGATTAAAATGTGGACATTTTATGTTTTCTTTATGCATGTTTTATCTGATACCATTATGTCATGGTTTATGATATGTTTAAACCTGTTCATATGTGGAATGCATTGGACTTAATAAGTGACGGGTGGAGCCTGCTAAAGCTCCTCGATTCATCGGTAGGTCTCATGAGAAAAACTAGTGTCTTGGCACGAGGCCTTGACAAAATATTATTTGTGGTCTTGGCACGAGGCCTTGGATATGTGGTTATGATAGTCTGGCATTATGCATTCCATTATTATGAAAGTGTTTATTGATATTTCATGTGATTATTCAACCAGTAGAATATCCATGTGAGTAAGTAAATGGAATTATTTAATTTATTTTTGAAATATTATGCGGAAGATAATGTTTTAAAAGGTATTTTTTTTGTTATACATTGCCTTAAATGTAAATGTTTATATACGAAAGCATCCGCAATATTTTTATCTTTACTGAGCATCTGAGCTCAACCCATTCAATGTTTTAATATTTTCCAGGATGTGAAGAAGTATTGTATGAATGACCTGCAGGGATAGTCAGAAGAGGATATGAGTGTGGACTATGTAGACTTTGTTATGGTAGTTTTTCACTTTATGATGTAATGTAACATTTATGAATGTATCGAGTGCTTCCAAGGATACTAAACTAATCGGCCATTCGAGACTTGATCTTTTGTGATCATTCCAATTTTATGAAGTAATGAACCCACTCTGGGTAGCTGGGGTCAAGGCGTTACAAGCATGGTCTCGGCAGTGCTGGAGTTCCCGGACACAATAACCACTGCCACTCAAGCTGGTACCAGCCTCCATTCAGGTTCTGGTAGCTCAAAAGCAACATCCCCAACAGAATATCCCTCCATATGTAGAGTAGAGGATATAGAGGAAAACCCCTGACATTGAGGAATTCATCATTGCCACGATCGACAAGTTGGCACAGGTGATCCTTGGTAGCGAGACAGATCCGAGACCCACATTGATCAGTGCCTCCATACCCCTCATGGAGATAAATCGGTATGTGGATTTCCAGAAGTAGCATTGTCAGGTGTTAACCTATAGTTACGATGAGATGCCCGGACTAGATCCTCTGGTAGCCATCCACCGCCTCGGTCTTCCAGCAAACCATCATGGGTTCAAACAACCTTTCAGAAAGAAGCACCCTTCTCACGGTTTCATAGTCGAGGCCAATGTTGACAAGCTCATCAGGGCCAACATTGTTAAGGAGGGCTAGTACCCCAAATAGTTGGCCAACATTGTACTAGTCATGAAGAAGAACATACAGATCAAAGACTATATTGACTTCCGTGATCTCAACCGCAATTGTCCTGAGGATGATTTTCCCTTTCCATTTACAGAATTGTTGATCAACACTGAGGCAGGGTTCCAAGCCATCTCCTTCATGGATGGTTACTCTGGATATAATCAGATCCGGATGTCCCGTGAGGACGAGGAGTCCACAACCTTCAGGGCACCCAAGGTACTTTCTGTTACCAGGTCTTGCCCTTCAACCTGAAAAATGTAGGTGCCACCTAACAGTGGGTCATGCATCGCATATTAAAGCCAATCCTCGAGACGTTGGTGGAGTTCTATGTGGATGATCTGGTGGTCAAATCTAGCCAGCATCAGAACCATCTCAAGGATCATGAGAAAGTGTTCGGCTTCCTCCATTCCTGACAATTGAAGATGAACGCATTGAAGTGTGCCTTTGGGGTCACCTCCGGAATATACTTTGGCTTTGTTGTCAGGTACCAAGGCATTGAGATCAACTCGGAGAAGATCAAGGCCATCTTCTAGATGCCTCCCCTGAGTAATATTTGTGATCTCCGAGGTTTTCAAGGCCACTTAGCCTACGTATGTCGATTCCTTGCATATACAGCTATTATGTGTAATCCGTTTTCCCAGCTCATGAAGAAAGACTCTACCTATGAGTACGATGAGAAGTGCCAGACCTCCTTTAAGGAAATCAAGAAGTATCTGCTCTCGCCTCCGGTATTGTTTCCACCCATCTCCGGAAATCTTTTGTTCCTCTATGTCAGTACCCCGGAACAGTCCCTCGACACCCTTCTTGCCCAGAAGAACAATGAAGGGACACAGAATAACCTCTACTACCTCAGCCACATGCTCCTCGGTACAGAGACCAGATACTCCCCCATCGAGAAGAGTTGCCTTGTGATCATGTTCCCCGTATAAAAATTGAGACATTATGTGCAGCACCCTGAGGTACAGCTGGTGTCTTGAGTAGACCCGTTGAAGTACATCCTACGTCATCCCATGTTGACTGTATGACTAGTGCGGTGGGTAGTAATCCTCTAACAGTTTGACATCATGTTCATGCCTCAAAAGGATATAAAAAGGAAGTCTTTGGCCGATTTCATTACTGCCCATCCAACCTCCGTGGACCTGGACATGGATTTTTCTGACAAGGCATTCCACTTGGTTGGCCAATCCATCCTGTGTTGGAAAATGCACTTTGATGGTGCATCTCGAATCCCCACTGGTAGGAGTCTCAATGATCCTCGACTCAACAGAGTAGGCTTGGCTATCCTTTTTATTACCTCAACATAATCAGTTCTGCCATATTCATTCTTATAGTCAGAGGGTAGCCCCAAAAATGAGGTGGAGTATCAGGCCCTCATTACTGATCTTGAGCTGGCCCTTGAGATCGGCCTGCCTCATTTGCATATGAAATGGGACTCTGAGATAGTTATTAACATGGTCAACGGTCACTATGTCGTCAGGAAGCCAGAGCACATGCAATTGTTGGAGAGAACCCTCCAGTTGATGTCCCAGTTGCCTTCTCAGCCAGAGGTTACCCATGTCCCTTAGTCAGTGAATGGTCTAGCAGACACTTTGTCCAGCCTCGCTGCCTCACTTTTAGAGCCCATGTAGGATGATCTAATTATACATGTGGCACATCGAAGAGCCATAGCTCATGTTACCCTGGTCGGTGATGACGACCCCTAGGTTGGACACCATACAATAGACGCTTCTTCGGTAGGACCATCGGGTCACCTAGATGCAGTGATCGAAATTATTGAAGATTGCAGGACATCCTCGGTTGAATAACTCCAACACAATAAGCTATCGTATGACCAAGCCGAGCGCGAGAGAATCTGATGATGAACGCTATTGTTTACCCTCCAGAGTGGTCATAGTTATAAACTGATCCTCTATAAGAGTGGGATTGATATTTTCCTCCTCCATTGCATTTAGCGGCTTGAGATTACACATGTCATGCAATAGGTTCACTCCGGCTCTTTTGGTTCCCATCAGGATGGCCCAAAACTGTCTCACCAGATCCATAGGCTAGGATTTTATTGTCCCTCCATGATCCAAAACTACATCGGGTTCTCCAAGAGGTTCCATGCGTGCCATGTTCATGCTAACTTTGTGCATCGACCACCAGATCCACTCCACACTACCAAGTAATCATGGCCCTTTGTAGTTTGGGGATTAGATGTCGTTGGACCATAACCACCGGCAATGGATCACCAATGCCGATTCATTCTGGCCACTACAAGTTTCTTTTCCATGTGGGCAGAAGAAATTCCACTCAAGGAAGTCAACTCCCATTCTATCATTGACTTCGTGAGTTCCAATATCATCCATCATTTTGGGGTTAATCACGCTATCCTCACTGATAATGACACCATCTTCCTGGAAGCCGAGTTGAAAAGGATGAATGCCAAGTACAACATCTGCTATAACCATAACTCCTACTATCACATGCAGGAAAATGGACAGATTGAGCCATTCAATAAAACCCTCTCTAACATTTTGAAAAAAATGGTTGGTCAGAACAAAAGGAGTTGTCAGGATAATCTCCCCAATTCCCTCTGGTCTTATCGGACGATGACTCGTAATTCCACACTGGTGACCCCGTATTCCCTGTTATATGGAGATGAGGCCATCATACCCATCGAGGTTCAGCTGCCCTCATTTCTCACAGCAGTCTATGAACAAAAAGCGCCAGATAGAGTAGATGAAATTAGTCTAGCTGAATTAGAAAAAAATGATGAGAATAGGCTTCGTGCCATGGGAGATCTATAAAGGCATCAGGGTAGGATGGATCAAGCCTTCAACAAGAAGGTTCGCCTCTGATCATTCCTGCAAGGTGACTTGGTACTAGCCCTCAGGGTTGCCAATTATCCCCGGTGGGAAAACACACTAGTTGGACCCCAAATTGGAAGGACAATTCATTATTCATAAGGTTTATCTCAATGGATCATACTCCCTGGAGAACATGGATGGTGAGCATATAAATCCTCCCACCAACACCAAGTTCCTCATGAAATACATTGAGTGAGCCAGCAGGTCTAGAACAACCTTAAACTGTTGGTCCTACATGACCTTAAACTGGATGACGGTCACGCATGAACTTAAACTATCAGTCCTACATCACCCTAAACTACACATTCGTCCCACATGACATTAAACAGTATATATTCCGGCATGAAGTTAAACTGAATTTCATCTCCCATGACTTTAAACTGTATGTGGTTCCGCATGGCGTTAAACTGTATGTCGTCCTGCATGACGTTAAACTGTATGTCTTCTGGCCTGACGTTAAACTATATGACATCCCCCATGATGTTAAACTGTATCTCGTCCCGCATGTTGTTAAACGGTATGTCGTCCCACATGATGTTAAACTGTATGTCGTCCTGTCAGATGTTAAACTATATGTCATCCCGCATGACGTTAAATTGTATGTCATCCCGCGTGATGTTGAACTGCACCTTCAAGAACTACATGTGTCTTTATTTCCATCCTTATGGGATTCGTAGGACCGCCTAAACATTTAGATGTCAGGTCTAGCCCTATCTCTTAGAGATCTCCCAGTCACCTAGGCCCCTTGGCCTGTTCTTTTACATGACAAGGGTGTGGAGGTGTGATACAGGGTTATTCCCTCCTTCGTGTTGGGTTTTTGGCACCATGCGCCCCTCTTCTCCTAGGAATACGCCATCTCTTGGCCACTCTAAAGATGATCCCCTTGACCTATTGTAGCTGTTCACCGAGGTGTGTAAGAGTTCTCTCGTCTAGGACCTAGAGTATTGTATTCAACTTAGGAAAGATTCCATCCACTTATCAAGATTCTTGTTCCCCTTCATTTAGGCCCCTATTATCTTTTACACCCAAAGGGACCCCCAAAATGGCATTGATGCTAGGCCTAGGGGCTCTCCAACAATTATGGGCCAACGACCCTAAGGGTTTTAGACAACAAATTGATACAAATCCTGCATTGCAAACATGGTTATCGGTCGATGCTCATTTGTTTGTCGGTATTTCATGATAATGTGACAGGATGCTGTATTGCGAACATGGTCAGTAGTAATCCTCCATTATCACGCCATCCCCTTCAGTCCATGAATGTTTTTTACATGATTCACATTACATTCCACCACATCATGTCCAGGTGGGATCTCGACACTCTTCACACTATCCCTAAGTTCACCTCCACACGTCTGGCGGACAGAGATGCAATATAGCGTCGCCTTGATCCGAGTGCTAAGATCATAATTGGGATCTTCTCTAAGGGATTTGTGCAGTTTGATTCTCATACTCATGGGATATATGGGATCATCGAGACATTGTGTTTCTAATTCCAGCTCAACTAGAAGCTAGCTTCTCCTACCCCTTATCCTATGACCCTCACTGGCCCCTTGGCCTGAGGCTCCTCTCCCGGAATCGTGCACTGTGGTCATGTGGACTGCGTCCTCTTTCACGTCAGGTGTGATTTATCGCGTCATGTGAATTCCTTTATGTCCAAGACATATGTCTTTAAACATTGTTTTCTGGTATTATCACATGCCCCTAAACTGTGATAATATCATCTCAGCCACACGACAAAAAACGAAACTGCATTATGATGAGCTCATTATAAAGGATATCATGTTGGGTATCGGTCATCCACCATACCATTTTTCAACACATATATAGGACATGATTCTTTTTTAGATGTTGGAAATTTCTACCGTAGGCCTGTATATTCATAAAAAAACCCATTCACCTTAAAAGACATACAGGATAGATCAAATACTGCATCTTTTGGTGCGAGGGTTAGACCCACACACCCGTTCCCAGAACTATGTGTGGCTTGATTCCCATTCTTATGAGATACATAAGAACTCCCAGACATATTGTCCTGGTTCTAGCCATGGGAATCACAAATCCCATCCTTTATCCACTGTTGGCCCCTTGGACTGACCCTTCGGGGAGTTTTATAACCACATCATTTGCCATAAACATGTTTGGGATGCCCCACAATGACATTGAGAAGAAACAGTTCCCTCACCAAAGAGGTCATGTCTAAAAGTAGGGATGATCCCTGATCAGATTAATGTGCCCACCTAATGTTCTTCCACCATGGTGGCTTAATTTTAGGAGTGTTGGATTCTGTTCGAACAAACCAACATTCCATTTTCCATGCTTTTTGTTCTCCATTATTCATACCATAATTCCCTTTCATGTATGAAGGGAACCCCTAACCGTATGTATGCTCGACCTATGGTCCACCTGCAGTCTTAGGCCAACGTTCCGGAAGACTGGTCGATGATATTTGATTTAGGTCTCATGTTGCGAACATTTTCAGTGGTCGACCCTCATTTTGTGTCCCCATTTCAGGCTAATGAAATAGGGATGCTATTTTTCAAACATGGTCAACATTTTTCCTTTATTGCCACACCCCTACCATAGTGTTCCGAATTTGGATAACGTGATTCACATTTTTCATTCCCCTATGTTCGGACTATTTCCAATGCCCCAGGAATTTCCCCGCTTGTCCGCTAGAGAACATTGAGAAGATGATACATCGATCAGTCTGAGGTCCTCTTCCTTTGATCAGGCCTCCCTCTTCTCCTCGGAAATACGGATTCAATTTTTGAATTCCCGGATCTTGGTTGATGATACCACAATCAAATGATGTGATAGTAAGAACATACATTTTTTCTCACATTGGGTATGGACCACATGATCATAAGAATGTGTTTCTATTTATTTAAGGATTGTGGTTGATTACGTTAAACCAAAGAGACGAGTAAATAAATTTGTCCATAAAGTTCCAAAACAATAAGTTGTAAGGAGAAATAAGTTTATGGGTTTGGCTAAAATAGTTCCCTTAGGGGTCTGCTTCTTGGATGGATCTCTCCAATACCACCACCATTTGGCTGGTGGCCTCTTAGACACCCTCCCTCCACCCGATGACTCTCTCTTCATCCACAGCCGCGGAGCGTAGTTCAATGACTCTAGCCCATGCCCGAGACTGTTCAGTTTGGTGCTCAGTTATCTGGTGACTTGCTTTGATGAGTTGTTCTTGGGCATCTGCCAACTGGTCCCTCAAATTCTCCACGATATCAGAACAGTTTGCGATGAATATCTCATGTTCTTTCTCTTATTCCTCGAGGCATTGAACCACCTGCTACACCCTCATAAATGATGAGGTACTCCCCGAATCCTCTCTACTCTTGGTGATGTTGGAGCGCTGACTACTCTCTCTCACCTTCTCATCCATGTAATCACGGAACGTCAAGTGAAGGCATTGGGAATCTGCCCCTCCAGCACACAGGATGTGCAGCCAGGTGTGGAGTGATCCCATCTGCTTCACCCATTCCGTCTCAGGCTAACTGAGAAAACGTCGGATGCACTTCCACCCCTTGAGCTGCATCATCTATCCCTCCTTGGCCTCTTCTGAGTCTGAATCATAAATTTTCTCAGGATCAGTGGGCCGATAGATAGGAAAGATTGCCAACAGGCTTGTAGCAGGGTCTTCTTCAAGGACTCCACCCAGGAGAATAGGCTCCTTAGCATCTGAGCGACCTTCCTCTCTTGCCTCAACCATGGTGGAACATAGTCAACTACACGCCTTACCCCGAAAGCAGCACCACTAATGTCCATTGCTATTTTCTCACCAAATAATTGGGCCCACTCAGTTAGGCAAGCATGTTCTGGATGGGGTGGTATTTTTGTTATTGAATCGCTCGTGGATGGTCTGGTCTCAGCAACCTGACGCTCCTCTAATGTCATAATCCCTGTATAGAAGGGGAGGACCCAAATCAATTGTGTCCTCCAACGGTATGTACTGGTATCGAAGCAAGGAAAATATAGGAACACAAGGTGCTAGCCTCCAGTGTTTTGGTTGCTATAGGAGTTACCATAACGGGGGATCCCTCAGTGCTTGTCAGCTCGATAGTGGGCGTCAGTTCCCCACCTTGTTCCATTGGCACTCCACCCCTTCTTCGACTAGTGAACCTTGATTAACACCAACATGCTCCTAGGAAAGATAAAGAGGGTGGGTAATGATTTCATAGGAAATATGAAAAAAGTCTCATGGTAGATAAGGGTTGAAGCATACCTCAAGTAGCTCAGTCACATCCATATCAGAGCAGATGATCTCGCTGTTATCCCGGTGACACCCTTGGTGGGACGCCCCCTAAGGCCCCTCACACTTAGGCTCTTATTCTCCTTCACCTTCTCCTTCTACCTCATCCTCATCTATATCGACGCCCTCGGACTCATCATTGCTGTCATCATCCCCCGACGACATCATTTCTGGATCATGCTACTGGACGAGCATCACATTCACCTAGAGAGGTTTCTCCACACACCGACACTGTTGGAATGCAAACATGTCCATGGATGTCTGATATACGTTCCATCGATGTAAGTTTACTCTATCGACAATCCAAACAAGCCTGACTTCTAGTAGCTAGACCCTGTCTCGCATTATCTTCTCCTTAGGGTTTTAGTACTCACCGACTGCTGAAGGGTTAGCCAAGCCGACCATAGCACCAAGAAGATTGTGTCATGAAAAGGTTGAAGAAGATATCTTATTTTCTTCCTGGGAAGTTTTATGGCCAATCCATGGGAATCTTCTACTCTATACAATGAGGGTGTGGCCACTCCATGCAACGTCTATGCTGCTGAGGTCTCGGCCTATGTAGGCCCCGTTGTCTGATGCGCTTCTTATATTCCCCCTATAGCGGCACTCTTCCCACTCTCTCACCACCTGGGTTCCACACTGGTGACATTGGGTTGCCGAACTCGCTTCTGTAAGAGCCCATCAGGGTATTCAATGGCCCAATGTTCAACATACTCAGTTGAGAGTTAAGCAACGAATTCGGTGGGATGAAAGGTGATAACGTTGTTGGAGCCATAGGTCGTGAACATCTGCCACAACTAATGGAGAACACATGGATGACTATCTTCCCAGACATATGTGTATACTTTTTTCATCATTCACCGAAGGCTCCCAAACTAACTAGGGAACCTGGACAACGCATAAGGCTCGCAGAATACTTTCACATCAATCTGGGCCACATGCACCCCGCTTCTGATGTTCTGGATGTACACCCTCTTCTTTAGTGAGCCTTTCCCAATGTCTATCATCTACCACTTGAATTGGGGAATGGGATGAAGGAGAAGTTGGAATTATTACCAATTCTGATCATTACTCCCTCCTCATTGAGCATCAACGACATGACCCCAACAATGTTCAGCAGGGAGGGTTGCAGGCCATTTCCTGGAGGATGTATGGAATTCGGGAAGGTGTATCCACTGTAAAGATACGTCACCTAGCCATAGAAAATATGGATGGGGCCACAAACCCTCTTAGGTGATCCCCCTCTCGAAATGCGTCCCAAAATGGAATATAGCTGAGCCAACACAGGGGATCCCAGATTGAATCATTTATTGGTAGCCATGATGATAGCCATCACCAGGGTCACTGGATGGACTCCCATCCTTGTGTACCTCACTAGAAAGAGCCACCCGCTCAGGAATGTGGCAAGGAATATGGCGCACCGAACATTTGGGTCCAGACTCTCGTTTATGTTTTAGCCTCCTGACTGGTAGTACCCCACCTCTAGGATCTTCTAGTATGTCTGCTCTTGCTCTTATGTGCCATGGTTGGACACCGTCTCCCTCACCCTAGAATCGTGACATCTAGATCCCTCTATAGGAATAGGATAATCTAGTCCTTTTAGGTGATGTCCTTTAGAAAATACTTTACCCCCATCTTCTCCTTGGCCAGCTCCAGTAGGTGCCACGTCTGTATGGGGGTTAAAGATCTGTCTCCACAGGTGCTCATCGGCGGAAGGAATTCATCGTATTGTTGGCCTTACAAAGGGATTCCCCCGATGTAGTGAATTTCCTAGAGATTAATACCAACTTCTCCATGATGGAGATGGACGTTATTGGTATTAGTGGACCACCGGGTGAACAGATCTAGCCAGAGCTCGTGCTGGTGGTAGAAGGGGAATTTTGATGTCCATTCCACCTCAAATAAACCAATATGCCACATCTCTGCCCCAAATTGGTCACATGTGTGGAAAACCTAGTACACCCAGGCCCATTCTATGGTGAATTTTCCACTAGATTGCAGGTCCCAGTCCTGCACGCAGCCCTTAGTCTCGTCAGTAACGTTCTGACGAAAGGTGCTTACGTAGAGGGTCAGGGAACTATCTGTGATAGGGTCACCCCCAACAATGGTCCTAGTCCTTGGATTCAGGACATATGCGTCCACGTGCCTGGTTTCTCTGGAAGGATGACCATTGTTGGTGATGTTGTTCCGAGGAAGATCGTCCTCACAGGTCACCCATGACCGCTGTGAATCCACCTCAATTCCCGGCAGAGTGACCTCTTCCAGAATACCAAAGTCCCATAGTGGGAGATTGTTGGACAAGGCATAATCATTATGGTCGGGGGTTATCATGTTGAATAGTGTATGGTAATTGGAGACAATCATTTTTGCACCATAAACCTCTGGGTTTGCAACCATTTTAGCCCTTCGAGTAGTGGCTTCTCCCACACCAGTCTAGTTTGCAACCATCTTCTTCAGACATGTGGTTGGGTGGTTGGCACAAAATAGGATAGGGTGGCACATAAAATCCTTGGGTGTCACAAAATTTCAGACTGATGCACGAAAACCCCCGGGTTTGCGCATAAAACAGCACCGGATCTAGGTGGAATTGCAGGCAGCCAGAGCGGTTTCTTGCACGGGACCAGAAATATTTTTGCGCAATAGAGTGTAGAGCATGTCGCGTGAGGGGATTTTTACTAATCATGGGACCCATGACCGCTTTTATAATCAATTCCCTATTTAGGATCCAGTGTGAAAAGCCGATTTCACACCTTCTAATGTTTTTTGTGACGCTTCAAATTTTTGTGCTCATGGACCCCATGGAGTTTTATCTTTTGGAGTGTCCCTCGAAATGTAACCGTTGCGATCCCTCACTGATCCAATTCAGAGGGGGGGGGGGATTTTTAGATGCCAAAAATCTCTCAAGTGATGAAGAATGATTTCAAACGACAAATCGAAGTCATATTCAAACCCGGGGACCCCGTCTGGGGGGCCTGAAGGGGAAGCGTGAAATAAATTCATAGGCATGTGAAAAATTTATGCCCCACACAGAATGTTTTGGGATTCGCAAAATACCAGATTCAGGGGTGTGAAATATTTCGCGCCCCTCACCACGCAGCTGACATTCCACGCCTCCTCCTCCATAGAGCAATTATTTCGTTCCTACCTTGTTTTCATGCCATCGGACGCCTATAAATTGAAGGAGACCCTCTCCAACTAGAGGGATGAAGAATCTAAACTGGATCTATTACAAGAAAATTCGTCTTATCTACACAAAAATATGGACGTTAGGCATGGTTCTTTCCACACCAAGTCACCTCAGGGTTCTCATTTGCGCGAGATACCCATGGTTTAGACTGAATTCCAATCTCTCTGGGTTCCTCCCATTGCATGAAATCACTTACCCTTGCACACGGGCTAGTGAATTGCATGAAATACCTTCCATTGCACGCATCCCCAGCCAATTGTGCACAATACCCTTCCCTGGCACGCTATCCCCTTCAGTTTCACGCACCCCCGTCATTGCGCGCAGTCTCACCTCACACACACTCTTTCTAGTTGTGTGCAAAACCTTGGCTCACATTACGCACAAGAATCATTGATTTCATGCCAGCCCAGTCATTTTCATGTAGGCCTAATTATTTCATGAAAACCTCAACAGTTGTGTGAAATCCCCCTGAGACCTCCCACCATGGTGCTCCCCAGGATCACCCTTGCGCGAGCGCCTGATACTCTTATTATGGATGCCACTCACGCGTTTCTCTCATGCCCCGAACATCCAAATTATGCACCATCTTCCCATATGACCTTATAGCTCGTATGAAGTAACTTCAAAGTCCCCTGGACGACAACAACCATTGCATTTATTTGCCTCATTCTTCATCGCATAGGCACAGCAACAGCTATTGCCTCTTCGCATAGCCATGATAACATGGACCCCTCGATGGTTCACCCTAACACACTCCCTTGATATGGTGTTGTCGTTGCCTTCACTCCCACAAGGAGAAGAGGGTACCTGTTATGTAAGTCCTAGGGGTGTAGAGCCAACCCACCTCATTCGAGCTGCAGAACGTTAAAATGTCGAGCTCCATCATCCTCAGCACATGACGTTAAACATTGACCTGGCCCTGTGCCACGCACATAGGGTCCCCCGCCTTGGACATTCTATACACCCACTCTTCTCTAAGGGGACGGGATCACCCCTCACAAGGGATGATATCATCCTTATAGGAGTGGAATTTGTGTGGGTAAAGGGAGGCGATCTCGGTGTAAGCCCCTGGATTTCCTTGCAGGAGGTAGTATCTATGCTCCTCCTTTCATCTTCTCTCCTAAGGCTTAGTAAAGGGTGTGGTGGGAAATAATACTTTTCCCTTATTCGGTACCGATTCAGTCTCCTGATGTGCATTGTCTCCCTCAGGCCTCCATCTAGAAGTAATCCCCGAATTCTCGGGCTGCTAACCAGGCATATGCCTCGGTTTCCTCTGTGGGCCGCTCCATGCATAATCCCTACTCCATCTCCGACAGACCCACCTTTCACAACATGATCATTAAGTCACTGCTATCTCTTTTTTCTCACACTGATAATTACTCATGTGAGCTTAGAGCAAGCACCGACCATGACCCAACACCTTGGGCCACCTCAGAGTGTAAGCCCCAATCCATTCCCAGACTACGGGGACATTGATTCATGTGAAGGCATGGTACATAGGAAGCCTCCATGAGGTTCAAGCCCCAAACAACATGGGCCACCTCATAGTGTAAGCACCAATCCATCCATAACTATGGGGACATTGATCCATGTTAAGGCATGGTATGTAGGAATCCTCAATGAGGTTCATTCCCCAAACACCTTGGGCCGCCTCAGAGTGTATGCCACAATACATCTGGAACTACGGGGACATTGATCTATATCAAGGCATGGTACGTAGGAATCCTCCACGAGGTTCATGCCCCAAACACGATGGGCCACCTCAGAGAGTAATCCCCAAATTCAATGGGCCACCTCAGAGTGTAATCCCCAACCCATCCCAAACTATAGGGACTTTTACCCATGTCAAGGCATGGTACGTGGGAAGCCTCCACGAGGTTCAGGCCCACCATACAGTTGTTCTAACCATGTCGGTTAATCAACACATTGGGCTGCCTCAGAGTGTAATCCCCAATCCATCCCGAACTACGTGGACTTTTATCCATGTCAAGGCATGGTACGTAGTAAGCCTCCATGAGTTTCAAGCCCCAAACACCTGGTCATTCCGACTATCTTCATGTCGGTTCACCATCAACAAGGGCCACCTCAGAGCGTAAGCCCCAAACACCATGGGCCACCTCAGAGTGTAAGCCACAAATCATCCCGAATGATGGGGACTTTGATCCATGTCAAGGAATGGTACGTAGGCATCCTCTACGAGGTTCAAGCCCCAAACACCTTGGGCTGCCTCAGAGCGTAAGCCCCTAATTCCCTCGTCCCGCATGATGTTAAACTGTATTTTCTAAATAGATCAATGAGGACCTTGATCCATGTCAAGTCACATAATTTAGGAAGCCTCCACAAGGTTCAATCCCACTATCCATCAGGACCCCAGGTCCACCTTCACGTCTGTTTATCAAACCCACATGCCGCCTCAGATCACAAGCCCCAGATTCCACCGGAACTAAGTGGATTTTGATTTCCTGCCATGGGGATATGTAGGAGGTCTCCATGAGGTTCGATCCCATCACTCATGACTCATCCTGATCTCTCCCATGATCCAATGTGTCTCTAGTATTTATTGCCCTAACCTGGTGGTTCCACTTCCTCTAGGTCCCATCCATGTGTCAATTCTCATGAGTCGCCTCCTCAGGTGTCTCATCGTTTCACCGAACTACACGGACTTTGATTCCCCGACACGAGGATATGTAGGAAGTCTCTTCGAGGATCAAGCCCAAATCCATTGTCCATCCTGATTCTTACCTGGGCTGCCACATCCCTGTGGGATCATGCCACCCCATTCCCTGTTCCCACTAACAGTATTCGAGAAGCCAGCCACCTGTTGTCCTCAGTATCGGTGTTACCTCTAGGGGTGCCTCAATCTGATCTACTCTAATCAGTGTTCTGATCATCACGATCCATCTCCACTAGACGTTAAACTCATAGCATACCTTATGTTAAACATGGGAAGATGAGGAAAACCTCATGTACATGCCAATAGAATTGGATTCCCGCGTTCAATGTGGGATGCCTCGGGCTTCCTAGCCCTTGAGAAGCCCTATAATAAGGGTACAGAAGAAAGACATTCCAATCCCCCTGTGTCGAGACACACCATTGGTGCCCAATGTGACTACTCACCTATCTAAAGGTTGCTTGCCTAAACCAACCTCGTGGAGCGTCCTGACAAAAGCAGTGTAATTAACTGGTTTCCATGAAGATATAGTGCCGATAAGAGTTTCACGAACGTCTTTAATCTGTGAGGGAGACCCGTAATTGGTGACAATATCTTATGTGGAATCCATGGATGGAAGAGAAAACATCCCATCATCCCATTTTGATCAAGGAGCATACATCCCTGAATAAAGAGCGAATGCCGGCCAACATTGGAAAGTGGGAATGCGGGGTAACATCAGCACGCCCTCTACGTGACAGATACACTCACACACCGGTAAATGCATTGGAAACACACACAACACTTTTATGATATTATAATAGTTTATCAATATTTATTATAGAGCATTAGTTTTATTCTAACCTAATTTATGTGATGATAGTCTATATATAGCCTTAGGAATCTTTATACATTTTTTGTTAACATAAAATGAGTTTTAGAGGGTATGGAATAGGGAAAATGATGAAATTAATTAAAATATAACTCAATAGACCTTTTATATCTATGATTTTCCAAATAAATATAATATTTTATAGGGGAAACACATGGTCCTGAGATGTATAATAATACTGTAATTTATCTCTAGATGAGGGGAACCTAAAAACATCATAAAAAAATTCCTTTGATGAAGTCTTAATTTATTAATTTAAAATAAGTGGAATCTAATTAATTAAATAAATAATAACAAAACTATGAAATATCAAAAACTATTTGGTGATTACCGAAAACATTATAATTGTTAGTCTTACCAATTCTTCCTAATATTCAATATTACCATTAAAGGCACACTTGAACCCATTTACATAACTACATATCAATAATTGAATACAAAAAGCTACTTAAGACTAAATTATTTATAACTTATATATATAATTGATGGGATCAGATGTTATGTTTTATGTTATTGTGAGATATGATGAATTCCATCTCAACCCAATGAAAACTCTCAGGAATGGAATATATAGGTGATATGGTCATTGTTATGCCTCAAACTAGTAATCATAGAACTAGTGCTAAAAATAGATGAAATATTCCCCAAAATTGAAATAAAATAAAGTTACAAAAAAACCATCCATAATTACAACATTAAACCAAATATTGAGTCTCTTGGACCCTAAATACCTTTTAAGTTAAAATTTATATGGATTTTGAAAAACACTTAAAAAACCTATATATTTCCCATCCAAAGGATGATGTTATCATTATAAAAAGAATTTATTAATTATCACTAAGTCTATAACATCTGCCAAAAATTTATACACAATTGAAACTCATCTAAGAATTTAATATCTAATACACATATTCATTGTCCTAGGGTAAATGAAACCTGGGAATTATAGGATCAAACACTCAGTAAAGGGGTAATGTATATCAGAAGACATTGAAGAATAAAAGTGAATGGATAGTATGGATTGAATAAATGAGCATAAAATAATAAAATAAGATCGATAAAATGATCATGAAATAAATACTTAGATTATATAAATATATAACTAATAACACTGACAATAAAAACTTATTTCAAACTGATGGATTTTAAAATATCAAGAATCTTAATCATACCATCAAGGCCTCATCAAATAAACATTATTTACCATAAATTCCTCATTCAAGACATTATAATTGCAATGAATTCCCTATAAAAGATATCATATATACTGTTAAGGATTCAAATATAACATACTTCCTATCATCAAAGCCTCAGCCATGATCATATTAAGAAATTAGAAAGCATGAAATAAATAAAATAGTAGTATTTCTAAATATCCATATCATTACATTGATGGGATATTATATTCTATACATTACCTACCACTAATTAATTCTAATTCATTCACTGTAAGAGAATAATAAACAATACATAATCACATTTCTATAATAATTTATAATTATCCATATTGAAATAACTAGAGCATTAAATTTAAATAATTCTCTAATTAAAAAAAGAATATAATTCAGGTTAAAAACCCTAAAATTTGTAAATTATTAAATTAATATACATTAATTCACATATATATATAATTCAATAATGAAATAAATATATCACATATCAATGATATTAAATGATATGGATATAACAGAGAAAAAATCAAGTGGGGCGATGTGTAGTGGAGAACATAACCTGAAGAAAATGTAATGTTATGAACTATACATTCAAATGATAATTAGTGGATAAATCGTAAAACAAAACTCCATAATTGAATAGATAATTGAGAAAAAAATGTGAGACCCCCTCACTTGGGAAGCTTCAGGTGCATTTCCCTATATCGATTATTCCCAGTACCATCACATAGCAAAGAGGGAGGTGCTGGAATACTTGGTGTCCGCCGGTATGGGGTCTCAAGTTGAACTCAGATGGCTCCTATGTGTGAGGAGAAATGAGTGGGGGGGGGGGGAGGGGTCCGGGATTGGTGTGGGAGTGTGATAATGGTGTTTATGGTATACCTTGGGTGGGGTACCTTCCTTCAGGCAGAGGAGAATGTGCTCTTATTTGGTTTGTAGCTTTGTAGTCAAAAGAATATTCTCTTATCCCAATTAGAGACGGACTCGCTAATTCATTATGGAGATCTTATTGGTAAATTCCAGGTCTTGTGGTCTATTGTGTACACGGTTAGAAGGTTTCGTGCTCTCCTGGGTGGTGTTAGTGTGTTTCACACTGGGCGTGAGGGGTATCAAGTGGCGGACCACCTAGCCACTATGGCGCAACCGGGATCCAGCATCACATGTCTTCCGTCTATTGGGTTCTTAATGTCTGAAGGTGTTAATCTTATCAGAGTGGAGGTGCTCGGGCTTCATTATTTTAGGACCCCCTCGGACTGGGTGACATACTGGACCAAGGTGTCTACCTGGGGTTCCCACTGTGTTTGTGCTGCTTTTTCCTTTCCTATTATCTAGACGCCTGGACCCTTTATTTTGTTCCCTTTCTTGAATAAAAAATTTGACGTTGGATGGATGGAGAAAAAAAATATTATTATGGATGTGATACCACGTAATGATTTTATATAAATCATTTCATAATATTTTCATAATGATATTATGTAATAAGGCACATTCAAGAATTATTTTTCAGAAAGTAACAAAAACTCATTTCAAAATAACCCATTAAAAATAAAAATAATGTTGTCTTGAATGTGGAATAATGTGTTTTTAGAATAATTGTTTGTTGGATGATAAAATAAATGATCGTGAATGGAAAATCCTTTTTATATATTTTGAAATATCTTTTAGAAATCCAAATTAGGAAAAATAGTAATAAATATTAATTTTTTAAATTCATAAAGAGAAACATGATGATGGTAAGAGTTAACAAATATTGGTATTTCGAAATATTAATGGAAACATTTATGGAAAGATGGAATATGTACATGGTTGAAAAGTCCTTACAAAGGATCAAAATTATTCTTAACAACTTTTAACATTAATGAAAATAAAATTCATCAATGATGATTATTTGAATTAAAAAATCCATTTTACATTGATCTAGAAGAGTAAATCCCATTAAATAATTTTTATGAAATAATATAGAAAATTTAAAAAAATGTTATTTGGAAGGAACCCTTTTAAATCATATAAAACATTTGAGTTAAAAAAATCCCATACAACATGGGTAGTATATGAATGAAAAGGATAAGAAATAGATAATGTGAATTAAAATTGTAAATAAATTGATTAAAGATTATTTATTATGAAATAATTCAATGGGTTAGTAATTTTCAATTTTCATCAAAAAAATGTGAAAAATATGAAATCATGCCACATTGAATGGGAATTGAGATGAAAACCCTTAAAATATTTAGTTTTATTTGAATCAAAATACAAAAAATGATATAAAATAATATATATTTAATAAATTGATATAAATGAAATGTATGATTAAAAAAATACATAATGTAATATATACAACAAAAATAATAATACAAGTGTTGAATATGCGATATGTCTCAAAGACTGTAAATTTTGAGGAGAATCACCTGCATGGTCTCTCAACATTTAGGAATGTTATTTAACTTTATATATAATAAAATAACATATAATTAGTTTATAAAAGAAACATATTCATACCTATTTCCATTTTTAATATTTATTTATAATAATTGATTATAAGTCCATTATCTAGTTATTATATATTATGATAATTGGATGTTAGAACCCATGATTGTTTCATAAAATATCTATAATGTCAATGTTGATCCCCATGTATTGATACAAATTTTATCATTATAAAGTTATTTATGGTTAGAAAATAAATGTTCCATGGTGATCTATAATGATATACTTTAATTCAAGGATTTTTTAATTATTATTCATGAATATAAAATCATTGAAATTCTTGTTTCAGGTAATTCACTAATAATAACATATTAAATTATAATTATCATTGATTATTATGTCGTTATTATAAAATAAAAAATAATTTGAAATATATTTTACATCATAATATTTAAATCTAAAATTAATTCTATAAACATCCCTGAATGTGGTGAGGAAAAATAAATCTTTTTATCCTAGGTGGTGGTGATCTGAAGTTAATATGGGTATGCTTTTCATTTTTCAATTGATTTTATTATTAATATAATGTTTAATTTTTTATTAAAAGGGTATAATAATTAAAATATGAAAAATATATTTAATAAATCCATTATTAATTCACCAATGAAAGTCATTAGTGAAAATTGAAATATTTCACTCATATAATAGGAAGTCATCACATAAGATAGATTGTATTCAAATTGTTCAAATAGATGGGAGGAAGGTATAAAATAGTTATTCCTAAAAAATAATAACATATTATTATATTAATTATATTTATTTAAATTAGCTATAATTATTATAATAGGGTTAGTATATAAATATAGATAATAATTAAATGTCAGATAATAATACACATTTTTAAAACATGATTTTTCTCTTTGATGTCACATTATAAATGAAGGAATTGAAGTATATTCAAGTAACCAAGGGATTAAAAAAGTGTAATAGGAAAATAAAAGGGAAAAAGGGTTGGAGTTTCAACAATAATTTGTTGGGATATAACTTATTTATGATGATTTATGTGACTTCATTTTATATGTTAGAAAGAGATATTTTTCCATGAAAATCAATAGAATATGAGGGGGTAAATATTGAAATACATCATAGTTAGGTGAGTTTAGTGGGAAATTTTTATTGAGACATTTAAGTATGAATTTAAAATATTTAAATGTTCTTCTATAAGGTCTAAGTTTCATGTTAGATTTATAAAATATAACCACCATTATGTAAACCATATTTTACCCTTATTATCTTTGATGAAAAATTTTCCATAGTAATTAATATGTTTTCTAAAAATATAGGATAACCCATGTTATGAAATTTTAATGTGATGATTCAAAAATTTGAATATAGTTAATCTAATTAAATTTATATATATATTAATATTTTCAATTAACATATAATGTATGATATAAAAAATTTTATAAGAATGATTTCTAAAAAATTAATCATTTTTAATGTTATTTATTATAAGAAATGGTTAGACACATGAGTTATACGCACAACCCATTACCAAGAACTTTTATTAAATAAAATGTAATATACAATTCAAACATGAGGGAAACTGATAATATTCCACCATGGTGTTGAGATATTCTCATTTTTAAATGACATCAAACACACATTAATGATATAAACAACCAAGACCATGTGTAATAATTTCAGATCAATTTTCTATAGATCCAAAATTTTAATAATAATAATATAATAATGTTGGTTTTATCATATTATAAAATAGATGGTTTCTATTCCATTAATGATATACAACATTATTTATTTAATGTCCCACTTCAATAGTAAAAAGCATTATTCATGGAATGTTATAGAAACTAAATGTTCATTGTCATTTGTGAAAACATTGGAAAATAATACATATATAGACCCCTCGTAGGCCAAACCATATTGTACATTCATTATTGAAATCAATGATAATATTTAAATAGTGGTAATTTATTCTCATATTTTATACCTTTATAGTGACTCTAAACACGTGTTTTGAGATTTGGAAGATGAAAAACAACAACACAATAGTCGACGAGGTTCAATTTTCTAGTGGCAATGAAACTAAAACATATTATTACTAAAATAAAAAAATAGAAATGCATGAAAATGGGAATTCACCAAATGTTCCATCATGATTAGTAGATCTATGTAATTTAATTATTATTAAAGGTTTTTATAAGGGTTTTAATTCCAATCCAAAAATAATACCATCATGTAATCCATTGGGTGAAAATACATGAGACAATATGATCACAAAAACAGAAACAATGATTATCAAAAATAAAAAACATACGAATAAAATCAACACCACATCATGTCTATATAATAAAATATATCCCTCAGTGAAAAAATTACATCACCTAATAATGGAACTAAATAAGTCTTTCTATATTTTTCCTTGACATGGATATATATCTCGAAGTCTAAAAAATATTTCAAGAACATGATTTAAAGTCATGTAACCATCCTAGACCTAAAAATAGTGAGTCATGATAATAAAAATGAGTCAATGGGGGGATTCTATGATTTAGAAACTAGTAACATAAAATTAATATATTACCAAAGCATGTGAGGAAAATTAAAATTAGGTTTCTAATCATGTTCATACTCAACTCTATCATACATACACAATCTAATATTAATGAAATTATCAACAATTATCTCTTTATTATTTACCAATCAATGTAAACTTTTCATGGTGCTCATACCTAATATTTAATTCAACCATAAATCATTCATTTATAACATATTTATAGTTATTTATCTTGGAATCATCTTTATGATCCCCTTCATCAAAATATTGAGAATAGTCTCTAACAACATTTATCATAAGAGGTATGTTTTCGTCACAACATTAATAACTGAGGATTTAAGGCATATCATACTCTCTAATTTAGAATTATTTATATTTTTTGAGTCATTATAGTGTTTAGAGTTAATAATCTATTCATGTCAACAATTTTTTTCATACATTTTTTTTGCACTCAAGTACAAGAATTTATCCTTAATTCGGGGTTTTATATGAATATTCAGTTGATTCACAAGAAGAAGAGTGAATATCATATTCAACCTTCTAATCCACATTCCCTAAACTTTTATCCTTGCCATTTGAATCATTCAATATATGGGAGTCTTTTTCTTTATTATTTTATTCTGTTAAGACATGATTAATAATTTATGGGCATGAAATATATGAAAAATTGTGTTCCCTTTCTCAATTGACGTAAATTTCTATCGAGAAGGTAGATTCATTGTAGGAGAAGCATTTATCATTAGCACTACAAAACTAGAATCAATGGAGTGGAAAAATTTAATATTGTATGAGTAATAATAAGGAATTTTTTTTCAAACAACATTTGAGATAATAATACAACAACCATTTTTATTAAATATGACCAAGGTAATGGGCTAAATCGGATCAAAATTTGTATAAATCCACGAAAATGAGGTCCTTAAGCGATTTATTGTAACATATTCTAATTTTATTGCCTCTAGATTAATTGAGAAATGGTAGTTAACATATCTAGCCTAATGAATTATATAATTAGACCCTCAAAACACTAACAAAGTGAATAAAAAATTGGTTCAAGATCCATTTTGAATTATTTTATTCCAATTCATCATCTTTATCAATGTTATTCAAAAATAAAAATATCAAATAGTCTAGAATATATAATAATCATCTTTTAAGGAAAACTCGATGAGGACATGAATATAATCTAGAAGACCCAAATCAAGAAATTAAAAAATAATCATTTTAAGTAACCTCCTTAGAAAATTGAATGAATTATTTCATTTAATTAATCTAATTGCTAGTGACAATTAAATTACTAAAGATAACACCTTAACATCCTTCTATGATAGGTAAATCATTGGTCAACCTTTGTCGTAAAATAATGACAACAAAACCATTAAATCATCATTAATAGAACAACCAAAAAAACATCCATGTATGTTTTACTAGGGTTTATGGAATATTCATCTCATAAATAGATATCAAATTATTGAATTTATTTAACATATATCTGCCTAATTTATTTATAAATAATACCTAATATAAATAAACACAATTTTTATTAAAATAATTATTTAACCATGGGTATTAATATTTACATTAGTAACTTATTTTTATATTAAAAATTAAATGGAATGATTAAAATATTAATATATTCAAATTAAGATATAAAATTCATTGTATTAAACTTTATTATATTTTATAAAAATTACTTTCAAATTAATAATTCATAATGTATAACAATAATTATAGTAATGAATAACTTTTCTCTACACAATATTAGTATCTTGGTAATAATTTGTAGATGGATGTTACTTTATTTTCATTTATATATTATTATTACCTTTAAAACAATCATACTATACTAGAAATTAACGTGAAATGAATTATAATATTTTTTAATGAAAGTGTTCATTGAAAAATATCACAATTATATTAAACAATGTTCATCAAATATCATTGAAAATAATTATTTATATTCTAAAAATTTATTTTTATCAGCCCATACAAATTAAAATATTTATCTTAATCATATATCATATAATTACTTGATAATAAAAATAGATTAATATTAACTTTTAAAAATTAACATTTTAATAAATGTTATATTTTTATAATTATTTTATTTGCAATTTATATTAAGTTTCTGACAAGAATACATACATTTTGTATACCTATTGAATTCATGTATATCTTGTGACAGTACGTTCAATTACAATAGATCCTTTTGAAATGGATAACATATAAATTCATTTCATTCAAACATCATAAATCAGACATCTTCTTCCTTAATAGTTACTTTTGGATTATTCATGATACATTCTCCTTTATTGATATTATTTCTCTATATATTTTTTATATAATAAATATTTTCAATGGTGAATATAATCATGATTATTTTCTAGTTATGAATATGTTAATAATTTCAATTTAGTCTCCACTATTAATTTAAGCCCATTTCATGGATTTAATCATCATTGATATGTAATAACCAATTTAGGCAATACATGGTTTCTTGTATATTTGTTTTAATCTTACATTATGATTAGATAATGATTTTTTTAATTTATTAAGACCTTATGTAACTTATTTTGTAATAAATATTCATTATTTCAATATCATATAAAAGTTATATTTGATAATGACATGCACAAAGTATAAATAAATAAAACATTTCTTATAATGTGTAGGCTTACACTCTTTCCACAACTAAATTGTGTTTATGATATTTTAATCATTACAGAACATTAATAATAGATATGGGTATCCATTGATAGACCTGAATATCAATATAATACAAACATAGCATTACTATGTAAGATTATGAAATTCATGTTCTCCATTATAATAATAATATAATGTAATTATCATGAATTTATTCCAAATATGCCTACATTGATAGATATATGTCCAAGGAATTTCTAGGAACATATCATTCAGAGATTCTTTTTCATGATCTAGTCTCCAACAAAATACATAAATTATTATATATACAATATTTTCTAACAAAATTTGTTTGAATGACCATATTATTATAAAACAACAATCCACAAGTTACTTCTTCTATGAAAATAATATTCAATCTATGATAATTTTGGTTCAACATAGATATAATTAGATAAATCTAAAGCTCTTCTGGTTTAACCTAGGTTTTTTTATTAACATTTATCTATTTGTTTCTCTACCCCAAATAGGCATGTAATACAACATATAATTCTATTTATATCCCTTATAATAGTTCATAATAGGCATTCAAAATGTCTAAAACATATTCTTCAGGTGTGTCCAACCAGGTGTACAGTTTGGAACACTTATTGTAACATAGTGAAGATCAAGATAATATTCAACCAAAATTTTGCAAGGATTATTACCCCATTATAAATCTTTTTCTATGTCTGTATAATTTTTTTAACCATACACTTATATCATTACAAGGAGAAAATATATTCTCTAATTTTTGAAAATGACAGAATGTTTACCTATATTAAAACATATCCCTTATATTTACACAAATTTATTCTAGAAGTAATTTCAATAATAATTTAATAAAGATAGTTCTTACAATCTTTTAAACCAAAAAATCATGGAAAACTATACTCCCAATATTAAATTTAACCCTTATCTGAAAAAATATAAATCTAATGCAAATAAAAATATAAATTAATCTTGTATAATAATAAAATTTAATTATATTTTTATAAAAATATCAAAATTTCATTGACGTCAAAATATATACTAACCTAATGGTATCCTTAAAACATGATCGTATACTCTTCCAAAACTCTAATGTTATTTAAATCTTGTTTGAAAAAAATCATAATTCCAAAATCTACACTCCAAGAACTACTCATAATAAAATACTGTATTACATTAAAAATTTATATAAACAAAAGAGACCCAATCAAAACCATCCAAAACATTAATATCAAAAAAATATATTTATTCACTTTTAAAAAAAATAAATTTTAGGGTTACTGATTTATTGAGTTAGGAAAAACACTTCATCACCCTATGTCTCAATAGAATTTAACATATTATATATTTTTATTAATAGTTGGAATATTATTTTTTTTATGAGGGTTGATCATGAGTTTTTAAAAATTTTAGATTTTTTTGTTTTCAAATGTTGCGCATAGTTATGAGTAACCCTAAGAACCCATTTATGTGGGTTGTTTATGATGATAGAGTTGTTTGTCATAAATAGTTTTCTCACAAAGGGCCCCAAGGAAAACAATAAAAGAGGAATTATTATTTGTTTGTGCAGTTCTCATAATAAATGTTTTTATTGGTAATCAATGCATATAATCCATTTGATATTCCCATGTGTATAATTTCTATTTTTGAATTTAATTTTTATACACTAAAAAATACCTTCTCCTCTTTACTTATCACACCCCCCCGTGTCATAAAAAATCCAAATCTCACACAACCTCCCATTTTTCATTCTTCCACTCGGTACAACTTATATTCAAAACTTCTAAATGATTTCATGGAGAATATTAGTTTCTCCTCCTAGTTATATATGAGTATCACCAATATATTGCATTTCACCATATTTTATCCTACCTAATTATCATGTGTGGTTCAGTTGGACCCTAGGTTAAGGGTTTTTAGTTACCCAATTTTTTATTTTTAAAACATTTAAATATATTAAGGATTATTTTTTGAGTTAGGAGCTAAGACAATATGAGGTTTTGAGGATCAATGTGCTCGGAAGTTATATTATAACAACATTAAATAATTTAATATCACGTATGGATAATATTATAAAAATTGTGGATTAACTCCCAGATGGGATAGAGTATAAGAAAAAATAGACCATGTTTAATCTGAAAATTGTGTTTACCCTAGTTGTAACCTAAGGCTAGCCAATATCAGGCATCGGGTTGAGGCAGTCATTGGTGGTGTGATTAATTAAAATAATTTATTAAATTTATTTATATTATTTTAAACACCCATGACCGAAATTAATATATACACACCTCATGATAAAAATTCTAGAGGTTAATCTTCTTAAACCATGGGAAAACTAGGAGGAGCTATGAGTTTTTTGGTTTGGGGTTTGATATCGAAGGGCGAAGGTTGTTCAGATCAAGGTGGATCAAGTGGAAACAAACATAGAAGGACCTATCATTTCATTGTGATCATTTTATTCACAAATTATCATTCCCAAATAGAGTTTGGGATCATATATTATATATTTCTTCTCATTTGAATAAAATATTTATCCTGAGTTTATTATCTTCTTTTGATTCTTTGATCAAATGTTTATCACATGATCCATATAAATGAATTAAATTTTTTAAATCATTTTATTAATGATTATATCATCATCCCACACCATTTTGAATGATATGTGATTGTTGGGAAAGAAAAAATATCCAAACATATTTGAACATTTGTTCTTCTTCCTTCCCCCACCCATTCATCACAATATTTATCATTGGTCTGTGAGGTCGTGTTTCAACATTTTAATGGTAGGTTCAAGAGCAATTGAAACCCATCATGATGAAATATTGGAGAAAAATGAGCATACAAGTGTTTTTCATATTGTTTACGATATATCTTGAGTTTTGGGTGAAGATTAATGAATTGAGGATCCATAATAGAGAATGAATTTGGAGTCAAGTGGAATTAGGTGAGACAAACATCATTTCTATCTTCGAGTAGATCAAATGATTCCATATTTCAATGGAAAGATGTCAGTAAATGATTGTTGGAGTATATTCCATTCGATTTCATGTGCTCAATGGGTGAGAATCATTGTGATGGTGGTGGATCTGGAAACAAAATAAAGTAATGTTTGATTATATGAAAAACTAGACTACAAACCATGTATATAAAAATAAAATATGGCGCATGACCCCCATATAAGTGCCACTAGAGTTTAAGATAAAATTAAGGATTGCAAGATGTTTGGATGGATCCATAAACTACGTAATTATTCCTTGGTGGCTAGGCCATGTTCCAGCTAACACATGCCCAAGAATGCATGTGGTCTAAATCATTATGCACTCTGGGAGTGAATAGGAAAGGGTTTGACCTTTGGCATGACCAGGTACGTGACTAGGTACACTGGTACAGACTAATGTACATAGGCATATCCAAGAGAATACTGGTAGGCCATGAGTGGCTGAAAGATGTCATTAATAACCCATAAAATTTCATGTACTATGATGAGGATTAAAATACATTTCTTTAATATAATTCGACCATGTAATGAGGTGGGGTAACACACCATGTGGATGCCCAAACACATTGTGCATTTACTCCATTGACTTCTTCCTCTCATATAACCATTATTTGGACATAGATTTTGGTTCCCAAGTAGCCTATCCTATGTATTTTTTCATGTAAAATGTGATGGAGTCATTAAATTTGGAATGTGAGACAAAATGAGAGATATTCCGAACCATAAACATACATAGGAAATGCTCGATGAAGGAAATACCTAGGGAAGGATCATCGATGATATTTCACAGTTGATACTCACATTTTTCACTAGATTAGTGGTTCCCCAAAAAATCTAAGATATGATAGGGACATTAATACCATGTCACAACAGGTTGAATGTTCTGCATACTCTATATACGAATAAATATGGAAATCCCCTACATGTGAGTGTGTCTTTTATTAATGGTGATGTAATGCCCCATCTTTGAGCTCTAGTGCGGTGTGGGTCCTCAATGGGAGATGTAGATCCCTTGAATGTGGGTTGTAGTGGGAGGAGCGGGCCCCTCCAGACATATTGTTGTGGGATTGAGTTTAATTTTGGGAATTAGTGATGGAATTCTAGAGGAGTAGATATTCTCTTTATATTAGACTAGATTGTCAGATTAAGATCCCCTTTGCCTATCGTCTAGGTTTCTTTATGAGTATATATATTTATATGTGTATTTTTACGGTTTCATTTTCATGTTTATTTGGTTTTATATGACTATTGTTTTACCCCTCTATCTCTCCCTTAAAGTATTTAGGGTGTCCTACCAAGTATGAATATACTCAAACCATCATGGTCTTTTCCCACACTTATCATGACTTATGAAGAAAACTGATAGATATGTGGTGATTATAGTGAGAAAAGTGATAAAAGTGTGAATTGAAGTCGTACTATAGTCATTCATGGATATCAAGAGTCAGTCTCTCTCATATTTAATCATTTCTAGTTATTTTCAATTTGGGACATCATTTCTAGGTGGGTGTTTAATTTTCACCATTACATTTTCGATTTATACTATCATAATCTAATGTATTCTGAAGAAGTTATTAAATTCTTGGTGTTTTGTATACATTACTATCTTTTTATAATTATTATGACCTATTTTAGGTAGACGGATGTGTACATGTATATAGATTCCACAATAAAATTCCACCCAATTTACATTATTCCTTCTAGATACTTTTTAACATCCCATGGCCTATTAGAGGTCAGATTAGGGTTGTAGCAGCTCAGCCTTCCACTGGAAAGGAAGGGCCCGGTGGGCCGATCATTACATAGTGGAATCAAAGGAGTTCATTCTATGAGATGGTGTTCATATTTTTTCACTTATTTGGATTTGATGGGACTTATGTAAATGGTTTCAAAGTATCTCAATAGTGACTTTCAAACCAAGAAACCCAGTGTTGGTATAGTAGTTGATGTATCTGTACACTTGGACTCTCACTACCTGCTTATAATCTGAGTATATTGAGTCGTTTTTTTGGAGAGAATATTAAATCACCATATAGGATTGAGTCCTTTGATTATACTACTTGATTTAGATACCTATAAATATATGATCATATAACTATGGTATATTTTTATTACATTTAGGATCCTTTATGAAGATCTCCATAATGATTTCAATTTTTTGATTGTGATGATGATCTAATGAGTTATGAAGGATCAAATATAAGGCCATCTTAGAAGGTGTTTCTTCCAGCTGGGGAGGTTAAAACACCACCTCTTATGAAGGAACAGATAGTATTGTCTTTTTAGACCAATGATCTGCATAATCATAACTAACATTGTGAGTTATAACATTAGATACTACTAAAGTTATTCTGTGTCATGGATCCCCAGATAGTAGATTATTGGCTTGAGTTGATGGTTTGAGTCTTCAGTGTAGTTTGGGACCCAACACATCATATAGTTCTGCTATATTCTAGTCATTTCCAAGGAGTATCTGGGTGTTAGTAGAGTTAGGTTATGTATAACCCTGATGAGATGATACTCTCATGGTTCGACTTCCTACAACAGTATTTTAGAAATGTTACCCATTGGATTTTCTATGTTCAAATCCAAGAGCTTTTGGATCTGCATCATAGTGCTATTTCAATCAATAATTATTCTTCAATGTTCAATTCACTTTTGATGTACTCCCTTGATAGGCACAAGACAACATCAATCGTGTGAGGACGATTGATTATGGTCTTTGTAGAATAATTTGAGCCAGTGTGTTGAACATATTGATACCCACAAATGTTGGATTTATATAAAAGGATACAATGATAGAGAGAATAAAAATAGAAGGATTCCAGGTGATTGTATCTGGTGATGGGAATCATGTAGGATATCCATCTACAATAGGTATCCAGGGTCAGACATCTAGATTCTATAAGGCGAGGCATTGCCATTCTTAAACACATACATGAGGATTTGCATCTCAAGTATCATGAAAAAAATACAGCCCCCCCATAGATGTGGAATTCAATTATTTTGATGTATGAGTTCAATTATCTAATGATTTCCCAACCAATTTTACAGAGCATGTTAGGCCAACAATGGATGGCCTACCACATACAAGTTAGCACCATGACCAGGGTTGTCCCAAACATGTCCATGGAGGCCTATGGGGCAATGGTGTTGGACAATGAGAGGGATTATCTTTGGAGGGAGGATAATTTCTCATTGTAGGATGATGTTTTGAGCTCCCACCACAAAGACTAGGTTCCCCATGTCATGCTTAGTGAGATGGTGGTCATGGTAGATAACAATTTCAATGCATGCAGTGTAATGACTAGGCTATACATGAGATGATTTATGATACAATATATCTCTATTCTACTAATTCCTAAATACTATAAAACACATGTTATAGTCATTGCATTATCTACATACTCCAGTTCTGAGAGCTGTAGATTATAGTAAAGAAATTATCCCTATATTTATTGATAGAGGTTCTTACAGGTATTGATTCTTCAATATCACTTCTTTTCTAGCAGTGTGAGCTATCACATCCAAATTCACTTGATATTGGTGAACTATATTGATATATTACCTTTGAATGTTTTATTACTACCTTTACGGAAGAAGTCATATATATTCATCAACATTCTTATTGAGATGATGATGATATCATAAAAATCATATTGGGTGGCCCATGTTGACATCTAAGAGATGCGGCTGAAATTCTAGGACCTTCAAGAGAAGAGTTCCATCATAACTAATGTGCACCCCTATGCAGATCAGGTTGGGGTAGTAAAAAAGGTGAACGAGAGCCTATGAATTTTTATTATTATTATTTATAAACGAGGAAAAGTTATTGAAAATTTACCACTTAATGATAATTGATGAGGTTGTTGACTAGTTACAAGGCATGATCTGTATATAGATGATCCATCTCATGTTCAATTACCACCAGTTGAGGGGTCATGAGGCTGATATTCTAATGATGTCATTTTGATGTCGCTACATACACTTTTATTTCGTGGTGGTTCCTTTCGGTGTGACAAATTACCCTATTATGATTAAGGACTTGATGAACCTTATCTACCAGACATTCTTGGAACAATCTATGGGTTTCTTCATTGATGGTATACACATTTTTTCTATGTCATATGAAGATAATGAATAGTATCACAGGATGGTTTTAGACTTAATATAGGTGAAAAAACTATATGGTTAGATCTATGAGTTCCAGTTTTCAACCCATGATGCTCACCTTCTTAGGAAAACCATTTCTAAGCATAGTTTAGTTTTGGACCCATAAAAAATTAATGTAGTTCTTACAAGGGATCCACCCAATGTCTTATCATAGGTGTAGAGTTGTCTTGGCTTGGTTTTATAATACAAGAGGTTCGTTCATGTACCTTATATAGTAGTATCCCAATTGACCATTATGATTTATAGATGGATGTTATTTATCTGGGATGAGTAGTTTCATGGTGGCTTTGAGTTTTTGAGGTTGAGGATGACAAGCTTTCATATATTGGGACTTCTAGAGGAGGGTTTAGAATATGTAGTTCTATTTTGATACCTCTAGAGATGGGATAATCTACGTGTTGATGATGTGGAAGTAGGATATAACATATGGGTTAAGGAAATTGAGAACCCATGAGGGGATAAATGTTAAACATATCTTATATTTGTAAATGATAGTATTTTCTATGAATATGTGTAGGCACAATCTTCTGGGTGATCACTTCATAATTTCTTCATCCCATCACAGTTTTAGTTGTATCTCCACAATGATATATCAAAACCTATGATAGAGGAACTGGTTAGAGTACCTATTGTACTATGACTTCAAGATAATCTATACTCCATGGAATGTAAACATGTATGTATGTTCTTTTATCTATAATTCATATTCTCGTTTGGTGGAGGAGGTGTCTCAACAGTTGGCTTCTTTGAATTTTAAAAATAGCAAAGGATAGAGGTGCAACTTATCTTCATTTAATGATGCTGAATACTATACCTTTATAGTGTATAAGTTATTCCCAATTTGGACACATTAACTACGAGGTTTTTCATGAATAGATATTCTTATGGTATGCATGATATGGATCCTTTTATATTGGGGAGAATTTCATCATTTTATGAGGAAGGACAGTCATTCCAAACATGATGTGAGATGAGGTGATAAGGTATTTTCATAATTATCATTAATATTTACATCCCGGTATTGAAATGATGTAAAAGTATATTCAATGGTAATTTTTTGGGATAATACATGGTGGAGTATTGTCGAGTTTAGTTATTAGTGTCTCACATGTTAGTAAGCGATAGTTGAGCATGAGGTTCTGAGAAGTTTGATATATCCTCTTGAGGACTCATAGTGGAAATAATATGCTATTTATATTGAATTTTTTATAGTGATTCCATGGTAATCATGAGTCCATGATACCATCTGGGTGATAGTTGATTGATTTAAATGTTAGACAAATTCCTTGCTATTAGGGAATAGAGTTCAGTGGAGTGTTTGGGGTAGTTGTACATGTGGGAGATCATCAATCTCCATGGGGGTAACCATGATGGTTATCTTTTAATGTGATGTGTGGTTTCCACCAAGATTGTGGAGAGGCCTACATGAGTTATTTGAGACTCATTTGAGGATAAGTGTAGCACTCTACTCTATAAAGGTGGGTAGGCCAAGCATATTATCTAGGTGTTGGAGGATATTATGAGGGATTGTGTTTTAGACTTCATCCAAATATGAGAGTATTAATTTTCATTACTATAGATTTATTATAGTAAAATATAATATTCTACAATCATCTGGGAACCTTTTGAGCTCATTTAGGGGAGATACTACAGGTCACCCTTATATAGGATTGCAATTATCATGGTGTCTACGGTTGGGAGAGAGATGGTGTAGGCGATAATAGAAAATTTTCAGGTGGTATGTGGGAAGATGGGGGCACCCTATAGATGACATATAACTTACACGAACCATCACTATTGGAATTTAGAGATCAAGCGGGGAGACCGTGTTTTCTTATATGTTTTCCAATGATAAGGATCATGAAGATTAGTCTACGGAGAAAATTTATCCATAAGGATAATTGTGATGTTCAGTATCTTATGAAGGGTTGGTGATGTTTCGTACCTCAATTACTTACCCCTATAGTTGGAGTATGTGTATGATGTCTTCCGTGTCTCATGAAAAAGGATATACGTGTATGATGCTTGGAACGTCACCAACTGGGGACTACTAGAAATTGAGGAGGGACACCCATTAATAGATTACCCAATAGTGATATGGGATTGGTGGGATAAGATCATGTGAGGATGGACCATTCCCTTGGTTCAGGTGTTGTGGTAGAATAAAATCATACACAAGAGAACATGGGAGTGAGAGAGCCAAATGCAGGCTCAGTATCCCCACCTTTTTCATTAGCTTCTTCTTTTATAGGTGAAAATCATGGAAGGTGGGTGGAAAATAGTAACATTTGTTATTTCATGTAAGTCTATTAAATATGTTAAGGAATATTTGTTGGATTTAGGCACTAGGATGGTGTGATATTTAGAAACATATAGAGACATGAATTGATTCTATAAAAATATTGAAAATATTAATTTCATGAACATATAGTATTCTTAAAATATTCTATTAACTTTAAAATAGATTAATGGATTAGAAATTTGAGACCATTTTTTACATTTGAATGTAGATTTGATTTTATGAAATACCTATATTTGGTTGGAAACATATGTACGGTTGAGGTAGTCATTGGTAGTGTGTCTAATTCAATTATAAAAATAAATTTATTTATATTCTTTTTACAACCCATGACTTAAAATCATCATTATATACAATGATATAAAACTTTTCCAGGTATAACCACTTAAACCATGGGAGAATTTCAAGGATACTAGATGTTCTTTATTGAAAGATGAAGATTATAGCACAATGGATGAACACACCTTTGTGGATTTAGAGTCACTAAATGAAGAAAAACATCTAATACACTAGTGACCAAATTCATCACTAACAATCAATCTATATATATAACTTAAAAATATTGTATTTCCATATTCTTTTTTTAAATATTGAGTATTGATTTTTTATATTATTTTCCTCTGAATAAAAATGTTGTTTAAAAAAATGCATTATGGTTATGTGGTAACCACATATTAAAATGGATTCAAACGAAAAAATTCATATGTAAAAATTCATATTCAATAGAGAAATCAAACATAGATCCTGAATCCAAAATTCAAAAAAAAATCATGTATCAGTCTCATCACCAATGAATCACCTTAGGTAATGAAAAATAGATAAATGAGACACTGTGAGCCATACCCCATGGAAGTCTAGTTCACTTGCATCACCTCCACCTCATCCAAATGACAACCCATCACCCATCATCCCACTAAAACATCAAACCATCATAATATATGTTACTTTCAACCTCATCATCATCATTTTAGTAAAATAACCATCATCACACAAGTTCTATGGTGATACCGCCCACCGAAATCCATCATCACCACCATTAAAACGCCATCGTTAACACTGTAAAAACATAATAATATAACAGCATAGCACTTCCAAACCAAGAAGGATGCAAAAACCAACCCATATAGTTATTATTGTTGAACCAGACATCATTGTTCCCTACAAAACACCATTTCTAATACAAATTCATCCAAAATTCATACATATTCTTGAAGAGAAGAGTGTTGGAATGATAATACATAGTTGAATTCAAACACCCAACACTTTCAAAACCACCATCGTCGATTGTGATGGTTGATCCTCCTAGACCACCATATTTAGCTCAAATAACACATAACATATCTTCATAGAGAACCACCACACCAAAAATCACTTGGGGGTAGATGAAACAAAGGATCCAGAGTAGATTATAATAAGACAAGGGATTTAACATCGTACCTTGACCATGATAGGACCATAATCCCAAACTATAAAAACCCTTTAGTCTCATCTACCACAGAAGGGCACCACTCTAGCTAGAATATTTTCACCAAATCATGAGCCTTATTCCACACAAACAAAATAGTTATAACAATAAAAATACACCCATGAAAATAAACCAAACCATAATAACACAATGAGATGAAAATAATAAAAATAAAAAAACACCTGAAATAAAAAAGTAGAACACTATAGATAGAACTCGAAATTCACACACAATAGCCACTAAAAACTGAACCACCTAAAAAATCTGAAGCTACCATGAGATCCTTCATGCCAGATTAAATTAGAATCCAACATCATAGATTGGAAAATAAGAGAGGAGGGGGAGTGAAAGAAGCCACAAAATGACATCGATGAAAAATCAGAAATCTACAAGGTATAATAAATATTAAAACAAAATGACCAAACCCAAAACCAACATCTCACCATAACAATACTACACTATAATCGGAACCATCACACTAAACTGATATAGGATATAACAAGATAAGGAAGAAGAAAAGTGCATTGGATGACAGAGACCAAATATTTGTTCTTGGAACCCACTTAAACCAAATGAAACTGAGTAACCCAACATGGTTATATGATGAAGTCAAAAAATGGGAACAAGTGATCCTCGGAAATGTAAATAAATACCCATGCATAGAGGAGGATCCATCATAGCCACTATAGGATTTAGGGAGAACCCCACCTTTCACCAAGATATACTTGAGGCATGCTCCCTGATGATGTGGATCCATCTTACTAATGTTTATTTCTTTTGATTCTATGTTCAATAATTTTTCTCAATGAGCCCAATAGTTATGTTAAATTAATTTAATTCATTTTATTTAAGATTATTACATGTACTAAGCTCAGTTCCCAGATATATGATCATTAGAAAATAATGGTTGGAAAAAGTTATTTCCACTTTTGTTCTTATAACTTTCCCCCACTTGTTCTTCCTGTTCTTCACTATTGTCTCACAGCCACATGCTTTGACATTGATGGGCCATGTTCAAGCATGATTATACCCCTATATTCATGGAAGTTTGGAAAACAATGAGTCAATATATGTTTTGTGTTTGAATCCAGATAGATATTGGTTTTTTGTAAAGCACAATGGATTCAAGCCCAAGAGAGGCAATAGAATCCTGTAATAGTGTACGAGAGGAGTGAAGAACAGCATTGAGATCTTCGAGAAATTGCTGGATTCTATTTTCAAGCCACAAAAATTTGATAAATGATGGTTTGAATGATATTTCCTATGATTTTGGGTCGTCAATTCATGATAATCTTGGTGGGGGTGGGGGTGGATCTAAAAACCACATGAAGGAATTTCATACTCTATGAAAAACCTAACTACAGACATTATATCTTGAAAGAACATGCGGCATGTATCCTACTGGATGTAGGGATAAGGTTTTGGAAAAATTAAGGTATCACATGTTGTTTGGCTAGCCCTACATGTCATGTGACCCTATCTAGGTTTCCATTCCATGTTCCAACAAGTTCAAGACCAAGACCCCATGTGTTCTGATACGCTATGCACACTCTTAGTACATGGTTATATCCCAATACCCTATCATGGGAAAGTTCATGTCCAAATACACTTGGATACCCTGATCTACTAGGAATGATCATGAACACAGGGGGAGGCACCTAGTGGCTGATACATGCTGTTTATAGACCACACATGTCCTCTACAATGTCATGGCATTCAATCTGTGTCTATAGGAAACCACATCCATGCAATGAGGAAGGTTCCCACACAATGTGGACCACCGTACATGTCATTTATTCCTTCCATGGACTTATTCCTTAAAATATCCTACATATAGTCTCATATATTGTCATGTGAGTTTCATATTATAGTTATTTTCCCATGTAAGATACAATAGTGTCCTTTAATGTGGAATGGGAGATATGATTCGAGATTATCTGAGATTAAAACATCTTTAGATGATGCTAAATGATGTAATTAATTCATAACAGATAATTAGGGAGATATCAGGGGAATTACACCCCTATCAAGATAGAGTGTTCGTTCTCTATACTATCAGAGAGATACCAGGGTCAGTAATCTCATGTCACACCAGAAAATAGGTTCCCTATAATATTTGAAAAGATAGAGACAATAGTGCCCTATATGATCATGGGTCCTCTATGTAAGAATAATTACTCCCCTATTATCACGATCTGATGGGATGTGGATCCTCCATAGGAGTTATGTCTCTCTCAATTATGGAGTGAAGTAGTGAGGAAAGACCCCCCACCCACAATTTCTAATGAGATTTTGCTTTATATTGTGCATCAATGATGGATTTTCAAACCTTTAGGCTTTCTCATTGCCTTTGGATGGGATTTGAGATTTATATCCCCTTTCTCTATCTTCTATGATTGATTGTGATTATATATATATAAATATTTTTATATTTTAGGTTTTATTTCCCTCATGATATGGGATGAGATGCATATTGTTTTATCTCTATATCACTCCATTTCAGTTTTTGAGGAATACCACTATATATGTATATAATCTCTCCTAGATGTAATTTTCCCACACATATCATCTCTTATGCATACAGGGAACTAATCAATGGTGATCATCGTGGAGCATAGTGATACATGGGTGAATTTACCACAAACATGTTTAGTCTTAGAGATCTGGTTATGGGATCTCTAAGAATTAATTATTTCCATTTTTTGTTAGTTTGGAAAATCATTTATGCGTGTTCATGTTTCTTTACCCTTTATATTAGGTTGTATACTATTGTAATATGATGTGTTCCCAAATGGTTATTGAATGCATGGTTTACTATAGATACTGATGTATTTTCTTATTCCATTACATTATTTCATAAAGAGCGATGGGTGTGTGTGTATAGGAATGTTAGGAAAAGACCTCACAATTTATTTTATGTCTTATTGATTCATGAAACTACAACTCATCATATTTGGGGCAGGCTAGGGGTTATATAAACATAACACTATTAGGGATAGGTAGGCCCTAGTGGGTTGGTTTGTTATATGGTTTGACCATATTTTTTTTGGTTTATTCAATGTTTAAGGTTTTTTGTGGATCCTTCTTTCATGTTTTCGAATATACCTTCCATGGAAATTCATTCCAACTCACGTGTCATTGATTTATTGAAGGTTTTTTAATGCACAATATTTTTATTTTTATACCATTAATTTCATAGTTTTATTTTCATTTTCTAGTAATATTATTTCATTTTTTAATTTTATTTATAATAATGAACTGTATTTAATATTTTTTAAGTAATTTTAAGGTTTCAATCACATAAAATATTTTATATGAATTCGTTTTATTTACTTCTGCATTCCATCTGTTTCTTCTTAATTACACGGGTGATATTTAACATGGTATTTCTAATTTATAAGGATGTTTTTTGGCATTCAATGTAATTTTGAAATGGGTTTCATTTGAATATTAATTGATATGTGAAATTTTAACAACTGTATAAAAAAGATGTTTGAATTTAAGTATATAATGTTATTTAAAAGTATATTGGCCCAATTGGGTTATTGGATAAAACAAACAATGGTTTTCAAGATTCATTATGGATTTATAAATATGGGGAGTTTATTTAAACATTAGGTTTAATAGTTTAATTAAATTATAATTATTTTTAATGTGTTTTAAAAATATATTTTTCTATTTATTAAGAGATAGAATCATCCAAGTTATTTTTGGTGAAAGGACCCTTTGGCAGTTTAAATTGTTTTCAAATTGTTTGAAAATGAAAAAATATTCTGAGCCATTTTGATAAATCATGTTTTTTACTTATAAAAGGGAAGTATGTTTTAAAAATGTTGTGAGTACCTCATTAATACAATGTAATAATTGATCTCATTATATCCTATAACACCTTGAGTAATATTCTGAAATTATTGGGAATTTGTTATTATTCTTCATGGGTGTGTTAATATTTTTTTCTTACGAGGGTTAAAGAGGTGAGATATGTGTGGTTTTCAAAAAAAATTGTTTGATAATTTTTTTTATGTAATATTCTCACCCCTATTTGACTTATCTTGGGATTCCTTGGTAGATAATTTTTGACCTTTAGAAGGAAAGTTATAGTTTACAAAAGTAGTATTCTTAGGGAATTATTTTCGACTATACCACGTTAGTTAGGTTGAGAGGATTGTCATCCATGTGAGATAGAAACCTTTTATTACACCAAGGTAATGTTATTACTGTGGAAGGGTTTATTTTGAGATAGTCTCATGGGACTGCCAAGGATGTGGACCTGACTAATAGTTTTATCCTATGATATATATCAGTAGTGTGTGAATTTATTACTAGAGCCTTTACAATTTTTCCATAATTTTTAATTCCATCATAGAAAATTTGAAGAAATTTTTCAATTCTTAATTTGTGTCTCCTACCCATTGGTTCATTTTTAGAACCATGTTCTTTTACGTATTTTTAGCCTATTTGTAATGTGTGGGTGGCAATTGTGAATAGTGTGATTTTATGGCTCATATTTACATTCAAGATAGATTTTGAAATGGTTTGGAAATCGTGTGTTAAAAATAAAAATGTTTTTTATTGTAGGATATATGAAATGGGTATTTATAAGCTTTTCATTGACAATTTTATTTGAATATATGTTTTATATGGGGTTAAATTGTGGTTTGTTTAATTTATGCAGTTTTCAAGCATCATTTTTTCATTGTTTAATTTTTTTGGTAAAATAATTAACCACCAGTTTTTTATATTTTAATAATCTATGGGATAATGGATAATATAGAAGTGGAATAATATTATCTTTGTTTTATGAAACATATTAAAATATATATCATTAAATATTATTTCAATATAGCTTGAAAATCTCATTATCATTAATAATTTGGAAATTTTTAAAAAGTGTGGTGGAATACTGAGCATTCTTATTCTCATTCCTATATATAATATCTATTTTAGGATTCATTCATCTGTTCAACAATATTAAAGCATTTTTTGAAACAAAAATACGCTGTTACTATTTTTTTATTTGTTGCATTGGGCCTCCAGTACCTATTATATGATTTAAAGGACATGACTTTTTCACCAAAGAATATCTGGTATGTGGTTCCTCAAATTAGTTACCATGGTCATATAATATTTTTAAATTCTTTCTCTGGATTGATTTGCAATATTATTGACTTGTAATAGTATATGAGATGTTGGTGGATTTTCTATAGTTGAGGGAATTTGAAGGTTGGGTTGATAGGTTATATTTTTATTTTTTTTCTAGTGATTTATTATTCCTACTTATATTATTTAATAATCAATATCTAACATATAGATTGGTCACTCTAAATTTTTGGGTGAATTTATATTATACATTAATAATAATTACATGGAGAAATTATTCCCATTATCTATATGATTTCATGGAATGTGCCACATGTTAGTGGGAATTGGGAATACACGTCGTGATAGGAGTAGTCCTTTTCAAGTTCCAATTTTGATGGAATCCCTCACTAGTTCACTACTAATTATATCGAAGCCTAGGTTCTATAGTGGGATACAAGGTTTCATTATAAACTGTTATACTATTAGGGGTTTCATAGAAGAATTGAGATAGAATTATTCATTGGAACACAAGATGTGGTTGTAGGTGGAGTCTAACTATATCATTCTTACCCAAATCCTTGGGGACCATCGGTGACTCATTAAGGAGTTTTCCAAATATTTAGGTTGAATGAACGGTGGCACCGATGAGAATCAGTGGAACCGATTTTCCATCAGTGGCACCAATCGGCATTAGTTCTAGTGAAATGGTGCTAGGGAGATGATGCATGGGTGACAGTGAATCCCCCATCGGTGAGTCATTTTCATTTTCTCTAGGACTCTCTAGTTTTACTCTGTAATGGATCTTTTGACCTAAAAGCATTTTAATTTCCCATTAAAAGTGATTTAAGGAATTTAAATGATTCTTTAAAAACCCAAGAGTTGGGAGACCCTTGATTTACCCAAAAATGTAGCCCCTTTCATCTCTGTCACTCCCTTGCCGCATTTTCTATCTTCCTGTGTTTTCTAGTTTTTCCCATGTTACATGTTTTCTACATTTAAAGTCAATCTATTAACTCACGATCGTTATCTCTACATTTTACGATGGAAAAATTTAAATCTCAATATATTAAAACGTGTGCAACCTTCTAGACACATGATCAAAACATGATCCGCCATTAAAGAACTTCGAGATTTCAAATATAGTAACTCTATGACTGGGTTGGGTTTTTATCATGCTGAGATATTCTTCCTTGGTTTCTTTTGTTACATGTTGGAGCAATTAGAGTCCCTCTTCGGGAGACGAGTGGTGCCTATATAGGATCCCTTCAATTCAGTTATTCAGGAAGTTTACTTCTAGTTGTCTTAACCCTAGTTCTTGGCACATAGACAAAACATTGATCCTAGATCATCCAGTTAGGGGTTCTTCGTTCATCTCCCTTTATTGTCCATAATGGGGGTGGGTAAGACAATGATTCTTTGACATGTTGATGAAACCATCTTTAATGAAGATAATAAAAAACTTTAAAATAATAAAGGGATGATAATGTTGATGGTGTTAATGTGTTATACTTTAATTTTTATGTTATGAATTATATGGGCGTATGTACACTAAAAAATATAGTAATTGGTGGTTCTTTATTTCCCATTAACGACACACCTTTTTTCTAGATGATCTTGTGATTGCATGACTATAACACGGAAACTAGTCAACCATGTAAAATTGGTTGATTAAATGGATTATTGATGAATACGAACATGTGTGTGATCAACCTCGTTAACCAAATAGAAAGAAGGAACATAATGAATGGTGTTTACTAAATCTAAAAACATATTTTCTATGTTCTGGGTATATGTATGTTTTCTTTGTTTGATGCCCTATGGGGTGACTTAGATTGGAATGGAATCTCTAGTTGTGAGGTCATTGGTTAGTGAATCTGAGGCTATATGGGTCTGACATTATGGGGCAAGGTTTGGTTCTAGTACTTTGAGGGATCTCATGATTCCCTTTTGGTCTAGTTACATTATAAGAGAACCATCTATGAATTCTTAAAAGCCTTCTTGGTTTTTTTGTTTGAGTTGTTGTTTTATTTAATTTGGATATGCCTGATTAGTTTCCTGGTAGTGAAGAATTATTTAAATAGAAATTCATTGAAAATGTTAATGAGAACTAGTACAATGGGGAACTTGTTTCCAAAAAATGTTTTGTTCTCTGGTTATGGCAGTTGTGTACTCGTGCATGTAGGGTCAACAACAAGTGTGTTTGCCTATGGGCTTGTTCTTTGTTTTTATATGCTTGGGATGGGATGATTTTTTAATTACCTATATGTATTAAATTTAGTTCTTGTGTTTCTTATATGCTCTCCACCCATGTTAAAAACATAGTTTTAAACACCCCCATTTCATGAGGGAGTGTGCTTTTTCCAACATTCTTATGAGTGTCTGGTTATTAGCTCATCTCTTCTCCCTCTCCAATGTATCCTGGGTAGTTTATGGTGACCTAAGCTTAATTATGTCCCTAGACTCTTTAGGAAGGGTGTGTTGTGGTGGTTGGTCTAGGTGTGTGCAGGAAGGTTCATTTCCCTTGTATGTTTGGGATGAGGCTCATGTGTATTTAGGTGTGGTAGTAGTTGTTCTAGCCCAGGTTTCATCAGGTATGGTAGAAGTTATTATGTACTAGGTTTCTTCAGGTGTGGTGGTTGTTGTTGTGGCCTAGGTGTCTGCGGGCGGGATGTGTGGTTGTGGTGGACTAGGTGTCTGTTATAGGATGTATGGTTGTGGGGGCCCAAATGTTTGTTTATGGGGCAATAGTGGGACTAGGGTGGTACTTGTGTGTGTGGGGGGGGGGGGGGGGGTTGATGCAAAGTATGTTCTAAATAACAATTGGGAAAGTGGTGCGGTGTATCTGAATATCGATGTGTTATTATTATTATTTTACCTAACATGAGTTATTTGGGTTGTGTTCCTTGGTGAGGTTGGGAGGATAATTGCACCGTTAGGTGTTTTGGTTACCTATATTTTCCCACAGTGCATTTCGAATTCCTCCCCACATGAGCATGAGAGTTTTGGGTTTCCTTACTGATTATACCTCTATACTAACCCTACATATATAAAACTGCTATTTGGATTCCATGAGGACTTTGAAGTCCATTCCAAAACATACTAGCTTTGGCATCAGGATAGTCTTCATTGCCTTTTTTTTTCTTTTGGTACACTCCTTTTGATTTTTCTTATTTTTTGTAGTACATTATTTTGAACATGCATGTGGAAAAATGGATTTCATATTTACATTTACTTTTTGTATTTGGAGTTGTTTGGGATATAAAATATAATCTCCAAATCATGTTCTAAAAAAAGGGAAATGCCTTCCATATTTCTTTAGATTCTATACCCTTGGTGCTAGTTGCCTCTCTAGTTCATATTGATGGAATGAGTTTGGGGTCATTATCAATCCTTCAACTAGAAGAAGGAAGGGTCTTGTAGTTTTTTGTCCCTTCCATCATCTTGGGGAAGTTGGGTTGTGAAAGAATAGTATCAGAGGTGATGGTTGAGAGATAGGATGGAGTTTGGGGTTAGGAATAGTGAAGATTTTATTGGATGATAGGGAAACAGTGTTAGGATATCTTAGTGTGTCAAATAGGCTATGGAAGACTAGCTAGGACACAAGATTTTAGGGCCCCCGTGTTCCAATGCAAGGACTCTGTACCTACCAAATGACTATGTGAGGCTACACTGATTCGAGGGTAGAGACACTAAGAAAGTTAAATTCATCATAATGGATTCTGTTCTTTTGTGTTTTGGGTGTTTGGGGAACATAATATAAATAAAAATATTATAAAAAATTTAAAAGAAATCTTCTACACTACTCGGGATTAGGAGTTCCTTGTTTACCTGACAACTATGGCATCCAGACGACGTCCATGAGTAATACCGACAGTTGGGGCCCAGTTGGTTTATCTGATCAATCAGCGGAGGACTTATTGAAATGAAAAGTAAGAAAAGCGATAGAGTATGATTCATTCCTTCTAGTGGCAGGTTCTAGGTAAGTATAAGGGTAGTGTCTTGGACATGTAGAGAGAGAGATGGCCCGAGGAGCTGGTGATATATTCCAGCTTGATTCGGGCTCCATCACAGTACTGTGTTCCTTTTTCTATGAGCTAGATGTTTGGGGTTTTGTGTTAGTGGTGTACACTAAATATCGAGGACAAGAAGGAAGCTGATGTTTCATGGAATAACAGTGAGAAGGAGTTCCAGGTCGAAATCATTTCTTCCGCAATGAAGGCCAAAAAGAGGAAAGAGCTACTCTCCCTCCAGAAAGGGATTATGAATGTAAATAACTTATGGATCGAGTTCCAGTATCTCTTGAATTTCACTCCAGACCTCTTATTGGATGAGGAGACACATGTATGATGCTTAGAGGAGGCGCTCTGACCATTTCTTCTGTATGTTGTTACCAACTTCACTCTACTGACGTTCTTGGAAATTCAAAATAACGCTGAAGTAGTGGAGAGGATGCACACTCGGGGAGGTTTGATTCAATAGGGGAGCCAATTATACACATCAAATTGGAGTACTATCAGCATTAGGCCTCCAACATTAGGGCCTTCAAGGTTCCGAGCGATAAAAAGTAGGCCTCAGCAGTTCCAGTTCTGATCTTCTGGTTCTCACCCTTTCTCACTGAGCCTAGTACTGAGATGCTTTATTTGTGGAATATATGTTAACCTTCATAATTAGTGACCAGAGCATGTGTAGTACAGTGGGGGTGCATAGGTTCAGTACCCACATCAGCAGCACCGGTTTCTAGCTAGACCTTTTCAACCGCAACAATATTATGGACAGCGAGCTCCCGGTCCACCGAGGGTGGATGGTGTCGGAGGGGGAAGAACCCAAGGAGCTCTTATGGTAGCTTGACCAGGTCATCGTTCAAGAGGCGGACAACAATAGAGGGGCCGAGGATCTAAACATGGGAAGTTTCATACTGTAGGGGTAGAATTTCTAGTAGGTCCAGAGGTCATTCTTGGTACGATCGGTTTGTTTAGTACTCTTTCTTGTGGCTTGTTTGATTCTAGATATTCACAATCCATTGTCTCACCTGATCAAGATCATGCAGTGTGCCTAGAAATTAATAGACTCTCTAGGCCCCTGATGATAAGTACACCAGTTGGAGGTAAGACCATTCTGTTTTATGTTTGTCAAGGATACAGACTGAAGTTGGGGCCACATCAGTCATATGGGGATCTCAATCTACTGAAAATTCATACATATGATGTCATAATAGAAATCAAATGGATATTTTACATACATAATGTTGTCTAATTCTTCTAAATAATGGTTGTGTTCTCATATATGGGCAGCCAGCATGTAACATTCATTGGTGAGAAGGGTTGTTAGGAAGACAACTAGCATGTGGAGCCCCTTCTGTACTTTTTAGCTGAGCTTTCAGTGGAATTAGAAGACTCAAAGATAGTGGATGTTATGAGGACTATCAGTGAGTTCCTGGACACCTTTCCCAGAGAGGTTGTTACTCTACCCCCTTGACGTGATGTTGAGTTTGGGATAGAGTTACAACTCAGTGTCCATCTGATTTTGATTTCTCCCTATAAAATGGTTCCTTCTATGTTGTGGGAGTTGTGAATTCAGGTTGATGAATAGATGAAGAATGGTTTAATTTGACCAAGAACATCACAATGGGGTGCTCTAGTATTATTTGATAATATGGAATACAGTTGTCTCGGGCTGTGCATAGACTACCAAAGGCTACATCAGTTGACAGTCAAGAACTATTACCCCATCTCAAGGATAGAAGACATTTTTTGATTAGTTGAAAAGAACATGTTGGTTCACCAACATTTTTCTATGATATATATATCAACAGTTGAGGGTGAAGTTGGGTGATATCTCGAGGACTGATTTTAGGTGAAGTTATGGTGTCTTTGAGTTCGTGGTCATGTCGTTCAGCATTATGAAGGCACCATCCATGTTCATGAGGCTCATGAAATCTGTTTTCCATGAGTATCTGGACTAGTTCGTACTCATGTTCATCGAAGAAATCCTGACCTACTCATGATTGAAGGAGGATGATGCAGAGCATTTAAAGGAAATTTTGGAGTTCCTCCAACACCACCATCTCTAAGAGATGCTGTCCAAGTGAATGTTTTGGACATGAGAGGTGCACTTCCATGGACACATGGTGTGACAACAATGAATAATAGTGGACTTGTCAAAGTTCTAAGTGGTTATTTATTGGGCATAACCGAAGAACATGGTATAGGTTTGTTGTTTCCTAGGACAAGTATGTAACTACTAAAGGTTAATAAAAAACATATCTCGAGTAATATCACCTTTGACCGCATTGACCAAAAGAGACCAGGATTTTGTATGGAGTGAGCAGTTCCAGGAAGTTTTTAGTTATATGAATGAAATGCCGGTTAGTGACCCAATGATGAGGTTTCTAAAGGAAGGGTTAACGTTTGATGTATTCAGTGATGCTTATGGTCTAGGCTTGGGGTGTTTGCTGATGCAGAAGCGGGGAGTGGTCTATTATTAGACTAAGAAGGTATTCCCTTATTAATGTAACTATGCCACCTATGACATGTATCTTGCAGTGGTTATGTTCGTACTGATTTTTTGGTGGTACTACCTCATTTGGGAATGATTTAAGGTCTTCAAATATCATAAGAGCATGAGGTATGCCTTCTCCCATCAAGACTTGAAATTGCGACAGTAGAGGTGGATAAAGTTTCTTTATGATTATGGCTTAGAAAAATCATAAACCTCAAGAAAGGGGAATGTGTTGGAAAATTACTTGATTATGAAGCCATATAAGGATGTGTTTTAAGAGTCATCATATTCTTGGAAAGAAATTGAGGAGTTGGATGCTTTGCATATGGGCATGAATGTATAGGAATGTAGAGGTGGTCTATTTCAGATCACAATGCAATATTACTTGGTATATAATGCATAGGTCTCAGTGGGGAATCATATAGTACATAGTGATGTTTGATCATGTTAGCCTAGGTGATGCTCATGAAATATGGTCAAAGGATGGTCAAAATCAAAAGTGTTTCCATGAAAAGTTGTTTTTCCCATAGACAATGCATGAGGGAGTTCTTTATCATTTTCATTGATCAGACCTAGTGGCACACCCAGGAGTTTAAAAGATGTAATAGGGCTTGAGAGGTCAGTTTTGGTTTCACAGAGTGAAGCGGGCAGTGGCGGAGTTTGTGGAAAAGTGTCTCTTGGGTCAGCTTGTATAGTCTCAACATCTCGTTCCTTATGGTTTGTTGCGGCCCATAAACATTCTCGAATGAAATTAGGATGTCGTATCAATGGATTTCATCACATTACTACCTAGGGATGAGGGAGGCTATGATACCATTTGGGTTTTGGTGGATCGATTGAAAAATTTGGCTCACTTATTAGTGATTAAGGATTCGAGTGCAGTGGATGCTTTTACACAAAAGTACGTGGGTGAAGTTATGCAGCTACATGGAGTTCCCAGAACCATCATTTTTTTTTCAGGAATCATGGTTAACATCATGAGTCTGGAGAGGGTTACAATGTAATTTTGGCTCCCAGATAATCCTTAGCACTACATTCCACCCTCAAACGGATGGGAAGATAGAGATGATAATCAAAACATTGGAGGATATGTTTCGAGTGTGTGATCTAGACATCATAGGATCAAGGGTATGACACTTTCCTCTAGTAGGTTTTTCTTACAACAACTATTACTCTACCATTGGCATGACATCGTTCAATGCCTTGTATGGGATACAAAGTTATTCACTCGTGTGATGGAATGAGGTTGTGGAGGTAGGTGTTCTGGGCCCAAAGGAAGTGCAAAACATGATGGATAAGGCTCAGCTTTTGCGTGAGAGGATGAATGAAACTCATGACTAGCAGAAGTCAAATGTCAATCCTATGAGGGGACCCTTGCAGTTTGAGGTTGGGGCCACATGTTCTTGAAGGTATCACCTCGGCATGGAGTGTTGAGTTTTGGTAGTGGGAGTTAGCTTTCCCCCAGGTTCATCGGACCCTTCAAGGTGTTGGAGCAAGTCGGCGAGGTGGCACATCAGCTGACATTACTACATCCACAGGAAATGATACACTACGTCTTCCATGTTTCTCACCTTAGACGATATCAATATGATGACTCCCACCTCCTTGAGTAGGTAGTGTTGGATTTCGAGGATGATTTGATGATCATGGAGCAACTGATGATGACTGAGGATCATAAGGAGAAGGTACATTGTTGATAGAACATTCCCTTGGTTCATTTGTTGTGGAGGAATGGTGACCTCAAGGTTAATAACTAGGGATAAGAGTCAAAAATTCATGCCCAATACCTAGAATTGTTTTGTGTTTTGATCTAGTGGTTGGTTTGTGCCTTGAATATGATGTAATGTTTGAACCTTGCTTGTTGTATGATAAATTGATTTCCCTATTATGTTTTTTAGAATTCTTAACTATGGAGAGGGAATAAACTGATCCCTAATCAGGATGCATTAATGTGGATGTGGTTAAACTTGTTCGAGTGAGTCAATGCCACCCATAGTGGATAATATCTTGACAAGGCGAAGGATCACCCTAATCCATGTGTGTGGACGACGTGATATTTTTTTTTGTTTTTGTGATTACAAGGGGGATAAGAGTGGTATAGATTATATAGTTTTCCAAATGATACATGAGTGCGATATTCTCTAGGATATCAGGTTTATTCTAGATTTCAAATGTCTCTATGGAGGATTGACCCAGAGAAGTATATATATGAGGGGGTCGTTCGAACCCCTCTATTATATTCTGGTTTACTCTTGAATTCTCGAGGGAGAGAATTGTTTTAGAGGTATCTGATGTAATGTCCTAGACCATCCTGGTTCCTTAATTTGTCAAATTTTTGTGTTCGGCGCATCCTTGGGAGCATTAGTGACTCATTAAGGAGTATTCCAAATTTTTAGGTCAAACGAACGGTTGCACCGATGGGCCTTCAGTGGCACCGATTAGCATTAGTTCCATCACAACGGTTCCAGAGAGATGGTACCAGGGTGACAATGACTCACCCATCGATTAGTTATTTCTAGATTATCCAAGATTTCTTAGTTTCTCCCAGTAATGTATATTTTAATGTTAAATTGTTTTATTTCCCATTTCAAAGTTATTTAAGGACTATAAAAGATTCCTTAATCCCCCAAGAGAAGGGAAACCATTGATTTACCAATACATATGTCCCTTTTATTTGATGTCACAACCTTACCGTGTTTTCCATCATCCTGTGTTATCCAGTTTCACCCATATTACATGTTTTCTCTGTTTAATGTGAATATATTAACACAATGTCTTTATCTCCACCATTTCTGAGGGGAATAATTAAATCTCATAAAAAAAAATTGTGCAACCACCCAACCACATGATCAATTCAAGATTTGAATTTAATGAAATTCATGATTGAAAATACCACAACTCTAGGATCTGGTTGGGTTTTTTTCATACCGAGATATTCTTTCTCAGTCTTTTTTGTTCCCTCTTGTTGTTCGTGGAGTCCCTCTTCTAGAGATGATTCGTGCCTACGTGGGAGACCTCTTGTTCGTCTCTTCTTAGGGATTCTTCCAAGTCGTGTCTACCCCAGTTCTTGAAACAGATAGAAAACATCGATACTTGATCATCCAAGTAGGGGTTATTCCTTCTTCTCTATTTATTGTGAATTATCCAGGGTGGGTATGACAATGATCCTTCAATACATGGATGAAACCAACATTAAAAAATATGATAAACAGAATTTTAATTAATAAATGGCTGAGAATGTTGATGATGTTGTTGGGTTGTACCTTTGTTGTTAGGTTGTAAATTGTATGGTCTTATTTCCACTGAAAATCATGGACATTGGTGGTTATTTCTTGTGAATTAATGAAGTTACTATTTTCTAGATAATCTTGTGATTGAAGGGTTATAACAAGGAAACTAGTTAATCCAGTAAACTCAGTTAATTAAATGGATTCTTGATGAATAATAATCCTTCTGTTATCACGCAGGTTAACCAAATGGAATGGAGGAACATAATGAATGTTGTTGGATAAATATGAGAACTTCCATTCTCTGTTCTGGCGATAGGTGTGGTTTCATTGTTTGATGTCTTATGTGGTGAGATATAGGGGAACATTATCTATAGATGAGAGGTTGTTGGGTTGTGAATTTGAGGCCGTGTGGAGCCAGTATGATGTGCTTGGTTTGGTTCTAGAAATTTGAGGGATATCATGGGTCTCTTTTAATATTGTTACTATACACGAGATCTGGATCTGAATGCTTAAAATACTTCTTGGATATTTGGATTGAGTTGTTGTTTTTTTGGCATGTATTTATGCCTAATTAATTTCCTAGTAGTGTAGAATTATTTAAATAGAAATCAATTTAACATGTTAATGAGAACCAGTGAAATGGGGATCTGGATTCCAAAAAATGGGTTGTGTTCTAGTTGTGGTTATTGTGTACTTGTGCATGTAGGGATAGCAGAAAGAGTGGTTGTGTATGGGATGGTTGTAGGTTCAGATCCCTTAGAAAGGGCTGAGTTATTGTTTACATATTTGTATAAAATTTAGTTCGTATGTTTCTTATATGCACCCCACCCATGTTGAGAACTTTTTTCTGAACACCCCCATTTCATAGGGGAGGGTATTTTCCAAAAAAAAATAATTAGTGGCTTGTTATTACCTCATTTCAATACCAGAAAATAGTGTTTTAACGGTAGTTTTTATTGAGATTTTCAAAACCACCGCTAAATGTTCTTAAAATATATATTATAAATGATTTAATTTTTTTATAAAAAAACTTACATTTTTTGGAAGAGGATTTTTATGTTTCTTTGTTACGGGTTTGGTCAGCCTCGAGCACTGAAGGCTTCCACGATAGCTCTAAATTTCCACAGTCATCTTCGAGAGTTGTTGTCCTCTACAACGGCCTCAGCTTTCCACATGGCATCCCTGCTCCTCGACGGTCCTTCTCCACGTCAGTTCTTCTTGGATATTTTCATTTTGGGCTCAACTGCCTTCGAGCATCGATCCTCTATGCAGGGGCGGCAGATCTACGCTTGTCGGCGGATGTTGATGCCTCTGTGTCGGTTTCAGTTCTTCTACGGTGGCTTTGGCTTTCGGTGGTGGCATTGATGCCGGTGTCCTCTGTGGCGGTCTTGCGGTTGGTCTTTGTGTCGACACAATCATGGGTTCGGCACCGGCCTGCTGTGGGAGGGTTTTTCGGGGGTGGTATGCGGTGGTGATAGGTCTGATGTGGTCAGATGTGGAGGTTCTATGGAATGGTTCTGTGATGCCGTACCCGAGCATTGGTTCCAGATCTGTTCTCTTCCAGATCTGGTGTGGTTGGGGTTGTTGTCATTCTGGTCTGTGTCGTCGGAGCTCATTCTAGGTGAATCAGGGTGGTTTCACTATGCAGTGTGGTGGGCGGTGATGGGTTTGGCTTTGGGTTTGTTGCAGTCTTGTTTGGGATGGTTTTCTATCTTCTGATCTCTTCTCTGTGTGGATCAATTTGTATTTGATTTTCTGCAGGGATGGTTTTACAATGGATGGTTTGCAACTAGCCTTGACCACTTGGAATAGCACCAGAAGATGATTTAGAGATGGCGGTTCATCTTTGCATAGTTTTTGGATTTGGTTGTTTGAAAGGGTATGGCGTCAGTCATCAGATCAGGCCTATGCTTTGACATAGGACACTTGCTTGCTGAATCTCTTTTCAATGGTGGAGAGTTTCATCGCGTTCAAATGCTGGGGAGGGGCAGTTTCTTTGTTATCAATATGGTCTTATTTTTATTGATCATCGGGTCGTGATTTTTCATAAGTCTTGAAGCATTTGGGTTTCCCCCTTCATCCCTTAAAAGGGGTATAATATCATCTTAATAATAAAAATTTGAAGGCCTTCGGGCTGCTAGTAGTAGTTAATAATATTATTAAACTGAAAACAAATCTGCAATAAGATGAAAAACCGAATTCAACATCAAATGACTCTAACTTCTGATCCGAGAGTCCATTTCAGCTCCACAACCAGTTAAATCGATGTTTATCAAATGAACTAAAACCAAGTGAGATTTTAATCATGTGATAATGAAAGCAAAAAAATGTATTCCAATTTCAAAAGGTGAAAATCAATCTCGATCTTCAAAAGGTCATAACATTTAGTCTTGATGTTTTTTAGGCTCTACACAATATCAAATCGAAGCTTGCGACGAGCTCTATGCTGTTCAGGTTTCCTACTAACTATTTGAGTATTGTACCCATTTTTATTTTGCTGGAAATTCAGAGAAGTCCTCTGAAATAGAGGTTTTAGTTGGAGACCTTGATTTCTTTAAAATTCAAATGGTTATTACCTTCGATCAAGGTGTATGTTCGGCCTATACCACATATCATATCGAAGAACATTTCATGATCATCGTATTGACTAGTTTTGGCACAAAGAAAGGAGTCCCAGATCAGAATTTATGGTCATTTTAGTGTTTTTTGGTTTTTCAATGGTTCCTAACATTTTATGATTTATGTAATTAATTAACTAACTAATTAATTAAGTAATTATGTCAATTTATTTATTTAATTTATATTATTTTATCTATTAATATTTCTTATTTATTTATAAATTTATAAATTTATTCATTCATTTATTTAATGTTTAATATTTATTTGTTTATTTATTATTTAGTAATTATGTACACATTAGTCATTAATTTTTTTCAATTAATTAATTAATTAATTATTTATTAGTAAATTATTTATTATTATTGATTTATTAGTGATTTATTATTTATTTATTATATTAGTTATTAATTAATTAATTATTAATGATTTGCTTATTTCGTATTAAATATTAATGAATTAAATATTAAATATTAATTTTTAAATATTGAATACTAAATATTGGATATTAAATTTTAATTATTAATTTAAAATTATTAAATATTTGTTTTCAATTATTATTTATTATTTACTCTTAATTATTTATTATTAAATATTATGTAGTTATTTGTCTATTTGTCTATTAACTTCATTATTCATTATTCTTTATTATCTATTCAATATACATTATTATATATTCTATATTCTTTATTTTTTATTAATTATTAAATAACTTTAATTTACATAATAATAATTTATTGTTAGTTTATTATTCATTTATTTATTCATAATTTAATTTTTCAATCTTCATTAAATGTTTGTTATTAATTAGTTATTTATTAATAATTTCATAATAATTTATTATTTATTTAATGTTTTTTAAATATTAAATATTAAATATTAATTCATAATTATCATTTATTATTTATTTATTATATGTGATATGTTATTATTAATTATTAATTATTAATTACTAATTCATAGTTAAAATTAATTATTATTTACTATTTTCTATTTACTATTTATTAATTATTAATTATTAATTATAATTTTGTTATTTATTTATGATATATTGATTGTTTTTAAATTAATATATTATTTATACATTGCTTATATATTATATATTATATATTATATATTATATATTATATATTATATATTATTTATTTTGTATTGTAAATTATATATTGTATATTGTATATTATATATTATATATTATATATTGTGTTCTATATATTATATATTATGTATTATTTATTATATATTATATATTATGTACTATGTATTATATATCCAATATTCAATATTATATATTGTGTATTATATATTATCTATTTTCTATTATCTATTGTTTATTAAATATTATGTATTAGATATTAGATATTAGATATTATATATTATGTATTATGTATTATGTATTATGTGTTATGTATTATGTATTATTTATTATGCATTATATATTATATATTATGTATTAGGTATTATGAATTATGTATTATGTGTTATATATTACATATTAAATATTATATATGTTATATATTAAGTATTTTATATTTTTATTTTGTATTTAGTATTTTGTATTTACTATTTACTATTTACTATTTATTATTGACTATTTTTCTTTACCATTTATTTCCATATTATATATTTCTTTATATGTTATTCATTTATATTCTATTTATTAATTTATAATATTTAATTAGTAAATATTAATTATTAATTTTTAATGAGTGATTATTGATTAATCATTATTAATTGATAATTATTCATTAATAATTATTTAGTGTGTATCTTTTTGTTATGTATAGTTTGTTTTTTCAATTGATATATATAAATATATATATAAGTATATTAAATTTGATTTATTGACCACATAAAGAGCCTGCTGGAATGGTAAAGTCTTTAGAGAATAAACAAGAGGTAAGGGGTTCAAATTTCTCCCAATGCAGAATTTGTATATATAGCGTGGGCATGTACATGGAAATGGAATTGTATGTGGAGATGGTCATGGGCATGGTAAAAATAAATAAATAAATATATAAATAAATAAATAAATTATGTTAATAAATAAATTACAAAAATAAGTAAATAGCGAAAAAAATAATAAATTTCGAAAATATATAAATATTTAAATAAATAAATTATGAAAATAAAATAAATAAATAAGTAAATAAATAAAGAAAATAAATAAATTATTAAAAAATTAATTAAAATATAAACAAATTATATATATATATATATAATAATTAAAAAAACTAAAATGATTTAGTGACAGTTTAAACAGCCGCTAAATCATCCTACAACTGTTTTTAAAAAAAACACCGCTAATTATTTTCCAACACACAATTTTCCAGTGCTATTCTAAAACAGCCGAAGAATGATTTAGATAATGTTCAAACCGTCACTAAATGAAAAAAAAACCTCTGCTAAATATAATTTTTGGTGTAGGGTTTTTGCTCCCACTCTTAGGTATCCCAATACACTTCAGGCGGGCTAGGACGACATAAGGTTCATTATGACCCAAGACTATTTGGGCGGAGATTTTTGTGGTTGTTGGACCAAGTGTGTGCTGGTAGGTTCATTTCCCAATTGTCTTTAGGATGAATCCCTGGTGTCTTTGGGTGTGGTTGTAGTTGTTTTGGCCTATGTTTCTTCAGGCATGATCTTGGTTGTTGTAGCCCAGTTGTTTGCATGTTGGATGTGTGGTTTTGGTGGCCCAGGTATGTGCGGGTGTGATGCGTGGTTATGGTGGCCTAGAAGGTTGTTGTTGGGATTGGCAGTGGGACTATAGTGGGACTTGTGGGGGAGGACTAATGTATAAGATGTTCGAAATAACTAGTTCGAATGTCATGCGGGTAGCTAAATATTGATGTGCTATTATTATTATTTTACATGACTTACGTTATTTGGGGAGTGTGCATTGGTGAGGCCGGGTGGATAGTTTCCTCGTTAGGTGTTTTGGTTACCTCTATTTTCCCACGTGGCAATAGAATGCCTCTCCATTTGTGCATGAGAGATTTTGGTTTCTCTACTGAGCATACATGTATACTAACCCTACATATATAAAACAAGTATTAGGTTTCCAGGAGGACTTTGAGGACCATGTCGTACCGTACTAGCTTTTTAGTTAGGATAGTCATTGATTATTTTAATTTATCGGTACTTTCCTTTAGAGTTTTCTTGTATTTGTAGTACTTTATTTTGAACATTCGTGTGGAAAAATGGTTTGGATTTACTTTTACATTCTGTATTATGAGTTTTTCGAGATTTACCATTTTATCTCTTGATCTTGTTATAAAAATGGGAATTCCATTCATATTTCTTGAGATTCTATAACATTGGTGATAGTCACCACTCCGGGGCCTATTGAATCAGGACTCAGGTTTTATTATCTCTCCATCTACTTGAAGAAGGAAGGGTCTGGATGTTTTTTGTTTTGTCACTCATTTTGGTGAAGGCGGTTCGTGACAAAAAATTTCATTATTGGCACACATCCATCATTATTTCCTAGTCTGACAAGGATTCACATCCCACTATACTATCATTTTAGACCCCTTAACACTTTAATTTCCTGGATGGTTTGGTCAATGGAAAGAGGATTAACGTCATATTTGTGATAATATTTTCATGAAGATCCTATCTTATAAAGCATTATCGTGTACCCCTATTATGGGGATGAATGTTTTTTAAACTATTTTTGGTATGAAAGAAGATAATTTTATGTGATTTTTTTTAAATTTAATAGGAGTGTTTATACTTGATTAGAAAATTAAATTGACCTTACCAAAAGTTTTTGGAAATGTTCATTATCAAAAACAATTATGTTATTATGAAATGTACGATTCATTAAATGTTTTATAACTAATTAGTGTTAAACTTTGAAAAGTTATTTGAAATAATATTTAGGGATTTTGATAATAAATTTTATTTATTTACTGATGATTAAAATGTAAATGTTCCTAAAACTTCTTAAATAATTCTGTATGTGTAGATCATTTGAGATTCTTATTTTAGAATGAAATTTGTTATTTTGACAAAGTTAGGTAAATATTTTTTGTATTTTTCATGAGGAATTTGGAATTTTAATTAAATAGATTAAATATTTGAGAACCAGGTTCTTTCTTGAGGTAGGGATCCTTTTATTTTCCATCAATGTTCTATTTAAATATTCAAATATAAGAGCTTGGAACACAAACTGTGGGGGTCAAAAAGGCCAAGTGGACGGTTAGTTGAAATCATACGAGCAAGGCCATGCAGTTAGGTGAAACTATACAAGGATGGATGGAGATATTCTATAGGCCATCTGGTTTTTCAAGCTGTGTGATTTTAGGTTCAAATCTATGAAAGAATGTATGCAATTTTTATTGTATTTGTTTTCACATTTTTTCATGGTTAGTTAAATCGTGTGCACTAACAGCTTGTGATGCCCCTTCCAAATGAAAATCACGGATGGTTGGATCATGGTTTGTCCAACTATGAAAACAAACAGTGTGACCCATGATATCATATTAAATTACTAAAATTCATCTAATTAAATCTATTTCTAACCTAATTCCACTCATTCCCTCATATTGGCATCCCTTGACCCTTGATAGCTTCTACTTGTATATTATTCTTGGATTTATCTATGATCCTCTATCTGATATCAGAATCGAGAACTAATTATCCCTTTAGATATGTGGTTATAATATCACTATTCCTTTTTTTTGTCATCCCTCATTCATTTTGGTATCATTTATGTTATTTCGGTGAAAGATTATATTTTTATTTATTGGTTCTCTATCCAATCTTCAATTTCTCATGATTTTAGTCAAATTAGGCGATGATATTAGACGATATATCCACTATCAACCTATTGTATGTGATTTTGGGATTTTCATTCAAGGTCAAAGAGGTATATATATTTTTTCGTGTCGCAGACACAAGTTTTAGAGCCATTCCATTGAATTGGATTTTATTCTTTGAATTGAATTGATAGGCATGACTTATGTAATGAATAGAACTCATTGATGATTAATTAAATTTTAAGAACCTTGAATGAACCCACACCTTGGTTGAGTTTATTAGTCAGTTGTACCACCATGGGAGGCATGGATGTGGATACCTTTTATGGGTTCCTTTTCCCCATTCCAAGGGAATTTTAATATTGTAATTTTAAATGTGAATTGAGATCTGATTTTAAATGATAAATGGATTGTAAATTGTATTTCGATATATATCATAAATTGTAGTTGGAATGGATTTATGGAAAGGGATTGATGGCCACAATCCTAGGCTATAACAATCAATTAAATTAATAGGCGTGTGATGTCCTTATATTGAATTCCTCTATGAGTTAAATAGAGGCTAGGCATTCTAATCATGGATTTTTTCGCGAGTCCCCTTCTGAGGTGTGATTTAATTGAAATGTTCCTAGTGATGATATTAACCTAGTAAATGATATTTATTAAATGGTATTTTTTGAATTAATTATTATAATCCTTGGGTAACACATGGGTTCAATTAAAAATGCCACGGATGGACTGATTTGGCCAATGTTATCCTTATGCCCAAATGACACATGGACTCCTAATATGGATTTCCAAGGATGTCCTCATGGAAGCTTACTATTATATATATGTTGATAATTGGGATCCTTATGGATTAATAAGGATAGACTCAATGGTAGTTGATTATATATGCCATGGGTTATTATTGGGCTCTTTTACTGGAAAACTATTGAAGAAATCGAGAGGAAGGGTTGTTACCCGACACCTAGAGTGATACTGAGATTTAAATGAGGAATTCCAATGATGGGATTTTAGGGTTCTTGGTTTATGATTTAATTGGAGTGAAACTTGGATTCCAAATTATGAATTCCAAGGAATGTCATTGGTTTATAAATGATTAAAAAATGAAGTGATCTATATGATGTATATGCTAAGAAAAAGAAAAATCCGAGATATAGTTTTTGACTTATAACTTATAAATGGCCAGTATAGGATTCTTTGGCCACCTACTATTATAGTAGAAGATGGGATTCATGCCAGAACTCAAGATATATTGATTAAATAAGGCTGGATAATTAAATCACTTTATTTTAAATGGTACATGACTAACTATTAATTAAGATACTTAGTTTATAAATGGAATTTATTAAATGATTAGGATATATAATGAGAATTATAATTTATATGATGTTTAATTTTAGAAATTTCATTATAATTTCTCTTACTTCCTATGCATTGTGGTTATTATATATTCATTTACTAGATGGAACATAACCATGGTTGTTTTCTTAATAGGATTTTGTCTAAAACCCTATTCGGGTCGTCTATGGTAACTGAGATGACTATATGATTGTGGGTATAAATAAGGGAATGAACCCAACTACAGGTTCTTGATTGATTATTAAGAGAAGTGAAGTGTTGGACTGATTTAAGACTCGTTATTCAAGATGGATTGTTTTTAGCCATTTTTTATAATTGCTACATATATTATACACCAACAATGTATCCTTATTGTGGTTGTTTTGTTGAGACATATGACATGTATAATCATAATCTGTATATGAAACTCTTATACTATTACTTATATAATCTTATCATTTACATTTAACTTCATTATGATTGATTTAATACTTATGATACTTATATGATATTGTAATTCTCTTGTTCTACACTCTGCTAATGAGTAAATAATATCCCCATTCAAACACCTGGGTCATCACTACTAGTCAAAATCCTCTAGAATGTGGGGAGACAGGGTTGAGGCCATGTGGCCAAATGGGCTCAAGGTATACTTTAGTGCCATCTATGCCTAGGATGTTACAATGTGGTATCAGAGTAGTATATTATATTTTTCTTTAATTTTAAGAGACTATAAAATTGAATGTAAAGAAAATTGAATTTGGTAATGAGTCATGCCTCGACATAGATATCCCAAGTATATGAAAAAACCATATTGCATTGAATGAAATTTGTTATTGTTAGGAATTTTACTATTATAGTTGATTTTATTCCCTTGTGGGTGATGCTCTAGAATCTTAATAATGTTATTGATATGATTGTGAGTTATATTATTGTAAAAACCTGATGAGATGAGGGTATTCCATCTCATGCCTCATATTAAGAACCCGTTGGATTTCACATAACATGCATTATGTCCTGAAATAGAGGAGGCATCTCTAATTTCCATGCTTTTGATATAGATGTAGTGATAGATATACCTGATGTGTGATTGATATTTTATTTGGGGGTTTGAAAAACATTTTTTGTACATAGAGTGCATTCAATAACCTATGTTAGGTTTTCCTGATTAGGCTATATGAGACACCCTGAGCATCAAATTGTGTCACATTGATTCATGGACCATGAGTCACATGGATTGGAATGTGTTATAGAGTGAATTATGTGGGTTCCATATTTTGTACATAAGGAGTATGATACCTTTTATATCATAATTTAGTGATCTATTTTGTTCAACCATAAAAATATGACCGATGATAAAATTAATAATTAAATGAAAAAGTATCGAAATTGAAACTGGAATTTCTTACGACAGAGAACATAAACCAAACCCGAACATAGTTATAGTTAGTAGGAAATATCTCTTGATTATATATAATATGTACATCTCCTAGACCAGAATCAAGGAGTAGGTTTAGGGGTGTGTTTCTTATATATTAATTCTTGTACATATCCAATCTATGTATCAATGAATTTAGATATAATACAAGGTAATTATATTATCTGAGGTGTGTGTTTGGCATTATAGAGGCATTCCACCATGATGAAATCCATTCATACACCATGAAGAACTGATTTATGAGGTCACGGGGCATGAGATACTAGTGTATCGTCAATTATTTCCGGATATAAAATAATTACTTTCCCAAAACATAAGTTTTGATGCATAGTTCTATGAGGTATTTATATTCTTTTGTGAGATCATGAAGGGAACAAAGCGGCCTACCATGACTATAGTAGAGTTGGTGCGTGAATTTCAAAGGCATCATCCTCCAACATTTCATGGGAATACTGGACCATAGGATGCAGATTCATAAGTAGAGGCCATAATTTATCATCAAGTATCAAGATACACCTCCCAATAGGATGGTAAATCTACCAACATATATGATATGTGATTACAACAAGAGATTGTGGGATGTTATTATATAGACGAATAACCATCAGGAGATGGTTTGAATGTATTTTCATATGACCTTATATGATTACTTATATCTTGAGATGTTGAGGGACCATAGATACTCGGAGTTTATGAAACTAGAGTAAGGTGAACTATTATTTATTGGTTTTTGGGCCATTTTATTAATCTACGACACTTCACTCATATAATGATGGGTGATGAGTTATCTAAAGTCAGGTGATTTGAGGATGGTCTTGAGTATGCCATTTGATAACATGTGAATATATTTCAGCAGACTAATGCTTCCAAAATATTGAATCAGATTCTTATCAATAAGCATATTTTGAGAGAGACTAGGGGTGTGAGCCATGGTGGCCTGACATATCGATATGGAAATGTAATGAACTGTAGTAGGAAACCTTATCTAGAGCATCGACATTACTAAATCAGTATCTAGAGTGCATACCTAGATATCCATGTGAGTTTCTACTAGGGTGGTAGACTGGGATATACGTGGCATCAGTGTACAAGGGACCCAATAGAGTATTGATACTATGGAAATATGGTTCATCTACACTGCTTCAGTATAAAATTTACTCTGATGGGCAGTGAGAGACAATTTTCACCGACTCCACATTTAAGAGTAGGTTTAGTAGCTTCTTTTAAGGAATGAAGTTGGAGTACATGTATATGATACGAATAAGGTGGTGGTTGTGGTAGTCAGACCCCAATTGTTTAGGGAAAGAAGAGTAGATCTACTTAGGCTAGCCATGTTGTATCATAGCATCATGGATAGGCTGATATATATATAATGTAACTGAAATATGAGGATAAGGATACAAAACCTTATATATTGAGAGGTTTTATTCTAATAGACACTACATTATCATATTCTCTTTTCGATATAGGTGCTTCTCATATCTTTACATCTATGCATGTGGTGGAGATACATGGGGTCAATTTTTAGTGTATTGAAGGAGTTATAATGCTTGTTACACTATTGGGGATTATATTGAAGGAGGTATGTTCTTGATGGGAGTTCCCCCTTAATATTAGCGGGGGTGAAGTCATATGTGTCCTCCTTTCCTCACTATGATAGGTTTTGACATCATCCTCATGATGGACTAGTTGTCTCTGATTCATGATTTCGTTGATTTCTATCACCCATGAGTAATTTTCACATCATGGAAGGGTGGAAAGTTAATTAACAATGGTGAATGGGATTTCCCGGGAAGAAAAATGAGCCCTATCATTGTGGGATGGGTGGGTTGATAGGATATATTATGATTTTATATCAAGATGATCAGGGAACATGTCTAGAAGATTTTCATCCCGTCGTTCATCATTTAAGGGATGAATTCCATGATGACTTTTCAATATTAAATTCAGTGAGAGAGATATACTTCTCTCTTGATCGAGTGGTAGGAGCTACACTAGTATGCATTCCACCTTATAGGATGGATACTACTGACTTGAAATAGATCAATAGGAATCAAGTTTATTTAGAGGGAAATAGGTTTGTCAAACCTAGTACTTCTCCATGGGGTTCACCAGTCCATTTGTGAAAAAAGTGGATAGAAATATATGGTAATGTATGAATTATAAAAAATATATCAGGTGAAGGTTAAGAACCGATATCCTCTACCATGGATAGATGATCTATTCAACCACTTATAAGGAGCTCCAGTTTTCCTGAAGATTTATTTGAGATTGTGTTCTCATCAGGTGTGTGTTAAACCCTTAGAAATACATCGCATAGTAGTTTTTAGAATGTATGGCCTCTATGAATAATTTATTATGCTGCTCGATCTCATGAACATGCCATTAGTCTTATGGAACTGATGAAATGAGTCTTCCATCATTTTATTGATTTGTTTTTGGTGGTTTTCATGGATGATACCCTGGTGTATCCTCACAATCGACTCGACCATGCCATACATATTTAGATTGCATTGAATATACTAAGAGAACATTATTCATATGATAATATCATAATGTTCTACATCTGGATGGTTTAGATTCATTTCATGAGTCACATTAAATCATAGATAGGAGGATCAATGGACCGGAAAATGGTGATAGGTGTAGTTTCCTAAGACCATTCCAATAACGTCTTTGATTTATAGAGTTTCTATGTGCTAGATGGATATTACTGGGGTTTTATATAGGAATTATTATTCATAGTAGCACTATTGACGACCTTGAATAAGATGATTGTGTTGTTTTTTGGATGAGATTCATTTGAGATATATTTTTAAGAGCTGAATGGGAGATTAAATTCAGTGATGATACTAATTTTTCTAGAGCTAGGAAGATGCTTCGTTGTTTACTGAGATGCATTAGGTATCAAGATAGAATAATTTTATATTTATATTAATAGAGTTATGGTAAACGAGTCTCAAAAGTTGAGTATATGTGATAAGAACTACCTGAAACACATTCTCAAGTAAGATATAGTTGTTCGTACATTTCGTCTTTCGAGCCACTATTTACATGGGGAGAATTTATTGCTGTGAACGAACAAAAAATACTATGTTACATATTTACATAACGTGATCGGAATCTGATGTGATGAGGATGGGTTGAATACCCACATTATTTTTATTTTGAGGTATCTTATATTCCTAGAAAGGTAAAGTTATTGGCTGATCAAATGTGCAAGAGGACTCAGATATAGGTATTTTAGTATGCAAGTAACAAGTGAAAGATGCATACATTAATCGCTATGATTCTCTTGGAGGTGTAAGACAATAAGGGAAAAATGTTTATACCATCCTTAGGTTTTAACTATGAACTTATGTATAGAGTGTGGATAATGATGTTATCATATTATGAGGGACTATTCCTATGGGAGCGTTTTGAAGTTGATGACCCTCCTCTGGATTGGACCATAATCATGGATGAAGTGCTCCATATACAGGGTAGTGTATGGTTTCTAGAAGACACGTCTGAGGAGATGATGTGACACTTTCATGCATAAATTTGGGTAGAGAACCTTGGTGTCACCAAGAAATATCAATATTTACATCACCATTAATGGTGTTTGGGTATAAATACCGATGTAGATAGTTTTTTCATGAGAATGTTCAACCTATCAGTAGGTGAAGGTGGAACACTAGCAACAAACTAGAATTTTACAACATCTACCCATTACTGAGTGAAAATTTAATGATGTCATGATGAATATCATGACAGGTTAACCAAGGCCACATCAATGTAATGATGTTTTATGGGTTGTTTTTGACAGGCTCATGAAGGTTTCACATTTCATATGGATCAAGAAAACATTTAGTTTAGGTGAGCATGTATGGTTTTATATCAATTAGATAGTAAAAATTCATGGGTTACAACATACTATCATTTTAGATAAGGATTATTAGTTAACATCATAGTTCTGGAAAAGGATATATAGAGTGAAATGTACATAGGTTATTCTAAGCACATCATACTACCACCTGACTGATGGAAGGTTAGAGTGTATGATATAGGTTATAGAGGTCATTTTGTGGGAATGTATCATTGATTTCTGGGGATCTTGGGATAGGAATATACACTTGGATGAATTCTAACACAATAATAGTCTTCAAGATTCTATTCATATGGTTCTATATATAGATATTTATGGTAGTCCATATTTACCACCTCAGTGTTAGTCAGAGGAAGAAGATACATATGTTCTTTGTCCTTACCTTGTTTATGAGAACACATAGTAGGTTTAGTTGACTCATAAGAAGATGGATACTACATAGTCTCATCATAAATCTTACACATATCACCAAAAATTACCTCTAGAGTTAGAGGTTAAGGATCAAGTCTTTCTACAGGTATCACCGAGGATGGGACATAGATGAATCAAGAGACATGGTAATATTTCACAGTGAAATTGCAATTGTTAATTTTTAAGTCATTTCAATTGAATAATTGAATTGTAAATTTAATTTCATTATGAATTGTGAATTGTAGTAGAAATAAATTGAAGGATATGGATGGGATGACCAGGGCCATAGGATATAACCTGATGTTGAATGATTAGGATCAATATGTTCTTATATTGGAATTCCCACATGAGTTAAATAGAGGCTATGTCTTTTAATCTTGTCCCATTCCTTGAGTCACCTTCTATGGGGAGATTTAATTTAAATGTTCTTATTGATGATAATGACATTGTGAATGATAATGATTAAATGGAATTATTTGAAAGAATACCTATAATCCGTGGGTGAGACATGGGTTCATATATATAAATTCCATGGATGGACTAATTTGGACAATATTATTCTTATAATTTAGTGACACATGGACTTCACGTACTACCAAGGATGGACACATGGATCATTCCTATTATATGTTGAGTGATACATAAACTCCTTATAGATTAAAAAAGAAGGAATCAAGTGCAGATGAGCATTTACTCCATGAGTGACCCTTGGGATTCTTTAGTTGACTACCATTGGAAGGACTTGATATGTAGTGTTTTTACCCCACACCTAAAACAATACAAGGATTCCAATGAGGAATTCCTAGGCATGGATTTTAGGGTTCTTGGTTCATGATATACCAAAAAAAATACCAAGATTCCAAATTAGGAATGCCAAGTATGGGTTCAGGTTCTTAAATGATCAATGAACAAAATCATTTACACAATGCATCTTTAAAGACAAATCGTAAGCTTGGATTCATAACTTTCCTTACACTATATAGATTGAATATTTAGGCATATTATAATCATATACAATTTCATGTGATGTGGGGATACATGTAATATGTTAGGAAATTTTTATTTAAAGTTGTTGGTTAATAAATTTACTTGATTATAAATCATAATGTCCTCACTTTTAACTAATAAAATTACATTCTAAATGAAATTGATGAAATTAATTGATTATAAAATTAGAACCGAGACTTTATAGGATGTTCACTTTTTTTACATCCGTTATGTGATATATAACTGCTTATACACAATTTTTATTTTATATTCACTGACTCGATGACACTTTAATATGGATTTAGTCACACACCATGTTCGGTCTAACTATGGTACCCAAATTTAATATATTATTTCAGGTGAAGATATGGGAAAGCTCACAATGATAAGATCTTTATTACTACTTAGAAATAAGGGAGAATAAGACCATGCTGAGGATCATGATGCCTGCTTGATAGTTTTAGTCCTTCTGTACTCTTATTCATGTATTTTACACCTTCCATGAATTCCTTTTTTGGATATTTGTTAGAGACATATAGTATTTATAATAATCATCTATATATGAGACTCTTATGGCATTAATTATATATATTCATGTAATGATCATTGGACATCTGTTTGATTGATTTAATTATTCTTTAACATATCTGATTTTTTAATTTCATTATTATACACTTTGGTTAAAAGTTAATAGTCTCCCACTAATACACATATGCCATAAATTCTATTCAATATACGTTGGTGTTTAGGGTGATGGGATTTTGTATGTGTTCCTAACCAGGCTCAGGGGAATATCCACTACTATCTAGGTCCAGGATGTTAGAAAATTAAATGATTCAGTGCATCTAAAATCCAATTAGTTTTTGTTTATTGTATTATTGTTCCCTTAGGAACATGGTTGTGTTTAATGGAATTAGGATTTCATCATGTTTCATGCATTGATTATCATGTGTTTTGTATATTTTTCTTTATTTTGGTTGGGAAATTGATTTAGGAAACATGTTTCATTTTGGGAATTTTATTAGTTTTAAATAAATGTTTCCTCTTAGAAGAAACTCTATCAAATGTTGCATATTTAACCTTTTGAATAGTTCATCCATCATTTGTGGATCCAACCAAGGCTCCATGTGGGGTGGAATTTTTTATTTCCCATTATGTGATGCATCAGTTTGTTGGGTTCTAGTTTTCTATTAGATATAAATTAGATGGGTTCTAGAGAATTTCCTATGTTAAATTGTTGATGATTTATCTTATTGATATATTAGGTGTAAGTCTATATGGAGTTATTTTTATTAGGACTACTTTCACTGGATGTTTTAAGAGACATGTAGCCTTGAGGCCTGTTTTTTGGGACTGTGCTTCTAGGATCTCTTGGTTTCTTTTTGTATAAATTAAATGATTTACATTAGGGTTTTTGAAAACATTTTATTTGGAATAAATTAGTTTTTTGACCCTACAGGGGCGTCTTTCAAATATTTGTTTTGTGAATTCATTTCACATTAGGTTCACTTTTTTATGGATTTCATGAAATCCCTTTTTTTATCCTGTTGTGGATGTTTTCTTATATATTTTTGAATGATTAAACATTGTATTGGTTCTTAATTAATTATGATTTATTTTTACATTGGGATGATTTACACTCAGAAGAAATAGATTGGAGGGATTCATTATGGGATGATTTTAGGGTAATGAAGTCATGGTTTACCCATTGAGTTTGATGAATATTTTCAAAGAGCCATGAAATTTTTTATTTTTGTATTCTTGTGAGGGGTTCTACATAAAAATTGTGGTAGAAAGATGTAGTTTTTTTGGGTGCTGATACATATTAGTGGTTGTTAATTTGCATTTGTATATTCAACATTGGAAGTTAAAACTAGTTGTTAGTGGTTTATTATATTTGGTGAAACAAGGTGATTCATGGGAAATCTTGGATACACATCTAATGGTTTCTTGTTTTGGTCACCTCAGATGTATTCATCATCTATAATTAGTGAGAGATTTAAAAAATGGTTGTGATACTTTTTATCAGTCTCTATCCCTCTTATGCTCCTAAATTAAAATCAGGTGTTGTTTCTCTTGTAGATGTATTTTGATTTTGTGTATATGGTTACTTTATTTGAGAAGAATTAATATTGTCATATAGATTTCACCCTTATGTTACAACTATTTTTTTCATTTTCTAACTCACTACACACCACAGGGTGTTGTTCATACATTTATTCTGGTTGTTCTACATTGAGAGAAAACATTATAGGGTTATATAGTGGTTTGCTGGGGAGATTTTAACACCCTATTTAACTATAGAGAATAATGTATTTACTATTTTGATTATTTTTTTACTATTTAAATTTTTATGTGTTTTATACTTTTGTTATTAAACTTTTGTGATTTTTTGTTTTATATCTAATTTTTACAGGATTAGGAGTGACCATGAAAAAAAGTGTGTGAGTGGATGTTATCAAGACATATCCATTTAATATGGTCAGTACATAGTTATATATCTTGTTTGGGGACATAGATAAATCTATGTTGGATGCCTTATGATGATATAGTGCAGGTCACACAATCACTACACTGTTTTCCAAACAACCCATGTTAACTGTATAATGCCCCACAATTATTAAATTTTTATTTATTTCTTTATTTAATTTATTTAATGTTTAAAACCCCAATAAACTATATTCTCTACTCTTACCCATTTATCATTCCCCATTCTCATGCAATATCCCCTATTGTAAATGGACCACTCTCTTATATCTTCTATCCCTCATGATTTCAATATAGTTTCTTGGGAATCCTTATTAGATCTCCTATGAATATACTCATATACTTTTTATTATTTATTGTATTCCAGTTTTCTCTTTCACCATATTTTTTATATATTCTAAACCATTGGTGAAACATTTGACCCATTTCTTTCGTTTCATAAATATTTTCGTGTTTTCGATTACATCTGAATTATATGGGAATGTATACTTATATGTGACATATTTTATCTTGTGCACCAATTATTTGAGGTCTATTTTCCCAGACACTATTTTTTTAATTGTTTATTTAATTATGGTTTAAATTCTTGTTTTATGTTTATTATAATGGTCTGAAAAATATATTTACATATGGTTTTTAAAACAATAACGTTTTTCACCTCATTAAACATTGGTTCTCAATTTTTTATAATAACCTGTGTAGGCCATATGTTTTCTAAAATTCATATGTGATTTTGAAAATTCTGTTTAGAATATATAATGTTATTTTATGGATTTAAATGTGATTTCACAAAGGTATTGATTCTCATTTAAATATATACCTTACATTACATGTGTTGATAATATGTATCATGGATGATTTTTCATAAATTTTGTAGTTTAAAGGCTTTTTGACATCATTTTTCACATGGTCAAAATGAAAAAATGATGTTCAATGCCTTTTTTGTTTTTTTAAAAAAGGGGAATTGATTTATTCAACTAAACACATGAGTGAATTAAAATGTAATTATTTATAAATGGTTTTATATATTTTTTCATATGGTTATAATGTGAATCAATCTTATGAGTGTTTCCTAGTTAAATGCACCTTAAACACATTAAAATGGTTTTCAAATGTAGTAAATGTTTTTTATAATTCAAAGACCATTTGGATAATCATATTGTCAACCATTATAATTGAAATTTGATTTATGAAATTGTTTAAGATAATCATTAATGCCATATAATAACTTTTTCCATTGTGGTTTTTAGAAAATTAGGGAATTTTTGGAATTTATAATTCATTTTGTGATGCTTAAGAATGTTGTTTTTTTGGGATCTTCATTATGAGGGTGTAAGAGTTCCTATTTTTGTTGATTTGAATTTTCATAAATTTTATTCATGTTATTATTGATTTACTATTCTTACATATATTTAAATTTTCTTGGGATCATAGTATGATAGTGTGTAAATTGTATTAGAGTCTTCACTAGTTTATAGTAGTTTGATTCCTAAGGAATTTGTTTCGTTATACCCTGTTGGTTAGACCCAGAGGATAGTGCTCCATGTAATATTTTTATATTTTACTATGTTGTAGAGGTGGTACGGTTCTGAGAGGTTTTATTTTGGGATAGTTCAATGGAACCATCAGGGATGTGGATAGGATTAGTAGAGACAACATTGGTTCTTTATATCTTGGGATGGTTTTTATTACATGTATATTTTGATGTTACTCATGACACTTAGGCTCTTTATAGGAATAAAAATATTAAAACATATTATTTGGACCCCATTATTTTAGATAAATATAAATTTTTATATATTAATTAATTATGCATAAAAATAACTCAATGAAAATATATATATTCACAATATACTATAACAATCCAAGTAATAATTATTTGAGGGATACTAATTTATTTTATAGAATATTTTATCAATAAATATCATATAAACATTCTATTGGAAGTAATAATTGAAAATATATAATACATTTAATAAAAAAAATGTTTATTGAATAATATCACATTAAAATTAAATGATCGTCACCAAATATCATGTAAATTTATTATTTATATTCTTCAAATGTAATTTAATCAATATATTGAATTTAAAATCATTCCTTGAATATTACATTATAACATTCATTGATAATAATAACATTAAAAAAGTAAATATATCATTATAAATATATATTTTAATTAAATATTATATTATTATTTGAATATTTCTTTTTTATTATATTATTTTATATTGATATTAAAAATATAGATAATTATTATATAAGTTGAATATATGTATATCCAATGAAAAAATTATCAACAACCACATTTCCTAAGGAATGATTCCCTTTTATATTGGGGAAAAAATCCCAGTTATTCCGTATAAATTTATTCAATTCCGTCCTCATAAATCACAATTTTAATTTTTTAAATGTATTTATTATTTTTCATAATGATTTATTCTTTCATGATATTCATTATAATTTTAGGTTTTGTTTCACTAATTATGATTTTCACGTTTGTAGAGAATCCAATTGATTTCTCAGATGTCAATATAATTTTTAAATCTTTTTACCCTTTTTAATTTATTCAATTTTAATGGATTTAATTATCAATGATATGTAGTAACTCATTGTTTGAAATACATGGTTTCATGTGATTTTGTCATAATGTTACATTATGGTTGAACAATGTTGTGTTAGTTTGGCTGATATGTTGATTAAATTATTTTCTACTAAAGATTTAATCATTCAGTAGAATAGAAAAACTTGTATTTATTAAATGTCAATATATTTTTAAAGTTAATAAAATTATTACTAAATATAGGTAGTTAAAGACACGCCATCTAATAGGATTATCTATCTTCAGTGGACCACACATGTGATCAAATTCAATTTTTTTACTTACATAATAATGATAGAAAAATTAAATAATGGGTAACATTAAAATTAATAAATATTCTAGAGTGGAAAATTTACATACTATACCTCATAAATAACATTTAACTTCCTTACTGAATTCCTTGGTAAGATGAATCAATTTATATCCATTGATACCAGCTCCCCATTTTTAGTGGTGAATAACAACATGTTGTATTATTATATGTTTATAAAGTTATTTTATACCTTTAGATTCTATTATTATGAATAAAATACACCTAAAGAAGATATGGTATTCAAAAAATTACAACACTATCTTGAATCAACCAATAATGTGCGAACAAGACCCATTTAGGCCACAAAAACATATAATAGACTATGATGAGTGTGAAATCATGAATTATTTCAACACCCAAACATACTAATTTTTTATTATGTTTCCCTTTTGATGGTCCAAACGTGAATTAACTCATTAAATTATCATTTTCATTTAATAATAGTAATATTTAATGATGTTATCAAAGTATTAAAATGGTAGAATATCCATGTCTTGGGTTTGAGTATTCAATATCAACCAATGACTCATTATCATATAATGAATACATGATTGTTAGATCACTGAATTTTTACTGTGTTCCCAATTTATATGATGTAAACAAGTAATCAAATAATATCAAGCCTTAGATACATGATAATTAGACCCTCATAAAATTCATGTAGTTATCTTTAACAAAAACTAATATAGTACTCGAGAAATTGGTTTACACATAATGATTAGTGTTAACAATCCTACAATCCACATGAAAATAATATTCTCAATGTTTTTTGGGAATATATACCTCATGATCATGTCCCCGAATCAAAAACCGACCACTCAACTGATCAGTGAATGGGGGAACTATCAAAAATGTGGGATCATTATGACCTTAACTTTCTTGAAGGTCATTTTATATGAAATGTCCTGAAATATTATATACATTGAAAAATATTCAATGTTCAGAAACTTGTGTTATAAACAACACCTTATGTAAACTTGCCACAAAAAATTAGTAAATTATTATTAATAAAACCATGCAAAAATATATATGATAGTAATCTATTAAAAAATTATTACCTTTAGAGGTTAAATGAATAATATCATATAATATTGAAAGTATTTATCATCAAAAACAATTATTTATATTTTGTGTTTTACTATAACCTATAAAATTAAAATAATAATGAATTTAATTTTATAATATACCCTTCATTTTAAAATTCATATTATCAAAATTATCTTATGATGATCTTTATATATATATATATATATTTTAAAATAATCGATTATTTTTTGAACATTGAGAAATACTATTTTTTAAATCACATAATTTTTCTATTAAATAAAATCTTTGAAAAATTTTATGATAAATATATATATATATATTAGAAAAATAATATAAATAATATATTCAATTTTAAAAAACCATTAATATTATTTTAGAAATACAATAAGTATTTTACGACAACAATTCGTCATCGATTTCATTAATTATATTTATTCTACAGGAAATTTTGTTTTAATAATATTTTAATATAATATTACTCTTATTTATAAATAATAATAAAATTTATATAAGTAATATTATTAATTATGATAGTTTTTTTCAATACATAAATATTTTGTTTAAAAATACACATTTTCAATAGCGGGTTTTACGCCTTAAATGTGTTAACATAAAACTGAATTTTACAAATTTTTGAAAATTTATTTTTTAAAATGTATATATTATTTGAGATAACAATGTTAATATTTTTTAGTAATGAGAAATTAATTTTTATGAAAAAAATTAGATTACCATAGTTAATGTTAATAACAATATTTCCGTTCAAAATGCTTGTTTTGAATTTTTTTAAGCATGATGCACACTTTTATGTAATAAACTACATTAAAATTTTATAATATTAATATAATATTATTTCTAATCCTATATATATAATAACACTAATTTAATGGTTAATCCATAATGAATTAGATTATTCACACTTAATGGATAATAAAACCTTTTTATAAAGATATAGTTTTTCCATACAGTATATGAGTTAATTTAAAATTTATTTTTAAATCATTAATATATTTAATTAGATTAAATTTTTATTTATTTTTGATTTATTAGAAAAAACATTATTTAATATGTGTTACATTTATATTTATTAAGATATCAAATTACAATGTTAAAAACATGTTACCATAGTAAAATTTAATTTTGTTAAATGGTTAAAAGTAAAAATATTTTCTTTAAGTAACACTTATTCTATATAAAAATTAATATATGAGAATATATTATCCCTTATAGTGTACCAAACACCATTATTTCATCTTTTTATACATTGATCCTTGTATAGATTCATGGATTTATTGAAAAATGATGAATATTTCCAAAACTATAATTTTATTCTCTTATAATGGGAAACTAATTAAACCCTTTAAAATTTAAATATAAATTTCTAATTACATCATGAAACTATTAAATTTTTATTCTAATATAACCTAATATGTAACACCCCAAGATTTAATAGTATGTACTTCTTCAAAACAATTCAATAACTTGCACTACACGTAACACCGAGTTTAAGCGCACAATGACTTACCAAACAAGTCGTTCAAAAGAGTTTATGAATAGATTTAACTAAATTTTGAACCTTATATAATCATTATAATTTTAGAATCCATATTTTGAGTTTATTAGACATAATGTTAGAACAAATTCCTTTTTTAGATAAAAGAAGTATTTTTCAAAAATGCACTTTTACCAACTTTAATAGTGAACCCTTTTTAAATCCAATATTTTAAACTTTTATATATTAAATTTGTCTAAAACAATTTATGGGGACATAAAAAAATTTACAATGTAACACCCCAAGCTTCCACGGTATGCTTCTCTTTGAATAATACAGTAGCGTGTGTTGTACACAACTTTGAGTTCTAACACACACTACAACCAATCAAACTAGCTGTAATGAATAGTAATACCTACTTTTTAAAATTTTATAAATTTTATATCTCAAAATAGACAAAATTTTAGGATTCGGAATATCGAATTTAGCCTAGGGTGAAATATTGGTACTTTTCGGATAACTTTTATATTTTGATGAATAGTGAAAATTAAAAAATATTAATTAAAAACAAGTTTTTTAATCAAAAATATTTGTTAGTGATAAATTATGAATTTGAGTGATTTTAAATTATATTGAGAATATATTTTTACAATTTAATACAATTTTGTTCATTGGACAAAATTTCACAATTAAACCTGACATAAACAAGTGTCAATCTTTTGATAGTTATTATCTCTTAAAAACATGCTTTTTGTTTTAACAACAGGAAATAATTTTAAATTAATTTCTGCAACTTCTATGTTTTGAATTTGGAAAAATGGATTCCATATTTGGAATCTGTATTTTCATATTGTGTAAATAGGTAACTTTCATTTTTATACATTTTGAATAATTACTTCGGTAAATATTTTATTTACCATGGTTAAAGGGTAAATCCAGTAAATAAGGGTTAAAAAATAATATTATAATAATAAAAAATTACCCTAAAACGTCTCATAACCTTATGGGTTTATAAATTTTCGTCCATGGACATCTTTGGGTCAATTTTGTGATGCCATGGAGCCACTTGTAAGTGATAGAGACACTTTATTTTAATTAAGTTAAAATGAATACAAAATTACACAAGCATATATCTTTTAGAAAAACAATTTTTAAATAGGGATGTATATGTTGGATTTTAGACTATAATAATTCATTAGAATGATAAAATGATTTACTAAATAATGGTATTTTATGTATAATTTTTAGACATTAAATAATATAATTTATTTATGACACAATGGTGACGTATTAAATACCCAAATAGTGAAAAATTAGAATAATTGATATTATAAATACACAAATAAATTTAATTAGAGAATTTTTATAAATAAAAATAATTTTATAAGTTAAATTGTAATATTAGGAATGATTTAAATAACTTTTTTAGAATAATAATTCTTTATGAGTTTTAAAAAAATCTATTATTGAATAGTGTCAAAATTGACATAAAAGAGTTTTTAAAACCAATATTATATTATCCATTGATATTAAATTCATAAAAATATAAGGGTTGTCCAAAGGACTAATATAATGATATTTGTTTCATTAATAGACCTATTGGGTGTCTCTTGGATGTATATAGTACGTTTATTAACTATATAATATAAACATACAATGTGACATGGTAATTGTTAAACTAATTAACTAAGAGTTAAAACTAAAAGATAAGGTTAATATTGTGACCGAAACCTGTCTGAAACCTATTGGATGAGTGGTTTTTGACCCATACCCATCTTAACATTTTAATAATACACTTTGGAGCCATTAGAAACCGAATATTAATTTATTATAAATTAATACTTTTAGTTTTTCCTAAAGAGCCCCTCCTCCCCCTTATAAAATGACCCAACTTCTAACAAATTCTGTACACATTAAAAGCCTTTTGGTTCGGCCAATATCTTCCCAAATACTCTCTAAACTTCCCTAAAATCATCCTAGAGGACTTATTTTGATCATAAATCCAACCTATGAGGCCATTTTGATCAAATCAAAAGGAAGAACCCGAAGAAGAGGTAACGTCTTCACCAACCCCTTTAACGTTCCTTTCTTATTCAACATCTTCTATTCTTGTTATTTCCACTATAAAAGAATAAATCTAGTATATTATATATACTGTGATGTTATTATAATTATGGAAGAAACAAATTCACTATTTTATCCATCCCTTGAATGACATGTCACCATACGTGCGTACGTACGGCCTACCATCTCCACGTTGTGGTGTAATTGTTATTCAATATATTATTATTTATATGGTTATAATAATGAAGTATAATTCATGTAAATAAAAAATATAGCATGATAATGATTCTATATATATGATATACCATCCAATTATGTATTATTTTAATATCAAAAATATGATATTTTCCCTCGTTGTACGTACAGATTACCGTCTCCACGACGCGATGAGATTTATTTACAAGTTCACCATTCATCGACGATTCTAAATATATATATTACTAATAAGTATGTAATATATGAAATAATAATGATACTGGAGATATATATATTTATATATATAAGTATTTATGTACTTACATATATCTTATTCACTTACTTTCGTTCAATACTATATGAAAAAAGAAACAGAGTTTATGCGTATGTATGGACTACCGTCTCCATAAAAGATGATTTACATTTCATAAATATGTCTATTATAAATATTTATATTCTATATATATATGATATATTAATCATTTTTTATATTCTGTAAGTATTTAAATAATGATCTATGTAATAAAATGAAGAGTAACATGTTAAAACACGTACGATAATGAAAGCGATTATTACGCGAAATACTAATTTAACATGGAAATTATTATTAAATGGGTAGTGTAAAGTCATAAATGAATCATTTATGATATCATAAATATTAATATGGTTCTGTTATAATTTAATAACATACTATGATCTTCGTACAGGAGGTTAAACATACCGTCGACTAAAGGAAAGTGCAAGGTAAGGGGTTTTCATCTCACTCCTTATTCTAATGAGATTCATGCCATATTACCAATATTACCTTTTCTGTGGTGTATGTACTGCCCATAATTGTATTCTTTGGTTAATAAACATTAATTTATGTGTAATTACATATTCATTGTATGATACATCTTTCATGGGGTGTATGTTTCGTAAGTTACCAAATTGGTAAGGGTTAATTTCACAATTTTTTTATTATCCGAGGTTGTTTTTACATAAGTATCTACTGGGACATATTTATTATCCATGTCCATGTTTTATGAAAGAGTTTTCAAATGGATTATTTTAACGAAATTTTTACTAAAACATCACTTCAAATGTTTTTAATATTTATTCTTCTAAATCTTTCTCATTTATTTCCATGACATAAAAATGGTTTTTAAGGATTTATTTATATGGACATGAATGTTTTTAAATTGTTAATTCTTTTCAAAAGTTTCAAAGTTGTATGGGACAATTTGATTCAAAAAATGTATTTAAATGAATTCTTTTCCAAATTTTGTGACTTTTAAATACTTTCATGAAAAAGGTGTATTTCTCTCAAAATGTTTTACAAATCATTTTCATCAACATCAACATCCTTTAATGGATTTTATACTTGTTTTGAAGTTGATTTATCATGATAAAAATCTTCCATAATGTGTTGAAGGTTTTGTGATATGTTTGAATGTGGATTTGTTATTTTTATACCATTCATTGTTTATAGGTAATGTATAGACATTTTGTATGCTATTTTTAATACGAATGTTTATGTTATGTTTAGAGCTTTTTATATGAGGAATGAATTGGACTCAGTAAGTGACAGGTGGAGCCCGCTATAGCTCCTCAATGCATTGATAGGTCTCATGAGACATTCTAGTGTCTTGGCACAAGGCCTTGACAAAATCTTATTTGTATTCTTGGCACGAGGCTTTGGCTATGTGGTTATGATAGTCTGACATTGTGCATTCCATCATTATGAAAGTGGTTATTGATATTAAATGGAATTATACGACTATTAGAATATCCATGTGAATAAGTAAATTGAATTATTTCATTTTAACTTTTACATATTATGTTGAAGTTCAAGTTTAAAATGATTTTGTTTTAGTTATACATTTCCTTAAATGTTTATTCTTATTTATGAAAGTTTCTGCTGTATTACTTACCCTTACTGAGCATTTGAGATCACCCCATTCTATGTTTTATTTTTCCCAGTATTCCAAGAACTGTATTCTGATTGATATCCAGGGTTAAGCCAATGGAATAATGGCATTCATAAAGATTTTTTATGATGATTTATATTTCTTAAAATTCAATGTAATATTCATGTGTGTAATCTATTTTCCAAGACTACTAAACTGATCAGTCTTTCGGGACTTCAGAAAACAAATTACATATGGGATCATTTAAAATTATTTAAACACATAAAAACCCTTTCTTTCAACTTCTAATTGTTTTTATTTCATTTGACAAGAACTCCCATAATTATAATCATGGGAACGGGCCATACAGCCATGAAATGAATGCTCCTGGAATAATGATTATGATATTTATAACTTATTAAATTCCCCATAAATGATCATAATAAAATGGTAATAAATAAAATATATGCTAAAAAATTTTTAATTAAGTAATTAATCAATCTAATTTTATCATCTAGGAAGCAAAGTATATGTGAAAATGATTTTGGACATATGTTAAGAACTTTTGTTTTAAAATCTTTTTTAATATCTCTTTATAAAAAAAAATCTTCTTAACTTATATGGAATTATTAATTTTTTAGTTTTCATGATTTCTTATTTTATGGACAATCCATTATAGGATTACACTATTTTTTTCAATGAAAGTTGTTTCCTTTGTATGTATAGAATATTATATGTGATTTCCCTTAAAAAATGAATTAATGAATTAAGTATTATTGTTTTATGATTATGTTATAGTTGATGGGAATTATTTATTTTTAAAGGTGGTTATGTTATAAGGAAAATAATTTTTTTTTCTTTCATATCCCTCTATTGTGTTGAGTATTTTTTATGTTGACCGTAACGGTTATACCATTTGTAACTATAAAAGTTACAACATAAGGTATTTTTGAGGGTTACATTATAAGATATTAGTTAGGGTTAGAAATAATATGGTATCCATGAGGGTTAAAATAATAAAAAATCATGGTATGTATATGATTCCCCAAGTTAGCTTAGTGGTTTTTCATGATTACAATTTTTTCTGTAAACATCAGGTTTTCACAGAATATGTATATGTTTCTTTTAAGGCTGAGAAGTATATCATTAATGTGTTGATAAGTATTCATTAAATACATTTTTCTTTACTTATTTCTTCTTATGTTATTTGTTATGATTTTTTTCATCCCATGTTTTAAAAAAACATCATATAATTTATGGTTGGGTAATATAAAGGAAGAATCCAAGTTGAATGTTGTCTGAATTTTTCATGAAAAGAAATATTGTTTTTAAGGAATTTATGTTATGAAAAAAATGGATATTATTTTAATGGTATCTACATTGTGTACTTGTGGGTTGTTATTTATGAATTATGACCTAATTATCTAAAACAATAAACCCAACATATCAGTTGTAATGTATGAAAATTAATTCTATTATAAAGTCACTAGAATATGTAATGGGTAAGGATAGGCCAACAAAGATTGAATATGTGAACTGTTTAGAAAAATTAATGGTTTGGATGATGTAAATAAAATACCATAAATAATTTATACCTCATGGTATATTTTAAATGAAATATAATTTTAAGATTAAAATGTTTCTTCATCTAGATAGTGTATATTCATAATGGTTTTCCACAGAGAAAATAGAGAATCTTATTTATGAAGGAAACAATAGGATGATATCTTTCTAAATACACAACATGGAATGGTGGGAATTGAAACCAATAATTTTGTGATAATAATGGATAATTTGGTGTAGTACCTAAATATAATTTCATATGTGAAAGATAATAGGTAGATCTAGAACAAATGAACTTGATGATAGTTGAACATATCATGATACAACACCCTTCTCCATTCATAGGATCTTTTAACGTTGTGGTAGCAAAATTGTGGATTAAATCACATTAAAAGATATTTGATGTTATGGGGTCTTCATATATTAAAATGGTTATACATTTTATATATCATTTTGAAGGTGAAGTTGCTAAGTGGTGTTCAAGGGTCATGAATATTAAGGAAAGATAAGATATTTGTTACATTTAATTAGATGAAATTAACAATATTTTCCTCAAAGAAACATTACATAATGCATATTGACATAGAATATAAAATATTTTCCTAGAATTAAAACTAATGTATGATGATTTAGTGGTCAAGTATGAATCAAAATTCACTCAATTTGAAAGGTATTCTCAAAATATTATTTAGGATATTAGTATTAAAATCAATTATTTTTACATAGTATAGAATATAAGATATCGAAGGGATGCGGGTAACCATTAATTCAGATGTTATGAAATTTATTTTTTATATAATGAGATTGTATAAATGAAGTTCATTAATGATCATGTATACTTAGGAAAAAAAGAGAAATGGGCCAGATGGAACAAAAAGGGTACTAATCAATCAAATAAATTTAAATGTAGTAAAATCTTATTTCTAGTTTGTGGAAATCTTGGTAAAAAGAACTTTGGGGAATGCCTTGAAATCCATGAATTATTTTTTATGTGGTATGTTTTGACATATAGTCTAATACTGATGTGAAAAAGATGTTACAGTTGGTATTTTTAATTTTAATAAAGAATACATTATTGTGTTTTAATTGTGGTGTGTTAGGTAACTATGCACATACTTATCCAAATAAGGATTTGAATAATGGGAAGAAGTAATCCTATAAGTACGAATTTATAGAAAAATAATTTACTTATACTTCAAAATATTTTGTGTACGCCAATTTAGTGGTATATGGTTCATTGTTTATTTACAAACATTTTTATAATGTATTATTTTATATAGGGTCTGCACATTCTTTTATTTCTGAGCAATTTTCTATTAAATTGAAAATTTTACCTTATGAAATAAAACATAAAAATTTGGTTAAAACACTAGGGGAAAATATTATAAAACAAATTCATTATAAGAACTACTCTATTGTATTCTATGGAAATAAATTAAGAGTAAGCCTTTCTATTTTCCATTTTAGTGCTGAATTATGTTATGGGTATGGATTGGATTAGTGTTTATAATGATAAGATTGATTATAGAACTATATAATCTTTTTCAGAAAAAATTTTTGTTTTTATAATAGAATAATCCCATATAATCGATAACATATATGTAAGCTTAAAAACTGTAAAAATATTAAAAAAAAGTTATCTGGAACAAATTGTTGAAAAAGAGATCATTTCAGATTAATGATATGCCAGTGGTAAATGAATACATGGATGTTATTTTTGATAATTTTCTCAGTGCTGTAAATGTTGGGGAAGTTTTATTTACCATTGACTTAGTTCTTTATGCTAATCCAATTTTAAAACCCTTTTCTCAAATGGATCAAGTTGAACATCTAGAATTAGTAAAACAGTTGTATGAGTTGCATGATAAAAGTTTCATTAACTCTATAACATCACCATGGGGTACTCCTATTTTTCTTAGTAAAAATAAATATGGTTCCATGAAGATTTTGATTCATTATAGATCTTTTAATAACATTATAGTTTATAATAAGAATATATTTCTTCATATCAATTAATTTCTTTATCAGATCTAGGATGCTTAAAATTTTTCAAGATTTACATGAGATCTGAGTACCATCAGCTAAAGGTGATGAAGGATGAAATTTAAAAAATAGTATTTCATTCTAGATATGGCCATTTTCTGTTTTTTTTTATTTCTTATGCATTACAGTTATTTATTTATGGATCTTATGAATATAATATTTCATGAATATTTGGATAAGTTTGTTTCTATTTTTGTTAATGATATTTATTCTTATTTAAAAATATATAAGGATCATGAAAAAATGAATGTTTTATTTTAAAAACATTAATGAAAATAAGTTATACGGGTAATTTAAAAATTCCATTTTTTGGTGACAATAGATCTCTTTTTTTTGGAAAATATATATAAGGATGGAAAATTAGTTTATTCCAAAAAAAGAGATTGATGAATGTAAAAGACCAAAAAATATAATAGAAATATATAAGTTTCATGTATTAGTAAGATATTACCGACTATTTATTAATAAATTTACACATTGATCTTGCCTGAAAACAATTTTAACATAAAAAGGGGTTAAATATATTTGGAAAAAATAATGCAGTGATTGTTTTGAGGGACTAAAAAAATATTAGTGAATGGTCTAGTTTTTTATCCACTTTCTAGAAATTAAAAGTTTTTAATCTATAATGATTCTTCATTCAATGTACTTAGTTTCATATTGATGAAGAATGATTAGGTAATTTCTTACACTTCAATGAAACTGAAACCTCCTAAGTTAAAATATCCCACACATTATTTTAAATTAGTAGGTCTGGTTTTCTTTTTAAAAATTTAGGGAAATAATTTATAGAGATCTAAATGTGAAATATATACAGACTATAAACTTTTGAAGAATATATCCTCTTATAAATAATTGGCTATTAGGTAGAGAAGATGTTTGGAACAGACAAAGGATTATGGTTATAGGACCAATTACCATGTTATAAAATTAAATAAAGTGGTGTGTTCCTTGACTTGAAAACATTGTGATAAATTAACCATGTTGTGTTCGTAAGATTACCAATTTCATAATTATTTTATGAATTTTGTCTTAGAGGTTGATAGAGTAGGAACTGTTTTTATTTTATTTTAGTTCTTAGTATAATCAACGCTATCAGATAGAATGGATCAAGTTCAGAAGGAAGGATATGAGTTATATAAAAAGGTAAAATTGTTTTAAAAATGTAAATTTATATATTTTAACACTTATAAGATTTAGTTTTGAGATTTGGGAATATATTTTGTGTGAATTTTGATTCAGATTTGAAGAAAGATTTATTAAGTAAATTTCATTGTTTACCATTTTCAATTTTTCATAAAACCACTAAGATGCACATATATGAAGAGTATTATAGGTGGGATGGAATAAAAAAAGATATTTTTAATTTTAGAATGATATGTTTTACTTTTCAATAGATAAAAGTATAATGAAATTTACCAAAGGAAATTCTTCTGCCTTTTCTAGTTCCAGAGTGGAATTCGGAAAATATATCCGTGGATTTTATAATGGGATTACAAAAAACCTATTGAGATAACAATGTGATTTTGTTTATTATTTACCAAATGAATAAATATGCATGTTTTCTTCCTATTTGAGATAATACTTATCTAAATCATATTTGTTAACTGTAACTCAAAGAGATTATAAGGTTACATGGAGTGTCTATTTCAATTATATATGATCATATTGTCACATTCACTTATAAATTTTATACAGTCCTTCTAAATTCATTGGGTTCTTAATTAAATTTCATCACATCCTTTCATCCTAAATAATATAGATAGATCGAGTGAAAAATTTAAACCTTGGAAGTTGTATTATGTTATTATTCAAAGGATTTCTATTAATTTTTGTTTTAACAATTATAATTAGTTGAGTTTTCTTATAATAACATTTTTCATTCTAGTATACACGTGGAACCTTTTGAGGAAATATATGGAAAGCAATGTTGAACTCTATATTGTTATATAAATTAGGTAAATGGAATTTTTTGGTAGTAGAATTAGTATATGAAATAGAATTGATGGTCTAGTTGATTCAGTGACATTGGGGGACAACTCAAAACTGGAAGAAATGTTATGTGGATAACAACAAGAAGTATTTTTTCTGTTGAGGTAGGTGATCTTGTTGTTCTCAATGTTTCTCTATGGAAAATATTGACGTAATTTGGTATGAAGGAAAGATATATCCATGGTTTTTGACCCTATTAAATCACATAGATGGCTGGATCCGTTCCCTATAAATTGGATTTTACATCAAGTTTTTCTAGGGTACACAATGTGTTTAATGTTTCAATATTAATAATGTATGATACATATTTCTCATGTTATGATCCCTACGTATGTTTATTTAGAAAATAATATTTCATATCGAGAAAAGTCTATTCCTATTATTTTCTATTTTGAGAAAGTAATGTGGAATAAATTAATTCACCAGGTAAATATTTTAGGGAGAAAATACATTATTGTATAAGTAACATGGGAATCAAAAAAATTTATGAGGGAAAGGTATCATAACTTGTCTAAAAAGTGAATAAAAATTTAAAGGATTAAATATCTAGATGGGGGAAAGTAACTTCCTAGGTACTTATAAAATAATTTATTTTTATTATGTAATTAAATAGTAAAATTCATAATATATTTATAATTAAATAATTTGAATTTATAGAAATTAATGAATATAAACTAATTTAATAGTAATCACATTTATGAAAGTATAAATAACAAATATGTATCTTATAAGTAATAATATGATAAATTTATATAATTGATTAAGTAAATAATTTTTTTTTATAATGAAAAATTATGTGTTGGTATTTTTGTGAAACTCAAATTTTTATTTTAAATTTTATAATTAATCTAATTATTTATAAGAAAATTTAATTTCATTAAATATATTCTTAAATAAATATTTTTGTATTCTAATTATAATAAAAAATCATGAGACCATAATTAATATTTTAAATGTTTCATAAACAATTTATAATATTAAAATAAGTAATATTCCATATGAATGATGATTTTAATTAATAATTACATTTATAAAATATTGAAATTTATTTTCATAACCCTCTTCTTAAATATACACATCAAAAATGGATATGGTGAGTTATTTTGAATTTTCAAACATAGTTGATATTTTGTAGAATAGTAAAATATAGTAATTTACAATATTGAACATTGTAAGTAAATAAATGAATTATTATGTCTTTGTCAATGTTTTTATGAGGTAACCAAACATTATTTCAAACTCAAATTCCCTAGTTATATTATTTATTAACTAGAATGATCACTTTTGATAGTCTAAAGATATAATAACAAGATAATGAATGTAATATTAAAAAACACTCCTCTCCTCTCCATATTAATACTACCCCTCACCACCCATTCTCCTCACTCCTAAAAATCCTTGTAACTTTTTTAAATCCTACCCAATTATTTTACAAATCCTATTTCCCAATTATAGGACCTATGGGTCTCACTAAATAACCAAAATCATGTTCTTTAAGAAGGTTCTCAAAGAGACAACATTCAACAGGTAAAATCATTCATTACCATTTAAATTATTTAATTCATTATTTCTTATCCTCTCCTAACCCCACATATCCAATGTGACATGGTAAATCCAGTATCATACATATATGGAAAATTTATCTTTTTAATGTAATTTCCATAATCAATTCTCTTACCTTCTCCCCTAATTCTATAAAATGAAAACATCATCCGTGACGTTTAGATTCACCTCCTTAGTGGATGACCAGTTCCCACATTTATTTACCAACTTTAAGTGTGGTCTTAAAAACATTATTATTGTTAAAAATTATTTAAATAATTATATAATGCCTTTTAATGATATAGAACTAATTTAAAGACATAATATAAATTAAAAAGAAACTAGTTTTTGATGGTTGTAAAAATCACCAAAAATAAACCAAACATATATCATTTATAATTTATATAATGAATTATAATTATATTAAAAAAAATATACATGGGATCACTTAAAATTATGGAAATATATTAATAAATTTTAATTCGACTTATATTGTTTTTCTTCCACTTGAAAAGAACTCCTATAATTATACTCAAGGGAACCGACCATAAAAATATGAAACAAATGCTCCTCGAATGATGATTCTAATATTTATAACTCATATAAATAAGGATAAATGAACTTAATTAAATTTTAATAAATAAAATATATGTAGAAAAGGTTCTGAATTAAGTAATTGATGAACTTGATTTTAATATATATGAAATTATGTACAGGTACAGAATGCTTTTAGATATATGGTAAGGGTCGTTCTTTCTAAAATACCCCTCAATGTCACCTTTTAAAAATTTAAGAAGAATGATTCTTATTAACATATACGTAATTATATTATTTTTAGGTTCTCATGATCACTTATTTTTTTAATCATGCCTTACAATTTTACTTTTTTTCAAATAAAATTATTCTTTTTTTATGTGATGGGTATTCTTTTGAAATATGTGATTTTCTTCAAGGAATGAATATAATATGTAAGTATTCATGTTTTAGGATTATGTAATTTTTTGGGGAATTATTTATTATTATGTCTAGTTAAATTATAAATAAAATATGGGTGAGTCCGTGATATCCTTCTAATGTATTGGGTAGGTAGAAAGTAGACTGTAATGGTCACGCCAAATGTAACTGCGATTGTTACATCATAATGTAATTGTGAGGGTTACATTTTATAATATCCATGAAAGATACAAATCATATAGAAGATATGAGGGATCCAATAATAAGTAAGTATTGTAATAAATGTATTTCCAATGTTACATAAATGGGTTTTTATGCTTGGTATATTTTATGGAAGCCTCATGTTCTCACAATGTAAGTATATATTACTTCAACATGTGAGAAATTTAACTTATATGTGTTTCTATGTATTTTGGAACTAATTATTGATTTCATTATTTTCATATAGACCTTTCTAATATTATTGTGCAAATATCATGTTTTAAATATTTTTCAAAGGGTGTAATGTTGGCTAAGTGAAATGAAGAAGCCAAGCCGAATGTTGGGAAGAGTTTTTGTGAAAAGAAATCATGTTTTTTATTACTTTTTTATCATGTAAAAATTGGATTAATTTTTAGTTTTATAAAATATATATTATTGTTGGATGTTATCTGTAAATTATAAACTAATTTTTTAAAACTATAAACCTAAACTATCTATCAAAAAGAATGAAAATGATTTATGTCTAAAGTCAACAAAATATGTAATGGTTAAGGTCGGGTCCTCACAATAGAAGCCTCTAAAATGGGTCATTATAGAACTTAAAATATGTTAGGGTTGAAATATTTCCTCAAAAGTGGTTTTAAAAAATACAGTATCTTATTTAATCTTTTAAAATCCTAGTTAAAACCACAGAGTAATCACTTTTAAACCTTAATTGTGGTAATTATTTTTTACTATTTTCACTATTCATTATGTTGAAAAATTATGTTGGCCATATTAGAAAATATAAATTATAATTATTCTAAATGAAAAATACAGTTTTCAAAATTCAATTCAGATATGTGGAATTATTCAACTTGAAATTATATTGTAGACGTGTTGAAAGAGCAGTTTTCCAAAAGAGAAATCTCAAAAGTTTAAAATGATTTAATTTAAATATTAAATAACTAATTGAATAAATTTTTTAAATAATTTAATATAATTTAACTAATTCAGCATTAAACCCAATTTATATATAATTTATCATTGTAAATAATTTAAATGAAATTGTAGTTTTTTTAAAAAGACCATGATTTTTTACTATTCCTTAAAATTTTTTATTTGTTGTTAAATTAAAAAAAACAATTTAATTTTTGAATTTAGATAAACAAAAATTTAATTTTGTAAAATAAATTTTTTAATAGTGTTAAAAAAATTTAAATTATCTGCACAAAGCGTGAATAAACCACATTTTAGAAAAATATTGTTTTCAAAAAATATTTCTTTTTTGTTTCAAATGATTATTTTGTTATTTATAATAAATAGATAATAACTGAATTTATTTTATACAAGTTTAAATCATATAATTTTCATAATTTAATTACTCATATTCATACCATCCAACATAATGGATATGTTATAATGGTAATATTTAAAAAATAATATATTAATAGAGTGTCACGCTTCATTTAATCCCAGTGTACCTTAAATTTCATGTAATCAATGTGATTAAATATATCTAAAATTAAATATATTATAATGTATAGAGGTGTTAATATACCTTAAAAAATTGGTTTTTCATATCATATATGCTAACAAATATGATGTTATTTTTTCAAAATATACAGGTGTTACATTCTATCCCCTTTAATAAACTACATCCTAAATATTTAATCATGATCTGCGTAATAAATGGATGTAATTAAAAAATACCCTTACTAAAAAAATATTGAGAATGATTAATAGAAATATTATTTATAATATATAATGTAGTTTATAATGGTCATCTATAATAATCAATAACTAGGTTTCAAAGTATGTGAACAGAGGTGAGAAGTGAAGTTATAGACATGGAATGAAAGCGCATTTCCCAAACCAAAATTTCCTGATTATGTAGATCATTGATCAAAATAGTTTGAATGATCATGAAAAAATCAAAAACCATAAAACAATAACATTTATATGATTTTAGGCACTGTATGATTCATTGAAAATAAACATACTTGGGAAAAAAATTATTTCAATGTTATCCTCCACGATTTTGAGGAATAATTATACCATCTTGGCTGAGAATATATGATAATTTAATTACCAGGTATATTTCAATTTCATAGGGATAATTTCATCCTTTAGTTGTTCATTGATCAATTCCCACTTAATTAATTACTATAGTAAATGAATATCCCAGATGAATTTTTTAACCCAAATCACATTTAACAGTTGAGTTGAATGACATGCCATTATTTATGAATCTATATTTATTCCAAAACCAAAATGGTTATTAAAAGATATAAAATAACACTATATGTTCAACATAATCCATTCCATATATTATATACTGTAGAAATCATCTAAAATATTTCATTCCAAATTTAAATTCCCAATAAATTATGGAAAGTCACTAAGTACCCAATATATTCCCCGTACAACATAAGGTAACTAGTAATTTAACATTTTAAATATGTGAATACCTTTATCACTATAAAACTTTAATTATAGTATTAATATTTCAAAAAATAATATCAAAGGTTGTCTAATATGTTCCACAAGTTATAATATGCAGTAAACATTAGTAATGATGACATGAACCATCACACCTCTAAAATATTTTATATTGTCGAACACAATCACATAAAAATATCATTGATATCTAATTATTGTTAATATATTAAGTGTAAAAACCCTTTAATAATATGTTTTACAAGAGTCTTAACATGTCATGAAATCACTTTTCTTGTTGATCTCTACCATTCAACATATTCTATCAAATATTTTATAAAATAATACTACAAACAAATGCTTCTTCCTTTCATGATTTTTAAAAAAAAATATCATTGATATTATACTATTATAATATAATTATTCATTTCTGTCATAGGAACATTAATAATTCCACACCATTAATTGTAATACAATAATCTTGACCATGATACCTTAGCTTCTTTTGAGGTATATTTAATAGATTATTGGGGAATTAATTTACATAGTACCATATCTCCTAAAATTTTAAGCATTTAATAGTAGTAATTTATTTATTACCATTACAATTATGATAATAGTGAACATTATCTATACAAATATGACGTACTGTAATTATATTCAAGAATTACTTGGGCATTTAATTCCAAATTTATCACATTTGGGAAACCCCTTCTTTCCCTTCTTCCCATTATCCATTTTTCCTCTCTATCCTCTTCTCCTCTTAGATTCCTTCGAATCCATAATACAAAGAAAATTATTATTTTTATATAACATGAAATTATTTCATAATATGATGGGAATTATTGGGAGATTAATTCCTTTCAAAACATTGTCCTAATTACATCAAATAAATTATCATTATTAATATGTATATTAGATGAATTGATCTAGTTCCCATTACTTCCACAAGGAACCATTTATATATAATGGAATAAAATAGATTACATCACAAAATTATGAATGATAATGTATAATACTATTACAAGTTAAAACATACCATAAATTGACACATTTACGGATGGATTGTCTCATAATGATAAATGTGGTTTCTTTGCGAATGTTTCAAAACCATAAAAATATTTTCATCCTATTCATAATAGGGTGTAATGAAAATGTAAATTAACCCAAGAATAAACCCTTGGAGTGCTAAACAAGGTGTGAAGTAAGGAATGTATTCTTTTACCATGTAATGATTTATTCATGATTGATGTGACTTTTTTGGAGATATTACCCCTAGGTAAAAAACAACCCCAACCACATTCTCTTATAGTATCCAGACATGAGAGTATTTCTATAAAAAACCATTTAACATATATCTTAAAAAATAGGATGTTCTTATAAACATATCCTAAATGATTATAAATAATTTTATGTTCCCTCATCCATGTCTTCTGAAATGTTTTTACCAAGGATTCTATAAAAATTACTCTTGATATGACCTATGAAAACCCCAACTCCTGCAACTCAGAGTTGGGGTCTACATTATCACATAGGAATAAGATATAATGAATCACATCCTAAAGAAACAAATAGGTTATTAATATTGGTAAACTAGATATATAAATGAAATTCATATTACAATTGAAAACATAAAATACACAAAGTGCTTTATTTGAGATCTCCATTATTCTTTTATAGTTCATCATGGTATATTAATCACAAAATGCATCCTTGCATCTGGGAAAAACATAAGAAATGGGTGATCTCATATTCTTAGTAATGGTATGTATATAGAGGAATATATAATGAATTAAAAAGAATAACCAATACATTAATGTAATTAACTAAAACACGTTTCATTTAATCGATTAAATGACCATAATATATATGAAATAAATGATGATCAGATATATCCATATAAATAAACACATAATATTGGTACATATCCAAGGATATTAATACTAATTAAATAATCACATGGAAATAAATGATCTTTTAATGAGGGAATTAATAATCCTATATATCTAAATGATATTATTAGCACCATTCATAAGACATTATAAATATATCGATATAAACATGTCTAATTTTTCTACTAATTTGTGTAAATAGTCTTTCCAAGGTATTGTGGGGTTATCTATAACTGGTGACCACCTAATACATACTATTTACAATGTATTACACATATAAAATGGGTGATACATATTAAACATAAACATTCATGTTGATGAAGTAATATATGAAATGTTAATTCTTACCATAATCAAATAAATATAATCATATTCCATCAAAAAATAATAAGGTAAATGGTATTAAAATTTTGTATATTTTTTAAATATGATCATAAATAATCCAAATTAATAATAAAGATGACATTAATAAGACATATTAGAAGTGTATCATAATTAAAATATTGGGTTTCTTTCATTAATGAATATATATACAATAAAAATTCTACTAAAAACATTCTTCATAAAAATCCATATTTGAATTTCCAAATAAAATTTTAATAATTATATGTTAAAAAAGAATTTAAAATTTTTTTTCATAGAAAATAATCTTTGAATCTTATTAAAATAAATTTAAATGATTTTATTTTTCATCAATGTGGAAAATAATGTTTATGTATTACACATTTGAACAAATATTTCATTCATATTTTATGTAAAAAATCCAAACTTTCCTTTTTTGAAGACGATATGAATATTCCATTCAAAAAAATTATAAAAAGAAAAAAATGGTAAAAATTTGTATAATAAATAATTTTTAAAATCATAAAAACAAATTGGAAAACATTTTTAGACCACACAGATTTGTGTGAAAACGAATTTTAGACCAAAGCGATAAAGAAAGTAGCCTTTTCTTAAAATCAATTTTTAAATCCTTTAATGTACTGAAGAGTATAAAAATGGTATTACTACATGGAAAAGTTAATGAATGAACATATTATAAGAAATTATATTTAGTTTAAGATATTAATATCAATTATTTTTCCCAATGGAGACATAAACAAATAAATCCCAAACATTAATGATATTCTAATAAAAACCATAACAATATGGTATCATCTAAATCCTAAGCCTCATAAAAAATTATTAATAAACTTAAAAATTTAAATACCATGAATATAAATAGATTCATGACATAACACATCAAAGGGTATTTTTATATAATACACAAAGGAAAAATTTGTGAATATGGCGTATGACTCACAAATATAAAAGTGAGATGAGAAACCAAACCCCCATGTTCGACTTCATTAGTATGTGTTTAGAATTACGTCATAATAAATATAGGTTTGACATAAATATATTAAATAAAAATAATCATATATTTCAAACAATATTTTATTTATTTATATTATTTTATCACCGATTTATTAATAATTATTTATTAAAATAAATTTTTGGGTGATAATTGATTCATTTTTCAAGTATATTTTAGTTTAATGATTTTTATTAATAATTTAATAATGTTTATATCATATTTATAATGTTAATAATGATATAAATTTCATTATATATTCATTATATATGTATTTGTATTTCTATATATTTATTAGAGATAGAAAATTTGTTACACCGTTCATGGAGATTGAAGCCGAAATATATGCATAATTATTGATTCCATTTTTCTCAGTGGATGGAATGAAAATGATATAAATATTATAGAATAAATATTATTTCATATATAATATTCATATTAAGGAAATATATACTTATTACCATCCATCTAAATATAAAATGGAAAACATTTCACATCGCTATGTGGAGGAAATTTTCTATATGTCTGTGCATTTGGTTCTGGATTTCGGATTCTCTAGATACCCTCTATGGTTTTCAGCTTCTTCAGCTACATATTTTTATAAATTTTCTTTTTCCAACTCCATCTATTCAATATCATTATAGTTGTATTGGGGTCATCTTCTAGCTTTAGTACAGTTCTGTGGTGTCCCATTGGATGGAGATAATGGTTGCTATATATACTAGCCGGTGAGTGGTATGAAGGAGTGTCCCATGAATTCATTGTTGTGATGAAGGAGGTGTTGAATAGGTGACCATGGTAACTTATACTAGTGAATTATGTAGTCACATAAGGCATTCGTGGCATGGTATTTCTTCAGACATTTGGTTTTGGGTTCTCATTTTTCTTGAACCTTTAGTATATTTTGGTTCCTTGCGAATTGGAACCATGAATTTTTTTAATGATGGTTTAATTGATAAGGAATATAAATTACAGTGGCATCCATGAAGGAAATAATCCAGAGCTGTAAAATATTAACATGATGATAGTGGAACATTTTATGAGGCAACACCGACCAACTTTTAGTGGATCTCCTAACCCAGTGGTGGATGAAGGATGAATTAATGACCTTGAAAATGTATTTTATTTAATGGGGTGGTCAGATAATCAAAAGGTTAGTCTTTAAATTTATCATTTTGAAGGTGAATCTGACTGATGGTTGTCAATGGTCCGGAATGTCAGGGATAGTGATGAGATTAATGAATTTTAATGGGTTGAATTTGATAATTTGATCCTCGAAAAATATTTTATGAAGGTTGATTGAAATAGGATGGAAAATAAATTCCTTGAATGAAACCAAAAATTTGAAGAGTCAGTGGTCTTATTTTAGGAAAATATTACCTGATTGGAAAGGTGTGCTATAAATGTTATTCAATATCTGGATTGTAAAATCAATCATTTTTACTCAAGATTGATGAAAATATATTGAAGGTAATTGGCCTCCTATGAAATCAAAGGTAATGAGAATCCGGACCGATGTGTTGAGGGGGTAGAAATGGAGTTTCTCTATGATCATGTTTACTTTGAAAATAAGGATAATAAAAAGACCATATGGGATGTAATGGCTAAGAATCAATCAAATTAATATTTTGGTAAGAAAATCCAATATACCATTTGTGAAAACAATGGTAACAAGAATCATGGGGAATTCCTTAAAAAATGATAATTTTATTCATTGTGTTCTGTTTGGATATGTGAACTATGATATCAATAGAAATGAACTTAAGATTAATTTAGATAAGAAAAGAATAAAGTGTTTGAAATTTTTTGAGATAGAAATTATGCAAATAACTATACAAATAATATTTTGTATGATGGAATGACTCTACTTTATAAGAAGAAAGGTGTAGTGAAATCCTATATGACAATGTCAATAGATGTTGGGGAATCCAATTATGTGGTATTTGTTATATTGTTTGTTTACTCGGATTTTTCTAATTTCTTGTTAGATATAGTGTTTACACAGTCCCTTATTTCGGATAATTTTTCTGGTAAATTGGAAATTTCACCTCATCAAATGAAACTGTAACTTATTATTATAATATTAGCGGGTAATATTACATAAAAAATATACTATAAGAATCATCATGTTGTTTATTGGTGAATAAAATTTCTGGAAAAACTTATAGTTTTTATGCTTGTATAGTTTTATGTTATTTTGGTAATAGATTAGATTTTTGATTATCATGATATGATTTATTATAGACATAAAGATGTGTTTTTATAAATAGTTTCATTTTTCATGCAATAATTTTCCCAAAATCCTGATATCATATTCGGAAGGTAAAATATTTGTAAAATATGGAAATGAATGTTATCTAAAAGAAATTTTTGAAAACAAGGGAACTATTCAGATTAATAAAATTCTGGTAGTAAATAAATACCTGAATGTTTTTCCTGATGAGTTTACTACTGTTATACTTGATCTGGATGTTGAATTTACTATTGAATTAGTTCCCAATGCTAAGAAAATTTCAAAATCCCCTTTTCAAATGTATCAAGTGGAACTTTTATAGTTGAAAAATTAGTTAATATATTTTCTTAATAAAGGCTTCATTCATCCTATCACTTCACCATGGGTTGTTTCTATTTTTTTAAATAAAGATGTATACATTAGTCATTTCATTGATTATATATTTTTGAATAACATTACTGTTAATAATAATTACTCATTTCTCATATTGACGACTTGTTTGATCGTTTCTAGGGTGATCAATATTTTTCCATGATTAACTTGAGATCTGGGTATCATTTGGTGAAGGTGAAAGAGGATTACCTTATGAAAATAAAATTTCAAACTACATATTATTATTATGAGTTTTCTATTATTCGCTTTTTCTTGAAAAATGATCCAAATAAATTTATAAATCATATTAATAGAATATTTAGTTAAAATTCGGAAAAAATTGTTGTTTTTCAATGATGACATTTTTTTTAAAAAAACTAGTTTTGAAGATCATGGATAAAATATAATGATTTTCAGGCAAACTATCAAAGAAGATAAGTTATATGGGAAATTTAGGAAATGTGATTGTTGGTAGCAACAAATTTATTTTCCTTTTAACATTATAAATAACGATGGAATAATAGTATATCCTAACTAAATTTTTTATGAATGGGAAGGATCTATAAATGTTATATCGATTCATCTTTTATTATATTTATATGATATTACAGATGTTTTTTAAAAATTTCTTGGTTATATAGTCATCTAACTAATTTAACATGGAAAGGGGAAAGATTTTTTTGGATAGAAGAATGTTATGTTTTTTTCGGTAACTAAATATAATATTGGTGAATGATTTAGTTTTAGCTATATCTTTTAGAAATGAAATGTTTTTAATCTACAAAGATTATTCATTGAAGGGACTTGGTTGTATTAGGATACAAAATGATTATTTAATTTTATATTCTTTAATGAATCTGAATCCACAAGAATTAAATTATCCCACATAAGATTTTGATTTAGTATTTGTCGTATTAACTTTGAAAATTTTGAGGCATAATTTATAGGAATCCATATGTGAATTATATACTAACCATAAATGTTTTATGTATATATTTACTCAAAAGGAAATGAACATGAGGGAGAGACGATGAATTTAATTAATAAAGGAATATGATTAAATGATCAATTACCATTCTATAAATGCAAAAACAGTGACAGATTCCTTGATTCGAAAACATCATGCTACATTTACCATGTTACATTTGGAACATGACCCCTTTATCAATGACTTGATTAATTTCCAATTGGATGTTGTTGGTTCAGGAAATTACTCTATTTTGTTTTAGGTGTTAGTGAAGTCATCTCTATCATACAGAATTAAGAATGTCCATAATGAAGATTGTGAGATACAGAAGAATTAATAATTGGTTATGAGAGATATGTTTCTAGAATTTATCATTGATAATGACTTTGTTTTTATATTTGGGAGGATATTATGTATTCTTTATGATTCCTTGTGGAAGAATGAATTGTTGTGGGAAGCTCATATTTCCCTTATTTAGTCTATCATGGTAGTACGAATATATACACTGACCTTTGAGATTATTACTTATAAGATAGAATAAAAACAAGTTTTGCAGATTTTTCCATGAAAATTTTTACTTTTCAATAGGTTTACATAGTGTGATAATTACCAAAATGAATGATTCATCCTTTTCCAGTGACTGTGTTTAGTTCTATATTTTCTATAGGCCTTCAAATTTCATTCGAAACATATTTATACCATTTAATTCCACTTATATTGTTTTTAGACATTATATAATAAAATACATAATGAACCATCCATGGAAATCCTGAAATAAATGCACCTAAAACAATGAAAAAACAAAATATGATTGATATATCAGTGGAATAATGTCATAAAATGATCATATAAGATAATATATATATGAATATAATATTTAATATAATATTAACACTCTATAGACTATGATAAAAAAGGTTTTAAAATGTTTTATTTAAGATGAACTTGAGGAAAGGGACATTACATTAAATATCATCTTTTACGTTTCTATGTTCAAAGAATTCCAAAGAAATTTTTTTATTATTGAAGTGTTAATGTTTTATGATTATTGTAAGGTAATTGGGAATTTATTTTGATTTAGTGTGGGACATATGTCTCCCTCCAATGCATTGGGTATGTCTATGATTGAGCTCGATTGTGTGGTTACTCCAAGTCTAACTATGATGGTTACACCATAAGGTAGTTGTGAGGGTTAAATTGTAAGGTAGCTGTGAGGGATATATTGTATGGTAGTCATGAGGGTTAAAAATCATATCTTAGCCTTGATTTTTATAATATTATGTATTTAAAAACCAAATTTACATTTATGGTTTTATTTATGTTTCTATGTTTTATGGAAATCACATGTTTTCAAAAAGTATATGATAATATTATGGTGAGAAGTATATCTTTGTGAAAATGATTTCATATTATTATAAGTATTAATGGAATAACAGTTTCATTCAATATTTTTTGTCTATTACTATGATTTTTTTCTTCATCCCAATTTTTAAATTTTTTTTCATAGTTTTTAATGATGGGTAAGTGAAAATAAGTATTAAAGATAAATATTTAAATGTTTTTATGACAATATTTCATGTTCTAATAAAACGTTGTATATTATGGAATAAACAAATAATGTTTTAGTAGTAACCACTTCTATACATGTGGGTTTTATGTATGAATTATGTCCAAATTCTCTAAAATCTAAATTAAAATTATCTTTTTGAAGTTAAGGTAGTGAATTGTAAAATAATTAACAATGTTATGTAATTCATATGGTCGGGACATTATAGTTGATATCATAACATGGTTTACAAAAATTTATGTGATAGGAATATTTTAATAGAAAGAAATAATGTTTTTTTAACTTATGATTATGTTGAAATTAAATCACATTTGAATATTATGAGATTTCATTATCTATGATGTGTTAATTTGTAATGGTTTTATGTAGAAGAAACATGGATGTTGAAGTAAGAAGGCACTAATGGAATGATATCTTTTTGAATATGCTCCCTAAAATTGTCAGAATTGGAACCATGCATTTTTTCAATGATGGTTTAATTGATAAGGAATATAAATTACAGTGGAATCCATGAATGAAATAATCCAGAGCTATAAAATATTAACATGATGATAGTGGAACATTTTATGAGGCAACACCGACCAACTTTTAGTGGATCTCCTAACCTAGTGGTGGATGAAGGATGAATTAAAGACCTTGAAAATATATTTTATTTAATGGGGTGGTCAGATAATCCAAAGGGTAGTCTTTAAATTTATCATTTTGAAGGTGAATCTGACTGATGGTTGTCAATGGTCTGGAATATCAGGGATAGTGATGAGATTAATGAATTTTAGTGGGATGAATTTGAGAATTTGATCCTCGAAAAATATTTTATGAAGGTTGATTGAAATAGGATGGAAAATAAATTCCTTGAATGAAACCAAAAAGTTGAAGAGTCAGTGGTCTTTTTTTAAGAAATTATTACCTGATTGGAAAGGTGTGCTCTAAATGTTATTCAATATCTGGATTGTAAAATCAATCATTTTTACTCAAGATTGAAGCCAATATATTGAAGGTAATTGGCCTCCTATAAAATCAACGGTAATGAGAATCATGACCGATGTGCAGAGGGGGTAGAAATGGAGTTTTTCTATGATCATGTTTACTTTGAAAATAAGGATAATAAAAGGACCATATGGGAAGTAATGGCTAAGAATCAATCAAATTAATATTTGGGTAAGAAAAATCCAATATACCATTTGTGAAAACAATGGTAACAAGAATCATGGGGAATTCCTTAAAAAATGATAATTTTATTCATTGTGTTCGGTTTGGATGTGTGAACTATGATATCAATATAAATGAACTTAAGAATAATTTAGATACGAAAACAATAAAGTGTTTGAAATTTGTTGAGATAGAAATTATGCAAATAACTATAAAAATAATATTTTGTATGATGGAATGACTCTACCTTATAAGAAAAAAGGTGTAGTGAAATCATATATCACAATGTTAGTAGATTTTGGGGAATCCAATTATGTGGTATTTGGTATATTTTTTGTTTACTCGGATTTTTCTAATGTCTTATTAGATATAGAGTTTACACAGTCCTTTATTTCGGATAATTTTTCTGGTAAATTAGAAATTTCACCTCATCAAATGAAACTGTAACATATTATTATAACAGTAGCGGGTAATATTACAGAAAAAATATACTATAAGAATCATCATGTTGTTTATTGGTGAATAAAATTTCTGGAAAAACATATAGTTTTTATGCTTGTATAGTTTTATGTTATTTTGGTAATGGATTAGATTTTTGATTATCATGATATGATTTATTATAGACATAAAGAAGTGTTTTTATAAATAGTATCATTTTTCATGCAATAATAATCCTAAAATCCTGATATCATATTTGGAAGGTAAAATATTTTTAAAATATGGAAATAAATGTTATCTAAAAGAAATTTTTGAACACAAGGGAACTATTCAGATTAATAAAATTCTGGTAGTAAATAAATACCTGAATGTTTTTCCTGATGAGTTTACTAGTGTTATACTTGATCTGGATGTTGAATTTACTATTGAATTAGTTCCCGATGCTAAGAAAATTTCAAAATCCCTTTCTCAAATGTATCAAGTGGAAGTTTTAGAGTTGAAAAATTAGTTAATATATTTTATTAATAAAGGCTTCATTCATCCTATCACTTCACCATGGGTTGTTTCTATTTTTTTAAATAAAGATGTACACATTAGTCATTTCATTGATTATAGATTTTTGAATAACATTACTGTTAATAATAAGTACTCATTTCTCATATTGACGACATGTTTGATCATTTCTAGGGTGCTCAATATTTTTCCATGATTAACTTGAGATCTGGGTATCATTTGGTGATGGTGAAAGAGAATTACCTTATGAAAATAAAATTGCAAACTACACATTATTATTATGAGTTTTCTATTATTCACTTTTTCTTAAAAAATTATCCAAATAAATTTATAAATCATATGAATAGAATATTTAGTTAAAATTCGGAAAAAAATTGTTCTTTTTCAATGATGATATTTTTTTTAAAAAAAAATAGTTTTGAAGATCATGGATAAAATATAATGATTTTCAGGCAAACTGTCAAAGAAGATATGTTATATGGGAAATTTAGGAAATGTGATTGTTGGTAGCAACAAATTTATTTTCCTTTTAACATTATAAATAAGGATGGAATTATAGAATATCCTAACTAAATTTTTTATGAATGCGAAGGATCTATAAATGTTATATCGATTCATATTTTTTTGGATTTCTATGATATTACAGATGTTTTTTAAAATTTCTCAGTTATATAGTCATATAACTAATTTAACATGGAAAGGGGAAAGATTTATTTGGATAGAAGAATGTTATGTTTTTTTCAGTAACTAAATATAATATTGGTGAATGATTTAGTTTTAGCTATATCTTTTAGAAATGAAATATTTTTAATCTACAAAGATTCTTCATTGAAGGGACTTGGTTGTATTATGATACAAAATGATAATGTAATTTTATATTCTTCAAGGAATCTGAATCCACAAGAATTAAATTATCCCACATAAGATTTTGATTTAGTATTTTTCGTATTAACTTTGAAAATTTTGAGGCATCATTTATAGGAATCCATATGTGAATTATATACTAACCATAAATGTTTTATGTATATATTTACTCAAAATGAAATGAAAATGAGGGAGAGCCGATGAATTTAATTAATAAAGGAATATGATTAAATGATCAATTACCATTCTGTAAATGCAAAAAAAGTGATAGATTCATTGAGTCGAAAACATCATGCTACATTTACCATGTTACATTTGGAACATGACCCCTTTGTCAATGACTTGATTAATTTCCAATTGGATGTTGTTGGTTCAGGAAATTACTCTATTTTGTTTTAGGTGTTAGTGAAGTCATCTCTATCATACAGAATTAAGAATGTCCATAATGAAGATTGTGAGATACAGAAGAATGAATAATTGGTTATGAGAGATATGTTTCTAGAATTTATCATTGATAATGAATTTGTTTTTATATTTGGGAGGATATTATGTATTCTTTATGATTCCTTGTGGAAGAATGAATTGTTGTGGGATGCTCATAGTTCCCTTTTTTAGTCTATCATGGTAGTACGAATATATACAATGACCTTTGAGATTATTTCTTATAAGATAGAATAAAAACAAGTTTTGCAGATTTTTCCATGAAATTTTTTACTTTTCAATAGGTTTACATAGTGTGATAATTCCCAAAGTGAATGATTCTTCCTTTTCCAGTGACCGAGTTTAGTTCTATATTTTGTATAGGCCTTCAAATTTCATTAGAAATAGATTTAAATTTTATCCCAACATTTCACCCCTCATCTAATAGTCAGACAAAGAAAACAATTCAGATATTGGAAGATATGTTACATTCTTGTTCAATGGATTATAGAGGATTTTCTGATCATAATATTTTCTTAGTTGAGTTCTCTTACAAATATATTTGCCTTTCCAATATATAGATAGACATATTTAAAGGAATTATATTGTAATAAATGTAAAACTCTAGTATTTTTTGATTAATTATAGAAAAGCAAGATGATTAGAGTAGAATTTAAAGAGTAAGTGGATGAGAAAGTAAACATTATCCCACAATACATGTTGATAGCTCAGAGTAGGTATAAAATTTTTGCAGATAAGAAAAGGAATGACTTTTATTTAGAGTTCGGTGATAATGTTTTCCTTAATGTCTCTACTTGGAAAAGTGTTATGTTGTTTGATAGTAAAGGAAATCCATTTCCACTATTCCTTGGCCCTTATGAAATATGAGATAATTTTTGGCCATTTGGATACATGGTATCTTTTCTTATGAGTTTATCTTAGGTGCACAATATTTTTCATGTTTCAATGATATGGAAATATGTACCAAGATTATTCCATGAATTGACCCTTGAATTAGTTCTTGTAGAAGATACTGATTCTTACAAAGAGAAATATATTTATATTCTTGATTATAGAGAGAATGTATTGTGTAATGACATAATTAACTAGGTTAATGTTTTATGGAGAAACCAGATTGTCGAATAAGAGACATGTGAATATGAAAATTTTACGAGCGAAAATTACCCTGAAATGATTAATAAGTGAATAAAAATTTTGATGACACAATTTCTAGATTTTATGGTTAACATAATCAACTAGGTACTTATAAAATAATTTTTTTTATTCTAGAATTAAATGGTTAAATTAATTAAAAATTTATAATGAAATAATTTATATTTATTAATAGTAAGGAATATATTATAATAGAATAGTATCCTAAAATACTAATCTATAAATAATATTTTTATATCTTATAAGTTAAATAATGATGTATTTTTATTTTTATATAATATAATAAAGGTGATGGAAATTGAAATTTAACTGTTTTAATTTATTTCAGACAAATAAATATTTATTTACAATTTAATTATTAATAAAATTTTTTAAAATAAAATTTATCAATATAATAAATATTTATAAATTAATATTTTGTTTTCTTGTGATTATGATATAATTTTATAAGGCTATAATTAATTTTTCAATGTATTATAAAATTAGTTATATTTTCTAAATTTTAATTTTTTGAATAAATAGGAATTTAATAAAAAATTAAATTTCTCATTAATTGAAAATAATTTAAAAAAAAGAGATCATTTTTTAATTATTCACATCAAAATATGGTTAGGGTGAATTTTTTGTCTTTTTCTAAAATAGATGGATTTTTTTGTCAATAGGAAATATTGTAATTTAAGGTGTATATAAAATATTAGTTAAATATACAATTACTTGAGTCATCAATGATGTAAGAAACATAATCTTTAATCCTATTTCATTATTTTAATATATTTAGTTATAATTCTCAAACAATTTATAGTTTTGAGCCGAAATAATAAATTAATGAATAAAATAACTAACAATAACCCCTCTAGTGCACTATAAATACCACACCTCATCACCTCTTCTCATAACAACTAAAATCCTTGAGTATTTTTTAATTTCTACCAAATTCCCATCCTAGTACACTTACCAATGTTCATGACCTTCTAATATGTCCATATTTCCAAATCCAAGGGCCTTAATTGGTTGTCAAGGAGAATAATCCAAGGGGTAAAATCCTTCTTTGTTATTTTTATTCTCTTTTTAATTTAATTTATATTATTTTTTGATCATCCCCTAACCATATCCAAGTGTAATGAAAAATCCATTATATTATATATAATAAACTTTTTCATGATTATGGACAAATTCATCATCAAATTCATTCTCATCTCCCTTTTATTCTAAAATTGAGAACATCATCAATAGTGTGACGATTATCAGCTATAGTGGATGAGACACTTTCATTTTCCATTATTGCAATCAAAGACTATCATAAAACCAATTTTATAGTTAAATAAGATTTTATTATACATATTATATGTTTCAAAATGTTATGAAACCAATATTTAAACATGACATTAAATAAAATGACATAAGTTCTTGATGGTCATAAAAACTATCAAAATAAATTAAATTATTTTCATTAATATTTTATCTAATGAATCATCCTCATATAAAAAAATTATATATGGTATCATTAATAATTGTGGTAACATATTAAAATGTTTTCATTAATTTTATGGAGTTCTTTGTCTATTTAGAAAAATAAATAATGAACCATCCATGTAAACCGTGAAATAAATGCACCATAGGCAAAGGAAATAACAAAATATTATTGATAAATGGGAGAAAATATGATATAAAGATATCATATAATGTATCATATAAATTAATATAGTCAAACCATATATTAATAACACTCTTTTTAGCATAATATAATAGTTTTGAACACATTTGAAGTAAAATGAACCTAAGGTAAGACGATTTTCTTTAAAATAATCTTAAAAATTTCAATTTTCATAAAATTCAAAAGGAATGTTTTTATAATGAAATTATTCATGTTTTTTTAATTTATTGGTTATATGTATTTTTTTAATGAATTGGAGGACCTATATCTCCCCCAATTCATTGGGTATGTTTTTGTCGGAGGTCAACCGCGTGGTTACTCTGAGGGTAACTACGATGGTTACACCATAAGGTATCCATGTGGGATACATTATTAGGTATACATGAGGGTTACATTTTAAGGTCTCCATTAGGTTTAAAAATAATATGGTATTCGTGAGGGTAAAACTATTAGTTAATTAATTATCAAAGTTTAAATTATAGTTTTATCTATGTTCTTTTTCATTTATGAAAATCTCGTGTTTTCATAAAGTAAGTATATGATACATTACGGGTGAGAAGTATATATCGGTAAAAAAGATTTCACATGTTTATATGTATTCATAGACTACTAATTTATTTATTTAATTATATGTCCCTCACTAAACATTTATTATTCAACCCATGTTTTAAATTTTTTTAATAGGGGTTATAGTTGAGTAAAAGAAAATAATAACCCAAGATAAATTTTGTAAACCTTGTTCATGAAAATATATCATATTTTATTAAAAAAAATTGTATAATAGAAGAAATTTTTACTATTTTATTAGTACCCACTTTCAATTCTTACGTGTTGATATGAATGACTTATTTTTTAATTCACTAAAACTATAAACTGAAAGGATCCTTCAGAATGTAAGGATTCAAATTCTATAAGAATTTACTAAATTATGTAATGTTTATGGTAACAAAATAAAAATGTAGATGTGATATAACAATTCATGAAGTATAATAATTTCATAAGTATAATATATAGAGAGACCCGAAGCTTATCGTACATGAACATTTCATTAATTTTGAGGAATACTTAGTATATAACAAAAAACACACACACAAGGATCGTAATAGTTTAGTGTCTTTGGAAACTCGGAACGTAATATTCTAATCGTGGTGAAAGATCTCCAATATCTCCCATAAAGATCTTCCTTTTTTTTACCTAAAACCTTTCTTTATATCCTGGGAAAAGAAAACATAAAAGGGTGAGCTCAAATGCTCAGTAAGGGTAAACAAAAGAAAAAATCAATCACATCATATTCATAAGAACATAACTTTTGGAAATCTTATCCTGCAAAAGAGAGAGCATAATTTCATAACATGGGATAAATCATAGTAGTGAAATGAAATCCCAATAATCATAACTTAAAACATGAAACTTTTTTGCATACACACATAATCATAGATAATCATTTCTTGTTAGTCAAGACTCATTGCCAAGACTATCTTAGTAGACAAAGTCTCTTTCTGAACCGAGTCACCCTCATTCCAGTCCTGTTTCACTGAACCGGTATAACCTACCGTTCCATCCATTTCTATATCATGAGATATAAAATCCTTACCCAATGCATTGGAGGGAGATATAGGTCCCACCCATCTCATAATGATACCATTCTTATGTGTGCCACAAAATCATAAATCATACATCATTGCATAACTCATGTAATACAAATGGGAATCTTAAACATCATGACATCATAAAAAAATTCATATAAGATAAAGGAATTATTAAAAATAATTCCATCACAACATAATCAAATCAATGTAATAATAGGGATAAAAACATTACCCTTTATTATCTTAGATGGAAAATAATTTTGAAAAAACACATGAACTCCATTCTTGAGGAAAATATCCTTTCTGCTTCAAAAACACTTTTCCTTTCTTAACATGTCGTACAATTATAAACTAAAAGAAGTTGATTAAAAATAAACATGAAAACTTTTAAAGGAAAATTCTTGGAAATAATGTTTTAAAAATACATTCATGCCGTATAAGTTAAAAAAACATTCTTCGTACTTTTGTCGGAAAAGTCAAAAAGTACCTCGTACGAAAAATGACAAAAGATTCCATTCATATCCTTTACTAAATACTCACCGAAGGGTAAAATTGGATTTAAACAATTTTAGGTGGATGGAAATAATATTACATATTGAGGAAACATGGATGTGGATGATAAAATACACCCCAGTAAATACTAAAGTATAAACAATCTCGGATAAAAATGAGATTGTGATATTTCCCTTACCTTAGGTCCGACTTGCTTTGTACGTGTCCGAACCTCCTGTATAATGATTTAAATCATGTTATTGACTTATCCCAGAATCATACAAATTGTTATTATATCATATATGGTCCACTTATGACTTTATATTACCCGTTCTTTTGTAAATTCATGTTAAAGTAGCGTTTTGCGTAAAATCGTCTCATTTGTCGTTCGTGTTTTTAACTTGTAATTATTAATATGGTTACATGGATCATGATAACTTATATCCAGAATTTAAAACATTATTTATATATAATATATATTCAGAATATACATATTTATAATATATTGATAAATGGAATGAGATACACCGTTCATGGAGACAGTAGTCCGTACGTACGCATGAACGCTGTTTTCGTTTCCTTATTGAATTGAATGGAATTAAGTAGATGAAATACATATAAATATAAATAAATCCAGTATCATTATTATGACATATATTTCATTAGTACTTATTATATATACTTTATAATCATTAATGAATGGTTAATCATTGAGAATGAATCTCATCGCGTCGTGGAGACGGTAGTCCGTACGTACGCACGAGCGATGATATTGTTCCCATGGTCATGGAATTGTGTTGAAGTGTTTGTATACTATTTCATTATCAATATAACTTTATAATAATAATATATAGTTACTCATTAAACCATTATACCATCCAATTAATGTGGTGGCGGAAAATAGATTACACCACGGCGTGGAGACGGTATTTCGTACGTACGCACGCGCGGTGATTTCCTTTTTCCGTAGGATGGATAGAAGGTTAATTAGATTTGTTTCATATTTATAATAAAGTATCAGTATGTAAGTAATTCTGATGTTATTACTTTATCATGATACAACTAAAGAACAAGAAGTTGAAGAAGAAAGAAATTGAAAAGATCAGTAATGGATATTACCTCTTCTTTGAAACGCCTCTTTGAATCCTCCACTTAGGGAACAAAGATTGGTCTTTGAAGAAGACCAGGACCTCAAGGATTATTCTAGGGAAGTGGAGAAGGGATTTCAGCAGGGGTTTCCCGAGCTTGAGTGCTCAAATTGGTGTGAGGAGGAGGGGGAGGAGGTGCCCATTTATAAGGGAGGAGAGGGGCACCATCGGAATATCTCAAAATATTATTTTATATTAAAGTCAAAATCGGGTTATAATGGTTCCAAAGGGTCTTATTTAGAAGCTAACGTGGGGATGGGTCTAAATCCTATCATCCAATAGGATTTAGACAAGTTTAGGTTATTATTTTAACCTTATCAATTAGATTTAACTCTAAGTTAAATAATTTAACTTTTACTGTGTCTTTTTGTTTTCTTACACTATATGGTTAATACACTTACTATAACATGAAAAACGAACCCCAAATTGTTTATTATTAATATATATATCCTTATCTAAGTCATTTGGCCGACCCTTAGATTTTTTAGGAAGAAAATAACAATTAACAATATAATATTTGATTTAAAAACTATTTTGTGTCAATTTTGACACTATTTGATATATGATTTTTGTGAAAGTCATAACAGAATTATATATTCGAACCAAGTTGATTAAATAAACACCAATATTTCATAGTAACCTAGAAAATTAGTGGGATTCATAAAAAGTCTCAAATTACATTTAATTTGGCGTTTATAACATCAATTGTGTCAATATTTCATTTATAAGATAATTACTGCATCATAATTTTGTCATAAATAAATTAAATTATTTAATGTCTAAAAATTATAAATAAAATACCATTATGTAGGAAATATTTTTATCTTGATAATGAATATTTATAATCGAATTTATCTTATGTATAACCCTACTTTAAAAATGTTTTAGTAAATAAACTTTGATTTTAACTCTTTTAACTCTTCTTTGAATTAAATAATAATAAATGTCCTAATCTAATCCAAGTGGTCCTAAATGATAATATTTTACACTTAAGGTTGTTTTTGGTCGAGATACACTTGTCCAATAGAATTAGGACATGTGTTAGGGTAATATTAATATCATTCTTACCCTTAATTACCCTATTTACTTTTAACCGTGGTAAATAAAAGTAAAAAATTTACTATTCACAAAAAATTATTTTCATCTCATCGAACCACATTTTACTTACTGACATCAACCGTGTCTCTCGGATTTTTGAAATTCCATTCACAGAAGCGGTAAAATTATGTTTTATGAAAAGTTCAGTTTTTTAACAACCACTTAGTAGTTTCACTATTCATCAAAAATTGATGTTTTTCAGAACAATGCCAAAATTTCATCCTAAGCTATATTTCATATTCCGAATTCAAAAATGAAGTCTATTTTACCAAATTCATAACATAGAAGTTGCATTGATTAATTTTATAGTTAAATACCGCTGTTAAAACAAATAGCATGTTTTTAAGAAACAATATCTATCAAAAGATTGACACTTGTTTATGTCTGGTTTAAATGTGAAATTAAATCCAATGACCAACATTGTATTAAATTGTAAAAATATATTCTAAATATACTTTAAAACCACTCAAATTAATAATTTATCACTATTTATTATTTTGATTAAAAAAATTGTTTTTAATTATAATTTAGTAATTTTCACTATTTATCAGAATATGAAAGTTATCCGAAAAGTACTAAAATTTCACCTTAGGCTAAATTCGATACTCCAAATCCAAAAATGAAGTCTATTTTGAGAGCTAAAATTTTAAAATTTTAAAAGATGGTTATTACTATTTATAACGACTAGTTATAATAATATTATAATAGCATATCGTTGTTTAGTGAAACTCGGTATTATGTACTACACACGCTATCGTGGAAGGTCGCGATTGCGTGTAATACAAGGAAAGTCAAGGATGCGTGTTGTGCATGCTCCATTTGGTGTAGCGTACAACACAAGACATTAGTGAAATTAAAAAGAATATTTTTCATAAAATCTTAGGCTGTTACATTCTACCCCCCTTAAAATGAATTTCGCCCTCGAAATTCGTCGGGGTTATAAATGGTTTACTATTTGAAAGTTTTTTTTAATAGAAACCCACATCGTAAAAAGGATTACCAAAACCAATCTTTAAAAACAAAAGTATGAAACTTAACGGTTACCTAAATAAACTAATCACTGGATTTCCACATAGGTGAAAATATGGATATGGAAGAGAAGTCTAACCTTCATGTTCTGATGGGGAGTGGTAGAGAACATGGCTATGGAAAAGCCAGTAATCACAAAGCCAAAAATTTGTGACGATCTATGGTACCATCTGATTCATCAGATATAAGATCACTAGGACAACATTTTTGGTTTTCAAGATCGTTTCCCTAAAGTTGACGAATTTGAATTAGAATAAATACTTACTTTATTTTGGTACAATCTCACTGTTGTTCGTGCCTTGAACAATTTCCACTTCATCTCTTAAATAAATGAAGTTGAATTTGTTATTCGTGAAGTGTTAGCAGATCCTGTGATAGAATGACGGGTCATTCCATCTGTCCCAAACAAAAGGTTAGAAAAAGTTATTAAATATACATAAGTCATTCTATAGTGATATTAATCATATATGGTTCCTAAAATGGACTTATACGTCATATATCATACAACTTAATATAATAAAACTAGTTTCTACTAAACAGGGACTTCCTGTAGGCCAGTGGTAGGCGATAAAGGCCAGTTGCACTTCGGTTGTGGGTTCGATTTCCACAGCCTTGTCCGACGCGATGGGCTATCGCCCATCCTACAGGTTGTCCTTTTTCTAAAACTATATCGAAAAAAAATTCTATCCTTAAACAATACTAACTTATGTCCAACATAATCCATTCCAATATTTAGGCTTATCCATAATACTGCAGCCCACTCTCATAACATAGTGAAAACGATTACCAGAGATTTAATACCATCGTCGATCCCCATATATCATAAGATATGTTTTGTTGGTCCCATTCCAAACATTCCAAGTCCTTAATCATGTATTATCTTGAATAACTTAGTGAAAACATGAATGCAGTTAAAAGTTAACACCTTCCACATACCAAAATCCTCAAAATTCTATATACTCAAACCATGATATCACTTACTCCTTATATCAATCATTAGCTCATGAATACTGTTAAACATTTCATTTTCTCGTTTTCCCTTCATTATGCGCATAATATCTCAATCACTTTGAATACCACATTAGACCAATACATAAATATTCCAATACTTCATGATACAACATTATTTTGGAATCCCATTACATAAACACTTAATCATTCCACCACATCGTTGTCATATTCAACATCGCCAATAGTGATCGCATGTGACTTCCCTTTGTCATTTTACTTCAGTGGTTGCTCATGTTGATCATCACTAACCCTTGGATTAGGGAATTTATTAGCATAATGCCCCATTTCCTTGCACTTGAAGCATTGAAGTGTTGGTGGTGCGTTCTATGCATTGTTTGCTTTATTCACATCATTAGAAACCCTTTTTCCATTACATCGAATCTCAGCTGCTCGATGACCTTCTTCTCCACACTTAAAACATTTTCTAGTCCCTGTAAGACAAGCTCCACTATCCTTCTTTCAACACTTTGTGCATAAGGAAACATTCATCTTATTTTCACCATTATTCTGAGATTTCTCCTTGAACTCTATCTTTCGTTTCTTGTCAAAACAATGAGATGGATACGTAACACCAACTTCCATTTCTACCTTGATAGCACAACACACAATTTCTTCATAGCTACTGAAGTCTTGAATAGCTAATTCCCTTCGAAGACATGGTTTTAAGCCACTAAAAAATAGATCAACTTTACTTTCAGGTTGGATGATAATGCCGGATGCATACCTTGCAAGTCTTGTAAAATTTTCTTCGTATATACCAACAGATTCATTATCCTTCTGCTTCAGCTCAAGAAACTCCTTTTCCATCTTCGTTCGAAGAATACGAGGGAAGTACTTACTGAAAAACAAGTTCTTGAACTCGTCCCATTCCATGGAATCAATTTCATCTCTTTGCCTCGTATTCTTGATAAGATTCCACCATTTATCAGCTTCACCATCCAAACGATATACTACTAAGATGACTTTATCATGTTCAGAACATTGAAGAACTGAAAATATCTTTTCATTGGTACTGATCCATTGTTCAGCAACAAGTGGATCAGAAGACCCACTGAAAGAAGGTTGACGTTGCCTCATGAAGAACACAATAGAATATTGTTCCCTTCTCTGCTCATTTGGAAGTCCAGAATGATTCATAGCTTGTGTAAGTATAACAATAATATTTTTCACTCCATCTCCCATAACATTTGTTTGTTCAGGAGGAAAATCATTGCATTGTCCATTGCATTGATCAACACGGTTCCTTCGGGTTCTAGCCATCGTCTAAAACCCAAAAAGAATAGTGTGAGAGGCAAAAATCATGCTAGAGAAAACAACATAATAAAGGGGGAGTACCTTCAATATCTAACATCTTAGGTTTAATTCTATGATCGTTAGCGTAGTTCTAGTACTATAACCTATACGTATACTTAACGTTAGGGACATCCCAAGACATACCTTAGGAATATCTCTAGGGATCTCACTAATGTTCTCGCATCCTAGTTTCCAAATGTTGACTAAACCTCCCTCTGATACCAACTGTAGAGACCCGAAGCTTATCGTACATGGACATTTCATTACTTTTGCGGAATACTTAGTACATAACAAAAAACACACACACAAGGATCGTAATAGTTTAGTGTCTTTGGAAACTCAGAACGTAATCTTCTAATCGTGGTGAAATATTTCCAATATCTCCCATAAAGATCATCCTTTTTTTACCGAAAACCTTTCTTTATATCCTGGGAAAAGAAAACATAAAAGGGTGAGCTCAAATGCTCAGTAAGGGTAAACAAAAGAAAAAATCAATCACATCATATTCATAAGAACATAACTTTTGGAAATCTTATCCTGCAAAAGAGAGAGCATAATTTCATAACATGGGATAAATCATAGTAGTGAAATGAAATCCCAATAATCATAACTTAAAACATGAAATGTTGTGGCATACACACATAATCATAGAGAATCATTTCTTGTTAGTCAAGACTCATTGCCAAAACTATCTTAGTGGACAAAGTCCCTTTCTGAACTGAGTCACCCTCGTTCCAGTCCAGTTTCACTGAACCAGTATAACCTACCGTTCCAGCCATGTCTATCTCATGAGATATAAAATCTTTACCCAATTCATTAGAGGGAGATATAGATACCACTCATCTCATAATGATACTATTCTTATGTGTGCCACAAAATCATAAATCATACATCATTGCATAACTCATGTAATACAAATGGGAATCTTAAACATCATGACATCATAAAACAATTCATATAAGATAAAGGAATTCATAAAAATAATTCCATCACAACATAATCAAATCAATGTAATAATAGGGATAAAAACAAAACCCTTTATTATCTTAGATGGAAAATAATTTTGATAAAACACTTGAACTCCATTCTTGAGGAAAATATCCTTTCTGCTTCAAAAACACTTTTCCTTTCTTAACATGTCGTACAATTCTAAACTAAAAGAAGTTGATTAAAAATAAACATGAAAACTTGTAAAGGAAACTTCTTGGAAATAATTTTTTAAAAATACATTCATGCCGTATAAGTTAAAAAAACATTCTTCGTACTTTTGTCGGAAAAGTCAAAAAGTACCTCGTACGAAAAACGACAAAAGATTTCTTTCATATCCTTTAATAAAAACTCGCCGAAGCGTAAAATTAGATTTAAAAAATTGTAGGTGGATGGAAATAATGTTACATATTGAGGAAACATGGATGTGGATGATAAAATACACCCTAGTAAATACTCAAGTATAAACAATCTCGTATAAAAATTAGATTGTGATATTTCCCTTACCTTACGTCCGACTTGCTTTGTACGTGTCCGAACCTCATGTATAATGATTTAAATCATGTTATTGACTTATTCCAGAATCATTTTCATTGTTATTATATCATATATGGTCAACTTATTACTTTATATTACCCGTTCTTTTGTAAATTCATGTTAAAGTAGCGTTTTGGGTAAAATCGTCTCATTTGTCGTTCGTGTTTTTAACTTGTCATTATTAATATGATAACTTGGATCATGATTAATTATATCTAGAATTTAAAAAATTATTTATATATAATATATATTCAGAATATACATATATATAATATATTGATAAATGGAATGAGATACACCGTTCATGGAGACGGTAGTCCGTACGTACGCATGAACGCTATTTTCGTTTCCTTATTGAATTGAATGGAATTAAGTAGATAAAATACATATAAATATATATAAATCCAGTATCATTATTATGTCATATATTTCATTAGTAATTATTATATATACTTTATAATCATTCATGAATGGTTAATCATTTAGAATGAATCTCATCGCGTCGTGGAGACGGTAGTCCGTACGTACGCACGAGTGATGATATCATTCCCATGGTCATGGAATTGTGTTGAAGTGTTTGTATACTATTTCAGAATCAATATAACGTTATAATAATCATATATAGTTACTCATTAAACCATTATACCCATCCAATTAATGTGGTGGCAGAAAATAGATTACACCACGTTTTGGAGACGGTATTCCGTACGTACGCACAAGCGGTGATTTCCTTTTTCCATAGGATGGATAGAAGGTTAATTATAGTTGTTTCATATTTATAATAACATATCAGTATGTAAGTAATACTGATTTTATTACTTTATCATTAAACAACTAAATAAGAAGAAGTTGAAGAAGAAAGAAATTGCAATGATTGGTAATGGATATTACCTCTTCTTTGCAACGCCTCTTTAAATCCTCCACTTAGGGAACTAAGATTGGTCTTTGAAGAAGACCATAACCTCTAGGATTATTCTAGGGAAGTGGAGAAGGGATTTTGTCAGGGGTTGGACGATCTTGAGTGCTCAAATTGTTGTGAGGAGGAGGGGGAGGAGGTGCCCTTTTATAAGGGAGTAGAGGGGCACCTTAGGAATATCTCAAAATATTATTTTATATTAAAGTCAAAATCGGTTTATAATGGTTCCAAAGGGTCTTATTTTGAAGCTAAAGTGGAGATGGGTCGAAATCCTATCAACAAATAGGATTTAGAAATGTTTAGGTTATTATTTTAACCTTATCAATTAGATTTATCTGTAAGTTAAATAATTTAACTTTTACCGTGTCTTTTTGTTTTCTTACACTATATGGTTAATACACTTACTATAACATGCCAAACGAACCCCAAATTGTTTATTATTAATATATATATCCTTATCTATGTCATTTGGCCGATCCTTATATTTTTTATGAATAAAATAACAATTAATAATATAATATCTGATTTAAAAACTATTTTTGTGTCAATTTTGACACTATTTGATATATGATTTTTGTGAAAGTGATAACAGAATTATATGTTCAAACCAAGTTTATTAAATCAACAAAAATATTTCATAGTAACCTATAAAATTAGTGGGATTCATAAAAAGTCTCAAATTACATTTAATTTGGTGTTTATAACATCAATTCTGTCAATATTTCATTAATAAGATAATTACTGCATCATCATTATGTCATAAATAAATTAAAATATATAATGTCTAACAATTATAAATAAAATACCATTATGTAGGAAATATTTTTATCTTTCTAATTAATATTAATAATCGAATTTATCTTATGTATAACCCCATATTAAAAATTATTTAGTAAATAAACATTGATTTTAACTCTTTTACCTCTTCTTTGAATTAAATAATAATAAATGTCCTAATCTAATCCAAGTGGGCATAAATAATAATATTTTACACTTAAGGTTGTTTTGGTCGATATAAACTTGTCCATTAGAATTAGGACATGTGTTAGGGTAATATTAATTTCATTCTTACACTTAATTACCCTATTTACTTTTAACCGTGGTAAATAAAAGTAAAAAGTTACTATTCACCAAAAATTATTTTCATCTCATTGAACCACATCTTACTTACTGACATCAACCGTGTCTCTCGAATTTTTGAAATTCCATTCACAGAAGTGGTAAAATTAAGTTTTATGAAAATTTCAGTTTTTTAACTACCACTTAGTAGTTTCAATATTCATCAAAAATTGATGTTTTTCAGAACAATGCCAAAATTTCATCCTAAGATATATTTCATATTCCGAATTCAAAAATGAAGTATATTTTACCAAATTCATAACATATAAGTTGAATTAATTAATTTTATAATTAAATCCCGCTAGTAAAACAAATAGCGTGTTTTTAAGAAACAATATCTATCAAAAGATTGACACTTGTTTATGTCTGGTTTAAATGTGAAATTACATCCAATGACCAACATTGTATTAAATTGTAAAAATATATTCTAAATATACTTTAAAACCACTCAAATTAATAATTTATCACTATTATTTATTTTTATTAAAAAAGTTGTTTTTAATTATAATTTAGTAATTTTCACTATTTATCAGAATATGAAAGTTATCCAAAAAGTACCAAAATTTCACCTTAGGTTAAATTCGATACTCCGAATCCAAAAATGAAGTCCATTTTGAGAGCTAAAATTTATAAAATTTTAAAAGGTAGTTATTACTATTTATAACGGCTAGTTATAATAATATTATAATAGCATATCGTTGTTTAGTGAAACTCGGTATTGCATACTACACACGCTATCGAGGAAGGTCGTGATTGCGTGTAATGGAAGGCAAGACAAGGATGCGTGTTGTGCGAGCTCCTTTTGGTGTAGCGTACAACACAAGACATTATTGAAATTAAAAAGAATATTTTTCTTAAAAGCTTGGGCTGTTACAATATACATAGTTTATATCTATCATAATATCAAGAAATTAATTCTAGTGATGGAAACAAATTACATCGTTTAGTAAGGTGGTATTTCATCACACACAATATACATGGTTTTGATTCCCATTTGATGTAAGTGATGAAAAATACGTGTTATGAAATAAACATAATAAAATATAATTATATATTTTATAATTTTTTATTATATTATCATAGTTGGATAATATTATAAGGAGATAAAAGATGACGTAAAATTAAAAGTACATAGTTAACAATTTTACTACTTCTTTGGGAAACCGCTTTAAGATTAACGTAATGAATTTATAGATTAAATTTTTAATCTAAAAATGGACTCTAGGATGATTATGCAATAAAATTACAGTATTTTGGTAGGTATTGGATAAACCAAATGGTTCTGGAATTGGGGGATATGGGTGTCTTTTTATAACAGGGGGAGAGGACAGACACTGCATTTTTGAGAAGATAAAGTAATACCCACGTTTTTCTCCTTCTAACTCCTCCAAAATGTATAATTATATAATATTATAGGCTATATAGTTTTAATTGGTTTATAAATGTTATGTTTGCTCTATTTTAGGTCACTTTCACTCGTATATTCTCAGTTTGACCCTCTCGGTAAACCCATTTTATCCTTGCCAGTGATAATTATTTGTTAGTATTTTCACAATTCTTTTTTGAAAAAAATTATGATAAAATTATAAGATCATTAATTTTTTATTACTATAAAAATGGAATCAAATTTTAAAAATCAAAGTCGTATTTCTAGACTAATTAAATTTAAAATTAGACAGCATATGTGATGAAAGATTGGGTTTCTGAACAGAAAAAACATCTCATTAGTATAGAGTGTTTTAATATAAAAGTAAAATATGAAATTGATTAAAATGAACAAAATTTGTAATTTTAAATAAAATTTAACTAATTTAACATTAAATTATATTTAAAATATAATTTAACTTTGTTGATAATTTAAATGAAAAATTTATTTTAATAAAAATCAGTATTTTCACTATTTATCTTAAATTTTATATTTTCATGAAAATGCCAAAAATTCACCAAAAGATAATTTGTAAAAGTATATTTCAAAATTAATTTTTATTTAATAAAATATAGATTTTAAAAATTTTTAGAAAATTTTTTTTACTTATGTTTGAAAAGAGTGAATAAACTACCTTTTAGAAAAATAATGTTCTTTAGATAGCATTTAATTTTTTTCAAATGAATAATTTTTTATTTCTAATCAGAAAAAAATTGAACTTTTGTATAAATTATTAAAACATATAATTATCATAATTTGTTTAGTTATATTAATGCCCTCCAACAGAACAGCTAGGTTATAATGGTCATGTTTTATAAGTAATATTTTAATAGAGTATGATGTTTCATTTATTCCTATAGTTTTTTCATTGTACTCTATCAAAAATATTGTCTTTATTAAAAGTTAAATAAATATTAAACTATAAATTTGTATCATTATCTATATGGTTAGGTGTTTCATGTCACATATTCTATTGAATATGATGTTCTTCTTTTAAAATCATGGGGTGCTACAGATCAGTATGTTGATATGGCATATGAGAGTAAGGTAGAAGTGACATAAGAATTTATATATAAAATAATGTGTATATCAAGAATACCCTCACATAATTTAATATTTTTTTAATAATTATTTTTCGAGGAATGAAATTTATTTTACGGGGGTAAAATTTAGTGACATGATATTATAGATCCATTAAAATATAATCTATAATTAATAACATGTGATATACAGAACACTTTCCATGTACATACAACAATATATTTGATGGATATTATTATTCAAACATTATTAAAACCTATATGAACGAAAAAATTACAAATTTATTACCATTAGAGGATTAATTATTAATACGATTTATTGTTGAGAACTCTTACATTCAAAAACGTTTTTTTAAAGTTTTCATTTTTATTTAAAATCTATTTATAAAAAATTAGAATTTGATATTTACTATATTATATTAATTTTATAATTCAGAATACAAAAAATATATCATGTTTAATTTTTAATATTTTTCTAAAATAATCAATTTTTCATTGAATGTTGAAAAATTATGATTTTTCTAATTCCATAATCATTATATGGAATAAAATATTTAGAAAAAAATTTAAATAAAAGTTAAATAATTACAGAGTGATATTGATTATTTAAAAGTATTATGTTCAATTTATAAAATTGATGAACATCATTTTAGAAAATAAAATTTTATTTATATGAACAATATTTTTCAAATGAGACTATAATAGAATTTTAATAATAATGAAATTAGGTTTTTGATTTATTTTAATATAACATAACAATAATTTTAAAAACAATAATTTTCCTATTATTATTATAATTAATAATTTTGATTATTTTATTCTATAAATACAATTCATGCATGAAAATACACTTTGTAAAAAAATATGTTTTCTCACATTATATGCACTGACATTAAAATGAGTCTTCATACTTAAAGAAATATAATTTGATAAAATTTATATAATATTTGAAATAACGAATTTAATAATATTTGATAATTATAATTTTATTTTTATTAATAGAAATTATATTAAAAAGGTTTATTTTAATTACAATGTTATTTATGAAAATGATTCATTTTGAATTGTTTTCTAGATGATGCGTAATTTTTATATAACCAATTATAATAAAATATTTGATATTAAGAATATATTCTAATTTTTAGACATATATATAAATTTATTAAAAAAAATTTAATGGATAATAAATAATAAATAATACTATGAACACTGAATGTTGAAATAATATTTTTCTACAAAAAAATACAATTTTCAATATTTCATTAATTTTAATTTAAATGATAATTTTGTATCTTTTAGAAATTTAATTGGATCAAATTGTGTTAAATTTGGGTTCATAAAATAAAAATTTTGTAATATGGGTTACAAGTTATATTTAAAAATATATAGATTTAGTTAGGTAAAAAATACATACCATAGGAAATTTAAAATTTGGTAAAACGATTAAAGTAAAATATGCTCCAATTAATCATTAGTTGTATCAAAATGAATAGATGGGTGAATCATAGTCATAAACATTTCCCATACCCCATATTTTTCCAAATTGATTTCATTGAACCCATAATTATGTCACGTAATGTTTAAAAAAATATATGTCTAAATTTACCCTTTTATTATCTTACAAAAGGATACTAATTATTCTATTTCAATGTTACTCGAAACCTTAAAATTACTGCAATAAAAAATTCCCATTTTATCTCACTATAAACCACTCCCACTTCCAAAGGCCCTTGGTGTCACAACCCACCCTAGAGGGGCCCATTCCATTACTACCCAAAGCCTGCCTTCAATTGGCATGTGGACGGTGACTAGCACTGAGTAGGAATGCCATATAAATGGGAGGAATTATCCTAAGTACCTATACACACACACAGACATCTCCAAGCCACCAAATTCCGACATGTAATGAAATCACTGAAAAAAAATAAACGGAACATCAATATTTTATTAATTAGTATAATGATATGTTTTTTATATTAATTTCACAACCCTTATTCATGCATTTCAATTCAATTATAAAAATAAACGGAACACAAATCATGAATGTGAACAAACTACCACATCCATAAAGTAATATATTTTATTTTTCATATTGATTTTCATAATATATCCATAAAAATTTAAATATGGTTAAAAATACTAAAAAATATCAATAATATATTTAAAATTATTTTATAATGATATTACTTTAAAATCAACATCTCTTTATCTATACACACTGGTCTTTTTAATGTGCATCAGATTTTTATGTCGGTTTAACCTCCTACAAGAACGATGAAATAAAATAGTATAATTAAATAATATTTGAATATATATAATTTTATTTTCATACTATAATTATAAAATAATTATTTTTATATAGTTTTGGAAATATTATATTATGTAATTGACTTATTATTAATGTATTGTCTTCATTTGTTAAAATCACAAAAATATTTCAACACTATTTCCATTTTCATGCTGCATAATTAAAACACCTAAAAATGTTACAAGTGATATATAAATTAATATAAAATATATGTTATAGTATATTAAAATATATGTTAATAATTTTCATGGTATGACTGATTGGGTAATTATATAGACATAATAAAATGTGAGTAAACATTGATATTATTAACACCTGATAGTTGAAATAAACTGTAAGGAAATAATATACCCACAGTAAATAATTATAAATGATGGATATAAAAGGTAAAATATATGATTAAAGTTATAGAATATATTATTAATGTACCAAATTTATTATAGGATTATATAGTTCCATAAACTAATCATTGAAATAAGATAATTGTTTTTCATCTAAATTTATAATCTTTAAGACGTCTTCCATACTATGCAATTGATTTATATAATATGATGTATATGTTACATACTTTAGATATCATATCATAAATTATATTTTAATCATGTTACTCTATGTCTAACGACAATCCCTCACTAAAATTGGGTTTTTATTAAATTGTTACTCAAATCGTAAGGGTTTTGTTGTCTCAAAATTGTTTCCCTTTAGACAATGTTATATTATAAACCATATTTTAATTTCAGTGGTGTAACTACATAACCATTTTAATATTTTATAATTAATATCATAAATTTCATTATATTAAAATTTAAATTTAATTTTATACTGCTCATTGGGATTTGATTAAAAATATAAAAATGTTGTAAGGTGTTTTTGTGACTCAAATCCATTTATTGGGTCACAGATACTCTACATTGTCCAAAACCATTCATGTTTGATATTATCAAAAATATAATGATGGTTTTTCATGTTTATGATTTATTTATATAGTTAGGATACTTATTTTCATTATTATCATTGTCCATGATGAAATCCCTTCTTGAGTAAAACTATAGTTTTATAAAGAATAATTCTCAATATCTCCAACTAAACTTTTCCTCCATGTATATATATATTTTATTATAATTGATATATTCAATTTTTTGGGAAGCTAATATGGTTTAATTTATATTGTTATAATAATTATCTATACAGTGTATAAAATATAAAATATAACATTCCTTTTATGGAGTATATTTTAGAATAATCACTTTTTAAAATATATTCCACCCATATTATTTAATAAATATTATGAATTATCAGAGGATTAATTTATTTAAGTTTCCTTTTAAAAGATAAATGTATTTAAAATTTATAAGATTAAAATTTTAAACTTATCTTTCGAAATTAACATTTATATTTTTAATTTTACAAATGTAATTTGAAATGACATATTTTAGAATTTTATATGGGTGATCATATATTTTATAACTTTTTCATTTTATTTGGAACATTATATCTATGTTTTGATGGTTTATAAAAGAAAATTATTTTTATAATAGGTTTAAAAATATATTATTTAAATTTTATTTCAAAATATGAAGGATATTACTTATTTCCAAAGTGCCATTTCTAAAAATATGTAAATATTATTTTACCTAATTCATTTTCTATTGTCATATCTCAGGATTAATGGAGGTTGTTTTTCAAATGTAACCATCAAACTTATTTCACTAGATGAATTATCTAAATCACTTCTCTTTAAGATTAATATTCCATCACATCTTATATATTTTATCCATCCATTATGTATGATCCCACAGTTTAACCAAATTCATTTAAATTTTTAATACCCACTTTTTTGATTCATTTTTTAACTAGTTTTAAACTAGATACCACACATAGATTTATTTTGGTAAATTATTAATGCAACTATATACCCTTTTTTATATGTTTTAAATAACATATGGTATATAATTTTTATTTAATTGTATTTACCTAGAATTTAACTTAATGAAATTATATTCCCATTTATTTTTCATGGGTTTGTCATTTAATTATTATTTCTGAAATTATTAGTGATTTTAATATGTGTATCCATATTAAACACATATTATTTCTATGTATAATTTATGATTTTTTGAATAAAGCCCTTTTTCCAGGGGTCATTATTCTAAAAATACAAATGATTTAATTTTTTTAATGTTTTAGGAATGACATTTTATTTCTATTGGTTCATTATATTGATATTAGTGATTATTTTCAAGTGGCACTCATATGTATTGATGATAGCATTTGAGGTCATATATCACCCACAATTGTATTGGTTTATGATTTATATCTCATGAGATAATTATTATTGAGTATGTTTTTTAGTTTCTCATTATCTTGGGAACTGAGGGTGGGGATCACGAAATTTATATTCCCTATACTAATGTATGTGCCAAATTTGAAGGATGTTTTAATGTGTTATTCTTATTTTATTAATAGTTTTATATTCTCATGAACCATATTTATTAAATCATATTTATAAACTATTTTTATTTATATATTATGTTATTCCAAGTCATATTCCATATTTCTTATCAATTATAAGTTTTCTATTATCCTTCCTATGTATATTGATTATAACCATATGCACATATTATATCTAATTATTATATTCAATTTTTATAATTTATTTTTACCCATTCAAAAAATTATAGCTCACCACTTTCTTTTATCTATTTTCCAAAAATATGATTTTATGAAAAGTATATAATATCTACAAGAGTTTTATATTTATAGAATATTTGGGATATATCAAAGGTTCATAATGGATTATGTTGATTCCCTCATAGGGGAAAGAAAATGTCTATTGGTTAAAAGGGAATGAGTTTTTTAGTTAATGTTTTATCGTAATTATCTATTACTCTAAACCTAAATAGAATTAATAATGTTTTGTATTGAAGTGTTTTATTTATTTCATGAAATTATTAGAGGGTTCTATGTAGGATTTCATAGTATATGTATTTTACATCATCCATTTTTTATGTTCTAAACAATTATTTTTATTACGCAGTCTACTAATAGATTATAACAGTCTCAGTGAAAGGATAAATTATCAACCCACAAATTTAATAGGTTTCATGATTTGGAAAAAATAGAGACCTATTGAAAATATTTCATCCACATTTCAAAAAGTTATTAAATAAAACAATATTGAGCCCCAATTCATAATACAATATTGTAATGACACAACCCTAACATGATCAAACACTCGTGGAATTCCTCAATATGCAGTAGGGACGATATAAATTCTAAATGTATTAGGGTGCACATCCGATGATGATGGGTTTGGGATTTAACATTACTCACCATCAGGATGACATAACATGTCATCCTAAGTAGTCTGAGCCCTAGTAAAACTCAATGATCTCACATGAAATATTTCAATCATTAAGATTAAATAGAACGTTTACTTCATTCTAAATCTAAGAGCACATGATTTCAACTCCTCAGTAGTTAACATTGATATGGGGATCCAAATTAAAACCCCTCTAGATCATCAACAGATGAACGAAGAATCATTTTTAACTTTTTTCATCAAATTATAGGATCTAGAATAGAGCTCTTATGAAATCTGTGTCATCGCATCGATCACCAAGATACCCAGCATCAATTCTATGAAGGTGTACTTAGATTGGAACTCATAGAGAGACTCTATATCTATAGATGTTTGGAGGAGGAAGAGGCTCTCATTTTATTATAATTAACATGACATGAAAATGAAATCCCTACTCCTACATATATATTCGGAGGTCAAATATACTTTTAGGATTTCCCCATGAAAATAAAATGTCATCTAAATAAGTTGTAAATAAATAATTTTGAATATCTAAATATTATCATCAATATTATTTACATTTGATCACATACCTATAAAATATATCCAATATATATTCTCATAAACAGATTCATTAACTCGACTCGTAATTCCTACTAATATTAAAAAAACCAGGAATATTAAACCTATATTTGTTCATATAATAGTTTTCATGTATTCTCTATATACCTCATGAATACCATAATTAAATAAATTCCATCCAATATTTAAATACGTTAAAAATAATGAATTTGTTTATTCTTTAGTGATCGATGACTTGGACATCTATCAGACCATGTGTTGGGGGCCACCATATCATATTTAGATATTGAATAGAATGTATAATATTATTGAATATTCTATTATGTGTGGTCATTCTAGGATCATATCTTGATAGCATTAAATACTATTCATCGACCAAGAACAGAGTCTATTAATCCATAAAGGCCCCTAAAGAGATAAGGAATAGTCAAACCAATGATAACCAACCTATGGACATGAAATGTGTAATATAATATCTTTTTTCCTTTCATATCAAATAATTTAGGACACACACTTCAATCATCATACATTATTGTTTTATTATTTTTTGATCTAACTAGAAAAATTTACCCTCTACCACTATGGTCATGTATTTATGAAGGTACTTCAATCTTGATTAATTAGTCCCAAGATAGATTACTTCATCAACTCAAAATATACATTTCATGTCTTGGTCCTAAAACCAATGTCATACCATTAATAACGCACCCAATAAAAGATTCCTCTATGAAAATTCATTATCATTTTTTTTTCTTAAATAAAATTATTCTATCAAATTTAAAACATTGAAAATGATCTCAATTCAGACGACCAATACAAATGTCCATAGAGGCAAACATACAATGACACCTGAAACATGGTGTGTCCTTATTGGAGGGTTTTCCATCACGATATCGCCTACCAAAGATCACATCTGTGATATTTATGAGAACATGTCTCCAGGATTATGAGCCCCTTGCACCTGATAGTAATACAACAACATTTTCCAGTTATTATGATGTATCTAGGCCATAGATATTAATTTGAAAATTAATTTCATAGTATCATTGGGTTTTCATTATAGCCTGGGATCTCCAATAAACTTATGATATGATAAATAATCTATGGACAATACCATTTGAATAGTTGGTGTAGAACTATTTACACTATAATGGAAATATAACATTAATACTGTCTAACTGTATTTATAAAATTGTTATCAAAATTATTGATGAAGTTGAGTCTAGGGAACCCACATTTACAACACTTCTACTTTCACTATATCCAACTTTCTAACTATCCAGATCATTTCTCACATAACTAAGATAATTTTTTGGTAGTGTTACTAATTTAGTTGTTGGGAGTTCCACATCAATGCAACAAGTTCATTATGTTATGTTATACCTCACCTCTTTGAGTAAAACTTCTCAAGAGTTTTAAACCTCGAGTAGAGATCCTTTTTCCTCTATAAAAATAATACTTCTTGTCTACTACTAGTTATAGAACAACAATAATGATTAAACTTTACTTACTAGGTGTCATTCTGATATATGAAACAAATTATTGTATATAATACACTACTTCTCAGTCACCTTAGAAGTAGACAAGTACTCAATAATTGTAGGTATGGAAACTACTGGAATGTATGACCTTGTATCACTCATTACATTATCAAAACCATGACATTAGATAACACATATCTAATGAAAACTAGTTTGTGTCCCTTTAAATCTAGTATCCATTCCTCTCCTCGTACCAGGTACATATTTTTGTTCTTGTTAAAGTATAATTGGATAATTCTGACTACTTTCCTCCTAGTACTATTGGTTATAGTTGATATTTTCCTACTGTAATGTATATGTTGGAAATATCCTTTTGTTTCCATATCAGGAAATATGTGGTTAATCCATCTTAAAATAATATTGATTTCAACTCACAAATTTAATCTCCTCTTATTCCTATGAATTTCTTCTTGGGGAGATTAATTCCATGCGAAAATGGTAAAAATTATTTCTTTAATTATTCCTACTTTTGTTTTTCAATACCGTGTTAGCATATATATGAGTCAATTGGTCAATAAAAGAGTTAGATCTACGACTATTGACCCTATTCACTAGGGATTAAGTTGATTCTTTTTGTCAATCTATAGAGTTTTACTATTATTATAGTCGTATCTATCTCAAACACCAAAAGTTATTTTTTATATGTTACCAAACATATTTTACATGGAGAGCTAAGGTTCTCACAGTAATATATTTTTTATAAATGGAAAAATTTCATTCACAATTAATGTTAAAGTGTCTTGTTTCATAAATTAATCCCAAACTAGATTTTAGTATGTTTCACCCCTTATTTTATTTTTGTGATGTCACCATCCATTTTTAGTTGCATCATATTCTTCCATGACATGTGGTATTGACCTCCAATGATAAAAAATATGATCAAAGATATTATATATGATAAGTAAAATTTTCATGGATTTTTTTATAATGACTTGGTATTACCAATCAATCCTTATTGGTACTATGTTTTTACCACCCATGTATCTTCTCACTTGACTACTCACCATATTATTTGAAATATCACACCCACTTTATATTGATACATGGAATATATTTGTTTAAATTGATATTTACAATTGTAGCTAATTTTTATATATTTAAAACTTGTTGGAATTATAATCATCACTGAATATTATATCACAAACCAAATTATATATTAAAATCATCACTATGGTTTTATCTATCCTATGAAATATGTCTCTAGAAAATTCATTTTCCCCAAATCTTATGGAAGTCATTTCCAATGCCAACTATTTTTACATCTTTATCACTATCTAAATCCTAGTCAATAATTCTCCATCTATCATATGTAATGATGCGAACCCATTTATAGAAATGTAGTCTGTAAATTGACTAACTCTTTTCTTATGGTTTTCTGTAATATCCTAATAATCATTTTGTATGATTAAAATAGTGTTTTATTTGATATAATTTTGTTTATATCCTTATAAATTTATCTTCAAATGAACACATGTGTTTATGAAATAATGGGATTCCATTATACAATAAACCCTATGATATCTATTTTTCATGATAGTTAAAATACAGTTATAGAATATCACCTTTATTTGTGATTCATAATCGATATATCTATAATGAATATAAATGGAAACGTTGATTATACATATTTAAAAATATCATGACTCTAATGTATAATGAGAAATATACATTTAAAAATTTCTCCACAATAAATATTATTGATCGGTTTTGACATATAAGACTCAAAATCAATCCTTTTTATTTATATCATAGCCCTATTTTGTTTAATGTAATTTTTGTTTTTCATTACTACTCACTACATTATATTGATCGATGAATGCATGATCAAGATATTCTTTGCAAGGATAGCCCAAATCAAATGATATTGATTGATCATTTATATATCATAATTCACATTTTCATTCCTTTATAAACACATAAAGGAATCTTTTTAAATATATTTACAACAAAATTACCCATGGTATAGTTCAAGCTCTCTCCCTAAATCAATTTCAATATCCTTTAAGTTTACCTTTTCTTCTAAATGTTTATTTATCCAAAATGAAATATTTTGATGATACATAAGGTTTTAAACTCTTATAATTCTAAACAAAATACTTGAAATATCATTTACATCCACATATTTTTACCTCTAAAAGAATTAACTTTTAGAAAACTGGATATATAAGTCTAACATTTTATATTCATCTTATATTACTAATGATGTAAGTATTACTAAACTGTTAGTTGAGTATTAGACAACATAAACAACATTCGTTCTTGAATTGGAATAATCTATCCTTGTGTCCAAAAGAAACATGACATTAATGTTTTGGTAACACTTAGGAAAAATTAAAATGTAAACATTTACATAGAAATTATATGATGTGTAAATCGCATTAATGACATAGGAATAACCCTTTCTCAGCTACAGAGAGAATACACCTTACTTATAGTAATGTTCCTATACTTATATATTTCCTGTATTTGTATACACATATGTGATAAACATTTTGTATATAATACCCAATAATTATGTCACAAACAATACTTATAATTGATGAATATAGCTGAAGAATACGTAATTAATTGTTTATTTAAATAAGTTCATTTTTATTAGTCATCAATCAATTTATTTCATTAAATTTGATGAAAATAACCTCAACTCTATCATTGAATGTTGTTATGATGGTTTCATTGGTATCACTCTTTCTATACTCTTTATAACTCTTTATTTTAACATTTTCTCCATAAGAACTAATGATTACTCTATCTTTATTGTTTTCATTTACATGGAGAACCTTAACTAAAAGATAATGAATCATTTATACAATTATATTCATTTTGTAATCAAAAATGAAACTTGATTACTTTGGTGAAAAATATTTAATGGTTGTATTTCTTGAACGATCTTGCTCAACCATTAAAGTTTACACGTAAATGTTTTAATTTCACTAATCCATATCTAAATTCACTTTCACCATGTTATCATCGTGGTGATGAGATAATTTATGAAATCATCCATGTACAAATTTGGTAACCACAATTAATATCAGACGTTGATGATAAAATTATGACATAACTATCATATGTGTCTTGTAAGAGTCTCCAATTATAATTTGGAAACCCTCACATCCTAAGGTGTCTTAACAGGTTTGGAGGACCCCAACACCATGAATCTATGATATCGTAGAATTGGGAACAATCTCTTGTACTTTACTTTAAAAACTCATTATGGACATGACAATTTATTTTTTAAATAAATATCCCATTATATATTGTGGTATAACATTCTATTTTCTACAGTACAAAAATCTATAACATTTGAATTTTTTTCTTGTCTACCAAGTTACACTTATTAATTAAATAATTAAATCAATAATGTAACCCATTATTTTATTGAATTCTTGGAATCCTCTGTAGTTGAATCAGAAAGCTATGTCTCTTATGTATTCTAGTGGAAAGGATCCTTCAATTACTCACATTATACTAAAAGTAATGGGTAAACCACTACATGGAGAGATCAAGGTAGGAGTATATCTATCCAACTACATTAACTCAAATCTCCTTGGTATTTTGAGAAAAGTCTCAACATTTAAATCCATAAATATTATTTACTTATTTCTTAACTCTAAAGCTTAGAATATCTAGTTATAAATAACATTTTTTTCAAACTTTTATTATGTTAAACTATCATTCATACAATAACATCCATGTAGTAGGAGGCACGCTCAAATATGTATAAACAGTCATCTTATTATGTTCAAATTGATATTATGGATGTTAATTGAAACTTTATATTTCATTGGGGGTTTTTAAAAATTTTCTCGACGAATGTAAGCCATTCCAATTAATCTGTTCACACTAAGTTGCTGTTCTCACAACTAAATATTAATATAAGAGAATTAATATCTTATTTATGAATATTATTTTTTTATTATTTTATGTGTTTCCTGATGTCACAAAAATTTATAATATAATAAAAAAATACACAAAAAATAAACTACCTAACCGGCTTGGATTATCTAAAATTAGTAGATCAATTTAAAATCAATTGATCAACCATGACCTAGTGGTATCATACCTATGTCTTATATTTACTCATGATACTTCTCATCTCTATTTATAATTCACATTTAGTCTAGATTTGACATTGACATGGAATTGTTAGAAACATCTAGCATCTTCTTCATGGTAAAAAAATACTCGCACACATGTGAGGGGGTTTTGGGAGTACAAAATAAAGAAAATGATGGACGAAGAGAACCTTATACATATTAAACAAGAATAGTTATGATATGTATAATATTATAAATATATGAAGTCATCACAAACAATTATTAATAATTTAATAAGTAGAACATAAATACACATGGTCGGCCCATTTCTCAAGACCAATAAGCACAATTAATATAAGTGCACAAAAAAATAAACTACTGTAAATAAATTATGAATCTATTTATTAAATGAAATTAATTAATTAAATTAAAATAATTTTATTCTATTCAGTACACAATTAATTTAATTTAAATTCCAATAAATTAATAAATAAATAAATAAATTTAATATAAAATATTAATTAATTTTTTGACATATTAAAAGTAATTTCTAAAGAAAAAATATATTTTTATTTATTTATTTTAATAATGAAATTAGATTATTTAAATTAATTAATTTTGATTATTTATATGATTACTCAGTCCTTGAAACCCCCGATAATGCCAAAACGGGTCTGGCAGAACCTAGGTAGGCCAATTTGGGGTCATGCACACTCCATGCATGAGTTCTCTAAGCCTCGATGTGAAGACCAAAAAGTACTGTATAATCATTTCTAATAATATTGAATTGTTTTGAGACTACGAGAACTGACATCATGTGATTCTGAGGCCTAGAGAGCCCGAAATAGAATTTTGAAATTTTGTAATGTTTATTCAGTAAATGTGTGGGTGATAATTTCAATCATTTAAATCAGTTCTTGGATTAAAAATATTAGTAAACTGTTGGATTCTTATAGCTGTTATTCGCTTAGGAAAAGCTTAACTTTGACCGATAGTGGTCGGATGAAAATGTTATTTTTTAGACTTTCGGGATAAAATAATAAATTAACTATAAGTTATTTTATTCTTTTTCTTCAACACTTTTGCAGTTGTTGGCGAGACAATAGTGTAATGAAATACAATTAAGTAAGAGACATTTAATGGCTTGATCATCTTGTTGTGAAACCACAACGCTTGTGGAAATAATGGATTATCAATTGCAGTTTATTAAATATCCATATTAAAAAACACGACATGAGTAGTTTCTTTTTATTTAATAAAATTATCAAAAAGAAATTGGACAAGAGTAGTAGATGCCTCTATCTTGATGATGAATAATTTTTTTCACTAATAAAAAACAATGATTGAGCGCTGAATAATGAGGAACAAATGACTCCGTTGATTATTCAACACGGGATCAATGAACACCGATGAACATCTTTGAACGCTGATTCACAATCCTCATACAACGTGTTTTCTAATGTGTTCCAGTTATGTGAATTAATATTTATATGTGTTTAAAGAATAATCTAACCTCGTTCTTGAAAAATATGACAAACGAGGATCAACTGACTAACGGGTTGATTAGTGATTCACTTCAATCTGCATGAGCTTCTTTTGGGGTTTTGTTTTTGTTTAATATTTATTTTGTTATTGTTTTGAATTTTTCCCATGATATAATGCTAACGCGGGGGGGGGGGGGGACAGGATAATCCAAACAAGTCCCAAAACCTCCACCTATATTTTTTTCTTCTGTTCCTTATGGGAAACTGAGCAACTTGACGACTAGGTGAAAACAAAGGGCCACACAGTGAAGGAAGTGTCCTAGAAGGCCCGTAGGCACAGTCAGAAAAACAAATCTGACCAACAATGATTCACCAGTGGCCCAAAGATGCACCACTGGTGAATCACCACCAGTGCAGTTGTGTTGGCCAGCTCTCACCACCCGGGAGAGGGTGGCGGCACCCACAGGTGCAGTGATGGAAATGGGGAATCCGACTATCACCGGCTATGCTGAAAGTGGGTTGCACACAGTGGAAGAGATGTCACGTCTCTGACCACGATGGTGGTAGACCCACATCCATGGGTCCTAGCCTAAAACGGTCAATTAGACCGATCAGTAGTGGGTTGTGCCAACCTGTCACCACCTGTTGGGGAACCCAAACGGACCGCATCCGTTCGGGATGGGGTTGTTGGGGGGGAGCAGACCCCATGCCCAGCTGGCGGGCCGTTCCTAGGTCGGTGGGCTGGGCTAGTCTTACGGCCCAGCGGGCCGGACTGAGCCCAGCATGTTTGGGCCGGGCCTCGTGGGTCGGTTTGTCCTAGACTGGGTTGGGTCGGGTCGGTCAGACCCAGTCGGACCAGACCCAGACTCAATTTGACCCAGTTTCCCTTAAAGGTCCATAACATCTAAAATTTATGTCCATTTGATGATCCATTGATGAAAATGGAACCCTTAGTACAAGGAGTTCCTTTTGAGATACACCAACTCTGTTTTGAAGAATGTTAGAGTATGGCTGGTCAGATCAAACTCGAATCCAACTGGGTCCTCCGTATTATAATGCATATAACATACAAACAATTAATTCAATTGACACAACATCTGTTGAGTTGGAACCCTTATAACAAGGCAGTTTTTCGAGAAACATTTTCATGGAACTTCTTAGCAGATGAGGTACAACTAATGGATTCCAGATCAGAATCTACGGAACTCAAGCGTACCATGTGTGGGAATCCGATGGATGGATGTCAAATGAAGAATGACTATTTGGGGATCAAGATAAGAGAGACCAGATGTCGATCAACAGTAGCATGAACCAACAAGGACCAAAATCAGAGTAGCTTGTCATGTATCAGCAACCTATGACCCTATGTGGATCAACGACTTACGACCCTATGTGGATCGAAGCCTTATGACCCTGTGTGGAACTTTAGTAGTGCAACCCAATGAGGACCAGCCATAGTGAGGAACATTGTGGATCATTGACTTACAACCCTATGTAGAATGGTGACATATGACCCTGTGTGGATCGACAATGGAACAACATCTTCAGGGTTCAGTAGTTTATCTTCTCAACAAAATAAGATGACTATGCATTATGACTAATCATCATTATTCATGTCTTATAAGTTATATACCTGGTTTGTGGTGAGTCTTTTTCTATGTGCTATGTGATTGATATCATGCATTGTGGTTTTTCTTTGTGGAATTCTGGGAGACCTTCAGGGGTATCAGGGTCCCTACTAAGTATTTTTATACTCACCTATACACGTGTTTCTCCCACACATAATTGTGTCTTGTGTAGACAAAAAACATCTTTTAATGAAATTTGGGATCTCGGACTAGACAGTTCACTGAGGTGACAATTAGATGTGGAGAGCTGTAGTGATAATTTTACCTACCCTTCAGGTAGGATCCTTGGAGAACATCCTTGTGTGATATTTTTCATTTTTTATGTACTTTATATTAGATGGGTTTGTATACTAAACCATTCTTCTTTAGTTCACACATTTACTTTCAGTATTTATACTACATGGTTTTCTCTTGTTTTATACCTGGTATGTGTATTTGAAGGTTTAGGAGAAATTCATACCAATTTCTAGGGATATTACTTTCTGGTGGTAGTCTCCAACCCCTAGCCTATGGATGTCGGGATTGGGGTAGTCACGACACAGGCCCCGAGGGATGGGCCATGACATAGGCAGACCTTCCCAAACACATAATGTTTTTGAAAGACCATCCATACATGTTTTGGGGTAGATGTAGAACTACTAGAAGAGGTATGGGGATATATTTCCATTGAGCATCATGTTGTGGTTTAAATGATGAGGAGGGAAATTATATAGCATAATCGACAAAATATAATTCCAGGGGTCATGAGATGGGAGGGCCATATCGGCAAAGTAGTGTTTGGAAGGAGGTGTCTTTGTCAGTTTGGAAAATGATGAATGGTCTGGCGTTAGTGCCTAGATTATGTCGTGGTCAGTAGTGTCTTCATAGGGGTTGCATGATGTGGGTCTTATTGGGAGGTCTAATTATAGGGAAATGTTGGGTCACTAATGTTTTAGGAATATGTTGAGTTGAGAGGAGAAGTCACAATATATAATTTCGTATATATCTGGTGGTGATGGGCCCTAAGATCACTGAATCAAGCTGTTGGATGAGGTTTGAACTTGATGGGAGTCACTTGAGGGTGAGATTGTTCATGGAGGGTGTTGTGCTAGGAGTAGTGGCACCATTATTCATTCATCTGATATATGGGGAGGTTTTGAGAGGGATATTTCGTCTAGAGAGGGAGATGTGGCCCTTGGGTGGAGTCATTGATAGAGTTGTGACACCGTTTAGGCTGTTGGGATAATGAATATTCCATAGAAGAACATCCATTCGGTCAGTGCTTGAGGGAGTTGGGTCACAACAAGTCTCACTCCCGGAGGTGGCATCGATGTTATGAATACCGAAATAATCCTCAAATTCTCCCATTTGTTAATTACTTTTCTTCTATTTATAATTTTTCCCCCAACACCTTTAAACAAAAAGTCATTTTATCTCTTTTAATAGGTGTCTTAGAAGTCATATTCCAAAACCAAAACAAATTAACACGCGGCATGTTAAAATTTTATAATTCACGAATTCTAGAAACATAATTTTTAGTTTTTTTAAGGACTTCCAAACAATTTTTCATTATGAAAATAATATAAAATCCTTCATCAAATGTAATAATAAAAAATATTATCAATTTTTTGTTTTTGAAAATTTAAAGAGGAATGTGTAATTATGACCAATGCCAAAAAATTATTGTTCTGACCATCACTGATAGTAACACACATTCAATAGAAAAAGATTAACTGATCAACTTAACACATATAAAAAAATATGTTTACATTTTTATATCCATAGAATAAAAAAATTCAATATATCATTTTTTTTATATGTAACATGGTTATACGACCATGGATTGAATTGTGGTTGGATACATTGGGACCAAATTAATGTTTTATATTTAAATTTAATGACAATTTTTTTCTTAGAAAATTAACTTGATCACTTTAATAACAATTAATGGTACCATGGAGCACATCGAATGATGGTGGGCTGGGAATTTAAAAAATTTCATTGACGGGACAATGTTGTCTATTGTCTCTATCGATATGTCCTCTATATCTTCCACCCATGCTCTAAGAATATAATTTCATGACATTAATTGTATTATATGTGCCAGTTAGGAGCTCTAAACACCTCTTCAACATTTTTTTCATCACCACAATACCTTACCATTGATCTGTGAAGTCATACATGGATCAGTTCTCAGAGAGAGACCCTCTCATTCAATACGTTGTTAGGAGGGAGTGTCTCAAATTTTATTGAAATGAATAGTTCATAAAAATGTGCTCCTCTATCCTAATAATATAATATGAGGCCAAACACTTTATTATTGTTCCTCATCCCACCCATAAAAACATCTACAAAATAAGAAATATATAAATAATTATAACCATCTAAACTGCATCATAAATATTATTTATATTTTATCACATACCTGTAATGTATATTAAATTGAATTTTTGATCAATCCATGACAATAACATGAATCATATTTTTTTCTAATATTTAAGGAACCTAAAATATTAATCTAATATTAAATCATAATATATTTTTCTTTTATTCACTAAATATTGTGTAAATACATTTAAATAATAAATTGAATATCATTATTCAATACGTGAATAATAATGAAATTATTTAATCATTGGTGATTTATGACATGGAAAACTCTTAGACACCATGTGGTGGCCCACCAAGTGCAATATATATATTCAAAATAATATGAAATATTTTTGAATACGCTATTGTGTGTGATAATCTAGGCCCTTATCATGATAGGAGATAATACTATTCACAATCAAAGAGTAGATTTAAAAACACCATAAAGCCCCATAAATAGATAAGTAATAGTCATAGAAATGATAACTAACCTATGAACATGCACTGTGAAATATAATTTCAATGCCTTATGATATCACATAATACAAGATGCACACTTTTATCACTATCCTTTCTTGATTTATTATTTTTTGATCTAACTCGATAGATTTAACCTCGAATATATTGGAAAAGGATTTACCAAGGTTCTACTATCCTGATAAATAATGCCCCAGATATATCACTTCCTCAAATCAGAAGAGACAAATTATATCTTGACCATTCATCCAATGCCATACCACCAACTACATACCCAACACAGCTTACATCACCGTGATTTCTTTATCATAGTTTTTTCCTTACAACAAATTATGTAGTCCAATTCCATTCATTGATAATGATATATTGTTACAAAAAAAATACACATATATTTACATAGAAAACATACAAGGACACATGAAACATGTGTTGTTACTATTGGTGGGATTGTCCTCTAGTTTTCACCTACTAAAGATCACCAAGTGAAAACTTTCTGAGAAGAATTATCAATGCTTATGAGCCCCCATCAACTGATTGTTAGATGTAAACTATGTCTGGTCAGTATCATGTATCTAAACCATATGATGTGTATTTATGATTACTATAATAATATATCATAGCTCTCCTTATAGTCTGAGATCTTCTATAACATTATGAATGTATAATTAATCTATGGACACTACCATTTAAATAATGGATGTAGAATTTTCTACACTATAATGGTAAGAGTATGTCATTCACATTTAACCATATACATGAAATAATAATCAAAAGTTCTAATAAATTTCATTCTAGGGAACCTACTATTACCAAAAATACTATATCCCCTCCTATAATAGTTTATATGATAGTGAATATTACTAAGAAGAAAACTCATACATGTGATTCCATGGAAAAATAAATCCCTCAAAAAATTTCAAAAACAAAGAGCTAGTATAACCTAATACCATTGATATCATATGAATAAAATACTAAAAACAATATTCCTTCTTATGGCTTCTATTTTCCAAAATAAAACCACATATAAATAATGTAGAAGGTAGTAACTATATATAAAAATTTGTAAATGTGTGAAAAACCAACCACATGAATTAACACATCATTCCTATAATAACTCAAGGTAAATACTCTGATAACAACATTCAGCATTAACAAATTTTATGTTTAGATAATTGCTAACTCCAACATGTCTTCATCCACATATTTTATCTATAAATTGGTTGAAATTTATTTTTACATGATACATTTAGGTTGAAGTACTGTGTAAGGGTGAATAAAATAATACCTATTAGGATAATTTGAGAAAAATATGGATTGAATCCACAAAATTATTCAAAAAATGATGGATGAAAACCATGACATGAGTATGTTTATGTGGTGAGTCATATGATGATAAAGGAAAATTGAAATATTCAAAAATTAGCATGATTTATATTCTCTATCAATGAAAACTTGTGATACACATAGAATCATAAAACTAATAATATCCTAAATATGAAACATTAATAAATTTAATATCTTCTTTTTATATTTATATTCTATTAGTTTATGTTAGGTTGATGAAAATTTATTTTAATATGGAAAGTACTAAGAAATACAGAGTACCACATCGTAAAAGATATGGATGTTATACAAATATAGATGGATGAATAGTCCTCAAAATATGGGGGAGTACCCAAACATGATCATTAATGTGAAAACATATGCCATGATACGAAGGGGAGTACCCACACTATATCTATTATTTGGGTGATGTTTCTCTTTATTGAGTATACCTCAAGTGGAGTGTGCAAATAATTTTTTTGTGATGATAATTTTTTCCCAAAAACATAGGTTAGTACATAAACTCTTCCATTTGTATAGAGTATCATTATTTAAAATTTTGGAGATTACCTATAATGATTCTTTTATATGGGGAAATATTCCCTATAATTTTTATATCTCAATAAGATTATATTAACCTCATATATACTATGAATATTTAATTTAATCTATCTTATAAAATTCATTTTTACTTGATAATCAAACATCATAAAATAATTTTTCGAACTATAATGATGTAGAGTAATATACCTTCGAGTTCTATTATAAATTTTTTAACATAACATATTTTTTACAGTACATTATGTTGTTAATGATTTTTTTCTTTTGGTTTTTGGTGTATTGTAAATCATCTATACGCATTAAAAAACCTTTATTATTTATTTAATAAATTCTTTTAAATTTAAATTAAATAATATTTAATATAATTTTAACCATTTTGTAGGGTATGGGGTCTGCATAGTGGTAATGATCTTAAAACATTATGAATGTAAATTTTTGGTGGTTTAATAATTAATACACCTACTCTCAAAAGGGATTTTCAAGTGTAAAACGACTATTAGATATGAGTATGGGTCAAATCTTATATCTTGGGTAAGTGTAGAGCACCTTTTATATGGGTTATATAATGGTAGATATCATTTTATATGGATTGTGTAAGTGTATATTTTTCTATATGGGAAATATAATTGTAGGGAACCATTTACATTTTCTACATATGGGTATAGTGCATTTACCATGATTTGTGTAGGGGAAACCTAGGTTTTTAATGGGTTTATAATGTAACTCGATCAATGCAAAAGGGTAGCACTATTTTTTAAAAGGATTTATATGAGTACTCAGCCACTATATATAAGTAATTTGAGCTAAGAGAAATGTATAAGGATAAAACTCATTTCCCATATGTGTATCCTATGAGCTATGTAATGGGAAACCATGTTACCCATACATGGTTCCATTTTTATGAATATATTTTCATTAATGCCCAATTTTTATTCTTATTCTTCCAAATTGACATGTAACACCATTTCAGTAATTTCAAACTATGTTTCACTATTATGTTTTTGTAACTCATTTTTTAAAATATTTAAAACCATTCACATTTAATATTTTGTTGAAAATGTAAAATAAATTAGTTTTTTAATTTTTCTTAATGAAATACTCCAACTATTGGTTTTTAAAAAAATCCTAGACATAATCTATTATGATTTTTCTGACCCTTTTGAGATTCTTTTAAGTATTAAAGCTCATGGGTGATCAAAAATGGAGTTTTTATAGTTATTTTACCTTGATATTGGGGAATTAAACATATCTTGTTTCTTATTTTGGAACCCTTGTTTGGGTTTTTTTATATTTTTATTAATGTACTTTATTTCAAAATGAAATATACATATATTTAAACCCTATATGGATATTTAATATTAAATGCATTATTTTATTTCTTTTTAATGATGGATACGAGTCTTTAATAAATAATTTTTAAATGGTTTGTAGTGTGCGATTAAATAAATTTGAAGATGGACTATGAAATTAATAGTGATTTTCCTAAATTGTTTGATTTGGATGAAATATTAAAAGCTTGGGTTTTTTTTGAAAAAATAATTTTTTATTGGTCCTTAAAAGGAAATTATTGATTTTATTGATAAAGACCAATTAATTTTGAATATGGAAATATATGTAATTCCTTGAATATTGATATTTAGACCAGATTAAATAATGATTTAAATAATTTTAGAATGTTTAAAAAATGTTATCCCATATAAATGTTTGATATACCTTAAAGAACATGGTTTCCTTGGTAGTTAGGCATGAATAACACATGCTATGAATCTATTATATGTACCTATAAATGAAAATTACAACACAATCTAAACTACTATAAATCAAAATGATTGGTCTTTTTGGATATTTTCTTATCTACCCAGTCGAGGAAATTTCCCAAGTCTTATGCCAAGGAACATGTTCACATCAGGAGTAATAATTCCATGAAATGTCTAATAATACCTACATAAAACCTACCCTTATGTCTCTTAACCATGGTTATACAATTAATTTACTGATTTTTGGGAATTATTACATCATTCCAATGTATTTAAATTATTTACACATTATTTATTTGATAAAAATTATTCATCCACTAATATTTTTTTCAAATATGGTTAATTAAGCATGATTTAATAGAAATTCACTTTTTAATACTATTTTATTAATATCTATTTAATTGTTTCTTCATGAATTTCATGATATGAATTGTGATAATATTTTCATTCCATGATTTCATTAAAATTTTTGCATAAATTGTATGTTTTATATGAATTTCATTTTTAATGTTTGGGGAAATCTTATTGGGATTTGTTTCTCACACTCAACCTTTTCCTTTGGGATATATTATAATTTCTTATTCCAGTTTCATGAAAAGGAAAAAAACCACATAATGGTGTGAGTTTTCATGATAGAGTGGCCTTCAGAGTTGGTGATGGAAGACAAAGTGTGTGTTTCACCAATATAGAGGAGATCCTATAGTGATTTTATTATTTACACGAGGGCTTTGGTTTAATATTTTTTATTCCTTGTGAGGTTACACTCTTGATAATTATTTTTATGAATTTTCAATGTTTTCTTCTGGTGATTTCACTTTTTAATTTTATTGTTTTCAAATCATTCCCTCTTGATGTTTCTAGATGCTAGACACTAGTTCTAGCCCCCGGGGATCACAACCACCCTTCATGAAGTATTAGGATTGATTAAAGTTTTGTTTAGGTGGGTTATGTTAGGTGGTTTGTTATAGATATAACTACGAATAAAATATTCAGTTTTCCAGTTCTAATACCCACATTGGAAGATTTAAGAAACACTAAAAATAGATAACTTTATTGCATGATCATTTTCTACACATATATTTGGATTCCTAGTTGGTGATTGAGTTTATATAACTTTTGTCTAACTATATTGTTTACCATATACATGGTTTTCCCTCTTAAGAGATATGGTGTGAGATACATTAGGGTTAATCATCATTTACTACAATGGTTCTATATTATTTGGTTAGTCAGACATGGGCCCTCATTTTACCTACACACTATAAGCATTATACGGAGTTTCTAGGAATGTACTTCACCACACAACTAGTTTTGTATCAATTAGACAAAGATGATTTATTCTATAAATTTACATTACATTTTATATTCATATATAATTTAAAAGACTATAATAGAAAAAAATCTTGAAACATAATGTTTAACTTGATGGATATATATCATTTTATCAATAATTCAATTCTGGGAATCATTATAGACCACTTTTTATCCACAAAAATTTATTTCCATTATCTTTATTAGCTTTCCTCCAATCTAGGTCCACTAAAATGTGACTGCTTTTCACTTTATTTGTCTATACTACTATCTTTCATTACTAATTTGTCAATTCTCACATAGTTTTCCTTACTATTGGATCTTAAGATCAATTAAATGTCTTAAATTTCATCTTCTCTATTACACCATTTTTTCTACCTATCCATTAACCTTTGATCATCTGGCCATTTCTAGGGACAAAATAATTTCATCCATTCAAAATTAAGGTCGGTAAATTACGATTTGAATGAGAAGAATGTATTTCATAGAAAGTAATTAATATATCATTCCGAACACACCATCAACCATTTCTATTTGTTAGTGATGAATAGTATTAATCATATAGAACATTGAAAAAGGTATATGAGAAGTTTTTGGGTGATCTCATCACCCATGATTTCTATTTTTTAAAAGGGTTCTTTATTGAATTCATATTCAATAATGTTAAGTATTATTCGAATAATAAATAAATATTTCCATGGATACAATATTCATGTTATAAATATATATTTAAAAAACACATCTAGAAATATTCAATATTAATAGAAAATAATATCTTACCTCAATAATACAATTCCATATCTTAAAATAGTTTTTATTTATTAGTGGATTTCATCATTAACATGAAGATTACTTTGATCTCTTTGAATAATGGCATCGTTATCTTATATTAACGATTTGTATTTGGTTATCATTTATATAGTATAAAACTAATTATATTGGTAAAACATAAATTTTTAATAATTAATTAAGTAAATATATATCAAAATTAAAATATAAAATATAAATTTTATTTTTCGTGAAACATTAACAAAAAATTATACCTCACCATATAAACCCCATATCATGGGAACATATGTGTTGAGAGATGTAACATATGACGTTTAAATCTAAATTTGGGGAAATATCTTATATTTATATTGAATTATTGATTTTTTTGGTTTAATACAATTAAATCTTTATCTATATTATACATGTGAATGTTGGCTATGGAATTAATTCACCTAGGGGTAATAGTTACTAAAAACGTATGTTGAGTATTAAAATTATATCCAATACTTGCATATTGAGGGGCTCTAACTATGCCCATAGAATTAGAATCCTATAGGATATACATTGGTCGATTTATGAAATATATAGAATATATAATTATGGATTTGAATATAATGTTATAGTTTTGATATAATTATTTTATTCATGTATCTAAAATATGTAAGAGTAGCTCAAGATCAAAAGGTATGTGTTCAGAAGTGATTTTTCTATCATTTATGTGCTCTCTTACCATTTAAAACTATTGAACTTGATGACTATCTATATTTGATATCCTTAAACAATAAAATTACCATTATCTACTACCTCTTGATCATTATTTTAATAAGATTATTTTTTATTAAAATTTTAATATATTCTTGTTCTCATGTTAATTTGGGGATATTCACCTAGGAAGCGATATTGTTTCCTTGAATTGAGAAATGTTGATATTTTTTATATACATTACTTCTCTATAGATAAATGTTGAATACATATAAATGTTTATTTAAAGAGATACTAAAAATAAATTTTATTATTTATTATTTATCCATTCTATTCATATGATGGTTGATTAGACTTATTAAGTGTTGGGTGAGGCTCAATGTCATATATTCTATTAATGAATTTATGAGACTCATGAGATAGTCATGTTGGGGATTTGGTGTAGTACTTAACTATTTATATATGATGTGACTTCACATGGTCTTGATAATATATTTTAATTTATAAAATTATGAATTTTATCACATTGAGAATAATTATACTATGACATGAATGTTTTTAATTTTTTGTAATCCTATGATAAATAATTCTCACAAATTAATTTGTTATGAAATTTATTTATTGTTATCATACAATTGATTCTATGATTTTGTATGATATGTTATGTTGTACACTACCCCTTATTTAGCCTTTGATAACACATATTTATATTATTTAACATTTTTAGGACACTTTTAATGTTATTTCATGTGAATCATTCCTTTTTATGGGATAAAATAAATTTTGATGTATTTGGATGATGTATCTTATGTTTTCAATATAATTAAATGCACCTTTATTTTACACAATTTTTAAGACATATAAACTTTGGAATCTTATATATTTTGATATATGTATTATTTAACATTATAATATATAATAAATGGCTCTCGGTTACTTGAGTTAGAGTGTTGTTATTTTTTCAAGAGAATGTTTAGTATAAGAATTAAAAACTATAATTAGAAGATCATAGTCCGATAGATGAAAATTTTTATTAACACTTGGAATAATGAATATATTTTTTTATTTTTATTAAAATTAATATTTATTAAAACCAAATTAATTAAAAATCATTATTTATAAATATATTTTAATTATTTAATTAATTATGTATATGTAATTATTTAGAAATTATACCTAATGGAGGGATCAAAACCATATTCAACACCAATTATTAATTTATGGATTTCCCCCTAAATAATGATAATAAAGTTGAAGTTGGAGGGTACATATTATAACTATATTATGAAAAATGACTCAGATTATGTCCAATAACATTGTTTATATGGAACAACATGATTCTCTATGTCATGAAGTAACAATTTCATACAACATCTTGAGATAGAAACCTCCATCCTTTAATAGAACTACAAATCCATTTGAGGTAGAGAAATGGATCATTCCTTTCAAAATGATATTCAGTGATATTTGATATAGTGAATGGAACATGGTTATCAGGGATTAATATCGCATAAAGGGGGGCACATACCAATGGTTTTCTTCATTACACCCTTGGTTTTTATTATATATATTTTTCCCAAAAACTATATGTTTATAATTCAAAACATTCCTTCATGTTTTTACATATATTAAAAGTAATTGGAATAGATTTTGAAATAAATAATAAATTATGAGAAATAAAATAAACAAACATTATTCATTGGTAGAAAATCATAGAAGCAAAACCACATGAGATTGTGTACTCACCCCATGGATTATTAATAGCCATGGATTATTACATTGTTTAAAAGTATATAAATCAAAAAGGGATAATAAATAGATAAGAATAAAATCTTAACAATATGCGGTATAATAGATCATATTAAATCATAAGGATCTCCAGTTTCCCAAGAAAGCCAATAATATGGATGAACATCAAGAAATGAGAAATTATATTGTGATATCGAAAATGAAAACTTTTAAATGAGAAGTGTGAATTAATAATTGATAATGGAATGCATGATTCTGTAACATTAATAAATAGGGAAAAATATGTCCATTATATTTATCTACATTAGGAATATTGTCATTGTAAATAGGGATATTGTGAATATTTTTACATATATCAAATAGGCATGTTGTTGTTGTGAAATTTTAGTTGTAAATTTGGAATAAGATAACACACAATGAAATAAAATATATAGTATTAAAATATCAATATATATATATATATGAATTACATATTAATATTAATATCATGGTTTTTAAATTATATTATGATTTATTTATAAAATTAAATAATTATTTTAATATTAATCTATGAGTAAAATTAAATTTTAGAATTAACGAAATCATGTAAATTTAATACTTTTTCCAATGAAATATTTTATTTAGTATTGTATATTTTATACCAATAAATTAAATTATCTTTTATAAAACTATTATATATGAATAATATATTATTATTATTATATTGTAAATTGAAAAAATGAATATTAAAATGAATAAAAGTTTAAAAACATCATTTTTTAATGAAATTAGTTTTTCGTTATATTCTATGTTTTTATTTACAATATAAATATATAAATATTATAATTTTACATAAAAAAATTTAAATAATTTTAGAGTAATAATGAAAAAAATATTACCTAAATCCATGTTTTTGGATTTTCAAATGGCACTTTTAAAGGCTAAGTGTGAACCATTAAAACATCAACAAATAAAACCATTAAAAAAAAGACATCACCAAAAATGACTACCATTTTTTTTGGAGAAACAAAAATGTAGAGATTAGGAAGTATTAGTGAATCATAAGATAAAAAGAGTTCATGTTTTTTCGTATTAAAAAATTGAGGAGAGAGTTTTTCTTCAAATATTGAATTGTATCGACGGGCACTATCATGCACGCCCGGGGACCGAAGTCAGAGCTGACACCGGAGAGTGGATTAAGCGATGAGGTGCAGGGGAAGGTGATTTCGGGAGGACAACGGGTGGTGCCGAGGGATTTTCATACGGTTTCTCAGTGGGTGCGAGATGAGGATTCGGGAATGGAGGAAGGAAGGATTGAGGTGGTTTTGTAAGGGGTGGGTCTTGGGGTGGGGGCTCCGCCGATGTAGGTTTCTTTGTGGGTGCGAGACGAGGAGCAGGGAATAGAGGAAGGTGGGATTGATTGCGTTTTTCTAGGGATGGGGCCGCCGCTGGTGTTTGGTGAGACGGTGTCTCGGTGGGTGTGATAGGAGGAGCCAAGAGTGGAGGATAACCAGAGTGAGGGGGTGTTGCGACGGGTGGGAGACTTAGAGCCAAGAGTTGTGGACGGACCGATTGAGGGGGTCCTATGAGGGGTGAGGATAGGGCCACTTCTAGGTGGTCGTGGTGGTGCCCCTGGTGATCCCCGTGGTGGTGGTGGCGCCAGTGATGGTGGCCACAGTGAGATAGTGAAGGAGAGGGAGACGAGGCAGTGGTGGCGGCGGTGACTAAGAGGAGGGAAATCCCGAACAGGACGAATGCGGCCGCACCCTGGGAGTGCGACATAGCGATGGAAGATCCCATTGAATGTTGCAGATGAGTTGGTAATAAAAAATATTATATTATTAAATTTTTTGTTTTTTATAGTATGATATATTTTAGTGAATATTTGAAAATAAATTATTTTATAGAAACTGCAAATTTTATGACATTGTCATTATCAAATAACGATCTAAAAGTTTATAAAATATTTTAATTGATAAACTATTTATTTATATTGAAACACAATATATTTTTATATATTAATTTGAATTTATTAAACACATGTTTAACATTTTATATACAAAAGTAGTGTTAAACAACAAAAGAATATATGTTTGTAATTTTATATTTGTTTAATATTATTTTAGTTAAATTTGATAACATATTTCATTGAAATAAATATACATTTTATTTTTAATAAATAAATTTATAACATCAAAATAAAATATATTGATTATTTTTTTCATTAACAAAAATTTGAGATTAAAAATGAATTTCCTATAAAAGGGTATTAATTGAAGAATATTAAAATTAATTTCTTAAATTTTAATCAAAAAATTATTTTCTTACACATAATAAGAATTATAAAATTATGAAATAATATAAATTTCACTTCATTTGTAAACTTTTGTTATAAATTTAAATATTATTTACCATGGTAAAATATTCATTTATCAAATTATAATGTTTTTCTCAATATTATGTATTTTTTTAATAAATATATTTTCTTAATTAATAATCTAATATGATGTATAAACGTATATAAGAATAATATAACACTTATTTATTTGAAAATAGATGTTAGATAATATTATTATTTCTTAATAATTAAACCATAATCTTTCTACTAAGAATTTTTTTCAACACATTAAATGTCTTTATTAAAAATTTATTTTTATATTTATTTGAAACATAATTATGATAAATTGATCCCAAATTAATATTCTACACCTAAAAAATATGTATAAAATATTATGTTATATTTTTAGTGATAAAATAATTACCAAGATTAAATTTTATTCATGATTAATAAGTATAAAAAAGGGTAACCTAATGTGACATGATTTTTTTTAAAATAAATATAACACATAGACCTTCTAGGCTATATATATCAAGTTGTAAATTCATTCAATCCTGACTTATAGAAAATAAAATATTCATACATATATATTATTTCTTCTTTAGAGAATATACATTATATAACATTAAGAACCACACTAGAATAGTATTGGTTTAGTTTCAACAGACACATGGATAAAGAATAATTGGTTCCTAAAAGATCTACATTGTCTCAAACATAGTTCTTCATAAATACCACCCTTCTTAAACACATAACACACACACAAATTTCTTTATATCCTATTGAAAATAATATATAAGAAAGGGTGATCACAGTTCCTCATTAAGGGTAAACAGAGAAGATATTAATGATCATTTAAACATAACATGATTATAATGGGTATGAGATCTTGAGGATAACATTATGAAAAAATGAAAAATATTTCTTTTAAAATAACATGCATTGCAGATTAATTTTGAGTAGTTCATAGTACATAAAAACTAATGACATAAAAATGATCCATAAGAACAAAATATTTATATAAGATCATATCATGAAAGAGGGGAATAAAGTGAGGAGCAATAATAATTTGAGAAATATTATATCCATTATACCACCAAAGACATTCATATTATTTTAGGATTGGGATAAATACTTATATATCTTTTTCATGCTTGGGATAACCCTGTGTAACTTCATTAGGGCTTGGGATAATCTCACATTTACCCTCCATCAGGCTTGGTGTACCCTCCTTCGAGCTTCAGATAACCACTCATGTTCCATTACAGATAAAACAACAAGAATCATTAACCAATTCATGGAAGGGATATATAAATAATTTTTTACCCATTATATATTCATAAATTCATTCATATAAATACCATAAGATCATAAAAAATGATCATAATAATACTTGTGAAAAAGAAAAAGAATATCATCTATTTTAAATCATCATTTCCATAAATAATAAATTGAATGAATAATGAGGGAATCATTGGATCATATACCCAGGGAATCATAAGTAATATGAAATGATGTTATCAATGATGAAAAATTCAACTAAAATATCCCTTAGATATTTCTAAAAAATTAATATTTCATTTTTAAATAAATAATTAAATCTTAATTATTCCCAAATATTATGAATATTTTTAAAAGAAAATATGAAAAATAGTGAAAAATGATTCAAATCATTAAGCTGTAATAAAAGTGAAAAATGTTGGTCATGTTTTGTACGTTAGAACAAGATTATATTCACATTTTTGGTAAAAACTAAAAAGTCCCACCCATAGAATACGAAAAAATGATTCCTATTAAACCATTTTGTAAAAATACAAATATGGTAAAAATTAAATTTAAAATTAGTATAATAGTAATAAAATTCTTGAAATTATTTTCAGAAAACATGGACATGGAAGAGAAAAAAATATAAACCAAAGAGTCAATTAAATTCAACTTCCCTGAATATATATTTTCAGTATATTGAGTAATTAAATTGAATATAATGAAAGTAAAAAATGTAATATGTAGAAATAATTAATTGTGGGAATGTTCCAAAAATTTCATCATTTAAAACGTAATCATAAACAATCCTATTAAACAATGAGATTATAACATAAATATTTTTAACTCGAGTTTGATATGTGTCGAAATAAATTTAACCCCATTTATAATAAATTTATTTTCATTATAATTATATAATAGATTCATGTAAATATTTATAATTTCATATATTATCTTATTATAATATTTTTATACAAATTTAAATATAATTCCTTATTAAAAGTTTCATTTCTGGGTGTTAACTATTTTGTTTTTCAATAGAATTTTAGTTTGGTTGTAATGATTCTGGTACGTTGAACATGGTTCCATAATCTAAATAATGTTAATAATGATATAATTATCATATATATTAATTAAATAAATATATATAGTTTTTTATAAAGTATATAGATAGAAAAATAAATTACACCATTCATAGAAGTTGTAGGCCATATGTATACATGGATGTTGTTCTATCTTTCTGATGGATGGAATGAAATAATAATAAATAAAAATTAATATTTTTATAAAAATTATTATATCACAGAAACATATATATAATATTAATTAAATAATTTATTATTATCATCTATGCATAGTTCAATTGAAGAATGAATCATATCACTTCATGGCTGTGGTAGTCCACATATATGCATGAGGGACATTATTTTTTCCAATAGATTATAAGGTAAGTAGGTGTATAAGATATTATAAATAATGAAGAAAAATTATTTAATAAATTTCTTATATAATTTTTAAACCCATCATAATAACCATCCCTTAAATATAGTTATAGATATTTAATTGTATTTCAATGTAGAGGCGGTATCCCAAATATATACACAATAGATCATTTCACTTCAAATTTGAGGATAAAGATAATGGATAATGGTAGTTACATATTCATAATACCATATATGTATATTTACCATACATAATTTTTTATTATTATAAGAATAAAATATATTTTGATAAGGTAGAAGAATAAATAAATTGAAAGAGGTTGGGTTAGAAGATTATAACTTCTATAGTAGGCCTCCTCTAGATCCCCTCTTAACGACCATTGAAATGTTATTTTAAGACGACCGTAAACTATACATCATTAATATAAAATTTTAAATTATAAATTTTTAATTGTGTTTTGGGATATATCCATCATCCAGTTGTAAATAAAAGAGATAAGGGGTATCCCTTTATATGGATGGGAAAGAACACCCATGGAAATTGAGAAAATTAAAAATTAATTAAGTAATTCTTAAGTAAAATTACACAACATATAAAGATATCAAATGAAAAATATTATAAGGTAAAAATATAGTTATCTAATTAAATTTATATAGGTTTTGGTGTCATTTTAAACATAATATTTTTTTTAAAACCCTTCATTAATTGATATTATCCTTAAATGTGGTAATGAATTTTTCAAAATCAATGCGTTATAATTTCACTTCTAAGTTAAAAATTAGTTCATAAATGGACATGAGGTGATATTTTAGGAAATTTTGAATCATAATTATCCTCTTTAAACATTTCATTGAATTTTAAATAATTTATTAAAATATTATATAATATAAAATATCAATAATATTATTTTTACACTATTTATTTAATTTTACCATATGAAAATTAATATAGTAATATAATTAAAATATAAACCATTAAAACATCCTTAATATTTAATATTTAATATTTAAAATTCATGAGGAACTATAACTCACTAAAAAATATTACTTGTAATTTTTTTTAAAAACATTTACATGATTTTTCTATAACTTGGAAAAATATTGGGCCGCTTTTGTATATGCTATTAGGTTGTTTATTTAATCATTAAAAATTAAAATAAAATAGAATTAAAAAAAATTAACTTATCATTCAAATAAACATTTATAACTAAACTTATCCCCATTTTATTTTTTTGTAAAAAAATTAGAGATACAAAATTCAAGATGATTACATTATGGATTTTTTACTTAATATAATATAAATATCAATATCAATGAGAAGAAGAAACAAAATTACATATATTATAATTTTTTATGTTTATTGATTAAATTTTTCTATGAAATTAAATAAATAAATGTTTTGGGTTTATATTTATACCTTATCTAATGGTTTTAACCATACTTTACCTAATTTACCCATGCTAAGGTGATAAATATTTACCATAGTTACTATTAATATTGAATAAAAATAAAGGGGAACTAATTACTAAATTTGAACCTCTTTATTTCTAATATGGTATACATTTTTCAATATTGAATCACTATAAGTTGAAAAAATCATTTTTACTTTAAATGTGTAAAATACATTGAAAAGTAGTTTCGAAAAAAATGTATTCTTAAGCATTCAAATTTACTTATACAAAATATTGAATATTGTAGATTGACATAAATGTAATTATATCCTTCAAAATATAGTAGATCATAATCTATTTGAATAAGAAATATATAATATACTGTTAAATTTAAATCATTTTATTTATTGAAAATAAATTATATTCTTTGAGAAATATATTTTTTTCCTTATTCACAGAAAAATAAAAAAATGGAAAAAATAACAAAACAAATTACCCATTGCTAATCCTGATATGATAATTTCATAAATAATTTTCATTTTTAAAAACACATTTTCTCTATAATTTTTTTAATTACTTATATTATATTATCAAAAAAATCAATAAAACCCATTATTGAGGCAAAATGGATTTTTAATGAACATAATGACATTATAATAAATTGGGTACTTATTTATCAGTATATATTCTTTATCAAAATGTTTATACATAATTTTTAAAATTTGGTTATACTAATTCATTAAACAAATTAAATTTCTAGGTTATGACGATCTATAATATAGTATAGTTCATTTAGACTCAAGTTGTGTGTATCGTAATATATTATGGAAATATAAATTTTTAAGAGAAGTATATAATAAAATATAATGGTGTTACATTTTACCCCCTTAAATTGAATTTAACATTAAAACATGCCCCACTTTGATAAAAAAAAAATTGAAGATATCTTGGTTTTATCCCATCCTTGGGTTCCCATGTTGCTTCTTTAAATTTCAAATTCCTCAAGAAAACATTATCTAGGTGTGTAGTCATACTTCATAGTGATTTATCTCTATGATAAAATATTTATACTTTTTTTTATTCCTTGAAAATATTATGATATATTAGAACCACCTATATGTTATATATATTTTATTGATTTGGTATTCACTTTCAAATGTGAGATATATGGAACACATTGTGAACTTGAGAGATCTTTTTTGGAAATATCACATGATAAGATATCATCCATACTTGATAAAGAATATTTAAGGGGATAATATACCAAGGTATCAACTTTCCCTTATTTCAGAATCTCATAACATCTTCTATATAAAAATTAATAGTAATACCATCTCACCAAAATAAAGTTCTATATTTCTCTGATGATTGTAAGTATCAATTTTTTATCAACACTGAGCTTACTGATGTGTTTATAAATGGATATGACTTTCTCTATCCTTTCCTCAACATTATCATGTCCCAATTTATTTATTTATAAATCTTAATCCAATTACAAAATATTTATACATTTTTTTCCTTATATTTCTTTATAACGAGTCATTTTAATGCTCAATTGAAAGATATTGTAGTTAGAACACTTCACTAGAAGAAGGTATTTATCCCAAATACAATTGAAATATATAGAAAAAGATTTCACCATATCCTCTATGGTTTATATGGTTATATTATACTGATCACATATCTTAGGAAGATAAGTAGTACTGAAAATCAACAATATATATAGAGATGATTAAAGACTTCTCCAAAACCATTAGGTGAACCAAGGATCCCAATTAGAAAAAATATAATGTAATACACCTTACAACCTTACCACAGAATTAATTTATATTTTGTAAATATGATCAAGAATGAATTATTAACTAATAGAAATAATATTTTTACTGGGTAATGTGATCAACTAAAACCCAAATAACATTTGTTACAATATATATTTTGGGGAATACAATGAAAATATCCATAGTAATTTACTTCCATTTCTATTGAGGTGAGGGTAGTGGTTGTAACATCACCTTAGACTTTGATCTCTCCAACATATCTTTCTGACATACCAAGCACTGATATCTGTACTCTATAATATGTATATTCATGTTTTCACACAATAAACACACATTCATAAATATATATATCATCACACATCTTGTATAAATAGATAATGGTGAACTGTGATCTACATCTAACAAACATTACATAAAATCTTCTATGGAAGAGAAAAAAACATAGACCCTAAACCTTATCATTCCATCCTAACCAAAATTTATCTTAGGAATATTTTATACTCCCTTTTTCAACTCTGAATTTTCTTCAATTCATCCTTAATCATTTCATGGATATATGGTTGAATACTCAATTTAGATAGATAATATTAATCCCTTTCGTTCATGATTTCAATATTCATCATTTGAAAATATAAAAATATTGGATATTTTATTATCATTATCATAGACATGTTAGTATGATTATTTTGACACAAAGCATTATCCACATTATTTTCATTCCCTTGGTGGTAATATTTTGATTATTCATAATCTTTAGTCAACTCCAACAATAATATCTAAAATATATAAATATCTTTTTTTATAGAATATTTACCCCAAGATTTTATGATTAAAATATATATGACACCATTCACTATAAATATAATCCATGTAAATATTTAATGAAACATTTATTGTAGCTTACTAAAAATCATGATTTGTGTAATTTTCCTCATGAACCATCAATGTTCATGAGGCATAGGCTATCAATATATCATTTTGAGTGAGAATTCATCATATTCCTTTCTTGGATGAATCATTACAGATTGGAAACCCTTCCCTATTTTATAGTCTAGTAAGCACAGGTGTGATGACTAACCTTATCTTTAGTTCCTTGATGTTTTATTAACATTTATATTTCAAAAGTGACTTCTCTCACTTATGAGTTAACAAGGTGAGTGAATTGTATATACATTATAAAGATTCTATATAGTATAAATAATATCCATATAAACCAAGAAAACTATAGATATCAATAATACAGGTTATTATAGGAAAACATTAAATAACATCCATAATTGTAGGTTCCATAGATTAAAATTAACCATAGATTATATGACCTAAAAATGAAAATCTTTGTAACACCTCATTATATTTATTAGGTTCCACCATTGTTGTGGTTTTATTTTTGTCTTTGGTTCTAAATTTCACTAAAAAATCTCGATGAATCACTGCCTTATAAGTGATTACATGTTGTGTAATGTATATACTCTATGTAATGTTGTCTTGGATGATTCAAATAGTTTTTTTTAGAATTAATGGTTTACACGACCTGAGAGGATTTAATGTGAAATAATTGTTGATGCATGGATTTGTTTTTTCGAGGTGATTTGTTTTTTAAAAATCATGGATTCCAGGGGTTTTATGACATGTAATGGGATCACACTCTATGTAAATCTCAATATTTTTTGTTTAAAGAAACTATTCACGTTATTTTTATTTCATTATTCTTGTATCCTACCCTCTCTCATCCAAGATCATACCATATGTAACATTATAGATCTTTTTTTCCTTCCAAATCATTTTTTCGGCTATCAATCATATGATTTATTACAGTGTTCCCCTTTAGGGATTGGTTCAAGATAGGGTTTAATTATTTTGTTTGATGATATAAATTTGGTTTTTTTTGTTTTAGATTCATGATCAGTGAGTTTCTTCTATCTATCATTAGTAGATTTATATTTGACCATATCTTATAATGGTAGAACCATGGTTTTCCAATCTATTTTGTCGAAGATGACAAGGTTTATACCATTTGAGATAGTTTTTATGTATGTTGGGGTTTTTCAAGAATTTATTATATTTATTGAAAAAATATTTTTTTTGTTCATTAAATATTATAGATTTCTGATTTTGATGGTTTTCATGGGAATATAAATGTTTTAAAGGGTTTTTCTTTACAAACTGTTATTTTCACACCAATAGGTCATTTTAATTTTTCTGTTGTTGTTTTGAAAAGGAAATGGGGTTCAAAATCCTGAAGTGGATTATCATGGATTTAAATATGTCCTCTATATTTTTATAAAGGTTTGGAAATGTATTTTGAGAATATTTTAACATTGTGTACCGTGGGTGCATTAAAAAATACACATGGGTAGCCTTAGTGAGGGTGTCACCAAAAGGAGGTAACCTTTGGTAAATAAATAGACTATAGTAGGACTTGATATATGTTAGTACCAATATAACTATTATCTAGGCTCCTGAATTTCTAGTATGTATTTTACCGTAGGATAATTCTCAAATGATAGTGTTCTTTTTCATTTATATACATTTATTTCACAATTTTTTATAATTGGCTTTTAATCTGGGGTTTTTATATGAGGTTGTATCACATGTAATATTATTATTGTACTTCATGTATATTTTTTTACTTATTTACCTTAAAATTCATGAATATGTTTTTACTATTTATCATTTCTTATTTTCTTATTTCTGGATTTGAGAATATGAATGTGTTTTTTAAAAACTGAAGGGAAAATGAATTTCAAATGGATTGGATATTTAAAAATTTATTCTAAAACTATTTTTGTTTTAAAACATGTAATTTCCATATTCATCACATTCACAATTGTATATAATCATTGGTGGAATCCTACCAGGATTTATGATAAAACCATAATTTTTTCTTTCAGACGTTTTAATGTTGTATTACATGAAGAAGGAAAAGAGATGGACATCTCCTCTCATTATAGATTTGTTTCTTTTTTGTTTCCGTTGTAGTGGGGTTGTTGGGAGGTGATAGTTTGTTACATAGATAATATCTATACTATCTACTTTAGCCAATTTTTTCATGGATTGTATGGTTTTTTTATCTATTTTCTTATAGTTTGTACTCTTGTTGTATGTCCTTTTTTATATTTTGGTATTGTTATAGTTGTATTGTTTTACCTCACCATGTGATGTCCATCTTGGATGTATGGTTTGGTTGACTCAGTTTGGCATGTTATAATTTTTTATCAAAGGGAGGTTCAACCTAAAGTCTGTTAAAACTACCTATGTTTTGTTATTTTTCATGGTAATATAGATGTTAGCTTCATCATAATTCTAATAGTAAGTGTGGAAAATGGGCCTTGCTAGCCCACTTCTATGACAAAACCAGAGTTACCATGGGTGTTTTGGGAATTATACCTACCATGGATGGTTTGAAACATGGGGTTTTCTATTATTTGAATGAAGTATATGGAATTTTATAAAAAATTGACATATTCATTTTTAAGTAATATATTTTATTCGTTTAATTCATAATTTCTTTAAATTCTAATGATTTTAAATCTTATGATTAAATTCTAAATGTGGTCTTAATAGTTTGGAAATTTCCCTTGTATTAATTGGTTATTGTATTATGTTTATTAAAAAATTATTCTAGAAATATCTCTTTAATATATATGAGAGTAAGATATGAGATAGTATCCACATCATAATCCTCTAATAGACCCATCATTTTTAGATGTTATAATCCCCACTATTCAGAATATTGGTTGAGTGGGTGTTGGGAACCCAGAATGTGTGGTGAATCATGGATTAGATTTTACTAAGCAGTGTCCACCTATCATCTATGGTGATAAGTGAACATGATAATATGATGAGTTTCTTGAAAGGATCAGAAAAATCATCAACATCTTGAAGACTCTATGATTGGTATTTCCATCTATATGACCTAGAAAGAGATGGAGAGACTCTATTTTGAATGATATGTCATATAAGGATCATATCTGGACTAATTTAAAAAATATATTTTATTAGTAGTTTTACCCTGATATGTTATATGGAAGAATACATGCTATTTGTATACCTTAGAGTAGAGTATTCCACCCATTTTACTAAGCATCGGCATCTAGAATGAGTGGTTGTCACTGATGAGTACTTAAAGGATCAAAGGATTTAGTTTTGGAGTTGTCATGATATTTGGTACATGTTGATTCTCAATTTCCTTTAGATATTTTTTGAGGTATTTGAAAAATAACTTTGGGTGAGGAAGACAAAGATGGGAAGACATGATTTGGTGGAGCTTCAACATCGGTTTTTATTAGCGATGGTTTATCTTCTCTCTATAAAAATAAACACAAGAGTGGTCAGTTCTCTTTAGGAACTATTTTATGGGATTTATTAGGATAGAATTAGGTTATCTACTATCAGTTTTAGAAGCATGGTCTTACTAATCCTAACTATATGAAGGAACCGATGAATTTTTATTATTTTGGATTATTTATCCATCTGATGTGTTTCAATGAAAGGTTATCCCTATGCAGTAAGGTGGGATCCACTCTCACCAAGGGTTCACATGTCCAAAATGATTATTCTAATGGTGGGGGTCTAATACTCAGGTCATGTTTGGATGTTTAGCTATCTAGGTAAATATATCTTTATTAGATTGATTATATGTAAGATGAATCTACAACATTCCAAAAAAATATGAAAGGAATGTTTTTTATTTCTTATTTTTATGTTTTCTTATTTGTTTGACATGGGTGATACTCATTCATTAATGCCATCATTGTTTTTCCATGTGTTGGGATTATATTCAGACCATATGTGGTTCTTATTATAGCTTTACATACCTTTGGGAATGTGGTCTTAATAATGTTTCTGGTGTCCCATTTGACGGGTGATGATAGCCGACAATTAGGATGAGTGAGAATTCACATTGATTGATTATGAAATATTTGAATTAATTATCATCATAGATAATGTTATCATTTTTAGGAACTATATAGAATATCATCACCATCATGTATAGTTCTTTTCTACCGATGGGTTCACTCGTGTATTTCAGGGTGATCGGGACTCGAGATCGAGAAGGGCGGGGCTTGTTGTTCATTATGTTGGGGGTAATCTCATTCCAGTTATTAGTGATGTTTCTTGATTTAGTTGACCCTTATTTGGGTGGTCAAGTTCCTTCAACAGTGATTTCATGCCCCAAGTTATTTCAGGATGATTTTAATCGCTTGGTACTACATAGAGATGCTCTGTTTTCTATATACATTCTCTATAATATGATTCCCATTTCTATACCATTAGATCATATGACACCTTTTGATTTAGTGAAACATAAGTTCAATCTTGGGGACCTAGAAGATAAAGGATTTATTAATCCTATAATGCCCCATTGGTATTCACCTATCACATTTTCTAAGAATGTATAAGGGATACTGAAACATTATATTGACTATCAGAAGTTGAATTGGGTGATCATTGAGAATAAATATCTCTTTATTAGGATTTATGATCTTTATAACTAGCTTATAGGGGCATGCTGTTTTTCCAAAATTGACAATTAGTTCGGGTACCACTAGTTGAGGTTTCATGATGAGGATATACCTTATGCATAATTTGTGCATTGGTTAGGTAATTTAGAGTTTTAAATTATGTCATTTGGTCTTACTAACACTCATGTAGTGTTTATAAATTTGATGGTCCAGATCTTTCAATGGTTCATTGAATATTTTATCATTTGTGTTCATGTATGGTATTTTGGTGTACACCACGATAGAGGAGGTGAAGAGGGAAAAATTAGATATCATTATTTACACCCTTAAATGACATTATGTATATGATAATCTATTTAAATGTGATATTTGAATTTTGGAATTAAAATTTTGGGGGCATGTGATATCTATGAGAGTGCTTTAATGGATTCTGAAAAGATATTGGTTTTTATATACTTTTAGTATCCCATAAATGTGTTTGATAAATGAATATTTTTAGGGTTGGTTGGGTACTGTAGAGGATTTTTTCAGTATTTAGACAAACTCACATCTTCAGTAACTGCTTTAACTTATAAGGTTATAAATTTTGTATTGAACAACAATTTTAAGAGAAATTTTCTGGCAATGTGGTTGACTTTTACTTCAGCATATGTTTTATTTCTTATGAAACTGGGTTAGGGTTATGATGCTTTTTATGATTCTTCTAGTACAGGTTTGGGTTTTGTTTTGATGTAGCGGAAATAAGTGGTTTGATATGGATCACACATGTTATACCCTAATGAGAGGAACTTCCCTACCCATGTTTTTTATATGGAAACAATTATGCATGCACTCAAAATATAGTGAGACAACCTCTTTGGGGAGTAGTTAATTATTTAATTTGATCATAATATCCCAAAATATATTTTTCATTAAAGGTATATGAACTTGCAATAGAGTATATGGTTGGACTACCTTATGAATTTTTATTTTATATTTTATACACCCCTATAAAAGGATATGTGGTTACCGTTGCATTGATACGAAAATGAAAAAAAAAATATTTGATGGAATCCAATAATCAGTGGCCTTCAGTGATGTTTTTGTTGAGATTATATTCGGAGTTGAAGTGTTTGGGGTTCAAGTGTTCATCGATTCAATGAAAGAAGACCGATCTTCTGATGAGAGAGTTAAGAATGATTATTTGATGAACACCAAGTGCTAATGCATTGGTAAATGCCTTTATGGTGGGTACACCTCGTGTGAGTGGTTTTGGTCCCCCAATGGTGCTTTGTGATTCCGTAATAGGTTGGTTTCTTTGTTTTCCCTGAGGCATGAATTGATAGATAATGGATAGTGGTCTAGTTGGTTTATAAACCATTGGGAGACTAAGATGTCTCATGACTTGAGACATCAATATTTTTGGTTGTGGATGAGATAGTCAATTTCATATTTTGTATAGTGGTGTCTTACTTGTCATATAATTAAGGAGAAACACTAGATAATTATAGTTATGTTTCATCCATTACCAATTATTGTATACAACTGTGATGATATTTTCATGTATTCTTTCTTTGGTTTTCCTTAGACTCCCATGGGTAAAAATGAAATCTGGACGATAATTGATTGACTCTAAAAATAGAAAAATTTCCTCCAAATCAAGTAGATGAAGAAGGTGGAGTAACTTTTTTACTTGTATGTATGAGATATTTTGAGACATCATGGTGTTACCACTATTTTTGTATTTTATAGGGACCTCCAATTCATATCCAGGTTCAGTAAATTTTTATAGGAAGAAATAGATTCCCATATTAAATTGATAATGGATTATCATATGCATACTGATTGATAAACAAATAGGCCTATTTAGATTCGTGAAGTTATTTTCCAAGATTGTGTGCTTCATTAATATTGATATTATGAAAAACATTTTTCTTTGGTTGAGTGTTCCTATAACAATAGTTATTAGGCCTCATGTAATATAGCTCCAATTGAGTCTTTGTATGGGTGGCCATGTAGATCTCCCTTCTACTGGTAATATATATGAGTGTGGTCATTGGTTTTTTCGAGATTTTTTCATGAGGTTACATAGATGGTGTAGTTAATCTAGAGAATATTGATCATAGTACATATTCATTGGAAATCTTATACAGACCATTATCATTGGTCGATGGAGTTTGATGTTAGTGAAAGGGTTTTTCTAATAGTTTTGAATTCCATGGAACATCATTGGTTGTGTATGTATTTTATATTGGCAATGAGGTTTATAGGAACCTTTGAGATTGTTTTATGACTAATGAAGGTTTCTTATTAGTTGTGATTAACATCACATTTGACTTCCATCCGTGATGTGTTTCTTGATTCCCTGTTGTGGAGCTATATACCAAACCATTCCCATCTAATTAAATGGGAGGATGTTGATATTGAGACCAAAGAAATTATGGTAAAGCTACTATTTCATATTAAGGATGGACAATATTAGGTATAAAATGTTAAAATTATTTTTTAAAGGCAATGAACAATAAACCATTTATTAAATAGAAAAATAGAAAAAGAGGGTACCAGGAGGATCATACCAAAATAAATGTCAAACCCAAAAAAATTATTCTTCACGGGACCTGGTACACATAATATGTTTAGAGGACTGATCACCCCTATCACAGGGGATCCTTCCTCTCTTCTTCACCTGCACCCAAGGTCCTCTACCATCCTCAGGGGGCACAACATCGATGACTCCTTTCATATCCACTTCTCCGATAAAATGATTATCACTATGCCCATATTTTTCACTACTTCCAGATACAAGAATATGAAAAGAATTTTGTTTGATTATTATAGAATTTTTACTTTATGTTTTTCTACTTTTGTAATGTTGGGTTCCAAGACCATAATCTTGTTGAATCTAGTCCACATTGGGGGTTTTAATCCCCCGTGTACCCTGATCCGCAACTGGCTCCTATACAAATTACATTTTTAGTGTATTGGATCGATTCAATGATGTCCTATACAAAAGTTTTTGGAACAAGAAAATCTAATTTTTGATTTTCAATTGAGATCCAAATTGTTGAATCTGCATGACTTTAAGCCTTCCATTAAAGTATCTTAGAGGAAACCCACTCTATATGATGATTAAATGTTCTGATCAACACGTTTTTGTGAATTTTCACAGGTGTATAATTTCTCTTACTAATATAACCATGCACAACAGATGACTTGTTGTGTTTAGATTTTAGAGATATAGAAGCTTCCATTTTCTCTTTACCATTGCGACCCTTTGAAGCCATTTATTTATGTTGATTCCATATTTCCAAGTCCAAATCAACTTTAATGGATTGTTCTAGAACATGATGGTTATCATCAGATTGATCTTCAACGTGGTCATCATCTACACCAATCTGAGATTTATCATGATGGGATGCACTAACAAAAACATCCAAAGAGAATTTATTTTTATTTTCTTGCTTTAGCTCATGAGACACTGACTTGTCTATAACACAATGATAGATGTTGGTGGCCGTAGGAGTACACCCATCAACCATTTTGGAACATTCAACTCCATCAAGTTCAGGTGTCTTCAATTTACTATCTGCCTTAGCAAGGTTTTGAAGTGCATTAATTAGTAGAGAAACAGTCTCAGAGGTGTGTTTAGAATCTTTAGATTTCTCTTCTGACTTGACTAAGAGCTCAACATGTTACTTTTTCCAACACTGACAGGATTAATGGTCTTTCAAATGACAATTTCAACAACTTATGCTCCCCCTACAGTTGGCGAGAAGATATCAAATAATACCAGAAGTAGTACAAGAGGGGGGGAGTTTGTTCATATTCAATAATATGGAAAAATCATCCTACATAGTTTAAGTAATGACACAATCAATTAAGTCAGTGCTAAGATCAACCTCTCTTAGAATCCTTGCAAAGTGACCATAGTTGGAAGTTTCAATTGTGTTATCCATTCTGATTGGAATGCTGATAGCCAAAGCTTTATTGAAGATAATTTATGGGTGCCATAAAACCTAGTTAACCCCATGGACCTTGAACCAGACCTATGCATAGGTTTCTCTATACACATTAATGTTAAAATTCAGGTTCTAATTGTAAATTCTAAGCACACCCGGTATAATGTTAATAGATCCTACACCCCCAAGAAATCGATTTTAGTTCCGCATAGGGAAAGAGAATAGATGAAGCTCGCATTTTTATTTATTTAATACTATAAAAAACATTATATAAGCCCACCATAGTGTTATTGTATGGGTAATTGTCAAATTTTTGTGATATTGGTGTTATTTTGACTTGAATAGTAAAAATTGGCCATTTCAGATTTTTAATAGTTTTAAATTATTTCTGTTGTTTGGACATAACTTTTTCTAAAATTATCCAAATTAAAAAATTCATTCTTTTACACATTCTAAACATCTAGGGCTTCACTTACTCTTTTTGAATCAATAGCAGAATCGATTTCATGGAAGTTTCAAAGAAGCTCACAATTTGGATCAAGAAAACTGTTTGCAGTTCTGCCTAGTTTTGGGGTTGGCTCCAAAACTAATTCATGGTGGCCCCATTTATTGTGAAATTTTGTGGGGGTACGTGAAAGGATATTTGGAGCATCGTTAAGGAAGGAAAGGCCAAAATAATTGGCCATTTAAGGGGTCATTAAATCACCCTAATCTAAAGGTTTTCGATTTGAGGAGTCTGACTGGATAGAATAAATTCTCAGAACAAACAGCCATAACATTCGAAATACATGTCCATATCCAATGAGATTTTTAGGGGACACGCCCAAGATAATTCCGAACAACATTCATGAAAGGCACTACTTGTGTAGCGTCATATTAATAGGTCAAAAACTTGACATCATTCGGATGATATAAATCATTCTATAAAAGGAGGAGAGCTCTTCATCTTCAAAACATCTCATTCTCCATCCATTCCTTCAAGACACCAAGGAAGAGTTCTCCACCGAGGTAGGCCGGCCAAAAATTTTCCCCATTTCATTTTTAATTTATTTATTTTATTAATTTTTGTTTTAGTTTTCAATTGGAATTTATATTTCTATTAAAATTCATGCATTGTTTTTATTTTTGTGTCCACACATTCACCCACTTTTCTTCCTCTCATTTTACCATCGTGAACTATAATACTAATGATCATGAGTAACTAATTCGAGATACATCCCAAGGGAGTAATCAGGTTATTTAACCCAAGACCATGTTTCTAATATTTTTTGAGTTAATTATAGGGATAATTTATAGTTGGAGTAATCCTCACTGTGGTTTTCTAAATATTAACTTCTTAATCTACAACCATTTTCCCTCGATTGAGGAGGTGGACGGAGGGTGTTCTTGGCGATCGCTGAGTAGAATTTTCTTTCATAACCGTGGTATAATAAGGTGTGCACACATACTATGGAGTGTGTTCACTAATAATATTTGAAGATGACCAATGAAGGTCATCCCTGATTGTTCTCTCGAGATAACTTCCTTTCTTCCAAAATTCCATTTTATTTAGCATTTAATATTCATTTTAAATAAAAATTTTGTATTTATTTTATTCTTAAAAATTCCATTATATTCTTTTATTAAATAAAAACAAATGAAAATAACTATTTTAGTTAAATTAGATTATGTATGTGAACGATTGAGAAATCTCCTCAAGTGAGACGACCTGGGTCAGCCTCTATGCTGGACTAGGAAAAATTAAATTGCTATTGCCACGCTCTACGACAGGCGTACGTCAAAACTTGTGCCGTTTCTAGGATCTAATCGGTTGTTTACTTTAATTTTTCTATTTTCAAATTTTAGATAGATTGCATTATTTTTCAAAAAAATAAAAAAATCTTTTCGTGATGAATACAAATGATTATTATTCTACATGGACTAACCATTACTCAATGGTGAAAGAACAAGAAATAGACTACACTAAAGAGGTCCTCCAATGAAGTGTTGAGGCATTGATGATAATGTTCTTGCAAAAAGAAAGAGGCATCACAACATGGATCTCACAAGAAGATTTGATGACCATGGTCAATGAACTCTAAGCTAACTTAAAAAGATATGAGGCCAAAAAGAAAGTGCCACTGGTCATCCCAGATTTCACTGAATACATCCATGAAGTTGAGGCCAAATTCAAAATAGAGGAGCCTAACTACCTACCTACATATACTAAATATCAACTCCAAGAGGCATGTTCAATTATAGATGAGAATAAAGTCGAACCGACTCAGGGAGATGATACAATCTTAAACTCAAACTCTTTTTTATTTTATTGAAACTAATTTGAGTATCATCCCTAATAGTTTTGAATTTTCAGATTCATAAATCTAATATTAGGACATGGAGGATGATGTTTAAAATTATGCACCTATTGAGGAACTCCTGCAACTCCATAAATACATTGAATATCTACTAGAAGAGCCCCATCATGAATAAATCCAAGTTTTCTGAGCCTATGGAAAAAAGACCAGAGGCTGAAGCCCCCATGAAGCCCGAATGATAAGACAAGATGGTTTCACAAGAATAAAAAATTGAGGAGGAGGATCCCTTATTTATCTAACCCCCTCCATGAAAGATGTACCAAATTGAGAAGGGGGTGGATCTGGTATAATCTGTCTATGGAGTCCTCCTCAACATGAACAAAGAACTTCATTCTAGGAAGAGCCACATGTGGTGGTTTAAATCAAAGAAGATTCATCCACTGACAGATTATGGATAAAAGCTGTTACTTCCCTCTGGAGGAAGTAAAAGATGCCAGGACCCACTTGGGGGATCATATCAAGAATTATCCTTTACATTATTTATAGTAATTTAATTTTCAATATTAGGAATATAGATTTCAAATTCAGTATTAGGAATTAGTCTAGCATGTGGTCCCCTCTCTCTTTTCATTTTGAGATTAAACGAACTGATCCAAGAGATTAATTGAGTAATTTTTCTTTTTTAGCATCATGAAGGTAGAAGGAATCCCCGAGAAATAGAGGAAGAGGGCCAAATCATTATTTCAAATGGGAGATAACTTTTTATGATAATCATATAAACTACTTTCACTTTTTGGTCCAAATCATATATTGAGTTTAATTAATAATCTTATCACTTATCACATATCAATTGATTTTGAAATAGTTGAAATGATTTTTAAAATAATGGATTTTAAATGATTGTTGATATGAATTCTTTTCCCATGAAATGGATTTTCACGATTTTAATGAGTTTCACTAATTTTTGAAATCCATGCTCATGAAACACTAACTCAAAATATTTTTCCAATCTTGTGAGGTATTCTATAGCACTTTTACATATTCTTCTTAATACCCACACTTTTATGAGGGAAACATGAATTTTTTGTGAGAACCAAAATTTTTGAATAATTATCTTTCGAAGCTTTGGATTTCATGTAATGTATTTGAAATGATTGAGGCGTCTCTTTGGATAGACAAATTTTATCGTGAGACCCACCTTTACATTTATCCTTTGTAAGCCCTTATATTCCATGATTTTCCTTATTGGTTTAAGCCACATTACAAGCCAATTTTTCCTTACATACACGCACTTTTAGTATTTTTTCATGGTTATTTCATGGTTGAGTGTGGGGGAATGGAATTTATTGTGCGTTCATTGGTATTTGTATCATTTATTGGTGGTTCGAGGTGTGTTTCAATATTCTGTGTAGTGGACAATAAGAGAATCGGGCATGCGTCATCATTTCTTTGTACTTCATTTGTTTCATCCATTTCTCCTTCAAAAAAAATGAAAAAATGGAGTTGAGCTTGAATTCCTCATTGTAAATCCATTTATGAATCATGTCCCTCTCAAAAATCAAGGAATGAATTTTTATTCACTCATTGTATTCAAATTTTCAGCTCATTCCCCATAATAAAAAAGAGAAAAAAGAAAATAATGTTGTGCCTTTCAGGAGCTTTGAAAAAAAGGGAGAACTTAGAATATATCATTCATCATAATCACTTCATTGCTCTTATACCATTTCATAAAAAGGTTTGGTGTTGTTTTTAATATTTTCAAGTGGGATTGAGTGAGTAATTTCTTGTGTTTTCAATTGAATTAATGATGCATTGTACTTAAAAGTGAAGGCTCCTCTTTCTTGCTTGATACTTTTTTTTAATCATTTTCCCACCAACCCTAAGACACAGAATCATTAAAACCATTTATTATAGCCCTCATGATTAAATTAATTTTCATTTTTCACGCTGTGGAGAAATGATAATTTTCACAAACCAATGGGGATACATGCGATTTCCAAGTATGAGAATGACTCTAGAGTCAATTTCTCTTGAGTGAAGAGTGACATAAAATTTAATTTGAGGAAGGTTTTTATTAGGAAATAGATTGATTTATGAGATTGAACAAATTTTTATTATTGAAATGAAAATGGAAGAGAAATTTATTTTATATATGATGCATGATGGAATTCTATTTTGTATAAAATCATCGATATTTTCACATTTTTTATTGTTGTGTGGATTTGGATTTGGATGTATAATGATTTCCCATGAGTGCAATGTATAAGTGTGGGGGAGTGATGAAGCTCACATTATCATATATTTTATACTGTAAATCATTTTTATAATCCCACCATAGTGTTATTATATGGGTAGTTGTCACATTTTTTTTGATATTGGTGTTATTTTGAGGTGAATAGTAAAAATGGGCCATTTCAGATTTTTAACATTTTTTAATTATTTCTGTATTTTGGACATAACATTATATACACTAATAAAAATTGATAAATTCTTTATTTAACATATTCTAAACATCCAGGAATTCATTTACTATTTTTTAGCCAAATTCTGAATCGACTATATGGAATTTTCAAAGAAGCTCACAAGTTGGATCAAGAAAATTGTTTGCAGTTGTAGATAGTTTTGGGTTAGGTCCATAACTCATTCATGGTGATCCCAATTGTTGTGAATATCAGTGTGGGGCCGTCAAAGTATTTTTGGAGCATGTTTAATGAATTCAGGGACGCGTGAATTGGCCCTTTAAGGGGCCATCAAATCACACAAATCTGGAGGTTTTCGATTTGGAGAGTCTGACTGGACAGAATAAATTCTTAGAGTAAAAGGACCCTAACTCTTGAAATACATGTCCAATTCGCTGATATTTTTAGGGGACACTTCCAAGATAATTATGAACAACATTTACGAAGGGAGATACGTGTGAAGCGGCCAATTAATGGGTTAAAAACTCCACAACATTCAGAGGATAGAAATTTGGCTATAAAAGGAGGAGAGCTCCTCCTCCTCAAAGCATCCCATTCTCCATACATTCCTTCAAGGAACCAATGAGGAGATCTCTATTGAGGGAGGCCAACAACAAATTTTCCCCATTTAATTTTTTATTTATTTATTTTCTTTATTTATGATTTATTTTTCAATTGTAACTTATATTTCTAATAAAATTAATGCATTGTTTTTATTTTTGTGTCCACCCATTCACCCTCTTTTCATCCACTCATCTTACCATCGTGAACTATAATATTCATGATCATGTGTAACTACTCTAAAGAATATCCGGAGGTATTAATCAGGTAATTGAAATCAATATCTTGTTTTTAATATTCATTGCATTAATTTTAATGATAATTTATAGTAGGTGTAATCCACATTGTGGTTGTCTAATGATTAACTTATTAATCTACAACCATTTTCCCTCGATTTAGGAGGTGGATGGCAGGTGTTCTTAGAGATCACTGGGTAGAATTTTATTTTATAACCGGGGTAGAATAAGGTGTTCACATATACGATAGAGTGTGTTCACTAATAATATTTGAAGTTGTCCAGTGAAGGTGCTCCCTGAATGTTCTCTCGGGATAACATCCTTTCTTCCATAATTTCATTCTGTTTATAATTTAATATTCATTTGAATTAAATTTTAGTATTTAATTTATTTTCATAAATTCAATTATGTTTTTTATTAAATAAAAAGAAAAAAAAATATGTTTAGTTAAATTATATTAAATAAGTGAATGATTGAGAAAGCTCCACAAGTGAGATGACCCTGGTCAGCCTCTATGCTACACTAGGAAAAATTAAATTGCTTTTTCCATGCCCTATGATAGGCATGCGTCAAAAATATATCAGAATCCCCGACCTAGGGAGATTCATTTGAAGTCAGTGACACACCAAATTGAATCAAGTCAATATACCAAATTAGATACCTTCCATGGTTTCATTCCATTTGACAATGTAATATGGGAAATAAATAAGAAATTACATTATTCTATTCTCTTAGAAATATCCCCTTCAAAGGCTGAAAAATGATCAATCATTCCTTTTTTGATGATCCACTACGCGAAAAATTCTTTGAGAAAGAAAAAGGATCGATCATAGGATCCCACAAACAATTATTCTCTATCGACAATTTTGGATTTAAGATATTCAAATATAGGAAGATGGCTCGGAACATAGGAGTACAAGTTGAGGATTCAAGGGTTACCACCACTGCCACATTCTCCAAGGAGAGTCGTGGGCTCCCTTTCCCTCTCCCACACTATAGGGTTCCACTACAGCTCCTCCACCCCATGTAACACTCTATGTTAAAATGATTTCTATGGTCTGGGTGTTGTGGAAGTGTTGAAGGGATAACAACAATACATGGGAGAGGTAATTGTTAATGAGGTACAAGTGGCCTTAATTTTTTTCGTATACAACATCAAGAGGGATTTATGGATATATAAATAATTTTGATTAAGTATATTGTAACACCCCATTATGCTTTTGATGTACCCCATTCTCATTTTTTAATTTTCATCCATGGATTTAATGTTTGTTAAAAAAAATTTAGTAAAGCATAGCTTGTTGGGTGATTACACACCACGAAATATTTACATGACATGTGATAGTTTCCAGAAAGATGTGAGGAGTTGTTTGTAGGGCTTGAATGGTTTACACATCGTGAAAAGAGGACATGTTGTTTAATGGTTGAAGTTGGTATTTTTATGCAAGGGGACACATTTTTTGTAATTTCTAGATTTCATGGATTTCTGACCAATAATGGAATGTCAAACCATTTAAATCTAAAAATTTGTTCATTTGGTGCACCATATGAGTTATTTTCACACTACTAGAAATAAACTTAATATCCACAGTTTTATACCATGGGTGTAGCCCCTAAAGCCATTAGTATAGGATGTACCCATAGTTTTTAGAACCCTAGATGATGGGTTGTTTTATAGGACCAATATTTTTTTATTATACACATGGTTCAACCAAAACCATGGGACTATATCTATACCCAACACTTAGAGAACTATGGGAATTTATTTTCCCATTAGAGAACATGTAACCATGATACTCCAGACAATTATCATAGGTAGTTTTCCCTATTTGGATGCAGCAGTAGTGCTTCTATATCATGAACCAATAAAAAAATAAAACACATAGTACATATTCAATATATTAAAAACATTGTAGATTTATCATTCCACCAACCATTTGTAATAATTTTCCAACCATTTACAACACCAAATCATACATATACACACATACAACTAATCAATTGAAGTCAATAAACAATGTACACAAGTCTCCTTACTATTACATCCAAAATAAAGGTGATAAATATATCATATATCTCCATCATCATCATCATTGTCACCATCAACAACATCCTCATCACCATCAAAAATATTCTCCAACCCAACAAAATCATCCGGATTAGAAACAACATCATCACCAACAAAATCATCATTAACATCTTCAACAACATCATCAGCACCACCACTATTAGCTAAACCTCCTCTAGGACCCTCATTATCATTACTCGAGCCATAATTTAATGTTTTTATTGATTATATATATGAAAAAATAATAGTAGTATCCTCTGATAGAGGTGATTTACTTATAATTGAAATAGATTTTATGAAATGTTTGATGATCATTATACTTCTTTTATGCTCATTTAAAGCTATTATTTTCTTCATATGCTTCTGCATGAGGGATTTGCAGCTCAAGGGTTTGAGAGGTTTGAAAATATCCTTATGATGAAAAATAACTACTGGGGATGATTTTATTCTTTGGTCTAAATCAGACTATCCCCTAGTGATCCTCACCTAATACCTGACTCAATTGATCATTCAACATAATTTTTTCAAATTATTTATCATTGAGGTCCTCTTGGGAATATAGTTGAAAATTTACACACTATATTTAATTATTAATTTTTTATAAATATTTTAAATATAACAAAAAACTACAATTTTTTCATTTATTTGTGCATTTACTGCACTTCCATCCTTTTTGTTCCTAATCGATCAATATAGTTTTCTATAACACAAACATCCTATGATTCCCAATATTTCTTGATACAAATGAAATTTATTTGTATACACATATTAGGAATATCATAATTTTATAATATTTAATAATAATAAAATGGAATAACATTTAAATGACTAAAATATTCTTAAATTTAAACATGTGATAAACATTGGTAAAACGTTCTTAAATAAATGATAATAATAATAATAACTATATTATGAACATTCCATTATTATAATCGATTATTGTTTTCTCAAAATTCACAAAAAATAAAAATTAACACTACTACCATTCATTTAAAATTAATATTAACACATTAGATTAAATATGTAATATGGTTATACTCTCTTGGTTTCTACACTACTAAATTGATATTTCAATAATGTGTTGGAATCCTCAAATAATAATCAGCAGCCTTAATGACTAATTGAAGTTGAAAAGGATGGATAAATTTGTAATAGGGTTATACTCTCTTGTTTTCTACACTACTAAATTGATATTTCAATAAAGTGTTGGAATCCCCAAAAACAAATCATTAACTTCAATAACCAAATGAAGTTGAAAAGGATGGATAAATGTGATACATTTCTAATCCATAAACTGTGTGTTATATAATTTAACAATATATTTGTTGATATATAAATGTGAAAAAAACCAAGGAATCATACACCATGATAAATCATTCATAATTACTCAAATAGGAAAAATAATATATTATGATTAATAAGATTTTAATTTCATATTAGAATTGTAAAATGAAATAAAATTACTTATCTTGTTTTATTCCATAATTATTTAATATATATTAATTATATTGAAAAAGTGTTCTTCCATATGTATAATATTTTTTACATAAATATCAAATTGTAAAAACAAGATTCTAAATTCACTATATTAATTAATGAAAAATATGGAGAATCGATTAATGAAACATTTGACTATGCCTCTCTAGGCTGATATGGATTGGTGGGAACATATTTTGTCACCCCTTATTGTGTAAAAAGTATAGGATAAGGATGAAAATCCTAATATAGGTTCATGTTCAATTATTCCTTATCAATAGTTATAAAATAGGTACATGATTCTATGCGAGAAATTTAATTAATAGGCTTTCAAAATCACATGTTGCTAGAAAGGTCCATAGAAGAGGAATTACATGGATTTGACGAAGAAGAAGAAATAATAAAATAATAAATATAATATGTTCATAATTTCCTGTAATTATTAAAATTAACATATTTAATGCTGATGAAAGTATATATCTTATAGAGTTGAATATCATTATTGGAATCAACTAGTTAATAGAATGATATGCCATATGTTGGAGATTTTCAATACCAAATTTTTTTTATGAAGAAATAAGATATGCAAATATACAAAGCTATCAAAGTAAAAAAAATAACTCTAAATATCATTTATATTCATATTAAATAAAATGGCACTTCTCATGCTCGAAAATTGTAGTGCACCCTAGTGTGTGAATATAAGTCACTGAATCCTTGATCTTTTGGGTTTTTCCGGATGCATTATAGAAATTAATATTCAACACATGTAGTTACAAATAAAGTTTATATGAAAACTATTTAAGATTGGGAGAACCTTAAATTCATCAATATTCAAATATTTGTTATTTTTTTAATTTTATTTTTGGACAGTTCAGGGAATATCGATACACCATCTAAACTAGAACCAAATGTACTAAAAAAACCAACATATAACTCATGCTTATATAATCACCATAACTCCCCATGATCCGTCAACTATACAACCATAGTAGCTTCACCATTATCATATTTAAAATAAATCTATAATTAATATATTTATTCATATACATACAAAACAAATATTGATATAAATTTATAGAAAATTTCTCCCCATATTTTTACCCATGAATTATCCTTGATGTCATTACCGATATGTGTCCATGAAACCAGTTCCACAGGAATGATATCATGGTACTTAGATAAATCTTCCATGAAACATTTTAAATACGAAAAAAAAATTTCTTATCATTTGATTTTATTCATTTTAATCCATCATTATATTTTTTTGGTGATTCCAGGATTCCCTTATATGTGTGTGCTGACGTTTCCAACTCGAAGTTCGTGGTAAATAAGATAAAAGGGGAAAATGAAGAACTAAGACATGGTACAACATGAGAGAAATGAAGTGACATAATTTGACATATATATAATATAAAAACATGATGGATACTATCCAATAGGCTCTTATTCAACTATGGGTTATCATGGATTAGTAGCCTCAGAAGGATGTGTTTATTCCAATGCATGCTCTGGGTGATCCATATATACCAGAGTGGAAGCTGACGGAGGAAAATCATCATATCAGGGATAGATAGTATGTAATAGAGGTGGCATAGACTTGGAAGAATATGGGTAGTATGGATGAAGATACATCAATGGATTTAGATATAGAAAAGCTTGGAACATCCCTGGATGAATTGTAGATATAGTAATGTATGAATTTTCTAAATGGTGTGATGATGGAGGAATTGGTGGGAATATCCCTGAAGGCAGAATATACAAGGAAGGGGATGAAGAGGGTAAATGAAATGATTATGGAGGCATGGGGGTGAACATCTATCAAGGGATAATATATATGGTTTAGGAATAATATGCTAAATGAGATGACGGTGGAGGAATGGGTGGGACATCCCTACAGTCTAAAGCATATGATGTAAGGGTGTGGTAGATGGGGTGTCTGTTCGTGGGTCAATGTGGGAATGAGTATGACCGGTTCTCCGTCTAGGTCTAAGAGCATCCCCACATAGACCCTTAGTAGTAGGATGAGGAGTCAACTCTTGTGGAACTAAATTTCCCCAAAAAATTGGACAAATAATATGAAAATGGAGTTACAAGTGATGGAAAAAAGATATTACAATTATTATACTCACTATATAAAGTAGAGGAGGAAACCCACACTCAAACATCATTCGATCATCTTCAAATTATCACTTACATTGTACATATATAGTATTTTTAATAATCATCATAATAATGAAATGTATTTTTATAGAAATAGATTTCGAAAATCAATCATATAACTTATAAGTCAATAAATCAAAAAAAAATTCATAAAATGTTTCAGTAATAATAATTTAAAACCCTGTTATACATTTTTTAAAATTCCACATTAAACATGATTTTTTGAATAGAAATAAATAATTTTATATTCAATTAAACAAAACAATACAGAAATAGACATATCATTCCAAATTGAAACTAAATTAAATTAATTATAGTAATACCAACTTGAGAAACACATGTCAATGTAAACTAAAATAACTATGAACATATATGGTTTTTTGTTTATTAACCACCACTACTTTTGGTTCAACATCAACTCTCACAAAGTGAAAATTTGAGTTAACAAATTGCATATTTTTTCAATTCCAATGAGGGAATCTATGGTTTCAATTTCATCCCCAACATCATGAAAAATATATATTGGGATTAATTCATTAATGAAACTATAATCATGTCTTATTTGATCTTAGTCATAAAATACTTGTTTTCCAATTGATGTCGAAATGTGTGGTTCATTAGTTTCCATGAATCGACTCATGCCAACAATTATAAACCCACAATCATCAACAAATGTACAATTTCACATCATTGAATCCAAAAAATATCATTTTCATCATAGTGATTCGACCTTAAGATTAGTAGTCCAATAAAAATATTTTCTAAAAAATTCCATAGTAATACTCATTTTTATATTGGGGATGACTGTATGATGCACTGACATAACCATCCATTGTAGCATTTTACAAAAATCCATCATGCAATGTTACCATTTTCATCACTTATTAAGTTGTAAAAAAATTTATCGATTTATTATTTAAAATTTACATTCACAAACCAAACAATTGAGACTAAATTCCAATACTGTTAAGTATTGAGAAACTGAGTCAATAGGTAAACTCATTACCTGAAATATATAAAAGTAATACAATTAAATGAATATATATATTTTATGTTTATTAATGTATTGTTCATTCATTTTATTTAAACTATGTTGAAAAATCATTGCTATGAAAATCCTCTCTCCTTTTGAAATGAAAAGACTGATGAACTCTACATATAATTTTTTTATCTTTCCTGTATAAAATAAAAATAATATTTTAAGTATTATGTGAAATTAATTAGTATTAGATAATATATACATATTCAAATCACATAATTGATAAAGTCATAAAAAAACATTGTTACGTATGTCTGTGCGATGGGTCGTACAATACACTTTTAGTCTCAATTTAATCAATATATATGACCTGAAATTTCCTCTTGTTTTAACTAATATGATAAGGATATAGTTCAAGTTGAATACACCAATCAAAAAAGTTTAGACGAGATTATATGTCATATTTAATATTCCCCATGGTATTTCAAATAATGAAAATAAATATTTCACATAAATATTTCTCAATGTTCATTTCCTTGAACCAATGATGTAATAAATTGGTGGACCAATATGGTAACTCAAAAATCATACATCTTATTTTTATAATTATATGTAGCTTAAGTGTTAGAATTATTCCTATTTTTAAATTTCATTGGACCTTAAAATAATGAAAAACTGAAATCATTCAATTCATTAAGCACATCAGATCTTGACATACATTGATTTGGTTGTTCTGTGTCAATATTATTATCAACCCACCTGTGATTCTTCCTGTATTGGTGATCTAGTGTAAAAATCTTCCATTGAACATGAAATTGAAACTATGATTTTATTTAAGAATTCTTCATCATGTATTCCTCATATATATATATGACATGATTGGTTTCCCTTCATTCTCTAACCAACCATCATTCCATAAGAATAGAAATCAATTATAGTACATATAAAGTCCTCATGCATCTAAAATATATTTTTTGAAGAGTCATTGAATATGCACACACCCATATCCCAAAAAGACAGAAAATCTCTTACTAAAGGTTTCAATTATAGTTCTATATCATTTGAAGGATAAGAAGGTCTAGTTTTTAATATACTCAATAAATTTATTAGTTATTTCATACAAATTGATAGAGTAATATTATATATTTGAATAAAAACTCCTCACACGCTTTCAGTAGTAAGCATATACTCAAAAAAATTAAAACCATCACAGGATAGACCCAACCTAACATTGCAATCCTTTGTTGAAAAATCATGACATTTTGTATAATATTATAACCCTTCTAATCCATTTATAGTATTAACAAACTCATCATTAACATTAATTGTCTTAACATCATTCCATAACATAATGGATGGGATTATTATAGTCATGAATAAATTTTGAAGAATGAGAATCAATGGAATGTAACACATGACATTATATAGGACACAAGACGATTTTCCATTTGTATTTTCCTTTCATCAAGATGTACCATATTTCGTACAGTTTTTATGGTTAGCTGGTTCCTCACAAAATAATATACAATATTTCGGAAAAGCATGAATTTTATATAATAAAATCCAACAATATTAATTAAATTTCAATACTTGTAATTATTTGAGGATATATGTGTTCTATCATGAATAAATTTCATAAAAAGGTAACCGTATTAGAAATTACATACATGGTTTTCTAATGTTCCTACAATATTATAAATTACAACATGGTCATTTTAGTACATTCTTAATATACTAGATTTGTGGTATCATCCATTAAAAATTTCACTCTCACAACATTATCATCAAAAGTGTTTTCCTCACATGTATTAATATTAGTGGCTTCATTCACTATCCTCATATCTCTCTCATAATGATGGGAAAATTGCAATTGATGAATTATCAAATTCGTCATTCCACTTGTTTATATTTTTTCATGAACATTAGAAGATTGTATCATCTCTTAATGATGATACCAAACATATTATTTTGTTTGAAATCAAACATTCATTATAAGGTAGATAAATTCTTCCAAAATTAAACATGGTGTTCCATCAAAATTATAGCCAGGACACTATATATATCCTCTATATGAATAATTGTTAAATGATAAATTTGAAAAAATTACAAATTAATTTGAAACACAGTTAACATATGAACGGTATGATACATCTAACATTTATCCATTCTGTTATAGATAAAAAATTAATTTTACAATAAACAATGTAATCCATAATTATGAAATTAATTTCAACCAATTTGAATATGAATTTCATAAAAGAAAATTAGTAGTTATCAAAATAATGAATACATGAAATAACATGTTTTAAAAGTGATGAATACAAATAACGAGCCAAGGTGGGTATCCTTGATATTTAATAATTCACTATCATGGTTAATAAATTGAAAAAAATTGAGACACTACAAAATGCTAGCCAAGGTTTTAAATATGATGAATCATTCAAAAAGTTCAAAATGAAGGGGAAACCATTGTTTCCTGAAAATAAATTCTGACATTCCAAATGAACATAATACTACAAGCATCAAAAAATACAGTCCAGAGATCAAATCTATAATTAAATGATCAAAATTACATATACAAATAATATAGGAGTGGATAAAATACCATAAAAATATACTAATTTCACATAAATAACTATAAGATGTTAATGACTTAATATTTTCATTATAATTATGTCCATGTCACCCTTAATCTCACTCTATCAAAAAATCACATTTTAATGGTCATATAATTTAGTTCATTATTGAAAATGGTAATGAAAATCATTTTTAAATGTATATCCAATCATACATAATGGTTATAATGAAAGTTATATTCTTGTAACTATATTATATAACACTCCTCTAATAAAAACACAATGGTCGTGTAATAAAAAGAAAATGTACAACATGAGGGAATATAAATGAACCATAAACAAAACATGAATTTAATTAAATTCAATAGACAGATAATTATAATACCCATTTAATCACAAGTTTTTAAGATTTAAAGATCACCCAAACATGCTATATATGATAGGGTGATGAAAAAATTAAATAAAACCTATAGAATCTGTGATAGAGCATAAATATGGGGGATTTAATCCATATACCATTAACAAATATTTTACTAATTATTCAAAACATTATTTTAAAAAAAAATTGAAACAAATTAATGAAATCCATCCATTATAAAAAAAAGGTTTATTCATCCCCCATGAAATGATTTAATAAATAATTATTTTATCATTATTGTGTTAAATTATTATATTTATAAAAATAATCTTAAATAGATCTAGGCCTATATATTCCCATGGATAAATATATTTAATCTCATTGGGAATTCCAACTTCATCCCCTTTCACATTATCAAAAAAATCAATGGAAATTATTTTAAAAGGACTATTCTATTTTAAATATGAACATGTATCTCATGGTTAATATATATGAAATTTATATAAAAAATTCACAGAGATAAATTTTTTATATTCATGTTGACATGAGCATCATGAAATGATCATAAGTCATCGATTTACTAATGCATGGAAATCCATGCTTCGAGAAAAATATATTTATTTACTGTAATGAAAAATGAAAATTTTAAATTTAAATAATTTATTTCAATTATATCCACTTTGTAGGGTTTAGTAGTAACCTTCCCTGAAATAATGACACAACGACTAGACACCAATCTATAAATAAAATCAAAAATTGTACAAGATGCATAACTATAACCAAACTACTACACACACTTACAATCCACGAAATAGTGCTAAAACAACATCTACAATGAAATAAAAAAATAGGAAAAATAACAAAAGATAGAAAAAAAAAGAAAAAAACCACATAAAAAACATGAATATAGTTTGAATTTTTTACTTCGTTGCATGAAAAAAAACTCATTAATTCTAGAATGTAAAAAATTGAACCATAAATAGATATATGTATATATAACTAGTTGAAAAATATGAATATGTTAGATCAATCACATAATGTCAAAGATAAAAATAAGAAAAAATACCTAGTAGAAGATAAAAAATATTTGGAAATCACTTAGTTGATGTTCAATAATATTAAAATAAAAAATGATTTAAATTTAGGAGATCTGTAGAGTATATGGTAGGTGGTCTTTTGTTCAGTTGAGAGGGAAATTAGGGTAGGGGATCATGGGTAAATTATGGGAGGGGGGGCTGGGAAGTCGGGATTTGTCCGATATGTGAAAATCCTAAAACAATGGCTTTTAAACTACTTTCACTTTTTGGTACAAATCATTATTTCAAATGGGAGATAACTTTTTATGATAATCATATAAACTACTTTCACTTTTTGGTCCAAATCATATATTGAGTTTAATTAATAATCTTATCACTTATCACATATCAATTGATTTTGAAATAGTTGAAATGATTTTTAAAATAATGGATTTTAAATGATTGTTGATATGAATTCTTTTCCCATGAAATGGATTTTCAAGATTTTAATGAGTTTCACTAATTTTTGAAATCCATGCTCATGAAACACTAACTCAAAATATTTTTCCAATCTTGTGAGGTATTCTATAGCACTTTTACATATTCTTCTTAATACCCACACTTTTATGAGGGAAACATGAATTTTTTGTGAGAACCAGAATTTTTGAATAATTATCTTTCGAAGCTTTGGATTTCATGTAATGTATTTGAAATGATTGAGGCGTCTCTTTGGATAGACAAATTTTATCGTGAGACCCACCTTTACATTTATCCTTTGTAAGCCCTTATATTCCATGAATTTCCTTATTGGTTTAAGCCACATTACAAGCCAATTTTTCCTTACATACACGCACTTTTAGTATTTTTTCATGGTTATTTCAGGGTTGAGTGTGGGGGAATGGAATTTATTGTGCGTTCATTGGTATTTGTATCATTTATTGGTGGTTCGAGGTGTGTTTCAATATTCTGTGTAGTGGACAATAAGAGAATTGGGCATGCGTCATCATTTCTTTGTACTTCATTTGTTTCATCCATTTCTCCTTCAAAAAAAATGAAAAAACGGAGTTGAGCTTGAATTCCTCATTTAAATCCATTTATGAATCATGTCCCTCTCAAAAATTAAGGAATTAATTTTTATTCACTCATTGTATTCAAATTTTCAGCTCATTCCCCATAATAAAAAAGAGAAAAAAGAAAATAATGTTGTGCCTTTCAGGAGCTTTGAAAAAAAGGGAGAACTTAGAATATATCATTCATCATAATCACTTCATTGCTCTTATACCATTTCATAAAAAGGTTTGGTGTTGTTTTTAATATTTTCAAGTGGGATTGAGTGAGTAATTTCTTGTGTTTTCAATTGAATTAATGATGCATTGTACTTAAAAGTCAAGGCTCCTCTTTCTTGCTTGATACTTTTTTTTAATCATTTTCCCACCAACCCTAAGACACAGAATCATTAAAACCATTTATTATAGCCCTCATGATTAAATTAATTTTCATTTTTCACGCTGTGGAGAAATGATAATTTTCACAAACCAATGGGGATACATGCGATTTCCAAGTATGAGAATAACTCTAGAATCAATTTCTCTTGAGTGAAGAGTGACATAAAATTTAATTTGAGGAAGGTTTTTATTAAGAAATAGATTGATTTATGAGTTTGAACAAATTTTTATTATTGAAATGAAAATGGAAGAGAAATTTATTATATATATGATGCATGATGGAATTCTATTTTGTATAAAATCATCGATATTTTCACATTTTTTATTGTTGTGTGGATTTGGATTTGGATGTATGATGATTTCCCATGAGTGCAATGTATAAGTGTGGGGGAGTGATGAAGCTCACATTTTCATATATTTTATACTGTAAATCATTTTTATAATCCCACCATAGTGTTATTATATGGGTAGTTGTCACATTTGTTTGATATTGGTGTTATTTTGAGGTGAATTGTAAAAATGGTCCATTTCAGATTTTTAACATTATTTAATTATTTCTGTATTTTGGACATAACATTATATACACTAATAAAAATTGATAAATTATTTATTTTACATATTCTAAACATCCAGGAATTCATTTACTATTTTTTAGCCAAATTCTGAATCGACTATATGGAATTATCAAAGAAGCTCACAAGTTGGATCAAGAAAATTGTTTGCAGTTGTAGATAGTTTTGGGTTAGGTCCATAACTCATTCATGGTGATCCCAATTGTTGTGAATATCAGTGTGGGGCCGTCAAAGTATTTTTGGAGCATGTTTAATGAATTCAGGGACGCGTGAATTGGCCCTTTAAGGGGCCATCAAATCACACAAATCTGGAGGTTTTCGATTTGGAGAGTCTTACTGGACAGAATAAATTCTTAGAGTAAAAGGACCCTAACTCTTGAAATACATGTCCAATTCGCTGATATTTTTAGGGGACACTTCCAAGATAATTATGAACAACATTTACGAAGGGAGATACGTGTGAAGCGGCCAATTAATGGGTTAAAAACTCCACAACATTCAGAGGATAGAAATTTGGCAATAAAAGGAGGAGAGCTCCTCCTCCTCAAAGCATCCCATTCTCCATACATTCCTTCAAGGAACCAATGAGGAGATCTCTATTGAGGGAGGCCAACAACAAATTTTCCCCATTTAATTTTTTATTTATTTATTTTCTTTATTTATGTTTTATTTTTCAATTGTAGCTTATATTTCTAATAAAATTAATGCATTGTTTTTATTTTTGTGTCCACCCATTCACCCTCTTTTCATCCACTCATCTTACCATCGTGAACTATAATATTCATGATCATGTGTAACTACTCTGAGGAATATCCGGAGGTATTAATCAGGTAATTGAAATCAATATCTTGTTTTTAATATTCATTGCATTAATTTTAATGATAATTTATAGTAGGTGTAATCCACATTGTGGTTGTCTAATGATTAACTTATTAATCTACAACCATTTTCCCTCGATTTAGGAGGTGGATGGCAGGTGTTCTTAGAGATCACTGAGTAGAATTTTATTTTATAACCGGGGTAGAATAAGGTGTTCACATATACGATAGAGTATGTTCACTAATAATATTTGAAGTTGTCCAGTGAAGGTGCTCCCTGAATGTTCTCTCGGGATAACATCCTTTCTTCCATAATTTCATTCTGTTTATAATTTAATATTCATTTGAATTAAATTTTAGTATTTAATTTATTTTCATAAATTCAATTATGTTTTTTATTAAATAAAAAGAAAAAAAAATAATATGTTTAGTTAAATTATATTAAGTAAGTGAATGATTGAGAAAGCTCCACAAGTGAGATGACCCTGGTCAGCCTCTATGCTACACTAGGAAAAATTAAATTGCTTTTTCCATGCCCTATGATAGGCATGCGTCAAAAATATATCAGAATCCCCGACCTAAGGAGATTCATTTGAAGTCAGTGACACACCAAATTGAATCAAGTCAATATACCAAATTAGATACCTTCCATGGTTTCATTCCATTTGACAATGTAATATGGGAAATAAATAAGAAATTACATTATTCTATTCTCTTAGAAATATCCCCTTCAAAGGCTGAAAAATGATCAATCATTCCTTTTTTGATGATCCACTACACGAAAAATTCTTTGAGAAAGAAAAAGGATCGATCATAGGATCCCACAAACAATTATTCTCTATCGACAATTTTGGATTTAAGATATTCAAAAATAGGAAGATGGCTCGGAACATAGGAGTACAAGTTGAGGATTCAAGGGTTACCACCACTGACACATTCTCCAAGGAGAGTCGTGGGCTCCCTTTCCCTCTCCCACACTATAGGGTTCCACTACAGCTCCTCCACCCCATGTAACACTCTATGTTAAAATGATTTCTATGGTCTGGGTGTTGTGGAAGTGTTGAAGGGATAACCACAATACATGGGCGAGGTAATTGTTAATGAGGTACAAGTGGCCTTAATTTTTTTCGTATACAACATCAAGTTGGATTTATGGATATATAAATAATTTTGATTAAGTATATTGTAACACCCCATTATGCTTTTGATGTACCCCATTCTCATGTTTTAATTTTCATCCATGGATTTAATTTTTGTTAAAAAAAATTTAGTAAAGCATAGCTTGTTGGGTGATTACACACCACGAAATATTTACATGACATGTGATAGTTTCCAGAAAGATGCGAGGAGTTGTTTGTAGGGCTTGAATGGTTTACACATCGTGAAAAGAGGACATGTTGTTTAATGGTTGAAGTTGATATTTTTATGCAAGGGGACACATTTTTTGTAATTTCTAGATTTCATGGATTTTTGACCAATAATGGAATGTCAAACCATTTAAATCTAAAAATTTGTTCCTTTGGTGCACCATATGAGTTATTTTCACACTACTAGAAATAAACTTAATATCCACAGTTTTATACCATGGGTGTAGCCCCTAAAGCCATTAGTATAGGATGTACCCATAGTTTTTAGAACCCTAGATGATGGGTTGTTTTATAGGACCAAGATTTTTTTATTATACACATGGTTCAACCAAAACCATGGGACTATATCTATACCCAACACTTAGAGAACTATGGGAATTTATTTTCCCATTAGAGAACATGTAACCATGATACTCCAGACAATTATCATAGGTATTTTTCCCTATTTGGATGCAGTAGTAGTGCTTCTATATCATGAACCAATAAAAAAATAAAACACATAGTACATATTCAATATATTAAAAACATTGTAGATTTATCATTCCACCAACCATTTACAACACCAAATCATACATATACACCCATACAACTAATCAATTGAAGTCAATAAACAACGTACACAAGTCTCCTTACTATTACATCCAAAATAGAGGGGATAAATATATCATATATCTCCATCATCTTCATCATTTTCACCATCAACAACATCCTCATCACCATCAAAAATATTCTCCAACCCAACAAAATCATCCGGATTAGAAACAACATCATCACCAACAACATCATCATTAACATCTTCAACAACATCATCAGCACCAACACTATTAGCTAAACCTCCTCTAGGACCCTCATTATCATTAGTCGAGCCATAATTTAATGTTTTTATTGATTATATATATGAAAAAATAATAGTAGTATCCTCTGATAGAGGTGATTTACTTATAATTGAAATAGATTTTATGAAATGTTTGATGATCATTATACTTCTTTTATGCTCATTTAAAGCTATTATTTTCTTCATATGCTTCTGCATGAGGGATTTGCAGCTCAAGGGTTTGAGAGGTTTGAAAATATCCTTATGATGAAAAATAACTACTGGGGATGATTTTATTCTTTGGTCTAAATCAGACTATCCCCTAGTGATCCTCACCTAATACCTGACTCAATTGATCATTCAACATAATTTTTTCAAATTATTTATCATTGAGGTCCTCTTGGGAATATAGTTGAAAATATACACACTATATTTAATTATTAATTTTTTATAAATATTTTAAATATAACAAAAAACGACAATTTTTTTATTTATTTGTGCATTTACTGCACTTCCATCCTTTTTGTTCCTAATCGATCAATATAGTTTTCTATAACACAAACATCCTATGATTCCCAATATTTCTTGATACAAATGAAATTTATTTGTATACACATATTAGGAATATCATAATTTTATAATATTTAATAATAATAAAATGGAATAACATTTAAATGACTAAAAAATTCTTAAATTTAAACATGTGATAAACATTGGTAAAACGTTCTTAAATAAATAATAATAATAATAAAAACTATATTATGAACATTCCATTATTATAATCGATTATTTTTTTCTTAAAATTCACAAAAAATAAAAATTAACACTACTACCATTCATTTAAAATGAATATTAACACATTAGATTAAATATGTAATATGGTTATACTCTCTTGGTTTCTACACTACTAAATTGATATTTCAATAATGTGTTGGAATCCTCAAATAATAATCAGCAGCCTTAATGACTAATTGAAGTTGAAAAGGATGGATAAATTTGTAATAGGGTTATACTCTATTGTTTTCTACACTACTAAATTGATATTTCAATAAAGTGTTGGAATCCCCAAAAACAAATCATTAACTTCAATAACCAAATGAAGTTGAAAAGGATGGATAAATGTGATACATTTCTAATCCATAAACTGTGTGTTATATAATTTAATAATATATTTGTTGATATATAAATGTGAAAAAAACCAAGGAATCATACACCATGATAAATCATTAGTAATTACTCAAATAGGAAAAATAATATATTATGATTAATAAGATTTTAATTTCATATTAGAATTGTAAAATGAAATAAAATTACTTATCTTGTTTTATTCCATAATTATTTAATATATATTAATTATATTGAAAAAGTGTTCTTCCATATGTATAATATGTTTTACATAAATATCAAATTGTAAAAACAAGATTCTAAATTCACTATATTAATTAATGAAAAATATGGAGAATCGATTAATGAAACATTTGACTATGCCTCTCTAGGCTGATATGGATTGGTGGGAACATATTTTGTCACCCCTTATGGTGTAAAATGTATAGGATAAGGATGAAAATCCTAATATAGGTTCATGTTCAATTATTCCTTATCAATAGTTATAAAATAGGTACATGATTCTTTGCGAGAAATTTAATTAATAGGCTTTCAAAATCACATGTTGCTAGAAAGGTCCATAGAAGAGGAATTACATGGATTTGACGAAGAAGAATAAATAATAAAATAATAAATATAATATGTTCATAATTTCATGTAATTATTAAAATTAACATATTTAATGCTGATGAAAGTATATATCTTATAGAGTTGAATATCATTATTGGAATCAACTAGTTAATAGAATGATATGCCATAAGTTGGAGATTTTCAATACCAAATTTTTTTTATGAAGAAATAATATATGCAAATATACAAAGCTATCAAAGTAAAAAAAATAACTCTAAATATCATTTATATTCATATTAAATAAAATGGCACTTCTCATGCTCGAAAATTGTAGTGCACCCAAGTGTGTGAATATAAGTCACTGAATCCTTGATCTTTTGGGTTTTTCCGGATGCATTCTAGAAATAAATATTCAACACATGTAGTTACAAATAAAGTTTATATGAAAACTATTTAAGATTGGGAGAACCTTAAATTCATCAATATTCAAATATTTGTTATTTTTTTAATTTTATTTTTGGACAGTTCAGGGAATATCGATAGACCATCTAAACTAGAACCAACTGTACTAAAAAAACCAACATATAACTCATGCTTATATAATCACCATAACTCCCCATGATCCTTCAACTATACAACCATAGTAGCTTCACCATTATCATATTTAAAATAAATCTATAATTAATATATTTATTCATATACATACAAAACAAATATTGATATAAATTTATAGAAAATTTCTACCCATATTTTTACCCATGAATTATCCTTGATGTCATTACCGATATGTGTCCATGAAACCAGTTCCACAGGAATGATATCATGGTACTTAGATAAATCTTCCATGAAACATTTTAAATACGAAAAAAAAATTTCTTATCATTTGATTTTATTCATTTTAATCCATCATTATATTTTTTTGGTGATTCCAGGATTCCCTTATATGTGTGTGCTGACGTTTCCAACTCGAAGTTCGTGGTAAATAAAATAAAAGGGGAAAATGAAGAACTAAGACATGGTACAACATGACAGAAATGAAGTGACATAATTTGACATATATATAATATAAAAACATGATGGATACTATCCAATAGGCTCTTATTCAACTATGGGTTATCATGGATTAGTAGCCTCTGAAGGATGTGTTTATTCCAATGCATGCTCTGGGTGATCCATATATACCAGAGTGGAAGCTGACGGAGGAAAATCATCATATCAGGGATAGATAGTATGTAATAGAGGTGGCATAGACTTGGAAGAATATGGGTAGTATGGATGAAGATACATCAATGGATTTAGATATAGAAAAGCTTGGAACATCCCTGGATGAATTGTAGATATAGTAATGTATGAATTTTCTAAATGGTGTGATGATGGAGGAATTGGTGGGAATATCCCTGAAGGCAGAATATACAAGGAAGGGGATGAAGAGGGTAAATGAAATGATTATGGAGGCATGGGGGTGAACATCTATCAAGGGATAATATATATGGTTTAGGAATAATATGCTAAATGAGATGACGGTGGAGGAATGGGTGGGACATCCCTACAGTCTAAAGCATATGATGTAAGGGTGTGGTAGATGGGGTGTCTGTTCGTGGGTCAATGTGGGAATGAGTATGACCGGTTCTCCGTCTAGGTCCAAGAGCATCCCCACATAGACCCTTAGTAGTAGGATTAGGAGTAAACTCTTGTGGAACTAAATTTCCCCAAAAAATTGGACAAATAATATGAAAATGGAGTTACAAGTGATGGAAAAAAGATATTACAATTATTATACTCACTATATAAAGTAGAGGAGGAAACCCACACTCAAACATCATTCGATCATCTTCAAATTATCACTTACATTGTACATATATAGTATTTTTAATAATCTTCATAATAATGAAATGTATTTTTATAGAAATAGATTTCGAAAATCAATCATATAACTTATAAGTCAATAATTCAAAAAAAATTTCATAAAATGTTTCAGTAATAATAATTTAAAACCCTGTTATACATTTTTTAAAATTCCACATTAAACATGATTTTTTGAATAGAAATAAATAATTTTATATTCAATTAAACAAAACAATACAGAAATAGACATATCATTCCAAATTGAAACTAAATTAAATTAATTATAGTAATACCAACTTGAGAAACACATGTCAATGTAAACTAAAATAACTATGAACATATATGGTTTTTTGTTTATTAACCACCACTACTTTTGGTTCAACAGCAACTCTCACAAAGTGAAAATTTGAGTTAACAAATTGCATATTTTTTCAATTCCAATGAGGGAATCTATGGTTTCAATTTCATCCCCAACATCATGAAAAATATATATTGGGATTAATTCATTAATGAAACTATAATCATGTCTTATTTGATCTTAGTCATAAAATACTTGTTTTCCAATTGATGTCGAAATGTGTGGTTCATTAGTTTCCATGAATCGACTCATGCCAACAATTATAAACCCACAATCATCAATAAATGTACAATTTCACATCATTGAATCCAAAAAATATCATTTTCATCATAGTGATTCGACCTTAAGATTAGTAGTCCAATAAAAATATTTTCTAAAAAATTCCATAGTAATACTCATTTTTATATTGGGGATGACTGTATGATGCACTGACATAACCATCCATTGTAGCATTTTACAAAAATCCATCATGCAATGTTACCATTTTCATCACTTATTAAGTTGTAAAAAAATTTATCGATTTATTATTTAAAATTTACATTCACAAACCAAACAATTGAGACTAAATTCCAATACTGTTAAGTATTGAGAAACTGAGTCAATAGGTAAACTCATTACCTGAAATATATAAAAGTAATACAATTAAATGAATATATATATTTTATGTTTATTAATGTATTGTTCATTCATTTTATTTAAACTATGTTGAAAAATCATTGCTATGAAAATCCTCTCTCCTTTTGAAATGAAAAGACTGATGAACTCTACATATAATTTTTTTATCTTCCATGTATAAAATAAAAATAATATTTTAAGTTTTATGTGAAATTAATTAGTATTAGATAATATATACATATTCAAATCACATAATTGATAAAGTCATAAAAAAACATTGTTACGTATGTCTGTGCGATGGGTCGTACAATACACTTTTAGTCTCAATTTAATCAATATATATGACCTGAAATTTCCTCTTGTTTTAACTAATATGATAAGGATATAGTTCAAGTTGAATACACCAATCAAAAAAGTCTAGACGAGATTATATGTCATATTTAATATTCCCCATGGTATTTCAAATAATGAAAATAAATATTTCACATATATATTTCTCAATGTTCATTTCGTTGAACCAATGATGTATTAAATTGGTGGACCAATATGGTAACTCAAAAATCATACATCTTATTTTTATAATTATATGTAGCTTATGTGTTAGAATTATTCCTATTTTTAAATTTCATTGGACCATAAAATAATGAAAAACTGAAATCATTCAATTCATTAAGCACATCAGATCTTGACATACATTGATTTGGTTGTTCTGTGTCAATATTATTATCAACCCACCTGTGATTCTTCCTGTATTGGTGATCTAGTGTAAAAATCTTCCATTGAACATGAAATTGAAACTATGATTTTATTTAAGAATTCTTCATCATGTATTCCTCATATATATATATGACATGATTGGTTTCCCTTCATTCTCTAACCAACCATCATTCCATAAGAATAGAAATCAATTATAGTACATATAAAGTCCTCATGCATCTAAAATATATTTTTTGAAGAGTCATTGAATATGCACACACCCATATCCCAAAAAGACATAAAATCTCTTACTAAAGGTTTCAATTATAGTTCTATATCATTTGAAGGATAAGAAGGTCTAGTTTTTAATATACTCAATAAATTTATTAGTTATTTCATACAAATTGATAGAGTAATATTATATATTTGAATAAAAACTCCTCACATGCTTTCAGTAGTAAGCATATACTCAAAAAAATTAAAACCATCACAGGATAGACCCAACCTATCATTGCAATCCTTTGTTGAAAAATCATGACATTTTGTATAATATTATAACCCTTCTAATCCATTTATAGGATTAACAAACTCATCATTAACATTAATTGTCTTAACATCATTCCATAACATAATGGATGGGATTATTATAGTCATGAATAAATTTTGAAGAATGAGAATCAATGGAATGTAACACATGACATTATATAGGACACAAGACGATTTTCCATTTGTATTTTCCTTTCATCAAGATGTACCATATTTCGTACAGTTGTTATGGTTAGCTGGTTCCTCACAAAATAATATACAATATTTCGGAAAATCATGAATTTTATATAATAAAATCCAACAATATTAATTAAATTTCAATATTTGTAATTATTTGAGGATATATGTGTTCTATCATGAATAAATTTCATAAAAAGGTAACAGTATTAGAAATTACATACATGGTTTTCTAATGTTCCTACAATATTATAAATTACAACATGGTCATTTTAGTACATTCTTAATATACTAGATTTCTGGTATCATCCATTAAAAATTTCACTCTCACAACATTATCATCAAAAGTATTTTCCTCACATGTATTAATATTAGTGGCTTCATTCACTATCCTCATATCTCTCTCATAATGATGGGAAAATTGCAATTGATGAATTATCAAATTCGTCATTCCACTTGTTTATATTTTTTCATGAACATTAGAAGATTGTATCATCTCTTAATGATGATACCAAACATATTATTTTGTTTGAAATCAAACATTCATTATAAGGTAGATAAATTCTTCCAAAATTAAACATGGTGTTCCATCAAAATTATAACCAGGACACTATATATATCCTCTATATGAATAATTGTTAAATGATAAATTTGAAAAAATTACAAATTAATTTGAAACACAGTTAACATCTGAACGGTATGATACATCTAACATTTATCCATTCTGTTATAGAGAAAAAATTAATTTTACAATAAACAATGTAATCCATAATTATGAAATTAATTTCAACCAATTTGAATATGAATTTCATAATAGCAAATTAGTAGTTATCAAAATAATGAATACATGAAATAACATGTTTTAAAAGTTATGAATACAAATAACGAGCCAAGGTGGGTATCCTTGATATTTAATAATTCACTATCATGGTTAATAAATTGAAAAAAATTGAGACACTACAAAATGCTAGCCAAGGTTTTAAATATGATGAATCATTCAAAAAGTTCAAAATGAAGGGAAAACCATTGTTTCCTGAAAATAAATTCTGACATTCCAAATGAACATAATACTACAAACATCAAAAAATACAGTCCAGAGATCAAATATATAATTAAAGGATCAAAATTACATATACAAATAATATAGGAGTGGATAAAATACCATAAAAATATACTAATTTCACATAAATAACTATAAGATGTTAATGACTTAATATTTTCATTATAATTATGTCCATGTCACCCTTAATCTCACTCTATCAAAAAATCTCATTTTAATGGTCATATAATTTAGTTCATTAATGAAAATGGTAATGAAAATCATTTTTAAATGTATATCCAATCATACATAATGGTTATAATGAAAGTTATATTCTTGTAACTATATTATATAACACTCCTCTAATAAAAACACAATGGTCGTGTAATAAAAAGAAAATGTACAACATGAGGGAATATAAATGAACCATAAACAAAACATGAATTTAATTAAATTCAATAGACAGATAATTATAATACCCATTTAATCACAAGTTTTTAAGATTTAAAGATCACCCAAACATGCTATATATGATAGGGTGATGAAAAAATTAAATAAAACCTATAGAATCTGTGATAGAGCATAAATATGGGGGATTTAATCCATATACCATTAACAAATATTTTACTAATTATTCAAAACATTATTTTAAAAAAAATTGAAACAAATTAATGAAATCCATCCATTATAAAAAAAAGGTTTATTCATCCCCCATGAAATGATTTAATAAATAATTATTTTATCATTATTGTGTTAAATTATTTTATTTATAAAAATAATCTTAAATAGATCTAGGCCTATATATTCCCATGGATAAATATATTTAATATCATTGGGAATTCCAACTTCATCCCCTTTCACATTATCAAAAAAATCAATGGAAATTATTTTAAAAGGAATATTCTATTTTAAATATGAACATGTATCTCATGGTTAATATATATGAAATTTATATAAAAAATTCACAGAGATAAATTTTTTATATTCATGTTGACATGAGCATCATGAAATGATCATAAGTCATCGATTTACTAATGCATGGACATCCATGCTTCGAGAAAAATATATTTATTTACTGTAATGAAAAATGAAAATTTTAAATTTAAATAATTTATTTCAATTATATCCACTTTGTAGGGTTTAGTAGTAACCTTCCCTAAAATAATGACACAACGACTAGACACCAATCTATAAATAAAATCAAAAATTGTACAAGATGCATAACTATAACCAAACTACTACACACACCTACAATCCACGGAACAGTGCTAAAACAACATCTACAATGATATAAAAAAATAGGAAAACTAACAAAAGATAGAAAAAAAAAGAAAAAACCACATAAAAAACATGAATATAGTTTGAATTTTTTACTTCTTTGCATGAAAAAAACTCATTAATTCTAGAATGTAAAAAAATAAACCATAAATAGATATATGTATATTTAACTAGTTGAAAAATATGAATATGTTAGATCAATCACATAATGTCAAAGATAAAAATAATAAAAAATACCTAGTAGAAGATAAAAAATATTTGGAAATCACTTAGTTGATGTTCAATAATATTAAAATAAAAAATGATTTAAATATAGGAGATATGTAGAGTATATGGTAGGTGGTCTTTTGTTCAGTTGAGAGGGAAATTAGGGTAGGGGATCATGGGTAAATTATGGGAGGGGGGGCTGGGAAGTCGGGATTTGTCCGATATGTGAAAATCCTAAAACAATGGCTTTTAAAAATCATTGGTATATCCTAACTAATACAAACTGTTTGAAGAAAATGTTTGATATATTAATCTATACCAATGGTTTTCCTGAATTTTTCATATAGCATGGCTCTAAGAACTATATACCGATGGTTCTTTTAAACCATGGGTATAGATGCATGGGGATAACACCACAATCAAAGATATTCATTTCATTCTACTTGTAGCCTTCTCTTTCTTGGTACAGAGATCACGTTAGGTTATTTTTTTGATTTATTTTATTTCCATATCATTCGTTAAATGATCGATCAAAAAGGTTGTTGCGGTGCACCTCTCTATGTAAGGGTTCTTTATGGATCTTAATTCATTTGTGTATGGCCACTTCATTGTATGTATTTATATTTTAGATTTTTTTCTGATATTTTTTATTGATCAATTAAATATTCTTATCATGTCGTGTCTTATGAAGGGAGATCCATGGTTTCCTAATCTATATTGTTAATTGATTCTATCCTTATATATTTTTGATGTGGTTGTTCCTATATAATTGGTTAATTCAATTAATTTCATATCATTGTTGATTAATTACATTGGTTTTCCATTCAATTAAAATATTTTTTTTGGGTTTCAATGGTTTCTTAGAATGATACATGTCTTAAAGTCATATTCATTAAATACTTGTTTTCTATACATCAAGTGATTTTTTAATTCATGTGTTGTGGTTTTGAATTAGTTTATGTTTTTAAAATACAAATGTAGATTAAATTATATTTAATTTTTTATAAATCATCATCAATGTTTTGAAATTTATTTTAATTATCATGGAAATTTTGGAACCTTTGTTGCATTGGGAAATAGACATGGGTAGCCTTAGTTTGGGTGGAACCTCTAGAAGGTACACTTTGAGATATTGATGGAATATAAAAAGACACAATATTGGCTGGTTCCAAAACTATTCTTATTTATGATCTCAAATGTATAGTACATATTTTTCCATATAGTATATCATAAATGAATATTTCTTGGTCATTTACTGATTTTTATCACTTGATAGTTCTTATCATCGATTATTTCCCAAATTTATTATAATGATGATTTGTCACATTGAATCAAATGATGGTATTTCATAGATACGATTTTACTATTATACCTTATGATTCATGTATATCTCGTCTTATTTTATCACTTCTACTAGTCATAAATTTTGGAATTTTTAATATGGAAGGATTTTATGAAATCTAAAGGGACAACGATTTACAAATGTATTGGATTTATAAAAATTATATGTAAAACTATTTTTGTTTAAAAATATAAAATTTTTGGTTCTTTGATATTAGACCTTTTATAAACCCTTTAGTAGGATCCAACGAGGATTTGTGCTCACACACTACTTTTTCCATTGGGATGTTGTAGATGTTGTACTATAGGATATATGTGAAGGGAAGATCATGTTGTAGCATGAAAACTTCTCTTTTATCATTTCCCATATAACTAGGTGATATTGGGGATATTGTTGGTCACATGTTGACTCATCATACATTCTAGATTAGCATGTTTTGGCATGGATTGTATTGTTTTGGGGTGTATCTCTATTTTTCACTTTGTAATCTAGTTGTATGAATTATTTTTCCTATATTGATGACATATTTCAATTGTCTTTGTTTGAACTCATTATGTGATTATTGACTTGGTTGTATGGTTTTGTTGAGACAGGTTGGTCTATTGCATTCTTAATAGGAAAATTCACACATGCAATGTTTTTCATACACCTTATCCTTTCCTAGGGACATATATAAAATTCTCATGGGTTAATAATTATCTTTCTTTATCTTTATATATTTAATAATATAATCTATAAAGACTATTATAATCTTATCATGAAAATAACTTAAGAAAAAATTTATTAAATCCATTGTTATATTTGGTAAATTAGTAAGAAGAAATGGAATCACTAAAAAATAATAATGTCCATACCTCATATGGAAGTTTGTATTGTGTATTTCTTCACTTATGACCCTGAATAAATAGTTTCCAGATCAAATTTCATTTTGGTAAAAACTTTATTCTCCTCATCAATTGTTTGAAAAAACCATAAATTGAGGTAAATGTATACATATAAATTTCTATTATTAGTTTATGTTCCTAATATTTAATACAGATTCACATTGATCTATATTTCTTTTTAAGAATTTTTTTTAACCCCATGGTGATTCACTTGTCCAAATGAATTACATATCATGATTCTCTATGAGAAGCATCATAAATTACCACCTATCAATTTGGTTTATACGATCTGGATTCATTGGAATAGTTGTAGTTTCAGTTCTGAAATACATTGAATACTCAACTTTATAATTTGTTTGAATACTAAGATATTCAATTAAAGAAAAATCAATTAACTCCCATAAATAAGAATATCATAGATATGGAGTATATATCAAACCATATGAGATAAAAACCCCTTTTTAAAAGGAATCAACACACATACAATGGTTGTTATTTCTATTATAATTTCTAAATTATCATCGCACAAATAAATGATCATGTGATGGTTTAGATAATAAAATATAAATTCATTTCCTGGGAAACTGTTATTGCATTTATGTTATAATATAAAATCCATCCCAAAGATAAAATCAAACACAACTAGAGGGAGAATAATGAGATTTTTAGGAAGAACATTCCCAAAAACATCAATCAAAGAAAAATCATAGATTTGAGATGTGATTATCTTACCCATAGGGGTTTTAACTACAAATTAAACATCCAATAATTGATGGTATGAATTAACATTCCATAATAGAATTCTTGATATACATGAATACATATAATTGTTTTTAATATATGATACTCAAATATTTGAGCATACAAATTTCCACATTAACTTCATCATTATAAAATCAATCCTATAAAAAAACCATAATAGTTTGAGGATAATCAATTATCATTAATTTGAGTGATCCATAATATAATAATGAATGATAATTTATGGAATGTCTAAATAATGACACCTCTTTTCCGATCTATGACACCATACGTTTAACCTCAGTCATCCATGATCACCATGTAACCAAATCCATCATTCTAGAACATAAATAAAATATTAATTATCCTAAGAATATATATTTGTAGTATCAAACTAGGTGAACAGTAAGGTCACACTCACTATGCACCAAAATAATGGTTGAGATATACTCAACCAAATAATTTTTGGGTTATTAACCATGGATAATTCTATCCAAAAACCATTTCCATGTGTAGTATCTTGTAAGGGATGTTTTTTGGGAATAAAAAACTCTTTTCATTACCTTAAATTAAGACATTCTAAAATATAGAGGGTTATTATAAGGGTTATCACTAAGGATTTGCCATCCTATTTTTTAATGTTTTCTAAAGATTTATTTGATACCATTAATATTGAATTATACATTTGATACATAAATATAACATCCAATTTTATGAATAATAATTTCATAACATTATGATATGTGCTATAATCATTAGTTTTAATGTCTCTTGAAACAAGATGCATTAAAAAATGATTCATAAATGTTCTAAATCATCTCCCACATAGTTCTACACAACTAGCACTCATCTTAAGCCCCATCATAATTAAATTTATCCATTATATATTTGGGAAAAATAATCATAGTAAAGGGTGTGATCATATGATTATTATGGGTAAGAATGTGCGATATCAATGAGAATTTAAACATGACATGAGTATCAAATGTATCAAAACTATTTCTTGACCTTTTCAAATCATACACACAATTTTCTAGAGCAAAAAATTGAGTATGGTAAAAAAATATTGAATGTTTATAAGACATTATCTCTAAAGGGATCAAATAACGTTATCCACAAGAACAAAGCATTGGCATAAGATCATGTCATTAATGTGTGGCATAAAGTGTGGAATAATAATAATATTATAAGCCATATGTCAAGAATACACATAAATACATTAATAAAAAGTTATCCTAGGGATGGAATCTTATGTTCCTACATCTATCATGAAATATCCTCTTACATACCCTCTTTTAGGAGTGGGATATCCTCCAATGTACCATATTCCAAGCTGGGGATAACCTCTCATGTACAGCTTTTCAGGCTACACGTAACCTCTTATATACCCTTTGTGATCATATGAAATTGATCATTACATAATGAATTTGTGGGATAGATCATTTTTATACCACTAATCACTAATCATATATCCATTTATATGTTTTACACAAGATAATAATAAAATCAATCATAACTAATCCCTTCGAAAATAAAAGGGGTTTCATCAATATTTCATCATCATAACCATAAAACTCCCGGATAAAGAATAATGATGGTATTATTGGATCATATGACTAGTAAATAAAAAATTATAACACCCCAAGTTTCCATGGTATGCTTCTATTTGAATAATATAATAGCTTCTGATGTACGCAACTTTGAGTTCTCGTACATCACGAAAAATAAAACAAGTCGTTTAAAAAGAAGCTATGAATAGTAACACACACTTTTTGATATTTTATAAAATTTATTTCTCAAATTTGACTTCGTTTTTTGGATTCTGAATATTAAAATTATGTTAGATAAAATTCATAGTATTTTTCTAAGATCTTTCATTTATTTACGAATAGTGGAAAACATTGTGTTATTGTTTAACACTGACATTTTATTTAAAAAATTACTTTTAATTTATAGTTACATTCATTGAATAATACATAAATAATACTTATATTAGTCCAATGTAATTCATTGGAGTAATTTTATAATAATTTTTGATATATAAAATTTTATTGAACATTTTACAGTCTTTTACCCACCTTCTAGGCACATTTTCAAATTTGAATAAAAAATAATTTTACCGCTTTTGTGAATTGAATTTCAAACATTCAAGAGACATTATTGACATCAGTAAGTAAATTTTTGTTCAATAAGATGTATATATATTTTGGTGGATTCAATCTTTTGTCTTTTATTTACGATGGTGAAAAGTAAAGAGGGTAATTAAAGGTAAAAATGATATTATAATTACCCCAACACATATACTTATTCTATTGGATAAGCTTATTTCGACCAAAAACAATAATAGGAATAAAATATGATATTTTTTAATCCATAGAGACTATACTAGGATATTTATTATTATTTTATAAAATAAGAGTTAAAAGTGTTAAATTCAAATATTCATAAATAAGAAAATTTTAATATCGGGTAATACATAAGATAAATTCTCCTATAAATGTTTATTAAAAAGATAAAAAAATTTCCTAAAAAATTGTAGTTTTTTTTAAATTGCATACATTAAATAATTAAATTCATTTATGATGTAACGATGGTGCAGTAATTACCTTATTAATGAAGGATTAAAATAATTGATATTATAAATAGTGAAATAAATGTAAATTGAGACTTTTGATGCATTAAACTAATTTTTTAGGTTAATATTACAAGTTAGTGTTGATTAAATAAATTGTTTTCTAATTTATAAAGTTTTTTTGACTTTCGAAAAATAAAAATACCAAATTGTGTCAAAATTGACATAAATGAGTTTTTAAAAAAAAATATATATTAAATGATATAATATTTGTAAAAATATAAGGTTCAGAAAAAGGACGTATATAAGGTTAGATATTTTAATATTGAACCACTTTGGGTTCAATAGTCTTCTTATTATATGTTTATTAACCATTTATTATAAAAATACAACAATACATGGTAAAAGTTAAACTATTTAACTAAGAATTAAATCTAAAAGATAAAGTTATTATGGTGACCTAAACCTATCTAAAACCTAATGGTTCATAGCTTTAAGACCCATACCCACCTTAACCTCTAAATAAACACATTTTTGCCATTATAAACCGAAAATTATTTTATAATAAAATAGTATTTCAAGATTTTCCTAATGTGACCCTCACCTATCCTATAAATGGGTACTTACACTTCTCTAAAAATCACACCTCAAAAGAAATTTGGAATTGAAAATCCCTACTAAAAAATCCTCCCAACTATCCTCACATAAACCTAGAGGCCTTAATTTGATCAGAAAGCCAACTTAGAGAGCTATTTTGATCAAATGAAATGGAAGAACCCGACGAAGATATAATTATTTCATCACCTCTTTCAAGGTTATTTTCTTCTTACACCTCCTCTTTTTTTATTTTTTCCATAAAAAATATTATATCAAGTTAATTCTACAGAAAAATATATAATTATAATTACTATACTACAATGTTCCGTATTTTATCTATCATACGAATGAAAAATTCACCACACGTGTGTAGGTATGGTTTATCATCACCACGTCATGGTGTAGTATGTTATTCAACTCATAATTATTTAAATGTTTATGATAATGATGTATAATTTATGTAAAGAATATATATAACATGTTAATGATTTTTTATATGTGATATAACATCCAATTACATAAAATTTCACCAACAATATAATGATTTGTCGCTCATTCACACGTACTGATTACAGTCTCCACAAACACGATGAGATTTATTCCCCATCGTGACCACACATGATTAATTTTAATTTGATGATTAAAAATTATTTTTAAAGAAAATAATATCATTCAGGATATGAATAGAAAACATACTATCTATGAAAAACATGACTTATGTAACAAAACATATAAAAAATGAATTAGTTAACATTATAAACAATGATACTACTGAATTATCATAAACAAAGAAATATTATAAGATAATATATGATATCTTATTTATGTATGTAGTTCTTGAATAATTTAATAACAATTATTTAACCATTATATAAGAGGTTAATGTACTATTAACTGAGGAAAAGTATTAAGTAGAGGTTAATTTTATAATCTCTTTATTTATGAATTTCTCTTTATGTAAGTATCTAATTGGACTTCTTCATCATCCACATATGTGTTTCTTAAAAATATATTTGAAAAAATTTATAAGATTTCATAGAATATGGGTTAAATACATTTATACCATTTTTTGACTTTTTATAAAATAGTTTTAATGGAATCGTTCCTTCATTTTCTAAACAAGGTACCCAATGGCCTTTTCAACAAAATTAAGGATATAATTTTTTTTTGAACTTATACGATGGGTGCATCTATTTTCCTTCGGTATAACACCTTCGAATCTTCCCTTACATGATTATAATAATATTTTCAAAATAATTTTTTTCTATTATAATTACGTGGATTTTTATTGATTTCCGAATAGAAAGAGATATTTCTCTCAAAAAGTTTTTATTTTAACTATGTCAACACCCATTGATGGATTTGAAACATGTTTGAAGATGATTTATTATGATAAAATATTCCATATTTTATTAATGTTTTTGTGATATGTTTAACTGTGGATGTGTTATTTTTATACCATTCTTGTTCTATAGTTAACATATTAACATTTCATATTATATTTTTAATATGAATGTTTATGTTATATTTCAACCTTTTTATATGAGGAATGCATTTGAAATAGTAAGTGACGGTGGAGCATGCTATATCTCCTTGATCAATCAGTATGTCTCATGATACAAAATAGTGTCTTGGAACATGTCCTCGAAAAAATATTTATGTGTAGTCTCTATGCAAGGCCTTGACTATGTGGTTTTGATGTCTTGCATTATGCACTCCATCATTATGAAATTGTCTATTGATATTAAATTGATAATTCAACCAGTAGAATATCCATGTGAACAAGTAAATAGAATTATTTGATTAATCTTTTCCATATTATGCTAATGTTTATGATTAAAAGGCTTTTGTTTTAGTCTTATACATTTCCTTAAATATTTATTCTTAATTATGAATGTTTCTGCTATTTTATTATCCTTACTGGGCTTCTGAGCTCACCTATTTCAATAATTTATTTCTCCCAGAATGTCAAGAAGTATATTACGATTAACCTAATGGAATAGGATAACGGAAATGATTGTGTTTAAAGGGGAAACAATGTTTTTTTATTTAATGATGTAATAAAAAACTCATGTATGTATCTAGTACTTCCAAGGCTATTAAACTAATCAGTCTTTCAAAACATGGTCTCTTGTGATTATGAAAATGTCATGTACTAATTCCCAGACATTGGGTAACTAGGGTTGGGGAATTATAGTTGGTATCATAGGATGTTTTTTACAGACCTGGTAAACTAAATTTAGAAAAACTCTGATTAGAGAACATTACCCTAAGATTGACTTTGAGGATTAATATAGAAAACATCCAAAACATTTGGTAGTGTAAATATTATGTGGGTTTTCTAAGAAATATATATCGGTCTAGATATGAGTAGGTATATGTGTCTCTACCACAAATATACATAGTAGTGAAAAAATCAACAATTTGTTTTTGGCTTGACTTGAGGTATCCGGATAAACGACAATAAGACATTTTACACTATTGGTTATGAAACTCCTGGGGGATATCCTTAGGATAACTCACATTTTCTTTACAAGACATTATGAATTATTTATGTGTATATACTTCCTCAAAGAAAATATTTTTATGATTATGTATTATATCTGTAAACTAATTAATTTATGTAATGTTTTTTACAAGTTCTGAATTATTTATTGTGATTTATAAAATAATATATTCTATACCAATGTTTACAAAATGCCCCTAGTAAAAGGAATGGAAACCATATCAATGCACATAATTCATTTAAGGACTTCCCTCCTACTCAATATAATTATAGTGGAGCTGTTGATGCAACTGGTGCTGATCATATTATAAAAATACTAGTACAACTCACTCAGGTTATGAGTAATAACATTACATGTATGGATCACCCGGATCCACAAAGTAGAGGATCAATGTTAAACCGATTCATAAGGAAACAACCATCAACATTCAATTGGACTAAAATTCCATCTGTAGAAGAGTAGTAGATAAGTTTATTAGATAAAATATTCCATGCTTTGTGGAGTAACAAAAGAGGAAAAGTTTTCATGGCAGTTTATTTCCTCAAAGGAGATTCAGATCAATGGTGTTTATTGATTCAAAAAACAAATGATGATGAAGTATAAAATATGGAATAGATTGATTTTAATGTGATTTTATTAGAAAAATAATTTCCTCATGACCATCAAGGGGAAATGGAAATGAAATTTTTGAGTCTGAGGAAAAATGAGGATGTGAATGTCAAAAATTATGAGACTAACTTTACATGGATTGAAAGGCATGTTGCAGATTATATATGTAATCCAAAGAGTAAGAGTGATTGATTATTTGAATGGTTAATACCATTTCTACTTTGATATTTAGTCTCATAATCCTTATCATACTACGAAGATATAGTCTCATGGGTTATCAAGACAGATAAATAATTATCTAATTCTTAAAACATTAAAGTTATGTAGGAGATGAATATATCTGATGAATACTCTGGAAATGGAAAATAAAGGGGTTAAGGGAAATGTTGAATTTCTATCCTATTGTAAATGTGGGAAGAAACACCTTCTTACTTGCCCAATGTGAATTAGATTCTAACACAATTGTGGTGAAAAAGGCCACCAAGATCATGATTGAAAGGGGAAAAAATATAATGTCAATATTGAATGCTACAATTATAGATAAATGGGGAATTATGAAAATTAATGTCCCATGCACAAAGAAAACATTCATTAGAAAAGTAGAAGGGAGAAAAGCTAAGCTTATGTGATCACTACTGTAGTGGTCGAAGCTCTAAATAACATGGTGGAAGGTAATTTAATGTTTTCCTAAAATTTCAGAAAAGCATTATTGGATTCTAGATCATTCCATTGTTTCATATCGTATATGATTTCTAATAAAATTAGATATTTCCAATTTGATTTAAAAAGGTATTTTTAAGGCAAAACTCTTAAGAAAAGTACCATTACAACAATGTTTTGTGAATCAGTTCCCATTTGAGTATATACGCATACATTAATTGCTGATCTCATAGTCATACCCATGATTGAATTTGATATTATTCTCTCTATTTATTGTATTTTAGAACATGATTAGAATATTTATTGTGTGAAGAAGGAGGTTGCTATTTTTTATAATGATAATAAGTACCTTATCATTAGAGAAGAAACATCAAAATCTAATTATTAAATAGATCCACACCCATTAGCTCTACTAAATTCAATTATTATGGAGGAAGAGAATGAAATTACTATGGCTGAGGAATGGAATGTTCAAATAGAGGATGTACCTATTGTTCATGAATATGTTGACATATTTCCAGAGGATTCTTGTAGACATCCTTTAGAATGGGAAATTGAGTTTTCTATTGACTTAATTCCTTGTTCAAGGCCCAGATTGTAGACACCTTATAGAATTTCCACTGTGTTATTAGTGGAACTAAAGAATCATAATGAGTAATGGAGTAATAAAGGACTTATTATCCATTATGTTTCACTATGGGGAGCCCCTGTTCTTTTTGTCAAGAAAAAGGATGGATCTATGAGGTTGGGCATTGAATAAAGGGGGATAAATGATATAATAATAAAGAACAAGTATCCCCAACCTCACATTGATGATTTATTTGATCAATTTCATAAGCCTCAATATTTTTTCAACGTTTTACCTTCAATATGGATCTCATCGGTTGTGTCTGAATAAAGAAGACATTCCAAAGACCGCATTTCATACTAGGTATGAGAGTTATGAGTTTGCAGTAATGCCTTTTGGCCTGAATGATGCTCCCCCCCTTTTCAAGGATATAATAAATAGAGTTTTCAAGGAATATCATGATAAATTTGTAGTGGTATTTATTAATGATATCATGGTATACTCCAAAATCAATGAAGATCATGAAATTCACTTGCGCAATATTTTAATGACTCTTAGAAGAACTGAATTATTTGGGTAGTTTAGCACGTGTGAATTCTAGCTTCCTAAGATTTTTTTGTTTCCAATATTTTATATAAGGATGGAATATTTATTGATCCATCAATGAAACGAGTAATACAAGAATGGCCATCACCAACATGTATAATTGAGGTACACAGCTTTATTGGTTTAGTAGGTTATTATCGGTGTTTCATGTAGAATGTTTCCCGACTGGTTAACCCATTAACCATGATAACACCTAAAGGTGTTAAATTTTTCTGGACAAAAGTGTGTGAATAATGTTTTGATAAACTAAATAGAAGGTCATTGAATGCATCTATGCTAACTCTACCATTGGGGTTTGTTAATTATAGTGAATCTTCAGATAAAGGACTTGGTTGTGTCCTTATGCATAATAATATAGTTATTTCCAATGAATCATAATAGCTAAGTATTAATTAACAAAACTATCCCACTCTTGATCTAGAGTAAGAATCTGTAGTCATTTCTTTGAAGATATAGATACAATTTCACTATGGAGAAAATAGGATATTTATACTGATCACAAGAGTTAAAAGTATCTTTTATCACAAAAACAAATCAACATGACAAAAAGCATATGGATTGAACTACTCAACGATTATGATTTCACTATAATCTACCACGTGGGAAGTGAAAATAAGGTAGAAGATGCTTTGAGGATAAATGATCATAGCGTTCTGAACACGATGATAGTTGAAAAGGATCTAATTTTAATGGAGCTAGTAATGATGTATATGGGAAAAATCATGGAATTTTGAACATCGATAATTTTTAAAATGGTTGAAAAAACATCATTACTAGAAAGGGTAAAATATTCTTAGAGAGATGATAAGAAGTTTTAAAAGAAAATTAAAGCTGTGACAGATGGAAGATTGATTTACTTCATGTATGAAGATGTAATTTTGATATTTGGGAAGAGATATTGTGTTCCCAATATACCATATCAAAAAAAAGGAATTTTTGGATCATTCTCATAGGTCCAATTTCTCAATACACCATGGTTGCACTATGATGTATAGAGTTTGGAATGAACATTTTTTCTGGGAAAATGTGAAGAGGGAGATGGATGATTATGTGTCAAGATGTATGGTTTTTCAACAGGTTAAGGTTGGAAGACCACATCCTAGAGGAGTCATGCAACCTCTTCCCATACCTTAATGGAAATGGGATGATATTACGATGGACTTTGTCATGAAGCTACCAAATACTCCTAGAAGAAATAATGCAATATGGGTCATTGTTAATTGTCTTAAAAGTCAGAACATTTTCATGGAATAAGAGAAGATTTACCACGTGAATGTTTATGAAGATTATATATTAATGAAGGTATAATACTAAATGGTGTACCCCTATCGATTTTTTCTGAACATGATCCATGGTTTACATCAAGATTCTCAAAATGACTTCATAAATCCTACTATACTGAACTTTATTTAAGCACTTCCTACCACCCTCAAATAGATGGACAATCAAAATGTAATATTCAAACCTTAGAAAAAACTTTGAGATCATTATCACTTGACTGTCAAGATATATTGGATCAGTATTTACCTCAGGTAGATTTTTCCTATAATAATAGATTCCATTCAAATATTCCGATGGCACCATATGAAGCGTTATATGTAAAGAGATGTCACACACCATATTTTTGGGATGATGTTGGTGATATAAAACTCATAATCCCAAAACATGTTGAGGAAATAATGGAAAAGGTGAATATTATCCGAACCCACATCACAATAGCTCAAAGTACGAAAAATATCTATACCGATGACCAAAGGAAGGAGTTGGAATTTCATTTAGGTGATCATGTTTTATGGAAGGTATCCCATTAGAAGGGTGATATATGATTCAATAAGAATGGTAAATTAAGTCCCAGGTACATCACACCTTTTGAAATACTAGAACAAATTAGAGTAGTATCTTACAATTTTGAAATTCCTCTATATCTCTCCAATGTTCATGATGTGTTCCACGTATCACTGTTATGAAAATACATGCCTAACCCTACGCATGTACTCACATATGAAGAATTATAACTAGAAACAAATCTGTCTTATTGTGAAGATCCTATCAAGATTCTTGATACCAGAGAACAAGTGTTGAAAAATCAGATGACTTTTCTGGAAAAAGGTCTATGGAGAAACAATAAGATGGAAGAGGTGATATGGGAACCGATGGAAATTATTATGAAAAACCACCCTAAAATTTAATGCAGTAGTTTTCTAGAAATTTCAAGGACTAAATTATTTTATTGAGGGAATAATTTAAGTCCACATGTATCCATGGTAATCTTCTCTTTGAATAATACAATAGATTGCGTTGTACGCAACTTTGAGTTCTAGCACATCACGACAAATCAAACTAGCCATTTAAAAAGCAGTTATGATTAGTAATACCCACTTTTTGAAATTTTTTAAATTTAATTTTTCAAATTCGACTTCGTTATTGGATTCGTAATTTCAAAATTAGCATAGGGTTAATTTTTGATATTTTTTTTGAGAACATTCAATTTTTGATGAATAGTGAAAAACACTGCGTTATTGTTTAAAACTAACTTTTTCTTTAAATTATTATTTAAAATATATATTTATTTTAATTTTAAAATAGATATATAATACCTTTATTAGTCCCACGTAATTCATTGGAGTCATTTTATAATAATTTTAGATATGTAAAATTTTATGGAACTTTTTACCGTCTTTTACCCACCTTCTAGGCACATTTGCAAATTCACATAAAACACAATTTCACCACATATATAAATGGAAATAAAAAAATCTTAGATACACACTTGACATCAGTATGTAGAATGTGGTTCAAAATCGTGAAAATAATTTTTTATGAATAGTAACTTTTGACTTTTATTTACCACGGTTAAAATTACATAGGGTAATTAAAGATAAAAATGATTTTATAATAACCACAACATATGTCTTAATTCTATTGTATATGTTTATATCAACAAAAAACAATCGTAGAAATAATATATGATCCTTTTTGATCCACCTAGATTAGATTAGAACATTTATTATTATTTTATTTAAAGAAGTGTTAAAAGTGTACAATTCAATTTTTCATAACTAAATCATTTCTAATATAGGGTTATACAAAAGATAAATTAGACTAAAAATATTCATTATAAATATAAAAATATTTCTTACAAAATGGTATTTTATTGATAATTTGTAGACATTAAATAATTTAATTTATTTATGATGCAATGATGATGTAGTAATTATTTTAATACTGAATGATTAAATTAATTAATATTATAAATAACCAAATAAATGTAAATTGAGATTTTAGATGCATTTTATTAATTTTCTAGGTTAATATGAAATTTTAGGGTTAATTAAATAAATATTTTTCTATGTGATAATGTTTTAATTACTTTAACAAAAACCAAATACCAAACAGTGTCATAATTGACATAAATGTGTTTTTAAAAGAAATATTATATTATTAAATGATATTATCTTTTTGTAAACATATGTATTAGACAAACAACATAGATAAAGTTAGATATGACAATAATGAACCAATTTTGGTTATCTTGGATATTATAATAATTCTATTAATCATTTATTATAATAATACAAGAATACATGGTAAAAGTAAACTTATTTGACTAAGAGTTAAATCTAAAAGATATGGTCAATATGGAAACATAAATGTCTCTAAAACCTATTGGTTGAGAGATTTTGGAATTATACATACTGAATCCTCAAAATAATCCCACTTGGATCCATTAGAAACCAAATATGATTTTATAAATAAAATAAAATTTCAAGTCTTTCCTAGAGTGACCCTCACCTATGTTATAAAAATGTACTTCCCCTTATCGCAAAATAAAACCTCCAAATTCATTTGTCTTGGACAAACCATAATAAAATATCCTCCCAACAATCCTCAATTCAACCTAGAGACATTAAATTGATCCGAAAGCCAACCTAGGGTTACCTTTTGATCAAATGAAAGTGGATAACCCGAATAAGAGGTAATTATTTCCTCACCTCTTTCAATGTTATTTTATTATTCCACCTCCTCTTTTAATGTTGTTTCCATACAAAAATAATATCTCCAGTACCTTCTATATACTGAGATGTTATTATAAATATGTTACAACAATATTAATTATTCTATCCATCCTATGATTGGAAAATTCACCATACGTGTGTACGTACGACTTACAGTCTCCACGTCATGGTGTAGCTTGCTATTCAACCCTTCATTATATGGATGGTGTAATAATGACATATAATTTATGTGAATAATAAATATAGAATTTTAATGATTATTTATATGTTATTTACCATCCAATTACATTTATATTCACCATCAATTGAATGATATTTTCACTCGTGTGTATGTACAAATTACCATCTCCATGAAAGCGATGAGATTCTTTCCCCATCGTAACCATTAAAAAATTATTTTCATTTTAAGATTAAAAATGATTTTTAAAGTATTAATACCATTTTTTTAATGTTAATCAATTAAATCCTTCCCATATAAAACATGACTTACGTAACAACACCTATAAAGGAAAAAAAATCAGTTAACACCAAAAACAATGATTCTACTCAAATATCATTAACAATGAAATATTAAAAGAACATATATGATATAATATTTATGTATGTCATCCTTGTACAATTTAATAACTATTATTTAACCATAATATATGAGGTTAAATTCCCCTAGACCAAGGAACAGTATATGTTAAGGGTTAATTTTATAATCTCATTAATATCTAAGGTCGTTCTTTCATAAGTGTATGCAGAGAATTATTTAACATCCACATCGGTGTTTCTTAAAATTGTATTTCAAAACATTTTTATTGTTTCCTAGACAAATTCTTAAATATATTTTTACCCTTTTGAATTTTTATAAATTTATTTTAAAGGAATATTTCATTTATATTCCTAACTAGGTAACTTATGAACTTTTTGACAAAATTAAAGAATTAATGTTTATTAACTTATACGACGAGTGTAGCTATTTTCCATGATTATAGCAGCTTATAAGCATCTCTTAAATTATTTTAAGAATATTTTAAAAATAATTTTTTTCTTTTATAATTACATGTCTTTTAAAATTTTTTAATGTTGATAGAGAAATTTCTCTAAAATTGTTTTTATTTTATCTATGTCATCATACATTGATGGATTTTACAATTATTTGAGGTTGATTTATTATGATACAATATTCCTTAATATATATATATAATATTTTTTGATATGTTTTAAAATGGATGGGTTATATTTTTTTAAATTCAATTTTTATGGTTAATTTATTATTATTTCATAAGCTAGTTTTAATGCGAATGTTTATGTTAGGTTTCAACCTTTTAACATTAGGAATAAATTGGACTTAGTAAGTGAATGTTAGAGCCCTCTATAACTCCTTGATGCATTGGTAGGTCTCATGAGAAAAAATAGTGTCATGGAACAATGAATTGAAAAAATATTTACTTACAGTCTTGCCATAAGGCCCTGACTATGTTGTTATGATGTCTGAAATTAGGGATTCCATCATTATAAAATTGGCTATTGATATTACTTGTGATTATTTGAGTAGTATAATATTAATGTGAATAAATAAATGGAATTTTAATATTTATATTTTCCATATTATACTGAATTTTTTGTTTAAAAGGCATCTGTTTTAGTCTTATACATTGCATTAAATGTTTATGCTTATTTATGAATGTTTTCACTATATTGTATCCTTACTGATCATATGATCTCACCCATTTCGTTGTTTTATTTTTCCTAGAATACGAAGAAGTACATAAAGATTAACCTACTGGAAGAGGCTAAAGGATATGAGTGTGTTCAAATGGGACATAATTTTGTTTATTTATTTTATGATGTAATGTAAAACTTATGTATATATCTAGTACATTCAAGGCTAAGAAACTAATTAGTATTTTGAGACTTGATCTCTTGTGATCAGGATAATGTTATGTAATAATTCACTGACTCTAGGTTACTAGTGTTGGGGAATTACAAAACTAACATGAAATGATATTATAATAGGTGAAAATATTATTTAAAATATCACTGATTATTTATTAAGGAGAATTTACTTTTTTTGAATCACTTAATAAAATTGAAAAATTCCCAATATATTAAAGAAAAAAATTTCTATGAAAACAAACATTGAAATTTTATTGAAAAATTCAATATATTTACTAATAATAATGGTGGTAAATTTTTTCATTATGATTATTTTAATACTAGACTCATCTCACATTTTTGTTAAACATTTGGAATACCTCATTCAAAAAATGACCCCAAGATTACATTAATTTTTTTTTATAAATTTAATAATTGATAAAAATGAATTTAAAAAATCATAGTAGTAAATAAATTCAATATTTTTTTTAGAAAACATTGACATGAAAGAAAAATGATTTTTGACTGAAGAGAGAAATAATGTTGATTTTTTCTGAAAAATATTCTTTCAGAAACATGAGTTTTTAAATAGAAGAAAATGAAATGAAAATATTTAATGGATAGAAATAACTAAAGTGAATAAATGTAATGAGATTTTGGAGACATAGATGATTATATTTATTCATCAAAAGCCATAAAACCAAAAACTAAAATGAGGTTGGAATGACTAAATTTTTATTCTAATGTTTAAAAGGTGTTCATTTCATTTTGGATGCCTACTGATTATAAACCCATAGTTAAGCATGTTTGGCCTAGAGTACTGATTTGGATGGGTGACCTTCAAGGTTGTTTCCTAGGATGCGTGTTAGTGAGGAAAAATTGCACTGGAATAATATTTGTTGTATTGTGGTCACTATCAGTAGTCTGATAAGTTACCCTAGTGGGTAATATTCAGTGGGTTTCTTGGAAGAAAACCTTGGTATTAAAGGAAACTCATGGATCAGTTGACCTAGTTCATAACCTGAGTTAGGTCAGGTCCTAAAAATTGGTATCAGAACCAATACATAGCTAGATCCCAAATGGAACTACCTGGGTTGGAGACATGGGGTCTACAATGAGGTTGTTGTGCTTTAAATGGAGGCGAGGGTAACACCCCAAGAAAAGTGAGGCTTAAAAGACTAAATGTTACTACTCTTATAAAAAAGGAAAATCATTATTTTTTGGAGCCTACCGAATTAAAACTAAATTGTTTACTATGATTCTATTGGATTAATTCTCATGATGGGTGACCTTATAGAATGTTTACAAGGCTGGGTTAATTTGAGGAAAAATAATACAAGAAGAACATGTTTTGTCATGTATGGAGATTTATTAGTCTAAAAAGTAACAATTATGGGTAGTAGCCTATGGTTTTATAGGAAAGAAGATAAGGTATTATTGGATACCCACAGGTTAATTGACCATTTTTATGACCTAAGGTAGGTTGTTTCATGAATGAAACATAACCATAAACAATCCCAATAAAAAAATACGATTGTAACATAAATCCATTAACTCGAGTTCTAATTACATGGAAAACAAATTAAAACAAATTATAATAATATATAATTTATTATAATTATATAATAAATTCATTTAAATACTTATAATAACATATATAACCAACTTATAATATTTCAAGACCCATTTGTTAATAATTTGATATTAAAATCAATGTTTCTATATGTTAATTATTTCATTTTTCATTTGAATTTCAGTTCTATAGTTTTGGTACGTGTAATTTGATCATTATTCCATCATCTCAAAAAATTAAATCATTATATAAATATAATATATATAAATTATTTAAATATTTTTAGATATTTTTAATGTATATAGATACAATAAAAATTGCATAGGTCATGGAGATGCCATTTAATACATATTCATGATGGTTGTTTTTACATTATGAATGATGGAATACAAGAATGTAAAATAAAAATTAACTGCTATAAAATAAATATAATAACATATATATTATATATATTCATTAACTATATCCTCGTTTTCTCCCATGTAAATAAACATTAGAAAATTAATCAAATAACTTTATAGAGGTGGTAGTCCACACGTATGGATGGGTGTCATTATCATTTTCCAATTCATTCTTATGTAAGAAGGTAAATATGATTTCTTAATTCCAAAATAATAATTATTTTATAAATATAAAATAAATACCCTTTAAACCTATCATAATAACCATCCACAAATTATGAAGATGGAATAAAATTGTATCATTATGTGGAGGTAGTAGTCCACATATACTCACAGATGACACTTTCACATCCTATTGATGAAAAAACGTGAATAATTGTAGTTAAATAATAATTATAATATTTTAAAATATTTAAAATATTTATTTTACTTATTATGATAAAAACTATATATTTAGTGGATTTTCATGAGGTAATAAATTGGAAGAGGTCATTTTAGAAGATTACATCTTCTTCAGTATGGATACTTCAGATCCATACTTAAGAACCATTATAATTTTCTCTTAAGAAACATAGATCGTTTAAAATGAATATTTTGAATTTTAAAAAATAAATGGGAAGGTTTTGGTTCAACTAGATGACACAAACTACTGTAAGGAAAAGACAGAAGGAGTTCCCTTTTATAAAGGAGTGAAATGACACACTTGGAATTTTCAAAAAGATTAAAATATAATTAATTCATTCTTAAGACAAATACTCTTTAATGTAAATATATTTAAATAAGAAGAATATATGATATAAGGAACTTTATAGAAGGAAATTTAAATAGTTATTGGTCCATTTTGTACATTATCTTATGGGTTATCTTCTTCGTTAATCATTTTTATACAGAACTATAGTAACCATTTTTTTATTCATAAAGGGATATAATTTTACATAAAAGTTATAAAATATTCCATAAATAGAAAATATGAGATATTTTATTATTTATAATCCCATTTATCTATTTTAGTTTTTTTATTTATTTTTATATAATTTAATAATATATTATTTAATATAAAATATCTTTAATTCCATTTTTGACACTATTCATTTAATTTGAAATTAAGAACATTAAGATAATAATGTAATTTCAAAAGAATAGTTTAATAAATCCCTAATATTTTATATTAAGTTATAACATTTTTGAAACACTATAAGTTGCCCAGAAATATTTCTTTTATTTCTATAAAAAAACTATTTTATGGGTTTTTAATACTTGTTCAAGCAATTTTTTGATTTGTGTAATTATTTATGGAAATTAAATTTTCACTAAAAGTTAAAAAAAATCATTGGACAAAAAACGTAATTTATATTTATAATTAACATATAAAACAAAACATATGCTCTTTTTATCCTTATGTAAAAAATAGAGATATTAATTTCAAATGATTGACATTTTGGAATTTTCATTAATGAAAAAAATGTAAACTTCATGAACAAGATGAAATTGAACAAAAATGACATATATTCTAAATTGGGATATATATTGACGAATTTATTCTATTTAATAAAATAATTTCAAATTTTTGGTTAATTTGGGACCTTTTCTTATGGTTTTAACATTGTTATACCCATCTTAACCATATCGAGGTGAAAATATTTTCAATGGAAACTATTAATAATGACTCAAAAAAGTGAAATTTTTTAAAAAATATAACCTCCTAATTAAAATTTTTTTATAAATTTTTTATGTTATAATCTACAAAAGATTATGAAGTAAATTTTAATATAAATGTGTAGAACACAAAAAAAACTAGTTTTTAGAAATTGTATTTTTATACATAAAAATTATCTTTTATCAATATGATGAATAATATAGATTAAAAAATAATTACATATATTATAATAAATGAAATGGATCGTATTTATGTTTAATAATAGATAAAAAAATATAATGGTTCTTATAAATTATTTGATTTAATGAAATCAAATGAAAGTATTTGAAAAATATGTTTTTCACGATTCACTGAAAAATCAATTTTTTTAGAAATATACCTATATTTTATAATATGTTAATTTTAATTTTATTATTTTAAAAATAAAATTCATTCTTTAAAAAAAATTCAAAAATTATAATAAATTAATTATATTATTTTCTAAACAATAAATAAAAACATTTTTTTGAGGAAAAAGTATTTCTAAATTATATAATGAATTTACTCAAAATTGATTACTTATATATCAATATGTTTTATTAATTTACAACATTGATATATAATATTTAAATTGTGGTTATTCTTATTAATCTAATAAATTTAACTGTTATTTTATAATTTTATACAATATTATAGTTCATTTAGATTCAGAGTTGTGTGTATCACAAGCTATTAGAGAAATTAAATTTATTTTAAGAATATTATATAAAAAATATCATGTTGTTATAAGACTCACCAAATTTTTCCACCAAATTTAAATAACTAAAATAAACCATCTAACACTCATGTGATTCCATTATTTCCTCATACCTCACTCTTTTCCTTCAAAAAAACCCTCTCGTCACCTAAAAATTATAACCCCACCCCCCCATTATATAATCCCTGTCCACCATAATGTAATTGATATTTATGTTCCATTATATATATTCCTCCAAACACCTCCTATGGATTTCTTATATTTTTTATGTGTAATAACCCATAATTTTATTAATGGAATTCCACTTCTTATTATATAGTAATGCCATATTTAATAATATAGTGTTATATAAAGCACGCTCACCACATGATAGAAAAAAAAATTTACTATATTAATTTTATCGTTAAACTTATTGAATAAATATGTATATATAAATTTAATGTTTCACAATGTGATAAAAAATAGAATAGAATATAACTTCAATAAAAAAATTTGGATCTTATCAGTCCCCCAGAATAATTTCACTCAGGAAAAAAAATATAACAATGAAATAGAATATTAGTAATTAAATACGAGTCAAAATATATGTGATTTAGTAAGGAATAAAATATGAGGTATTTCTTGAAAACTAGAAAATATTTTTAACACTATTAATCTGATTATTGGAATAGTAATATATCTTTAGGAGTAGTAAAATAACCATTTAGAATAGTATCCTAGTCATTATAATAGTATTATAATCTATAGAATCATAATATAATATTAATTTTTCTTATAAATTTAAAATATGTAATATTTATATCATGATACAAGTAATGTAATTTTTTTAGAAAGATAATGTACATGTTTTAAATTTTTAGATCATAGATATTTTATCATCTTTTCTTTAAAAATATAATTAATTTAAATAAAATATGTTTTCATAAAATTGGTATAAAAATTAATATTGTTTTTTATTATAATGATAAAAATAATTATGTTGCAATAAGTAATTTTTCAAAGGGTCGAAAAATTGACCATAATATTAAAAAGATAATTTTCAATTAAATACGATTCTTAAAGATGTATTAATTTTCCCATATTTAAAAAAATATAATTATAAATTTGAAATTATTTTTTGACCAAAACATATTATAAATATATGATAATTTTTTGTATTTCTGTAAAATAGTGTAATTTTTCATTAAGAGAACAATATAAAAAAATTTGGTAATTTGATTTCTAAGAAATATTCATGAAGAAAATAGAAATGTATGATATATGTGATCAATATCTTGGTATCACATTCACTAATAACTAAATACAGTTGTAATATTCATCAATATGTTTACTCTTGAGCAATGATAAAAAACTAATAGATATAATTTTCAAAAAATACCCATCCACTCTTCTTGTAAATATCATCCCTCGCCACCTCTTCTCATTGCACATTTGGAATTCCTTACCATTGAAATGATCTTCCAATTCTATCCCAATATTACCCCTATTTCTCTAGAATAATTTTTCAACTAAAAATACCTATATAAAGTTCCTTAATTGTAATCCTAATAGGTGACCTCAAATGTAGGAGGCAATACCCTCAATAAAAAATTTTAATTTTTCATCCACCTTATCCTACAAAAAAAATCTATCCAGTATGACATATGAAATATCATAAATATGTTTGATTTTATTTTTTAAATGTAATATATATCTTCTATCCTCTTATATTCTCCTCTGTTTCTAATGAAAAAAAATTGTGTTCGGGATATTGTGGGTTCACCGCCTCCATGAACAATGTACTTCGTTTTCCTCAACCGTCTTCAGGAATGGTTAGGGAAAAACTACTATGATTTAATATTATGATAATATGTATATCATTTTTTTATTTTCTAGAATATATTAATTTTAACATAATTAAATATAATTAATCATGTTCATTATGGTTGGTAAAACATCCTAAATTAATATACTGTCTTAGAGAAATGATTATAATAAAAGAATAATCATTATATTTGAATATATATATATATGGGAATATTTAAATTTATTTAATTACATGATTATCATTAAATTTTAATTCGGGAGTTTTAATCCTATTTTATTTTAACATAAAAAATTATCCAAATGTGATCCAACCTTGGAAACCTGAAACATACATGCATAGAAAAGTGAAATTAAACATTATATTTCACTTAAATAATTTTAAATAAACATATTAAAATTTTATTAAAACAAATATATACATATAAGGATATATTTATATTAATTAATATTTCCAATTTTAATATTTATGATGTTAAGTTCAAGTGCATAATGACTCTAGACCAAATGTAAGTTATCTCTTCAAAACAACCCATTTTATTTTGGTTAACCATTCTCTTCCTTTACATCACTTTATCACACTAATATTATTATATACTATATAAATATTCTTTATATTTTTCCCACACATATATATTTATTTTAATACACCTTTAATTGATTGGGATATGATTTTTTCAAAGGTTCTCTTATTGATTTTATTCTTTAAGAAGATCCAATTAAGGTGAACTATTTGGTTTTCATTCCTCATTTAAATTTCCTCTCAATGAAATATTTTAAACCTACTATGTCTGATAATAAACATAATTTTATTATGTAATCCTAATTTAGTAAATTTATGTTATTATGGAATCTATTATTCCACTTCCCTCTTAAATGAATCATTATCCTTTTTCTAAAAATGAAATTTAAAATGTATATTTCAAAAAACAATTCTCCTACCTATTTTATATCCTAAATTATCTTTCAATACTTTTAATATCATATACTAATTTATATAAAAATGATGTTCCAAAAATACTTCTTTTAATTCTTTCATGTAATTCATTATGAAATTTCATTTGTTTATGTTATATAACATCCTCATTTAAACAGTTTCCTCTCCACATCTTTTTTGTGATTCTTATGATTTGTGGTTGATTTTTTAATGTGTAAAAAATATGATTGTATATGTTTTATGGGTTCACCAAGATAATACCTAGTGATTTAAGTAATTTTAATATCCCATGATTCAATATGTATGGTATTAGAGATAAAAACTATTCCATCATGGTACTTTTTCTCCATGTTATATAGTCTTAACATTGATCCATGACTTATGATCATGTCATGTTTTAAGTTATTTTCACATTACTATGATGAAAATTTATTATCCATCTATATTATTTATAGAATTATTTCATTTTATTGTTAATTCGTTCTTATTCTTATGACATCATGATATGTTGTTTTCGTTATATGTTATACTTATTCATCATTTACATTGCTTTAATGAGATATTTAGCTTACAAGTTTCTTTTATATATTGTACATGTTAACTAGGTAGTTTTATAAGATAAAAGGACTCAAGTAGAAATTATGGAAACTAAAATAAATACGGTGTACATTTAGTTTCATTTTGGTAACCTAGCCTCCCCAATAAACTAGACTTATCGATCTCCTATTTTTGTTTATTAGATGTTTATGCTGAATGTAATTTAATAACAAGTGTATAAGGCATGGGTATATATAGATGGTATAATATAAAATTTATAGTTATGTATTATTATTAGTTTATAATACTTTAGTAAAAACAATATGTACAATTATATGTATAGAAAATCATTCTAAATTATTGGTTAATTATAGAGAAAGTGCTTTCTATGAAATTAAATCCCTAAATGGATACTACAAGTGGAAATATATATCATAGATTAACATTGGGTTAATAACCCTAAAAAGGATTTTTTTTATTAAATCAACATGTTTTGTAGAGGACATCAATTAGGTCTTGTTTACACATGGGTTGATACTACCTGTTTATATTATTTGGAAAATAAAAAATGAATTACAAACCATTATGAATGACTTGAATATATTGTTTTGGTTGAAATCCTAATAAGAAATTTACATTTGAAAATGTATATTGAATCATAGATCATTATTAGTGATGATATACCTATAATTTATAATTTATTAATTCTAATATTATATTTCCATTATTCATATTCATATTATTTTAAGTATTCCCATCCCAAATTTTCCTTTATTTTAGTTAATAGTGTGAATTATGAGTAATCCTTGCAACAACCATTGTGATAGGAAATGTAATTATTTCCCTAACAATATTCATAAACTAATTTGAATAGGAGGTAATAACCTCACAGAAGCACTAACTCTACTAACTCAAGTTATAAATAATAATATGGTTCATGTGGAACTCCATATTTCTCTCAAAAAACATAATGTTGGGGTTATGTTATTTATTTATAAAACGGATCCTACTTGAAGTGGATATTTTGATCCCCTATTTCTGGAATAATGTATTAACTATATTTAGAAGATATTATATTTCCTCTAAAAATTTGAATAATAGAATTTCATACTATCCATTTATCACCTAGATGGGGAAGGTTGTTAGTGTTTGAAAAATATCATGAAATTGAATCCCATCAATAAATTTATTCCATGGATTGGGAAGGATTAAAAAAATCAAAAAAATCCCAATTTATTCATTATAAAATGAAGAGGTATTTCTATGGCATAAAGAGAAAAGAAGATTATTTTTTCATGGATTACAATGAAAAAAAATACAAGGCTTTCACAGTACGCAAAATTCTTTTTTATCGATACAAGTGGTAACCTGGAATACTGCTCTACTGAATTAATGCCAACTAAAGGAATATCCTTAGAGATTAGATACATTGATAACTATGAATAGATTTTACATTTTCCTTTAATGTTGATATGGGTATTGGGGACTACCAGTGTCTTCATAAGGATGGATATAAAAAATCATAACATTGTTTTTAATTCAGGATGGTCAATGTATAAATCCACTAGAGGAATGAAAACATACTCAATGCATGTAAAAATATTGGGAAAAATAATACAAGAAACTATTTGAAGGGAATAGGAAGATTCTTCATGTGAACAAAAGAGTGATAGTAGGATAATATATATCAAATGGAGTGAATAATCCTACTAGTTTAATTGATTAAAATAAGGCTCTAATTAACAATATTATTGTAGTCAATTGTTTCAAATACAAGGAACACATAAATTATGCAAGTTAATTAACTAATCCAAGGGTTTTCATGGAAAATCAATGAAAACAACCTATATGACATAGAAAAAATGTAAGGTAATATTTTATAATTACTATGAGGTCAATCCATATAATGATGTGTTGACAGGTATACTAGTAATTCATTTAATAATTTAAAATGTACTATTTGATTATGGTTTTGAAAATTATTTCATACAATCATGATCAGTAGAATAACTCAAAAACCACCAAAAACATATTGGTTGATTAATCTATGATAATATAAAATAGATAAATAATTGTATCCCATGTATATAACTCCTCAACAGTTAGTTTTCATCGACTTAACCTCCACGAAAATCTTGTAACAATTACTTTAGTTTAATTTGATGCCCTATTTGGAATTGATTGTCTATTCGTATATAAAGAAAACACCAACTATTATGACATGTATATCACTCTTCATATCTCAAGTCATCCTATGATTATTTACATGTTTAAATATGATGAATCTATTTTAGAATCTTCTTATCAAGAATGGATAATATTTTCATATGATAAGTATATATATCTAATATGACTGAGATAGGGTTAAGGATCATTATTTATAACCTTTCTTTTGTATATGACACTATAATTTTATTCCATATATAATTTTATAGTATTTTCAATGACCAAGTGTTTATGTTAATAGGTGAAATTATACCTAGACATATATCCATATACAATAATACAAACATAATTTCTTCTATTTATTTAAAATAATTGAATAATTAGTTATAAGGGAATTTCTATAGGGTTTTTATAATCCAATGCGGTTCACCATGGAGTTCTGTAGTCCTATTATTCATAAATAAGGATGGTTCAATGTGCCTCTGTAATGATTATTATGAACTCAAAAAGACTCTCATAAATAACATGTGTCGCATGCCATGAATTGATGAATTGTTTATTAGTTACATGGGTCCAATATTTCTTGATATCAGAGGTTCAATAAGTATATCACCAAATTAAAGGAAAATAGGGGTGATATTCTCATAATTTATATTCAAAAAATTTAATGGAACTATAAGTTCATAGTTACTCCATTTGTACTCACTAATGCTCAGGAAACCATATTGTACATGATGAATATAGTATTTGAATTTGAACTTGAAAATTTTACGTTAGTATTTATAGATGAAATTCTGAAATAGTTCTAAAAAGGAGGAATATCATGATTATTTGAGTAATATGATATAAAATTTGTAAAAGTAGATGTTATATTAGAATTACAATTAAAATGTTTTAAAAATAATGTAAGTATCATTATTGAGTAATATTATCACTAGAAATGTATATATGTAGATCCTAATGATATAAATACATTTGATAGGTGTCCTAAACCAAATTCTATAATAGATATATATAGTTTACATGGATGATTTGTGTGCCCTCAATGATTTTTGAGAAAACTATTTTTATTTTCAAACCTGCTAAATAAACAAACTTGTAAGGTAGTGAAGTTTTTATTGATTAATGAATTTGAATATAGTTTCAATGAATTGAAAATGAGAATTAAAATATCACTAATATTCACATTACCCTAATGTGGGGAAGCATTCATTGAATAAATTGATTTATCAAAAAATGGCTTGCACTATGTAGAAATATAACGTAAAATATTGTGATCTTGTGCCTCATGAATTTTGAAATTTCAAGAATTAACTATAAAAGACATGATCTGGAGTTTGTTGTAAGAATCATTGCATTGAATATTCAATCGCATTATCTTTGTGCGTATTGGTGGTAACTATATATGTATCATAAGAGCATGTAATATTTATTGACATGGAATTTGAATACTATGAACTACAAAATATGTTTAACTATGTTTAAGGACTATGAATTCATAAACCATTACCATATTTGGAAGGAAAATAAAGTCCAAGTTGCTCTAAGTTGAAAGGATCCTATAACCTTATTAATGAAGAGTATTAAGATGGAACCAATATTTTAGACTTAAAAATTATAATGACCCAAACTTCTCATATATAGATATTTCATATTTTCATATGAACACCCATGAAGTTACACAACCACATTACTGGGTATCACAAAGGTATAATGACTATGGGAAAATGGATAGATAAACAGTTCGTCCATAACTAAGCTACATCATCCCCAATCATTTCTTCATAACTATAACCATTCATAGAAATATTGTACATAATACCTTTATCCATAACTTATGGAAAGAAAACATAATAAATGGTCATAGTATATTATTAGTAAGGTCATAAAAGGGATATATCAATATATCATGAGCATATGGTTTTGAGAACATGATAATGACATTTAAAAACCACAAAATGCATTAAATAGATCATAAAAATAACCCATTTAATAAATATTATCTTTTCATATGATAAGAATAATTAAATAAATAATTAAAATAGACCATTAAACCATAAAATTGGCATTAAAAATATATTTTGGAAATTCACATGAGCATAGAAAATAAATTCCTTAGTAGTTCTAGGCCCATTTCAAAGATTTTCATAGCCGAATGTGTTCACTTCTGAAACCTTGGCAGTTATCATGGAAAACTCCAAATACTATTATAGTTGAAATATTTTCTTATTTAAATTGGTTAACTCCCCATTCTAGTCCATTTTATCTCAGGAGGTATCAAACTTTTGCCAATGTATTAGAGGAAAATATATGTCTCACCAATAATATAATGAATATCATACATACATGTGACACATGATCATAAAAAATCATCATATCATAAACAATGAAATGAAAGGGGTTTCATAAAAATTTCACCATAATATAACCTATAGAAAACAAATGATATTTTTAATAATTTCATCATTTCTTCATACCATAATCTATGGAATAAGAAGCAGGATTCATAAGCCTTTTATCATGGTATAAACCATGGAAGTGAAACATGCTTGAAAAATATATTGTCATCATAAAAATGAACCACTCAAAGAAATAATTATAATGGTATTCTTGGATATTATCCCTTTTAAATTGTATCTAACACCAACAGATATCATATTAGATGGAAAATTATTTTAAAAGATACATCACTTGAAATGTTTCTTTAAGAAAATATCATTTGATTGAAAATACCATTTTAATAAATTACAAATTCTAAAAATATTTGGGAAATAATTTTATTTAAAAATATTATATAAAACATGTAAAGTCAGAATTAGTTAAAATAATAGTCTTTAATTCAAGAAATTTCAATTGATGTCCTACATAGTAAAATAATTATTCCTTACACATTTTCATGTATAAGCCAAAGATATTGTAATCGGATAATGATAGGAAGATTGCTTTAAAAAAACTAAAAAATAAAACAATGGTAATTTTTTTATATATAATTTTATGATTTTTTTTAAAAAAATATAGTCAATTTTATAAAAAATGGTTTTTGGATAAAAAAGGTATTTAGACCAAACTAAGAAACAAAGATGATTTTTCATAAAACATTTGAATATATAATAGAATCAAATGAATAAAAAACATGTACTCTATATAAATAAATAGTACCGAATAAAATATATGAGTTTCTTGAGATATAGGTATTAAGGGATTTTATTATTGAAAGAATAATCATGAGAAATCTTGAAAAACGATGAGATTGTAACAAAAAACCCTAACATCTTTAATAACATTGAATCATAAGACACATGAAATAATAACATTAAATGAATCTAATATATCATGAGGACAAATAAATTCATTATATTTCAACTCAATGTGGTTTTATATACACCTCACAAAAGAAGATAGGTATAAATCATAACAAATTTCTGAATGTAGGAAATGTGAGACCAAAATCCCTTACCTTAATTATAGAAATCTTTTGTACACATTAACACCTACATTATAATAAATACATGTTTATTATACATATTTAATATATATATATATATATTTATATATAATATCATATTTGACATACCTATATCCATTTATTACCCATTTATTTACAATTCCATTTTAATGTCATGTTTCTGGTAATTACTACATTGTTTTTCAAGTGTGTTTTGAATTGTTATATATTTGGTCATATTAGTTTGATCAAGCTCCAATAATTCCAGAAATTTTAAATTTGATATAAATATGATATATATTCCATATAAATGTATTTATAGTAATCCATAAAATTTATGGATAGAAAATGAAATACATCATTCATGGGGACGATTTGTCATACATACGCATGAGTGTTGTTTCCATTTTATCGATTAATTGAAAGAAATAAAGGTAAATAATATATTACTATTGTAGAATAAATTTATATCTTATTTATCGCACATTTTATTTAAACCCATTTTTATCACCATCCATATAATGTGTGTACGAATTACATCACTTAGTGGTGCGGTAGTCTGACATTCACATTAGATACTTTATCATATTCCAATAGAATGGAAAGTAAGAAGTTATATGAGATATAATAATTAAAACAGTATAATAATATCATAATTGTATTATATAGACATGTAATCCATCATTATATCTATCCATGCTAGGTGTTGATGGAAAACAATAACATCAGTTCGTGAGCTGGTTGTTCCCCATACATGTGAATGATGATTTGATATCTAATTTAATGGAAGTGGAGATAGTTATAGGTAATATACTTAACATGAAAAAATATTATTATATTTATAATGATAATTTTATATTATCATTTTATTTTTCTAATAATTTAATTGGGTGGAGGAAGAAAAAATATAAAAATCCTCATTGATGATGTTACCTCGTCTTTCGGTAACCTCATTAGGATTTCACAAAAACCATTTATACTTTGTATTTATGAACAAAAAAATTCTTCTACGATTTGATTATGGAAGAATTTTAGATATTATAAAAGTTATTTAGAAAAAAAGAGTATTGGTAGTGTGAATATTAGAGGATAAGATGTGTCCTTTAATAAGTGAGGTGAGTGCACACATGTAATTTTTGGAATGAAAAAGGAGTACACACATTTCTCACGTGAAAAATAATAAATACGGATAATTATAGTGTAATATAAATTATACGGTCAAAATATTCCCATTAAATGGGTGTATAAAATTTTTTTGGGACATTTTTAACCCTTATCATTATTGTTTAACCCCTATGTAAACCCATTTTAACATTTACTGGAGTAAACAAGTTTTACTGTGTTTATCATTCCTTATGGTTAAAAATTAATTTAATATTATTAGATAATATAAATTATTATGATTCCACTTATGGAATCAATTTTCCAAAATTCTATTAAGATAAGTGTAAAATTATAATTTAAAATTAAACATGAAAACATGATGAGAAAGTGAATTTCCAAAGAGAAAATGTTGAAAAGCACAAAAAAAATTTATATGAAAATAAATTTATTAATGATTATAATTTAATAATTTGAATAAATTGATATATAATTGAAATATTATTTCCTTCATACCCATTTTAAAAAAAATTATCCTTATAATTTCATTAAATGAAAAGAATTTTTTAAATAAAAACATGTGTTTCCACTATTCATTGAAAAAAATTAATTTTCAATGAAATCACAAAAAATCCAATATAGTATAATTTTTAAATTATGATTTCAATAACTATTTTCATTTTATAAAATAAAATCATAAATATTTGTTAAAAATAAATTTTAATTTTTTTAGAAAAATATATACGTAATATTTTCTCATAAAATAGTATTTTTAAACATATAATGACTCTAATGAAAATTAAGTATTTTTAATCAATATGTTTTATGTTTATAAAACCATTATACTCAATATTATAAATTTCATTATTGTTATTCAATCTTCCACTATTAATGGCAAGATAATAATGGTCTTGTTTAAATAATAATATTAATACATTTTTTTGATTCATTAAAACTCGGTTTTTCATGTAATGCAAGATATGAAAAAAAATTAAATTTATTGAAAAAAATTAATAAGTTGTTTTGTAGATACATTATACCACCCTTAAAGATAATTTATCCAAATATATTCCTTTACTCTAAAACAAATAAATTAGGATACTTATGACTCATTTACACATAGAATCATCAAAATGGTGAGTTTTTTTACAAAACATCAACCAAGTGAGAGGTCCTCTTTTATGTAAAATTATATGTATGGTCTATAATCTCAACCAATTAATCTTAATAATAATTATCTTGATCTATCTGTTTTACCTCTGAGTTCATTACATGTGAAAAATATAGTATGTACTTCATTATGATAGATATTTTGAACACAACATGTACTTGAGAGAGGTTTGGTGGAAGAACTAAATATTAAGATATAATCATGATATGATCAAGAATTTCAAAGGGAGTGATATACCTAGGGATTATTTTACCTTTCTAATTCAATATCATAACCATATTGCACGTAGAATTTCATAGAAACACCTTATCAGTAAATTTAAACTCAATATCAAATCAATGGTCATTAGAAAAATATTTCAATCAAATTTTTTCCAACATCAATTGTTATTGAATGACCCCAAAGGTACATATAATTTCGTTTGACATCTCATGTCCCAAAATCTTTTTTTCTCCATCATTATTCAAGAACATTAGCTCACTACATTTTTTCTCTAGGGGGGTTATTTTTAAGCAATCATAATGATTGAGGGAATCCTATTGTTGTTGGAAAACTCAACTAGAGGAAGGTGTTGATCACAAAAAGCATTACAATCTAGAAAACAATATGTAAATATATCCTCAAAGGATTTCATTATTATAACATGTCATTCATATATTTTATGATGATAAAAATTTTTGAAACGTAAATCTATATTATGATATTATTAAATAGTTCTACCTGAAATTGAAGTAAACCATTGATCTCGAACACACATAATTGAATGTGGTACTCGATGAAACCATATCACTTCCTTAATTTATATCCAATAAATCTTGCCAAAAGATAAAATATATCTGATAATAATGAAGTGTGATGAAATTTTAAAGATATTGAATACAACCCATATAAAACTATGCCTCTTATACATTTTGGGAAGTCTAATGAGAAAATCCATAGAGATGTTTTCCCATTTCAATTCTGGTATATGTAATGTGTGTAAAATCCCCTTGGATTTTTTCTATTATCCTTAACTTTATAACATATAAAACATGAGGATACAAATGCATCGATACCTCTCTCTATTCCATCCCACGAGAAATACTATTTCAAATCTCTATACATCTTTCTACTTTAACGATAAATATAGAATGTTGAATTATGGGATTCTTGTAACAAATCCTTCAAATCTAGTATGGATGATAAACATAAAAGGTCCTTAAAACTAATTCTTCTATCCAGATCATTTTTAAGCTCTGGAACATTTCCAACCTTCCTTTTCGTCTCAACATCTTCAATTAGATCCTCTATAATCATTACTTGGATAAATGGATGACTATTATATTGAGAAATATAAGATATCTACCCTTCATTCAGAATTTAACTCTATATAATTTTAAAATATAGAAATATTGGATCATGTGTGATCCCCATCATGGATATTCTACAATTATCCTATTAAATTTAAGCATTGGAAACCTTGTTCACATTCCCCGGTTTGTAATGTATATAATAATAATAATCTTTATTCCTCTTTATCCATATTCTATAGCTTATATTCAACTCCTTTTTGTAAATATATTCATTAAACATTAGGGATCAATATATATATCACACTTTTTTCCATAATGATAATGAAACCATATAGTTAGGGAATACATTTCCACAACTAACTCCAATTCAAGAGTTAGGTTATTTTTATCACGAACCTTCAATTATCATGAAGAATACATTATAAAATATCCATCATGTATAAGTACACATATAAATACCTTGTATGATGCATCATTATAGGTTAATACCCCTTATTTACTATAGGGTAATGTAAAAATAGGTTCGCTAACAAATCATCTCTTCAATTCATTGAAATTTTTCTCACATTCATCTATCTAGGAAAACATGGCTTAATTTTGAGTTTACATATTGAGTTGATTAGATAGTCATGATATATTATACCAAAACCATTGATAATATCTAGATAAACTATAATAACTATGTATCACATTAACCGTCATTGTTTTCAGAAAATATTTAATAGCCTCCACCATTAATGGATCTACTGATATACCCTCTCTTGATATTATATGACCCATAAATGAGACCACTTGCATCCAAAAATACATTTTTTTATATTTCATATTGGTTCCCCTTCTTTAGGGTATTTATTAAAAATATCAAGTGATATACATGCTCATCCTTTACATTAAATATATTATTATATAATATATAAATACTACAAAAAATTAATCAATGTAATCTATTAAGACTCTACTCATTAAATCCATCATGATATTATAAGAATTATTAAGACCAGAAATATTCACATTATATTCATAATATATATACCATGTATAGAATGTCGTCTGGGGTATATCCATCTTATTGACTCCCAATTATTGATATCCAAATAGAAGTTCAATCATGGAAAATTTTTGAGGTCCATTTAGCTTATCTAAAAGGTCACCAATATGGGGTAGGTGATAAATTTTATTGATAATGATCTTTTTATCTCCCAATAATTAATAAAGAGTCACATCGATCCATCATTATTTTTAATAAAAATAATTGGTTAACCCCAAGGTGATAGTCACACCCCGACCTAGTTGATGTGCGGCCTGAGTTATAGTTATGAAACAAATGAGCAAGACTGCATCTTATCCCTGTATGCGGTCAGTGACAGGTGGCTCGATACGAGTGTGGCTTGCCCAACCGCGCACTCAGCGACATGCGAGTTAGGCAATTTAGCGATGTTTAAAATAAAAAATTTATTATGTTGTTAGGGTTGTAAAATTGTTATTAATATTATTTATATTATAATTGATATTTAATTTAAATTTTTATTATTAATTTTATGTTGATTATTTTTATTATTAATAAATTTTATTAATATTATCTTTATTATGGTTAATTTTATTATTATTATTTTTTGTTTTAGAAGTAGTAGTATTATTATTTTTTCAATAATCATTATTATTATTAGTCTGGTAATACTATTATTATTTTAATTATTATTATTATAAAAAAATACATTGAACCCTAATACCCATGCCCCCCCCGTTTCGGCCTTCTTTTGTGCAAGACACCCCTGCGGCTCCTCCTTACGTCGACTAAAGTGGACACTACTCTTCCCAGTTATCCTCTGCTTGCACCGAGCCAAGCCCCTGCCGCTCCACATCTCATCGCCTTGTGTCCCATATAACACCTACCTCCGCACCCCATTCATGCTTCACCTCACAGATCCCCCTCCACCCGACATGGACCCCTCAGTACCTGCCCTTCTCGCCCCTCCTGCAACTGCCCCACTCCCAGCCTAGCAACGCACCCAAACTCAACCTCGTGGTCGTCTCATGCACAGCACTCCAGCCGTTAACCATCTCTCCTCCTCTATCATCTAGTGCTGCAAACCTCTCCCTCGACCCCCTTCGTTGCACTTACGTCCACCCAACCAGCCGAACAGCGACATAACTGATGCCCCTATCGGCACCCTTCAACTTTGCTCCTCTGTCTCCCTCTCTCTGGGCCAACAACCATTCTTTCCTTCAGACATCTCCGACCTGTGGCCCCCTTTCCCTTGTGACGCACCCTCCGCCTCACCTTTTCCCTCCGGAAATGTTATTCTTTTTTTCTGGTAAGGGTTTTTTGTTTTGGGGTTCTTCTATTATAGAATTTTCTATTTTTCGTTAAATCCTAATTTTTTAGAGTGTTTGATTTGGTTGCATTGGGTAGGTTCTGGATTCCCGTAGGTGCGGTTGGGGTGCGAAGCCCGTTTTTCACCGGCTTCAGGAGGTCCTTCCACGATTGAGGTAGGATCCCTTTGTGATTTCGTATAAGTATTCTAAAAATGTTGATTAATTGTATTTTCATTTCTTAAATATTAATTAATTATTTTATTATGTGATGCGATTAAATTATAATATTGTAAATTTAGTTTTTAAAATAATTTATTTGTGTTCGATGTTTTGTTCCCTGTTTAAGTGAATTGGTGTAGTGTGCACAACATTTTTGTTTGAACATGTGATCTGTGTCTGATGGGTATTTGTGAGAAAAGGATTAATTTGTTATGTTGGCCATTGCTCGGAGTTTGAAATTATTTGAATCAGTTAACTGGGACTAAAGTTGTTTAAATGTGTTTTCAAACATCAACTGCTATTTTTAACACCTTTAATTATTCGAACATGGCTCTTATATTTTTACAACATATAAAAAATTGGTGTTTAAATGGTTCAGTGTTTCTGCCTCTATATGGTTATGATTAAGATGTTCAATAAAATGTTTTGTTTGAAATTATGGTTTGTTCGGTATTTGTAACCAGTGTTTTTGTTGTACATATATAAGAATTTGGTAATAAAAATATCCTTGACCTATATATATATATATATATTTAATATATATGGTAATGGGTATTTCTTAAAATTATATTATAAATGGTTTAATTTTTCAATTAAATTATATAAGTGGCACGTGTTTTGTTTTGGTAAATCACTGGTGTGCGTTTAATATAAATAAGGGGGTTTTATTTTTTTTCCCGGTCTGTGTAAAACCACAATATACATCTTAAAATATTTTTATAGTTTTTGTAAAATATTATTTTAAAATAATTTGAATTTTGTGTGTCTGGTTTTAAAAACTCGTTGAGCAGCACATGCCTTTAAGTGTAGATCTCAATGTATCTTTCATTTTGTCAAGTTCTGCACTCTAGGGGTTTTCTTGAAATAGCCCATTATCTTTTTGAAATTATCAGTGAATTATTATGATGTGGTGTGGTTTTTGTATACACGTTTTGATTCTCAAAGTGGTCTTTTATGTCTTCAAAATGGGTTTTTGACATGTGGGTTTTTTTAAGTTGTGTAATTTTTTATTTTAACTGTGAAAGTTGTTCGCATTATAATTTTGTGTGTTGCGAGTGCGTGTTTATTTATAAGGAGTGGTTTTGAATTGGTTTTGGGTGTCTAATGTCGTGGGTTTCTCTTTGAAATTTGTTTTATACATTTTAGAGTTGTTTAGTAAATAATGTAGATGGTGCGAGTTGTGTTTTGAAAGCTTTTTGAGGTGGTGTTTACTCCGTTTTTTCTTTTGAATTGTATTTAGTCCATGTTTATGAATTTTAGTTGTGCGGTTGTTGCAGCATGTTAGTGAGGAAGACATGCGATACTGCAGTAATTTGTTTGCGCGTGTTTGTGCATCTGTGTGAGGTTTAACGTGCCATTGTGTTTGGGAAATGAGGTGAGGTAGGTCCCCCACTACACTCGCCATTAAATTTAGAATTTATTAATTGATTGATATTTTATAAATTTTAATAAATGTGAAATAATATAAGATAATTAATTTTTAAATGGTTATTTGATGTAAAAATAGTCATTTATTTTATACAAGACACTTGAAACATTTTCCTGATTAGCAGACACCCAGTAGTGCAAGAATGCCCATCTGTACTTTAAACACAATTCACAGAATTTTAAATGTAGTCATTGATTAATGATAACTGAATTATTTTGTAGCACAAACATGTGTTTTGTTTGACTTGAGAAATGAGGATATTTCTTAAAATTGATGAAGGCATGTTTGGAACATTAATAAAATGAATTATTTTTAGAAAAATCTATTTGGGGTGACTCAGATCTGATATTTGGTGTGTGTTGACTGCATGATTTGTGTGCAATTTTTGTACTGATTGACTAAATTTGATGACTCACCCTTTCCTGTTTACTATATGTGTAGACATGGGAACATGGCATAGTAAGTGAATCTTCTTAGAACGATTTCTGCAATATTTTAGATTATGCACTGGCTAGTGGCCCTTAGTACGGATGACACTCTACTAGGGGATTGGGCCCCTTGGTTAGGCCATTTAGGGAAACACCTGGCATTAGGGAATTATGATGTAATCTAGAGTAGGCATGCCTTCAGGATGAGTCACATGTATAATACATTATGGATTATTCACAAGCTCTTATGTACAAACCATGTTTTCTTTAGAGTTTATTTTTATGTGGTGGATGATTGGGAGGTCTAGTTTAGTTGCTCTCCCCATGTGTGCCACTTCTTTCTTATTACCCTTAGTGTGTGTTATGTGTTGTTTGTGGTTCTCCCTTTGACTAACATCTGAAATTTGAATATCTAACTTTTTCGCAGAAATGTTTTAAAATGCAATGCATATGTTTCGTTCAAACATTAAACGTGTTTTTAAATTAAAAATGGCAATGGACTACTACTTGTCATAGAAATGGAAGGGTGTATGTGGAAACCCATATTTTGTATAAATTAGTTCAAACATTGAATTAGTAAATTTCTTGGTTAAATGTAGTGGATTTGGAATAGTTTTTTGTGCACGCCTACTGAGTTTTAATACTCACGCCAATAGTGTTTTCATGTATTTAGTTTTTTTTCAGGTTTGACTTGAGATCTCTCACTATGGTCGAGAGTTGTTTGTGGACTAGTGAGCGACTCTTGGAGTCACGAAGAGTTTTGGTGGTGGTCAGGTTAGTTTGCTACTATTGGTTGTTCCTCATTTTTTGTGTCATTTATTTACATTGAATTATTCTTTTTTTGCTGCTTTATTTATTTTCAGGGTTCCAAATCATTCCCTCTTGTTTAGTTTTGATGCCCGACACTAGTTGCCAGCCCGTGGGGATTGGAAACACCTCTCGGGCCTTGTCGCGGGCTGGATCGGGTGACCAGTTTAGTGTCAACCCGGGTTGGTTCATGACAAAATGGTATCAGAGGTGGCCCTTGTTATTTGGTGGGTCAAAAAAGATGGAGATTTGGACTATCTGGACTCGAGTGGTAGGTACAGGAAGAACATCATGAACCCTTTCCCGTTCTGAACCTCCAGTCGCCAGGGGTAGTCTAGGAATTGAGTTCATGTCTCGTTCTGATTTGTTTTGGATTGAAGGATGACTATAAAGGAAAACTGATCTTACATTGTGATTTTACCTGGAGTATTGACCCATGTGGTGTCTGGGTACATAGTTTGGGTTATTCCCAGTCATTGACGCTTACTTGGGGCATTGCCCACTATCATGTCTCTATGTTAATCATGACTACTAGTCCATCTCTTCTGTGATTTGAGGCAAGTTGTGTGTTGTCTCAATTATTGTGTGTGTTTGTGCACTTTTGAAAATGAAAACATGTTTTTTAAATGAGATCATTTTCATTTAAATGGATTTAAATTTTTGAAAGGTATTTTTTTAAAATGATAGCTCCTAGTTTAAAAATCCAGTAGTCGCATGGAACTGGTAAAGATATGGTTTGAGTACAACCTCTAATACACTTCATGAACATTTTCAAATTTTTGGGAATGCATGGAAAGTGAGTGTTTGTTTGTTTGGATGAAAGCAGATGAAGACATTTACAATGGTTCATGGGAATACTGGGGCGTGCACTCAGAATTAAATGCTTGACCTTGTTTTTCTAAATTGGATTTAAAAAGGGAAATGGTTTTTGAAAAACTTTATTTGGCTTGAAAAGTGGGTTTGGGTATTTGGAAACTGGCCTTGAATGAAGCCGATTTTAAAATCATAAATGGAAAAGGGATTTTTAAAGATGAATTTTTGAGTTTTGTTTGAATTTTCATGTTTATTTTGAGCAGGTTGTTCTAGATGAAGGTGTTTTATTTGATGTTGCTTCAGCTTGATATCATTTTTGGCTTCATGTTTTGTATGTTGTTCAGAAAATGTCGACAATAAATGTCATCAAGGTTTCTGATAAGTCATGCCTTGTATTTGGTCATTCTTGGACACTTTCTATAATTAATGGGGATTGAGGTCTGCAAATGGTTGTTATGTGGTTTGAAGAGGTCGAGCGTGTCTTTAGGGCATTAGGAACTCCTAAAGCTGTCAGATTGCGTGCAGTTTTGGGTTTGTTTGAATGTCCAACTCTGGACAAATGGGAGTTGGTTTCCCCACCGTCAATTAACGATATGGTGACATGAGATGTCTTTAAATATGTATACTTCCGATGGTTTATACCTGAAGAGTAAAAGATAATTAAAAGGGAAGATCTTAGGTGAATTCAACAAGGCCGACCGATAGTGAAGTCATATGTCGACTATTTCAAGGAACTTGTGTCCTTTTCTCCAGAGGTAACATGACAAGATTTGATGAAGACTTCTCTCTTCATCGAGGGTCGTCATCTAGAGATCACCAAGTGTGTCCTCCCTTCTAGGGACCATCGTTTCGAGAAGTTGGTGGATGAGGCGATTTTAGTTGAGTTATTCTTCGGAGCGCAGATGGTTGGAAATCCAGTGTATCCATCTACTCGTGAAGAATACAAATCTAGAGAGCAGGGTGTTCCAGAGATACTTGTTCCTAAGGAGTCTTCTGTAGTGGATTTGGCTTCTAGTTCATCGGACGGTTTAGTGGTGTGCCACCAGTATGGCTTGTTCGGGCTTGTGAAGTTGTCATGTTGCATCCCTCCAAAGACGTGTCGTCATTGCGGATGTATGGGTCACATGGAGATGTTTTGTAGGAAGACTCACCTGAAGAAGATGTTGTGACCAGAGGGTTTCTAGTGCCTGACTGTGACGTAGGAGATTCTTCACCCATCAGAGCCCCAGCCACTGGTCTTGGGGCGAATCTCACACGCAGTTAGGAGTTTCTGGGGGTGTGAAGGCTCGATTCTGGTTTCGTGTTCTGTGTTGTCAGTGGAACATTTAAAGTCTGTTCATTCTTGTTTTATGATGATAAAGATTTGACATTGTCTTATGTACATTGTTTTTACATGACGTTTTGATGGACATGTTCTATCATAATCCAAATAGTTTTGATTGTTTGATCTTGGTTATCTGAATCTTGTGTTTTTTGTAAAAGTGTGTTTGGCCCTTGTATGGGTTGATCTTAGTTTATTTGTGTTCGTTTGGAGGTGTCAGTGCCTGCGGAGGAGTCAAGGATTGTGGTAATGCTCAGAGTCACTTTTTGGGGTTTTGTACATCTCAGATGTTTTTCTCCTAGTATTGGGTGTTTCTGGTCTTGGTCGAGAGTTTCAAGCTTTAGCGAAGGTGTGCTATAAAAGTTATCTTGGATCAGTTGGGAGTTCCCGTGTTACACCCCTCTTCCCGAGGTGGTGTAAAAGAGTTTTAATATTCCGTGATAGCTGAGTTCTAGTGGTGGGTATAACCCTATCATGTTCTCTCGTTCTTTTTTATTGTGGTTTCTTCAAGTTTTAATCTGGCATGTATTTTTATATTGTTTATTGGTCGACTAGGTGACTTTCTAGGGCCAGAAAGTGTCTGTGGTGGAGAGAATTGTCACACCCCAACCAAGATGATGTGTGACTTGTGAGAGATTCCTGGAATATAACCTCATGCATGCATCTTAACCATGTATGCGGCCAGTGCCAGGTGGCACAGTCCGAGCACAGCTCTCCCAACCGCGTGCTCAGCGGCACGTGATACGGGCAGTTGAGCGATGATTAAAATAAATAAAATATTTTGATATTATGGTTGTTAAATTATTATTATTATTATTATTTATATTATTATTGATATTGATATTTAATTTTTATTATTATTTTTATGATTATTTTTTTTATTGTTAATACGTTTTATTAATATTATCTTTATTATGGTTAATTTTATTATTATTATTTTTGGATTTAGTAGAATTATTATTATTATTATTTGAATCATTGTTATTATTATTATTCTTTTTTTATGATTATTATTATAATTGTTATTATTATTTTAAAAAATGCATGGAACCCCAATACCCATGGAGCCCCCACACCAGTTTCAGTCATCTTCATTGAGAGCCGCCCCTACGACACCCCCTTTCACCGGCACCTGGGGACACTACTCCTCCTGGTTCTCCTCCGCATGCACTGCACCCAACCCCTTCCACTCCACCTCTCGACGCCATGTTTCAAATTTTCCTCCTACCTCTGCTCCCAATTCATGCTTCGTCTCATGACTTCCCCTCCACTCGACCTCACCCCCCTCACTACCCTCCTTGCTCGCCCATCCTGCAACTGCCCCACTCCCGGCCTACCGTCACACCAGGCCTCACCCTCATTGTCACCTCATGCCCACCAATTCAGCCGATAGCTGGCACTCTTCCTCTGGGCTCCCATGCACCCAACCTCGCCCTCGACCCCCTTCTTTGAACCTTCGGACACCTGACCAGCTGACCAAAAATACACCTGAGCCCCTATTGGCACCCTTCAACTTTTCTGCTCCTCCCTCTCTCTAGGACAATGACCTCCCATTCTTCTATACAACTCTGACCCGCGGCCCCCTTTCCCTTGTTATGCATCCTCCAACTCACCTTTTCCATCTGACAACAATATTTTTATCGATAAGGGTTTGTTGTTTTGGGGTTCACCTGTTTTAGGATTTTTTTGGGGGTAAATCCTAATTTTTGTAGAGTTTTTGATTTGGTTGCATTAGGTTGGTTATGGATTCCGGTATGTGCGTTTGTGGTACGAATCTAGTTTCACACTAGCATTAGGAGGTCCGCCCACATTTGAGTTAGGATCCCTTTGAGATTTCCTCTATGTATTCAAAAATGTTGATTTTTTTCTCTTCATTTATTAAATAACAATTAATTATTTTAGTATGTGATGTGATTAAATCAGTTTGTGTAAATTTAGTTTCTAAAATAATTTAGTTGTGTTAGATGTTTTGTTCCCTATTTAGGTTAATTGGCACAGTGTGCACAACATTTTTGTTTAAACATGTGGTCTGTGTCTGATGGGTATTTGCAAGCAAACACTTAATCATTTATGTTGGCCCTTGCTCACAGTTTGAAATTTTTGGAATCAATTAACAGGTACTAAAGTTGTTTAAATGAGTTTTCAAAAATCAATCACTATTTAATAACACATCTAATTAGTCAAACATGGATTTTATATTTTTAGAACCTAAAAAATGGGGTTTAAAATGGATCTTTGTTTCTGCCTCTATATGGTTATGATTAATATGTTCGATAAAATTTTTTTCTTGAAATTATGGTTTGTTTGGTATATGTAACCAGTGTTTTGGTTTTAAATATATAATATTTAGGTAATCATATTATCCTTGACCTATATATATATATATATTTATTTAAATGGTAATGGGTATTTCTTAAAATTATCATATAAATGGTTTAAATTTTTTTATTGAATTATATATGCGGCTCGTGTTTTGTTTTGGTAAATAACGAGTGTTCATTTGATCCAAATATGGGGTTTCGAGATGTGTTTATTTGTGTGTATAAAACCTCAATATACCTCTTAAAATTTTTTTATAATTTTTTTAAATATTTCTTTAAATAATGTCAATGTTGTGAGTTTGGTTATAAAAACGCGTTTAGCAGTGCATGCCTTTAAGTGTAGATCTCAGGGTATCGTGTGTTTTTTCCAGGTTGTGCGCTCTAGGCATTTTCATGAAATTGATCAATATATTTTTTAAATTATCAATGAATTATTACAATGTTTTCTGGTTTTTGTAAACATTTTGTGAATCTGAAAGTGGTCTTTTAAGTCTTCAAAATGGGTTTTTTTTCATGTGGGTATTTTTATTATGTTTTGTAATTTGTTATTCTAACTATGCAAGTGGTGCGCATTATGATTTGGTGTATTGAGACTGCAATTTTAATTATAATGAGGGGTTTTGAATAATTTTTGGATGTCTTAAGATGTGGGTATCTCTTTGAAATTTTTTTTATAAATTTTAACATTGTTTAGTAAATAATGTAGATGGTTCAAGTTGTGTCTTGAATGCATGTCGAGGTGGTGTTTGGTCGTTTGTTCATTTGAATTGTTTTTATTCAATGTTTATGCATTTTAGTTGTGCAGTTGTTAGAACATGTCAGTGAGGAAGGCCCATGATACTGCGGTCATCGGCTTGCACGTGTTTGTGCGTCTGTGCGAGGCATGATGTGCCATTGTGTTTGGAAAACGAGGTGAGGTAGGTCCACTACTGCACTCGCCTTTAAATTTAGAATTTTTTAGTTTCTTGATATTTTATTAATTTTAATAAATGTTAAATAATATAAGATAATTAATTTTTAAATGGTTATTTGGTGTAAAAAGAGCCGTTTATTTTATACACTACAATAGAAACAATTTTTTTGATGAGCGGATGCCCAGTAGTTAAAGAATGATAGTTTGGCCTTTAAATATAATTCACTAAATTTTAAATGTAGTTCTGTTTTGAAGATAAATTATTTATATTAAAGCGCAAACTAGTGTTTTGGTTCACATGATAAATGAATATTTTCATTAAAATTAGGGAAGGCCCATTTGGCACCTTAATAAAATAAATTATTTGGGAAAACTCTATTTGAGGTGACTCATATATGATATTTGGTGTGCATTGATTGCATGATTTGTGTGCGATTTTTTACTGCTTTATTGACTTTTCTAACCCAATATTTTCTGTTTACAATATATGTTGACATGGGAACCTGGCATAGTAAGTGAATATTCTAAGAATGATTGCTGCACTAGTTTAAATTACCCACTGGCTAGTGAACCTTAGTACATATTACACTCTACTAGGGGATTGGGCCCCTCGAATAGGACATGTAGGGCAACACCGGGTGTTAGGGCATTATGATGTCATCGAGAGTAGGCATGCCTTCAGGATGAGTCACGTGTATTGTATGTTATAGATTGTTCATGAGATCCTTGGTTTAAACCCTTTTTTCTTTAGTGCTTAGATTTAGGTGGCGGATGATTGAGAGGTCAAGTTTAGTTGTTGGCCCCATTTTTCCCTCTTCTTTTCCATTTCCCTTAGTGTGTGTTATGTGTTGTGTGTGGTTTTACCATTGACTAACAACTGAAATTTTAATTTATAACTTGTTCTCATAAATGTTTCAAAATGCAATATACATGTTTCATTCAATAATTAAACTTGTTTTTAAATTAAAAAGGGAAATGGACTGATATTTCTCATATAAATGGAAGTGTCTGTGTGGAAACCCATATTTTGTATAATTTAGTTCAAACCTAGAATTAGTAAAAAAAATTGTTTAAAGGTAGTGCATTGGGAATAGTTTTTTCGGAATGCCTACTTAGTTTTAATTCCCACGCCTATAGTGTTTTCTTTTTTTTTTGTTGTAGGTTTGACACGAGCTCTCTCACTCTGGGAGAGAGTTGGTTGTAGAATGGTGAGCGACTCTCGGAGTCGCGAGGAGTTTTGGTCATGATCAGGTTAGTTTGTTGTTGGTTGTTTATCATTTTTCATGTCATTTATTTTACTCGAATTATTGTATTTGTTTTTTTTATACTTTATTTATTTTCATGAGGCCAAATCGTTCCCTCTTGTTTAGTTTTTATGCCTGGCACTTGTTTCCATCCCGTGGGGATCAGGAACGCCCCACGGGCCATGCCGCGGGCTGGCTCAGATGACTGGTTATGGGTCGACCCTGGTTGGTTCATGACAAAATGGTATCAGAGGTGGCCCTTTTTATTTGGGGTGTCCAATAGACGGATATTAAGACTATCGGGACTCAAGAGGTAGGTATGGGAAGGAAATCATGAACCCTCTCCAATTCTGAACCTTGAGTCATTAGGGGTAGTCTGGGAATTGAGATCTTGTCTCGTTCTGATTTCTTTTGGACTGAGGGGTGATAATGGTGGAAAAACAATGTTACATTGTGGTTTTACATGGATTAGTGACCCATGTGGAGTCTTTGTATGTGTATTAAGATCTTCCTAGTCATTGACGCTAACTTGGGGCATGGCCCACTACCATGTCTCTAGGTTAAGCGTGAAAACTAGTCCCTCTTTTCAGTGATTTGATGAAAGCTATGTGTTGTCTCGGTTCATGTGGGTGTAATTGATCTTTTAAAAATGAAAATGGTTATTGAAATGGAAACGTTTTATTTAAAATGGATTTAAATTTTTGAAAGGTATTTTATTTAAAATTGAAAACTCTTTGTCTAAAAATCCGGCGGTCGCTTGGAACTGGTAGAGATATGGTTTGGGTGAAAACTCAAGCACTCTTTATGAACATTTTCAGTTGTTAGGGAATGCATGGGTAGTCAGTGTTGGTGTGTATGGATGAATGAATATTAAGACATGTGCAATGGTTCATGGGAATATTGGGGTGTGCAATTGGAATGAAGAGGTCCAGCAGGTCATCAGGGTATTGGGAACTCCTGAAGCTGTCAGATTGCGTGCTATTTTGGGTTTGATTGAAGGTCCGGCTCCAAACGAATGGGAGTTGGTTTCCCCACCGTCAATGCACGATGGGGTGATGTGGGATGTCTTTAAATCTGTCTTCATCTGATGGTTTATACCTCAAGAGGGAAAGACAAATAAAATGGAGGATCCTATGCGCATTCAATAAGGCCATGGATGGTGAAGGAATAAGTTCACCATTTTAAGGAACCTGTGTCCTTTTCTATGGAGGTAGCCTCACATGATTTGATAAAGACTTATCACTTCATCGGGGGGTCTTCTTCTAGAGATCATGGAGAGGCTCCACCCTTCTATGGTCCATCATTTTATGAAGTTGGTGGATGATGCAATTTTAGCCGAGTTAGTCGTTGGATCACAAATGGTTGGAAATCCATTGTATTCATCTACTTGTGAAGGTTCCCAATCTGGGGAGAAGGGTGTGCTAGAGGGAGTTTTTCTAAAGATTCATCTGCAGTGGTTTTGGCTTCTAGTTCATCAGACCGTTTAGTGGTGTGCCACCATTATGGATGGTTTGAGCACGTAAAGCTATCAGGTCGCATCCCTCTGAAGACATGTTATCATTGCGGCTGTCAGGGTCACATAGAGAAGTTTTGTAGGAAGCATCACTTAAAGAAGATGCAGTTACCAGAGGGATTACAATGCCTGACTGTGAGTCAAGATATGCTTCAGCCATCAGCGCCCCAGCCATAGGTCTTAGGGTGATGCTCGCGCGTAGTCAGGAGTTGATTGGGGTGTGAAGCCCCGATTCTGTTTTCGTGTTCTGTGTTGGCAGTGGAACATTTAGAGTCTTTTCATTTTTGTTTTCTGCTGCTAATGTTTTGAAATTGTTTTAAGTACATTGTTTTTTCATGAAGTTATGATGGTCTTATTCTATCGTAATCAAAATAGTTTTGATTTTCTGATCATGGTTATCTGAATGACTCATTTTTTTAAAAAGTGTGTTTGTCCCTTGTATGGGTTGATCTTGGTTTAGTTGTGTTCATTTCGAGGTTTCAGTGCATGCAAAGCTGTTAAGGCTTGTGGTAAAGCTCAGATTCACTGTTTGGGGTTATGTACTTCTTAGAGGTTTTTATCCTAGTGGTGGGAGTTTCTGGTCTAGGTCGATAGTTTCATGCTCTAGCAGAAGTGTGCTATAAAAGTTATTTTGGATTAGTTGGGAGTTCCCGCATCACCCCCCCCCCCTCTTTATGCGGTGGTGTAAACAAGTGTTAATTTTCTACGGTAGCTAAGTTATTTTTATGGGAAGAACCCTATCATGTTCTCCCGTTTCTTGTATAGTAATTTATTCTAGTTTTAATTAGGCATGTAATCTTATTTTGTTTAGCATTCGACTGGGTGACATTCCTGTGGGCCAAAAGTGTCTGTAGTGGGGAGAATTGTCAAACCAAGACCTAGATGATGTGTGACTTGTGCAATCGTTTTGAAACTACCTGGCAAGTATGTATCTTAACCCTGTATGTAATCAGTGCCAGGTGGCACGGTCCGAGCGCGGCTCACCCAACCGCGCGCTCGACGACACACAAGTCGAGTAGTTGAGCGATGATTAAAATAAAAGAAAATTGTTATTAGGGTTGTCAAATTATTATTATTTTTATGTACATTATTATTGATAGTTAATTTTTATTTTTATTTTTATTTTTATGATTATTATTTTTATATTTAATAAATTTTATTAATATTATCTTTATTATGGTTAATTTTAATATTATTATTTTTGATTTACTAGTATTGTTATCATTATTATATGTATCATTAATATTATTATTATTCTGGTCTTATGATTATTATTATAATTGTTTTTATTACTAATGAAATTCATGGAACCCTAATACCCTCCCCCCCCCGCCATTTCAGCCATCTCCTCCGCGAGCTGCCTATGCGGCTCCTCCTTGCGCCAGATCCAGTGGACACTACTCCTCCCTGTTCTCCTCCGCCTGCACCACGCCCAGCCCTTATCGATCGGCCTCTCACCGCCTTGTTTCCCAACTTCCTCCTACCTCCATACCCCAACCCTGTTTCACCTCACATATCCCCCTCAACTTGACCCCCCCCCCCCCCCCCTCACTACCCTCACTTCCCTCCATGCTCTCCCCTCCTGACACCGCCCCACTCACAGCCAACCGGCACACCCGGCCTCACCCTCACTATCACCTAGCACCCAGTGCTTTAGCTGATAGCTGGCGCTCCTCATCTGGCCTCCCGTACACCCATCCTTGCCCTCGACCCCCTTCATTGCACCTATGGCCACCCGACCAGCCGACGAATGACACACCTGACACCTCAGGCGACACCCATCCAATTTGATACACCTTCTCCCTCCATCCAGGACAACGACCTTCGTTTTTTTCTGACAACTCTGAACAGTGTCCCCCTTTCCCTTGTAATGCTCCCTCCGACTCAACTTTTTCCTCTAACAATGTTATTCATTTTTTTCCAGTAAGGGTTTGTTGTTTTGGGGTTCTCCTATGATAGGATTTTTTATTTGGGGTTAAGTCCTAATTTTTTTAGAGTGTTCGATTTGTTTGCATTAGGTTGTTTCTAGTTTCCCGTAGGTGCAGATGCAGTGTGAAGCTGGTTTCACCCCAGATTCAGGAGGTCCATCCACATTTGGGGTAGGATCCCATTTCACTTTCCTCTATGTATTCAATAATGTTGATTAATTGTCTTTTCAGTTCTTAAATGTTAATTTATTATTTTAGTATGTGATGCGATTAAAATATTTTGTGTAAATTTCGTTTTTAAAATAATTTAGTTTTGTTCATTATTTTGTTCCCTATATAAGTTAATTGGCGTAGTGTGGAAAAAGTTTTTATTAAACATGTGGTCTGTGTTTGATGGGTATTTGCGTGAAAAGGCTTAATTAGTTCTGTTGGCCCCTGCTCGCAGTTTGAAATTTTTGGAAACAATTAACTGGTACTAAAGTAGTTTAAATGATTTTTCAAACATAAATAACTATTTGTTAACACCATTAATCAGTCGAACTTGGATCTTATAGTTTTAGAACCTATAAAAATGGTTTTTTAAATGGTTCTTTGTTTCTTCCTCTATAAGGCTATGATTATGTTGTTCAATAAAATGTTTTGTTTGAAATTTATGTTTCTTCGGTATTTGTAACAAGTGTTTTCATTTTAAATATATAATATTATGGTAATAAAATGATCCTTGACCAATATATATATATATATATATATATAAATGCTAATGGGTATTTCTTAAAATTTTCTTATAAATGGTACAAATTTTTTTTTGAATTATATAAGTGGTGCATGTTTTTTTTTGGTAAATAACGAGTGTGAGTTTGATCAAAAGATGGGGTTTTGAGTTGTTGTTTCTTGTTATGTGTGAAACCACAATATACCTCTTAAAATAGTTTTATAATTTTTTTGAAATATTTTTTTAAATAATGTGAATGTTGTGAGTCTTGTTTTAAATATTCATTGAGCAGTGCATGCCTTTAAGTATAGATCATAGTGTATCATGTGTTTCCTCAAGTTGTGAACTCTAAGAATTTTCTTGAAATGTCCCATTGGATTTTTAAAATTATCATTAAATTATTAAGATGTGGTGGGGGATTTGTATACACTTTGCGAATCTCAAAGTGGCGTTTTTATTCTAAAAAATGGGTTTTTGACATGTGGGTATTTTTATTATGTTCTAAAATTTTTAATTTTAACTATGAATGTGGTGATAATTCTGATTTGCTGTGTTGAAAGTGCACATTTAAATATAAGGTGTGGTTTAGAATAGGTTTTGGGTCTCAAAATCTGTTGGTTTCTCGTTGAAAATTGTTTTTAAAATTTTTATATTGTTTAGTAAATAACGTAGATAGTGCGAGTTGTGTTTTTAAAACACGTCAAGGTGGTGTTTGTGCCATTTTTTCATTTGAATTGTTTTCATTCCATTTATATGCATTTTAGTTGTGAGGTTTTTTCCGCGTGTCGGCAAGGAAGACCCTCGATATTTTGGTCATCGGATTTCATGTGTTTGTGCATCTCTGTGAGGCATGACATGCCATTGTGTTTGGACAATGAGCCATGGAATGTCCCACACTGCACTCTCCTTTAAAATTAGAATTTATTAATTTCTTGATATTTTAATAATTTTAATAAATGTGAAATAATATACGATAATTAATATTTGAATGGTTATTTAGTGTAAAAAGAACTGTTTATTTTATAAACGACACTTGAAACAATTTCTTGATGAAATGACACCCATTAGTGAATGAATGGTGGTTTGGCCTTTTAACATAATTCATTTAATTTTAAATTTAGTTCTAGTTTATTGATAAATGATATATTTTATTTCATGATCAAGTGTTTTGGTTCACTTGAGAAATGAGGATTTTCTATTAAATTGGTGAAGGCCCATTTGCCACTTTAATAAAAATAAATTATTTTGGAGAAATCTATTTGGGGTGACTCAGATGTGATATTTGGTGAGCGTTGACTGTATGATGTGTGTGTGATATTTGTACTGCATGATTGTATTTCCTAACTGTCCCTTTCCGTTTTACTATATGTATTGATATGGTAACTTGGAATAGCATGTGAATCTTCTGAGAACGATTGCCACACTAGTTTAGATTATGCACTGGAAAGTGTCCCTTAGTATGGATGAAACACTGGTAGGGGATTGGGCCCCTCGGTTAGGAAATGTAAGGAAACCCTAGGCCTTAGGGAATTATGATGTCATTGAGAGTAGTAATTCCTTCTGGATGAGTCACATGTATAAAACGTTCTGGATTGTTCACGAGCTCTTATGTTCGAACCATGTTTTCTTAATTGTTTATTTTTATGGGGCGGACGATTGAGAGGTCTAGTTCGGTTATTATCCCCCTGTGTGCCTCTTCTTTTCCGTTTCCCTAAGTGTTTGTTAGGTTTTGTGTGTGGTTTTCCCAATGACTAACAAATGATATATGAATTTCTAACGTGTTTGCAAAAAAAATTTAAAATTCAATGCACCTATTCCTTTCAAACATTAAACGTTTTTTAAAATTAAAAATGGAAATGGATTGCTACTATTCTAAGAAATGGAAGTGTGTATGAGGAAACCAATATTTTTTATAATTTAGTTCAAACATGTAATTAGTAAAAAAATTTGTTTAAAGGTAGTGCATTGGGAATAGTTTTTTGGGCACGCCTACAATGTTTTAATACTCACGCCTATAGTGTTTTCCCATTTTTAGTTTTGTTGAAGGTTTGAATTGAGCTATCTCAATATGGGAGAGAGTAGGTTGTGGAATTATGGGCAACTCTCAGAGTCGCAAGCAGATTTGGTCGTGGTCAGGTTTGTTTGATGTTGTTGTTTTTTCATCCTTTTTCGAGTCATTTATTTTCCTTGTGTTATTATATTTGTTTTTTTTTCGCTGCTTTATTTATTTTCACGAGTCTAAATCATTCTATCTTGCTTAGTTTTGATGCTTGACACTAGTTTCCAGCCCCTGGGGATCGAGAACGCACCTTTGTCCTTGTCATAGGTTGGCTTGGGTGACCAGTTCAGGGTCGACCTGGGTTGATTCATGACATTGACACACTTGGCATAATTAATTCCACATAAAGGTTTTCCTAGAGTTTCTTCCACAATTCATAAAACTCAATTGTGACCATACTATAAGGAGTATTTGAAAAAATTGTGGCATCACTTACGAGTGCTATGCAAAACTCAACATCATGATTCACTGGAAGACTATGAATATCTTTTAAATGGTGATCATAAAATTCCTACACCATAGTAATATCATTAATGTCAGGTTTCTCCACAAACATTTGAAAAATAGTCCTTTTGAATGGGAATAAGGATCTATAAATTTGCTGTGATCTCCATAAAAAATCCAACATATCATGACATTGATAGATAATTGTAATTTGGTTTGGAATATAAAATGTCACTTCGCTTCTTAAACAATTTTTGTCGGATTTATGTAAACAAAGTTTAATGTCTTGTATTGTGGAACTGGGTTTAAAATGAAAAGGTTTTCATTTTTTGTTTGATTTATTGACATGGAGATTTTTAAACTGAGCTCCAGAATTTATTTTTGAGTGTTGTAACACCATTTCTATCCTGTACTGTTTACCAATTTTAATATATTTTTTATTTTAATTAAATAATATAAAATGAGATATTTGTGTTTAATTAAATGGAACATTGAATAATAATAATAATGTTATTATTATTATTATTATAGTTTTTGTTAAATTATATGTATGTTTAAATATTTTAATTCAGTGATTAATGTGGTGTAATATTTGTGTGAAATTAATGTGGATTTTGTGTATCTCAATGAAATGTTTTTTTAAATGAGGTTTTCAGATTTAATTAAAAATAATTTTAAATAAAATAGATGTTTTTAATGTTATACAATTTTAATAGTGATAGTAATAATAATCATATGGCTATTATTATTATTATTATAATAATAATAATTAATATTAGTAATGAATTTATGGGTTTTATTTATGTTATATGTTAGTAATTAGAAAGGAAAACACACCTTCTTCATCTCTCCAAAAGGGGTGTGACATGCACAGGAGTAACCTTCCCATATTAACCTTTACCAATGACACTTTCCTTATTTCTTCCTCAATGGTTGAGCATAATTCATTCCATTGATGGAGACCTCCATGGAACTACATTCCCCTACAACATACCCCTTATTGTAGTGTGCAACCCTAGTCAGATCCCCTGTAGTAGATCGCAATTCCCATACCACATTAGTCGTATTTTTGTGGTTCCTCCCTTATACACCCATGGATAGACCTCTTCATAGGGCATCTCCCTCTTAGCCACATGACCTCCTCCCTCAGCCAGACCTCCTTCAATAGCACGACACCCCCGAGTAGTACTCTGAATCACATAAACCCCCTTCATCCACGTCCTCCATCCATGAATTATTCATCATATTTTTCTTTATGGGTTTGGTATATTCCTTCAAGGTATGGTATTCTCTAATGTTTTTGTTCATCTATTTGGTGACTTGAAATGTTTTTTGTGTCCGATTTCCATAGATCCAATTTTATGGTTTTGTGGTAACCCTATTTTCTACATTTCTTCTATTCTTGGGATGTGCAATAAGTTACTTGAGACCCATTGGTCTGTTTTCCAACAACTGCTACTTTAGGAGAGGTGGCTCATGACAATTGGGTTCTTCGATGATGTTTCAAATGTATGTATTTATACCACTGTTGGGTTTTCACCATCCATTGATGTGTCTGGTAATTTATATGAGTTCCTAGTTTATAACTGTAAGTGTGTTGGTCCTTACTACATTGATTCTGGTTGCCTATTTAATTTGTGTTCCTCTATTGATGTTCAAATGGGCGTGTGTATATATAAATATATATACATATATATAAATCTATCTTTCTCTTTCTCTGTGTGTGTTCATGTGTATGTATAATAGTATGCGCATACAACTGCAGACAAAATTTCATTGTATTTAAAAGTACTAAATGTTAATTTGGATACACCCTGAGGTAGTGATTTTTTCCATGTACTCAACTATAATAAATCCATTTCTAAACTTCTTATTTCAATTTGGTTGATATTTAAACTATACAATGAAGTATTTATATTGAATTTCATTCAAATGTGAATTTAGTTAATTTGATTAAATTCTTAAATGTGACTTATTATATGTTGGTACAAGACTTTTGATGTAATTAAATTATGCATCTCACATGAGATAAATGAGGACATGGCCATATGTATGTTTTATGCATGTATTACTGAATTGGTTAGTGTGATAATATTAAATAATTAAATGATGTTTGGATTTTGGCCATTTTAATATAATTAATTTTTATAATAATTATGTGCATTTAGAATTATAATTTAAAAAATCAATTGTGGGAATAATAATGTGTTATTATGTGGGATAAATACAGATAATTAATGGTGAATTAATTGTGACAGGTTGTTTTGGTTAAATTGAGATAATTAAATATGGATTGGAGATGTTATTTTTTATTGATAATTTGGATAATTAATTATGGAAATTGAATATGTATTGTGAAATTTAGTAATGATTTTGAGATGGATAGTTAATGGATGAGTTAATTATTACCTGTAAAAAATGACATGAATGGTTAAAAAATTGTTGAGTTGATTAAAGAGTATGATTAAACTTGTTAAAAAATTGTTGATTGATTAATGTTTGATTAAATTAATTAATTTTTAAATTAATTGATTGGTGTACAATAATTTAATTATGAATTAATTTAATGATTATGGTTGGGAACTATACATGGAATTATTGGTCGATAACGGTTTACCTGGTTTTTGATGTGAGTTTAACATGATCTTATTGATGAGTGATAATTATAATTTTGTTGTTCGGATCTTGTGGTGTCTGACATAAAGTTTAACACCATTTAGAAATGATATTAAATGGATGGAATTTTGTGGTTATTGACATGGGTTAGAAAGCAATTATAAATTATAATGAGTGTATAGGTTCATAATTGTTAATGAGTTAGGAGAATCACTATTAAGTGGATGGACCTAAGAGAAAATCACTATGTTTAGTGGAAAAGACCATTCATTGAATTGTTTATAAATTTGGTGATTTACTATTTCTATTGGACGAACAGAGGAATGAATCACTATATTCGATATACGGGCTCATATTTGGCAATTTATTGGGAAAATGAATACTTTTAATGGGAAGGATCAGGAAAATTATATGAATGACTAAATTGAATATATTATTATGCATTATCAAAGCCAAAGAAAATGCTTGGATTCATTCTTTACATTGATTGCATATATGTTTTTTAAAGACATGGGTTGTGAGTGACTTATAAAGGGGATGACGGACTTAGGCCAGATCTCCAGACTTATATAATTTTACATGGTATGAATAATTGTTAAATTAAAATGAATGTGTGATGACTGTTTAGTATGCATGACAAATGTATAATGCGGGTTCAGACACCATCTGAGGGCTGAATCAGGTACTTGGGTGTATTGTCACATTGTACTGCATACTATATTTATGCATGATTTCATAATGATTAAATTGTTTATTGAATGTCTACATTTGGGTTTGACACTGATGGTCTCATCTTAATGATATTTATATCTCACACCCTACTTGGGCCACCACCACACTAGGGTACCATAGTAGATCTTATTTGGTTTTATGATTGGGTTGTTTGTAAGCACATGGGAGATAAAATCATAGGACTGAGTGAATGCTCGAGATTCTCGAGGAACTCCCAGGATAGAAAACTATGCGCGTCTATGCCAACAGTTGAGAAATACAGCGTGTAGTCGAGGCCAGTCATCATCCTACCTCCCTGTCAGCTTCATCCCAAGAAGTTGATCTATTTGCCTCGGTGGTAATAGAATCCGTTGAGTGAGGTGAAACTAGCTCATGACTATGTCAGGCTGGTGCCACTCAACAATATGAGAGTGAATGAGTGGCACTACAATCGTAACATCATCAAGACCAATTGTGCAGTATGGAGGTAACTGGTTCATAACATACCAATATGGAACCCATAAAATCTAAAATAACATATTATCCTTATTAGAATAACTATTAACTAAAAAATGATGTTATTATTAAATTTGATATACATTTATATATTGTAAACACATACATGATGGGGGTAAGACAAACTCCATCTCAAGCCGATATACGACTAAATCATGTCTCAGAACTGCATTGAAATTATGTCACAGACACCACCTATAAAATTCAACATTGATAGTGATAAATAATGTGAAATTAAAGTCAATAACATGTAGTAGCATCAAAAACTGATAGAAATGAGTGATCATAACAGCGTCCTCGCGGAGCGTCATGCAGCACCACCATCTCGACCGACGGACTAGCAAGATCAGCGAAAAATGCAGGGATGTGCTCCCATTCCCACATCTGAATAAGGATGATGCATAACCAGAGACCTGTGCTCCATCTGTTGTATATCCTTCATAATGCTCGGTATTAGTATTCCTAGCAGGTGGATCCCCAACTATACGTCCCTTCCAGATCAAAATCCTCTAGCAGGGGTAGATATATCATGTTCACGTGCATCCATGAATGATCTGTACACATGGTCCCTCAAATAAGTCATAATATATTTGACTGTGCATAATGCATCATTGTCTGCTCGTCAGTATCATCTGCTAAATGTGGAATCTATGACTCCATCCAAGGAATCAATATCGATACTCCATCGGTAGAACTATGATTGAACAAAATGTCATCGCCTAACAAGCACTGACAAAGGTAGGTCCAAGCTGCCTGAGTGGATCCAATAACGGTTGTCCCTTGGATAGGAATACCAAGAAGCACAACCACATCCTGGAGGGTGATGGTCATATCTCCCTCAAGAATGTGGAATTTGTGTGTATCTAGTCTCCACCTCTCCACGAGTGCAGCTAGCAGGGGATGGAATACAAATGTAAAATCTGATACCGCAATACCATAGAAGCCAGTACGACGCAAGTATGGTATAATGGCAGGAGGCGGCTCTGTGTGATGAAAATGGTGCCTTCAACACACCTTGATCAATCGATCTAGACCACCATCATTCAAAACCTGTAAAAAAAATGGGTATCCTTCTGACTGAGTAGTATGGTGTTAGTCATCTGCATATAAACAAATGAATTTTTATCAATGATTCACATCATGGATCATTCATGACTAATAAATGGTTCGGTCTCGAATCTATGTTGGATGAATCATGATTTCACATTGTTTTATAAATATTTGTATAAGATTATTGGCATGATTTTTTAATTTTATGAAAATGGTTTTTGATAAAATATGGTTTCCCCTAAATTTGGTAGATAGCAGTGTGTTTTTAAAGAATTGTGAAATGAAGTGTGAAGTAGTTTTTTATGAATTTTTTTATATCAAGAAAGGGTTTTTTGTTATTTTTGAATGTTATAATTCCATTCTAAAATGATTTAATGTATATTTCAAATGTGATCCTTGGGTATACATGTGGAACGTGTAGTACTAGGGCTCATATTTTGATATTGTAAGTGTGTTCACTTTATGGGGTGTTATTGTATTAGTAGTCCATGATTCATTTGACTCTATAACTTCATTAAAAATATAAGAGGGTTCAATTTATGGGGTTCTCCTCTATTACTGAGAACATTATGCATGGGTTTAAGATTCATGTTTTCAATTTTAGTATTTAAAGATTAGGGTTTCACATTTTTCCTTTTGGATCAAGGCTTTTGGATTTGTTTTAATGTTCTACGGTTTAGGTTAATGATTTAAGAAATGATTTTCAGGATTATGGTTTAGATTGTTAGGAATACATTATACAAAAGATGTTTTTGGTTTTACTGTTATGATTTTCATTTTTGGGGGTTAGAAAACCGAGGTAAAATGAAGAGATAACGAAATAAAATTTACAATATGAGAATCTCCCAATAACGACAATACATCATTATGGCATAGAGTGAGAAGTCAACCCAACAATGTTATGGAATCATTTTCAATTATAAACTTCATGATGACATATGGTACATCTCAAACTCTGTCTTTGTTCTTAAGGCCAGTCCATCTCATTTCGCATCCTGCTAGACTTCAGTCTCCCATGGGGACACAACCGATTCATATTAGGTACCAATATCAGTTGACATTCGGGCTATGGGAAATAACGAAACTCACCAATAGATGTCCACGGTGCAACATAACAGTTATCAATTGGTGTTCATATGGTAAACTGGATCAACATATGCTTCCCATGATATGTTAACAGAGGCACATGTTGCGGTGGCGTGTGAGCATGGAAACTGTAAGGCCTGAATGTTTCCACATTGAAATTGCCTAGTTTCTAGTAATACCACCATTTTTCACCAATGCTATCTGTGGTGGTGTTCGAAATCTCTTGAAATTAAAATCAAGAGTCTTCTCGTCGAAATAGGGAGACTTAATAACTAGAATCTTCTTCAATATTCTTTTCAATCAATCGTTGAAAATGTCTTTTGTACATTAGCCCCTGATTTATTCCATCCGATGCTTGTTTTTGTCTATAAACAAAGTACATCACGGAATTAAATAATGTCTCCTGAACTAGGGCAGTTATGAGTAGCTTACTATTCCATTTGAAGACACCATTGATACACATTACAATGTTGGTGGTCATGTGTCTATACATCTTCCCCCCATCAAATTCCAATGTCCATTTTTCTTTTAGAACTCACAACATATAATCTTAAACTTCTTCATTAACATGATGGATTTGTTAGAAACGTTCTTAAACCCATCTTTGATCAGACTCATATGATACACATAATAGATTATATTTCACATCTTTTAAATTTATCGTTACATTGATATACAAAAAATAACAAATACAATGCCTACCATGTTTGGTGATTGCCTTCTTCATCGGTTCGTTGTGGAATGTTTTGTGCAAGTTGCTAGAAATGTGTCTAATGAAGAACCAATGATGGCATTTTATTAACACCATATATCAGGATCCGCATTAATTGCATCATTAATAGCCCGATGCCGATTAGATATCAAACAGACAACCCAAATGTTGGGGAAATGGGTGTGGATACATGCCAAAACCAACTCCATGATTTATAGTTTTCATTCTCTACAATGGAAAAGGAAACCAAAAGAGGTGAACGATTTCCTTCTTGGCTTGCTGCAATCAACAACACGCCCTTGTATTTGCTATAAAGAAATGTTCCATCAATATAAATAAATTTTTTGCAGAAACGAATGGTGGAGATACCGAGAAGGAATGCCCATAACAACCGATGAAATTGATCATGAGATGGATCAGGTTGGTTATCATGAGACACATGTTCGATTGTATCCAGATCTAAGACAACATGGTTATGATTCCTCAGTATGGCTAGTAATTGCAGAAAAACCCGATATGAGTCATCCCAATCACCATAGACCTTCACAGTTGCCTTATGTTTTTCCTTCCATGGCTTATTATAGGATATCTTATAACTAAATGTCTATTGTATCCTCTCTTGAACAAGGGCTATTGGAACATCTTGACATCTCCTAATCATCTCAACAACAATGGATGTCACAAATTATGCATCCAATGAAGTATTATCTTGGGTCGGGTTTTGCTGAACGCAAGAATGAGCTGCCTCAATCCTCGAGATTCTCCAACCTCCAAGTGCAATGTCCGGAATCACCTTCAATCGAAATCTAAAATCATCCCCATACTTCTCACATCGTATGCCATATTTTTTATGGTTTGATTTGTAAACTACATAGCTACAGTGGCTCTCAATGTATAATCTCTTTATCATACTTTTTAATGCATCTTTAAAAGGAAAAATCCTTCTAACATATAAAGTTATGTCCATCTCACTAAACGTATCTTGTATAACTCTGGGAAACTCAGTTGCCTGTGTGAGATCATTATCTTCAAATTCAGGCATGTGTGTCATTGCTTCTGAACAAGTTACAAAGAGCAGTGGATGATTTATTGTAGGTCGATCATGCTGTACAACTAATGCATTTCTCAAAACATCTGTTGTTCCTTCCTCATCAGCACTACTATCACCATTTGTTTCATTATTACAAAACTCCTCATCAGATGTCGGGTTAACATGTATATCTGGGAGATTAAGTAGGTTTTCCTCTACATCATTTGGAATGGTCTGAACATTATGGGGTATAATATCTTCAATGACTATTTTAAGTCTACATCTTTGTACAATTTGATGTTATTATTGTACAGTAGAAACATCAACATATAACTCAATCATGGTACCATCCGACCATTGAGAAAACAAGTTAATTGTTTGGGTCCATTGCACATCATCAACCAATGGACAAGCTAGATGCCATATTCTTCATGGGAACTACAAATATCTATAACTCATTTACTTGATCTTTTGATCGGGTCCTATATTTAATGATCCATGAATTCTGTCTTGAAGGTCACTTAGGGTTACACAATCAGTTTTATTAACCACTTTTATTGGTTGTGTACTGTAAGAAGCTCCTTGCTCAGTTTGAATAACCTCCCCATAGTAGTACACATAGGAAAACATTCCGCTCTACATAAAAAAAGGGTTCTGGTCATGATTTTGATAATGTAAGTGACATTCAGAATGATGGTTACCAATATATGTTGGATTTCTTACTTTGAAGATGTAATTATACTACTTATTAAAAATAAGTTGGATTTAACTCACATTGAGATAATAACTAGTACATCTAAACTATACAATCTTTATGATACTTAATTTTTAAAAGATCTTATATCCTAAACTAGGATATTTCTTAGTACACTTTATAATTTCTGAGTTAAAAATATAAATAAAATAGAGTTAAAAAATAAATAACAGCATGTTTCCAGCTTCTAGATTTTCTTGCAGTGAATTGGATATCAAAATTTCATAAAACTATTTTTCACACGAGATCTCTTAAATTTTGATATTCAATTCACTGCAAGAAAAGAAAGAATCTTGAAACATAATGTTATTTATTTTTTAACTCTATGTTATTTATATTTTAACATGTTGTTCATGTAATTGATAATCATTTAAACTGTAGTTTTCTTTTTAACTCTATGTTATTAATTAATTAATTTTTAATTAATCATTCCTAATAATAAATATCTAAATCATTACGAAATTATCAACTTATCATTTCTTTTCTTAGATATTTTAGTATTTTATAAATAAATATGCATATCTTAAGCATATCCTTCAGAAGTGTCAAACCAGAATGCAGCAAGGACCATTGTCGTGCACCAGTTTCCGTCCGAGTCTAGCTCAAATCAGTGTTTTTGGGTGTTACCCCTAGGTAAATCTATGGTAGAGCCACATTCACTAGTTTGAATCCAGACAAGGATTTGATTTCCTAGATAACATAGTATTTATGCTACCAATATTTCATTGAAATAATCCTAAATTAATTTATACTAATGATAATTATAATTCCTAAACATAACTAATTAAACAATCTAATAAAAAAACAAAATTAAAACTAACTAAACTACCAAAGAATTAAAATATTTAACTATATACAATTCACCTAAATAAAAAACATTAAATTTATAAAAATATTTAACTAAAAACAATTCTATAAAATAGAAAACATTTAATCAAAAACCATACCTCTAAAATCATTCCAAAAAAATAAAACCACAAAACTCTGCCACAAAAGTGAGAAATTGAGAGGTAATGGGTGTTTAGAAGTGAGAAGAAGGGGTGGGGGAGCTACCCTATTATAGGGATAGAAGAAAACTGATGCAGCGTGGCTGCCACCTTTGGTAATGTCATCTGGCGAAAGGCGGTACCCACGGTGCCGCCTTTCTGATGATGTTATAATGAAAGGCGTCCCCACGGGTGCATCATTTTCCACGTCAATAATCCACATCGGAAGTGGAAAGGAGGTATCTACGATGCCACATTTCACCCGTAATGCAACGGAGGCATCTGTGATGCTTCCTTTAAGGCGCATTTTGAAAAAAAATAACCCAAAATATTTTTTATAATTTTTTTTTAAAAAAAATGCATAAAAAACACTCCTCCATTCTACCTCCATAGAAAAACCTATCCATTGGAAATCTCCCTCTTGGCTGAACGACCTCCTCCGTCATCCAGACCTCCTACAGCATCACTGCCCCCACCCCCACCCACACCCCCCCCCCCCCCCCCCCGTGCAGTACCCCGAAGAGTGAGATCCCCCCTCCATTTGGGTCCTCGATCATCGGATTATTCCTCCTATTTTTCATTAGGGGTTTGGTATGATCCTTTAATTAAAGATATTCTCTCTTGATTTTCTTAATAGATTTGTAAATTCAAATTGTTTATTGTGCAGGATATCATTCTGGCCGATTTTATGGTTTTGTTGAAACATTATTTTCTGGTGTTATTTAGTTTTACGGCAGTGTAACGAGGTTGTTGGGACCCATCATTTTTTCTTATGGGATCCACCACTGAAGGGAAGGTGGTTCATGCCAATTTAGTTCATCGATGTTGTTTTAAAGGTAAAAATTTATACCGCTATTAGTTTTCCACCATTTATTTAAGAGTTTGATAATATATATGAGTCCATGGTTTATAGCAGTAAGTTCACAGGTCCTTACTGTGTTGATAATGGTTACCTATTTAATTTGTTGTTTTCAATTTATTCTCAACATGGTGTGCATGTATATATATATATATATATATATATATCTGTGTGTGTGTGTGTGTGTTCATGTACAATTGCAGAAAAATGGTTTCCGCTTGTCAATGTACTATATGTTATTTTTGTTCCACCCTGGGGTAGAATTTTTTTCAAGTCCTCAACATTAATATTTGGATATATAAAATGCTTCCAGCACTTTTTTTGATATTTAAATTATGAAATGATGTATTAATATTGAATTTCATTCAAATGTGATGTTATTAAATTTGATTAAAATTTTAAATGTGATATATGATATGTTGACACAACAATTTTGATGTAATTTAATGATGTATCTCACATGAGAGAAATGAGGACATGACCTTGTGTTGGTTTTAAGCACGTTTTTCTAAATTTGTTAAAGTGATACTATTAAATAATTAAATAATGTATCGATTTTGGATATGTTAAGCTAAATATTTATTAAAGTTTTTTATGTTCATTGAGAAATGTAATTGAGACAATTATTTTAGGGAATAATTAAGAGTTATTAAGTGTGATAAATGGAGATAATTAATGGTGATTTAATTCTTATATGTTGTATTGGATAAATGTAGATAATTGAAGATGGATTAATAATGTTCTTTTTCAGTGATAATTTGGATACTTAATTATGGAAATTAGATATGGTAATTGAAATGTATTAATGAGTTTGAATTGGATAAATAATGGATGAGTTAATTATTACCTGGAAAAATTAATGTGAATGGTTAATCAATTGTTTAATTGATTAAAGTGTATGGTTAAACTGTTTAATCAATTTTTGAGTGATTAGTGTATGATTAGAATAATTAATTTATTGGTATAAATTATTTTAATTTTTAATTTATTTGATCATTATGGTTGGTTTTTAGACATGACATTCTAGGTCGGTGATGGCTTGCATGGTTGTCAATGAGATCTTGACATGATCTTCTTGCTATGTGATTAATATATTTCTATTATTGGGATCTTGTGGTGTTTGACATGATATTCCACACAAATGGAAAATGATAATAAATTGATGGAAATTTGGGGTTTTTTACATGGCGTTAAACACCAATGAAAATATGATAATCACTAGAACAGTAAATACTTGTTTATAAATTGGGTGAATCATTGTTTAGTGGATGGACCTAGGTGTGAAACACCATGTTTATTGGATGGTCTCTTATAATTATTTATGAATTGGGTGAATCATTATTTTCTATAGATGGACCCATGACCGAATCACTATATTTAGTGGATGGGGTTGGATTTTTTATTGGTTAGGAAAATATCAATTGTTTTAGATGGGCTCAGACATTGTAATTGGAATACTAAATTGAATATCTTATATTGTTTTATCGAATCCAAAGCATAAACTTGCATTATTATTTATTTTTATTTACAGGATGGTCATTAGAGACATTTGATGTGATTTAATTATACTGGGGATGTCGGGAATATGCAGGATCATAATACTTCTATGATTTAACAAGGTTTGAATAATTAATAAATGAAAATGAATGTGTTATGACTGTTGTGTATGCATGAAAAATGTATAATGCAGGTTTAGACACTAGCTGAAGGATGAAGCGGGTACTTGGGTATATAGTTACATTGTACTTCTTATTTTTTTTAAACATTGTTATTCAATATTTATATTATTTATTAAATTTATGGATTTGGGGAAGACACCGGTGGTCCCATCCAACTGAGATTTATTTCTACACCCTTGTTGGGCTGCTATTTCATTGGGGTACCCAAGTAGATTATATTTTGTTGTAGTATTCTGTTGTTTTCATATACTTGGGAGATAAGAGTACAGGACCGAGTGAGATTTGGATACTCAAGGAGATTTCTCTCGGGGCATTAAGTAATTTTTATTATTTCATTATTGTTATGTAAAGCTTGACATATTTTTTATTGCTTTCTTATTTGTACCATCATAACATTCTTGCATTGTATAAAATTGGTATTAGCCATTTTGTATTATTCAAGATTTAAAAATTATGTCTTCTGTTGATTTATCATTATTGACACTTCTTCCGCCATTTGCTGATATTGTCCACCAATTTTAATCTGATAAGATGGTACTTTCTCCCCACAGACTATCCTTAGACACCCATTGTTAGTTGGTAGCCTCTGCTGCATAGAGAGATGCACTTGAGGTCATGTGAAGACCATTATGGCCACCAGTTAAGGGGTGTGATCGGTTTTGACATTACAGAAAGACAATCCATGCATAGGATAGTTTAAAAATATAACAAAGGAAGATTGAAAATAATTATTAGAAGCAAATTTCCATAATCATCAAAAAGACAGGAATCATATACCTGAGTTATGATCATTTTACAATTAGTGGTTTTCATTAAAAACATTATATTTAATCATTTAGGTTGAATAATTATACCCTTTGTGAAATATTCAGATATGAATGAATAGTTAGGTCTTAAGTCAAATAATACAATATAATATCTATAGTGGGCCATATGTGAATCTTTCACCATGTGGTTATCACGCCCCATTTTATTAATAGTGATTAAATGATATTTAACATTTTACCATGATATAAGAGTCTATTTAGTTTGATTATCATCATTAGCTCTCGGATCTGGGGACTGGATAGCATAGTTCTCTAAGTCCTTTCATTTGAAACACTAGAGTGTCGGTGGTTCATTCCATTAATCATTCTCTATATTCGTATCATTACCTAACTTCATTCCATTATTTTGGAAATAAATTTCATAGGCATCTTACATCCTAACATTAAACATTTACTAGCCCCTTAATACAATTTCTTTTATGTTTCTATCTACACTTCAAGAATGGATAAAATATCATCATCTTATTTTCATGGTTTTGAATGTTTTCTTTGAAATCCATAATCCTTTTCCAGAAAGAACCATGAGAATGAAAAAAAAATCTAATCTGTAATGACATTTTGGGAGGAGAATGAAAAATTTCATCATTGCTATAAATTTTCATTATAGATAAATGCATTCATAGAATTGGTTTTAAGCCACTAGAAATTTTATAATCCTTATCTTCATATTGGAGGACAATGTCAAAATCAAATTTCACAGGTTTTGTAAAATTTTCCTTCAAGGAACCAATATATTCATCATCATTCATTATTATATCAAGTAAGTACTTCTTCATTTTTATATGAAGGATATACAAAAATTACTTATTAAAAAATATGCTCATAAAATCATCCCACTCCATGTAAGAAATTCATCATGTTCCCCTATATTCTTGATGAAATTCCACCAATGATCAACATTTCCTTCCTAATTTGTAGATATCCCAAATGAATTTTTCATGTTCTATACACTTGATAATGGTAAGTATCTTTTTAGTGGTATCGATCCATTATTTTACGACTAGTTGATCCTCACAAACACTGAAACATTGTGCACATTTACTCTATAAGGACTCGAAAAAACATTGTTCCCACCTTTTATTATTTTGAATTTTAACATTATTCAATGCATAAGAAAGTGTTTTGAGTATAACAATGATATTTCTTATTCTATCTCCCATGATATTTTGATACTAATTAGTAAAACCATTGCATTTTTCATTGAAATTAGCATTAATATTGTTCCTTTTGGTTCCATCTATTCACTAATACCCAAAAATAGTGTTAGAAACAATAATCATATTGGGGATCCACAAAATCATGAAAAAATAATTACTGAATGTATAAAGTATAGAAACTTATTTTTAATCAATTAAAACATGGGTTTATACTTTAGTATTCAAATTTATCATCTATTTAAATCCTTCATGATGGTTTTTAAAGAGTTTGTGACTCTCCAATGAATATCCCCAATGAATATCAAACAGGGTCTATAGAAAGGCCTTTTGTCATGCACAAAATGATGACTAATCTCGGTCAACATGTCATTTTCAGAATTATTACCCATGGGTACATCAATATCATAACCACGTCTACTTCTAGTATCTAGGAAAGAATAAAATTTCATAGAAACTAATTTATTAATCATATACCAAAATTTCAGTACATTTTTTATACTTTGACTCATTCATAGACTTATCCTCATACATATTGTTAGATTTCATTCCAAATTTTTCATATCCCAGTTTCCAATGGCTATATAAAAGTTTCCTATGATACTTACTGTTAGGACTCAAACATCTTATAAAAATATATTACCTATTTTTGGATAAATATTTATTTCATTACACAAACACATGCATGCAGATCAAATATTTATAGTGCCTATGGAAAAATAGACACAAAAACAACTAGTCTGTAAGTGAGCTATGACATCACCAACTATATTCCTCATTACAATAAAAATAAATTTAAATATAATATAGAATAACATTAATCATGACCTAGGAAAATGAAACCTAAGAAAGGGTGAGCTTGGATGCTTAGTAAGGGTAAACAAGGGATATATCAAAATATCACGAGTATAAATATTAGTAGTTCATAAGACATAAATCCTAATGGAATCCAATAAAATGAACCGTAAGAGAATTTTTTTTAATAATATGCATATATTGTTCATACACATAGGAATATAAAATTATTTCCTTAGTAGTTCACAGATCATTACCAAGACTATCATAGTGTATTGTGTTCACTCCCTAGACCATCATACTAGTCATGGTTCACTCAAAATTATATCATAGTTGACATAATCCCTTACTGAACTGGATTCACTCCCTATTCATGTATTTATTATCTCATGATATATCAATCATTACCCAATTCAATGGCTGGAGATAAATGTTCTACCCATCACAAAACTAGAATCATACAAAAGTGTTCCAAAATATCATAAAAAATTTATCACATCAAAACCCATGAAATGAGATATATTTCCTAAAAATTTAAACATTATATAACCTATGGAAAATTAATGGGATTCATAATAATTTCATCATTTCATCAAATCATAACTTTTGGAAAATGGAGTAGGTTTTGCATGTATTCTCTCATGGTATAACCAGTGGAAGAGAAATGGGCTTCATAAAGATATTTTCGTCAAAAACATAAACCATTAAAATAATTAATAAAAAATGTATCGTTCGATATCATCCCAAGTAAATAATATGTAACATCAAATAATTTCACCTTATATGGAAAGTGACTTTGAAATAAAAATGAAATCTTACGTTTCTTCATGAAAATAACCTTTCATTGAAAATCACCATTTAAATAAATAAAAAATTGATAAATTATGTTAGAAATAATTTTCATTGAAAATTTTATTTAAAACATTTAGATAATGATTTAACTAAAATAACTATTAGGATTTCAGGAATTTTCATTTCATATTCTACATGCTAAATAAATATTCACTTCATGTTTTTATAAAATCCAAAATAGCCTTGGTAGGAAAATTACAGGATGATTCATTTCAAAAAATTATGTAAAAATAAAAACATGGGTAAAATTTTATTTAAATAATCATTTGGAGTGTTTTATAAAAAATTAAAACATTTTTATAGAACATGATTTTAGAATAAAAAGTGTGTCTGGTCTAAGAAAGAAATAAAGATTTTTTTTAATAAAAACATCATTTTGAAATATTGAGAACAAAAATATAGAAAAATTAAGGATAAAATGTATTTCCCATAAATAAACATAGTAGAATAAAATAATTACTAAGAGATATATCATATTATTTTATCATTGGAAGCATAATCATGAATAATACTGATAAACGATGAGAATGTGACATAAAACGAGTGCCACTTTTACAACATAGAATAACCATCCCCATTAAAGAGTAACATTAAATGAAAAATATAATATCATGAGACTAACTAAATTCATGATATTAAATTTCAAATAGGTTATATATACACATCAAAAAATTATATAGGTTTATAATAAAACATATGTCTCAAAGAGGTAAAATTGAGACCACTATCTTTTATGTTATGTCTCAACATCTTTCGTACACAGTAAAAACTCCAGTATATTAATTATGAGTTTTTTTATAAATCAAATATAGAATCATAATTATATATATCATACCATATATGATTTACTTATGTCCTTTTATTTCTTATTTATAAATAATTCCAATTAAATTTTTCATTTCGGTAAATAAACACTTTGTTTTTAATATATGTTTTGAATATTTTTGTCCTCTTAGATTGATCATGTTCCCATATTGTCTATAATTTTAATCATTATATAAATATCATATATATTCATTACATATGTATTTATAACAATCTATAAAATTTAGAGAAGGAATGTAAAATACACCACTCATTGAGATGGTATGCCTTATGTACACATGAATGTTGATTCTATATTCTAATTAGATTAAAAGAAATAAAGATTTATAATAAATTACTATTAAAAATGATTTCTATTTCATATATATCACATATTTTCATTAAAAGGATCCTTATTACCTTCCATGTAAATCATGAATGAATCACGTCACTTCTTGAGGTGGTAGTCCAACATACACACAAGCGAAGATGGTACAAGGAAGGCATGATATTCCAAGGAACGTAGATTTCAATATTAGAAGGTGTGTCCAAGGAATTTTTTTGTGACCCATCATTCACCATAGTTAGAGGGAGACCAATTTGGTTTCAGATGGCCAAGCATGTCTCAGTCACCTGGGAGAAGGAGTAACCATATTTGACGGCATGGGGTCTCTTCAGCGGGAGTTCCAGATCTTTGTGCAAAAATATTCACTTGGCTTACATTATTTCCTCCCACATGGGGACTCTTTGAAAAGAAGGAACTATGCCTTTCCTAGACAATAATTAAAAGAGTACTTTTCTTTCAGCTAATGAATGGAAATTAATATATTATATAGAGATCCTATATTTATCCAATAAGAATTTATAATATTTATATAAATATTTTCAAAGTCATTCGCTGAGACGACAAACAATTATGATGCCAAATGTGCTAGAAATTATTTTTAAACAAAAATATATTAAATATATTTTTAATATGAATTCCTGATTCTTAATAAATAATGGATCATATCCTAAAATAAATCTTATATAATAAAAAATAATGGACGATGGAGTCTGTAATTTGACTTTTAGATGATACCTGAAAAAACATTTGTTGGCATAGGTCATCTATAGAAAAATTCCCCGAGGATTCAACCATAAATAAAATAATTAAATAAAACTATTATTTTCAATTATAATACAAATAAATCATGAATAGGTACTCAGAGAAAATTTATATGACCACCATTGAGTTCTTAATATAGTGTTTTTCATGGGTGTGTACTAAAGTTGTCTAGCACAGAATGTTAGGATGAGGCGGTCATTGGTGGTACGTTCAATGTGTTAGTTAGTTAATTTACTTAATTAAGTAATTAATTTTTTTACCTAGATTGAATATATATAAATATATCGCTATGGAAATCTACCTAAGGTTAGTTTCATAATTCGAAAATCACTGGACAAATCTATCTTCCTCCTTATGTCGGTATATCATGACGAAACTCCAGATCGGGGATGATCAAGATGCCTTGAATGTAAAAAGTTACATTGATCATTGGCAGGAATGTTCTTCAATGAAGAGTGATCACATATTCTGGTAGAACTCAACAATTTATTATTTATAAAATTTTTATTATATAATTTTGAAGATAATATTTATTCATTTCTCTGCATCCTTTTGAATCCTTTTTGTGTGCCCGAGTGATGAAAATTTATTTTAATTTTTATGTTTTCTAACCAGAGGTCCCTATTATGGTTCTTTGGAAAAGATTGTTTTTCCAGTGATGTTTAAACCCCACATTTGGTGATTTTCCTATATAGTTATTCATGTTCTTCATCGTTATATCATGGGTCACGATTCTACATCATTAGGGAGGGTTCATGTGTGAATCCTGGATTCATTGTGGAGGCATGAATGCCATGTGGATAAATGGTTTGCGGAGGGTTTGATAAACAAGTACAATGGTGTTTGATGAATTGATCAGATCAGCACCACATGTCCATGTTTTTCATCATATGTGGCTCAATATAATGTTGATAACACTTTTTTCATGATTGGTTTATGGAGATGACTTGTGGGGTGACAGGGTCAATTTCAAGTGGATGACAGGCATTATATTTCATGATAGAGACTTCTCAAAATTTGAATGACAGTGGCCAGACTAGGATCTCCGACGAAGTGGCCATACGTTGCAACTATGGAGAGAGTTCAATATTATCATAATTATGAATTAGATGGGTTATGAGTTGGTATAGATATTTAACAGAGTATGAATTAATTATTATTGTTAATAATAATAAAGGTGATGAGTTAATAAAATTAAATTTGATTAGTTTGTAATAAAATAATAAAATAAAGATAGGGATAAATGTTTGGGGATCATAAATTAATTGGAGAGGTGTTGTGAAGGTGCGCCTATGATGAAGTTATTTGTACCCTTGATTTTATTAATTATAAATATTTTATATTTAAATTGTAATGAAATAGTTAAAAACAAATAAGGGGTGGGTTGCTCACCTCCTATTCACTGCTTGAATGAGGAGGGGATTGAGTGTGGATCTTATCCACATTTTATTAACATTATAAAATAAAATTAATAATATGAAATATTATTATTATTATTGATGAAAAAACATTACTTTCTCTCTAAATCTTTCATAAAACATTGGTTTGATGATCGTGATATCAGAATTAATATTGTCATTCTCATACTGATATTGTATACCTATTTTGGTCACATGTCTCGGGTTAATGAAACACCCAATAATAATAAAATTATTATTATTGTGGGATATTGTATCTAATATATCTCCATCATATGGTGTCATAATGATAAACTATATTCATTGTTGTGACCCTCATATTGAGGCGGATGTTTTGTGACCAATATCAGAAATTTAATTTGGGATTGTGGTGTATTCTCCCTGAGACACCATTTGAGCATAATGATGTGAAATATATCTTCTTCATCCGGTGTCTGATTGAGGAAAATTAATGGTCAATTTTTTGATTTTTTATATGAGGATTGCGTTGATGCAATTTTTATATTATATTCTGTGATTAAGGTGTGGGCCCCATGAAGCACTATTCTTGAGCAATGTTTTGAAATGCAGCTTCTTTACCAGTTTTCCAATTCTGGTTAATAAATAGTTTATCCTATAATATTTTCCATAAGGATCTCAACATTGTGATCTGTTTGGTTATGCAGGGCTATTTGGGTAGACATGTCAGGGAAATTATTATTTTTCCCTTTGTACCAAGGACACACATCATGAAATCATTACCATTTTGGCCAGATATATCATGTAATATTAGACTACACCAGCACACCTAGGGGTACAAGTACACATTTTAGTACCCATTGTATGGATAGGTAAATGTCTAGGAGATGAGGTGGGGTCACACATCATTTGGGCCCCATACATTCCATGTACCTCATTATGAATCTCCTACCTCTCATATCTCTTTCTTTTGGACTCATATTTTATAAAAAAAGTATAATATCTTTAGTTTTTTTCTCCATAGAACACTATGGTACCCTACATAGTGGATTTCAATATAGGATGAGAGATGTTTTGGGTGTGACCCTTATTCAGGCGATGTCTGATGACGGTGGTGATCAGGCATAGGCATATCAAGGTATCTTGGTTTTATATCTAGTAGGGATGAGCATTGATGTTCATTTTTTCTTTTCTAGGTAACCATCCATTCATGATTGGAAATGGTCCTTGACTATCTTTAGAGTGGAACCCTCCTGCTAGGCAGAGCATGGGTCTGGAATCTATTCTGAGTTTTACCCTACAATTAGGTTGGGCATGTGTCATTGATGACACAAGAGTGACACCCTCTATTCGGGATGGGAATGAGTCCTAAACCATGAGATATTTCCCCTAAACTGTGCGACACAATGATGAGGTTTGATTTGATATGGATACTTGTTTGGATAGATGCATGAGATGCTGAGAAGTTTATATGGATTCTCTTAGAACTATTGGGTACTCTTCTTCATGGATTGAGCTATGATATTAAGATCCCCTTATTTTCTCATTTTTATTTATTTTAATGAGAATATATATATATATATATATATCCTATTTCAATTCCCAATCCTTGAATTTTGGTTACTCACACTATAGGTGAGGTGAAAAGGAAAAGGGTATTCCACGATCTATCTTTGTCTAGCTTCTAATTTTTGAATGAGTCGACTCTCCAACTATATATAGAAAAGACTCAGTGAGATGTTAATATTCACACCATTTCATGGTCCTTTCATTTTTATGAGTTTTCTATCACTTTATTTTTTGGTTGAGTTGTACACTTTTATTATACCTTGTTCCATCTACTATTTTCCTCTTCAGTCATACTTATTACTACTACACCTTCACCCTTTTTGGGGAATTCTTGTTGGGATGTATACACTCACACCTACATGGGATTCCCCCAAGACATGCCATTCTTTTTTAATTGACGGATAAATTAATTGTGACTTAATAGGAGATTAAGGATATATGGTTCTTGGACTGCATACAATGGTTGTAGCATGGTATTCAGGAGCTGGGATCTCTCATATGTTTTAATTTTATAGTTCTCTATCATATTGGGTCACATTTTTGGTTGGGTGTGTACTTTTCCTCTTCAATTTTCAATTTACAATACTGCATTTCAAACCATTTAGATGTCCATGTCATGACCCGACCCAACAGGGCTCGAGCCACGACTCCCCAAGCCCACCTCTATAGGTAAGAGGATGGGGTCCACCATCTAGTAGGATATTAGACACAATGCGGACATATCCTAAATTACATATATGCATGCACCCAACATAATTCTACACGAAACAGTTCATAGATACATAAAAACACTAAAAACTAAAATGCATGAATACATCTATCCAAAACTAGAGTACACCAGAAGTAAAAAAATGGTGACAATAAGTTCCAGCAAAACAAAATTGCAAAATAATCTAGCCTAATCTTAAAACCCTAGTGTAAACCATGGTAATTTTAGATACTACACTCTTCCTCTTCCAGGTCCAATTGGGACTTTGTCAAATGACCTATGGTTAGCACAAGATAGAAGACATGAGCGAAAAATCGTGTGTAGGGGTGATTATATTAATACTCAGTAAGCACCCCAAAATCCCAAACAAAAAGGGAGAAACTGGACGTAATCATTTAACTCAACCAATCATAAGGGATCCCAAATGAGAGAGAATCTCCATCTCGAGGGCATCCTCAACTACACCCAAGTAGTTAGCACGAGGTTCCTGGATTGTCAATGAAGTGAAAAATGCAACTAGGACTCCATATCACACCTAGATATACTCAGCACCATGTCTCATGGTCTCGACCACAAAATATCCACAATGAACAACCAGTGGTTACAACACAACACTCACAAATGTCACATGAGATACTGAACTCATAAACAACAACAATAGACATGGAATCCCTCACATCTCACAAAATAAAAGGGGAATGAATCAAGATATTGAATTCCATAAGAAAAACACTATATCCTAGATGCCACTCAACCAAGAGATGCCACTGCAATGGTAAAACAAACAGAAAACACAACTTGTCCAGCCATCATTGTACCAAATCATGAGGGCATGATCGATTGATAATGACAAGAATAAAACAATTTGTGACCTTCACCCTACATAGGGTCAGAAGAACTGTAGAGAGCCCTACTCCTTGACATATCCCAATATTTGAGAAAGTACTAGTTCCTAAACCAACCTAAAAACATATTTCTCTCTTATTAAGAGGGAATTTCACCTCAATAACATGAATGAGCCCTAACTTCTAACAAAGATTCACAAATAACATATGTTGGGGCCCACTCCCCTATGAAACTCAAGAATAGGGGATTACTACTCCGTGAACATCAACTCTCAACCTGTTATGATATGGGAGTGCCACTATGTGAAACGTGATCCCATAAATGAACACGGTAACAGAGTAACTCTCTAGAAAACATGAGTCTACACAAACAGTAGGGGGAGAGCCACTGCAAGAGATGTGACCTCGCACCCGTGGTACGAGAGCAACACTATGTGAAACATGAACACTAACACATAGTATGGAAGCACAACACTGTGGAATGTGATCCCGCAACCTAACACGATAGGGGAGAAACACTACTTCAAACATGGACCTGCACTCTAACTCATTAGGGTATCACCATTCTGAGAAATGTGGTCTTTCACTCTAATACTGAAGGGGAGCACCACTCCGATGTAACATTGGTCCACTCCTTAACCCAGTAGTGCAGCTCCATTATAAGGCTAGAGTACTCAAACCCTAGATAGATCAGGGAGGATTCCTACATTATAATCATCATTGGAAACCCCCACCCTAGTCAAAAAGAAGACTAATCATAGATTTAACAACACCAAAGGTAACCAAATGGTTCCCACAACAAGGGGAGTCCCAACTCTATCATAGCGGCGAGGTTAGGGAAACCCTTACCATGGTTCCACATGGGGATACCTTGCCCATCATATCTCTTCATGAACCACAGATCTCCAACATCGATCTAGAATCATTCCATAATCATCTTGCCATAATCATTCCACCTCTTGTCTCATAATCCATAACGGAGTCCACCATCACATTTTTCCATGAAAAACACTCATGTTTGTCTATCACTTTCTACAATTGAGAAACTAGTGAAAATGGTATTATTCTGTACCACAATCACAAATGGGACTTCAGGGGGCTCATACCATGACCTCGGAAGACATCAATAGGATCATGTCACTGTGATCCTCTCAGAAAAACAAACAAGATCGATTAATCATTCCTCCAAAATGGACAGTTGGTGAAAACATCACCCTTCAGCGCAAACTCTTGAACCAAGCCTCATGGAGCCCACACATCAATTTTAGTTTCTTCACCCAAAATAAGATTTAAAATATCCACCTTAAATTAAGGGTTATAACATCATTGATGGTGCATCACTCTGACATCAGACACAGAAGATGCGCCCAATTTATGGTTAACCAAATAATAATAGTTAAAATATTATTATTATATTTGGAATTTTCTAGACACCAAAAATAGATTCCAACTCAGAAATATCGTTATTTTTCTTAATAAGGTCAACCATGAAGCAAGGGTTAGATCACAGTAGAGAGAATGTGAATCAGACACTAGGTTGGCGAGAAACATAGGTATAAACCCCCTAGACAAAAGAAGGATAGACCACTGCCAGACCACTGCCGAAGCTTCCCCCTCTCCGAAAACCACCACATCACACTGAAAAACACAGTTGAAGATTCTGAGGAACAATAGGAACACTCTAGTGGTCCAAAAATCAATCTGAGACCTATATTGGGACTCTCCAGACCAGATCTACAAAGTCTTGATGTCAAATTGTAGAAAAAAGAACATTAATTGTTGGGTGGGATGGTATCAAATCCCAACATCCTACCTTGAAGTTAAACATGAATGTTTCAGGTCTAGATCTACACTCCCTTACTACCACATCTCGGTCATAGAATGATCGTTATTAATATCTAAGTCTGATGACACCTTGTTTCTTCGATTCGACACTCGGCTCGTTTTTTAGTGAAGGTGAAGGAGGAGGGGGGGTTCATCATTCCTGCGTAGAAAGGTGTTGGGGAGTATCATTTTTTACATGATGAATTAATTTTACTTTCCTAACATAATAATCCCTATCCGACAATCTTGTGTTGATAAAGTATATGTCACACCTAGTGTAAATGTGATGTTCCAGACTCAACCGCAGTCTCATAAATTCATTCTAAGAATCCATTCACGAGTAATTCAAGTTACAATACAAAATAAATAAATTTAATTTAAATATGTATGTTCCCTTGATATCCTTCTATATATAAGGACCACACCGACAAAACATATACCCCAAAAATGGTTAGCAAAATGCTCTGGACTCAACAGTTTCCTTGGATTTATGATCTGAGATATAGTTTGGAAGATATCCAATTTATTCCATGGGAATTGTATAATAATACTTCATATTTTTATAAAATTTATTTTGGGAGACTAGACCATTGAATATGATTCTTTCTCCATACCATGCTTTGGAATTATTCATATTAAAATTCCAAAGTCAAACAATGAAAAACCATAGTCACTACACCCTCCCCAACTTCATAATTGTAATACCTAAAAAGAAAATGGATAGGAATGATGAAAATAAACTAAACTCTTAACTGGGTCTCCCAAATTAGCGAGGTCACCAATATTTCTAATGGTGTAGCAATCACAAACCCGAATGAACCACAACACTAAATACAGAAGAGAGAGTTTACAAAGCTTATGGGTTGCCTAATTCCCCATCTAATACTCTAAACACTCAACGAGATCCAAACAAACATGATAACTAATCACCTAACTCCCATGGCCACCATTGGTGGTCTAAAACCACCTCCAAATAGTCCTCAACTGACTCAATCTGGTCTATTCCAAAACCTATATAATTGCAAGGAAAATGGACCACCTCATCACCTCATGTCGCCATGTGACTGGTGCCGACGCCCAAACCTCATATGTTTGATTCAATCCCCACATTAAGAAAAATACATCATGTACAAACCATTAGGATATCCCATCATGCAATACCTCATAAAAAACCTCAACAACTCATGAGGAACACCTCCACCACAAGGATAATAAACAATGATTCCCAAGAATACACATTAGGTATTACAAGCCCTTACAAACCCAACACCGACACACAGAACTGTCCTCGAACTCACATGTCAAAAGAAATAATCTACTGCACCTTGAAACTATTTTTTATGGACCACGCTGACTCACTTTCATAGTTTTTGGGTCATTCCACAAGGATTCATCTTAAGGAGGGAAGTGTTCATCTTTCAAGCAAATTCATAGAATATAAAAACTACACCAAATCCTCATCAAGAATCCCACATACAAGTAGATGATGAGAACATGAGGGTACCAATGAACAAAAATGTCCTTCCAAAACAATCACTCTATGTTTTCTTAGGCCCTTAGCTACAAAAACACTATGAATCCTCACGTACACATGTCCAAGTGACTCAACCACGACACCTCGATATTGTCTACATTGGATGACACTGAATCACACGCACGGTTTCCATCAGGTCATAAAAATGTGAGTCAATGGGTGGAGGATACCTCATGCTTGAGAAATAGTATATATTTTGAAAAAAACAATAAAACAGATCCATTCACAGCTCGATCTTACAGGATAATTCCACCAAAACCCCCATAGGTGGGTCTACGCAATGCTCGATAGGTGGTGGATCCACCAACTATAAAAATATAATTGAATCATCCTCATGACTAGGCCCCTACAAGGAGACCTCTTCAATCATCAGGTCTTACACCAAACTTTTCTATGGAACCCTTTATGTATACCGTCATGTAAACTTCTTGATCCTATTCAAGACACACCACGATCAATGATTATATCTGGGGAGCTGGCCCAAAAAAACATGAAATCACTCAAAACCCAGTCTGATATATTGGATGTACCAATATTAACCCGAAACTAGTGTCCAAATGTAATGAGTTAAAATAAGCATATCATAGTCCGGGTGTATGTATATAACAATCGATGCACCAACACGAGTCCCGAAACTAAAATTCGAAAACGAAATATCTTAACACTATCTCCATTAAACACAAACCAAGATCATAGATTGAAAACTATTCGATATGTTTCCAAATGAGGAACCTCATTAGATACCACTCTATCATGACCCGACCCAATAGGTATCAACACTAAACTCCCCACTCTTGCATCCATAGTCTAGGGGTAGGTGTCCAGTTGCAATTAGGCTATCACAAACAAGGAGGCATTATCCTAAAGTACATCTACGCATGAACCCAACATATAGTACCATGAAATAGTGTAGAGATAAATACAAAAACTAAAACCTCAAATGCATTCATACATCTATCCCAAAATAGAGTACAACAGATGTATAGAAAAAGGAAAAAATAGGGACCAACAAAATATAACTAAAAAAGTGTCTAATAGGCTCTGAAAAAGGGGATCAATATCAAACACCCACCGGTATGCTCCTCGAACAAGCTCTAGTGACAACCCTGGTCATTCTAGATACAACTATCTACCTGCTCTAGGTCCACCTGGTACTCCATCAATGAACCTATGGTCTGAAAACTACACAATAAATTTGTGGGAATAGGTGGTGCATGGGTGAGTATAATAATACTCAGTTGGAAACCCAAAATATCAAACCAAAAAGGGAGAAACTGATATACATCAGTTAACTCAACCCAACCTCAGGGAACCCAAATGAGAGAGAGGGTTTATCTCAAGATCATCCTCAACTACACCCAACTTTTCATCTTTACATCCTTGTATTGTCAATGAAATGACACATGACGTAGGTAATCAATGGTCACACCCATATATACTCAACACCAAGTCTCATTTTCCTTACCATATAATATCCACAGTGAACCAATCATGGTTCCAACACAACAACCACAACAATATCATGAGGTAACGACCTCACAGACATCCACAAGAGCTAAGCCACCCATGATAGCTTGGAAAATGAAAGGAAAAACACAGAGATCTCAAAGTCGATAATCCATCCTCACCATCCCAGATGGAACTCAAGTGAGAGATTCCACTCCACCAGTATGAAGAATGGAATTCACACCACCACCAACCCTCATGATAGATATCCATTAGGACATGATCGATCGACAACCTAATGGAAGAAAACATTTGGGGACCTTCGCTTAGCACAGGGTTAGACGAAATGTGGAGAGACCAACTCCCCACCACTGTACTATAGTTGAGAGAGTACTAGCTCCTTAACCAACATATAAAACCTCATTAGATCATTTATCGATGGGATTGAACCTCAGTGTGTTGAGGGATTTCTAAATTCTATCTAGGAATCATGCTTCATAAGTGGATGGGCCTACTCTCCACTAAAACTCAGGAACGAGGGACCACTACCCCATAAACGTGAACACATACCATGATATGATAGGGGAGCATCCCTATTTGAAATGTCAGCCCACACCCCAACACTCTATGTGAGAAAAACTCCATAAAACATGATCCAAAACCCATGGTAGGGTATCACAACTACAAGAGATTTAATCCCACACCCATTTTAGGGGAGCACCACTCTATGTTACATGATCCCTCACCCACAACACCGGAGCACCACCCTGAGGAATTTGAGCCCACACACTAATACGGTAGGGGAGAACCACTCTGTAGAACATGGACCTACACCCTAGCCCGGTAGGGGAGTTCCATTTCGAGAATAGTGGTCCCTAACCCTAACACAAAAGGGGAGTACCAAATTGAAGTAACATGGGATTGACCCTAACCTAGTAGGGGAGTGACATTAAAAGGATAGAGGAACCACAACCCTAGAATGATAGGGGAGAAGTCCAACATTATAATCATCAGGAGAAACACACACCCTAGTCCAACATGGTAATCCTAGAGGATACAAAGCCAAATGTTACAGACCCACTCCTATGGTGTGGGTAGTCCCATCTCTACCGGTGTAGAGAGGTCAGGGAAACTCGAGCCCTAGAACCAAAGGGAAGTACCTAGCCTAACATCACTCTTCATGAAAAACAGATCTCCAACATCAGTCTAACACCACTCCCAAGAATCTTGTTTGAAGTATTCCACATGATGTCCCATGAACCATAATGGAGTCCACCATCACATTCAACGTGAAAAAACCTACAAGGTAGGATATTCATATTCCACAATTGAAAAACTGGTGAAAAGGATAATATTACCTACAAAAATCCCAAATATGTCTTCATGGGGTCCATTCCTAAATACTGAAACACATCAAAATAATCATTTCATTGAAATCCTCACAATAAAAACATAGGATCGACCACATATTCATCTAAAATGGAAACCCAGCGAAAAAGTCCACTTTCACCAAAAATGCATGATACAAGACTCATGGGGCCTGCACCTCCATTTTTGTATCAACCCCCAAAATTTGTTTTCAAATGTCTACCTTTATGTTAGGGTCACAACACCACTGAATGTGCATCAATTAGACATAATACACAGAAGATACATCTGATTAGATGTTCGCCAAATAATAATAATTAAAATATTATTATTTTTATTGGACGTTTTGTGTAAATGAGGATCACGCCTAAATCAAAAGTTTCTCAAAGCAGACTGAAAAGGTCTCCCTTTAAAAAAGGTCCACATCTCGGCAAATGAAACATGAATGAGACACCTGATTTGCGATAATGTAGGGTGTAAAAACACCCTCACTAAAACTGGAAGTATCATCACCACTGAAAACCACCGCATAGTGTTGGAATATGACATCAGAGCTTTCGTGGACCACTGGGACCACATTAGTGGTCCTAAAATCAATATGAGAGCAGTTCTGGGACTCTTGGGACCAAATATAACTAGACTATATGAAAATCAATGAAAAACGACTCATAAATGAGGGGGATGAGATTAAATCTCAAACCAACTTCCTCGGGGTGAAATTACAATGCTTTGGGGATATATCCACACTCTGATAGAATCTATTCTTGATCCAATAATGATCACCATCAAGATCTATGTCTAATGACACATTGCTTCATCGATTTAGTCATCATCTTGTTTGTCAGGGTAGCAGAAGGAAAGGGGGGGGGTCTTCTATTGTGCACAACACAGGGGTGGGGGATGTGATGGGTTTCATTTTTTTTTAACTAATTTAACTCCCCATCCACAATAAACCACATATGACCACCCAATTCTGACAAAGATTATGTCTCTCCCCGGGTTAATGTGACGACCTAGACTTAACTGTGGTATCCAAATTTTTTTTCTGAGACACTGTTCAAGAGTTATTCGAGGTGACTTCAAAAAAAAATTAATTTAATTTATATAGAGAAAATACCCCAATAATGTCTTCTATAATAGGGCCGCAACCTAAATAATTATAACCCAACTAACATAAGAATCTTTCTCTATAAGCAACTGTGGCCTCAAATTTTTGTTTTGAGCTACCGATTGAGAGATAAACTACTTCCACCATGTTCATAGTATGAAAATTCAAAATATTTTTACAAATTGTGTTCCACGTACACTGTGTGATGGAATTACATGTCGTCTTTTTACCTAGTGGTTGAATTATTCTTAAGAATATTCAAAAGTATGATGGGGAGAAACTCGAGTCACTGCAGTCCATGCATAATTGGTTTATTCATAGTCATGTTGCAACATTAATTTATTTCCCCATAGAACTTTTCTATTATGTAATTTGTATATTTGCATATAAGAACATAGAAAAAGTACACCCTTAATTTAGTTGTTCCTTCATCGATATTCACCACCCCATGTCTTGTGGATGACGGTTTGGGGTAGTTGAGACTCAAGCCTCAGCTTAGGTCGGGTCATGAGAGATTGGTATTAGAGGTGGTTGGGCCCTTGGTAACTTTTTAGGACATTTCTATAAAAATGATTTTTGGTTGGGTTTATGGATACAATGTCAAAATTTATCAAGTGCATATATCATTTCATGGAGTCCATTGATGGTGAAGGTGGTGGACATATCTATTAACCAAGAACCTCAATACCTTTATGTTGAATTGGCATGCTGAGACATTTGGTGCGGGGATTAATAGTACATGCATCATACTGGATTTAGTATTTTACTATCCTTCTTGAGTCAAGAACCCATTGTTGTTGTTTATATATATAATATCATTAGACCATGGTACTTCTTGATAACATTAATGATGACTCTATAAGGATATCCAATCATGTTACTATCTCTTGATCATGGAGATGACCCTACGAGCAATGATGCCTTGGTTCAAGGAACATTTTCTGATCTTATATCTCTAGGTGAGATGGTAGTAGCACCTCCACCTGTTGAGTTTTAGATCATATTATCATTGTAGGCTGAGGATGTGCACATGAAAAACATTCCCTATGAGTTCTAGTGTAAGAGACTGTTGAGGATCCATGGTGATCCATATCCCCAAGCAGTATATGATTTCATATAGTTGTTGGTATGCATCTTAAGAATTATTTGGACCCCCAACGAATTATATAAGATGTTTTGGCATCCAGTATTTTCCATAGAGCAACTAGGTGTTGGTGGATCCTAGTTACTTAGATGCACGATGAGTCAAAAATCTCATGGGACGACTTACAACATCTATTTCCTGAGATGTAATACATATCATTCTTATGCATCATTCGAATTCACGAGACATTGGAGCTTTAGTAGAGAGGGATGTTAGTGTACTAGTTTATTTATACGTTCATAGACCATAAGCAGTTCTTACATTATATGATCAAAGATGGATACTTCTGATAACAGATGTTTGGGCATGGACTCTATAATGAAATATGAGCTAGCATAGTGCCCTAAAGAACCCCACCTATGTCAGGGTGCTAGAGTAGAAACTTATGATTGATATATTTTTGTTGCAGGTATGTCAGTTAAAAAAAGTTGGCATGGGGAACAACTAGGCTATGTCATTTAAAACAGCTGCCAGTTTCTATAGATCTCAAAATGAGATACCATTCTGTGAACAAAATCAAGCACATGGTCGTATGGTTCAAACAACACATAGGGTACTAATAAATCTTTGAGAGGGTTGGTGTTACACATGTGAAAAGAGTGGTAGATTAATAGATGGATACATGAAATGAAGTGTTGAGGAGTTTAGTTAGATAGATAACAAACATCCATGAATGAGATAACACCATGATCAAGGATCTCCTTAATGGGGACAAGGTGGTCTAAAGGGATTTAGAGTTGTCCAAGGAATAGGAGTATATGTGGGTGGATTAAGCCAGTATGAGATGATTACACCACCACCAACATGAGACCCACATCAAGAACTAGTTTTTGGTGGTTATAGTTGTGGATAGCTGTAATCTTTGGCAACATATAACCCCACCGTGAATGAGATGATATGTGATATGCATTGTGCCCTTGGTAGCTTATGTAGTATTAATTTGTAGGCACTATTGTGAGGTACGATGTTTTTCCACTCCATTCTAGATGTTCAATTATAGTGACATAGGGTTTCTTTGTAACACATTGTCTGTGTTGTTAAATATACCTTTGAATACATGATTAAAATTGGGTCTTACCCTACTGAGACACATTTTTGTTATATGAGAAAAACTATAATGGAGAGTGAGTGATTCCTAAAGATGATAGTAACAAGGGGTGGTGTATGGGTCCCTTTAAATTATACAATATAGGTGAGGTTGTATGATGGAGTGTCAGGGTATATCCAAGAATTCTTTGTGGAGTTTTGCTACTAGACACTTTTTTCTTAGGATTTCACTGGTAGGGTTGGAGGAGTTTCGGGGATGGGTTAACCGTTATTCCAATAGATTTGAAGACATATGAGTTATTCCATGTGCTTCTGATGTTTATATTCTCATGGTTGTATGAGTATACTCCCCGGTATTGTTTATTTGTTCCCTTTCATGATCACAGTCAATGTTGATATAGTGAAAGATAGTTATCAAATACAGGTCGAGGTAGTTGAGACCCCATGAAATGAACTTCAAGACTCTCTATCTAGAGATAGCAATAGTAGTATTCACCCTGAGAATGAGGAGACACTATCTTATGGGAGAGTGCTTTGTGGTTTAATCATACCCTAAGAGTCTTAGGTATGTATTTAATTAGAGAGACCTAAACCTGATATAGTAGAAATAGTTTAAATTCCTACAAGACTACAATTTCAAGATAGTTTATACTCTTGGGAAGGGTTGAATTGTAGATTATTTCCTTAACATGAAGTCTCATAGTCTCTTAGTGAAGGAATATTTGTATAATTAATCTTCCCTATAGTTAACCGTAGTGGAGTTGGAGGGTTTAATTTTTCATCAGTCGATGTTGTGGACTCCTCTTCTCAAGCATGTGATAGATTCTCAATTGAGAGACATCAACAATTAGATCGTGCACAACCATATATCCTTAAGAGTTTCACCTGATTTTTTTAAATAATGGAATAATTTCATTTAGGAGAGAACAATTATTATTTTCACCATACTATAGTAGGTGATGTGGTATTTCCATGCTCCTCTTTTAGTTGTAAATCAATGAGATAAAATGGGACAAAGAGAGTTAGTGGTGGGGTTTAAATCTCCACCAATTTTCTTTGTTTTTTATTTTTTAGGATGAAATGTTTTGAAGAAATGAATAATTTAGATACATTAGTTTTGTCTTGTAAGACATTTTAATATTTATTGGAATATGTTTTGGTACCGTACCCTGATACGACGTGCGATTCTGAGGCCTAGTGTGCAAAAAAATATTTTTATAAAAATATTAAATTTATTTCAATAGCCTACATTATGTTCTTCCAAAATAATAAAATATCTCTTAAAGGAAATCATGGATTAGAAATATGAGGGCATGATTGGGTCCAAGATGTGACGTTTACCCTATGCATGACATAACTTTTGTCGGTGAGGGCCATCTGTAAAAAAATTCATCGATTACATAACCGTAAATAAAATAATTAAATAAAATTATTTAATTTTTAATGATAATAAAAATAACACATGAACTGGTACATGAATTAGAAATATGAGACCACTGTTGATTTTTTAATGTGGTGTTTTCCTTAGAAGTGATCTAAATTTTGTTAGCACAGGACGTTCAGATGAGATAGTCATTGGTGGTATGTTTAATGAGTCAATTTATTCGTTTTATCCTAGATTGAATATATATTAATATATCAATATAGAAATCTTCCAAGGGTTATCCTCACACATTTGAAATCATCAGTGAGAGCTCTATTCCTCTTTATTTTGGTAGATAATGATGAAACTACAGATCAGGGTAGATTAGGATACAGAAAACACAGGGGAATCCTTCAATTGTTTGTGGACATGTTCTTTGATGATGAACTATCAAATATCTAGGTAGGACTTGAAAATTGGCGTTTTATGTCCTTTTGATTAAATCATTGAGTAGATAGATACGATTTATTCAATATATGTACTTTTTCCACCATTTCATGTGCCAGAGTATTTAAAATTTAATTTAATTCAATGGTTTCCAATCCATGAGTCCCTATTTTTAATCGTTGTCCAACAACATTTTTCCAATGATTTTTAATTCTTGGTTTTGGTTCTTTTACACTTTTGTTCTTTTTTCATCATCGATAAACCATGGGGTCATGATATAAGATTGTGGGGGCAGTTTATAGTGCCATAGAAACCACATTTTTGTTTTGATGGCACATATGATATGAGGATCACAATTTGAGGATAGATTGATAAACGATCGGGGTGATTTTGGGTGAATGGATCGGACCAGCACCATGGGTGTGTGTTTGTGATCAGAGGAGGTTTGATATTGGGTAGATAACCACTAATTTCCCATTTTTCTCGCGACAGTGATAGGACATGCGACGGGGTCAGTTTCAAGTGGACGTCATGCAAGAGATTTCATTATAGAGACTATTCGACATTGGCATGAAAATACCTAGAATAATATCTCTAACAATGTGGTTGGATGTGGTCAATGCACTGAGCATCAAATATTATTATCACTATTAATAATATGGGTGATCTGTTGATGGATGAATTCAACACGGTGGGAGTTATTTATTATTTATAATTATAATAAATGTGATTAATTAATAAAATTAAATGATATTAATTATTTAAAAAAGGAATGAAATTAAGATAGTGATAAATGATTGTGGTTAATGAATACATTGGGGGAGCCGTGGTGATGGTATGCCTGTGATGAAGGTTTTTCTCCCCTTAATTTTATTTATTATAAATAATTAATGTTCTAAAATTTAATAAAAAAATTAAAACGAAATAATCGGTGAGTTGGGAACCTCTTATGTGAAGCAGTGTAAGAGGATTGTACATGTATCTCAACCTCTTTTGACTATCATGATATATTAATAATATAAAAATTATTATTATTATTATTATTGGGAAAACATTAATTTCGTCATAAATCCTTCATAATACATCGGTTTGACAAACCATAAGTGGATGCATGATCATATAATTTAGATGGTAAATTTGAAAATCGATATTGGATACATCATTCAGACTCTTGTCTCAAGACAATCGATCACTTAATAATGTTTTTTTTATTGTTGCGAGATCTTGTATATGATATATCTCACTCATACAGTGTCTAAATGATAAAACCTCTGCGAATTTATCATACTGATATTGAGGAGGAAATTTTGATGATAATATCTAGATTTTAATCCCAGATTGAGGTGTGGGCGCCACGAGAAACCAATCTAGTGTAATGTAGAAAAATATAACTTTTTATCAGGTTTTCAATTGAGGAAAATGAATTATCGATTCTGATTGTTTTTTCAGGAGGTTTTCAATGGTGAGATCCTTATATGTTATTTCAAGATCTAGATGTGGGCCCCATGACGAACTATTTGTGCACAATGCTTTGAAATGAATTTTCTTAACCAGTTCTTGGATTCGGGTGATTGAATTGTCAATCCAATGCGATTTTCTAGAAGTATCACCATGATGGGATTTTTTTTCTTATTTGGGGCCGTTTGAGGAGGCATGTTAGTGAAATTACATTTTTTTCCCTTTTGGCCAACGATGATCATCATATTCTAACCATCCCTTTGGCCAGATATACCATGTACTCTAATAGCACTCTAGTATGCATAGGGGTACATATACACACCTTAGTACATGAGTATGCCTAGGTACATGGCTAGGTAATGATCCAGGGTCACACATCATTTGGGCCTCACACACCCCTTTTACATCATTAGGAATTTTTTATCCAGCGCGTCACCTTCTTTTTACTCTAATTTTGGCCTGCAAAAAATCTATCCATATTGTTTTTCTAGGTAGAACGTAATGGTGCACTCCATAGTGGCCATATAGATACAGTGCATGATGTTATGGTTATTATGATTATTTATGCGACATCTGATGATGATAGTGATTAGGAACTACAATATCATAGTATCTCAGGTTTACCATCCTATAAGGATGATCAATGTGGTTCCATGATGTTTTCTGAGTGGCACCCCCCATCTGGACTGTGAATGGGTCCTTGATGATATTTCGAGTGGAACCTTCCATCTTAGAGGGTTTTGGGTCTTTAAACTATTTGGATTGGCACCGTCCCACCATGCCGAGAAAGGGTCCTCAATAACACTAGATTGGAACCCTCTAGTCACGCTGGGCATGGGTCATCACCCTTTAGATATGGCCCCTCTACTATTTTACATAGTGATGAGGCATGATTTGATATGGATACTTATTTGGATATATGCATGATATACTGAGCATCATTGATGAATTTATCTTGTATTTGTTAGTTACTCTTATTCTTAGACTCTAATATGTGATGGAGATACCCTTACTCTATTATTTTGGATTCTTTTACATGGAACACAAATGCAGACATGAATATATATATATATAACCTATTTTTATACCCACTCCTTGGGTTTTGGTTACTCTCCTTCCAGGATAGGTGATGATGTTCCAGATATTCCACATGATTTATGTGTTTATCTTATCATGGTTTGATGAGTATACTCTCCTACTATAGTTAGTGAAGACTCAATGGGATGTTAATCTTATCACCATTTTGAGATCCATGTGTTTGGATGAGTTTAATTTCACTCTCTTATTGGGTTGAGCAATACTCTTTTATTATATCATATTCCATCTAAATCATTCCTCTTTAATTCTATCTATTACTACACCCCTTTCACCGTTTTCAAGGAATTATAATGGGTATGTCTATACTCACCCCTATATAGGATTCTCCCAACAAATGTTGAGTCTTTTACAGGTGATGGGAAGGTCGACCATGAAATCCTAAGATCTTAGGTATATGGAGTTTTGGGATATCAAACTACAGTTATAGCTTGAAATTAATAAGTTGAGCTCTCTCTACTAATTTACCTATCTAGTTTTCTATTAGGTTGGGTCACATTTTTAGTTTTACATGTAGGTTTCAACTTTACTTTTCATTTTACACTGTCGTACTTCATACTATTTAAAGGTCCCTTCATATTTGGTTTATTCATAGTCACATTGTGTCATTACAATATTTCCCTCTAGGATTTTTCATTAAGATGGAAGTGTGTGTTCATTTAGTTACTTTTTAAAATCACTACTCAAGTTTAGTTGTTCCTTTGGTTCTTCTCGCTGCCCCCTGGCCTATAAAGGCGATCTTGAGGTAGTTGGTATTCAATCCCCATATTATGTTAGTTTTTGTCGAGGTATATGTTATATAATAATAGAAAATCTATTATACGATTATAAATATCATATATAATCATTTAATATATCATTATATCTAGTCAAGAGTGGCGGTATTGAAAATTTAATAACATTGGTTCATGAGGCAGTAGTCTATCATACACCTGAATGATGATTTCATATCATGTTTGATGGAAGTGGATTTAGTTTTTATCCAATTTACATTACATAAAAAACATTACTATATATTTTAGATACTTATTTTCTTATATCTTCACATTTTATAATAACTTAAGGAGTTGGGGGAATAAGTAAAATTAAAATTGTCATTGCAGAACGTTGCATATTCATTAGGTATCCTCCTTATGTTTGCACCAAAGTCCATCCAATTTTAAATTTATAAATAAAATATTGATTCTAATATGAAAAAAGGGATGTAAGTAATATATGTTTACACTTAATTTCAAAACATAATGGTTTTGGAAGTGTGAATATAAGAGGATAATGGGTGTCCTTTATTAGTGACGCGAGTGGCACACTTGTAAATTTTGGAATGAAAAAGGTATAACCACATTTTTCACATGATACTAAGATCCAAAATAGATTATTATCAAGGATAATAAAATATAAGGTCTATATATTTCTATAAAAAAAAGTTTGACATATTTTGGGTCCTTTATTACCCTTATCTATTTAGATTACCCCTCAAGAAACCCATTTTTACCATAACCGCAGTAAATATGTTTTTGTTTTTTTCAATTCATTATGGGAAATTTTTTTGTTCAAATTTTTATATATTATAAATATTTTTATTACAGATAACGAATAAATTTTTATTATTTCAATTCCCAAATTGTAAAAAATATAATTTAAAATTAAACATGAAAAAATGCTGAAAAAGTTATTTTCCAAAGAGAAAATGTTCAAATGTTTTTAAAAAATTTATAAAACAATGAAAAGTTAAAATTATTACAATGAATAAATTGGATTTACTGATATATAATTAAACTAATATTACTTTAAATACCATTTAAAACTAAATTTAACCAAATAAATTATTTAAATGAAATGGAAATTTTCAATAAAATCCAGAATTTTTCTTTATTCATTAAATAAATTATTTTTTAAAAAAAATCCCCAAAATTCAACCCAAGATATTATTTCCATTATGATTTATAAAAATTATATTTAATTTTTTCAATTTATATTTCTAAATGTTTCAAAAATTATTTTCATTATAGTTTAGCAAGAAAAATATAATATCATTTTTGAGAAAATAATTATTTCGAAACATATAATGACTACAAGAAAATCTATTTTTTATCTTTATTTATTTAAATATATAAAAAAATTATACATAGTATTTATAATTTGGTTACTATAATTCATGACTCTATGTTAAGGGATTTTTAATAACAGGTTTGTTTAAATATTAATATTAATATTTCGTTATGGTTCATTAAAACATGATGTTTTATGTAACATAATATATCAAAGAAATATAATTTATTCAAAAATAATGTTTCATAAATTATCCGTGTGTTACAAAAATGACTGAAAATGAACTAAAAAATGGTGGGAAAATATCCTACCTAGCTCAAATTATTTCTCAACTATCGATTATAGAGATGATTATGGATGATCAAATGGATGCTGTGGAAATATAGAAGAAGGTGGAAGCTATTAAAAAATAGAAAGCATAATATTTAAAAATTAATGAAGAAAGTGTTGTAATGTTTGGATCTAGATTATCTGTATCATTCAAAACTGATATAATGATTGATTTTTTGAAGGATTCATACAGCTCGACCTTCTCCATTCACCCTGGTAGAATGTCTATGTAACGAGATCTCTGAGAGAACTATTGTTTAGAAATATTTAGATGGTAATTTTGTAAAATGATTCATAGTTTATGGTATGTAAACAAGTAAAGTAAGAAAAAAGGATTCCCAGGGGTGATACAACTACTACCATATCTACATGGAAATCAATAAACTTCACTATTGACTTCGTCACTACACTTTTGATGACATATAGAGGAAATAATTCTATATTAGTTGTGGTGTATTTTCTTATAAAATATTCTAATTTAATTTTTTTATAGGAATTTACACTCAATCAACATGAATGGATATAGTTCAAATAATTAGTGACGCCAAATATAATGCCATTATTTATTATATTCGACTGGGAACCATGTTTTAACTCCACATTATTGAAATGTATACAACAACATCTACACAACTTTACATCAGTATGGTATATCACCCATAAAAATGCTGCCCAATCTATGTGGAAAATCCAAACACTTGAGGAAATTTTGAGAGAATACATTATGGATATAAAAAGGAGGATGGTAGAAATATCATCCTCTATTAGAGTTATCATACAATAACATATTTCAATTAGGAATCTAATTTTATCCATATTGATCCCATTACGGTATGTGACGTTGAACCCTTATAGGTTAGGATGAAGATGGTAAAGAAATTTTTTTGTGATTTAAAAATATTGAAGAAGATGTTGAATAGGACAATACCATTTAGTAACACATCATAATTTCTCACATTTGAAATAAGAGAAATAATAAAAGTCATCAATGAGATCTAGATCTTGAGGTTATATATAATTTAGACTTTAGTATATCTAAATGGAAGAGATTCACGAGATCCTGGGAGAAGCTATAGTTAAGTCCCAAATACATCAGCCCCTTTGACACTCTTGATCACATAAGAGTTGTGTCTTATTGACCAGTACACACAAAAACCATGTCTCATGTAGATCAAATGTTACATTTATCTCTATTGAGGAATTATATACCATATCCCTCACATATATATAATTAATAGGTGGTATTGTGGGAAAATGATCTCTCTTATGATGAGAAACCGATGATGATCATGGATAGTAGAGACCAAGTTTTATGAAAAAAAACTACTCACAATGTTAATGTATCATGGTGAAATGATATGTATGAGATGGAAACATGATAACTGGAGGTTGAAATGAAAAAAATCACCATCACCAATTTTCACCATAGTAGGTAAACAAGGATTTTAACGATAAAATTTCCTAAGTGATGAATCATTTAAGAACATAAATTTCTATCAAGGGAATTTCCCATCAGATTATACATTTGTGTCAAATTTAACAATGTAGTATAAAATAATGCACAGAAACTAAAATATAGTACCAAATAAATATTATTATATTAATTCAAAATATCCTTTTTTTAATAAATATTTCAATAACAATTGAAATTATTTCAATGAGAAAAAAATTCGAATAAAGATAACTATAATATTAAAATATAGATATTCCTGATCCTTTAGAATAATAAAACTCATTATCAACATTTCTAAAATAATACAAAGTATTATTAAGGATATTTTAATTTTTTAAAGGAAAATATATATGACCTTGATTGAAAACATAATAAAATGATGTATTACTGAAATATGATTTATTTATAAAAATAAATAAACACATATGACCATTATAAATATAATTATTAGAATTGTAATCTGACCATTATGAATTGTAATGAGGCTTCTATAATAGTATCTTCAACTATTTATCTGTAAAAATATTGTTTAGGTATCTTATAAAATAAAAATATTTCATATTAATATCATGATACATGTATTTAATTTTTTTATGGACAAAATAATTTTTTGTATTTCTATAAAAAATATATTTTTTATTTTCAGGTTTATAAAAAAAATCTATTTTAAATAAAATATATTATCATAAAATTATTTTATAGGGCATTTATTGTTTTATATGATTATTTTATAATTTTTTGACATTATAATCAAATTTTAAAAGGATTATAAAATTTATCATAATATTTAAAGTAGTTTTTGAAAACAAATAATTTAATTAATTGAAATTTATATTAATCATATTTATGATTTTATTGGAAAATGAAATTAATTTTTGGAATATAAACATCTCAAAATGCTAATTTTTAATTTATTTATTTTCTTAAAATAGTTGAATTTTGGTTCAATAATAAATTTGAAAAAATACCATAATTTGAATTATAAGAAAATTATATTTTGAAATGAATTTTTACTATTTTAGTTTTTCAATTAATTTTAATCATATTCATTAATTACTATATATTATCTCAGTATTCATCAATATTGGTTGTATTGAGATAATATAATAAAATTATAAACATAATATTAAAAAAACACCCCCTCAAAACCTTTTATTGTCACACATTTTATGTTATTTAAATTGACAAGTATCTACAAAATTCTTTTCATCTATATCCCATTATTTCTTGGAATCCTTGTTATCATAAAAATTCGAATCTAGGCTTTTTTATGTCAATGCCTAAGTAGAGACATCGAAGGAGAAAGTAATACCATTGACAATGTATTAATTTGTTTCCTCCCTAAACTCTAGTAAAATTCCATCAATCATTTCACAATCAATCTAAAATAATAAATATAAATCAATTTTATTATTTTAAGGATATTTATATCATCCTCATCTTTTGTTCTCCTTTATTTCAAAAAATTTAAATGTTTTTCATATTTTGGTTGGTTCACCACCTTCATGAACAACATACATTTTTTTCACCAAAAATATTAATGTTGGTTATAGATGAAATATTATAATGAAATATGATAGTAAATAGTATATTATATGTCATTTCATGTTTTCTAATATATTAATAATTATTTAATTAAAAAAACTATATATCTCGTGATGGTTTATAAAACTACCTAAATTAACTAACCATATAACGACAACCATTATAGTAAATAAATTTTACTTATGTAAAAATACATATAAATATCTGGTGGCCGTGAAATTTCTATAGATAATAATATAATATAATTTAAATTATAGTGTTTTAATTGCATTTTATGTGGACATAAAGAATTATCCGTAAGTGATCCGACTGTGGAAGCACGAATCAAAAACTATCATTATAGTGATATTAAACATTATTTATCAACAAAATGGTTGAAAATGAATGTATTATAATTATAATAAATAAATTTTAGACGTTAATTTTACCTAATTAAGTAAATAAGAAATCAATTTTTATTATTCATGTTTTGTATATGCAAGTACAAAATTATTATATACATATGGTAAGGGACTCTCTAAAACACCCTATATTCATTAGGATCGAATATAAATCTATTTACCATACAATATAATTGTATGATTTTTATATACAACTTATGTATTTGATATATTTTTCACACACATATATGCGTAGATTAGTTCACCTTTTTTATGGTAATATACATGTTCTAAAGGTTCTTTTGATAATTGTTTTTCATTTTGAAGGGTTGATTAAAGTTAAATTTATTGTCTTCTTTCCTCATTTCATATATCAGTCAATAAAATGATTATAACCTCAAATATATTCTAAGAACACTCATTTTATAGTTTTTAAAAATAATTATTTCATTTATTATTTTATTGAAACTATTATTCCCTTACACTCTTCAATAAATCATTACCCCTTTCTTAAGAAACATCTTAAAAAATTATTTGAAAAATTATTTATCCTCTCTATTTTATATCTTAAATCTAATTGGAATAATTTTTTATGTCCTATAATTATTTACTTATATTTTAATATAATATAATTTTTTATTCAATTCATTAATGGAATTCATATTAAATTCCATTTCACTATGTTATTGGATATTATGATGTAACCTATTTCTGTTCCATGGGCTTTTTATCCTTATGCCTTATGTATTATTTCCTTATATGGAAGAAAAATTAATGTGAATCCTATGATAGGTGAGCCCATATAACACTATAATGTATTGGGTAATTTTTATGTCTCATGAGATGATATGTATAGGTTTATGGAGTAAAACTAGTCCATGTTGGTATTTTTCACCGCATTAGGTTTCCTTTATAGTGAACCTTGACTTTTTATTAAATCATGTTTTATATTATTTCCACAATCATATAATGAAATAATTTTATTAATATATATCCATTATTACACTCTTTCATATTATCATTCAAATAACTTTCCTTTTATGATATCATGATATGTCATTTGAACTATATGTTATGCTTCATTTTGAATTTTATTTCTTTACTGGTCTATATAACCAAACCCATTATATTATGTATTCTCCAGAATGTCAAATATTGTTTTTGAAGCTAAAAGGTATATAAAAACATATTATAATGACTAATATAATTATTTTTTACATTCATATTAATGTTTATGTATTATGAATCTAGTCTCCCAAATATAATAAGATTATAGATCCTTTGATTGTTTTATCTGATATTTTTATCAAAAATAATTCAATGATTTTTTTAAAAGACTTAGGTCACTATAAAAAGTCCTAACATGATTTACTTATCTACATATTGTGTTTAGGGTTATCCTCCAGTTTTTTAATTTGTTTATATCTTTATGATAATACCATATGAAATCAATGTGTTCATAATCAATCTTTTTATATTTGAAAGATGTAATATTGATGAGAGAATGCCATTATTTTTCATTAATCTTATTTCATATCACATGTTGTAGAGTCTTCATGCTTCCAAAATCACTCATTGATTCTCTCCCTAATCTTTTCAATTCAATCTATTCTTTTATTGTATGTCTTTATAATTCCATGTGATTACGATTCCTTGTTTTCATAATCAATATTTTATATTACCGATGATGTACTACTAATGAGATACTATAAATACTGCACATTAATATCATTTCATATTACTTATTGTATAACAATCATACATACAAAATAAATCCTTGATTCTTTTCCACCTTTTTCAATTCATTCTCTTCATTTTCTGTATGCCTTTTTGAAATCTATGTGATTAAACATCCTTGTGTTCATAATTAACCCATTACTATCCAAATGATTCCCTATTTATGTGATATTATATATTTATCTATAATTTAACCCTTTCCAAAATCCCTTTCTAATATTTATCAATAAGAATAATTCTTTCCTTTATTTTCCTTGTTGGGAATACCAAACTCAAATATCCTTAAAGTGTATCTATATAGATGTCACATTTTTTTTATTGGGGACACACATTTTTTAAAACAACATTCCCAACTCATGTGATAAAACGATAGATTAACATGATCTTTGATTACTTTTTCACCCATAATTATAAACATATATAGGTTTTTCACTTATATTAATCCATTGCATTGGGTAATGAATTCATCTATAGAGATGATATGTTCATCAAATTATAGTATCTTGTCATAGTAATAGTTTATGACATATTTCTGTATAAATATGTATATATGAAAGTTTATAACTAATATTTCTCCAATATATCAGATAAATAATAAATATTTAGATATGAAACGTTATTAATACATTTGAAACATGTATTGGAAATTTTTTGGATACCAAGGATAATAACATTGGTAAAATGACTTCTTGACAACTTAGTGAGGAAATGTTTTTATATGACTACATATCTCTCATGATTATTGTTTATCCCAATTTCCCAGTTATGATTCATGTACTCATGAACTGTTTTTCCCTAAAGTGACCATGATCATGTAATAACGTGTACACTCATGATCATGTTATTCCATATGTACTCACAATAATCTTTTGTCTCATATAATAAATATAATATTAAATATCATGTACTTGTGGTCATTTAATGCTTCATGTACTAATGGACATGTTATTCATGTTGTTATTATTTCCATTACATTATTATTTTTCTTATATTTATTTTATTATGATCATGTTAATATGTTAAGCCCCATGTTTTTCCTATAATGCAATTTCATCACCTTCATTATACCAAAAACCTCATCCAATATTTATTGTCTTATGAATCCATGTTTTATTTGGTATGAGTTATTTATGTTGTGTTCACCTTCCTTCATTATCTTCTCATACACATACTTCTATATAAATCTCATCCATGATCTTTGATGGTTATTAATTATTCTATCTTTACAAGGAATTTATTCTTATCCCATTCTTATCAATATTTTTATCCAAGATATAATGATGGTAATAAATAAGTTATTTCTATGAGGGTTTATTATGAAAATAATTTTTCATAAATATTAAAATATTTTTATGTATTAAGAAGTTTCTATAATTTTCTAACATGAGTTCTACATGTTAGTGCCCCAAACTAGAGTGTTACATGTCTTCCAGCGCACCTCCCTGTACATTAGAGGTTACCAACAAGATGAGAGATTCTAATATATATATATATATATATATATATATGTTGTGGGGTGACTAAACCCTATTTATAAAACCAGTACAATATTAAATGTAAATAACCAATAAGAAAACAATTTTAATCCATAACCAGAATGAGAAAATAAAAATACATACCAAAAACACATCATGATCCAAAAAAAAAAGAATATCCAAACGAAATATGTAAATATGTCATACCATATATGTGTCAGGATTCAAATGAAACCACAAAATAAATAAATGATGACAACTCCCAAGTGGGTTCCCACAACATGTATGGTTCCCTCATCCCTGATCCATCCCAACTCATCCATCTAATATTAGGCTCATTCCCTTATATTATCCTGGAAATATGAAATATATTTGGGTACCAATGAGGTAGAAAAGTAGGGTGTGAGTAAAACATAGAAGTCCAACACTAATAGGGTACTAAAATATCTATTCATTAACAATTTATATGTTTTCATAATGAATAATATACCCACGACAGAGTAAAATGTTTTCACATTACTTTTTTATTTAATTAAGCACAAAATCCTCGGGGTGATGATGACACCTGATCCTTCAATACCTACTATTTACCATTCCTAAGTATATACCATACACAAAAGGAAATCACATTTATTTCCATCATGTGATTCCATTTATCATTAAATTGTATTTTACATTCACCCAATGGGGGTTTATACTAGTATTTTAGAACCCCATGGGTATTTAGAGAAACAATAATTGTCCTAAAACTCAATGGTCAAATGAAATAAATATATATATTGGGGTCCTAGAGTGGAATTACAGAACAATGGGGGTATTTGTAGAAGATGTCCAGATACCATAACCCATTCACAACTATCACATTTTATGGTTCAACATTGTAAACCCAATTATCAACCCATTTCCATAATTCAATAATCCACAAGTTTAATAATTTGAATAATCAATCAATTTCATAGTTTTTAATCACAATTTCAAATATATAAGGACAAATTTCAACCAAATAGAAAAACTTTTCAATAAATTAATTTTTCTAATCCCATTATTTAGCAATTTCATTATCAAATGATGGATCAATTTTTTAATCACATGGGAAATCAGTTTTTATATTTCAAATTAAAATCAAAATATTCCATTTTGGTAATCAAAATAGCATTATTAAAAACATGAATTTATAATTTAGACTATGGTGATTTATAATTATACCACATACATCAAGGTCATTGATCGACTTTCGCCAAATTGAAATCCCCAATTTCAATGTGAATGATCGAAGTCACAATGGCTTGGAAGTTCTAGGACCAACACCTAAGATCAGGTTCTAAATATTTAATATTCCTCCAAACATAATTATAAATCCATAACAAATAGACGAAATCATCCTTATAAAGGATTTTATAAATACAGAGAGAAGGAAAGGAAACCAAAAGAGATGAGATTACATACTAGATGATAAGTTGATCATTCAATCAGATGTTTAATTTTTGAATAAAAGGATATGAGGAGCCTTGGAATGCTTCTGAGAGCCTTAATGAATGAATAAAAATGTTTATTATAAGTTGGGATGAATATGAGTTATGATTGGGGGGATTGGGATTTTTTTAAATCATTTAGGGGAATTAAATCTTGTATGCATGGTTTCTTATGTAGCGGAAAAAAATTTTACAAACTATGTGACACTATATAGGGTGTGCAAAGTTTCTCCTGAGTGGTCCATATATTTAAAACCTTGTAATTAAAGTGAATAATACTATATTTTAGGGTGCATGGTTTTTGGAGGGTTTCCGCATGGTTTGAAAATACAATGTGCAAACCATACCCCGCTTCTTATTCCTTTAAAAACGGGAACAATGTTTCCAAGGAAAACTACATGGTTTTCCCTAACCATGTGCCAACTATGCACAAACCCTTTTCCATTAAAATTACTCAAATTTTACCTAAATCAACCCCAAAAAACTCAAAATATGTATAACAAATTCAATGTAAACAAGTACCTAATAATTAGCACGATCCATCTCTAGAATGGATATGATCTTAAAACCTCACAACCACATAACATCACATCCTCAAGAGATACTACAATGTATCTCTTAACATACAAGGTAAAAAGGATTGGAAAATTTGACCTCAATTTGTTTCCCTCTCCCATATGTCCTCCTAAACATGGCCATGTTTTCACAATACTGAAACTATTAAAATATTCATTCCCTAAAAAACATTCTCACCATGGTATATAACAAGAATTAGAAGCTCCACAAATGATTAATCAACCTCATGCTCAAATTCATAAACAATTATCACATGATAAGGGATGGGTTTATAATTAATTATCTATGAAAAGTGAAAAACATATTTCTTATCACATATCCTGTGTATAATATCTAATCAGTATTCCACAAGAATGATTCTCTATACAATCTCAAAGGTGGAACTGAAATGTTAACCCACATATCCTACCTTGATATCCTACTATGTCTCAATCTAGGAATCACCTGAAGGAAGACACGACCAACAGATTTAATCTCAAGGAGTTTATGATATCAATTATCATAAAATGACCTCCTACTTTGATCCATAACCATAAATTTCTAAATTAACTAAACCTTCTGTGATGTCGCGTGGATGAGAATTAGTCCCAACATCCCAAACTCTCTTTCTTTTATCAAGTATATAGGTTATATTCATGGCATTACATAAGTTTCCTCATATAGTTCTATCTAAATATTGACCTAATTACAATTTTTAAATGAAATATCATGGAGTTCCAAGTGATTATCCCAAGACCCACCTAAATCTTGAACACATGATTATAGTTTATCTTCTAGCACCTGAATAGTATGTCCTGATATCCATTCTATCTATGGGTGGAAATCCATACTCAGAAATTCCTTGGTACCAGATTTGCTCTGTATGCCTTGAAAGAATCGTGAGGTAAAGTATGATAAATTTTCTAAAACAATGATCTATGGAACCATGTGTAGATGTAAAATCTATTAAATGTACATGTACCTCAACTAATCCACTATTAAATTCTCTAAAAATATAGTAAATCGGATAATTTTGTCAGTCGATCCAAAATTAACCATATAGCATCACTTATTTGTGGGAAACTCAAAATACCAACCACAAATTCCATAGTAATGTCATCCTACATCAATATTTTGACTCGGAAATGGATATAGTAAACAAACTAGATATTTATGATTTCCCTTTACATGTTTATAGGTGTAAAATTGTTCCACAAAACCTGTAATCTCCTTTTTCATGCCAAAACCCCAAAACTGTTGATGCATGTCTTGGTACACTTTCGAAAAGCAAGGATTCACCGCTCACTTTGAAGCATGAAACTCACACATCAACTCCTCTTGCATACACATAGGCACAAAACATTATAATCATTTGTTCTCCTACTAATGTGAATACAATGATTTTTTCCTTCCTTGGCATTTAGGCTTTATAGAAATCAAATTAATGAGTATACTCAACATAAATCCACAAAAAATATTGAAATCTCACAACAAAAAAGAATAAATATAAACTCATTTAATTAGTATAGACATTAAATTTTTCTTCCAACATATAATTTAAACAACACTTCAAGGCATAAACCACCATATCTATTTCGAGGTCATACATAGGGAAGTTCCATTTTTGAAGCCTAAATTTTCTTTACCCATACTCCAAAACTTGATCCCCATACATAAAAAATTATCTATTCTAGATCGAAAATGCTTCAAAAAACATGGTATACTCCTCACCCAGCTTTGGTAGGATCAAAATAAATATAGTAGTCAGATTCCTCTTCAACTCCTAGAATGAATTCTCACATTCCCTATATGATTCAAACATAATTACCTTCACTTTTTAGCCCAAAATTGAACCATTAAAATTTGAAAAATACTAGATAAACCTATGATAATAACCTATAAACCATATAAATCTTCAGATATAAACATAATTCATGGGTTTCTCCTACGAAACAACTTCTTGACCATTCCCTAGTTTAATTGACACTCCGTCCTCACAGTTGATGTGAACCAATATATGTAGTCATTTTATACAGAATTGACACACACAAACATATATATATACAATGATTTAGAAATGGGGACCTCCTAGTTTATCCAGATGTTGGGAATGATAATTATGATTATTAGAGTGCACTAATATTTCATCCATAAAACAACCAGAAATTGATCCTGGTATGGTGGAAGATTCAGTTAATCATTTCTAAAAACACTGGGGGTGCATTCATTAACCTGAAAAACACCATAAAAACTCATATTGGATATACCTTATTCTAAAAGAATTTTGTGATATATTTGAAGGTTTACCTATTAACTGATGATACCCCGATATTATGTTAATATTGTAGAAAACACATACTTCTCTCAACTGGTCAAATAGATTGTCCATACGAGGAATAAGATATGGGTTCTCCACTATCATCTGGTTGAACATTGAGAAATCATCACATAACCACTATGTTTCATCATTATTCATAGAAAAAAACAAGAGAACCATAAAGAGATGTACTCGGATGGATAAATACCTTATCTATAAAATCATACATTAGATTCTTATATTCCTAGAGCTCCGTTGGTATCATTATATAGGGTAAATTAAAATCTGGTATAGCTCTAGGCCTGAGCTCAATAGTAAACTCAATATACCTCTATGGTGGAATCCTTGGGAAGTCCATAAGAAATAAATCTTGGAACCAATATACAATGGTTGTAAATACATCATACATTATACACCCTTCATCTATAGAAATAATTGAAACCATCATTGTGATATCACCCAATTGATTATGTATTTCCCATGCATGACCTTCTTGGATATACCATTATCCACAATGAATATAACTTTTTCCTTCATGAGATATAAATTTTAATCTCCCTTGGTAAAAATAAATGTGGTCTTAGAAAGATACCAACCAATCCATACAACAAATAATGTAAAAACCTAACATATCAAGTATGTAGAGATCCAAATAGATTTTATACTCACCTAAATTAAAAGAACAACCCTTTAATAAATAGATTTCTCTCAACCATGACCCAAATATTGTGTTGATCTTCATAACTCCACTGAAAAATTCCATCACAAGACACAATCCATTAAAATAGTGTGTCGATATAAAAAAATGAGAGTATTTTGTTTCAAATAATGAACTAGAAAGCATAGAAGCTACACGAATAGTACATATGCCATTCAATGGTCTCGATTCACTATACACCAATGTGGGGTAAACTGTATGAAACTATCCTTCTCCTCTTCCTTGTATTATACTTTGAGTCTCTTGAGTTTCTCCACTCTTCTAATATAAGTGCTCTTACCCTAACATACCATGTCCTCAACCTTCACCCCCATGGATAGAAGAACCCCAAATGCTAGAATAATAGGGGGTGGAAGACCCCCTTACAAAACTATGACTTGTTCTATTCCCTCCATCACTACCCATCAGTCATGGGTTTCCATAATACCTTGTAATGTGACCCTTCCATGCATAAGATCATCATTCCACTAGTGTTCCAGTACACTGGCAACGAATGTGACCCAACCAACCACACTTAAAGTAGTACATTCGATTACTGATATGAGTAACTGACCACTATCCCTGGCCACTCCATTTAACATTTCTTTGGTTTACAGTATCAATGAAACAATTATTATTCTATGAAGACATAACTCCATGTTTTATAGAAGAAACCTCATATATTTTATTGAAATCCTCTTTCAAGTTCCTCTCATAAATCAGTTCCTAATTAACCACTTCAAAAAACTCCTTTAGTCTAAATATGTTAACTGTGGACTTAATATTCCATTTAATAGAATCTAGAAAATGAATTACTATAGTTTTTAAAAAAATTTCCAATGTTGTATCCTGACAATACAAAACAATGAATCGACTGAAATATTATATCATAGAAATAATCCAATGCTTTCAACATATAAACTCACATTGAATTTATTACCTTAGTGTCTCTGGGTAAAATTGTTCCAAGATCTTCCCCTGAATGTCTTTCCACTCTAAATTCTCCATATTCTCATCAGAAAATTGAATATCCCACTTGTGTTTTGGTCGACCATTAAACAAATATTCTACAAACATGACCCTATTCTCACTAGAAGTCTCTAAATTTATAAGGATCTTCTGAATGGAATCAATACAAAAATCATATACCACAGGTTCACCCTCTTCTATAAATGTCGTAAGGTGCTAAAAATGGATCCCTTATATCAATGAAGACATATTTTGAACAACCACCACATGTATAATTCCATAAATTACATAAATAATGGAAATTTCTCAGGAAAATACTCACTAGATCCTTCACCTGATTTTAGCGGAGCCTCAAATTCCACTCCTAGAGGATTATTTCTAGCCATAAACACTTTTCGTCCTATCAAAAACCATCTGCATGGAGTCATATATCTAAAATTAAAAACACGCATCATATGAAACATAAAAAATCATTATCACATTTACATAATTGGTATTAACATAAATGTATAACTAGTCTCCCAACTTCCCCAATAATATATTCGAAACCAAAGAACTATCACTACCATCAACCACCCCTCATCTGGTTATGGGCATATGAGAAAAATTCTATATTTTAATGTTTCATATTAGACACAATTTCATCCAATTAAATTTACAACATTTATTATCATTTTAAATTTTAAATTTCATATTAGGAACATTTTCATTTTAAATTACTCAAACATTGGAAATCAATTAAATTTAATAACTCACACAAAACCTTCATTTCCCCACATGCCTAAAATAATACCTGAAAAAAGAAGTCCTATATTCCGATAATTATGCATGTTCAGAAAACTCTCATTCCATATGATTATATAAAGAAAATATTAGAAAAATAATAGAATCACAAGACAAATGCATCACTTATGGTTAAATGACATTCAACTATAACAAAAACATCTAGAACATCAATCCCTATAAGGGTAATTGTGTTTCCCCCCATATATTTGTTATCTAATCCAATGAACGAACTCAGGAATAATTCTCAAATAATCTTAGTCTCCCATCTACGATTACCAAAAAGTAATAAAACTAAAACTAAAAGAAAACTACTTTTGATAACACATTGTAATGTCTCGATTTGGGTGCCTCATGTTGGTTCCAGATGTCAGTTAGTTACATGACCTCAGGCACACTACCACATATTCTAGAGTTGTACAAGTAAAAAAAAGGGTATGATATATATATATATATATATATTTGTATATATATATATTGTGGTGTGACTGTCCCATCATTATCAAAGAGGCACGACATTGGAAGTAAATAACCAATAATAAAATAATATTAAACAATAACCAGAATAATACCATAACAATACATACTCGCATTATTTTATGATCCCAAACACACACACAAATATATCCAAACCAATGTAGTAAACATTTTATTTCATATGTATGTTATGAGTTTAATATAAAAATAAGACACACTAACAACTATTGATCGAGTCCCGACACCATGTTGTGTTCCCTTATCTATTATCCATCCCGACTTATCCATATAACATTGGTATTATACCTTATCATTTCCTTTAAACATGAATTCAATTCATATACCAATCAAGAAGCTCATATAGGGTGTGGGTAAAGCTAATTATGCTACCAAAAACAACATCTAAAAATAACATCATATTTATAATAGTGTATACATTTTTATAAATAATCAATTACAAAAGACAAAGTCAACTATTTTCGCATTAAATTATTCTTTAATTAGCCACATAAACACACAGTTTAAATGTGAAAACATTCACTACCTTCTTCAGCCTATACAAGAGACTGGTCCTTCCATAATGTGACATCACATTTCATTCCATAATAATATTCAATTGATCATTAAATTCCAATTTAAATTCATAAAATAAGGTCCTAGAGCAGTATTTTGGCACCCCATGCATATTTTACAAATATTCCCTCTCCCAAAAATCATTTATCACATGAAATACTTCAATATTATTGGGTTCCTAGAGTGAAATTCACTCACCAAGTGGGAATTTGGAGCATCCATCCCTATCCACCAACTTAGTCACAATTATTAAATTTTAGGGTTCTACATTCTCAATCTAAATATTAACCCATTTCCCAAATTCAATAATCAAATAATTTTATAAATTAAATTATCAACCAAAATGTAAATTTTTAATCACAATATCAATAATATGGTCACACCCATTGGGTCTCCAACAATTTCAAAAAACTTGTATCAATCAATTTCATAATTACATTATTCACCAATTTCATTATCACATCTTGTACCAATTCCATAATAACTTGGGAAATATGTAGTTCCACTGATTTCATGTAATTTACCCTTTATTTATTTATTTTAATTACAAAAAATGTTTTGGTGAAATTTGGGAGGTTTTCGAAAAATTTTGGTGTGTTTCAAAATAATTTGGAGTGTTTTGTGGATTTTTTGGAGGTGAAACATTTGATCACCGTATGTAAAAACTATGCCACACTATATACAATTTTGTAAAGTGGGGTAGTGGGCTCTGGTATGGAGCATGATTTGGTTCATGGTTTTTAAAAACCAAGCCGCCACCTAGGTGTAACCATGAAAAGTAAAATAGAGGGAAAAACATGGTTGGAACATAGTTTGTCTAATCATGCTCATCAACTGTGCAGAAGGTGTTTGGAGGTCCTGGTAGGCCCCAGTTGGCATATTTTTTTCTATGATCCAACCATGCATGGTTAATTTTTAGATCATAAATAAGTTGATCTCACATAGCTTCATCCCTAAACCTCATGTTTCCCATTATTTTTACACTTACATGTATTTTTAATCCTCTTAATGTTTATGGAGACCTTCTCATTTGATCTGAGAGAGATCCATTAAAAAATCATAGTGCACTGATGGCTAGATTGCTTTGTAAGTAAATGTTCTAAATGGTTTTACTTAGATCTAGACTTCTTCCCTCTGTTCTATTCATAGATATATACAATTGAGTATATATCTATGATATATAATACCAATATTTATAAAATATGGTTGTTTTGATGCTAGGAAATGAGATATATGTCAGGGTTCGGGATAATCAACCTATTTTTGTTGAACGATTCATGTCGTTGTTCATTTCCTCCACAGTTTTTAAGGTATTTGGCTTTACTCTCAACTAATATTTCTAGAAAAAAATGATTTATTTTAAATTGTTTTAATTTATTGAAATTTATTGTTAATTTCATGTAAAATCATGGTAGAATCCCTATTTAGAGATGTTTTGTGGATTTGTAAAATCATTGAAATTTTGTAGAATGTGCTTTGTTTAATGATTTCAAAATGAGGATTTTAAATTCCATTATTTGGTTTTATTTATGGGAAAAGGTTTTTTGTAAGGGTTTTAAATAAACGATTTGTTTAATTTTAAGGTGTTTAAAAAATTAGTTTTGGCATGGGTTTGGCATAATTGGTTGGAATGTGTTCTTTTGAAATGATGTGGCCTTGTGGAAGGGGAACTTTCCATTGGGGCACTTGTATATGGTTACCATTTTAAAACCTGGTAAATCAATGAGATACCTATAATTGGTATGGAACTATCATACGAGCATTCATATATGGATATGCAGATATGACAAATGTATGGGTATACCACAATGGAAATGTGAGAAATGGTTTCAATGAGTTGTTTGGTTTCATTCAAGAAAAACTATTTGGTCATAATTTTTTTGGTGTGGAACTTGTTATCTTTGAAATAAACCGATGAAAATATTTTAACTTTTTTGTGTAATTTTTTTATATAAATATTCAAACATGTTCTATTATAGTGTAGTGAGTAGGAAAGTCATTCGGGGAAAACCTACTAAGTTACATTAATCACCCAATACATTGCCACATTTTTGATTTTTTAGATATAGTTTATCGAGTCACATGTAAAGTTAATGAATCAAATTTATATACTAGTGCCTCATGATTCATTGGGTTCTGTTTTAGAGTTAGAGCATGGATCTTTTTTTGAGTTTTGGAGTTATTCCTTTGAAGTCTTTTAGCATTAGGGTTTAGTATTTAGTTTTGGTACTCTGGTATTGGTTTTAACTTTCCCCCTTGATATTTTATACGGTCTGTTGCTTTCAGGGTTAATTTTCTATTTTACACATTCTGATCGTGCATAATTTAGTCATTTTTTGTTATGGTGTTCTTGGTTGGGTTTCTTTAATTCTGAAATGGAAAATATTTCTCTACTTGTTTCAATCCTAAGGAATTTATTTCAAGCCTTAACATATTGGGGATGCTTCCTAAGGACATGTAGAAATTCCTCCTCAAATCAAAGACAATGAGGAGGGTGGGTTTTTATAAATGGTCCCAATCTTGTCCAGAAAATCCTTAATTTTTGGAAAAATGGTTTTGTTTGTTTGGCCTTGTAGTTTCAAATCATTGTGGTTGGTGCTTGAGTTGGGATGCAAAAATTGAGTAAGACTGTTGGAAATTGAAACACATAACATTGAAAGGAATATTTGACCTAAAAATGTTGAAGTATAAATTAATAGTGAATTGGGAACATAATTATTTTGGAGGCACTTATATGAATTGTAATTTCATTTTCATGGATTAGCTAATGAGAGAGAATGTCAAGTAATAATATAAATTACTTTCCAGCAGTTGTGTACATTTAATTTTGAGTAATTCTATATGATTTGATGAAAATGTTTTTATTTTTAGAAACAAAATTGTTGAAATTGATTCAAATTTATAATTTTGAAAAGGGTATGGTTGTGGTATTTTGAAAATGATTTTATTTTAAAAATCATGGTGGAATTTTAAAAATTGGTTGAACAAGGTAAATATTGAATTTTGGAAAGCATTGCTTTTATATATGATGTGTTAAAATTTGAAATTACTAATCCTTTAGTTTCTAAAGAGTGATACATATAGTGTTTTTTATAATAGAAAACATAACCAAGTATGAAACATATAATGCAATGGGAAGAGGCTACTAATAATATGGTTTCTCCTAATCCACAGGTGAAAAAATAGCTACATTATAGTATAGTCTAAGATTTTTAGTCTATGGATTGAAGGAACCAAATGGGTGAACTATGTAAAGTGGATTATTCTATTCATTTCTAGAATAAAAATCCACCCATCATTCAATGTAATTTAGAAGTAGAGAAAGGAGAGGTGTGGATGAATATGACAAATCGAATCCTCAATTTCCATAGAACACTAAAAAATATGAAAGATTGAAATGTATATTCTAGAGGATATTTTATTCTAATTTTCATATTTAGCAGTTTAGGCGAAGTTAGACTAAATCATTTCATGGGAGGATTTTTAAAAATTATTCATCAAAAAATTATATCCTCATACATTTAGTATTATAAGAATGACATACATTTTTCATCATGACTCATTAAAACTATCTGTTATATATTATGTAAATAAATTTATGAATTTATTCCTCTTTCCATCGAAAGTTTAGTTTAATTATTCCTTGATGGCATGCATTTTTTAATTGAGATTGAGATTGGATACTTGCTCAATGATTACTCTACATTGTAAAAGAAATTATATAAACATGGCCAATAGAGAATTGATGGTATAATAAGACATCTTGGAAGATATGGGAGGAGAGATCATGTTGATACCTATAAGAAATAGTGGGAAATCTAATACAATAACAAGAGGAACAAGGACACATATTTCCAAGGTATTGAGATGACTCATAATTAGAAAACATGATCAATGAATGTTCCTCCAAAACACATGAAGAAAGCTTGATGATGACAATATTTATATTTTGATCAATTGAATTGAGATTTTTTGTCACCACCTAGAGCATGACACAATTTCAATCAAATATGTCATCTTCAACACTATTTTCACAGTGCTCCGAAGTCAGGTGTTTGGGACACATCACATGTGTTGCAGATATCATATGCTTTGATTGGATGTGTATACACAAACATTTCAAGTCAGCATAAAAAATATATACATGGAGATTATAGGAATACCATGACATTTTAATAATTTATATCTCAACATGTGAATAAAAAACAAAGTTTAATGGGTACGAAATTTTATAGAGTTAAAAAAATTATTTTCGATGATTAATTTATACCATCAATGTTGAGAGGTATTATTCTTCTTAATTCTAACCTTACATAACCTATATTTGATATTGGCAATCACATTAAATTATAACTTCTTTTTGATCTTTATCTTCTGGGTTTAAATGCTGAGATGAGGAATTTTATTTTGAAACTTCAAACTCCTCTTGGTAAAAGAGAATGATGAGACGTTATATGCATATCAGGTTCTATAAATATTATTGGAGCTGAGTTGATATGGGATTTCTCTATTCATGATATGAATGTACATGACATAATACTGGGTATGGATTGGTTGGAAAAATTCTTGTAACACAAAGACTATTGTACTTGAAGTGCTAGTTTTACAACTGATGATGGCATCAAGAATCGTTTTAAGGTGACTAGAATGTAAAATCATGTGATATGGTCTAGTTGGAAATAAAATTTGGAAAAATCTCATAGCAGTTTGCAATTTTGACTATTTCTTCAACAAAAGATATCGAGAATAACATTTTTTGGTGATATTTGATCAATTTTATGACGTTTTCATGAAAATTTATAGAGTTTCCACCCCCATGAAAAGTAAAGTCTACGATTTATATACTTTCAGGGAACAATACTATTTCTATTTCATCTTATCTAATAGAATCCAACATAATTAGAGGGAACTGAAAGTGTAGTTGGAAGAGCAATAAAAAAGGGTCCATTCATCCTAACATGTCCCAATGGGTTGCACTGATCTAATTTATCAAAAAGAATGATGTAACTGTTTGGAAATATGTGTATTATCATAATATTAAGAAAGTTATAGTAAATTATCAATATCCACATCCATGAATTTATGATATATTAGATCAATTTAGGTGATAAAAATGGTTATATGAAATTGGAATGAGATTGGGATACCAACAATTGCAAGTTCATAAAGAGGATATTCTGAAAAAAAACCTTCTGGAGTATATATGGTCGTTACAAGTACATGACTATTCCTTTTAATGTAATTACTGCACCAACATTCTATATGTCCTTTATGAATCATATATTTCAAAAATATTTTGATTTTTTTCTGGGTTTTTTTGGATGACATATTTATGTATTCAGGGAAAATGACTGAGCATGAATAATACCTAGAAACAACGTTTTTAATTGTATGGGATCATCATTTATATTAAAAATTATTAATGTGTGAGTCTTTAATAAAGGATTTTGGTTTCCTTATCCATGTTATATCTGAAATATGTGTTTCTATGGATCCCAAAATATTTAGGCTATTATCTCTAAGAAACTTCTGAAGAATGTATTTGAGATATATAGCTTCATTAGACTTGTTGGTTATTACTGATGATTTGTTTATGGTTTTTGATGACTAGAAACACCAATGTCACCTTTGATAAAGAAGTTTGGTCTATTTAAAATGAATGATTAATGTCAGTGGTATCTTCCAGAGGATTTATATGACATTATATTAGCAACAATATTGATATTATCTGAATCAGGACAAGGGTATATTGTGTATTGAAAATCATTGAGATCTGGGTTGGGATGTGTTCTCATGTAGGAAGATCATCTAGTTTCTTGTAACTTATGATAGTTATGGTTTCATGAGAAAAACTACCCAAAATATAATTGGGAGTCATCTTCCATAGTCATGGTTTGTATAATTCACTCAATTACCTATTTGGTTTGAAATTTATAGTTTTATATATCATAAGAGTTTTAAAAATATATTATCACAAATGTTATTTGAACATATGATAAATAAGATGTATAGAAAATATAATTTTTTTTACTTTTACATGATGTATACACTAGGTAAGAGTAGTTCAATGGAAGATAAATTAAGATGAATGTTGTATGATCAGTTGAAAAGGGGGCATTATATTAGGGGTAGTTGATGTTGGCCATAGCTGACATGCACATGGAATGTACACTCAAGGAAATGTTGTGGTTTTCTTCCCAATTTATATTGTTCTTGATTGGGGATGTAATAGTTTAAGAGAAAAAATGTTTGATTCATAATTTTTTTCATTGAAGTAGAATCTCATTTTTTGGGAGATCATTGAGGGATGTATGGTTGATCGGTGTTCGGTTTTGTGGTTCCGAAATTGGATGTTCATGCTTTTGGGTTTTTTGGAACAAATGTTTCATGAATAAAAATATTCAAGATAAAAAAATCATTGTGGAATATAGAATATGTATAAGGAACATAAATAATAGTTTTTCTATGTCATATTAAAAATAATGGTGTCTGAGTTTTTATGAAGATTCTTATCTTGTCAGCAGGTTAAGGAAAAAAATCAACTTGTGAGTATCTTTCAGTATTAACATATTCTTGATTGGAACTGGGAGCATATTTCAAATTATTTTCTGATAGGTCTCCCATGAATGGTTTATATATTGTCTAAAAAATTTGGACCATTTCATATTTATTCATGAATCTTTTATAGTGGCGGACTTTCCAAAAATTTATATCTCTGAAGTTGTAAGGAATAATGGTGTACCAGTGTATACTGTATCAGACTGAGATATAAGGTTTACATTTCAATTTTATAATTCTTGGAAAAATACCTTGGGACATAGTTGACTATGAGTACAATGTATCATCCATATATGGATAGAAAATATGATGGGATGATATAAATGTTGCAATACATTCTTCTGTCATGTGTAATGGATTTTGATGGCTCAGGGGAGGAGCATATACCATTATTGGTGTTCTCATATAACAAAAATTATCATGAATCGGTACATATGGATTATTTTGAAGCATTATATGGTATTCCTTGTTGTTCTCTACTTTTTTGGGTGGAAATAGTTGATACATTATAAGTTGAGATGAGACTTGTCTATGAAACAATGGAGAATAATTAGTTGATTATGAAATAGATGGAGATGACTCCGAGTCAATAAAAAATTATGTGTATTATCATTGAAATCTATTTTTTGAGGTATGTGAACATGTGTTCTTGATAATATATCCAAGTAATGGATATATTCATTTTGGAGAGTATGAAAAGTTACTCCTCGACACATATAGAATTTTGATAAACTTGGCTAGGTTGGAGAGATGGAATATTGTTTGGATTTTCCATCACCATTCAGTGTATTGAACAGTGTGTATCATGTATCTCATTTGAAAAAGTATAAGACTGATCCTGACCTTGTAATTCAATGGGTTCAAGTAGACCTAGTGTCAGACGCTTTGTTGGTTCATGTGCCTGTACAGATTTTGGATAGGGAAGAGATATTCATGTGTGCTAAAATAATTGGTATAGTGTGGTTTTTTATGGAAGAATTTTCATATATAGAATGAAACATGGGAATGGTACAAAGAAATTCTAAGGAAATGGTCCGAACACTTTCAGGATAGTAGTATTATTCAATATTATTGGGACAGAAAGTGCAATGGTGGGAATAATATAACACCCCCGATTTTAATTCTGTAACCATTTCATTATGATTTTTATTTATCTAATGTTTTTTGTGACATTTATAAGGGTTTGTATGTATTTTAGTGCGTCTTTTTGGGATTTCATGGATGTTCATTGTTTGACTATGGTTTTTAAAAGCTATGGAACTACTTTAAACAACCATGAAATGTGAGGCAGTAGGTGCTGCTCTGGTGTACAATTTGTCCAAACTATGTGACCACCTTGGTGTAACCATGAAAATTACAACAGAATGAAAAAAAGATGCTGGTTCATTGTTGGTCTAACAATGTGGTCCAACTATATGAGATGTTTTTGGAGTCAGTGGATGGATCCTGGTTGTTTCATGGTCTTTCTATCCATTTGATTCAACCATGAACAATTAATTTTTAAATACTAAAAAAGTGTATCTCCCTTTGTTTCACCCGTTTACATCTCTTTATTACACATATTTAAAACATATTTTATTTTCTTATCCTCCCATACCATGTGGAGACCTTACGCATTGATCCAAGAGTGATCGAATGGAAAATCACAGTGTATTGAAGATCACATTTCATGGTAATTCTCTATTCATGATTTTTATATTTAGATCTTGGAATCTTCCCTCTCTTCTATTCATTTATCTTGATCATTGGGGGTAGATATATGACATTTTCTTCCAATCATGATGAGATATTTTTTTTAATTTTTAGGGACTACATCAAGGTGGTTTAGAGATTCAACATGTTTTTATTTAATACTGAATATCATTATTTATTTCCATCATAGTTTCCATGGGAGGTGGATTATAGATCAACTAACATTTTTTGAAATTTAAAGTTTGATTTCAAATTTTTTTACATTTATTGAATGTTATTATGATTTTGATGTGAGAATCATGGTAGAAAACAACTTTTGTGATGGTTTGTGGATTTTTGAAATTGTGTAATTTGTGTGAAAATTCCATTGTTGAATGATTTTAAAGTGATTATTTTATTATTGGTTATTATTTTAATTTATGGAAAAAGATTGTGTGGACGTTTTTTCAATATAAATTCTCGTTAAATTAAAGGGTTTTGGAATAATTGGGTTTGAAACGGGTTTGGCATAATTGTTTAGTGTGTGTTCACTTTCATTTTCATGACCTAGTATAAGGGGTTTGTGCCATTTGGACAATATTATATGGTAAAATTGAGATAGATTCATAGATCGATGAGAGACCTCTCATGAGGATGGAAGTATTTCATGGGAATGCATGTGTTTATATGTAGATATATTTAATGGAATGGGTATGCCAAAATGGAAATTTGAAAAAATGTTTCAAAGATCTGTTTCATTTATTTCTTTGATTTTTTTTGGAAAACTATTATAGTGTGAAATTGATTGACATTTATATAAATAAATGATATGATTTTAAATTATTTAATATTATTGTTTTTATATTAATTTTATAAAATTTTCTACCATAGTGGTGTAAGTAGGGAATTATTTTGTGGAAACCTACTGAGCTTCATTACTCACCCCGTTATTTGGCACATTGGTGTTTTTTCTGATATCATTTATCAAGACATAGGTAATGGGATATTATCGCATTTATTTAGTGTTTCATCAATATAATTTGGTTTGTATTGTGGTTATGGATAATGGATAATGTTGGGATCAATAGAGTTACATCTCTAGATTCATTGATCATTATTGTTTAGTATTTTTCTTTGGTACATTAATATTGGTTTTGGTTTCTACTTGTACATTGGCATGGTCTATTGTTCACTTGGTTACATTGGAGTCGTATACATTATTATCATGTATTATATAGATTTCTTTTTTTATGGTGTGTTTGTATGGGTAATTTTAATTCTCAATGGTTAAATCATACCCCAATTTTATTGAATCCATTTGCATATATTTCCAACTTTTACTATCTAGGGGATGTCTCATAAGACCTAGAAGAAATTATTCCTCAACTCAGGATAATTAGGAGAGGTGTGATGTTAAAAAATAATATTAATTAATTCAGTTTATAATTGAATTTCTCATAGTCTAAATTGAACATTTATAATTACAAACATGGATTTATAATTAAAACTATCAGATTTGACAAGTAGACTACTAGCCTCAAGGATGTTGTCAGTTGTTCACTAAATAAAAGTCCCCAATTTTTAGTAGAGAGATTGAAATACCAATATCATGGATGATCGTGGAACAACACCTAAGATCACGATCTAAATAATTAAGATACATTCAAACCAATATTAAATCAATCTCTAGTAGAGGAAATAATCATTTCAATGGATGAGGTAATGAGAAGAAAGATAAAGGAAACCAAATGGGATGGGATTATATACTATAAGATGTGGCGATCCTTCAATTAGATCATAAATTCCCCAATAATATTTTATTATGAGCCTTGGAATCTTCCAAGAAGCCTCCAATAATGATGTAATAAAGGCTTAGGTCTGTTGGGGGGAATATGGCCTAAAACAGGGTGTTCGGGAATTTTTTTTTAAAATTTATAGGTTATTTAAATCCCACACTCATGTTTTTCCTTCTAGGGGAATACAGTTTTCTTCATGGTTTGCCTAAATTGTCTGCCATTAATTAGGGGGTTCATGGTTTCTCTTGGGCGGTGAATGGTCTAACAACCCATTATCCAACCATGGAAACCACCATTTTTTGGGGTATATTAATTGGGGGTGACTGCACGATTTGGAAAAATCGTCTACTAGCTTGGTGCCTCCTCATGGCCCTCCAATAAGAGGCACATAGTTCTTGGTAAAGCCACATGATATTTTCAAACTACATGAAGACCGTCTATATCCCCTTAGGCTTTATTATTTCTCTAATTTCACTAAATACAACCTCTAATAGAAACTCAACCAAGGTATATCTAAAATAATGAAAATGAGTACATAAAAATAAGAAAAAGGAATATCTAAAAAAATAACTATAACAGTTTCCACTATTTTGGAAAAATCCATTAACTAAAAGAGATAATGGTTTTGTTACTGGATTTTGTTTAGCTATAGGAACCAATAAATCCAATAGGTTTGTCGATTGTATTTTAATAAAAGAAATTAATGTATTGTAATTAATATGATCTTGTTCGCATGCCTCTATAGTTTTTATCATCATAGGTTTTATATGACATTAAAAGATAGAATTTTAGTTAAATATAATTTAGGAAAATATAAGTTACATTTCATCATAATAAAAAGGTAAAACCCCATTTTTTCTTAGTTTTGGTAATGTTTAATATTTTATGTATTAAGATAAGAGAACATTAATGATAACCGTATGGATAAGGCTAAGGGATGAGTATATGTATAAGATAATTGCTCTAATTTTTCAAGAAGTTTGGATTTTGTGGTTATCCATGAAATTTCATGTCTATCTATATATATGAATGTGGATGTGGTAATAGTACATATGAAAATAGTGGTAATCCCCCTAATAGGATAGATATGAACTAACTTAATATTTTCATAGGTTCACATTGAGTGGGCCTAAAACAATACACCAAACTAAAAAATCCCAATGGATTTGAAGAAAAATTTTATATTCAATTTATAAACCATTATGAGGTATTTTATATTATTTGGGTAATATAACTAACAGTAATATGATCATGGGTAACATATATTAGGAAATAAATATTCATAATTTAATATATATATTAATTAATAACTACTTTTATGGATAAAGGATTTGTTTAATTTTGAAATAACTGATTTTAATTATTTTATTGTAAATAATATTATAATTAATTTGATTAATGGTTTATGTCAAATATTAATTTATGATGTCAACTATAATCAAACATAAAGAAAAAAGGTTGATTTGACAGTGATTTGGGATAAAATGAAAGGTAATGTGATAGTTTTAAAGAATAATTATTTTTTTACAGATTTTTATAGGAAAATTTATCATATTTTTTTTAATATTATCCATCACTCATGTTAAATCATTATTTTTGGTTTAGTAATTGTTAAAGCATGAAGGAACCATGTTATCAATGGGTTTCATGGACAATTCAGTTATTTTACTAATGAGAAACCTAAAGATATATAAATAGAAATGTTAAATATTGGGATTGTGAAAAACCATGAATCATGAATTATTATTAAATATGTGAACATTTATGAATTCCCAACCAAGTCATAGAGCAAAAGGGTACCGTCTCAAGAATTTTTGGCCGATGAATATGATGAACAAAAGTGTGTTAAATTTCTGTCATGTTAGAAATGTGGTATGAATCACCACAAAGAATTTCTTGATGAAATAGTGAGAAGATTAATTATTGGAAATGGAGCATATACAATAACTACTTATAGAGGAAAAAAATTAAGAAATCAGTTTACATGAGGAAGGGAGAAGATGCATTTCCTTATCGTACTTGTGATATTAAGGTAGACACCACATTTGAAAATTTTTCTTGAGTAATTCCTATATTTTATATATTCTTAAATAATTTTATTCCTGATTTATAATGAATCTTTAATTGAAACACTTTATTTAAGGTCGGGATAAACACCTGCTACCCCTCGGATTTTTAGAAGCATATTCTTTTTATAAAATATATTTCCATAGATGAATTTTTTTACATATTTTTCTATGATTGGAAAATAAATGAAACATATTAGTAAATAAATCCTAAAGTATAATAACAAACGTAACAACACATTATTCATTAATAGTACAAAAATTTACTACAGATTATGAAAATATTTATTTTTATGATGGATTATTACTCACAATAAATTATTACATTCATTGAAAGTGTCTAAAATAATTGATGATAGTAAATATAAAAAATATAATCATTTATAATCAGATATCTATTAGATAATATCCACAAATGAGGATAAAAATTATCTGATTAAAACCTATAATATGGAAGAAAATCATGATAGGAGAATGTATATTGTGAGATTTAAAATGACAACAATCAAAATGCGAAGTGTGACTTAAGACGTGGGAATGTAATGAATGATTATAGAATATATATATATATATATGAAATAAATATATTTAGTTCAAAAATATTCATTGAGAATATACCAATTACAAATTTGTTCATTGAGAAATGGTTCGTTGGATATACATGAATCTAGTAGGTATATTAAAGTTATGCATTGTTAGTTGTGAATATAGAATATGATAACTCATAATGAAAAAAATGAAAAAATGGAAACGTTTTAAATATATTAATATTGATGTTTTATATTATAATTTTAATAATATTATTATTAAAATATAATTTAATTTATTTATAATATTAAAATAATTATTTTAATATCAATAAATTATGAAAAATTATTTTAAAATTAATTAAACTATATAAAAGTAAGAGTTTTTTTCTAGTAACTATTTTATTAACTATTTTATATTAACACCAATAAATTAAATTACATATTGAACCATTAATATATACAAAAATATATATTAATATTATTAAAAATAGTTAATTGATAAGAAACTATTATTAGGAATACTTAATGTTTAAAAACGTTACTATAAAATGAAATTATTTTTCATTATATTTATATTATTATTTCAAAAATAAATATACAAATTTTATACATTGAATATAGAAAAATGATAGTCATTTTTTTATTTAAATAAAAAAATTATCTTATAATGATATAATTTAATTTTTCTAAAATAGTTTATTTTTATGCAAATAGTTAACAATATAGATTTTATCAAAACTATTAAAATATTTAACTTATAAATTTAAAATAATTTCCCAGATAACTATAAAATATTTTAATTGATAAAATATAAATTAAATGAATAATAAAATAATATTAAGTAGTAATTTTCATTTATATGACTTATGTTTATCATGTTATATAAAAATGTGTAATTTTCCAATGATATATATTTTGTATGGTCTGTTATCTTAAATAAATATTATTTTGGTAAAATATGGAATTGTATTCCAATTAAAATCCATAATAAATTAATATATATAAAATATTATATCATTAAAATCAAATAAAAAATAATTTTCTCACACAAATAAATTTAATCATAAAAATGCACATTTTCTAAAAAATGTTGTATTCTATAATATTAAACATATTTTGGAAATAAAAATAAATAATACGATTATCCTTTTAAATATAAGAATTTTTTTTAATTTTTCAATAATAAATATTTTACATTTTGGTTAAAAAGCAATTTACCAGGGTAAAATTTGGTCACCATTGTAAAAATAATATTTTTCAAATAATTGTTTTTAAAATTTTTTTCATTTTTAATTTAAATTGATCCATTTACAGTGAAGTCAAAAATATGATACTTAATCATATATAAAAATATAAACTATTTTAATTAATGATAAATGTAAAATACTATTAGGACACATAACATTTTAAATATCATCAATATGAAAAGATTTTTTTTACACATTATTGATTTAAAAGTTAATTTTATTTCATTAATGAATTCTGTTAGGATAAAAAGGGGTTAAATTTAGATTCAAAATGTAAATATTTTGTATGAATGGTAATCTTATATATATTTTTATAATATAATAATCAATTTTAGAATTTTATCAAGTTTACTATTTTTTTAAATGGGTAACCAAATTCAAAATATTTTTGAAAAAATAAACAATAAATATAGACATTATAGAATTAATTTTTAGGTTATAATTTCATAAAAACAATTCTCTCCAAATATTCCCCACCCAACTCAACATACCCACCTAACAATAATGAAATTTATTTTTTACCCATAATTAAATTTCTTTTTGTAAGTCCCTGTAATGTTAAATTATTGAAAGGATCAATGTTACAATGTAATTCAATAAGGTTGACATTTCCTTTTAGGATTTTACCTGATTATAACTCAACATTTAGAGAGGTTTGTCCAATTGCACTGATTAAGATTAGTGACCTCATGATATGTTTCCATGTTTGTTTTAGGGTGATGGAAAAATGGACTAAAAGAACATGTGTTTTCATGTTGGGATAATCATTAGTTGTATGAACAATCTGGTCACATGGTTGTTCCCTAGGGAGGGAAAATGTGTGTATTTTGGGTAAATGTGGTTCCTTTGAGGCATCATTGTTATATTGTTATCAGAGTATTAACCCAACATGAATTTTGGTGGAACTTATTGTGTTGAGACGTATGGTTCACAATGTGGATTTTTTATTCTAAAGGGGAGGTGAATGTATGTAAAGCCACAAAAAATCTAAATAGGACCATTATTTTTAATAGCGTGTTTATCATGCAACACCAAGAATGCAAGGGAACATAGTATACCAATAATTTATAATATATTAAATATTTAAAATAAATTAAATACAATATATATCTTGAAATGCACGTGACACTGTGTTAACATTTGGTATACATGACAAAGAGTTTCTTCGATGGCTTGTATTATATACAAGACCGAGTTTTACCGAACAATAATATATTACTAAAATATTATTATTTAATATAATAAAACATAAACTATACATTATTAATTTTATTAAATAACTTATAAAATTATATTGCATACACAAATATAATATTAATTCATTAGTTACAATTTCATTATAAACAAATATAAGAACCAATTGAATAAAAAAATTACTATTTATATAGAAAAAAAATTTATTCTCACAAAGCCATTTTATCCTAATAAATTAAATTAATTAAAATTAATGATAAATATTAATATATATATATATATATATTATTTAGTTATTTTTGATATTCACCAAATTATATTTATAATCATAATATATGAACAATCCTAATTTTACACATAAAACCTATATTTATATTAAGGCATTTTTACCACCTTTTAATATAGACCGTATTTTAAATTGATTTTTTGAAACATTTATAAATTATATACATAAAAATAAGCATCATACATGAATTTTTAAAATACAATTTTTTTAGTGTGAACTATTATTTTTTTCTATGAAGTTTCATTTTTAAAAAATAGTGAAATATACCGAATTTTAGTTCAACACTACTTCTTCATATAATTTATATTGTAAATATTAATAATAATATATTTTTTTAAGCGTTAATTGAATCATATTTTTATAAATTAATACAATTTAGTTCATTCAAATAAATTTCACTTTGAATTTACTATAAAAACATAACAAAATTTTGGATGATTTTAATTTAAAACAACACATTGTCTCCCTGTCTTAGGGATTATATTTAAATTAATTTTTTACACTTATGTGATTTTAATTTGGAAAAAATATATTCTATATTATTGAAAAACATAATTTTTAATTACTAAAAATTTAAACTCATTTTTTGACCAAAAATAATATTGAATGTATTTTAAATTAATTACAATGACTAATGTAAAATTAAGCATAATAAGGCACTAAACCTTAATATTTATGGTCCAAATGACCCATAAACTTGTCCAAGAGAACTATTACACACATATATTGACCCTATACCCTATTTTATTGAAATGTGACCGTTATGGGACCTACCTTTATGGTGAAAAACGTGTATGGAATTAATTTTTCAAAATATTACAAGTGTGTCCCTCCTCCTCCACTATAAAAAGGCCTCCTCTCCTTCCACTTCTTCAAACCCCTCAATCAAATTTAACTCAACCAATATCATAAAATATAGATCATAAACATCCCTTGACACATCTTATATTCCTCACCTTGGTTATATATAAATCCACGTAAGATATTTTGTCGAAAAGAAAATGATTTATCTGAATAAGTTGTAATAGACTTCATTAATCTTTTTATTTTTATTCCAATTTTGACTCAAAGAAATATTATTAGTCAATTATTATATAAATACAATTATCCTCAATATACTAGTATGTTTTTATGATAATAATTCAACCTAAACTTACACACACTTCCATCTAATGGGTAACAAACCTATTGTTTACCGGCACGATGAACGAGCATCTCACTAATTGACGACTGTTCATTTTTCCATATCCACATCTCATTGTAGAAAAAATATATAATAAATATGTTTAAATGTTTTATATATAATATTTATTAGGAATTTATTATTATTTAATTTTTTAAAACATATATCCTTATACTTTTCATTTTGTGTAAAAACATTAAAACCATTTGTGGAAGTGTGGACTACCGCCCCTCCATGTGATGTGGTTCATTTACACAATACATGAAATATAAAAAAAAAATTTGTAATTAAACATATGAGAAATAAAAAAACATATATATAATATTAATGACATAATTAACATTATGGAAATAATATATATATATATATATATATATCATTTTCATTATTACCCTTTTACTCACTAAAAAATCTTAATGTCCGTCATGGATGGGTGGACTACCACCTCGTCAACATGATGTGATTCCTTTTACATCACAAGAATTATATATATTAGTATGTAAGATAAAATAACATTTTATTGAAGATATAATGATAAATATAGAATTGTATGGTGTTACATAACGTCTTTCTAATACAATAATTTAAAATGGGATCGTTATTCATGTGTACATACAACTGTCTGTCTCCATGATTGTAATTTTCATCATTTTTCAAAAACATATTTAATAGTTGGTTATAAAAGTATAATTTATGTATAAATATTATAATAATATACTGATTATTATTATAGTGATGTTATATAATGACCCATTTGACCATAGTTGACCAACCCATGTTGTGTTTTACATATAATCAAATTTTGTTAAAAAAACATGGCTTAAACTTAATTGTTTAAAGACTTGTATAAACATGTTAATAAAAAAAATAAATTTACCGATAAAAATTAAACTTTTTCTCAACCATGTAAATAATTAGATTTTTTTTAATATAGGAAGTTAAAATACCTTCACCAAAATGGAAACCCATGGTTTAGTATTGTCATTTCACTTTTTTAAAATCTGTGAGATAAATTTCATATCCACCACCTAATTATAGTTTTGGTGTACTAACTACACCATTTTATATGTTATATAACTAATAATTTTACCTTCATGGTTTTTTAAACATTCATTTAATATTAGTTCATCATGAGGGTTATGATTTATATTTTTTGAGGTGGTAGGACACAAATAGGAATATTTAAGAATTATATTCCTCCAGAGTAATTATAATTTTATTTTAATTGTATATCCATTAAACGAAATTATATGAAAAAATTTCAATAAGACCATTCCCTTTTATTATACTCTGTTTATTAATGATCATTACTTTGTAATGATTCTTTTTCTACTCTTTGGTATAAAAATTGTTTTAGAAAATGTTTTTTGAAGAACATTCTTTATTTATATCTTACGTTTAAGAACTATTTTTGTTCTAAAAACCATTATTTTAAAATTCTTTCAGAATTTTTTTTACATGAATTATTAAAGATATTTTGACTATTTTTTCCTTTTACCAATATTTTCAAATGAATCTTCTTATCACATTATGAACAATTTTTTTTTGATACTTTTTACTATAAAAAAAAAGAATTATCTTTTTACCTCATTCAAAAAGAATGGATTTACTTACCATCATTTCATTGATGTTTAATTTTCTTATTTATAAGGTTAATTTTTAAAGAAAATGCTTTCTTTATTTATTTTCAAATAATATTTTATTTAAATGGTCTTCGAAATACAAGATATTTTCCTCAATAATAATTTTAAGAGATCTATTTATTTTAATTAATCAATGAAAATAACCCAATATTTTTCTCTACTCAGGATATTTTGCATTGATACCATCATTATTTTTCGTAAGGATGGTTTATGATTTATTTGACCAAGGATAGTATTCACATTCACTTACATGATTCATTTGTTATTCCCCTTGAAATATTAAATCTTTTATGATAATTAAACATTATTTTCCACTAAATTATACATTTTAGTTATCATGGATAGTACAATTTCATACGACTTATTCAATTTTACATATGGTGTCTACTTTGATAGTTATTTGATAATTTGGGAAATATTTATAATTTTGTATTCTTTATTCAATATAGATATTTGATAAGGAATGTTATTTATTTTGGTTATTAGATATAAGGAATGATTTGGACTAGTAATGGTAGGTTGATCCTTAACATTATACAGTTCCTCAATGCATTAATAGGTTCTCATGAGATGAATAAGTTTCAAAAATTAAATGGGTTTCTATCTATTGTTTTAAAACTTCTTGTGAAAGGTATTGATAGTATTGGTTTCTATGTGCCTTATACATGACAACCCAAAAGTAATATTTTTCCTCATTTAGATTCATTTATTATTTATCCATGATATTTTTCATTGACATATATTTGGTTGAATTTCATTTTGAGATCATTGAATAAATGGAATGTCTTTTAGATTCTTACCTTGCAATATTTATTTTTTACTTATCTAGTTATATTAATGGAATGTGTTTTAATTTACCAAGCTTTATAGTATATTCACTACCTTTTTATCATATTTATTACTTAGCATGTGTGTTAATTTATATAACATTCCATATTGATTTAATCATATCAATTACTTATTTCCTTTTCTATAATTTAAACTTACTTCTCAATTGATCCCATACTTATTATATTTCATTTATCCACGAATCTATGTATTGTACTATAAATTATTTGTTGGGATATACTAGATAGATTAATGTTATCCACAAATTTATTTATTTGTAAATAAATAATGTTATAATTATTGTATTAATTTATAATACAAGGATAATGTATATACCTAGCTTAACAATACTATTAATCTCTTGGTACATCATGATTTTAATACTTTTAATCATACCGATATAATTGATATCAAACATTGGCTTTTGGCCTTCTAGGGTCAGTTCGCTATAGTTGGTGGCTAACTCATTGTGACCTAGAACAAAACAATAGGACTTACGTTGCACCCATTTTAACAATCTAATGTGATATGATTAGTAATATTCTCATTTACTTTTCAAACCACTATGAAAAATATTTACCATGAATAAACAAGTTTAATCAAAAATAATTTTCTAATTATAATAAGGAGTCATGATTTAGAAATACCATAAATGATATTATGGATAAAACCTATACCCAATATAATCCTATGTAGAAATAAATGGTTTAAGTATTTATTTATTTAAGTTGTATGGATGCCCATAGTTAAAAAGTTATTTACTTATTAAACCTGTTTCAATGATGTCCATTATATTTATTTTATAAAATATATTAACATGTTTTTATAAAAGGATATATTCTGTGTGAAAACCATCGAAACTATAAAGGCCACAGGAATTGAACCCCTGACCAAAGGATGATAAGGGTTTTGCACTAACCACTAACTTTCACATTATCATACATAATATGTCATTGTTTTTAGTTGAAAAATTGATGAATAGATACTACTGATCATCTATAAGTGTTAATTTTTTAGTATAGATATTAATTTCATAAACATATTAGTTTTTCAAAATATTTTGTGACATAGAGTTGTACTTTTCCTTCTTTTAAGGTCTTTAAGATCCTTTATAAATGTATTTTAGTTCTTGAGGCATCAAAATTGATTTTAAAATAAATTGGAAAATTTAACAAAGAACGTCCAAAATTTGAAATTCTATTTATATAAATATATAAACTATATATAAATAGGCATTTAAATAATTACTCAACATATAGAAAAGTATCTTCAAACAAAAATATTGTTCTAATACTATAATTTTTTTATCAAACGATGGCCTTCTAAATCATCACAGATTTATGGATTGAGGTCCTTGATATAACATTGATTATTCACTTGTTTGTGATTGATGACATCAATCCCTCCCAATAAATATTTATACTTTTCATCCAAGTACATATCTTTTCATGCCATTAATGTTCTCTTACTTAGAGACCTACTTACATGTTAGAACATTATCCATTGTAATTCCCATTTTTTATTTTCTAGGGGATATTTTACAAACCATTCACACAATGTGGGGGTATAAAAATAGTAAATATCATACAATATATCACCAATATTGAGTTTAAATTGTGAGGATGTAGTTTACTTTAGGTGGAGATAATGTATTTCCCCAAAAATCTAATGTAGTAACATTGTATTCAATAACATGTATATCACGCAACACCAAGCACATAAGGAAAAATAATATCCCATGAAATTATAATATATTTACTACATTAAATAAATTAAAAATATTATATTTCTTATAATTCATGTGATACTGCCATAGTGTGTGACATACACAACAATGGGTTTATTTGATGGCTTACGTTACATGGATGACCGAGTTTTACGGAACAATAATTTATTAATAAAATATTATTTTTTAATGTAGTATGAAATCAAATATCCATTATGAAAAGATTTAAATGAATTATGAAAATTTATGTCCCACAAAAATATAAGGTTAATTCATTAGTTACAAATTATTTTAAAATGAACATAAGAACCGATTGAAAATAAAAAAATTATTTTATATAGATACATATTTTCTATCACAAAGCTGATTTATCCTAAAGACATAAATTAATTAAAATTAATTAATGACATTACTATAATATATATATATATATTTAATATTTAATATAATATTTTTATAATTATCTATTATATTTTATAAACATAATAAAATAATAACCCCAATTTTACACATAAAAACCTATATTTTTTATAAGGTATTTTTACCACTTTTTATTGGTAAACCTATATTAAATTAATTTTTTTTGAAATTTTATATATTATATGTGTGTCAATAAGAATCATCATTGAAATAGAAATATAATAAATAGGTTTATTTGGTTTTTTGATTTTTCTTCTGTGAAGTATCATATTTAATGAATAGTGAAAAATACTGAATTTTAGTTCAAAACAAATTTTTCATATAATTTATTTATAAGGTTTAATCCTATTTTAAATTTGTTTTAAATTTTATTTAGATCATATATTTAGATATTAATCTATTTTATTTCATTTGAATCAATTTTACATTGAAATTGACAGTACAAACACAACAAACATTCCGACATTTTTACAATAAAAACCAACTATTGTCATCCCGTCTGCGAGATTAAATTTAATTTAATTTCTACAACTTATATAATAAGAATTTGAAAAAATGGAATAAATATTCAAAAAATAAATTTAAAAATTATAATAAGTTCAAAATATTTTTTAAACAAAGAAATTAGTGAATGCAACTAAATTTAAATACAACGATTAAGGAAAAATTAAGCTTAATAATGGATAAACATTAATCATAAGGGCCCAAATGACCTATAAACTATCCAAGTGCCATTAAAAATACATATTTCGACCCAATAAACAATTTTATTTATATTTTAAAAATATGTGAGACACTTTAAATGTTAAAAACGTGTATGAAATCCCTTTATTAAAATATTACTAGAGTGCCACCTCTCATCCACTATAAAAAGGCCACATCTCCTCCCACTTCCTCAAACCTCTGAACCCAAATTTTCATGACCAATATCAACCAGTGTAGCTCTTAAAAATCCATCCCATCATACTAGAATCCTATTTTTGGTAATAAAACAATAAATGGATGACCTTTGGTGTAAACTAAAAGAAGTTACCCGAATAAGTGGTAAAAAACATCCTCATTATTTTTAGTTTTATTTCCATTATCCACTCCCTAAAATATTATTATTACATTATTATATATATAAAATATCCTAAATATATTATGTTTTTTTATTCTTATATTTTTACCCAAACTTACACACACTTCCATATAATGGGTAACAAAAATATTGTTTATGTTTATGGAGAACTACCGCCTCACGAAATGATGAATGTTCATTTTTCCTTTACGACCTATCATGGAAGAAATTTTGACATATAAACTATTTATATATGTTATATATTATAATTATTATTTATTTAATCTTATGTAATTATTTTACAACACATATATTTATGCATTCCATTTTGTGTAAAAATGATAAGATCATTTGTGGATGTATGGCCTACCGCACCTCAAAACGTTTTAATTTGTTCACACGATAGATAAAATATATAAAATATGATTATATTTGGAATTATGAGACAAAAAATTAATTTATATTAATTTAATGAAATAATTATCATTATTTCAAAAATATATAATATATATATTTATTTATCATTTAATATAATACCCTTCCACACAAAAACAAATTATAATGTCGGTTGTGGACGTGTGGACTACCACCTACTAGATGTGAAGTGATTACTTATACATAACAAGAATTATATATATAATTATATATGAATAAATTAAAACTTATTTATGATATAATTATAATTTTAAAATATATTGTGTTACTTATCTTCTTTATATAATGATCATTAAATAATGGGAACATTACTCATGCATACGTTTGTCCTACTGTCTACATTATTGTAACATTGGATCATTTTTTATTACAATAATTAATTAATTGTCATGAAATTATAATTTATATTCAAATTTTATATCTATTTAAATAATATAATTATTTACTTGTCAAATAATGACCACGTTGACCATAGATTACCTACCGGTGTTTTTTTTGACATATAAACAGAATGTAGTAAAAACACCTGACAAAAACATTATTTTTTAATTAGTGGTATAAATCATAGTAATAAGTAAAATATATGAAATTATAAAATTTAAAAATTTCTCAAGTAAGTAAATAATTCAAATAATTTTATTATATAGTATGTTAAAGGAAGTTCACCAGAATGTAAATAAATGTTAGGAGATTCTCATCTCACTTTTTTAAAATCTATGAGATAAATGTCATTTACCCCACTTAATTATTTTGTGTGGTTTACCTAATTCCCATTTTAATATATTATATAGTTATTCATTTTTCCTTCATGTTATGTAAAACATTCATTTAATATTATTCCTTTGTGAGGATTATGATTCAAGGGTTTCAATGTTGTATGGGTGACTTTGGAATGTTTAAGGATTTTTTCCTCAATGGCAATTTTAATGTTTGTTCAATGGTATTTCCATTAGAGGAAATTTTGTGACCATTTTTCAATAAAACTGTTAATTTTTACTCTTTTATGGTTATTCAGTTCCATTTTTATGTAATATTACAATTTTTATCACTTTTGGTATGAAAAATACTTTTAAGAAAACCAGACATTGTTTCTCTCTTTAGTAGAAGAACCTAGTTTCTTCTAAAAAATCATTTTTTAAAAAGGATTTCAATAATGTTTCTTACATGATTTTTTAAATAAAAATTTTCCATTTTTTATTTAACAATTGTTTTTAATGGAATATTCTTATTTATTTATAAAAAAATAGTTTTTATGAAGTTTTTACCATGTAAAAGGGGTTTTATTTTTACCTTACATGATAAGTTCAAAAATACACACCATTATTTCATTGAAGTTTCATTTTCATGTTTAAAAGGTTAATTTTTTAAAAAAATGTTTTTAAAAGTGATTTTAATTGAAAATGGTTTTCAAAAGGTTTTCAAAACAAAGGATATTTTCACTAAGATTGTTTTTATGAATTATTTTGTTTATTCATCAATGAAAAAACCCTTTATTTTTATCCAATTGTAATATGTTGCATTGACACCATCCTTATTATTTATCTTGATGGTTTATGTATGATTTTTCCAAGGGTATTATTCAATTTCTATTCCTTGGTTTATTTTTTAGTCCCCTTGAAATATCATATCTCCACATCTCATTAAACTTTTAATTCACCCAAAATTATCCATTTCTGCTATTATGGATTTTAATATTTCTCAAACTGTATTCCATTTTACATACAATGACTAATTTTATAATTATTTGATCATTTTTGGGAATATTGAAAAATATTTATTCATTATTAAATTTTCATATTTGATAAGTCATATTATCTATTTAGGCTACTAGATATGAGAAATTCATTGGAATGGTAATGACAGGTGGATCCCATACATTATATAGATTTTAAATGCATTGAGAGGTTATTATGAGATAAATAATTCGTATAAATTAAATGGGTTTATATTTTTGGTTTTAAACCATTTTGTGAATTATCTTGATGATATATATTTTCATGTGTCTTAGACATGATGTCTGATAAACAAGAATTTCCATAATATAGATTAATTTATTATTTATCAATGAGATTTATCATCGATATATCAAAATAAGATTTTAATTTTTAGTTCATTGATTAAATAGAATGTGTTTCTGCTTCTTATGATTCAATATTTGTTTTCACTTATGTATATATTTGAATGGAATGTGATTTCATTTACCCCAAAATATAGTATATTAAATTTATTTTCTATCTACTGATTACTCGGTATGTGTGATAATTTATATACCTTATCATGTAGATTTATTCTTAATGATTTTATATTTCTTCCACTATACATTACCCCAACAGAGCAGTTGAGATCATCCTTATTATGTTTTCATTCCCTAGGAGTCCATGAAGTGTACTATGAAATATATATAGTTATATAATAGATGGAATAAATTTATCCTCACAGTTTATTTCATAAAAAGTATGTTGTGCTTAGTGTATTAATTTTTAATACATGAAATGTTTATGTATCTAGTTTACCAAAACTACTTGACTCTCTATCATTCAAAATTTTATTAATTGTAATCATACATATATAATTGATAGTAGACACCCTCTCCATTCTTTTTGGGGTTGGGTCACTACAATGTAATCATACAGATTGTTAAATGGTTAAAATTATTAATTTTAATACCCATATCAATTAGCTAAAAATTTCATCTTTGGAACTGAAATTATTAGAACTCCATAGTTAAATATATTTTTCTTGGAGTAGTGATCGAGATGGATGACTTCATGTAAAGTTTCCCAGTGTGTGAGAGTGTGAAAACGCACATTGAAAGAACATGTATTGGCTATGGGGTATATACATTTTTTGATGGCCTGTTTTTGCCTAATTTGAGGGGAAAATGTATGTGGGGTAATCAAGGTTCCAATGGGGCACGGTTGTTACAAGATTCCATGGAAAGCCCATATTTTCACAAATAAAATTTGTCCCTCACGTAATCTTTCCCATACCTCTACACCCCAATAGAAATGATCATGATTATTATATCCATATACAACTAAAAATCCTTCCAAAAGGATTTATGATGTTTCGAAGGAGTCATTACACGTTTTTAAAGATTCACAGTAAGGTAAGGGTTCCCCTCCACCACATTTTGGTTACAGTATATTTTTTCAATAATACCTATATATATATATATGATTATTATTCTATTTGTTCATATGCAATCATTTACTCTTTAAATGATGCTATATTTATGAGATACTACCCTTTCCTTGCAACAATATGATTTTTCTTCCCTATTTTATAGCCGACATACTACTAAAATCAATATGTGATTCTCTACCTCCCCTATTTTATTCAATCTCTTCTTTTTTTGTATTCCTTTTTAATTACACATGATTATAAATATATGTTTTCATAATAAATATTTTAAAATCAAAATAATACAATATAAATGGGATATTTCATTTCGCTAAAATTAATCTCATTTATTATTCCTTTTTAGTTGGATTCTTTGGTGTTAAACTCACTAATTTATTCTCTCCCTCCTATATAATTCACGATAGTGTTTTATTTTAAAACATTATAATTACAAGTTATTATTATTCAATGTGTTCAAAAATAAATCATTTATTTTCCAAATGATGGAATATTTTCGTGTGACTACCTTTATCACAATAATCACTTCTTATATTTCATATTGTATGATCATCATGTGAATGAAATAACTCCATGATTCTCTTCCCCGTCTTCATAATTAATTTTATTACATTGTTTTATTCCAATTTAATTACATGTAAATATACTTTAGGGAGTTAAAATCAACCCACATTCTATTCAAATGATTCCCTATTAATGATATAATATATTTATCTCTCAATTTACCAATTCCATATTATATTTCAAATATTTTTATTACTACCAAAGTCATTTTGTGATTTTACATGTTCTAAATTTCCAACTATAATATCATTCATGAGTATATATATATATATGTGTAACATTATTTTATTGATTGGGGACATCCATGATTGATACCCACATACCATACTTATTGTTTAAAATGACCCGTCCTTTTGATCATTTGTTGATATGAAACACAGAATGATAAACATATGAAGGGTGCATCCTGATAGCATTCTAGTACCCCAGGTAAAGAATTTTTCCTTATAGATTTCATGAACATGATACCCAATTAAAATTTCATGGTAATGTTGTATGATACCTTTTTGAATAACCATTATAATATAATGTGTGTACCTAGATATAGATCTAATTCATTAGGTGACTAATTAATAAATAGCGATTACATTTTCATGAAACCTTTGAAACATTCCAATGTAATGATTTATGACACCTTGGTGGAGAACCTTTGTAATATGCTTTTAGGACACCAAATAGATTAAATTTTGTGATATTATTTTCAATGTTTCATAAAAATGTTTTAGCAACATTTATATGTTATAAATCATGCATTAATTATCATTTAATGCCTCATGTACTCGTGATCATGTTATGAATCATGTACGTAGTATCATGGTATACCTCTTGTATTAACAATCATGGTATGCCTCATGTTCTCCAGATCTCGTTATTTTTAATTTATATGTTATCGTGTAATGACTCATGTACTTATAAAATTGTTATTTGCACATGTTCTTATGATCATGGTATACCTCTTTTCATTATATTCATGTCCATATTTTCAAGTTTGTATGTTAATACCCATGTTTTAACTATGGTGTTTGGAAATATATTTCCTTTGGATAAATGACTCAATTAATGATTCTAGTACTATGAATATATTTTTTATTAGGTATGAATTCATTATGTACTGTTTGGGATCCATGATTATGTTATCCTAACAATATTCTCATTTTATATTTATTTATGATATTTGATGGTTATAAATTATGAATAAAATTACTTATTTTTTTACCTCATCCCTTTTTTATTATTCCATTTTCCATTTTATAATGAAATGTAATTCATATGATGTGTCTTTATGGGTATCTTTTGGGAATAATTTCTAAGAGATATTTAATAATTTTCTTTGGATTTAGTAGTTTCCTAAATATTGGTACAAATAACAATTAGTTATGATAATCATGGATTTTATTACTGAGACCATTTACCACATGGTATAAAACTATAAACCTAAAAGCTTTTTGGGTTGTATTATAATGAAATGTTTTCTTAAAATCATTGAATTTAGAGGGTCATGTTCCAGGGCCGATATATACATTGATTCAAAATAAAATGTAGTAGGAATATATATATATAGTATAGTGTGGATTTCAATTAATATGATATCTTATGAGTAATATATTTTTAATATATTAAGATAAGATATATAAAGACAATTATAGAATGTATGAAATATTGATGTAGAACTTATGGCTAATTATGAAGATAGTTTTACATGTTTTTCAATGCATGCCACAAATTATGTACACATTACTAAAATAAATATTAACCACATATTTAATTTATTAAATATATTTCATAGAAGGGAATTAGTATCACAATAACTTTAGTCTTATAAAGATATTATAACTTGTAACATTATGATTTATAAGTAGTTAATTAATTTATTAAATTTCTATGTAAATAAATATAAGAAGAGAGAGAAAAAGTACTAATATGAAATGATTTTTTGAAAAGGGGCTGAAAAGAAGTGATTATTTTAGAAATTTCAAAATTATTTAATGAAACACCTAATAGAATTTGTAAAGGGATTGGTATTTTTATTCATATCTAGAGATATGTTTCAACACGATCTTGGTTTCCAAGGAATGAAATAATCCAATAATGCCCAATTAATTTATCGCATGGATATGTGATGATATGTAAATCAATCTTTAAAGTGTAAAGGGAATATAACCTAAAAAGGGGAAGGTATGATGGTATTATGGAGTCATAATAATCAATTTTTGAGCTCCCAAATGTTGTTATATTAGTTAATTTTAACATAACGAAAATGTCGGACAACAAATTATTTGATTTTTGATAAGATGAATATTTTGTATCATATAGGTTTGCTGAGAAACATTAATAATATACTAATTCATTAAAGAGGGATTTGTTAGTTTAATATTTTAGTAGAAATTTTATAGTCATTATAGTATATTGGTTTTCCTCTATTAAAAATCATGGATTCTCATTAGTTATAAGCATGGTGGTAATAGAAATTTTTTTACTTTGATAATATAATTGGGATGTATTGTCTCTAAATCTATACTGAATGAAATTAATAACATTAAATTGATATTACAATATATGAATATGGAGTTTAATACCTTATTTTCAATGAATGGACTTGATTAACTATGACTTATATGAAATCACTTCCAATGTGACCTCTTATTTTTGTCCATGATAAAGATGGATAAAAAAAGAATATGAAATATTATTAATAGAGGATTTATCTATTGTATGAGATTATAATGAAAAATATCCCAATGAACTACCTATACATAAATTTGACAATGATGAATAATTCACTACTTACATTACTACCAAATTAAAAATTTATATATAATTTTCCATCTAGAATTGATCTAGTGGAATTTGTAGAATTAAAAAATCAAATTAAATTGTTGTGTGATAAGGGATTCATACATCCAAGTGTTTCTCTATGGGGAGACACAATATTATTTTTGTAGAAAATGGAATGGTTATATAAGGATAGACATTGATTATATAAAAATAATTTCTATTACTATTAAGAACATGTATCCTTTAAATCCCATTGATAATATGTCTGATTTAAATCAAGGGGATCAATTAAACTCAATAATTATTCTCTATTATGGTTATCCTCAATTAAATTTATTAATCGATTATATAAAAATGGTGTATTTTAATAAAAGGTATGGAAATTATGAGTTACTAATAATTCTTTTTGGGCAAAAATGCACCATCAATATTCATAAATCTAATAAAGTAATCAATTATCCTCCTAATAATAATTATTCTTGATTTTATTGACAATAACTGTATATAATATATGTACTATATAGATAAAGAAGACTGTATATAAATTATCATTGAGATTTTACGGGAAATGGATATATGGTTGGTTCATATAGTGTGTCTTTTGTCTTACAAAAGTTTATTTTCAGTGATATTTTCTCTCCAAAGATGAAATATTAGTTGACCTTATAATAGAAATCGTAGCTAATTAATGAAAGGCACTAAAGAATATAAATAACCCATACAGTTTCTATAGTTTATTTGATTTGATGGAATATTTCAATGAATATTTTTCATAAATAAAAATTCCATTAACCGAGATGACAGATAATGTGTTCAAATTATCAGGGTCTAAGGTTTATGAATAATTACTTTTGGAACAAATGAAGAGACTAATCAACACAAAAATATTATCCTTTCCATTAGTAAATTTTTTATTTTTTAAATAAAATATTTCATTAATGAAATAAAAAGTGTGTGTCGTGATTCAAAAAGATAGGTTTGTAGCATATGTATTGTTGAAATTAAATACACATGAACAAAACCATCCATCTCATAATCATGAGTGAGGAGTTGAAATATTTTATATAATGATATGTAGTTATATACTTTATAATGAAATATCTTATATATATACCTATCAAAATAGTTAATTATATAAATCCAAACATAAATATATCAGCATTAGATAAATAATAAATCTAAAACTACTAAAGGAATATAACGGATTGATGCGCTACCACTCCATGAAATCAATATTAGTTGAAGTCACATTATTACTGAAGGATAATGGATTTTTATAAATGGTTCATGTGATATTTCAAAGTTATTTTCTATATATGCAAACAACCTTTGATATAACTAATAAATTAATTGGGATATACTCCAATGATACAGTCTTTCTTATTTATCAGGATAATTTTTGAATATTTTGACTGAGGATATACAATATTGATACCATTGATTATACTCTAGATGGTTATTGAATATGATTATTTATTAGAGTCGGTATTAACATTTCATATGTCATATTCTCAACAATTTTTTTATATTATATTTCACCCCATTTGAATGATTAAAGAATTGGATAATGTAAGTGATCATCAGTGAAAACTATAGACCATCAATAGATCACATGAGAGAAAATAGATTACGTTTTGTCTGAGGCCTTACCAATTTATTTATATGTCTTGGAAAAATGTATTGATTGTATATTTCAGATTTTTGAAATTATTCATTCCATCATTATGTATTCAATTATTAATTTTTCATGGGATTATTCGATTAGATAGAATAACCATGGTTATATTATCAATATAATGTGATTATTTATATTTAATTACTTTATCATCATTTATTTACACAATATTATCCTCAAGTTATTAGTTAAATTGAATGTAGTTAAATAATTTACCTTTCTATATTGATTATGAATTATTTATACATAGCATCCAATATATTATTACCCTTAATAAGAATCTAATCTCACCCATTTATTTTATTTTATTTCCCCCAAGATATGGAGAATAAATTTGTGACTGATATGAAAGGATACACTAAAGGGAATATTGTCATTCTCAATAAAATGTATTTATGTATTTTATATTATAAAATGTAATGTGAGTTTTATGTATGTATCCTATTTAATAATACTGATAAACTATTTGATACTTTATGATGTGTTACCTTGTATCAAGTGAAAATGTATTAAATTCACCAATGGCCTCAGACTACTATAGTTGGATTCATTATAGTTGGTATCATAGATAGTATAGTATAAATCTTTGGATCTATATTTAAGAAAACGTAGATTAAGGAACATAACACTATGATATAATTTTAGGATATATATATATAATAACGACCTATTTTTCTGTTAAAGAATAACTAATGTGGGGTTTCTTATAAAATAAATCCATGTCTATATATTTCAGGTGTGTGAAGTTCTTTAAAATATGTACCTAGGGGTAATAATTCCAAAAATATGCATTGTCCATGACTTGATTGCCACCTGGTGCATGATGATGAGCCTTACTATACAACTGATTTCACACACTCAACGGATATACATAAAATAATTTACATTTTCTTTACAAAACACTCTAAAGTATTTGAACATTAATATATCTTCAATGAAACCATGTTTATGAGTATGAGATTGGATATTCGTAATTTTTTATTTTAGGATATGTGTTTCACTATTTTTTGGAGTATAAATCATGATTCATAATGTTTTAATCTAATCATGTGTATACCAATGTTTTAAAATGGTTCATAGTGGAAGGAATTGGAACTATATCAATTCATGTACTCTATATAAAGATTTTCCTTAGGAAAGATAATGAATCATTAGCTAGAGATAGAGCTAGAACTGATCAATATAAAACCATATTGAGGCATATGTTATAGGTCATGAGTAATAACCTTTAGTATTTGTAGCATCATACTAATAAGTCTTGTCATGTAATAATGTTATAAAAACCTTTAATCAACAATCTATTTTTTTCAATTGAACTACAAATCAATTTTTAGGTGAGTAATGGATAAATTCTTAAGAGAAGAAATTTCTCCCTCTAGGAATTATTAAAAAGAAGATAGTTTTCATTACAGTTTATTATAACACATGAGAAGTGTATCAATGGTGGTAATTGATTCAAAAGACTAACAATAAATAACAAATTTAAGTCATAGAGTGTAAATATATCATGGTACTCTTCATGGAATGATATTTTCCTCATGACCAATGAATTAATATGGAAAGATAGTTTTCGATCCTAACACAAAAAGAATAGGAAAATGTTTTTGAGTATAAATCAAACATTACAAGGTTAGTAAATAATATTTATAACTATGTATGTAATCCAACTAGAAGAATTGATAAAATAATTGAGCATATTAACCCAATATTCTTAATTCTACTAGTATCTAAAACATTCCCATCAGATGAGGATAAACTATCATGTGTTTCCAAAACAAAACAACATCCCTATGTCTTATAGCCTAGAATAGAAGTAATATAAGAATAGGATGGTATAGAAATAGATATATAAACATAAAAAGGGAACTAATGACATTCCAACAAGTGATACTTATGTAATAAAACAACTGATTACATGATTAAATGAAAAAATGGATTTTTCTCATTTGGGGAGTAAAACACCATGATCATGATTTCAAGGGAATAAATAATCATAAAATGTGAAATTATTACACTCTAATGAGTTGTGGAAATGTAAAAATTAATTCCCCATGTGTCAATGGAATGTAAATCAGAAGGATATAAGGGGTTACGGTCATGCTTACGCTATTACTAAAGATGATTTGGAAAGATTATCATACTTGTGATTGGATTAAAAAGATATGGTATAGAAGTATTGTAGTCAATGATATTATGGTTATAATAATTATGAAATGTATAAGTATTGTATTGAAATATTTTTTCTTTATGTATTTGAAAGAATGTGTTAAATGGTAACAGTAAAATAGATTCAAAAGAAGGTTATAATTTTTTAAAGACAATTTATTGAAGGAGGATACCCTATATTATGTGGTCGATGTTGATATAATAATGATATTGAAGTTTTTATAAAGGTATTGGTAACCATTAGGTTTATCAAATATTTTATATTGATGTAATTATGGGCTATAAAAATTTGTTAACACTATATAAATTATATTAATATGGTTTTACAAACATTGTAACCCATGTATCGTGTGAAAACCCTTCATATCTAATAATTATTTGGGAATTTAACCCAAAATCGAAGGATGAACTATGTTTATCACCTACCACAAACCTCTAAAATGTCTTGGATAATATGACATTGTTTTATGTAAACCAATTTTATGGATAAATATTTTTTTTGAAATAATGGTAATACAATTTATGTATAAATATTAATGTATTATATTGGATCATGTGTGAAAACAATATATTGTGATAAAAAATATTTTTTAATAGAAGGAACTATTTTCAACTATATTATGGATATTATAATCCATTAAATGATTATTTTATTACTTTAATCATAAATAATTCATCATTTATTTTCATTTGTTTTATTAATTAGTAAAATTGAAAATGATAAAACAGTATCCAGAAGGTGAAAATGTGACAATGAAATAGAAAGATACCATGTAAGTATATTTTCATATATTCTCAGTCTATAAGGTATATAAAATCCTCAATTTTATGAAAAGGATATTGAAACAAAATGTTCTCTAAATAGCTTAATTTATATTAAATAGATGGTCTTTTAGATCATTACATATTTATGGTTTGGAGGTCCCCAACTCTACATTGATCATTCACTTTCCTATGATCAGTAACCTCTATCACTCTCTATAATTATTTACATTTTTCTTCTATATCCATATCATTACAATCCTTTATGGTTAGCCTACTTAAAAAACTATTTATGTGTTATTTTATATGAACTTTTAATTATAGTTTTCTCTTATTTATAAAGTATTTGGTTTACCATTTTTACAATGTGCATTTTCAATTTGGATATTTTTAACTGTGAATCCCTTTATTATTGAGATCAAGATTTAATTTTGAGGATTCAATTTATTTAAGGTGGAGAGAATATACCACCATAATATTTTTTAAATAGCGACATGATGTTCGATAGTGTGTATAAAATAACATACTAATAATATAATATAATGTTACACCCAGATACTTTATGATATATTTATATATATATTAATTAAATTTAGTCCCTTAAATACATTGTAATTCATGCAACACTAGGTTTTAACGAAACACGGTACTCTATTAAAATATTATTAATTTAACCTAACCATTATAACCTGGCCATTAAGTCGAAGGGTATAAATATTAGTAACTAAATTATTAGAATTATAAGTTGTAAACATGTATAAATTATATTAAATGTTTTAATAATTATTATAAATAAATAATATTTATTTTAAATAATGTTAATTATTTTCTCAAAAACTATATCTTTCTAAAAGGTGGTCTAGTCATGCTTTTCACACATAATCTAAAATTAATTTTTATATCTTTTAAAGAATTTAATTTAGCAAATAAAATTAAATGTTTAAATATATATCTAAAAATTACTTTCTGTGGAGTTTTTGATAATTTTTTAAACAGATTAATTTTATTTATGAATAGTGAATCATAAAAAAATTAATAAAAACCTTTCTTTTTATTTAAATCATTTATAATGTTATGTAATGTTTTTATTTTTATAATATAAATTATTTTATATATATATATATATTCAATTTAGTCAATTTTACCCATTTTATATTGTTTTTTGATATAAAATCATTGTATACTGTTGAACACTTTATCTTTGAAAAACCACTTTCTTATCCCATCTATCAGATTAATTTTAAATTTAATATTTCTTCTTTTGTAAATGTAATTTGTAAAAAGGGATTTAATATTTAGATTAAAAATAATTTATATTATCTAATATAGAAAACATAATATTTGACCATAATGAAAATTAAAAACATGAAAAATTATTTACCATTGTTAGGATAAAAACTTATTTACTAGTTGTCAAACTAAAAAGTTATGGGAAAATGACCTAAAATTTTTACAACACCGATTATGTTTAAATAACATGACCATATCTACTATAGATTATTGAAATTACCATTTTACATCCTTATTTAATTTGAAAAAAGTAGTTACACCATTTTCTTTTTAGAAGTTACAAGTGTTCCACTCACCTCACTTATAAAACTCCACCACCTCTTTTCTCCGATTAATATTTCCCAAATATAGTGTTAAAAAAATTACCCATGAAAATAAATTAATAAACTAACTCCTATTACCCAATAATCCTTACATTGGTCAAAAATCCATCGTATGAATCCCTTTGCAAGAAACCAATGATGTTATTCTATGAAAATGATAATTTCCTAACTAAGTGTTTTTTTATTTATTCCTACACCTCCTAAAATTATTATTTGAACATGATTATCTAAAATAATAAATAAATTACATACACTGAAATTTTACTGTGTTAATTTAATAACATTTATCTTTCTTCTCTTTCATTAAAAGGGTTACAAAACCATTACTCGTATGTACAACAGACTACATCCTCTCGAACAGATGTCATATGTTTTCTATAAAAAAAATTCAAGGATGGATGTAATGATGGATTTAGTATATGTATATGTATATTTATGATTTTATTATAATTTTTTTAATTATAATTTCACATATATCATCTTACATTCCATTCTTTGAGGGATATGATAACGTCCCTCCTTTGTATTGCGGACCACTGTCTCATTGAGTGATGTGATTTATTTTTCTCTTACACCCTACATGGAAGGTTGTAAGGATTAAACATAATAAATATATGTGATATTATTTAACCAAAAATATGTAGTTAAATATAAGATCGCAATTATCTTTTTACCATTTAATCCATTGGAAAACAATATCTTCAATCATGCATATGTGTGTACTACCATCTCCATATGGTGATGTGAAATGTTATTTAATTTATTTTTAAATGGACGGTAATATGTATTTATTTAATTTATATAAATTTTATATATATAACATAATAGTGATTTATAAATGGTTAATTAATTTTTTTCCTTTCATTCAATCCATTGAGAAAAATATAAATAGTCTCTATGCGTACGTAGGTATACAGTCTCCATGAACGGTGTAATCCATTTTCTATTTAAAAAATTTACAGATGACAATAAATAAATATACAATGAATATATATGATATTTATTTTATATTTAAGATTAATATATTATTTTTATCATGGTCAAATTAAAATGAGCATAATTACTGAACCAAAATATACATGAAGGGTGATGCGATTATCACCGAAAATAGTGAATTTAAAAAATAATTTTTAATAAATGGGAGATAAAAGACTTTGAGTAAATAAAATATGGTTTCAGATATATGTTCATAAATCTGTAATATAATTTTAATATAATTTTATTTTTCATATAGGATGTTCAAAAAAATATTAAATAATTCGAACCAGTGGAAGGTGTTTCTCATCCACTTTTACTTTTGTGATACAAACACCATATTCACAACTTAAATATTTTTCTGGTTTATATATTGTTAATTTAAATATTTATTATCATCAAAATATTTATGTGTATTGTATATAACAATAAATTTTATGTTATATCATTCAATTTTCTTATGACTTAAAACATATGAAAGTCTTAAGGTTTTATTTCTCCATCTCGTCATTATTTAGGATTTTTTGTTTAATTCTACCTTGGGTGAATTATTTCATATTTCTCTCATAAAATAAATCTAATTTGTTTTTTTGTAATTATTTATCTTTTTTCATTAATATTTACATTTTTACTCACTTTGGTACTCACAATTATTAATAAATATTTCTAAATAATCCAAAAATATTTCTCTATTTGGCCAAAAATAATTTTTCTTTCAATTTTTTTTCAAAAACAATTTAACATTATAAAAATAATTTATTATGGATATTTCTTCCAACGATTCATATTTTTTAAAAAAATTAAAGGAATATTTTTATTTTTCCTAAATGACGAACTTTTCTAACATCTTTACAGTGAAAAAGTAAGGTTTTAAACCTATATGACATGTATGGAATTAACCACTCTAAGGAAATAATTTATTTAAATATTCCATTGAAATTTTAAAATGGTTTTTTTCAATGAATATTAATTTCTTAATATTCTAAAAATTCTTATTTTTTAAAATTAATTTATATTGAAATGGAAATGAAAATATTTTATGATTTTTTTAATTCAAAAATAAAAGGGTTATTTTCGAAGAAATGGTATTTTTATAAATAAATGATCCTAGAAATATTTAATAATTATTTACCATATAATGAGATGTTTTTTGATGTGACATATAATTTAATGAGGATATAATACAATTATAACATCTTTATTATTTTTTCATATGGATTATGATTATTTTTACTAGGGATATATGATCTTGATACTATTTGTTTATGGATGGTTTATGTTAATGCTTATAGATTGGTGTAAGTATTAAAATTACTTATTTTAACATTATAATATGAATATTTTTGATGATTATGTTTCACCCATTTTATAAGATAAATTCATTGGACTTCGTATGTGATGGGAAAGGCCTGATGTAACCCCTTGACGCATCAGTAGGTCTCATGAGAAAAACTTGATTGGGTTTTGGATGAGGCCTTACCAATTTATTTAGATGTCATGTCACAAGGCCCTGAATTTATTTCATAGATGTATGGAATATCTAAATATATAATTATAAAATAAATTATTGATATTCTATGTGATTAATCGATTAATTAGAATATCCATGGTTATGTTTTCTAGCACATGTGATTATTTATATATAATTGTTGGATATTCATTTATTAATACAATATTCTACTTGAGTGATTTGTTTAATTGACCATGTTTCATTTATTTACGCTTCAATAGTGATTATTCATTTTTATTCAAATCCTATTTGGTTTATTACACTTTCGGTGAATCTAATCACAACCATTCTTATGATTTATTTTCCTTTGTATATGATAATGTAGTTTTGGCTTTATATAATGGTATACACTAAGGGGAATAATGGAATTATAATTGAATTTTTTTTCTTTATTTTTTTTAAAAATTTATTTTATTTTCATGTATGTTTCTAGTCTATCGAGACTACTAAAATATTTATTCCTTCTAGAAGTGATACTATGTTTCTAGTGAAAATGTAATAATGTAACCAATGGCTATATGATATTAGGGTCTTGGTCATTTTAGTGGTGGGGTTTTATTGGAATGATTAATGAATAGAGGTTATCTTTAAGATAATGTAGAGATTTATGACATCTCTAATCGTAATATTTTGGAAGCACTAAATTTGTTATGCGGTCTGATGTATTTCCTCAAGTGTTTTATAACGATTTGTTCTCATATGGAAGGATTTTTTAGTATCTTATTGGTCACCCCATTTATGACCCCATTAGAAGTTCTATCATATGCATGGATTGGATTTCATAGTTGTGTTTCATGTTATAATGTCTTGGTGTTATTAATCCATTATTGATTGATTAGTCATATACCTAGAAAAACTCTATGTTTTACTGATTCTCTCATCATGACATAAATATATGTTAGAGTCATTGGGTTGTGTATCTTTAGAAATTTGATTTTCAGAGGAAATTTTTTTAAGAAAAAGTTAAAATTGTTGGATATTCTCTAAGCAGAAAAAAATAAAATCCTGGAGGGAGATAGACTCTCATAGGAGGACTTGTGGTTAATGAGTCTGTTAAATGATTTTTTGGTGGATTCATGAAAGTAAGAGGGTAGATGAAATGTGATCCCATGGTTATCACATTGTTATTATAAGATCATAAAAATACCATCCATAAGACAGATATTGATTGATTAGTAATTTGGGAATGTTGTGTTGGAAGTTACCCAGTTCAAAGATCTTTGATTGAGAGTAAAACATGATATTCGTTCAAGGGAGGGTTATAGTTCTAGATTTCACGAGGGAATACTTTATGAGGGACTCTGATGCATCTTAGTGGGCAATGCATCCAGGTTCATTGAAGATGTATCATTATATCAGGAAATGGTTTTACTGCTAATAATTAATTGATACATAATAGGTTTCATCTCACATTTCCATACCTATCATAGGATAAAGGTTGTTCAATATAGAACAATTGGACTACTCCACCAACTTATGATACCAATAATGATGTGCGATGCGGTGCTAATATAATTTAAGAAGAGGTTTCGTAGAACCCAAATAAATAAAGATGTTTTGTTAGTGATAATAGAATGACTAATGAAGGATGATCATTTATTGTTGATCTAAGCATCTCAAATTGTATAGGTTTTGGGTATGATTTACTTTGGGGAGATTTTATATAACACCCCATGAGTTTTGTATATATTTATGTAAATTAATATTTTTGCAATACCATTTTACACATGAATCGTCAATATAATATGATTCGAGGAATATTATATGGATATTAATAAAAAGAATATTAGAAAAATAAAAACCCCATGTAAATAATTGTATTTTAATCCACCAAATAAATCTTACTTTTAGAGGATAAATATCAAAGGAGATTTAATATTAAAATAAGTTTTTCTTTCTCAAAAAACTTTTTTATTATATTTTATATTTTATCAAATAAATATATTGAAAAATATTAACAAATAATATATAATATATCACATTAAGAACAAATATATTATTATTATTTAAATAGGAAATTAATATGATATAATTTTAATAATAGTTAATTTTTAAAAAATGTCTCTATTTAATAAATAAATTTTTTTCCCATTTAAAACTAAATTGAAATTTTTTAATTACTATTTAGAGAACAATTATTTGGTTACAATATATATAATTTAAAAATTAGATTATGTTTTTTGGGACTTTTTATACCCAAATTTATTTATTAGTGAAATTTGCAATATACCGTTTTTACAAATATTTAAAATTTTATTTTATTATTATTATTATATAAGGATGAATTCTAAATTTTTGAAAACTTTTATTGAAAATAAAAATTTATTTTAATTTATATATTTTAAAATATTTATTATAGTTTAAAAAATTATAGTTTGTATATTAAAAATCAAGGAAATTTTTTATCATGAATATTTTAATAAGTTATACATTTATTAAATAAGAAGTAGTTTTTAACTATTTTATAAATTTAATAAGTAAAAAATAATTCCAAATTTATAATTATTGTATCTAAATTATCAAATAAGTACTAATTTATGTTTAGGAAAAAATATTATGTTACCCTAGGTAAAAAATAGCTACAATGGTTAAATCATTAATACAAGAAGTAATAATTCATGGGGTAAAGGGCATGAATCAAATTTAAAACATGTTTCTATATGAGTATTAGAGATATTATCGACCTTATTTCACTGTCCAATCAATTGTAGGATATATATTTATATAATTAACATGTTTAAAATGTGACCACTTTATATTTTGTTTAATTATTAAAAAAATCATTCTCACCAATCATAAAAGTGTATAATCACCCCCATTCAATTGCACTATAAAAATCAAGTTTCTTCCTAAAACTATACTCAATTTCTAATAAAAAGAATCCAATTTTACCCTTTTATGTTTATATCCATAATGTATTAGCCTATTCCCTTCAATTGTAAATAATAATCCAATATAAATTCAATGTTCTATAATTCTTCCTTTTATACACGAGCTTAGAGTGCTGTCAAATATGCGGGAAATCATGGTAAGGGTTTTTTGTCTCAAATTTAGTTTCTAAGAAATATTTCTTATTGATCATTCTGTTACCCTTACAATATATTGATTAATTTTAAATATATTAATTATACCATAATCATTTAATTTATTATGTTTGAAGATCTATATCATGCTCTATCTTAAAATGGATTTCAATTAATAAGATACTAATGTTGAAAGTGTTTTTGTTTGATCATCTCTAATCCTTGAGTAATAATGTCTCTTCTTGAGCTTCCTTATTCCAATAGTGGTTTTTTTCAAAAAACTATTTTATGTCATGATATTTCTCATCATATTATTGAGAATGACTTTTTTAATCCATATATTTTACCTAGATGATTCTATTTACATAGAAGTATATCATTATTTAGAAAAATGTTTATCCTCATTAATGCCGATTTCTCATACCATTAAATATATTATATTCCCACAAACATTCCTCCATAAAATAGATAAATTTAATCCTGTGTTATATCTTGTGACCATGAACATTTTATTATCATTTTTACAAAGTTATGTTTGGTTAACTATTTTTATGATGTGCATTCTCAAAATAGGTATTTCCCAATATTAAAAATGATATTCATCCTTTTAAAATATATTTTTTCATCCAATTTAAAATAATTTTTTAAAAAATTTATGATTTTTAAATCATATATTAATGAATAATATTTTTTAAAGTAAATCTTTTAATTTGTTATAACTTCATCTTTTGAAACCATTTTTTAATTTTCAAAGCTCAAAAATTGAATATTTTTTTAAAGTAAATGTTCCCATTTTTTTATCGTGCCATATTATTGAAAAATTATATATTTTTTCAATGACACACTAGTAGAAACAACCATTATAATATATAATATTTTATTATTTTTTCACTTAAACATTAAAAAAACAACCATTCAATGTGACTGTAACTTCATATTTTATGAAATAGATAATATCTTTTTCCCTAAAAACTCTTATACAATTTCAACCATAATTTATCATTTATTTCTAAAGGAATTATTTATTTGTAATTTATTTTTTATGAATCACTATATATATGTTCTTACAAAATACTCTTTTGGGTGATTTAATTTTCTATCTCATCTATTAATATCCTTGAGTTGAATTTTTGTGTTAACATCTAGAATGATTATGGAACCAATTTTTCATTCCATTAGTATTTATGAGGTGATTTATGAAAAAAATTTCTTTCACTTGATTTATTATGATATTTTGAAATATTTATGTATTTTGAAACTTATATGTGTGGATGATGTTTGGTGGGGTCTTATATCTTCCTATGATGAATTGGTTATGGTTTTATAACTTATAATGTATTAATTTTGAGGTTAAAATGATGTGGGTTAGTTAAGTTCATAATATTAATCATGTACACAATGAAAATTCAATATATTAACATGATTGAACAAGATATCCAGTCAAATTATCTTTGTTTACAAGATTCTATGTGAACATGATACAACTAAGATTTTCTCAAAAAATTGACTATGAACATGATGTCGAATATCTACATTCAAAATTAAATGACTTTATACTCAATGGAGATAATCTAGGATCAAAATATGTATGTAGATTATTCGATATAATAGGGGGTTAATTGTATGTTTAGAAAGTTTCATATTTACCCTTAAGGTAGTATTTTTTTAACAAGTTTAAACAAATAAGATTCACTAAACCAAATTTTTAAATTTAATAAAACATTAAATTTGATTAATATGAATAATGAAATATAAATATAGGTATAAATAAACTATATTTTACATTAAATCATATATAATCATATATCATAGAAATCAGTCATGTGAATTTTTAAGAAACACATTCTATTTGTAATAAGTTAGACGATAAATTTAATGTGCTTGTAAAAGAGTAAAATTCTTTTATCCCAATTTTTAGGGTATCCAATGAACTTTAATAAAGGTTCATTTATTTATATTTTCATGAAATTATGTCTTACCCACACAAGGGTAAGATCTCAATCCATAAAATATTAGATTAATATTTTGTTTTTCAATCCATGCAAGCACTCGATTAAGCTTGTAATCAACAACACATTCCACAATCAGCTGGAAGCCTCCAATTAAATAGATAATCAGTACATATGAATTCTTTTATCACTGAATACATAAATCAGAAACACTAACGATTGGTGTCACATAAAGAAAAACAAATATTCTAGAATATTTCAAGTATGGTGAATAAGTTCTTAATAACATAATCTATTCAAGGATATCGAATAATGTAACTTTTGTAGAGCTATATCGTTTCTACATAATAAAAAAGTGTATATTTATATTGAGCGTATCAAAATGTATAGGTATTTATAGGTGATATCTCCAATAGTTATATTTTCATGAAAATTAATAAGGACAACTGTCACTTACAATGGTTATAAAATACATAATTAGATGACATCATTTAGTTTATGGAGATATATTAAGGGAATTTATTTTAATTAACATTCAGAATCCGATTAAAATTACATTTAAAAATATAGTAAATAATAATCTATATAAGAAATAAAATTACAAGAATAATGAAAAATTGGATTCTAGTAAAATTTAGAATCACAATTCAACAATATTAAGAATCATAATTGAGAATGTGTATCAATTAGATTCACAGAATTGTGATAATTAGATTCAAAATTATATGAGAATTAGATTCAATGTTTTAGGTGAATCAGAGATAGGGAATAATGAGAATTGGATTCACGATTATGAGAGAATCAGAATTGAGGAACTTGGTAAATCAGATTAAAAAATTTGAGTGATTCAGAATTGAGAATCATGGTGAATTACATTAAAAAATATGAGTGACCCAAAATTGAGGAACATGGTTAATTAGATACAATAAATTGGGATAATCTCATTCTAAGAAATAATGTATATAATTATATGAGTATAGAATTGATATAAAAAGATTATAAAATATAATAATTCTTAAGAAATACTATGTTATACTTATTTGAAAAATAGAACAAAAGATAATAAGGAGTACATGTCTAATTATATTAAAACATAAATAAATTTCTATAAATGAAACAAATAAAGAGAAATTATTATTTTAGGAAATGTGTCTATTATTTCCAAGATATAAATAATTGAAAAGGTCATAAAGAAACCTTTTACTCAATAATAAACCCCTTTGGAAATCACAAACATCTTTTTATGAAAATAATATTACAACGAATATATTTTTTATTTAGAGTTAAAAAAGAAATTCTTTTCTTCCCCAGATTATATGATTTAAAATGGCCATGACTAACTCCTCATTAGGTTTTGAAAACCCCCAAGGATCGTATTAAATTCTTTATGTATTTTTCATCCTTTCATAAAGACAAATCTCACCATTAAAGATTGAAGTGCCCAGATAAGTGTGAATCACTGAGAGGGGGAGGGGGTGAATCAGTGATCCCTTAAAACTTTTTACTAATTTATTCTTATAAATTAAACCTCTATGGCTGGTTAAAGCCTCGATCCACTCTTCTTGTATCTCTCAACCTTTCCTGAATGATGCAGTAATGAAAAGGCACAGGACACAAGGATTTACAAGGTTCGGCACCAAAGGCCTACATCCTTGCCATGCTCTCCCAGCATGGATTATCCCATTATAATCTGTTAGTATTACAATGGTCGATACAGAGTCCCACTGTATCTCTCCTGATTCCCACAGGAGGGTCTTTATACTGCGTCCCACAGTGTTACCAGAGTCCCACTGGCCTGCTCCAGAATCCCACTAAAGACTTCTTCTCCCTGAGTCCCACAGGGTCTTCTCCTGGCTCCTCGAGTCACACGAGTAGCTCTTCTTCTCTTTAAGATTCTTCAAGTATCTTCAGCAGTCTGGGATAAAGACTGCTGGCCTTGCTCTGTACCTCTGATCACTTGTGATGAACAGGTCTTCTCGTATTGCTTAGGATTTATCTCCTTCTTCTCAGGATGATCTGGCTTCTCTCCAACTACTGAATACTCAGACAACTGATGTCTTTAACCTCAGTCTGGTCCAGTCTCACTTCACTTCAACTTCATGCACTGGGTGCATGGAATCTCTGCATCCTCATGCACTGACTGCATGGCCTTCTCAATACTTCAAGATCTTCTGTCTTGGACAACTCAATTGAACACCACTGATTTGACTCTGTTCACGTGTGCACGTGCATGCATGCATGCAAGCACTTCCCTCTTTCTCTTCTTTGTGAAATAAACCCTCAAAGGGTGTAATTCTTTTCAGCACACACCTTCTTACTTCCTTCACACACTTTTTTTCTTTTTGTTCACACACTTAAAAGTGTGTTGTACTTTAGTGTGGATGTCCTCTTCCTTCTTCTTCTAAGTGTATACACTTTTAGTGCACACACTATGTTCGGCCTTCATGTCTCTTTGCACACACTTGTTTCAGTTTTGCACACACATGAGTTGGCCTCCTCCTCTTCTTGTTTCACACACACACTTTAGTGTTCTTTTAGTTTGTTCTTCAAAGTGTGCACAAACAAGGCTACTGCCTTTTGTTGCTTTGCACATAAACAACCCGTAGGGTGTCTTCACTTGGCACACACACAAGATATGGCCTCGGGATCTCCTTGCACACACAATACCGTAGGGTCTTCACTTTGCACACAAGGCATGCAAGTCTCGGCCTTCACTTCTTCACTTCACACACACAAGAGGTGTGGAATCCTCTTCACTTGAGCTCCTTCCAATATGAAGGCACACAAGGTGCAATCAGGGGCGCGCAGGTGCAAGGGCACAAGGGCCGCGCAAGGGCTCGGGTGTGCAAGGTGCAACACCTCGGGCGCGCAGGGTGTCAAGCACCTCGGCCACGCAAGTGCGCAAGCACCTCAGCCTCGGGGCGTGCAAGTATGTGCTTGACCCCGTGCTCTTCCTGCCGCGCAAATGGAAGGCGCGCATGGGACCCTTCTTCTTGTCGCGCAAAGGTGTTGCGCGCAAGGGACTCCTTCAGACCAAGGATGGCACCGGGACTTCAGCCGTGCAAATGTGCGCGGGGCTTCTACTTCGCGAGGCACAAAGTGCTTCTCACGGGACTTCTCTCTTCAGAGGATCAGCAAGCAGCTATGATGCTCGAGAGATCCTTTTATAGGCAGAGGAATGCCTTTGATCATCCGCGTGATCTAACTTCAAAATCCCGAAGATTTCGGATCTTTTAAAATCTTCAAAATCCTGATTTTTCTCTCTGTTTCACGTGGGTTCCATTTTTATTTTTCTTCGGTCTTCTTCACGTGCATGCGACTTAGAACGCATGCACGGCCTCTTTTCTTCCAATCCATGCAAAACACGAACCAATGAAGCCTCGGCAACTTCGTTTGCCTCGGACGAACTCCAAAATCCTCATTTGTTTCATGCAGAGTCATTTTAATGCATGATCGTGTTCGGTAGGTCAAGACGAGCTCAATGGAGCCTTCGGCTTCGGAAATGGTGGCCGGGAACTCAAAAACCTCTCGCGGGTTGCTCCTGGTCCGACGGAGGCACGCGGGTGGCAGCAGCTGAGCTCAAGGAAGAGGACGGTCTCTTAGCCGTCGGATCAGATGTTTGAAATTCATCGGACGGCCGCGATCAGAAGATCTCGCGCGGGATGCGATGAGCGGTCCAGATCTGGCGCGCGATCGATCGAGCGGCCAGGATTCGCTCCGCGGAAAAATCCCGCGTCCCACATCGAAACAGATCCCGGTTTTTCTGCGGTTTATCACCCTCGCGCTGCCGGCTTCCCTTCAGTTGCACTTCTCCCTCCACGGTGTCGCCCCGCACCGTGTTCTCCCTGCGGGCGCACTCTGCGCCCACTCTCTGCTCCCTGCGGGCGCGCTACTGGCGCCCACTATGCTCCTTCGTGTTCGCACTCTGGCGCCCATGCTGCGCAGGACCTGATCCCCTGCGTGGCCCGGCTTACACACGGCCGCGGCCTCTCGGGCTGGCCCCATGGGATCCCCTTGGGCGTGGTGACCTAGTCCCACATGTGCCTTGGGTTGAACCCTTAAGGCTGGCCCTTGGTGGCTTATTTTTTGCTTGAATATACACTAAGTATACAAAGTACTTAAGTGTTAAATACCAAATGCCACTTCTTCCTTCTTCATTTTTCTTCTTCATTAGAATTCCTCCATCCTCCTCACATATACTCAGTACATAGAATGTGGAATTCCCGAAGGGTCTTCTTCATCAACCGAGCTCCTGAATCACAGAATCTTCAATGTTCTTCATTGATCCAATCAGAGATCAATTGGATCTTCTTCATGTTCACATGCACTAAGTGATAATGCATGGACTTCATTAATCCACTTCATCCACATAGAGATTGTGGATGGATCATCTTCAACTCCTCATGCATTGTCAATGCAATGCATGGTCTTCAATAAATGTTGTGACATTGTATTATCAGGATACAAGTTCTTTGAACATAAAGATCAGCTCATCAATCGTCTGATATACATAGAGAATGTTTCAACCACAACATCCTATGTCACTTAGTGAATCTCCTAAGTGACATGCATCTTAGTACCGTGGCCATTCTCCTTCATCACCATCACCATCACATCCTTTGTCATTCACATATTGAAATGCCTTGACATCCATCCATTCATTCCTTGACAACAACATACCTCATTGACAACAAATGCAACATATTTCACTTCAATTTCCCCCTTTGTATTTGTTGTCAATACACTTCTTCAGCACATATGAATGGGTCAATATGTGTGCCAATCTTTTCTCCCCCTTATTGGCAATCAAATGAAAAGGTGTGGTGTGGTTCTCTTCCACAATATCTCTTCCTCCCTTCGAATAGCATCTTCTTGAAAAACACTAGGAGAGGGATGATGTCACATGTTCTTCTTTAGCAAAGAACCTTTAGTTGATCAACTCTAAGTCTACTTGGGCTAACCCGGTTTAGAAAACAAGAGTGATGTAACCAAGGAACTCAATGCTGTCCAACATTCACTGTACATGTGAAATCATGCTTCAGGGGTTTGAAATTTTTCAGATATAACAATGAATTTGCTAAATCCTGCACAACTTCACAAAACTTATTAGAAAGTTCAGGTGCAAAGATGAAGCTCCCCCTTTCAACCATTTGTCTTCAATCAATACTCCCCCTTAATTGTCATGATGAATACAATTAAGAAATAAGGGATGAAAGTATGATTGGAATACCTTCACTTTTCTCAAGATGGTATTAAATCTTAGAATCCCATCTTCTTCTGATTGGCTCCCCCTTAAGGGGTGCACTCCATTCTATCCAAACCTCTCTCCAGATGAGAATGATCATCATCTTCAATTCCCTGCAATGTTAGCACATGTAAATACAAGTGATTAGGGAATAAGATGGAACATCCTTGGTTCATCAATGTGAACAACAAGGTTGAGAAGATTCTCTCAACCGAGATGTCCCATTTTCACCATTCTTCACACTTGCACATTTGATCTTCAATGTTGATTATGCTGGTGTGGATCTCAACACATCTTCATGTGAAATCTTCTTCTTCCCTTTTACCTTAGCAATTACCAAAACTTCATCTTCAGCTCTCTGCAGATCTTTGGCAAGTTGCAACTGATTTGGCCATATGACTAGTAAATCATTTGGAAGAGTGGCCCCAGTTTTGGAAATTACACATGGTTCTTTTGATGCTGTTAAGCTACCTTTCTTAGGCAACTTATTTTCAACCAATCCCTTCTGCTTCTTCTGGATTGATTGTCTGTTTGAGTCCACTCTGCTTCTATTCAGTTCCATGGCTTGTTTACAAAGATCCATGGTGTGTCCTTTCTTTCCATAGTAGAAGCATGTTTTCTTGGTGGTCCTTCTGGATGCATCACCCTTCTTGGATTTATATTCCAAGGACTTCTCTTCCTTTTTCAACATCTTCTTGGGAGCATTGTCACCTCTCTTCTGTTTGCTTCCCAAGGATTCTTTCTGAGCCAGGTTCTGTGATCTTTTCTTCTTTTGATCTCTGGATACAGTTGGAGATTGACATGTATCTATTTGACCACTTTTGAAATCATCCCAGATGTTATCAAGTAATCCAAATCTATTTGCAGTAAACATATGTCTCTGGACTTGTGGATGCTGCTTCTTTTCCTCTAGCTTGCTCCCCCTAGGCATGGTCTTCCTCTGTGCTTTGGCATTCAGTGGATTGTACCAACAATCTTTTGCACAGTGCCCATACTTATTACAACACCAACACTGACCCAAAAATATTGACTTTTTGATTCCTTCTGATTGTAGGGTACTTGTCTTTAATTGTTGTGCTGCTTCAGGAGAGCTTTCTTTCTTCATTGTCTTCAACCATACTTGTTTGGAATTAGTCTTCCATCCTGCACATTTTGTGGAAACACATTTAGAAACATGAGTACAAGATGGTATGGATGGTACCTTCTTTTTAGAAGTTGTTTCCCTTTCTTTAAAGGATGTCTTTGTTTTAGAATCATCCTTCTGAAAGCACACTTGAGTAGCAACATTTCTTCTTCCAGTTGTCTGGGAGGCTTTGGCTTTGGGTGATTTCTGATTTTTCAATATCACCTCTAATTATAAGCATTTCATGTTAAGGGATTTCTTCTCATCCTCAACAGTTCTTAGCTTTCCTTCCCAATTCTCCACCAGTTGTTTCATCTGGTCTTCATGCACCTTCTTCAATTCTTGAAATTAATTGTCCAGCTCCTTCACCATTTTGACTTTGTCTTTGAGTTGAGCATTTCTGACATTCATTGAAACTTTGTGCCTCTTCTCCAGTGCATGGTAAACATCTTTGATTATTACTTTAAAGAATTATTTCTCAGAAAGACTTCTTTGCAATTCTTCAGCAGTGTCTTCATATCTTTCATTGCAAAGAGAAACAGTTTCATCTTTATCCTTCACCAGCTTTCTGAGAGTGTTGGTTATGCCAACCCATTTTGCCAATTGGACTTCCAGAGAATTGGCTTCATCTTCTAGCTGTAATTTTTCTTCTTGAAGATCAAGGAGGCCTATAGCTATACACATTGCCACTTCCTTGGGGACTGTCTTCTGAAGATATTTGATTGCATTTAGAAGATCATTGTTCCTTCCATCTTCATCATAGCTAGAGCAGGCTTCATCAGAAGAATGATAAAAGGAATTGTCATCTGATGTGACTTTCACATTTATTTCCATAGAAGGAGTTTCTCTGATTGCAACAACCTTCTTCTTCATCTTCTTTGCCTGTTTCTTCATTCTGTTTTTCAGAGTCTTGGAAGATATCTCCATTTGAGGCTGTTCTTTCATTTCCTCAAGTCTGCACTCCATAAAGACTCCCTTGGATCTTTTAGAGGTAACCTTCGCTCTGATACCAATTGAAGTGCCCAGATCAGTGTGAATCACTGAGAGGGGGAGGGGGTGAATAAGTGATCCCTTAAAACTTTTTACTAATTGATTCTTGTCAATTAAACCTCTATGGCTAGTTAAATCCTCGATCCACTCTTCTTGTATCTCTCAACCTTTCCCGAATGATGCAGTAATGAAAAGGCACAGGACACAAGGATTTACAAGGTTCGGCACCAAAGGCCTACATCCTTGCCATGCTCTCCCAGCATGGATTCTCCCATTATAATCTGTTAGTATTACAATGGTCGATACAGAGTCCCACTGTATCTCTCCTGAGTCCCAGAGGAGGGTCTTTATACTGCGTCCCACAGTGTTACCAGAGTCCCACTGGCCTGCTCCAGAATCCCACTGAAGACTTCTTCTCCCTGAGTCCCACAGGGTTTTCTCCTGGCTCCTCGAGTCACACGAGTAGCTCTTCTTCTCTTTAAGATTCTTCAAGTATCTTCAGCAGTCTGGGATAAAGACTGCTGGCCTTGCTCTATACCTCTGATCACCTGTGATGAACAGGTCTTCTCGTATTGCTCAGGATTTATCTCCTTATTCTCAGGATGACCTGGCTTCTCTCCAACTACTGAATACTCAGAAAACTGATGTCTTTAACCTCAGTCTGGTCCAGTCTCACTTCACATCAACTTCATGCACTGGGTGCATGGCATCATTGCATCCTCATGCACTGACTGCATGGCCTTCTCAATACTTCAAGATCTTCTGTCTTGGACAACTCAATTGCACACCACTGATTTGACTCTGTTCACGTGTGCACGTGCATGCATGCATGCAAGCACTTCCCTCTTTCTCTTCTTGGTGCAATAAACCCTCAAAGGGTGTAATTCTTTTCAGCACACACCTTCTTACTTCCTTCACACACTTTTTTCATTTTGTTCACACACTTAAAAGTGTGTTGTACTTTAGTGTGGATGTCCTCTTCCTTCTTCTTCTATGTGTATACACTTTTAGTGCACACACTATGTTCGGCCTTCATGTCTCTTTGCACACACTTGTTTCACTTTTGCACACACATGAGTTGGCCTCCTCCTCTTCTTGTTGCACACACACACTTTAGTGTTCTTTTAGTTTGTTCTTCAAAGTGTGCACAAACAAGGCTAATGCCTTTTGTTGCTTTGCACATAAACCACCCGTAGGGTGTCTTCACTTGGCACACACACAAGATATGGCCTCGGGTTCTCCATGCACACACAATACCGTAGGTTCTTCACTTTGCACACAAGGCATGCAAGTCTCAGCCTTCACTTCTTCACTTCACACACACAAGAGGTGTGGAATCCTCTTCACTTGAGCTCCTTCCAATATGAAGGCACACAAGGTGCAATCAGGGGCGCGCAGGTGCAAGGGCACAAGGGCAGCGCAAGGCCTCGGGTGTGCAAGGTGCAACACCTCGGGCGCGCAGGGTGTCAAGCACCTCGGCCACGCAAGTGCGCAAGCACCTCAGCCGTGGGGCGTGCAAGTATGTGCTTGACCCCGTGCTCTTCCTGCCGCGTAAATGGAAGGCGCGCAGGGGACCCTTCTTCTTGTCGCGCAAAGGTGTTGCGTGCAAGGGACTCCTTCGGGCCAAGGATGGCACCAGGACTTCAGCCGCGCAAATGTGCGTGGGGCTTCTACTTCGCGAGGCACAAAGCGCTTCTCACGGGACTTATCTCTTCAGAGGATCAGCAAGCAACTATGATGCCCGAGAGCTCCTTTTATAGGCAGAGGAATGCCTTTGATCATCCGCGTGATCTAACTTCAAAATCTCGAAGATTTCAGATCTTTTAAAATCTTCAAAATCTTGATTTTACTCTCTGTTTCACGCGGGATCCATTTTTATTTTTCTTCGGTCTTCTTCACGTGCATGCGACTTAGAACTCATGCACGGCCTCTTTTCTTCCAATCCATGAAAAACACGAACCCATAAAGCCTCGGCAACTTCGTTTGCCTCGGCCGAACTCCAAAATCCTCATTTGTTGCATGCAGAGTCATTTTAATGCATGATCGTGTTCGGTAGGTCAAGACGAGCTCAATGGAGGCTTCGGCTTCGGAAATGGTGGTCGGGAACTCAAAAACCTCTCGCGGGTTTCTCCTGGTTCGACGGAGGCACGCGGGTGGCAGCGGCTGAGCTCGAGGAAGAGGACGGTCTCTTAGCCGTCGGATCATATGTTTGAAATACATCGGATGGCCGCGATCAGAAGATCTCGCGCATGATGCGATGAGCGGTCCAGATCTGGCGCACGATCGATCGAGCGGTCAGGATTCGCTCCGCGGAAAAATCCCGCGTCCCACATCGAAACGGATCCCGGTTTTTCTGCGGTTTATCACCCTCGCGCTGCCGGCTTCCCTTCAGTTGCACTTCTCCCTCCACGGTGCCGCCCCGCACCGTGTTCTCCCTGCGGGCGTGCTCTGCGCCCACTCTCTGCTCCCTGCGGGCGCACTACTGGCGCCCACTATGCTCCTTCGGGCGCGCGCTCTGGCGCCCATGCTGCGCAGGACCTGATCCCCTGCGTGGCCCGGCTTACACACGGCCGCGGCCTCTCGGGCTGGCCCCATGGGATCCCCTTGGGCGTGGTGACCTAGTCCCACATGTGCCTTGGGTTGAACCCTTAAGGCTGGCCCTTGGTGGATTATTTTTTGCTTGAATATACACTAAGTATACAAAGTACTTAAGTTTAAAATGCCAAATGCCACTTCTTCCTTCTTAATTTTTCTTCTTCATTAGAATTCCTCCATCCTCCTCACATATACTCAGTACATAGAATGTGGAATTCCCGAAGGGTCTTCTTCATCAACCGAGCTCCTGAATCACAGAATCTTCAATGTTCTTCATTGATCCAATCAGAGATCAATTGGATCTTCTTCATGTTCACATGCACTAAGTGATAATGCATGGACTTCATTAATCCACTTCATCCACTTAGAGATTGTGGATGGATCATCTTCAACTCCTCATGCATTGTCAATTCAATGCATGGTCTTCAATCAATTTTGTGACATTGTATCATCAGGATACAAGTTCTTTGAACTTAAAGATCAGCTCATCAATCGTCTGATATACATAGAGAATGTTTCAACCACAACATCCTATGTCACTTAGTGAATCTCCTAAGTGACATGCATCTTAGTACCATGGCCATTCTCCTTCATCACCATCACCATCACATCCTTTGTCATTCACATATTGAAACGCCTTGACATCCATCCATTCATTCCTTGACAACAACATACCTCATTGACAACAAATGCAACATAGTGCACTTCAAATATTTATTCATTAAGAACACTCTCCCATACTTATACACTCTCCTAATTACATATACATTCTTCACATTAGGCTAATATTATTTGTAGAACATTCTCCCCCATTGTGATTTACAGAAAAAAATTGAGGTAAGGTAATTTACATGAAATGATAGGATAAAAACTTTATGAAACAAATAATAATAAAACATTTACAATTGAAAACTTTATTACAAAGAATGATATGAAATACATGAAAATTTTATCCTTATTTGGAATTAAGGTTTTGATTATGGCCATCAACTTATTTAACTCCTTTTTTTCATCATGAAACTTCACTAAGAGCTATTTTTTATATTTATTCTTTTTCTCAATATCGTGAATCGTTTCTTCCTAAATCATAATCATTTATTCCCAAAACATAATTTTTCCACACCCTAATCATTTTATAATTTTACTCTTTTAACCTCAGCTACACGAGAATAATTTTTCTCATACAAGTATTTATCTTCATGAAACTAAATGCCTGAATTTTACTTCATTTTTCTATAAAACATTTTGAATATTGTTTAATAGAGTTATCAGATTCTTTTAATGGATTCTTGACTGAATCAAACATGTCATAAAAACCATATGATCAATATTGATCTATTTTTACCAATATTTCATATATGTATAATATTTCTTATGAGAACCACAATTCTACACAATGATTTTGAATTCAACTTCAAACATTATAATCTTTTCTATTAAAAGGGTTAATGAATCAAATTTCTTATTTACATATTCTTGAATATACTGACACATTAACTCAATGATCAGAAAGTATGGAATTGAGTTATCAAATTTTTCATTGGTTGAATAAAAAAAATATTCTCTTGTGGGGGATGAAGTCCTTTACAATTCTGATTCATCCAGCTTACTAGTTCCAATATATACATGCCTCCATTTTTGAATCTTATATACTTATTTCCCTAAAATCAAAATTAGTTTCCTTTAATTAGAATGTTGAATTATTTTTTCATCAAAATTATTATTTTTATCACAATCAGCACCATCATTTCTATCATTACAGTCTATTACAATATCACTAGAATCAACATCATCATAGGATGTACGTTGAGGCACTTTAGTATCCACAAAATTGTTTTTCTAACTACTAGATTTGTAGATTGATTTTCCTTCTAAGGAAAGTTTATAAGATGGGTCTTGAGAATTTTTTATTGATAGCTTGTTATATCGACTCTCTCATTGAGTATAACCAATATCTCACATCTCATCTTCACTTTTTTTCTTGGAAATTTTCTTTTTCTTGATACAATTCATAAACAGTCAGAAGTGATACCGAAACAACTTCTTTTCCTTTTCACATTGAGATGACCTCTACATCCACATTTTGTGTTTGTTATGAATGTTCTATTTTTTTAAGAAAAGATTCGAGAATAAAAATTTTTATTGAGACCATTTCTGTATATTTCAACGAGGATGAAATTATCTCTCATTCAATTATATTTTTCATAATATTTTTCCCTTTTTCATGTTTTTATGTTCATGAGCCTTCTAATTTTTGAATGTTTCACCTTTAGTAGAATTTAACCCAATCAATAGATATCATTATTTAATTTTTTGCCTTGTCTCTACATTTAACTATTTCATCCAGATAAAACAATTATTTCTTCATATTTGTAGGTGTGTATACTTGAGTTTTTTTGCAGGTTCTAAATATTTGTATTTTCTTTTCTTCTGTTCTGGGATAGAACTCCCTCCAACATGTCCTGCCTTTCCCACAAAATCAACAAACTCAATTTTCTTATCACTAAAACAAAATTTAATTCTCTTAAGCATTTAATTAATTAAAATATTAATATTGAACTTCATAATATATTATTTACAAAAAATATTTAAATATTTCAACCAATTTTCTGGAAACATGGTTAACATAGCGAGAAATATAAGAATATGGGACTTGTTAGACCCATCCATTATATTACTAATTGTGAGAAACATGTACTTCACTAGGGTAATATTTATTAGTTTAATTATAAATAAAAAAAAATATTTCTATTATTTTCATAGTGTCCTTGACTCCATTTCATATAATTAAAATAAATTGTATCTATAAAGCTACGATCAAGTAGTTAGTTGAATGGCGGGGAAGCCTGGGATTCTTTATTATTTGAAGTCTTAAGTATTTCCAAATTCATTTATTTGTTACAATAACCTTTATAATATAGATGTTCTTAGAGGAACAATAATATTCACAATCATATGTAATTTATAGGATGTCTCTATATTTTAAATAAAACATAAAACTTGTTCTTCCATAACACATAATCTAAACTCTTCCATTTCCACAATCAAATATAAATGTAAATTCATTAATAGAATTAAAAAATTATATTATCATACACTAGAGCTTGTTCTCCCTTATTCTTGAAAAGGAAATATTTTCCCATCCATGGAATTTTATGATATTTCTTATTAATGTATCATACGTAAGGAATAAACTTTTATCAACTAACCTTTTAATGAAATATAGACCAATAATTATGCTCTCGTTATGTAGGCATATATGTCTAAAAAAAAATTGATAGAGACATTCAGAACATTAATAAAGGTAATTGGAAATCGTAATTGAGACATTAACGGGAGGGAAAACTCTAGAAAAATATGTTAGAAATCATTGTCGGACACAGAGGGGTCCCCTACATTATATTGGTGCCGAGGTGATGGTTGAAATTACAAGGTTAATAAAAATGTTGAAATAAAACCTATATGATCTTATGATTTATATTAAATTGTAGATAATTTTATATATTCTGACATTTTTAGGGTTCAAAGAAATAATATCAGATTTAAATAATGTTTAATTAATTGTTTTATGAAACAAATTATTTATAATACCAATATACAGAATTGAAAGTTATGAACTAATAGGTAAGAACCACTAAATTTCATGGTTCTCTGAAGGTTTATTTTTATTTGATATTATTCTTATTAGAAATATTATATTCTATAATGTTTTATTAGTTTATGGAATCATTATATAGGATCTAAAAAACATTTTTTATGTTCCGAAAAAAAATTACTTAATGAAAAACAATTTTGCACCTCTTATGAAAAATAGTATTATAATGTCAAGAGATAGTTAAAACAAAACTTTTATATGATTTATTACCTTACTGTTATCATTCCTAACTTTTTTAATGTTTTAAAATTTATCATAAGGTTATGAATTTGTCAAAATATCAGTAAGTTGTTCTTTCATTATGATGAATTGTAAAATAATATCTCTTTTAAGTGAGTGATACCTAAGGATGTGTTCTATAATATCTATATTATTTTCACATGAGTGATGTGAATGGTTTTATCATAAAACTATGGTACTACAGTTATCCCATAATATTTTAGTTTTAGTGAAACTAATTCCATAGTCAATGGGCATGTGTTGTATCAAACTAACATTTTCACAGCAACTTCTAGAATCTATATATTCAGTTTTAGTAGTTGTAATTGCTACAAAATTTTATTTTCTACATTAAAAATAAAATAATGAGTATAAAAAAAAGATAGGTTCCATGTGTACTTTTTCCATCCATTATTCAAAAACCAAAGTCAACATCCTATAAGATATTTAGTTCAAAATCACTTCTAGAAGAATAAAAAAGTCTTAATTCATTAGTTACCTTTAAATAAAAAGAATTTATTGTCACAACATTTGAATTAGATTATATTAGTTTTTCATGATATCAGGAACATTTTTTAAGTTGATAAATTTAGTATAGATGATTATATATTATGTATAGTAAACTTCCTATATTACCTCTAAATATTGTCTGATCCACTAGTTATCTAGCTTCATCAAGAACAAGAGTATTCGAGTTAACGATTAGATTACATATACATTATGTGTTGTTCCATCCTTACTTTTTTTGCAGATATTTAACATAATTATACTCATATATATAGGTTCCATATGGTTTTTGAAAAATTTGAAATCCAAGGGAAAAGGTTAACTCACCAATTACACACATTTCAGACTGAGATTTCAAATGATTCCAAAATTAATCGTTTATTGATTACTATGTTAATCCAAATATATTGTCATCAACATAAATTTGAAAAACTAAAACATTTTTATTTTCATTATAAAAACGGTTGGATCAGCTATTCTCTTAACATAATTTATTGGTAATGTCTATCACCAAGTTCTATGAGGTTGTTTAAGTCCATATAATTATTTAGTAAATTTAAAAACATGTTCATGGTCTTTTGTGACTTTATAATTGGGAGTTTTTTTCAAAAACAAATCCTTTTGAACATATCCGTTACAGAAATAACACCACAAATATATTTGAAAAGAATTAATGTTAAATTATTTTAAAGAGGCTAACAGAATTCGAATATATTCTATTCATGCAACTGAATCATATGTTTCTTCATAGTTTATTCCATCTTGTTGAATATATAATATAGCAACTAATATTTGATTTAAATTTACAATGATTAAATTTTCTAAATATTTGTTTCTAAAGACAGATTTTGCTCAAATTAAAAAAGTTACTTTAGATATTTCATCCAAGGTCCAGACATTGTTTCATTGGAATTAATTTTGTTGATCATTCATATCCTTAATCCACTCTTCATCACTCAAAGACTCATTAAGGCTTTTGGGAGAAAATTGGGAAGGAAATTCTAGATTCTATATATCATTTCTTATAGAATTTCTAGTCCACAAGGTTGATTTAAATCACTAATGACACTATCACTCAGATGATTCTTTAGATACAAAAGGAATAGGTTTTGTAAAACACGTTCATCAATATAGGGTATAAAATCTTCTAATTTGAATTATCAAAAATAGTTTCTTGAGTATTCTCTTAATTAAAAGAATCTTCTATCAAGGGTTGAAAACCAGTTTTTTAAAACACATCAACAGATGAAGGTTGAATATGTTTAAAAAAATGGTCTCATTTGTCAAAGATTACATTTATAATTTATTCAAGAGTACATGAGTTTTTATTGGAAGCTCTATAAGCCTTATAGGCTATGGAATAGCTTATGAAAATATCTTCACTGGATTTGGGTGTGACTTTATGTAAATTAATTTTTTTATTCAAGAAAAATATTTTTTGTCCAAATACTATGAAGTATGAAACTTTTTTTTCATCCTGTCCATATTTCATATGGTGTTTTATTATGAAATGGCCTGATTAAAACATGATTTATATTATAACAATCATTACTAATAACTTCAACACCAAAATGTTTGGAAATTTAATATTCACTCAACATGGTTCTTGTTATCTCTTGAAGAACACAATTTATTCTTTCAACAACACCATTTTTAATAAGAGTTCATGGAGGTGAGTTGTTATGACTTATTAATTTATTGATAAAAAATAAAAAATATTATTTTTCAAATTCTTCACAATGATTAATATGAATAGTTATCAATTGAATGTTTTTATATTTCTTTATGTTCTTCTGAAAAAGATTTGAAATTAAAAAATTCATTATATTTATTTGGTATAAAATTTACCCATGTAAATATTCTATAATAATTAACTAAAAAAATACATAGTATTTTCCACCAATACATGTCAGTTTGTAAGATCGATAATTTCCATGTGCACCAACTATAACACATCAGAAGATGAGACTTCACTAATGGACATAAATTTAGATATAAGTTTCTTTCCATATTGACATGGGCCACAACCTTTTAAAAAATAAAATATATGAAATAATAGATCCTTAACACATCAATTCTTAGATATCATTCAAATGATCATAAGATTAATGTGTCCTAGTCTTCTATATCCTAACCAATATTGTCCTTCCATTACAATAATGATATTTATGTGATGGTTACTAAGGTCTTCAATGTTAAGTGTATAAACATTCTCATGCCGATGTGTAGAATGAATGAATTCATCCTATGAATTTTTTATTAAGCACTTATTATTCCAAAAATTCATAGGGTAACCTTCATTAAAAATTTGAATTATTCTTATAAGGTATTTCTTAATACCATTAGTAATTATAACATTTTAAATTAATAAATTCATAAGAAAAATAATGTTACTTATACCAAAAATCTCTCTTTTAGCATTATATCTCAATGTGAACCTCCAACCATTCATCTTAATTATATATTAAAAGATTTTTATTTTACCAGTCATGTGAAAGTAACATACATTATCTATATTAAGTGTAATTTGGTTTGTACTTTCTTAATTTTCCTGAAAATAAAATTGTTTGGTTTTCAAAATCCATACTTTCATGGATCTGGATATCATCGAAAAAAAATATTAGGAATCCACATATGTTTAGAAAAATGTTATTTATGAAAACATAGGGATTGTATTTTTCTAAAAAATATTATTACATTCAATGTTCACCACATTGAAACTTAGAGCATAATGGGGATATTTTAGGGATACAATTTTTATGATTAAAAAATGGTTTCAAATGAGAGTAACCCATTCTAGAACTATTCCTTATATAAAAAATTTGTGAATCAATCTTATGAAAATTATATTTACCAGATGTAAAATTTGATATGTTTTTATTAAGAGAAAATATTTCAGATTTTTTTATAGTTCTTAAATTCTAATCAGCCTTATAATTTGTTTTAGAAATAGATATTATCTCTAAATTGTTTTTTTAGAAACAACTTTTTCAAGATTCATGGGATTATTATTCTTATTAGAATTTCGTCCTCATTGTTTTTTGAAATATAAACAATTTTAAAAGTTTTTGAATCAATATCTTTAAATAGATACAATATTTATTTTGTTAAAATATTTATTCTAAAATATTCCTTGTAAAGATTCGTTTTTGATAGTAGTATTTTTTTCAAACAACTTGGAAAATATAGAGACTTCTTCAAAATTAGTTAAAGTATATTCTAATAAAAAATATTCATTTCTAATGAAATATATCCATTATCATTATGATTGTAATCATTTACAAACGTAGTGTTTAAGGATTAAACAGTGAATACCTTATCCATGGAACAATGATTTTCAATGGGAATTAAATGAATAGACTGATATTATTCTATCAAGAAGATTCATTATCTAAAGATAAATCAAATGAATCTCCACAAAATTCACTCCAAAAATAATTATCCTTCATGAATTCCATTCCTTTTGTCATGTAAATTCATTTTTTTATTACTCTCAAAATGCATATATTTCCTATTTATTCTTTAATGCCATAGAAAATAGGGTCTCATATGTCTTACATTGTTGCGTTCATAGCATGTGAATTTTGAGTCTTTCTTATCTTCTGTGAAACATTTATTATATATGTATTAAAAATCCATCATTCCAACAATCATGTTCATCCATCAAGAATTGTTTTCTAACTCATTATCTGAGTGATCAATATCACTTGAATCAATCTGAACAACACTTTTTTCAAAAATCATGACATAATAACTTTATCAGGAGTTTTTTATTTAGTTTGATTTAAAGTAGTAGTAAAGGAAAAACTCCCATTCTTCATCTTTATTTTCTTATCATCTCTCTTTAACATTTTCTCATGTTCTAAGTGAGTTCAATGTAATTCATCATAACTAATAGTTTCTGCTTCCCTTGACTCATCAATAGAAGTTATCTATGATTACCATTCAGGAAGAATAATTTTTATAATATAATCTAAAAACAACTCATAATATAGGCCTATTTAACAAATTTATATGATAATACCAATTATATTCAAAAATTCATATTAAACATTAACTATTGGTTCTCCGTAGAGAATGAAAAACAATGATAATCATCTTTGAGAATTGATTTTTTTGACTCAATAACATTAGATGTACCAAAATGTGTATCCTCTAGTTTAATACACGATTTGATAGATAAATTATAAGAAGATATCTAGTTGTATTTATTCCATGTCACAAAATAAAGAAAAATATTTTTTACATTATGGTATAGCTGAAATTCTTGTTTTTTATCTATTAAAACTTGTAACTTCCTTGTATAGAACTTTATAATCACTTGTGGGAATTAACAATTTGTCAACACTAGTATTAATAAAATAAGTCTTCATTATGTCTCTCCGTTATAGATAATAATTTTTAACAGAGTTAAGTGGTCTTGGATGATTCATATTATCTAGGGATCTGACATTCATTCCTTCCTTTTTATAGAATTACAAAAAACATTTCAATAACACAAGTTATTGTAATAAATATTTACAAACAAAAAGTTTATAAAATAAATTATATAAAATTATAGATATAAAGATAGAGTATGTTAAATGAGCAGTGAAAGTTTACATTTTATACCAATTGAATATATTAATGTCACACAGACCGAATCTAATACCAATTGTAGGATCGAAATATGTATGAATATTCATATATACAAGATCGGGTATAATGAATTTTTATTTTTGAAACATAATTTTTTAACAATAAGGAAATCATTGTTTAAAATAGCTAAAAAATAGGAATCACTAGAACCACTTTTTTATGGTAAAAAAGAACCCTAGGTTTGATAAAGATGCACAATGAAATAATAACACATTTATACTAAAACAATATTCTACCATAAAGAGTATATAATATTATATTAGAGTTATTGTAATGTAACAGTATAGAAACTAAATTCTATTTGTAACAAGTTGTAGTGAAAATTCAATGTAAATATAAAATAATACTGTTATTTTAACCCAAAGAGTAGTGTATCCAACACCTTCGATAAAGCTCCCTTGATTTATATATTGATGAAATTCAATCTTACCCACACTAGGGTAAGCCCTCCATGCACAAATGATCATATGTAGCTTTTGTCTTTTACCCTTGCAAGCCCTCAATTATGATCTGAATCGACACATCTATCTTCCATTATCTAGAAGCCCTCTATTAAAAAGGTATTTAGAACCTCTGTCATCTTTCATCTTTGAATCCCTCTATCAAAAACACTAACGATCGATGTCGTACAATGAAAAACAATTATTGTTGAAGATTTCAAGTATACTGAACAGGATAATCAAAACTTAATCTCTTCAAGGAATTAACACAAATAAATATTTTCAAATTTCTATCATGAATATGAAATAAAAAGTGTGTATATATATTGATATCATCCAAATGATCGAGTATTTTATGGAAATATCTCCAATGGTTGAATTTTTCTCCAATAATTATATTTTTCATAAAAATTTTAAGGGTCCTTTAAATCTATCACATACAATGGTTAAAAAATAACTTATTAAAGAAAATCATTTAATATAAAAAATAATATTATAAGAAGAATTATTTTTGAAGTATTATGAAATAATATAATTAAAATTATAAAAAAAAATACATAAATGAATATGCTATATGAGAAATACGATTCTTTTTATAATGAAAAATTGGATTCTTGTAAAACTAAGAACCAAATAATAACAATATTGAAAATCAAAATTTAGAAATATTATGAATTATATTAGCAGAATTGTGAAAATAGTATTGATGATTCTATGATAATAAAAATCAAAACTTTTGGTTGATCAAAATTAAAGAATAGTTATTGTAACGCCCCGACCCCAGTTACCTAGAGTCGCTGCATTATTACATAACATTGGTATGATCATAAGAAAGATCAAATCTCGAATGACCGATTGGATTAGTAGCCTTGGAAATACTAGATACATTCATAAAGTTTTATATTACATAAAAAAATATCTTTTCTTTATATCCCCTCATACTATCCATGCAGGTCATACATAAATTACTTCTTCATAATCCATGGGAAAAATAAAACATTAAAAGGGGTGAGCTCAAATGCTCAGTAAGGATAACATTATAGCAGAAGCTTTCATAGATAAGCATAAACACTTAAGGCAGTTTATAACTAAAATGAAAGCCTTTTAAACTTGAACTTTAGCATAAAATGGAAAAGATAAAATAAAATAATGCCATTTACTTATTCACATGGATATTCACCTAGTCAAATGATCACATGAAATATCAATAACCACTTTCATAATGATGGAATGCATAATTCCAGACTATCATAACCACATAGCCAAGGCCTCGTGCCAAGACTACAAATAAGATTTTGTCAAGGCCTTGTGCCAAGACACTAGTTTCTCTAGTGGGACCTACCGATGCATCGAGGAGCTATAGCGGGCTCCACCCATCACTTATTAAGTCCAATGCATTCCTCATATGGACATGTTTAAATATAACATAAACATTAGTATTTAAACATGCATATGAAATGTCAATACTTTAACCACAAACCATGAATTGTATAAAAATAGCACATCCACAGTCAAAAATAACTCATTCAATACAATATGGAAGATTTTATTGTACCTCAATCGATAATAATGAATGATATTGACATAGATGAAAATACCATCAAAAATATTTGAGATAAATATCCCCCTTTTCTTAAAAACATTTAAAAGTCACACTATTTGTCAAGAAGCCATTTAAAAATAGATTTTTTAATCAAAGTGTCCCATACCACTTTGAAACATTTAAAAGGAGTTTTAATTTTAAAACTTTAATGTCCATATAAATAAATCCTTAAAACCATTTTTTAAAACATGGTCATTAATGAGAAATATTTAGAAGAATACATCTTTAAAACATTTAAAAATGGTATTTTAGTTAGAGTTTATAACCAAAAGAGAGACACTTGAATACAAATAATTGAGGTAATCAAAACATTGTAATATCATGAGAATAAAGGGATTTATGATATACTGTGTCAAAGTACATTATATACACCACATAAAAGCGATTTGGTGTATATCAACAAATAAGTCTCAATGGAATCTAAATTGAGATGAAATCTCTCATAAAGGCCATACCCTTAGGATAAGGATAAATCAACAACATAGTTATGTGTGACAAATATAAATACACTAAATATGATTGGATATTCAGTGTAATACAATCAAAGAACATTCACACATAATCTTGTAAAAACAACACCAATGAATTGTATGTTTAACTCATCAAATGGAGAATGAGTTAAAATTACTCTTATCAAATTCATATTGATGATTTGAGAAATTATCAATGGAGTGATTATGTGTATCAAAACTACATCCGCAGGAAGGGGAATGGAAATTATGACATAATATAATGAATAGTTATTCCACACATAATCTTGGAGTAATATAATCAATAAAATACGCGTAAAGCCAAATGAGTGGAAATTGAAATTTTAAATTCCCTTATCGATTAGGTAACTTACGAAACATACACCCATGAAAGAAGGATCATTCCATGATGTTGTAAATATCTATAAAGTAAAGTATATTACACAATGAATACAATCATGGGCAGTACACACACCACATTCAATAAATAAGTGGTGAACAATGGAATTCTCACGGAATTAAAAGTGAGATAAGAAACCCCTTACCTTGTACTTTTCCATGGTTGGGGGTAGGTTAACCTCATTTATAATGTTTAAATAATTGTTATTAAATTATTCATGAATCATATACATTAATATGATATCATATATGATCTTTTAACATTTCTTTGTTAATAATATCTTAGAATTATCGTCATTTCGGGTGTTAACTTACTCATTTTCTTTTATATGTTTTGTTACGTAAGCCATGTTTGTCATGGATAGTTTGTATCTTATTCATATACAGAATTATATAAAGTTCTTAAACATTATTTTTAAATCATCAAATGATAATTATACTAGAATGGATATGATGGAGAATGAATCTCATCGCGTTCGTGGAGACGGTAGTCCGTACGTACGCATGAGCGACAATATCATTATTTTGATTGTAAAATAATATATAATTGGATGGTATATTATATATACACAATAATTATAATTTTATATTTATTATTTAAATGAGTTACACATCATTATTATACCCACCCAAATAATAATATATTGAATAACAATTACACCACAACGTGGAGACGGTGGGCCGTACCTACGCACGTATGGTGACATGTTATTCAAACGGTGGATAGAATACTGAATATGGTTGTACCATATTTATAATAACATCACAGTATATATATGATACTGGAGTTATTATTTATGAATGGAAATAACAAAGGAAGAAGAAGTGGAAGAAGAAAGGAACTTGGAAAAGGGTGGTGAAATTATTACCTCTTTTTCGGGCTCTTCCTATCGATTTGATCAAAAGGGCTCCTTAGGTTGGCTTTATGATCAAAATAATGCCTCTAGGTTGTAGTGAGGGAATTTGAGAGAGTATTTGGTCAGAGTTTGGCCGAACCAAAAGGCTTTGAAGGTGTGATGAAATGAGAAGGAGGAGTGCCCTTTTATAAAAGGGGTGAGGGGCACCTTTGGAAAAGCTAGAAATATTAATTTATATCAAATTCATATTCGGTTTATAATAGCTACAAAGTGGATTATTTAAATTTTAAGGTTGGTATGGGTCGAAAACCACTCAACCAATAGAATTTAGATAGGTTTGGGTACTTATATTAACCGTATCTTTAAGTATTAACTCTAAGTTAATTAGTTTCACTTTTACAATGTCTCTTTGTATTTTTATATTATACGGTTAATAAACATACCATTTACATCCAAGAGACCCCCAAGTGGTCCATTAATGATACACCTATCATGATATAAGTCTCTTGTCCGAACCATAGATTTTTAAGAATTTAATATCAATTAATAATATAATATTTGTTTTAAAAACTCTTTTATGTCAATTTTGACATTATTCAATAGTTGATTTTTGTGAAACTCATAACAGAATTATTACATCGAAAAGAGACAATTAAATCAATCCTAATATGTCATATTATCCTATAAAATTAGTGTAATTCATTAAAAGTCTCAAATTATATTTATTTGGGTATTTATAATATAAATTATTTTAATTTTTCACTATTATGGTAATTACTGCATCATAAGTTTGTCAGAAATAAATTAAATTATGTAATCTCTAAAAATTATAAATAAAATATCATTATGTAGGAAATATCTTTATCTTTCTAATGATTTTTTATAGTCTAAATGCCAACATATATAACCCTATGTGAAAATTGTTTTGCTAAAAGATATATGCTTGTGTCATTTTTGTATTCATTTTAACTTAATTAAAATAAAGTGTCCCTATCACCTACAAGTGGCTCCATGGGGTCCCATAATTGACCCAAAGATGGCCATGGTCTAACATGTATCAAACAATAAGGTTATCACACGTTTTAGGGTAATTTTTTTTATTATAATATATATTTTTTTAACCCTTTTTTACCGGATTTACCCTTTATCCATGGTAAATAAAATATTTACCGAAGTAATTATTCAAAATGTCTAAAAATAAAAGTTAACTATTTACAAAATTTGAACATCCTGATTCCAAATATGGAATCCATTTTTCCAAATTCAAAACAGAGAATTGGAAGAAATTAATTTAAAATTAATTCCCGCTGTCAAAACAAAAATCTTGTTTTTAAGATATAATAACTATCAAAAGATTGATACTTGTTTATGTTCAGTTTAATTGTGAAATTATGTCCAATGACCAAAATTTTATTAAATGGTAAAAATATTTTCTAAATATAATTTAAAACCAATAAAATTAATAATTTATCACAATTAATTATTTTGATTAAAAAATTTGTTTTTAATTAAAATTTATTAATTTTCACTATTCATCAAAATAAGAATGTTATCCGAAAAGTACCAAAATTTCGTCTTAGGCTAAATTCGATACTCCGAATCCAAAAATGAAGTCCATTTTGAGAGGTAGAATTTCTAAAATATCAAAAAGTAGGTATTACTATTCATAACGGCTAGTTTGATTGGTTGTGGTGAGTTAGAATCTCGAAGTTGCGTACAATGCACACCATTGCATTATTCGAAGGGAAACGTACCGTGGAAGCATGGGGTGTTACATTCTCCCCTCCTTATATAAATTGAATCCTCTCAATTTTTAAAATTGTGCTTGGGAATATAATGGAAAGTCCCACATCAGAAAAAGAGTCAATAAAACTATCACTTTAAAAGAAAGAAAGAGAGGTATAAAGGTCAACCAAGATAACCCATACTTGGATTCCATGTAGGAAACCATGGATATGGATGATAAAAATAAGTGTCAAGTTCTGATGGAGAGGGATAGAAATCATGATCAGTAGAAAGTTAACAATAATAAAACCACAAACTTGTGTTGGGACAAACAACCATTAGTCTCCTAGTAGGAAAGTAAACAGACAACATTTTTTTTTATGTTACATTACATAAGGATGAGGAATTCATTTATGGTATTGACTAAAGATATATAGTTAAATTTTAAGTAGAGTTTCATTCTTTAAAAAATTTCCACCACTAACTAATTTTTTTAAATGATTATTATTCAAGAAGACTAGGTCACAGTGGAAGGGCTAGAATAAACTTCTATAGAATCACATGATCCATGCAGGATGAACTATATATTTACATTGTCTTTAGAGATTAATCAAAACAAAAATGGTTAGTACACGATCTAATGATCCTCCAAAAGGATATTCCTTGATAGAAATAAACATTACTCTTAATTTCCAAAATTAAACCAACAATACCCCAAAGTTAAATAAATATCATTCAATAATCAATTGTCCTTAAAATCCCTCAATATAATCAAAACTAATATTGAAAACCCAAACATATTAAAAATGTAGTCTTCCACGTTAAATTGTATCTCCAAATGACATTAATTACTCTTAATGTCACATACTTAAAAGTAATTAACCTAATCATTTCCATAAATAAACCAAATCATTATAAATCCAAAATAAAAACATAGATAAAAATCCACCATTACTCCTCAAACTAAATCCCATACTATTCTATTTTTCTTGGGAATATAGTGTTCACACCATAGCGAACAACATCCAAAATAACATTTATCACATAATCACCAAATCATTTTCCTATACTAAGGGTATTCATTTGATAAGACATAAGATCCCAAATCAAATTATTATTGATCAATAAAATCATTTAACTAAAAATAATAGTCACACAAACCAGGGACTTCACGTAGTCCAGTGGTAGGCGATAAATCCCAATCGCACTTTGGTTGTGGGTTTGATTCCCACAGCTTTGTCTGACGCGACGGGTTGTCACACGGTCTACGTGTTGTCCTTTTTCAAAAACTATATTTTATAACATTACCAAGATGAGATAAATTCCGCAAAATAACCATAACATAATTTAACCGCAAATGTTATCTCAGACCTTGAATTTTCATCCCAAATTATAAAATTTGTAATTACCTCAAACCCAATGATCATATAAAACAAAATGGTTATTTATAACTATATCCACAAGAGAAAATATAATTCTTCCATCAATATCATTCTCACATGGCAAACATTAGGGTTACAAATACAAGAGAAAATTATTCCAAAATAAACCCTTCAACAAGGATCACTAATAATTTTTAAACATTTATCCAACCATTTATTTCCACATAGCTTCTTCTCTGACTAAGAAAATATCCTATAGAATTGGACATTCACTCGGGTAATGGCCAGGTCCCCTACATTTACGGAAAATGACTGTAAATGGATTCTTGAGACCATTTTTTTCTTCTTCCATAGTACTCTTCATTTTTCTTAGGCAATTCTTCACTTTATGTCATTACTTCCCGCATGTAAGGCATTTATTTGTCCCATTGGGACACATTCCTGGGCGTCTCCTTCCACATTTCCTGCATGATGGAAATTGAGGATTTCATTCTCCATGGTCTCCACTACTAGAGATTTTATCATTCATCACCTTACTCTTCTTTGTTGAGTCCGGTAATTGGTTAATATATATATTTTTTATCATATTTTTGGAAAATTGATTTGGCATAAAGACGATATCTTTTACGCCTATCAACTTTCCATTTTTTTGCTCATTTTCACCACCATTCCCACCTTGTACATCCTTCTCAAAGTCACTATGACTTACTAGGAATCCATCCATTGTCTAAAACCAGAAAGCATTGTGTGAGTAATAGTAGTTATACAATCATTTAGTGATTAACATGTCACCATTTTCTCAATTTGAAACACATTAGTATTAACCAAGGTCATTTACTCTCATCTTATATATATAAAACTTTAAATCGGTTTGTAAAGAAAATGTAAATTATCTTAAGCATATCCCCTAGGAGTGTCGTAACCAAGAGTGCAGCAAGGCCCGTTTTCATGCACTAGTTCCCATTCGAGTATTGCTCAAAGCGGTGTTTTTGGGTTTTACCCCTAGGCAGATTTGTGCCAGAGCCGCCTCTACCTGCTCGTATCCAGACAGGGATGTATTGCTCGGAAAACTCACAAAATCTCTACAATACCAAAATTCTAGAAAGTTATTCTATACTAATCCTCAAAGTTCATCTTAGGTCTACATGCTCTGATCAGAGTTTATCTAAATATAGATTCCAAGGTTTGTAATAAACTTTCTATGATACCAACTGTAACGCCCCGACCCCAGTTACCCAGAGTCGGTGCATTATTACATAACATTGGAATTATCACAAGAGAGATTAAATCTCGAATGACTGATTGGTTTAGTAGCCTTGGAAATACTAGATACATTCATAAAGTTTTACATTAAATAAAAAAACATCTTTTCTTCATATCCCTTCATACTATCCCTGCAGGTCATACATAAATTACTTCTTCATAATCCTGGGAAAAATAAAACATTGGAAGGGGTGAGCTCAGATGCTCAGTAAGGATAACATTATATAAGAAGCTTTCATAGATAAGCATAAACACTTAAGGCAATTTATAATTAAAATGAAAGCCTTTTAAACTTGAACTTCAGCATAAAATGGAAAAGATAAAATAAAATAATGTCATTGACTTATTCAAATGGATATTATACTAGTCTAATGATCACATGAAATATTAATAACCACTTTCATAATGATGAAATGTGAAATGCACTGTGTTGCATTTGTTGTCCATGAGGTATGTTGTTGATCAGAAGATGTCAAAGAATGAATGGATGTCAAGGAGAGTCAATATGTGAATGACAAAGGCTGTGATAGTGTTGGTAAGGAAAGGAGAATGGCCATGGTACTAAGATGAATGTCACTTAGGAGATTCACTAAGTGACATAGGATGTTGTGGTTGAAACATTCTCTATGAATATCAGACGATTGTAGAACTGATCTCAATGTTTCAATACTTGTATCAAGATGATACTAAGTTACACCACTTGAAGAATTGATGATGATGGAGCATCATCATTATATCTGATGATTGTTGAGCTAATATTTAAGTTCAAAGAACTTGTATCCTGATGATACAAAGTCACAACAATAATTGAAGACCATGTATTGTATTGACAATGCATGAGGAGATGAAAGGGATCCATCCACAAGTTCTAAGTGGATGAAGTGGATTATTGAAGTCCATGCACAATCACTTAGTGCATAAGAATTTGATGAAGATCCAATTTGATCTCTGATTAGATCAATGAAGAACATTGAAGAATCTATTTGATTATGGAGTTCGGTTGAAGAAGAAGGACCTTCAAGAATTTCCATTACTAAGTGATAAATAAATATTGAGGATGAATGGAGGAATTCTTAAGAAGAAGATGAGAAGAAATGAAGAAGAATAATGGCTTGGAAGAAGTGGCATTTGGAATTTGAACTTGGGTTACTTTGTTTTTATACAAAGACCCTATGTCTCTACTTAGGCAAAAAATTAGCCACCAAGGGCCGGCCTTAAGGGTTCAACCCCAAGGCACATGTGGGACTCGAGGTCGCCACGCCCAAGGGGGGTCCCATGGGGCCAGCCCGAGAGGCCGCGGCCGTGTGTAAGCCGGGGCCACGAAGGGGATCAGGTCATGCGTATCATGGGCGCCAGAGCGAGCGCCCGAAGGATGCATAGTGGGCGCCAGTGGCGTGCCCGAGTGGCAGGGGTGGGCGCAAAGCGCGCCCGCTAAGAGAACACGGTGCGGGGCGGCACCGTGGAGGAGGAAGTTCAATTGAGCTGAGGATGGCACGCGGTGTTTGATAAGCCACGAAAAAACCGTGCTCCGTTTCGATGTGGGACGCAGAAAAATTTCCAGGAGCGAATCCTTGCCGCTCGATCGATCGCGCGCCAGATCTCGACCGCACGATCGATCCCGCGCGAGATCTTCTGATCACGGCCGTCCAAAGATCGGTTCCAACGGTGCTGAGCTTATCTTCTTCCCCGAGCTCGGTTGAAGCCTCCCCGCGAGCCTCCGACGTACCAGGCGCCATCCGAGCATGGATTTCGAGTTCCCAGCCACCATTGTTCGAGCTGAAGGATCCATTGGGTTCGTCTCGATGTAACGAACACGATCATGCAAGAAAATAGGCATGCATGCAATGTTTGGGATATTTCGAACAAGGCCGAGGCATGCAACGTTTCCGAGGCTTTGAAGGGTTCGTGATTTGCATGGATTGGAAGAAAAGAGGTCGTGCATGCATTCTAAGTCGCATGCACGTGAAGAAGACCGAAGAAAAATAAAAATGGAACCCGCGTTTGACATAAAGATAAAGATCAAGATTTTGAAGATTTTAAAGGCCCGAAAAACTCGGGGATTCAAGATATATCACGCGGAAGATCTGAGGCATTCCTCTGCCTATAAAAAGAGAGGCTGATGCATTCTAAATGCTTGCTGAACCTTTGTTGAAAATTCGAAGTCCCGTGAGTGCTCTCTGCCTCACGAAGAATGAAGCCCCGTGCAAATTACTTGCGCGACTGAAGATCTCAGTGCCACCCGAGGCCCGAAGGAGTCCCCTGCGCGCCTCCCTTGCATGACAGGAAGAACCCGAGGCCGCATTCTTGCGCGCCCGTGGTTGATTCCCTCTCTGCCTGCGTACTTGCGCGGCAGGAGGAAGTGCACGCGGGTGTTGTACTTGCACACCCCGCGGCAGTGGCACCTGCGCGGCACTCACGCACCCTTGCGCCTTGTGACCCTGCGCGACAGTGGAGAAGAGGTTGGACGCACCCCATGCACGCCTTCATTTGGTAGGGAGTTTGAGTGAGGCAATTTACCACACCTTTGTGTGTGTGCTACAGTGTTCGGGCTGTGTGTGAAAAAACAGAAGAAGGCAGTGTGTGTGTGCCAAGTGGAGAAGAAGACCCGAGGCCATATCTTGTGTGTGTGCCAAGTGAAGACACCCTACAGGTGGTTTATGTGAAAAGCAACAAGAGGTCTTAGCCTTGTGGGTGCACACATTAAAGAACAAATAAAAGAACACCTTTTTTATGTGTGGAAAACAAGAAGGAGAATAGGACAAGTCTCTTGTGTTTGCAAATTGAACAAAGAAAATGTGTGTGCAAACAAAACAAGAAGGCCGAAGCCTAGTGTGTGCACTAACAGTGTATACACATTAGAAGAAGAAGAAGAAGTTCCACACTAAAGTAAAACACACTTCTAAGTGTGTGAACAATTTGAATATAGGGTGTGAAGATTGTGGAGAAGGTGTGTGCTTAAAGTGACTACACCCTCTGAGGGCTTACTGCACCAAGAAGAGAAGAAGGGGAGTGCATGCTTACATGCATGCACGTGCACATGTGAACAAAGATAAATCCGGATGTGTGAAATTGAGAAGACCAAGACCAGAAGATCTTGAAGAATCAGAGTTTCCATGCATTCAGTGCATGAAGTTGAATTGTTGTGAGACTGGACCAGACTGAAGTTAAAGATATCAGTTGTCTGAGTATTCAGTAGTTGAAGAGAGAAGCCAGGTTATCCTTAGAAGAAGGTGATAAAGCCTGAGCAAGACGAGAAGACCTGATCATCACAAGTGATCAGAGGTACAGAGAAAGGCCAGCAGTCTTTATCCCAGACTGCTGAAGGTACTTGAAGATGCTTAAAGAGAAGAAGAGCTACTCGTGTGACTCGAGGAGCCAGGAGAAGACCCTGTGGGACTCCGGGAGAAGAAGTCTTCAGTGGGATTCTGGAGCAGGCTAGTGGGACTCTGGTAACACTGTGGGACGCAGTATAAATACCCTCCTGTGGGACTCAGGAGAGATACAGTGGGAATCTGTATCGGCCATTGTAATACTAACAGATTATAATGGGAGAAACCATGTTGGGGCGTATAACCAACATGGAAAGGACGTTGGACTTTGGTTCCGAACCTTGTAAATACTTGTGTCCAGTGCCTTTACATTTACTGCATCATTCGTGGAAAGGTGAGAGATACAAGAAGAGTGGATCGAGGCTTTAACCATCCATAGAGGTTTAATTGATTAAGAATCAATTAGTAAAAAGTTTTAAAGGATCACTGATTCACCCCCTCCCCCTCTCAGTGATTCAAACTGATCTGGGCACTTCAATTGGTATTAGAGGGAAGGTTACCTCTAAAAGATCCAAGGGAGTCTTTATGAAGTGCAGATTTGAGGAAATGAGTAACCAGCCTCAAATGGAGATATCTACCATGACTCAGAAAAATAGAAATAAGAAACAGGCCAAGAAGATGAAGAAAGCCTGTCCTAGCTTTGATGAAGTTGGAACAATGAAAGATCTTCAAAGTGCAATAGAATATATTCAGAAGACAGTCCCCAAGGAAGTGGCAATGTGTATAGCTACAGGCATCCTTGATCGTCAAGAAGAAAAATTACAGCTAGAAGAAGAAGCCAATACAATGGAAGATCAGATGGCTAAAAGGGTTGGCATAACAAACACTCTCAGAAAGATGGTGAAGGATAAAGATGAAACCGTTTCTCTTTGCAATGAAAGATATGAAGACACTACTGAAGAATTGAAAAGAAGCCTTTCTGAGAAAGAATTATTTATGATAATGGTTAAAGAAGTTTTTCATGCACTGGAAAAGAGGCACAAAGTTTCAATGATTGTCAGAGATGCTCAACTAGAAGAGAAAGTCAAAAGGGTGAAGGAGTTAGACAATTCATTGCAAGAAATGAATAAAGTGCATGAAGACCAGATAAAGCAGCTGGAAGAGAAATGGGAAGGAAGGCTAAGAACTGTTGAGGATGAGAAGAACTCCCTCAATATAAAATGCTTAGAACTAGAGGTGATATTGAAAACTCAGCAATCACGCAAAGCCAAAGCCTCCCAGTCAGCTGAAAGTAGAAATTTTGCTACACAAGTGTGCATTGAGAAGGATGATTCCAAGAGAAGGACATCCTCTAATAAAAGGGCAACATCTTCTAAAAAGAAGGTACCATCCATACCATCTTGTACTCACGCTTCTAAAAGTGTTTCTACTAAAAGTGCAGGATGGAAGAATAATTCCAAACAAGTATGGATGAAGACAATGAAGAAAGAAAGCTCTCCTGAAGCAGCACAACAATTCAAGACAAGTACCCTACAATCATAAGGAATCAAAAAGTCAAGATTTGTGGGTCAATGTTGATGTTGTAATAACTATGGGCACTGTGCAAAGGATTGTTGGTACAATACACTAAATGTCAAAGCACAAAGGAAGCCCATGCCAAGGGGGAGAAAGCCAGAAGAAAAGAAGCAGCATCCACAGGTCCAGAGACATCTGTTTACTGCAAATAGATTTGGATTACTTGACAACATCTGAGATGATTGCAAAAGTGGTCAAAAAGATACATGTCAGTCTCCAACTGTATCCAGACCTCAAAAGAAGAAAAGATCACAGAACCTGGCTCAGAATAAATCCTTGGGAAGCAAGAAGAAGAAAGCTGAAGATGCTCCCAAGAAGATTATGAAAAAGGAAAAGAAGTCCTTGGAGTCTAAATCCAAGAAGGGTGATGCATCCAGAAGGACCACCAAGAAAAAATGCTTCTACTGTGGAAAGAAAGGACATATCATGGATCTTTGTAAACAAGCCATGAAATTCAATAGAGGCAGACTGGATTCAAACAGACAATCAATCTAGAAGAAGCAGAAGGGATTGATTGAAAATAAGTTGCCTAAGAAAGGTATCTTAACAGTATCAAAAGAACCATGTGGAATTTCCAAAACTGAGACCTCACTTCCAAATGAATTGTTAGTCATATGGCCTAATAAGTTGCAACTTGCCAAAGATCTACAGAGAGCTGAAGATGAAGTTCTGGCAATTGCTAAGGCAAAAAGGAAACAAAATATTTCACATGAAGATGTATTAAGATCCACACCAGCACCAACATCATTAAAGATCAAATGTGCAAGTGTAAAGAATGGTGAAAATGGGACATCTCGGTTGAGAGAATCTTCTCAACCTTGTTGTTCACATTGATGAACCAAGGAGGTTCCATCTTATTCCCTAATCACTTGTATTTACATGTGCTGACATTGCAGGGAATTGAAGATGATGATCATTCTCAACTGGAGGATGGTTTGGAAAGAATGGAGTGCACCCCTTGAGGGGGAGCCAATCTGGAGAAGATGGTATTCTAAGATTTAATACCATCTTGAGAAAAGATGAAGGTATTCCAATCATACATTCATCCCTTGTTTCTTAATTGTATTCATCATGTCAATTAAGGGGGAGTATTGATTGAAGGAAAATGGACGAAAGGGGGAGCTTTATCTTTGCACCTGAACATTCTAATGTGTTTTGTGAAGTATGTGCAGGATTTAGCAATTCATTGATATATCTGAAAAATTTCAAACCCCTAAGAATGATCTCACATGTGTAGAGAATTATGGACAGCTTTGAATTCCTTGGTCATATCACTCTTGTTTTCTACACCGGGTTAGCCCAAGTAGACTTAGAGCTGATTTACTAAAGGTTCTTTTCTAAAGAGAACATGTGACATCATCCCTCTCTCAGTGCTTTTCAAGAAGATGCTATTCGAAGGGAGGAAGAGATATTTTTGAAGAGAACCACACCACACCTTTGCATTTGATTGCCAATAAGGGGGAGAAAATATTGGCACACATATTGACCCATTCATAAGTGCTGAAGAAGTGTATTGAAAACAAATACAAAGGGGGAGATTGAAATGCACTGTGTTGCATTTGTTGTCAATGAGGTATGTTGTTGATCAAAAGATGTCAAAGAATGAATGGATGTCAAGGAGAGTCAATATGTGAATGACAAAGGCTGTGATGGTGTTGGTAAGGAAAGGAGAATGGCCATGATACTAAGATGAATGTCACTTAGGAGATTCACTAAGTGACATAGGATGTTGTGGTTGAAACATTCTCTATGAATATCAGACGATTGTAGAACTGATCTCAATGTTTCAATAATTGTATCAAGATGATACTAAGTTACACCACTTGATGAATTGATGATGATGGAGCATCATCATTATATCTGATGATTGTTGAGCTAATCTTTAAGTTCAAAGAACTTGTATCCTGATGATACAAAGTCACAACAATAATTGAAGACCATGTATTGTATTGACAATGCATGAGGAGATGAAAGGGATCCATCCACAAGTTCTAAGTGGATGAAGTGGATTAAAGAAGTCCATGCACTATCACTTAGTGCATAAGAATTTGAAGAAGATCCAATTTGATCTCTGATTAGATCAATGAATAACATTGAAGAATCTATTTGATTAAGGAGTTCGGCTGAAGAAGAAGAACCTTCAAGAATTTCCATTCCTAAGTGATAAATAAATGTTGAGGATGAATGGAGGAATTCTTAAGAAGAAGATGAGAAGAAATGAAGAATAAGAATGTCTTGGAAGAAGTGGCATTTGGCATTTGAACATGGGTTACTTTGTTTTTATACAAAGTCCCTAAGTCTCTACTTTGGCAAAAAATTATCCACCAAGGGCCGACCTTAAGGGTTCAACCCCAAGGCACATGTGGGACTCGAGGTCGCCACGCCCAAGGGGGATCCCATGGGGCCAGCCCGAGAGGCCGCGGTCGTGTGTAAGCTGGGGCCACGCAGGGGATCAGGTCCTGCGCAGCATGGGAGCCAGAGCGCGCGCCCGAAGGATGCATAGTGGGCGCAAGTGGTGCGCCCGAGTGGCAGGGGTGGGTGCAAAGCGCGCCCGCTAAGAGAACACGGTGCGGGGCGGCACCGTGGAGGAGGAAGTTCAATTGAGCTGAGGATGGCACGCGGTGTTTGATAAGCCGCGGAAAAACTGCGCTCCGTTTCGATGTGGGATGCGGAAAAATTTCCAGGAGCGAATCCTGGCCGCTCGATTGATCGCGCGCCAGATCTCGACCGCACGATCGATCCCGCGCGAGATATTCTGATCGCGGCCGTCCAAAGATCGGATCCAACGGTGCTGAGCTTATCTTCTTCCCCGAGCTCGGCTGAAGCCTCCCCGCGAGCCTCCGAAGAACCAGGTGCCATCCGAGCATGGATTTCGAGTTCCCAACCACCGTTATTCGAGCTGAAGGATCCACTGGGTTCGTCTCGACATAACGAACATGATCATGTAAGAAAATAGGCATGCATGCAATGTTTGGGAGATTTCGAACAAGGCCGAGGCATGCAACGTTGCTGAGGCTTTGAAGGGTTCGTGATTTGCATGTATTGGATGAAAAGAGGCCGTGCATGCGTTCTAAGTCGCATGCACGTGAAGAAGACCGAAGAAAAATAAAAATGGAACCCGTGTTTGACAGAAAGATAAAGCTCATGATTTTGAAGATTTTAAAAGCCCGAAAAACTCGGGGATTCAAGATATCTCACGCGGAAGATCTGAGCCATTCCTCTGCCTATAAAAAGAGAGGCCGAGGCATTCTAAATTCTTGCTGATCCTTTGTTGAAAATTCGAAGTCCCGCGAGTGCTCTCTGCCTCACGAAGAAAGAAGCCCCGCGCAAATTACTTGCGCGGCTGAAGATCGCGGTGCCACCCGAGCCCCAAGGAGTCCCATGCGCGCCTCCCTTGCGTGACAGGAAGAACCCGAGGCCGCATTCTTGCGCGCCTGTGGTTGATTCCCTCTCTGCCTGCGTACTTGCGCGGCAGGAGGAAGTGCACGCGGGTGTTGTACTTGCGCACCCCGCGACAGTGGCACATGCGCGGCACTCGCGCACCATTGCGCCTTGTGACCCTACGCGGCAGTGGAGAATAGGTTGGCCGCACCCCATGCACGCCTTCATTTGGCAGGGAGTTTGAGTGAGGCAATTTACCACACCTTTGTGTGTGTGCTACAGTGTTCGGGCTGTGTGTGCAAAAACAGAAGAAGGCAGTGTGTGTGTGCCAAGTGGAGAAGATGACCCGAGGCCATATCTTGTGTGTGTGCCAAGTGAAGACACCCTACGGGTGGTTTATGTGAAAAGCAACAAGAGGTCGTAGCCTTGTGGGTGCACACATTAAAGAACAAATAAAATAACACCTTTTGTATGTGTGCAAAACAAGAAGTATAATAGGCCATGTCTCTTGTGTTTGCAAATTGAACAAAGAAAATGTGTGTGCAAACAAAACAAGAAGGCCTAAGCCTAGTGTGTGCACTAACAGTGTATACACATTAGAAGAAGAATAAGAAGTTCCACAATAATGTAAAACACACTTCTAAGTGTGTGAACAATTTGAATATAGTGTGTGAAGATTGTGGAGAAGGTGTGTGGTTAAAGTGACTACACCCTCTGAGGGCTTACTGCACCATGAAGAGAATAAGGGGAGTGCATGCTTACATGCATGCACGTGCACACGTGAACAATGCTAAATCAGGCTGTGTGCAATTGAGAAGACCAAGACCAGAAGATCTTGAAGAATGAGAGTTTCCATGAATTCAGTGCATGAAGTTGAATTGCTGTGAGACTGGACTAGACTGAAGTTAAAGATATCAGTTGTCTGAGTATTCAGTAGTTGAAGAGAGAAGCCAGGTTATCCTTAGAAGAAGGTGATAAAGCCTGAGCAAGACGAGAAGACCTGATCATCACAAGTGATCAGAGGTACAGATCAATGCCAGCAGTCTTTATCCCAGACTGCTGAAGATATTTTAAGAAGCTTAATGAGATGAAGAGCTACTCGTGTGACTCGAGGAGCCAAGAGAAGACCCTGTGGGACTCAGGGAGAAGAAGTCTTCAGTGGGATTCTGGAGCAGGCCAGTGGGACTCTGGTAACACTGTGGGACGCAGTATAAAGACCCTCCAGTGGGATTCAGGAAAGATACAGTGGGACTCTGTATCGACCATTGTAATACTAACAGATTATAATGGGAGAAACCATGTTGGGGCGTATAACCAACATGGCAAGGACGTAGGCCTTTGGTGTCAATCCTTGTAAATCCTTGTGTCCAGTGCCTTTACATTTACTGCATCATTCGTGGAAAGGTATGAGATACAAGAAGAGTGGATCGAGGCATTAACCAGCCATAGAGGTTTAATTGATTAATAATCAATTAGTAAAAAGTTTTAAAGGATCACTGATTCACCCCCTCCCCCTCTCAGTGATTCACACTGATCTGGGCACTTCAAAATGCATAATGCCAGACTATCATAACCACATAACCAAGGCCTCGTGCCAAGACTACAAATAAGATTTTTTCAAGGCCTTGTGCCAAGACACTAGTTTGTCTCATGAGACCTACCGATGCATCGAGGAGCTACAGCGGGCTCCACCCGTCTCTTATTAAGTCCAATTCATTCCTCATATGAACATGTTTAAACATAACATAAACATTCATATTTAAACATGCATACGAAATGTCAATACTTTAACCACAAACCATGAATGGTATAAAAATAGCACATACACAGTCAAACATAACTCATTCAATACAATATGGAAGATTTTATTGTACCTCAATCTATAATAATGAATGATATTGACATAGATGAAAATAACCATCAAAACTATTTTAGATAAATATCCCCCTTTCTTGAAAACATTTAAAAGTCACACTATTTGTCAAGAAGCCATTTAAAAATAGATTTTTGAATCAAAGTGTCCCATACCACTTTGAAACTTTTAAAAGGAGTTTTAATTTTAAAACATTAATTTTCATATAAATAAATCCTTAAAACCATTTTTTAAAACATGGTCATTAATGAGAAAGATTTAGAAGAATACGTCTTTAAAACATTTAAAAATGGTATTTTAGTTAGAGTTTATAACCAAAAGAGAGACACTTGAATACAAATAATTGAGGTAATCAAAACATTGTAATATCATGAGAATAAATGGATTTATGATATACTATGTCAAAGTACATTATATACACCACAAAAAAGCGATTTGGTGTATATCAACAAAGAAGTCTCAATGGAATATAAATTGAGATGAAATCTCTCATAAAGTTCATACCCTTAGGTTAAGGATAAATCAACAACATAGTTATGTGTGACAAATATAAATACACTAAATATGATTGGATATTCAGTGTAAAACAATCAAAGAACATTCACACATAATCTTGTAAAAACAAGACCAATGAATTGTATGTTTAACTCATCAAATGGAGAATGAGTTAAAATTACTCTTATCAAATTCATATTGATGATTTGAGAAATTATCAATGGAGTGATTATGTGTATCAAAAGCACATCCACAGGAAGGGGAATGGAAATTATGACATAATATAATGAATAGTTATTCCACACATAATCCTGGAGTAATATAATCAATGAAATTTGCGTAAAGCCAAATAAGTGGAAATTGAAATTTCAAATTCCCTTATCGATTAGGTAACTTACAAAACAAACACCCATGAATGAATGATCATACCATGGTGATGTAAATATACATAAATTAAAGTATATTACACAATGAATACAATCATGGGCAGTACACACACCACATGTAATAAATTAGTGGTGAATAATGGAATTCTCACGGAATTAAAAGTGAGATAAGAAACCCCTTACCTTGTACTTTTCCTTGGTTGGGGGTGGTTTAACCTCCTGTATAATGTTTAAATAATTGTTATTAAATTATTCATGATTCATATACATTAATATGATATCATATATGATCTTTTAACATTTCATTGTTAATAATATATTAGAATTATCGTCGTTTCGGGTGTTAACATACTCGTTTTCTTTTATATGTTTTGTTACGTAATCCATGTTTTTCATGGATAGGTTGTATCTTATTCATATCTATAATGATATAAAGTTCTTAAAAATTATTTTTAAATCATCAAATGATAATTATACTTGAATAGATATGATGGAGAATGAATCGCATCGCGTTCGTGGAGACGGTAGTCTGTACGTACGCACGAGCGACAATATCATTCTTTTGATATTAAAATAATATATAATTGGATGGTATATCATATATACAGAATAATTATCATGTTATATTTATTATTTAAATGAGTTACACATCATTATTATACCCACCCAAATAATAATATATTGAATAACAATTACACCACAAAGTGGAGACAGTAAGCCATACGTACGCACGTATGGTGACATGTTATTCAAAAGGTTGATAGAATTCTCAATATGGTTGTACCATATTTATAATAACATCACAGTATATATATGATACTGGAGTTATTATTTTATAATGGTAATAACAAAGGAAGAAGAAGTGGAAGAAGAAAGGAACTTGGAAAAGGGTGGTGAAATTATTACCTCTTCTTCAGGCTCTTCCTTTTGATTTTATCAAAAGGGCTCATTAGGTTGGCTTTCTGATCAAACTATGGCCTCTCGGTGGTAGTGAGGGATGTTGGAAGAGTATTTGGGCAGTGTTTGGCCGAACAAAAAGGCTTTTAAGGTGTGAAGAAATGAGAAGGTGGAGTTCCCTTTTATAAGAGGGGTGAGGGGCACCTTTGGAAAAGCTAGAAATATTAATTTATAATAAATTTATATTCAGTTTCTAATGGCTCCAAAGTGGATTATATAAATTTTAAGGCGGGTATGGGACTAAAACCACTTATACAATAGAATTTAGATAGGATTGGGTACTTATATTAACCTTATCTTTAAGTATTAACTCTAAGTTAATTAGTTTCACTTTTACAATGTCTCTTTGTATTTTTATATTATATGGTTAATAAACATACCATATACATCAAAGCGACCCCCAAGGGGTCCATTAATGATACACCTATCATGATATAAGTCTCTTGGCCGATACATAGTTTTTTATGAATTTAATATCAATTAATAATACAATATTTGTATTAAAAACTCTTTTATGTCAATTTTGACACTATTCAATAGTTGATTTTTGTGAAACTCATAACAGAATTATTACATCGAAAAAGTCAATTAAATCAATCCTAATATGTCATATTATCCTAGAAAATTATTTTAATTCATTAAAAGTCTCAAATTATATTTATTTTTGTATTTATAATATAAATAATTTTAATTTGTCACTATTAGGGTAATTACTGCATCATAATTGTGTCATAAATAAATTAAATTATGTAATCTCTAAAAATTATAAATAAACTATCATTATGTAGGAAATATTTTTATATTTCTAATGAATATTTATAGTCTAAAATCCAACATATATAACCCTATGTGAATTTTTTTTCTAAAAGATATATGCTTGTGTCATTTTTGTATTCATTTTAACTTAATCAAAATAAAGTGTCCCTATCACCACCAAGTGGCTCTATGGGGTCCCAAAATTGACCCAAAGATGACCATGATCGAACATGTATCAACCAATAAGGTTAGCACACGTTTTATGGTAATACTGTTTTATTATAATATATATTTGTTAACCCTTATTCACCAGATTTACCCTTTAACCATGGTAAATAAAATATTTACCGAAGTAATTATTCAAAATGTCTAAAAATAAAAGTTAACTATTTACACAATTTGAACATCCTGATTCCAAATATGGAATCCATTTTTCAAAATTCAAAACAAATAATTGGCAGAAATTAATTTAGAATTAATTCCCGCTGTGAACACAAATAGCGTGTTTTTAACATATAATAACTATCAAAAGATTGATACGTGTTTATGTTTGGTTTTATTGTGAAATTATGTCCAATGACTAAAATTTTATTAAATGGTAAAAATATATTGTAAATATACTTTAAAACCACTCAAATTCATAATTAATCACTATTAATTATTTTGATTAAAAAAGTTGTTTTTAATTAAAATTTAGTAATTTTTACTATTCATCAAAATATGAAAGTTATCAGAAAAGTACAAAAATTCCATCATAGGCTAAATTTGATACTTCGAATCCAAAAATTAATTCCATTATGAGTGATAAAATTTCTAAAATTTCAAAAAGTAGGTATTACTATTCATAACGGCTAGTTTGATTGGTTGTGGTGTGTTAGAATCTCAAAGTTTCATACAATGCACGCCATTGCATTATTCGAAGGGAAACGTACCGTGGAAGCATGGGGTGTTACAGTGATAATCAGATTCACAATTCAAAGAGAATTATAATTGAGAAACATAGTGAATCAAATTAAAAAATATGAGAGTTTAGGAGTTTAAAAAAATGGTTAATTAGATTCCCAAATCTGAGCAATTCAGAATTTAGAAACATTGTGAATCAGATTCAATGAAATGTGAGAATCAGATTCTACGAAATAGTGTATCTGATTTTATGATTATGTGACTGATTTTCATAGATTATAGAACCTAATCTATCTTATGAAAAACTATGTCATACATAGCTTAAATATAGAAAAAAAGACACTAAGTAACAGAAGTATAATTTTATTCTAACTTATATAATGTTATTTAAATGAATCTAATTTAATGAAATTTATTTTTATAATGAAATACATTTTTGATTTCCAAAACATAAATATATGAAAAATCTATAAAGAATTATAATGACCCGAGTCCGGAGCCCCTCCACTGGTGCCCCGTACCCGGTTCGGCACATGACCTCAAGCGCGTTTCCCTGAATGCCAGAGGCTGCCGACTAGCAACGAGGGCCTTGGTGAGTCGGCGGGGGAAACTATGCCCTCATTAGGTAATGTATACAAGGTATGAAAGAAAAAATAAACAACGAAAGTAGTAAACAACATGCATAACAACAGAAACCAAATATCAGAAGCAATGTAGATATATAATAATGATGAAAATTATGCAGCAAGTACAAATATCTAAGGAAAATAGTAAACCCAACAACGTGCTGAAATACAACTGAAACCAAGTGAAAAAGAAAACAAAGCAATCTCCTCAACATCGCGAGCCATAGCTCTGTCCCATGCTCCCTAGATCCTGGTGCAATCATGATCCTGAAGTAGAAGGGCGCTTTCCCTTGTCTATACCGGCAACAACATAGTTCTCTTGGGCCCAAAAGCATGGCCCAAACAGGGTGTGAGATACAATCCCAGTAGGGAATCACCCAATGATTTGTGCCTAACAGTCAATGAATGCATGGCAGTAAATAAACAAGAAGAAGCAGTAGACATAATGCATAACAACCATTATAATCCACAGTTCTAACATGTAATGTACACAAGTAAACAGTCAGCAACATGAAGAAAACAAGTAAACCTCTAGGTAGCTCTCACAGTCTAACCCCTATGGTTCATCCTTTGGTACTAATAACCCTATGGGAGGCACACATAGTATCACCCCTCTGGTTCAGCTATGTAATTAAGCAGACTCTCTGGGGATGCACTCACCGTCAATTCCCCCTATAGTCTCGTATCGTGCTAAAGGATCTCTGGGGAAGCACTCTACATCAATTCCCCATGTGTCCCGCATCGTGGATCTACAGACTCTCTAGGTAAGCAGTCAACATCAATTCCCCCTGTAGTCTCGCATCATAATGAAAAGACACTTTGGAGAAGCCCTTCCATCAATTATTTCTTTGGTATACTACTCTAGGTTCTCACATTCCTATGTATAACTAAACATGCTCAGCATGCATGCATCGTCCAAGTAAACCTCAAGAACTACTTGGCTTACAACTAAGGCTCAACAACATATCAAAATAGACAGTTCCACTATCCTACAACAAGGTATGGCAACTGTAGAAATTCCCTACAGGAAAAACATGCATTGAAGAGAAACCTCAGCACAAAATAAATTACACTACTCACAAGCAATAATGTCTACTAATGAAATCAAGAAAAGCAGGCAAACAACAAGGGAAAAACAGGAAACACGCAATACCCCATTCAAGGGTATTGGTTGAATTTGCACATAATATTCATCAAATTTCTACGGAAAGCCAAAACCACCTACCTCGATTCAAGGATATTGATATACGTGAACCTCGATGACAGATTCCTCTTAGAACAACGTAGATCACTGTGCTTCCAACGCAATTGACCATGCTCAAATCAGAGAACCGACGGCGAGGCAGGAGTTCATCGAAGATCCGGTCGTACGGTTGCTCTCGGATGGACGAAAACTAAAGAAGAAGACGAATATGGGGGTTAGACGCGACCCCGGTCTATTTAATGAAAAAAGTACATGGTGTGTACTTCTTGAGTACACAGCGTGTACTTCAATTTTTCCGTACTCTGAAATAACCGGCCTCCACCTCTTCCTTACACAATGTGTGTGTGGCCCAGGCATGGCCAGCACACGGCTTCGAGCCGGGGAAGAGTACATGGCGTGTACTCAGAAAGTACACGGCGTGTACTTCTGAGATTTTCAGAAAAATTATTTTCCTTAAAAACTCATGAAAAAAGGGAAAACATACCTGAACGAAGTTCTGAGTTATTAAAAACATCCCCCCTTAATGAAATTTCTCCTCAAATTTCCCTAACGATGCAGAGAAGAAGAAACCCCGAACATCCCCTGCCACTGCGATCGTACATCGGCCTCCCTCTCTTAGGTCTCGTCCTCCACTCGCATGTCCTACCATAGCACTCATACCTGAGGAACAAACCGCCCATGAAGAACCCTCGCACTACGATCGGCAATCCGGATATGATGCTCCTCGAACGACACATCCGCTTCAAGCCTGACTTCCTTGGGATTAAAGACATGAGATGGGTATGAAAAGTAACTTTGGAGCTGTGAGACGTGGAAGACGTCGTTCATGGCCTGATACCTCTGAGGTAGCAACAAACGATAGGCGACCGAACCCATTCTCTCCAAGACCACAAACGGCTCGATGTACCGCGGTGAAATCTTACCCTATCTTCAAATTCTTGTGTGTCCCAACTTCGGTGCAACACGTAGGAAAACCTGATCACCGAACTCGAACTCCAGAGGTCGTCTCCGCTGATCAGCATAAGACTTTAATCGAGACTTTGTTGTAGCCATATTCTTCCAAATAAGCTCTATCTTCTCTGATGTCTCCTGAACAAGACGAGGTCCCAGCAAAGCTGCCTCTCCTACCTCCAGCCAGCATAAGGGTGATTGGCATGGCCTACCGTACAAAGACTTGTATGGTTCCATCTTAATGGTCACCTAGAAACTGTTGTTGTAGGCGAACTCCACCTGAGGAATATTATTCTTCCAAGAACCACCAAAGTCATGGATGCAAGCTCGGAGCATATCCTCAAGCACTTGGATCGTGCGCTCGGACTGGCCATCGGTCTGGGGATGGTATGCTGTACTCAATTGTACCTGTGTACCCAAGGCCTCTGAAGTCCCTACCAGAACTAAGAGGTAAAGTGGGCATCTCTATCTGAAACAAGAGAGCGTGGAACTCCATGGAGACGTACGATCTCTCTGATGTAAAGTTGTCCCAGATCATCGACACTGAAGGTCTCCATGATCGACAAGAAGTGAGCAACCTTTGTAAGCCTGTCGATGAAAACCCAAACAACATCGTTTCCCCGAGGAGACCACGGCAACCCGGTCATGACGCCCTCACCACATCGTTCCACTTCCACTCCGGAATGGGTAATTTCTCTAAGAGGCATGCTGGTCACTGATGCTCTGCTTTCACCTTCAGACAATTTGAAAATCTCATGACAAAACTAGAAACATCCTTCTTCATACCTGGCCACCAGTATTGGCGAATAAGGTCCTGATACATCTTGGTGATGCCAGGATGAACTGCCCAAACTGAGGAATGATAATCATGCATCAGCTCCTCACATATGTCTGATGGCACCCATACGCGTCCTTGGAAACGCAAGATCTCATCCTCTCCCACTGTCCATCCAGGAAGAGGGTCCTCCCCTGACACACTCTCCTGCAGGACTAAGCCTCCAGAGTCTGATAGCTACCTCATCCGTACCCGATCAAGTAGCATGGAGGTAACAGCTACAGAAGAGAGAAATGTATGTCCCTGTCTCTCGTGCACCTCTAGATGCATCTTAGAAAATAGAGCCATCAGCTTCCACTCACTACTGGCCTCCTGAACTGCCTGAATCAGTGTTCTCCTACTCAACGCATCTTCCTTGGCGTTTCCATTTCTTAGCATATAGGCATGCTCGAAATCAAAAAACTGTAGATACTTAACCCACCTGCGCTACCTCAGATTCAGATCATGCTGAGTGAAGATATACTTGAGAATATTGTGGTCAGTGAAGACCACAATGTTCTCTCCCAGAAGATAGTGTCTCCAAAAGCGCAAGGCATGAACAACAACTGCCAACACTAGATCGTGCGTTGGGTAGTTTCTCTCATGTGGCCTCAACTTCAAAGACCCGTACAGAATGACTCCATCTCCCTGCATAAGCACAGCTCCTAGCCAGATACCTTAAGCATCACAGTAAATAGTGTAGCTCTTTCCTGGATCCGACAAGGCTAGTATCGTTACTGACGTCAAACTCCCATTCATCTCTTGAAAGGCTGACTCACAAGAATTTGACCACGAGAACTTCACCCCCTTCTTGGTCAGTCCTATCAAGGGTGCTTCTAGTCGTGAAAAGTCCTGAATGAAGCATTTGTAGTATCCAACCAGCCCTAGGAAACTCCGTACCTCAAAGACATTCTTTGTCTGCTCCCAGAAATCTACAACTCTCACTTTCTCTGGATCCACAAATACTCCTGCCTCTGAGATGACATGACCCATGAAGTGAATATGATCCATCCAAAAGTGGAACTTCAAGAGTTTAGTATAAAGCCGATGCTCCCTCAGTGTACTCAGAATGATCTCAATATGTTTGGGATCGTCGTGTCGAGGGTAAGAGTACACCAAGATATCCTCCACGAAGAGCACGAAGAAGGAATCCAAGTAAGGATGGAACACTCGGTTCATCAGTGCCATGAAAACTGTAGGAAGATCTGTGAGACCGAATGACATGACTGTATACTCTTATAAACTATACCTTCTCCTGAAGATAGTCAAAGGTATATCTGATGGTCTAACTTGCAACTGATGATAGTTGGACCTCAAGTAGATCTTTGAGAACACCCGGGCTCCTCGAAGCTGATCGAAAAGGTCATCAATCCTCGGAAAAGGATATCGGTTCTTGATTGTTAACTAGTTCAGCTTTCGATAATCCACACAATGCCGAAGGGTACCGTCTTCCTTCTACGCAAACAAAATAGGAGAACCAAAGGAGAAGTATTGGGTCGTATGAAACCCATAGCCTGAAGCTCCTCCAACTGCTTCTTGATCACTTGTAACTCAGGTGTGGCCATCCTATAGGGAGGAATGGACACAGGTCCGCTCCTAGAACGAGATCAATAGAGAAGTCTACCTCACGCTCCGGAGGAAAACCTGAAAAGTCCTCTGGAAAGACATCTCTGAAGCGATCCAAAACTATAGGAAAGTCCAACTGTGGAGTCCCCTGATCATCCAGATAAAGAATAGAAATCTGGGTTGTCACCCCTTCTAGACAAAGATGCCCGAGTCCTGCCTAACTCGCCCGAACATCCCATTCGCCTCTTTGAATGAATTATTCTCCATTTGGTGAAATGAAACTGAATCTGTGGTGATAGTAGTCGATGAATGCCCAAAAGGGAATCAACCATTCCATGCCAAAGATGAAATCACAGCCTGTCATCTCTAGGACATAGAGATCCCATAAGTTGCGATACCCTGCAACCTCGAGAGGGCACTCTCTACACCGGCATACAGTAGATGTCCTCGTTTCCAATGGTGTGTCTAGTGTCAATGAGTCGGAAGAAGAAAAGATACAATGTCCAAGGCTCTCCTTAATAGAAACAGAGATAAAACTATGCTTAGCACCAGTATCGAAAAGAGATGAAGATAAAACTGAGGCTACTAAAATCGTACCTCGAATAGTTTAAGGCCTGGGATCCTTCTCATGATATGTTTTCTCCACGGTGAAGGACTGGACTAAATCGCAGCACTATGCCCCTGACTAACCACTCTGAGATGAACCTCCCTACAAGTTCTGTGGGTATGGTGGCTGACCGCTACGTCCTCGACCTCCACCTCGGTCCGAACAGCCGGAAGAATTCCAGTTCCATGACTAGTGAGAGACTGGCAGTGCTGCTCCTGAACGAGGAGTCATGGAAAAACACTAGTCACCAGCTGCTGGTGAGAAAATCTGGTAGAAACGCTGAAGGTGACCCATCATGCCGCATGATCAGCACTCCACGGGGTCCCTCTGGCACTGCAGCCTCGTGTTCCTTATATGGTCACACTGATAGCATTTCACCTGGCTGCCTGTTGATGCATCTCGCTTCCTCGAATCACCGCGCGTAGGCTCCCTACGACGCTTCCTGCTATCATCCAGAGGATGGCTAACTCTGGAAGCAGAACCACCCTAACTCGCAGTTACATATTCTCTCAGATTGAACTCTTCAATCAATGCCTGGTAGATGATGGAAGTAATTGAAGTCATCTGGAAGATGTTCACCAGCAAGCGGATCTCCGGCCTATGTCCATCCTCAAAATTCCTCGCCAAGAACACACCACTCCCATCCCAAAGGGGTGTAAAACTCTATATCTCAGAGAAACGATAGGAATAATCCATGAAAGATAGAGTACCCTTCTCTAAACTTATGAAATACCGAGCTCGATCGGCCCTCAGGGTCTTCGGGTAGAAGTAGTCGTAGAACACGTGCTGGAACTCCTCCCAAGTCATAGCCTGCTGCTGACCCGCCTGTGAGATCACATCCCACCACCTCTTGACAGTGTATTAGAGTATTTAGGTGGCGAGCTTGACATGCCTCTCTTGAGGTGTCTCCCGATGCTCGAAGATAGACAACATGGCTTCCAGCCATGATTTTGCAGCCTGAGGTCCTCCCTCCCCCGAGAATGTTGGGGGATGCTGCTGTTGAAAGACCTGTGTCAAGTCTGCCATAGACGAGACAAGAGGCAGTGCCCCCTGGAAGTCCCGCATCATCCTCATGAAACCATCCCAGAACTGTACATTAGCGCCCACGACTGGTATGAAAACTGGTGCCAAGGCTGGCTCAGTTGGGAGATCGACAGGAAGTCCCTGATCAGCCCTGTATGGCATCTGATCACTGCCTGATGACAGACGTACGACCGGAGGAAGTCTACGAGGCATAGCTCTGAAAGATCAAAAACACACATTAGATCAGGAAAACAAGGACACAGATCAAAAGAGTAAAAAATGGAAACAGGGGATGAAAACACACAATATTGCAAAACATGACCACACGGTGTGTATAAAACTACACGGTGTGTCTTTTTAAGCCACATACATGGGCGTATACTCCTGCCCTACAAGTCTTGTACACCTCACACTAAATGGCATGTTGACACCAACACATGAAGTGTACTTGAAAACTATTCCCCTGCCTAAGTCTCCTTACACGGCTAAACCACATGGTCCGACTCAACCCGAGACTACCCGGCGTGTTCGAAACAAACACGTCGTGAACTAGGAAAGGCTTCAGCCGTCCGTGTTGTTGAGCACACGATCGTCTACACGGCTGAACCATACATGGTGTTCTCCGAACAAACATAGCATGTATAGGCGAAGGTGACACAATCCCGTGTTGTTCGTGACACGGCCAGGTTCCTGGGAAAGACTACACAGTGTGTTCCGAACAAACACGACATGCATAAAAGAAGCTCACGCCGACCTGTGTTGTTCATGACACGGCCCTGTACCTGGGCAAGAATACAAGGCATGTTCTGAACAAACACGGCGTGCGGTAAAGAAGGTCACGACAGCCCGTGTTGTTCGTGAAATGGTCGGGTACCTGGATAGGACTACACGACATGTTCCCTATGGACACTGCGTGTTCTACCTGAGCTTCCCCAGCCCGTGTTGTTAGTGACACGGTTGGGTACACAGCTCCGAACTCACACGGAGTGTACCTCTGGTACACGACGTATTCCCGATGTTACTCCCACGACACCGAGTTCTGCTCACACGGTCAGTGACACAGCCTGAAAACTACACGGCGTGTATCCTAAAGTACACGCCGTGTATTCTAGGTTTTTCTGGGCAGTAGCATAGAAACTGCGCAGAACTCCATAAACACTAAAAAAAAGGAAAAAGGAGCCAAATTCAAATCTGTGAGGGCCCATAACACCTCCAAAACCAAAATTTGGCGTTCATTTTAAGAAAGGAACAAAGTAAACAGTTTCCTAGCATATTAGCAGAGAAGCTATCAATAATCTATCACAACATCATGCATCATCTTACACAAAGTCTATCACAACAACATACAATCTCTAATTCACCCTGATGGCAGTGAAAGAATGCATGATATGTGATTTCTACAAGTGACTATTTGATGGATGAGAGGGAATACCCTCATCTCATCAGGTTGCGACAACAATAGAACCGACATATCAAAACAATAACCGCAGAGGTCATACGAATCACTCTAGGTGAAAACATACCAACCATAAAATCTCAAAACCAGAAAGTTGTATTTAACGAGGTAGTATGGCTTTTCCCTTTACACAAGTTAACTACTCCCGAGAACAACTTAATGCAAAGTACTGAATCTGTCCTATCCCTAGATAAGGTCTCTAAACAGTAAACAAAGAGAAAACAACTCATCTGATAACACTTTGTAACGTCCCAAGTCTGGAGCCCCTCCACTGGTGCCCCGTACCCGGTTCGCCACATGACCTCAAGCGTGTTTCCCCGAATTCCAGAGGTTGCCGACTAGCCACAAGGGCCATGGTGAGTCGGTGGGGAAACTATTCCCTCATTCGTTAAGGTATACATGGTAAGAAAGAAACAATAAACAACGAAATCAGTAAACAACATGCATAACAACAGAAACCAAAAATTGGAAGCAATGTAGATATATAAAAATGATGACAGTGGTGTAGCAGGTACAAGTATCTAAGGAAAAAAGAAAACACAACAACATGGTGAAATACAACTAAAAAAAGTGCAAAAGAGAACAAAGAAAGCTCTTCAGCATTGCGAGCCACAACTCGGTCCCATGCTCCCCATCTCCTAGTGAAGTCAAGATCCTGAAGTAGAATGGTGGTTTCCCTTGTCTATACCTGTAGCAATATATTCTTCTTGGGCCCAAAAGCATGACCCAAACATGGTGTGAGATACAATCTCAGTAGGAAATCACCCAAAGATTTTTGCCTAACAGTCAATAAATAAATGGAAGTAAATAAACAAGAAGAACCAGTAGACAACATGCATAACAACAACTACAATCCACAATTCTATCAAGTAAAGTACACAAGCAAACAGTCAGCAGCAAGAAGAAAATAGGTAACCCTCTGGGTATCTCTAGCAGTCTAACCACTACGGTTCAACCATAGGTACTAGCAACCCTATGGGAGGCACACACAGTCTCACCCCTCTGGTTCAGCTATGTAATTAAGCAGACTCTCTAGGGAAGCACTCACAGTCAATTCCCCCTATAGTCTCGTATCGTGATAAAGGCTCTCTGAGGAAGCACTCAACATCAATTCCCCCTATTTTCCACGTCGTGGATCTATATACTCTCTAGGGAATCACTCAACGTCAATCCCCCCTATAGTCTCTCATCGTAATTAAAAGAAACATTGGAGAATCCCTTCTGTTAATTCTCTCTTTGTTCTACTACTCTAGGTTCTCACAGTACTGAGTATAACTAAACATTCTCATCACACATGCATCGTCGAAGTAAACCTCAAGAACTAATTGGCTAACAACTAAGGCTCAACAACATATCAAAAGAGACAGTTCCACTATCCTACAACAAGGTATGGAAACTAGCGAAACACCCAATAGGAAAAACAAGAATGGAAAAGCAACCTGAACACAAAATAAATTACACTACTCACAAGCAATAACCTCTACTAAAGCAATCAAGTAAAGCATGTAAAAAACAAGGGAAAAACACGAAACACGCATTTCCCCGTTCAAGGGTATTGGTGGAATTTGCACATAATATTCATCATCTATCTACAGAAAGGCACAATCCACCATCCTCAATCCAAGAATATCGATATACATGATCCTCGACAATAGATTCCTCTTAGAACAATGTAGATCGCTGTGCTTTCAGCGCAACTGACCGTGCTCGAATCGGAGAATGGACGGCGAGGTGGGAGTTCGTTGAAGATCTGGCCGTATGGTCACTCTCGGACAGACGAAAACTGAAGAAGAAGAAAAATCTGGGGGTTAGACACGACCCCAGTCCTTTTAATGAAAAAAAAGAATGCACACGACATGTACCTCTTGAGTACACCACATGTACTTCAATTTTTCCGTTCTCTGAAATAACCGTCCTCTACCACATCCTTACACACCGTGTGTGTGGCCCAGGCATGTCCAGAACACGGCGTCAAGCTGAGGAAGAGTACACGGTATGTACTTCTGAAATATCCAGAAAAATTATTTTTCTTAAAAACTCCAGAGAAAAGAGAAAATATACCTGAACGAAGATCCGTGTTCTTACAACAATCTTTTCACTCAACAATTGACCATGTTCAAAATATTATGAATATGTAATAATTCGGTTTTATATGATTTTTTCCTTCTCTATAGAACATGTTCATTGTTTCCTATTTCCACACTCTTTTTCTATTGTATAAGATGTTATTTTGAAATCAGAGTCCTTTATATCATGAATTATAGACAACCCTCATTTCCACATGTTATTGTTTATAATATAATTATTCCATGTTCATGTTTTCTCTTTTTATTATTATTTATCCCTTTTTATAATGTGAAAATCATGTTTTATTACCAAAATTTCAATAATGGCCCTTTATTTATTATTCCGGTCCAAAGTTTATAAAGATTTTTATTACTTATTGGAACTCTTGAAGGGGATTCTAAAAGAGAAATATTGTGGATAAATGTAAAAAAAAATTTGTAAAACATGTTTCCTTTATATGTATCCCTCAAATTCACTAATATAAATTTCATTTCAGTAATGTGAGATTATTATGGAATTTGATGTTTAAATTTTAAAAATGGTGTAAAATAATGTTTTTGATACCATGGGTTTCAGTTGTTTGTATCAAATTTTTGGTTATTTATATTTAGGATTATCTTAGTAATGTTTTTGATATTATTTTAATTATAATAGGCATTAAGGTTATATAAACAATGTGAAAATCATATAGATCAGTCTAATTATATGTTGATATCATGAAAAATTGGTAATGTCATGAGTAATTGTTTTTTTATAATTGATATCGGGGTATTGATATTAGAAAGTTGATGTATTTATCGAATTTATGCACTTATGGGTAATCACCACAAAAATATTTGATATAGAATTTAATTGACCATCACTATGATACAAGATAATGTAGCCGAAAAATAAAAACATGAAGAGACACTCTAATGCGATGTGTTTTGCTTAATCATATAATAGTTAAAAACCTATATTCAAAATTAATTATTTAATGGACTTGAGAAAGGGAATATGGGAGAACCCAACAAAAAGAATCCTAGATTGACAAAATAGTGATTTATGTTGAACTAAATGATAACATATTCTTTTACGGAGTAACACACGTTTATATTGAGTTTCTCACCACTCTTTTTTGATTTTTTGGATTTAGAAATAGATTGAAAAACGATAATCCATGGTAATAGTGGATGTTTTGGAAAATAAAATGATTTTCTTATGGGAAACTTAATGGAATAAATGATCTTATTGAAATTATTATGCTTATTCCTACACAGAGAAAATGTGTCACGATTAATGATCATAACAAAAAAAAACTAGTGTCTCCAATAATGATAATTTTAGAGTTTCATATAAGATAAACAGATTATTTGAAAAATGGAAATTATTCAGATGATAATATATTTAAACTGTGGGATGAATTTTCCCTGAGAATAACTCAAAGGAATAATAAAGTGTTTCATGTGTGGAAGGATTTACCATAAATCATACAACTGTAAATATTGGCATATGAATTTGATCACTATAATAGAGGATAAAAATGACCAATTAATTAGATGATAAGAGTTTTGGAATTATCCCAGTCAATACCCTAACCCAAAGGATAACAAGAACAATATACATTTTGACATTTTCACTATGGGAAGATGAGAATGAATTTTAAATAAGGACTAATGTTGTTTTGATATTTAAGGATAAATTATATTTTACTCTGTATTTGTGATTAGACTCTAGTTTAAACACCATAACATATCAATGATATTCTTTGAAAGAATTATATAATTAACCTTTCTATTTATGAATCAATGAAAACATATAGTAGTATGATTTATCTTTCTTAGGATCACGTTAATGGGAATTTGAATATTTTCATTACCAATTTAGATGAATGTAGTGATATTTTTTTAATTATTTTGTTGTTACCACATAGACACTATGCTAATTTATAAAATTAAGAATTAACATTTCCCTTCTACAATCATCATATGATCATTAGTCACTTCATGAGTGACTATTTTCACTCTATGGGAATACATCATGAGGGGCGTTCAACTAAAATAGTTCGAAATAATATAAATATATATAGATATATATATTTAATAATAGAATGGAGGTGTTTACTAGACCTACCCATGTTTGTATGGATCATAACTATTTAGAAACCAAATATCGAGTCATCTCAATCTAATATACATCCTAAAATATTTCATTCATAAGTAATTATTAAAATTGTTAGGGTGAAATTTATTTACAAAATGTATTATAACACAACGATATTTTGAACATATTTTTTTAAATAAATATTGTTTTTAATATCATTCAATGCATTAAATTCCATATATAAGTTATCAATGGAATATTATATGGAAATTATTAAGACAAATATAAGACCAATAAAATCAAATTTTAAATAAATGTATATTAATAAATTTCACTTTTTTATTTTCGATTATAAATACGAAATAAAATTTTATTATAAAATGAACTTTTCTTTCTCAAATATCATTTTTATCTATTTTTATTTTATCTAAATATTTCTAAAAAATAATAATAAATGATAATGTGTATTATTTAAGTATATGAACTAATATATTTGAATTATTTAAGGTATATATTGATATGTAATAAAATTATGAAAATATAATGTTTTAAAATATCATTCTTTAATAAAAGATGTTTTTATTTTAATTTAATTTTTTCTTTTAAAATTTTAATTTATAAATTTTTGAATATCATTTTGATAAAAATTAAAATTCAAAATATAGATTTTAAATATTATCTTAACATAAATTTTGTGATTTAAAAGAATAATTTACTAATAAATAATGAAAGAAACCATTTTGATAAATAATATAAATTTTATGCCATTACTATAATATAACATCGACATAGACTATTATGAATTATATTTTGAAAAACAATATTATATTTAAAATTATGTGTTTAAACATATTTATTATAGTTTTCAAACCACTATTTGACAATTTAAATCTCATGCAATATTCATCCCAGAATTTTCTTATTAATTTATAAATTTATTTTAATAAAATTTATATTTATCACTTTTAGAAATTGAATCAGGAAAAGTGGATTAAATATTTATATTTAATGAGTCCAAATTATCTAATATGGACCACATAATTTTTAGGCATAAATATTAAGTCATCATAGGTAAAACTTAGTTACCACGATTAAAGCGTAGATAACAAAAGTGATAATTCAATGGGAAAAAGGCTTGAAACATGTTAAATACATCATTTTGATTGAGTTAATAATAGGGGATCTAAATTATATCACCCTACACTAATTTATTTTCTATTTTAGGTTCCACTTGAAATTATTAACATGTCCTCCCATTTTTATGTTTAGTTAATTGAAAAACTTTCATTCACAAGACATATAAAAGGGGTCTCTCCCCACCAATTCATCATCACTCTATAAATTTGTTTTAAAATTGAAAATCAATAACCCTTAATTCACCTATAATTCCCTTTCACATTGATATTATTTTGGTCACATGGGATTATCCTAAGAATTTAATTTATAATAAATTCCCAAAGATAATTCTAATGTTCTAAATATTTTTTTATAAAATAAAAGTTTTGATACGGATCCACTATGAAGGAATTAAAGGTATGGGTTTTGTGTCTTAAATTTATTTTACTGAGATATATCACTTATTGAGACCCATCATAACCTATCAAGGGTAAAATTATATCATAATGAATTTCTTGTACCATAATAATTTAGTTCTTTGTGTTTAAAAGTCTATGTCATATTATTTCTTCAAATGGATTTTGATTCGAATGATATAAAAGTTAAAATTGTATTTGTTATCTCAACTCTTTTAGTTGTGTCATATTACCTCATCATAAGCATAATACATCCAAGATTGGTTTCTTCCATAATAATAATTTTTCAATTGGATTTCTCTTCCTCTTTGTTGATAATGAATTTTTAATCTAAATGTTTGTTCATTTAATAATATCTTCCCCCCAAAAAAGTATATAATTATTATTAATAATTTTCATCATTTTTATTGATAGATTCTTCTCATTTTTTTAATTTCTATTTATAGAAAATATTATCCTTTTTATTTTGAAATCAAATTATGTGTCATATCATGTTACCCTTATATTTCCCTTTACATTATTTCAAAAAAAAATTATAGAGTCTTTGTACAATATGATTTTTTAGTAAAGGAATTTCAATATATTAAAAAAAATACATCCTTTCAAAATATTTTTTTTTCATCCACTCCACATTGGATTTTAACAACCATGATACAATTTTAATGCTCTATTACTTAAATTTTTATGCAAAATCTATTTAGGTTTTTTCAAATGATCATTTATAATTCATTTGGACATTCTCAAGGCTCTGTTATAGATGTTTTTTAAAAGTTAAAAATTTCAATATGTTTTCATTTATCATTTTTTAATACATTTTTATTTTCTAAAGATCCTAAATTGAACTTTATTTTAAAAAAATTATTATTTTACAAGACAAAATCACATCAAAATATAAAATTTTACAATTAAAAGTTATGAAATGTTATTATTATATTCTAAATATAATATCAATTTGTAACAAATATTTTATGATGTCACAATAATTATCCCGTTTATCTATAATGGATTATTTCATTGAAAATTATATTTGATTAATTACTATCAAAATAATATTCTGAAATATGCTTTTGGGTTGACTAAATTTTCTTACCACCCATTTATATCCCAAAGATGAATTATTTTGTTACCACCTACAGGTGTTGGGAATCCTATTTTTCATTCTCCTTGTTCTCTATAATCTGATGTATGAAACTAATTTTATTTTCAACAAGTTTTGATTTTACTTCAAATGATTAGATTATTATGGAATACATATATACGTATGATGACATGTGGGGTCCTATATCTCCCACCAATCTGTTGGTTAAGGATTTACACCTTATATGGTAATGACGTTGAGAATGAAAATGATGGAGATTAGATATGTTCCCAATATTTAGTTTGAGAATAATAATAATTATCTATATTCATATGATTTAGTATAAAAGTATTTATATTATCTATTCTCACAAGATTGATCCTAAACATGTTGAATATTATCTATTTTTGCAAGATTTTGCAGACACATGATACATATTATATATGTTCAAATGAATGATCAAGAAATCGATATAATTATCTATATTCACAATGTTACAGGTACCTATTCTTATTCTTATTCCTAAATTCATTATCATGTGATTTTCCTGTTATCTATATAACAAGTTTAATATATCATATATCTATAGATATTTTCCATGTAATATGATAGAATTTTTCTTTCATGTCCATCCACTGTGAATTATGGATAATTATTATTGCCCATTGGAATTTTTAATAAGATATTTCTTCCATGTTCTAGTTTTCTCTAAAACATATGATCTATCTTGTGATGATATTTTGATAAGTTTTCCCATAATGAGAATTTGAAATCACCAGTTTCTTTTGTTTTTTTTTTCTAGATTATGATGATATGTGTAACTTATGAGATGTATAGGATGGGTATAGGACTTTAATTATGGATAATTATTCAAATGTTTTTTTATGTAAGGTGCCTTTGTTTCTGGTCCTCATAGAAACTAATCCAAATTTTTATCCAATATATGTTCTATTATAGTGAGATGTAGTGTTTAAATTATTGAAATTATACAACATAATGTATTTTTTAGCTTGGGTTGAAATATTTTTGATGGTTTGTTATTTAATTTAGTATTGAATCTTAATTATCCATGAATTTTGCCACACATTTTTGGAAAGGATTTCATAATGATATGGGGACTCAGTTAATTTATTTATAGTGTATAATTCAAAAATTAATGGGAAGTCAGAGATAAAAATCCATATCTCTAAGTATATGAATTAGGCATACATTTTAGATTTAGTTATAGTATTGGATTTCCATCTAGAAATGGTGGAGTTTTTTACATTATAAATTTACAAGACTTTGTTTAGATATATTTGTTATAGGATCTTTATGGTAGTTCATGTCACTCACCTCTATGTTGGTATGGGGTATATGAGGTAGATATTGTATGGATGAATATTTTGTAAGAGATATTTAAGAGGAATATTTTATTCAGGAAGTTTTTTTACCACTCAAAGAAGAAATCAATCATATCTCAATTGAAGGAGATAAAAATTTTGACTTTTTTTTCAGCAACTAGGTATTCTTGTGGGTGTCACATCATTTATGGAATCATTATATCTTTATGGAATGGATGTTGGCCTATACATTTTTTAATATTTTTTAGAACATCATGCATATAATAATAGTGGGTTACCAAATGGATCTTCCTCTATAACATTTAGTATTCATAATATGTTTGATTCCCCTTAGAAATATAGGTGTGAGACATATCCGGCACATGTGATCGACAATGAGGATTTTGAGTTGGAACTAGATACATAATTTATAGATATCCTTGTACGAATTGTGGAATAGAGGTAAAACATATATCATGTGATTAATATATCACCGCATAATTTTATGGTACGTCTCTTCTTAGAGAAATTAAATTTCTTCGATAGCTTACATTGCACGCAACCCCTAGCTTAACCACGTCATAAAAATTTATTATATCTCGGTCTTTAAATTAGATGGAATAAATATTATTAAAAAAATATGATTTTTTTATATAATCAAAATTCTTTGTATTCATCCACCAGATTTGATTGGAATAAGAGAAGAATAAATAAAAATTTACACATAAAAAGCTATATTTTTTTAAAGATTTTTTATCAGCTTTTAATGGCATGCTTGTTTAAAAATTAATAATTTAAAGATTAATAAATTATATTTGAGAAAATAAACTTATTTTTTTAATTATAATATAAAAATTTACTTTGGTTTAATTTTTTAAATTTTTCTAATAAGTTTCATGCTTTGTTGACTAATGAAAACCGTTGAATTTTAATTAAAATCCACTTTTATGGATAAATAATTTATAGTGTTAAATTGTGTTTTTGATTGATTTAAATGTATAATTAGATCAAGTTTATATCATATAATAAAATTTATTTCATTGAAATTAAATTTTCATTGAATATAGATATAAAAACAATTCAATCATTCGAAGGTTTTCAATTTAATAACTCATCTTATCACCATGTCAATGAGATTAATTTAAAATAAATTTTAACCAATTAGTTTTTTTTTAAAAGTGGATCCCATATTTTTAATAGTAATTTCATGATTTATTAAATAGGTTTCTTTTATTTTTGGACAATTTGAACATTAACTTTATTATCATTTTCTTTACCATGGTTGATAGAATGTATGGTAATTAAGGGTAAAAATAATATTTTAAATATTTTAAAATTACCCTAAAAAATATAATAATATTATTTTAGGAGTAATATTCAAACAAAATCATACATGGATATATTTTATGAGATCTTGGAGCTACTTATATTATTTTAAACCATTAATATTATTTTATTCACAAAAATTTCCACCTTGTCATACATTTATTTTTAATAAGTGAAATATTTTTTATCTGGTGTTATATAAGGGATTTGTTTGGATGTAAATAATATTAAAATATATAAAATATTTATCTCAAACATGATAATGTATTTTTAAATTTCTTTAGTAGGAAATTGTTAAATTTTTTTCTTATATAATGACAACCTAGTAATTATTTGATTAATGGACATATTAAATTAGTGTTATTAAAAATACTAAAATATATATAATTTGATATAATTAATTTCATAAATTCTTTTATAGATTACATTATGATTTTTATGAGTTTAAAGAGTTGTTTTGAATATACCTTGTTGTTATAAAATTTCAAAAAATCATGAAATCAATAGTTTCAGAATTGAAATTAATGATATTTTAAAAGAAATAGTATTTTATGATATGATATGAAATTCATCAAAATATAAAATTAGGATGAAAGATTTTGATATAATTTATAATTTCAGCCATTATTCATTTATAGTATGTTTTAAATTTTATTGTAAATATATTAACCCTTAAATAGAAAAAATCCATGTTGTCATGGTAAGAGTAAAAGGGTTTAAATAAGAGTTAAAACCAAATGATAAGCATAACAGTTTTAACAAAAAATTAAAAAAAAAATTTTGAGACTATTTTTAAAAATATCATATTAATTTCAATGTAAATCACTTTTTATCAACTTATATTGAAAATTAATTTATATTAATTTAATATTTTTAGAGTTTACAAAAGTTCCCCTCACATAAATTATAAAATGGAACCTCCTTTCTCACTTATTCACACAATTTATAGGCTTCTATATAAAAAAATATTTTATCTTAAAAAATAATTATACATATTTCTGAGGTCATGGTATTTCAAAAAGACCTACCCCAAATCCCTTAAGAGAAGTTATGAAGGAGATCCTACCTAGAAGAGGTAATCATCTCTACCGACTCTTGCCAAAAACAATTCCTCTTATAATTCTTATTCATGAGTTGCTTCCATGAAAAATTAATAACTATAGTATATTATTTATTCTAAGATTTCGTTGTGATTATGAGACAACTATATTCCATGCTTTATCCATCCTATAAAATAACAAAGCAATGCATGTGTGTATGTAGGACTTATCATCTCTACGTCATGGTGTAATTTGTTTTTTGTCATTATTTTAAAGCATGGGTATAATGATGGAAATCTACTATCTATACTAAAACATTATTTATCCAAGACTACATGTCTCTTTCCCCTTGAGCCATGCCCCCTTACTAGCAAAAACCCTCCACTTTCACATCCTCCCTCCCGTGATGCAATCGGCCTCAACCTCACGTGCTCGATAGTGAAGCATCCGATTTAGGGTTCCTTCATCGGGATACCTTCCACCGTCCAGCTACCATACAGGTTCGTCCGTGACCTTATTGGGCTCCCCCCGTGCGCTCTCCCGACATCCCTCTGAATTTGGGTTCCCGGCATCTGAATTCCTTCGAGCTTCCTCCTTCCTTTAAGCATCTGATCTTCTTGCCATCTGTCTCTGCCCTGTTTCTTCTATAGGATTCGACAACACTCTCCCTAGTTTACCCTTTCAATGTTGCAATCGGGATTACATTAATCGTGACATAGGGTTACCACATACATCCCTGGCCTGCGACGTCCTCCTCCCTGCTATCCCTCATATCGTCTTTCTCCTACTCCCAGTTTCAGCATACCATACCAACCTGTTCCATCGTGAACTCAGATATCTGTTGACATTTCTTCCAGCTCACGAATCCCTTTACACCGTACCGCACAACATTAGGATATTCTTTTATATTCCTTATTCTCTTCCTTCCTCCCACAATGAATCTCATTGTAGCTACTTATTACCATTGTCTGTCCATGCCTTTGAGCCCCTAACTGTTTGAAATTTCAGGCAGGTATTGCAGGGTTTTTCTGGTTTTCAATTTCAACCAAAGTCACTTACCATTCTCTGCATGGCTGCTATGTCACCTATTCCCTACCATAAAATCTTTACAGTTCAGGTATGAACATAACTGCGTTATGGAAAACTATCAGTCCTGAAACCACATTTCATATATATTTTCAGTTCTATAACATGTCATCTTCATTTACCATTGTATGCTTATTAATTTACATTTTTAATGAAATAAATTTCTATTGTGGTTTATTATACCAATTTTATTGCAACATAATTCAATTCCATTTTAGTTTATCATCTCGATGTCCAACATCATATTTACTTGACTAAAATTACATTACCAATTTCGAAAAAATAATCCTCTACTATGGTCTGATGTTTGAATTTCCTTTAACATTTTTTGACTAAAATTTGGTTATGCATGTGAATATCAAAATTCTTATTTGGTTGTATGATATATAATTTACTGAAATAAAAAAACTTCTACTCTTCTCTATTGTAGCCTATAAGGTCTGTTGTGGTCTATTTGCAATTTCAACTAATGTCACGTTCCCTTCACCTCACACTTGGTGCAACTCAATTTGTTCATCTTTTGTCAAAATGATCCATCTTTTATTACATACAGGTACACAGATTCTTTTCATGATTACTCTCATATTTTCCTTTTTGATGAGTGTATAATAAGTTATATGATTCACGGATCACTTACACTTTTCTTTGCATACATGTTTTATATCATTTTCCCTCTTTGAAACTTCTTTTACACGACCTGAATGTAGAACATTAAGGTGGTTGGCTGGAAACTGGTTTCAATGAGATGATGCAACACCCATAGATTATCTTATTTCACTTTTTTGATGTGTTTTTTATTTTTATTATAAGGGGGTTACCATATTCATTTTATTTATAATCTGTTCGTATTTTTTTCAAACTGGTCTAACATTTATTCCATACAGGTGCGCAGATTCTATTCATGATTATTATCCTATTTCCCACATTGATGTGTATATAAGGAATTATTAGGGTTAATGAATATTTCGGCTTTTCATTTATTTTCACATTTCTTTTTTTTATTATTACAACCACTTTCATATCTTTTATTTATCTTTCAGTTTTTATTTAGGTTCCCACATTACATTTATTGTGATCAAAATTGAAAATGAATTACTCATTTTATGAAACAAGAAAGGAAAATGAGGGAGGATTTTCACAAGAAAAATGAAAAATCAGGCTGATATGTTCTCCTCTACTATCTTGGTAATTATACTTATTCATTGTTTGATTGGATTTTATTCATTTTATTTCAGAACATAGCTTCAATAAAATAGTGTTATGTTTATTTTTTTTATTTTTAATTTCTCATGGAGGACATTTCAGTCCGAATTATCTGCAGGTTGATTTTAAATTTTACATGTTGGATGATTTTCATGAAGCATGCTTTTCATTCTTGACAGTTTTCATGACATGTTGGATGGTTTTCATGAAAGTTGTTTTCTATCAGTTTTTGTTTCTCGATGTTTTATCATTAAGATGGAAGTTACTCATTATGGAATAAGAAAATGGTGGAGGTTTTTAATAATAGATATTTTAATGCAGATTTTTTAGTTTTTATTACTCATGGTAGACGTTGTTAAAAATAGGGTGTTATGTTCAATATTCAGTTTTTCAAGTTTATGGATGGTTTTCTGGGTGGACGTTACCCATTTAATGACATTTAATTCCCTTCTACTCATCATAAAATGTTTACTATGTTGTTTCACCACCATATAATTGTTTTACCAGTAGTTGTGAATAAAACAACAAGAATTGGTAGTGAATGCATGTATTGTGTTGTAAAATCGAGAAGTTAACCTCTATTTCAACTGTCGGATACTTGCGGGAAATTTGTGCATGATTTTTTCTGAATTCAATATGAAAATTTTAGACACATGGTTTTCAGTCTGATTATTTTCCTATCAAGTAGATGGTACTCTTGTAATTTTTATCATTTTTCATTTGTTCATTGTAATTCGACAACTTTAAGACTGACTTCTAGAATGTGGTTTTAGGTTTATAGAATGCGAAACAGAAATAACACCTCTAGCCAGACTTCCTATGGATCAAACCTTTGGGACCCTCCAATGACATTATTTTCAAGATTATCTGTCCAAGGTAAGATATCTATCTTATTCAAGACAAAACATCTGTACATTATTTCCTAGATATATCTTCTCTTAGAGGGTCATGTTTGTACAGAAAATACATCAAGGGTTTACTTCAGTTGTCTTCAAAATTGGTTTTTCGGTAGTTTGTACTATTTTCCATGATCCAGTAATCCCATATTTAATGTGTTTCTAGTGAGTAAGTTATGTTCACTAATTTCTCATGGATGTCACTACTATGGGAAAATATATTAATGTTTTCATATAAATATTCAGACATATTTCAATATAATAAATAAAAAGTCACATTAAACAGTTACAATGATTTTAAGATTTTATTGGATTACTATATCACCTGAATATTATGAATTTCAGTTTAGTTAGATTCAAAAATAGTTCCCAGTAGACCTTCAATATTTTAGTCAATAGTATCTATAATTTCAATATCGTGTTTCATACCTTAACTTCCTATAGTATTTATTAGTACGATTCAGTACTATACTGAAACTGCGTTCTTTACTGTTGAGGGGAGCATATCTAATGCCATAGTCTGTCAAATTGAATCTTTTTTTATCACTTCATGTTTGAGTGAAGGCAATGCCTTGACAGATGTGATCACCTATAGTATTTCTGACAAGCATAAGGTGATATTTTACTATTTAATAATGTCGTTTTATGTTTTCTGGTCAGGAAAACAGCTGGACAGCACCTCACGCACTTGTTGAAGATCGAATCATTTAGTTTTTGGAAGCAGAAACAGACATCCTGGTTTGTTTTTTAATTTTTTTCAATGTATTTAATGGTTTCCACCTATGTCTTTATAGTGTATTCATATCATTTCCGATTTAACGTGTAGGTATCTCTAAAAGTCAATAAATGTGAAGGTTTGATGTCACTGTTATCCAAGATTTGATTTACTCATCTCTGCAATGGACCACTGAGAGACTATATAGGTAAATATATTCTTTTTTGTGCAATCCATTACTTATTTTTTATTATTGAAGAACATTTTTAAAGATAACAGAACATGTGTTCTATACCCCCCGACACAAATGCATGTCACCGTCTTACTATCAATACATTGACATCCTCTTGTATGGCATGATTTTAGTACTCCATATTTAATCAATACAATGAAAAATTCATTATTAATATGTAAAATAGGAACTAAATTTAGGAAGACACACTAATGTGTTTATTTTCATGAGTTTTGATTTGATCATGTGCAATTCTATTATAGGATATATTTTTTTTGGAACTAATATTTTTCAGTTTCTCATTATTTTAGTGCATGTGAAGGGGGTGCATACCAGGATGTGGTGGTTCTAACTCTGAAGACCACACCCACTAATGGACTGGTGTTGACTTACGGAATAGTCCAGCTGCTAACAAGTTAACTACAACACATGTTTGGGGTTATAAACCCAAAAATTATTCTCTCCTTCAATTAATATTATTTGGTTTAGTTAAATTTCTACTTAGTAATAGTTTTTTCCTCTTTTATGGGCTAGAAAAAACTAAAAAACACCTCATGCAACTTTTGAAGATCGATTCATACTGTTAGAATATGAAACAATCATCCAGGTTCCTGTTTTTACTTTGATTTCAATGTATTTTATGGTTTAGACATTCCTCTTTAATGTATATGTGAGTTATTTCCCATTAATTGTACAGGTTTCTCTAAAAGACATTTAATGTGTTGGTATAAGGTCACTATTATCCAATATGTGATTTAATTATCACCATAATGGATATTTTGAAGACTATTTATGTAAATATCTCATTGGTCAATGCACACCACTGCTGTTGTTGTTCCATTTTAGAAAACTAAAAAAAACTCTTATTGAACATTTTTTCACAATGCTTCATGTTTAGTTACAAACTACAAAATTACACTTAAATATTCTGGATTAAATTTCTCCATTAGGCTATTATCATCAGGAGGTTATCTCATTTGAAGGATGAATTCTACTTCTCACTATCAACATTTATCGACTTGCTTCAGAGTCCGTCATTTACATAGAATATCAATCGATTCCTTCGATAAAGCTTCAACTATGGAATTTTGTTGCTTATATAAGAGGTATCCATGTATATACCCGAACATTCTTAACTCTTAAATGTTGAATGATTCATTTCCCATCCATTGTCTTCCCATTTGCAGGTGTTCTATTGAAGAGGATGGTGCATCAATTCATCCATAAAAATAGTATTTTTTTTCAAATATTCACTCAGGTTTGCCTTCTATAACCAGAATCATTACGGGTCTGATGACATTATTGATACCTATTAGGTTTGTTCTAGAATGTTATTTTAGTACCATGTATTAAACTTCATGGTTATTCCCCTAGCACAATCTGTTCCACTTTTGTCATCACAATCTACTGTTGTGGACAAAGCCCGCAATGTTCTCCAGGAATCCCTTACTGTCAATGATAGGTTATGCAGATATCTTACATATCTAAAGATTCATAGTAGGTATATTCTCCTAATGTTGAGGAAATTTACTCCCTTCTGTCCATCATACTTTATTTTTAGTTAAACTAGATTTAATGAGACACTTTTACAATAGTTCTTATATTCTAATACTCTAGCTCCCCCTACCATACATATGTTCAACTATTCATTATTCAACATTTATTCTTAGGAGAGTTTCTCTTGATTTCCTCATCACATCAATATCTATTGCCTAATCTGATAACTATATCCCATTCCGTTCAATATATAATTCTTCCACTGTCATTGCTATAATTAAATATATATTTCATTAAGATCACTATAACTATCACTTATTATATGGACTGTTTAATAATTACAGTGGTTTATAGATATATTATATGAATTTTTTTCAGTACATTATTATGTTCACTTTCGTGACAATTAAATATAAATTTTTACAATACAAACATGAAATATCCTTCGACATATAGAGGTTAGGATTCAAAGAAGACTAATCAGGAAACAATGAAAAACAAGTTGTCGTATTTGTATTATGTACACCATAAAATGTCCCTTTATTTATCATTCAACATGCTTACATATTTACAAAATTTATACTATCTCAGGAGAATGATATCTTGAAAATATTTATGCAATTAAACGTCTAACACCCATAGGATGAACTCAAAGAGGAGTATGAACTCCATTGTCACCTATACCCATTGATGGTAACCTCATATTGTGTCCATTGCATTTTATTTTCTAAAATTATGTAAAACAATTTATTAAAATGTTGTAAAACTAACCTATTATTGTCTGAAAATATATATTGTTACTGAAATATCACGGTTTCATGACCAATAACTATTGAATGTTTTTTTGCAGATAAATCTGTCACACAAACTTACAACATGAAAAGACAAACAAACATTCAATTTTCATTGTTAACTATAAATGGTGAGTTCTTTTTAATATACTCATATGGATTATTTTCATTCGATAATGAAAAAAATATCCATATATTGGAATACTTTACCATATCTCTGTTTTAAAGTTTACCATCAATGTTTCAATATGCCCAGATAGAAAATGCTAATTGGGATGTGTTGGACAAGTATTCATCAACTATTATTTCAGTAATAACAAAGAAAAATTTAATTGTTTCTTATCACAAAGTATATTTATATCATTGTAGAAAAATCAAGCCTGGAGATAAGTATTTTACGGAGGAACATAAATGAAATACTTTGGTAATTGAATGTTCCCTTGAATATTGGACATGCTACATATTCCATTTTCCCTTCACTGGCAGCCCATATGGATTTCCCCTTTGTGTTTTGTTCTCTGCATCTCCTTTGATAATTTTGTACCAATTCCCATTTAAATGTGTATATTTTATAAATAAATATAGTTGGATTGATTTATATTAAAAGGAAATTGATACTCATGTTTTAAAGATTTTTTTTTTATAATCTGTTTTTTATTACACTGAGTTGTAGTACCTTACAAAAAACATACCTTAAATACACTTATTCGGTTGTAAAGACGAATAAAAATTTTCTTTTCTGTTATAATCTGTTATAATCTGTTTTATATTAAAGAGAGTTGTAGTACCTTATCAAATTTGTTAAAATGTTTTCTAACAGGTTTTAATTAGTTACCCGGATATGGTCTGCAACCAAGATCTTACAATTTGATGAAGGTCAGGTATGTATAAAAAATCATCCTCTATTTTAAATTTTAATAGATGAAGAATGTTCATGTGTTCAAGTGTCACCAATATAGTTGTGTCCTTCATTATTAAGAGTTCCATATGAAATAGTGTTTTTTTATATGAGACAGTCTTCATCTACTTCGTATCCATCACTAACCATGAAGACCAATGGATTGATTCATTTAGAGAGAATAATAAATCTATCATCCTTGCCCTAATAATTACTATGACACCACTATAAGACTCCATTGCATCTCTGGCCTAACTATGTCCTCACACTGACCATTTTCAGATTCTCCCATGATGCATTATATAACGCAATGGGTAGGAAATTTGGTATTTATTTCTCTGGTGATTTCCAATTTTTATTTGTTGTTAAGGTTCTTTCCTATATCATTTTTACGTCTGGAATGGGGTTTGTTGATGCAGTATTTGGGTGACTTCTTGTTCTTTGGAAGCGTAATTCTTTCCTTCTATTTGTCACATGTTGTGTATTAAACTATGCTTTATATCTCAATAAATGACCTCATACTCCCACTAAATTTGTACCTTCTATTCCATTTTATGTACCACACATTTTTTTAAATATTACCAACATTAATGTGATTATTATTATTCAAAAGTGGTATTCTGTTATTGATAATAAGAATTTTTTATAGTGTCGTGCATTCTCATGGGAGGAGTACAAGTAATGGATATATATGGTATTATTTACATGATATTGATTGTAAATTATTAATATACCATCCAATTCATTAATTTGTTACCTTTAATTGAATGACATCGTCGCTCATGCGTACGTACAACTTACCATTTCCCAAACATGATGGGATTTATTTTACATTTTTAACATTCAATAATGATTATAAAATAGTATTTAAAGATTAAATGTCATTTTAATTACATTAATAACATTCAATATAGGAAAAAACTATATCCAATCCATAATAACAAGAACTTTCACAATAAAATATACATAAGAAAATGAAGTATTTAACACCCAAAATAAGGGTAATAATCAATTATTTTAACAAGTATGTGATAAAATGATATAATATGGTAATATAAGATATCATAAATAAAAAAATTGTTCATGTATAAAAGATAACATTATTTAAACCCTTATACATGAGGTTAATACATATATAAGAAATGGGAAGTTCAAGGTATGTATTTTTTCATCTCAATATTATTTTAGAGGGACATATTAATTATTAAAAACATATTGCATTTATGTGGTGTATATAATGACCTATAAAAATTTATATTATAAATTTATTTATTCTAATGATATTTAATCTTTTTTTAAATTTTATTCATTTATGGGATTTATAATTATAACGATTACACCGTGGTAACGGATTTCTTAAATATGTTTTCATTAAATCGGTTAAAATTATACTTTATTGATTATTTCTTGCAAAAATTATTCTTGAAATAACTTTTTATTGTCTCATGTTTTATTTTTACATAATTTATTTTGATTTAGAGTTGTTATAAATAATTATTTCACTATATTATTTCCTAAATAGTATACTATTGTTACATACAGAATCTACATTTATTGTTACATGAATTATGGTGGAAATAAAGATAAATTCATATATTATACTCAATATAGATACATGTTGACAAGGATTATTGATTACTTAATTAAATCAATCATTTTTATATACGAGGAATTATTTGGACATGTATGAATGGTTGGGGATATATATTGAAAATCACTTTGAGGCATTAGTAGTCACATGAGATAAAAATGATGATTAAATTATATGGGGTTTTTTCCATATTTATTCAAACCTATCATAATAGTTCTTGAAGGTAATGGTATTATGTTAATGGGAAACAAGTATTCTAATAATTAAGAATTTACTTCATTAATATGCCAGTTATTTTTATACATGATATTTTACATATGATATTATCCATGGATTCAAATTTGGAAAAGGTATTTGATTAAATGGCATGTTCGTTCAGTTATTTTAGCTTTTCATAGTGATTTTTTTTTATTTTTAATATAAATATAGCTTATACTATATGTAAATATTATTGAGCATCTGAAGTAACCCTTTTATTTTTACTCTATGACCCATGATCTAAAGATTTACTATTAGAATGAACTCAAATATTAAATTTGGTTTTCTTTTTTTATGCCCTACTTTTATTTTCCAATGTAATAAGGGTTCCAGGTATGTATCTTATTATATATAACTACTAAAATATTAGACCCTTTGGTATGTAATTCCTTGTAATTAATACTAATGTAATTAATTAACCACCGACTACGGGTTACAGTAGTTGGGGTTTTCATTGTTGGTATTAGTGTATGTTTTTTTGGATCCACTGTAACTAGATTCTAAAATAAAAGTAACCAATGTTAGAAAAATAATAATTCTTTATAGTATTAAAAAAATTAAAATATGGGGAATTTTTAGGATGTGGCTCAATAGACTTGAATGTTATGTGATAGATCAGTGTGTTTCAATATTTATTGGTGAATACTAATTGAAGGAATGAATTAAATACTCATAGAAAATGTAGGGATTATATCATTGAGAATGACTATGTAGTTGGTGTTGGAGAAGAGGTGGTAATTACCATATTTGAAAGTCTTAATCAGACTATGAAAAATATCCATTCTACACCTATGATGGATCATTTCATGCAGAATATTCCCCCTTATTATAATGTCACTACTAACATTGTGGTATCTAATCAATGGATCATGAACCTTGAAAATAGATTTCTATCATTCTGATGTAATGAAAATTGAATGGTAGTACTGTATGTTTTTTGAATCAAGGGAGATTATGATCAATGGTGGTTGTTTATCCAGAACAATAGAGAGTAATTTGAAATATAACACATGGAATGAAGATATTATATAGAAAACATCTTTGGAATCTAATTCCCTCTTGAACAATGAACTTAGTTGTTTATAAAATTCCCATGATTAATGAAAAATAAGGAACAAAGTGTTGTAGAATATGTGGATACTTTTAAAAGAATAGTAATGTATACTACTGATTATATACATAAAATAGAGTTTAAGGATTATAATTTTTTTGAAGGTATTATTCCATGTATCTGAAGGGAATTGGATTCTCAAATATTTTCATCATATTACTAAATAGTGTTATGTGCTATCAAAAAAGAGAAGGAATTCACTAGATCCTACCTGTTCAAGGTAAATAAATAGAAGAAGAGGTCTAATGAGATCCCTGAGGAAGGTAAACCACCAATGAATAATAAGAGTATGATGAAAATATAATCATGTGAAATTTGTGGGATGAATCATCTACAGAAATTCCAAAATGTTATCGGAGTGTGTTACAATATGATGAAAAGGGTAATCTATATTATGAATGTAATGGTGTGAAACAAACCAATGATATTTATTTCTTCAACTATGATTAAAACATTTATTATTAATTTCAATGTCCCACGCATCATGGGAGTCTTTAATTGAAGAGTCCAAGGGGAGATATTCAAGCTTATGCAATCACTATAGTTGTGGTAGAAGTACCCAATGAAGTGGGAATATGTACAATAATCCTATCATCAAATTTAGAAAAAGATTAAAATGATTATAAATCATCACACTATTTTATATCTACCCATTTTCCATGAAAATTAAACATTTTCCTATTCATTAGATATGTGTGTTGTCATTTAAAACTACTAAACGTCGTCTCATTACAAAAAAGATGTGTTGGGATATACCCATTATTACACATAAACGTCATTTATTTCATTACCCAATCATCATACATAGGGTGGAATATGATATAATCATCATTATGGTATGGATATAATAATATGATGTGAAAATTTATTATAATAATAAAGAGATTATGATTTTTTAGGAATATATATAATTCAATATCTGTATAGAAAAAAAATCATCATATAATTGTTCTCCAGATTCACCACTAATAGATTTATTGACTGAAATTATTAGGGAGGAAGTGAAAGAAATATGTATGTATGAAGAAGGTAATATTCAAAATGAGTATGTAACTATTTTTCAATAATACATTAATATATTTATTGAGGAATTAAATAGACACCCCAGAGCATGAGGTTTAGTTTTATATTGATCTAATCTCTAATTTAAGTAAAAAATCAATTACTATCTATAGAAAAGACACCTTAGATTTTATGGAAGTAAAGAATTAACTAGAGGATTTGATTAATAATGTATTTATTCTACTTAGTGTTTCTCCATGAGGAGCCCTTATTCTATTTATTAAGAGGATATATAGAACAACATAGGGAAAATAAGATGGCTTCAGTTAATTAATGATTATAATTGGATAATACATTACCACATAGTAAAAGAAAATAAGATAGAAGACTCATTGAGTAGGAAAGGTTATGGATGTATGACCCAAATGTGTATTTAGAGAGATACAATATTCATGGATTTATTAAATATAGGCATCTTAATTAATAATAAGAGATACTTAACTTTTTTCATATTTTTGTGAAACCAACATTGTTGTAAAAGATAAAATGTTATCAGTATGATGAAATTTTTTTATTATAAAATTAATGTTATGAATAATGTGAAATTGGAAAGATTTATTAATAAAGATGATATTATGAAATTTAGGAAGATATTATGTGTAACATAAATACATGTTCTAAAAATATAACTCTTTTATGAATCTCATAGCTAAAATTTCTCTATACATTCAGGTAGTACCAGGATGTTTAGGGATCTGAAGGAGCATTTATGGTGTGATAGTATTAAAAGGTAAATTGATGACTATGTGTTAAGATATATGATTAATCAAGAATTAAATGCTGAGAGGAAACATTCATGGGGATTCATTAAATATCTTCATGTACCTATATGGAAATGTAATGACATTGCAATGGACTTTGTCACAAGACTACCAAATAATACTAGATGGAATGATGTGAGATGGGTTATTGTTGATATCCATACCAAAGTAGAACATTTTATTTCCATAAGAGAGTATTTAACTTTTGAAATTTTTGAAATACTCTTTGTAAATGAGGTTTTAAAACATCATTTTTCACCTATGTTGATTGTGTCTGATCGAGATCCAGTTTTACTTGAAAACTCTTGAAGACTCTTTCTATGTCTCTTAATACTATTCTATAATTAAGAACATCGTACCATCCTCAAACTGATGAACATTATAGAAGTGACATTATATCATTTTAATATATATTGATACCATTATCACTTGACTTTCAAGGAACGTTGGATCACTATTTACCTTTGGTAGAGTTTTCCTACAATTATAGTTTCCATTCAAGTGTTGAAACCATGTTGTATAAAGAATTATAAGGAAATGGATGCCATAATACAACTTGTTGTGATGATGTTCGGTAAAGGAAATTTTATTCTAAAATCATATAGAGGAGATAATGAAAATGTTTAATATTATTTATGATCATATTAAATAATCTCAAAGTATGAAAAAGTGTTATGCTAATAACTGAAAAAGGATTTGGAATTAAATGTGTGAGATCATGAATTTTTTAAATTATTTACATGTAATTGTGTCATAAGGATTTATAATAAATGAAAAATAATCCCCTTCTAAATCAGACAATTCAAAATTTTGGAAATAATTGGATCTATAGTTTATCGACTAGCAATGCCCCCAAGTCTCTCCTAAGATCATGATGTGTTCCACATTTCATTGTTAAAGAAGTATATTCTAGACCCAATGCATGTACTCACCTATGAAGAAACATAAATTGAACCTGATCTATATTAGAATGGAGATACTTTATAGATTCATGATACTATAGAGAATTTATTGAGGAGTCAGACAACTCGTTTACTAAAGGATCTTTAAAGAAACCATAAGATGGAAGAAGGAACACGGGGACATGAGGATGATATGAAGAAGATCCAACATCATCTATTTATAAGGAAATATTAATGAAATTTTAGGGAATAATTTCTTTTAATTATTATATAATATAATACTCCATTAATTTACTATATGTCTCTTCTTAAATAAAATTTTTTATTTGATAGCTTACATTGCACACAACACCCCACATAACCGCCTGATATAACATTATTTTAAATTTTCCATTATATTGAACATAATGAATAGTATTAACCATATTATGAATATATATATTTTTTATTATTTTTACATTAATACAAGATATTTTGTTTGAATAACATAAAAAAATCATATTCTAAGCACAGATTCTATATTTTCCACAAGGCATTTTCCACATTTATAGGGGGAACTTGTTTTAAATATACATTTTGAAAATATTATAAATTTTATTTTAAAAAATGAAAATTATTTAGTAAATATTAACATAAAAATTTACTTTGGTTCAATTTTTTGTATTTTTTGGATTTGTTCCATGTTATGGTGATTAGTGAAAAATAATGATTTTAATTGAAAATAACTTTTTACTAAATATTATATAGTGTTAAATTATACTTTGGATTAGTTTAAAATTATAATTAGATTAATTTTCTTTTATTTAATAATATTTAGATCATTATAATTAATTTAACATTGAATATGGATATAAAAACATTCCAATCTTTTGAATGTTTTCACTATAATTACTTTTTTTCCCACTCTATCTACAAGATTAATTTTAAATTTATTTTATCCGATTATATGTTTTTAATTTTGATAATTGAGTTCAATATTTTGAATCATAATGTTGAAATTTAGTTAATAGGTCCCTTTATGGACAACACGAATAGTACCTTTAGTAATCTTTTTTATTAACATGGTTAAGCGAAAATCGTGTAATTAAGGGTAAAATTATATTAAAAATATTAAAATTACCATAACACAAGTACTAATTTTATTGTAAAAGTCATTTTCAATAAATATAATAATTGGTACAATTATATGAGATATTGGATCCACTTTAATGAAATTAATCCATTTATAGTATTTTTATCAACGAATTGTGAACGTTGTCATAGTTTATAATTTAACAGATGAAATAGTTTTACTATTGGGTTATAAAGTGGAAATCCTATTCATTAAATATTATTTTTTAATATAAAATATTTATCTTCATCATGATAATTTATTTTTAATTTCTAGGAAAGAAATAATTAAATTAAAAACTTGCACAATAATTATGCAGTAATTGTTTAATTAATGGAAATATCAAATATTTGTTAATAAAGATATTAAAATAAATATATTTATATAGATTTAGTGTCATACAAGAATTTTATAGTTTCATTTTACATGTTAGTGATGAGTTAAAATGGTTTTTTCGAATATATCATGATTTTATGTTATTTTTAAATAGTCAACTAACAAATATTGTCAAAATTTGTTTTAAATGTATTTTAAAATAAATATTAATATATGAAATGATCTAAAATTCATAAAAATAAAAAATCAGTAAAAAAAGGATTATGTTTAAAATTTCACCCATGATACATTTATGTGTTTTTTGTCATATTATAGTGAATATATTAAACCTTAATGAGTAAAAAAGTCATGTTGTCACGGTAAGTGTTAAAGGGTTTAAATAAGGGTTAAAACCAAAATATAAAGGTAATAATGTGAACTAAACATGAATAAAAATTATTAGATGATAATATTTCTACCCATAATAATCTACTATTTTAAATAACTAACTTTTAGCTCTTCTTAGTTGAATATTAATTGATATTAATTTAATGTTTTTAGAGTTTCAAAAAGTACCCCTCACCTCATTTATAAGTGGGAACCTCATCACTCATCTATTCACACAACTTTGTTAATATAACATAAAAAAAGCCGAATATTTCCTCTTTATACATTTTTATTCATGTTATGGAGGTCCTTATCATTCAAAAATACTTATACTACATCCATTACAATAAGATATAGAGGAGATCCTTCATAGAAGAAGTAATCGTCTTTAATAACACTTCCACAAATATTTATTCTTATACATCCTATACATGAGTTTTTTCCATGATAAAGTAATAAATTCCAATTAATATATATGATAAGATGTTTTTTATTATGGGAAAACAATATTCTATGTTTTACCCATCCTATAAATAATGAAAACACCATGCATGAATAAGTATGACTTACTGTCTCCACATCGTGGGGTAATTTATTCATCACCAATTTACTTGGATGGGTATAATTATGTAAATATTAGATCTATATGGTAATTATGAAATTATTTTTATTATTTATAATTAATAAACCATCTAATTAATTACCCTTTTATAATTAATGGAATGATATTGTCACTCATGTGTATGTATGACCTATCATTTCCACGACACAATATAATTTATTTTCCTTGTTCAACAATTAAAAATAGTAATAACTCTATGTTTTATGATTGAATATTATATTATTATCAGTAATACCATTCTGGGGATGATGGAACTATATCCTATGCACAAGAACTAGAACATACCCACTAATATGTGTATGGGAAAATGAAGTAGTTAAGACCTGAAATAAGGGTAATATAGAAATATTATTAGTAGGTGGGTGATAAATTGATATAATAAGACAATATCTGATAGTACAAATTTAAGAATGGTTATTTTATTAATTAATATCCTATATTAAATAATTTCAGTAGAGGTTAATGTATATAAAAAAAGAAGTGTGAGGTAAGGGTTTTTTTGAGTATCATATTTATTTCTATGGGAAATATGGTTTATTCAAAAATTATTCCATTTTTTGGTATATATACTTTCCTTTTACATGTTATATCTTGAATTTATTTATTCTAATTATATTTAATGTTCTGTTACTTTTTATTATTTTATGGTGAATATGATTCTATATATTTCAAATTGGTTTTCGATTTCTTATCTCAATTTCCCTTCATTGGGTTAAACATCTATTTCATTATTTATGTCATGATAAGATTATGTGTGGAATGAATTTTGATTATCTCATGTTTTCATTCCAACTATTTTATGTTGATTTATAGTTATTACACATAATTTATTCATTATTTTATTTCCAAAACCATATACAAATATTACAATCATTCTCTACATTGAAATATATTTGAATTACCAGGGAAATGAATTTAAATATGTATCTTATACTCAATACATACTCTTATTTATAATGATTATCTATTAATGAATTAAATTGATCATTTTGATATATGATAAATGATTTGTACATGCAATAATTTTAAATGACTATATATAGTGAAGCTTCTAAATTCATTGGTAGTCTCGTGAGATTAAAAAGCTGGTAACTTTAAGTGGGATTTACCCATAATAATTAAACCATTTTGTGAATGGTATTTAAGGTAAACTTATTAGGTTCTTGGGACACATGATTTATAATAATTAAGCATTTCCTTCATTTATATTTAATTTATTTTTATCCATGAGAATTTTATTATGATATTACCCATGTATTCTTATTTTGGAAAATTATTTGATTAAATGGAATTTGTTTTAAATTATATTAACATTACATGTTGATTATGCATTATTGATTTGAATATATATTCCATTTCTTGTAAATATTATTGAGTATCTGATGTCACCATTTTATTTGTTCTCTTTTACCCAGGATCTACAGATGAAATGTTAGAATGAACTAAATGATGCAATTTAATTTCGTTTTTATATTATATATTTATCTACCAAAACAATAATGATTCCACGTATTTATCTTATTCTACAAAATTTCTAAACTATTTTTTCATTAAAGATATTATTCCATTTATTTAATACCAATGTAATTGAGTAACCATCGACTATGGGTCACTTGAATTGGGGTTATCACAAATATAGTACCACCTTTTGGATTCCTTTTGAAATATGTACGGATTCAAGAAGATAAATGGGATCTAGAGTAATAATTCTGTGCCTACTGGTTGGAATTATTAGATTAACATCACAAGAGTCAATTTATGGGGTTTATAAGTAATTATAATTAGATATTTGGATCACCAATGGTTTCTAATGTGTGTTTTATAATATATTTTTTCATGTTTGGTATTTTTTTGAGTGTATCATAAGTCTCATGGAGTGATAGGATTCCTTCAGCCTACGAAAAAACAATGATTAATGATGTATAGGACATTGACTCACTGATAAGAGCCATCAACCAACATGATTCCCTTGCATTGGATCTGTTATTCTACAGAGCTCACTAGACAGCATGACGACATCCACTAGACCTGTAGTGGATAAATGATAGGGGCTTCAAAACATTCGAGAACACCAGCCAACTGAAGGCCCAACACTGACCATCTGTTGGTGCCTATATAGGCATTCCATTAAATGAAATCTTATACCATTACTCAAACTTTTCATTAAGTATATCCCAATAACAAGTCTCATCCTATTATGATCAATATGAACAAAAAATATCTCTCTTCATATATGGGGATCACTACTCTTCTTATCATTTGAATTCAATTTTTAGATCAATATATTGGGTTCCATGATGTTTTATTTATAAATGTTTCTTGAATTATCTCATTTTTATATAATTAATCACAATTATAAGGGATTCTGTCTAGAAAAATATATTTTATATTGATCCAATGGAGTATTTGATGATTATTAAAATATTTAAACCAGATCTAGAGGGTTGTATACCTTTCCATTGTCTAGATCTTGATTTGATATTGATGGAGGATTTCTTTAGGAATGTTTCATTAATTATATTCCTATTGTCTCTATATATTTCTTGAATATTATTCTATAATCTATTTTGTGATGAATTAGGACTAGTTCTTGGGATACATGGAATACAGTCTTGATTTGGTTGGTGTGAAGGCATGGCTCTAGGGATGAATCGAGGTGGCTATAGATATTTCAAATAAATAATATTGAGGAAGGATGTTCCATACCATATGAGGTCACTCTATAATTTTTTACTTGAGGTTTATCACATGTGAGTGCATGTTCCTCCCAAGATACCAATGCATGATAATTATTACATGTGACAGTGTGAATGGACGTCGGGACAAATTCTTGATATGTTATATTGGTACCTATAAGTATTGTTCCCAATTTCCATTAAATGTATAACCTATAAAGGCTTTCATTCTAGTAGAAAGTGAATGGGGGAAATCATAGCTTGGGAACCCCATAGAGATTTAGAATGAGTGGAATACAATCATAATGATCATATACCTATACACAATGTTATGTTATCATGGCCTTGGGGCATAACCTGATGTAGTAGTGGTATATGATGTATTTATGTCCCAGACCAATGATGATTGAAGGGATGATGGCCTAGTGCCCTAGTCTATAATAGATATGTGGAAATAATACCTTATATCCCAACCTAAATATTTTTCCCATTAGGTTTCTCATATGTATATATATATATATATGGTGTCATTGTGGACAACCCATGATCATGACTTCCAATATGAATTTCCTTCTGTCATGGATCTGAAGTACGTACGACTAGGGTGTGTGGGGGCTTGGTTAGCACATGATAAATCAACACTTGATTGTAAATTTAATTCTTGAAATTTTACTTATTATCATGGATGACACATCTTATGCATGAACACATATGTTAAGGATTATTTTTTGGCATCATACAGGGTTTATACTCACACCCAGTATTTCCATATTACAGTGCATGCAGATATCATGATCGAGGATCTAGATAAGGGAAAGGGGCCCACATTAGGTAGCTAAAGAGGTGGATTGTGGTTACTGAGGTGGTGTTAGTAAGAATTTTGTGTAATTTATATAGATTTTATGATTGTTTTTTATTATCTTATTTCATTTTTTGACATACCACAATAGTTTCATTGGTTTGATACATTGTTATAATGTTTGATATCTAGCATTCCATCAGATTTAATTTTTTAATTAGTTCTAATGTACCTTCTAAATTATAATTTTAATTTTATGATTATTGTGAATAGATATTGATATTAAGATAATAGTGTTCCCACTACAATATTATTACCTTCATTTCATGTCAATAACCTTTTATATACAAGGATGCATGCTTGAGGTCACATAAAAAATTCCCCAAACCTAGTTATTTGGATTCTGATTTTACAGAAAACATGAACTGGGAAATTAATGACCATATTTTAGTATGATTGGGAATTAATTCTGTAAAATTAGAGATACATTGTTCAAAGGGTGTCATTAAACCTATCCATATACCAATTTAAATGTGATATAATATAAACAATACATTAATAATGAACTACATAATACATCTATGCTGATATTAGAAATATTGGATATTGTGGATCAATATACCAATTTATCAAATTACCTAGAAATAAAGGATCATATACCAACCGAATGTCATTCATTACTCTATATCATTGATTTTTTGATAATTTATAGTTCACCGTTATCAATTATATTTGATTACAACCCTCTATTCATATCAAAATATTAAAGGAGTCTACAAATTTTTGTTCACATTGGGAAAAATGTAATCACCACTTATCATCCTTATCCTGGTGGGAATTATAAAAGAACCATCCAAACCATAAAGTTTGTGATAAAGAAAATTCTTATATTACTTCCAAGGAACATCAGAAAAATATCGACCTCTAGTGGAATTCATATAAAAAACATATTTTATTATAATATTCAAAGTCCACTATGAATGCATTTTATGTAAAATGATAGTGCAATCCAACTTATTGAGATGAACTTATAAAATATTTTATATTTTTTCAAGAATATTTTGAGTAAACAATTGATAATGAGAGATAAATTCAAAATCATATGAAGAAAATTCTGATTTGATAAAGTTGATAAGATTATAATCAAAGGAATGAATTTGAACTCCAAGTATGAGAGAATTTATTCATAAATATATTTACATAGAAGAAATATATATGTATTATTTTTAAGGGGAACCTATGTACAAGGTATATTAGGCCATTATATATTTTAAAAGGAATTGGATCCACATATTATATATTTTATTTTACACCAAATCTATATAAGTTTCCTATATTTATTAATTTTTCAACATAAAGTATATAAATAAAATACACTAAAAATTTATACACCATTGATGGAATACATCTCTAACATGAAATGTAATAAAATGATGATATTGTATAGATTCTTACAATATAGAGGAATTGTTGTGGATTTGGACATCCCAACTTGTGAATGTTCATTAGAGAAATCACAAGTTGGAAGAGGAAACAAGGGACACTGAGAGAGAAATGAGAAAAATTTACCCTCATCGGTTCACTTATCAATGTATACCCAAAATTTTGAGCATGAACTTAATTACATTAGAGATAATTTAATACCTCATATACTCATTTATTAGAATAACATTTCATAAAAGAAAATATCAAAATTAAGAATCTATTATTTCCACATAATATTACTATAGTGAAAAATACAACATGGAACTATAAAATTACATTTATAATAAATTATAAATCCAATAAAATGAAGTAATTTTGTAATAATATTACTAAAAATATATGTTATAATTAATAGAAATATAACTAAAAACATGTGTATTAGAATAAAAATATGATGATTTTGAAACTTAGGTGCCAAAGTCAATATTCTATAATCCAAATCTATTTATTCGTAATAATTATATTTAATATTGATAGAGAAATATTTTAATAAAATGGACATAAATTTTGGAATCTGATTAGATAAATTATCCAATAAATTTTTTATAATAATATAATTCATTCAATGTTTTAGGTAAAAAGTATATTGTTTTAGGAATATACATTAATTATTATAACATAATAATGACATATGTAATGAGTAACATAAATTATTATGCATCTAAAAATAGAATTAATCATTAAAATAATGAATTTTAATGTAATAAAATTAATTAACGAAATCTATAATGAATAATCCATAAACTAAATATATTTTCTAAAACTTTATAAAAAATACATTATGAATAACGAAATTTTCCACAAATTGGATAAAATATTATAAATTATTTCGGTTTGTAAACATTAAAAAGAAAAAAATAACTGTATATTTCAAATTATAATGGTTAAAATGATATAAGAAAAAATGGTTTTCTTCCTTATTAAACTAAACTGGAAGGCCAATGATTTGAAATTAATATAAAAATATCCTTAATTTTAGATAAATACACACTCATATTATAATTATTATTGTCGCCACAAAATTGAGCAAATTTTAAATAAAAATTTCTCTCTTAATAATATCTCATACGAGTTTATATAGTTTTAAGTTTCTCTACTAAATCATTATGAATCTATGTTTTAAGGAAATGATTCCCCATTATAATCTATAATTTTCAATTGCAATATTTTTGTTGTAATATCATTTAAAATTAATATTTATATATCTTAGTTATTACAATTCCATGATATTATCACTCATTTTATATATTTGTAATTGGATATTATGTATTCCCACTCATTATAGCCATATCTAAAGTTGAAATTCTGTCAGTGTTAGGGATCTAAATCCATTCTTATCATTTATTTCTGTAATACACTTTAATTCATTCTCATTATAATGGGAAATTCTACTACACCTAATTTTTATAAATTCATCTACTTATTATAAAAGATAAATCTTTTTTACCTCTTATTATACTACCTTCATTTGCATTCATAATGTTAAAAGATTATGGGATACCCAAGGGATAATTCAATGTATAATGAGACATCCTAAATTATTTTTGATGTAAAAGGTGTGATAATTCCTAGAAATGAATTCCCTTTATAGTTAGTAATTGTGGATAAAATATCTTAAAAAGATCCCCCTAGGGGTAATAATCATGAAAATGGTTGGTTGTGTATTTATTTGATCTTTACTCAGTGCACAAAATGATGGACTTACTAAAAAACTAATCTAATACATTAATGTAACAACCATTAGATAATTGATGTGTTATTTATGAACCATAATAATGGTTTTATACATATTTTTATAGTTTTGAAATAAATTTTTATATCATATATCTAATGTTTATAAGATTTGTAGAGATTCTTGAAGTGTGGTTTTAGGGGAGATTTTATAATCATTCTTTTGGTCACATACCATTAAAAACTATAAAACTCAATTATTATTTCATATTAATTTTACTATTACATAAATTTACCCTCCACCACAACCTTTTTTCATTATTTTTAAATGGATAGTTTCTATTACATTTTTAATATCCTAGAGTTTCCATATTGGTTGTGGGATATTCACCTTGATAAAAATATTATTCAATTGAATGCAGAACTAAGGATTATTTATATATCCATTATTTTTATAAGGATGAATATATATTTCATATCAATGAATATATATGCGGTTGTTTAGGGAACATTTTGATAATTAATTTTTATCCATTTTATTTATAATGGTAGATGCACTAAAATAATTATCTGATGGGTAGGGACCATAGTTATATAGATTTTTGATGTATTAGCATGAATTTTGAGATAATATAGTTCGGTATTTGGTGTACTCTTTACTAATTTTTATATGATTCCGGACATGAGTCCGTGATGTTATGGTAAGATATTCCACATTATAAATTCCATTACAATAGGATCAGTTATTCATACACATTCATTTATTTATATCTACGTAATACATTGATATATCATACTTCTCACTCCATTCATTTTTAAATTTATTTATGATTGTAATATTATTTACTCCATACATATATATGATAGCGTACATTGCATGATACACTATATTGATCATCACAAATAACCCATTTATATTATTTAACATTTTTTTATGAAACCATAAATATTACTACATATGAAATACGGTTGTCAAAATAGAACTAATAAATATCCATGTGTTTGGTTTATATAACCAAATATTTCAATGTAATGAAATTCTCATTAATGTGTATTATTTAATGACATTTATAAGCTAATGGATCCTGTTTATTATAATATATGTATTATATACCATTATAACAAAATAGTTTTTGTTTATAGGGTACTGGAGTACAGATGTTACATAATATATTTATATTCTCCCTATAATTTAAAAAACTAGTATTATTCACTTCCCCATGGGATGATAATTTGATTCCTTCTATGATGATCATCAGTTGACTAATGTGATGCTCGTAGGATAATTTATGTTATATGTCCAAGTTTCCTAATGTGACAAAAATATGTATCCTCTTTTAATGGTAATATAATGTTGTAGATTATGATCTTAGAATTCCATATGTAATGAGGGTAAGTTCCATTCTAATACATGCACATTATTCTTTAGGTTATTAATATAATATTCAATATAAAAAAATTGGCCTCCCTTATTGGCCATCATAAAGAATATATTTTAGAATTCCCAAAGTACCCATAATTTCATGATGAACTCATATTATCCAACTAATGGTGTCCAACCAGATAAGAATTCTTGTTTTGTTATCAACTAGTGTACATATGGTTATTTAAATAAGATCAAGATTACAGAACATGTTATACATTTTTATTAGAAATATGGATTAGGAAATAAACACCATAGATAAAACCATGGAATGAAGGGATAATATCTTGTAATCAAATTCTGATTCAGGATCCAAACCATCAAACAAAGTGGTGAAATACGTTTCAATTTTCGAATATAGGAATTTTGTAAATTTGGATCCTAAACACCAAAAGAATAGTCTAAAGAAAGCTATTGTGGAGGAAAGATATAGAAATACAATTTATTAACTAAATATGAATCTTTTATCCTTTAATAATAAGAATATGAATACTATTGGACATCACCACTATCAGAAATCACTAAAACCATTCATATTGAAAACAACATCCATCAAATATTTACTAATTTTTGGGTTCAATTGTCTCCTAAATAAGTCCAACATCAAACAATGCCCACTAAGGTGCCCCATTAATCACTAATTTGTGTGGGGGAATAATAGAAACTCATGTATTAATTCAACACACCTACAACAAATAGGTCATAACCAAATCAATCTCTACACATTGTAATCCTTCATATATTTCACTATTATATATTATACAGCAGAGTTTCATAAATTCCCTTTTCTAACGATTTGAGAAATAATAATTCACAAGTCTATTGCCTAGAAAATATAATGTAGAACATTTTATTCGGTAGTGTGTATATCTTGTAACACTAATCTTGTAAGGGAATATAATATCTCTAGAATTTATATTAAATTTACTATTTTAAATAAATTTATGTGATAATGAGTTATCATGTGCCATATGCAACAACATGATTCTTATATGGATTTTGATACAAAAAATATTAAGTTTTACTAAAAAATGATATATCATTAAAATATATTTATTTAGTATATTATGTCATAAAATAGATTTTATATATAAAATTTAGTAACTTATTAGAATATATGTCTCACACAGACATAATATAAATTCATTAGTAACAAATTAATTAGAAATATAAATAAGATCTAATTGAATATAAAAAACTACTTATATTGAAATTATTTAATGGTCACAAAGCTATTATATCCTAATAAATTAAATTAATAAAAATTAGTTCATAATATTATTGTAATATATATATTTTATATACAAGATCGTATTTTTTATATTTATACAAGATATTTTATAAGCACAAGATAAGAACAAAACCAATTTTACATGTAAAATGCTATATTTTTATTAAGGCATTTATACTTTATTTTAATTGGAAATATATATTAAATTAGTAGGTTTGAAATTATATAGAGTAAATATTTAAAAATAAACATTATCTCTGAAATTTAAACAATCAAATTATTATAGTTATATTTTTTTGTATTTTTCAGTGATGTTTATTTTTTTAATGAATAAAGAAAAAAATTTAATTTTAATTCAAAACTTTTGTTCCATAAAATTCATTTATTAGATTATATCTTATTTAAAATTGGTTTTAATGTTTAATTGGATTGTATTTATTTAAAATAATCACATTCATTTCATTAACACCAATTTCAAATTGAAAATGACAATAAAAAATAGCAATATTTTTGAGGTTTTTACATTAAAATATTGTACTATCGTCCCATCTATGGGGTTAAATATAAATTAATTTCTACCACTTATGCTATTTTAATTTTGAAAAATAGATTAAATATTTTTAATAATCATAACGTATAATTTCTAATAAGTTTGACTTATTTTTTGAAATAAATATTGGTGAATTTAATTAAAATTAATATCAATGATTAAGGTAAAATTAAGCACAATAAGGGGTGAATGCTTATGTTTAAGGGCCGAAATGACGTATACATTTTTCCAAGAACTATTTGATGAAACTATTTAGACTTAATACACATTTGGATATATATTTTAACATTATAGGAGTTAATTTTAATTTGAATTTTTTTATGGAATTCCTTTTAAAAAATATTACAATATGGTCACTCCTCCTCCAGTTTAAAAAGCCCTTCTCTCCCCCGACTTCCTTAGACATGTCAATACACACTGGCTCAACCATGATCTTCAAAAATATCTCCCAAATATACCTCCCTCATACTATATGCCTATCCTTGGTGAGAAAAAAATCCAAGGAAGCCCTTTGGTGCAAACAAAATATAGTTACCCGAATAATAGTTAAAAAACATCCTCAAGCTTTTTAGTTTTATTAACATTCTCCACTCACTCAAATATTATTTTTACAATATTATTTAATAAACCCAGAATACTAAATACACAAATATATTTTTAATCAAATGTTTTTAAATAAATTTTCATTAACATGTATATAATGGGTAACAAACATACAGTTTCCATGTATGGGGAACCACTGCCTCCTGAAATGATGATCGATCATTTTCCCTTTACTGCCTCTCATCATGTAAATTATGATGGAAAATATATTTATATATTTTATAAATAATATTTATTATATATTTAAGCTTATATAATTATTTTACAACACATATATCTATACTTTTATTTTTAAAAAAAATAATAACATCTTTTGTGGACATGCGGAATAAAATCCCCATCGAAGTTATGTGATTCGTTCACATTATACATGAAATGTATAAAATATGATTATAATTAAACATATGATACATATAAAAATTAAATATTATATTATTAACAAAATTAACTTCCTAAAATAATATATATATATATATATATATTACTACTTCTTGACACACTAAAAAGCGATAATGTTGGTCTTGGATATGTGGACTACTGCCTCCTCGACAAGATGTGATTACTTTTAGAACAAAAAAATTATATATATAAGTATATATGACTAAATAAAATTTTATTTATGATATAATTATCATTTGGTAATATATTTTATTACATATCGTTTTTCCATAACTATCATTGAAAAATGGGATCATTATTCATGCGTATGTACAGCCTACCGTCTCCATGATTTTAATGTTGCTTAATTTTTAATACCCATGCTTAATGATTGGTTATAAATTTATAAATTAAGTATAAGGATTGTATTAATTTCATGATTATTATTATTTTAGATGTTTTATAATGGCTCCATTTTTCATAGTTGATCTACCCATGCTGTATTAGACATATAAAGAGAATTTAGTCCAAAAAACTGATGTAAAATTAATTGTTTAAGTTTTTGTATACAAAATGGTAATAAGTGGACTAAAATTAATAATAAAAATGAAGATGGTTCTTGAAAAGGTAATTAATTATCATAGTTTTATTTTATATGAATTTAAATTATGTTCAATGAAAAGATAATTCAAGGTAATGTATCTCGTCTCAATTTACATTCTAGTGAGACTTATTTGTTTTTATGAACCTAGTTACTTTTATATAGTGTATATACTATCATTTGAAATGTTATATCATGAAACTATTTATTCTAATTTTAGCGTATGTTTAATTTAAAATTATTTCTTCATGTATTTTGTGATTTATATTTATCAAATTGTTATGAGACACATTGAAATGTTTAATTATAATTATTCTCAAGAATAGTTTTAATGATTATCTTGGAAATCCCACTTCTTTTTTGGATTTTTAACATTCTATTGAAACAGTAAATTTATTTTTATACACTGATTTTCTTATATAGCTTCCGAATACATGAATTTTTTCATATAATATCTTGATTCAATCATTCTTCATGATATTTTTAGTTCCAATTTGAATTATTTCATCGAATAGTATTTGAGTTCAATGTTACCATGTGGAAAGGAATTTCATAAACAAGTTTATATTTATTTTGTTATATTAATTTCTTGTTGACATTATTTTTACAAGATCATGTGTCTAATTATATTGACTATATGTTGATATATTTTGTCATCTATATGACTATTTATAGTAGATACATATAATATATTGGTTATTTGATTCTCACATCAATGTTATGGTATTTTCAAGTGTTTTACTTACAATTTAATTTTATATAAGTTTTTTTACACTTGGATTTACATACACAGAAAATATTTTATAATATTATAAAAAAACAATTAAATTTTATTATAATATATTTATTTATAACCATTTTCAAGTATTATTAACATTTTCAATCACTTTGTCACTCGAAATGTATCAGAAAATGTTTTTACGAAAACCCACCTTCACTTATTTCTTTAGTCAAAGAAACTACTTTTCCCTAAAAATATTTTTTATTAAAATGTTCCCAAAATTGTTTTTATGATTTTGAAAAGGATTGATAAAGGCATGTTAACCATTTTTTTCTTTTAAAAATGAGGTCAAAAGTATTTTCGTGATTCATTAGGAATAAAAAAAATTTCTAACTTTTTACAATGCAAAAGGAATGTTATTTTACTGCATACAACATGTATGGATTTACTCGCTATCATTTATTTGATGTTTCATTTTAATTTTTAAAACATTATTTTTTAAATGAAATTTTTTTAGAAGTGATTTTCATTGAGATGGTTTTTTTAAAATAAAGGAAATTTTCCTCAAGAATGTATTTAAGAGACATATTTTTTCTATTCATCAATCTAAAGTACACATTATTTTACTCTAATTGGGATATATGTTATTGATACCATCTGTATTATCCCAATGTCTAGTTTATGGCTGATGTTGACAAGGAATGTATTCACATTCACATACTTTATTTATTTGTTAGTCCCCAAGTAATATTCAATATCATATGATCATTTAATGTTGAATTCCCCCAAAATTATCAATTTCATTTATCATAGAAATTAGTATTCACCAATAATATATAAAATTTTACATATGTGTCTCAATTAAAACATATTTGATTACTTGATGAAATATTGAAAATTTTATATTCTCTATTCAATATAGATATTTGATCAGGAATATTATTTATTGTGGTTATTCAATATGAAAAAAATTATGGACTGGTAATGATGGGTAGATCCCAGACTTTATATAGCTCCTCAATGAATAAAGAGGTTCTAATGAGATAAATTAGTTATGAAAATTAAATGGGTTTCTATCCAGAGTTTTAAACCATATTGTGGAAGGTCATATGGTATGGTTTTTCAAATTCCATATACATGAAGTCGAATAATTTAGCATTTCCAACATTTAGTTTCAGTTTTTATTCATCCTTTAGATTTTCCCTCAACATGTATATGAATAAATTTCAATTTAGGTTCATTAATTAAATTGAATGTGTTTTAGTTTCAAAACATAACATAATTTTTTCCTTATCTAGTAATTTAGATAGAATATGTTTCAATTTATTACCTTTAAATATTTTTTATATACTTCCTTCTCAGTTTGTTGATTTCATGGCATGTGTGTTGACTTATATATATTTCCATGATTATTTATTATTATTTATTCCTTATTAATTTTTCTATATTTATCGTTGTTGAGTATTTTATCTCACCATTATTATGTATCTATTCCCCAAGAATCTATGAATTTTAATATGAATGATATGCAGGGATATAAAATATGTAATAATGTAATCATCAATGTTATTTTTAGAAAAATATGTTCTAATTATTGAATTTCATTGTAATTCAAGAATCATGAATGTATTTTCTTTACCAGGACAACATATTTAAAAATCCTTTGGGATTTAATTCCATGTAATCATTCTAATCTAGTTGATAGTGGAAATAATTTCTAGGCCATCTCTGGTCTAGTCGCTACAACTACCACCAAAACATTCCTTTGTAGGACCTCTAGGCTATGAGTACATGATGTTACCACAAACAATTTCATGTAAGAGGAAATACACCAACCACAATAAACTAAAAAAATATTTTTTGTATTTATTATCCCATGAAATATATATTACCTTGATATTTTGGTTTATATTTTTTTTATGAAATTTTTTCTATATCATACACCACACACAACATAGTGCTTAAACAAACAACAATATATAAATATTCAAATATGGCCATTATGACATTATCATTGTTTTATTGGGTAGGAAGAGGAATAATCATAGAATGAAATATATATAGAATTATATAAAATAATAATATTAATATTCAATGATAAATTCATTTTTAATTGTATGGATGTAAAGATAAAATCATTTGAAGGTGAACAAGATAGTTTTCCTTAAATAATTTTTATATGTGAAAATTATTTTGACCATATATGATTAAATTAATTAATATTGAAGAACTATTTTAAGAAAATAAGTAGAATATATATCAAAATTAATTTAAGTATCATTTATCAAATTATGTTTATTAATCATTTAATTATAATAATGTCATTTTTTGCGTAAAAAATACATTTTTTAAAATATTAGTTATATTTAATTTTTTGTGTGGGATTATAATATATTTCTCCTACTTTGATAAATTTTATATGAAATAATGGATATCATTTTAGAAATATTCATTTTATAATATTTCTTGGAAGAAGTTTTGAAATTTTTATGAAAAGATTGTATTTTGAGTGAATATAGTGAAAATGCCAATTTTTTCAAAAATTTCATTTCTTTTCTTTAAAATAAAAAATTTAAATATTACATAATATCTTGTATGAGGTTTTAAAGTAAAATATTATAAAATTTATTAAAACAATTATAATGAGTTCTTTAGTAATCATTATTATATATTATTTTTCAATATGTTCTTTTTTATCAAAAGAAACAATTTTTTCTTCAAATAATATTTGATGAATTTTGTGTACATATATTGAAATTAGTTTATAGAATTGGTTGAATTGAATATTGAAAAATGGATTTCATATATAGATTAAGGACATTAAAATTCCGTAAATAGTTCAATATCTATTTTTTCATAATCAATTGTAATAACGGTAAAATTTTATCTCTGATGTAATTAGTAAAATGATTTAATTGAGGTTAAAATATATGGATAAGCTCTCTGAATTATCCCAAAATGTGTCTTTAACATATTAGATGTGTGGAATTAGACCATATTCATCATATATTCAAATATTTTATTTTTTCCATTTTCAAATTCTAATAGAATTAATATTAATTTATGTAAAAAATAAATAAAAATTTTCATCCCATTAATTTAATATCTTTAATATGTTAAAAATGGAATAGAAATATGTTATGATTAGTTATCATAGGAAATTTTGAATATCAATACATTATTTTTAATAGTCTTTTCTTAATATATGGAAGAATTATAGTGTTCCGTGAATTTCTTGAGTAATTATAAAGTTACAGTAGTTGTTATAGTATTTATATTCTAATTAAATTAATATATTTAATTATTTTAAAAAAATTTATTACTAGTCTAGTAAATTGACTTATTTAGTATTACATATTTAAAAAGTATTATTATATCTGTAGAAAAAATAATAATCACTCAAATGGGTGGGAAAATGTCAATCATATAATGAATGATCCATGTATATTCCACATTGAATTTCTAAATGTACATTAATGACCATTGGGGATTAAAAAAATTAATACCATGGTTATGGTTAATGGGGGTTACTGAGGGGTTTAATGAAAAATTGATGGTTCAAAATTCCAAGTAATATTTTCTAAATTCTATTAATTTATCATATTTTTACCTAATCTTCTATATTTTCAAACAAATGGAACTTTTGAGCAATTTTATATAAGTTAGACTGATATTATATTTTAAAATTTCAATTATTTACATGATTTACACCCGCTAACTTATAAAATGTCATGTAGTCAATAATATTTTTCACAATCATTTATCCACATAACCTTACCAATAATTGGAAAAATATTATCTATGATTACTGTACCACATCTTAGAGAATGTGGTATTTCCATAATACCATTTTAATAAGGCATATAGTGTTTGAGAAATGATGGGTTTGATGAAAATTTTAACTCTTAACCATGTTATTTTAATTTTAATTCTTCATATATATCATAAAATTATATTATAAACATGTTGATATATAATAAATACCTACTATATAATTAAATTTTATTGATTTGTTTTTACAACTCTTATTCATCTCTTTTTCCATACTATGTTTTATGAAATCATTGCTTCTGTGTAAGTGTGGATAATCACCCCAAAAAGCGACGTATTTAATTTTTCATCACCACCTCAAAAGGATGGTTATTTTGATTTATTTGATGAATATATATTATAATCATGAAATTATTATTATTATTATTAATATATATGATATTACATACCTTCTCACCCCTCTATTTTTTCATAAAATTATTATGTCATTCATGAGTATGTGTGGAATGAAACCACCACGAAGTTATGTTATTATTTTCTCATTTCCATCTTTCATAAAGGATTTTAATTAATAATTTAATATTTTAAATCATAAATTATTTATTTCAAAGATTCTAGAGGTGATTAAATAATTTACAATATTCTATGACCAGAACTACTGATTTGAAACATGTATAAAATTCGAATAGTTAACACCTGAGATGATAATGTTAATAAATAATACACTATTAATGTTATATGTGAATGGTATATAAGAAAATAAATATGAACATGGTTATATTTTAGATTAATAATAGAAATAAATTTATTATAAATTTTGTTTTAAGTATATATAAAGCATGTTATAATTATGGTAAGGGTAATTTCAACACATTTCCTATTAAATGATACTTACTTTTCATTATACACCTAATTTATTTTACAAGGTGTATATAATACACCATTTAAATTTCATATCCTGAATTAGTAATTAATTATTCTATTCTCTATTTTTTCATGATTTCATATTTATTTTTTTATTCAAAAGTTACTAAATTAGTAAGGGATCACATTTATATATTTCATTCTATTGATACTAGAAATTGTTTTACCACATGTTGTTTTAGTTAATGAAATGCATTATTGATTTCATTTATCATTAATTTACTGGAATTAAATTATATTATATATAATTTTCTAAAATGATAATTATGATTATTTTTTAAAAAATTACCAGTGTCCTAAAGACATTTTCATTAAAATTTCAATTAAAAATTACATTCACTTTACATAACATAATCATGATCCATTAAATGTTTGAAGAATGTTAATATTTATGATTTAATAATTGTGAAAACTAAAGTTCAACTAATTTTTAATAATTTTTTTAATGTATTAAAAGTGAATCTTTTCAATGTTTTCCATATATTTCATTTTTTTCATTCGATGAATTTTTAAAAAAAATTACCTTTAACTAATTAATGAATTTTACCAACATCACTAATATTCTATCCTTTTAAAATTACATTACAATATTCTATTAATATTTTTAATGAAAACATTTTTCTAAATACTATGATATTTATTTATCTTTTTTAAATATTGAAAGAAACGTTTTTAAATTTGTTAAAGTAATAAAAATAATTTGAACATGATTTATAATGTTTTTAATTTTGTAAAGATTTTATTTTTAATTAGTTGTTTCTATTTTCATTGGATCTTCGAAAAAAGTGTGGTTTTACTAAAAATCCCAAATATCTAACGAATTTATAGTCATCTTTATTCCAATGTCAAACCATGGTTTTGTGGTCCTTACCTTTCTCATGACCGCATTCCCTATCCCTCTACACCATTACATTAGATTTTATTTCTCCTCTATGTCCATAAATTATGTTACAAATATTTTTAATGAAATATTTCCAATAATTTAATATAATCTTAACCTAATTCCATTTTAATATATTTTTTTAGTTAAAGAATGATTATTCTGAAATTAATTTCATTTAATGGTGATTTATTCCATATTATTGACCAATATGGATAAAAGTTTTCTTATAAGGTATTTATAGAATGAATTGTATAGATAACTAAATATGAGTTATTAATGTAATGTTCGTGTATTGGGTGGGGCCTTGTTATAGTTATCTACATTATGCATCAATAGGTCTCATGAGACAAAACATATGGCCAAATTTGTTGGGTAATTAGTGTATACCATCCCATTCAATGATTTCATATTTGATATGGCATTCACAGTAAGATTAATGATATCAAGGATAAGTCCTTGATGGTAATATCATGAATGTTTTGATTTATCAATTACCTTTTTTATGAATTTATTTTTTATTTTCCATGTGATTGATATATTGATATTAGTTCTAGATACACATTGAATTGAAACTTTTTATTGGATGCAATGGGTATTGATTATCCACTCTGCTTTATTAATTATACCTCATTTAGTCATGATGTATTCTACTATAAATAATCATTATTGACTTTATACACATATCATTTATTTTTTTCCATTACCCTGGATATAAAAAATAAATATATGATTAATTTTTAAGAATGAAAGAACTGTTTTCAGGATATGTTTTTTATTTACAATGTAATATAGATTTAATGTACATATATTGTTTTCCAAAAAAAATATTGTGATTAATTATTCTATTGTGATTAGTTTTATCATTTACCAATATAATAAAGTAATCATTGAATCTCAGTTATTATAGTCAGGTAAACTACATTTTGAATTAGTGAAACTTTAGTTGTAAATTATGAATCTATATTATAGATTAAAAAATAACATTAGAATTATGATAACCAAATATAGTATTTTAAAAAAAATTATGGAATTTTATTCCATGTTTATGTATTCATGATTAATTTGGGCTAACAAATTATGTAACATTTTTTAGAGATTATGTCTATAGGAAATAATAGAATCAACACCTATAGTTAATAAATGGATTTCTTTGATAAATTAGTTATTATATTTTTGGTGATATCTTGAGATATTCATAGGTTTTTGAATACCATGAGAAATTTTTGAGAATAAATCTTGAATTTTATTTCGGAAAAAGAGTTATATAATAAATTATATAATTATTCATTTTTATTTCATTATGTTTCATTTCATGGAAATAACATCAACATTTATAGAATATATATTCATCATTCAATGAAAAAATGAAATCAAATAATAGAATTTGTAAATGAATATAACCATTAAGGATTTGAATTAAGAGTAATTATATTTAAATTATAGAATATATGATCATGATATCATGATGTTTTGTATCATGATTTGTAAATACTATCTATAAGTTGTTCTAATAATATTTGATCATAAGGATGTTTTAGAAAATATGAATTTTTAAAAAATATACTGAATGGTATCATTCACCATACAATGATTTTTTTAAAAAGTAATATTATTGAACATATTTATTGAGGAATGTATATAATTACATTTTGATTATTATTAGATGCGAAAATATTATCTATGGTGAGGTTTATATTATTTTTAGATGTTTATTTGGGAAAAAGTTTATTTAAGAGTACTTATATTTTAGAATGTGACTATATAAGTAATAAATTTTGTTTTGGGATAAAAAATGAGTTGATTTTCAAAAAATAAGTTATCAAAGATATTTTATTTTTTGAGTTCAAATTTAATAAAACAAACTTTGTGAGACTTACATTGATCATTGGTTCCAATTAATATTTTTTTAATTTATTATTGTAATGTCTTATTAATATTTCATATTATTTTAGTTCAGGATACCCATTTTAGTTTCAGATGAATGGAATAATTCTTCACTAAATTTTTTATCTTATGGTCAATTAAAAGTTTTTTTAGTGATTCAAGCATGAAAAATTAACCATAATTATGCACATACATGGAATAAATCTTAATTACAAATCATGTAAGTATATTTTATAATATTTTCTTTCCCATTGTTAAAGGTAATTATGAATCACATGAAAACTGAACTGAATTATATCATGAACTATATGGAATGTTACAGTGATATACCATGCTAAATTTTTCAAATATCAATTTAAATTTTGATTCAAATATAAGTATATTATAAATTATATTCTTAGGGAATTTGGGGTGTCACATGAGTGGTAAACCCTCTAATATTGTATCCAAAACACAAAGGTACGAATCCTAGTAATCCTCTTGGGGTATTTAAGATGTAGGTGGTGATGTAGGCATGATGAAGGTATGTCGTGATGCTGGAATCGTGACATAGGTAGAATGGTGTGGGCATGACACTGCACAGGTCGTCATGTTAGTTGATGGTACTTTGGGGCATGTTATGGGATTCATTTTCATTGTGTATTTCGGTCATCCATATAAAAATAAATAAAGATTTATGGGTGGGATATCCCCTTGGGGGGGTTTTGGCCTTCATTTCTTGCTTTTGTGTGAGGGGTTAGTGGGTTTGATGTAATTGTACCCCAAGCACAAAAATATAAACATATTTATTTTCTTATTAATAAGATAGAAATTAATTATCTTGATAAAATCAATATATGTTTTTATTAATATGTTATTACATATTATTATTAATGAATAAGAATTAAATTTATTAGGAAAAGTTTTTCATGAAGAGATAATATAATAACATAATATTTTAGTTTATATTTTCTTTTGAAATAACTTTTTTAGACATTTTAAATTACACATTAAATCGAGCTTAAATAAACCTTGATATTCAATTAAGAAAATATTATCACTATGATCTAGTGATGTATTGGTTTGTATAAATAATAATAAACATATTATAAAATATATTTAAAAAAATATATAATTAATCAAATTAATAATCAAGGACACATTTAACGTCAAATGGTTCGAAGTGGAGAAAAAATCAATTGAATGTAAAATAAATATATATCATAAAAGTAATTTTATGAGTGAAATATATATTTTTTTCTAATACATTAAATTAATTACTATTGATAAAAGATTATAATTTAATAATAATATCTTATATCTAAGTGAAATTAGTTAACAATAACACAATTATTATTATTAGGAATGTAATATGATAAAATTAATTTTATTATCTAAAATATTATTTTACTCAAAATAATATTTATTTAATTACTTACTTGGATATTATAATTAATTTATACCACTTTTATTAATTTAATTTGAAAAAATGGATACCTTTTTTGAAATGATCATTTCATGAAATTATCATGATGAAATTTTTATATTTTTATTCAATGGTTGATTTGGGAGTGAATTGTGAAAATTGTTGATTATAAAAAAGTTGACATTTATTCTCATTAAATTATTATATTTAAAAGTCCCATAATATTTTTTTAGATTTAAAGTAACATAAGATCACTTTGATTAAAAATAATGTAACTAATTCTATAAGAATCTTCATTGTATTTAATTATGGTATAAGTTCATTTTACTCATTAAAAATTAATTTTTCTAGAAATTGTCTCCAATGTTTTATAAAAGATTATATTAAAATAAATTCTTAAAATATATAGTAATTTAACATTAAAAAATTTATTTCATATTAAAAATTACTTTGTTCACTTTTTTAAAATAATTCTATTTTATTTTTAGTGATAATTAGTATTTACCATTGTAAACTTTTTTCATTATGGTAATGGGAAAATAGGTCAATTAAGTATAAAAATAAGTTATAAGATCAATAAAACAACTCAAAACATGCCTTAGTTTTGTGGGATTAGTTTATTTCTTCCTCTAAAATATATATTTTACTCAATTTTCCTTATATAATTTTATTTATATTACATTCATTAATGATGAAATACAAACTGTAACAATCAAACCATTAATATCATCAATATGTTTTCATTGGAATAAAAAGATCTTTTAAATGGTCATAAATGCAAATTTTTTGATGAATAATTTTTTGGTCGTATATTATTTTAATGTTTTGGAAATAATTTAATAATAAAATGCCTACTCATTACTAATATTGTAGTTGTGAAAATAGGTGAATCTTCAAATTAAATCATTTTAAAACAAAGAATGAAATATTTATATGGAACAATTATTGTTTTAAATGAATTTAATGAACAATGTTTTTTATTAGTATTGTTAAAAGTAGTTATATTTTAATTTTATTATTATAGTGATTTTTAAGGACATATTTTATGAATATTCCTTAAAATGACCTTACAATGAATTAAATGTTTTAAAAATGTTATTAAATTTTTAAAAAATTAAATAAACTGTATAATAACACAAATGTGTGGGATGAAATTTTAAACATCATTAATAATTGACTTAATTACAAATTTTAATTATTTAAATTTCATTAATTACCCTTATGTATTTAAAACATTGTTATAATGGTTAATGTTAATAGGGGGTTAACGAATGTGTTAAACTAAAATATAAGGCTTAAGATGCCACTTAAAGTGGTATAAATTCTATTATTTGATCATATTTTGACCATATACTCCTCATATTATAATATATTACCTTTATATCAATTTTAAATGAGTTAAAACTTATTATATTTTAATATATCATGTATTTACATGATTTTCACCCACCTAATTTATAAAATACAACATATTATCTACACTTATTCACATACATTGATCCACTTATAGAAAACATAACCTCTAAAAAACTTTCCTAGATACCTTCATAAAATCATAGATTATTATTTATTTCCCATTGACCATCCTAATATGTAATAAGGTGTAACCCCAAAGAGGATTCCAAATAAGTTGTATACTTCTTAACCAAGTTCATTCATTTTATTTCTTCTTCTACCTCTTTAAATAAAATACTTATTGTTATGAAATAATAGAATATGTATCTTGAATATATTTAAATTCAATTTTTTTATTAAATACACCTTATTCATCTTCTTTTCCATTCTATGTGAAATGAAAACATCGCATGTGTCTACATGTAGACAAGCACCTTCGCGAATAGTCGCCTTTAACTTTTCATCTCCACCTTACAAGGTCGTATTTTAGGATTGGTATAATGAATATATATTATATTAATTAAATAATCATTATTCGGAACATATAATATATTATATACCTTCTTTCCTTTCCATATTTTTGTAAATGATAATGTGATTCATTTGTTCTTGTGGATTACCACTTCCTCAATGCGATTTGATTTGTTTATCATGTTTTACATTCATGAAGGATTAAAAATTTATATTTAATATATAAAAAATATTATTATTTTTCGATTAATATTATTGATATGACTAAGTTATGACCATGAATCTAAGAGTAGAACTATTAGACCAAAACATTTTTTAAAAACATAACAGTTAACTCCAAGGATGATGATGTTAATAAAAAATAAATGGTTGATGGAATGTTATGATTTAATCATATATGGTATGATAAAGTAGAATTTTGGTAATGAATATAATTATAAAAAAATTATATTTATTATATAAAAGGTTAAAAACATGTTTGAAGCATGTTTCTCTTTTTGTAAAGGCAGTTTCCTCTTATTTCAACTCCCATGAGATATGTTTCACATTATGAAAATAAATTAATTTTCTTGGTGTATATGGTACCACTGGAAAAAATTATATCAAGAATTATAATTTATTAATCGTATTCAATGTTTTTATATATTAATTATCTATTAATATGATTCAATTAAAAAGGTACCAAAATATTAAGAGACTTGTCGTCTCAATTTTCATTAATTGAGACTTATTCCAATTTCTAGACTAGTATAATTTTATGTGGTGTATGACCTACATTATGGGTGTTTTTTTACATTAATTTTCAATATCCTCTCACCAAAAAGTGTACCCCTCCTTGGTTAGTAATGTGATAAGATAGATAGTGTCCCATGAGTCCTTTCTCTAGTAGGCCCCGAGTTAGAGACTCGCACTGAGGGTATAACAAACATGGAAATTAGAGGCATTTACTTGTAAGAGAAACAAATATAGAAGGGATAGTTAAGATAGAAAAAATCCAACTCCTTCTCATAAATCAATAAAACATAAACCAATTTACAAATATTTAATGTCGTAGATGAACTAAAAAACTTAAAGGAAAACTTCATGTACCAAAACAAGTAAAGACGATTGTGACCACGAAGCCGAAATAGCTTCTATAACCCTCAAGCTAGTAGTAACAAGCCATATCTCCAAACAACTCCAACTAAACAGAAAAATAGGATATATATATATATGTAGGATGTGTATAATATTATACTCAGTAGGATCCTCCCCAGATCCTCTAGTAAAAAATTAAAGAAATCATGCTAAAGCACATTGTAAAACTAGTGAATCTAACACGTAACCTAAATAAGAATATTAATTTCCCACCCTTACCATGGTTACTCTCACTATGTATCTCATACAAGAGAATATAATATAATATTTAATATAAAGGGTACCCCACTACTCTATCACAATTAGTTTTCCTCTTTTCCCTAGCATCACACGTCCAGTGCATCTCTCTCCAAAAAGGCTATCATGGAGACACAATGGAGAAGAACCACAACATACACCTCATACAACACATCATAATGTATTTGAAAACAAATTAATCAGGTATTTTTTTAGATTCAGCAAATCCTTAATAACATGTATCATAATTTGGGTATTATACTTCAAGCTATTACAGACCATGCACAAAATTATGATCCTCAAGACATAAGAACCCATACAAGTTACATCTTGTGTAGCCTTTAAGACACTATATCCAAAATATTTATATGTGAATAACAAAAAACAATTACATCCCTCTACACACATATATGGGGAAAAATAACAACCATGAATAGTGGAACAAGTAACTACCAAGAGAAGAGAGATGGACCAAATGTGGTAGTCAACCATCCATCCTTCCAGTTGGATGTTGGGGAAAATACCCCCAAGTCATAGAATCCCTAGCGTGTCAGTTGCAATAACAGATAGGTTGGAGTATCATATTGAAACACAATAATTTTATGATATAATATAGCTCAAAACCACACTATGGGAAGAAATTATTCTTAGACTCAACTAAAGATAACATCTCTTGGACTCACAACCTCCGCTGAAAAGTCTAGATTCCCTATAAGCACTGAACCATTTAAATTTCAATATTAAATGACTTTATACCCTTTTTCATAGTTTTCATTTATGTCAATTAATTATTTATCTATTTATTATGCATCAACAACATCTAAATTTCATTACATTAGCATTAGAACAAAGTTCCATTCCCTCGAGGCATAACCTCACCGAGTATAAGGACCCTCAAAAATATAACTTCAGCATTACATCCTAGAAAGATACAACCCCATGGGTTAGACATCATTTATTAATTTATTAAACAACATTACCACAATCCATATTTGTAGGTATTCTCTGAAAACATTATAAGATACCAAATATGAGGGGATCTACATGGTTCGTAGATGAACAACCTATTGAGTTTATCCCACATATAACTGGAGTGTAGTCACATCTAACCATGAGAAGGTTTACATAAAAGGCATGTGGCATACCCTGCATATATTCGCATCCCATGGAAGGAGATTAAAAAAACCATATGCCTCAATAAGTGTGGAATGAAAACTATATAAACAAAAATATATTAAATAAGAATCCAAATTTCATATCAATGGGTAAACCCAACATCAACCTTTTACATCATCTTCGAGGTCCTCCCCGACACCCAAATTCATAAACTGATGCATCTCACCACACTCGGTGTAAAATAATGCCACAAAAACTAGGCAACCCTAACACAAAAACCACAAAAGGCCCCTAGGATAAGACATCATTGGCTCACATCACAGTCAGGGATCCCTACCCCTTATACCACAGTAACCCACTAGAGTCATCCATCCGAGTATCACATCACATGCTACAGGAAACAAACATAGAAACAAGGATCTTGGCCCAAATATAAGGCATTAATCATTTACCCACAACAAGCTCTAATGACTCCAAAACATATTGCACATTGAATTTATAAGCAATTGGGAAACTCAGGCCCTAGATAAGAATTGACATTATCACAGAACCACATGTTATTCAATATTGAATTAACCGATTCATTATTTATAGGTTCCCACTATAATAAAACTAAAAAAAAATCTATCACAAGCTATAAAAAATTAGATAAAAAATAATTTATCATTCCTTTACTCATTTTTCAACAAGAATCAACATGCTTTCGGGTTATTAACCAATTATATTATACATGCATATCTTAATAAATTTTTTAACATCCTATTACAATGACAACCAGATTAATTAAACATGCCCCTTAAAATAATTGTTATTTTAATTAATAATTAATTTCATATTTATGTTCATTACCAATTTCCATTAATAACGATGTGTTTTAGCAAGAAAAAAAATAGATATCAAACTGTACAATAAATTAGGAGGAAAACTTTTATCAATGTACAAAGAAAAACAATAACTATGTGATCAATAAAAATTCATTAATATATTTCAAATTTTTATTTAGGAATATTTTATTATTATACAAGGGGATAAATCATGTTAGCTCTTCAATTTATCATATATAAATAGTTAATCATTGAATCCCCAACCTCAAAAAGAGAACAATATTCTTTTCATGGAAAAAGACCTACACAACAGATCCTGATGACCTCTCATGTAGAAGCTACATCTTCTTGAGGATGTTCTGTTAAAACCGCACCATCCAATAATCAATAAAATCTCCATTTGAACTATAAGAGATCATATAACATAGCATGGTGAAATGATTCGATAGTATTTAAGATCAAATCTATAGGAACTTCTAGAAAATGAATAGAAAAACACATTAGATCACAGATAGATCAAAGATGGATGCCAATAATCGATCCTCATCCAAGGGATCTCTAAAATTATTAGAAGGGAATAGTCTAGTTTCATGTGATGAGAGGTAGGGAAGAAGAAATCATAGAATTTTGAAAACCTGATTGGATGATTTTTTTTAAAAGCATACATCATTAGGTAATTACACAAGGTGTAATACCCTTTCTCATCATTTAATTCCTCGTGGAAATTTTCCAATGAAAAATGAGTCGCCTCGATGATTTATTTTATTTTTCAAGACCAAAAAAATTAAATATCTTGAGACCCTATTTCATATCATGAAACAATATATGAACCAGGATTTTACGACATTTAATTTATTTACATGATGGGTAAACCCCACCTTTCCGGCTATTACTTGACCAATATCTTCCAAACTACTTTCGAGCTTCCTCAGAGTACTTTTATTTACAAAAAATAATCAATGATTTTATCCATGCTAATCTAGGCCCTTACATCAGAAACTAATCAAAAAATTATCTTCCTTGAGAATCCAAAACTAACATAAAGAGGAAATAGAAAGGGGTTATCTGAACATCCACCCTATGAGATACCTCTCAAAACTATTACCATAACAGGACCTCACCACCTCACTAGAAGAACAAGCACAATACTATGAAACAACCAAAACCATATCCTAACCACTCTCTGGATAGAGATACCTATCAAAAGAGAGTAAGACGCAAAAATCATCAATATAAAGCCATATCATAATCAAAAAATGTATAAAACCATCAAAAAAACAACGTTATAGAAAAGATATAAAAATAAAATAGATGGGGGTACTGATTTTTTATCAGTGACTCGTGTCCAAGGTACTCTCTTCCATGCCCTCGTGACACCACAGTATATTAACAAAGAAGATAACACACCCACGAAAAACCTTCTCATAGTGGTACTGGATCTCTATAATCTTTTCCTCGAAGGTCTCATCATCATCAACATTGATCATTCCCCTATCAATGATGTGAGTGTAATCAGGATGATAATGATTGATCTACATCATGGGAAGGTAATTATGTATTTAGATCACTTTTGTGGGAAGTGATACCCAATATTCCATGGATCCAACATGATCCAACACCTCAAATAGACCAACACACCATGGTGAAAGCTTACTTATATGACCAAACTATTTCTGCCATCAACAAGGAGTCACCATCAAGAACACATGATATCTAACATCAAGTTCTAGAAGTCTTCCCCTATGACCAACATATGTTTTTTAGATCATGCACTAATTTAATCTCTAAAAAATCCCATAAACCATCTCCATCATATTCTATATCAATTTAAACCCTATAATTGTTTACTCTATGACCCAATTACATCACAAAAAAGAATGAAAAAATTATCTTTTAAAGGATTAAAATGATATCATACTGATGGTGGATTGAAAACTATTATTGTAATTGTACTCCACCAAGGGAAGGTGACTCATCCATGAATATCCAAAATTCAGGACATATAAGTTCAACATGTCTTTATGTTTTTAGATGGTTTGCTTTGTATTACAATCTATCTATGGATGAAAAAACATTCTAAGGAATAATTGAGAACTAAAAAAATACTAGAGGCCTATCCACACCATGGAGATAATATGAGGATCTCTATTATATATGGTAATCCTTAGTAATCCATGGATTCTGACCACCTCCTCAAGATACTTCCTCGACAAAACCTCCATAGAGATTAACTCCTTAATCTATTTAAGGTGTCATGATTTCATCAAACAATCCACTACCACCCATGTTGCATTATATCCTCCTTGATCTTGAGGGAAACCAGCATCAAAGACCACTGAGATTTCCTCACACTTCTTCTAGGGAATATCTAATGGATAAGAAAAACCACAAGGAACACAATACTCAACCATCACCTTCTGGAAGACAAAACAACGAGAAAAAAATTCTATAACTCCAGACCTCAAACTGGGCCACCAAAACTATCCTCTCAAGGCTCGGTACATATTTTTCATGCCAAGATGTAATTAAAAAGGAGAACTGTGAATCTATTTGATAACCATCTCATAAATCAAAAAGGGAATCAAAATCATTCCCTTGAACAACACTCGATATTTTCCGTCTTTAAACCCATCATCTAGGACCTAACTACAAACAAAAAATATCTCTAAACCTTCACCTCAGGATCCCCTAACTAGGATTCCTCCAATTTCGTTACTAAAGAAGATTGAACCATCATCTAAAAAAGAAAACCTCATTCCCAATGTTCTCCCATATTCATATGTATTACTTAAAGCTCTTCCATTACACTCCATGAATCAAGAGATTCACACATTGTTTCGATGTGTGACTTCATACTCAATGCATTGACCACAACATCACATTTTCTAGGTTTAAATGAAACATGAAAAGTTTAAATCCATTAATAACTCCATATCCTAATTCTAGTGAAAATTCAAGTCACACTAGTGGAAAATGTACCTTAGGATTTTATGATCAGTTAAGTCCAAAAATTTCTCACTGATAAAGTGATATATTCATACCTTTAGATAAAACAACACTACCTAATACATGAGATTTTGGGTGGAATAGTTACATTGATGGTGATGTAACACCCGAGACCCATAAGAAATGAATGATCTCTAACGAATCAAAACACAGAACAACCCCAGATGTGAAGGATCAGAGAAAAACACAAAATGAACACCTTTTGTTGGAATACAAAGATATAGAGAACATAATAACATCTATTTTATATATTCATAAGCTGCCTGAAACTGATCAATCCATAATAACACTTCATCCTTATATATCAATGTTGTTAGAGGAGTTTCACCCCAAGAGAAATTCGATTTGAACCTCTAATAATATCCTATAAAAATATTCAACATTCACACCTCTACTACATTCTTGGGAGATCCCCAAGACACAACTGCATATATATTCGATGGTTCCATAGCTCCTCCCAATTGGGATACATCATTCCCCAAAAAATAGACTTCTTGAACCAAAGAATCATACTTCAAAAACTTCCCTAACAACTACTGATGTTAAATAACTCCGAAAACAAAACTGATATAGTCTACAAGATCTTCATTAGATATTGATTACACTAGAATTTTGTCGATTGAAACCACCACGAACACATCTAAGAATTCATGGAACATAGCATTAATTATACCATGAACATAGCTAGAACATTCTTCACACTGAATGACATCGTATCAAACTCATAATTCCCATGACGATAATGGACATAAGTCTTCAGAATATCCTCATACTTTACATGCATATGACGATATCCTTTCTACAAATAGATCTTCGATAACCAACTTGCACCCATTACTTGGTTGAATAAATAATCAATATGAAAAAGAAGATATCTCTTCTTCATTGCCTCCTTGTTGAAGATACAATAATACATACATAAATACAAACTGTCATCATCCTTATTCGTGAAGAAAACTAGTGCACCCCATAGTGACAAACTTGGCTAAACAAATCCACACCATAGAAGACCATTGAGCTGTACACGTAGCTCATGTAACTCAGAAGGATCTATCCTCTATAGTTACATCAAGAAAGGAGACATATCTGGCTATAGCTCGATCCTAAACTCGATCTCTCATCAACAGGGTAACAATACAACATCTTTTGGAATGAAATAAACGTACTCATCCATCACCTTGAGAAATGCCAAATACTAAACTTCTGAAGAACTCAACATCATCTATCACATAATGGGTGATTATAAATGAACATTCCTCGCACCCATATGAGGGTCTCTCTCTCCAACAAACACTACTAGATCCAAATCATCATTTAAAAACACATCCTACCTTCTGAACCAATCCATGATTTCCTACACAAAATATCACCAATACAAGCCAATGATGATATAATATGATTGGATCTATAAAAATAAGAAATATCCCCAAGAGGGGAGCATCACTATCACTCCCTCTTGGTCTCTACAATCATCAAATATGTTATCTTGACCTCCAAAAATTCTATGTAATGATAAGGGCACAAGAATTATCCCTACATCAGGTCAACATGGACAAGGAAAGGTGATATACGGGAGTGAATCACTCCTAAATGAAACAAGGAATGAAAAAATGTATAAAATAAACAAAGGGAACCTCAAATGATGTTTGGCTCACCTGGTGTTGTCAATGATAAAGAATGCAGTTTACCACAAACTTCTCCACGAAATTTTCGGCCCTACTAAGGACCACCTCCATGTACACGCTATGCTCTAATAGAAAGGGGAGGATCCTTGGGTTGTCCATTGCCTCCCCCCCACACTCTCTACTAATCGATAACCGAGCCAACCTATTTTTGTGGTATATGATGGAACTACTTTAATGGAGGAACCTGGAGGGGAACAACTGGCGCATTCTGACAACTCAAAAAGGTGGGCTACTCTCTCTATTGATGACCTCTGCCTCTATAAAGAAAAAATGCATCTGATCACTTAGAATAGGTCAGATAACTACTTCCCCCGGGGAAATGAGACTTTTGGGGAATAGACCTACCCATGTATTATATGAAGATCTTATTTAATGACAAATAGTAACCTTAGACCACATCTATTCTTCATGAAGAATCCCAATGACTCCCCTCTCATAGAGATTTAGTTCCTGATAACATCTTCTCGATAACCGCAATTCCAGCCAACACATCAATATATGCCTTCTATAAAAATGTAATGACATGGTGTTTGATATCTGCATTGGAATCCTCCTTGAAATGCCTCACCCATACCACCATAACATGCAACAGATTAGAAGAAAATCACATAAGGTTACTGAATTCAATTCCAAACTCTCGCACACTAGAGGTCCCCAACTAAAGGGTAAGAAGCTCCTGACGACTAGTCGCCTTCATAGTTGAATATATAATCTCAACACTGAAATGGTCTCTAAACTACTTCCATATGACTGTCGAAACCTTGTAATATCTAAGGAACAAGAACCACAACAACCATAAAAACTCAAGAAACATACAAACAACAAATGATACCCAGTGCTCCATCCAATAATGGATCGAACAAAAGGATATCTAAGACTCCTCTAACTAGTATTCTTGGAATGTATGTGACACAGTTCCCTCATACCTCTACATATTCTCACACTGAATCTCTCAGACTGTCATCCACCATGTTTCTTTATCTTCATCTTCTACCATGCACTAGTCTACTGTTGCATCCTATTGAACATATTTTCTAGGAACCTGATGAGGATGCCATCCAAGATCCATGATTTCCAAATAACAAGCAATTAGAGATTATAAAACTGGAAAATGGATGACAATAACATTAATTAATCGTTTTTATTTTTTCATTTTAGGTTAATCTATTATAATATCTTCCCATTAAAACACATGCGTAATTTAGAATGATGTCTGATCCTTTCCATGGTGTCTGACCTATAACTAGTATCACATAATTTAGTAGCCACTAAAATCATAAAGTTATACACATCAAATCACTGGGGGCCCTAAATACCCATGTCTTATCAGGTCTCCCGTGTTTATAGTGCATTCTAAACTAATCTAACATCATATATCTACCAAACGACGGAACCTCACCTATGGATAGAATCACACTTCATACTATACCTCAACCATTCTGATGATACCACCCTGTCACGACCCCTACCCAAAATATATTCCCATCTAGGGTCAGAAATGGTGGATGGTAGACAGTGACCCATGATTCCCACCTCTAGTTGGCCCTGGGGTTACAACTAGCACTGATGGTATAATAAACAATAAAATTGGAGTAATTACCCTCAAACAGAAACATATAATGAAAAGAGATATAAGATAGACACCAATAAAATCCTAATCTAATTACAATATAAAAGAAATCCAATTACACTTATGTAATTTCATGCTAGAACTATAACAACTGAATGAAAATATATATGTACCAAAATAATGTAATGATGAAAATGACTAGAAATTCCCAATTTATATTGCAACCCACAATTTTAATTTTCTATAATGATCCCCAACCTGGTCCAAAATATCTTAAAAATAGTTTATATATATGTATGGTGATTATAACAGTATTCTCCGTAGGATTATCCTCTAAACCTCTCATGAAAAAGTAAATAAATCATGCTAATGCACAATAAAAAACTAGTGAAACTAACTTATCACCAAAATATTTATATTATATAGTTATCCTCGCTATAGATACTCTTGCCAAGTATTTAATTCAAGAGAATATAATATAATAAAGAATATAATGGGTACCCCACTACTGCTTCCCCACTAGTTTCCAGATTTTCCCTAAAATCGCACGTCCTGAGCTTCTCTCTCCAAAAGGTTTATCCCAAAAAACATTGGAGAAGCACCACAACAATCACCTCATGCAACACACCACTGCATCCATGTAACAAATGTAATAAGGTAGTTTCAGGTTTCTACCACAACCTATATAACATGTATCATACAACGGGTATTATACCTCAATCCATTAGATCCCTAACACTGAGTAAGGATCCTTAAGCCATCACAACCCTTCCAAGTTTTACATATAATGGACTTTAGGAAACAATATCTAGAATGTAAGTGTGTGAATAACCATAAGCCATTATATCCATTTGCATACATATATGGTAAAAAATATGCATCATGCATAGCATCATACATAACTACTAGGGACAGAGAGTGGAGACAAAGGGGGTCGTCAACCATCTATCCTACACTCTGGATGTTGGGGAAAACACCACCAAGGCTCAGAATCCCCTGGGTTTTAGTTTCCCTTTTTGACAATGTAGAGTATCATATAGAAACCAAAAAAAATACATCATATTATATATATAACAACCACTCTAATGGCATAACACTTTCTTATACTTGAATGAAACTAATGTCTCCTAGACACCTAGTTTCTACAAGAAAGACTAGATATCGTATAATTACAGAATAATTTAATGTTCTATATTAAGTTACATCATCCCCCTTTTTTAGTTTCTATTTAAATTTATTAATTTTTAAACCATTTTTTAGACATCAATAACCTTTTCATTTCATTACATTAGCGTCACAATAAAGTTCCATGTCCTCCACGAATAACCAAAATGAGTCTATAGTTTCTCAAAAATATAACCTTAGCATTGCATCCCAGCAAGGTCAACCCCCATGGGTTAAACATCATTTATTCATTTCTTCAACAACATTAAAACGTTCAGTATTTCGATGTTTTCTACACAAAAATTATATGATACCAAAAAGAAGAGTTTAAACATGGTGAGTAGATGAACTACTTGTTGAGTCCTTTCCACATTTAAGAAAAGCGTAGACCCATCCAACCATGAGATGCTAAAAATGAAAAGAACATAGAATATCCCATGTGTCTTTGACTCCCTTGGAAAGAGTGAAAGAAAAACCAGCTACATCAAGAAGTAGGGAATGCAATGCAGATAAATAACCACATATTCAACATGCTTCCATATTTAATATCATTGGGTAATACTAGTTTCAACATCTTCCATCATCTTCGGTGTCCTCCCTAACACCCACATGGATAAATTTATGCAAATTTCCACTCCATGAGTCAAATTCTATCACAAAAACCTGGCCTCCCATCCCCACATACCACAAAAAACCTCCAGGCTAAGTCATCCCAGGCTCAATTCACATCTGCACCTCCCTGTACCATATACAAAAACATCCCTAATGGATCATTTATCCCCTGGTGACATCACAACCAGTGGGAAACAAATATATAAACTAGGATTTTTTCCCTAAAATAGGGCATCCATCCTATAAACACAATGAGATCTCATGACTCCAAATAATAAGGCACATGGCCTCTACAAGAAATTGGGAAATTAAATCCATACAGTGGAATTATCTTTATCACACGACTAATTCTTATTCCATCTCCAATTAACTGATTCATTATTCAAAAGATCCAAATATGGGAAACCTAAACATTAAGAAATCATTTTCTATCCAAAATCAATTAATAAATTAAATTATCATTACATTAATAATTTATCAACAAGAATCAACATGATTTAGTCTCATTAAACAATTCCATTATACATAAAAATCCACATCAATTTTATTTACATTAAACTATAACAACAACCGTTCTCATTAAACAAGCCTCTTTAATCCTTTAGAAAATTAATTATCAATTAATTCAAGATTTAAGTACTTTACAAATTTCCATCAAGAAATACATGCTAAACTAAGAAAAGCATAGATATCACTCTATCTAAAAAATTCTGATGAAAACATATATCATGGTATAATGATGAAAAATTGCTCCATGGTTGATACAAATTCATTAATCATGTGCATGTATTCAATTAGGTAAATTTCATTAGGATCCAAGGGAATAAATCAAGTCAAAACCACAATTAAATTTAAATAAATATAGAATTATCAGATTCCTCACCTCAAAAGGACATTGATCTTTGTCACAAGAGAATGGATTGGCACAAAATATCTTAATCACCTCTCCCTCAATAATTTCATCCACTCGGGGATGCCGGGTCAAAATTTCACCAACCAAAAACAAATAAAAACTCCATTATAACCATAGGATTTCATTTTTAATATAATGGATAAATTATTCAATATAAATCAAAATTAATTTGAGAGTAACTACGATAAAAAAGAAAAGAAAAACACACCTTGGTTCAATGATGGGTCGAAGATGGATGCCCACAATCAATCCTCATCAAAGGGTAATCTAAAACACCAAGTAAGGGAGTGCCGAATCCCATGGGATAAAAGGGAGGGAAGAAACTACCTTAGGTTTGGTTAAACCTGAGTGTCTTTGGTGTTTTAAAAACATACTGAAGTGGGAAATTACACAACGTGTAATCACCTTTTATAACAACCCAAAATTTCATTAATGTAAAATCCATCTTTATCTTATTAAATGTCGCTGTATATAAAATATTTTTATAAAATGTAATCTTCATTGGTTTAATGATAAGAATTGTGACCGTTACTTTTATAGTTGTTGAACATTGATCACATGATTAGTATAAATATAGGGCATTAATACATCCAATTTTACTTAGACAATGAAAGTGATGGCCTCATCCCATAGAATTTCCCCATACTAATCCCATTTGTCGAAGCTCGGAAAAGAGGTGGCATCCTTGGGCTTCGCTCTTGACCAATCCCAAGCTGAACTTCACCATGTCAAAATCGAACAGGACCTCCTATGGTGTAAGTGGAAGTTGATAGAAATTAGTAGTCGAGCGAAGTTATCCGAGCCACCCCAAGATCCTGTCACCATCGCACACCTTACCCTTAGGTCTCATGAAGTTGTTTTAAGGGTTTATGTAAGTAATAGATAGTACTATGTTCATGTATATTATTTTTGTATATAAAAATGAATATGATTTCTTGTCATTATTGATACATTGAAAATAATTTTTAATGTACAAATTGTGTTTTTAGTTATTATTTAATTAAGAAATCTATTTTATTAAGTGATTTTTGAATTAAATAATATTTTAATAAAATATTATTTTTATTATTATTAGATTAATTTGGTTATATATAAATGATCATATAATTGTATCAATACAATTATAATTTTTATTAAGGTTTCAAAGCCATTTTTGTCAAAACCCTTGAATTTTCGATAAATGTCGGTTTTTATTTTAAAAGTCAAAATTAACATATTTAAAAAATTATTTAGATAAATAAAATTTTATTTTTGGAATCAGGATGTCAAAATTATCCAATAGTGAATTTTTCATAATTTTCTAAGACAATCAAATTTTTGAATAAAAAATAAATACCATTTAAATATATAATGTGTTTTATGACATCATAATCACCCAATAGTGATGTAATAAAATACTATAATCTTTATTTTAGGCCAATATATGTTTTACCATTAAAATAATTTGATTCTGTGTTTATTTGGCTTATTTTCAAAACATTAATGGACCCCTCAAGACTTATTAAACACCTTGTCTTTTTAAATAAATTTCCATGGGAGTGTGACTCACCTCCTCATAAGTAAACCTATTATTTTAAGAAGTTCGGACATTTTCCTTATGAAAAATGGTTTTCCTCTTCCCTTTTCCAAAAACCATGGGAAAAAACCATGTGATGGTTTGTGGTTTGGATTAATTTAATATAAGGGGTCCCAAACCTAAATAATAACAAATTCCCTCGCATTTCCTATATAAACCCTCCCAAGCTCCCACTTCCTCCTCACTCAAAGCCTTTGGAGTTCAGCCAAACTCTACCCTACTATCTCTAGAATCCTTCCATGGTGCAACAAGCTCCCAAGAATCCTCTCAGAAGACTCTCTCTAGCCATTGGAAGCACACTTCCAAGTAAGGGTTTTTTCTTCCTTTCTCATTTTTGTCCAATTTTATTTATGTTGTTTTTCCCTTTTTGTTTCAATTATGAATGTTGGGGTATGGTTTATAACCTCCCTCATACATCCCTATTTATGTTTGAATTATTGGAGAACACTTTCTCACTTATTAAATTCCTCCCATGTACACTCATTACTATGCCGACATTCCGAAAGGAACTTCTCTCTCCTCATTTACATTCAAGAAATACTTTACTATCATGAATATAAATTCCATTACAATGGTTGGGAAATGTATCCATATGACCTCCCTACTGTCCATTACATTTAAATATTATGGGTATCCCATTTCTCTCCCATCAACCATTTCTATTAATTCTTATGTCACGCTGTTACGATGCCGAAATCGCACCGATTTTCTAAACCAATGCCATTATGTATTGAATACCATGCCCATTTCTCCATCATGGGTATTCACCATTATGAAAATTTACTTATTGATTATAATGTTTCTTGTATTAATTCCACATTCCTTTATCGTGTAATAAATTATTATGATTTATTAATTCATGTTTTATGATCCATGTGGCACACTTATGCATGAAATGAAATGTTTAAGAAGGGTACACCCTTATAGCGCTCCAATTCATTGGGTAAAGTATAATATCATGATAAGTCATGTGCAAAGAGTGTTGAATCATGATAATTCATGTTAAATTATGGTTTACTAATGCTTTATGTGAAATGTGGATTTACTCCTGCTCCATGTGCAATGGGCCTTGGCTCATGCCAATTCCATGTTAAGTGTTGTTTCCACATTTCCATGTTATGATTATCATGCTTTATCATGCCTTTATGTTCATGTTTATCAATTTCTATATTGATATTATTAATGTCTAATATGTATTGTACTCTTCATGTTATTCTATGTGTATTCCCTTAATGGGATTTATAGCTCACCCTTTTCTTATGCATGTCCTCAGGTTATCCCATGCAATGCTATGTACGAGGGAATGTAGTGGTCATGTAAATGAAGTTTTCAATAAAGATGTTGTATTTGTTATTTTATGTTTTTATGTAATGATCCTAATCCCCAATGAAACTAAACCTCTCGATCTTATTTTTTATAGAAAGTGATGTTTTATGTAAAAAATCGTATATATGTTGTTATAAAAAGCAGGGTTGTCATAGTTGGTATTAGAGGATAGGTTTGGTTATTTTTGGGATTAGGATTAGAAAACCCTTGTATAGACTTATATACAAGAATAAGTACAATAAAAACGTCCCTTAGTTTTTGGTGAGTATTGAGTAAGTGTGTTATCAAGAAAATACATCCATATCTGGAAACGAGCAGGTAGAGGCGGCTCTGGCACAGATGTATCCTAGGGGTAAAACCCGAAAACACCGTTTTGAGCTAGACAGAACGGGAATTGGTGCACGACAATGGGCCTTGTTGCACTCTTGGTTATGACACTCCCCAGGGATATACTGTGGTAAATTCACAAGCTTAGTATGAACCCTTATTAAGGAAATTAAAAAATGCCCCTAAGAATATATGTTATAAAGTAGATCATGAAAACCCTAGATTGAAGCCTATATACTCATGAGTTATTGAAATGAATGTTTATTTATAAGTCATCAACTTTTGTCTTTGGATTACCCTTTATTTGTTACCCCTAACATTCCTTTTATTCCAGCCAATGGCTGGTAATAGAAGGACTCAGGCTAACAACCGTTTTGAAGATCAGTGTGATGACTGTACTAATGAGATGCCCTATCCAATGGGAGTGGGAATCGCAAACTTTGTCACGCTTCTCTCTCAGCTAAATCAGGTTTTCAACAGAAACATTGGTCAAGAGGAACATTCAATCCCCCCCCCCCCACCAAGAAAGAACATGCCAATATCGAGAGCTTAATGAGACAATGGCCTCCTACATTTAGTCGATCATCCGATCCCACAATCGTTGAACCATGGATCAAGTCCATTAAAAAGATCTTCTCCACCCTTCAATATTCTAAATAAGAGAAGGTTATCAGGGAGGCTTATCGTATGGAGGGTGAAACTGATAAATGGTGGACGTTGATCAAAAATACAAAGCCTGAGGAGGAGATCAAGTCATTAGAATGAAAGTATTTCCAAAAGATGTTTTTTTATAAATATTTTTTGTGCACCCTCAGTATTAAGATGGAAAAGTACCTCATTTCCCTCATGAAAAAAGATGAAGAATCTATTAGAGCATATGAGGAAAACTTCACAACGCTTGCACGATACTCTTCCGGCTTTGTCGTTACCCCAGAATGAAAATTTGACCGCTTCTTTGGTGGGATGAAGCCTAGCCTGTGGAAAGAATTAGCGATCCGTGACTTCGACAACTGTGAGGAAATTGTCCAATGTGCCCTCAAGGTTGAAATGGATCTCGGAGAATCACATGGGTATCATGGGGATAAGAAGTGTAAGGTGGAATTCTATTCTGGTGGGCTGATGGATAAATCCAGCAGTGCTAAGAATATCTAACACCGCACTTTCCAAAAGTGCGGAAAGAAGCACCCTCGAAATTAACTTAAGGGGCCGAGGAAATGCTTCAGGTTTGGAAGGGTAGGGCTCCTAGCTGTTATATGTCGGCATGAAAGACACGCGGATGTGACAGAGGAGAGGAACGCTCCATTTGAACCTCAACGCATTGTTCAATTCTACAAATGAATAGAACTGGGACAATTTTCAAATCAGTGCCCTAATACAAGGGTTTTTGGAGGAAACCAACAACCTCCAAGGTAGCAAGGGAGAGCCTTTTCCATCACTTCTGCTAAAAAGAACCCTGACAACAAATTTGTGCCAGGTTCGATAGTTATTCATACAAGAATAGCGAACGTACTTTTTGATTCAGGTTCTACACATTATATTATATCTCTAAAATTTAGTAGAACAATCCCATCACCACCACAAATCATGGAAGTGAATATGTCGGTGAGTACGGAAAATGGGGAAATCATTGCATCCTATGAATATAAGTCCTCCCCTATTATAATCTGTGGATTGAATTTCCCAGCGAACCTCGTCATACTATCTCTAGTGGAATTTGATGCAGTTCTTGGCATGGATTGTCTTTCCTTATATAGATCCAACATAAATTGTCGGGAGAGGGAAATCACACTACATATGGAGATTAGACCCCCGATTCATTACAATTGTAAGGAGGAATATGAATCTCCTTTAGCTCCATCATCTCAAGCATGGATATTATAGCCCTATGAGCATGGGTATCTGGCTCAGATGATTGAGTCCAAGGAAGAAACCATCCTTGATGAAATGCCTATTGTGAGGGAATTTTCTTAAGGGTTTCCCGAGCAACTCGCTAGTCTTCCTCCTAGAATAGATGTTGAATTTTCAATTGAACATATACCTGGGGCATTACAAATTTCCAAGACTCCATATAGAATGGATATTGTAGAGCTTGAAGAGATGAAGAATCAACTACAGGAGAATCTTGATAAAGGGTTTATACACCCAAGTGCTTCACCATGGGGTGCACCAGTCCTATTCGTCAAGAAGAAGGATGGGTCAATGTGGCTTTGCATCGATTATCATGAACTTAACAAAATCACGATAAAGAACAAGTATCCTCTCCCAAGAATTGATGACTTGTTCGATCAGATGTATGGATCAAAATTATTCTCTAAGGTAGATTTGCGGTCGGGATATTATCAAGTATGGGTGAAGAAGGAAGATGTCCCCAAGACTGCTTTTCATACAAGATACGGTAACTATGAATTCATATTAATTCCTTTCGGACTCACCAATGCTCCAGAAATCTTCATGGACTTGATTAATAGAGTATTTAGAGATTACCTAGACAAATTTGTTATAGTATTTTTAGATGATATTCTAATATACTCCAAAACCAAGGAGGATCATGAAGAGCATTTACGAACTGTACTAGAGAATTTGCGTAAGGAGAAGCTCTTTGCAAAGTACAACAAGTGTGAGTTCTGGTTGAAGGAGGTCTAATTCTTGGGCCATATCATCACAAGAAATGGGATATCTATGGATCCCTTCAAAACCGATGCAATTGAGGGATGGCTAAGGCCAACATCGGTAACCGATATCCGTAGCTTCTTGGGGTTAGATGGATATTAGTGATGATTTGTGAGAAATTTCTCATGATTTTCCAACCCTCTTACGAAGATAACTAGAAAGGGAGTACTGTTTTATTAGAGTGATGAATGTGAAGAAATATTCAAGGAGTTAAAAGGGAGCATTATCACTGTGCTCGTTCTCACCTTACCCACAAGTGGGGAACTTTTTTTTTGTATTCAGTGATGCTTCAAAGAAGGGCTTAGGCTGTGTGCTGATGCAGAATGATAGAGTTTTATCCTAAGCCTCAAGGCAGTTGAAAATCCTTGAGCGAAACTATACAACGCTTGATCTGGAGTTGGCAGCGGTGATCTTTGCCTTTAATATCTGGTGGCATTCTCTCAATGGGGCGAAATGTGAGATATATACTGACCACATGAGTCTTAAATATAAATTTACACAGAAATAGATTAATATGTGCCAGAGAATTTGGATAGAGCTTATCAAGGATTATGACTGTTCAATACATTACCAACCTAGGAAAGCGAACAAGGTGGCAGATGCCCTAAGTAGAAAGGACCTAGTGATTCTATCAATGATGAGAATTGACAAGGATCCAATCTTCATAGAATTGATGAAAATGGACATGGGGATCATTGATAAAGGAACATATTCAATCCTTTCACAAATTATTGCTCAAATGCCTCATTTGGAAATGTTAAAGGATGCTCAAAAGTATGATGTAAGAATTCAAGAAAAATTTGAAGCTATCGAAAAAGGGGAATACTCGGAGTTTAATGTTAATGAAGAAGGAATTGTGCGGTTTGGGAAAAAACTATGTGTTTCATCAAGTACGGAGTTAAAGAAGGATCTTTTGGATGATTCACATAGTTCAAATTTCCCTATTCAACCAGGGAGCACAACAATGTATCGATATCTACAAGAAAACGTTTGGTGGGATAATATGAAGAAGGAGGTCACTAAATATACAACAATGTGCCTACTGTGTCAGTAAGTGAAGGCTGAGAGGCAGAAGTATAAGGGGATGATGCACCCATTTCCCATACCAAAATGGAAATGGGAGAACATAACCATAGACTTTGTCACCGGTCTTCCATGTACTTCCAAAGGCAACAATGCAATCTGGGTTGTTGTTGATCATCGTATAAAGACTATACACTTCATTGATATTTGGGAGGATTTCTCATTAGATCAACTGGAATAGATATATATCTGGGAAGTGGTAAGGTTTCATGGAGTACCACTACCCATTGTGTCTAACCGAGATCCAAGATTCACCTCTATGTTTTGGAAAAGTCTTCAACATGCTCTGAATAATGAACTGAACTTCAGTACGTCCTAGCATCCCCAAACTGATGGACAATCTGAGCGAACTATCAAAACACTTGAGGATATGTTGAGAGCGTGCTTAATGGACTTTAAAAGAGGATGAGATCAACATCTTCCTCTGGTTGAGCTCTCATATAATAATAGTTTCCACTCGAGCATCCAAATGGCACCATATGAAGCCTGTATGGGAAAAGGTGCAAAACACCAACATGTTGGGATGAGGTCAGTGAACTTAAGCTTCTTGGACCAGAAACAGTCGAGGAAATGGTAGAGAAGGTGAAAACCATTTAGCAGCATACCAAGGAAGCCTAGAGTCAATAGAAGGGTTATGTAGATAATCATCAATGATACCTTGAGTTTAAAGTTGGAGACATGGTTTTTCAATGCATATCACCATGGAAGAAGGTCATGATGTTTGGAAGGAAAGGGATGTTAATTCCAAGGTACATCGGATCCTTCAAGATTCTTGATTGTGTCGAGGCTGTGGCCTATCGACTAGAACTTCTGCTTACTATGGCTAAATTACATGATGTCTATCATGTATCCCTCTTAAGAAAGTACATACGGGACCCTTCACATGTACTCTCTTATGAGGTGGTACAATTAGAAGACAATCTTTCTTATAAGGACCAACCAGTGAAGATATTAGATCGTAGAGAAAACGTTCTACAAAATAAGATAATTCCACTCATCAAGGTGTTGTGGAGAAACCACATGTTTGAAGAAGCGACTTGGGAATTGGAGGAAATGATGAATATGAGTTACCCACATCTGTTTTAGTGTGGGAAAAGGAAAATTTTGAAGTCGAAATTTCTTAAGAGGGGAATATTGTAACGACCCAAAGTTTAATTAATGGAAAATTCCTCTTGATCTTACTAAATGTGTCTTTATATAAAATGTTTTTATAATATTTCAACTTCATTTGTTTTATGATAAGAATTGTGACCGTTACTTTTATAGTCGTTGAATAGTGATCACATGAATAGTATAAATATAGGGCATTAACACATCCAATTTTACTTAGACAAAGGAAGCGATGGACTCATCCAGTAGAATTGCCCCATACAAATCCCATTTATCGAAGCTCTTAAAAGATGTGGCATCCTTCGGCATTGCTCTTGACTAAGCCCAAGCTGAGCTTCACCATGTCATGCTCGAACGGGATCGTCTACAGGAGAAGTGGAAGTTGATAGAAATTACCACGCGAGCGATGTTATCCGAGCCACCCCAAGAGCCTATCACCATCGAACGCCTTATCCTTAGGTCTTATGTAGCTGTTTTAAGGGGTTATGTAACTAATAGATATTACTATGTTCATCTACATTATATTTTTATATAATAATGAATATAATTTCTTGTCATTATTGATACATTATAAATAGTTTCTAAAGTACAAATGGTGTTTTTAGTTATTATTTAATTAAGAAATCAATTTTATTAAGGGATTTTTGATTTAAATAATATTTTAATAAATTATTATTATTATTATTAGATTATGTTTATTATATATAAATGATCCTATAATTGTATGAATGTAATTATAATTTATGTTATGGTTTGAAAGCCATTTTTTGTCAAATCCCATGATTTTTCGATAAATGTCGGTTTTTATTTTAAAAGTGAAATATTCACATATTTAAAAAATTATTTAGACAAAATAAATGTTATTTTTGGAATCAGGATGTCTATGTTATCCAACAGTTAATTTTTCATAATTTTCTGAGACAGTCAAATTTTTGAGTAAAAATTAAATACCGTTTAAATATATAATGTGTTTTATGACATCATAATGACCAAATAGTGATGTAATAAAATACAATAATCATTATATTAGGCCAATATTTGTTTTACCATTAAAATAATGTTATTTTTGGTTTATTTGGATTACTTTTCAAAACATTAATGGACCCCTCAAGACTTATTAAACTCCTTCTCTTTTTAAATTAATTTCAATTTGAGTGTGACTCACCTCCACATAAGCAACCCTATTATTTTAAGAAGTTCAGAATTTGGCCTTATAAAATATTGTTTTCCGCTTCAATTTTCCAAAAACCATGGGCAAAAACAATGTGATGGTTTGTGGTTTGTATTAATTTAATATAAGGGTTTCCAAACCTAAATAATAAAGAATTACCTCACCTTTCCTATTTAAACCCACCCAAGTTCCCACATCCTCCTCACTCAAATCCTTTAGAGTTCGTCCCACCTCTTCCCTACTCTCATTATATTTCTCCCAAGGTTCCCCAAGCTCCCAAGAAGCCTCTCACAAGACTCTCTCTAGCCTTTGGAAGCACAATTCCAAGTAAGTGTTTTTTCTTCCTTTCTCATTTTTGTCAAATTTTAGTTATTTTGTTTTGCCCTTTTAATTTCAATTATTAATTATGGGGTATGGGTTATAACCTCACTCATACATCACCATTTATATTTTAATGATAGGAGACCCCTTTCTCTCTCATTAAATTCCTCCCATGTACACTTGTTACGATGCCGAAATTCTGAAAGGAACTTCTCTCTCCTCATTTACATTCAATCAATACTTTAGTATCATGAATCTAAATTCCATTAAAATGGTTGGGACATGTTTCCATATGACATACTTACTGTAAATTACATGTAAATATGATGAGGAAACCATTTCTCTATCATCAACTATTTCTATGAATTCTTATGTCACGTCGTTACGCTGCCGAAATCGCGCCGATTTTCTAAGCCAATGACATTGTGTAGTGAATACCATGCCCATTTCTCCATAAAGGTTATTCACCTTCATGAACATTTACATATTGATTACACTATTTCATGTATGAATTCCAATTTTTTTATCATAGAAGAAATGATTATGTTTAATGCATCCATGTTTTATGATCCATGTGGCACACTTATGCATGAATTTAAATGTTTAAGAATGGTGCACCATTATATCGCTCCAATGCACTGGGTAAAGTATATTATCCTGATACGTCATGTGCAATGAGTGTTGACTCATGATAATTCAAGTTAAATGAGGGTTTACTCTTGATTTATGTGTAATAAGTATTTACTCATGTTCCTTGTGCAATGGGCCTTGGCTCATGCTAATTACATGTTAAGTGTTGTTGCCACTTTTCCATGTTATGATTATCATGCTTTATCATGCCTTTATGTTCATGTTTCTCTTGTGCTCTATTGATATGCCTAATTTCTAACATGTATTGTACTCCTCATTTTATTCAATGTGTATTCCCTTATTGGGCATTATAGCTCACCCTTTTCTTATGCATGTCTTTAGGTTATCCCATGCAATCCTAAGTACGAGGGAATGTAGTGGTCATGTAAATGATGTTTTCAATAAAGATGTTGTATTTCATGTTTTATGTTTTTATGAAATTATCCTAAGCCCCAAAGACACTAAACCTATCAATCTTTTTTGTTGTATCAAGTGAAGTTTTATGTAATGAATCATGTTTAAGTTGTAATAAAAAGCAGGGTTGTCATACCTTTCACGTCGTGTAATGCCTCAGGGTCAGTTTCTACTAAAACATTTGTCACCTTAATGATTTATTTTATTTTTCAAACCCCGAAAACATACACATCATTAATCCCTATATTATGATGCGAAACAACATATGAAATGGGATTTCACATCATGTAATATAGTTATAGGGCATGTAATCTCCCCGTTCCAGTTTTTACTTAACCCAACTCCTCCAAACTTCTTTTGAGCCTCCCCTAAGCAATTAATTCATAGAAAACATGTAAAGGGTCAATCCATGCAGTTTTAGAACCATATATTAAATAACATTAATTAGTATAGAATTCAATTAAATTTCAATTTATGTTCTTCAACATCCTTTTGTTTCATTAGTTACAAAATAAAAACGGATTCTATTTAAATTAATTATTTATATATTTTAAAATGTTTTTCCCTAAATATTTATGTCCATTGAAATGATTAAATAATGTTATTATTTTTTGTTAGAATGTTATTTAATTTAAAATTTTACAACAACTCTCTTACATTAATTTTTTTTAAAGGATAATATTCAATGTTTTCTTTAAAGGGAAATTTTGACATTATTTAAAAAATGATGAAAGAGATTTTTTTAATGTATAAAACATAAATGTATTCTCCCCTTATAAGGATCATTAATTTTATTAATGTTTCCATTAAAAGTTTTTTTTTTCTCAAATAGAATCATTTCCTCAATATTCTAGGAAATTTTATTCATTAATGATATATAAAAAGGGCATTATTTTCTCAATGAAATAAAACAAATTTTTAGTGATTTATAACATCTTTTTAACATAAGGTTTGAATGGATGCATTTTAAATGATTTTATTATATTTTCTATTCATTTCATAAAATGAGCTTTTGTCGGAAAAATATTAATTTCTAGCGATTTCAAAGAAATATTTAATCCCTTACAAAATCATGATTTATATTCTCATTAACTTTATTATAATCACATTCCATATCAGTCTTTATCATTTTATTTGAAATTATTTCCACCATTATGTCTATATTTTAATTATCATAGATTTATATGATATTATTTCCACTAATATGATATTGTCCTAATATTATATCACCTCAATTTTTTGTTTCAATTGAAAAAATATTATTAATAATTTTATTTCATTGACAAGGTAAATATTTGGTATTCATGATTAAATAAGGATAAAGTTTTATTTATAATACCCTTTGATAATGATTTGTACTGATAATTCATTAGGTGAGGAATTTATAGGATGTAAAAAGGATTGGTGGGTCCTGGTTATAGATATCCCCAAGATGCAACAACATGTATTATGAGACAAAATATGTTCCCATGTTAGATTTATAATTTATGAATACTTCACCATTCAATAAAATTTTCATAGTTAAGTCCTTGATAGAATGTTTCATGATATCATGGCTCATCCCTTGATGGTAAAATCATGAATGAAAATATTTATGTGTTTCCTTTATTAAGAATTGATTTTTGATTATTCATGTGATTTTTGTGTTGATATTATCCATGGATATTTATTGAACTCACATTAATTAATTAACGAATCATATTCTTATTATCCATGGTACTATATTAACTGTAACAACCTAGAATTTCATCAATGGAATTTCCCTTAAAATTATAAAATAGTGTAAAAATTTTTAATGTAGTATTATATAATTCACACTTACCACATGATAGAACAAAATTTGTTGTTATAATAATTTATAAAATACATTTATAGAATAAATTTGCCATAAAATGTAATTTATAATAATATAAAAAAAATATAAAATAAGAACACTATAATTTGAAAATTTAGATTTGCTCAATCCTCTAGAAAAACTACACTCCCAAAAAACAGTATAGATATGAAATAAAATATGAGAGAAAATATATATAACCATAAGATAAAATATAATTGGATGAATAATTAATTAAATATTGGTTTGATTATATAAATTATTGAACCGAGATGAGTATAATAAATTTGACTATTAGAATCGTATTTTTACCATTAGAACAATAATTTGATCATTGGAATAGTAATATAATCATTATGAATTATAATATTAACATTTGAGTAATTTATTTACCTATGGGAGTATAAAATAATATTTTTTATCTGATAAAATTAAAATACGGAGTATTTGTAACATGATACAAGTAAAATTTTTTTTTATAAATTATAAAATATGTTTTTGTATTTTTTAAAATATAAATATCTTATGAAAATTTTTATAATAAATATTGTGCTATAAAACACTTTTTTATTTTCATAAAATGGGTTTATAAATTTATATTATGTTTTATTGGAATGATAATATAATTTCATAAGACGATAAGCAATTTTTTAAAGTGTTCGAAAATTGATCATAACAATAAGAATGGTATATCTTCAAATAAATAAGGATTTTAGTGAAAAATTAAATTTATCCTATTTAGAAAAATATTTTGATAAAAAATATTTCATTTTTGGAATCTATGGATGAAAAATTGTCTTTTTTTGTAGTTTTTTAAAAATAAATGATTTTTTGATAAATAGAAAAATATGTAAAAATATTATATTTATCATTATTAGCATAAAAGTTTTTAATCATTATGTTATGTTTTGTTAAAGATTCCCATTTATTAGCATGTGTTTTGAATATGAGTGAAAATTATCCTAATTTTATAATTGTGCATTCTGAAAAATATAATGCTAACATTAATATTAATGATTTTAAGGATTGTCATTTTATTTAGTGTGATTACTTTTTAATATATGTGTTGCCTAAAATACTTGTCTATTATTTCAATGTAGTTTATAGTATTGTTACATACACTTATATGCGTTGTTTACATTGTATATGTAAATTCTATAGAATGTAATAAAATTCAAATGGCCTTTTATGGAATTAAGAATTAAATTATTCAAAGTGGTGTGAAACACTTGGAATAATAGGAAATAAAAAATTAAATTATTCAAGGTGGTATGGGACACATTGAATAATATAAAATAAGAAACGAAGTAATTTTGTTACACATGTAATGATAAGTGATATGTAATTTCTCTAAATAAATTTTGTATGAGAACTTCGATTTGGAAAAATGAGGAATGCATTGGGGGTATGTACTGTCGAGTGGGCCTTCTATATCCCCTCGATGCACTAGTAGGTCTCAAGAGATAATCTACGATGAAGACAAAAGGATATGAAAATTTTTTGAGTTATGGATTTTGGCTAGGGACTTAATCATTAGACATCCTAGTTGAGTCCCTAACGTAGTCCTGCATATGCTCTTCCATCATTATGACTATGAAAATTTAATTAACCAAGAGAATATTTGACTATTAGTATATTTTTTGTTAGGGTGATTATGTTAATGAGAATCAAAGTAAGTAAATGCTTATAAAATATTATTTATATTTTATCCAAAGATTTATTAGCCAGTGTATGTTTCACAACAGTAAAATATGAAATTGAAGATATTATTTTATACACAACTATGATCTTGTCTTACTCTTAGTTTTATAGTTTATAGTTTCATTTTCAAATTCCATACCAATTAATGATTTAATTTCTCTTACATATTTTTCTGTATGAGCATACATATAAACGGAAAATGTTTCTTTTTTAACTATATTTATATTCAGTGAAATGTGATTGTGTAATTATTAGTCAAAATTTCAAGTGATGATACATTTTTAATAACATTTACTAATGAAAAAGTTTTATTAATAAATTAAGGGAATGTTTTCAAAAGGTTTTAATTGGTATATTATGTTTTCTAAACCCCTTAATTGGTATTACTATTCTCACCCTATGTTTTCAATCTATTTTTTATTATATGTTTAGTAGATTTGATCTCTCTGTTTGGTGATTTCTTAATAATGAATTTTTTTTCTTTTTAAGGAATTATAATAATTGTATATGATTATCAAGGACCTAAACCACAATGATCCACTTGAATGAATGATGATGTGTAGTGATGATCTTTTCTTTTATAAAAATATCACCCACCATATTTTATGTGATATCTGCACCCGCTTCGGAGCAGTCTGGGGAAAGGCTGTGACAGTTGGTATCAGATGATTAGTTCATAATACCGTGGAAAATTATAACAATACTAAAAATTTGTTATTCCTTACAATGTTGTAGTTTCCTTACAATTTTCAGATAGATGATAAATCACACATTCTGTCTCTTCCAATCAATGTATTAGAGGCCATAATGGGAAAATCATGTGTAGAAAACAATGAGACTTTTGAAAATATTCGTTTATCATGAAAAACACTCTAAAATGTATCAAATTATCCTAGGGTAGTTTAGCTTCACCAAGGATCAGGCCTCAGCTATATTTTAATAATGAACTTTCATTTCAATTTTTATACATGATAAGGAAAAAATATTTAGGGATTGATTAGGGGTTTTACCCAAGCTGATAATGCTTCATCTCAAGGGTACATCAAAGATGGTGCACAGGAGGGAGACCTCAGCGTAACATACCAATGAAAAGTATTAACCTATAGTATTTGTAGTCATGTTATGTATTTTTATTCCCTAAAGGATGAGCCAACCTATTTTCATTATTTATATCTAGTTCATACAAATTTCTCCAATATACATACACGTCATTCCTCCATCACACTAAAATTTATGTGTCCACATGCGATTGATCCTGGTTTCCCATATTGCATCTGGACCAAGGATATTGACGGATTTAGAACCCTTTTGAGAATTCATTTTTCTAGGAATTGGGGAAATCAACAACACTGATGAAACCAATGTCATCTCGGATAATGTCAAAAAATTTGTATTAGTGTTTTGTAGGAGGGAGCAAGTGGTCATGTAATTCCATTAGTTTTATAAATCCATTTTAAATTCATAATGTTGTGTTTTCTATTTTTTTAATAATATTCTATATACAAAATGAGTCTATTTTGAAATATATTTTCCATAGTAAAATTTTATTTCTCAATAATTTTCTTGATAGGAGATATGAATTCACCAACCAATATTTTATCACTTCTTACCGAATTTTTAGAGATTATAATTATCAATACATGATCTGAAGAATACCAGCACTATGAAAACTTATGTATGAAATGTAAAAAACTCTATAGGGTTTCAAACCGCCAAAAAATCATCCATCATTACCAAGGAAACAATCTTTCCTATTACCATATTTAAAATGAAAAATTTATTGAATATAGGTAAAAAGTAAAGTATCATGAATCTCTTTTTCTATGTTTCAAATTGGCTGATAACTACCTATATATAGGGATATCTCTAGAAGTAGCTTTGGATGGTGACCATCGATCTGACTACCTATTCCAGCCCCAATGTTTTTGTATGCATGGGGAACTCTACAATATCAATATTTCCCAGCACAACAAGGAGTGAGGGAATTATATAAATTTAGTCCACTCTAAAATCTCCATCCTCCAGACCTCTTGTTCCTCTCTATGGAAGGATGAGTTCTTTAGTCACAGGTTCGACCCTAGATATTCACAGTGAATTTTTTTCTAGTAAATCTTGGAGCTGAATGCTACCTTAGGAATCTAATAGGGGTTGTCAACACCCAAACCTTAGCGGTGTTCCAGGTAAAGGGACCTCAGCATTGTCGTGTGTGTGGGGCTATTGTGTTTTGTGTACAAATATTTTAGAATTGCGAGGATACAATTCATTGGGGGGGGATGTGATGCCCCGAACATATCTTCCATGTAATAACAATGTTGTCAGATGATATTTTCTGTTACTTCCATTTTTGTACAGACAATAAATAATCAACAAGAGATTCATTATTTAAATATAACACTAAAATTATTACATTGAAAAGGAAATCCAACTAACCAAAAATTCAAACCATAAGCCCTATCAGAGCCATTGGGATGCCACCTAACATAATAACCATACCGTGTAAAATGTTAAGATCCTTTGGGTTTGTGAGAACAATACATATCAGTATGGCCAGAGCCACCATAACAACAGTAAGCATCACTGGTATGACAAAAACAATCTTTCCCATGTCATTTTTAAGATTGAAAAGCCTATTACATATATTTATAAGGCTTTAAAAATAATTCGATCATTTCCATTTAGATGACCATTGAGTCTCCAATGTCTATAAGACCATATAGTCATTGGGTATTATGGTGGATTAATTCAATGTGTCCCAGAATAATAATTTTCCAATTTTGAAGTGTGTATTGAAGTTATATCTATAAACATGTTTTTTATGAACTCTATTTATTTATTATATATCCATTTTGTTTAAAAAGAAATAACAGGAGAATTAAGTACATGATTTTGGTATGAAGAAAGATATTTTGAATTGGAAATTGTTCTTTGGACAAATGAAAATAATAACTGTTGTCGTATTTAATATTTTATCAATACTTAGAGAATTATGCATTTTTACAATGTTTTGAAAATATTTTATAAATATCTGCATCCCAAGATGTATAAAAAAGGTTTTAACTAAAAGTATATGTTTAATTTTAATAATTATAGAATAATATTTTCATTAGACTATCTTAAACCGTGATTTATCATTTTATTTTTATATAACAATAGTAGTTTAAAAACTTTGGGAAATATTGGTTTTATGGATTTATTTAGTTAAATAATTCATATTTAGTTTAAGATAAATATATATGTAAAAATATTTTTATATTTACCATAAAAAATATTTACTTAGCTGAAACATAGGAGAGTACCACACCTAGACGAGGGACACCATCGAGGAATCCCTCAAGGCCTTGATAGGCATCTCACCCAAAACCCCCTGGCAATGGCCCAAGGGTAGTGTGCACGTAGGGTGCATGCTAGGTTTAGCAGGAAAAAGAGGTATAATTACCCATAAGGGACCACATGAGTGTGTGTGGAAGGAACAAGCACACCACCGTACGGGGTGACACATCAACATGGGTTGGCACAGAGCGCACCCATTGAAGAACCTAGTACGGGGCAATACTAGGAGGGGAGAGGGAGTATTTTTGTAAAATTTCAGGAGCTTCAGGCTTATAAAAGAGCCATATAAGCCTCTTCATTTTGTTATGGGATGATTATTTTCATCCGGGATTCGATCTAGGCTATCAGATCTCACTACGTTCGATCTCAAATGTTTGTTTTCTTTGGTTATTGAAAACCAGCTACCTCTATTATAAAGCCCCAGCCATAAACATTACTTAATCTTGAGTTAATTCAAGAATACATGTTGATGATCTTTTCAGGTTTAGAGTTTTAGATAATTAGATCATAAACATGCATTACATTCCACATTTAAACAAAGTTGTTATATAAAAGATAGTACTCATTTTTACCATCAATATAAATGTATTTAAAATAAAACATGGGTTCTTTCTTGAGACTTCCTTGACACTATCATAACATCATGTACCTTTGCCTTGACCTTGGAAAAACATTTCAAAAACATGGGATGATCATTAAAAGCTCAATACGGGATAAAAAGTACGAAATGAAAACATTATTCCATGAATTAAATCATACATTACTCATAAAACATAATCACACACCTCAAAAAATCATGAATAAATCATAGAAATCATTAGACATAAAGGTAACTTTAGGCATTCATAACATTTTACGTAAGAAGTAACCCTCATGGTTACATTTCGAATACTCATCATAGTATATTCCCTAAATCTCTTCAGAGAAACCTTAAGGTTTATCTCCTTCGCGTTACACAATGCATTGGAGAGCTATATCGGTCTCACCCACCCTTAGTTTATCACGGAACCATCCATCTTCATAACAATTCCCAAGAACCATAACATAATCGTATCACATAAAACATGCATAAAGGAAACATAACATTTCCACTTTTCAATCACAAGATATCAATACAACACATAGATATAAAAAAATTATGAAAACCATTTTCAATAACAAAATAAAAGAAAAGTAAAACATGGTATTTATTTTTCATTCAAAAATGTTATGGCTTGTAGAAGAAGCTGAAACTCAAATAATGGTCACGACGGCGGAGAATTCATTGTCGTCGCGTATGTACGCAAAAAAAACATTCCATTTTGTCGTTTAGTAGACACATAGTATAAAAAGATTCATTTTGAATAAACGTAAAAGACAAAGGGGTTTATACACCATATAAATGAAAGTTGTGTATAAAACAAAATATGCCTCAATGAAAGGATATTGAGACGATGTCCCTTACCTCGTGTCCGACTTGACTCGATCATTCATTAACCTCCTAAATAATAAACTTGAGTTAATTTATTCTTTTTTGAGAACCTCTTTCAAGTTCATTATTCCTTTTATATCACTTATTACCATGTCATGAACACTATGTAATTATTTAAGTTAATAATGGTTGTTTTTTTGATCATTGGTACTTGAGTCAAAAATAAACTCTTTATAATTACAAGTTATTCATGTGGTAAAATATCCATTATATCCAGAATTATATTCATGATGTAGATATAATATATATCATATATATCCAGTATATGCATGTATTTATAATATTACATATAATTTAGATGTAAGAAATGAAATGCACCGTTCATGTGGACGATAATCCGTACATATGCATAAACGCTACATTAATTTCTATTTCGTATTTAATGGAGTGAAATCATAATGATATAAGGGTATATTATAATTCTAGTATAAAATCATATATAATAACATGAACTCCATCCTTTATACCTCCCACATATGACATTAACGAATCAAATCACTTTGAGGGGGTGGTAGTCCGCACTTCCAAAAATGAAATTATTGTGTTTACCAACAATGGAAACCATAAAGGTATGACAAAAATGAAAAATAAATAAGCATAAGGAAAACATAAACATAATATATATCATATATAAAAATAGTGACATCTTAATGGCCTCCTTTAAAGGTGTTATAAGAGTAGTGAACAATCATCGTTTCGTGAGGCAGAAATTCTCCATCCATGGAAACAGTATGTTATTTAACCATTAGATGTAGGTGTGTGTAAGTGTAGCTCATGTCCTTATCATAATAAAATCCTAGAATATTTAAGATTTTTTTGTTACAAGAAAAATGAATAAAAAGAGTTTAGGGGGTTGGAGAAGAAAAATAAAACATAAGAACACAAGAGAAGACGCTACCTTTCAATCAGGTAACTCTTTTTGATTTGAGCTCAAAGGCTTCCTTGGAAAGAATTATGCGAAAATTGAGTCTTCTAGGAGTAATATATGGATGTGGAGAGACAAAATGGGTAGGGTTTTGCCGAGCCAAAGGCTTGAGAGGTGTGGGTAAGGAGGTAGAGGTGGAAGCCTTTTATAAGATGAGAGGAGGGGCACTCCTGAAAAGTTATAAAAGGTTACTTTATTATAAAATTCCTTTCGGATTTTAAAGGTCCCAAAATTATATATTTCGAGTATATGGTGATAAGAGCTCGACATCCACCCATCCAATAGATTTTTGACAAGTGTAGGTATTAGATTATACATTATCTTTTCATTTTATTTAAATCGTTAAATAATGAGGTAATCACTGCATCATCATGGAGTCAAAAATAATTTAATTTATATAAAGTCTAAAAATTATAAAAAAATATATTGATGTTGGAAATCTTTTTATCTTTTTATTGAATATTTATATTAAAAAATAATAATTTTATAACCCCATGTAAATATTGTTTTAGTAAATCAACACATGTTTGTGACATTTTCATTTTAACATTAAATAAAAAGCTATTAATGTCATTTTCATACCAAAGTGTCTCCATGGGGTCCCCAAGTTGACCCATGGATTGTCGTGGTCGGCCATGACACATCCAATAAAGATATAACATGTTTCTAGGTCATTTCATATTATTAAAACATTATTTTTAACTTAAATTACACTAATTACCTGTAATCGCGACTAAAAACATAAAAGTTACTATTCACCAAAATATTATTTTAATCCCATTGAACCACATTTTACTTCTTAATTACAACCATGTATGTTGGATTTTTGAAATTCAAAACACAGAGGTGGTAAAATTTCATTTAAACGAAAAAATCTGTTTCTAAGTACCACATTGTGGTTTCACTATTTATTAAAAATTGACGTTTTCCAGAAAAATACCAAAACATCACCCTAAGAAATATTTAATATTCCGAATTCAAAAATTATGCCTATTTTACCAAAATAAAATAATATAAGTTACATTAATTAATTTAATAATTAATTCCCGCTGTCCGAACAAATAGCGTGTTTTTATGAAATAATATATATCAAAATATTGACACTAGTTTAAGTCCAATTTCAAAGTAAAATTAATCCCAACGACCATTATTGGATTAAATGGTAAAAATATATTCTAATTTCACTTTAAAACAAATTCAAAAGAAAATATAATCATATAAATAAATTATATTAAAAAGAGGTTTGGAATTAAAACACAACATTTTTCACTATTCATTAAAAATGAACTTTACCAAAAATTTACACAAATTAAAATTTGATGTCCCAATTCTAAAGAAGAATTTTAAATGGTCCAATAGAATGTATAGGAGTGACCAAAAATATATTTAATGAGGGTCCGCTATAAAAAACTGATAGTTCGACCTCTTAATGAATATTAAAGTATCTATGCCTAAAATTGAAATATTTTCATATTTTAAGCATTTATCTTTTATTGGAAAAATGTAAAAACATTTAACAAACATATATAATAATATTTTAGTTATTTATATTCATTACTTCCAATACAACGGCTATGTGTTAAGTACGATTTAAAAAAAATTTATTTTATTATTAATGGGCAACATAAGATTTCAAAGAATATATTTCTTGCATATCGGGTACGCTATCGAACATAGCAACCCCTTTAAAGTAAAATGAATATTTATTTCGCAAATATTATTAAATATGAAAGTGTTTTATTCCTTATTTACCAAGGCTTTTACATCCTTCCCCCTATTGGGAATTGCATCCTCGCAATTTTATTCACGTATCAAAATAATTGGGTGTATTTATCCCTCATAGCATTTTAAGATTCCCACATTGCCTCTTCAACCATATGGTTTTTCCACAAAACCTTTACCTGGTGTATTACCTTATTTCGCAACACTTGGTCTCTTCAGTCGAGAATTTGGACTTATTGTTCTTCATAAGGGAGATTCTCTTCCAACTGAACTACCTCTGGGCTCAAAACATGAGATGGCTCTGGCATATACTCTCTCAACATCAAAACATGAAAAACATTATGTACCTAAGATGAACTCGGAGGTAATTCCACTTGGTAAGCAACTGATCCAACTTTCTCCAGAATTTCATATTTTCCAATGATCCTTAGACTCAGCTTTCCTTTCTTACCAAATAGAATAACACTTTTCCGTGGTGAAACTTTGAGAAAAACATTATCACCTACCTCGAAAGATAGATCGTTCTCTGGTTATCCACATAACTCTTCTGCCTGCTCTGAGTTGTTCTCATGTGTTTCTTGAATCAACTACACTTTTTTTCCATATCTTCTACCAATTCTTGTCCCATCAGCTTCCTTTCACCCACTTCATCCCAAAAAGCAGGAGTTCGACACCGTTAACCATATAATGCCTCAAAGGGAGCCATCTGTATACTGGAATGAAAACTGTTATTATAAGAAAACTCAAACAGAGAATGATGTTGGTCCCAACTTACCTGATAATCCATCAAACAAGAATGTAGCGTATCCTACAAAGTTTGAATCGTTCTTACTGACTTCCCATTTGATTGAGGATGAAAATTTGTACTAAAATTTAATTCACTACCCAACGACTTCTGAAGGACTTTCCAAATGTTAGATGTAAAACTGGGATCCCGATCAGATACAATGGAGAGAGAAACTCCATGTAACCTGACTATCTCTTTAAGATAGAAATGGGAAAATTGATCTAGGGAAAAATTATCTCGTATCACAAATAAATGAGCAGATTTAGTCAAGAGATCTACAATAACCCAGATTGCATTATTATCTCGAGGTGTCTTCAGAAATCCCACAACGCAGTCCAAGGATATATTCTTCCATTTTCACTCTGGTACTGGTAATGGTTAAAGCATCCCTTTCGGGAACTGCCGCTCTGCTTTTACGTGTTGACAAGTCAAATACTTCAATGTAAAATCAGAAATATCCCTTTTCATTCAGTCACACCAGTAATACTCCCGAAGATCTCTATGCCTCTTAATACTACATGGATGAACTGAAAATTAAGAACTATGAGATTGACATAAAAACTCTCTCTTTAACTGTTAATCACAAGGCACACACAATCTCTTCCCAAATCTCAAAACACAATAATTATCAATGTTTTATTCAGGCAACTTACCCTTCTGAACCAGCTCTATCTTTTTCTGCAACTCGCTATCTTTCTTATGTGCTTGCTTAATTCTATCTAATAGAGATGATCGCACTAATACATGAAACAAAATAGAAAAACTTCCTGCACCAACAAATTCTATTCCATCGTTTATCAAATCCTTAACCAAAGGATCACATTCCAAACGCAACATTGTTAATGAAGCATTACTTTTTCGACTCAAAGCATCAGCCACTTTATTTGCCTTTCCCGGATGGTAATGAATTGTACAATCATAATCCTTGATTAATTCTTTCCATCTCCTCTGTCTAATGTTCAATTCTTTCTGAGTGAATATATAATTTAAACTTTTGTGATCGGTATATATTTCACACTTTACTCCTTACAAATGATGCCTTCAAATTTTTAAAGCGAAAACAAGAGCATCTAATTCCAAATCATGTGTAGGGTAACTTACCTCATGAGTTTTCAACTATTGTGAAGCATAAAAAAATAACCTTATCATTCTGCATTAGGACACAACCAATTCCTTTCAATGAATCATCATTGTAGATAACAAACTCACCATTCCTGGAAGGTAGTTCCAAAACTGAAGCATTCCCCAATCTTCTTTTCAGTTCCTGAAAACAATCATAACATTCTTTTGTTCAGATAAACTTTACACCCTTCCGAGTTAGCATAGTCATTAAACTAGATAACCATGAAAAATTTCTAACAAACCTTCGGTAATAGCATGTCAAACCAAGGATGCTACGAATCTCAGTTACATTTGTGGGTCTTGGCCATTCTTTAACAGCATTTGTTTTTACAGGATGAACAGTTATCCCGTCTATAGAAACAATGTGACCAAGGAATGAAATTTGTAGCAACCAAAACTCAAACTTTCTGAATTTTACATAAAAATTCTTTTCTTATAAGGCTTAAAAAATAACCCTTAAATGTATTTCATGATCCTCTTTACTTTTAGAAAACAGCAAAATATCATCAATGAAAACAACGGCAAACTTATCCATGAAATCTTGAAAAATTCTATTCATATGGTCTATGAATACAGTAGGTGCATTGGTTTGCCCAAAAGGCATTACTACAAATTCATAATGGACATATCTTGTTCGAAACGCGGTCTTCAGAATATCTTATTCCTTTACCTTCAACTGATGGTTCCCAGATCTCAGGTCAATCATTGAAAAAAACTAAGCTCCCTAGAGCTGATCAAACAAATCATCGATATGAGGCAAAGGATACTTGTTCTTAATAGTGATATTATTCAAGTCTCTATTATCAATTCAAAGACTCATAGAACCATCTTTATTTTTAACAAATAAAACAGGAGGACCCCATGGTTATGTGTTAGGTCGAATGAAACATTTCTCTAATAAATCTTGCAATTGCTTCTTCAACTCCAAATGTTCAGTTTAAGCCATTCGATAAGGGGGTTTTGAAATTGGATTAGCATTAGGAAATAATACAATAGTTAATTCAACTTCCAAATATAGTATTATTCTAGGAAACTCATCAGGAAAAACATCAGGATACTCATTTACCATTGGCACATCATTAATCTGAACAGTTCCTTTGTTCTCAACGATACGTGCAAGTTAACATTAATTTCCATCTTTTACAAGTTTCTCGGCCTCTTGATATGTTATCAACAGTAAGGGTTCATTCTTGTACACAAACTGAAAGTCTTTCTGAAAAGAAACTTTACTAGCTCTATAATCAATCTTAGCATGGTAAATAGAGAGCCAATCCATACACATGATAACATCGAACACTACTAGAGGTAAAATAATAAGGTTTGCAAGTAGGTTCTTTCCACGGATAAGGATAGGAAAATTCTTATAATTTTTTTTTCATCAACATTTCCCCCAGGTGTTTTTACCACAAGTTAAAGATTCATTTCTTGAGAAGGTATTCCCATTTTACTCGAAATGTTTTCAGAGATGAAAGAAAGTGTAGACCCCAAATCAAACAACACACTGGCATAATCTGAAAAAACAAACAAAGTACCCGATACAACTTCATTTGATGTCTTGACATCTGCTGAAGTAGTTGCAAAGGATTTCACCACCCCTTTCTATTTGTAGTCTAACTTCTTCCAATCACTCGAGTTCTTTTTCCGACACTCATTTGCATAGTGACCCATCTTATTGCACTTAAAACATTTCACTAACTGTAAATCAAATTTGGTCTTACCATCACCCTGATCTTTTTCAGTGCAATCACGATCTTTATGTCCTATATTACCACATCAGTATCACTTTCCAGAATTCAGAAGACATTCCCCAGCATGCCTTTTGCCACATTTATCACAAACTGGAAAAATAGTTTTCTTACCGTCAGACCTTTTTGAAAAATTCTTTCTTTTCTCCTGCCACCTTGGTCTCTTCTTCTGTTGGTTGTTATAGAACACTTGATTAACTGAAAGGTCCATTTCCACCTTCTCAGCACATCCAACAATCTTTTCATAACTCTTGAACTTGCGAGAAGCTAATTCCCTTTGATATTTTGGCTTTAATCCTGAGTAAAAATGATTGATTTTATTATCACGGTCTCGGATAAAATTTGGAGCATACCTTGCCAATCGAGTGAACCTTTCTTCATAGTCAGCCACTGAGTCTTTCTCTTGCCTCAATTCCTAGAATTGTTTTTCCATCATAAGTCGAACAACCTTAGGATAATACTTCTCACCAAAAATACCTTTGAATTCATCCCATTCGAGCGAATCAATCTCATCAGCATCCCTCATATTTTTAACCATCAACCACTACATATCTGCTACACCCTCTAAACGGTAAATAGAAAGACTAACCTTTTGATTGTCTGAACACCCCATGACATCGAAAATCATATCTAGTTCTTTAATCCACCCTTCATCTAGCACAGGGTCAGATTATCCCCGGAATGATGGAGGATGTTGCCTCATGAAATGTTCCACCACTGACATGTTCCTCTACGGTTGATCTGACTAGTCTTTTTCATGGATACAACCACCATTTATCGCTTGAGTCAACTGCGCCATTACTACAACAAACTGTTCAATTCCAATTCCAACCATCTCAAGATGCTAATTCGGAAGGACATTTCCTTCTGTATTCCTTCCTAGCACTACTTCCCTGGTTCATCTACAGAAAACCATTCTGAAAAAACATGTCTTAGATCATGCAACATGGTAATCTTCAAATGCTATATAATTTCAATTTGACCATAAAAAATATTTTTTGGATAATCATTTTATAGAATTCCAACTCCTAATGTTATCTAAAAAGTCCTTTGATTCCAACTATAAGGCCACATCCTTAAACATTACTTAATCTTGAGTTACTTTAAGAATACACGTTGAGGATCTTTTTTGGTTTAGAGTTTTATAGAATTAGATCATAAAACATGCATTACATTCCACATTTTAACAAATTGGTTACATAAAAGATAGTACTCATTTTTCACATCAATAGAAACAAATTTAAAATAAAACATGGATTATTTATTGACACTTTTTTGACACTAACATCACATCAGGTACCTTTCCCTTGACCTGTGAAAAAAATTTCAAAAACCTGGGATGATCATAAAAAGATCAATAAGGGATATAAAAGTACGAAATGAAAACATTAGTCCATGTATGGAATCATAGCTTACTCATAAAACATAATCACACACCTTAGAAAATCATGAATAATTCATAGAAACAATAATACATAAATGTAACTTGAGGCATTCATAACATTCTTACGTAGGGAGTAACCCTCATGGTTACGTTTGGAATACTCATCACAATATATTTCATAAATATCTTCAGAGAAACCTTAGTGTATAACTACATTGCATAACCCAATGCATCAGAGAGCTATATCAGGCTCATCCTCACTTAGTTTATCATGGAACCACCTATCTTCATAACAATGCCCAAGAACCATAACATAATCGTATAACATAAAACATGCATAAAGGAAACATAACATTTACACTTTTCAATCACAAGATATCAGTACAAAACATTGGTATAAAAACATTATGAAAACCATTTTCAATACCAAAATAAACGAAAAGTAAAACATTGTATTTATTTTTCATTCAAAAAAATTTATGGCTTGTAGAGGAAGCCGAAACTCAAATAATGGTCACGGCGGCGGAGAAGTCATTGTCGCCGCATACGTACGACAAAAAAACATTCCCTTTTATCGTTTAGTAAACACTTAGTAAAAAAAATATTCCTTTTTAATAAACATAAAAGTCAATGGGGTTTATACACCATATAAAAGAATGTTGTGTATAGAACAAAATATTCCTCAATGAAAGGAGATTGAGACGATGTCCCTTACCTCGTGTTTGACAAGACTCGATCGTTCTTTAACCAATAGAATAATAAACTTGAGTTAATTTATACTTGATTGAGAACCATTTTCAAGTTCATTATTCCTCTTATATCACTTTTTACCATTTCATGAACACAATGTGATTATTTAAGTTAATAATGGTTGTTTTGTTTATCATTGGTACTTGAGTCAAAAATAAACTCTTTATAATTACAAGTTGTTAATGTGGTAAAATATCCATTATATCCAGAATTATATTCATTATTTAGATAACATATATATCATATATATCCTGTATATGAATGCATTTATAATAATTCATAACATTTAGAGGTAAGAAATGAAATTCCCCATTCATGGGGACAGTAAGCCGTACGTGCGCATGAATGCTAATTTCATTTCTATTTCGTATTTAATGGAGTGAAATCATAATTATATAAGGGTATATTATAATTTTAATATAACATAATATATAATAACCTTAACTCCATCCTTCATACATCCCACATATGGCATTAACGAATCAAATCACTTTGAGGGGGTGGTTGTCCACATTTCCTAAAATGAAATTATCGTGTTTGCCCACAATGGAAACCAAATGGTATGCCAAAAATAAAAAATACAGAAGAATAAGGAAAATATAAACATAATATATATCATATATAAATTGAGTGACATCTTAATGACCATATTTGAAGGTGTTATAAGAGTATTGAACAATCATCGTTTTGTGAGGCAGAAATTCGTCATCCACAGAAAGAGTATGTTCTGTAACCATTAGATGTAGGTGTGTGTAATTGTAGCTCTAATACTTATCATAAAAACATCCTATTATATTTAATAAACTGGTTTTGTTACAAAAGAAAGTAATAAATAGAGTTTATGGGGTTGGAGAAGCAGAATAAAACATAAGAACACAAGAGAAGAAACTACATTTAAATCGGGTAACTCTTTTTTATTTGAGCTCAAAGGCTTCCTTGGAAAGACTTATGCCCAATGTGAGGATTCTAGGAGTAATATAGGGAGTTTTAGAGACACAATGGGCCAGATTTTGATGATCCAAAGGCTTGAGAGGTGTGGGTAAGGGGGTAGAGGTGGGGGCCTTCTATAAGAGGAGAGGATGGGCACTCTTGGAATGTTATAAAATGTTACTTTATTATAAAATATTTTTCGGATTTTAAAGGTCCCATAATTATATATTTCGAGTATAAGGTGATAAGAGTTCGAAATACACCCATCCAATAGGTTTTTGACAAGTGTAGGTATTATATTTTACATTATATTTTCATTTTTTTAAATCTTTAAATAATGAGGTAATCGCTGCATCATCATGGTGTCATATATAATTTAATTTATATAATGTCTAAAAATTATACAAAAAATATCCTGATGTAGGAAATATTTTCATCTTTTTAATGAACATTTATAGTCAAAAATATGTCTTTTATAACCCCATGTAAAAATTGTTTCAGTAAAACAACACATGTTTGTGACATTTTCATTTTAACATTAAATAAAATGTTATTAATGTCATTTTCCTACAAAAGTTGCTCCATGGGGTCCCTAAGTTGACCCATGGATTCTCTTTGTCGGCCATGACACATTCCATAAGGGTAGGACATGTGTTATGGTCATTTCATATTATTAAAACATTATTTTTACCTTAAATTACACTAATTACCTCTTATAATGATTAAAAACATAAAAGTTACTATTCACCAAAAAATTATCTTAATCCCATTGAACCACATTTTACTTCTTAATAACAACCATGTATGTCAGATTTTTTAAATTCAAAACACAGTGGTGAAAAATTTTCATTTAAACGAAAAATTATTTTTTTAAGTACCACTTTGTGGTTTCACTATTAATTAAAAATGTAAGTTTTTCAGAAAAATACCAAAACATCACCCTAAGATATATTTGATATTACAAATTCAAAAATGATGTCTATTTTAAAAAATTCAAATCATATAAGTTACATTAATTAATTTAATAATTAATTCCCACTGTCAAAACAAATAGCGTGTTTTTATGAAATAATATATATCAAAAGATTGACACTAGTTTAAGTTCAATTTCAATGTGAAATTAATTCCAACGACCACAATTAGATTAAATGGTAAAAATATATTCTAATTTCACTTTAAAACCAATTCAAAAGATAACATAATCATATAAATAAATTATATTAAAAATAGGTTTTGAATTAAAATACATCATTTTTACTGTTCATTAAAAAAATGAACTTTAGCAAAAAATTACAGAAAGTAAATTTTCATGTCCCGATTCTAAAAAAAATTTATATGATCCAATGGAATGTATAAAACTGACCAAAAATATATTTAAAGAGGGTTTTCCATAAAAAGGCGATAGTTCGACCTTTTAGTGAATATTAGTGTATCTATGCCTAAAATTGAATTCTTTTTGTATTTTAAGCCTTTATCCTTTATTGGATAAATATAAAAATATACAAACATATATAATCATATTTTAGTTATTTCTATTAATTCCCGCCAATACAAAGGCTACGTGTTAACAACCATTTAAAATAATATTATTTTATTACTAGTGTGCAGCGTAAGATTTCAAAGAATCTCTTTGTTGCGTATCAGGTACGCTACTGAACATAGTAACCCCTTTAAAGTAAAACTGATATTTAATTTGCAAATATTAAGAAAAATGAAAATGTTTTATTCTTTATTTACCTAGGATGTTACATCTGTATATCCTCCACGTTTTCTATGTGTCATTTAACCCTGATGGATCTAATCAAGTCCATTGATCTTTTTTTTGAATCACCATGTCATCTATAGCTGTATGATCATCTCCCCCTCGGATGAAAACCGTTCATCTTTTATAAAATTTGCGGATGCACCCCGGACCTCGGATCTGGGTGGGATCTAATCCTACCCATCCATTTATTTTGGGGATTTTCTCACTCATGGCTCCTTCTTCTTCCTTCTACATGCGCTAGACCAGTAGCGATGCTACTGCTCTCCCTTTTCATTGTTCCACACCTGTATCTCCTCCCATCACCATCTGAGGCCTCCCTTCACTCATTTTCAAAAAAGACTCACCCTTGATAATTTTATAAACTGAACATGCCTCATTTTTACAACATGTGTATTTAAAGTATTTTTTATAATTTTTATAATATTATATATATATATATATATATTACTCATTTCACCCCCATCCTCTCGGTTCTTCCTTCTCTCAAGCCTCCAACATGCTTCCTCAAGCCTCTCCTCCTCATTGAAATCATGTAAGGGACATTATTACATTTTTTATGGTTTGAGTATGTATATAGTCATATGTATACATATATATATACAGTCATATGGTTTGGTATATAACCTATTGGATTCATTCTATGATAGTAAATTCTTTATCTTAAATTACGATCTTAACTCATTATCATGCAAGGGTGTGCTATGTTTTGTGGTTATATATGTTTATAAGTATATATATATATATATGAATATATTTTGTTAACAGAAATTATATATTTTATGGCACGATTTGTGATTTTTCGGTCAATGATTAACTAATGTTCCTAAAGTGTTTTAAACATAAAAGTGCCATTAAACATGTGATGTATGATCCATTATATACACATTATATAATTAGTTATATATATTTATAATATAAATATTTATTTATTAGTACAGGTTTAGATAAACATATATTAAAAAAACTAAGACTCCAAATTACGTAGTTTAAAAGATTATGTAGTTTTATAAAATGTGATGAATTAGTTTTTATATAAAATAATTAAATATGTACATACAACTATGTGAATATGAATCTTGGGATTTTATTCATAAACTAATTATGTTTTCATAAAAAACAATTTTTGGATATTTAATAAGGTTTGTCAGATATTCAATGATTTATGAAACCATGTGTTATAATACATTTAATTTTTAACCGACATTTAAATAAGAAAAATAGTCACCCTAGTTTATTCCCACATAATAAAATAATCTATTTATTTTTATAAATCACATGAATCTTCTGCCATAAATATTTTCAATCACTAAGTTTTGTTTTGTTAAATATTCCCATTTATCTTCATGTGTTTTAAACATGAGTAATAGATATCCTAATTAATGAATTGTGCATTCTGAAATATAAAATATTTACATTCATAATATGGATTTCAAATATTTTAATTTTATTTAATGAGATTTAGTTATTTTTTCATTTGTTTCCTACAACACATTTCATTTATTTCCATGTTGTTGATAGTATTGTTATTTACACGTATATGCATGATTTACATTGTATATGTATATGCTAAAGAATGAAATCAAAATCAAAATTATTTTTACGGACATAAGAATTAAATTGTTCAAAGTGGTATTGGACACTTTGAATAATATGAAATATGAAATTAAAATATTCAAGATGGTACGAGACACATTAAATAATATGAAATAAGAAACAAAGTAATATGTGACACTTAGAATGATAAGTGAGCGTAATTTTATAAATTAATTGGTATGAGCACTATGATTTAGAAAAATAAGGAATTCATTAGGCTTATGTAATATCAGGTGGGGAACACTATAGTCCCGCGATGCATCTGTAGGTCTCATGAGACAAAATACGGTCTTGGTACAAGGAATTTACTAATTTATGTGTTATGGATTTTGTTTGGGTCCTTAATAATTAGACGTCTTGGCCAAGGCCATGATGTAGTCTTTCAAATCCCTCATTATGACTATGAAAATTTAATTAACCAAGAGAATATTCAACTAGTAGAATATTTTTTGTTAAAGTTCTTATGTTTCTAAGAATAAGAAGAAGTAAAAGTTATGGAATATTTTTAATGAAGAACCAAGTAAATTATTATCCAGTGTATCTTTCACAGTAGTAAAATATGAAATTGAAGTTATTATTTTATGCCCAACTCTGAGAATGTATCACTCTTAGTTTTAAAATATTTAATTTCTTTTTTTCCATGTCATACCCATTAATGTTTGAATTGATATTACTTATTATTATATATTATCATGTTTATAAATGGAACATATTTCATTGTAACTCTGTTAGTATTCCTTGAAAGGGGATTTTTCAATTCATAGACAAAATGATAAGTGATGATACATATGTTACAACATTTCCTAAAGAAAAAGTTTAATGAATAATTTTAATGGAATGTTTTCAAAAGGTTTTGATTGTTATATTACGTTATTTTAAACCCATTACTGGGCATTTGTATGACACCCCTACATTTTCAATAAGTTTTATTTTATAGGTTTAGTAGATTTGAGTCCCTCTTTTTGGTGACTGCTTAATGAAGACAATTTTGTTCTTTTTTGATGTAATTATAATAATTGTATCTGATTATACATGACCTAAAACAAAAAAATCCTATATAATGGAATATTATGTGTAATTATTATCTTTTCTTTTATAAAAAATCACACACCATGTTTTATGTGAAATCCGAATCGGCATCGGGGTAGCCCGGGGCTGGGGCATGACATTCACCTCTTTTTGCAGTTAGTTTTTTTAAATACCTAAAAAATACTACCAAAATTGGATTGGTCTATCCTAGAAGACAATCATGTGACTTAGTTAGTTACTTAGATGCTGATTTTTGTTGTTGTAAGTTAGATAGAAAAATCACCTCTGGAAAATGTATTTTTTTGGGCACATCACTTGTTTAGGGTTTATTAAAAATCAAAATTATGTTGCATTACCTACAGTTGAAGTTGAATACATATATGTTGGTTGTTGTTGTGCTCATATTTTGTGGATGAATCATACTTTTCTAGAATATGGATATCATATCAAGAATGTCGCTATAAATTGTAATAATATGTGTTCTATGAATATATCAAGGAATCCAATTTCTCATTCTAGATCAAATCATACTGATGCAAGGCATCACTTTTTGAGAGATCAATATCCAAAAGGTGATATTAATTAATAAATCAGCTAAATAGAACATCATATTGCTGATATTTTTCACTAAGCCATTAAATTTTGAAAAGAATAATTACATAATAAATGAATTAGGAATGATTAACCATGTGTGAAAAATTTACTAACTCAGTATAATCACTAAATATTAAATTCTTAAGATTACTTTTTAAAAATTAATATATTTGTATTACTATCTTAGGATTACTATCTCACAACATGCTATCTTTTTTCGCAGTTTCATTCATTATGGATTCACTGTTTTGAGTAACACAGTAATACTGACACTATGAATTCCTGTACTGGTCTCACCGTATAATTCATAATTTATTTATAATCAATTTTATGAGTGTTTAATTTATTTTTGTTCATTTTTCTTTTCACAATGTTTAAACTCCCTAAATGATAAATACCTATCACATCACTTCTCTCAATATCATTTCCCTCAAAACCAAAACCCTTGGTCTCTCTCAAACCTCTTGTCCTCCTCATCCTTCATGATCGTATGTTTAATCCAAGGTTGAAGTGTTTGTCCCCGTCAAATTCTGAGAAGAAAATGTCTCAATAGAAACATAAGAATGCTCCTTTTGTAATTCCTAGGAAACCACTAATCCCTTGTCTTATGGATTGAAATTTCATACCAGAAAAGGAAATCTGTGTGATGTGGCACTTACCTAGTATGTCTTAGGTTCTAATAGTTATAAAAGAAAATGGGTAGTTGGATTGGATTTCCGAAGAGAAAAGACACATATTCTCAAGGATTTTTTTCGTTTTTATAGTATGTTTAGTTTTTCATTCAATTCCAACAGAGATATTGTTGTTAGGAGCTGGGTAAAGGTCAAATATGCACTTTTTATTTGTGGTTATAGAATGCCTACCAAGTAATGACTTAAGAAGGGATATTTGAGGACTACTAAAAAGGTCATCCACAACCTAGTGATGTGTCTATCCAAGAGGAGGCTATGTTATGTTTAAATGGAAATAAGAAGAATAAAAGGACTATTTCTATTGAGCATAATGGTGAGTTGAGGATGCTGTTAATGTTTTTTCAACACCTCATTTTTCAATGAAATTGAGATTTTTTCACTATTAAATATTAGGATATATTTTCTGATTCATCTTATAAGAAATTGATACAAAATAAACTTGTTTAATTATGTTGTACTTCACATGTGTGATATTCTAAAAACTAAATAAAATTCCACCTGCATTCTCTATTCGAAATCCATTTTTTTATTCTTCTAGCCAAGATGTTATTGGACAGAATGGTGATGTGCTTGAGGAATGTGATTCCTATTTTTCTATGGCTATTTGAAGGAGAATAAAGATTAACTGGAATCCAAGGTACATATTATGGGTTGAGGATAATGATAGGTTGTATGAGGATTTCAGTCCTATTGAAAATCCATCCAAACCAAATTATGTTGTTTATACTAGATTAGATGCTGATGAGATTGTGGAATATATAAATGAAAAAACAAATGATGATGGTAGTGAAGGTTTTGTGAGAGTATCCCTTGAGATAACACCTCTCTCTAAAGGTGATGTTGATGCAAGTGAAAAAGATAATGCTGCTCTTAATGGAGGAGTTAGTATAGAGAAAGAGATTTCAATTGATAAAGAACATTCTATTGACCATGAGATTGATATTGAAGAAGAGCTTGCTTCTGTGGCACTGTATAAAGAACCAGTTGAAACTAAGGTAATATTTACTACTGAGGAAATCATGTAACATGACTTTAAGATAAATAAAGAAAATATAGATGAACCCGAAAGAGATAAAATATTGGGAATGGGTCAAGATACTGAATCACATTGTCCTAGAAGAGATGTACCTGTTGAGGGGGCCCAATATACAATCATAGAATGTATTAAACATCTAAATCCTATTGACCAAAGATCTATGGATACCTATTATATGCTTCAGATTTATTTTGATGTGATAATACCCATGTTTCCTTAGTAAAAGGTATATATCATTCAACTATATTTCAATTAATACCATTTTATACAAAATAAGTAACTCATGCTAAGGAATCTGGACCTATTTTAGTTACTATTTATGAATATTATCATGAATCTTCAGATTTTTAGAGTCAAAATGGTCATAAAGGATTTGGAGATATATTGTCTAGATTTGGGGAGCTATTATACTCTCAACCTACGTCTATGAAAACTCTATATGAAAGGGATGGGGTATTTCTATTAGAGATAATTATTTTCTAGGTTCAATTGAAGATGATTCCTGAAATTCAAGATGATAGATTAAGAACAATATATTGAGTGATGAGGTGAAATCTCTAAAAACCATTAGCATAGATTTTCAAAAAGTCATGAAAAGTACTAAATATCATTTTTCTCATCATAGAGAACATATTATTGAAATTATTCCAAAAAAAGGTTGTGTCTCTGATTCAACAAAACCTGATTAATCTGTATGTAAAGGTGGTTGAGAACAACACCAAGATAGACAGTGAAATTCGTGGGCTTGTTTTTGGACTCAATAAGATAACAAAAAAATATAAATTTGATTTACAAAAGGTTCTAAATCTTATTAATTCTATCACATCATCTATTACAATTTCATCATCCTATGGACATCCATCTCAGCCTATGGGTAGAAACCTGATCAGATCAGTTTTGATTGAAGATTTCAATTTAGTGTTGAGTGGTGTTGATAAGAAATGTCACTATGAATTCATCAAGATGGGTGACCATGTTCATGATTTAGTGATGGTACATTCAAAGATTTCTAATGATGATCAAGAAGAATTATCAAAGATAGTGAACTTCTAGTTTATGAGAATTTATTCTAAGCATGATTTGGCTAATCACATCAAGTACCTTATAGGGATTTTGAAAATACCTCAAGTCACTTGAGCTTTTAAGGATCATGTATAGAAGATCGAGGAATTTACACCCACCGTGGATATGTTTGTGGAGAACAAGGATGAAATTAGGAATTCCATGAAGTATGGTGGAGATATTATCTCAGATTTTATCAAGCTATTAAATCAGGAACTCCATTATTAGAGTGCTGCAATTATAGAACCTGCAGCCACGCCTTAAAGGACTGGACACTCTTTTTCTCCCTATACTTCTTCTTCCACCTCCTTTTCACCTATGTCCATTTCTCTTTCTCAGGGTCTGATCAGATATGAACTATCATTATTGAGAAACATCTACCTAGTTTTTCAACCAGTCCTACCCTTTTACCTTCTATCATTGAATGAGTTCCTCTACCTTCCCTAACTACTACTTCAACCTCCTCTACTTGTGTACCTATTGATTCTCCATCTGATGTCTCTAACAATGTATGTTACAAGTCTTCTATCTCCACCAAGATTTATATTCATATTTTCATAGGTATTTATTGTATCTAAATTATTTCTTATAGCGAACATTATCATTTTATTTAACAGAATAAGGCTCGTTGTTGTTTCTTCACTTGTTCTTTTCCTTTTTTTCTTTTTTCTTTTTTCACTTTATCTCCCTTTTTGTACATCCCAAATGGGGGATAAATAAATTAATGGAATTTAATTAGGATAAAATATCATAATTAACACTCAAATGGGAGAAATAATAAGTATTCATAAGGGAAAATAATTAGCCTTTTAGATATTTATTATATATATGATTCAATATATTGATTTAATAAGTAATATATTTATTACTAAAATATATTAATTATAAATTCCCCAATTTTTTATCATAAAAATGGGGATATTTTTGGACTCCTCGTGTTTTAATGCTCACAAATCATTTTTAGAGATTTTTGTACTCCTGATGTTTTAATTCTACAAATCATGTTTTACACTCATATAATGCATGTTTTGAACTCTCGCAAGATCATAATCATTTTTGAATCTTGTAAACTCGGTTTACTCTTATTCTGAAATATTTTTTGTATGAGTAGGTATAATCATAAAAAATTCTCTAAATATTGATCTTATGAATGCTTACAAATATTTGGATGAGTTTTTGAAACCATAATATTTCTACTAGTTCCATATTTTAACAATGTTTATGACAGATTAATCTTGATACTAGATCCATATTTTCACAAAGGACCTAACTCTGTTTCTATTCTACTATTTCCAAGACACCGTAATAATACACTCTTAAGAATTTTGAAAAGGGAGCAGACACCGTAACTGTGCTAACCGTTCCAGATCCCAACACAACTAAGGCATCATGACTATTTCATCACAATTGTCTCATAGTGATTAGTTGATTATGACTACCTCATCCTGACTGTGTCACTGTGTCTTACTTATTATGACTATCTCAACGTGATTGTATAATTGCAACTATGACACCATTTAGTACTTAACCATTTTTTTTTAATTTTTCAATAAAATTTAAAAGTTGTCTCTAACGGTCATATCTGAGTCATTTAGTGACATTTACATAACTAATAATCATTTGAAGCCCTATTAGTAGACTGTATGAGGTACGAGATTTGGATATATTACATCATGTCAGCTCCAACAAAAGCTCCCAAATGAAAATAAATATATTAAATCTTGAGAAATAATATAAACATTAGTGTAATAAATACAAACATGAAAGAAGAATGCACATACATGAAATAACACACTCAATGAATAACATTCAATTCCAACTGTATGGGGATAACGAAAAACTACTATGATCCATCTTCAAAGCATCCTTGTTGTAACTCGGAGGAGAAGAGGAACATCTTACTACACTAAAAACAAGGACACTCAACTCATGAAACTCTATTTCTTGAAGGGGACTAGAACATTGCATCTGTTGCATCCAAAGAGTTTAGAGATGCATAACCCGATACACAAAGCCTTATAAACTCTATCTCAATACATATTAATTTATCGTTTACTGTTTCATTACATTTAAATTAGTCGATGTGTCAGTATTAAAAAAACACATTGTATCCTACATTGAACTAGAGGATTTAGGATATCCTCACTTGAATATCTTTTTATACCATGTTTCACCAATTCATAACTATGAAAGAGTTCATGTGTCACTTGACATTCCTTGATTCTAAATAATATTTCAGAAAACAAAAATTTACCTGTATAGTTTGTCATGTAGAGTAGATATAATTTTTTTCCTTATAAGAGTAGTTTCAAAAGTTGTATCAATATCTCATATTGTTATAACTTAGAATTAATCAATCTTCTCAAACAGTATTTGAACAGTCAAACTATTATAATTTTACTACCATGGTTAACTGGATGTTTTACTATAAATTGGAGGAATATTTTGAATAAACCTTTAATTTTTTTTTATTTGAACTAAATTCACCACCTCTTGAGTGTCCTACTCTGACCAACAATTATATACGGTATAATGGATTAAATAAATCAATGATTGGAATCTCTCCAATGTGTGATGTTTTCTTAGAGGTTAGCCTTATGATACGATTATGTCATGTATTATATTGTTATCAAATTCTTAAATTCCTATGATATTATGATTTAATTTTATTTATGGAATTATTCTATATGACTATTTATCTGCCTTTTATTTTATGATACAATGTCATTCATTTTTGCACATATATTTTGATTCTTCATCAGGTTTATTCCGTTACATGGATTTATAAGTCACCAATATTTTTATATATTCCCTAAGAGATCTGATGTAGTTTTAGGAGATAATATAGATTTAGAATCTAGTTATAGAAATGAAAATAATGTTATTTTGTTTTAGTTTAATATTTAAGTATTATAAACCATGTGTTCTAAGTCCACTAGGCCTTTTTATCTTATGATTGCGTGTATTGAATATTTATGATAAAAATAATGCTATAATATGTGTAAATATATTGGATAATAATATTAATTAAAACTTATTTTCTATTGTTATGTTCTATTATACATAACCTTTTTTGAGTATTTGAGGTCGCACAATATTTTTTCCCATTCCACAGTACATTAAGAAAGAATCTTTTTATGATTTTCAAGGATGTATGAAAATTTTTCATGATATGTTTTTAATTTCAATTTTAATATGGAAGTAATTTATGTATAATATATTCCAAAAATATTAAACCAATTATTCCTTTTTTATTTGATTTCATGTATCATGTACTAATTAAATAAAATAAGCACCGACTCTAGGTTGCTGGAGTTAGGGTTGCTATAGGAAATAATGATACTTGCACACATTTTCAGGGCGCCAGGGACCTTTATGTTTTCAGGACACAACTTCACCCCATGGAGTTTTTTAGGAGGGATACAACCATATTAGTATGTTGAAATCATAGGGGTTTTCATCCTATTTCTATAGAGGCATATCATATCCCTATTTATTTTTCCACAGTTCTTATAATATAGAACCCATGATTGCGGTAGTCCATTATTCCTTCTCCACAAAGAGATGAACAAAATGATCAATTGGTTATTACCATTATCATCACATCCCCATCCATCAACACCACTATATACAGATGTTACATTTATAAATTACAATCAGGACTACATCAACCCTAATGGAGTGATTGGTTATCTTTCTTAGCCACATGCGCAACCACAAGAAATCATGGAAGTCCACCCCATTCTCAAGAAGTCCATAGTATTGAATATCCTTCAACAGATAAATACTATACTATCCATAATGGGGGAACTCCCCACTGAACCAATATAAATAATAATTAATATCATTTTAGTGATATATAAGATCACAATGTCACACAACTTCTGCATAAGAATATATGATAATATAGGGGACCCAACATCAGGTTAAACCAAATAATTCAAAGTCAAGGATCAGTAATGACTTTAACAAGATTATTTTGCCTCTAGATTCACATCTTTGAGTATCTATATATTGGATTAGGATTGAACTGTACAATGTCATGAAGTCCACTAGTATGTACCTATATATAGAGGATTCCATTGTATCCTTATGAGGAATAGATGTGTATCCTCCCCAACCATTGTAATTTTCTATTACATATACCTAAACCCTTAATGTTGTATTGATTCCATAATTTATTATTTCATCCTTATATCATGATAAATACTCAACCAATCCACAGGCCCCAGGTACTATTTCATAACTAAATGATGCAAATTGTCACTCTTGTAAAGTAATACTACTAAAACTTGAGCCACCTCATTATAGAAGTTTTTTTATTTTGGGAAGAGTGTCCTAGAAGACAACAATAAAAAATGAGGATTCAGACTAATTTATATATTAATTACTCCATATTTTAGAATCCTAACCACATTCAATTTTGGAATATAATATCATCTCTAAGTGAGATAAAGAGGATTTAAAAATCTTGTGGGAAAACCTTTCTATCATATAACTTCCTATTGAGTTATGACAACACACAAAATATTATTTCAAAGTCCTAGATTTTTTCAGTGAAAATTGCATATAATATCTCTAGATGAACTTATGGGAGATATTAGAACACCGTCAAGTGAATCAAAAAACATATCAACAATGTATAAAATTTTTTACACCCTCAATCAATAGTTTCATAAGGTATACTTCACTATGATTGTAGTAGTTCATCATTCTGAGTATAGTTGGTATCACAATAGATTCAAGAAATTATTAATTGAATGTCACATTATTTTATGAACGATTTTAGAAAAATATCCTCATTGTGTTCAATTTTATTGTTATGGGAAATAGGCTACTATGTAGTTCTATAATGTCATCTTGTAATAATAAACTCCTCATATATCACATTCCATCCAACTAATAATGGGGAACATGAAATTAATGAGGATATGTGATAAGTAATCCCTCCCTATGATATATGATTGAGGTACCAATTCTAACTAATCATAATAGCCATGAAAAATATAATAGAGTACCCTATCACACATCCTCATGATCCATGAAAACTGATAGTCATTGGTTGTTCATATAGGATTGATGCTGGTGTATCTATCCAAAAACTACTATGTAGGTTATTCCCTATGGAGCTATATTCTTTTGATCGGTGTGACTTTCCAATACTAGATCTTGAGTTATCAACATAAATATCTCACAAACTAGTTTTTGTTGAATAACAAGTCAGCCCTACTATCATGACCTTATAAGTTCCCCCATAATTCTCTGATAAGTTCTATAAATTTAGTATGATTGTTAACATTCATATTGGATGTTATAACTTGAGTGGGTGAACTATGTTCCACACACCACTCGCTATAAAAACCTTATAATTTCATTCTATTAAGTTTTGTGTGACCCAAAATAGTTCATTTACCATTTCACTTCTTAGTGTGGCCCATTATTGGGAAACCATCATAGAAGATAAAGTCCAACCCTTAATTAATAAGTTAGGAATGAGGATTATTTCATTCGATATTTTGTCTTCCATTTTATCTTCATCTAGTGTTGGTTGTGTTTTACAGACCTATCCAAGTGAAGGAACTAAAAAAATGATAATTCCATATAATTTTTCACTCATGGAGAGGTCATAACATACTACCTTTATGTCAAACCCCATCTATATTAGTTCTTGTGGATTTATTTTTGAGAAATAATGGGATGAGTTTTATTATAAACTTATCTCGCTAATGTATCCCAGAGTGTTTTAGACATCTCTTAGAGATCTTAGTGCCCCAGGGGGGCTATGAAACATACTTAGAGAAGTTATCTCACAATATCTCTCACTCCACCATGAATTATTGAATGATTATAAAGAAACTATTTCATTGAAAATCTACACCATTAGCAAATTTGGATCTAATTGTACCCATAGAATAGGATCACCTACATACATACTGTCACAAATAAAATCTTCAATTACCCCATCTGGGATGAGAATCCATTACCATTATAGAATTTAAGAATAAGGTACAAAAAATATTGGAGGGGAATATACCCAATTTAATTATCTATTTCATGGAGAATAATTTTCCAAAACATGTAGATATCAATAATTAGGAAGAGGATAACTTGAAGAACTATTCCAACTAATTTACTAATGAAGGAATAATTTGGACCATCATTCAAATGTGTTTTCTAATAAATGAATGGAACCATGAAATGATTGGTCACGATATACTATAACATGGATACCCATCATCCCTTATCATTATAATTTCAACCACAGTAAGTGATTATTAAGAAAATTCATAATTATAATAAGTATCTTATAGAGGAACTATGAATATCGAAAACTAGTTAGCACAAATGTTGATCACTCAACCCATGGAATTATTTATTCCTAGTGTAACTATACAACACCCTCCCCCACCACCTCATCATTCCTAATAATATAATTATCCTCACATACATATAAGGATAAAAAATACATGGTCCAACACTATTAGTATGATAATTATCTCTCTTTAATGAAAAATAAAACATATTCCTTCATGGAGTTTATTCTTCAATTATTTGGAAGAAATTACACTAACAATAAAACTATCAAGTTCTATTTTGAGTAAGTGGATGAGTATAATTACATCAATTCCAACTGGTTACTAGATCACATTTTACAAAATCAAATATGAAGTATACTAGTTAGATCCTCCTACCCCTCACCAACCCAGCTAGGGAAATGGGAAATTACCCTTTAGTAAATTTAATTATTGAGGTTCAATCCTTGATTTGTTTATTTCACCAATTCCATAAGGAAAAAGTTTCCAAATCATCAATAGGAGCCACCTTCCATGGAATCATCATCAATTATAGAACTGTGAACAACCATGTTGGCCATTTAGCTTTTCCATAGTCATATATGGCTCAACAATATATATATATATATGATTAGGGTTGGTATAATATTCTATTGAATATCCACTTCAAGATCTAGTATGAATATCTACTATCATTTGTGGAATTCCAAGCTGACACACAAGACACTGCTTTCAATGCATTACTAGGTAGTCCATGTCCTTTTATGGATGAAAAGGTGCCCTTGTCATATCAAAACTTCCTCAAAACTACCTCAACTATATATTAGAAGTGTTTTATGTTATGTTTGTCTATTTTAATCATGTGAAGACTTATATCTTAAGATTCGGTACTAAAACATAGATGGATACAAACCCCTAGTCAATGGAAATAAATGATTAAACACTTTTAATGATATGAAACCCTCCTTGGAGGTCCCCATGGATGACATGATGATTATATTTATGCTAAAAATTCTCATCTAATATGAAAAAACCCTAGAACATTATATCCATTTCCATATGCGTAGAAAAAAGGACTTCACTCAAATAACATTATATTTATATGATGTGAAAGTTACTTTAATGTTTAAAAATACAACTCTCAGTTTATATAAAAAATTTCATAATATTATTGGAAATAATCCACTTAAACCTGTATACCATAGTGGGGGATGAATCATTTTACATTGAAAAAAAAATATTTCATTGATATTGTAAGTGAACCAAAACACAAAAGATTACATAGGATAAGTTCCAAAACCTTTAGCTATATGGTTTTTATGAAAAAGCAGGGATATGAATTCCATTAAATAGATTCCACCTCTGAACAAGTAAATATTATAATATTATTTTCATATAATCCGAAGGAGTGATCTCATCCCTATAGTACTTATGATTTTGATAAATATAAATCAAATGAGTCCCATATTACATTTGAGTAAGGAGTATCTACCACCATAAATTAGATAAATAATGAAAATATTGATATCCGAGAATATACAATGATGGTGTTGAAAAGTGTTATAATTTCTCCCAATGAATATATGAATTATGTTTCAATCCAAAAAAAACTATATGATTTAATTTTTTGGAAATATAAAAATATGTTAGGGCTTCATCCCTAGATAATTTTCCATCAGTTTTCCTTCCAATCATCCTCAATGGTTTCCAACAAAGACCAAAAAAGATCCATCATTCACATGTATCCATGATCAAGGATGATGATGATATGTTGTTGAATTCTACTTCCATTACTAAAGATCAGTCCCCCAAATGGCTGAACAAAATGATCATATTTTTGTAAAAAAAACAAATCAGGATCTTTATCAACATTAAGGTCTTCAATTTCTATTTCTTGAAGGTATACAAATTTGTATTGGTAGGCATGTTATTGATATATTAAATAATATGATATAATGAATTTTCATTCACTGATGTTTTCATAAGATATATTCAAATCTTGTTTACATATTGAATAAGGAAGTTCTAATACATTAAGGGAACCTCATAGAACCTATTGATATTGAGTGATTCTCATTGGATTGAAATTATTTGGGGAAAACTACCAGTGGACCCTAAAAAAATCAATAAGACCCTCCTTATATCATTGAATTGTTCTATGGAAAACCAGATTTTCAAATATAACAAGTTTCACCACCATCTCAATACTTTTGAGAAAATATTATGTGTTCTCTATAACAACCACTTGTATGTGAACCCATTGGAGTGTATATTTTTGTTTTCCAATAATATGTATCAATACTAATTTTCTCAATACATAGGCATAAATATTAACCTTGATAACTTCTAAAACATAAATGGAATTCCCCTACCTACAATCAATAAGATATGTTATTCCTTCAAAGATATATAGTTGACATTAATAATTTTTCACCTAAATGGAATAAAATTTACACCCTTTTTTGGGATGAGGATGAAAGGAATCACTAACAAGTGGGATGAAGAATGTAAAACCAAAATAGATAAAATTATTCACAGTCTAATACAACCTCCATTGCTGATGTATCTTATCCAAGGGGAAACATTGGTTCTCTACACGACTATCATGTAAAGGTACATCAATTCCCCCATATCCTAGAAGAAAAAAAGACAATGAAAATTTTCTGCATGATTTTGGTCGCATTAGGATACACACTGAGATCAAATATTAATTCATCAATAAGAACTATATTACAATGATATATATTGTAAAAACAATGAATCGTTATTTTAATAATCACGCGGTCTATCTTATATCTCATGTTAACCCAATCACATTAAACATAAATAGTCCCACATAGATTAGATGATTATTTTTACAGGAAGTGATTCATAAAAATTTGAAATTAAGTTTATTCCAAAACATTCCATCAATGGAAAAGATTTTTTATAAATTCAATCCATCCATCCTATCACTAACAAGGTTACGCATGATGTCTAAATTCTTAAAGAGACTATTCTCTCCATAGTTTAAGAACTGTTATGGTGGTAGATACACTTTGATTGTTCCTCCTAAATGATAAGTAGATGGATAATTATAAACAAATTGTTCTAAATGGTTAATATTGTAGTTTTTTCATCACTGCATTAAATACCCCTTTGTCATACATGTTCGTCAATAATGATACATTCACCAATAGTGATTTTAAATACGAAGCCCAAATCACTAGACTCAAGATATTCTTCATGATTAAAGATTCATGGATTCATTTTAATAAAAACCATGAGTTAGAAATCATACTAACAAGTGGGTAATATATTTCTTATAAAAATGATCTACCCACCCACTCAAATGGACATGTGTGAAATTTTCTCAATTTCACCTTGATCCAAATGTGAATCATGTTCCATAGATATAAACTACCGAAAAAGTCACTCTTGAATGAAATGTATCATCCATTATAGAGATGAAAAATGATGAAATTTTCATCCATGTGGCACATTGGAAGAAGATCACCCATATTACCCATAATGAGTTATGATGTAGGGTGAATAAAATTTCCACCATCCCTTGATTAGTGGGACATAAAATTCTTATATAAATTAAGACTATAATATTAAATGACACTAATATGAAAGTAAATCCATCATTGAATGATGAAATTAAACTGATATATGAAAGAGAAAGTATGATTTCACATAATGAACATTATCCACTATAATGGCCCCAATTCATATAAATTATACTACTGACCCTACATTAAGAGAATCCTTTTACTATTTCATTGAATGAATGCAAATATGTAATGTATTTATAGATGTCCACATTGGTGTAAGAATGTCACAAGATTCAGGATTGAAACATTTTAATCAAATTTGTTGATTATGGTATATTTTTCACACATTGGATCATAACTTCATGGAATTTTCTGATATGTTTCATGAATTCCATGTATATTCCCCTATTAAAGAATAATATTCTAAAGAATAACCATGTAACCATGAACACATATACATTTTTTATACATTAAATTGATCCAATATGTCTATACCCACTTGAAATATCCCATCAATGAAATTTATTTCTTACAAGAAATTGATTTCATTTTAATATGTGTATAAAAAACAATGGTCAAGGAAGATAAGACATAATTAGTGATCGAGTTCATGTGAACCCGAAAAATTCATCATTATGTTATAGATCAAACTATTCTCATGGAAAATGGTAACAACAATTAAGATGTCAAGTTGATGATGTTTTACATAAAATATATAATGTTGGTCAACTATACTTATTTTTATCACACACCAGTCAACTGATTGTTTAATAAATTCAATAATTTCTTCTCTTAAAATCATTCATATATGGTGTACAAGAATAAGAAAATATATCATGAATATATCTCTAATACACTATGGGCATATCAAATGACTACTTTAAAACACTATAGTGGATTCGTCTATCCCCCGTCTATAGAATGTTATTACTTTTTCTCATTGGGGTTTATCTGTAATCAATCAGACTCTCACATACAACTAGTTGATTTCATAATTCAATTATCATGTCCATGTAACTGAATTAGAAGGCCTCAATGAGAAAATACTCCATACATAACATAATGTTTAAGAATATGAAAACTATGTGGCTCATGTATTAAACAATAAGTTATTTATTCTATCCTTCCTCCAAAGTGACATAGTATATAATTTTATGAAACTAATTATACCTTAAATAAAACCTTTAATGTTAGGGCCCCAATGGGATATACCCTTCACTATTCACAATGATAACTCCAATAGTGTATACTCATTCATCAACATGTATGGGAATCACATGAGCCTTAGCCCGGTTGGCAAGGTCTCTGATGGTGCATCCAAGCGACCTGGGATCAAAACCAGGCGGAGGTAGGATTTCCGGGTACTGTAGCAGTACTATAGCAGGCACTGTTTAGCACGGTAGTAGCTGGGAATATGCCCCTGTTTGGGCCTTTAGTCATCAGATTTGGTTCTCGAGTACTTCATTAGCCTTCGGGCACCCAGGCCTTCAGGTCAGTTGGGCCTTCGGGCTATCCATATGGCCTTCGGGTCACCTGTAGATACAAACAAGACCAAACTACAAGGAACAAGCTCTAAAAGGAGGATGAGAAAAGGAGCTTTCACCACAGCAAGAGCTAAACAGATTGCAGGAATGAGAGGGTATGGCACCAGCCATCGGGACAAGCCTGTGCATGCATAGGAATGCCTAGACGAACAGCCATGTGGAGGTGAAGAGCTGATTTCAAAGATGAAGATGCTGGGGAGGAGCAGTTCCAAGTTGTTAGTCTGGGTTGTATGGTATGTTTGTGCCTACAGGCATTAGTTCCTATATGGCCTACGGGCATGTAATAGGGTTCCACCTCACCCCTTGAATGGTGGATTATCAATCAATAAAAAATGAAGGCCTTCGGGCCATTGGAGGAACATGTATGGGAATCCCATAATACATCTAACCATTACAAGGTTCCTTAAAAAATAAATTTTATAATATCACATCGATTTCACATACTTGTTGTAATATTTTAAACTATATAGAAAAAAACTATTTTGCATGTATTTGGTCTTCTTGGAATAAGTTCTAATCGATTGAACCTAAAATAAAAGTATAATCAACAATTTATAAGATATAATTCTATATAGAATATAATACTCATTGTAATACATTAATCTTAAATTTCAATGTCTTCTGACCATGTTCTTAAGATATAGCAACATTGATCCGAGTTACAAAGAATTAAACTATATAGCTAATATATCTGTATTTGATGCTTCAACTAAAAAATTGGGTTAGAAACCTCAACTTATTGGACACCCCCAATTCTGGTGATGTTTTACTACCACATTTTTTTTTCAAAGGACAATGTGTGTATTGATTCCCATTCCATTTCACACATATAGTGACTAAAATATCTTATTATTATCCCATCATCTATTTTATCCTCTATTCATTTTCATGATGATTGGATTCCATTTATCCAGTACCTGTACATATCTTATAATTAAATAGTGATACATATTATTGAAGTGTTTGTCCATTTCTTGTATGGATATGCCACTACGATGATCTATATACACTATAGTGTAGATCCTAGAGTGTTGTACTATTCCAAAATAACTGTTTATATCCAGCCTCACATTTCAGACCTTCCTCAAATTGAATCTTAATTAATCATCCATGTCTATGTAGACTCTCATGTGATGAAACTATAATTATCACTAGGTTTACCACCCTGCAAGGGTAATTGACTTGAAGGATTATTAGAAGAAACTTCATAGATATGGTGTTTCAAATACATTCTCTATATATTACACATATTTATTTACCCTAATAGATTAAAATGTAATCAGAGAGATATATTATTTAAAACAAGTTTTACTGTAATACACCACCCCTTGTAATTAATATATTGAATTTCTTGATTTAATTTTCATCTACGATACTTTATTCTGGTGTAATTATAATTGAATCGATGTTACCCAGTTATCCATACGTTAATGTTGATAGAGAATAGTTTCCCAATATGATTACCCCCAAAAAGATTAACTTTTTATTGGGAGACATTCAATGGTTGATGTAAAAATCAAACACTACACCATCTTCCCATGCCATGTGATCTCATGTGGTAGAGGTGATCTTCTTTTAAGATTTGTTTCCCACAACAACCATGGTTCACATGCGATTATTGTGTTTTAGTTGATTATTAACATACTTGATAATGTAAAACCATATTAGGAGTATAGATATCATTTATCTGAGCATAATAAAATTATTCTATTACATTAACATAGTCCACATTGTTGGTCTTTATACTACACAACCCATATTGTCAAATAATCATGAAATTAAGCTGTAGAAATTAACTTCTCTATTTTACATGTCATTAAACTGGATATCCTTATCATGATAATTATGTTAAATTAAAATGCATAATTTAAATCCAAACCACATTTAGTGAAATGAAACAGTATAGTCTCTTTTGATTGAAATGAAATTACATGATTATAATATTTTTTCCCATGAGGATTCCCCCTTCTTTAATAATTGGTCACCCACCACACCATCTTCTAGAACTACAAACAGCTTGATTTCTACATCAGAAGATACATTGTAATGCATAGACCATTTTTAATGAAGGTTCAAAGAGTAATATGATAGTTATAAGTGGGTAGAGAATTTTAGTTTCTAAAATTAGAACTAGAAGAAACCTTTAACTCTCTGTTGATTCTTCATGAAAAAAATTTCTAATGTTTTCATAGTTATAATCATATTTAATTCATAATGAAACAATTTTAAAAAAAATATTTATATGAAAATATTATTAAATATTAAATCTTTACTTTTATAAATTCCCATTATAAATTAAAATGTTTGAACAAGAAAAGTAAAACATTACAACATTCTAATGTAAAATAGGAAGAAAAGTTATAAAATAATATGAACACATACACCTTTAGTGTAAAGGATGTCAAATAACAGATCTTAATGTATCTATAGTTTTACTGAATTATAATGTTATGAATATATTCAAGATGAAGTCCACCAATCACAATGATCAAAATAGCTTTTCCTTCCTATCCTCATAAGCCCACCATCACAATAATTATACTTAGTGTTATTAATATTCCTTAAATCCCTCAATCAATCCCAGATATAAATGTTTAATACAAAAAACTAAAACGTTTTATGTAATTTAAAATCCTCACATAGATGCCTTAAAACTAAAAACTCTCCAAATATTACAATGATCATACTAGTAACATGTAATTAAAAAATGACACAAATAATGTAAATAGAAATAGAATCAAAAAATATTAGCACCCTCCTCCTATAATGCTACGGTATTTATAAGAAAATACAAATCGATAATATTACAATGATTTTAGAGTTATTTTCAATGGTCGTGGGAAAAATCAATACTAATAGCTCATCATGTCATACATAGGATTAATTTTATGGTCGTTTGGATATAATAATCATAATGATATCATGTTTTCCATATGAACGAGTAACCATTGTTTTACTGTTAAGATAATGATTTGATCATATAGTAAATCAAAAATCATCATCTGATTTTTTTCAAGGAATTTTCTATAGAGTATATCGACCTCTAGGCAATGAATATATTTCCATCTGACAAAGAATATTTTTACTATGATACTTTTTTATACATTATAATTCAGAGTTAATAAAAATATTATTTGATGAAATATGAAATCGTTTTTCCATTCAAAAAAGTTCATATAAATCGGATTATAATGATTCAACTTATTATAAATATCATCTAGGAATCTAGGTTTTGAAATTAAATATATTCATCTAATAATATAAATTTTATGAATATGATGTATCAACTTAATAAAAAATATTTAATCATTAAATTTTTTCCTTTGATTGATAAATCAAATATGTTTTCTTCAAAAACAATCTTAAAAATTTTGAAATATAAAAAGATACAAAAAAAATTTAACAAACTGTGTTTTGATTTTAAAAAAAAGTTTGATGTTTCTTAATTAAAACATTCAACTTAATAATCTCCCCATTTTATAAAATCATAAAAAATAACCCTTAAATGGAAAATTGATGTTTAAAATAACTTTTTATAAATTATATTACATTTTTATACATTTGTATCTAAGAAATCTAATTATTCATCTTCCATATTATAATCAAAATACTTCATTATTTCTTTTCTACACCTATAATTATATGTCCCACAATATTTAGTAATATTTTTTCAAAATAATTTTTAGAACATTTATTTTTCAAAACATTATTTAGATACGTTCTTTTCTTGATTTCCCCCCTTTGTGAATTAAAAAAATAATTGGAGGATAAAATATTACCTGAAAATTTAGAATAAAAAATTTCTATTAAATTAATTAATATAAATGAGATTTCTTCTAATAATATATAATTAATATTCATCTATAAAAGTTAAAAACATTCAACAAAATAGATATGAAAAAATTCATTCATACATTCAATAATAAATTATTATCACATTTCAATTAAGATTTAAAAAATAATAATTATTTATTTTATAAATTCATTACATTGAATTTAATCATCTTAAAATTATATTCTAAGTTTTTTCCCATGTCATTAATGATTCTATATTATTTTTATTGTACTCCTGAATTTGAATTTTTATATTCTCTTATTTCAATCATAGGTTTGATTCTTCGATAAACATGACATTATAATTATCCTCTTTCAACATAAAAACTTCTTCTATGAGAGACATAATTCTATATTAATACTATAAAAACTATTCCAATTTAGGTAAAGAATGATTCTTTATATTATCTATAACATTTTATATTTTAAAATCATTTAAATAGATATAATTTAAATCATATGAGATTAAGAAAGTGGATTTCTTAAATTAATGAACATTTTCATAATGATATTTTACATCAAATTCAATCTATTTGATTAATATAATAATTTTTTCATCCTTATTCTCTTAAATTTATAACTATATTTGTAAGAAAACAATTATAAATCATTATTATCAATGTTCAGTTCTAATTTTTTTAATCATTTTAATTTAAAAAAATTATTTATCCTTCCTTGAATATAATTTAAATGAGATTGATTCTTTGGAAACTAATAAATTTAATCATCATGTTTTTTCAGAGATTCATAAAAATATGTTATCCTCATTTGTAATATTGTATCTGAATCACTATATGGTGAAAATGTAGTATCAGATGTAACATCTAGAACCTGGACATTTTATGATCAAAATTATTCTTTTGATATTTGTTTTACTCCGTTATAATCTTATATCACATCAACATTTTAGAAAAACTAATATTTTTATAAAACGCTTTTATTTGAATGTTGATCATATTATTCATTATCAATACTATATCACCTTTATAAAATTTCTAGATTAGCCTCTTTCTCAAACAAATAAGAAAATGAGGTGGTCATAGAATAATGTTTTTATTCAAATTATTATTCTTCTTTTTCAGAAAATTCTTCTTTTTTCATTCAAATTAATTTTTTATTTGTTTTTTTCATTTCTCATTACTTATCAAATCATATATTTCTAATTTTTTAAAACATTTTTTATATCCATCTTATATTAGTTTTAAAAAATAATTTTCTTCTATTGCATATTTTGATTTCCCTTTAGAAATGGTTGAAAAACATTATATTCCATCTTTCTCTAATATTGATTGAACAGTCCGAGTAGTAATAGAAAAAGGTAGAACTGATTGATGAATAAACTTTGGAATTAATTATAATAGTATTGTATAAGAAATTGATACTAGAAAAACTAAAATAGGTGATTCTTGAAATGATTCTTGACAATCTGAATGATATTGGTATACACAATGATATTAAATTTCCACACATTTAGCTTCATTAATCGTTTTCTTCTATCATTTTTTCTTTTCATCTTTCTTAACTGTTTCATATGTTTTCTCTTTTAAAGCCAAAACTTATTCTATGTATAAACAAAATATTTGGTATCTTATTTTCCTCCACTCTCTCTATTTCATAAATCTTTATAGCCTTTATCCAATATAGTCTTAATATTATTGTCAGATGAGAAGGAGAACCCCTAGATTTTCTCTTTTCATTCACTATCTATTTTAATTTCTAAACATAACATTTAGTTTTATCCAATTTTAATTTATTAAAAACATGTTTCTAATTTGGAATATAGAATGAATTCATTCATTTAAAGTAATATTTTCTAATGAATTGAAATTTCCCCCTTATTATTTTTTTATATTCATTATCATCTATACATTAATATAATTTTCAAACATTATATTTATGATACAAGGAAGTATAATAATCCTTAACATGATATTTCCTTTTTTACAGATTGAATAGAGAAAAATAAAATATTCACTTTATTGAACATGAAAATTATTTTTATAACATTTAAAATATATGTATATATATATCTTGAGCTTTAAAAGTATATTTATCCTCTTTCTATGGAATAAGATAGTTTTCCATCTAGATTAACTTTACTCTTATTTCAAGGGATAAATAAAAAAACATTCCTTACATTCTCATAAGAAGAAGGATGTAATGTTTTTTCATTTTATTTATCCAATCATTCCAATGTTTCTAAAAACTTATGGGGATCCAAATTTGATTCCCATACTAGTGGAAATCTATGTAAATCAGAAATTTATTCAATTTTTAACATGTATGAGTCATAAAATAAATTGAAATTTATAGCCTTCAACTATTTTTCTTAAGAAAAAAAATACATAATTATAAATCCCAATTACCATAGACGGGTACTGAAGATCAAAATATTCCATTTCCAAAATTATATCTTCCTAACCATAAAATATTTTCATATTCATCAGTAAAAAATAAATTTTATCAAACCATGATTCAAATATCAATATCTCCTTGATAAGTACTCTATTCGAAAAACATCATAATAAGCTTTATTTATCAATTGGACTAAAAATTAAAAAATTGAAAAATCAACTAACAATCAGATGGATAGAAAACAGAGTGTCGGGTGTTGATATGAAAGGGTGAGATCAATGATGGAATTTGTGACCCACACTACAATTTATAGTCTTTAAGGCATGACACTTCTCTAACATCCAATTATTTTAAAATAAGAAAATTGTATTTGATTTTTTTTAACACATGATCAATAAAACATAAAAGAAAATTTAAAACCCTAATTTTTTATGATATATTTATTTTCAAATAAATCTTTTAAATTTCTTTTATTACACATACCACTAAATTTCTTCCATATCATGTGTTAGACATATCACTGTGTTTATCATTCATTAAATACAATATAGAGTTTAAAAAAATTGATATATTATTATTTTTTAATAAAAATGTTATACCTAAGAAATTATAATTTAAGGTATTAGTATTAGTAAATATATTATTACAACCATGGTTATATATTAATAGAAAATAAAATATGAATCATTTAAAAAAAAAAATTCTGAAAAAGTTGTATTATTTCTAAACAATAGTTTAATCGCTTTTATCAAGAGAATTTTAAAATTATTGTAATTTAATTTTTATAAAATTTATTTCAAAAAATAAAGTTAATTTTTTATTTAAAAATATGAAAATTATATTATTTTTACTTTCTATGGGTTTTCAAAATTGTTGCATTTTTGGATAAATAGTGAATAATATTGAATATTAATTGAAAGTTTCCTTTTTTGTTTAAATAATTTATAAATGTAAAATATAATTTTAATTGGTTTTAAAGTAAAATTAGATCAATTAATTATCAGTTAATAAAATTTAGTTTATTAAAATCATATATTATATAGTTTTCATATTAAAACATTGTAAACATTTGAATATTTTCTACTTAAAACCCCACATTCTCGTCGCCTCTGTCAGAATAATTTTAAATTAAAATATTCTACATATAGAAATTGAATTTGGAAAAATGAATTACACATTATAAATATTATTAATTTATAATCACTTAAAATATATACTTAAATTTTTCCAAAATGAATTATGGAAACAATAGAAAATTATTTATTGTGGTTAAGATAAAAATGAATTTAATAGGGGTAAAAATAAAATGATAAGGATTAAAAATTAAAAAAAAACATTTCTAAATCCCATTGTATAGAAAATTTATACTTTTTATCTTATTTTTTTAATAATTTACCATTTTATAGGTTTTATCAATATAAAAACATTGGTATAATGGAATCTTTTCAAACAATTTCAAATGTGCCACTCACCTCACTTATAAAAGGCTACCCCCACTGTTCTCTTATTCACACCTTCAAGCCCTTTTATTTTGGATATTACCTAGAAAGAATAAAAGTAAAATATAATACTCACATTCTAGAATCCTTATTTTGGTAATAAATATAACATAGTATGGCTTTGGTGTAATCCTAAAAAAGATACCTGAAGATGTGGTAACGTTCTTCAACAAGTTCTTTTATTTTATTTCTTCCCCATCCTCCTTAATTAATTTTATCACATAATGATATTTTAACCACATTATATTCCATATAATTATATATTTTTATATTAATTTAATGACCAATGACTATATCCACTTCCATCAAAAGGGTTGTTAAATCATTTTTCTTATGTACGACGGACTACCACCTCATGAACCGATGTCATTCTACATTACAATACCACCATTGAAGGATATCTATGATGATGTATTTAATTCATATATTTATGATATTTATAACATAATTGTTCCACTTGAGTAATTATATCATATATTTCTTTTTAATTTAAATTCTATAATGTATATTATAAAATCGATCATGTGTATAGTGAACTACCACCTCATGAATCAGTTAGATTCATATTTCACAAAGGCTTTACTTGGATGGTGAGAAGGCCAGTGAAAATTTTTATATGTTATATTAATGAAATAATTATGGAATTAGTTACATATATATTATTCTTAAAATATAATATATATCATTTTCTTTTTTAAATATTCACTAAATGAATGATGATAATAGCATTACTGTACATGTGGACTACCAACTTAATGAAACGATGTGACTCTATTTTCATCACCAAATAACATATATGATATATATGTGTGTATTAAATTAAACAATATTGTATATATGATATTATTATAATTATTAAAAGATAAAATAGTACTTACCTTCATTCCATAAATATCATTAGAAAATTGAAAAGTTACTCATGCATACAAATGACCTACCACCTAAAAGATTTTAAAATATTTATATTATAAAAAACATATATCATGATTGGTCTCAAAAGTAAAATTGATTAAAAAATTTGAATATTATTTCAATATTATTATTCTGGAGATTATTATTTCTTATAATACTCACAATAATCGGAACATTCATGAAAACACACAATTGAGAAAACAAAGAAATAAACACCCAAAACAATGGAAATAATAAATGATTAATAATTATTGAGTAATAAATTTTATTTTAAGGAACTTATATATGCAATTATAAATATTAATATTCTTCATTAAATTTTTAGTAACTTTATTTAAACCACTATAAATGAGTTTAAATAATTTTCAACCAAAAGAAATCCTAAGGTAAGGTACTTGTTAACTTAATATACATTCATTGGGTTAATGTTATTCTTCATTTATTATGTCATTATATGATTTTTTATGTTATTAACATTGATTGATTTATTTCAACATGGTTTATTTTTATTTACATTTGGAAAACCTAATCAATTCATTGATTGATCCCCATATCAATGATATGATCTTTTTAAGGGACATCATCATAGTTTCCCTTCATTAATCCATTTTGTAATTCTATGTTACTATTTTTTTATATGGTTTATATAAATCCCATTTACATATAATATCATGATTCATTAATAATTCATGGTATTAATTTGTTTCATTTTCAATTTTTTATATGAGGGGATTAAGATTTAATATTACTATGTGTAAAAGTTACTGTACAATGTAACTTTATTTTTTTATTGTTAACAATTTTTTGAATCAATCACTTATTTTTAATAATTTTATAATTTAAAATTACATTTATAATGAATATTAATATAATTACATAATGAATAATATTATTTCGAAAAATGTATTTTATTTTTATATATAGTACTTTAATAGTTATTTGATTAACAAGGAAAATATAGATAAAGGTATATCTTTTACACAATACAGATATTTGAGTATAAGAAACATTATTCATGAATATAATATATTATTTAACATATGAGAAATTATTTGGATATAAAAACATGGGTGGGTATTGGTTATTATATCCCCTAAATGCATAAACATGTCTCATTAGACAAAATATTTGGTAAAAACTAAAAATGTTTATTCCTATAGATTTAAACATTCTTGAGGATTGATCTTAACAGTAGAGTTTTTCATGTTCCTGAGACATTATTTCCAATAACTAAGAATTTTCTTTAGTGAGAATTTAGTTATTATTTTTATCCATGAGATTAATATAATGATATAATCTCTAGATTCATTTAATTCTCAGCAATTTATTAAATTGAATGTATTTTTAGTCGTTTAGCTTACTATATTGATTATTCCTTATATTATCATGATAGTAGTGTATTTTAAAGGTATTGTGTGTTCAAATATTAACCTTTACATATTTATTATGAAAAAATTTCAAGATATTTTCCATTGTACATAACCCTTATTGAGAATTTGAGAATATTCTTATTTTTTTTCATTTCCCCATGAAATGAAGAATTATTCCTAGAATTAGTTTTTAGGGATGGAATTCCATTAATTTTTGTACGAATTTTTTTATTACAAATGTAAAATGGGTATCATGTATAAAATTGGTTCTCAAAAACTGAAAAATTAACATATATTTTAGGATTTTAGGATATGTATTTTTTCCAATGTATTCAAGAAATTATTGACTTATGGATACTGGGGTCGGGGTCACCATAGTTGGTATCAGAAAAAGTTTAGTAAAAACCATGGGAAGTAGATTATGGAAGAATATATTAGTAAACATGAATCTATAATATAATTTTATGATACATATAAAAAAAATCAAATGTTTTTGGAATGGAATATATTATGTGGTATTCTTAGATATATATCCTTTTCTTGATAATATATTTGGACGTAGTTTTGACAGAGAGTTACCTAGTGGTAAGAACTCTAAAAATGGTTCATTGGGATAAAAATAATCATCACTAAGTGCATGGTAATTTTAATTAAAATGAACCTATTTGAAACTCCCTATATTTATTCATAGGATAATTTACATGTTATTTACATAAAATTATAAATGATTTAAAAAAAATTCATCCTTAAAGAACCCATGTTTAAAATTACGAGATTCAAAATGAATAAATGATAATTTATGATAACTATTACAATATATTTAGAAATATATATTATGATTAAAATTTCATAATTTTGAGAGATAATATAATATATTCTATTGTTTATAACTAGTTCCTAGATAGAAGAAGTATATTAATACAAATGGAAAATATTGAGATTTTTTAGATGACTAATCCAATAGATCTGTTATTAAAACTATAAAAATTATGGCTATATTAGGGCCTCATAATCAGTATATGAAAAGTATTTTTGATCAGATTGTTTAACTTATTCAATGTTGTGATTATCTTATACATGATCTATTTATACAATATAATCCTTAACCATTTACTACAACTACTAATCCAATGATATCTAAGAAATGGGTTCAGTCTCAGGTGAAAATATTTATGAATTTGGGATATTGTGAAAAGGAAAATGTTACACTTTTAGTTTATTATCTAAAAGGTGATGTTGATTAATTATGGTCTTATATATATAATACATGGGGGGAAGAGGAAATAGAATACATTAAATTGAGATATTTTAAGGATACATTGTTCAAAAATTATTTCCCTTCTGGGTAACATACTGTTATTAATAGAAAGTTCTCTTAGTTTAAATAAAATAAAATAATAAAGTGTTTCATAGTATGAATCTACCTTCACATGTTAAGAAATTTATACTACACATTATATATATAACATGAAGTTCATGATTGATTTTTTATTTGACATGTTTAATGAAAGTATCTGAATAGAAAATATATACAATTTGTTTTCTTTATATCATGATATAGTGATATATAATATAAAGATAGAGAAATAATTCTCCATGTCATACTGATGTTAAGGGATGTAATAGAATAAGAATACATCAGACAAAAAAATACATAAAGCGAAGAAGGGAAAGAAGAATTTTACCACAAGTGATAATTATGGAAAAAAACATGTTGGAACTTTATTGAAGGGAATGTAAGTTTTCTACAATTATGCAGATAAAATAAAAAATGATTTAGATGTCTATTGAAAGAAATACATTTCCAATTTTATGTTCTTCCACTATAAAGTGATAGGTCACTATGCAAATTAATTCCTAAAGAGTTAAGGGAATATACATTAGAAGAAGTTAAGGGATCAGGGTTTGGATTTTGATAATGAAGCAACCAGTGTGAAATAATTATTTTTCTTGTGTTTTTTGATAAAAGAAATACTTAATAAAAGTTATTTATTTATGATGTTCTCATTATAATAATTATGAAATGTATAATGATTTTACTATAGTAATATTTCATAATCGATTTGAAATCATGTATTAATTGGTAGCAAGAATACTGATTTTCTGTAAAGTTGATCATTTTTGAAAATGCATTATTAAGGGATTATAACCCTTAACATGTACTCTATATTGAGATAATAATAACAATGACATGTTTCTGCAATAGTATTAGTGTCTATGAAATTAGTGAGTGATTTGATGTTTAATTTTATCTTTGTTATAGTTGAGTATATGTTTAGATCTTGGGAATATAATTAAAAACTTTTGATCTTATTTTAGGAAGGATTAATGTTTTCATTAAGGTTTCATATTGATCAAGGTATTCCCATATTTTTAATGCGACATTAATATCCACTTTATTTTTTTTTGGGAATATAATTTTGATTTTGAAAAAATCTTTATAAATTTTATAAGACATATTTTAGAGGACCATTATGTTCAACTATTTATGAATTAGATTAATTTTTTACTTTTTATTTCATTGTATAATTTTTATAGAAATTTTGGTTTTTAATAATGATAAGAGGAATATATTGTTACTCTTTATGGATATTATGATTATTTAAAATTTAATATCAGTGCTCTATGCATAAAAAATTATTTGTTGATATTAATTTCATAGTGTAAGATATGACGTTGGAATTTATTAAAGCACAACGAGAGGATAAAATTTTTCATATGGCATAAAAATATTTCATGTAAGTATATTTCCTTATATTTATATTGGGTAAAATATTTATTCCACTCCTGGAAAAGGAACATGAAATTTTTTTACCCTCTTAATATAATTATTGATGATATCAATGAAATTTCTCACACTTTTTTGGTTTATGTCTTTGTGGTCATTATCTTACACATGACCATGTTCTCTATAACTCCCCATCGGTATTTGGGTGTTAGTATCCTCTTTTTTTTCTTGTTTTAACTTCCCACCAATGTTCTCAAATTTAAAAACCTATTATGTTTTATTACATATGACCTTTATACATCCATTTAACTCATATTAAGAGTATGTTTTATTAGTTTTTTTTAAAATGTGGGGTTTTCAATAATGTTATATCCAAATACCAAACATTTTATTACTGAAATTGAGTTCAGATTGTGTGAAGGAAATTTATTTTAGTTGGGGAGAACGTGACACCCTATGATTTTAAAATAACAACATTTTATTTGATAATATATGTTTCATGAAACACCATGAATAAAAGAAAATATAACACCCAAATAATTTTTGATATATTTATTTCTAAATAAATATCTTAAATAATTTTCATTATAGGAACCACCATGTTTAGCTTGTGTTACACTCAACATTGAGTTTAAATAATGTGTGATATGTTATTATTATTTAATATAATTATTATCACATATTCATTTGAATGTAGTTTAGTAATAGTAATAAAACAATTATGATAATTATGGTTACCTATTGATTAGAAATAAAATAATCATCATTTAAAAGAAAAAAATGTTTTCTACAAAAATTACACTGTTTTTAAATAATGGTTTAGTGGAAGCTTGTGAACATAATTTAAAATAAAATTTTAAAACATTTCGATATTTTATTTGAAAAAATAAACTTCATTTTAAAAATAAAAATTTCAAAATTAACTAATGGAAATTGTTTTTTTGATATTTCTGAAATGTTTCATTTTTTATTAATAGTGAAAAATAATAACTTTTAATTGAAAATATCCTTTTAGTATAAATAATTTATAAAGTTAAATTATATTTTTAATTGTTTTATAGGTAAAATTAGTTTACTTTTATGTCAATTAATAAATTTTAGATAATTTTAATATTTTTAATATTGATTTTCAATATAAAAATATTATAGAATTTTGAATATTTTATCCTTAAATTCTTACATTGTCATCGCCTCTAGAGGAATAATTTTACATTAAAATTCTCCATTTATGTGAATTTAATTTAGAAAAATGGATTAATTATTTTTCATCAGTATAATTTATTATATATAACAAATTCAACTTAATTTTTGGCAAAAAAGAATTGGAAAAATAGTAAAATAATTTACTGTCGTTAAGGGAAAAATAGATTATCAAAGATTTAAATGATAACGATAATGGTTATATATGACCAAAAACAATTCGAAAACCCATTACCTATACATATTTAGACCTTATAACTTATATTTTCTATAATAATTTTTTTTAGTCTTGTTACATGATAGAAACAAATTGGTAGAATTGAATAATTTAAATAAAAATAAGTTTTCCACTCACGACACTTATAAAAGGCCACCACTCTCTTCTAGTATTCACACCTTCACACCATTTTGGATAATAAAATACCTATAAAATTAACATTGAAAATTACATTCTATAATTCTTGAGACATAATTTTTTCATAAATGAATCCTATGAAGGATTAGATGCAATCCTAATGATGATACCTCATGAAGAGTTAATATTCATTAATAAGAATTTTTATTTTTTTTCCTACACCTAGGTCAATTCATTTTAAACCATTGTAATATAATAAAAGAATTATTTTCCATATATTGAGATATTTTTATGATATGTTAATGATCTAAAAATTCCTCTGCATACATCAAAATTGCTACGAAACTGTAATTTGTGTGTTTGGAAGATTACTGCATCACGAACCGATGTCACTCGTTTTTCCATTACAACCCTTCATTGTTGGGTTAGATGATGGATATAATGTATGTATATGATATTTATAAAAACATCATACCTATATATTCAATATATAATATATAACCTTTTAATTTCTATTCCTTTGGAGATACAATAATTTCACATGTGTTTATTGTGGTCTACCTCCTCGTGAAATGATGTGATCCTTCCATCATTGACGCTTTACATGGATTGTTATTAGGATAAATGTAATGAATATATGTGATATACATGAAATAATTCTGATATTAATTAAATATTTATCATTATTAAAAGAAAATATATAATATTTTTTTTCTTAACTTTTTACTCAATTAAATATTATTATGTCATTTGTGTACCTGTGGACTTATGCCTTCATGAAATTTTTTGACTCCCTTTTCATCACCATACAACATTTTTTACATATACAAGTTTATTTAAAGAAATAATATGGTATCTATGATATTATGATCATTATGTAAGGATAAAATATTACTTACCTCATTCCCATAATGTTCATCTAAAATGGAAATGATAGTTATATTTACATATGGTCTACCATATGTATGATTGTAACAAACATAAATTTTCAAAACAAAAACTCATGATTGGTATTAAAATTATAATTTATGTTTAATTATGATAACTATGTCATGATTAATGTTATAGATAACAAGAAAATACCGAATATAAATCGTAATCATTACTTTTATAACAAACACTGAATGAGAAAACATGCAAATTAACACCCAAAACAATAAAAATAATTAATGATTATTATTAAACAAGTGATAAGATTTTATTAAAAGATCATATATGATATTAAAAAGATTAATACGGTTATTAAATTATTTAATAACTTCTTCAAAACCCCAATACAAGAGGTTAAATGTCACAAACCATCCTAATGGGGCTCGAGCTGTGAATACCCCAAGCCCACCTCCAATAATCCAGAGGATAACAACCAACACTAAGTAGCCATATCACACACATGGGAGGACATAATGTAATTTACCTATACATATGAAGACATGTTAAATCTTATAAAATGTTTGTGTAAAACAACTAATAAACATTATTGAATACAACTAAAATCCAACTATCAGTGTATAACAACGAGGTACTGGAATGTTAGGTCCTAATACAAGACCACCAAAAGAAACTAAAAACATGTCCAACTTGTGTAGTAGGAGACTGTTGTGATAAATGTAACCAATGAAACACAACTTTAAATTCCTTCTCACTAATATACAAATGTTCATGGATCCTCTAGGACTATGTTAAAAGTCCAGACATCTTCATAATACAATATACGTGTATGAAAACACCATTTAGAGGTGACTATAACAATACCTAGAAGAACACTCTAAAATCCCTAGGTATAAAGAAAGAATAATACTTGGCTCATCGTTTGGATATTTCAATAGTATACATAATAATAATATCTATATATACTCATAATAGAAACCCAATATCGAGGTAAGGTCACAATCGTAAATTCATCCTTGGATTTTTCTATGAAGGCTCTACATATCACTCATCCGGAGGAATAAACTCAATGATCTTGACAGAGATGATAGTTCCTATACGAGAAGTAATGATCAATTGGTACAACCATAAGATGTACATTTTAGAAGACAAATGATAATGATACATTAATGGGGATCACTCCTAATTAAATGAGGTATACCAACAACCCAATATGGATTAACCGACAAGTAGGGTTCGATTTTTATGTAGTTTTAAACATGTCAAAACCATGAACCCTACCTAGGGAAAATGATGATGATATAGGATCTCACTCCATGCCTCGTGGAAGTATTCCAACAACTCTATCAAAGAGAACTTTTCTTTAGTTGGGACCATTATCCTATACAATGTATTTGATTTCATAAAAACCCTTATGTAAAGGGATCAAGGGAACATATCCTAATGAAACTGGACCAAGATGAAGTGGATTGGGGCTATAAGACAACATTGAAGAAGTACACTACATATAATGGAAGTACAAGGATGCCACTTCATAACAAGGTTCTACCCATGTATCATGGACCGTATCTATGTTTGCGTCCAAGTATATGGTGTGTGTCCCACCACAAATAGAGTGTGGGGAACACATGGTCTCATAATCATATACCTCAATACATATTTAGTTGTCTTATATGTTTTAAAACACATGTGTCATGTCCCAAATGATGTCTCATTCAACATGGATTCATGGGAATGCACCACATGTACAAGATGATCTACCTGATATAGACGAAACTTGATGTGGTAGGGACAACATGATGTGTGATCATTATCATTGTGTGTAAACCCTACCCACCACATGGAGGTCCCACATGATGTATAACTCTAGATTACACTCTGTGTCCACTAGAATTCTCTAAAATATGGTGTTCCCCCTATACATACACCCTTAATGATATTGCATCTAGTTTTTTCATTTATATAACCCTTATATTGATGATCTTGTCCAATTGAGTTTCACCATTACTTACACTCTTGAATTAATGCCACAATAAACATTGAATTCAACTATCATGTTTGTTCCATCATCACACATTTGAAATGAGTTGAATTGGCACCCCCAAATCTAAAATGATTTCTCATATGTCAATATTGTTTCCCCAACATCATATCATCAACCCCATATTTACACATGGTATTGCTTCATTTCAATTAATATTCATCACGCAATAATCAAATACCATGTATCTGTCAAACTGTAGGACAAAGGAATTAAATGTTGTGAATGTGTGAAGAATGCTGTAATAAATCTAAAAAACACAAATATGATGAATGAACCTCGACCAATGTTCATGTTAGACTCAATTCGTTTATGTTAGAATGAAGAAAAATACATATACAATAATTCAATAATATAAATCCCCAATCATGGATAAATCATACCCATACCACAATATTCTCGATCAACGAATAAATTAATTAGTTTATTGATTCACATTAATCGTATGAAAAATCAAAATGGGATAAATCCATAAAAAAATTATACCTATAGATGTATTGATCACTGATAAAAAATGGGTCTACATCGTTGTCATTGGAATGATTCTAGAATCTCATTATACACTGATCCACAATCCATGATTTAGTTATTTTTTACCTGGGAATGATATACAACATTGTCTCCAATGCATTCAGGGTTATGCAGATAACCATGATAGGTACTCATAGCCTTATATTTATTGGAAAAATTTAGTTCATATAAATTTAGTTAATTAAGTTATTTTAATAAATTGTTTTATTTAAACATTATCACATGACCACACCCAACCCGGCCATCTGACACGCTCCACGATTATGTCGTGATGTGGGTAAAAAACACTCTCAATACTCAATTGAAGCTGTGTATTCGTGAAATGATTATTAATTTAATAGATATTTTACTTTTTTATGAAAAATACACATTCATGATATTTTCAATTTTTAATATTTTTCAAAAACTAATTATGTGATCATCAGGTCTCAGAATCTTACGTCATCTCAACACCTTGCTGCGAAATTAATCCATATAATATAATAATGAAAAACATTAAAAATAATTAGAGTTACTAAATTATCCCACCTTGGGTATTTTACCCTTAGAAATAAAAAAAATTCTAGACAATGAAATTTGGGTATTGAGCACAAATATAGGTCTTATGCTCCTAGGTACTCTCTTGAATATTCATATGATACCACTGACTAGCACAAAAGGAGTAAATATACCATGGAGGATCTTGTCATATCAATACTATATCTCTACTAGCTACTTATTAATGGTATCCCAATTATTTATGTCTAAATATCCCTAGTCGATAAGTTGTGGTAGCTCAAGCACATATTACTTCAGACATGACACATGGAAAACATTATGTACTCGGTCTAACAATAATTATAGATCTAAGTGGTGTGCAACCTCACCAACCCTACATAGTATTTTGAACAAGAAAAAATATCATGGGGATATCTTACCTCCCCGAAAAAATATCTGAAACCAACACTGATGTGAGTCACTCAGAAACACATGGTCTCCCTCCTCAATCTCATCCAGGTAAATAGAAAATGACTTCTCTTCCTCGATTTCTAACCCCCCTAGTCAATAATATGTGACTAATCATACTCATACCTCATCAACTATCACACATGGAAAACATCATGTACATAGTCTGACTCTGGTGGCAGAGCTATGTGGTATACAACCATACCCTCACTATGCAGTATTAGGAAAGGTCTAATGAATCTCGATGATAGCTTATTTCCCCAGGCAAGTCTCTACAACCAACATCGTGGTGAGACCCTGAAGAACACATGTCATCCCTCCTAAAACTCAAAAATCCACTATAACACTTAAGCATAGGACTTATAAATTATATGTACAATCCTCATCCACTCCTATATGATTTTCAACTTCTTTATAGCAGCTTGTACCAACTCAGGACACATAAGTGCTAACTCTCCTCGGTTGGTCAAGTATAGTGGTGACCTGTAGCTTTAGAGGTGAAAGGCCTAAAATTCATCCATACTGATGGGGGAATTTTATATATTATTTTATGAATACTCTACAAGGGTAGGTGTTTCTATCAACTAAAGACAAATTCTATCAAGAAATATCATAGAATTTCATACAAGATATGTATGTTCTATACACATTGGCCATCAATCTAGGGTGAAAAGATATGCTAAAATGAAACTGATTCCCAAAGGGTTTATAAAATTCCTTTCATCACTGATAATGTTAAATTAGACACATGGCAAAAAATTATCATCAAGGGAATCCATGTAATTTGACGATCTCCTTTGCATATAGGAATCCCATGATCTGTATAGAACTATAATCTTGGTGGATAAAAAGTGAGATAACTTGGTGAGTCAGTATATGATCACCTAGATGGAATCATGTTCTATGGACCTAAATGATATCCCCATTATGATGTTCGTGGATATCTAATCCCACTTCCACTCAATATCTTTATGAGGATTCAGTAAACTCTCTAGAACCTATTTATCATCCATCACTTGCTAACCATTAAGGAATCAAGACAGAAACTCAGTAGTTCCCTTCTTCATCCTTATCCACACAAAAATATATCAAATTTCCTACTACATATTCGCCACACCTATATTTACCACCAATGGATATGTGTGAAACTCTTTTAGAACCTCCTATTATAGTAACCCTAGTACAATATTGCATCATTTATAAATGATATCATCCTCCCTACCTTCCTAAAATTCATCAAGAGAACATCCAGTGGATGTCTAATTATTTTGGGACTCAAAAAAAATATCTATATGATTAGAATCCCAAATTCTCAAAATAATAGGTCTTGTAAAATCCATTGATTGTGGTTATTATACACCATATCCATCAATCAAGGATAACTATAATGATGTCAACTATTCAGATTCATCACTCAGAAAATTTAAGGAAGATCTCCTGCTAAGATAATCTGCTACAACAATCCCCTTCATAGGAGTACAGAAAATCATGAAGTCATAATATTTGAGGAACTATATCCAACAAATATTTCTCAAGATAATATCCTTCTATGATTATATATAATGGATACTCATGTGTTCATAATAGATAATTATCCCCTCACTCATAAGTTAGTGTCTCTACAAATATATTGTGAAGGCTACCATTGGTATATCGATATCACGTGTCATATTGTTATACTCATGTGGTATCAAATGATGGGAACCATATGAACACACTTCTTACCTATATATTAGAAAACAGCTAGTCTCGGTCCCTAATTCATAACTATAAATTGAACACTAAATCCCCTCCTCTGGAGATCTCATGATGGGAGTAATTGTCAATCATTGACTCAAAACCTATAAATTATACTGGCATCTCTCTAGCCACATGAATGGTTGTCACTTTTAGGTCAAAGATATTAGAGGATATGATATAGTAGATAAAACAAGTACAAATATATGATATTAGCTTGTCATCCCAATGATTCTATAAACCTCTATCACGCTATGGGGTTTCTCGCAAGCTAACACTTCCTCAACTTTTTCTGGGTCCACTGCTACACTCTTTACTGGGAGAATGTTGCATAATAAGTGAAACTCTTAAGTACTTAATTGATAATTTGATATATTACCATACCACTATTACACTCATAGTATGCCTAGTACCATTCTCAAGTGTCTCATGTGCACCTACTAAGATGTTGTGCACCCTAGTATATCATCGATTAAGACTACAGAACATTTGTCTACAAAATGATGAAATATCCAATTCATGTGTCCCATGAACACTTATTGGGAATTATCAATTATAAAATAAATGACTAAGTACACATAGTGACTATAGAAACGTCAAAATTAAATCTTCGTTACATCCTCATCCCATACACGGAGTGGGTGATGTCTTAATATAAGGTCAATCTTCAATAACGATCATGACCTGCTTAACTGATAAAAGAGTTCATTGATCCTTAGTATTGGGTACATTTTCTTGATAGTCACCTGTTTTGGGTGATTGTAATCTTCAAAATACCTGAAACTCCATTCAACCTTCTTAGAGAACAACACTAGGGCTGCATGGGGTGATAATATGGGCCTCCCAAATCCCTTATCTTATAAGTCCTCTAACTACACCCTAATCTCACGAAGCTCTATGGGATACATCCATTAAATATTTTTAGATATTACAGAAATATTGGGTTGTATTTAAATGAATAATTCATGATCTTAGTAGGGAATTAATGCCTTTACATCAGTAAGAATGATGTACTTGTACTCTGGCACCAATACAGGGAACTAGAATCCCATATAATCTACTACTCCAATAGTAATTCTAATCAACAGGTGAGTAATAATCTATATTCTTATATTAATGAGTCCATCCTCATACACATAGGATACATTTTCATCCAGAATAGAAAACTTCATCCCATCACAACAAACAGACCCCCTCCTCGGCCTAAAATAGTCAATCTGGGAATGCACTATAGATAACTAGTCCTTATCTAAGATGACATCAAGAGACATAACCACAACTAAAAAGATATACCTAATGAAAATATCACCTCCAAGTGTTGGGCCACACTATCAGTAGAAGTGTGTGATCACTAAGTCACCTCTAACAGGAGTCTCCAACATCAATGTTCAAACAAAGGGCTCAATTAGAATCTCTATGTACCGATCTAGATAAGCAGTAATTAAATAGTTTATCAAACCCTTATAAATAAATACATTATCTAAGGTATATAAGACACATAATATACCAAATTTAATAACTAAACCATATGCCACTACCCTCACCCACGTAACCTAGCTCCCTGATCCTGGTGTGTACCACAAGGGGGTGGTGGTGTTAACAAGTCATAATGTATGCCACCTGAAGCTACTCTCCCATCTCCTATAACACATCAATCTCTATAAAACAGTCCTTATCCTAAAACTGTCTATGCCTAGGTTTATCATCAGCTATATTTCTACCTACCCCACATCTGGTTAGGAAATAACATGCAATATATCCCCAACAATCACGAGATTAGAACCACATATCTTAAGGATAAATATATCCATCCTATGACCCATGAACCATATACCCTATATCATGGGACCATTTATCAAAAAATATCTCATGTCTAAATACCTTATTCTATTATGGTCTCCATGATGCCAAAGCCCATGTTCCTATGTTCCCACTATTAGTACCATCTATCCACATCTGCTCAGCTATGAATCCCTTAACCACCAAAGAAAGTTATAATAACCTAGAGTACATAATAATTCATTTAGTTATCACAAAAGATCGTATTTATTTGTGTATAACTGTCTATAATGTATTAGTCTGAAATGTTTAATCATGTACCATATCCATCGAGAACTGAGAGTGGTTAGTGAACATCGATATATACTAATACACAACTGTACTACCGTGGAAAAGCTGTTGAAGATCCTTGATGTGAGAAAAACTCAACATAGATATAGGAAAATCATATTTGGAAAGTAGAAAAACTATGTCTATGAAATAGTCACATCATTGTACAACTACATTACTAAACTCAACCATAGTCCTATAATCAAATAGGGAAGGTTCACTACTATGACCATTGTTTGGTCTACCAGAGCCCTTATAAGATAAAAGACATGTGTCACTACCTCAAGACAATCCTAAACTACCTATGTGTATTGATCACCCCTATACAAGATAGGTTACTAGCACTAAAACTCTTGATGTTTCCTCAGCCTATGAACCTCATCCTCTTGTATTATCAACACCATCTACCGCTCGACAGGTGGTGGTAAGACTAGTGCTCGATATATAGGTAACACCTATTGAACAAGTCCCTGTATCGAAGCTTCATCATTAATGGGACCATCCTGGTGATCATACAAATTAATACTAGTTGGGAAACATCATGGAGGTATCCTAAAATAGATAATATGTATGATAGTCAATGAATATATCTAATGATCTGATATAAGAAGTATATAAAAACCCAAAAAAATTAAAATTTGAATCATGTACTAATGTTTTCCCTACAACCAATGTATACATGTAATTAGTTGAAGGGAAGGTGATTGGAGTCCTACTATGTAGATACATCGACCATCTCACCAAAACTAGAGTCAATGGACTGAGATTAAAACTCACGACACTTAACTATATAGACATAAAACCAAAAAAAGTCTCACCGACTCTGGTCTTAAGGTAGAACTCACTCATATGATGCCAATATGTAATTTATTATCCTAATGGGGCCCAATTCTTGACAACCCCATGCCAGTCTCTAATAATACATGGTCTAGAATCCAACACCGAGTAGGAATATCACACACATGGTAGGTCTTAGAAAAATGTACCCGCCCACATTAACACATATCCATGATGATAGAATGATGAAGCAGAAAGCAGCTAATAACCATACCAAGATACATCTAATGTCCCACCATCATATTACAAAAAAAATTATAATGAATGATCCAAATACAATCCCTCCAGAATAAATTGAAAATAAGTTCAAGATGTGAAGTAAAATAGGACTGTTATAAATGATACCACTATAACAGCACTCAGTCTATTTACCTTATTAACTCTATTTGGTCATATCCCCTATTTGAGTCCATAAAAAGGTTGATCGTTAACATAATACATGGCACATATAGTCAAATCCCATGAAGGGGTGTGTATACCAATTCCCCTGAAAAGACCCCAAATTCACTATTCATAATCCTACAAGAATGGTGTGATTATCATTAGGATATGTAAATAACATAAATAACATGATTATATAGATATACTCACAATAGAAACATGGTCTCAATGTATGGTCATTACCATAAATCCATCCTAGGATTCCTTATTTATGTTTACACAAAACAATTTTATTCTAGAACACATTCCATGAGTAAGATAGAACTGATGGCACCCATCCGAGATATCCTGATTGTTGGTTACCACCCTAAGAAGTACACACTAGAATTATTTATAGAACGATACATATATATGGATCAGACCAAAGGTTATAGGTTATAAAATAACCCATTTTCTATTAATTAACTAATTAGGGGATTTATTTCAACATAGTTATAGCCACAAAAATACAATGAAACCCTCCTAGGTCAAATGATTATAAGAGGTGTCTCACTCTAGTAATAGAGAAATGATTCTAACAACTCTATCATTGAGTAATGTTCTTAAAAGGGGGTCATAGTGCTATGAAGAAAATGGGATTCCATGACAGCACTCATGGAATGAGGTCAAAGGAATGTAGCCTAATGATTTTTTTCAAAACTGAAGAGGATAGGGGCTCTAATCCAACATTTTATAAGTATATTTTGTGCACAATAAGTATGTCGTGTCTCCCTTTGGAACTAGGTTCAGCCAATGTATCATGATCCATTCTAATTTTCCTTTGTAAGAACATGTCGTGTGGCCTACCACACATGTTGTTGTGGGGCTTCCTATTCTCCTAGGTTTGTACCCCCAGTACACACTGAGTTATCTATATGGCTATACATGACATGTTTCATGTCCAACACAGTGTGTAAAACCATATGAATTCTTTGGAAGGTACCTCATGTACACAGTGAGATTCCATCTAGGGGCTACAAAGTGTGGGGTAGGGACAGCATGGAAAGTGACCTTTATCTCTTCATGTAAACTATATATTTCACTCAAGGGGTTCCACATGATGTGTAATTATAGATTACACACCATGTAACATAAAGTTATTCAGAACATAAGGTTCCTACTCATTATATACTCGTATTACCATCACCTTTATTTTCACTATTGGTCTGACCCTATGTTCATCGATCTAGTCCAACCCAACCTCATCGTTACTTAGTCAACAGAAATCATTCCTTGAAATGTTAAGAAATCATATTTTGAGAAACACCATCATTGAATACTAAAAATATGAATATTGAGTATCCCCAAATATAAATCAATCAATTTTACTTTTATTTTCATTCTCCTATATTTCTATCTTTGACCATATACATACTGCCAATATTGATTCATTATGGTAAAGAATAATTGATCAACAATGAAATACAATGTATTTTTTGAACTTTAGAATAAATAATTTCTGATGATGATCATTCAAAGAATAGTGGATGGAATAAACAAAACAAAAATCTAAGAAATTGAGCACATAAAATGTCTATTTTGACCTTAATATATTTCCATTTGAATTATGAAAAAATATATAATATTATTTAATAACAGAAATCCTCAATCCAAGATAAATCTAACCCTTACCCACAATATGATCGATCTTTGAATCAATTTGTTAGCTAATTGATTAAAATTTTTCATAAGATAATATAAATGGGGATAAATATAGATAAAATAATGTCTTATTTTGATATTGATCAATCGATGATGACGAATTAATCAACATCATTGTCATTCGAGAGATCATTGAATCCCATTTCAATCTAATTGGTGATCAATGATCCGATTATTATTCTCTTGGGAATGGACTTCCAATGATCTCTCTAATTGTTCCACGGTTATGTTGATAACCCTTTTTCATTCAAATATCCATATATTTAAATTCAAAATTTTGGTCATGGATATTTTAATTAAATAAATTATTTTAATAATTTAATTTATCTAAAAATTCATAAACAACTGGCCTAAACTAAAACACTCAACGTGCTCCAATGTTATGTTACACTTATAGTAAAACTCAGTCTCTAAAATGAACAACAGACATATATGCTTGAGTTGAGTCTATATTTTAGTGATATTCCTCCTTTTTAGGTAAACTATGAATGCATAATATTTAATATATTTAATATATTTCAAATAATAATTTTGGAATCAGTGAGTCTCAGAATCTCACACAATCTCAACACCTAGCTCTGAAAATTGTCCATATAATATTCTAAAGTAATACATGTAAAATATGAGTCATTACATTAAATAAAATTCATTTAAAAGAAAGCATGACGTATTAGATTTCATAACTCAACATCCATTAACTGGGTAAAACTTCTACTTCATTGATCATGTCATTATAATATTATATATGTAATTACTAATTATTATTATTTATTGAATTTCCAATTTTTATGTATATTTTTATTTGATACAGATAATAAATTCATTGATTAATACCCAAATTAATGATATGATCATTGTAAAGGTCTTCATCTCAATCTCACTTCTTTGATGTATTTTTAAAGTAATTCACCTATTTTCTTTTATATAGTGTATAGTATCTCTTTTCATGTATTATCATGATTCCATAATAATTAATATTTTGTAATGTCTCAATTTGAATTACTTTATCTAAGGGGATTTTACTTTAAAAGTACATATTGGTAAAATTTATTTTCCAATCCCAATTTTTTTTTGATTGCTATCTTTTTTTGAAACAATCACTTTTCTTAAATCATATTTCTTTGTAAATTAAATCTATCTTAAATATCCATATTTTTGTATAATTAATAATATTATTTCAGGAAATGTATACCTTTTTTTAAAAATGATTTTTCATTAATAATTATTTTGATTTACTTGGGGAATATTAATAAATTTTTATCCTTTACTAAATTTGAATATTTTATGATAAGAATCATTTTTTTAAATAAATTGATCATTCGATATATGATAAATGATTTGAATGTGCAGAAAAAGATGTGGCTGGTTATATATAATCTTTCAGTCCATCGATAGGTCTCATGATAAAAAACAGTTCAACAAAACCAAATAGGTTTCAGCCTATATATTTAAATTGTCTTGTAGATATATCTTGAGAATAACGGTTTTCATCATTCAGAGACATGATTTATAATAATTTATCATTTTCTTCATTGAGAATTCAATTATTATTATTATCCCAGATATTTTTGTTGAGATGTAATATTGGGATTCATTTCATTCTCTGTTATTGACAAAATAGAATTTCATTTTAGATATTTACATTTTTTTTAATGGTTATTCCTTATCAAATAATGATATTAATGTTATTTAAATGGCATGTGTTTCTAGTTATTTACCTTTCCATGTTGATTTATCTTATTTATTCATGATTGATTATATTTTACTTAACCCTTCCTTACTATTTTGTCTCACCCTTATTTTTGTCTTTTCCTCGTGATATGAATAATAATTCTTGTAATCAGTATTCAAAGAAGTATTTAATTTTATAGTTTTTTATTATGATTTATTTTCAATTCCTAATGAAAATTGGGTATCATTTATGTATTTAGTTCTCCAAAAATCATAGATTGATAAGTCCTTTGAGATTTAACCATATGTATCTATGAAAATGTTATAAATTTAGACACAAGATCATGTTTATTGTATTTTGTTTCATTAAATCTTCAAAATAAAAAGTTATAAGAGCTTCGGATAAATCAAATTTCTATTCAAACTAATGAATTTTTTTTCGAATGATTTAATTATATTTTTTGACACATAATGTTATTTTGAAAAAAATAATATCATCATATGATATATTTATCCAAATTATAAACTTCAATTTTTGTAAAATAAAATAATAATGTTATAACATTTAATAAAATGAAAAAACAGAAAAATGTAATAAATGATTTTAAATAGTGAATATTTAAAATATACCTATCAGGTTAAAATTTATACATTCTATAGGAACATTTTTCTAACATATGTTCTTATAATAAAAAAAATAATTGATAAATTTTTTAGAAATGTTCTTCAGATAATATTCTTATGTAAAATTTATTCGATAAATTAATAATGAATTTTTTTAGGATCATATATGACTTAAATAAATACTAATGATTTTATAAAACTATCTAAATATGTACTCTCCATTTGGAAAATAGATAATTATTTTAAAGAGATTAAAAAACAAGAAGTAGATATTGAAAATAATTTTGATTTGATCATTCCCACATTTTATTAAATATATTCAAATATATTGAATGATAGGGGGTTAGTAAATAATTATCAAGGAGTTCGAATATTCTGATGAATTATAAAATTATTTATCCTTTATGTATTTGTTCCCTAAGAAAGTTTTTTATTATATATATGTGCATAAATCGTTAGTAATTCCCTAGGTTTTATGTGATGGTAATTTGGGTATTACACAATATTATATTTTTACTAAAAATGAAAACAAAATCTATGTTTTTGTAACAACTATATTAATTGAGAACAATAACTTCAAATAACCACATATATCTCTTTATTAGTGGAAGGAGATATAAAATGATGATTTTTAAAATACCATGAAACTAAACAGTCCACTAAGAATTTTTTCTTATGTACTTTTCCTATAAATTTTTACAACTATTAAAAACAGTTCTTAAAAAAATTAAGTTCAAAATCACTTATAGAATAATAAAATAATCCAAGATCCATAGTTACTTTAAGATAAAAAAATTATAGAATTAATAAGGGACACTTTTCTATTTTCTTGACATCTCATATATAAACTTATAGAAAACATTAAATCGAGAAAAATAGATAATGAGAATAGTGAACTATCAATTCACTCTCTAAATATGTTTTGATCCCATGGTTTCCTATTTTAATCATTATATTGTGTATTTGAGGTTATGTTAAGAGTAATAAAATGTATAGTATTTTCATATCCAAAAAAAATAATAAGATATTTTTATATACATATGTTGAGACATAAAATACACTTCTTGTATTTTTGACATTTTAAAACCAAAAAATAAGAATCATCTCCCATCATACTCATTTCATACTCAGATTTCATATGATCTGAAGATGAATGTATTTATTATTTTTGGGTTAAACCAAATATAATGTCAGAAACATAAATTTGAATAATGAAACTGTCCTAAAAATCATTTTTAATAAAACATGTTGAATTTATATCTCTATTAAAAAGTTCTTTTGTAAAAACAATCCAGTTACCCTATCATAAAAAGCTCTATGGGATTTTATATATCCATATAGAGCATTAAAAATAATAAAAACATGATCTATAACTTTTTTATTTCCAAAAAAAGGGTTAATAAATAAAAAATCCCCATTATACATTACCATTAATAAATTCACATTTCACATTCATTTTAATAAAATTATATTTTATAAAAGCTATATTTCCTAGACAAATATAGATAGCTTCAAATATGAAACAGGAGTGTATGTTTCTTCGTATTTTATGACTTCTTTTTAATTATAACACATTAAAATATGACTGCCTTTAATCTTATCTAAAAATCCATTTTCACCAAATTTATATCCAAAAGCCTATTTTACACAAATAAATCGGAAATCATTAATATTTTCAATCAATTTCAATACATGAATCCTCAAAAATTAATTTCCCTCATCATGATAATATTTTATCAATATTTGTCACTTAAAGAATCATCTATAGTGTTAGGATAATATTATAATAAAAATTTATAATGTTAAATTTTATTTCTTATGAAACTTTTAGTTTAATTGGTAGATCTACATCGCTAATGAATTTATCATTGTGAGAGTTTCTATGATTAACTAATTCATTGGAAAATTAATATTTTTTTTTCAAGTACAGGTTGAATTTATTTTTCGCCTTGAACTATTGAAAATTTTTGTTTAGTTTTTCTCTCATGAGAAGAATTATCCAACATGGGTGAAAAAATAGATTTAGAAATTACATCTAAATATGTGGTTATAAGTTGATTGATAACAAAAAATATATGTTTCACTAAATATAAAATGAATTGTTTCCTCAATTGAACTTTTCATTTCATTAAAATGTATATAATCAATATCAGTGGTGGAATAACCTTGAAAATATCATATTTTATATTTTAGTGAAAATTTATGTTCATTATTTTTTGATTAAAAAATGAATAGTTTGAATCCAAAAAAATGAAGTAAGAATGATTTTTGTCTTCCTATTTGAAACTCATAAATAGTTTCATTAATAAACAGTCTATGTAAAACATGATTTATAGTATAATAGGTTATATTAACTATATCGGAACAAAATTTTTTATCAATTGAGAATTCACTAAATAATGTTCATGTAATTTCATGAAGAATATAATTTATTTATTAAAAAACTCAATTTGACAGAGTAGTTATAATTTCTCAGAAGTTACGTATTGAAATATTTACAATAAAAAGTTCCAAATTCAGAATTTATAAATTCTCTATCATGATCACTATGAATAGTTATAAAAGGTAAAATATTTCAAATTTATAACATGGGATACAAAATGATTTAAATTGAAATATAATTTCTATGTTTTTTCGTGAAAAGAGGCCTTTCAATATATAGTGTAGGGATGAAGAAAAACATATATATAGTATTTTCCACTAGTAATTATAGTTATTTAGGGCTAAATAAATCATTGTGCACTAACTATAATGTATCATAACTTGAAACTTCACTAAAATATTTAAAACATGACTTGTGTTGCTTTCTATATTGACAAAGATGTAAAAAATTATAAGAATCAAACACAATCTCTGTAGATATCTAACAGGTCATTTCCTAGATATTTTAGATAATTTTATAACATTAAAATTTATTAACCTTTTATACCAAAAAAAATATTGATCTTAAATTTCATTAAGTCAAGGTATATCTTGGTTCCTAAGATATTCTGTATTCAAAGTGCACATGCCTATTGGAATAAAGAACAAATTTATCTTATGAACTATGAATAATACCTTTACCATTATTGAAGATCACATGATAACCCTTATAAATTTTTTGATTTATGCTGAAAATATTGTCCTCAAGTCCTAGAATATATAAAACATTTGAAATTAAATCATTACCATGAAAAAAAATATTACCAATACCAATAGTTTCTCCTTGAGAATTGTCACTATAAGTGACTTTTACACCATTCATATTAATAAAATTCTATAATAAATCATTTGTTATGTTAATGTGATAAAAAAACCACTATCCATATACCAAGTTTTTTTGTTGTTGGTATATTCATTAATTTCATGAATTTTTAAAAAAATATAATATGTATACGTAAATTTAATATGGTAGGAAATTATTAGAAAATAACATTTTTAGAATAAATATCTATAGAAATAGATTATATTTAGTTGATACTAATTATTTTTAAAAATAGGTTTCCTGAAATACTTGAGATTCTACTATATTTATGGAATACTTATTTTTCCAATGACCTCCACTTTGACACTTTGTATATAATTGGGATCTTTTAAAAAAAAAATAATGGTTTTGAAAATGAATTTTATTAACATAAAAATCAATATCATTTATATTCCTATGAGGTATAATTTTTCTATATATTATATCAAAAAATCTAGATGTAAATATTTATAGTAATTTCTATATACTAACAGTTTTAGAAATTAGTTTTATATTTAAATCATCATCTTTATTAAAATATTTATAATTCGATTTTCCCAATAGTAGATTAAAGTTTTCCAACTCTTTTGTTTAATCATAAATATCTATTAAAAGATATGTATTTATATTATTTTTTCTATCTATTTTTACTTTGAAAAAATCATAGTGTTCAAAATTATTGATTTTTTTTTCAAATAAAGTAAAAAATATTGTGACTTTCCCACAACTAGTTAAAACATTATTTTCTCCCGATAAATAAGTTTATTCATTAGAATATATTATTAAAATTAGGATTCATTTTATTTAATGTGTGACTGGTTATCTTTAAAATTGATACCTTCTCAATAAATTAGTTGTTTTCCTTTGTAATTTTAGTAGATAACCCTTTATTTTTTTTTGATTTTCACTTCCACTATATGAATAAATTTTAGATGAAATATAACCCCCCACTTTTACTCCAAGAGTTAAAGGATTTCAATATTTTCTAATTTTTATGTCTGTAGGACATCTTAAAGTTATTCTATAAATTTTTACCCTTCTTATCTTTTCTTTTTATTTTAGGAAAATCCAAAATTATGCATCACATTTTTTTATATACGATAAATATCATCTTGGGGGAATCTTTCTTATCATTTCAAACTTTTAAATTCTTTTGGTATTTGTATCAAAACTTCTTTTCACCATCAATATTGTTCTTCCCTTCGGCTAATTGTGAAATTTAATTTTGAGTTTCTTTAAATGAATAAATTTTGGTCCCATGTCTAATATACTTATTTATAAAAGATTTAAAATTTTCACTATAGATCTAACCTTATTAGAAACATATTATTTACAAATAAAATCTACTCTGTCATTTTTATTCATAATTTTTTCAAGGAATGTCCTTATTTTACCCTCATACTACATTAGGGTAACAATTTAATCATTTAAGATCAAATTTGTAATCTTCTTTGTATTATCTAAAGATGCCCTTTAAGGCTATATTATCTTGGAATAATCTATATGATATTTTCTAGTAAGATCACATCGTTAAGATAATTATCTCTAAGAGATTGTAAAATATTTACTATAGCCGTGAATCTCTTATGTGTGTTTTTAACAGATTTGATATGTAGAAAATCAAAATATTGATAGTATAATATTTGAAAATCATTCTTTGTCTCAACAACATAGGTATTTCCAATGTTAGTAACATCCACCTTCTTATAGATACTATTATAATATTCCCAATATGATATTTGACTATAGATATTTCTTAACGTAGAACATGAGAAAATTATGTCTTATTCTATAATTTAGATAACATTAAGATTTCTCTATATTGGTATAGGTAGATAATTAATTTTCATGAATTTGATGTTTACCCGTCAGAATAAAAAATTATCTACACCAGTATTATTAAAGAAGTATTTCATATGGCCTCCCCAGTATTCATAATCATCCATATTTATGAAAATCAAAATATTGATAGTCTAATATTTAATAGGTTTTCTTTGTCTTAACAACAATGGTATTTCCAAATTTAGTAACATCCACCTTCTTCTAGATACTATTATCGTATTCCCAATATGATATTTTACTATATATATCTCTTAACATAGAAAACATGAAAATTATTTCTTATTATCTAATTAAGATAGTATTAAGACTTCTCAATTTTTGTATTAGTAGATACTTACTTTTCATGAATTTTATTTTTACCAGTTAGAATAAAATATTATCTACACCAGTATTAGTAAAAAAGGTTTTAATATGGCCTCCCCATTATTCATACCCACCCCTATTGAAAATAAGGGGTCTTACAGGAATATAATTCTCAAGAGTAAAAATATTTTAACCTATAATATTTTAAAAAACACTCTTTCTGTGAAATATATGTCATTGTAAAAAAAATTTATAACAAAATTATAAATAATAGTTTATAATAATAAATGTGAATCATTTAGAAAAAAATCTAATAAAAAACTATAAAAAATAGAATGTTTAGAAATATAGTTGGATCTAAGAATAAATATATGATTTAAGATTAATATAATGTCTAAAATATGGGGATGGTAAATTGTAGTTTCTAAAATTATAAATAAAGAAACCTACAATCGTATTATTATTTATAAAAAATTATTATAAATGTTAAAAGTTATAATATAATGCCCTTCATTATGATACAATTTATATAAATATAGATATAAGAAATGTATATTTTATTATAAAACATTCCTTATATAAATTCAGAGAATAAAATAAATTGTAAAAACAATCAAATATAAATTTAATAGTTTTCTAAAGTAAAACATATAGAAACATTCTAAAAGAATATAAATATTTTATCCATTATTTTAAAGGAATTCAAAATACTTGAATAAAGGTGTCCATAGTTAAAAAACAATATTGTTATTTATTACTTCAATAATAGATCCCTGAATCCCAAATATGTGAATAAATCTATCTTACTATCACTGAATCCCCTCAACCAATAATATTGGACACAATAGTCTTCATATCTTTGGAAGCCCTTAATTTGACCCATCTATACATGGGGAATAAAATTTTAAAAAATTTTGTATGGAATTTAAAATACTCAAATAGATAACTTAAAACTCAAAACACTCTAAATAATATATTGAGAGTAATTATAATGAGATGTTATAAAAAGACACAAATAATATATAGATCGATTCAGTTTAAAAGTATCAGCACCCTCTTCCTGAAATTATCCATTATTTTTAGGTAGATCTCAAACTGTTATATTCTATGATTCTCAGTGTTGGTTTCAATATCCATTGGCTAACTCTATAATACAATATTATCATGTTCTTTAAAAACATCATCCAATTGTCATTTTGGTAGCATTAGCGTAATGATATCAAGGTTTCCAACCTACAAATTACTTTTTTATAATAATATAAAATATTATTCACATGGTAGAACATAAAAAATAATTAAATAGTTTTTTAAAAGGATTTATCCATAATGATTTTCAACTTATATCTATTGAAAATCTTAATGATTAAAAAATTTAAACTTGTTCTAGTGAGACATAGTTATACATTGTAATTTTCACTTTATAAAAAAATCATTTGATGAATTATGAAATCATTCATCCATTGTACAAAGTAAATGGCCATCCAATTATAATATTTCACCAAATTATAAATATAATCCAATACATTTAATAAAGTATACTATAATTTTTTAAAAAATATTATAAAATATATAATGTAAAATTTCAACTCCTCATTCCTAAGCCTTCTCATGGACATATTTTCCATCCATGCATCATTTCACATGGTGGAAAAAATTATAATGGAACATATCAGGATTCCAGCCTCATTTTCTCATTATAGCACTTTTACCCTATTATTTTACAGGAATAATTATGTTTGTATTGATTCTTCTTGAATAAGATACATAATAATTCATTTCCTCATATCTATGGGAATGTTAAAGGCCTCAGATTTTATCAAAATTCTCTCAACACATTAAAATTGTTTATCATATTTCCTTTACCTTCCTGCTCATATAAGTATAATTGTACCTATATATGGATGGATTAAAAAATATGTCCTTAAATTCCAACTCAACATTGGACTAATCATCATGACCTCATAAATAAATGAATTATTAGATGATTTTTTAAAATATTAAGATGTAGTATTTCCAATTTATGATGTCTTTATCCATCCCTTTTTCTTATTTTGGTAGCCTCACATTCTATCCAAGTATCATAACATTGAAATGTTTTTATTCACCACTGATATATTACTTAATAATACTTGACATTCCATAGAATCGTGGTTTAACATTTTCATCATTGTTATCCAATCCATCTAGACCCCTGGTCAATGTAGTATTACCTTAAAATAATCATTTTATGGTTTATGCTTCATGACCATAAATATTTTTTATTTTACTCAGTGGTAATATATATTATAATAGCGCACCCCAAGGAATATGGCGATTTTTTCCTTAATTATTTCTAGGTCATATGGCTTATCCCCTTAGTCAATGTTCCATAAATTTAAACTATGAATAACCCTTGTCAATGTTTTATGGATTTCTATATAAGTATCCCATAGTATTTAAAACAATGATTTTAATGGGAATCATCTACGAACAAAATTCCACTTATTTAATTGTAAAACATTAATCTACATATCATGGAATTAATCTATGTTATTTTTCCATTAATTTTTTGTATAATGAGACTCATCATCATAATTCATTACGGGTATTGTTTATTCATATTGTTCTATTAAAAAAATCACCTCATTTCTATGTTCCTAGATATTAAACCCCACACACCTCATTCATGGGATGATCCATCAGATCTTTTAGCACTCTTTCATAGTTGGATTTCCCCTTACTCTTCTTGGATGGATTATGTCACCCTTTATTGATGTTCTATTACCATAAACCTAAACTACTATCTTGTCAATGTTTAAAAAAATTAAAATATTTCCCTATATTGCTGGATTCAAATGATTCTAAACTAATTAACAAATGATTACAAAAGAATCATCAGGATAAAAATTTATAAATAGATACCTGAACAAAATTTGAGCCTGAGTTCCCCATGTTTTCCTCTTTCATGACATAAGAAAAAATGGGTGAAGAAAAAAAGTTCCAAAACACTTAGTTATTACTATGTGTCCCTAGAATAATCTCCGAAATACTCATATGACCCTCTATTGAAGAAAAATTTTAGATCAAATATTTTTTCACTTCATTCCTTCAGTCTTACATGTATTAATTCAAACTACATGGAATTTTATCCTTCTTACCTAATGATAAAAATCATGTTCTATGCATTGGTGGAACAAACATGAATGAAATACCTTTTTTGTTAGAGTATCATGGTACTAAACTATACACTCTTCTTTGGAAGCTATCTATTATGGAATTTTGACTTTCCAATTCATGATGTATTGTTTTTTGAAAAAATCATGATAGACATCCTTCCCCTTTTATTTAGGCTCAATAACTATAATATCTATTGTTTCAGAGACCAACATGATCCTAAAAAAGAAATGGATGATCCTATATTGTGTATCTTTTAGGATCAACACTTGACCAGGCCTATTTCAACCCATAAATATCCATAGAACATGACATTGTGGAACTTTGGTACATAGACATCTCTTTGAGCAATTTATTTTTTTCCATATATTTTTTCCTCAGAGATTGATTTTTTTAATGAGATATTAAGTTCAAAACATACTCCCTCGTGTTGAAAAAATGTTATATTATAGACCACCTCTCTTTCGGGGTACATGTATTGGAGGATTCATTGAAGCCACATGGTGGAACACTTAGATCAAACAAATGAGAAACATTCAAACCTATTTTTCCTTAATTATTGTTTATATGTCAGTGTAATACATGTTTTATTTTTTTAAACGGTTATACTCAACAAATATATTACATATATTTCAATTTAAATTCTATAAATCTATATTTACCTCTTTTCACTCCCACTGTCACATTTGAAATTTTGAGACCCTTGGTGAAACCACCTCGAACATTTCTGTATGTGTATAGGGAGAACCATTCATATGGACTCATGAAAAACTGTACTACCCATTTTACTTTATGTCTATATATTTTTTAGAGAAATCATTTACCCATATAAGTAGGATAACTTATAGGGCTATGCACTCTACCACTCTAGATTTTTCACAGGCAGACTCATATTTATTCATTTCTAGTTATTACTCTGGGTTCCTGATAATATTATCCCTAACTTATACAATGGCCTAATGTAGATATTTATCTACATTGATATGTGAGATATCTTATCCATCATATCAAGAGGTTTCTTTAACCTATACATGTACGTTTATAGGTCAGCATCAAGTTATAACCACTCTGATCCATCATTCTAGACTAATATGTCTTGATCCAGTTTTTAGAGTGTATAATAGTTGACCCTTTCTATATATAGGGTCACTAGACAATGATGAAGTAATTTCAATAGGTCTTATATGGAGATATACAATGCAATAATTATAATGTTATGAATGTTTCCCCACACATTGCATCAGACCACCCAGTTCACATCAGTGTTATCTGTTCCCAAGTCATTTAAATCATTATGATCAGTCTTGTACATGGGAATAAATCTAGTAGATCTGTTTTATAACTGAATTAAGGGATTATATATAATGGGATAAGTATCATGTTGTGTATATGGATTTATTTTTCATCATCATCTTACATATGTGGTCTCTCAACTATTTTCTCCACCATAGTCAGTTTATCCTCTGAGATAATAGTTATTACCTCTAAGAAGGTTAGATCCATCGAAACTCATACCCTAAAAAAGGAGTTTATGTGACAACTATTTTCAATAAAATATGTTTAAAGTATTAGATATATACCTTCATCCGTCATAGTGTTAACAAGAGGTTATATATCCCTTAATGCACATTGTACATTCTCTCTTAGAGGGCTTGTCTGCTAGTCATGTACAATGTATGAGGCCCACAATATTGGAAATGTATCCTCAATCCGCTTATCTATAGTGGGATGATCCAAAATCACTATATGATACTTATCATCATAAAGGTATAACCCTCCAATTTTAAAATCATTCATTCTTGTACATAGTAAAAAGTAGATTATTTTTTAAAAATTAGATGATCGAATAATAACTTATAAGATATGAGGCTATTGTGTTTTTATCGTAGTTATATTCCTTACCTAACAACCTAGTAGTGGAGCTCCCAAAATTTTAAGAGCTACTACCTCAATGTTTTCATGGTCACCTAGGGTTTTTTCATCCATCCTCCATTAATAGTGCTCCAAGGGATCAATTTATACATCCCATTACAAATTTATTTTTTATTCCTATACAGATAATATAAATCAATTCCATCTCACCTGAACCCTGTATTATAAATTATTTTCATAAAAACAATGAGTTAAAAATTTATTTTAATTGGGTTCTCTAGATTCATCGATCAGTATATCACATTTCCACATTTATATGTAAAATGATCTACATAACTTCCCTAGAAATCCCCATCACCGGACCCCTTCAATGTAACATCGGAAATAGGACATGTCTCTATGGGATCCCTATGAATTTACCTATCTAGTATCACTCTATAATGGTTAGTGAAATGTATCAACCAACCATGGGAGTAAATATTTCTTTCTATAACAGTAATGAATTACTATAATTCTATATTAGAGAGAATGAACAAGATTCTATAACTATTTAGTATAGGTGTTCGTATCCAATTTCTCCAAATTATTTCCCATACTCACCACTAGATGATATTCCACTTGTAGAGATCCCAATCTACTCATGCCTCAATGAAGGAATAATTTTTCGGAACCTCCTTGGTTCAAAATGGATTGTTTCCTAGATCTATGCAAGGAAAATACGGGGTTGTGAAATATGTTTCACTATGATCCATGAACTATTTCACTAGTTTCTTCATGCATCTATATGTGCGTACACAAGTGTCCATGATATGATGAGGAGAATAATACCATAGATCTTCATTATCATTGGCCTCTACCTCAATATGATATCACCCCATTTAATGATAAAATCTACCTATTTCTAGGATACTACTATTTTTAACCACTTATCATACTATAATGGTAGATATTTATTTATATATTGACATAGTTGTTCCCCTTGGTATATTGCCATCCATCTCTCATGGAGAAACCCAATCAGAGAATCAGTCATTGGTGGGTCTTTCATCTCACCACATCCTTCACAGATAAACATAAACTAGAGATACTAAAGAAAATATGATTAAATTCATGTTGAAACCATGCTTATACACACTATACAAGTCCTTTATTGATTTAAAACTTGATAGTGAATAGATATAGAGAATATGGTCAAAGATGATTCTTCCATCAAATTGTGAGACTAGTACCATAACTCAAAAATACAAAATGTATGACCTATATTCAATGATTCCATATTAATAGTCTATAATATCCCGCATCATATTATGGTATATTTAAAATATGGACATTTCCTTCCCTCCAACACTTAAAATCAATCATTCATTCATATAATTCATGGGACTGATTTAGAAAATCATTAAAATTAGAGAGTAATGTTTATTGATTAAGGGTTGATCAAATTTGGGTACTCATGCCTCATTACATGTGTGGATACCAACCCAAAAAAAATTAATTTAATTAAAAAATTTAGAGTTTGAATCTTCTAGTTGATGTGATTTTAAATGTTATAATTCATATCTATTCATAGAAAATAATGGTTTATTGGCTACCATTCCACTACTGTTACCTCTAGGAAAAACATCCCAGTCCACACACCCATATTCAGATCCCTCACTAGAAAAAACAACTCTCGGAGTAATGTTGCATAGAATTATACCTACCAAATCTCAAGGAGCAATTACTTTTGAATAAATCCCCACTTCTCATATAGGATATAAAGTAGAGTAAGCCAGTATAAAAAGTTCCTCTATTTCTATTATAAACTAGGAATAGCTTTTGACTTCCTAGTAACATGCCTCTACAATAATCAATAATGAAGTTGAAATGGTTTTGGAACAAGGACTCTAGTTGGATGTGTGGTTCTCTTACCTATTCTCCCATTTATTTTCTAATAAGATCATTGAACAATAGATGAATTTTTTCTATTCCATAACACAATTTATTCATATATAAGAATCATCATAAATTTCACCAAGCATAAAGATCCCAAAAATTTCCTATTACAACCATAGGGTTTCCCTCACATCTCAAGGGTATATGTTGACAAATATCATGTTATTTGACCAATAAATTAGAATCTCTCTTATCAATTCAGGATATCAGTAGACAATGAACTATGAAACTATCCCTTTTTCATTTTTTCCAATGCTACAAAGTTATTTTTTGAATATGATATAGGTTTGACTTAACTAGAAGGCCATTTATCACTCACGCATTATATTTCATCTTGAATTATTATCATAGTAATATTTAAAATCCTAGTGGATCTTAGTCAACATATACTTGAATATGGTGAAATATGAAGGTGTAAATGATTCGTTAGTTGGTTCCTCACAACTGAATATCATTTTCGGGTTCGAAGGACATTCATATACAATCATATTGTTTCCCCATAGGATGTAAAAAACATTTTTTGAATATTATGTACCATTTTGTTCTCATGAACTCATAATTGGGAGTGTCCTGTTTGGTGTTTGAGAATAATACATCATCCCACAGACCACACATATATACTGGTAACCTATTGTAAAAGGGAAAATCTCTTTAACCATTAATTATTAAATCACCTATAGGTTTATGTTTAGGTTGTATTTAGTCACATTATATGATAATATGGATAATAGACATATTATTCTTTTGAGATACATATTCTTAACAACCATAGACATACATTGGATGTATTTTTAGAAAATTATCTAACTTTCTTTCAAGAAACATTTTTTCCAAAGGTATTCCCACTATTATTTTCTATCTAGTTATATGAAGAAGTCATGTTTATTGACTAAAATGAATTTAATGGAGTGGAAACACTATATTTTCACTTATTTCTATGTTCTAGAAATAATAGAATCAAATAAATTTCTTCAGAGAGCTTTTGGTCCCCCTAAAGGGTCCCCATATTTATTCATTAAAAGGTCAAATTACCTTTCCTTTATTGGTGTAAATTTCCATGTTATGATGTTCTCATTAAAATATGACCCTATTCTTATTTTTCAATATCAATTCAGAAGGAGGGTTGGTTACCAAAAATTTGTTTTTGAGAAATATCATAGATGAAAGAACGCTACCAATGTTATTTTAGTATTAATTGTTTAAATCTCACACAACTCAAATTTTGTAAAGTGTGTTAAAATGACCCCCATGAAACTACACTTTTAGGCTATTCAAATGTTTTTTTTGATAAAATAAATTATGAGATATGCACATCTTCATACATTAACAATTATAAATCACTTCCATGATTTTATGAAGTAGTTTTTTCAATTAGGTATCGATCATCAAAAATTTGGTCAAATTCTATATTTTTGACCATATATAGATTCATAATGAGTTCAAAAAAGCTTAGGGTGGTGCATGGGGCTTGTTTAAAGCTAAAAACCCAAATTAGTGATGAAAATCACTTGGTCACACAATTAGTAAAAACCATCTAACCCATCAGACATGGTCTCTTCTAACCATTTATGGTTAGAAAGTTATTAGAAGACATTATCTTAATGTGGGAAAACCATGATTAAGGTCTGTTGTTTTCAGTAGAGTAATTTTTCATGGTTGGAATTTCTTTAAGACAATGTGGCATGACTTTGTAGGTCCCCTATTAAGGATTTAATCCATGGTTTTTGGGAACATGGTTTATAAATCTATGTGTCCATACTTTGTGACCCTTGTTTTTGGGTGATGTTATTAAATTTATCATAAATTTATAATTAATCCCCAACCACTGGTATTTTTTTCTCTTTCTAGTGATGTAATCTCACCTCCCTCATGTTGGAATCTCCTAAAGAACCTTTAGCTTGGATATTATATATCTCTTCCATATGGAGTCTAATTCAACAACCATTTTTCTTATTGGATCCACATATTTATGATCATAATTCATTTTTAGTGCTTAATCGTTCTTTATTCTATTGACAATACTATTTACATGTAGTATCAAACGCCCTATTTTCAGATCATTTGTTCATTTTACAATATCTTCCAATTCATGCTAAACTATATATGAATATTTTATGGGGATAGACATAAAATTATGATTTAGGTGGTCTATAACACATCCCTTTAAATTTTTCATTTTATAAATTGTCATGTGTATGTGCTGATTTAATCAGGAATCACCTATTTAATAAATGTTCCATTCTTGTAGTCAATATAAATGTGTTTTAAGACCCTTTATAATTTTTTTTGCATCATTGGAGGGTGTTTCCACAATGTCGACCACAAAAAATGTGTTTTATTATAATTATTGTTTATATAACTTGTTCAAATTACTTGCACATCTTTTTGAGTTTTCCTTGACATAACCTTGATGAAATTGAGTGCTTAACTGAGTTAATGAAAAATTAACAATTTACCCAAAAAATGGTAAACCATTTATTTAAATGTATGTTTAATTTCTAAATGGTTACCACCTTTTAGTCTCCACTTGAGAACTTAGGTAAGTGTTCTAATAAATCATCAAGTATTTAAATGAAAATTGGAAACAACATTAAAAATATTACATGAACTAGTATATTATAAATTAATTGAAAATTCTTGATCAGAGTTAGCCTGAATTTTCATTTTTATGAAAGGTAAAGGTTATAACCATGTAAATAAATATGAAATTATAGAATTTTTGGCATACCCCAATAGTCTTGTCACAATAATGAAAAGTGACAACATGAACTGAAAAACATATCAAATGGAATTATTATTACATAGTCTTGATTAATATCTAAGTCAATTAAAATTATTCTTGAGGTATGTGGTCTTTTCTATTATAATACGAGTGTTTAGGCTCAGGAAAGACATTTATTCTTGAAGTAATTCCTTGAGGAATCATGGATTTCATTCTGATTCAAGGGTGTCAATTATCAAGTGTAAGACAGACCTCAGATCCCAATATTTCTCTATTTGTAGGTTCCCATTATGTCACTCCAAGATCCCCCTAATATCATTTTATAAATCCATTTATAAAATCATCAGATCCAACATAATGTTTATAGACATATGGATCCATTTTTAGACCTATCGGGCCAGATAATTTCTTTCTTATTTCACCTTGGATGAGATCCATAAACATGGATAGAATTATCATTATGGAATTCTTTCGGAATTTCTCTCATGGATTAGGCCCTTACTATTTATATCCAAGCCATAGTTATTTCATGGGTTGGCTTAACCATTGTTCTCAATTATTCTTTGGTGAATACCATGTCTCCTTTTTATTATTATCATCGTCATAGATTCCTTGGTTTTCACATTAGACCATATGTTATCATAATTAAAAATTGATGTATTACTACATCCTAGACCCTTCACTATTATTATTATGTTAGGATGTGAATGATAGTTATTCATCTCATAATGTACATATAAAAACTAGAATATAATTAATAAATGAACTGGAAATATATTTCGATAAAGTTAAGACTAAATAAGTGCATGGGTAATTACGTTACTATACTACTTTAATTTTATATATGCATGATTGAAAACAATTTCAGTTTATATTACACATATTGGGTGTTACAAACACCATTAGTGGTGGCCTTCTGATATTAATCTAACATCCTATACGAGCCTCCATTGGTAGCTAGGAAAATTGCATATAGGGAGGTGTTTCCAGAGGGAATCTTACTACATCAAACACTTTATTGGATGATTGAATTAGGATGGAAGTTGTAGTAGATGGAATAGATATATCTCAAGATTCTTGGATAGTTTTTGGATTCCTTTTTATACTATTCTATTGAATTTTTTGTCTACTTATTTATATCCATTTTCTTTATCTTTCTAGAGACATGACATATATCATCATATTTTCTATATAATTAACAGTTACTTCATTTAACATTATTTTAGTCTACTTCTATTTTTAAATATTTATATTTTAAAAGATTCCTCTATTTACTAATTATATTATATTAATTTCTTGTTTTAAATTATGTTAATGAGGTAATAGTCTTCCCATAGACAAACCTAGGGCCGTCGCTTCTAGTCGGCATCCTCTGAAATTTTGGGAGATGCGCTTGGGGCCATGTGGTACTCGTGGCTTGGGGAACCTCTGAGTGGAACCCAAAACTGGGATGTACCAATGTGTTATTAGAGTGGTTCCTTTCTTGATTTACTATTGAGAGACAATATAGTTATGATTTTGAATGCTTTGAAATTATACTTCATCGTAGCTAACCCTTGTTTGGGGTAAACAAAAAGTTTCTTAAATAAGAATAATTACTATGATTTCCCTATTATAGTTGACATATGTTAAGAATTGGGTGACACGTATGCTATGTGATGGTTATTATTATTCCCCTAATTGTGGAATTTATTTCATCCTTGACTTGATGATATGAGTGAATGGATAATCAATCTCACATCATCATATGCACCTAGAATTCACATTCCATGCATATTTCTATTCTATATAGGTGAATTTCACTTCTTGAATTTTCATGTGTTTCTAATGATTATTAGTTATCCTTGTTTATATATATATATATACCTATTTATATCTTTGGTTGTGATTATGGGATTTCTAGTTTGAATTCATAAGGTTTATGGGCACTCATGTTTTGGAATGGATAACTAGCTGAGTCAGAAGATTAGAATATAAATAGAAGGATTTAGACTTCATTGATAAGGGGCATGGGACCTAATTCACTGGCAGTGGAAATCCATTCTATATGAACCATGATATATGAATTTAAGAAAATGAAAACCATAAAAGTGGGACATTAGTTATAATTTTAAATGGTTTCCAATAAATGACGATTCATGTTATAATTAACCTTTTAACTATTAGAACCTGTGTATTTTTAATTTTAACATTTTATAATACAGAGACATCTAAATGGGTAGTTGGGTTAGTATTCCATGGGAAGTGAGCCCTCTTATTTTCATTCAGATTCCACGAGTGTTACTATCCATCTGCCTAAATCTTGTTATGAGGAATGTTTTTGGCATTTTAGACCAATCCCTCCAAAATATCATCATTTCATGTTCTTGGAGCATGGTGATGATGAATCTACAATCATGGTTGGATATGAGCCTCCAAGAGATCAAAATTAGGTATTTCCTACTATACTTTATTTGGGTAGTGACGATTAGCTTTGTGAAACATTCTTATATCTAAAGCAGTCCATGCAATATGCTCTATAACATAAACCTATGATGGTTGATCTGACACATGTGTTACAATTTTAACATAATATTACTTTATTAGGGAATGGAGTCTCATAAGACACAATTTATAAGATATAGGAAAATCTATCTATCATCGAGAATTGAGATATGTCTCTAGAGTGGAGGGTAAATCTTGTTACTTACAAATTGTATGATTTGGCCAAGCACGGTTGGAATGTGGTTACCGATGCTAATCACTATCAAGTTATTGTATTGGATAATTTATAGAATTATTTCAATGATAATTATTTTAAAAATAAATTTATGTCTCACCATATAAATGATTCCATGCATCTAGAGTTGGGTGATTTTTCAGTCAGGGAGTATTCAGGGCATTTTACTAAGTTGTGGCACTTTCGACTACATCCAGCTGGTGGTGAACATTCACATGCTAGATACATTGATGATGGGCACTGTTATCCCATCTTTATTCATGTGAATGTAATATTTCTACCCATATTCTATTACATTGTAAATCAGTATATTATCACTGTGCATAAAACAAAGGGAGGGTGATAGTACATGACATAGTGGATTATTGTCACGGCAGGCCAATATTTCGTCCAGTACAAGAAGCGATCTATAAAAATTTTTATTTAGGGAAGTGGAATCCCGATTACATGTAATAGTTTCTTTATGTTTTTCCATTCGTGTGGATGAAATTGGCATCTAAAGCCCCATTGTGATAGAGACCCTCTTGACTGTCAAGATTGTGGCTGTATAGGGACTCCATTGATATTTTGTCTGAACATTCCATCTACTTCTAGAGGAATTAGATCATCATCAAAACCATATTCATGGGAATGTTATTTTATTTAATGTTAGGAGGGGACATAGAGTAGACCTTTCAGGACTAGATGAGGTGGAGTATGTGTCTGTTGTAGCTAAACATCATATTTTCAGTAGTGCTAGTGAAGCAGTCAAGCTCAGGGTAGTCCAATAGTAGTGAAGGCCATGGATCAAGACAGTTGAATGATTTACATCAGATTTCTAAGGAGATTTGTGCAACACCATATACCTTATGAGGTAATATTCTAGTATACTCCGTTATAGTATCTACACATTCTGATAAATATTCTTCACACTTCTTCACCTCGTTTTCTATTTTTCAATTGTCTCTTGCTAGAAATACAACATTACTATGGTGTGATGACACTAGATACAATATTGGGTGTATTTTTAGAGGTAATACACCAATTTAGGGACTTCCCCATTGAGTTAAGAAGTTACCATTTCGTATGGGACCTCTTGTTGCTCAAGATGATAGGCTTTCATTTTATTCACAGGATGGATTTTTTTTGTCCTATATCACACCTTTGTAGATGCATATCACTATAATGTATCATTTACATAATGAAATCAAAGAAGTTATATATATATATATGGATGAGTGGGATTATTTGGATAATAAATCTTGACCGGAGCATCATGGGATAGGTGGAGTGACCACCCAGATTGTTAATCTCTTCATTGAGGATCAATGTTTAAATTTGGTTAAATTCTCTCCATTTTTAGATCATTTTTGGGACATATTTATTAATGATTTTTATATATTACCACTTTATATGGGTATTTTATATTATTGAGATTATTCCATGCTCAAATATAGTTTACATTACTCTATACAGTATGAAACCAACTGAGCTATAAGTGCTCGTAAAAAATTTTGATGATCAAGAGTCTAATGGTTGTATATAGACTGGAACATACTCTTTGGGTTCAGCCATCCATTCTACATTAATTTAGCTTGGTCAATTTTTTTATATGTATCACATATATTTGAACAACCTTAACATCAAGAACTTGTATCTGATACCACAAATAGATTATCACTTTTACCATCTCTATAAATAAATGGTGTTCTCAAAGATTGAACTGATATCATGTCATCATCAGGTGAAAGTTATGACATAATACGTTCCTCATATATCATTTCATAGAAGTTTTGGTCTTTATGAGTGACTTTTAATGTTCTTTATTCTTTAAAAAACCTTTTTTTCTAATGGATTTGATTTATAGATTTTTCTACAAATTTCTAAATTCATTTGTCATGGTCTTTCTGGATGACGTCTTGGGGTATTCATATAATCACAGTGACTATGATAGGAAACTTGAGATCATTTTGGGTGCATTGATGTAGAGTAAACGGAAATAAACTCTTGTTAATTTCCACTTATTTATTGATAAATATCACTTCCTAGGTCATGTAATCTCGAAATCAGGAGTATATAGTGACCAAGGGAAGGTGAGTGTTGTGGTTTCTTGGAAGCATCCAATGAATGTGTTTGAAATAAAAGTTTCTTGGGATGATGGATATTATATATATTATATGTATGACATATCATGTCTCGATACACCATTTACTATTCTTAAATAGAGGTTTGTTCAGTTTATTTTGTTAGAATCGGGTGAGAAATATATTTAGAAGTTAAAATGGAGTCTTTTCTTGACACTTATTCCAATTATTCCAAAACCTAGTAGATTTTAAATATTGTTTTAGGATAAATCAACCATCATCCTATGATTTGTGATATTGTATGAGGAAAAATTTGGTTGTTTAATTTTTGGTAGTAGAGGATGCATGAGAGAAATTACCTGACATACAACTATAATCTAATATCAGTTTTCCATGCCTTACGTTTCAAGAGACGTTATCAATTAGGTGAACTATTTATGGTGTATACTAACCAAAATATCCTAAAATATATCTTTAAAAACATTACTTGAATCTTAGATAGTGAATATGTGTTTAATATATTCATGTCATCAATTTTGAGGATTCCTATATGCCACAAAAGACCATGTGGTTTAGGATGTGTTGAGTTGATAAACTTGGGCATATACCGAATAGGAATCTTGTGATGAATTGAAATTTGTGGTCCGATTTTCTGAGAATAATATGGAGTTTAATGATAGTAATGAGTATTTTTATCTATCATCCTTGATAGTTACCTCTTCCTTCATTGAGAAGGTGAAGCGATGACAATTTTCAGATCCCGAATTCTTGGTTTTTCATTAAAGTATTTTAGAATATGACCCACCTCTGTATTTTACAATTGATGGATATGAGTTCTTACATATCAAGGACAACTCTGGGATCCTACTGATTTGATAGAGGATGTGATGTGCATGTCCTGCACTTTTTAATGGGTAGTTCTTCCAGGATTCATAAAGATGTATTGAGATATGTAACACTAGTATTTGGTGTCCTGGGATGAAATATCACATAGCAGGTTTTATCACCAGGTGTTCCAACTACTAGTATGTGAATATATTATGCCGGCAACATGAAGTATTGGAATAGATACTTACAGTACCAAAATGTATATGGGAAGATGTTTCCTTGTAAATATTAGATGTTTTACCATAGTTTCCTAGAGGTAGCGATGATGTATGGGTTGTCAATGACTGAATAATGAATGTGGGAAAATACTTCACATATGGACATATTTCTTAGATTATTAGATGAGAATATTGTGTATCTATGTTCTCATTTGACTAAAAAGGGTACCTTTTACAATCATTTTATATATGGATTCTCATTTCACTACATGGATCTAGTAGGGTTTGGAGAAATCTATGTGAACATGGGTGATTTTAATCACAACATTTCAACCACAAACTGACGAACAATATGAATAAATGATATATATTCTAGAAGAAATATTCTGAGCATGAATACATGAATTTTCAGTTCATGGTAGAATCATATCCCTCTCATTTTGTTTACCAAAAATATTAGATTTCATGAGATGATTCTGATGGATCCTTTTGACTTCTTATAACGTAGGTCGTATTGTTCCCCCCCAATGATGGATCGAGGTATGAGAGCTTTCCCTACTCGTTCCTCATCTCATGAATAAGAAATTGGAATAGGTTTCTGTAATTCCCGAACACCATAATCCTAGAGTGAGTTCATTGTATAAATATATTGGTAATATTATAATGAATCAAATTCTGAAGGATTGATTCATATAGCAGTCTTGGAAAATGGATTACATAAATAAAACTTACATTAAAATTTCTAACATAAAACCCAAGATATATAATCCTTTTATAATTCCATTATTCTCATAGAATAAAAATGAATATAAATAATATAACACTTTTTGGAATCCTTGGGAAATAAAACAAAAGAAAGGGGTGATCTCAGATTCTGAGTAAGGATAAACAATATAGCTAAAGCTATCATAAATAATCCTTAAATTTTTAGGCAGGCCAAAAAAATAAATCACAAGACTTTTAAAACATTTAATTAAGTGTAATATTGAAAAAAAATATATAATTCCATTTAAACATTCACATGGATATTATACTTGTCGAACAATAACAATTTAAATCAATAACTAATATCATAGTCAGGGAATGCCTAATTCTTGACATCATAACCACCACGTCAAGGCCTTGTGCCATTGAACAAACACAAATATTATGTCAATGACTTATTACAAGACACTATTTTTTCTCATGATACCTACGGATTCATTGAGGGGATATCGCAGGCCTCTCATGTCACATACTAAGTCCAACACATTTCTCATATGAATAGGGTGAAACATAACGAAAAAACTTTTATCAAAACTAGTATACGAAAGGTAAATACATTAACCATAAATCATGAATGTTATTAAAATAGATCATCTAGAGCCAAAAAAATAATAAACCATTCGGTTAAATATGAATGATAGTATCTTAATAAGTTAATCTAAATTATCCCTAAAATCAAACAATGGATATTGATATAAATGAAAATCATCTTATAAAATCCTTAAAACTCTTTTAGAGAAATATCACATTTTACTTTTAAAAAATTAAAATTCAACCATTTATAAAAAATACATTTAAAAGGAATTTTTGAATCATTGTTTCATATATAACTTTCAAACATTTTCATGGTATTAAAATTTTAAAATATTTATGTCCATATAAACAAATTTTTAAACTGATTTTGGAAACATGGAAATTAAGGAGAATAGTTTAGAAGTATAAACACATAAATCATTTATTAAAAGGATTTAGTTAAATAGTCCCTTTTATGAAAACATAAAAATATTATTATTGAAAATATTTTATAGAAACATGGACATGAATGATAATTATTAACCTGTAAGCACTTATACAAAAACGATATTGGATAATAAAGATATTTCAAAATTAACACTTACCTCAGGTTAGATATTTTTCATACGTGTCTGAAACACTTGTATGATATTTTTAAAAAAATGTTTAACTTATATCAGAATCAAAATAATATATATAATATCATATATGATTCTTTTTTTAATTTATCTTACCCATTTATTAACAATTCCATGTTAATGCAACATTTCATGTTATAATCGCTTTGTTTATCGTATGTGTATTGAATTGTTATTCCTGATCATATTACATAGATCAAGGTCTAATTACTTCACGAATGTATTATATAATATATATATATATATATATATCTTATATATTAATAATATAAATATATATAATAGATATATATATTAAATGGATTACATTGTTCATTGAGAGGGTAGGTTGTACGTACGCATGAACGATGTTTCCATTTTCTTATAGTATGGAATGAAAGTAAGTGAATAAAATTTCTATATAGATATATATATATATTTTCTGAGTAGAGATATTATTTCATATATTCAATTATTATTCATAATATTTATTCTTTATAATCATTCATGGATGGTGAATATGGAAGACAAGTCACATCGCGTCGTGGAGATGGTATGTCGTACGTACGAACGAGCGACGATATCATTTCATTAATGGTTAAATAGTGTGGAATTGGTTGAAATATGAATACTAAAAAAATAAAATAATTTTATACTTATCATTGAATTAATTTATAATCATCAATATACCCATAAAATTTATGTACAAGTGAGAAACAATTTACACTACAACATGGAGACGGTCGACCATACGTACACACACACGGGGGTATTGTTTTTCATAAGATGGGTAAAAAGTGGGATATGAATGTACTATTATCATAAAAAAATATCAGAATATTTTATATTATGGAGTTATTATTTTAGTATGATAACCACTTAGGAAGAGGAAGTACAAGGAGAATAGAACATTCAAAGATGGGATGAAATTATTAACTCTTTTTCCGGTGTATCCCTTTGATTTCCAAAAAGGACTCCTAAAGATGGTTTTGTGACCAAAGGGTTTCCACTAGTATTAATTATTGGATTTTTAGAGGAGTTTTGGGTAGGATTAGTCTGATATAAAAATAATTGAATGTGTGATTAAAAGAGTAGGAAAAAATCTCTTTTATCGGAGAGGTGAGGGACACTTTAAGAAAGTATTAAAATATTAATTTTGTTATAAATTTATATTCAATTTATAATGGATTAAAAAGTAGTGTATTTAATGAATAAAATGATTAATGGTAGAAATAATCTCAACTGTTAGGTTTTTGACATGTTTAGGTAATGAATGTAACCTTATCTTATGGCTTTAACCTTTAGTTAAATCAATTAACTCTTACCATGTCTTCTGGTATTTGTATACTATTTGGATAATATAATCATAATAAAATGAAAAGGAAACCTAAATGGGATCATTATTGTCATTTTTTACACTATATTTTTTTACTTATTTTAATATTATATTTTATGACTATTATAACACTTAATAAAATAATGTAACTTTTAAAACATCATTTCTATCAATTTTGACACTATTTAGTAATTTATTTTTTAATTGTAATAACACCATGAGTCCTTCAGAAACAAAATTCATTAAATAATCCCGAATAAGTTAATGTTATCCAAATTATTTGTTTAGGGAAAAAAATATCAAATTATATTAATTTTTATAATTATAATATCATTTATTTAAATCATTCATTAATAAGGTAATCAATCCATCATCAATGTGTCCAAAATAAATTTATTTATTTAATGTCTAAAAATTATAAATAAAATACCATTATATAGTAAATGTTTTTAGATTTATAATTAATATTTATAGTTAAATATATCATTTAAAAAAACAAAATTAAAATTGTTTTAGTTAGGATATATATATTTAAGTTATATTACCCTTTTTTAAAATTAAACATTATAAAAGGTCATTGTCACACCAATGTGGCTCCATGAGGTCCTAAAATTTACACAAGGATGATAATGGTAGGAAATGTATCATAAAAGATGATTAGGAAATATGTTATGGTATTTTAATATTATTATATTATAATCTCTTATCCTTATTTAATTGATTTACTCTTTAACCATATTAAATAAAAATTATTACTGAAGATACAATTCATAATGTCCAAAAATAAAAGATACCCATTTACATAATTTGGGAATTATGATTCCAAATAAGGTATAAATTTTTGTAAATTCAAAATACATAATTGGAAAAAATTAATTTAAAATTAATTCTTGTTGTATAAACTAGAAAGAGGGGTTTTAAGAAGTAAAATCTATAAAAATATTGACATACGTTTATGTCCAATTTCAATATAAAATTACATCCAATGAACAAAATTGTATAAAATTTTAAAAATATAATCCATTACACTTTAAAACTAATTAAAAAGATAATATAACTATATAGATACATTAGATGAAAATGTAGTTTTGAATTAAAATGCATTATGTCTCGCTATTCATTAAAATTTGGGTTTTATCCTAAAAATACTATATTTTTATCCAAAATAAATATTTATGTCCCTCTTGTAGCGTATAATTCAATTTTTTCAAGGTTAATATATAAAGGTGTCAAATATTGTATTTAAAAAGTCTTTGCCATGAAAAGTCAAAAAAACTGCATTTTTTTAAACACTTCTTTTATATTAAATTGAATTATTACTAATATTATGTCAATGAAACAAAAAATATAAACATATAAACAATATGAGAGATATATAAAACTCAATATTTTGTTAATATTATTAATAACATATTTTTAAACGGATAGTTTGAAAGGTAATGGTGTGATCAAACTCAGTGTTGCATGTAGCATAAGCTAAGATGGTGTGGTGTATAGAACAAGCATATATTGGTGTAGAGTAAAACACAACATGTTGAATTTATTTAAAAATAAACAAACCATGGAACTGTGGGGTGATACATCATCACCTCCTTCAATAAATTGAATCCTTGTAATTTTGAAATTTAGATTAAGCAACTAAGGTTTGATTATACAAAATCCATTTATAGAAAACCTACATCCGAAAAATTAGTCAATAAAAAATCCACTTCATAATAGAGAAAAGAATGAAATAAGGATACCCAATAAAATATATACTAGTATTTTATTTCAAAAAATATAGATATAGAAGAAAAAACTAATGATCATGTTCCGATGGAGAGTGATAAAGAAGATGATTAAGAAAAATCTAACAACCATAACGGTATATATATATGATAATCCAAGGGGAAATTTGATTCCTCACAAAATAATGTACTACATAAACATTTTTTGTTTTTAATTTCCTTTCCTTATAGTTGAAGAACCTGAAATAAAAAATCACATGATTTCATTACAATCTCACCATTGGTCATGCCTTGAACAATTTCAACTTCATCACTTATTCAAAGAAATGAAGTTTCCTTTTTCATTCCTAATGTGTTGGAAGATCTTGTGATCCATAAATAGAATAATAAGTCATTCCATCTAACTCAGCAAAAAAAGTTAACATAGCTTACCACATATGCATAAGTCTACCTATAGCGATATTATACATTAATCTAAAAAACATTAACCCTAGTATAACTTATACAATTTATAAACAGATAAAAATAAAATCCAACCAAAAACTATAATATACAACTTTAAAAAGTGGAGAACCAAATCGGTAGAGCATTTATCTACAATATCTCAAACGGAATTTTTTGGTTGTCACATTCCAAACATTTGAACACCTTCATCACGTATTCTCTTGGGTCACGGTAACAACTTGATTTATCTGATATCCTTATTAAAAACATGTATGTTTCTTTGTTCCAAAACATAGTGGATTATTCCAGAAGTTTGTAAAAGTTTTATACTTCATCAATGATATCATAACCCACTTGTAAAAAAACAATAATTAGTTCTCAAGAAACTAGAATCATCTAATTTACTTATTCGAATCCAATATATATTTATACGAAATTCATTATCATAATATAAGTAACTTATTAAGTGTTATATTTACCTTAATAATATTATATCCAAATATAATATTACCCTTAAATCAATTTTCTTGTCCATTATAACTATTTAACATATTCATGAAATATTTATTAAAAAAATAAACAAAATAATCCTTATATAGTTCACTATTTATAATTGTTGGATCTAGATACCAAAATAATTAAAATATTTCCAATTTAATGGTTGGCATGGTATGAATACTTCCATGGTTTAGAAGTAGAATATTTTTTCTGGGCATTGAGTTGTGTAATGCTGATGATTTACACAGATAATACATTTAACTTCATAACAATTGGCCACTTCATGACCCATTCTCCTACAAAGATAACATCATCTCCACTTTTAGAGATATTCCTCAAGGTTCTTCTTCCCTTCCTATTGACATATTTGATGCCAAATCTTCATTCCTCAATGTTTCATAAAAATTGAACATTTATAAACATTTATATTAAAATTACTCAATTTGTTGGGAATTTCCTAAGATATCTCATTATTAATCATATATAATGATAACTAATTCGTCATAATCAAAATATATTTCTCTCTAGGCATTATATAATTTTATCACTCAAAATCACCATATTTTTCATCAAACTCAATGTTAATCCCATTTCTTCTAGTTTCCTCCATTAACTAATACCATAAATCATGGGGGGCACATCTAATTGAGGAAAACAACATAATAAAGCGAACATACTTCTAATGTACAATACCTTAGGATTAATTCTATGTTATCCCTGATTACTAACAAAATTTGACGATATTATTCTATACTTATCATCAGTGTCTATCTAGTGGTTATGATCCATAATCTATGTATTCTAAATCTATGTAAAAGGATGTTTCCAAATTCTCTTTAATACAAACCATAATTTTTATACCCTGTAATCTAGGATACAATGTATTGTCTTAATACATTGACATGATTATAAGGAATCAAATCCCGAAGGATTGATCAATTTAGTATTCTTATAAAATATATTAAATATTTAAACATTACATTACAATTTATAATAAGAAACACAACATATATAATCCTCATATAAATCTATTATTCCCCTATAATAACCCTGAATATCATTCAAAAAAAATTCCTAGCATCCTAGGAAAATAAAACATAATAAAGGGGTGAGCACAGATTCTCAGTCAGGACAAACAATACAATTGAAGCTAAAAAAATTAGTTAAAGAAATTTTAGGAAATTTTAAAAAATAACACAAAATCCTTTTAAATAATTATCTTTAGCATAATATGGAATGAATAAATAAAATAATTCCATTTAAACATTAACATGGATATTCTACTAGTCTAATAATCTCATGTAAAATAAATAAGTAATATTATAATGATGGAATTCATAATTTTGGACATCATAACTACTACATGAAGGCCTTGTGCCAAGACCATACATAAATATTATGTGAATGCCCTGTACCAATACACTAGTATTTCTCATTGGATCTACCAATTCATCGAGGTTCTAGTGTGGGCCTCGCCCATCACTTACTATGGCTAATACATTGCTCATATGAAAAGGGGGAAACAAAACATAAGAACTCGTATTAAAACAATCATATGAAATGTTAGTATTTTAACCATAAACCATGAATGGTATTAAAATAGCACATGCACAATTCAAAAAATCTTTAACCCTTCTGTAAAATATGAATGATTGTAGCATAATAATTCAATCTCAATTAAGCAAAAAATACAACAAAATATGTTGTCATTGATGAAAAAAATCTAATATAATAATTCAAAATATTTTAGAGAAATATCCCCTTTTTACATTGAAAACATTAGAATTCTCACAATTCATAATATGTGATATTTATAAGGAATTTTTGAATCAATTTGTCCAAAACCACTTTGAAACTATTAAATGGAATTAAAATTTTAGAACATTTATTTCCATATAAATCAATCATTAAAAACATTTGGAAAACATGGACATTAATGTGTAAGGTATAGAAGTATAAATCAATAAAACATTTTTCATGAAGTTTTAGTTAAATATTACATTACATAAAACCATAAAAATCTTACTTTTGAAAAAATATTTAAAAACATGGACATTAATGATAAATATCTCCAAGTAAACCATTACTCATCTACAATCTCAGATAATAATCTGATTTTAAAAGTAACCCTTACTATAGGTCTGATATTCTTTATACATGTATGAAAATCTTGTATAATGTTTTTAAACATATCATTAACTCATATAGAAATAAAAATAATACTTATAATATCATATATGATTTTATTATGACTTTATATTACATTTTTATTAACAATTCCATGTTAGTGCAACATTTCATTTGACAAAATCTTTGTTTATCGTACATGTTTTGACGAGTTATTCTTCGTCATATTACATAGATTATGAATTAATTACATACAGAATGTATAATATGATATATATATATATATATATTCATAATATAAATATATATAATAGGTAAATATAAGAAATGGGATACACTGTTCATGGAGATGATAGGTTGTACATATGCATGAACACTGTGTCTATTTTGTTATTGTATTGAATGGAAGTAAATGAATGATAGATATGTAAATATATATATATATACTATCTAAATTGACTTATTATTTAATCTATTTCATAATTATACAAAATATATATTTTGTTATAATCATTCTTCAATGGGGAATGTGGAAGATGAGTCTCATCGCGTCGTGGAGACAGTAAGTTGTACGTACGCTTGAGCGATGGTATCATTTTTGTAATGGTTAAATGGTGTTTAATTGGAAATAATATGAAAATTACATAAACAATATCATGTTATATTTATTATATAATTCATTTATATTCATCATTATACCTATCTAAATATTGTATAGATGAAAGACAATTTACATCATGGCATGGAGACAGTAAGCCATACGTACACATACATGGTGATATTTTTTTCAAAGGATTGGTAAAAAGAGGAATATAGTTTTCCTATGAAAAAATATAATTATATATTATATTATAGTTATATTATTTTATGATTGTAAATATTTAGGAAGAGGATGAAGAAGAAGAGAAGAACATTCAATGAGGGGATTAAAAGATTACCTCATCTCCGGGTGTCTCCTTTTGATTTTCATAATAGGACGCTTTATGTAACATTCCTCCTGAATGGTTTGGCTCTAGATAATGTGAGGGAACTTTTGAGGAGGGTTTCTAAGGGGTTTTATGAGCCATAGGGATTTAGATGTTTGAATAAAAGAGAAATAAAAGTTCCCTTTTATAGGATATCTGAGGGACATATTATGAATGTCTTGAAATATTAATTTATTATAAATTTATTTTATATTTCAAATTTCTCCAAAGTGATTTATTTAAATTATAATATGTATGTGGGTCAAAATATTCTCATCTAATACGATTTATACATGATTAGGTCATTAATTTAACCTTATCTTTTGGCTTTAACCCTTAGTTAAATATGTTAACTCATACAATGTCTTCTTGTATTTGGATACTATATGGTCAATATATTCCTTATAAAGTACCAATAAAACCTCCAATGTATCATTAATGACATTTATATAATTATATATGTCAGTTGGATGAATATTATATTTTTATCACTATTATATCATTCGATGAAATAACAATTGCTTTAAAAAATCATTTATGCTAGTTTTGACACTATTTAGTAATTGATTTTTGTTAAAGTAATAAAAACATTATTACTTAGATAAAAGACTCAACTAATCCCTATCATGTCACCGATTTCCATACAATTATTATATGGCTTCAAAAATCTAAAATTTCATTTAATTTAATATTTATAATATCATTTATTTCAACAATTCATTAATATGGTAATCTCTGCATCATATTTGTGTCATAAATAATTTTTTTTATTTACTGTAAGAAAATTATAAATAAAATTCCATGATGTTGAAAATATAATTATATTTCTAATTAATAGTAATATTTGAAGATATAATTTATATAAACAAAACTAATTTTTTTAGTTATGAGAGACATGTTTAGGTTATATTTCCCTTTTCTTTAAATTAAACATTATAAAAGGTCATTACCACACCCAAGTTGATAAATGGGGTCATAAAATATACCTAAGGATGCTTCTGGTTGAAAATATATAATAAAATATAATTTGAACACATGTTAGGGTAGTTTTATATTATTAAAATATTATTTTCAACCCTTATTTACTTAATTACCTTTTAACCGTGGTAAATAAAAATAATTAATGAAGGGACTATTCAAAATGTACAAAATAAAAGGTACCTATTTACACTATTTGGACCCTATGATTCCAAATATGGACTCCATTTTTAAAATTCAGTGGGAAAATTGGATGAAACTAATTTAAAATTAAATCATGTTTTCAATCCTAGAAAGCGGTTTTTTTACGAAGTAAAAACTATCAAAATATTTAAATGTGTTTATATTCAATTTCAATATGAAATTACATGAAATTCTAAAAATCATATTAAATGATAAAAACATAATAAAATTACTCTCTAAAACAAATTAAACAGAAATATAACTATATAGAAAAATTATATGAAAATGCAGTGTAAAATTAAAATGTATTATTTCTAACTATTCCATCAATTATAGACTTTATGATAAATAAAAATTTATCCACAATAATTTTTTATATCCCTTATCAAGATAAAAATTTAATTCTTTTCTAAATGAATATAAAAAATATCAAATATTGGATTTAAAAAGTGTTCTCCATGAAAAGGTTGAAAAACTACCATTTTGGAAACATACTTCTTTTTTATGAAAAATTGAATTTTTCCTTATATTATGTATCATAAACACAGAAGATAAATGATAAAATAATATGGGATATATATAAAATAAAAAATGATGTTAATATTATTAATAACTTCTTTTTAAACAGCTAGTTTGATAGGTAATGGTGCAGTTGAACATAGTGTGGCGTGTTGCACAAGCTAAGACAGTGTTGTGTGCAACAAAAACTTATATTGGCATAGTGTACAACACAATATATTGAATTTATATAAAAATAAACATTTAATGGATTTTTGGGGTGTAACATTAATATGATCAAAAAGTTTATGTATATCGGTCAGTATAGATATAAATCCTATAATGATCACCCTAGATGACCTCAAGAGTTCGTGGTCGGGGATCATGTATTTCTACAAGAGGTGCTCAAGCATAGGCATCAATGGATATAGACACAAGGGAAGTTGTCACCTTAGTATATAGAGTTATTTGAGATCTTGGAGAGAGTCATTTCGGTAGTCTATCGACTCTTCTTACCCTCTAGGTACCATTATATACACGGCGTCTTATACATTTCATAGCTTCTCTGATATCATGTCGAATCATCTCATAATTTTGATCCTGAGTATGTTGAGTTGGATTCCAATACTTCATTTGTGTAGTATCTTATATGCATCATTTTCAAGGGTATGATGGATCTATGAGAATGTTTTGTTCCTATAGTGTCAGTGTTATTCTAGTATAGCCATGTAATGGTTGAGACATGGGAGTGGGAAGAAGACAAATGTGCCTAGTAGCCAAAGATGTTCTCATAAATTGATTCACTAGCCATGGAAGGTGAACTCAAGGAATAATTCCTTTAAGGGGGAGAGAATAAGAATCCTATTTTTACCTTAGGTGTTTATCCTTTTAAATACAATCTAATACATTATTTTGGAGCTAATAGAGATTATATATTAGTTCAAGATTGTTTGGGGGTGTATGGGGCTTGTTCGGAGCCTGGAACCGCAACTGGTGAAGAAAGAAACTTGGTAGCATGGTTTTTTGAAACAGTGTTCCCCATCCTGCATAGTATCTCCTAACTATGAAAGATTAGAAATTGAGCAATAGGAGGCTTCACAATTTTTTGAAACAATGTAGATTTTACTACATTGTCATACTGAAGGTTTATAGTTTTTAAGAGATCCATTTCACATTGTTGGTGCATTATTTCTCCCAAAATGTAGCCTAAATGTGCGGGTCCCCTCTTGGGAATGAAAACAATATATGGTTGGTGCATGGTTTTTCCAACCATGTGTCCAAAATGTGCAGCCCATAATTTTGCGTGATATTACAAAATTTACATTTCATTTGTAATTAAACCTCACCATATCTTTTTTATCCTATTACTAGTGAAATAATCCCTCCTACCTTGCATTGGAAATCTCTCAATGCCGCCAAATGTAATATATTTTATGTATCATTCATATGGAGTTAAATTCAAGAAATGTATTTTTCATTGTATCCAAAATAGTTATATCTTAATTCTGTTTTATCTGTTCATTATTCTTTTTCAATTGATGATTCTGTTTAAATGTTTGTGCATATTCCCTATTTTTAGGAAATTGGTATTCTCTTCAGATAAAATCTAATATAGGCCAAACTAGTGGCTGATACTTGGTGAGAAGAGTCAAATGAGTATGGGGTGGGTGGTATATAATTCATTCCTAATGGTTCATCATTTTATAAAAATCTTATATATGTGCATCAATTTCATTGAGCATTTCCTTCTTAATTATGGTTATTTTGTTACAATCATTCGAAATTTTTATTAATACCATTCCTAAATATTTTTTCCATATTTTTTGGGTAATTTCAAAACCTTTACCACACCATGTAAAAATTTTGCCTTCATTAGGCTTTTTGTATCTTGTTAATTTTATCAACCCCGCTATTCGGGTGTACCTTGACATGACTATGATAAAGGTGATTTTTTAATTAAATCAATGAATTCCTAAGACTTGTCCCTACTAATGGTAATAAAAATTAATTAAATGAGTTGTAAAGTGACAAATTTCTATCACCTTGTAGTTTTCACTTGACCAACTAAGGGAAGTTTTCTAATTAGTCAATTAATATTTAAATGAAAATTGGAAAGTATATTAATTATTTTGAACTTACAAGCATATTATAAATGAATTGAACATGGTTCCACATCCTTATACTACCTTTTTATGTTTGTTAATTTTAAAAGAGAAAACCATGTAATTAAATATAATATAATAGAATATGTTTCATGTCCTATTAGACTTATCGCACTAATGAATGGCAATGACTTGAACAAAACAACTTATTAAATGGAATGATTATAACATATCCTTAATTAATAAATAAATCAACTAAAAAGGTGGCTAATTATATGAGACTTTACCTTATCATAGGAATGGATATACTCAATCTAGCCTTGGATTTCAAGTGGAATTACTTGAGAATTTGTTCCTTCCATTCTGATTCTAGAATGATGATTGTCAAGGGTGAGACCAACCTTGTAACTCGTTGTTTGTCTATTAGTGGATGCTAAAAATGACATTATAGTAGCCATTCATTATCATTATTCGATTCCCTGGGTACACTCCATGGATATAGAATGATGTATACGACCATGATACACCATGGTTACACCCATCAACCCCAGTCATTTCATTCTTATTTTACCTTGGATGAGATCCTTGGACTCAAGTAGATTTATCATTGAGGAATTCCTTATGTGTTTCTACATTGGATTAAACTATTACACCTTATATCTAGTCTATAGTTATTACCTGTTATGGATTTCCCTTTAGGTTAAGGATTCCATGGTTAATACCTTAGATCCTCATTATTATCATCACCAAGGATTCCTTGGTTTTCACCATGTATCCTATATTATTATAATTATTATTTAATTCATTATTACATCGTGATTACTTAACTATTACTATTATTTTAGTATTTTAGTTTTTCTTATGCCTCATGTTACTTAGATATAAAACCTGAAACAAAATAAATAAATAAACTAGTTACATGTTTAGACACAAGGTGAGAATGATGCAGATACTTGGGTATTTACATTATTGTACAACATTAATTTTAAATTTGAATTAGTGATCAATTTTTAAATTTATATTAAATGTAATGGATGTTATAAAAGGTATTGGTTTTGTACTACTGAGATGTATCTCACACCCTATCTGGTCCTCCATTTCCACCTGGGCAGTTTACATGTATACAGAGGGTGGAAAAGGGATGTATACTGCTTTGGACACATGATTACTTACTTTTCATAGGATGGAGTTACTAGCAGATGACAGACCTAGATATTTGGATACATAGATCATTTTTGGATAACTTTTTTCTAATTTTTTATATCATGTATTATATGCTGTTTTGTATCCATGTTTTTAAGAGAGTCATGACATGTATCATTAGCTTGTGTAACATATTATTAGTTACATCATTTTTATTATTTTATTATAATTCTATTGTGTGGTCTATTAGTTTATACTTTCAACACCATTTAACTATTATATTATATTCATCATCTGTTATAATATATTGTAATGAGGGCATAATCTCCCACCCAAGGCCCTCGCTTCTAGTCGTCAGCCTCTAGAATTCAGGGAGACGTGCTTGAGACCATATTTCCCCCCAGGATCAGGCCACCACTAGGTGGATCCCAGATCTGAGATGTCAAAATGATCTCCCACCTATAATTATATAGTTTTATAATTACACTCCCAACTCACTATTTTTATGATTCATCTATTCATGTTTTGGCGACAAATTTATTTTCCCATAGAATGTTATTTTGTCATGATTCATGTAACTTTAAAAAACTGCATGGAATCTTACTACAGATAATATATGAAAATTACCTCTCATAGTTCCTTTAATTTATTAATATTAAAAATATAGGTTCTCATATAATTACATTCTATTATTTTCCAAATTCAGGAAATTTCCAAACTTTCACATGTTTCATTGTTTTTTTCAACACCCAAATTATAAAAAATAAATATCATAGTTATTCCCTTTATGTCCCCATTTCATGTAACACATGTTCTTGATGGTTGAAGAATCATTGGTTGCACACTATTCAGAATTGACCTCCTCAAGGAAGATTTTATACACATGATTAGTATCACTGAAACACATCCCCAAACCATATGCACTAAGAATGGCCTATGTGGTCACATTCCTTTTTCCTCATAATCAATATCTTATTCACCCTCCCCCTGAGTCTATTTGAACAACTATATGCTGTTAAGAATCCATGGTTTTGGATTGTAATCATATTAATGGTAATAAATCATTATGTGTATTCCCCCATCATTCAATTCATAATCCTGAGTAGAATAATGGGACTCTTAATTGGTGTCCGCCAAAACACATCTGGACTTATCCTAAGACTCTAGACATGCAAATTTGCATTATTTTATCAATTAATAATCCCCACCCCATTGGTTGCTTTCATTTTTATCATGAAACATGTTTCCTTACATCATGAAATTAAACTCAAATATATGATCCTATTACAAAATCTAGATATGTGAACCGTGAATTACATGAGGTTTTATTCTTGTTTTTCATGATACATAGGGAAACTATTTATGATTCAATCCTAACATTAATACCTCTCAAAAAATAACATAAGAGTAGGTATATATGAAGCATGATCATCTTCTTCTTGTATAATAAAACTCCCACAAAACATTGATGAGTCTCCATGGGAAATAAAAATATACAATGTTCCAATGGAAATTTAATCATGGTTATACCCTTACATGATAATATTTCATGTATCTATCCCTACTGCATATTAACTTGTGCTTCACTTAGTTGATGATAATAATTGTAATCCTTCCTTGGGTGATGATTATGAGGATTCAAATGTTTCAACTATAGGACTACTCCCCACTGATTCATATGAAAACCAATCCTAGGTAATTTACCAGGGTAACCATATTCTATCGGACTTAGATGAGTCATGTGATGAAATAAAGAAGCATATATGATAAGAATATGAACTATTCACCTATCCCTCGAGTGATTATAATTATATTCATCCATTATATGATGGGAACTGAATTTTATATTTTATAATCATAGTAAACATATGTGAAAAGTATAAGACACCATTATATTTGTCATTGGTGTTGATCCTAAGATTCTATACTTCCTCATGTGATGATTCTAATATGCCTTATGTGGCATGAATATTTTTTCATGAGGGAATATCATTGGATTATATAGACAATGACCCTTGGATTAATTATGTGGAAATCATAAATTCCCATATGCGGTGATCAGATGATGTCTTACGTGATGAGCATCAGATGTCTTATGTGACAATCCTATGTTTTCTTGGGTGATGAGAAAAAGATACATTGGTTTCATATCCTAATTTACTGTATATAAAAAAAATATTTCTCTCATGTCCCATCCAAATGAATTTATTTACATATTCCCAATATACCTAAAAATACCTAATCGACCCACCCACTAAACCTGATAGGGGTTACACTTTTAAGGATTACAACAATGTAATTAACCATTGTCCACATATATATAGTCCCATTATTGGGAATCACTATCATGTATTAAATCCGTAATGGATATTTGGTATAAGCAATGATATCTATGGAGGATTCCATATTAGTGAGGGAAAACGTCCCATATTTTTTTGGATAAATTATATAACACGATTAACCACGCTGATGATAAGCTTTTTTCCTTTAAAATGCACGAATGGAGGAATAAAAAACCTCAATATTAAAAGTCATAGTCTGAAAACCACTATCCCAATATAAAATTTCAAAAAATAACCCATTGAACTAAATTTAAAATCCTATCCTTGGATTGAAAGTAAATCATGAAATCTTCCATAAGAACAATTTTCTCAGATAGAACTCTAATAAAACATGACCAACCATTACCCCACATGTATTGGTGATAATCCTTTTTTTTGACCCCATGCTAGGCTTGAGGGTGGATACTAGAAGAAAAAATTTATAACATATATGTTTGGTATTATATTATAAATATTTTCAATACATATTCCTCTATAGTTTATGGTGTAAAATATAATAACTATAAATATTTTTAAATAACTCTATCAATTACATTCTCTTGTGTGACAATAACCATCAAAAATAATGAAACATGAGAAACACTAAGAAAATATATATGATCATTATAAAACATCAACATGAATAATGGGAAATAAATAATTTAAGAACAGACATCAATAAAATATCTCCAGGTTCAACCTATAATAGAAACCTTGCCCTCTATTCCATCATATATAACGAATAATTAGAATACTAGATCCACTAGAATCAAATATACTATAGTCACCTTAGAATTGTTAATTGTATTAAAGTACATAGGATGTATGTGTAAAAGCCTATATAGAGGTGAATATAATCATATTTATTAGTACACCCTAAATAAAAAAATATAAAGATTACATGGAATGTCATTTCAAATAATTGTCTGACGGAAATGGGGAGAAACCCCAAAGGTGCTAAATATGATTTAAAAAAATTAAATTTATGGATAATAAATGAATATAATAATTACAACTCAAGGCCCTATATTATTTTATCTCCCAAAAAATTAGTGATACTGAAAATATTTAATATATTAGAAACTAACTGTTTCTAGCCTAACAATAAGTAATATCATAATGAAAAATCAATATTATTGATTTTCAATAAGACCCATGAAGACCTCATACCATATAATTATAACTACACATAAAAACATTGATAATACCTCTTTGTTACCATAGTGTGGGAGGGGGCCTATGGCTTATAATGTAGTGATTTTCAGTTAAGGGATATTGATCCCTATATATGACTCAAACCTTATTTAGGGGAAGAGTCAATAGAGTTATTCTTTTATCTAATAGTGGAATAACCGACACCACATATTGTGGGGTATTATTTTCTTTTATTGGTGCAGTAACATGACCCCATTATATGGGAATGTATCAATTATAGATACAATATGTTAGACCATCACCTTGTATAGGTCTTAATAGTACTCAAATAATTCCCAAACAACCAGATATATAGGTCACATACCCTCGAGAAATGAGGGAGTACAAACTCTATGATGCATATAGAAGATCCAAAACCTACCATACTAATAAAAAAAGTGTTTACCTAAATCCTATATTATAATTAACATTCCCATGGGGATTATGATTTCCCTTTAGGCCTTGATGTGAATCAGGATGGGTTTTGGGTATGATTCATTCCTAGTCCAGTTCAATAGAAAATGGTATTAGAGCTTGGGGTTCCCATAATAGGAGCATATTCTTCTTATGCGATTATTTTTATTATGATATTTATTGGTTGAAAATAGATTAAGGTTGTCTTTGGTTGATAGTTAAGGGTTGTACGAGTTTATATAGCTCTTTCTTATCACGAGCCCCATGCTTCCATCGGATGTTGGGGTACGAATTGTTAAATTTAAGGTTATATTTAGCTATTTTGATGAATTTTGAGGTGGTTGACATTTTTTTGATATCCTTTGACTATTTTGGTGAGATTGTAGATTTTTATTGGTTTTGGAGTGAAAATGGAGGAGCACCTATGGTTTATAAATAGATTGTATAGCCTAGAAAACCATGGGGTTCCATTTGGTTAGGCTTTCTCCCTTATAGGGTATTTTTCATTGTTGGAAAATATATTCCCAAATAATGTATCCAAGCTATTGAAACTTCTATTTTAATCCTTAATTATCATTTTTTCTCCTATCAATTATATATTACTCAAAAAATTGGTTTCACTTATTGGATAAGGAATAAAGAGTGTGTTTTTTCCTTTTTGGATGTGTTTATTGTGATCCTATTATATTGTTTGCAATTTTGTTGGTATTATCTTATTTTTAGAAATATTATTCTGTAAAATATATGTGTTTAGTGGCAGGACCTATTTTGTAAAAAAGTGTGTTCCACCAATTTTGTTTTTGTTTTTTTACGTTACATTTTCCAGACATTCACGTAACGCCTTGTTGGATGGGGTTTCAAATTTCATTTAAAAAATGTTCATTAAAAAAGGGCATTTTCTTGACGATTTTTTACTATGCCTCTAATAATGGTTATTTATTTTTCATTAATTCCTCGCATGTGGATTTTTCACTTGAGTTTTTTTGGGATGAATTAATTTATATTGTTATGTCTTTTTTTAGTATTACACCTAGAGTGGTTGAAAACATTTCTTTTATTTCTTTTCCTACCCAGGCTCCATGTGGTGTGATGTATATAGATCATTCATTAATACCCAACCCCATTTGAGACTTCTTGAATTAATTTCCTCCTTATTTTTGTGGTGATCAAGAGTTATTTGGACTAATATAGTGGTTAGAATAGATTAAGGTGATACTAAACTATATTAGTAAACCTAAGGCATCATATCGTAGTTTTTTTTTTGATCTTGATATTTTGGTTTTTGATGAGATTGGTTGGAGTTGTTGGTCACTCCTTTATTATGTGAGATTTTGTTTCAAAATATTTTAGGGAGTTTATTTTATAGTGGTTATTTTCTGAGGATGTAAAGGAATAGACATTTCTTGTTTTTCCCATAGTCTTCCCTCATGGTGGTCATTGTGGCATCTTTATATATTTGGTAATATGGGTTTATTAAGAGGTCTGAAGTTTGAAGTTTTTGGGGAGGATATTTTTTTAACCATTTCTTTTCTAGTAATAGTTTTGTTGATAGAAATTATAGATATTTTCCATTATGCATGTTCTAATGAATTTATTGAATGTTGGGTTTTCAAATGTTTGGTCTCACCTATGGAATTCCCCTTCCCTCCCTTTCTGGGTGGTCTCATAGTTTTCTATGCTTATTTTTTTCCTCTTTGTTGGGTGGACCTTATTTGATAGTTTTGGCCACACAAATTCCATTGGTTGATCCTTGAGGTTATCATTGTCTTCACATTAGATAGAAATTTGTGTGTGTGACTTGGTAAATAGGTTTTGTAATTCACTATGTTAGTGTGGTGAGGCAAATTGTTTTTTGATGTGGATAACTCGGATTCACCATTTGAGGTTGATCTGGTTTGGAATTTTTGTTGTCCACATATGTCATGAACTGAGGTGGGATATATATTTTTTATATTAGGGTTTCTTGGGGGTATTATTCCTTCCTTGGTTTTGGAAGAATTTATGCTTTATAGTGTGTTTATCTCATGGTTTTCCATTTTTTGTGGAATAAATTTATCAGTAGATTCTTATTGGTGGAAATATGATATATAAACTCTAAATGGTATAGAGATCATATTATAGGAACTATAAATGTTGGTAACACCATGCTAGGTCTCCCATTCTTTTTAAGCCTACTTTTTAGGTTCATTTACTGGTTGTTCTTTGAGATTTTTGTTATCTTATATTTTATAAGTTTTATTTTATAGGAACGAAGTTCTTGGCCTTGAGTTTGAGCAGTGTTGAGGGGTGTGTTTTGTTTGGTCCGCTATAGATCTTCTGATTTCCTTTCCTCATTTGAACACAAATTATCTAGGGGGAGAAATTGTTATGGTGGGGAGTTTGGGCTGCCCCACCCCATTGTACCATGGTGTTTTTATTTTAGTGTTCTTTATTGATGTGGAGACCTAATCTGATTATACAGAGATTTTATTCTCGTAACCTAAAATGTTTTGAGGTGTTTTATTTTATGCATGGTTGTGTTGTATGGTTATAGATAAAATATGTGACCTTCCTTCACGAGGATCATTTTTAGTTCATTTTGAAATTTTTATGGTTTATTAGAATGGGTTACAAATGGTAAATTCTAGTACATGTGTCCCATATAAGAAACTATGTGGGGTTCTTCATGTGTCTATGTTAGGGCACAAAACTCACAAAATGTATTTAAATTGTTTTTGTTAGAGTGTGTTTAGATATAAATTTTTTGATATTTTCATATGGCATAGTTTCAACATGGTTTTATAAACCATTCAGTACATAGGGATAACCATGTGAGCAGTTTATTGTCATGGGTAGTGGCTATTGCATGGTTAGTGTACAACATGGAAAAATGTGTGGCTAAACTATGTGCTCTGTGAAGGTGTTTAAAAAGTAAAAATTATACACAATGACCCTTTTGATTTTTTTAGAGTGTTTCACCTCTATTCTCCCCCTTCATTTTGATTAAACCCCTTGTGTGATCTTTGAGGATTTAAAAGATCCCCCACCTCTTATTATTTACATTCCCTTGATGATTTCCAAAAGTTTTAGTTGATTTATTCCTATTTCTCCCCCTTTTTTATTTCTACCTCTCTTATCTATTGGTTTTGATTTCCCTATGGAACCAAGATATTATGTGGATAAATTTTTGTATTTTTAGTGGATCTAATGTTCGATTTTTCGGGTCTATAGTTTTTATCACCATTTATATTCCTATAGGGTTCCCTCCATTGAAGGAGATGAGTTCCATACTGATTATCATCTCATCAGGGTAGGTTCTACTGTTATATTATTTCATTTTGGAATTAAATAGTTGTTTCTGCATTATAAATTCCATTTTTATGACTGTATGAGTATATTTTTTATCCTTATAGTGATGTGAAACTATTTTCTTATATTTTACTCTTAGAATAAATTATTTCTCTGTGAAATTTCATGTTTACAATGAACTATTTAATTATTATTAGCTTTTGTGAAATTTGAATGGGGATCTTTAAATTGGTTTTCATGGTATAGAATAGTTTTGACCTGGTTTTGGTTTTTAGTTAGTGAAAAAATGTTTTAAATGGAATTTTGTTTTTAATTGAGCAGTTCCCCTCAATTGTTTTATGAAATGGGTTCCTAGAATAATTTTAAATATATATTTGACATGTGTGTGTTGTTTACTTTTTATAAAACTATATGGTGCATGTTTTAAATGGATTTATGAGAAATAGATGACCATTGATATATATTTTGGTTTTTAGGGAGAATGAACCTTATTAAATGGTATATTAAAATAATTTTAAATGATATGAGTAAATTAATTAAACCTATTGATATTTTTAAAGTTGTATTTTACAAATCAAATATTATAAATATAGGTTTGTGGCCATGTTTTCTGTTTTCAAAGAAGAGAAACCCTGTTTAAGGGATTCATTGAAATTTTTTAAATTCTTGGGAGTTTTCCGTAATGTTCAAAATGTAGTTAGGAAATTATTTTATTGAATGAGAAATTGGAATGGCATTACACGAAATGATTTAGTGTTAATGGAATGTTTGATACATTATTTTTTAAAATGGTATAATTGTAATAAATTCCATGATTGGACCTTTCTTATTTAACCATTTGTTTTATTTTTGATTGCTATGTGATACTTTGTTGATCCCCTTGTGTGGTACTGTTCTTTTTATTACTTGAGGACATTCTATTTGTTGATATATGGATTTACATCATTGGGTTCTAGGGTTGAGGATAGTTATGGTAATTCAATGTTTGTTAAACATTGATAGTTTAGCTCTAAAACTCACTTTCATATTTGTCATGGGACATTGGTTACTATTTAAACGACATAGCGTGCTTCTCTAATTTTTTCACATACCCCTATTTTCCCACCTATAATGCTGGCAATAAGGTATGATCACGAGTTAATCAATGATGTCATACTTTTTTGGACTTGTGGGATTATAATATGGAATGAGTTTATGTTGATAACTAGTTTCAGTAGTTATAACCATCTTCAGTGAGATGATTTGAATTTTAGGATCCCAATGGTAGATATTATTTTTTGTTGATTTTATGGGTTGGTTAGTAATTTAGGGGAGTGTGATTATATCATTTCCCCTTCTTTCTTTATTGTGACACAATTTTTATTTATTTTTCATCGATATATTCTTATGTTTTATGGTTCCTTATTATTATAGATTACTTGGGTGTTTGGAGGTATTTCATTTGAAAATGGGTTTTCAAATATGTTTTTGAGAGATTTTTTTGGGATTTTAATGAATATTGTGTGATTTCATTAAATTATATTTAAAAAATGGTTTTGTTTTAAAATGTATTTACCTAGTGATATGATTCAAATCAACCATTTTCATTTATATAAAACATGTGTTTGTTGTTTTGATAATGATAATGGTTTTTCTAGTTTTGAGATATATATTGTTCATCCCCTTTGTTTTTAAAACACGTGCCTTATGTTTTGGAAATCAAATGGGAAATTTTTTTTAAAAGGTATTATGAATTTTTTTTGAATTTCATACATTTTATATATGTAAAGATCACTTTATAGAATTATTTTGAAACCATTATTGATGAATTTCCAATTGAAATTGGTTTCCTAATTTCAGTGGGTTATGTTATCCGACATTGTTTTTTATCTCATGACTATATATTTTAGTTTCATTATCTGAATTGGATACCTATTGTTCATCACGGCTTCATGGGTAGAGTAGGGTCATTATGATCAACCAGGGGTTGCATAAAGATAGTTTGGCCTCAAATCGAGTCATTTTTGGTTTGTTTTCTTTTGTGTTATCTTACATATTCTTTATTTATCTTATATATATCTTTGATTAAAGATGTTTATCTTATATATTCAAATTTTTTAGATCATGGTAATTGTTTGTGGCATGATTGGAATGTTTAAATACTTTTTATATTGAATTTCATTATTCAATTATCCTTTTCTCTAATTTTGGAGAAATATCTCCCTAAAGGACTTCTATGATTCCAAAGAACTTGTTTCCAACATTTGGGGATTAGGAATTCCATTTAGAAATTTTGGATAATAGGGTTGACATTCAGTTTAGATGGAATCCTAGAATTGTTCATTATATTTACTAACTTAAAATATCTCACCCAAACCCTAAAATTAGATTTGTTATTAATGGATCCTATTAATACTTATTTTATCAAGAAATGATATATTTTGATTGATATGATTTAATATTCATTATATACAAAGTAAAAACCAATAGAACTTCAATTTATTTTTTTGATTATGACAATAATGCAAGATGTTATGAGTAACATTTCATATTATCCAATTCTTAGAATGTACCCAATTATCATGTTGTGTTGGACCCAAGTGATGGAATTCTTGTTTCCATACAATCTGGTTATATAATTTCTAGTTATTAAGTTTATATCAATAGGGTACACGGTGTATGGGACTTATGGATTAGTTGGGAATGTATCCAAATTATATTGAATAATAAAAACCTACTAATACAAATAATATAAATCCTATATACATTTCATGTGAATCCTAAGGGGTAGTATGGTGTGTATCACAAAAACCATATTCATATTCCCAAAATTATATATGAAATATAGATTAAAAATCGTGGATGTTTTTCCACATGGAATGTAATGCTTATAATAAAGTATTCCGCATGTTTTATAGTTCATGAAATACATTTTGAGTATTCCTAATGTACCTTACATATATTATTTTAATATTTTATTAATCCCAATCATTTATAGAATAAATTTCCTTTAATAAAAAATAAAAATATATTTTTTTAATACATAATAACCATAGTTCCAAATGGAAAATGGTAGATGGAACATTTCATAGAGCTCTAAATTCCTTGTAATCATGAATTATTAGTCAATGATTAATCTTCAATATTTTTAGTACTTTTATTATATTCATCCTCCCTTCCCTTAATTGAGAATCTACATTCATCTATTCCCATTATCACTGTGAGTAACTAACTTAACCCATCGATGTTATACCCTTATACTTACGGTCGCCCCCTTTATGTTTCCACTGGTCCTGTAATAAAATATTACCAAAATAAATTATATCATAGTTTTTTTATATTATTGGAATATTTTATAAAATGTATGAAATGTATGAACCTCATGAATATTATTTGCCTTTAATTATTTACTTTTTAAGGCTTGGATTATTGTATCATAAAATTACCACTATGTTTAAAAAAATAAACTAATGTTTACATGGATAATATTTTAATGGTCTATAAATTTCATTCATTAATAATATGTTTCAAATGGTGAAATGGATAGGAGGGTTTGTTTCTTGAATGGTCACTAGATGTTCGAAAATTTTTATCTATTCATAATATATGTGTCAATTAATAAATCGTGAAAATGTATCTAATCCTATATAAGAAGGATATACCCATGGTGATGGATAGTTTCATATTGTTTTATATATCAACTAATTCTCCAAAAAACTATATTTATCATACATATATAGATTCTAATAGGTATTACCATATCATATAAAGAGAAGGTTCCAGAACATTCAAAGGGTGATTCAAGATCAACTGACAAATATACCAGAGTAGAGGCAGTATAATGGTTTATTCTCAATTTCTATTTATCAAAACACTATGATTAATACTGTAGTAAAGGATTGACTTGTGAAAGGTACTTAGTATTCTTCATTTTAAGTTTATTCATAATTTCATTATAATGTCTGTTTGATAATCTGATGGAGGATTATAGATAGTTTTGATTAATTATATCAATGATGTTTGATCTTTAAAAACCCACTAGTGATATAAGAGTGTTACCATATTGTTTAATTCTTGAAACAATATTGAAAATAAAGATTATTTTATATCATATTGTTATCATATTATTTATCACTCAAAATCAAAGATAATTCTAACTATAAAATTTACATGGCTTTTCCCACTAAGTCCCCAAAGGAAAGTCATATGATAAATGTTCGAAACCATTTATAGCTCAAAAAAACTATATTTCATCATAAAATTGAGATACTTGGATTATGTGAGTCTCATATTTTAACTAACCATACATAATAAACACTAACCATTAATCCTACAAGATCCATTGTGCTACTACACAATTATCTCCACTAGATCTATTCCCACATATTTGATTGTCTAATTTTTACCCATTTTTTAAGACATAGAAAAAGAATTAAAGAACCTACTTATTTGAGTATAAAAATAATCAATTTGGTTCCTCAAAAAGAAAAATATAATTTTCTTTTGGTTGTCAGTTCACCAAGGTTGAACATTATAACCACCCAGCTCAATCAAAGTTGGAACACCAACCAGGGAACATGTTATGTCTTCACATTCTAGTATAAACCAACCCAATATCCTAAGAGTGTAATATAGATAAATCCAGAAGAAAAATTGATAAATGTAAGGATGATATACTAAAAACCCACATTATTTATGGGAAAGACCTTATATCTCATTAGACATAAGAGAAAACAGATGTCTAACCATATATAATAGAAAAATAAGATCAAACAAAAATGTTCTACATGAGGGAATCCAAACTGAAATCACCATAAAGAACCTCTAGGATCTAGTCATGAAGATCTCTTTTTAAACGACTTTATCATGAATGATCCACTCTAAATACACTAACTACATAACTTACCTTCCATGTATGGTATAAAACCAATCTCACCTGTAAATTTTTTGTTCCCAGAATAAATTCTCTAGACAAAGAGTAATCATATAGACCCCCTTCTCATTAATTCTATAGTTATATATCTTTTTAAATATGGAGAGAAAACCGCAATAATTTTATGACACATTAGGTAGGATCCATCCCTAAATATCAATGACATGTACCTCTTCATGTGGGGGAGTTCCCTGCCACCACCTCCTAGATAAAAGGCATATCCTCATACGATTTAAGGCCCAAAAGGGGGGCTTGAGATATATATATGCTTAACGCGGAGTATAAACTAACCATTAGGTCAATCTTTTACCAATCATTCCCACTCCACTAGAGAAGCAATCACAAGAGGAGAAACCTAGGGTACCCTATAAATTGTAATTCTCTAAGGAACCGATACTATTCAAATATATCAAATACATTCCCATGACACAATTGGTGACCCACACCTCACTAGTAAATATTTAATATTTTAGGAAGTTATCAACCCCATGGAATACATTACTCCTTACCAATGTAAAATGTTAATCAAGGAGACTATCATCTCCATCAATTTATGAGTTAGCCCTAGCCTCAAAGTGGGAGGTAAGGGAAACCATAACCTAACATGTCACCCCATGTCTCTAATGTAATATAATTTTTATCTATGTAAGGTTTTACCTATACATAATCATAGTATAAATGACTGAAGGAGTACAATAATTTAATATATATACTTATTATTCTACATATTCATCAAAAGTAGGTATTTGACAAATGCATGAAAAAATGAATAATATACAATTTCCTACTGTATATCCCATAGAATCTCTTGGGATATAAAAAGGGATATAGAACATCCATAACCCACTATAGGAATTGGACACAATGGCCACAATGTACCATGAATTTACAAATAACTCAAAATATGGTTATCAAAACCACAAACACCCACTCATGAGAGGGTGAATGGGATGAAGGGATAATATCCTCATATTCCATGTCTATCAAAAAGACCCTTTATTCTACATTAACATATAGATGACACTATGTTATATTGGAATAAAATCCTTCATTCATGTCTCCATATCCTTATAAGATCTAAAAGTTTATAGAAACTCTATAAGAATAATGATCTATGAAAACAATAGAGTGCCCCATAGATTGATGTCAGAATACTTATCTAGTGATTATTGATATTGTGTATGATTTCCATAAACTGATGGATCCCATTATTGATTCCACTAGACTAATATTTGAAACCATCAAAAAATAATGTTATAAATGGACTCTAGGAAACTAGAGCATCCAACCAAAATTTTCAACATGGAAAGACATTCATAATAAACTATATACTTGTACTAATCTGGATCATATGTGATAAATCATGAAAACCTATGTTAAGTTAAATGAAAAATATGTCCACATTAATCAACTTGGTTTAAATATATAATGTCCCACTCAAGGCATACACCTCTTAAAAAATTATCATGTACATTTTAAATACATTGAATGTCCCAAGGGACACACAACACATAGGTAACATTGGGTGATGATTCATGTACCTAGATCAAGAGATATAACATAATGAAACATTTAGTGTACATATAATTGTCATACACCTCATAGAAGGTGTGAAGTTTTATATATAAAAACCCACCTGGTCATGTCCCCAATAGCACTATATGGTGTTTTTGTATAGAGAACATGTCTTGTGGCCTCTATTTTCTAATGTAAGAAACACAATATATATAAAAGTCATGTTTTTTATGAACTATATATTATATGATCAATATTTTCATACACATTCCCCTCTAAAAACTCCTTGATCTTCTAGATCCACTATAAATAACAACTTAATGGGCCATTATCCACCCAACAATAATAAAAATCCACAATAAATAATCAAAAAAATAAAAAAAACATGTATATATATGTGTGTGTTTGTGTGTTAAAATGAAATAAATAATACCTTACTTATGATGAATCATCACAGTTTTATGTTTGATTATTTTTCCCATCTCCATTGTATCCTGATCCTGATAAGAGTGACCTAACTATATGATGCACCCCTCCTCCCTATCCCTAAATCTCACATCAATCCTAATAATTCAATTACAGTGTGGATTTCATTCATCTCTGGTGAATCATGGGATCGAATGAATGATAGGGGAAACAAAAACCAAAAAAAACAAAAATAAAACACCCAAAAAGGCATGGACCCAGACTCAAATCTCAAACAATGTTTATATCTCAACTAGGTAAAATTCCATATGCCAGACTCAACCATAGAGTCAATATTTCCATTAAAGGCTCTATTTATATTATATCTATTTCTAATCATATAAGAATAAATATTATTTAGTTAATGAATATAAAATATCTCAAAAAATCGTAAGGATCGTAATTTCATAAAATTATGTCATAACAATAACCATCATGACCCTGTATCAAAGAAGTCGTTAGAAAATATCATAATAGTCTTTTAATATGTACAATAATTATTCAACCCACCTAAAGGACATGATGTTTCATAACTGAAAATATTATATAATTCTTCCTCATGGGAATAATGAGGTTTTTATACCCTCCCCCCACCAAAAAAAATCGCATCCTTAAAAATAAAAACCCATGTGGCACTCTAGGAAGTCCACAATCTAACATCATTCAAAAATATATTTTCATCATGCAAGAGAACCTCCAGATTTTGAGGGTCTAAGAACCCATGAGAACTTATAATTAAACCCATTGTTGAACACATTCCCTTTCCATCACTCTATTTGGAGATACTATATCCAAGATTCTCATTCATCCTTGAATTCTGGTAGCCTCAACCCACCATAAGGGAATCACCTATCACTTGTGAAAATTATCAATCATTAATATAATCAAGGCCTCCAACACATTGTTTTTTCAATAAATAGATACATTATACTTAGTTTTAGTATATATTATTTCCATGAAGCCTCAATAACTCTATAATATAATCCCTCTTCCATGATTTTTATTATGATGGAATGACATTATCCACTAATCTTACATTCTTTGATATGTTGTTGAAATATACTAAATAAATAAAATCCATGAATGTAATATTTTATGGGTTCATTGAATTATCAAACATCCTAAAATACTATGTTGAGTCACTTGTTGAATCTATAATCACACAAACTATGTAGCCACAATGTGGAGATGATTAACTATAGACCAATCAGATACTCACAACTATTTCACATGTTTTATAACCCAAATATACATTAAAATAACGAAATAAAAAAATATATGAACATCATAGGGAACCGTAACAGCTGAATATTTGACATATAATCAGAAACTACTGATGTAGTCTACTCCCAATTGTTCTGTAGTAAACTCTTAGAGATTGACAAAAAATATCTAATAAAAATGTCAAATCGCTTAAATAAAATTTATTTAATGACCCTCTAACATAATTGTACAGCATGAACGTTTTCTCACCAAAGAATGAAAAAACTAGTTAAATCCTTCTATTGGTTTCCCCATCTCATAACCTTATCCCCATATGACATTATAAAAGACTATGAGTAATTTGATCGACCATAAATATTTCAAAAAATATTTTTTATCCTACCAAACTATGATTGTGTATGATAATCATCAAAAAATGATATCATCACAGAGACCCAATCATACAAATTGAAATATATGGAAAATAACATTGTTAAATCTAGTTCATTCCAATAGAAATGTCATGTTAATATTGTTACCCCCAACATGATTTACTAGTCAGAATACTTTGGTCAGCACACTCTAATAGGACCTATGTATCCCATATAGACCTCGAATAAATGATATAATAAAATGTGTTTGTAATAAAAAAATAAGATTTCCATGTTAAGTGTATTTGACTGAACCATAGCCACATATCTCATTTCTCAATCAAGAATGTGCATATAGCTTATACTTGGATATAGTAATTATGGTGATCATTATTTTATCAACATTATTCTACATAAATGATGACTACTCTAAAAAACAGAGCTCTCTAAACCTGGGGAGTGTCATAATATCCATCCAATGCTCTCATACCTATAATCTATTTATTCATACACATCATCTTATACCTGAAAAATATTAATTGGCTACACCAGTTAGCAATTCAATAAACCACCCCAATGTTACACTCTCAACCATGAGATCATAATCAAACATCATGCAATAGCTAAGCACATACCAATCACTAAATAATGGAGAGGGACTTGCAACTCATTGTGGGTTTCAGAACTAATAAAGGGGGTGACCATCAACACTAGTGGGAATACTCTATCAATTCTTTATCAATTGGAGGAGGACACACATCCTAAATTATTATGATTCAGACTTTTCTATAATATGTAGAAATAAACCACATCAAGACTGATGGAGTAATGAACCTGTGCCGGAGTGAAAAATCCATGTGCTTATGAATAGAAGACTTATATCGCAAACCATTAGGGTGATCCATGTCATAGGTATAGACGAAATATACCCCATTTAGATTTATTTATTCTATTGATAGAGGGATATAACCATGTATAATAGTGAAGTGAAAAATGACACTATAGTTTGGAGGTCCCATTACTCATTAGGTTTTGAGGGTGTATAAAACACCATTTGAAAATATAATTCAGACACCTCAGAGATAGTAGTAAATAGTCCAATATATATATAATGGAGTACCAAACTCCATTATTTCATATGGTGAACATTTTCTACAAGAGAAGACACCTCATTTAAGGTAATACCGACTCCATTTTAACTAATCATCTCATACAGCATCCTATGAATTATAGTGGTGGATCATAAAATCATTAGAAAAAAACCTATTTAAAGGAATATTGACTACATTAAAGTACATTGACCCCAAATAAGATCTTATATTATGGATGATCAACTCCATAGATAAAAGATTATATCCCAGAGTATGTAAAGGGAATACTATACCTATTTATAAAATGACCCACATATTGAAGATATTTCACCCCGATTATGCAAGGAGATAATATCAATCCTATATATTGGATGAGATAGTGGATCCCATATGTTGGGTACACTAGGGAAATACATACCCTATTTTTAAGTGACCAATTGATGGAGGATATCATGCCACATTTATGTGGGAGGGTTATATACAATACATGGAAGAAGAGAATTCTTGGATCATCACACTCAAACTCTAGTCATTGTAACTATATATCTAAATCCATTAATTACCAAAACACATTATATATATATAAAAACCCAAAAAGATCACACAACATTGAGAAATCCCCTTTCTCAAATCATATATAGAAGGCACATTTATTAAGCATAGTGAAATCATTTCTATATGGGTAAAATCATCATCCTCATTGTATTATGCCATATCTATAAGAAATGATATCATTCCTTGAAAAAAATAATACACTTTATTTTGTATGATTCATGGATATAATCAATTATACCATTAATGAATTTCAATAGGAACTCATTATAGTTAGAACATATTTGTGTACTTATATAAGAATTTATCGGTTACCATATCCATGTTGACTTCCCTGATATTTCAACCATATATAAGCCCCTTTATGAATTATTTCCTCATATGTAATAGACCAAACTCAAGAGATACTAATCTCTAAACTCTATCCATTGGATATACCAGGTTTGAGAGCAATCGTACATGAATTGACCAATTTGATTCCTTCTTGGGCTAGCAGTAGGTCGATTGTGTCACCCCATGCCTATATATAATAGGCCTAGGGATGGTGACTAACACCAAGAAGGAATAAATCAAAATGGGAGGACTTTGACTATAGAACCTATAATATATATTCGCAATCATCATAAATATATTTATAACCACACAGTAGATATATACTAAAAAATATAGATGAATAGATTCTAAATAACCTTGGGAAAACAATAAAAAAGGCAAGAAAAGTGTGGCAAAATTACAAATCAAAAACTCTAAGAACACAACATTACCTTGATCGGAAATTATAATCTAAATCACCATGGAATTAATACTCTATATGAGAAAAAATACCCCCAAAATACTAAAAATCATATCCCCTTTATATACATACACTAATATCACCGAAGCCCAGTGCATCTTTTTTTTCTAAATAAAAATGTGTTGGTACAAAGACCATCTATATGAGAATATAAAAATAACCAAATATGTCACCTTAAAAATGGAAACTGGACATACATCCATAATTACTCCAAGGGTCGAGCCTTATAGGTACCTAACTTAGTCAAGAGGGTTTGGGGAACACCATCTAGGGAGGAATTTATGACTTCACTTCACAATAATACCCACCCATATATCATGAGAACATGTCCATGATAATTCCATATGTAAACTCTATTAATATAAGAATGTCCCTTTAAACTAATCTCATACCTTAAGGGAAAACACATCCTGTTCATGAACCACAAGTTAAAATTCCTCCCATCTCATCGAAAATAGATATAGTTGACCAATCCCCAAAGGTCCTCATGAGGGAACTGTAGAAAAAATCACCACATCATACCCAATGTGTCCAGTCCAAATGAACTTATAATAAAGGAGATCATCACACATGGTCCACTCTTTATACACCATCATCGTCACTTACCCACCACAAAGGGTGAACAACTGAACACACTAACCATATCATTGTTCTGATAACAATGCCTCTATAAATAGATGTATCATATGATTATATATCTTAGTGAGTCCAAAGACTTTAGTTCCCCAAAAGAGTGGGACTAATCCTTGATAATGATATAATTAAGAGAGGAGGTGTTACTGACCCCATTGATTAATGACTTATACCTCATCACATGACGGAGTTTCCTACCTCATCATACATTGGTGAAGACCCCTCTTCACTTATGATAACACCCAAATTAATGTCATGATAACTTGATTGACAAAAATGGATAAAACATTATCATTAAGGTGATCTCCAACAAAATAAAGTGGTCTCTACTAGATAAACACTATCATGGGTATAAATCGGAAGCACCATTTTCACTATATATCAATAAGCACCCTATAAATCCATTCAGCTCTGATACATTCATTATCATACGACTAGTCCTATTACATAAGAGGATATATATGCATATGTTGTGAGTGAAAACTAGTCAATTTAGTAATTGAACCCATGGAGAACATTAAATATTACCAAAGGCTAAGATTGATCAATGATAATAATATCTCTATCCATGTATGAGATAGAACATGACTTTATGAGGGAGATTCTAGAATCCATCTACTAGTATATATTATCTATACCCCCGTATCTGACCGAATACTTACTCCATAAATATTTGAAATAAAATGTACCTTCTTGTGGGATACAATCATGAGGGAGTAGTAAAATCCATATCTATATTTTGCATAAAAATAGTCATTAAAACCAATAAGAATATGAAATGGTGAAAATATGATTCCCATTAAATCACCTCCTCTATATTTCACAATAACAGCTTGGATGGTACATACGATAGAGAACATTCACCATCCATAGTAGGAACTAACCAAAATGGCAATAGAATAACTATAGTATACAAATAACTCACTATCCTATTAAAAAATCCGCATGAACCAAATACAAATTTGGTGCATGTGTAGGATGAAATATAATCTCAGGTTCCTTATCTGTCTAAATGAGACTTGGTGTTACATAATTTTGCATACGGTGACAATAGGGACTATCATGAAATCTTATGTTCATGACTCTGAATACATCAAGGATACATACCTGTAAATAGACTCCAATGGAATGGAAACACCTTAATATAATCAAGGTCCCATTCCAGAACACCAAAACATAAACTAATGGTTAACTGAACTCACACTTAATATACATCAACACCTGGATCTTATCATTGATTCCACAGTGAAATAATAGACCTCAAGACACAAAATCTTCTCACTAAGGGGTTCTTATAATACAAATGACTCCACTATCATTTTATACATTTATTACTACTCATAATTTACTATATACTAGACCAAATATGGATCATAGGAAAGAAAGCATTAAAATATCCTTTTATGTAAAAGTAAACAACATGTACATTATGGTAAACTACATCTATACCCAATTCATCACTATGGGCGTGCACATCTATATGTCACTATGTGTATTGAAAATTTTCATAAAGGTACACCTGATCATTAAGTCACATGAGGTACCAAGTCATGTACCAAACTCATCTCATGGCGTATAACCTGACATGTCATGTAACTATGCATGCCATGAACCTCATAATGGGTGTCTTTCCATGTACATTTCCACACTGTGGGTCATGTACAAAATATTTTTACATGGTTTCTAACTATATAACCCATTATTCGTGGTCTCAGTCTCAAAATTAATATGAATAGATAATATATAATCTATTTGTTTTATGATCTACATACCTAAGGTTTTGGATTTCAAAGCATAGACTCCCCTATGAAGTACCAGATCGACCCAAACCACTGTAAATCTCCCCTACATGGGAATTTAACCATTTAATAGTAAAAAATATCCAAAAAATTGAAAATAAAAATAAAAATATAGGAGATTAATAAATTTAACTAACTATCCAAACTACATAAAGTTTCAATATAGATCTGGGATTGGTTTCGTAGTCCAATATTGTTGGATCCTAATCCAGCATTAATCGAACTCCTAAAATAAAGACTCCTCATTTATCTCTTTTTTAATATATACATTTGATCCAAAAATATTAATTATAGCATGTTTTCCATTCCTCTAGTAAAAATTATGTGTGAGGATACGAGAATGGGAAAGTAAAAACTAATAATAAAATAAAATACCCATAAAATACATAGATTGGATCATAAAAAACATATATATTTTATGCCTTTCTATGGAAAAACCACATATTATTAACTTAATAGAGACATCATAATATATATCTTATGGTCTATTTAGTATATATCTATATTCTTGTATATGAAAATAAATAATATTTATTTTTTAAATATTAATTATACTAAAAAAATCCCTACACTGAATTCTATAAAATTAACATCCACTGAATGGTCACCACCCCCACCACAAGAACAAAAAACCATAAAAAAATATTTTCTAGGTAATTTTATATGGATAATAAAGTTTTCACCCTTATCAAGACCCCATGACTTATGATATTATAAAAACATTATCCATCCTATTTGGAATATTGAGGACTCTACATACATGGATATTGATATTGGACATGAAAAACAATTATACTTTCATTTGTTATGATATTTGATATTTTTACATACAATACAGAGCAATAACATTATTTTTGTATCATACCATATGATATATGATATCACAGCATGTGAATGCGTCGACCAATATAGCTCAAAACAAGGACGTACTCGATGATGTAAAATGAAGGGAAATCCTTATTTTCAATAGCCATGTCCAAAATGTATACTCTTACACATATTAGTAATATAATGTGATATGTCCCATATGTTGGATAATATAATGCCATCTCTTCTATACTATGTTATTATTATGTAAGGGTATATCATAAGCTGAAAAATATTAATTTTGTGATTTAATATAAAATTTTCAATCCATCTCTAGTTTTATATTCTATACGTATTATTATTAAAGGGATAATAAATTAAAGGTTATCATTGATGACACTAAAATATTTTGGTGAGCCATGAATTATTTATCATGTGCAATAAAAACAATATAGTTTAAAATGTCATAGTCAAAAACACATATTTATTTTTAGATCAATTATGAATATAATTATATAATAAATATTTATAAGTTATAAAAAAGTTATTTTGTGATATTTACTCAATTTAATAATTAAATACTAACTAATTAATTATAAAATATATTTATTTAAATTAAAAATGATGATAATTAAATATAAAATGTAACATCCAAAGTAAGTAATGAATAATAGATATTTTTATCTACGCCTATTAATGAATTAGATTGTGTTTTAGAGGCTTAAAATGAAAATAAATCCAATCTTAAGCATGGAATACAGTAATATTTTTAAAAGATTATTTTACTACCTTTTGATGGCAAACCATTTTTAAATATATCTTTTGACAATTTTATAAACTATTTTTTTCAAAATAAACTTATTATTTATGAGTGGGACATCAAAATTTACATTGTGTGAATTTTTGGTATTTTTCTGACAATGTTCATTTTTTAATGAATAGTGAAAAATTCTGCATTTTACATCATAACTGCTTTTTAATATAATTTATTTATATGATTAGATTATCTTTTGAATTAGTTTTGAAGTGAAATTAGAATATATTTTTACCATTTAATCCAATGGTGGCCATTGGAATCAATTTCACGTTGAAATAGGACTTAAACTGGTGTCAATCTTTTGATACTTATTGTTTCATAAAAACACGCTATTTGTCATAACAGCGGGAATTAATTATTAAATTAATTAATGTGACTTAAATGTATTGAATTTTGTAAAATAGACTTCATTTTTGAATTCGGAATATCAAATATATCTTAGGGTGATGTTTTTGTAATTTTCTGAAAAACATCAATTTTTGATGAATAGTGAAACCACTAAGTGGTAGTTAAAGAAACTGATTTTTCGATTAAATGAAACATTGCCACTTTTGTGTATTTAATTTCAAAAATCCGACATACATGGTTGTCATTAAGAAGTAAAATTTGGTTCAATGAGATAAAAATAATTTTTTTGGTGAATAGTAACTTATTATGTTTTTAATCGCGAATAGTGGTAATTAGTGTAGTTTAAGGTTAAAATAATGTTTTAATAATATAAAATGACCTAGAAACATGTCCTAACCTTATTGGATGTGTCATGGACGACCACGAAATGCCATGGGTCAACATGGGGACCCCATGGAGCCACTTTGGTTGGGAAATGACATAAATAACTTTTTATTTAATGTTAAAGAAAAAATTACACAAACATGAGTTATTTTACGAAAACAATTTTTATATGGGGTTATACAAGTCATATTTATTACTATAAATATTAATTGGAAAGATAAAAAGATTTCCTACATCATAGTAGTTTTTTATTTAATTTTTTGACATTAAATCAATAAATGTATTTATGATATGATGATGATGCAGCGATGACCTCATTATTTAACTATTTAAATAAAATGGAATGATAATGTAATATCTAAGACCTACACATGTCCAAAACCTATTGGATGAGTGGATTTAGAACCCTTATCACCTTATCCTAGAATTATTTCAATGTGGGACCTCTTGAATCCGAAACTCATTTTAAAATAATGTAACATATATTTACTTTCCAAGAGTGCCCCTCCTCTCCTTTTATAAAAGGCCCCCACCCCTACCTCCTTACCCACACTTCCAAAGCCTTTGGGTCGGCCAACCCCTTCTCATCTTGTCTCTACACTTCCCTCTCTTACTTCTTGAAGCCTCAATTTGGGCATAATTTTTCCCAAGGAAGCCTTTGAGCACAAACCAAATAAAGTTACCCGATTTTAAGGTAATGTCTTATTTTGAGCCCTTTTGTCTTATTTTGCTTCTCCAACCCCCTAAAATCTTTTTATTATATTATTTTGTAACAAATACAGTATCCTCAATATACTAGAATGTTTTTATAAGAAGGATTCAAGCTACACTTACACACACCTACATCTAATGGTTAAAGAATATACGATTTCCGTGGATGGTGAATTTATGCCTCCCGAAACGATGATTGTTCAACATTCCATTAACACCTTCAAAGTTGGCCATTAAGATGTCACTACATTTATATATGATATATAATATGTTTATTTTTTCTTTAAGCTTCTGTTTTTTCCATTTTGGGCATACCTTTATGGTTTCCATTATGTGTAAACGCGATATCTTCATTTAAGGAAATGCGGACTACTGCCCCCTCAAAGTGATTTGATTCGTTAAATACCATATGTGGGACGTATAAAGGATGGAACTATGATATTATATATGATATTATACTGGAATTTTAATATACCTTTATATCATTATGATTCCATTTTATAAAATATGAAGTAGAAATGAAAGTAGCGTTAATGCGTACGTACGACTTACCATCTCCATGAACGGTGCATTTCATTTCTTACCTTAAATGATTATGTAATATTATAAATGCATGAATGTACCGGATATATATGACATATATGATATCTATATCATGAATACCATTATGGATATAATGGATACATGAACAACATGTAACTATAAAGGGCTTATTTTGACTCAAGTACCAATGATCGTTAAAACGACCGTTATTAACTTAAATAATTACATAGCGTTCATGACATGGCAATAAGTGATATAAAAGGAATAATGAACTTGAAAAAGGTTCTTAAGAATTTATAAATTAACTCATGTTTATTATTCAGGACATTAAAGAACGATCGAGTCAAGTCGGACCCGAGGTATGGGACTTCGTCTCAATCTCCATTCATTTAGGCATATTTCGTTTTATACACAACTTTCTTTTATACGGTGTATAAACCCCTTTGACTTTTACATTTATTCAATAGGAATATTTTTTATACTAAGCATTTACTAAACGACAAAAGGGAATGTTTTTTTCGTACATATGTGGCGACAACGACTTCTCCCCCGCCGTGACCATTATTTGAGTTTTGGTTTCCTCTACAAGCCATACCGTCTCTTTAAAAGAAAAATAAATACCATGTTTTACTTTTCTTTTATTTTATTGGTTTTCATAATTCTTTTATATCAATGTGTTTTATTGATATCTTGTGATTGAATGGTGGAAATGTTATGTTTCATTTATGCATGTTTTATGTGATACAATTATGTTGAGGTTCTTCGGCATTATTATGATGACGGGTGGTGCCATGATAAACTAAGGGTGGGTGAGCCCGATATAGCTCTCCAATGCATTGGGTAACGTGAAGGAGTGAAACGTTAAGGTTTCTCCGAAGAGATTTAGGGAATATACTGGGATGGGTATTCCAAACGTAACCAAGAGGGTTACTCCCTACGTAAGAATGTTATGAATGCCTCAAGTTACCTTTATGTCTTATGATTTCTATGTTTTATTAATGATTTGATGAGGTATGTTAAAGTTCTTATGTTTTATGGGTAAGGTATTATCTCATCCTTATGTATATATGTACCGATTTTTCCTTTCCATATTTTTATATCCCTTACTGAGCTTTTTAGGCTCATCCTAAGTTTTTTTGAAATGTTTTTCATAGGTCAAGGGAAAGGTACATGATATGATGATAGTGTCAAGGAAGTGTCAAGAAAGAATCCATGTTTATTTTAAATATGTTTCCATTTATGGGAATTAAGAATACTATCTTTATGTAACCACTTTGTTTATATGTGGAATGTAATGCAAGTTTTATGATCTAATTCTATAAAACTCTAAACCTGAAAAGATCCTCAATGTGTAATCTTGTAATAACTCAAGATTATGAAAGGTTTAAGGCTGTGGCCTTATAGTTGGTATCAGAGGTTAGTTTAGATAACTTTAGGATTTAGAATTCTATTAAATGATTATCCAAAAATATTTTTTTTGTAATAAAATAGCATTTGAAGATTACCATGTTTCTTCATTTAAGAAATGTTTGTTAAGAATGGTTTTTCATAGAGGAAACAGAATAACTTTTCTGGGAAGGAATACAGAGGGAAATTACCTTTCAAATCAGTATCCTGAGATGGTCAGAATCAGAACTAAACAGTATACTGCAGCGATGGCTCAGTTGAATCAGGTGAAAAATGTTGGTTGATTTCATTGATGATATTGTGGTGTTTTCTAAAAGTTAAGAAGAGGCTGAAAGATATTTAAGTATTATCTTGCAAACCTTAAAAGAAATAAACTGTATATAAAATTCAGCAAGTGTGAGTTTTGGTTGCAACAAATTTCTTTCCTTGGTCATATTGTTTCTAAAGATGGAATAACTATTTATCCTGTAAAAACAAAAGTTGTGGAAGAATGGCCAAGGCCCACAAATGTAACCAAGATTCATAACATCCTTGGTTTGGCAGGCTATTACCGAAGTTTTGTTAGAAATTTTTCACGATTATCTAGGCCAATGACTAAGCTAACTCAGAAGGGTGTTAAGTTTATCTGGAAAAAATAATGTGACGATTGTTTCCATGAATTGAAAAGAAGATTGGTGAATGCTCCAGTTTTGGAACTACCTTCCAGGAATGGTGAGTTTGTTATATACAGTGATGCTTCATTGAAAGGAATTGGTTGCATCCTAATGCAGAATGATCAGGTAATTGCTTATGCTTCACGACAGTTGAAAACTCATGAGGTAAATTACCCTACACATGATTTGGAATTAGCTGCTGTTGTCTTTGCTATAAAAATTTGGAGGCATCATTTGTATGGAGTAAAGTGTGAAATATATACCGATCACAAAAGTTTAAAGTATATATTCACTCAGAGAGAGTTAAACATGAGACAGAGGAGATGGCTGTAATCAATCAAGGATTATGATTGTACAATTCATTACCATCTGGGAAAAGCAAATAAAGTGGCTGATGCTTTGAGTCGAAAAAGTAATGCTTCATTAGCAATGTTGCATGTGGAACGTGATCCTTTGTTTAAGGATTTGATGAACTTTGGCATAGAAGTTTTTGGTGTAGGAAGTTCTTCTGTTTTGTTTCAGGTATCAGTGAGATCTTCTCTATTAGGCAGAATCAAGCAAGCACAGAAGCAAGACAGTGAGTTGCAGAAAAAGGTAGAGATGGTTCAGAAAGGTAAGTTGCATGTATTCAACATTGATAATGATTGTGTTTTGAGATTTGGGAAGAGATTGTGCTGGCCTTGTGATTCACAGTTGAAGAGAGAGTTGTTATGTGAAGCTCAAAGTTCTCCGTTTTCAGTTCATCCAGGCAGTACTAAGATGTATACAGATCTGCGGGAGTATTAGTGGTTGGATGGAATGAAAAGAGATATTTCTGATTTTACTGTGAAGTGTTTGACATGTCAACAGGTTAAAGTAGAGCGGCAGTTACAGAAAGGGATGCTTCAGCCTTTTCCAGTGCCAGAGTGGAAATGGGAGAATATATCCATGGACTTTGTTGTGGGATTACCAAAAACATCTCGAGGTAATAATGCAATCTGGGTTATTGTTGATCGCTTTACCAAATCAACTCATTTCCTTTCTATACGAGATACTTTCTCTCTTGATCAACTTTCTCGTTTGTATCTTAAAGAGATATTCAGGTTACATGGAGTTCCCCTCTCCATTGTATCTTACTGTGATCCTAGGTTTACTTCTAACTTTTGGAAAGGCCTTCAGAAGTCATTGGGTATTGAATTAAATTTTATTACATCTTTTCATCCTCAATCAGATGGGCAGTCAGAACGAACAATTCTGACCTTGGAGGATATGCTATGAGCTTGTTCGATGGATTATCAGGGAAGTTGGGACCAACATATTTCTTTGGTTGAATTTTCATATAATAACAGCTTTCATTCTAGTAAACAGATGGCACCATTTGAGGCATTATATGGGAAGCAGTGTCGAACTCCAGCTTTATGGGATGAAGTGGGTGAAAGGAAGTTGATGGGACCAGAATTGGTAGAAGAGTTGGCAGAAAAAGTTCAGCTGATTCAGAAGCACATGAGAACAACTCAGAGCATGCAGAAGAGTTATGCAGATAACCGGAGGAAGGATCTATCTTTTGATGTTGGTGATCATGTTTTTCTCAAAGTATCTCCCTGGAAAAGTTTGATGTGATTTGGTAAGAAAGGAAAGCTGAGTCCAAGGTTCATTGGACCATATGAAATTCTGGAGAGAGTTGGATCAGTTGCTTACCGAGTGGCTTTACCTCCGAGTTTATCTCAGGTACAAAATGTTTTTCCCGTTTCGATGTCAAGAAAGTACATGCCAGATCCATATCATGTTTTGAGTCCAGAGGTAGTTCAGCTGGAAGAGAACCTATCTTATGAGGAAAAACTGGTCCAGATTCTTGACCACAAGGAGAAAGTGTTACGGAATAAGGTGATTCACCAGGTAAAGGTTTTGTGGAAAATCCAAATTATTGAAGAGGCAACATGGGAATCTGAAAATGCAATGAGGGATAAGTACCCCCATTTATTTGAAAAGTAAATAAATTGTGGGGACACAATTTTCTAAAGGGGGGAAGGATGTAACATCCCAAGTAAGTAATGAATAATAGATATTTTTATCTATTCCTATTAATTAATTAGATAGTGTTTTAGAGGCTTAAAATGAAAATAAATCCAATCTTAAGCATGGAATACACTAATATTTTTAAAAGATGGTTTTACTGCCTTTTGATGGAAAACGATTTTTAAATGTATCTTTTGACAATTTTATAAACTATTTTTGTCAAAATAAACTTATTCTTTATGATTGGGACATCAAAATTTACTTTGTGTGAATTTTTGGTACTTTTCTGTCAATGTTCATTTTTTAATGAATAGTGAAAAATACTGCATTTTACATCAAAACTACATTTTAATATAATTTATTTATATGATTAGATTATCTTTTGAATTGGTTTTGAAGTGAAATTAGAATATATTTTTACCATTTAAACTAATGGTGGTCATTGGAATCAATTTCACTTTGAAATAGGACTTAAACTGGTGTCAATCTTTTAATACTTATTATTTCATAAAAACACGCTATTTGTCATAACAGCGGGAATTAATTATTAAATTAATTAATGTGACTTCTAAGTTTTGAATTTTGTAAAATAGACTTCATTTTTGAATTCGGAATATCAATTATAGCTTAGGGAGAAGTTTTGGTAATTTTCTGAAAAACTTTAATTTTTGATGAATAGTGAAACCACTAAGGGGTAGTTAAAGAAACTGATTTTTCATTTAAATGAATCTTTGCCACTTTTGTGTATTGAATTTCAAAAATCTGACATACATGGTTGTCATTAAGAAGTAAAATGTGGTTCAATGAGATTAAAATAATTTTTTGGTGAATAGTAACTTATTAAGTTTTTAATCGCGATTAGTGGTAATTAGTGTAGTTTAAGGTAAAAATAATGCTTTAATAATATAAAATGACCTAGACACATTTCCTAACCTTATTGGATGTGTCATGGCCAACCAATACAAGCCATGGGTCAACTTGGGGACCCCATGGAGCCACTATGGTTGGGAAAAGACATAAATAACTTTTTATTTAATGTTAAAGTAAAAATGACACAAACATGATTTATTTTACGAAAACAATTTTTATATGGGGTTATACAAGTCAGATTTTTGACTATAAATTTTAATTGGAAAGATAATAAAATTTCCTACATCATAGTAGTTTTATTTATACTTTTTTGACATTAAATCAATAAATGTATTTATGACATCATGATAATGCAGCGATGACCTCATTATTTAACGGTTTTAATAAAATGGAAAGATAATGTAATATCTAAGACCTACACATGTCCAAAACCTATTGGATGAGTGTATTTATAACCCTTATCACCTTATCCTCGAATTATATCAATGTGCGACCTCTTGAATCCGAAACATATTTTAAAATAAAGCAACTTATATTTACTTTCCAAGAGTGCCCCTCCTCTCCTCTTATAAAAGGCCCCCACCCCTACCTCCTTACCCACACTTCCAAAGCCTTTGGTTCGCCCAAACCCTGCTCATTTTGTCTCTAAACATCCCTATCTTACTCCTTGAAGCCTAAATTTTTGCATAATGTTTACCATGTAAGCCTTTGAGCTCAAACCAAAGGAAGTTACCCAATTTTAAGGTAATGTCTTCTTTTGAGTCCTTTTGTTTTATTTTGCTTCTCCAACCCCCTAAACTCTTTTTATTATATTATTTTGTAACAACTCCAGTATCCTCAATATACTAGGATGTTTTTATAAGAAGTTTACAAGCTAAACTTACACACACCTACATCTAATGGTTAAATAACATACGGTTTCCGTGGATGGTGAATTTATGCCTCCCGAAACGATGATTGTTCAACATTCCTTTAACACTTTCAAAGGTGGCCATTAAGATGTCACTATATTTATATATGATATTTAATATGTTTATGTTTTCTTTAAGCTTCTGTTTTTATCATTTTGGTCATACCTTTATGGTTTCCATTATGGGTAAACGCGATATCTTAATTTAAGGAAGTGCGGACTACCACCCCCTCAAAGTGATTTGATTCGTTAAATACCATATGTGGGACGTATAAAGGATGGAACTATGATATTATATATGATATTATACTGGAATTATAATATAACTTTATATCATTATGAATCCATTCTATAAAATACGAAGTAGAAATGAAAGTAGCGTTCATGCGTACGTACGGCTTACCGTCTCCATGAACGGTGCATTTCATTTTTACCTATAAATGATTATGTAATATTATAAATGCATGCATGTACAAGATATATATGACATATATGATATCTACATCATGAATACCATTCTGGATATAATGGATACATGAACATCATGAAACTATAAAGGGCTTATTTTGACTCAAGTACCAATGATCGTTAAAACGACCGTTATTAAGATAAATAATTACATAGTGTCCATGACATTGAAATAAGTGATATAAAAGGAATAATTAACTTGAAAAAGGTTATTAATAATATATAAATTAACTCAAGTTTATTATTCAGGACATTAAAGATCGATCAAGTCATGTCGGACCCGAGGTATGGGACTTCGTCTCAATCTCTTTTCATTGAGGCATATTTCGTTTTATACACAACTTTCTTTTATACGGTGTATAAACCCTTTTGACATTTAATTTTATTCAAAAGGAATATTTTTTATATGAAGCGTTTACTAAATGACGAAAGGGAATGTTGTTGTCGTACGTATGCGGTTAAAACGACTTCTCTGCCGCCGTGACCATTATTTGAGTTTTGGCTTCCTCTACAATCCATACCTTCTCTTTGAAAGAAAAATAAATACCAAGTTTTACTTTTATTTTATTTTATTGGTTTTCATAATGCTTTTATATCAATGTGTTGTATTGATATCTTGTGATTTAATGGTGGAAATGTTATGTTTCCTTTATGCATGTTTTATGTAATACGATTATGTTGAGGTTCTTCGGCATTATTATGAAGACGGGTGGTTCCGTGATAAACTAAGGGCGGGTGAGCCCGATATAGCTCTCCAATGCATTGGGTAATGCAAAGGACTGAAATGTTAAGGTTTATCTGAAGAGATTTAGGGAATATACTGTGATGGGTATTCCAAACGTAACCAAGAGGGTTACTCCCTACGTAAGAATGTTATGAATTCATCAAGTTTCCTTTATGTCTTATGATTTCTATGATTTATTCATGATTTTATGAGGTATGTTAAAGTGCTTACGTTTTATGGGTAAAGTATGATATGATCCTTATGTATATATTTACCCATGTTTCCTTTCCATATTTTTATATCCCTTACTGAGCTTTTTATGCTCATCCTATGTTTTTTTGAAATGTTTTTCACAGGTCAAGGGAAAGGTACATGTCACATACATGACATATTTTAAAGGTATCTTTTTATTTAATTTACATTATTGCTTTTTTTGGGGGTTTTCAATGCATTTTTGAAGGAAATGGTGGGTTTCCATAATTTGGGTCAACTCGAGAGCCCATTTCCAGTTTTGACAATAAATTTTGTTTGTTTAATAACTCCCTCGTTTTTCAACATTTTTAACTCATTCAACTTCCAAAATGACCTTAATTTAACTATTAAAACTACCAATGAATTTTGGCCCCCTTAAAAATTCATTTGCATCTTGGATTTGGGTGATCAAGTTGGGTATTGGGCCAACCCGAAAGCCCATTTCCAGTTTTAAATTTGTTTTGTAATTATTTCATAAAATATTCAATTTTTATTCTTTTTCGGTGATTCCACCTCTCACCTTCTCCCACTGTACCTGGCCGCACCCCCAGCTTCGTTTCCCCCTCTTTGGAGATCGCATCTGTCATGAATTAGGGCCTAACTTCTCTGGTTTCTAAAAACGTCCAGTTTTCTCAAGTAAGTGACTATCCTTCTAGTTCTCTCCTTTTCCTTGAGATTTATCTTTTTTTTTCTTGAATCCCAAAATGTCCAGAAGCTAGGGCTTCGTACCTAGGGTTTCATTTTGGGTTTCATGGTTCAATCCTCTGGTTTTAGGTTTGATATCACTTCCTTGTGGCGCGGTGGTCGTGCGGTTGAAGTTCCGCACTAGGATTTGCGGTTCTTGAATCTTTTGGTAGGTGATTCCATTGTGTGTGCAATTTTTTGGGAATTTGCTTGCTGTGTTGAGGGTGAATTAATGCTTATTGAATTTTAATGTTTCTGTAAAAATTTGTTTTAGTTTCATTTACAATGAAAATGAATTGTATGTTACAATTTTTGGTGAAATTGAGGGTTTTTCATGCAAGTCTTTTATTGGTTCATTTTGGGATGAACTCTAATTACATAGTTGATTTTATTGAACTGTATTAGGAATTAAAATAATGTTTTAAATATTTATTATTTTTGGTTGTGGCTGCAAAAGTTTGTTTAAATTGTGTTTGAGAAGCAAATGGGCATTAAGTGCCATGTTGGTGTGAAAATGGTGGTTTTTAAAATATATAATTTCTTGGTTCACATTGGGCTGCCCCATAACTGAATTTTTGGTTTTATTAAATTGTGTTGAACTGAAATTTTGTTTTTATGACTTAAAAGTGTTCACATACTATGAAAAGTGGATATTTTAAAGAGTTTTGGGTGCAAAACAATGTGATGTTTTGAGAGGTTGTTTTATTGAAGATCAAAATATTTTATTGACTATTTCAAATGATATAAAATGTGTGTAGCTACTGTACTATTTGTTTGTGACCAGTAGTGATACTTTACATGAAAAAGTATGTGTGTTGTTTGCTGAAATTGTTTGAGCACAAAAGGGGGAATCCCGGGTACTTAGGTGGGCGGATATGTACTAGTACGGCTAGTGGATCGGATGGGTTGTGTCCCTGTTTCACTGAGCAAATGGAAAACGACAACACTAACTGAACTATGTGGATGTTATTTGGGGACCACTAGGTTATGGGTTTGTTCCCTACTAGTGGCTCGTGCACGGGAAAGGATTGTGACTTGGATACTTTACACCGAGGTACGAGGTACATAGGGCCCGAGACTATCTAGTTGCCTAGGGGTGTTCCCAATTTTTGTGCTCATTAGAATTGTAGTATTTACCCTTGTTGTGGGATCTTTTGGCAGTAGTTTACAGTAGCTCACATGTCTATTTAATGTGTTATCATTCTGAAATTCTTGGATTGAAAACTGTTTTCATTTGAAAGTTGCTTTTCATGAAATTTTTAACATTGTTTCACCTTGTGTGTTAAAATTGCTAGTTTTGTTCCCATTGTATTGCATCCTCTTTGGAATCTTCCGGTGGTATCCTATTGGGCTTAGGCTCACACCCTACTTACACCCCTTGGGTGTAAGTAGACCTGCTCATGCATGACTCAGGTAAAGGGAAGGCTAAGGGTGATGGCGGTTCGGGATGTTAGTCCCCATCGTTGGGGCGGAGTTGCGGGGACGGCTTGCGGGTGATGATCCCTTTGTCGTGTGGAGTCCATGGGGATGTCTTTATGTTGTCATTATTTATATTTGGACCACTTGTAGTGTCTTTAAACATATGTATTCAGATCTGGTTTTGTTAAGAATGGTTTAGCATGGAAATTTCAGATTCTTATTATTGATTGTTTTATTTGTTTTATGCTTTCATACTCGGGTAAATCATTCCCAAATCATATTGTTTTATACCCGGGCACTTGTGCCAGCCCGTGGGGATAGGGAATGCCCTTCGGGCCTTGCCACGGGCCAGGTTTGGTGCCGTTAATGGTGGCGACCAGATCCGGTTCGTGACAAAATGGTATCAGAGGGAGGTTAATGTTTTTGGGTTATATTGTTATTTTGACATGAGTCGGGATAGACAGGAGCTAGGACTGTCGGGGCTCGGGGTATTGGTTGTGAGTAGGGTGCCTGGCCCGCACCTCTCATGGCAGACCTTGAGTCACCAGAGGATGTTGGAATTTACTGATTTACTTCACTTCCAGGTGAGACGTGTGGGCTGCAGACCACATGTGGACATCAGGCAGATGTGGAGTAGTTGTTTCTTTTATTACAAGAATGTGTTTAGTTTGTTTATATTTGATGTATTTGATTACAATTTTCAGAATTGTGGTATTGACTATTTGTTTTGTGACTGTTGCATTTTGTAGCAACATGCCTCCTCGGAAAGCTCCCACGCACCCACAGGAGGAAGCTGGAGAGAGTTCTCCCACGCCGATTGATCAGAGGCTAGTCGAGGCCGTGGTCCGGGCTGTCCAGGCTCTAGGATATGGACCAGCTCCAGCTCCAGCTCCTGTTAGAGAGGATTATACTGGTCCTAAAAAGGACAAGGCCCAGGAGTTCCTGAAAAATAAGCCTCCAACCTTCCGAGGCAGCTCAGAACCCCAGGAAGCAGAAGAATGGCTCGAGAAGATCGAGCGTATGTTTGAGTTCCTGGAAACACCCGAGGAGCTCAGGGTGATGTGTGCCTCCTTTCTGTTGGAGGGTCCCAGCCGTAAATGGTGGGAGTCAGTACTTCAGTCTGGGAAGAATGAGCAGATGCGCTGGGGAGATTTCAAGGCTGTCTTCAATGAACAGTATTGCCCTGAGGTGTTGGCTTATGCCAGGTCTAGAGAGTTCATGGAACTTGTTCAGGGGAATCTATCTGTGATGGAGTATGCCAACCGTTTCGCTGAATTGGTTCGATATGCTCCAGAAATTGTCTCTAATGAACAAGCGAAGGCCCAGAGGTTTGAGAAAGGCTTGCGACCAGAGATATACTCACAGGTGTTCTTGTTTAAGCTGAGGACCTATGCTGAAGTTGTTGATCGGGCGTGCATGGTGGAGATTGATAGGAAAGGCAGGGCTGGTTTCTATGGTTCAGTATCAGCAGTGGGTAGTGGCAGCTCCTCAGAGAAGAAAAGGAAGCGGGAGGATCATGTGAAGAGAGGAGGGGGCAGTTCAGGCCACTCTTCCAGGCAGTTTTCTTCTGCGGCTTCTGATGCGAGATCGGTCGTGTGCCACCAATGTGGGAGGCCTGGGCATATCCGACCAGCATGTCCTCTTCCTCCGAATCCTTGTTACCAGTGTGGAGGTATAGGGCATTTGCAGCGCTTCTGCGGTGTGGCACATCCACTCCCAAGTGGGGCAGGGTCAGTGGCTTCAAAAGGAGTGCCAGCACAGTCCGAGCCGTCGAGGACTGGGGGATCTCGATTTGGTGGTCGTGGTGGTAGGGCTGGATCATCTTCTGGGCAGAGCCAGTTCAGGGCACAACCACATACTAGTGGTCGTCCTCAGGCAGATACTGGACATCTCCATGCAGTGGATCAGTCACCAGTAGGATCAGAGGCGGGACCGTCGACAGTTCGAGGTACCGTTCTGATCGCATCTTCTATAGCTACTGCTCTTTTTGATACTGGTGCCTCTGTTTCATTCATTTCTGGACATTTTGTGGAGATTCTGAATTTGCCAACTGAGTTGATGTCTTTTGCGATGGAGTTGGTGACACCATTGGGAAAGAAGAAGGAGCAGGGCCTGAGGTGCCCCTCGTGTGCACTTTCTGTGTCAGGGGTCGAGATGGAGTGGGACCTCTTGGTCTTAGATATGGACCTTTTTGATGTCATACTTGGGATGGATTGGCTAGTAAACTTACAGGCACAGATCGATTGCTACAGACGGCGGGTGAGTTTCACATCACCTGATGGGAGTCGTCAGGTTTTTCATGGAGAATGGGATCCACGATCAAGTCGCGCAGGGCCTCCACTCCCAGAGTTGGGAAGTGTTATCTTCCAGTTATCTTCGATTGTGCTAGAGGATGGTCTTTCCCCTGAAGGTGCACTACCTCATGTAGTGAATGAGTTTCCTGAGGTATTCCCTGATGATTTTTCTGGTTTGCCCCCAGAGCGGGATGTGGAGTTTTCGATTGATCTGGCGCCGGGAACACAGCCGATATCTCTTCCCTCCTATCGCATGGCCCCCACCGAGTTGATGGAATTAAAGATACAGCTGGACGACTTAGAATCCAAAGGATTCATTCGCCCGAGCGTCTCTCCTTGGGCCGCTCCTGTGTTGTTTGCAAAAAAGGATGATGGATCCCTCCGGTTGTGCGTTGACTACCGGAAGCTGAATAAGGTAACAATTAAAAACAAATACCCTTTGCCCAGAATAGATGATTTGTTTGATCAGTTGAAGGGGGCAAAGTGGTTCTCAAATATAGACCTACGTTCAGGGTATCATCAACTCAGGGTGAAGGAGTCAGATATCCCCAAGACAGCCTTCCGAAGCAGGTATGGCCACTTTGAGTATTTGGTCATGCCCTTCGGATTGACCAATGCTCCAGCGGTATTTATGGCACTAATGAATAGGGTGTTCCATCAGTATCTCGATTCCTTTGTTGTGGTGTTCGTGGATGATATTCTGGTATACTCTAGCTCTGAGGAGGAACACGAACATCACTTGAGGATCGTTTTAGGTACATTACGGGATCACCGCCTCTATGCAAAGTTGTCAAAGTGCACCTTCTGGATCAGAGAGGTGAGATTTCTAGGGCATGTGATCTCAAAGCACGGAGTTTCAGTGGACCCTGAGAAAATTAGTGCGGTTATGTCATGGGAGCAGCCGAAGAATGTGTTCGAGATCAGGAGTTTCCTTGGCCTGGCTGGTTACTACAGGCGATTCGTTCAGGATTTCTCTCGGCTTGCATCACCAATGACTGCGCTCACCCGGAAAGGGGTGAAGTTTGTATGGGGTCCAGAATGTCAAGCATCATTCGAGGAGCTGAAGAGACGGTTGACTACCGCCCCTGTGCTGATTTTGCCTGAGGCCGGGAAGGGTTATGTGGTTTATTGTGATGCTTCAGGTATGGGTCTTGGGTGCGTGCTTATGCAGGATGATCACGTGGTGGCTTATGGCTCTCGCCAACTCCGACCACATGAAAAGAACTACCCTACCCATGACTTGGAGTTGGCAGCGGTGATGCATGCTTTGAAGACATGGTGTCACTACCTCTTTGGCGAGAAGTTTGTGGTCTACTCTGATCACAAAAGCTTGGCTTATATCTTCACGCAGAAGGACCTCAACTTGAGGCAACGTCGCTGGATCGAGTACTTGCAGGGGTTCGACTTTGAAATTGTATATACCCCAGGCAAGGGTAATGTGGTGGCCGACGCTTTGAGCAGAAGAGTTCCAGTGCAGGCTTTGAGGAAGTCTAGTGATGAGTGGACATTGATGGGGCTCTTTTCTCAAATGCATGTGGAGGCTAGGGAACACAGTGGAGGGGCATTCTTGGCGAGTGTCCAGTTGACTCCTTCTCTGTTGGAGTTGATTCAGCGGGAACAACCTAGTGATGAGCTTTGTCAGCGATCTAGGCAGTTTCTTCATGGTGGGGAGACATCCTCTGATTGGTCGTCGTCTCCCGAGGGCATCTTGTGCTTCAAGGGCCGTTCAGTAGTACCGTTATCTCTACGGAAGTCAGTGATGCATGATAGCCACCAGTCTCAGTGGGCTGTCCATCCAGGTGCCACTAAGATGTATTATGATGTCCGTCGGCATTTTTGGTGGCCTGGTATGAGACGAGACATAGCAGACTTTGTTTCGAGATGCTACACATGCCAGCAGGTGAAAGCAGAGCACCAAAGGCCCTCCGGTTTGCTCCAGCCATTACCCATTCCTACCTGGAAGTGGGACGAGGTTGCCATGGACTTCATTGTTGGCTTACCTCGTACACCTCGGGGTAAGAATTCCATTTGGGTGGTGATTGATCGTCTGACCAAATCAGCCCACTTCATTCCGATCAGAGATACATCTAAAGTGGATGAGTTGGGCCATTTGTATCTTCAAGAGGTGGTGAGACTCCATGGTGTACCATCAGCTATTGTCTCGGATAGAGACCCCCGCTTCACTTCTCGATTTTGGGAAGGCCTTCAGAAGGCCTTGGGCTCTCAGATTAAGATGAGCACGTCGTACCACCCTCAGACGGATGGTCAGTCAGAGCGGGCGAATCAGATTTTGGAGGACATGCTTCGTGCATGTGTCTTGGACTTTGGAGGTTCTTGGGATAGCCATTTGGGATTGGTTGAATTTGCTTATAATAATAGTTACCAATCCTCAATTCGAATGGCCCCTTTTGAGGCGCTCTATGGTCGGCCATGTCGGTCCCCCCTATGTTGGGCTGAGGTAGGAGAGACTTCAATATTGGGGCCGAGCCTTGTGCAGGAGACTTCTGAGAAGGTCAAATTGATCAGGAAGCGCTTATTGACAGCTCAGAGTCGTCATAAATCTTATGCTGATCGGAGGCGTCGAGACCTAGAGTTTACTGTGGGTGATAGGGTATTCTTAAAAGTGGCCCCTCGTTTGGGCCATCGTCGATTGGGGAAGCAAGGTAAGTTAATGCCACGGTATGTCGGGCCCTTTGAGATCACCGAGCGTATTGGAAAGGTGGCATACAGGTTGGCCTTACCTTCTCAGCTGACGTCCATCCAGGATGTCTTCCACGTCTCTCAATTGAAGAAATACAACCCGGATCCGTCCCATGTGTTGAATTGGGAAGAATTGGAGATAGAGCCTGACTTGTCTGTTGTTGAGAGGCCAGTAAAAATTGTGGACTCCCAAGAGAAGATACTTCGAGGGAAGTCTATTCCATTAGTTCGGGTTCTATGGCGGCATGGGAATGATACACATGAGACTTGGGAGCGAAAGTCATGGGTCGAGGAAGAGTACCAATTCTTGTTTACCAACCAAGAATCATGTTGACTTTCCGGGGCGGAAAGTCCTTCATGGTGGGGAGAATTGTCACATACATGACATATTTTAAAGGTATTTTTTTATTTAATTTACATTATTGCTTTTTTTGGGGGTTTTCAATGCATTTTTGAAGGAAATGGTGGGTTTCCATAATTTGGGTCAACTCGAGAGCCCATTTCCAGTTTTGACAATAAATTTTGTTTGTTTAATAACTCCCTCGTTTTTCAACATTTTTAACTCATTCAACTTCAAAAATGACCTTAATTTAACTATTAAAACTACCAATGAATTTTGGCCCCCTTAAAAATTCATTTGCATCTTGGATTTGGGTGATCAAGTTGGGTATTGGGCCAACCCGAAAGCCCATTTCCAGATTTAAATTTGTTTTGTAATTATTTCATAAAATATTGAATTTTTATTCTTTTTCGGTGATTCCACCTCTCACCTTCTCCCACTATACCTGGCCGCACCCCCAGCTTCGTTTCCCCCTCTTTGGAGATCGCATCTGTCGTGAATTAGGGCCTAACTTCTCTGGTTTCTAAAAACGTCCAGTTTTCTCAAGTAAGTGACTATCCTTCTAGTTCTCTCCTTTTCCTTGAGATTTATCTTTTTTTTTCTTGAATCCCCAAATGTCCAGAAGCTAGGGCTTCGTACCTAGGGTTTCATTTTGGGTTTCATGGTTCAATCCTCTGGTTTTAGGTTTGATATCACTTCCTTGTGGCGCGGTGGTCGTGCGGTTGAAGTTCCGCACTAGGATTTGCGGTTCTTGAATATTTTGGTAGGTGATTCCATTGTGTGTGCAATTTTTTGGGAATTTGCTTGATGTGTTGAGGGTGAATTAATGCTTATTGAATTTTAATGTTTCTGTAAAAAAAAATTTAGTTTCATTTACAATGCAAATGAATTGTATGTTACAATTTTTGGTGAAATTGAGGGTTTTTCATGCAAGTCTTTTATTGGTTCATTTTGGGATGAACTCTAATTACATAGATGATTTTATTGAACTGTATTAGGAATTAAAATAATGTTTTAAATATTTATTATTTTTGGTTGTGGCTGCAAAAGTTTGTTTAAATTGTGTTTGAGAAGCAAATGGGCATTAAGTGCCATGTTGGTGTGAAAATGGTGGTTTTTAAAATATATAATTTCTTGGTTCACATTGGGCTGCCCCATAACTGAATTTTTGGTTTTATTAAATTGTGTTGAACTGAAATTTTGTTTTTATGACTTAAAAGTGTTCACATACTATGAAAAGTGGATATTTTAAAGAGTTTTGGGTGCAAAACAATGTGATGTTTTGAGAGGTTGTTTTATTGAAGATCAAAATATTTTATTGACTATTTCAAATGATATAAAATGTGTGTAGCTACTGTACTATTTGTTTGTGACCAGTAGTGATACTTTACATGAAAAAGTATGTGTGTTGTTTGCTGAAATTGTTTGAGCACAAAAGGGGGAATCCCGGGTACTTAGGTGGGCGGATATGTACTAGTACGGCTAGTGGATCGGATGGGTTGTGTCCCTGTTTCACTGAGCAAATGGAAAACGACAACACTAACTGAACTATGTGGATGTTATTTGGGGACCACTAGGTTATGGGTTTGTTCCCTACTAGTGGCTCGTGCACGGGAAAGGATTGTGACTTGGATACTTTACACCGAGGTACGAGGTACATAGGGCCCGAGACTATCTAGTTGCCTAGGGGTGTTCCCAATTTTTGTGCTCATTAGAATTGTAGTATTTACCCTTGTTGTGGGATCTTTTGGCAGTAGTTTACAGTAGCTCACATGTTTATTTAATGTGTTATCATTCTGAAATTCTTGGATTGAAAACTGTTTTCATTTGAAAGTTGCTTTTCATGAAATTTTTAACATTGTTTCACCTTGTGTGTTAAAATTGCTAGTTTTGTTCCCATTGTATTGCATCCTCTTTGGAATCTTCTGGTGGTATCCTATTGGGCTTAGGCTCACACCCTACTTACACCCCTTGGGTGTAAGTAGACCTGCTCATGCATGACTCAGGTAAAGGGAAGGCTAAGGGTGATGGCGGTTCGGGATGTTAGTCCCCATCGTTGGGGCGGAGTTGCGGGGACGGCTTGCGGGTGATGATCCCCTTGTCGTGTGGAGTCCATGGGGATGTCTTTATGTTGTCATTATTTATATTTGGACCACTTGTAGTGTCTTTAAACATATGTATTCAGATATGGTTTTGTTAAGAATGGTTTAGCATTGAAATTTCAGATTCTTATTATTGATTGTTTTATTTGTTTTATGCTTTCATACTCGGGTAAATCGTTCCCAAATCATATTGTTTTATACCCGGGCACTTGTGCCAGCCCGGCCAGCCCGTGGGGATAGGGAAAGCCCTTCGGGCTTTGCCACGGGCCAGGTTTGGTGCCGTTAATGGTGGCGACCAGATCCGGTTCGTGACAGTACATGATATGATGATAGTGCCAAGGAAGTGTCAAGAAAGAATCCGTGTTTATTTTAAATATGTTTCCATTGATGGGAATGATGAATACTATCTTTATGTAACCACTTTGTTTATATGTGGAATGTAATACAAGTTTTATGATCTAATTCTCTAAAACTCTAAACCTGAAAAGATCCTCAATGTGTAATCTTGTAATAACTCAAGATTAAGTAAGGTTTAAGGCTAGGACCTTATATTAAATGTTTACGAAACATTTATTAAAAAAATATTATATATTATTAATTGTTAAAAATAAATTACTTCTAATATTTTATGGATTGAATTATAATTTAGATTTGAAATTTTTACACATAAATTATTAGAGTATCTTATAATGTGTTTATATAGATAAAATGTCAATGAGTTTAAAATATCATTATGAATTTTTCAAATCATTTATTTCAAATTGTTCTAATAGAAGGTTGTATTTTAGAAAATAACTTATTCCCTATAAAAATGAGTTTTCATAATTTTTTTGGTCATGGTATAAATAATTTTTAATGTTTTATATTCTAAATATTTATATAATATTTGAATAGACAGTTTATTTATGGTTTATATTTCATATAATAAAATATTAAAGTAATATTTAAAATAAAATACATTATGATGTGTTCATGTTTTATATATATTAAATGTGTTTAAAATTTATTAACTATAGAATACTAATTAGAAATAGATAAATTAAAATGTGTTTATTGTTTAATTATTTAAAAATTGTACATAAATATTTCATCTCATTTTTAAATATATGAATTATTCATTTAATTACTCTATTACAGATTTTGTTCATAGTCATAGTTTTTATAATATGAATTTTTGTATCATCATGTAAAAATATTAAATCCACATTGGTAGATTGCAATGTATAAATATATGTATTAATATACTGGGATTGGTATGGGATTTAGATTTATCTACAATGAATTTTACTATATTATGTAATGACTTTCAATTCAATGGTTAAATTTTGTTGACACAAATTATGTGTCATAGATATGTTTGAATTAAAGTCTCGCTTTATTACTGTATCATGGAGGTTTATTTGTTGTTTAGAAAACTATTTTTGGATATTTTTCTCTCTATGTTTACTCTTTTAGGGATTGTTGTTTTCATTCAGATCTACACCTTTAAAAGAAAGGGTTTCACATGCCATATATATGGGATGAATTTGGATATGTATGAATATAATCATATTTTAATTTATGATAGTAACACATGTTATGGGTTTTCTAATGTGTTATACCTCAATAATTTTTAAACAAATAGGTTTAGTATAAGGAATATGATTCAAAACTATATTAGTAAAATCATGATTATATGATAACGGATTGTCCTGATATATGATGACAGTATTTCAATCTCATTTAAAATCATGAGAGTCATATTGAATCTAAATCATATACTTTTCTAAAACACAATCACCCAATTGGGTATGTCCTTCTAAATCTATGTTCCACTTGATTATCTTATGCGAGGAATGAGATTAAATGGTGACAATAATATGATTATTTTCACATTATTAGTGTATTTTTTGGGATACACATAACTAAAATACCCTATTAGGACAAGGATAGTAGAGGAATAATGTAGACTGAATCCATATAATTGATTAACAAAATTATTGACTCATTAAACTATCAACGATTCATATCTGATATAGAATACATAGTTGTCTACAAAAATAACTATTTTTCTAAATTAACACTGAATAAGACACTTTTTTTCTGAAATATATATCTTGGAGAATTATTGTATATATTTATTTTAAAAGGGTTAATCATTTTATTATGAACACATTTTACAATATTATCAATTTAAATAATGTAGAGAATGATACTAATATGATATAAGATTTGTTTTAGATATAAATGATATCTTCATCATCAAATATAATGATAGGATCAATCCTTGAAAAAATAATCTTTTTCAACATAATATCTAAACGCGATTAAAAATATTTTTATTGTTCATATGCTAGAATAAAATCCCCTACGTATCAATAACTTGTTTTAGTTAATTGGAAAGTTGATATTATTTAGCAATAACATATTGATGATCATGGGACTTAAATATCAATAACCCCACTAATTAATGTTATATTAATGAAAATTGTCATATGGAACTTTATTTTATTCCTATTTAATCATTATGATTGTGTATATTAATTAAATAATGAATCTAGAATTTATTTTATGTTTAATAATGTCCATAAAACTTATTCTTGAATAATCAAAAAAAATGTTTAAACAATGTGAATGAGTTCATGTTATTATTAATCTATTTTTACAAGGTGTTGAGTAAAGGTGAAATTGGAACATCAAGTCAATTTTCTTATAATATATTTTGAGTTCAATTAGGATAATGTTCAAACACATGGAATATTTTTTTGTTGTAAATTGTAATGATGTTTCATAGAATACCCAATCATCATTATTGAAAATTAATGATAGTTTGTGTAAAGGTGATAAAATCTGATTTATGAGTGGGTGTTATCCAAAATTGTTGAATTATATCTGAAACAAATTCCTAATTGCAGCTTATAATTATCAGAGAAGGATTATTGATACAATTTAAAGGATCAAAAAAAGTGATGCCCTAGGGAATTGATTAATACCAGATTCTTGTATTTAGAAGGAAGAGATTAAAAATGTATAATTGTTTTACTATTTTATATATCTAACTAAAAATTACTAGACAATTAACCACCATAGTATATGAGTTTAAAATAATGGATTTCAAAATTTCAACATTACTAAGATATTTTAGGTTATGTGTTTTATTGAATTATAAACAAATTTACTTTATATATGGAATATCGACATGCACAATCCAAATTTTCATAATGATATGATTGAAAAATTCATATTTTTATTTCATTCATGGCCAACTTACTTCATTCAAGTTAATTTATATTATTCAAAGCTAGAATTAATTATATTTCACTATTATACTTAGGCACTGTGAAATATATTTTGAATGTTATTATGAGAATGAATGTTAGTATGTGATATAAAAATCATAAAATCTAATTATTCTATAGAATATATGATAAACTTTGAAGAAATTTATCATTTCCACAATAAAACATTGAGTGTATAAACATAACAATTAAACATGTGAAAATAATTGTTTCTCAAACAACAAATTTTAAACACATTAGATATCATTTGGAATACCATGATGGATTTATGAGGTGTGTGGGAACTCATGTGAATATTTCTCTAAAAAAATAAACCATTAATAGTTAAAATTTTAAATAACATTCCTTTCCCAATGAAATCAAACAATTTCCATGAAAACAATATTATAAGAGTAATATATTTATCAAGGAGTATCATATTCATAAACTGTGTCGACTATTGTTTAAACTATGCTAGAATAACTAAAACTCATTTAGTTATATAGTAGTAACCATTCCAGTTATCTCTCACATTTTACCATTCAATGATCTCATGATGACCCAATGTATTGAAGAGATATATCAGACTCACCTATCAACGTATGCTACATAGAGCTAACTGATCATCATATATAATGATCATGTACCATATGATGAACCAAAAAAATTAAATCCTATAATTTTTCATCATAAAATATTTGAAAATTCATTTAAATCAATATGAAAAACACTTTCCATATTCTCATCAACATATGAAGACATATTAATTTGTCTTACTCATAAAAATGAAAAAATCTGAAAAATATTATGAAACTAAATTTAAATTTAATATCCAAAAAAATATGAAATGTTACCCATTTAATGAATAAATTATATGATAATTGAAAATTCTGACCATGTTGTATATGTAAAAAAGTCACTTTATTGAAAAATGGACCATATATTAAACATATAAAAAATAATTTTTAAGATATTTTATTAAAAATTATACATTATTGAAAATGACCATGAAAAAAATTTATGTATAAATAACAACATACATGAAATAGTTAAAATATATTAGCATGGGGGAGAATTATTCTATAACACTGTATGAGAATAATGTCTTAAATGAAAATTCATTATCTCGAATACCGACTCATTTTATTCATATATAGTCTCTCATGGATAATTATACTAGTTTAATATTTTATTAATAAATACAATAAGGTTAATTAAATTATTATTATTCTCTTTATTTCATATTTTACCACATCTTATTTAGTTAAAAAAAATGGTTGAGTTTATATTAGACATTTTGAAAATGCTTGGTTCAAAACCTCAGAATAACAATGGATTGGTGAACATGGTCAAATGGTTGATGGTTCCATTACCAATATAATCATAAACATGTTATAATTAAAAAATTTATATATTATATTAAATTTTAAAACTAAATATGTTAGGTTGTTATAAAAAATAATCAACATTTTTTTACAGAGACGGTAGTTCATACATTTTCTTGAACAGCTTTTCCATTTTTCTAATGGGTGGAAAAGAAATAAATTGAATAATATTTTTATAGAATCGTAATTATGGTATAAATTTCATATTAATCCATTATTTCAATACTTATTATCATCCTTATATTGTGTAACTGAAAAACAAATCGCTTCACTACAAGGAGGTGGTAGTCCACAAACACACACAAGCAACATTATTGTTTTCAGTAAATGAAATAGTAAGATTTTATGTAATATTTAAACCATAATAAATTTTAATAATGTTATAAATATCATATATTTTTAATTTCTCTATCATTTTAACCATCCTTTTTATATGGTTATGAACAAAACACATGACTTCATGGAGGTGGTAGTCCACACATGCACATGAGCGATGTTTTCATTTTCCTTGGGATGTGAACAGGATTTGAAAAAGGTTTTTAAAATAATCATAATATAATTTCATTATATAGATGATACATATGATATTATTTCTACATGGAAATTATTATTTGAAAAAGTTATAAGAATAAATAAAAATGAAATACTCTATTATGAATTATAATTATATTTTGGAAATCCCATCATCGATAACACCTTAAGACATAAGATGGTATTTTTGTGTGAATATGACCTCTTAGATGTGTTTATGAGTGTTTGGAATTGATTTTTTAAGTCATTGATAAGATATCAATAATAATATGTCTAAAGTATTAAGGATACGAGGTTCCCATTTATTAGTGAGGGGAGTGACACTCTAGTAATTGTTTAATGTCATAAAATAAAAAATAAATCATATTCATGAGAATGTGTAACACGCATATATTTTAGAATTTATCTCTTACTGATCAAAATAATTTTTTAATTTATTGTGATGCATTCATCACTAAATTTATATGAAATATGATTCTAGATTAATATATTATTATTTAAACATGATCATCATGGCCAAGTCGTTATGTTGGTGGGTATGAATATGACTAAAAAAGTATAAAAATATATGGTTTACAATTTTTTATTTTTATTTTTTTATTTGAAAATAAAATTGAATCTTCTTGATGTTGAAGAAATGATTCCATAAAATCTAGGATTTTTAATGAAACTTTATTCACTATATTTTAAAAACTTTTGTTAAAATTAATTTTTAATACTTATATATTTTTTTAAATAAAAATTATTTTTAAATCAATATATAAATATTATATTAATTTTTCAATCTGATAATTTTATGAAGGGATAAATTTTTCAATGAATAGTGAAGAATTATTTATTATTAAAAAGGTTTTTTCATTTATATAATTTTAAGGTACCATTTTAAATTAATTTTTTTTAAATACAAATTAGTTCAATATTATTTTTCTCAATCCAATATAGTTCATTATAATCAATTATACTTTCAATTTTTATATAAAAAACCAAACTTTGAAAACATTTCCTTTGGAAAACTATTTTTTTCGCATGAATAATTTTAAAATTAATTCTTCCATTTTTTGAATATAAATTTTAATATAAGATTATATATTTTGAGTAATAATAATTAATATTTTATAATTTGATCAACTTAATTTTTTACCATATTTAATAGTGAAATAAATAAAGAAAATATCATGGTTATGGTAAAAAGAGTATTAGTGGTGTATTAAACTATAAAAATATGAATTAAAATGGCCCAAAAAACTATATAAGTTCTATTTTATGGAAATATTTTGTTATTATCCCATATAAGTACCAATAATGGAAATTTTATTAACCTTTATCTTGTAAACAATATCGGCGTAATTCGTTCATTTCAAAAATTTCATGTGTGTCATCTCCCCCGCTTATAATAAGTCACCCCTAATCCTCCCTTATTCACACTTTCAAATAAATTTTTATTGTACAATACCTAATGAAATCCCTTACTTAATTACCTCAAAACATAATATATTCATCTTATTGGTCATAAATTAAACCTTGTAATCATTTTTTGTAAACCAAAAGATGTTATCTGAAGAAGAGGTAATGTTATTAAACAAGGGTTTTAATTTTGATTCATATTACACTTACATAAAATATATTTAAATAATGATGATATGATAAAAATAGTATCTTACATATATTTAAATATTATTATTTTCATATATTATCCTATATCCATATCCTCGTCTGTCAAATGAGAAAAACATTGATTGTGTGTATGACGAACTTCCACCTTACAAACTGATGTGAATCCTTTTTTTCAAAATTTCTCATGGTTGGATATAATGATGGATTTAATATATATATATATATATATAAAATATTAATGATATTATTATAATATTTAAATTATAATATCATATATATCATTTTACTTTCCATTCCATTTAACATAATATAACGTCGCTCGTGGATATGACAGACTACTGCCTCACAAAGCAATGCGACTTGTTTTTTTACATAAGCACTAGATAGATGGTAATAAGGATAAGTATAATCAATATATATGATATATATGTCATGATAAATATTATAGAAAATTAATATATCACATATTCTTTTTCATTTCACACGTTAATAAATGATACCATCGATTGTGCGTACGTACAATGTATCATCTCCAATAAGCGAAGCAATTCATTTTCTACGACCTATTTTTGTGAATTTTACAAAATATGAATCTTATAAAATTAATAATATTATAAATAGTTATATAATTATTTATATGGTGTAAGAATATCCAATTATTATGATTAATAACTTTAATGGCAAAATAGAAAAGTGAAAACAATGCAATTAACACGTGAAACAATTGTGATATTGAAAGATTGTTAATGAACGAGTGATAAGAAAGTTATTAAAGGATCATATATTATATTATAAATATTATTGTGGTTATATTATAAGTAAGTAAAATTTTTCTAAATCATTATAATCTATTTTAATGAACCCTCAACAAAATGTATGTGTGTGGTAATGAATTTTGTCTGGATTTCCATTTTTTGAGACATAATTATTAATATACACCTATTCACTTTTATGTGTTGTATATATTTCATATATGATTTATTTATAATTAATAATAATTTATTCATGATTGTTTATTCTATTCAATTTTATTCTATAAATGGGTTTCAAATTAAAAGTTACTAAATAGGTAAGAAGAAATTTTATAATATCACTTTGTTTTGGGATTAATTTTACTCTCATTGATGCAATCTTGTCATTCATCCTTAATATGCTCCAATAATTTTCTTATCCACAATATATATATGTATTTTAAATATTTTAATCAATATATTTAAATATTTGGAACAAAAATCCTGAAAATATATTTTAAAATGGACAAATGATTTTATTTCCCTTTATTAAGTATATATTTTCATTCATTCCCAATGTTTTCTAAATTGTATTCCTAAAATTAATATTATTTAATAAAATTATTTATTAGTGAAATTTTAATTTATCAATCAATTTTAAAAATATTTTTCAATTTATATTTACACAATTTTTAAAAAGACATGTTTTTGAAAAAAAGGCAAAATGACTTATTTTTATATAGAGATAACTGACATCTCTACCACGGTAAGGGTTTTACAAAATGTATCTTAATTTAAAAGTTTTAAATGGTTATAAAAATAAAAAACTTTTATTTAATATTATTTTAATATCTCACTTCTATTATCATTGTTTATCCAAATGTTATGATTTTATTAAAAAATATATATTCCTCCACAACCGATGGTCACCTCTCATTTCTTGATTAATTTTATGATTATGAACATTGTATTAAGGCAATCAAATTCTTATGATAATTTTTAATTATACATTAAATTCCATTTAAATATAAATATTATGTTTATCATGGATATTATTATTTATTATACAAGAAACCATTTGTACTTATGGTGTTTACATTGAATGTTATTAGATTAACATAGAAAATATTGATAAATATGTATTATTTACTCAATATGGATATTTAATGACATGTAATACTGAAAATAATTTAGATATTTTATTTTATATATGAGTAAACTCTTGGACATGAAATTGTGGGTGGTACTTGGAGTTTCATAGCCCAGTGATGCATTGAGAGGTCATGTGATAAAAATCAGTTGGCTAAATTAAATTTGTTTTTGTCTATAGTTTTATACTATCTTGTGAAAGGTCTTGACAATATATATATCATTCCCTCTCTGGTAATCACATCCAAATTTAATCATTTAAATCATTTTGAATCCATTTATTACTATAAATGATAATATTTGAGGGATATTATACATTGATTCATTTTTTTCTCAAGTAATTGATTAAATGTCATATATTTATAGTCATCTATCTATATATATTGATTATTAATTATCCATTTATGATAGTCCACTTATTGATTTAATTTTTTGTGTTTTCCATTTTTTAACTTTCTATATTTATTATGCCTTATTGATTTAAAATAGATTATATTTTACGTAACCCTTATTAAGTATTTGAGGTCACTCTAATTTTGTTTCCTTTCCCAATGATAAAAAATAAGATTTCATTTAACGAGTTCATATTCTCTAATTTTTTCCATTCTTATGTTTTATTTTTTTACCCAATGTAAAATGGGTATCATTTATGTATTTACTTATCCAAGACCAGAAAACTAATTGGTATTTGGGATTTTACCCACTGTATATATTCCACCATATTAATGTTGACACAAGCTCGAGGTTAATAATTTTGGGGATGTTACAGTTGGTATTATATATAGTTTAGTAGAATCCTTGGAAACTAGATTATGGAAAAATGGATAATAGTATATAACCCAATGATAGACCATGAAGATATTTACTGAAAAAATGAACTATCTAATTTAACATAGATATTATATTGTTTTCCCTAGAAATAAATCCATGTCTGGATATTGTTAGTAGGTGTGCTTATTGAATAGATGCGTCTGTGGGTAATAATCATAATGAGATTCAATCGAGTATATCATGGAAATCATTCTAATTCAAAGTGAGTGTTCCCTTACTAAACACCTTGTTGGAAACCTCCAGGGGATATTATTAGTATAATTAAATTTTCATTTACAAAACATTATGATAGATTTGGAAAAAAATATATCCCCAATGAAACCATGTTTATTATTTTGTGATTAAAAATAAAAAAAATCAGTTTATGTTAAGTGTTACACTAGATTTTTTATTATACATTATGAATTAAAATTAATAATGTAATGAGTTAATCTATTATATTCCAATTTTTCGATATGTATCATATAAGAATTAATTTTATCAGTACATTTTTTAAAATATAGTGATTTACTTTCTAAGAATTCCAAAAAAGTTTGAAGTAGATCATAAAAATCATGGATATACTATAGAATATTAATTATGTTATTAATATAACCATTCCCAAGTGGAGTAACATTTTGTTCCACAAAAATATTCTCCTATGTTATTTATCTTAATATGATTTAATCTAGTTACATTTAGTGGGACTAATAATTTGGTGATAGCTGAGAAATGTATTAAGTTCATGGAGAATGTATTTCTAGACTTTGGATGTGATGAAGAAGAAAAGGTCACATATGAGGTGTACTGTCTCAATGGTTATGTTGATCAATGGTGGAGACTAATTAATTATACATGGGAGTAAGTGGAAATACAACACATAGAATAGAATGCATTTAAATAAGAATTCTTCAACAAATGCTCCCTTGGGAGAAATGAAATGTAATAAAAAAATATTCTTTAGATTAATGAAAAAGGAAGAAGACAAATTTTCATAGTATGAGTATACAATTAGAATACTATATAGGTATTCTATGTATTATGTATAAAATAAAGAATATAATATTGAAAATTTATTTGATGGTTTTAAAACATATCTCTAAACAGAAGTGGTTTCTAAATTTTTTTAATATATGGGAAAATGGTTTTATATTCCCTCAAAATAGAGAAGGAATTTTCTAGATCAGCAACATTAATGGAATCCAAATAAAATAATAAGAATTATAAGATCAAATAAAAATTTAATGCATCGATAAAGATAAACAGAATCAAGGAATTTCAATATTTTCAAAACTGTCAAGAGAATCATCTTTTTAAATACATGAAGGGAATTAGAGTTTGTTATAAGAGTAAAAATAGGAACATCAAGAATGTGAATTCAAGGGTAATAATAAAACCTATAATTTTTAGTGTTTAAACTCTAAGTATATGGGAAACTATGCGAATTAATTCCCCATGTGTCAGAGAAATATTCCATACTATAATCAAATGGATAAAGATCAATCTTTTGTTATCAATATTGATAAAGTGGAATGATTAATTTTATTATGTATTGGGACTAAATAATTAGTTTTTATACACATTTCATCAACTATATTCTAGTTATAAATATAAAAAATTATATAAAGATTGCACATTAATAGGTTTTTTTATGGATTAGAAAGAATATTTTCAATACTACTAATAACAATGAAAAGTGATTAACTGGAAAGATAATCTTCTTAGAAATCACATTATTGTGTGAATATAGTATTTTTTTCCTTTACTTTCTAGATAATAATGATAAATATGTGTTTAAGATATGATATTAGAAACCATAAAATTGGTTTTTCACTTGATGTTTTATGTTATCATAACTGGTGTTTGCTGCATTTTCTGATTTATGTTACATATTTTAAAATCTAATATTATATTTAAATAATAATGAGGTGGTTATGTTTTTGAAACATTAATATTTTAATTTAGGTTTTATATTAGTCAATGTATTACTATATTTAAGATGTGACTTTAAGAAATATTTTTTATTTTCTGGGGAAACTAATGTTATGCCTATTTGTATATTTTGTGATCATCCATATAAGATTTTGGACATAAATTTGCTTAAATATATTTTGGAAGGGTCATAAGTTAACCTACTCATGTAATCAGTTATATTGATCTTAAGGGTTATTATTGTGGTTTTATGTATTGATAAATTATTAGAAAATATGTGATAACCATTTTGGGTTTGGAAAATGTATTTACATATGAAGAATTAGATTTTATTCTTTTACGGATCTTATGATTCTTTAACAGTGCACCAGTCATGAAAAAATAATCTTGAATACTCAGTGTTTGATGTAATGGATTAGATTGAAATTATTATAATAAAATGTAAAAAAACATGGAAAATTGATTTTATATTTTACTCTATATTAACAGTAAAATAAACCCTCAACATTAAGAAAAAAAATTTGAAATAAAAACATTATCCATTTACTTTCCTTTTAGATGAATTAATTATTCATTAACTTGTCATGGATTTATGGTTTTGTGGTGTTTAAAATTATCTTTTAAATAAAATACACCACTCTCCATTATTACTTATTCTTTTTTATAACTCTATATCATTACATCCCTCTAATTTTCTCATTACGAGAAATCCAATTTCTATAGTGATAATGAAATATTGTAAATGAACAAGTGATACAATGTTATACAAGTATAATATATGATATTATAAATAAAAATATTGTTATATTTTAAAATATTATCATGTTTTAAATCACTATACAATAGGATAAATGGTTGTCAACTAAATTTAAGCATGGGGTAAAAGAATTAGTCTCAATTTCCATTTCATTGAGTGACATTCCATTGATTTGAACCTAGTCGATTTTATGTATTATATGTACTTCTCATTAGATGTATATGACATAATTAATTATTTATTAATGAAATTTAATGTTTCAAGTCATGTTTAATCTATCAAGGGGTTACAATTAAAATGATTCCAATGTGGTAAGATGTTATTTTACAATTCTCATTTTCTTTTGGGATTTCTTTTACACTCATTGATGTAATCTTATAATTTTTACATCATAATCTACAATAATTTTCTTATAAATAATATATTGAAGTTGTTTCCATATATCCCTTTAATTGTTCTGTAATTCGGTACTTGAATATTGAAAATAAATGTTTAAATAAAATTTTATTTTATTTATCTTCAAATATGTCATATTTTCCATCAATGTCCGTTTTTTTAAATATGTTTTCCAAAAAACATTTTATTTTATTAGATATTTTTTTGTGAATATTTATGTTATCCATAAATTTTAATAATGGTTTGAATGTAATCTTTCTACTATTTTTCAAATGTTATGTTTTTGACAAAAAGTCAAAAGGGAGGTTTTTTTCATATTGATAAAACATTTTCCCACATTGGTAACTATTTTACAAAAGTTATATTGTTCAATATGTTTTAACTATTTTTACAAAGATTCCAGTTTTATGAAATATTATTTCAATATCTCTCTTCAATTCCCTTTATCATTCCAATGGACATGATTTTATTACAATAACTTATTTTCCAAATGATTCGATGGTTATCTCTTATTTATTGAATAAATTTGTGATTTTAAACTCTCACTTGAGATTATAAATTTCAAATGGTATTTTTTAATTGGAAATTATATTCATATTAAATATCAATATTCATTGTATACCTTTTTTATATATATGGTTTTGACATTAAAATTTTAATATTAACTAGGGAAATATTAATAAATCCATATTCTTTACTCAGTGAAGATATATCATGATAAGGCATATTATTCATGAATTAAATCAATTAATCAATATATGAGGAATAATTTTGAAATGTAGTGATGGGAGGGTCTGGAATTATATATCCTGTCAATAAATTGATATGTCTCATGAGATAAATTAGTCAACCCATTTAAATAGAGTTTTACACAGAGTTTTAAACTAAATTGGGAAATATCTTGACTATATAGACATCATGTCATTTGAGATAATGAAATAAAAAATTATTCATTTACGTCATTTTGAATTCATTCATAATTATCCATGTTATTATTGAATATTTATTATCTATGGAATAAATTTGTGGTCAAGTTATAGATTAAAGTGAATGTGTTCACAGTTTTTTAACATGCCATATTAATAAGACTTATCTAATTATAATAGTCATTATATTGATTATATATAATATTTTTTTAGTTATTTTCCTTTCCATATTGATTATAACATATTGATACATGATAGCTTCAGCGATATGTGACCCCTATAGGGTATATTGGGCCCGACCTTATTTTTTTCTTATCCCCAGGATGTAAAGAAAAATTATATGAATTAAACTAAGGATTCGAATGTATTTAATTAATATTTTGTAATTATCTTAATCCCCATTGAAATATGGGTATCCTGTATGTACTTGGAACTCCAAAACTACTAAACCGATTGGACTTTGTGTTTTGATCCCTTGAATCTATGTCCATATAATAATGTCGACCTTGGATTTGGGTTACATGAGTTAGGGTCATTATAGAATGTGGCTCTAAAAATATACACATTCTATAATACGGTGATATGAGTTGATATTCCATCATCATATAAGAATTATGATAAGATTTTTTAGAAGTATCACTTAGAATTTACATTAATTAACCTTTTTCTCATTTACTATTGTCACTGATTTTTACCATGGTAAATATTTATTATAAAAAAAATTAAACTGATCAAATTACCAAATTATTATCAAATGATTCGAAATATGATTTAATATTTTCAATATTAAATTTTTATGTGGAAGAAATTAAATTTAATATAGCACATATACCAAAATGAAAATAATTTTTAGAATCAATAACTTGATTAGAATAAATATGATTTTATATTGAAATAAAATATATAATTATTATTATATTGTAATTTATTTCCTTATGATAATTAATTGGAGGATTATTTATAATATTTAAAAAAATTAAAAACATTCTTGAAAATAAATTATTAAATGAAAGGAATTAGAATAGTTTTTATTTGAATTAAAACATTATACAGATTTCAAAAATAATTAACATTTATTTCTTATATCATCATTTAATTTAAAACTAAATTATATTAAATAATCAATACATATTAATTTTATAAAATTTTATCCATAAAACTATACCTCATTATTATATCATGATAATGTCATAAATGTGAAAATACTAGAAAAAATTATTTTTCAACTATTTATATAAAAATAAATATTTTTACAAAAATTCAGAAAAATATCTTAAGATTATATTGAAATGATGATTTAAAAGTTATTTTTAATTTTATGATATATAATTTCCAAAATTGTTATAAATTAACTTTAATAACCACATACAAATTACAATAAATCTATTTCTGAAGAAAAATTATTTTAGAAGTATAGAATGATTGTAAACTAAATCCTAATATATTAACTATTATTAAGTGAATATTAAATAATTTTATAAAATATATGATCTATAAATTTCTTTTAATTCATCCACCTATAGTGATTAACTTTTTTTACATAAAAAATACATTTCATATATATAAAAATATTTTTTAATAAATATCTCTATTCCTTTCAAATTATATTATATTAATTAATAACAATTTTATGATCAATTTTTGGATGATAATTCATTATATTAATGAAAAATAATTCTACAGAGATTTCATAATATGTTTAATTATATTCATAGTGACCAATTCAATGTCTACGTTATATTTATAATATGAATGTAATATTTTAATATTGTATCACATTTCATTTTAAGATGAATATTGTGTGTGGAACTAGTAATATAACATAGTATTCACTATAAAGGAATATGAACTATAATTATTATGTTACATTAAATCCCATTTATAAAATATTATCATCATGATTTAATCACATGCTTAAATAATTTTGAAAATAAATTCAATGGTTTGGAAGATAAAACCTACAATCATGAATGAAAAATTCTTTTTAAAAGTATTTTGAATTCCCACACCATATAAAAGGACAATAAAACATCATTTTGAAAAGTAGAAAGTGAATATATTAAGGTTGTATGGAAAACACATAATCATATTCTAAAAAATAATGACTTTAGAGGAAAGTTAAAATACGAACATAGAAAATAAATCACCACTAATATTATATTAAATATTCTCAATAATTTTATATTCTTTTTGAATTAAGTTCATAGATGAAGTATCATTGAATTAAAATTATAATTTCCTTAAATATATTAGATAATACAAATTTATCAAAAATAATTATAAAATGGAAAAAATTCATTTCATGATCAATTTACTAGAGATTGATGGATGATTTCACCATCTTGATAAATAACATAAGAAAATATACTAATTTAATTTCATAAAATACATAAAAGTAATTTTATATTTTTTGATTGTTTCAATTAGTTTTCCACCCCTCCTTCATCACATATTCTAAATGATTAATAATGAATTTTTCATCCCTAAAGCACAAAAAGTCACTTCCATATGATCAAAAAATTTATAAATGGATGAAAACTTATTTCCCTAATATTTATCCATTAACAAAATACAAATATTATTTGTAAAAGATAATATAATATCCAATATAAATAAACAATACCTAAATAAATGATATATTAATTTCCAAAAACTCAAAAATAAAACCAAATATTAAATAATAATAAATTCCATATATAACTATCCCTTATCTCTTCAAAGTATATCATCCCAATTTAAGATATAAAACATGAAATATTTGATCAAAATTTATATAAAATTAAACTTATAATCTATCTCCAAACATCATTTATTAATTATAATATCATATAACCAGATATATATCCATACAATAATCTTTTGGTCCATAAAATGTTATATTATTCCTCCCTGAATAACCATAATAATAAATCAAATGTTAAACCATATGGATTATTTATACCTCAAAAATATATTTAACTTTAATAAACACATATCAAAATTTCATTATACACATTGATTATAAAATCAACTAAATCCTCAAAAATGGTATTTATATAATTAATCATATAAAAATACAAAAATTTAATGGGATTTATAAAAGCAAATACTATATAATAACTATTAGAACCATGTATATAAACAATTTAATAATTCAAATTTATTCTTAATCCATCTATCATGATTTTCCAAATTATTCACTAATTCATCGTTCTTTAAAAAAATAAAAATTATTTCATATAATTTTTCAATATCAATATTTTAATATTTCTTAATTTAATCATTGATAACTCATATATTTGAAATGTAAATAACAATTCCCTCTAATATTGGTTTCAAAAATTGATTACCTGTGATCTACCTGGTCAAGCCCATACATTCCTATAAATCCTCAAAACCCTACTAGGTTTCTTTTCATCCATCATCAACAAACAATAATTATATATTGACTGAGATTGATGTCAAAAAAATTTAATTTTTTAAACATTATCATGTATTGAATATATATCTTTGAGACGCCATCTCAAACTTAATTCCTATAATTATATAAGAATGGTTTATCTTGAGTTCATCAAGTACGGGTTCGAATTTATAATAATAAAAAAATCATAAAAAAATTGAATGAAATAATCTAATCCAAGTTCACCCATATTTATATCTGATTATAGGGTTAGAAGTCTGTTTTCTAAGTCATCATTGTAAAAACATTTACAAATCCCCTTATAGTAATTAATAAAATATGAATGATGAGATAATTATTTTTTTTCAAAACATGGTCAAGTGTATCACATGACCATTTGTGATATTGATGTAATAAAATAGATTGGGATACAATAAATTGTTTGTTGTAGGTATGTAAAATTATAGAGAAGGTTTCTAAATGACATAAAAAATATTTTTTCAAATATTATTGAATGTCAAACCTTTGGATGAGAAATAATGTGTGTGTTTAACTTTTTACCATCCATCCTGAATAAGAACTATAACCCTAACTATAAATATTAGCCAAAATAAATATATTTTTAATGAAATTATAATGAACAAGTAAATAAATTTTATTTGACTATCATTTGAGGGCATTACTCTAAAAAACCTTCCCTTAATCAAAGAATTATTTTACTGACAATTGATTCCACCAAGGTTACCTTTTGTTTGGTTCTATTTTACTTTTTAATCAAATCCATATATAACCAATGTTCTTCATAATATAATTACTATTATGTTTGTATAATAAATATGACTTATGATCACAACCCAACATGTTAACCCTTTAATTATTCACCTAAAACAATATCCAAACCTATAATGTTATCTAAACCCTTCCTCTAATATCGACTATAATTACTCATGCCTTTATTAACCCATATATATGGGATTAATAAATTATTTTACATATATTTAACTACCATAATTATTTAGACAAATTGTTTTAGTGAATTTAGGAAAATATTAAATTACATAGGGTTTATTGTTTTACAGTGTAATTTTTTTCATAAAAATAGGATTCTCAAGCCCATAATAATTTTTCAAACATTATAAAAATGCTTCTTTCATGGAAAAAATTATTTATTTATAGGTATACTTCATAACTGTTATTGCTCATCCATAAGCCCTGTGAAAAACATTTATAATATTTGGATGACAACAAAAGTGATATTAAGAGATATTACAATAATAAAAACAATTTAATAAATTAAATTAGAAAAACCTCTGAAGATGTTTATCCTTATCATAATAAAACATTGAGTGTATTTAAAAAAGTTATCCATGTAAAAAATAATTCATTTCTCAAAGAGAGCCATTGAAAACCATTAGAAAAAATAGAAAACCCCCATGAAGTAATATTATGGAATGTGGAAACACATGAAAGAATTTATTGAAAAAACAAATATTTCAAAATTAAATGTCCAAATAAATCCTTTCAACTTTAAATAAAAATAGTTCAATAAAAAATGATTTATAATCATAATATAGTTATCTTGGAGAATAATATTCATCATTCTTGTTTTATTGTGTTTAACCCATGTTTGAATAACTGAATCATAGTTAATTAAATAGGACTAATTGACCCTATTATATTCCTCATTTTTCCTTGAATGGAAAAAATATTTACTCAATGCATTTGAGTGTCATATCAAGCTCACCCATCATCAGGAGTGGTTTCGATCTAACATTTCATCATATATATTTCCTAATTACTATATCATGAACAAAAAACTAATCTACCCTTTTTTCACCACAAATCATTTAAAAACTCTTTTGAATCCATGAGAAAATAAATTTTTATGTTTCATTATTTTAAGGAGTTGTACAATTTTTAATCCAAAATTGGGAAATTAGAAAAAAAATTGAGATTTCATTGAAATTAGAAAATAATTAAAATATTATGATTATGAATTATAAAAATTTATGTTCTTGAAGATGGGTATTTCTTCTCATGTTGTATATGTTGAGTTCGCGTTAGACGTATTGAGGATGTTTAGTTTACAACCACTACAAAACATTAGTTCATTGATCTTGGTCAATACTCTTATGGATAAAATAATTTAATAATCTAAAAAATATTTAATTATAATATTTTAAAATAGATTCACTTCTAAAACAAACCATGTAAGGAGTTGATGAACAAGTTACCACATTATTTCGTGGATATTTTAGTCTTCACATACACATGAATACCGATTTCATTTTTTAACCAGTGGAAAATAAAAATGATAATATTTTAACTTTACAGAATCGTAATTTTGTTATACATGTAATTTTTATATTCTGGATCCATCCTTATTATTATCCTTCTAAGGTGGTAATGACAATCAGATAACATTATGCTATAGGGGTGCTAGTCTACACATATGCATAGGTTATTATTTTCTAATAGATGGAATGGTAAGACAGAAAGTAATTTCATAACATTAAATAATCATAACTATGTTGTAAGTATCATAAAAACTCATTTTTATATCATTTTAAAAATCCATTTGTGGTGTTGATGAAAAATGAAACACATCGCTTTAGAGATTTTTACAGTCTACATGTTCAAAAAAGTGATGTTATAATTTACCATAGGGTAGAGAAAGAAGATTAAGAATGGTTGTTCCATCATCATAATAAAATTTAAAAATATTCTAGATATATATAATATTATCAGAGAATGTCTATAAAATATTTTATGTACATAGAAGAAGAAATAAAGAGGAAAAATCGGTTCGGAATTAAATATCTTCTTGGGAAAACCTTATTTTCATTAAAACATATTCCTTATTAGGTAGTTATATTAGTGAGAAAAGGAAATATATGACATTGGTAAGATATTTGAGATGTAATATCGATAGGTACATGTAGGATCAAAATTATGATGTATATGCTCAATATACATGAGGGGGGGGTGAATTGTACACTTTAAAAAAATCCCTTAAACAAGGAATGATCTAAGTTAAACAAAGTTAAACGTAAGAAAATTTACAACACCTCTAACACCAATGAAGGATTGGGACAATGTATGAAGATACAAACTACTAGTTCTATACACTTGCTTAAATCTATAATGTGATTCCGACAAAATGGTTCTAGAAATATGGATCTGGAAATTGAATCCTAACCAATGTTTACAATATGAGATTCTACCTTAAAGAATATAGAATCTAAATTAATTAAAGTAGAAGTGTATGTAAATATAAGAAGGTTACACATTCCTTACAATACAAAATATAGCGGAAAACAAGTATTAAAACTACAAGTAACAAGATATAAGTCGTTTAACCCAAAGAGTAGGGTATCCAACAACCGTGGATTAAGGTCACTTGATTTATACATTCAAGCAAGTCTATCTTACCCACACCAGGGTAATCCCTTGATACGAAGATCAGAGTCTCCGTCTTGCTATCCCTGCATGCCCTCAACTTCAAGGTAGTTGGAACCTATGTCTTCATCAACAAGGGAGCCCTCAAATTCAAGGTGTTGGAACCTCTCTCTTCCTATCACCAAAATCTCTCGAATGTAATCACCAACATTCAGAGTTTCACGAATCAAGTCTGAACAAGAAAAATTTTGAACAAGTCATTAAAACATTCTACATGAGGCATGAGAGATGATAAGAGCCTCTCTCTGTCAAATCACTTCAACAGCAAGTAAGCACTGATGTCAAAGTTTGGTCAAATTGTATATTGAGATCATTCAAATGAGCTCTTATTTATAGTCACGGTTGGAATGGTCGGCTCCCTCCTCCAACGGTCATATTTTCCTTATAATTCGGAGGGACCTGTATACGTGTCACTAAACCAACGGTTAGTTTGAAAGAGAATGGACGACATTGTTTTATAACAAAACATGTGTAACTGAAAGCACGACATCGTTTTATAATGAAATGAGTGTAAGCAGAATCAAAACTATACTTTGTAATGTAAAAAAATAAGTGTTTGGACTATAACAAAAATTGGAATTCAAGGTCTACAACAAAAGGATATTCGGATTCTGTTTTATAAGAATTCAGAACAAGAATTCTATAGACATCAGGAGTCTGAATTTCTATGTAAATTCAGATTCTTGTTTCACTGGAGTTCAGAATCTGAACATACATAGTTTGGAGTCGAACTTCTAGAAGTTTGGAGTCAAAATCATAAATGTTCAGAGTCAAAGACATAAATATTCGGATTCAAACTCATAAATTTTTGGAGTTGAACACATAGAAGTTCGGAGTCCAGAATTCAGAGTTGAACCTTGTTAGAGTTCATATCCAGAATTCAGAGTGAAACTTTATTAGTGTTTTTATCTAGAAATCGGAGTGGAACTTTATTAGAGTTCATATCCAGAATTTGGAGTGGAACTTTATTACAATTCATATCCAGAATTCGGAGTGGAACTTAATTACAGTTCATATCTAGAATTCGGATCCTAAAACAGAATGCTTCATATATTAGCATTATATGATTCCAATATTTTAGGTATGATTCCGATTATTATACATAAGAAAAATATTGATATGTATATGGAAATCTTGTATAGGGCAAATTTACATAAGGAAGGAAATTTTCCTTAGAGAAGTAAAATATCGATTTTCTTAAGTATAAGGTGTTTGTGATTTTCAAAAAAAGAAAGAATGGATAAGTCACAAGGAAAACCTTATTGACTCAACAATCTCCTCTTTATTGGAAAGCACAAACATCCTTATGTAAAAGAATATAAAATCATTGAAAATTTTCATTAGACTTTGAAATTAACACTTATCTACCTTTGTTCATGGATGATAGTGAATACAACTAACTCTTCCTTAGGCATTGAAACTCTATGGATTGTATTCTGAATTTCCAGAGAGGTTTTTTCTTTATCATGGAAATGAAATACTTCGTAATGAGAAACTCCCCCTTAATTTAACGATATTTCACTTAGAAATTTTTCCTTCTCCGTTTTAATTTTTCCCTCTCCCCTTTTAAGAAGTTCTTTTTCCTTCTCACCCGTTGTGATTTTCAAAATTTTTTTTAAGGGAATGGATAAGATGTAAGGTACCTTAAACATTAGTATATAACAACACAAGATACAACCCACCAAAAATTTCATTATAGATGATATAATTTTTACAAGGAAAAACAAATACAAAAAAAGATCCAATTTGTCTATTTATCCTCCTTTTCCTTCGGAATTAGCTTCGTCAACAAGGTTTTCAGTTTCTTTAAATATCTTTGATCCTCCTCAAATTGCCTCTACAATGATTTTATTCTTTCATCTTGAACTTTCAATGCTTCTTCTTGAGCCTTCCTGGCCTCTTCCTGCATCTTCACTAACTCATCATGCTTTAAAGTCTTTTCTCAATCTCAATCCGGAGATCTCTATCCCTTATAAAATTTTTAGTAAGAGGGTTAACCTTATCATTCATGTCCTTCACTTTTTGACTCCGAGAACATCGCTCAATGATCAGCTCATCCTAAAGATTCATAATATTGGAGTCCTCAGTGTTGAAGGCATATTTAACATCATTCTGAAAATGATCAAAATCAGCCATGACTTATTCAACCTTCTTATACCACAATGTGATTTTGCTGCATGATTTCCGGTGTACATCATAGTTGATAAGGAAATTTCTATGGCCAGCCTCAATTTTCACACACTTATCCATCACCATAGATAAGGATTCCAATTTCTGATTCAAGCTATGTTGTAGCATCTGACATATGTAGTCAATAGTAGGTAAAATTGGAATGGTGTTCATCAGCTTTTTTAAAGACTCAACATCAAAGTCATGACATTGTGCTGATGACTTCAAATCATAGACCATTCATGGAGATTGTTCTTCTTCAATTTGTAGCAACTTCATTTTAGAAGAACCACCAACCTCTTTCTTCAGGATGAAATCTTTTGTTGGGGTGTCCTTAAGCACCTACTTTCCCTTATCAATTTTCAGAATGGGTTGATCACCTTGAGATTCTTCCTCACTCTCTGAAAGATGAAAAATATGGTCTTCATCAATTTTCTCCTTTTTTGCTCCTTCCTCAATAAAATTATTCCTATAAGAATCTTCATCATCATAAAAATCATTTTCTTCCTCTTCTTCTTACTTATCATCATCCTTCTTACGTTATTTCTTAACTCCCTTTCCCGGAGTGACTAATTTTTCATATTTATACTTTTCAAGATAATCTTCTACTTGTTTAATTAGATCATCTAAATAAACACTTCATTCCTTATTCTTCTTCTTCTTATACTAAATATTCATCTCTTTCAACAACTTCTTTTTATTTATGTTTTTCATGAGTGATGTAGTTCTATACTGGAGTCTCTGGTAGTGGTTCGGTAAGAAACGTTTCTGGAAATGGAATCTGCTCAGAAGCCATATCTGTTTCTTTCAAAAGATATTGAACAACCTTAGCTTCAGAAATTTTCTTCTTCTACTTATTTTCTTTTTATTGATTCTCTTACTCATCCATACATTTCTCTTTTAAGGACTTACCCTTAGTGGGGTCCAATTAGAACTGTGGATCCCCTTCTTTTCTCTTCTCTTTGTCTTCTCTCCACTTAGCAGCCACGTCATCTGGGTATGATTTTTGTTTTTTCAGTTTGGGAGGTGTGGACTGGGTTTGCTTAGCTTTGGGGTTTTTTTCTTATGTAACCACTTCCTTAAGCATCCTTTTCATAGTAACTATCTTCACTGGTTCAGCCTTCTCCACATTTTCGGGAATGGTCTCAGACACTTCCTCTGGTAAAGGATAGAATTCTCCGGATTCATCATAAAATCCCATTTTCATCATCTTTAATGTATCATCACTTACTATAATTACCTTGAAATTTCATTTCATGGAAGTGCAAGAAACTTTTAATGAATCAAGACATCTGATGATAAGATTAGAAATCAAGTCTGCATACATTATGATCTGAGCTTTCAGATTCCCTTCATTAATATTCCTAACTATAATCAAAACATGCCTCATCAGATTTATCTTCCGTAGATTTAACATGAAATCTAGAACGTAAATATCACTCTTCTTAAGAAAATCCTTATCACCCCTTCTTGGTATGAGAAATCCTTGTACCGACAGCTACAGAATCTGATTATTCGGAGAGAGATGAGAAATCTTAGCAGTCTTAGAATCTTTATGTCCAAGGCATTTCAAAGCCTTCACCTTGTTGAAACATCCTTGCTCATATGGAAGCTTATGTGAACAAAATTCAGCTTCACCTTCATAAGATAACCCCACCAAGCATGCAACATTGGTGTAATTTAATTTTTAAGTCTTCCCATAAGACTTGAAAGAAAAGAACTCTCTTGCATCTACCTTAAGGATAAAAAGAGACTCATAGAACTCAACAAGTAAATCTGTATAAAACAGATCCTATTTCTTTGGCTTCGATAACCAAACCTCCTCCCAACCATTCATTTTGATATTCTTAGATATAAGAGAATCAAATTTGTTAAAACTCAGATGCACTAACATCTCCCTTTATAATAAAAACGTTGAGATTGGTTTTGAGACAGACATATCTTGAGAAGTTTCTTTAGGAGACATAGGAAATGAAGAGCTCTGGAAGATTCAGAATGGGTTTATAGAAGTGAGTCAGAGCTTCGAGACGTGAGAGCTTTGAAAACCTGATGTGGGACCACCCTTAGGGGTCCCCTTTCTATAGGCGATGAAGTTGACCTTTGAACTTCAAAAAACTATCAAACAGTTGAAAACCCCTTTGATCTGATCTGACGGTTTAAAACATATCCGCAAGGAAATCATGAATCTGATCGTTTGAGGTTTTAAGAAAAAAATTGGATTTAGGAAAACTAGAATTCGAGAAATTATAAAACTCATAGGAAAATATCATCAAGAAAAATATGAGTACAAAAACCTAAGTAAGGATATCATAGATTTAAGATTGTCCAGGATGTTTATTCGTAATAGGATATATTATTCTTGATGAAAAATATGACTACAAAATAATAACTACGAAAAACATAAAGTTGATAAGACATTGAGTAACAAAACTCTAGTACGAAAAATTTGAGCACGAAAACATCATTATGAAAATTCTAAGTACAAAAATTCTCATTACAAAAACATCAATATGAAAATTCTGAGTATGAAAATTTCATTACAAAAATTCTCAGTACGAAGTTTTCATTACGAAAATTCTCAGTACGAAAATTTCATTATGAAAATTCTCAGTATCAAAATTTCATTACGAAAATTCTTTATAAGAAAAATTTCCATTATGAAAATTTCAGTTCTAAAAATTTTGATTACAATATACTTTTATTTTAAAAAAAATTGGTTACAAAAGCCCTTAAAAAACTACAAAAATATTTGATTACACTATCATGAAAATGTACTCCCCCTATAAAAAGGAGTTTATTATTGTAAGTATAATCGTTCAACATCAAGTTAATAAAGAAGGATTACCTTACGATTATCATTCTTAACTTCTATTTAATGTATTCAAATCTATCAGAGGGTATATATTTTGTGAAAATGTCAGCAAGTTGATCTTGCATTCTGATAAACTCTAGAATGATATCTGCTTTAAGTGTGAGATCTATAAGAAAGTGATGGCTAATATCTATGTGTTTTGCATGAGAGTGATGTGCATGGTTTTTACTAAGGGAAATAGATCTTTTTTATCACACAAAATTTGAGTCGTAGTAAAACTCAAGCAATAGTCTGTGAGTGTGTGTTGCATCCATAACACTTGAGCACAACAAATTCTAGCTGCTAGATATTTAGCTTCAACAGTGGAGAGTGCTACTGTGTGTTGCTTCTTGCAGGACCAAGAAACCAATGAATCTTCTAAGAAATTACAAGTTCTAGATGTACTTTTTTTATCAGTTCTACATCCTCCAAAGTCAGCATCTGAAAATATTTTTAAGATAAAATCATTTCCAGATTTATAAAATAATCATATATCTGTGGTTCCCTTTTAGTGGAGAAAAATTCTTTTCACTGCCTTTAAATAAGATTTCTTAGGATTTGATTGATTTCTTGCACATAAGCATACTAAAAACATTAATTCTGGTCGACTAGCTATCATGTAAAGTAGGGTTCCTATCATACCTCTAAAAGATGTTTCATCTACTGGTTTTTCAACTTCATCAAGATCAAGTGTGTTTGAGCTACCAATAGGAGTACTTATACTCTTAGTGTTTTCATAAACATACTTTTTAAGAAGATCATTAATATACTTATGTTGGGATATGTAGATTCTTTCTGGTTTTTGAGAAATTTGAAAACTAATGAAAAAATTTTAACTCTCCAAACATAATCATTTCAAACTCATATTTCATTATACTAGAAAAGGAATAAGCTAAAGACAACTGAGTTAAACCAAATATGATGTAATCAACATCAATTTGAACAATAAAAACATTTTTCTTATTTTCATTATGAAAAGGGTTGGATCTGCATTTCCCTTAACATGGTTATTTTAAAGAAAAAATCATGTAAGTCTATCATACTAAGCTCAGGGGTCTTGTTTAAGTCCATACAAAGCTTTGGTAAGTCTAAAAACATGATTATAATGTTTTATATCTTCAAAGCCGGGAGGTTGTTCAACAAAAACATCCTCTTGAAAATAAACATCAAGGAAAGCACATTTCACATCCATTTGAAAAATTTTAAAATTGAAGAATGTGGCAAAGGTAAGTAAGATACGAATAGATTCAAGTCTAGATACTGGAGCATAGGTTTCTTCATTGTCTATTCCCTCTTGCTGATTATAGCCTTTAAAAACTAGTCTAGATTTATTTCTAATGATGACTCAATTTTCATCACACTTGTTTCTGAAGAACCACTTTACTCTAATAACAGAAGATTCCTCAGGAATTTCAACCAAGGTCCGGACTTTATTCCTTTAGAATTCATTTAGTTCATCTTGCATAGCTTTGATACAATCATCATCACCTAAAGCTTCATCAGTGCATTTTGGTTCTAATTGGGAAAGAAATGCAAGATGTTCTACTTTATTTCTTAAGGATCTTCTAGTCCTTACAGGTTGATTAAAATCACCAATGATACTATCACTTGAATGATTCTTAAGAAACAACTGATTTGGGTTTTGTAAAACCTGGTCATCAACATATGGTAGAAAGTCTTCTGGAGTAAAAGTTTCATAAGTATCTTCGTGAACATTTTCCTTATCGGAAGGCTCTTCTACTATAGTTTGATAATCAGTTTTCGAAAACACATCCGAGGATATATGTTGAGATGTTTTAAAAACAAAAGGATCAGACTCATCAAAATTTACATGTATTGTTTCCTCAATAGTACAAGTGTTTTTATTAAAAACTCTATAAGCCTTAAAAGTTGTGCAATAACCGAAGAAAATTACTTGTTGAGATTTTGGTACGAATTTGTGAAGATTATCTTTAGTATTTAGGATAAATACCTTGCAACCAAAAGCCTTGAAGTAGTAAAGTCTTAGGTTTTTATCATTACATAACTCATAAGGTGTTTTATTAAGAAAATGTCTAATCAAAACTTGATTTATAGTATAACATGAAATACTTACAGCTTCATCCTAGAAATTTCTAGCTATATAATATTTCACTCAACATGGTTCTAGTTATTTCTTGAAGAAATCTATTTCTTCTTTCAACTATACCATTTTTTGAGGTGTTCAAGGTGTTGAGAAGTTGTGAGTTATAAATTTTATACTACAATAAGATTCAAAATCAGAATGTTTAAATTATCCTCCATGATCACTAGGAATAGTTTTCAATGGAATTTTTTTGTCATTTTTAACGTGGGCTCTAAAATTTTTTGTAATAAGAAAAATATTTTGAATTATTTTCTAGAATGTAGACCCATGTAAATCTAGTGTAATCATGAACTAGAACAAATACATTGTATTTTCCTCCAATTCTTCCAATTTGTGTTGGACCATAATGTTCCACATGCACAAACTAAAATGCATCATTTGTTGAGACTTCACCGATTGATTTAAATCTATATTTATGTTGCTTCCCATATTGACAAGGATCACAAAATTTAGAAGAATAAAATCTATGCTCCAGTAGATCCTTAACTAGTTTCTTCTTAGAATGGTTACATAAGCTTCCATGGTTACAGTGAACTAGTCTTCTATGCCATAACCATGAATGATCTTCCATTACACTTAGGCAAGGTAAGTCTTGGCTCCTAAGTTCTTCTAAGTTCAAATTGTAAAAATTCTCTTGCCTATGGGCAGAGAGAATAAATTCTTCTGTGGAATTGTGTACTAAGCACTTATCATTCGTAATATTGATATGGTATCCTTCATCACATAATTTTATTATGCTAATGAGGTTTTTCTTAGGACCCTTAACAAACAAAACATTTTAAATCAACGTTTTACCAAGAAGAACAATATTACCTATATCAATATTTCTCCATAAGCATTATCTCTAAAAGTTACTTTCCCTCCTTTCGTCTTGATAATCCTTTAGAAATAATTTTTGTTTCCAGTCATGTTCTGGGAACATCCAGTATCCATGTACCAAGTATTGTTGTTAGTACTTCTATTATCATCATGAAAATAAGAAAAGAATCAGACTTTTGGAATCCAAACATGTTTGGATCCAAGATTTTCAGATAACAAAATTTTGGGTATCCACATTTGTTAAGAGAAATATGATTTAGGAAACCCAAGAGATTGAACTTTATTCAAAGATCAAATTTTCTTCCAATGCTCACTACCTTGACACTTAGTGCAATAATGGGATCTAGAAGGAACAAAATTGTTGTTTTTGAAAATTGGTTTTTGTGACAATAACATACATCAGTGGTGTTTCCTTTAGGTTTAATTTTAGAATACATCTTGTTAAAATTTTCCTTCCCAGAGGTAAAATTTTCAACGAGTGTCTTAAGATAAAAAATTTAGGATTTCAGTCTAATGACTAAATTCCTACCCTTAGGAATCATATCCTTAGAGTTATATTTTTCCTAAAAAAAATTGTTTTTTGAAATAGCATTCTTAAGTTCATTAAAATGTTCTTCCTTATCAAAATTTTCATTCATAAGGTCTTTAGAATGTTTTTCTAAAAGCTCTTCCTTATATATAAGATATGAAGAAAGATATGAAATATCTTTTGTAAGAACTTCTTCCCTAGTATTTTCCTGGTCTAATTTCCTAGAAATTTTATAATTTTTTGCTTTATGTAACATGGAAAATCTAGATACTTCTTCATATGAACGTTTTGCATTTTCTGAGGATAAAGTATCTTTATTATAAGTACTATTTTCGGAATAGTAATTCTTATCAAGAGATAAATTTTTTAATGATTCGGTAGAGAGTACCTTGGCAATGAATCCTATATTCATCTGAGATAATGTATCATATTCTGAAGATTCACTTTTTGAAGTGTCTCCACAACTATCACTCCAATAAGTATTAGATTTCATACTTTTCTTAGCATTATTTTTATATAACTTCAACCCATTCCATTCAGAATTCCTCTTTTTTCTTTCATTATTTTTATGCATAAGGAAATTAGGTTGTATGTGTACACTTCTCTTACACTCATAGCATGTGACCTCTGAATCATTCTTATCATTCCTTTCCATCTTCTTATACCTAGATTGTAATTTTCATTGACCAGTTATCTTGTTCTTTCTATGAGAAATATTTTCCAAATCATTCTATAAGACTTCACTATCATTAGATTCAGATTGGATAGTAACCTTCTTAGACTTGGATCTGGTTACTCTCTCATGATTCTTTGCTTTCATGTGATTTGACGTTGTTGTAAAAGTAACAGTACCATTCACATTCTTCTTTTTTATGTTGTCAGCATCTCTCTTCATTTTTGATTCATGTTGGAGAAGAGTTCCAAAAAGATCATCTAAAGAAATTTGAGTGACCTTCCTGTTTTCGTCATTTAATGTCCTCTTTGATTCCCACTCATTGAGCATAATATCAATAATCTTGTCCATAATATCTTCATCATCTAGACCTTTCTCTCCCATAGATTGTATGCTATTCAAGATAGTCATAAACCTTTGTTTCACTTTTCTTATAGGTTCTCCATAGGGAAAGTTAAAACCATGATACTCAGCTCTCAACATATCTATTCTCGTCTCAATCACTTTAGATGTACCAAAAATAATTAACATCAAGTTTCTTCAATGTACAATTAGCTATTTCATATGAAGAAATTTGGTTATATATGTTCCTAGTCATTGAACATAGTAGAGTATTGTGTACCATATAGTTTAATTGATAATCATGCTTCTCTTTGTTTGTGAAATCACTATCTTCATTATCAGGAATTTTATAACTTCCAGTAAGCATAACAAAGATATCTACCACAGTATCGATAAAGAAATTATTCATTCTATCTCTCCAATACTCAAAATCATTTCCGTCAAAAATTTGTGGTCTTGTAGGATTTAGGTTGTCGATGGAACCAACATTGATTCCTTCCATCTTAAAAAATCATTCTACACAAAAACTTGTTAATAACAAAAGTTCAGATTCAAGGAACTCTGTATGAAAAATACTGAAAAATGAATAAATGAGCAATAAAAACATATATGTTAGTATATGTATTTCAGACACCTACTCTGATACCAAATGCAAGATTGGTATAAGAGTATGATGTTTCCAACTTCTGATAACAATTTTATGAACGAAATTATGATGTAGATGCTCAAAATACATGAGGGGGGGGGATTGTACATTTTAAAAAATTTCCTCAAACAAGGATAGATCTAAGTGTGAAAATGTTAAACATAAAAAAATTTACAACACCTCTAACACCAATTAAATATTGGGACAAATTATAATGTTACAAACATCTAGTTCTATGAACTTGCTTAAATCTAGAAAGTGATTCTGAAAAATTGGTTCTGGAAATATGGATCCGGAAATTGAAACTTAACCAAAGTTTACAATATGAGATTCGACCTTAAAGCTTATAGAATCTAAATTAATCAGATTACATGTGTAAGGAAATATAAGATGGTTATACATTTCTTACAATACAAAATGCAGTGGAAAAAAAAGTAGTAAAACTACATGTAACAAGATATAAGTCTTTTAACCCAAAGAGAAGGGTATCCAACAACCATGGATAAAGGTCACTTGATTTATACCTTCATGAAAGTATTTCTTAACCACACCAGGGTAAGCCTTTGATATGAAGATCGGAGTCTCTATCTTGTTATTCCCGCAATCCCTCAACTTCAAGGTAGTTGGAACCTCTGTCTTCCTCACCAAGGAAGACCACACCTTCAAGTTGTTAGAACCTCTAGATTTCTATCCCCATAAGCCCTAGAATGTAATCACCAACATTCAGAGTCGAATGAACAAATTCTACACAATTCAAAGTTCGAACAAGTTGTTCAAACATTCTGCACGAAGCTTGAGAGTTGATAAGAGCCTCTCTCTCTAGAAATAACTTCAATAACAAGTAATCACTAATGTCAATGTTCTGTTAAATAGTATATTGAGCTCGTTTAAATGTACTCCTATTTATAGGCATAGTTGGAATGGTCATCTCCCTCCTCCAACGGTCATATTTTCCTTAAAATCATAGGGATATGTACATCTGTCACTAAACCAATGTTTAGTTAGAAACAGAATGGACGACATTGTTTTATAACAATACATGTGTAACTTAAAGCCTGACATCGTTTTATAATGAAATGAGTTTAAGAATAAGCAAATATATAGTTTATAATGTAAGAAAATAGAAGTTAGTATTCTAACCAAAATTGGAATTCAGAGTCTATAATAAAAGGATATTCGGATTCTGTTTTATAGGAATTCAGAACCTGAATTCTGTAGACATCCAGAGTATGAATTTCTAAGGAAATTCGATGTCTGGTTTCAACAAAGTTCAGAATCTGAACATAAATAGTTCAAAGTAAAACTCATAGATGTTCAAAGATGAACTTGAAAAAGTTCAGAGTCAAACTCATAAAAGTTCGAAGTCGAACTTGTAAAAGTTAGGAGTCAAACTCATAAAATTTCGGAGTCAAACTCATAAAAGATTGGAGTCGAACTGATATAAGTTCAGAGTTGAACTCATAGAAGTTCGGAGTCCAGAATTCGGAGATAAACTTTGTTAGAGTTTGTATCCCAAATTCGGAGTGAAACATTATTAGAGTTCGTATCCAGAATTTGGAGTGGAACTTTATTAGAGTTCGTATCCATAATTCGGAGTGGAACTTTATTAAATTCTTATCCATAATTCAGAGTGTAACTTCATTACAGTTCATATCTAGATTTCATATCGTAAAAAAGAATGCTTCATATCTTAGCATTATATGATTCCAAGATTTTAGGTATGAAGCTGATTTTGATACTTAATAAAAATATTGATATGTATAAGGAAATATAGGTTGGGGTAAATTTCCTTAATGAAGAAAATTTTCCTTAGAGATGTAAAATTTGGATTTCCTTATGTATAAGGTGTTTGTGATTTTCAAAACAAGAAGGAATGGAAAATTCATAAGGAAAACTTTATTTACTCAGCAGTGCATAGTGATATAAATTTATCAATTTATATTAACAAATAAAGAGATATGGTTCCCTTTTATATGTGAGGGGAGTATCACTCTTATAAATAAATAATTCTTAAAAATAATATAATGTTTTATTCGTAACCATGTGTCTGAATAAATATCTCATATAATGTAAATAGTGATAAGGGTTTAAATCCTATCATCTAATAATAATTTGGAAATTAATTTTTGGATATATCACTTTTTTCATTAATTAACCAACTTTACTCTTTATCTTATTAACAAATTTTTATCATTGTAATTATACAATATGTGAAAAATGAAACAGAAAAAATAACCAAATTTAAACCTAATGATTTGAAAAAATAAAATCTATGTTAAAAATAAATTTTTATTTGTTTAACAAATTAATTTTACTATAAATGTTATATCCAAAAAGAAAACTATTTTTTTAGAAATATGAACCGTTTGAGAATAAAAAATATTATATACATAAATAAAATAAAATTTTTATCCCTATGATATTACATGAACTATGTTTAATCAACGGTAAAATGTTTTAAATTAAATATAATTAGACATAAAAAACCCATGTAAATAATTGATTAAAATAAATGAACCAAAATAGTTTTCATTTCCATATAAAGATTACATAAATCTCCCAAATGATAAACATGGATTTCTACTACCAAATTTTTTAAAATAAAATTCATTAATTTGTAAATATATATATATATATATATTATAAAAGAAATTTCATAAACATTTAAGACATTGTTATATCTTGATAACGTCACAAAAGTGACTGTACATTCAAAATGACTATTTCAAAAAATTCACTAAAAGTAAATTTTCTCAAAAAATATAAAAAATGTATCTTAAGATTATTTTGAAATGATAATTTGAAAATTTATTTTCATTTCATAAAATAAGATTTATAAAATAGGTATAAATTAATTAATATAATGATGAAAAAAATAATATAAAACTCATTTTTGAGGGAAACAAGTAAAAATTGGCATTATACTCATTTATTATCTGTAACCACCACTAGATAAATGTGAATTTATTTTAATTACTATAATATTTTTTAGTTCCATTAAAATAAATCATATTATTGATCAAATTAATTTACATTAATATAGGAACATTGTGTACATAAAATATAGTTTTATGAAAAATATATTGTTTACTTTTAAATGATTTTGTCTTCATTTAAAATGAATTGATAATCAATGTATAAATTACTAACCATATTATTAATAAAAAACCTTATACATAAATTTCATTATTTTTTATGACAATTCATACATTTTTATTCAAATTCTAGTTTATAATTTTTATATTTATGTAATATTATAATAGTGTACCCATGTTTTTGTAAGATTAGTTTTGCATGTGGTAAAAAATGACCATGGTATTATTTTTAATGGTATATAAACTCTTATTTAGGAGTGTTACACTCCCCCTTTTAAAAAGTTAATCCACAACCATGTTTCTTTTTTGTTGGGTGTAAATGATTATTGTGTTATGATATGTATGCTCATGACTTTTCTTGATAACATATATTCCTAAATAGTATGACGTGGGTGGGATGAGAAGAACATTGTAAAGATTTTTTTAGTTAGTTTACAAATATATAAAATATTGAACATTTTTATTACAAATTGAAAATCTTTCATGGAGATACCGAACCTCCATTGTGAGAGATTATCTATGGCTAAAATAATTTGTGAATACCATGATAATCCCACCTATTGATCCTTTAATGATCCCAACCTCATATCTTTCTCTATTTAAATATGTTATTCCCATGTTAATATAATTAAAAAATGTTGGTGGGTTTTGTTTTATCCATATTTCAATGCCATTATTTAATTAATGTGTAATATCCATTATATTTTACTAGAAAACGATAGTTGTTGATTCCTCCATCATCATGATGTTGTCTATTAATTATGCTGAGGGTATAAATTTAGAGATAAGGGAACTGTAATATCTTTCTCCATTTTTTGATAACATGTCGGCCATTTAAATAGGCCAATACTCAGCCATATTTAACACTGATCTATGGATACCCTTCTTGGACCAATTGTTCACATTATAAAACTTGGTAGTGAGAAATATATTGGGTGAGATTACCTAAGGCTAAATTTTGACATTCCAAAAAATAATTTTTCAAATAACCATAACCTAATCCCTGAATAAATAAATATGTTCCCCATCATCATATTGATGTTTATATAGAGAAGTATATTATGTTTCATAGAGAGACTTATATATTGATCAATGATATATATTGTTAAATACCCTATAGAAATCTTCATAAAAAGTGAACTGTGAATGATATGGATTCATGAATCCCATGTAAATTATAGAAATAGATAATTCCTTCTTTTATTAAATTTAATATTATGAAATTAATTGATCAGAAAATTCCTTGAAGTGGAATGAGTAAAGGTTCACCTATATTATTCATCTCAAAGATGAAAATTCATGAATAATTATAATGGGTATATAGTGATGAAAATATCATTGAAATTGAGGTGATATTATTCAATGATATTTTGTGAATGACACATTGGGAGGACTTGTTGGTTTATGTCAATTTATTATTATATAAGGTTATTTACCCATTTCTATTATTCAGTAGGCATTATTCAAAGGATAAGGTAGACCAATCATGAAGTTGTCTACATATGAGAGGCTTTACAATGCAAGTTTGAGTCATAATCCACATCAGTGCCATATATGATCATAGAAAAACCTTCTAATAATGATTCACTCACAATAAAGTACCATGTATGATTTTCCTTCTGGTCATGAGGTTATTCCAGATGGATCTGGATATTAATTCAATAATTATTAATAGGTTTATATAATATATTATAGATCATCTAGTTGCACGTTTATTCTGAGTTATCCAACTCAGGTCTTCAAATTCATTCTATAGCTTCTAGGAGATACACGAATATAATGTTTTGGATGATGTTTAGGCCCATTATATATATTATTCAGTATCAAGTAATGTATAACCCATGTACGTGGTAGTCTAATTTGTAATTAAAAAGTGAAATATGTTAAACCATTTTTATTTTGGTAAATATATAGTATATACATTCAAAAGATGAAAAATGTTCATAATGTTATGGAAATTAGTGGGTTTTCTTTTAAGAACTATTAAAAATTATATTGAGTTTTATAATATATTATATTGTGTTGTATTATTATTTTTTTAATCAGTTTAATGTTATAGATAACATCAAATCAAACCCATATAACTTATATTTCCCAGTGGATCATCTTAATTGGAACATCTATTTATAGAACTGTTAATTTCCAACACATATTTATCCCTCAGTAACGGGGTCCTCATTTATTTCTCAATCTCAAGACTCGATTATTAAAAATTTATTTTTATGAAATGTAAATTTAAACAGAATGGGTGTTATGGGATAATGGATTGGGTGAATCTACCTAGCTAGGAATGTATATTTTTTAATTGTTTGAAATGGAGGATGTTTGAAAGGAAAATCAAATTCTGATGTTGAAATTGGGGAACCATTAAAAATAATAAATATTAATATTTTTAAAATATATTTTATTAATAAAAAATGAATTAAAAAATCATGAATAACCTAATACATTGAATAAGTCTCAAAATATAATTAAAAATTAATGTATTAATTTTTAAATCGACATAAATAGAGAATAATGAAATCCAATTGGAATGTTTTTACCTTATTTAGATTTCTAATCACTGAAATTTTCTCATAAACACCATTAAATTCAATACTCATTGATTCATGAGTCTACCAATAAAATATACGGATGTATACACCTGGAAAAAATCATTAATCTCTATCTTTTTACCTCTCTCTATCATTAGGATTTTTAGAATAAAATAGAGTACAACCATATATCATACTTCTATATATATATATATATTAAAATTTATGTTAATATTTATTTTATTTAATAACCAAATAATTATTTTTTCGAGCCCCAAAATTCTAAACACAATGATTTTACTTCTATTACATAAAACAAATAAATTTATACATAACCATAGTGTCTTAATATCATTATGGGATCCCATCTTGGATATATCTTTAACAATATACATATAAAATCTATTAATTTATTAAATAAATAAGATCCATGCCTTTAAATTAAACTTTTGTTTAATATCACAATAATTGAATCAAATAATATATATAATATCATAAGAAAAGTGAAACATTCACAAATATTTTATGACATTTCATACCATGGAAGAATTAATTTTCAATAATTTAGTAGTCTATATACTTTGAAACTCAAGAATTAGGCATTCCTTACCTGGGTAAAACCCAGGTAACTAAATTCCTGGTAGGGATTATAAACATATCACATTGGAATTTCTCATTAAATGTGGGCAGGTTATCATATATGTGGTGATCTATCATGATTTATGGATGGTATAATAGATTCAGTGGGAAATACAATTTCAGTAATATGGGGAAATACTTTTTATCAACTAGATCATATCCTTGATGATGAAAATGGTGAAATTGAAATATTATATAAAAATATTTATATTATATTAGATGTTACTAATCAAATTGTATATTTATTTTAATATTAAAGTAATTTCTATTCTAAATGAAATATTTTTTAACGTTCAAAAGTGAATGAAAACTAGATTTACCAATCACTAATCGACCACCAAATATCAATTGCTTGGTTTTCAAATGAATGGAAATAGAGAACCCCATTTGGAGATAACTATTTATAGAGTATTTTTTAATGATTACAAAATTCTATTTTGGTGCACATTTCCCTAAATATATAAAAATAAAAACATTAAATGAAAAACTCAAAACATATATATATTATAAAAATTTGAAATAAGATATAATAAATTTTGAAATGTATAAAAAGATCATTAAAATAATATTAATTGATTAAAAATTATCAGTATGTGTTCTAAAATAAATTTTTATTTTAATGTTAAGTTAGTATAATTATAAAAAAAATGATGAAAATGATAGAAATTAAAATTGACATAACATTTTGTTATTTTACTATATTTAAATAACATATGTTATAAATGTAAAAAAGAATATAGAAAAATGTTTTATATATCATTCAAATAACATTCTATATTAGTTTCATACCCTTTTCATTCTTATAAGGCACAAATTATACAGTGGTCATTATCCAAATTATTCTTTGTAACTCAAGCATGTTTGACTATTTCTAAATTATTAATACAAGATCAAAAATTAAAAAGGTTATAATTAAATTAAATACCCATGGATCATTATTAATGTTTCAAGGTTCAATTTTAACATAAAAAATAATATAAATGGTCATAAATTTATTAATGATCAATACCAAAAAATTTTGTTTCCATCTGAATGTGTATTAGCCATTTTTATTGATTAATGAATTGATTAAAGGTAAAAATTAGTTATAATTCTAAAAAAACACATTCAAACTTTATGAAATTATATAATTTTATATTCACATGTTTTTGTTCATAAATAAGTCACTAATCGTTGTCAAAAAAGTTCCACTCAATCTGAGATAATTTTCTTTATTTTAGTCAAATGGAAAATTATGGGAACATAAAAGAAGATATTTAATTTAAAAAATGATAATTTCCAATATATCATGCATCATATTGGTCATAAATTTATAAATATTAATGTTCAATATTTTTCATTAAAATGTGGGCATGTTTAATATGATGTCATCATTTTTTATTTATTTAGACCCTAAAAATGTTATAATACTAGAAAAACATATTGTATTGTTTTAATAATATTTATTATTGGAATAACTAAAATTATTCAAATATATTATAAATTTTCCAATAATCATTATTCTAAATTGTCTTGTTAATAAGATATAATATTATGAATTGTAATGTAATTTGTTAAATTTGATGACAATAAAGAAGATTCAATTTAAAATTAGGAAGATGATATACATATATATTTTTTTGAAATTATATTTTAATAATATTGATGCTATATTTGTTAAAAATATGGATGATTGGTGTAGAAGGTTATACTAATGGAATCTATGTGAAAAAGAATTTAACAAGAATGATATATTGTCAAGAGAAGTTTCAAAGAAGTGGACGAGGCATCATTAGAAATTTCATGTAAAGAGTTTAGAAAAATAGAAAAACTAAAAAGGACCATGTCGTCATGGTACCCATGTTGGAGTTCCAATTCACCTATACAGAATATCCATGGGATAAATAATCAAATTATGGTGAAGTAAATGGTGGTTTGTGAGCTTCTTTTTGTGACACTGGTAAGGTCAATGAGATGGTGGGGAAGGTTGTGGTCAAGTATGAAAAGAAATAAAGACATAGAGTTTGTTATTCATGAAACCAACAACCATAGAAAACCACCCTAAATTTTCGGTTGTCGTTCATGAAAAATGACCAGTTATTTGTCATAACATTGTAGTGTGTGGAGTTTATAGTTTGAGTTACACCTATGAAAAATGGAGTTCTAAAAACTATCATGTTGTTTTCCATGGTGAATGTGTTTGCTTCAATAAATGTCATAAGACTGTTATGATTTTGAAAGAGATGAAAAAATAAAAAATAAGTACATAGATATGGGAACATCAAAGAGAATTTATCATAGAAATATAGACACCACATTGGGGAAAGTCTATGGTAATCAATTAGAGAGGGTTTGTAAAAGGAAGATGTGTGAAAGCAGAATTATTTAATTATGATGATTCTTAAATAGAAACTCAATTATTTACACTTTATATGATTTGTTTTTAGACAATAATACAAGCTTTATTAGAAGTTAGTTGCATCATTTCACATGTGGATTAAAGGATATTTAATCTGTGCTGTAAAAATATTATTTGACCATGAAGTATCTATTTTTTTACTGTATATATTTAGATATTGGAGGAAAAATCATGTGGACTAATGGGATGTTATTGATATCACATAATGTGGTCAATGGTGCCCAATTTATTTTCATCATGGTCCCTTATTACATAAGGTGATTTTATACCTTCAAAATATGAGAGAGACAATATTATATTTCACATTTGTACCTTTAAGTGACAGATGATCCATGTGAGGGGTTGTAAAGAACATGACAAGGTTGAAACTAATTGAATACATTTAAAATGGAAGAAGGTTAAAATTTTAGTTGTGATGTGATAGGGGTTTTTTTTTTAATTTTTCTATAATAATGGATAAGTATAATCAAGAGAAGATCACAACCTCTCCTTAAAGAAGAGAAATATAACTTCAACGACAATGATCCTCACTTAGTGACACTGTAAAACTATTTCTAGTGAAATAACCTTAATATCCAAAAACATTGTGTAAATATGACCTATATATAGTGAGAAAAGGAGGATTAAGAAGGAAGTGATCCAATGTGATCCTTGTGCAATAGTGAGTCCACCCTAAACATTGAAATGTAGTCATACTGGGAAATGAGTAACCCAACCCAAACCATATTTGAACAGTACTCTGATTTGTTTTGATTTGGTGCATGATACCTCATTGATGTATACTCTATATACAAATATAGTGTGGGTGAACCATGTAAATTGACTATATCTCATTTACCTTCTATTTACACACCATGATAGGGTAACAATATAAACACATGTTATCCCTTGAAAGGTCTGATCAAAAAAACTAAATCATATTAACATCGAAGAAAAGGATCATAGAAAATTTCCCTCATGATTGAGAGTAAAATATAAATTTAATCATCATGATATTTAAAGGAAAAATTGATAATTTATATAATAAATTCATACCCCAATTCACCCCACCCTACCCAAACCCCACCTAAACCTCTTTATGCAATCTCAATCAATTACTATTTATGGACTAACAAGTTGTATCTTAACGCAATTAATATTATTTTTGATATTTAATTACCCTAAATTGATTACCAGTTAGTTATGAATTGTATATGACATAAATCCTCTTATTTTTTATTGAAATGATATCAAACCAAGTCAAAATGTGTTAATTCTTTACATAGAGGATTCATGTGTAGTTCCACGAGAAGTTGTAGAGGAAGTAATTTTTTTATAAGTTTACATTGTGTAATCTTTTAAATAGATCAAAGAAAAATTGGGATTGATTGCTCATTGAAAATGTTTTTAAAGGATTTTTTTATGGAATTCATTATAATGAAGGTAACACATATAATGTTCTCCAAAGGTATATAGATGAAATTTGAATAATTACATGGAAAGGATGGTGGAGAGTAATTTATATCCAAAGGTAAGAAAAATAATAAGGATTCCATAAGAATGAATTATCCTACCATGATAAAAAATCTAAAACTAATGTTTCACATGATGTTAAAACTGGTTTGGAGAAATAATTTTGTTTCTCAATAATATTAATGGATCTTAAGAGAAACAATTATTCTATTGATAAAAAATTATTGAAATAATTTTTCTTTGATAAAAGGTATTCATGAAATGACAAAGAAGAGATCCCAATTAAGCATGTGAAGGTAAAATAATTAGAGTTCATACATGAATTGTATTATGTAATGATTGAATATATATAATTTTAGAAAAACGGAAAAAATTGAGAAACCATTTCTTTGAATTTCAAGATAATGGAAATTGGAACAAAGTTAAAGGAATTAAGTGACATGATTAAAGAAATTTCAAAATAAATTTAGTACCAAATATCCACAAAAAATTAATTGAAGGAATTATTCATTCCTCTCAAGAAAAAAAATTAAAAAAATATGAAAAATTGTGATGAATATTTTATAAATTTTCAAGAAAATGAATACTAAATATAATACTAAATATTATTAGATAGTAGAACCTACGGGGAGGATAAACTTCTACAATTACATGATAAAAAACATATAAATTAATCCTCAATATAAGCATCCAAACAAAATTTTAAATTTTTATGAAAATATGATTTCAATGTAAAAGAGAGAGGATTGGTTCCAAAAAATAAGGTGGCACACAAATGATAATTCGGTTGAGGACTTGGGAATTTTGTGAACATTTTTTTAGAAGCCTAAAATCCAAAATATAAATAATGAAATCTAGAAATACAAATATTTCAATCAATGAGATGCCATTAATTTATGGTTCAAATATTTAATGACTAATTTACTATAAAATCAATCACATAGAAACATTTATAAATTATAGGCATGTATGGAATAATAATATTCCATAAGAAGATAATACAATCGTAAGGCATATAATTAGAGAACTTATTCAAGTGAATGTCCAATTTAGTTGGAAAATGGGTTTAATATTTAAGGGAACAAATAATCCTCAATAAAGTTTGTATCATATAATAATATTCAAACCCTCACACTAACTCTCTTATAAGGAAAAGGGAAAAATATATATGGAATTTTTCCTATTATTAAAGAGGGGAAGTAATAAAGAACCAAACTAGTAAGTCATAATCTAATATTTGATATAATATAATCAAGGAATAATGTTTCCTAATATGTCATTTACAATACATTAAAATGATTGAGATGAAGATTAAATGCAGAAACAAAAACATGTAGTAATATCTACTACTGATGTAACCTAAGAAGACACTTTTTTCAAGTATGATAAATTTTTCAAAAATATAGAAAATACTAATCCAAAGAAGAAAAATATTATTCAAATCCATGAATAAATGATTATATTTGGTATCATACAATGGGTATACTTTTGAAATACATTGAGAATTACTGCTAAAAATGTGAATGAAGAGGTTGGAGAGGTAATGTATTCATTTCCAAAAATATGAAAGAGGGAAAAGGAATCAAGAATGATCAAGGGTTAGTCTATTATGAACATCCCTATTCCTCTGATTTAAGAAGCTTAAGGGAAACCTCTCATTTTATGCTTTATTTAATTAGACTATTTATAAAGAGGTTCAAAATTAAAGAGGATACATGAATCATCAATTATGTACTTTAAATAGATGTATGTGATGTTGTATCCAACTCTAGAGTTGCAATTTTAAATTAGAAATAGAAAAATTGATAGAATATTTGATAACAAATTGAATTAAAACCTAAAGAAACTACATGTGCTACCAAATAGTTGTTTGGTATTAGGTATCATACAATTTATGGTTTATATATTTATTGGTATTAAAGAAGTTGATTATGTAAATATTATAAACTTGTAGATTTCATATTTATATATATATTATTATAAAATTAGGTATTACTTATAATAATATACAATATAGAGAAGTCTATTGAGATGAATGAATTATTTATACAAGTATTATCCTGAATTTGAGCTACCCCAATTGGTGTTAAGATGTATTTTCTAGGGGGTGTGATTGACATTAAATTCTATTAACACTCATCAGATATTTTTTAGGCCTTCAAAAATTTAAAGAATATTAGAGTACAATTTTTATCACTTATATATTTTTCAACAAGTGGTATCATGTGACAATTTAAGAAACATGATCCTCATACAAAGTGATTGGATGTTATTGTAGTACGTCTTTGGGGACAATTTTTAATGTAGACCATAGGTTTTATACTGCGAAGTGAAGAAGACCAAACTTTGATGATATTTTCATTTTTTTAATTCATAAGTTACATGTTCATCTTGGCATTGTAATAGCGGAGACCCTTTTATAGCATGGAAACAACATATCCTAAACAATCACATAATGTGAACTCTAAAGATCCACTATTCATAAGTATATTTAGAAGATTAATGTATCAAATTTAGAATTTCCTTTTCAATAATAATAATCATGTTTTAATTTTTTAAAAAAATATTTATTGATGATGATTGTTTTTCGACTTTTCTAATAAAATTTATTTTTTGTGGAATCTGTAAACATACTCATTCTATTATTATTTCAAATTTTATTCCTTTTGTATATAATAGAAATTTATGAAAAACATTTATTGATAAATATGTATTTTATAATTGAAATTATACTTTTTAAAAATTTATTTAGTTTTTACAAACCCATTAAACATATTTTAAAATTCATGTAACGTTTTTCCCAAATACATTTCCTAATATATTTTACATGTGTCATGTTTGAATTATTTTTTAAATATTAAATTAAATGAATCTATAAAAATGAATTTGAAATGTATAACCATTAGGTGTAATTTGTCTGATAATGGTAACCTTATTTTTAGTCATAAGGATTATGTTAACATAGGTAAAAATAATTACCACAGTTAAAGCTAAAATGAAAAATGTAATAATCTAATGGGTAAATGTTTTAAAACATGATAAAAATTTCTATAAATAGTGGATGAGCTTTGGATCAGCTTTATCTCTTTTCCACTACATTATTTCATATTTTTTGTGCCAGTTGACAAGTTTAACATGTGATTCCATTATATTAAATAGAAATATTTACCAAAAATTGCATTCTCACAACAATTAAAATGGGCTTCTAACAATTAATCTTCAATGATATCATAAAAAATAAGATTCTCCATAAAACCCATCATGTTATCTTTCCCATGTAATAAACATTCACACTAATAATATTCTGCTCAAAAGATATTATAATAATCCATTAATTTTCTATATAATTTACCCAAGAAACCCAATGTTCCCAACATAAGTTCACTATTTCCACTAAAATCTATTTCTTTTATCATTAATTTTTAAAATTTATTTTTTTTTCAATAATATAAGGTTATATACTTATTTATATTATAATGATTTTTTATATTGTGTAAATAAACACTAACTATAATGATGAGACCTGTTGGGGCTCACCCGACAAATGGTAAGCCGAGCCATCACACCCACAAGGTTGTCACCAATAGGCTCAAGGATGGTGAGAAGAACTTAGAAGGAATAACATTAAATGGGATGCCTTATAGTAATGTACTTGTACGGATGAACCCAACAATATTTTTTAAACATAGTATAGTAATAAAAAATTATTGTAACATATAGATTATAACATGCATCCAATAAACTCTACGAATCACAATATATTATAATAGTACGAACCAAATAGGAAAGGGAAAAATACATACCCAACCCAAAAAAATTCCAAACATGACTATAACTTGGTAACGGAATGAATTGAGAGAGCCAAGCCATTGATATCCTTGTCCAAAAATTGAACATAGTCTATTCACCCAAGGTACCACTATGTTCTACCAATGTCACCATGGAACATTCTATCGTGTTCACAAGACATGACATGTGGGTTAAATTCCATGAAGGGGTGAGTATATACATAACCAAAAGGACTCCCCAAAATCCACCAAGCGATCAACAGATAGATACTATAATTTTTGGCTCAACACATAGAAATGGGGAAAACTAAATATATATATGTTGAAACAAAACCCAGATGAGAGGAAATAGGTATCCCTATCACATATCCAATAATTGGATGGTGAGTCTCCCTATATATTCTGATAAAAATCTTTGATTCCCAACATCTCACATGCCCATAAAAGAATCTATATGTATGAAATCCGCATTTCCACTAAGCTCCATATCATTGGGGAAAAAATATCTATGTTGGGGACTCATGAATTAGTGTGTCAAGGCTATACCAGTCATAATATAGATAGAGCCATAGCCCATTTCATTAAAGGGGTTCCACTCAATCATTGAGGACCCACACAATAGTACCATTAGGTGGTGCCAATTATAAGGTTGGGGACCTGCACTCGAGTCCCATTAGAGGGTACCACTCAAATGTCGGATAGAGTAACTTCACCCATGTGATTTATGGGGTTCCCCAATATATGATACCATGTTTTTTGAGCTGTAAATTTCATAAGTAATTTTAAATTTTTGACTATGATATGAGTTAAATCTTTATTGGAGATAAAAAATTTAATTATAAAGTTTTTAATGACTACAAATGATTTAATTCGATATGTAATGGGACTGGTTCTGTATCTTGAAGGTTTAGGGAGAATCCTATAGATTTAGGACATAAATATAGAGTTTTGGGAAAAGTTAAATAGAGGGTTCCCAGTTAGAGTTAACCGTATGACCAAAAAATGCATGCCAGTTTATATGGGAACACAGGTTGGAGAAACCATGTTGAAGACCACAGAAAACTATATGGGTGTATAAAATTTATTTCATACAAGTCACACAATGGGCTTCAAAATTTATGTTAAACCACGTTTCATCACCATGTTTGGGTTGTGGGGCTTTGTTAGTGAAAACTGCATTTTTGGTGCATTGGTTGTCCAACCGTGTGGCCAAACTATGAAACCCCTTAAAAAGTGAATTTGTTTCCTTTCCCCCATATGAACTTTAAGAGGAAATCAAATTGTTTTCTCTTTTCTCCTTCCCATGTGAAAACCTCTCCTTATCATTTTCCATTGGGTAGATCCCTACCATGTGTGGTCAAAAAATGGACGCCATCAGGGGCATTGGATCACTTGATTTAAGTCTTTGATTCCATTACCCTCTATCATATTCTTTATCTTCTTTACTCTTACACAAGTTTCTTTGGTTAGGTGTTTTCATCCCCATTCTACTATATCATGGTAGAGCCAAATACCAATGTTTGGGTTTTCAAACATCCAAGGATGAGGATAACCTGAATGGCCATCTGTACTTTGTTATATGTCATTTCACCATGTTATGTTGGCTACATGAATTGATAATGCTTTAATTATTTTAATTGAAATTATAAAATGGTTATTTTTGGTAATTTTTAGGTCATTTACATTATTCTAGGTTGATGGTGTACCACATGTTGTTGGATATCATTAGGTCATCATTCTAGGTCTATGAGATTTGATGGTGATCTTTTTAGCATTATAACCTTTTTGAATAATTTGTTTTTCCATTGGTTATAGACTGTATGGGTTTAAACAATATTATAATTTTATAATTAATTAATTTGTATTCCTTGTTTGTTGGATGGATCTAGTGTAACTTTTAGGAGCATGGATAGGCCTTGGCACATACTCGCAACCCTTGTAAAATATATTTGAATATTGGTAAATGTTGTGGGTATGTTGTACCTAACCATTAGTACATATCCATCAATATGGTATTATGGGTATGATTGTTCTTTCCCCAAAGAGGGAAATCCCCTTATTTAATTTGAATATCATAAATATTTAATAAAATGAAATTCATATATCCTATTAGATAAATGCATGTTTCACTAACTACCACACAGTGTGTCAGATTCATCCAGAGCCTAAGGTAATATCTTTAACTGGGGATCCCCTATTGGATTACTCTTCCTATTTCATTTTAATAATTCTAAGAGGGGTTCCTTGGTTAATTATTGACTTAAGGGACTCCAAGGGGGATTCCTTTTTTGTGTTGGACCTTGAGTATTTCGGGTGGGATTCCTCATTTGCGTATTGATTTTGGGGACCAAGAAGTCGCACCGTTGTTTGAATGACCCTAAACTATTACATTACTTTTGGGTTGATATGGAAGTGGGTGTCACCTTAAAACCTATTATAATCGTTTAATCTGGTTAATATGAGATAGTAGTGGTGGGTAAGGCATTAGACCACACTCACACATTTATGTATGCATTCCCTTGTTTATTATTGATGTAGTGATGACTTCTAGAGATGTTTCCCGGTTTGTAACAGATGTGCTAGACAAGATTTTGTACGGGGTTTCCCAAATGAACTCTACGGGATCTATCTTATGGAATTATATATTTTATTATGTATTTCCATGTTGTTTTTTTAGAAATTCATCTACATAGCATTATCTTATTAGAATTGTGAAAGGAACTTATTTGGGTCTAGTTTATGATATTATTTGATCAAATGTTACTATTAATTTTTCTATAACACCATCTTTTTTCTAGAATTCCTCCTAGATGAGGGATAAGTTGGTAAGTCATTTTGAGAGTCTTGGGTACCTATTATACTAGGTCCCTCTAAGAATGTCTAGTCCACTAAAATTATAGAGAATTCCAATTATTGCATGGTGGGATAATTTCACCTGAGTAGTGCAATGATAATGAGATTCTTGATGATGGACTTGATCTGCTCTTCTGATTCCTAGGATAGTCAATATGATATATGGATTCACTATTATATATACTCACCAGATTTTGTTTGAAGTGGAGTGTTGAGTTGTTTATTTAATGATTCTATGTTGTTATAGTTGATGGGGAGACTATTATTTATAGATCACATGAGGGTCATCCTCCTTAGAGACTATCTAAGTTTCAATGTCGTGATTTCCTATTGATTGGGACCTAGGAATTAGATATTAGATAGAATTTTACTTAGATTGAGTAGTGTGGAATATGGATCAATGTCACATATATATGATTATCCATCGGTTCATGGTATCCTTTATTATAGTGATTGGAGATGAGTAAATGAGATCCTAGGGATTTGACATGTGTCCCCCTATAGTGATGTAGCTTGCTCAGATATATTATTTGTACAACCCATATAATTTATTTTAGATTGTGATTAAGAACCAATAGATCCACTTAATTATGTTTGACTGGATTGGTATGATATCCAACTCAATGCCCTTTTTATAGGATTTCCAAGTGACAAAGACTACAAATCCAATAATCAGATACAGTTTTTATGTTATTTATCAAATTACTCATGTATATATATACATATTTATTTATTTATTTAAGGGAATATATTTTTCTACACAGATAAAAATATATATATATATATATAGGAACTCGTTTTCATATAGAAACTCGGGAGCTCTCGTCCTGGCGGTGGATTATTGGGTTTTGACTCTAAATGATTCTAGATTTCTCTGATTTTTCTGTTGTGCCTCGCCATGGTGGGATCTGATCCCGACTGGGAAAACTCCTACGATGGTCCAGCTATCAATCATCGCTTAGAAGAAGTTCCATTGATCATGAAGCCAATGGTGATTTTGTTCTGGGATGCTCTGAAGGGATCAGAATCTTGCGCAGCATCCTTGTCTAAGGTTCCATCATGTAAAAAGCATGAAGACGGGCAATTTGTTGTGGATGCCGACCCAGATGCACTACTACAACGATCAAAACATTGTAATCATTCACTCATGGGTATGTTTTCTTATATTAAAGGTGATAAGGCATGGTCAAATTTAGACCTCGTTAATCGAATTGCGCACGTTTAGGGTTTTTATGACTGGAAGCTTATTCAAATCGGCAAAATATACATCCATCTGTTACTCAAATCACAAGATGTATTTGACTTGTTTTGGAAGACCAGAAACCTGTATCTCAACTTTGGAGTTCTTCAAATCTCGGAATGGGACTATATTTTCAACCCGTACAACTTGATGAACACTCTGGTACATATTTGGGTTAGGTTACATGGTCTATGTTGGTATTTCTAGCACCCCAAAATTCTGAATGATATAACATCGTGCATTTGGACCCCTCTTAAGATAGATCAATGAACCTTGAAAGATAATATTTGTTTATAGTCAAAGGTTATGGTGGAGGTCGATATTAAATCAAAGCTTCCAGATTTCATCCACTTCACTGCAAATGAATATAAGACTGAGATACGTACAAATTTTGAGTTCATGCCTCCTTACTGTGAGTATTGCAAAATTGTGGGACACTCACTACTTCAATATAGAATAGATAAGATTCAAGATTCCACCCCCCCCCCAGCTCAATATGGATGGACATATAAGCATGGAAATATAAAATACAAGTTTTCTTCTACTGATCCCATGTATATCCCTAAGAAAAGGCATTAGGTATGGGTAAAAAAACATCTTTTTTGGGTTAACGCTTGAAAAAAACATGAGAAGATTTAGTGGAAGAGGGTGAAAACATGTATGTAAATAATGGAATTTCTATGGAACTTGAGCAGCTTATGATGGAGGCTTTCAAGAAAACTGGGATATATTTCAATGAGGTTGCAGACCATGAGTAGGAATTGAATCAAGACATGGTGGTTGAGCCCACTAGAGTTTGTTTGACCTGTGTTGTTGTAGAACCATCTACGGAGAGAGGCTCCTCTAAAGATACAGATGACAACCACAACATTGATGTTGATCTGCATCACATATCAGAGGCATCTACAAAATCTCTAATGGAGAACCCGGGTACTAATTCATGCCCATTGTTATTTCGAGAACCGGACAACTCACATGTCATGAACTCACCTTCATTATCTGGTAAATGATCTAAATCTGGATTAGCTATCCTGAGGGAAACATCATGTGATGCTCAAATTATGAATCAACCTCCTGATAAAAAATCTGAGGAATATATCACCTCATCATCCCAATCTAAATAGTCCATTGTCAGTGGAAGGACCCCAAAGGGGACCCGGAAGAAGTTCCTGAAGACCCTGTCCCTTTTTTACAGCCTGTGGACATAGCTATTCAGAATATTGTGGCCTCTTTGGTTCAAGAAGAGACTACTCCAATATTCCGTGCTTCTAAAAAACTATTGTTTATTCTTTGAGAAAGCAGGATATGAATTCCAAACAACCATTTTCTCAAAACCCTAGATGATCAGGAAGGAAGAAGAAGGGCTCAGGGGGACATAAGAATGAAAAATGGGGTCTCCTGTCCCAACAAAGTGTGTTAATGGATTATCTTTTTTAGAAGTTTCATGACATTTCTAGCCCTCTCACTTTTTTTCCCTTAAGCATTATATTTTATCTTATAATCCTAAAATGTTTTCCTTAGATAAACCCAAAATTAATTATTCTACGAGACTTAGAAACCTCTCTTATTTTGGTGATAAATTTTTAGGTGCTTGTAAAACTAGGTTGGTTATTGAATCTCTCTAGGTTTTCTATCATGGCACTTTACAGAATGTAAACATTTTACACTCTTCGGAGAAAATGATCACTTGTTATTTTTATTATAATGAAAAGTAAATTTATATTCTATGGATTATACTAGGAACAAATATTAGGATCGTAGGACCCTCTTGAAAGATCACTTGGATTTATCTATCATCATTCGCGATTCATGGATTGTGCTAGGATATTTCAATACATTTCTATATCCAATTGAAAATATTGGACCTTTTTTCTCATCCATCTCCTCGAGGTAATTTATAGTGGCTATTGAGGACTGCAACCTTTTAGAGATTAATCTCACTTGTTCCAAGTATACTTGGTATCTTCGACACTATAACAGGGTATTTTCCAGCAAATTCGATAGAGCTCTTGCCAATGGTCCGGACCTTGATTTCTGGGACAACATATCTAGTATTACCTTTCATAATCTCATTTCAGATCATCATCCCAATTTAGTCAGTCTCACCTCTAGAAAACTGAATGCAAGCCCCCCCCCCCACATCAGATTTAACAGTTCATGGTCTTCTGACTTGAAATGCTCTCTTTCTATAAAATATTTTTGGGAGTCTATAAATCATCACAAGGATCATTTTCCAACCTTATCAAATAAAACTAGATTTAAATTTTTCTTACGTCTTGGTGTAGTGATAAATCTAAACAGATAGACAAAAAGATAATTGATCGTGAAATTGAGCTCACCCACATTCAATACAATAACACTTGCTCTAATTTCTCATTAGATCCTCAAGCTGAAATAAACATCTCTATGAAATTTAATAATCATGTTTTTTGTATGAATAACATCCGTAAGCAATTATTTAAGGCCAAATGTATTTCAGATGGTGAATATAATAATACGTTTTATAATTCTCTTCAAAGGATTAGAAAAAACCTCTAGATCGATTTCCTTTCTAATGGATAATGACGCCCTCTTGAACTCTAATAAGGCTATTGTTAATCATGTGGTCTCTTATTTTGAAAAAATGTTTAATGGCTCTCCCATAAATAAGAACCTTCTACATGAGGTTATCCCGAACATGGTTACTGAGGAGGACATCCTATATCTTTTTAGCATTCCCCTTGATCACAAAATCAAAGACACCCTCTTTAGTCTGAACCGTGATAGTTCCATGGGTCCTGATGGTTTTAATAATAATTTTTTTTCAAATTTATTAGGAGACTATTGATTTCTATGTTTGTAAAATGGTCAAATCCTTGTTTCCTAATGGATTCCTACAACATGGTATCAAATCTCAATTCATTTCCTTAATTACTAATGTGGCTAATGCTTCTGAAATCCATATTTTCTGGCCTATTTCTCTTATAAACACCTTTTATAAAATTATCTCTAATTCTCTTTGCTAATATAACTTCTTCTCTTTGTCATAATATTGTATCTTGGAACCAATTAGGGTTTATCATGGGTAGATCTATTCATGATTGCATTTGCATTGCCTTTGAATGCACGAACACCCTGAATAAAATGAACAAAGGAGTTAATGTTTCCATTTAGCTTGACATTCATAATTCCTTTGATACCACTGACTGAAACATTATTTTCAAAGTCCTCCGGGCTTTTTTCTTTAACTATGTGTCTATCAATAGGATTAATACTTTGATTTACTCGGCTTATATCTCCATTCTTATGAATGGATCCCCTAAGGGATAATTTAAATTCTCAAAAGGGGTCAGACAAGGAGATCATATATCCACCATTATATTTTCCATAGTCAAAGACTATCTTTCTAGACTTCTCACTAATCATTCTTCTCAAAATAAACTCCATCCCATTCGAGCGACTAGAAATCTTAATGTTCTTAATCACCTTTTCTATACCGACGACATCATTTTATTTCTTCATTGAGATAAAATAAATATACTATGTTTTAAAAATGTTTGAAGCTCACTATGAAGATCTCTTGGGGCAATCTATCAGTTAGAATAAATCATTTATTTTCATCAGAAAAAATTTCTCTCCCAGAAGAAAAAATGACACTGTCAATAGTCTAGATATTATGGAAGGGGCCTTACCCTTCACTTATCTTGGGAGTTCTTATATTTTATAGATGACCTAAATCCACATACATCTCCCCAATTTTTGATCATGTGGTTTGTCATTTGTCTGCCTGGAAGGGTAAATCCCTCTCCATGGCTGGCAGGATTTGTTTAGTTAAATCCATCGTTGTGCCCAAATTGGTTTACTCGCTGATGATCTATAATTGGCCTTCTATTCTCATAAAAAAATTATTTTTCTCAATAATAATTTTTTGTGGAATAGAATAATCCTCGAAAGAAAAACTTGTTACCATTCCCTAGTCTAAATGCTACATAACCTTAAAAAAGGTGTCATTGGTATAAAAAACCTTCGATTTTTTAATAACTCTCTACAAGCCAAGCTCACTTGAAGCCTGAACAACAATAATTATGAATCTATTTCCTTCGGTAGAAAAATATTCCTTCAGAAGCTCAAAAATGGTAATTGGAACTATATCCAGTCTTCCATATGGCCCTCCATTAGGCAATACTTTACAAATATTATGATTATTTCTAGATAGATAGTTAGTGCGAATTCTTCTTTAAACTTTTGGTTGGAAAATTGGTCTAGCATGCTGCTTATATCAATGTTACCCCCTAACACATCTTTGGTCAACACCAGTTGCGCTATAAGGGATGTCATCAATTATAGACATACCAACATTCCTGACAACATCATGAGTATTGTTGATAATTACTCTTTCACAAATGATGATTATTTTGTTACATGGGAACTAGCTCACAATGTGTTCCTTGACTCAAAAATTTATTACAATCATAATTTCTCTGCTCTTGATATTAATTTTCCTTCATTAAAACATTTCTAAAACCCCGAGATTAATCCTTCAAGGCTTAAACTTATTTGGCGTATTGGTCATAGCCATATTCCCACTAAAATTTGTTTTCAATATTTTGGAATAAAACTTTGTTCTCAGTGTACTTTTTGTTTTCAGTAAATGGAAGATGATAATAACTTATTATTATCTTGTTCTACAGCCTCTACTCTCTGGAATTTCATTACTGACCTATTTGACTGGAGATGGTTACAATATAGCTCTATTTGTGCCAAATTAATTTGATGTGTAGAGCTTGAATCTTCACAACAAATCGAGAATCTTTTTTAGTAGTAGTTGTCGAGCTACTTCATGTTATCTGGTATGCTCTAAATGCAATTATTCATATCAAATACTCATTCAATATACATGCAGGTTTCATTAGAATTCAAATTTCTATATCAGATGCTACTTCAATACAAAAAGATTTCTGTGATAATTCTATTGGAGATTTCACTATCCTTCATAAAATCAATGTTGATGGGCTATATATATAACCAAGACACGCCTTTGAGGTTTTTTTCACCTTCTTCCACTTCTAGGATGGATTAAAGTTAACGTTGATGTTTCCTCCAATGGAAACCCTGGAACTGCTAGTTGCGGAGCTTTCTTCAGGACCTCCCTTGAACAGCTACAAGGATTTTTCTTTAGGAATTGTGGCATGGCCACATCTTTGGAAGCAGAAATGAAGGCTGTGATTTTTTCTTGTGGACTACATCAAACAAAAAGGGGGAAAACATCTAGATAGAAAGTGACTCAACTACAATTATACATTCTATTTGGAATAGATTTGTGCATCTTTCTTGGCTACTTGCTACTCTTTGGATGAGATGCCTCTCTTCACTTTTTAAGATCAACTACATAGCTACACACATCGTTCATGAAGTGAACATGGTGGTTTATGGTCTGGATAATATGGGAATCAACCAGAACATCACATATATGGACGATTTTCCAGTTGATCTTCCTCCTTATATTGAAAGGGATTGTAATATGATTACTTCTTTTTGACTCATATAGTCCTTCTTTTTTTTAATAAATTGTGTCTTGTTTTAAAAAATATATATACATTAATGAACATTTCCCAGTTAATCAAGATCAAAGACCTAGGGATTGACTATGGGTTTACATTATTTATTTAATTTATATTTTGTAATTGTTTTTTGACATGTTTGAACACCTTCTTTGAGAATAACTTGCACGAAAAGTAATTATGTTATTTATAAATCATTTTTCTTTACTATTATTATTATCCCGGTGAATAGTTCCCATATACATACATTTTATAATACTGTCTTTTTATGAGACCGTGTTTGTTATTTCAAACAATGTTTTGTATTCACACCATTATCAAGCCTCCATTTCACTCGGGTTCCCTAAGCAGACATTCACCTTATTATAGGAACAAGTACGTTTGAGGCTCACGAATGATAATGTATGAAGGATTGGTGTTATATTTATAGATCATGTATGTGTTATGTCTCAGAGCTACTAGGAGATCCCTATAATTATATTAATTTACATTTATTTACACTTTTATATGTGTTCTTACTAGTTCTTTATTAGTGTTTATGTATGCCATGTCAGTTTAGGCCTTTACCTATTTCCAGTTATTATTACATCATGATTCTATTTTAGTTACTTATTGATACTACACTGTATTTATTTACTATATGGATGATATATAAATATTTCCATTGTTATTAATATAAAATTATGGTATAGTCTCTCCACTATACCGCCTTTTGAACGTCACTTCTAGTTGGTCGCCTCTGGTGTCAGGGGAGGCGTGCTTAAGGCCTTGTGTTCAACCAGCTCGGGGTGCTGTTTTGTTGGTTCCTAGGATGGGATGATTTAAATTTGTATTAGAAGGTTTTATTTTCATTTTTATTAACTATTTAGTGATATTGTAGATGGTGGTGTAAGAAACTTGTTATAACTTGTGATGGATATCATAATGGTGTTTCAAGAACGATTATTTAGGTAATAAGTAATATTTTCTAAGGATATGGGATTGTTGTTCTGATCTATGATGTTACAGTTGTATATGACTTATTCATTGAGTGATGCACATGTTTTTTGTATATTATGATTACTAATAGATATATGGCTCTTGAACCATTGTAGAGAGGAAATTGATATATTACAATCTCCTGGATTATTTTCAAAAGGCTAGTTATTAATTTTGACTTTTCGATGAAAAGGTAAGAGGCATATCATGCATCATATTTGTCACATAGAATTCACTTGTTTTAGGACTAATTGTGTTTGATTATTACTGATGATTGAGGCCACTTTTTTTAAGTGCTAAATGAACCTCAATGTCTATCCTTTGTAAGTTTTTGGAGCAATTAAACACAATTGGTACGACATTTATATATATATAATTCCGATTGATTATTATATTGAACTATGTTGATATGTTAGTTAGTGAGGATGGTGACTCATTCGTCAAGTATGGGAGGTTTAGTGACCCTATTGGACAGATAGAGAATATATTTTCCAAGTGTTGGACCCTTTATTGGGAATTATTTCTTAGATTTAGTGGTTTAATGTGTCATTACTAACCTATATTGTGTTTTCGTACATATCATGTAATGACATTCTGCTTAACTGAACCATGTGATCATGGTTATGACCAAGTTAGGTCAGTTTTGATAGGAAATACATCCCTATTAGACTATTTATTGGGGTATCCATTCATTTTAGGTGAACTAGTTAGGTCACACTGTATGATGTCAATGGACACCTAAATGTTTATAGGAAATTGGAACTCTGAGGAGTAGTTTCATATAGGGATTCTTGGAGAGCATTAGACCCTTGTTGGCCATGTTGATAGTTTTGAACATCGTAGGTCTATTTTATCATTACCGTAGAGAATTTTGATATTTTGGGTAAAACTAGTTAGACCTATATAACATGTTGTGAAACATGATCAATGGGGTTAGCTGGGAGACAAAAAGACCCTTAGTTTTTTTATTAGATCCTTATAGGTTAAAAATTTTCGATGATCATGGGAAACATATGAGAGTGGTTTAATTGAGTCAATTGATTCTTTTTTGGTGGTGATTTTGGTTTCATGCTCATTTTTAGACCAATTCATGTTAGGTTCTTGCATTTTATAATATAGTTAAGGTGAGATGCCTTCGGCTTTGGGCGTGTTTTTGGGACTAACATTGGTAGTCTGACCCATTCATGTTCCTTGCCCTATTGACCAGTGTTTGCACTATTACTAATGTAGTCAGATTGTGGGAAGAAACTTGTGAATTTAACACTGTAGTGTGAGAAGAGGTTATAGATTACATGGATTCATATGTACGATGACTGATTTTGAAGAGTAATTACAAGGGATCTTGTTGATTAATGAGACTAACATGTCATGTATCACTATCATCTTAGACATGTGATGGAAAGTTCATGAGAGAATGAGTCAGGAGATAAAGGTACACATCTATTAACTGTGGTATTGATTGAATCATAAATGAGTGAGTGATCTTATTCTAGTCAAGGACTGCTGCTTTTGAGAACCTATCATGGGAATGGATGCTCATGATTTTTTGTTATGTTGGAATGTCCATCCATGTTAGTGTATACATCAAGCATGAATTTTGTACCTCAAAATGAATGACCCATGGCTATACCAATGCATTATTTCTCATGATATGTAGTGTTTGGAGTTTCTTTAATGCAGTAGAATGCAGTTTTGATGTTAGAGTTCTTTGGGAGCGTTTTACATGCCTTTTTATGGAATCTAATTTTGTCTTGGGTACACTGAGAGAGTATTAGTTATAAATTGATAATATACTAGATTTGATCATATTTCCCAATTGGTGTTATAATCTATTTAGGTTTTTCTTGAGGAGTGGTTTAAAAGTATGTCATATCGTGCATTGTACACTTTTGGTAATTTGAGGTTCGTGACCCCCGCGACGAGTTGAAATTCGCTGATTTTCATTGAAACTATTTTCAGGAAGTGAGAATAGTTGATGTGGGTTGTTATAATTTGAATCTTATTGATTAGAAAATCTACTAGTTGAACTGGTTATTATGTTGATAATTGGATAGGGAATGGGATGTAGTGACTAGATTTTCAATTCTTTGATATGTGGGAAATGATGCTCTTATGGTGGGGACGTCAGTCCTCAAAGAGTAACTATATTGTGGGAAGGGTCATGAGACCATGATGCTGATTATATGATGGTGGTTTTGAAACATGTGTGGAATTTGATAAATTAATAATTTATAGTTGGAAGTCAAGAGAAATTATAGGTACAAGATCATTTAGGGACTTGGGTAAAATTCGAATGTGGGTGTAATGCCCAATGTAGTTTGTGATGATCCATGGATGATAGATCTCATTTACGTTAGTGTTAGTGATATGGAATGATTGTGGTTTTGATCAGTAGATGGTTATAATAGTATATTTCATCAAACTTTAGTTATGGGATTATGTGAGAATTCTCAGAACATTATTGATACACATTGAGATAAGGTTGTGGAAAAAAAATTCAAAGATGCATCGGTCGTGGGACTTGACTGTTCAGGGCTGTTGTAAAACAAAAGTTGTTATAATTAAAATTAATCAAATGTATTGATGTACTCAATAGGGTAAAATGTTTGAGGCTCTATTGAGATGATATGGGAATAGTTCAATGGTCGGACATGACTTTTCAATGACAAGTTGGCATGCCCATGTTGAGCTTGGTCAATGGAGTTTTGCAATTATGATCAATTAAAGGACTAACGGTATTACCCAAACAAGTGATGTTATAAATGTATTGGAAGTATTATTAGTAAACTTAGAATTTGTTTCAGAAATATAATATTATGCGGGATGTAACATGGATTGAGTTTTGATAGTTTATGTGTCGTATGTTTGAAATGACTCTTCGGAGTGTTTTGGGAGTTTGGAGACAAAACACATTTGTTTAAGAAAACAATATCCAAACCAATTAGTTTATGGTATGTTTTTAATATTTACTAGGTATTATCATGGATGAGATGTTCTATGCTAGGGAAACTACATGATCTTTTATTTTTCTAAGCTAAAAATTTTATAAGGATTTTGAATTTCGGTTTACGTGACGGGTAAATTAATGATAAGAGGTTTAGAATAAAGATTTTGAGGTTATAATACTTCTAAATTTCGTTTTATAATATGTAATGGTTCTTGGATAGTATCTTGTTGGTTTTGTAAGTGTCATAGGGCTTCATGACTTGGAATCAGAGTTTTGGAAAATGTTCAATAGAGGTTCCACAATTAGTGAACAGTTAGTGTTAACTATGTGATAAAATTGTGCGACCTAGTATTTAAATGTTCATAGGATGGGGAAACTATATAGTAGGATAGTGAAAAACTAGAAGGTGTTATAACATTATTTAAATCATTATGTAGCGCTGACACATAGTCTATTAAACTATGTATCATTCTCGTGCATGGGGTGTGGGGCCTGCATAGTTCCAATCCTGTTGTTGGCACACAGTTTGGTCAACCGTACGACCAAACTGTGTGGCCCATTAAAAAGTAGAAAATCCACCATCATCCCCTATATTTTTTAGAGGGTAACCCCTTATTTATCTTTTCTTTTCCAAACATGGGCTCATTTCCTCCTCTTTTTACTTTGGGAAGTTATTTGTTTATGGCCAGAAAAAAAATGGTGCTATGTGCATTAGAGCCCTTTAGGTAAATCATCAATTCTATTACCCTCCAACAAGTTATTTTTATTCTTCCACAAACCTATATTTCTCTAATTAGAGATTTTCATCATGATTAGAATGGAACATGGTGAAATAGGTTACTAATATGGGGGGTTTTGTTATTCCTAGGAGTGGATAACTCGAGAGGTTGTCTTCACATTTCCACATATAATTTTTTCAAGGAAAAAAACTCGGGTGAATTTCAAAATATTTAACCCTTTTTTTAAATTTTAAATTTTTTGTTTTATCAATGTTTTATATGGAAGTTACCCGATTCAATATGGATAGTCTACCAATTGTTATTAGTGAGAATTTTGGAGTCATTCTGGTGTGATGATATTGGTCTGTGAGATTTTGAGATTTTAACCCTTTTTGAATATGGTTGTTTTCCTTTGGATATAGATTTTATGGTTTTATTATTTAATTAAAATGTTATTATTAATTATTTATGATGGTATATTTGTTTGAAAAGTTCAATTTAACATGTATGATCATGGATGATCCTTATAACCATCTGTTAGACATTAAAAAATATATGGAAGGACTTATAAATAGTGGTGGTCGGTCCTTACCTTCACTTTAGTATTTGTTCTTGGTTATGCTATTTTATGTATGATCTGGATTTACCCTAAGGGAATTTTCCCCCTATATAATTTAAATCTAATAAATGTTTAATAAAATAAAATTGATATATTTTTCTAGATGAATGCCTAGGATAACTAATGATTCCCACTATGATTGGATCATCCCCAACCTGAGGCAATAGCCTTGACCAAGGATCTGATTTTATATTCCTATACCTATTTACTTTTTATAATCCAAATAAGGATTAATTTATCACATATTAACTTAGAGGACACTAAGAGGGATGCCGCTGATCACTAGCGGACTTTGAGGATTCTGAGTAGGATGCCTCTTGATTATATTGACATAAAGAACCAAGTGGTTCCCCAATGTTTGACTGTCTCTTAAATAGTACAATGAGGTTGGGTTTAGATGGTAGTGGGTGTCACTATAGATATTGTGACAAACATTTAAGACCAAGAGTCTATGAAGGTAGTGGTGGGTTAAGCGTTTACCCACCCTCACTCTATTATGTATCCATTCACGTATTTAATGGAGATGAGGTGATGATAACTGGAGGGTCTTCCTTGTTTGTGAATGATGATCTTGAAAATATGTTTTAAATGGTTTCAAAAATATACTCTCTATGATAAATATTGTGTGGTTATTTAATTTATTTCATATTTCCATACATAATTCCTATAATATAGTTTATGAGCCTTATTTTTTTCATTTACATACGTAATTCATGTGGTCCAACATAAGAACTTATTTGATAAAATATTGTTATTACTATTAATAGAAGTACAAATTTCCATTAGGATTCCTTTATGATGAGGGATACAAAGTTAAGTTGTTAGGAGAGTATCATACCCCTCTTATACTAGGTCTGTATAGGAATGTCTAGACCCTTAGCATTCCTAATCATTAAAAAGGTTTTTGGGTGGGTGTATTTCCCTAGAGTAGTGGGATACTGATAATCTCTCTAAGGATGGACTTGATCTTATCATCTGATTCCGATGATACTCAATTGAATTGGTGGACACACTATTATACATACTCAATAGATTTTTTTGGGAGTTGGTTATTGAGATATTTATTTAATTTTATTTTTTTTATACCAGATTGGGATATTATTCCTTATAGCTTCCCTAAGGGTCATCTCCCTTAGGGATTATTTGAGTTGTGATGTCATGACTAACTATAGATTGGGACCTAATAATTTGATTTTTTTTTTAATTTCACATGGTTAGAGTATTAGGAAATCTATATTAATTCCACATATTTATTTTTGTATGTCAGTATATAGAATCTGTTATTATAATGAATGGAAGTGTGTATGGGTGAACCAACGGTTATGACGTGTATCCCACTATGCTAAACGTTATTGCTCGAAGATTTCCAGGTGCTGGATGAAGCAGGTGTTATTGATTGTGATTACATACCTAGATATTGATTTAATTTTTTATGGATTGAGTGATAAAACAACATGATCAATGCCCTTTTTTAGGATGTCCATATGATCATGATTATAAACCCAAGGATCAGTTCTTGTTGTTGTTTATTTTATTTATCACCTTATACATGTATATATATATATATGTGGGAATATATAAATCTACAGATGTATATATATATATATATATGAGGGAACATTTCCTAGTATATCGAGATCATGGACCTAAGGATCTAATGTGGATTCACATTTATCCTTTCCATTTCTGTCTTGATTTGGTTGAACACCTACCTTGAGTGTACCATTCATTAATTTTCTTTTAGTTTACTCTCAAATATTTTTTTATTATTGTTATATTTATGAGTAGTTTAAATATATATAAACTAAATGTTACTCTCTATGTATGGGACCACATTGGTGGTGACCTACTGAGTTTTGTATAAATACACTACATGGTCCACCATTTCACAAGGGCACGCAAGAAGAAATTCACATGGTTGCATGCAGTAGTAGGGAAGAGGCATGGGACTGATCGAGTATCATGGATCATAGTTTTATGTGGATATTCAATATGTAATATGGCTCAATGTTTTTGGGATATCCCTATACTTCTATTTTAGTCCCTTTTCTTTACTCTTTTATATGGTATCTACATAGTGGCTGATCAGTGTTGTATGTAGAAATTGGTCATTCGGGCCTTTTCCGTACTCCTTTTATTATTATAGAATACTTATATTTTTGTTGTATAATGTTTCATAAATATTATTATTATTTTTTCATCGATGATATATGGTTCTTTCTTCTATTGATACTATGATATATGGGTATGCTCTCCCTAATGTACCACATTTATACCCTCACTACTAGTTATCAGCCTATGGTGTATGAGGAAGTGAACTTGAGTCCTTGTGGCCAACCCACTTATGGTATTATTTTTATGGCTCTATGTATGGGACATTACAAACTCAAACATGAACGAACCACACACTAGTACCAAATGGGGGTACAACTCAACTAATATAAAAAGTATAAGGGACCATCACCATATCGCAACAAGTAGGTTACCAAACCTAGCCTCTCTCTAGTTATCCAACCAAATCATTGTTACATGACCAACATCGCTTGAAGAAGTTTTATACTCTCAAAACCTCACATCAAACATAATCATACACTATGAATTATACCATTACATTATATAGAAAAATATCATCATGATAGGCTACTCACGGCCCAAATATTGAGTCCAAGAGAATGATATATACAAGGTGGAAGATACTCGGAGAAGTACACAGTGTGTACTGGGGGTCACATGGCGTGTGACCTCCCAACATCACCTAGTCATGTTCTACCCTAAACACAAATTTGTAATCCATTTTAATATACATGGTATGTAGAATGGGTACATAGAATGTATTAGAAACTTGAGGCCTTGTTGAGTGCTCTTAGCAGACCTGTGACCCTAGAGGCGCTAATCCTCATGTACTCCCATGGTACACAATGTTTCCTTCTACATGGGGACCCGAGATTGTGCTATTAGATCATCTATTTTCCATTTGGATAAGGTCACATCACATGTGGGCCTGACCACATGGTGTGTTGTCCTTAAAATGGATAAAACCCTTATCATATTGGGAACCAAGAAAATATATAATGTGTTCTTCTATGGTATAAGGTTTGTAGTCAAGAATTCTACTGAATCTATTATTCCTTTATGAAAATTATAGATCCTCTTTACCCACCAAAAATATTGCTGTTTGATCACCCATAATAAAAAGGTATCATCTCATTCCATAGACCATTGGCATGTGGTGGCTCGAAATTAGAATCTATATATATGTATGAAGTATGTTTCACCTCACTTTTTCATCAGCCACTACACTGGATCCCATATCAATGAAGTCATCACCTAAAACCAATAATCCAAAATGGATCATAAAAAAAATAACCATTCATTAATTTTTTTCACATCCACAATGAATCTTGGGGTTCGATCATCCTTGAACCATCCCCAAAAATTTATAACTTCAACCACGTATGTAAGTGATGAATAATATGAAGAATGAAGTAGGTAAATCACATAAACAATGTGAAAATATCATTGTCCAATAATTATCAACCAACAATCACAAAATAGGATGAGTACAAAGGGTGATGGAATGTTCTACAAATATTCATATCATATCCATAAATGAGAGTGCATTATGGATCTTGAAAAGATTGGTAATAATGAATAAATTATCAGATATGAAGCCATGCTGGACATCATAATAAAAACTGTGAAAATCCAAACTGATGAGCCATGACATGATTTAGAAAAGATCTATGGTGAAGAACATATTATCTGGTGAAGAAGAATTACAACTGTGTTCATTGCATATCGATCCACCTTGGTCGGATCATCTGTTATTCTCAAATCCGATCAACTAATGAAGAATGGTTAATCCTCCAATAAAATCATAAAAGGGTTATGCAACCAACCCTGGTGATTTTATTATAATTGGTTATTTATAGGGGATAATATTTTGATCATTTTAAATAATATCAATAAAATTATTTATTAATTATATTTAAAATCACCTACCAATCCTCACCTATCTATGACTGTTCAACACCATCAAACCATAGGTAACACCATGGGTAAACCACAAGTTTCAGAGTAAACCATCATCTCAGATTTCATTGATGAGTTACAAATAATCGGAAAACCATAAAAACTAAAAATATGTTCGTACAATAATTAAAATAAATTGATATTTTTAAAATAATATTTCTGGGGTCCCTAGATACCATAACACAATTCTTACTCAGAATATAAATCCAAGTATTAATATAAATAAATATTAAAGGAAAAATTAGAATAAAACCGAAGTCATTATATTCTCTCCTCTTTCTAGGATTTTATCACCAAAATCACTAAATTAAAAGGTGGGAGTACAGATCCAAAATCTAGTACTCATGCCCCCTAGTGTGTTCATACATTCTCTTGAGATACAAATGAACATAAACCAAGGGAATATTCCATCCATACAGGACCCAGTACTAATGGTCCTAGATCATAACCTAGTACTCCATGAAGGTGGATCCACCCACAATGTCCAAATCACCCAATTTAATATAATTCATAGTGTCATACATGTACAACCTCTGCTATGACACATGGAAGATATCATACACCCAGTCCAACTATGTTTGTAGGGCTTAGTAGTAGAAACTTTACCAACCCTTCCTAGGATTTCAAATGGCATGATGAAATTTGGGGATAACTTTTTTACCCATCCAAACATCAACAATTCCCATCCTATGAGACCATTAAGAAAACATAGTCTCCATCCTTGAACTCTAAGGGCCTACAAGGCCGATCTGTATAAGATTTTTGTATGCTATATGACTTCCTCATATTTTCATAGATCACATAAACCTTCTTCGCTATTGGCTTCACCATATCATTCCAAACTAGGCATTCCTCACCAATTTTAGACTAGTATAATGGTGGCCAACATGGTATCCTGTATAGGGCCACCAATATTTCCATGATAATATTATAGTGATAGTTATTATAATTATTAAAAAAACACTACCAATGGTATGTGATCCCCTATAACTTAGTCAACGTATAACACAATGTTCCAAAGTATATCCTCTAATATTTAAATAGTCAACTCAATCATTCCATCTATATGGGGGTGGAATCTTCTACTCATACTCAATTAAGTCCAAAATTCCTCTTGTAAGAAATCCAAACTTTTACATGAACTGAGAATCATGGTCCGATATAGTCATCTATTGTAACCTATGAATCAAAACAGTCTCACACAAGTAAAAACACCCCAATCTCTAATCCAAATCAGAATTTATAAATTAAAGGAATTACACCTCATATTTATGTCAATCAATTTCCACCTAGATCATTACCCATACAATCCCCATCACAATGTATAAGTAACTAGGCTTAAAACATTTCATAATTTTGAGATAATTCAATAATTTAAGATTAATTCACATCGAGTATCTTTTAAGGTTGACAATTTTAAATAATTAATCCATTATTAATACGTTACATCTCATACAATACAAATAAGACAATTATACTCTATCCAAATTTTTTCAAAATAATAAAACTCCTTAGAAAAACAAGAATTATGTTCATGAGAAAAACATTATTGATTTTTTCTTTTCTCTTAACCGTACTTATAACCAATGAAAAATATTTCAAAAATATGCGATGAACAAAAAATACTTGTAAGGGACATAAAATAAGGAAAGAAACCATTAGTAGATGAATACATACAAATATATGAAATCATAATTTTCACTCATAAAACATAATATCGTAAACATACCTCATGAAATCATATGATTTATGAATAACTTAGAGAAATAATAAATCATAAAGGAAAATTATGGCATCCATAACAGACTTAAATTGTATCTTTCATAGTTAAATATGGAGAAACATTCATGGTTACGTTTTGAATACCCATCACAGTATATTCCCTAAATCTGTTAAGGGAAAGCTTACAGTTTACCTCTATCGCATTGTTCGATGAATTAGATAGCTATAATGGGCTCATCGACCCTAAGTTTATCACATAACCACCCATATACATAATAAATTCTCAAGAACCATAACCTAATCATTAAATATAATGATTCATAAATGAAAATTAACATTTCCACATTGTAATCATAAGACAAAATATCAAGATATATATAATCAATATTTTCTCAAAATAATTTTCAATACCAAAATACCTATAAAGTAATATGGTATTTAGTTTTATTTATAAAAATATTATGTCTTGTAGAGGAAGCCAAATATCAAATAATTCTTACGGCGGCCAAAAAGTCATAGTCGCCATATATGTTAAAAAGAAACATTCCTTTTGTCATTTAGTAAAACTCTTCAAAAAAAAATTCCTTTTGATAACCATTGAATGAAATTCAACGATAATGGTGTTGGTTATACACCATATTAATGAAGACCGTATATAAATAAAAATATGCCTCAATGAAAAGAGATTGAAACAAAGTCCCTTACCTTGAGTCTAACTTGTCTTGTTCTTTTTTTATGTTCCTTAATAATAAAAATATGTTAATTTATACTTGAATTAGAACCTTTTTCATGATTATTATTCCTACTAAATATGTTATTACAATGTTATAATAACTATTTTATTATTTGTGTTCATCTGAGACGTTTTGTTGATAATCAATTCTTGAGTAAAAAAATAACATGCTATTATGCCACTAGTCCAGGTGGACATAAGTCCATCATATCTAGACTAGGATTCAGGATTTAAATTTCATATAAATCCATTATATATGTATATATAAAAAACCTAACATTTTGAGATATGAATTGAAATGCACTATTCAAGGAGATAGTAGATCATATGTACGCAAGAACGTTACATTCATTTCATTTTCATATTTATATAATGAGAACTAAATGATACATATGCATAATATAAATACAGTATTATATATCTATTATATATGTTACAGATGTTCATTAACTTTATCCATTATATGTTCCATGTATGGTATTTATGAGTGATATCACTTTGAGAGGGTGGTAGTCCACACTTCCTCAAATGAAGTTATTGTATTTAGAGATTATGGAATGTATAAAGGTATTCTTAAATAAATATCACAGAATAATTAATTTAATATCAATATATTATATATCATATCTATTCATTCTGTTCATTTATATAATTTATGTTTAATGAAGATCATGTAGAAGGAATCATATCGCATCATCGAGACCGTTGGTTTTACGTCCACACAAGCGATGATATCATTCAATTAAGTGTTAAATGGTATGAAATTGTATGGTATAATAATTATAAAGAATAATTAACATGTTATATTAATTATTTAAATCTATTATATTCATAATTATTCTCATCCAAATAAATTCCAGTTGAATAAAAAATTACACCACGTCTTGGAGACAATAATTCCTACATAAGCACTTATGGTTATATTGTTATTTGTAGGATGGGTAAAAGGATGTATAAGGTTGTACCATTATTATAATAACATATTATCATGTATTATATACTTTAATTATTAAATTATTTTGGAAATTAAATAATAATAGAAAGTAGAATAAGAAAATACCTTTGAAAGAGGTGATAAAAAAGACAACTCTTTTTCTAGTATCTCATTTTGATTTTCATAAAAGGCCTCCTTAGGATAGATTAATTCCCAATGTGTGTCCTATAGGAGAAATTCAGGTATTTTTTTGAGATTATTGAAGAATAATTTTTAAGATCCAATGTGATTTAGAGGTGTGAATAAATGGTTAGTTTTTGTGGACTTTTATAAGAGGGAGGAGGGGTACTTTAGGTAAGACTTGAAATATTATTTTATTATAATGTTATTTTAGAATTATAATAGTTAAAAATGATATATTTATACGATAATATGAGTATGGGTATAAATACACTCAACCAATAGGTTTTATACTTATTTAGGACACAATATTTAACTTATATTTTAGCTTTAACCCTTAGTTAAAAACATTAACTCTTAACATGTCTTCTTGTATTTTCACAATATATGGTTACTATAGTTAATATAAAAATTCAATCCAAGAATAAGTGAATAATTAATGATATTTTTAACAATATAGAATTAATTTTTTTCAAATCTTATATTTTTCTTACTATTATATCATTTAATAATATATTATTTGTTATAAAAACTCATTTATACCAAATTTAATAGTATTTAGTAATTGATTTTTTTAACATTGTAACACCATTATTCCATTGAAAAAAGACAAAATAAAAGATAATATGTAATAAACATCCATAAAATTTGTTTCTGGTATCATATTGTTCAAATTACATTATTTTAAAATATATAATATCATTTAATTTAATCCTTTATTAATGAATCAATCACTGCATCATTTTTGGGTCATAATTAAAATACATATTTTATCTCTAAAAATTATAAATAAAATACCATGATGTTGAAAATGTTTTTAGATTTATAATTAATATTTATAGTCGATGATATCACTTATATAACATTACCTTAATATTTTTTATGTAAAAACATTCATGTTTCTGTTATATTTCCTGCTATATTAAATTTATTATTATAACATGTAACTTTCACACCCAAGTGCCTCCAAAATGCCCAAGGTTTGGCCTAGTAATTTATTTGGTCTCCTGTAACTCATTATATAAGATTATGAAATTTTTTTAGGTATTTGTGTATCATTATAATATTAATTTTGACCTTATTTACCCAATTTACACTTTAACCGTGGTAAATAAAAATAATTACTGAAGTTACTATTTAAAATTTCCAAAACTAATAGGTACCTATTTATATAATTTGGACCATTTAATTACAAATAAGGAATCCATTTTTCCACATTCATAACAAATAAGTTTCATTAATCAATTTTAATTTAATTTTCATTGTCAAAACCAAAAAGTGGGTTTTAAAAAAAGAAAAACATTCGAAAGATTAACATGGGTTTTTGGCCAATTTAAATGTAAAATTACTACCAATGAGAAAATTTTGATTAAATTATTAAAAAATAAAAAAAATTCACTTTAAAACAAATAAAATATAAAATATTACTATATAAATTAAAAATAAGGAAAGGTAGTTTTGACTTAAAATTTGGTATTTTTCATTATTCATTAAAATTGAACTTGATCAGAAAACTACAAGAAAAATATCCATTATAAATTTTGATGTAATACTTCTATATAAGATGTTTATTTAATCAAATATAACATATAAAAGTGAAAAAAATTATATTTAAAAAATGATCACCATCAAAATGCAGTAAAACATCCTATTAAAAATATTAGAGTATTTTATGCATTAAATTGGATTATTTATCATTTTAAGCCTCTAAAATTTATTGGATAAATGTAAAAACATTTAAAAATTATGTAACTTCATAATATATTTAATTATTTTCATTCCCGCTAACACAATGTCTAGGTGTTAACTGCCATTTAAAATAATAGTATTAATATTGTATTATTTTTTGATATAACGTATTGTTGTGGGAAACGTACGATTTAAGAGAAACATGTTGTTGCGTGTTAGGTATGATATGATACATAGTGTACCATTTATTCTAATATTAATATCAAATTCAAAAATATTAATAGATATAAAAATTCATTAATCGATAAATACTTGTGAGGTTACATCATTCACCATTTTGGAAATTGTGTCTTCACATTTTTATTCACATATAAAATAAGTTGGGGTATTTATACCTGATAGCATTTTTATATTACTATTTTTCCACTTAAACCATTTGGTTATTCTATGAAACCTTTACCTGATTAATCACATTATTCTACAACACTTGTTCTATGTGGTCAGAAATATATATTGGTTGTTCCTCATAAGAAATATATTATTCCAATTGTACTACCTTTGGACTCAAAACATGATATGGATCTCACAAATAAATTCTCATAATTGAAACATGAGAATCATTTTCATCATAGAAAAAACATGGAGGTAAATACACCCTCTAGGAAGCTGATCCAACATTCTCCAAGATATCATTTGGTCTAATTAACCTTGGACTCAACTTTACCTTCTTCAAAAAACACATCACTCTCTTCAATGGAGAAAATTTAGAAAGATATGATCACCTACCTTGTAATAATGATCCTTCCATTAGTTAACCACATAAATTTTCTGCCTTCTATGATATTTCATCATGTGATTCTGAATCAACAAAACTACTCATTCCATATCTTATACCAATTTTGGTCCCATCAACTTCCTTTTACATACATAACCCAAAAAAATTAGTCCGACAAATATTTCCTTATAATATTTCAAATTGTGACATCTATATACTTTAATGAAAATAGTTATTATAAGAAAGCTCAAAAAATGAAATATCTTGATCCCAACATCCTTGGTAATTCATTGAAAATGTACATAGCATATACTATAAGGTATGAATTGTATATTATGACTTCCAATATGATTGAGAATGATACAATGTAATAAAATTTTATTCAGTTCTTAATGACTTCATAAAGCCTTTCCAAAAGTTAAAAGTAGGTCTGGGATTACGGTCATATACAATAGATATATGAAATCAATGTAACCTAGGTATCTCTTTGATATAAAATTGAGAAATTTAATCCAGATACTGGCCATTTTTAATATGAATAATGTGGATATATTTAGTCAATCGATCAACAATAACCCATATTAAATATTTACCCTGAGATGTATTCAGTAATACTATAATGAAGTTCATGGATATATTCTCCCATTTCCACTTTGGTACTGGAATATAATATAGAATCCTCATTGGTAATTGTCTTTATTCATTCAGATGTTGAAAAATCAAACACATCATAGTAAAATCATCAATATCTCTTTTTATTCCACAAAATTGGTAATACTCCTGAAGATCTTTTTATATCTATGTACTAATAGGAGGAACTCAAAACGGAGAACTATGAGCATCGGACAACAACTCTTTATTTAACTACGAATCACAAGGCACACATAATCTCTTTGAAGACCTCAAAAAAAAATTATCAATGTTAAATTATGTGAACTTACCCTTCTAAACAAATTCTATATTTTCCTGAAACTCACTATCTTCCTTCTGTCGTTTCTTTATTTTTTATTCTATAAAATATTGCACTGAATCCTAAAAAAACAGAGGAATTTCCTACACCAACAAATTCCAGGGAAAATTTAATCAAATATTTAATCAAAGGGTCACATTCCAATAATAACACGGTTAATGTAGCCTTAAATTTCTGACTAAATACCAACCACTTAGTTTGATTTTCCAGGATGGCAATGAATTTTGCAATCATAATCCTTGATCAAATCCATCGATTTCTTTGTCTCATGTTTAATTCGTTCTAAGTAAACATATACTCAAACCAATATAATCAGTATATATATTTCACATTTTACTCCATACATATGATACCTCTAAATTTTTCATGACAAATCAATAGATGATAATTCCAAATCTTGTGTAGCGTAATTTAACTCATTAGTTTTGAAATGAAGTGAATGATAAGCAATTACCTAATCATTCTATATTAGGGAAAAAATCATTTCAATGAAGCATAACTGTAGATAAAAAATTCTCTATTTATAGAAACTAGTACTGAAATTGGATCATTAAACAATGTAACACACCAACAATTCATATTATGTACTTCTTCAAAACAATTCAACAACTTTCACTACATGTAACACCGAGTTCAAGCGCACCATGACTTACCAAACAAGTCGTTCAAAAGAGGTTATGAATATTATTAACTAAATTTCTAACCTTATATAATCATTATAATTTTAGAATCCATATTATGAGTTTCTTAGACATAATGTAAGAACAAATTCCTTTTTTAGATAAAATAAGTATTTTTCAGAAATGCACTTTTACCAACATTAATAGTGAACCCTTTTTAAATCTAATATTTTAAACCTTTATATAATAAATTTGACTAAATAAATTTATTCTTTATAATGGGGAAATAAAAAAATTTACAATTCAACACCCCAAGATCCCATGGTATGCTTCTCTTTGAATAATACAGTAGTGTGTGTTGTACGCAACTTCGAGTTCTAACACACACTACAACCAATAAAACTTGTCGTAATGCATAATAATACCTTCTTTTTAAAATATTATAAATTTTATCTCTCAAAATGGACTTCATTTTTTGATTTTAAATATTGAATTTATCCTAGGGTGAAATTTTGGTACTTTACGGATAACTTTTATATTTTGATGAATAGTGAAAATTACAAAATTATAATTAAATACAACTTTTCTAATCAAAATAATTAGTAGTGATAAATTATGAATTTGTGTGGTTTTAAGGTATATTTTTAATATATTTTTACCATTTCATACAATGATGTTCTTTGGACAAAATTTAACTATTAAACTGGACATAAACAAGTGTCAATCTTTTGATAGTTATTATCTCTTAAAAACAAGTTTTTTTGTTTTAACAACGGGAATTAATTTTAAATTAATTTCTGCCACTTCTGTGTTCTGAATTTGGAAAAATGGAGTTCACATTTGGAATCATGATTTTAAAATTTTTGTAAATAGGTAACATTTATTTTTAGATATTTTGAAAAATTATATCAGTAAATATTTTATTTACCATGGTTAAAGTATAAATATGGTAAATAAGGGTTAAAAAATAATATTATAATAATAAAAAATTACCCTAAAACGTTTCCTAACTTTATTGGTTGATACATGTCCGACCATGGGAATATTAGGGTCGATATTGGGACCCATGGAGCCACTTGTATGTGATAGGGACACTTTATTTTAATTAAGTTAAAATGAATACCAAAATGATACAAGCATATATCATTTAGCAAAACTATTTTTACATGTGGCTATATATGTTGGATTTTTGACTATAAATATTAATTATAAATATTAAAAAAATTCCTAAATAATGGTATTTTATTTATAATTTTTATAGATTAAATAATTTAATTTATTTATGACACAATGGTCATGCAGTAATTACCTTTATAGTGAAAAATTAGAATAATTGATATTATAAAAACCCAGATAAATTTAATATGAGACTTTTTATAAATAACAATAAATTTCGAGGTTAATATCAAATTTTATAATTGATTAGTTAACTTATTTCTAATTAATCATTCTGTTATGAGTTTTACAAAAATCAATTATTGAATAGTGTCAAAATTGACATAAAATAGCTTTCAAAACAAATATTATATTATTAAATGATATTAAATTTTTAAAAATAAAATTTTCGTCCAAGAGACTCATATCATGATAGGTGTATCATTAATGGACCACTTGGAGGTCTTTTGGATGTATATAGTATGTTTATTAACCATATAATATAAAAATACAAAGAGACATTGTAAAAGTGATACTAATTAACTAAGAGTTAATACTTAATGATAAGGTAAATATAGTAACCCAAACCTGTCTAAATTATATTGGTTGAGTGGTTTTCAACTCATCCACACCTTAACCTTTAAATAATCCACTTTGGTGCCATTATAAACCAAATATGAATTTATTATAAAATAATATTTCTAGCTTTTCCAAAGGTGCCCCTCACCCCTCTTATAAAATGGAACTCCACCTTCTCCCTAATTCACACATTCAAAGCCGTTTGGTTTGGCCAACCCCTATCCAAATACTCTCTCAACATCCCTCAACTCATTTTAGAGGCCCTCCTTTAGTCAGAGTGACAACCTATGGAGCCCTTTTGATCAAATCAAAATGAAGAACCCGAAGAAGATGTACTGACTTCACCATCCTCTTCCAAGCTCCTTTCTTCTTCCACTTCTTATTTCTTTGTTAATACCATTATAATATAATAACTCTAGTATATTATATATACATTGATGTTTTTATAAACATGGTACAACCATATTTAAGTATTCTATCCATCCTTTTAATGAAATGTCACCATACGTGCGTACGTACGGCTTACCATCTCTATGTCGTGGTGTAATTGTTATTCAAAACATTATTATTTGGATGGGTATAATAATGATGTATAATTCATGTAAATAATAAATATAACATGATAATTATTTTTTATATATGATATACCATCCAATTATATATTATTTTAATATCAAAAGAATGATATTGTCGCTCGTGCGTACGTACGGACTACCATCTCCACGAACGCGATGAGATTCATTTTCTATCATATACATTCAAGTATAAATATCATTTGATGATTAAAAAATAATGTTTAATGAATTTATATCATTCTGATATGAATAATATACACCCTATCCATGACAACCACGACTTACGTACCAAAACCTATAAAAGAAAATGAGTATGTTAACACCCGAAACGACGATAATACTAAGATTTTATTGACAAAGCAATGTTAAAAGATAATACATGATATCATTTTAATGTATATGATTCTTGTATAATTTAATAACAATTATTTCACCACTATAAAGTAGGTTATACTACCCCCAACCAAGGAAAAGTACAAGGTAAGGGGTTTTCATCTCACTCCTTATTCCCGTGAGATTCATGCCATATTGCCACTATTACCTTTTGTGTTGTGTATGTACTGCCCATAATTGTATTATTAGTGTAATACAATTTAATTTATGTGTATTTACATATTCATTGTATGATACCTCTTTTATGGGTTGTATTTTTATTAATTTACCAACTTGGTAAGGGTTAATTTCTCAATCTCATTATTATCCGGGATTGTTTATGTGTAAATATTTACCGGGACATTTTTATCATCCATGTCCATTTTTCATAAAAATGATTTAAAAATGAATATTTTAAGGATTTTTAATGGTACTCTTTATCAAGATCATAATTTCAAATGTTTTAAAGATGTATCTTTCTAAATCTTTTTATTTAATGTCCTTTTTTCAAAATGATTTAAAGGATTTATTTATATGTACATTACAGTTTTGAAATGATAATTCTATTCCAAAGTTTCAAAGTGGTATGGGACACTTTGATTCAAAAATCTCTTTAAATTACTTCCTTTATAAATGTGTGACTTTTAAATGATTCTATAAAAGGTTATTTCTCTCAAAAAGTTATACTCATAATTTTCATCTATGTCAACATCCTTTGATGGATTTTAATGTCATTTGAAGTTGATTTATTATAAAAAACTTCCATTGAAGGTTTTTTGATATTTTTGACTATGGATGTGTTATTTTGATACCATTCATGGTTTATGGAGATAGTATTTACATTTCGTATGCTAGTTTTAATATGAATGTTTATGTTCTGTTTAAACCTATTCAAATGAGGAATGCATTGGACTTAATAAGTGACAGGTGGAGCCTGCTATAGCTCATCGATGCATCGGTAGGTCTCATGAGACAAACTAGTGTCTTGGAAAAAGGCCTTGAAAAAATCTTATTTGTAGTCTTGGCACAAGGCCTTGGCTATGTGGTTAGGATAATCTGGCATTATTGATTCCATCATTATGAAAGTGGTTATTGATATTGCATGTGATTATTCGATTAATAGAATATCCATGTGAATAAATAAATTACATTATTTCATTTTAATTTTTCCATACTATGTTGAAGCTTAAGTTTAAAAGTATTTTGTTTTAGATATACATTGCCTTAAATGTTTATGCTTATTTATGAAGGTTTCCGTTGTATTGCTTACCCTTACGGAGCGTTTGAGCTCACCCCTTTCTATGTTTTATTTTTCCCTGGATTCCAAGAAGTACATTGTGATTGTTATGCAGGGTTAAGACAATGGAATAATGGAATTCAAAAAGGATTATTTATGTTATTTTATATGTTATGAAGTGTAATGTAACATTCATGTATGTAATATATTTTCCAAAACTACTAAACTAATCGGTCCTTTGGGACATGATTCCTTGTAATCATGCCAATGTTATGTAATAATGCACTGACTCTGGGTAACTGGGGTCTGGGGGTTACAGTTGGTATCAAAGGAAGTTTATAAATAACCTTGTAAACTAGATTTAGATAAACTCTGATTAGAGCACATAACACTAAGATAGACTATGATGATTAGTATAGAAGAAATTTCTAGAATTTTGGTATTTTAGAGATTTTGTGAGTTTTTCGAGCAATAGATCCCTGTCTGGATACGAGCAGGTAGAGGAGGCTCGGGCACAGATGTACCTAGGGGTAAAACCAGAAAACACCGCTTTGAGGAAGACTCAAATGAGAACTGGTGCACGACAACAGGCCTTGCTGCATTCTTGGTTACGACACTCCCAGGGGATATGCTTAGGATAATCCTCATTTTATTTACAAACCATTATGATGGGCTCATGATTATATACATACTCAAAGAAAACATTTTTTATGATTATTGATTATATCCATAAACTATTAAATTTGTGTTAGGAATTATTTATTGCAATTCATAAACTGACCTAGTTTATGTTATTGTATATAAAAGGAACCCAGTATAAGGAATGTGAACTCTAGTAATACGTATGATCCAAAGAGTAAGAAGGATCGTATCATTAATGGTATTAAGCAATCATTTATAAGGGAAATAGTCTCACACGTATTATCATCATATGAAGAAATATTATCATGTGTCGATAAGATAACTAAAGAGTTTACTGAGTCCTACGGCTTTGAAGGGAAGCAAGAGAAGAAAATGATGGAAGAGAGAAAGATGGATAAAGGGAAGAGGGAAAATATGAATTTCGCCATATGTGATAACTGTGGGAAGAAACACCTCAGAACTTGCCTGAAAGGAATGGGAGTTTGTTATAAGTGTGTAGGAAAAGGGCACAAAGTACGTGACTGCAAGGGTAAGATAATAGGTTTCAAATGTACAATGCTTAATTTGTAAGGAGTTTGGATAGTACGAGAACCTACCATCAGACTATGCTGCAAATAATTCTATTGGATAACAATCAAGTAATGATACTACCATAGATGGAGAGGAATAATTAGAGTTCTTATGTTGATTATGTCATTTGAGTGTTGTATCAACAATGTACTTGTTATAATAATTATGGAGTATATATGTATTGTACTGTAGTACTATTTCATCGAGGATTTGAGATTTTATGGTGCTATGAAAAGTGACTCTACAGCAAGTTAAATTTTTTGGAAATTACATGGTTGAAGGAAATATAAACCTTAATATGGTCCTAATATTGAGGTACTTATTTTGGAATAAGATATGGTTTATTTGGGTAAATTATATTGGATATTCTTGACTGCCTTGAAACTGATTAAAGAGTTGTATATTCTATAATTGTTGGAGTTTACAAATTTTTTTGGATTGATGAAGTATATCCATCATTATATATGGAATAAGGGAGAATGAATGTAATCAATAAGGATTAAGGTAATTCAGGATGTTTCAGTGTCTTAAAAGAATACATGATGAAGGTATTCAAATGCTATTACGACGTAAAAAGGGTCTACATTATGTTTACCTTCCTTATAAATGTTGGACTGTGAGTTTGGACAGAAGTATTATAATAATTCTTGTTTGAGATTAATTTTGGATTACCATAAAAGGACAACCAGGAGGTCGGGCGGCAATCTGTTGCGTCCGACAAGGTCGTGAGGCTTGAACCCACAACCGAAGGGCGACAAGGGTGTATCACCTACCACAGGCCCACGTAATGTCTGGGATTAAATAATGTAGTTTTTTTAAAAGATCTGGTAGATTAATGATAAATTCGTTTTTTTCGAACCCTATACATATAGGATAAAAAGAATATTTTTTTACGTTCTATTATCATTTAGAGTGAAAGATGAGTTTTTGCTAGAAATTAGTTAAAGGATAGAACTCTACTTGTCAAGAATATATTTTTCTTATTCTCTTATTCAATGATGAAATTAATTATTATACTTTATTTAACGAATCCTAAAACCAAAAATATGTTATCCTAATACCCTATGTTTTGTTGAACCGATGGTATTTCAAATCATCATAGATTGATGAATTTAAGGACCTCATTTTTACACTTGTTTGTGCTGATGACCTCAATCACTACATATAAATATTTACATTTTTCCTCCAATTATATGTCTCTAATTTTCACCAATGTTCTTCTAATAGAGATCATAATTTGGTGGTGACCCTTTAATTTCTCTTTTCATCTTATTAAGACTAAATTTTATTAACCAAATTTTCAATGTGGGTTTTCCCACAAAGATATTTTCTATTTTCATCCTTTATTTTCTAAGAAGAATGCCAAATTGCAAGGATGCAATTTATTGAAGGAGGGAAGAATGTAACACCCCAAGATTTCATAGTATGTACTTCTTCAAAACAATTCAATAACATGAACTACATGTAACACCGAATTCAAGCGCACCATGACTTACAAAACAAGTCGTTTAAAAGAGGTTATAAATAGTATTAACTAAATTTTGAAACTTATATAATCCTTATAATTTTAGAATCCATATTATGAGTTTCTTAGAGATAATTTTTGAACAAATTCCTTTTTTTCAGATAAAATAAGTATTTTTCAAAAAAGCACTTTTACCTACATTAATAGTGAATCCTTTTTAAATCTAATATTTTAAACTTTTATATATTCAATTTTTATAAATAAATTTATTCTTTAGAATGGGGACATAAATAAATTTACAATGTAACACCCGAAGCTTCCACAGTATTCTTCTCATTAATAATACTGTAGTGTGTGTTGTACGCAACTTCGAGTTCTAACACACATTATAACCAATCAAACTAGTCGTAATGAATAGTAATACATACTTGTAAAAAAATTATAGAATTTATCTCTCAAAATGGACTTCATTTTTTGGATTTGAAATATCGAATTTAGCCTAGGGTGAAATTTTGGTACTTTTCAGATAACTTTTATATTTTGATGAATAGTGAAAATTAATAAATTTTAATTAAAAACCACTTTTTTAATCAAGATAATTAGTAGTGATAATTTATGAATTTTAGTGGTTTTAAAGTATATTTAGAATATATTTTTACCTTTTAATAAAATTTTGGTCATTGGACAAAATTTCACAATTAAACCGGACATAAACAAGTGTCAATATTTTGATAATTATTATCTCTTAAAAACACGATTTTTGTTTTAACAACGGGAATTAGTTTTAAATTAATTTCTGTGACTTCTGTGTTTTGAATTTGGATAAATGAAGTCCATATTTAGAATCAGGATGTTAAAATTGTGTAAATAGGTAACTTTTATTTTTAGAAATTTTGAATAATTACCTCGGTAAATATTTTATTTACCATGGTTAAAAGGTAAATCCGGTAAATAAGGGTTAACAAATAATATTATAATAATATCAAAATTACCCTAAAACGTGTCATAACCTTATTGGTTGATACATGTCCGACCATGGGCATCATTGGGTTGATTTGGGGACCCCATGGAGCCACTTGTAAGTGATAGGGACACTTTATTTTAATTAAGTTAAAATGAATACAAAAATGACAGAAGTATATATCCTTTAGAAAACAAATTGTTACATAGGGTTATATATGTTGGATTTAAGACTATAAATATTCATTATAAATATAAAAGAATTTAATATATAATGTTAGTTTATTTATAATTTTTAGACATTAAATAATTTAATTTATTTATGACATAATGGTGATGCAGTAATTAAAATAATAGTGAATAATTAGAATAATTGATATTATAAATAACCAAATAAATTTAATATGAGACTTTTTATTAATAATAATAATTTTCTAGGTTAATATGGAATGTTAGGATTGATTTAATTAACTTTTTTCGCATTAAAAATTCTATTATGAGTATTACAAAAATCAATTATTGAATAGTGTCATAATTGACATAAAAGAGTTTTTAAAACAAATATTATATTATTAATTGATATTAATTTTATAAAAATATAAGGATCGTCCAAGAGACTTATATAATGATAGGTGTATCATTAATGTACCACTTGGTGGTCTTTTGGATGTACTGTATATTTATTAAACATATAATATAAAAATACAAAGAGACATTGTAAAAGTGATATTAATTAACTAAGAGTTAATACTTAAAGATAAGTTTAATATAGTGACCCAAACCAGTATAAATTATATTGGTTGAGTGGTTTTCAACCAATCCCCACCTTAACCTTTAAATAATCTACTTTGGAGCCATTAGAAACCAAATATGAATTTATTATAAAATAATACTTCTATCTTTTCCAAAGGTGCCCTCTCACCCCTCTTATAAAAGGGCACTCCCCCTTCTGTGTAATTCACACATTAAAAGCCTTTTGGTTTGGTAAAACCCTACCCAAATACTCTCTCATCTTCCCTCACATAATCCTAGAGGCCTTCCTTTGGTCATAAAGCCAACCTAAGTAGCCCTTCTAATCAAATAAAAAGGAAGAACCCGAAGAAGAGGTAATGATTTCACCACCTTTTTTCAAGTTCCTTTCTTCATCCACTTCTTCTTTATTTGTTATTACCATTCTAAAATAGTAACTACAGTATATTATATATACTTTGATGTTATTATAAACATGGTACAACCATATTTCAGTATTCTATCCATCCTTTTAATGACATGTCACCATACGTGCGTACGTACGGCTTACCATCTCCACGTCGTGGTGTAATTGTTATTAAAAACATTATTATTTGGATGGGTATAATAATGATGTATAATTCATTTAAATAATAAATATATCATGTTAATTATTCTTTATATATGATATATTATCCAATTATATATTTTTTTAATATCAAAAGAATGATATTGTTGCTCGTGCGTACGTACGGACTACCGTCTCCACGAACGCGATGAGATTCATTCTCTATCGTATCCATTCAAGTATAATTTTCATTTGATGATTTAAAAATAATTTTTACGGACTTGATATCATTCTGGATATGAATAATATACAAGCTATCCATGACAACCACAGCTTACATAACAAAACATATAAAAGAAAATGAGTAAGTTAGCACCTGAAACGACGATAATAATAAGATATTATTAACAAAGCAAGGTTATAAGATCATATATGATATCATATTAGTGTATATGATTCTTGTATAATTTAATAACAATTATTTCACCATTATAAAAGAGGTTAACCTACCCCCAACCAAGGAAAAGTACAAGGTAAGGTGTTTTCATCTCACTCCTTATTCAGGTGAGATTCATGCCATATTGGCACTATTACCTTTTGTGACGTGTATGTACTGCCCATAATTGTATTTTTTGTGTAATAAACATTAATTTATGTTTATTTACATATTCATTTTATGATACCTCTTTAATGGGTTGAATATTTATTAAGTTACCAAATTGGTAAGGGTTAATTTCTCAATCTCATTATTATCTAAGATTGTTTATGTGTAAGTATTTACTGGTAAACTTTTTATCATCCATGTCCATTTTTCATAAAAATGATTTAAAAATGAAGATTTTAAGGATATTGAAAGGTACTCTTTATCAAGATCATAATTTCAAATGTTTTAAAGATTTATCTTTCTAAATATTTTTAGTTAATGCCCTCGTTTTCAAAATGATTTAATGGATTTATTTATATGAACATGAATATTTTGAAATGATAATTATTTTCAAAAGTTTCAAAGTGGTATGGGACACTTTGATTCAAAAATATCTTTAAATTACTTCCTTTATAAATGTGTGACTTTTAAATGATTTTACGAAAATGTTATTTCTCTCAAAAAGTTTTACTCATAATTTTCATCTATGTCAACATCCATTAATGGATTTTAAGCTCATTTGAAGTTGATTTATTATAAAAAAAACTTCCATATAAGGTTTTGTGATATGTTTTACTATGGATGTCTTATATTTATACCATTCATGGTTTATGGAGAAAGTATTGACAATTAATATGCTAGTTTTAATATGAATGTTTAGGTTATGTTTGAACGTATTCATATGAAGAATCAATTGGACTTAATAAGTGATGGGTGGAGCCTACTATATCTCCTTGATTCATCAGTAGGTCTCATGGGACAAACTAGTGTCTTGGAATGAGGCCTTGAAAAAAATCTTATTTTTAGTCTTGGAATGAGGCCTTGGCTATGTGGTTATGATAGTATAGCATTATGCATTCCATCATTATGAAAGTGGTTATTGATATTTCATGTGATTATTCGACTAGTAGAATATCCATGTGAATAAGTAAATGGATTTATTTCATTTTATTTTTAACATATTATGTTGAAGTTTAAGTTTAAAAGGCTTTTGTTTTAGTTATACATTGACTTAAATGTTTATGCTTATTTATGAAGGTTTCCGTTGTATTGCTTACCCTTACTGTGCGTTTGAGCTCACCCGTTTCTATGTATTATTTTTCCTTGGATTCCAAGAAGTAAATTGTTATTGATATGCAGGGATAAGACAATGGAATAATGGCATTCATAAAGGATTATTTATGTTGTTTTGTATGTTATGATTTTTAATGTAACATTCAGGAATGTAATCTATTTTCCAATACTGCTAAACTAATCATTACTTTTGGACATGATTACTTGTAATTATGCTAATTTTTTGTAATAATGCATCGAATCTGGGTAACTGGGGTCAGGGGGTTACAAACAATCTTCTTTTCAATTAATAAAAACATTTTTCACATAATTTTGTCCAGATAAACATAACATCATTTTGATTAAACATAGTTAGTGAGATAGATAACCATGAAAATTTTCAAAAAAAACATTTATAAATAACCAGATAAATGAAGAAAATATCAAATCATGGTTTTATTTTTGGCATTGGCCATCTCTCAAAAAAATTTGTTTTAACAGGATCAATAGTCCATCCACCTTTAGAAACTATGTGACTAAGGATTGAAAATATTTTGTAAAAAAAACTCACACTTTATAAAATTATCATGAAGTTTCCTTTATTTTATGTATTGAAAGAAAACCCTTAAATGAATTTAATTATCCCGTTTACATTTAGAATGTACAAAAATATCATCAATAAGACCCACCAAAAACATATCCTTGAACTCACAAAAAATATATTCGAAGGATCCCTGAATACAGCAGGTGAATTGGTTAACAAAAAATGCATAATTAAAAATTCATAATGCATATATGTAGAATAAATTGAGATCTTCAAAAAATTTACAACCTTTACATGGAATTAATGGTACACTGACCTCATGTCGATCATCGAAAAATAATGATCTCCCTAGAGATGGCCAAACAAATCATTGATATGAGGTAAAGGATACCAGTTCATAATAGTGATATTATTCAATGCTCTATAATAAATGTAAAGTACCATTGAACCATCATTATTTTTTATAAATAAGATAGGATAACCCCATGGTTCTATGATAGGAAAAATTAAACCTCAATCTAATAACTCCAACAATTGATTCTTTAACTCTAAATGTTCAATTTGATCCATTTGGTAATGGGGTTTTGAAATTGGATTAGCATCAGGAACCAATTTAATAGTAAATTCAACATCATGATCAGGTATTATACAATAGAATTCATCAGGGAAACATCAAGATACTAATTTACCATAAGAACATAATTAATCTGAATTGTTCCATTATTTTTGATAATATGGGGGAGGTGAAATTAATATCCATGAATTACTAGTTTCTCTTATTCTTGATATGATATCAACTGTAAGAGTTCATTATTATACACAAACTAAACTTCGTTCTAAAACGAAACCTATTTAGATCTATAGTAAATGTTTTCATGATAAATGGAAACCTAATCCACACAAAAAAAACATCAAACTCTAATAGAGAAAAAACAAAATGGTTTGTAGCTAAAATAATTCCATAGATAAGGATACAAAGAATATTATAATTTCATTTTGAATCAACATTTCCCCCCTAGTTTTTTTACCACACGTTCATGATTCATTTCCTAATATAAAATCCCCAATTTAATGAAAAATATCTCATAAATGAAGGAATGTGTATACCCAGAATCAAAAAAACATCATAATAATATGAATAAACAAAAATTGTACCATATAAATCTTCTTTTGATTTCCAAACATTAGCTGATGTAGTTGAAAAGAATTTCACCACCCCTTTCTGCTTTTAGTCTGGCTGATATCTATCATTTATGTTCTTCATTAGTCACTCATTTACATAATTTCCCATATCATTTCTCTTGAATCATTTTATTGACAGTAGATCATGTTTTGTCTTACCACAACCCTGATATTTTTTAGTGCAATTACGAGCTTGTTGTCCCATTTTACCACACTGGATGCACTTACCAGAATTCAAAAGGTATTTCCCAATGTTATTTTTACCACAATTTTCACAAACTATAAACATAACATTCTTACAATTAGAATTTTTTGAATATTTTTTCTTTTTTTTTACTACCACAACCTCTTATTATTTTGTTTTTTAAAGAACACATGATCATCAACAAACTCAATTTCCAACGTATCTAAAAATCAAATAAGTTTTTTATGACTTTTAAAATCATGAGAAGATAATTCCATTAAATAATATGGATTTAATCTTGAGTAAAAATGATATATTTTACTATCCGGATCCATTATAAAATTTAAAGCATACCTTTTTGGTTGAGTGAATGTTGCTTCATAATAATTAACTATGTCACCCTCCGGCCTCAATTCCATAATTGTTTTTCATTCCATTTCGAATTATCTTAGGAAAATATTTCTCAAGAATCATACCATTGAATTTATCCCAATCAAGAGCATAAATTTAATCACTATCCATGATATTTTTAACCATTGACCACCACTGATCAACTTCACCTTAAAAATGGTAAACAATAAGACTAACTTTTCTATGTTTTGAACAACCCATGAAATTGAAAATATTTTCTAGTTCTTTAATTCACCCTACAGCTAGAAGAGGGTCAGATGATACTCTGAATGATGCGGTATGTTTCCTCATGAAATTATCCACTATCAAAATATTCTTATATGGTTGATCTGGCTGATCTTGCACATGGATACCACATCCATTTATAACCTGATTGAACCAAACCATCACTAAAAAAAACATTCAGCTCTAATTTATACCATATAAGGTCGATGATTTGGATGGTTATTTTCTTCTAGATGTCATCCCAACACAGATTCCCAATTTACTCTTTGGAAAACCATTTTGAATAGACATATATTATATAAAACAACAAGTAAGTCCTCAAATACTATTTCAATTTTACCATAAAGTAAATATAATTTATATATATTCTATTAAAAATATCATAACCCTTAATGTTATCTAAACTAAACTCTGACACCAACTATATGGACATAGCCTTAAAAAATTACATAATCATGAGATAAGTCATTAATTTTACCATAATTCACATCATCGATCCTTTCAAGTTTATAGTTTTATAAAATTAGTCCATTATTAATACATTAAAACTCATATATTAGAAATTAGAATATTCATATCTATCCAAATGTTTTCATGATAATAAAACTAGATAAATAAAAAAAGAATCAGTTTCTTGATAAAAACATTATTGAATTCTTTATTTTAGTTACCCTTCCTTATACCCTTTTAAAAGAGTTTCAAAAAATGTATGAGGATAAAAATATCAATAAAGGATATAAAATAAGGAAAGAAAAAATTATTCCATGAATACATAAAAATCAATGAAATAATACATTAAACTCATAAAACATATGTCCCTTGACATACCTCATGAAATTTTAAGATTTTTGAATAACTCATAGAAATCATAAATCATAATGGTAGCTTCTGTCATCCATAACATACTTATAGTGTAGATTTCATAGCTACATAGGGAGAAACCTTCACAGTTATGTTTGGAATATGACTCATAGTATATTCCCAAAATCACTTAGGATAAACCTTAAATTTTACCACTGTCATATTACCCACTGCATTGGTGTGCTATCACAAGCTCAAACACCAATGGTTTATCACAGAACCACCTGAATACATAAGAAATTCCCAAGGACCATAACATAATCATAACATATGAACAAGCATAAATGAAAAATAAACATTTCCACAATGCAATCATAAGACATCATTGGAAGATATTAATATAATAAAACCACATTAAAACCATTTTCATTACATAAAAACCAAAAAAGTAATATGGTTTTTACTTTTCTTATTAAAAAAATTATGGCTTCAAGAGTAATCAAAATAGTAAATAATGCTTGTTGTGGCAGAAAGATAGTTATTGTCGTGTACGTTAAAAAAAATAATACCTTTGGTTGTTTAATAAAATGATTTGTAAAATAGTTTCCTTTTAAAACCCATTTAATTAAATTAAATGTCAAAGGGTTTTATTATACACAATATGAAATAATGTAGTTTATAAATAAAAAAACTACAATGAAAGGACATTGAGATGAAGTCCCTTACCTTGAGTCCATATTATCTTATTCATCCTTTATCAACCAAAATAATAAAAATTGGTTAATGTTTACTTTATTTAGAACCTTTTTCATGTTTATTAATCCCATTACATCACCTACAACCATGTTATACTAATTAGTTAATTATTTTAATTTATGTCGGATGTTTTGTCAATAATTGATTCTTGAGTCGAAAATGAACATGGCATTATGTCACTAGTCCATGTGGTCAATAGTCCATTATATCAACAATAGTATTCATGATTTAAATATCATATATATCTAGTGTATATATATATAGTTATAATATTCCATTACATTTAGAGATAAGAAATGAAAAGCACTATTCATGGAGACGGTAGGTCGTATGTACCCATGGATGTTACTTTCATTTCTTTGTCAAATTAAAGGAATTAAAAATAAATGATACATTTGATTATTATAATTCTAGTATAATATCTATATTATATATTTTATGTATGTTCATTAACTTTATCCTTTATATATTAAATGTATGGAATTAACGACTCATATCACTTTGAGGGGCGGTATTCCACACTTCCTCAAATGAAATTATTGCATTTACACATTGTGGAAAGCATAAGGGTATGTTGTAAATAAAAATTATAGAAGAATATATTTAATATAAATATAATATATATCATATTTTTTTCATTATATTCATGTATATATTAGTTTTTTTAATGAAGATGATATTGAATGAATCACATCACATCGTGGAAATGGTAGGTCTTACCTACACGCGAGCGATGATATCATTCATATAATAGTTAAACGGTATAGAATTAAATTTTATAATAATTATACAGAATAATTATAATTTTTCATTCATTATTTATGTACATTGAAAACATAATTATACAAATCCAAATTATGTATTGTTGAATAAAAAATTACACCATGGTGTGGAGACGGTATGTAGAGACCCAAAGCTTGACGTATATAGGCATTACATTACTTTTTCGTAATATCTAATACATAACGAAAACAGACACATAAGGACCGTAATAGTTTAGGGTCTTTGGAAACTCGGAAAATAATCTTCTAATCATGGTGAAACATCTTCAACATCTCCCATAAAGATTTTCCCCTTTTGTTTTCTTACCTAAAACCATTCTTTAAATCTTGGGGAAAAGAAAACATATAAAGGGTGAGTTCAAATGCTCAGTAAGGGTAATCATAGAGATCATAAAATAATCCATAAAAATTTTAATTCAAAAACATGAAAATAAAATCTAAACATCAAAATCATGAGCAACAACATAAATCATGTAAGTACATAAGGCATATATCATAAAGGAACATTAGTCATGATAAACTAGCATGGTAATAAAACATGTAATTGTGGCAACCATTCGACACTAGTTATGTTTTCCATAGTAGCCAAGGCATTGCTTCCAAGACCATCTTAGAGGACAAAGTCCCATTCTGAATCGAGTTTACTCTTTGTTCCAGTCCTGTATCACTGAACCGTATTAACTTACCATTCCATCCATGTCTATCTCATTAGATATAAATCTTTACCCAATGAATTGGAGAGAGATATTGGTCACACCCATATCATAATGAAATCATTCGTACTTGTGCCACAAAATAAACATATATCATTCATAATAACCCAATGAATAAAATGGGTTTCATAAACATCATCCCATCATCACATAATCCATATAAAATAAATGGATATAATTTAATAATAAGAAAAGTTAAACCATGTAAATCATAGAGACTTTATACTTGTAACATAAACATATAAATAATTTCATATTAGATGGAAAATGGTTTTATATAAAACACTTGAAATGAATTCTTGAGTAAAATATCCTCTCTTCTTCAAAATCATATTCTTTTCACATTATTCCATGCAATTTTAAAAGAAAAGTATTTTGTTAAAAATAGTCATAAAATCTTGTGGAGTAAGCTTCATGAAAATGAGGCGTTATGAAACCGTAAAAATATGTTCACGCTGTAAAAGTTAAAAATAACATTCTTCTCGTACTTTTTTCGGAAAAGTCAAAAAGTACCTCGTATTGTAAACAAAGAAATATTCCTTACATATGATGTGGTAAAAGTAAAAAAAGAAGGGTAAGAATGACTTGAAACATACATGGATGAAAAGTAAATATTTTATGAAAACATTTTGAGAACATATGGACATGGATAATAAATATAACCCCAGTAAATACTTACGAATAAACAATCTTGGATAAGAATTAGATTTGAATAATTATCCCTTACCTTATGTACTGTATGCTTTGTATGTGTCTGAATATCCTGTATAATGATTTAAATAATGTCATTGACTTATTACAGAATCTTATTCATTGTTATTATATGATATATGGTTCACTTAGTTATTTATATTACCCGTTCATTTGTCAATTCCATGATAAAGTAGCGTTTTGGGAAAAATTGTATCCTTTATAATACATGTTTGGACTTGTTATTCTTGATATTATTATTAATTATATCATGATTTACTTACTTAAAAAATTTAAAACATGATTTATATATCATATATATTCTGTATATATATATAATAGATAGATAAATGAAATGAAACACACCGTTCATTGAGACGGTAGGTCGTACGTACGCATGAACACTGTTATCCTTTCTTTATTGACTTGAATGGTAGTAAGTAGATGACACAAAAACATATATATATATATCCAATAGCTTAATTATGTAATATATTTCATTATTATTCATTATATATACTTTATAATCATTCATGAATGGTTTACATGGAGAATGAATCTCATCGCGTCGTCGAGACGGTAGTCCGTACGTACGCACGAGCGATGATATCATTCCCATGATCGTGGAGTTGTATTGAAGTGTATGTATAATATTTAAGAATCAATATCACTTTACAGTATTCATATATGGTTATTTAGTTACACTATTAAACCCTTCTATGTAAGGTGGTGGTCGAAAACAGATTACACCACGGCGTGGAGACGGTATTCCGTACGTACGCACACGCGGTGATTTTGTTTTCTGTAGGATGGATAGAAGGTGAAATAGGGTTGTTTCATATTTATGAAAATATATCAGTATATAAGTAATATTTATTTTATTACTTTATAATGAGACTACTAAAGAAGATGAAGTAGAAGAAGAAAGAAACTTGAAAGAATCAGAAGAAGAGATTACCTCTTCTTCGACGCACCTCTTTTATGCTTCCTCTTAAGGAAGTAGAGTTGGTCTTTTGCGAAGGACCGACCATCCAGAATGTTTCTAGGGAAGTGGAGTAGATAAATGGTAAGGGGTTGGCCGAGTTTCAAGGCTCAAAAGGGTGTGAAGAGAAGAGGGAAGGGGTGCGCTTTTTATAATGGAGGAGAGGGGAACCTTCGGAAAAACTTAAAATATTATTTTATAATAAAGTCATATTCTGTTTATAATAGCTCAAAATTGATTTATTCAGAAAATAAAGTGGGTATGGGTCAAAATCCTACAAACCAATAGATTTTAGAAATGTATAGTTTACAATTTTAACCTTATCATTTAGATTTAACTCTAAGTTAAATAATTTAACTTTTACCGTGTTTTCGTGTTTTCTTACACTATATGGTTAATAAACATACTATAATAAGACAAATGAACCCCAAGTGGTTTATTATTAACATATATATCCTTATCTAAGTCATTTGGCAGAACCATATATTTTTAGGAATAAAATAATAATTATTAATTTAATATTTGTTTTTAAAACAATTTTATGTCAATTTCGAAACTATTTGGTAATTGATTTTTTTGAAAATCATAACAACATTATTAGTTCTAAAAAAGTTAATTAAATCAATACTAACATGTCATATTAACCTTTAACATTAGTGTAATTCATAAAAAGTCTCAAATTACATTTATTTTGGTATTTATAATATCAATTATTTTAATATTTCATTATTTAGGTTATTATTCATCACCACTGTGTCATAAATAACATGAATTATTTAAGGTTTAAAATTATAAATAAAATACAATTAGGTAGGAAATCGTTTTAGATTTATAATGAATATTTATAGTCGAATTTATCTTATGCATAACCCTATATTAAAAATGAATTAGTTATTAAACATTAATTTTAACTATTTTAACCCTTCTTTAAAAAAATTAATAATAAATGTCCTAATCAAATCCAAGTGGACCTAAATGGTCATATTTTATTCTTAATGTTGTTTTTGGTCGAATTACACTTATCCAATAGAATTAGGTTATGTGTTAGGGTAATAATAATATCATTTTTACCCTTAATTACCCTATTTACTTTTAACAGTGGAAAATAGAAGTAAAAAGTGACTATTCACCAAAAATTATTTCCATCTCATTGAACCACATTTTAGTCCTTGATATTAACCATGTCTCTCGAATTTTAGAAATTCCACTCACAGAAGTGGTAAAATTATGTTTTATGTCAATTTCCAAATTCTCCTAGGAGTTGGGTAAAAGACGGTGAAAAGTTCAATAAAATTTTTATATATCTAAAATTATTATAAAATGACTCCAATGAATTGAATTGAACTTATATAGGTATTATGTACCAATTATCACCTAAAATAAACTTAAATAAAATAAATAATTATTTAAATAAAAATTCGGTTTTTAAATAGTAACCAGTGTTTTAACTATTCATCAAAAATTTAATGTTTTCAGAAAAATACCAAAAATTCACCTTAGGATAATTTCGATATTCCGAATTAAACAATGAAGTCCATTTCTAAAGATAAATTTTATAAAATTTTAAAAAGTGGGTATTACTATTCATAATGGCTTGTTTATATAACATATCGCTGTTTACTGAAACTCGGTATTGCGTAGAACACATGCTATCGTGGAAGGTCGTGATTTTGTGTAATTTTAAGTCAATTAAAGGATGAGTGTAGTGCAAGCTCCTTTTGGTGTAGCATACAACACAAGACATAAATAAAATTAAAATGAATATTTTTCATAAAATCTCTAGGTGTTACACGGTATGACGCACATACACACGCATGATGATACCGTTATTCGTAGGACGGATAAAATGAGTTATAAGACTGGATCATAATTATAAAGACATATAATATTATATGTGATACTTTATTTATTTCTTTAGTATAGAAACTATATAATATAGAAATTAGAATAAGAAAATAATTTTAAAATAGGTGATAAAAAAATACCTAATTTTTGAGTATCTCCTTTTGATTTTCACATATGGTCCCCATAAGATTGATTTATTCAAAAATTGTTAACTCTAGGAGGAAGTGATGAATTTTGGGAGATTTTTTGAGAATAAATTCAATGATAAAAGGGTCCTAAAAGGCGTGAGTGAGTGGCTAGAGGTGGTGGAATTTTATAAGAGGGGGAGAGGGACTATTGGAATGTCTTAAAATATTTTTTTATTATATATTTATTTTTGAATTATAATAGTTCTATCGTGATATATTTCATATATAATATGAGTATGGGACAAAAGACTCTCAAATAATAGGTTTTAAACAAATTTCTGTCACAATATTCACCTTATATTTTAGCTTAATCCCTCAGTTGAAATCATTAACTCTTACCATGTCTTCTTATAGTTTAAAATATATGGTTACTAAAGTTACAATAAATTGAAAATAGAACAATTTTTGGATCATTAATGAAATAATTAACTTTATATAATCGTGTTTACCTAATCCTAGATTTTAAGGACTATTATATCATTTAATAAAATTTCATTTTTAAAAAAACTCATGTATATCAATTTTGACACTATTTTGTAACTGATTCTTATTGAAGTCATAAAAAAATTATTACGTCGAAACAAAACAATTAAATATAATATAATATGTCATAATAATCCAAAAAATTATTCTATGGAATCACAATGTTCAGATTAGATTTATTTTGAATTATATAATATCAATTATTTCAATTCCTTATTGATTAAGCAATGACTATATCATTAGTGTGTCATAATAAAATTTATTTATATAATATCTAATAATTATAAATAAAATACCATGATAGTATAATTATTTTATTATTTATATTCAATATTTATTGTATAAGATAAAACTTATATAACACCACCTTAAAATTGATAGTGTAAAAAGATACATGTTTATATTATATTTACTTTTACTTTAAATTAATTATTATAACATGTCATTTTCACACCCATGTGGCTCCCAAATTCCCAAGTATTGGCCTAAGGATTGTTTTGGTCTCACATGACTCATTCAATAATACATGGATTATGATATTTTTATATTATTATAATATTATTTTTGACCTTATATACCAAATTTACCCTTAAACCGTGGTAAATAAAAATAATTTCTTGAAGTTACAATTCATAATATCCAAAAATAAAAATGTCCTATTAAAATAATATATACATTATAATTCCAAATATAGATTTCATTTTTCAAATTCAAAAAACATATGTTTCATTTAACTATTTAAAATAAATTCCTATTTTTATTATCCAAACGAGGGTTTTTAAGATATAAAAACTATCAAAATATTAACATGTGTTTATGTCGAATTTAATTGTAAAATTTCTTCAAATGACCAAAATTGGATTATTTTATTAAAATATAATACAATTTTACTTTAAAACTAATAACAATATAATTTAACTACATGAATTATTTAGATGAAAAGGCTGTTTTAACTTAAAATGGGGTTTTTTAACTATTCATTTTGAAAATGAACATCATAAGAAAATTACAAAAAATATATCCAAAGTAAATTTTGATATCCTGATTATATAAAAGAAGTTTACTTTATTGAATAGATCTTATAAAAGTGACATAAACTAGATTTATAAACTGTTCTCCATCAAAAGCTGGTAAAATGGCCTTTTAAAAATATTAGAGTATTTTATGCTTAAAATTTTATTCATTCTCATTTTAAGCCTCTCAAAAGTATTGGATAAATGTAACAACATTTAAAAAATATTTAATGAAATAATATATTTAATATTGGTCATTCCCACCAATACAATGGCTTGGCCTTAACTACAATTTATAAAAATAATTTTAGTGTTGTATTATTTTTCAGTATAACTAAGTGTTGTGTGAAATAGAAGATTTCATAGAAACACTTTCTTGCATGTCGAGTATGATATCATACATAGTGTTTCATTTAAAGTAAAATATATATTAAATTAAAAATTATAAATAGATTTGAAAATTTATTATTCTATAAATACATATGATGTAACACATTGTCCATGGATATATCATCCCATTTATACATCAGGATATAAATTGTCTATATCATTCTGAATCAAACATATCACTCATTATTTATGTGATGTCATGTGAGGAATACAGAAAAAAAATCTCAAACACTTCACCAAATGGAATCTGACCAAAACTACTGTTGAATTTTCTTGCACATATTTTTTAAAATGGGATGCATAGATAAGGGGGAAGCGTTAAAATCCTTCATCACCTCATCACACAAAGAGACATCGACCACCTTAATTCACTGTAATATGATTACATTTTACTATCCTTTATAAATGAATCTAGTGAGGTTATATAGACATATAGAATCCCCCATTCAAAGTCTCTCATTTGGTCCTCTCTCACATGCTGAATAAGCGTATGAGTCAATATCATCGATTGAAGAAAAATTGCACCCTCTCCTCCACTAGGGTTAGCTATAATGAATCCAAATACTTAGATACCTCCTCTATCATGAATGAAAGGTAATTCATATTAAGGTAATCTGTAACCACATTTCCCTTCAAATGAGTATTGAATATCACTAGGTCATAGTCATAAAGAAAAACCATCCAATGCCTCTATCACTATTTAATATCTCTCTACATTAAGGTATACCTGAGACTCTAATGGTATAAATAAACAAAAAAAAACATTATCCAAGAATATATTGCTTCATCATACTATAGAATGTACTACCACATCCAAATACACTTCACGAGTTATAAAGTACTTCTCATGGGGTCTCAACTTCCTCGACCCATATGTGACCAATACCTACCTAGGGATCAACATGTAACTAAACATACCTACATAAGAATTAAAAAACACTCTGTTATCCACACCCATCCTCTAGTAGTCTCACTATATGAAAATTAACTAGTCTCATACAAAACTACTCAAAGTATTTCTAAAACTTCTTGTTCTAAGTAAATGAATTCCATTTTTACGTTAGTGTAGTCAGAAGAGCTGAAATCCTAGGGAATTCTTATATGAACATCATGTACTTCCCCAAAATGATAATAAAACTATATACCACTAACATGAACTTTGGTGTATCCTAATAAATAACTTCATCAATATTTTAGGGTGAATAGTTAAACTACGCATTGAAATTACATGCCCCAAAAAGTGAACCTCATTAATCCAAAACATAATCATTAAGAGCTTAATATAGATTTGGTTCTCCTAGAGTAAGTCTCGGATCAATATCAAATGCTCTGAATGATCCTACAATGACTAGGAATAAATTTGAATTTCATCAATGAAGGAAACCATAAATTGGTCCAAGTATTGATGAATGATCCAATTTATCATATCCATAAACACTATTGAGGTATTTTCACATAGAAAGGCATCACCATGAACTCATTGTAGTCTGTAGATATATCATAATGATTCCATTAGAATTTCAACCGTGTGAACCATCAATTGATGGTAGCTAGACCTGATATTAATCTTTGAGAACCATTATTCATCTATCCAATAATTGAATATTTCAACAATACTCAGTTAGGGTACTTATTCTTTATTATCACATTGTTCTGTCGGTGATAATACAACTTAATCCTTGAGATCTCATTATATTTTTTTCTTTAAAAAACATGATTACCTTAGAGACACGCCAACTCTGATAATTCCTTTCTCTCTAAGGTTCTCCAACTGCATCCAAATCTCTCCAAACTCGGTACGGTTCCATATAATATTCAATAAAATATATTGGTGAGGTAATTTTGTGAAAGAAAATGTGAATTTCTATCTCCCACCACATAGGTAGTCTTGAAACATCCCCTAGAAAGATGACCATAATGTTCTCTACTACAGAATGAATCGAGTTACATGAATAGATCATTGGATTAGGGGTTATTATTTCCAAATGATGGGTGATGAGTTGCGGCTTCCAATATGCAATACCCACTCACTCAGCAATGATATCTCTCTCATGCAAAAATGTGAATATAATCTCATCTACTAGAAGTTATCTAACTCACATGAGATAATAGTTAATATGATCTTGAACCATGAACAACCATTTCATACCCCAAGACTATGTCATATGGTTTTATCTTGATGACCAATAGTTCATGTGAGAAAATATATCCAATAAGAACTTGCTCTCACTACTAATAGATAAGACATAATAAAGAACTATTCTCTATATGAATCTATAACCAATTTTAATGGGCTAAAAACACAAATGTATGTTATAAATCTCACAATAGGTATGCTAATTTAAATTAATCACTCACACATATGAATATTAGTAATAGAGAAATGGTTTAATAAACACATATCATACCTTGGATCAACTATTGTGTATCATAGTCATAACTCTCCATAGCTAGAAAATGCATAAGGTCAAGAATTTCTAGTTCCTCAAGCCTGGAATGGTCCACCTAGTGGGAGTTCTGGAATTAAATTATAGAATTATCCCCCTCTAATAGCTCTTCTATCTCGAACTACAGAAGCTATTCTGAAGGAACTGACTCCCTGTGGGTCATCATTGTCAGGCATGGGAGATCCCTAATCCTGGAGTTTCATCTTTAATGATGGTCCGTCTCCTCCCTACCCTCATCATATTGATGGGTGGGGAAGTAATTATCCATGTGGCATCATCCATCATAAGCATAGAATATCCTCTCCTCAGGCAGACAATAAATTTTTGGCAAACCCTACAACATATATCCATGTGACAGAATCTTTCCACGATAAGGTTTCCTGCACTGATACCCTACCAACTAGAATCTACTAGAAACTATAGATGACTCATCTCTATAAAACCAACTTATGTATCTAAATTTAGGATTTCCCTATGATATAAATATCTTTATCACAATATACAACACTTAAAATATTATATGGGTGGGAATGAACAAGGGGTCGACAATGGAATTAATGTATATATGGATACATTGATAAAACATTCATTGCATAATTAATAATATATCACCATGTTGAGGGAGTAATGCATATGGTTGGTGAACCTCACGGTGTATTTTGAAACCATCATACAACATTTCTATATGTAAAAAGCTATTGAATCCAAAGTGAGCATAATAATGGGGGTTATAATCCTAAATAAATAGCAATTAGAAGTCCGACCATGAAATAATCATCCCATAATGAGTTGACATGACAAAATTCCACCATGTCCCTAATGCTTTATGTAAAATACTAGATGTTTGTGTGACTATCTGACTAGTTGAATTCTAATAGATCCAGAATATTCGTATCACAGACACGATACAATCCTTCACTACTTGTGGATTTAGATATTTATAGATCCTCAATGGTCTCTTAATCTATAACGTTTGTATCATGCTTAGCCAACACACATCATCTATATGGACTGATGTAATTATCTTTTACTCAAATGGAGGGGGTGATGCCCCTATATTCTTTTAGGAAACACCTCATTAAATGGTCCATGTACTAAAGTCCTGTCACTCAACGGATTATTATTACGATATTGTATCAGTGATAAGGATAGTTTCCTTTATGGAGGCATTATGAATTTGGTCAAGACATACCTTGATTAGAAGATATTATATATGTAAATATAGTGATATGACTCAATGAGGATAGTTTTATGAATCAATATTAAATGGTGCATGTGCCCATGGTTCCCTATAACCAATGCCTTAGTATTTCGAGTTGATAAGCTACTAATTAGGGTCTGGTTGTATAGATATATCTTCCACCACACCAAAACTATTTTCCCTAGCCTGAAATACTTACTCAAGACACTTTATAAAAAAAATACTATGTCTCAAATAATTCCTTAAAAGGGTAAAAATCTAAACATTACCCCAAGGAATGAACTCCATAAATACCACTATGTAACAACCCAACCAACAAGGGCCCTCCATGGCGAGGATAATCTAGGACATAAAAACTCGATGCCTACCACCAATAAGATAGAGAATGGTGACTAGAACTGAGATTTCAAAATAGAAAATTTGAGGTGTTAGCCTAATGTACTTGTATGAATACATCCTACCATCTCTATGCAATAGTGGAGAGAAAGTATTGAAGGTAGTAAAATATAGATTAAACCATGCATACAATGAAATATATTGAACATAATATTGTATGATAGTATAAACCATTGAAGAAAGGGAAAAATACACTCCCAATAAGGAAATAAAGTATCAACCTGACTGTAAGTGGATAAAGGGATGAACTCAGAGATCCGGACACCTAATATCAAATTCTGACCACCAAACGTAGTCTATGTACCCCAGGTACAACTTTAATCAACTGATGTCATAAAAAACATCTTATCATTAGTATAAGACATTAAAAATGTGGGAAAAACCATTCAAGGGTAATTATATACACACTTAGTATGAATCCCTAACCCCCACAAGGGGGGAAATAATGAGATGTTGATAAATTCAGGTCATCCATTAGAAAGAGGGAAAACAAAACCAAAAATATATTTTCTGAAAAGAAAAATGTACAAGTGAAAAGAATGATCCCGACATCACAACCCTATCCAGGAAAATGGGTCTACCTATAGCTTCATGGGTTCATCTTTGATGCTCACGATCTCATGTATCCATACCAGAGACTATGTGGAGGATATGTACCTCACCACTGATATCAAAAACTAGATGGGGAACAATATCTAAGTATAGGAATAATTATATATTTTTTCAGTGGGATACAACTCCTAGTAAAAATAAATGACCTTCACATAGTAAATCGTGGCAGTGCCACTCAAAAATGGAGGACTCATGCCCTATTACCGTGGTGGATCCACTTAGAAGGTATAAGAACATCACCCTGGTTTCATTGGGGGGTACCAATCAAATTATGGATAGATTTACACTGAAAATAATGTGTTTTGGGGTTCAACTCAATCATGTGTGACACATGACTCCATTCCATAGTGGTGTACCACTCAACATGTGTAAAGATTATTGGGTACCCACACTTTGGTTTGATATGGTTTTGGAAACCGTGACCTCCTCTTAAAGATCCTTACTTATCAGTATTACCACTCCGACATCGCTTAAGAAGTTTCATGATTTTAACACCTCATGTCTTGTCTACAAATACACTATCAAATCTACCATCATGTTATAAGTAGAAAACTACTCAGGATTGTCTACTCATTGACAAATTATATGTCTAGACAATGGGGATATGAAATGTGGATGGTACTGGGAGAAGTATATGGATTATAGAATGGATCACACCACATGTGAACTCACCACTTGTCATAGTCATGATATCTCTTGGACATGGACTGTGAGGCCATGTTGTAATATATGGTGTGTAAAGGGGTATACAAAACATCCCACCCACACTTGGTCTACTCGAGTTCTCATGGTCAGCATGTGTTCTTGTCTGTGAATATGACCATACATTGTCAATGTACATGGAATTTCCTTCCACAAGGGCCCCATGATTGTTCACCTATCACATTTAATGGCCACTCAAGTATGGTATAATAGAGTGTGGGAATGGAGACATAGGGTGTACTCCCTAACCTAGAAGAAAATGTAGTCATCCTAATAACTCATACTACATAGAATGTGTTTCTCTATGGTACATGGATTTTAGTTGATAATTCTATAGAATCATGTTGTACTTCAATAAGAATCTATATCCTCCTTCTCCTCCATAAATTTCACTATTTGGCCACCCAAAATCAAATGGATTCATTCTCATCCATCGATTCTGACACTCTTGTGGATGGAAATTGGAATCCATCTATCTACACAAAGGCTGTATCACATAATGTTTCTTCATGTCTCCCCAAAAGATCTAATATCCACATATTCATCACAAATAACCATTAATACCCCCCCAAAGTATCCCCAAATCACAATTTCACACATTTTTCTCACATCATCTATGAATCTAGAGGTTTGATTTCACAAAAACCCTCCCTGAAAATGTCAAACAATGACCCATAGGCCAACGATGATGAATTTTAATAAAAACGGGAAAAAATCCACATAAACAAGGTGAAAATTATCATTAGGAAAACATTATTCGAAAAAATCACAAAATCTTGGAATTCAATGGGGTAATGGGAATTGAAAAAAAAACATGTTGATTCAATAATCATAAGTATGGTAGAGATCTTGTGAAGATAGAAAATATCCAATATAAATAGTTATCTGGGAATCCATGTGATATATTTTAAGTAAAATGGTGAAAAATTTTATGATTCATAAAAAAAAATTAGGATTTATCTTTTGTGAATAACATGTTAGCTAGTGATGAACAATTCTTGCTATGTTCACTACCTCTCAATCTACCTCGTTCTAATCATCAATCTTTCTATAAACAATACCACTAATGATGAGTGCCTAATTCTCCTCTAAAATCTTCCAAGGTTTATATATCCAAACCATTATAGTTTTTAAAAAGGATTATTTATAGATGATAATATATATGTTATTTAAAATAAATAAATAAATAAAATATTTATTTCAATTAAACACACCTTCCAATGGTCACATCTCTCAAACTTTTCAACATTTACCAAACATAGGTCATGTATATTGTAAATCCCACATTCTAGAGTCATCTACAACTTTATATTTTATATATCAAGTCCCGAAAAATAGGAAAATGATTTACACTAAAATTATGTGTTAATGTGCATTAAATTATATTGATATTTTAATGTTATAATTATAGGTTCACTAGATACCCAAACAGGGATATGTATTTGCTATGAAATCAATATATATATATATATATAAATGTATATATATAAATATTTAAGGTAAAAATACAATAAAACATGTTTTTTTACTAAAATTCTTTCTCTCTAACCCTTTAGAAAAATAAAACACTCATTTTTTTATTGTGTGGGATATCGGCTACATGAGATAACATGCTTTTTTTCCTTCACCATCTTATCAAGATGCATATAATTAAGGGAATAAAAAATGAATAACATTTTTATGATAACATTATGGCTATTTCATGAATTTTTTTTGAACATATAAATTATATGATCAATAAACGATCATTAATCGTTTCATTATTTAAAAAACATACTAAGATGATAATCTTTTATTCAAATTGTGTAATATTTCCATATAGATTTATTATTATTTTAAATCCAAAAAATTATGATAAATCATACAATTAATCACTAAATAAGATCATTATCCTTATAAAAAATGATATTAAAGAAAAACTACCTCATAATCATTTATTAAACTAGGTGATGCTCATGCATTTGTAAGTATAACCACATATTAGAAAAATACTATGACTTTATGTCAAGAATGACCATGAAAGAATATTTAATGATATAAAATTATGTTAATATATAAATAATTATTAATTTTTGTGTTTTAGTGATTTTATATCAATATTTAACTCATTATTTTAAAAAACAAACATCGATCATCAAGAATCATTGAAGCATTCTTGTTATCATATTAATATTCATGTATAAGGAATGTAACACTAATGAACGGTGTTTGAAACATCATAAATAATTATAAATAATCTATAAAATTATCTAAAATTATCTAATAATGATGGAAATTTGCATAATAATTAATGAAAACAATGATATTTTTAAACTAGTACAATTGGTCAAAACTATAAACACCTGATGTCGAAAATATATATAATTGATATAAATAATGATAGTTTATCAAGAGTAAAAATGAATGTGTACTTGATTAAGGTTTTATATTTTATTATGGTATTTATATTTCTTATAATAGAGGTTAATGTTCCTTCACAAAAGCTTAGACAAGAGGTAAGTGTTTTTGGTCTCAAATTCCTCTCTTTAAGACAAGTTTTCTAGTATGTACCTAATTTGATTAATGTGGCGTATATACAACCTATGTGAGATATTTTATCCAAAAATTATTTTATTAATTATATTTTAATAACCATTTTAATCCCCCACATTCAATATATTTTTCATTAATTGGTACCATGGCCATATGTGTGGATTTTCCATCACAATTTTCGTTCTTTTGGATAAATGTTATATTACCTAATTAATTTATTTTGTGTGGTTAATACATTTACATTGTTGTATATTAATATATCATCATAAAATATAAGGGATTTTAATTTATATATTTTTAACTGTATCATATTATTCTGAATAATGAGTTACCAAATCCATTGTAAAACTCAATCATTTCTATGATTGAAAACCCATCTAATATTTCTGTAATTTAAATTTTTTTATAGTTTTATAGAAAATAAATAATTTTAAAAATATATAATATTTTATATTATTTTGTCACATATTAATCTTGGGGTAATCACCCCAAAAATAGTTAGTTAATCATTGAATCAATCTTTAATATAATCAAAGTCAAATTTTACTAAGAACTTTTACATCACAAGACACTCTTGGGTATATGATTTAGAATATTCACATGTTATTTATGAACATTGATGAAGGATAAATCAAACCATTTCCTTGTTATACTACAAATTATATTGTTACCCACACATTTTATATGTAGACATTTCTTATTATTATATGAATATTCATTATATAACATATTAATCCATGTGATTATCATATAGGTTCAGTACCAGTGACAATTTGGATACATAAAAAACTTTTTCATAAGTGAATTATATCACATCCTACAATTTATTCCATAACTAACACAGTTTTTTACATATCAATAGTTATAATTTATTCATAAACTGGGGAAAAGGATACATGAGAATGGGTGAGCTCAAATGCATAGTAAGGGTAAATAGTGGAGATATTAATGATCACTTAATCTTAACATTAACATAATGGTTTAATAACATGATATTACAATTTTTAATCCATACCCCATGTATCATATATCATAATATTGAGTCATGTAAAAAATTAATAGTAGTTCATAAGACATGAATAAAAAAGTATCAATGAACATAATCCATTAGAGCATAAAATAGGCATAACACATATACTTATGGAATAGACATAGGTATAGAAAATTATTTCCATAGTAGTGAAGGATAACCTCCAATACCATCATAGTGGAATGGGTTAAATACCCACATCATCATTGTAGTCAAGGTTAACTAAAATAGACTATCATAGTGGATAGATTACCTTACTAAACTATGATCACTCTACATTCTAGTCTCATTTGTCTCATGAAATATAGATACATCCCATTTTATAGGCGAGCTCTATAATTATGATCTCAGCCATCACATAGTTGAAAATAATATTTATGTGGTAAAACATCATAAATTATTAATCAAATCATAATTAGTGAAAAAGAAATATGGTTCATAAATATTTCCCTACAAAATATCTTATGGAAGAGAAATGGGTTTCATATAAACTCAACATTTCATTATAGCCCACGCCATAAAAAAGGGTTTCATTAACATCTATCAATCATAATCATAAACAATCTATAGAAAAATATAATTATGAAATTTTTGGACCATATCCATATTAAAAATTTATGTGACATCAATGGATTTTAATATGGATAAATAATTCCTTTTAACAGCCAATTGATGCTTCTTTTGAGAGAAAAACACTTTTCCCTTTGAAATCACTTATTTTAAATATAAATAATTCATATATAATAAATAAAACGTTTTCAATAAAAGTAAAACATGATAAAATTTACGTAATATTCAAATCATTTAGTGATCATGATGGAGGTGAATTCCATTCTTGTCGTATAAGTAAAAAGAAAACACTCCTTTCACACTTTTGTTAAAAAGTAAAAAAGTACATTTTTTGGAAAATTACAAGTTTCAATTTTAAAAGATAATTTCAAAAACATACTCATTGGTAAAAATTAATGTAAAAAAAATAATAGTATATAATATAAACCATTCTTGAAAAAATTTTTAGAAATCATAGATGTTGAAGAAATTTATTTCTTGATAAAAAAAATAATTAATGTTTTTTTCCTTAAAAATTTTGTTCTCGAATCTAGAGTACTTAATGTGAGGAAACATAATGGAAAAGAAGTTATTATAAATAAATAAAAAATTGATTATAAAAATAGTGAGTTTATTGATATTTTTATCATGAAATTTAATTGTCATTATCTTAAATCATAAAAAATCCCAATAAAAATGAGATTGTAACATAAAACCCTTACCTAGAGTTCTACATGCTATGAATTTGTTCTATCCTACTATATAATATTTATTTATTTGTTATGATTATATGAAAATCATGTAAATAATTATATTGTAATTTATTATCCTTCAATAACAATTCAAAACCAATTTATAAAAAATTCTATTAACATCATCATTTCTAGATATTAACTGTTTTGTTTTCATAAGAATTTTTGTTCCATAGTTTTAGTCTATGTACATTAAACATGGTTCCATAATATCCATAATTTCAATCATGACATAAATATTATATATATTTATTATGTATATATATATTTATATATTTATTGTCATCCATAATGTTTAGATATAAAAAATTGAATTACATTGTTCATGGAGACTGTAGGTCGTACATATGCATACACGTCGTTTCACGTTTCAACAGATGGAATGAAGAAATTTTAAACAAAAATTACAATTTATTGAATCAATATTATATAATATTTATCATATTTTTACATAAAACCCATCCTTATTAACATCTTTGTAAGTAAGAGATGAGAAAAAAATCACATTGGTTCGTCGATGTGGTAGTGCACTTCTACACAAGACCAACACTTTTGTTTTCCAACAGATTAAAAGTGAAGAAGGTAGATATGTTATTATAATTAAATATTAATTATTATTTAATAAATATAATATATAAATATTAAAAAATATTAATATTTAATAATGAATATGGGAATGAATAATGAATTGTATCCCTATATGGAGATACTAAGTTGTACGTACGCACAAGCGATAATTATACTACTCGTTTAATCATAAAAAATAGATGATAACGGTTTTTTACTACTAATAATAAAATTTCAGCATATTTAGGTTATTTAATTAAGATTATATGAAAAAAACATATATTTATGTGATATAAATAAATAAATAAAAAATAAATTGATCAGCTGAGGCGATTATAACTTCTTTGAAAGAAATTATTTAGCTTTTTTTTCAGGATCCTATGGTTTTTCTTTTGTGAATATAAACTCATAAATAATGTCTATTAATGTGTTTTTAAGAATCTTTTTTATTTATTGGTCAATATAGAAGGCTAAAATTGGTATAAATAAGATAATGGTGGGGTTCTTATTTTTAAGTGAGGGGAGGGGCACTCATAGAATTTATAAAAATATTAAAATATGAAAAATTAAATATCTTTAAATATTCTCCAAAATTAAAATATATCTGACTTTATGGTAGTGTAATATTAATATAAAATAAAACAATAAAATTTTCATCGGTTGAAGTTGTGTTTTAAGCATTATTTTTTGGTTTAACATTTTAGTTAACCTATTTTAACCATAACCAAAATGACATGTTTTTCACTCTTAAATGGACATAATATTACTTATACGGTGTAAATTGGATCATAATTGGGAAATATATAAAATTTTTAGACATATCTTATCCCCCTTTTACTCTTTCTATATTTTTAGAAATTTTAAATAGTTTATTAAAATATTATTTTCATAAAATATTATTCATGTCATTTTGACACTATTCATGTAATTTGACTTTAATGACATATGAAAAATTATGTAATTAGAATATAATTCATTAAAAAAATTATAAAAATTTGTATTCATATAAAAATTTTCTGTAACAATTTAACTCAAAAAATTATATTATATTTAATATTTTCAAAATCATTTATTTAAATTTTTTTACTTATGAGAATATTTTGTCAACATTGTTTTCGAATTTAATGTAATATAATCACTAAAAATCATAAATAAATTACCATCATTAAAATAATATCAATATTATTAAAATAATCATTAATATTCATTCACAAATTTCTTTTCTCCGGATGTGATCACATAAGAGATATTTAAAAGTAACAGAGTGACATTATCTATTTTTCTTTTCATTAAATATTGTTTATGTCATTTTAATTGAAATTTATCCTTTAAAAAATTATTTTTTATAAGGTGATAATTGTTGAATTACATTTATATGATAATAATTAAGATAAAAATATGGACCTTAGCACTTAGTTTTAACCATGGTTAACCTGAATTACACTTTACTCAGATGATAAATTTTACCATGGTTATTATTCGTAATGACTCAAAATAATAGGGACATATTTAAAAAATTTATATCTTGTGATTCCAAATATGGGATCCATTTATCATAATTCTGTTTTTATAAATTAAAAAAATTTATTTTAAAATAATTGTTCAAAATGCGACAAAACACGTTTTTAGAAAACAAAAATACTTTTTAAGAATAAAACTAGATATATATTATTAAATAATTTGTTGAAAAACTATTTGATTAACAATAAAACATTTTTTTGAATAAATAATATATATATTTCATTAAAATAAGTCACAAATAGTGATAAATATAATTTATTAAGATAAAAAGTGAAATACTCATGTTAAAGTAGTTTTTAAGAAAAAAATATATTTTAATGAATTCATAATACAAATGTATACAAAAATAGGATTTACAATTTACTAATTCCTATGTATATCGACCAATTTAATGGCTAGTGTATAACTATATAATATATTATAGTTTATTCAGACTCAGAGTTGTGAGTATCAAAAGCTATTTAAAATTCATATTTTGTTTATATAAATATATCATTAAATATTAGGGTGTTACATTCTACACCCGTAAAATAATTTTCCAATGGAATTTCCATTACTATGATACAAAAAATTATGATATATTTGTTTCATTAAATAACTAGGTTCCCGAGTAGATTCTTTATTTTTTTATTACTTAGAATAACTTTAACCATGTGAGTGGTATTTTTTTATATCACCTTTTCTTGATAATCCATGATTTCTATATGTTTTACTTCATAGTAAAGATCATAATATAGTGGAATGGACTCTAATATTATTTCATATAATGGATCAGGTATGTCCTTTCATAGTGTAGCTAAAAGGAACAGATCATTAACTTGAATGGGGATCTATGGAAGCACCAAGTGATATGTTATCATCTATAATGGATAAAGAATCATAAAGGTTTCAACATATCTAGGACTCATACTTACCTTATTTCTGAATCTTATAACCATTATAAAAAGATAAATTTATAGAATCAAATTATCACCAACTTTAATCACTAGATCTATCATATGGTTGTCAGCATAACATTTCTCTCGACTCTAAGCTTCCTTGATGTGTTGTTGAATGCCTCTAACTTTCTCTTTGTTAACACATCATTCCCCAGTCCTAATAACAATATTTATCCTAGTTCATCCTATCAAATTTTATTTCCACACTTAATTCCAGAAGGGTATTCCTAAGGTCCATATAAATGATTGAGTGAAATAATTCTGAGAAAGAGGAATTTTATGATCCCAACAACCATTAAAATCCATAGAAAAAGATATCGGAATATCATATAGGGATTAAATGGTTTACGTTTACTTTATATATGTAAAATAATGATAGTCTATAATTAAATTAATCTACATACCTAGATCCTATAAAACCCTTATCCCAAACTTCAAGGTAAACATTGATCTTTGTAAGCTGGGTAACTATATCTCAAATAAAATTATTCCCATTAGTTGTTTTCATAAGTCCAACAATATAGTCTATGGTGATGCTTTCATATTTCATTTCTAGTAAAGGTAATGGTTGTAACTTCCCATTATATAATTATCTCTTAGACTTAACTTGATTACATTCCAATTACTATGATACATACTCATCAATATCTATATTCATGAAACACTTATGGAAATATCTTTCATATCTCTATGTATCTTTTTACGTGCATGTTAAATAGTGAATGATGAACTATGATCCCCATATAATATATCCATCTTAAAATCTGGTATGGAAATAACAAATATACAATTCATTATTAATATTATTCCATCACAATAAATGATAAACTCAATGACATTTTTTGATATTATTTATTAGTTCCATAACATACTTATACACTGCTTTGTTCCTCACATGGATAGATCGTTAAACACTCATTTGAGAAAGATAGTATTCTTCTATTTGTTCATGATTTAAAGATTCATAATTTTAATATATTGTTATATTGGATCTTTTTTTCCTCATCATAGATAATATAGGCTAATCCTTTTGACTTAGAGTATATGCCACCTTGTTCTCTTACCCCATATTGTAATGTATTGAGAATTTATAATCCTTAATCAACTCTAATAATTTTATCTTGAACATATTAATATATTTTGATAAAATATATTCATTAAAATTTCATTAGCATTATATATATCACATATTTCTATATAAATATAATGCATTTATATATTTAATGAAACAATTTTTACAGATGATTCTGAATCATGTGATGGGTAATTTTTCTCTTGAACATTAAATTATCATGAGCCATAAAATATTACCATATCAATCTACACGATAATGTATCATAATATCTTTTTTGACTCATCACTATATATTAAAAACCCTTTTCCACTACATGATAATGTATGAACATGTGTTCTAACTAACATTCCCTAAAATAATTTGAAATCATCCTCATATCTATATGTCTAAAGGGACAAGGATAATTTATTATTAAACATGGTGACTGGATTAGGTATTCTAGATAAATTATATATAATTCATTGATAAACCCAAAAAAACTAAAAAAAAACTATGGGTCTTAGTCATGGTGGTTGGTCTGTGAGAATATTAAATAACATCCATCTTTGATGGATCCACTGATACAGACGTTACTGAGCTTATATGACACAAGAAATAAAACGTTATGTATCCAAAATACACACTCTTGTAAATTTTTGGTACACATTATCCTTTTATTGGGTATTATGTACAATCCTCAAGTGATAATCATTCTCTTAAAATATATAAGAATATCATTTTAAAAACTTCCAAAAAGTTATCAAGGTAATATCTCATGAATCTATTCATTAAATCTATGAAGATAGTTTCAGAATTAGAAAGAACAAATGGATTAAAAATATTTCATAATTTATATACCATGTACCGAGCACTACCTTATGCATATCTTCCTTCTTGTCCCTCAACTGATGATATCATAAATGAAGATAAATCTTAAAAACGAATTTATCTCTACATATTATATCAAAAGTATTCAATATGAGGTAAATGATACTTATTATTGATTTTGATATTATTAAGTTACTGATAATCAATGTAGAGCTTATTGATCTGTCTTTATTCAAAAAAAAAGAACTGGTGAACCCGGAGGTGATGTACTTCATTAAATAAAACCCTCTTTAATATTAAATTAGATTTTATTCCTTTATTACAACAACTCAATTAGGGTATTTCTATATTGATTCTTTAAAATTTGAGTATCACCACGTATGAGTTCTATTGGGAACATAGCTTCATGATTCCATGGATGACTAGCTTAATATTTCTAAAAGACATCTACAAAATCCCGAACAAAAGGAAATTCATCAAAGTAGATTTTTTCCACAACTATCTAAGATAAAAAAACTATTGAATAGGAACTAATTCCCATATAATGGATGTTATTTTAATTTTAATTTCATATTTATCTATGCATAGATAGAATATAACATCATGTGACATGACATACATGGAAATTTATGTGTGCATTATGTAATGAAATTCAATCCTTTCACAAAATAACATTGAATTCAAATAGAGGTAGAATAATGAAATTTGAAGGAAGAAAGTTCCAACAAACATAAATCTGAAAAGAATAATAGAATTGTGAAGATATCATTTTATCATTATGGGTTTTCACAAATAATCCAATATCTAATAATTGAGGTGGTACTATGATACCCATAAAAAATTCATCAGATATAAAAGTCTGGGAAGAACCTGAATATAATAATACATCAGTAGTTCTGTAGTGGATGGTAAGTGTGCCTTTTATAACTTCCATATCAAAATACACATTAGTAATACTGATCACATGATATATACCATTTTCATAAGACCTCACTAATGGAAATCCCCATCATTGACCTTTGCGTTTAAGACCTCGTTATCATAATGCACATACTCCTTGAATTAGAATCCCTAGAGTGTGGGAGGTGAATTATATGGATATTTTACTCCATTATTTGAAATCTTATTCCAATCACAATGGTAATATATCTCTCTATGACCTTACTTTAAATATGTAAAATAATACACTTCCGTTAAGACAATATCCATCATGTTCCCTACACAATTAATGAATAATGTAAATCTCATCTTCCCATCTCAAGGATTTTTAGGATTTCCTTTTAATTATATCATTATTTTATTATCAAAACATTGAGATTTATAAGTTACTAAAATCTCTATTTCCACCTTAATATCACATATAATAGTTCTATTATAGTTACTAATGAATCTATTGGATACCTCTCTTTTAATAGTTGGTTTTAATCCACAATTGAATTAATCAATGATACTTTCATGTTGGATTATAATACAAAAAACGTACCACACATGTATTACAAGATTTTATGCATAGATACTAATAGATCAATTGACCCTATTATTTATCTCAATGAATTATTTATCCATTTTCTTATAAATTGTATGATTGAATTACTTATTGAAAAATACTATTGTACACTAATCCGACCCCAAGGAGTCAATTTATTCTCATAGCCTTATATTTTTTATGATTCCACCTATGATTGGATTCACCATAAAATGATAAATATGCAGACTAACTCTTTTATGATTCAAACACTGCAAATTTTAAAATACATTTTTAGAGGTACTGATCCAATTATCATAAACTATTATATCATAATACCCACCAAAATAAGTTGGGTGTTGCCTCGGGAAGGATCCAATATAATTTTGCTCCCTACATTTCTCTTTTGGAAGCACAATATGATTCATAGAATGAAAAGTTTTTGTAAGTATTAAAATTTTGGTTTTCATTCCATTTACCATAAAATTATGTTGATCAAGATGAGTATCAATCCATTGTCCATATCATTCAGTATTAAGATGATTCCTTTAGGTTCCGACCATTGAATAATTCAGAAAACAATATTTTGTGAAACAGTAATCACTATATAAAAATGAAAAAAAATTTATTTCATGTTTAAATCAAGAAACATTCATTTCAATAAATTACACCAAATGTTTAAAATACTTATCCCATTACCAAAACTTTAGTATGTTATCTTATGCTGAGACATATCACCAGGTTTCTCACTAATGTTTTTTCATTCTAGTTTCTAAAAGTAAGAAAAAATTCTTATGATTACAACTATATAGATCCATAATTTTCATATAATGATATTGATTCTTATTAGAAGATCGTTTAGTACAAAAAATAAATATACACACAATAATTATATGGGTTATGTTCCTTTTGAAACATAAATTTATAAAAAATCGTCCATAAGTAAACTAAATCATCTCCCACTATTTTTTTCATAACTAACATCTTCCTAGGTATATCAAACATATTACTTTTCTTCATAACCAAGGAAAAATAAAACTTAATAAAGGTGATATCATAATATTAGTACGGTTAATTTTGGATGATATCAATGGCAACTTAATAATAACATGATATAATGTATATGAAAAAATAATATTAACATTGGAAAACCATGTCCTATATATCATAGATCATAACATTGATTCAAGAAGTAATTATTTAATGTTATTAAGTCATGAATATGAAATAAATCAGAAAAAACAATCCATGAGAGCATAAAATTGACATATTACATTGATTTACGGAATACATATAAGAATAAAAAATAATTTCCTCAGTACTCAAGGATCACTTCCAAGACTATCCTAGTGTATTGGGTTCACTACAAATTCTATAATAGGTTTCTAGGTTCACTGCCAAGACTATCATATAGGATAGAGTCCCTTACTAAATAGGGTTCACTCCCTATTCCAATCATTTTCCCTAATGAAATATATTTCTTCTCCCAATGCATTGGAGGGCTATATAATTTTGGGCTCACCCATCAAATAGTGAGTGAATTATATATTTTTTCACCATATAAGAAAACATTCATCAAATCGTAACTCATTAAAAGTATATATGATTCATTAACAAAAAATAATGGAATAAAACATGGAAGGGAAATAGGTTTATAATCATTTCATCATTTCATAATAGCATAACCAATTGAAAAGAAATGTGTTTCATAAAAATATTCCTATTATAATGATAAATAATTCAATGAAGGAATAAGGAAAATATCATTGGATCATATCCCTATTATATATTTAATTAATATAAATTTATGTCATCATAGTTTATAAATGCAATTAAATGATCACTTTAAGAATATAATGATAAAATTACCATTTTTACTTTGAAATAACTTATTTAAAATATAAAAGATTACAAAATATTACAAAAAAAATAATTGAAAATAAATTTAAAAAATTAAAACAAAATATTAAAATCATTTATTGGTCATAAATTTTATAAATTCTTTCAGTTCTATATAAGTTGATGAAAAACATTCATTTCCCAAAATTTTAAAATATCTGAAAATCACATCATTGTAAAAAGAATAAAAATATTAATTTGTAAAAGATTATATGAAAAATTAATCATGGTTAAAAATTAATTTAATCATTCATATAGATATATTTGAAACACTATTGATTTTTTTAGATTATAAGGATATGAAACATAATGGGTTTTCGACCAAAGAAATAAATAATGTCAGATTTCAATAAAAATGTTATTACAGTTTCTTGGGGAAAAAATAGAGATACTGGATATAGAATATGTATTCTAAATATATAACCATGTTATAATAAATTTTAGGAGTTTATTGTGAGGTATATCATTAAATTTATTTGTTGGAAACCTAATAATAAGAAATCATGATAAACATTGGTATTGTAATATAAAACTCTTACCTCAATTTCCTCTTTCATTGAATGTGTTATATCCTCTAATAATATAAATTTTAATTTATTATAATTATATTATATAATCATTTAAATACTTATAATATTTTATATTATTCATTTATAACATTTCAATACCAATTTATTTATTTTTCTTTCTTAAAATCGTTATTTTTGGGTGATAAATATTTCACTTTTTCATAATAATTTTGGTTTGGTAGTTATGATCCTAGTATTTTGATCATGGTTCCATAATTTGTAAAATCATTACTAATAAATAAATAATATAAATATTTAATATATATATATATATAGATTAATCCATAATTTTCTTAGAAAGAAAAATGAATTAAAATATTCATGGAGATGACAGGTCGTACGTACACATAACCGTTGTTTTCACTTTTTGTTGAATGAATCAAAAGAAAGTTAAATAAAAAATAAACTTTTAACACTAATTATTATACCATATTAATCATGTATATATTCCTAAAATCTACCTTTTTACCATCATTTTATGGAGGAAATGAAAACCGAATGACTTCGCATTATTGAGCTGGTAATCTATATGTACTCACATGAGAAGTTGTAATTTTCAAATGAATTAGAAGGTAAAAAGGTGGATATTATATTATAATCAATGAATAATAATGATTTCATTAACAACATATATAAATATTAAACAAATCACATTATATATACATAGAAGATGGTGGTGAAAATTATTTGTGTCACTATGTAGTGACGGTATGTCATATATACGCATGAGAAATACATTCATTTCCCATGAGATGTGATAGAGGGTAGATTATAGTGGATTAATAATCATTATAAATATATACTATATTTATGTTACCTTAGTTACTATGTTATGATAAATACCATTGATTTATAGGAAGTAAAATAATATGTAAATAGAATGTGACCAGTTAAGACAATTAAGCCTTCTTTGAAAGAAATTATTTCTATATCCTACTATGGATCCTATGCTTGTTCTTTTGTGAATAAAAAACCTATACAATTTTGATATGTATTTATATAAGATAATTTTATAGGGTCTTCTAAATATATAAGGCATAGTTTTTTTAATCAATAGAACGTGAGGATTTTTTATTAAGTGATGGTTGGGGAACTCTTCGATTTTCATAAAAAAGATAAAATATAAAAACATTATTCTACAGGAAAATACATAAATATATATATATATATAATATAAGATAATAAAGAATTTTTTTAAATCATATCACCCAATAATATTATAATAGTATTTGTTGGTGTTTTTAACGTTCTCTTTTAGTTTGAGACATTAATTAACATATTTTAACCTTAACTAAAAAAACATATTTTTCATTTTTAATGTGTTAAAATTATATATATAAGGTTAAAATTTATTTATAAATTTAAAAGGTATGATATATTACTGCATATATTTTACACCTTTTCCTCTTTCATGATTTTTATTAAATTAAAATATTTTCAGAAAATATATTTTCATAAAATATCATTAATGTCATTTTTGATTGTATTAATTTAATCATACTTTAATAACATCAAGACATGGATTAATTTTTTATAAAACCTATTAAAAATTAATAATATGTTTTATTCATCATAAAAATACATGAAATTATGAAAATCACTCAAATTGTGTTACTTTTAATATTACAAAATTAATTTATTTTAGTTTTATACTAATTATTGAAATATTATGAGGTTCTTTGAAATGAATTTAAATTAATTATACAATTACTAAAAATTATAAGTAAACTAAAATCATGAAATTTATATTATTATTACAAAAATATTTATTATTATTTGTTAAAAAATTACTTTTTCCCTATACGAACTCATAAGATATATATAAATGTAAGAGAGTTACATATTGATTTTCAATTTTCTTTAAATATTATATAGGTCATCTTGATGAAAAAGTTTCACTTAAAAAATTAAATTTAATGATCAAGGTTATAAGGGTTGATTTACATTCAAAAAATAAGAATTAATATAAAAATGGTGACATTAAGACATTGTTTTGACATAGTTTATCTCGATTTACACTTTACTAAGGTGATAAATATTACCACAGATACTTCTAATAATGTCTAATGATAAAAGTGAAATATTTTCCAAATTTGGACTACCTAAATCCCAATATGGAATCTATTTTTCGCAATTCAATTTCTATATGTGAAAAAAAATTAATATAATTTTACAAAAGATGATGAAAAATATTTTTTGGAAAAATATATCTTAATCATAAAATCAGATATATATTATTATCTCATTCCATAAGAAAACCATATGATTATTAAAACGTTGAATTAAATAAATAATTTAATCATTTCATTAAAATAATTCACAAATAGTAAAAAAATTAATTTATCAATATAAAAAATATATTGTGCACATAAAAATATTTTTTAGGAAAACATATATTATACTTATAAATTAGTTTTATATTAATTTCTAATCTATTTATAACTAATTAATTTATATTATACATGTGTAACTATATATTGCACACAATTTTCTTAGTCTTATTCATACCCATAAATTTATTGTCTATTCTATAATAGTATAATATATTAAATTTCATTTAGACTAGGGGTTACCTAGATCACAAGTTATCGAATAAAAAAAATATTTACACAAATCTATCATAAAATATTGGGGTGGTTCCAAAGAAAGATATATAAAACAAATAAAATATTCCATTGACAACCTAAGATATTTTAGAGACCCTCTCCACAATATTTCATTGACAAGAGTACTTCTTGTTACTTTAATGATACCCAATAGATTCTAAGTTGATTAAGGAAGATTTTTCTAGAGATTTACACTATTATTTAATGTGTGGAAGTATTGATTTTCATATTTACCATTATAAAAATATCTAAGTTGTATTCATTAATAGGTTTCTCAGTGAATTGTATGAATGATCAGGATGACTATTATGTTAAATTCATTGGTATCTATAATATTTTCTTTGGACTATATATAAGGAATATATGAAATTGAAACATATATTCTATAACAAGAAGTTCAACATGAGGCAAAGAATATGGTTGGAATTATTTCGGGAATAAATTTGATAAATACACTACCACCATAAGACGGAAAACATGGTGGCTAACGCATTGGATATGAGGGACCATGGTGTTTTTTACCATGATGAGTATTAACATGAATCCTATATAGAAAGGTATAGTAAAGATGGATATGGTTATTTCTATGAATGGGGACCCAAAATTTCTTTTCTTATAAATAGGTGAACATGTCATATTAGAAATGATAGATAAGATCCATTAGAATGGAGAAAACATACAATGAAATATTGAAGAATTAACTGATGGGATACTGAAAGAGTTAATATATATAAAGATGTAGTGTTGATGTTTAGAAATAGGTTTTTTATTCCAACCATACCATAGATGAAAATAGAGCTTCTAGATAAGGCATAAAGAACAAACATATCTATAAACCTTGGTAGTATAATGATTTATAGGTATTTACAAGAATATTTTTGGCATGTTATAAAGAGTAAAATTGTGGAATATGTACACAAATTCTTATTATTCTAGTAGGTGATGTATGAAAGATAACATCTTATGGGATTCATGGAACCTATTCTTGTACATCTATAGAAATGGGATGAAATAATGATTTAATTATTCACTGGACGTCCATAGACTCCGAGGAATAATTTTTTTTATTCACCATTGATCATATTATAATGAAATCTCATTAAATATTAATAAGAGATGATATAACTATTGAGTGCCTTACCCGACTCTATACCAATTAAATTATAAGGCTTCAGGGGGGACCTCTATATATTTTATTCGACCATAACCCTTAGTTCACATCAATATTATGATGGAGTCTTAAAGGGGATATCAACACTGAGATACAATTATGCACTTCTTATCATCCATGTTCTAATGCACAGTATGAAATAGAAATCCAATATTTAAAAGACAGACATTCATCAAAATATCATGACTTCCAATGTGTGTGGTATTTGTATCAATCTTTAGTGTAATTTTTATAAAATAATATCATCAATTCATGAATCCCTATGGAATCATAAAAATAATTGTACATTAATATGTGTCATACTATATATTTTTAGGAAGAATTTGGAGAAAGAATGATAGCTATCCTAGAACATGTGTAGGATATTATTATTAATATACACATTATTTATGAACATATTAAAGTTACATAGAAGTTATAAAATACATGTGATGATAATTTATGGAATGATATGATTTATCAAGTGGGGAATCATGAATGTTTTTAATGTTTCACAATGAATGGGAGTTGTAAGATTTATTAAAATAGATAATTTAAGACCAATGTATATTGGGCATTTTGAAATACTACAATGAATTGGAATGGAATAATATTAATTTGTTATTCCAACTAACCATTATAAAGTACATGAGGACATCCTTGTTTAATAATTTAGGGAATACATTCTAGATTCAAAAAATGTTCTCACATATGATGTAATTGATTAGGATGCGGACCAGTCATATAATGATGAACCTTTCTTGATTCTTTACACCAGAGATAATGTGTTATGAAATATAACTACTAAATTAGTGATGGTACATTGCATAAATCACAAACTAGAATAGGAAATATGGGATCATAAATAATCATTGAGGAATAAATATCCATACTTGTTCAATAAAGGATGTATACCCCAATTTTGAGGAAGAGATATATTATGTTGTTAAATGTAATTCCCATGATCCTATTGTAGTTGGTACACATTATATCACGAACTATCACACAATGTGAACTATAATGATCCTTTATTCATATGTATATTTAAAATTTTATTTTTTTAGTGATATTTATTTGTTATGAAAATTAACATAACAAATTTATTCATCATAAAAATATTATCATAATATGATTTTTTGGATTAAAAAATCTTATTTTTAGGTGAATAGTGAAATATACCATTTTATTAATACTGGAAATTTTATTCCATTATAACGACCTATAAATTTATAAAACCATTTTATTTAAAACATATTTAGTTTATAATTGAAATTATATGTTTTAAAATATTAATTATGTTATAAAAATCCAATGATAGATTTTTTAAAACCCATGTAATATTTTTCTACAAAATGGATTGAAAATATTATACGTTTTCCATATTAAAATAAAATTTTATCAATTACATATATTGATTAATAATAAATTGATATATAAATTTATATTAAACATATCCAAATTATCTAATAAGTTAATATTTATTTTTGGACATAATGATTATGTTACCTTAGGTAAAAAATACTTAACATGACAATATCTAAAATGAGAAAAGTTATAATTCAAGGGGTGAAGGGAAACAAAAATGATTCAAAATTATTATAATTTAGTTTATTTGGTTTTTATAAACCTTATCTCTTCCCACAGTCAATTTTTTACTATATATTGAGCCACTTTTTAAATTTAACATTCCTTCATTTGTATTATCTTGAAATATTTACAAAATGTAATTCTAATTATCTATAAAAGGGGCTTCTCACAACCACATCATAGAATATATAAAAATTTATTTTCCTTATTAAACACTACTATTTTTACTTACACAATAATTTACATTAACTCCAATAAGATTATATAAATAAAATATTATCCTAACACCTGCCATTTTATGGAATCCTCCAAGATAAACCCATATTTCTCAACATATGATCAATATTTTTGATAAAATATTTTTTTATCATTTAATAAAAAATTTATATTCAAAAATATTATATGAATAATTATTTATTAATAGTATAATTAATTTGTTTTTATTTTTTATATAAATAATAAGCACTCATTTCCTTTCCCTTGAGAATACAAAAATTGTTATTCATGTGTTGTGAAGATTACCACCTCTATGATGCAGTGTGTTTCATTTACCATCACCTCCATAAAATGATTGATTAAAGGATTATATAAGAGAATAAATTAATTTAAATTATATAATTAAGATTATTATATGAAAAATGGATATCCTTTTTGATGATATGATCAATAAACGATCACCATTAATTTAATCATTTAAAACAACTGTACTACGAGGATAATATTTTTTTTAACTATGTAATATTTTCATATCAATTAATTATTATCCAAATTACATAAAATTATAATATATATCACCAATAAAAAATTAATAATATAATTATGACTCTCATACTGTAAAATTACAACAATTCCATATCAAAATCACTTGTTAAATCAGTGTATGTTCCTATTTGGGTACATTTAACCACCTACTTGAAAAATTCAATTCATTTATATAATGAATACCAATATTGAATTATTTAATGGTATAAAATGATATAAATTTTCATGTAATTATTTTATCTGGTTCTAGATATGTTATATTAATATTTAATTCATTCATTAATAAAATACACATTGATCGTCAAGAATCATTGACACATGCTTGTTGTTGATTTAATATTTAAGGATAATGATTAAAAAAATTAAACTATTTTGAAACATATTAAATATTTATAAATAATCATTACTAATAACATTAATTATATATTATCGATGAAATGTGTAATAATAATGAACATGGTTACTAATATTATAAAACTCGAATAAATGATCAAAACTATAAAACCCCAATGTGGAAAATTATTAGACTTTATATAGAGAATTATTGTTTTTGAAGAATATAAATGAAAATTCTTATGAGTTAGGTAATCAATTTATAGATTAGTATATCAAAATTTTTTATACATGAGGATGAAGGCACTTTGGAATTCAGGAAAATAGGTATGGGTTTTTGGTCTCAAATTGCTATCTTTGTGACATGTTTTGTATTACTCACCTAATTTATATTATGTGGTCTGTATATAGAATATTTGATATTTTATATCATCAAATTAATTTTTTCATTGTTTTTTAATGAAAAAATTTGACACCATACTTTCAAGGGATTTCGATTGAAATTTTACCCAAGCCATAATTGGATTTTTTTACTTCAAATTATATTCCTTACGAGTCATGTTTTCTTCACCACCTGTTTCATTTAGTATATTAATATAATTGATGTAGAATAATTTTACTATATTACTCATGAGAATTCATGTATTTACAAGTATATATTGTTATAAATCTCATATTCTTTTGCTTCAATAGTTTCTATATTTATTGTAAAACTCAATTTTTTCCATGATTGAAAACACATCCTATGTTTTGGTTAATTAAAAGTATTATTTGTTGCATAGAATATAAATATATGTCTAGATACTAATATGTGGATGCATCAATGGAATAGATGAACCTTGTGGTAATCACACTGAAAATATTTGGTTGAGAATTTACCCAATCATCACTCGAATACAGGATGAATGGGATTATGTTTTCACACATGGCTAGACACACCTGGAATATATGTTTTAGAAAATTCACAAACACTTTATGAAAAATAATGAAGGAATTCCATACAATTTAAATGATCTACTTATAATGGAATCTATTAAATCTAATTATTATCTTCCATGGACAACCTGATTCATTGTATGTATCCTCACCAATATATTTATTTGATGATGATATTAAAATATTGACAATAAATGACTTCAATATTTATTATTGGATTTCTCTTAGAAATTCACATTATTATATTAAATAGGGAAGTATTTGATTACCATATTTCTCATTATACATTTGGAAAACATTTATTCAAATAAAATGTTCCACAAGGAATGGTATAAAATGTCTCTATATATTTTACGTTGAATGTATTGAAAATAATTAGTTGTTGGGCTGGAATTGGAATTATATATCCCCATGATGCATTGATAAGGATCATGGAACCAAACTGGTTTTTTGGTACAAATCATCCCATAATTGGATAGTGTCTTTTAAAAAATCCTGGAATTTTTTGATGAATTTCATTATACATTCCATCAGTATGACATCATTTGTTATCATTATCCATTATTTAATTTATTTTCATGCATATATCTCACCTTGATATTCATTGTTTTATGGATTAATATTGATTATTTATTTGATACATTCACTTAATCTATGTGTATTTATTGAAAGAATCTATTATATGCTTCTCATTAATGAGATTCTCATCCCACCCATATTTGATTTCTTTTGCCAAGGAATCCTAAAAGAGGATTTTTTTTGATTTATTTGGGATATAATGTGAGGTATAATAATGTAATCTCAATATCTTCATAATGTATCTTGCATTTTTAAATAAATTATATGAATGTATATGGTATTACATGACTATAATATTATTATATCCTTCATAAAAACTTGTATTTCTAACCAATAATGTCATATAACTACTAGTTCTTGGTTTTTGGATTCTAGGATGTTACAGATGTTTCCTAAATGTTTCCTACACTTGAAAAATGATCATTGGGATTACAACATATTTTGACCTAGAAAATTTAAAAAGGTAAATTCACTTAATTAATATCTTTATATGGTGAAAATATCTTGGAATTAGAGAATATAGAGTAAAAAAATACAACAAAAAAATTCTCACTTGTTTTAAACCATATTTCTAATAAATGGGTAGTTATATCAAACATATAATGGTATGTTCATAGATGGGTATGAAATATGTATATAAATTCTTCTATACCCTCAAATTGGGGCAGTAGATTTTCTGAGTAATCCCTCATAGAATATAATGATGAGGGGAAACTGATCTTTATTAGAGTTTCATCAAACAGATAAAGGGGTATCATGTTTTGAAGAAAAAACGATATACCCCCATTTCATGGGTGGATTTTGATTCAGTGTAATATATATATATTTAAATTAGTTGTGTGTTCCCCCTTGTATTTCATTTCCAATAATGTGGACAATGAAATATTGAACCTTAGTGCTATATATTTTCATCAAATTCTAAATGGAGATATTGTTAGGATCTCTAAAGGATTGTTTATGATTTATTTAGAATAATAAATATAACCTTGAAAATAATTAAAAATACACAAAAGGTTATTTTTTTGATGATCTATTTGAATTATATTCTTGTTGAATTTGTTTTGAAAAGGTATATTATAGAAACGAAAGTTATCTAGAAAAAATATGGACGTGTGAAGGAATTATTAATGAAGCATCTAAGGTAAAAAAACAGAAAATAAATTATTAAGGGCATGTTGTGAAAATAATGGTCAATGAGTTTCCCAAAATATAAAAATTATTAATGAACAAAATTGGGTTGTCCTTATGGTGGAGTTCCAGTTCACCAATGAAAAATGGAAAAGGAATAGAGGATCACATCCTCACGATGAGGATGGTGGTCTACGAGTTACCATGTGTGAAATAAGGAAGGAAAATTTACATGTGTGATAGGTTATGGAAAGTCATGATGGTAACATAATACATATAGATTGAGATGTAAAAACTAGCGAGCCAATGAGAAACACATAACATTATTGGCATAAAGAAAATGATGTAATTAGAATAGGATTCGTTAAAAAATTTATAATAAGTTATATTCATATAAATATTTTTTTAAAAAATATCACTCACACAAATTATATTATATTTAATATTTTAAAAATCATTTATTTTATATTTCTATTACATCTAAGAATATTTTATCAACATTTTTTTAGAATTTAATGTAGAATAATCACTAAAAATTAAAAATAAATTAAAATTATTAATATAATATCAATATTATTAAAAGAATAATTAATATTCATTCACAACATTCTTTTCTCCTCAAGTGATCACATAAGATATATTTAAAAGTAACAGAGTGGCTTTATATATTTTTCTTTTCATTAAATATTGTTTATGTCATCATTATTAAAAATTATCCCTTAAACAATTATTTTTTAATAAGGTGATAAGTGTTAAATTACATTCATATATTAATTATTAATATTAAAATAGTGACCTTAGCACTTAGTTTTAACTGTGGTTAACCTAAATTACCCTTTACTGAGATGATAAACTTTACCAGGGTTATTATTCATAATGCCTCAAAATAAATGGGACCTCTTTAATAAATTTATACATTGTGATTCCAAATATGGAATATTTTTTCACATTTCAATTTTTATAAGTGAAAAAAATAATTTTAAAATAAGTGTTCAAAATATGACAACATCCATTTTTAGAAAACCAAAATACATTTTAAGCATAAAACTAAATATATATTCTTAAATAAATTGTTTAAAAACTATTTTATTAACAATAAAACATTTTATTAAATAAATATTATATAAATTTCATTAAAATAAGTCTCCAATAGTGATAAATATAATCTATCAAGATAAAAAGTGAATTACTCACATTAAATTAGTTTTTAAGAAAAATATCTATTTTAATGAATTCATATTATAAATGTGTACCAAAATATGATTGAAAATTTCATAATTATTATACATACCAAAAAATTAAATGGATAGGGTATATCAATATAATATATTATAGTTCATTTAGACTCGGGGTTGTGTGTATCACAAGCTATTGAAAATTAAAATTTTGTTTATATAAATATATCTTTAAATATTACGGTGTTACATTGTACACCCTTAAAATGATTTTCCAATAGAATTTCCATTACTATGATACAAAAAATTAGGGTATATTTGTTTCATTAAATAATCAGGTTCCCAAGTAGATTCTTTAAACTTTTTATTCCTCTAAAAAACATTAACTAGGTGAGTGGTCTTGTTCTATATCACTTTTTCTCAATAATAAATGATTTCTATATGTTTTTATTCATAATAAAGATCATAATATAGTAGAATAACCTATAATATTATTACCTGTAATAAATCAGATATTTAATTTATTAGGAGAGGTACAAGGAACACATCATTAACATGAATGATGATCAATGGAAGCAATCAGTGATATGTTATCATCCCTAATGGATGAAGAATCTTAAAGGTTTCAATATATCTAGGACATAGATTTACCTTCATTCTGAATTTCATAACCTTTATATAAGGAGAAATTTTTAGAATCAAATTCTCAAAAAACATTGATCACTAGATCTATCACACGGTTGTCAGTATAACATTTCTCTCGACTCAAAGCTGCCTTGATGTGTTGTTGAATGCCTCTAACATTCTCTTTGATTTACACATCATTCTCCAGTCCTAATATCATTGTTTATCCAAGTTCATCTGATCAAACTGTATTTCCGCACTTAATTCTAGATCAGGATTACTAATGGGAAATATAAATTATTGAGTGAAAGAAATATTTCCTAGAGGAATTTTATGATCCCAACAACCATTAAAATCCATAGAAAAAGATATCGGATTATCATATAAGGATTAACTGGTTTTATTGGACTGTATATATGTATAATAATGATATTATATAATTAAATTCAACTATGTATCTATATATTTTGAAACACATATCTCAAATGTCGAGGTCAACCTAGATCTTTGTAAGGTGGTCAACTATAGCTCAAATAGCATTATTCCCATTAGATGTTTTTGGGAGTCCAAAAATATAGGCCATGTTGATGTTTTCCTATTTATATTTTAGTATGGGTAATGTTTGTAACTTCTATTTATACAATTATCTCTTAGCCTTCACTTGATTACATTCCAATCACTAAGATACATACTCATCAATATCATTATTCATGAAACCCTTCTAGAAATACTTTTTTAAATCTCTATGCATCTTTGTGCGTTCATGTTGAATAGTGAATGATGAACTATGATCCCCATCTAATATATCCATCTTAAAATATGGTATGTAAATAACAAAGATACCATTCATTAATCGTATTATTCCATCACAATAAATGATAAACTCAAGGAAATTTTTGAATTTATTTTGTAGTTCCATAACTTACATCTACACCCCTTTAATCCTTACATGGATATATCGTTGAACACTCATTTGAGAAAAATAATATTTTTCCATTATTTTATGATTTAAAGATTCATAATTTGAATATATAGATATATTGTATCTTTTTTCCTCATCATAGATAACCTAGCCTAATCCATTTGACTTAGGGTATATGGCACCTTGTTCTCATACCCCATGTGGTAATATATTGACAATTTATAATCTTTAATCAACTCCAATAATATTCTCTTGGACATATGAATCTCTTTTGATGGAATATATACATTAAAATTTCATTACCACTATATATATCACATATTTTATTATAAATATAATGTATTTATATCTTTACTGAAACAATTTTTTAAAATGCATTTGAATCATGAGATGGGTAATTTTTCTCATGAACCATCAATTATTATAGGCATAATATATTTCCATATCATTCTCCACGATAAAGTATCCAAGTAACATTATTAATGAATCACTATATATTACAAATGATTTCCCACTACATGATAATGTTTGAAAATGTATGCTAACTATCCTTCCCTAATATTATGAGAAACTTTCCTCATATTCATATGTCGAAAGGAACATGGATCCCTAATTATTTATCATAGTTACCGGATTAGATATTCTAGGTAAATTATCTATAATTCATTGATAAACTCTAGAAAAACTATGAAAATTATTGGTCATAGTCATAGTGGTTGGTCTTGGAGAGTATTAAATAACATTATTCTTTGATGGATCCACCGATACAGCTGTTATTGTGCTTATATGACACAAAATATAAAACTTTTTGTATCCAAAATACCCACTTTTGTAAATTTTGGGTACACATTATCCATCCTTATGATATTAATTACAATACCCTAGTGATCTTCATTATCTTCCATTCTATTTGAATATATAAGAATATCATCCTCAAAACTACCAAAAACGGATGAAGATAATGTATTTTGATTATATTAATTAAATCAATGAAGATATTTGGTGACCTGGTAAGACAAAATGAATTCAAAATCATTCATAATGTTTATACCATGAACTGAACACTCTCTTATGCATATCAACCTTCTTGTCCCTCAATTGATGATATCTTGAATGAAGATAAATATTAAAAAATAATTTATCTCCACATATTATATCAAAATTATTAAATTTTACGTAGAAGATACTTATTATTTATTTTGGTATTGTTAAGTTCCTGATAATAAATCCAGAGTCTAAATAATCCGTCTTTATTCTAAAAAAATAACATGTGAACTCTGAGGTGATGGGCTTCATTAAATAACCCATTTTTAATATTCTATTATTGTTTATTATTTAATTACAGTAACTCAATCGGGGTATTTCAATATTGATTCTTTAAAATTTGAGTATCACCAGCTATTAGTTCTATTTGGAACCTAGCTTCATTATTTCGTGGATGACTAGGTAAATATTCCTAAAAGACATCAAAAAAATCCTGAACAAAATAAAAATCATCAATTTAGAATTTATCCACAACTATATATGATAAATGACTATTAAATAAGAACCAATACCTATATAATGGATGTAATTTAGATTTTAATTTCATATTTACCTATCCCTCGATAGATGATCACATCATGTGACATGCCTTATTTGGAAATTGATATCTGAAATATGTAATGATATTAAATCCATGTATAAAATAACATTTAATTAAAATAGATGGAGAATAATGATATTTTAATGAATAACATTCCAAAAATCATAAATCAAAGAATAATAATAGAATTATAAATATATAATTTAACCATTATGGGTTATTACTAATAATTCAATATATAATCATTGAGGTGGTTCTATGATACCCTTGGAAAATTTATCAGATATAAAAGAGTGGGATGATCCTGAGTTTAATAATACATTAGTAGTTCTGTAGTGGATGGTAAGTGAACCTTTTATCCATTCCATATCATAATACACAATAATAATAGTGATCACATGATATTTACCATTGTCTTCAGGATTAAGATCTCACTAATGTCGACCACCATCATTGACCTTTGGCTTTGATACCTGGTTATCATAATGCACATACTCCTTGAATTAGAGACCCTGGAGTGTGGGTGGTGGATTATATGGATGTTTTACTCCCTTATTGGATATCTTATTCCATTCACTATGGTATTATATTTTCAATTACCTTAATTTAAATATGTAAAACATTTTACACTTCCTTTAAGACAATATTAATCATGTTCCCTTTCACACTTCATGCATAATAAAAATATCATATTTTAGTTTCAATTACTGTTAGGATTTCCATTTAATTATATCATTTTTTATCAAAACTATGAGATACATGGGTTACTAAAATCGATATTTCCACCTTAATATAACATAGAATGGTTCCCTTAGAGATACTAATGTATATAGTGGATACCTCCCATTAAATACTTGTTTTTAATCCACTAAAGAATCAATCATTGGTACTTTCAGTTGGGATTATAATACAAAAATCATACCACCCAAGTATTGTAAAAAAATTAATTGGTACTAATATATAAATTAACCCTATTATTTATCTCGAAGAATTATTTCTCCATTTTCGTATGAATAATAAGATGGGATTACTTATTGAAAAATAATATTGTACACTAATCCCACCCCATTTAGTCAATTGATTTTCCTAGCCCTATGTTTCTTATGAATCCACCTATTATTTGATTCACCTAATAATGATAAACATCCAAACTAAATCCTTTATGTTCTGAACACTAGAGATAATAAAATATCTTTTTAATGGTATTGATCCTTTTCTCATAAACTAGTTGATTAAAATACCCTCCAAAATAATTTGGGTGTTGCCTTAGGAAGGACTCAATAGAATGTTTCTCCCAACATTTCCCTTTTGGTATCTATATATGATTCATAGCTTGGAATATTTTTGTATATATAGTAATTAGGGATTTCATTCCATTTTCTATAATATTTTATTTATCTTGGAGAGAATCAATTCTTTGTCAATATCCTTCAGTATTAAGATGATTCTTTTAAGTTGAAACCATTTGATAAAACCAAAAAACATAGTCTGAGAAACAGAAATCACTATATAATCCAGAAAAATAATTTAAATCATGTTTAAATATAGACACCTTTATTTCAACCAATGACACTATAAGTTTAAACTAGGTATCCCATTACCAAAACTTTGGTATGTTATCTTATGCTTAGACCTATCAATAGGGTTCTCACTAATGTTTTCCCATTCTAGTTTCTAGATGTAAGTAAATATTTCTTTGATTACAACTATAGAGATCCATAATTTTCTTACATAGATATTGATTCTTATTAGAAGATCATTCAGTACATAAAATAATGATAAACACACTAATTGTATAAGTTATGTTCCTTCGAAAACATAGATATATAAAAAATGGTTCGTAAGTAAACTAAATCATCTCCTAGAAAGTTTTTCATAACTAACATACTTCTTATGTATATGAAACTTATTACTTTTATTCAAAACCAAGTAAAATAGAATATATTAAAGGGAGATATCATAAGATTAGTAACGGTAATTAAGGGAGATATCAGTTATCACATAATAATAACACGAGAAAATGTGTATGAGAAACTAATATTAACATTGGTAAACCCTAGCCTATATATCATAGATAATAACATTGATTCATGAAGTAATTATTTAATGGTCATAAGTCATGAATCAGAAACAAATCAGAGAACAAAATCCATGAGAGTAGAACATTGACATATGACATACATTTGTGGTGTACACGTAAGATTAAAAAATAATTTCTTTATTAATCAAGGATCACTTCTAGACTATCATAGTGGATTGGGTTCACTCCACATTCTATCATAGGTTTAGAAGTTTACTCCCAAGACTATCATATAATATAGTGTCCCATTACTGAATAGGGTTCACTCTCTATTCAAATCATGTTTCCCTAATGAAATATATTTCTTCTCCCAATGCATTGTAGGGATACATAATGTAGGAATAACCCATCACCAAATGAGTTTATTTTATATATGTTCAACCATATTAGAAAAAATTCATCAAATAATATCTCATGAAATGTAAATATGATTCATAATCCTTACATTATGGAATAACACATAGAAATGAAATAGGTTTATAAACATTTCATCATTTCATCATAGCATAACTCATGGAAAAGAAAAGTGTTTCATAAAAATATTCTTGTCATAAACATAAATCATCTAATGAAAGAATAAGGACAATATCATTGGATCATATCCCTATAATTAATTTAATTAACATCAAATAATCTCATAATAGTTAATAAATGACTTTAAATGCTCACTTTAAGTTCATCATGAGAAAATTACAATTTTCAAATAGAAATAAATTATTTAATATAAAAAATTTTACCAAATATTACAAAAATATTCATTGAAAATAACATTAGAAAATTGAAATAGAATATAAAAATAATTTATTGATCATAACGTTGAGAAATTATTTCAGTGCTGTATAAGTTAATGGAAAACATTTATATCCCAAATTTTTAAAAAATCCAAAAATTACCTCATTCAGAAAACAATAAGAAGATTAATTTGTAATGAATTTTATAAAAACTAAATCATGGTTATAAATGAATTTAATCCATTATTTGGAAATATTTTAAACACTATTGAATTTTTTTAGAATATATTGATATGAAACAGTAATTCTTTTCAACCGAAGAAGAAAATAAAGTCGGATTTCCATAAAAATGTTCTTCTATTCTCATGGGTACAAAAAATAGAGAAAATTGATATAAAACGTGTATTCTCAATATATAATCGTATTATAAGAATTTTTATGAGTTTATTGTGAGTTAGATCATTAAATTTTATTGTTGGAAACATAATAATAAAAAATCCTAATAAATAAAGATATTGTCATATAAAACTCTTACCTCAATTTCCACTTTCATTGAATGTGTTATATCTTCCTATAAAATAAATTTGAATTTATTATAATTTTATTATATAAGTATTTAAGTACTTATACTTTTATATATTATACATTTATAACATTTCAAAACCCATTTATTTATAATTCCTTCGTAAAATATTTATTTTTGGGTGATGACTATTTTACTTTTTCATAAGAATTTCGGTTCAGTAGTTCTGATCCTTGTAGTTTGATCATAGTTCCATAATTTGTAGAATTTTTTTCAATATATAAATAATATACAAATTTATTATATATATAAATAGATCAATAAATATGTTTTTAGAAATAAAAAATAATTAAATTGTTTATGGATATGGCAGGTCATACGTACACATGACCATTGTTTTCACTTTTTGTTGGACGAAACAAAATAAATATAAATAAAAAAATAAACATTTAATAATAATAATTATACCATATTAATCATATATATTCAAAAAATCTACCTTTTTACCATCTTTGTATGGAGGAAATTAAAAACGAATAACATCACATTATGGAGCAGGTAATAATTATTTCATAAACAATATATATAAATATTAAACCCATCACATTATATATACATAAGAGATGGTGGTGAAATATTATTTGTATCGCTATGTGGATATAATAAGTCATACATACACATGAGAAATACTTTCACTTCCCATGAGATGTGATAGAGTGTAGATAATGGTGGATTAATAATAAAAATAAATATTTATTACAATTAGTTTACCTTAACTACTACATTATGATAAGTACAATTGATTCATAGGAGGTAAAATAATATGTAAAATAAATGTGACTAGTTAATTTTATTAAGGCTTGTTTGAAAGAACTTATTTACATATCCTATTAAGGATCCTATGTTGGGTCTTTTGTGAACAAAAAACCTATATAATTTTAATAAGTATTTTTATAACATAATTTTACAGGTTATTTTGAGGATAGAAGTCTTATTTTTTTTTAATGAACAGAACAAGAGGATTCATTTTTATAAGTTATGGGCGGGGAACTCTTGAATTTTCAGAAAACATTTAATTGAAAAATTTAATTCTACAGCCAAATAAAAAAATTATAGATTATATAAGATAATGAAGAAATTTTTAAATCATATCACCCAATAAAATTATAATAATTTTGTTTTGGTTTTAAACCTTCTATTTTACTTTAAGACATTAATTAACAAATTTTAACCTTTACTACAATAACATATTTTTCATTTTTAATGGGTTAAAATTTTACATATAAGGTGTAAAATTATTTAAAATGTAAAATAAAATATATTTTACAGTATCTATTTTACACCTTGTCCTATTTCATGACTTTTATCACATTAAAATGTTTTCATAAAATATTTTATCATCAAATATCATTAATGTCATTTTTGATAGTATTAATTTAATCATACTTTAATAAATCCAGGTCCAGGATTTAGTTTTCATAAAATCTATTAAAAAACAATAATATGTTTTATTCATTTAACAATTCATGAAATTATATAAATCACTCAAATTGTGTTACTTTTAATATTATAAAAAAATTATTTACTTTTTCAACTGATTATTGAAATATTATGAGGTTGTTTGAAAAGAATTTAAATTAATTATAAATTTTCGAGAAAATATAAGTGAATTAATATCATGAAATTTATTTAATTATTATAAAAAAATTATTAGTATTTGATAAAAAATTATTTTTCTTCATATGCAATCACATAATTGATATTTAAATATAAGGGAGGTACATATTGGATTTCATATTTTTTTAATATTATATAGGTCATCTTCATGGAAATTTTATTTTAAAAATTAAATTTATGTATGAAGGTTATACGGGTTTATTGACATTCAAAAAATAAGAATTAATATAAAAAAGTGACATTAAATCTTTTCTTTAACATAGGTTCTCGATTTAACAATTTCTGAGGTGATAAATATTACCACAGATACAACACATAATGTCTAAAAATAAAAGTGAAATATTTACACAATTTGAATCTCCTAAATCCAAATATAGAATCCATTTTTCGTAATTAAATTTTTATAAGTGCAAAAATTAATTTTAAAATAATTTTACAAAACATGATGAAAACAATTATTTAGAAAAATATATTATCTGTATAAAATCCGATATATATTATTATATCATTTTTTAAGAAAAATATATGATTGTTAAGATATTTAATTGAATAAATAATTTATTTATTTCATTAAAATAATTCACAAATAGTAAAATTTAATATTTCAATATAAAAAACACATTGTGCAAATAATTGTTTTTAATAAAAAACTAATATTTTACTTATAAATGAGTATTATTTTAATTTCTAGTCAATTTATAACTAATTAATATATATTATACATGTGTAAATACATATTTTACCCAACTTTTTTAGTCTTATTCATACCCAAATATTTAATGTCTATGCTAAAATAGTATAATATATTACATTTCCTTTAGATTAGGGGTTTTGTATACCACAAGCTATCGAATAAACACAATTTTTTACACAACTATATCTTAAAATATTTGGGTGATCGAAAAGAATCATATATAATACAATTAAAATCATTCATTGATAACCCAACATATTTTCGGTACCTTGCCCACTATATTTCATGGACATGGGAAATTCATGTTACTTTAATTTTACCCAATAGATTCTATGATTATTTTGGAATGTCTTCCTATACATCGACAATATTATTTAGTGTTGGGAAGTATTTGATTTTCATATTTCCCATTATTAAAATATCCATGTTGTATTCAGTAATAGTTTTCTCAGGGAATAGTATTAATGATCATGATGACTATTATGCTAAATGCATTGGTAGCTATAATATTTTCATTGAACCGTATATAAGGACTATAATAAATTGAAACATAAATTCTATAACAAGAATTTCAAAATGAGGAAAATAATATGGTTTTCATTATTCAAGGACTAAAATTGATAAATACACAACAAACGTAAGGGGGAAACATGGTTCCTAACACATTAGATATGAGGGACCATAATGTTTTTAACATGATGATGATTAACAAGGATCGTAAATAAAAAGTATACTAAAGATGGATATGGTGATTTCTAAGAAAGGGGACCCATAATATCTTTTCATATAAATTGGTGAACATGTCTTATTTATAAAAGATAGATAATATTCATTATAATATAGAAAAAATACAACAAAATATTAAAGAATTAACGAATGGGATACTGAAAGAGTTAAAATATAGAGATGGAGTATTGATGTATCAAAGGAGGTTTTTTATTCCATCAATACCATAGTTGAAATCGAAACTTATAAATAAGGTAAAAAATCAAACTTCTATATACACATTGGTAATACAATGTTTTATAGGTATTTACGAGAACATTTTTGGCATGTTATGAAGAGTGTAATTGTGGACTATGTATAGAAATGCTTAATATTCTAGTAGGTGAAGGATGAATGATAACATCCTATGGTATTCATGGAACCTATTATTTTACTTATATAGAAATGGGATAAAATTATGATTTAATTTTTCACTTGACCTCCACAAACTCTAAGGAGGCATAATGTTATATGATTAAAAAATTATCATCTTACTATAACATCTAATTTAATATTCATAAGAGATGATATAAACCTTGAGTGCTTTACCCGACCCTATATCAATGAAATTATAAGCGTTCAGGGGGAACCTCTATAGATTTTATTCGATCATGACAATTAGAAAACATCAATATTATGATGAAGTCATAAAGGGTATCTAAACCCTCAGATACATTTAAGAACAAATTATCATCCACGGAATAATGGGTAGTCTGAAATAAAAATCCAATATTTGAAAGGCATGATTTCAACAAATTTTCATGACTTCCAACATGTGTTGGATGAGTATCAATATTTAGTTGAATTTTTATAAAATAATATCTTCAATTCATGAATCCATATGGAACCATACAAATAATTGTACGTTAACATGTGTCATACTCTATCTTTTTAGGATGAAGATGGAGAAATAATGATTATTATCCTTGAACATGTAGAGGATAAGATTATTAATATACACATTATTTATGAAAATATTAAAGAGACATAGAGGATATAAAATACCTAAGATGATAATTTATTGAATGAATTGGAATATTAATTGGGAAATCATGAATGTTTTTAATTTTTCACCATTAATGGGAGTTGTAAGATTTTTTAAAATGTAGAATTTAAGAACATGGTTATTGGTCAATTTGAAGAAATACAAATAATTGGAATTTTGAAATATTGATTGGTTATTCCACCCAAGATTTATAAAGTAAATCAGGACATCCATGCTTAATAATTGAGGGATTACATTCCAGTGCAACAAATGTTCTCACATATGAAGTAATTGATTAGGATTCAGACTAGTTATATAATGATGAATCTTTTTGATTCTACACACCAGATATAAAGTTTTATTAAATTGAACTACTCGATTAGTGAATGTACATTCGATAAATCACAAACTAGAAGATCAAACATGGGATCCTAAATAATCTTTATGGAATTAATATCCAAACTTGTTTAATAAATTACTTATACCTCAATTTTGAGAAAGTAATTAATTAAGGGATAGAATGCAATTCCCATGATCCAAATGTAGCTGGTAAACATCATATATCGAACTATCATACATTGTGAACTCCAATGAGACATTATTCAAGAGTATATTTAAAATTTTATATTATAAATGATATATCTTTTTATGAAAATAAACACAATAAATTAATTCATCATAAAAATATTATATTTATATGATTTTTTGGATTTGCCAAAAAACATTTAGGTGAATAGTGAAATTTACCATTTTATTAATAGTGGGAATTTTATGCCATAATAATGACCTATAAATTTATAAAACCATTTTATTTAAAGCATAATTAATTTATAATTGAAAATATATGTTTTAAAATATTAATTTTGTTATAAAATACAATGATTTATTTTTTAAAACATATAACATCACGTTATGTTTTCAAGTACTTTTCATGTTTCTATGTACCTCTGTTTTGGATTTCTAACTTGGGAGAGTTGGGAGAACATTAAATGTTTTTTTGGGGAAAAGGGGAAGTTGCACGGGCGGTGCATGGGTTGTCTAATCTGTGCAGCCAAACTGTGCACAGTTGGTCTTGGGGGCAGTGGCTTCCACTTGGGCAGTGCACAGTTTTTCTAACCGTGCGGCCAAACCGTGCGAGAATGGTGAAGAGGCAGAAGCTATCATATGATTAGTGCACGGTTTGTCAATCCGTGTGAAATAACTATGTGACCACTTAAATGAGATCCTTAAATTGTGGATCTCACTCAGTTTTCCCTCTTAGCCCTCATTTTTCCTCTTAAGCGGCCTTAACTCGGGATTTTTCTTCTACTAAGGTCATAGAGGGTTCTCCCATCATTCCAGAGGCGATCCAAAGGATCCTCTTGGTGAATCAAAGCCGGATTCTTGAGGTATGTGATGGTTCATTACCGTTCTGGATCGGTTTCTTAGATCTACTTAGATCGACTTCTCCTCTTCTCTCGGTTTCATAGACCTGCACCCGTTATGGGTAGATCTAAGTGTGTGGTACCAAATTTAATGAGATTTGGTCTTGATAGTCTAGGAGAAGATATCTAAGGTAATTTCTTGAAGAAGAAACCTGGTTTTCATGTGTGTTATCAACCGTTGTGGTTTTGGTCAAAACCATTGAGGTAGGTGGTTCCATTCGGATAAGCCAAATTGATTATCCTTATTTTGCTTGATTTATTTCTATTCTTGATTTAAATTCAATTGGTCAAATTTTCTTTCCATTAAATTGATAAAAATTTGATTCCAATGAATTGAGGTATTTGAATTGGTTTTGGCATGAAAATTTGGAACACCCCATTTCCATTGATTTGAGTGTATTTATGGAAATTTGTTGATTTAAATTGTTTATTTTAAATTTTGGATTTTATGGAAATGATTCCAATTAAGTTGTTGAATTTAATTGTGGAAATAAATTTTTTGATGATGGAAATAGTATTGATTGTATTTCAAACTAGTGAAAATGGCTTAAAATGATTTGATAGAAACCCATTGGATTTATCTTGTTTTAAAGGCATGTTTTTGAATAAAAGATGTTTTGGTTTTAAATGGAATTAAATTGTAACATTTGAAATCGAAGAATGTGATTGATCATATTTTTAAGCATTCATAAAATAGTTTTTCCATCATATATGAGCGCATGAAATCCTAGGTAGTTACTATGTTATTTGGATACATTATACACCATGAAAACGTTCTAAAACATAATTGCGGAAGGTCATATCCCCGACGGGTTGGTCACAATTCTCCTTTTCCAGTCCCATAGGGACGTGTGTATACACGTTTTTCTAAGTTCAAATAGAGTGTGTGGAATACTATAACTAGTTAATACTATCGTACCTTTTGGAAGATGACAATGTTGCTTGCTTGTTTATTTATATTTGAGATATAAATGTATGCCAATGATTTTGAACTGCCTTACATGCCTGCTGAATTTATAAAAACTATTTTATATAAATTTTTTTGTTATAAAATTATTTTAGAAATATTCCATCATTGTAAATCCTTTGCTTAAATTTATTTATCCATCATTTGAAAATGTGTATCATGTTCTATTAAAATATGCTTTTGAATTTCCAAACGTGTTTATTTGAAAATAGAAAGTGTTTCTTTGGATAACCTATATTTGAAATCTATTATAGAATCTTTGGTAGTATCCTACTAGGCATAGGCTCACACCATACTTTTGCCTTCGGGATTTTGTAGACATTCTTCTTCCAGGATCGAGCAATGGGAAGGGACCTATTGGAGGTGGATCTAGATGTTGATATTTGGTCTTGGTGTGTTGTCTTTTTAGGGACCTTTGGGGTGTTTTTATTTTTTTATTACTTGGGTTGTTGTACTTTGGGATTTTTATTCCTCTTTATATTTTGGTACAATACTCCCATTGGAGTTTCTTTTTGTTTTTCATACTGTCTTGTTTCATTTTCTTCCGCATTCCTGCAGAAAGATTGTTCCCTCTTTCTTATTGTGTGACGTCAGGTGCTAGTCGCCAACCCTTGGGGATCGGGAATGCCATTCAGGCTATGTTAGGGCCGGCTCGGTTATCGGGTTACCAGGGTACCCGGGCTGGATCGTGACAATGTGTTACTGGAGGCAGTTTAATCATATTTTCTTGATGGCAGGATGCACTGGAGTATTCTTGTCGGGACTTAGGAGGTAGTTCTGATTGAGTGTCGGACTAGCTCTCACAAAAATTAACCTAAGTAACCAGGTTTGGTTAGGGAAATACTACTTGTGGATTGGATATATTATTTTCACTATTTTGATTTGGATAGAGTGGAATCCAAATCTTGTTATCCCTTATTTTAAGAATAGTTGTCCTTGTTACTCGATTTGGGTGTTAATCTATGCATTTTTATGATGTGTAGCATCATGCCTCCGAGAGACGTGGAAATCAGATCCAAAAAGAGGCTGTTGTTAAATCTAAACAAGCGAGTCCTATTATGGATCCGAGTCTAGTTGAGGTGATTGTTCACATTTTCCATAAACTGGGACATGCACCACCTCATGTTCATGTTCAGGATCCAGCTATAGATCCTCATTATGATTTTCTCCGAAGTCATAATCAAGAGTTCCTATTCCAGAAGCCACCAATTTTCAAAGTATCCACTATCCCTCAACATGTTGAGGAATGGTTGAGTAAGATTGAATTTCTATTTGGGTTCTTGGAGACACCTGATGTGATCAAGGTGAAGTGTGCCACCTCAGTACTGGAGGGACCAAGTAGGAGATGGTGAGACACGATGGTGACGGTTGGAAAACATGATGGTTTGGAGTGGAAAGACATTAGGGTTCTTTTAACTTACTAGTTATATCCAGATTCAATGGTGTTGGCCAAGGCTGTGGAGTTTTTCAAGATTGAGAAGGCCTACAAATGTTTGACTGAGTACTCAAATTGCTTTTCTGAGCTGGTACAGTTTTATCCTAATATTTTATCTAATGAGAGGATTATGGCTCGACGGTAAGAGTTGGGACTTCAATCAGATATCCATTCTCAAGATTTCCTACTGAAGCTACCCATTTATGTTGATGTGATAGATAGGGCGATGATGGTTGAGATGGACATAGCCAGAAATTCAGGGTTGAATGATGTTCTTTTCCCTCCTAGTGGTAGTGTGGTTTCCATTAAATGAGAACATAAGCGTGACATTTCTCATGGAATTTCTTGACATCGGAGTCATCTCAAACCTCTGGTAGCACCAGGAGGGTCTTTTTTGACTTACTATAAGTTTGGGAGGCTAGGTCATTCTAATATGGTTTGCACTGAGGCACCCAATAATTGTATCTTCTGCGGACATTTAGGGAACATATAGAGATTCCTCCATCACATCTCTACTCCACGTAGTGGAACATGATCATTAGCACCTCCATAAACTGTGGGGAAATCAAATGCTTCACGTACAAAAGGGTTCCAGTCATAGGCATCTGGAACAAAGCTTCTTCATGCAGTGGAAGAGTTTCCAGAGGTAGCTGATGCAGGTCCTGCAACTGTGAGAGGTGCCATCACTATAGCTTCAACTTTAGTGACTGCTCTTTTTGATACTGGTGCATCTCAGTCTTTTATTTTCACCCAACTTGTTAATCTTCTTAATCTCCCTATGGAACTTTTATCTTGTGCGATGGATATTACTACACCCCTTGGTACAATGAAAGAGAAGGGTCTCTGTAGTCCTGCTTATGTCATCTCTATATCAGATGTTGATCATTCTTGGATTTTCCTAGTTCTCGACATGAAATCTTTTGACGTCATATTTGGGATGGATTGGATCATTTACAAATAAATCTTGGATCTATTGTTATCTTTGACGGGTCTACCATACTACACTAAGTGGTGTGCCTCTTGTTTTTCATGGAGAATGGGACTGAAGGTCAAGTAGAGCTGGACCATATTATCTAGAGTTGGGGAATATTATATCATTGTTTGTTTTTATCTAGAGATAGATTCTATGTGTGGTGATCTTCCTCCATTCGTCGCTTAGTTTCCTGACGTGCTTCCTTCTGACTTCTCTAGTTTCCCACTAGTAAGGGAAGACAATTTCTCTTTCAACTTAATGCCTGGTACTCATCCAGTTTCTATTCCCTCTTACAGAATTGCTCCAGCTGAACTGAAATAATTGAATTCTAAGTTAGATGATCTTCCTGAGAAATGTTTTATATGACCATGTGTGTCACATTGGGAAGCACCAGTTCTCTTCCCCAAGAAGGCTGATGGATCTCTTCTCTTATGTGTTGATTATAGAAATCTCAATCAAGTTATGTTAAAAAAATAAATTTTTGTTACCCCCAAATGCTGATTTGATTGATCAATTGAAAGGGGAAAATTGGTTTTCAAAAATTGATCTTAGATCAGGTTACCATCAGTTGAGGATAAAATAATCTGACATTCACATCTATTCCATGTCTAAGAAATATCATGTGCATCATCTAAGAATAGTTATGAGTCTTATAAGGAATCACCAACTTTATGTAATGCTTTCAAGGTGCGATTTCTAGATTTGGGAATTCAAATTCTTGGGACATGTCTTGTCAGAACAAGGAATATCAGTTTATCCTGAAAAGGTGACGGCTGTTATGACTTGGAAACAATAATGAAATTTTTTCAAGATTCGGATCTTCTTTGTATTTGTAGGATATTATCGCCGGTTTTTTAAAGACTTCTCAATTTTATCTTCTCCAATGTCTACTCTGACTTGAAAGGGATTGAATTTTTCCAAGAATGATAAATGTTAGAGTTCTTTTGTTGAGCTAAAGAATCTTTTGACAACTGCACCAGTGTTAACTATTCTTGAGGATAGGATTGGTTACATGGTCTTCTGTGATGCATTGGGTTCAGGTTTGGGATGTGTCCTTATGCAGGGTAATCATGTTGTTGCCTATGGTTCCCATCAGCTTATGCCTCATGAGAAGAACTATCCTACCTAGGACCTTGAACATTCAGTTGTAATGCACACACTTAAGTGATTGAGACATTACCTTTATGGATAAGGGTATATTATGTCTTTAGACCACACTATCTTGAGTTATATCTTCTCTCAAAAAGATTTGAATCTCCGCCAATGGCATTGGGTGGATTTCCTGCAATATTTCAACTTTGACATTGCATATACCCCTGGAAAGAGAATGTTGTTGCAGATGCCTTAAGTTAGAAACATCCATCACAGGTTGTGAAAGAATATTCAGAAGAGTGGACTTTGATCTCCCTTTTTTTCTCAGTTCCATTTTGGAGGTCAGTGTAATGGGAATGTAATTTCTTTAGCCAGTGTTAAGTTGAATTTTTCTCTTCTCTAGTTAATTCTTCAGAAAAAACAATTGGATGATGAATTCCATAGCATTAGGGACTCTCTTTATGGTGGAGAGATAGGCACATAATGGTCGTTCTCCAAAGAGGGTGTTCTGTGTTATTGAAACTATTACGTTGTACTATTAGTAGCAAGGAAGGATGTGTTGGGGGGTTTTCATAACTCTTAGTGGGATGTACCCCCAGGAACCATGAAGATGTTCTTCAACAAGCAGTGATAGTTTTGGTTTCCAGGTATGTGATGATACATTGCTGAGTTTGTATCTCGTTGCTATACATGCCAGGAGGTGAAATCCGAGCACCAAAAACCATATGTTTTTCTACAACAACTTCCAGTACCTACATGGATGTAGGTTGAAATCTCTAAGGAAATTTTGGTTGGGTTACCTCAAACCTAGAGGAAGAAGAAATCGATATGGGTTGTGATTGACAGACTTACCAAGTTGTCTCACATAAGACCTATTCGAGATAAAACCAATGTTGAGGAGTTAAATATCAATTTAAAAGAAGTTTTTCATTTTCACGGAGTTCCATCTACTATAGTCTCTAATATTGATCCTCGGTTTACTTCTCTATTTTGGGGAGGCCTTTAGGAGGCAATAGGTTCTCAGGTCCATTTGAGCACGACCTACCACCCACAGTCATATGGATAGATAGAGAGAGATATTCATATCCTTGAGGATATGCTCCACACATGTTTTCTTGACTTTGGTGGGTCTTGGGATGATCATGTGGGGCTTCTTGAGTTTTCTTATAACAACAGTTAACTGTCTGTGATAAAAATGTCTCCTTATAAGGCATTGTATGGCCATCCTTGTAAATATCTTTTATGTTGGTCGAAGATTGGTGAAACTTCTTTGGTAGGACCGAGTTTGGTCCAAGAGAGGACAACTAAGAACCAATTGATTCTTTTGAGAATGTTGACATCACAGTGTCATTACAAGTCTTATGATGATCGTCATCGTAAACCATTAGTGTTCTCAGTCAGTGACCATGTTTTCTTGAATGTTTCACCCCAATTGTGTCATCGAAGACTTGGGAGGAAAGGGAAGCTTTCTCCTCATTTTATGGGACCTTTCGACGTTGTTGGTCTTGTAGGGAAAGTTTTTTACCGTCTAGCTTTACCACCACAGATGATGTCAATACATAATGCGTTTCATGTATCACAACTTTGAAAGTATCTCTCTGATACATCTCAGGTTGTGAGATGGAGTGATCTTGGGACTGAGCCAGATTTATCTGTTACTGATCGAACTGTCAGGGTTGTTGATTCTGAGACCAATGCACTTCTTGGGAGAAAGATACCTCTGGTCTGTGTACTTCGGAAACATGGTTCTATTTCTCATGAGACGTGGGAAAGGGAGGCCCTAATGAGATATCAGTGGCCTTATATTTTTTACATGGAGGTTTCTTCATAGGCTTTCTGGGGACAGAAAGATCTTATGGTGGGGAGGTTGTAACATCATGTTACATTTTTAGGTAATTTTAATGTTTCTAAGTACCTCTATTTTGGAGTTCTGACTTGGGAGACTCTGGAGAACCTCAAATGTTGTTTTTGGGAAAAGGGGAAGTTTCACGGGCGGCGCATGGGTTTTCTAAACCGTGTCGCCAAATGGCACGCAGTTGGTCTTGGAGGCAGTGGCTTCTACATAGGCAGTACACGGTTTTTCTAACTGTGCAGCCAAACCATGCGAGAAGGGTGGCCAAAGAAGAAGCTAATGCATGATTAGTGCACAGTTTTTCAAACTATGTGAATTAACCATGCGGCCACATAAATGAGATCGTTAAATTGCGGATCTCAATTAGTTTTACCTATTAGTCTCTCATTTCTCCTCCTAAGTATGCCTAACTTGTGATTTATCTTCTCTTAAGGTTAGAAAAAGGTTCTCCCATCGTTTTGGAGGTGACCCAAAGGCTCCTCTTGGTGAATCGAACCCATATTCTTGAGGTATGTAATCATTCATCGTCATTTTTTATCAGTTTCATAGATCTAATTTGATCTACTTCTCCTCTTCTCTCGGTTTCTAAAATCTACGTCCATTATGGGTAGATCTAAGTGTCTGGTAATATATTTGATGAGATTTGGACTTGATCTTCAAGGATAAGAGATCTAAGGCGGGATCTTGAAAAAGAAACCTGGTTTTCATGAGCATTCTCGACCGTTGTGGTTTTCATGAAAACCGTCGAGCTAGTTTGTCTCAGTATGATTATCCTAATTGATTATCCTTGTTTTTCTTGATTTATTTCAATTGTTGATTTAATATAAATTGCTCAAATTTTTTTTTCTATTAAATTGATAATAAGTCGACTCCAATGAATCGAGTTATTTGAAATGGTTTTGGCATGAAAATTTTGAAAACCCCCACTCCCATCGATTTGAGTTTGTTTATGGAAATTTGATGATTTAAATTTTATAATTTACATTCTAGATTTGATGGAAACTATTTCAGTTAAGTTATTGAATTTAATTGTGGAAATAAATAGTTTTATTATGTAATTAGTTTTTATTGGATATCAAACTGGTGAAAATGGCTTAAAATGAATTGATAGAAACCCATTGGTTTTATCTAGAGAAAAATGCATATTTTTGAATAAAACCTATATTGGTTTTAAATGAAAAGAAATTGGAACATTTGAAATGGAATAATGGGATTTATCATATTTTTATGCATTCTTAAAATAGTTTTCCCATCATGTAAGAGCGCATGCAAGACTTAGGTAGTTGGTGAGTTATTTGGATACACTCTATGCTACGACAACGTTCTAAAATATACATGCAACAGTTCACATACTTTAAGGGTTGGTGACAAGCCTCCCTTGGCCAGTGTCATAGGGACGTCTATATAAACCTTTTTCTGAGTTCACATACAATGTGCGGAATCCTATAACTGGTTAATACTATCGTACCTTTTGGCAGATGACATTGTTTCTCTCTTGTTTATTTATATGTGAGATATAAATGTATTCAAATGATTTTGAACTACCTTACATGACTGTTGAATTTATAGAAACTATTTTATATAAAAGTTTTTATTAATACATTATTTTAGAAATATTTCATCATTGTATATCCTTTTCTTAAATTGTTTTTTCCCTCATTTGAAAATGTATAGCATGTTCTATTAAAATATACTTTTGAATTTCCAAAAATGTTTATTTTAAAATTGAAAGCATTTCATTGGACAATATATTTGTTGGCATCTGTTACAAAATCTTTGGTGGTATCCTACTGTGCTTAGGCTCACACCCTACTTTTTCTTTCGAGTGTTTGTAGACTTTCTTCTTCCAAGATCGAGCAAAGGGAAGGGACCTCTTGGAGGTGGATCCAGCAGTTGTTCTTTTGCCTTGGTGAGTTGTGTCCTTAGAGACCTTGGGAGTGTTTTTCTTTGTTTTAGTACATGGTTTTTAGTACTTCTAATTTTTTATTCCCCTTTTTATTCTGGTACAATACTCCTAGTGGAGTTTCTTTTTTTTCATACTGTCTTGTTTCTTTTTCGTTCATATTCTTGTTGAAAAATAGTTACCTATTGCTTGTTTTTTGATTCCAGGTACTAGTTGCCGACCCGTGAGGATCGTTAATGCCCTTCCGGCTATGTCAGGTCAGCTTAGTTATCAGGTTACCAGGGTACCCGGGCTGGTTGGTGACAAAACTTATGTCGTATTTTTCAAAAAAATGGATTTAAGATATTATACATTTCCCATATTAAAATAAAATTCTACCAGTAATATAAATTAAATTATAATAAATTGATATAAAATGTAGAATCAACATATCCACATTAAATAATGAGTTAAAATTTATTATTGGACATAATGATTAAGTTACCTTGGGTAAAAACTACTTAACAAGACAAAATCCCAAATTTGAAAAGTAATAATTCAAGGGGTGAATAAAAATAAACATGATAAAAAAATTATTATAATTTTCTTTAAGAGGTTTTTGTAAACCATATCTCTTACCCCGCTACATCAGTTGCTCTATATGGAGCCACATTTCAAATTTAACATTCCTTCCATTTATATTATGTTGAAATATTTACATAATGTCATTCTCAATATCTATAAAAGGGGCCTCTCACCACCACTTCATAGAATACATAAAAACTTATTTTCCTTATTAAACACTAATATTTTTACTTACACTATAATTAACTTTATTTATCATAATATTCTATAAATAATACATTATCCTAACCCTTTCAATTTTATGGAATCCTCCATGATATACCAAATTTTCTCAAAATATGATCAATATTTTTGCTAAAATATTTCCTTTTATTATTAAATTTCAAATTTATTTTCAAAAATATTATATTTATAATTATTTATTAATAGTATAAATAAATTTATTTGTATTTTTTATAAAAATAATAACCACTCTCTCCCTTTCCCTTAAGGATATCAAAATTGTTATTCATGTGTTGTGCAGATTACCACCTATACGATTCAGTGTGATTCATTTTCCTTCACCTACTTAAAATGATTGGTCAACGTATTATATAAGAGGGTTAATAAATTTAAATGATATAATTAAGTTTATTATATGAAAATTGGTTATCCATTTTATTATATGATCAATAATCAATCATCATTAATTTAATCATTTAGAACTGCTGAACTAAGAGAATAATACTTTATTACAACCGTGTAATATTATCATATCCATTAATTATTATAATAATTAAATAAATTTATAATAAATATAACTAATAAACACTTAATAAGATAATTATGATTCTTATACTGTCAAATTACAACAATACCATATTATAATCTCTCATTAAATTAGTGTTTGTTAATGTTTGGGTATGTTTAACAACCTACTTGAACAATACAATTCATTTATATAATGTATGACAATAAAGAATTATTTAATAGTATAATATGGTATTAATTTTCAAATAATTATTTTATCTTGTTCAATATATTTTAGATCAATATTTTATTCATTTATTAATAAAATACACTTTGATCATTGAGAATCATTGATACATTCTTGTTATTGATTTTATCTTCAAGGATAAAGACTAAAAAAATTAAATGTATTTTGAAAAATATTAAATAATTATATATAATCCTTATTAATAATATTAATTATATATTATCGATGAAACTTTTAATAATGATGAACATAGACACCAATATTATGAAAATAGTATAAATGAACAAAACAATAAACACACAATGTGGATAATTAGTAGACTTTATATAAAGAATTACTATTTGTGAAGAATATAAATGAAAATTAATATGAGTAAGGTAATTTATTTATTTATTAATATATTGATGTTTTTCATAAATGAGGATAAAGTGCACATTGGAATTCAAGAAAATATGTATGGGTTTTTTTGTGTCAAATTCCTCTCTTTTAGAAATGTATTGTATTACGCACCTGATTTTTATTATGTGCTGTATATGTAGATTATTTGATATTTTATATCACGAAATTAATTTTTTCATGGTTTTTTAAGGAAAAAATTTGACACCTATCTTTCAACGGGTTTTGATTGAAGTACTACCGAAGCCATAAGTGGATTTTTCACTTCAAATTATATTCTTTAGTACTCATTTTTTTTCACCACCTATTTCTTTTTGTATAGTACTATAATTGACAAAGAATAATTATAATATAATTCCCATGATAATTCAGGTATTTACAAGTATATTTTGTTAAATATATCAAATTATTTTTATTCAATAGTTTCTATACTTGTTGTAAAACTCAATTTTTTCCATGGTGGAAAACACATCCTATATATTGGTAAGTAAAATTATTATTTGTTTCACAGAAAATAATTATATTTCAATATACTAATAAGTTTATGAATCTATGGAATAGATGAACCTTGTGGTAATCACCCTGAAAAGAGTTGGTTGATAATTTACTCAATCATCCCTCGAATACATGATGAATGGGATTTGGTGTTCACAGTTGGCTAAAAACTCCTGGATTATATGTATTTGAATATTTGCAAACACATTAGGAAAAATGATCAAGGATATTTCCTAATATTTCACTGATCTCCTAACAATGAAATATATTTAATCGAATTATTACTTTCCTTGGAAAACCTGACCAAATGTAAGTACCCTCACCACAATATTTATATGATGATGATATTATAATAATGACACAAAATGACTTATATATTTATTAATGGATTCCTCCTATAAAATAACATTATTATATTAAATGGGGAATAATTTCATTACCATGGTTCTCATTATACATTTGGATGAATTATATTCAATAATATGTCCCTCAGAGAATGGTATGAAACATCTTTATAGATCTTAAGTTGAATGTATTTAACATAATTAGTTGTTGGGTTGGACATGGAATTATATATCCCCATGATGAATGGATATGTATCAAGAAACAAAAGTGTTTTTCTATTTATAAATCCTCCCATAATAGGATAGTATCTTGTAATAAATAATTGAAAACTTTTTTTGATGTATTACATTCTGCATTCCATCAGTATGATATCATTTGTTATCATTATACATTATTTAATTTATTTGCATGGATATATCACAAACTCATATTTAGTTTTTTATGGATTATTATTGATCATTTATTCCTTCCATATCACATACTCAATGTTTATTTTTTGAATGTATCTATTATATTCTACTTTTTAATGAGAATCTCAACCCACCCATATTTGATTTATTTTCCCATGGAATTTTAAAGGAGGAATTTGTTTAAATTATTTGGGATATTATTTGATGTATAATCTTGAATATCAATATCATTATGCTTTATCTTGTGTTTTGAAATAAATTATATGTATATGGTATTCCATAACTATTATACTATTGGATCCTCAAAAAACTCTTTTATTTGTTACCAATAATTAAATATAACTACTAGCTATTGGTTTTTGGATACTAGGAAGTTACATGATTTTCCAAAATTTTTCCTACACTGAAAAAGTATCATTCGGATTACATGAAATTTTGACATAAAAATTTGAAAATCAAAAATTCACACAATTAATAACTTTATGTTGTACAACTATCTTGGAATTAAAGAATCTAGAGTTAAGAAATCCAAAATAATTATCCATTGTTTCAAATCGTTTTTTCAATCAATGGGTATTTAAATCAAACATATAATGGTATGATCATAATGGGGTATGAAATATGTATATAAATTCATCTATACCCTCAAATGGGGGAGGAAAAACCCATGAAAAATCCCTCATAGAGGTTAAATATGAGGGGAAACTGGTCTTTATTGGAGTTTCTTCACACAAACAAATGGGTATGATGTTTTGAAGATAAAATTATATACCCTCATTTAATTGGTTGATTATAATTCAATGTAATATATCTATATTTAATTTAGGTGCATGTTACATTTTTATTTCACTTCCAATAATGGTGACTATGAAATATTGAACATTAGTGTAAGGTATTTACATAAAATTCTAAATGTGGAGATTGTAAGGAATCATAAAATATTGTTTTGGATTTCTTGATATTAAGAAATATAACCATGAAAATAAGTGAAAACCACAAAAGGTTATTTGTTGATGACGTGATTTGAATTATATTTATGTTTAATTATTGTTAAAATGTAGATTATAGAATAGAAGGTTATCTGGAAGAAATATAGATTTTTAAAGGAATTATTTATAAAGCCTATATGGTAAAGAAAATAGAAAATGAATTATCAGAGGCATTTTGTGGAAATAATGGTCGTGGAGTTTCCCAAAATAAGAAAATTACAAATTAACCAGATTGGGTGGTCCCTGTGGTGGAGTTCCAGTTCACAAATGAAAAATGGAAAAGGAATGGAGGATCTCATAATCACAATGGGTGTGGTGGTCTAAGAGTTTCCATGTATGAAATGGGGATGAAAAATATATGTGTGTGATAGGTCATGGAAAATCATGATGATAAAATAATACATATATATATTTATATGTAAAAAATGGCCATCCAATGAGGAACATATTTTATTAGTGGCTATTTCACATAAAAAATCCATTTATTTTTCATAACATCATAGTGCATGATTTTTAGTTGTATTTTCACCTAAATGATACAGTGAGTACAAAATAGGTATTATTCTTCCAATAGTGATTTTTTTGCTATAAAAAATAGAAGAAGTTTATTGAGATTATATTGGAGAAGAAAAAATGGAAAACATGCTACAAAGATGGGTATTTTTAGGGTGTTTAACTTATATATACAAAGACCAAAACATGGTGTTTGAAGGAAATCTATTTAGGGGGTAGTTTCAATGGGATACAGAAAAATTTGAAGGATTATATTCTAATCATGATTGAATGGATAACCAATTCTTTATATATCATGTGTCTTAGTTTTTTATGATGATATATGCTAGATTATATAGTTATGGAACCATTAATCAATTTTATTAAATGGAGATATAATACACAATATAAAGGGGGAACCTTGACTATAATGTAGTCACATTTTTTTTCTATGGTTATACATATCATGTAAAAAAGATTCATTGGGAGATTTAGTAGTGTTTTGAAGGTCCAAACTATTGACATAGTGTTCCAATTTAGTTATCTTGTGATCTCACATTCCATAATGTTAATCAACCACTACATAAGAAGTTAGAGAGAGAAGATTATTTTTATCATTTGTATCTCTATGTAAATATTATTCTAGGAGGGGTCTTAAAGGAAGAAGAATATGTTAGAACTAATTAAATAATATACAAAAGGAAAAATGAATATTTCACTATTATGTAGTGAAGATAACATTGAGATATTGTTCATGAAGAAGGAAGATGTATATTTGAGGGGTGATAACACTGAGTCTATGAATGAAGAAAGAAAAAATCAATGGTCCAAAACCATAACCAATATAAACACGGAAAATTTATTTTTCTGGTGTCATTACCCAACCCAATGGGCCCACATAACTATTGGGATGGCAAGTTTGACACCCCAAGTCTGCCTCTATGTCCAGGGGATAGAAACAAGAGCGTAGTAGGCATATCACACACATGGGAGGCATTAGAGTAATGAACCTATAAATATTCACACATCTTAAAGCACCCATAAAATGTATAAATTAAATATCAAACTGATACCAAGATGTATTCATACAACTATATCCTACAATATAGTATGAAACAAGTATGAATAAATTTAAAGAGACAAATATAAGCCCACAAAATTATTAAATGAGTATAATCGTTTAATTATTAGGGGGATACTATCAGATGAATATCCTATAACTAAATGTGGTCAATATATCTTGACTATGTTTCTCTTACTCCTAGTCCACTTAGGACTACATCAAAAGTCATGTCATCTACATAATAAACAACAAATATATATGCAGACCATGTCAGGATTAGTGTAATATACAGAGTAAGACAGTCCAAAATTAACAAACGTTAAGTATAAAGAGGGGTATTAATCTCATAAATAAGGATAAAATTAATACAGATATTCTCATGGAGGAAAACAAGACTCCTAGGATTTACAACCACACTAACATGCATGGATTCCACTCAAGTATTCATGGTAATTCACTTTCTAGAAAACCCACTCATCGAGTCTAATAAAATTGATAGAGATCATAATATAGGTCATTCCAGTTTGGCCTTGCAATGATGAAGTATATACTAGAACTCCAAAAATTTCAATGCATATATAGGTTCTTACCCTCAGGACCAATGATGGATATATAACCCTTCCCAATGTAAACCTTTTAAAATAGGGATTACATGCCAAAATAGACTGTAACAGGATACCTAAACCAACATAGGGAATGACGATAGAGGCTCACACCCTAGGAAGCATAGAGGAATGCCCTAATGTAACTAATACTAACCCATCTAGGGGATCACTCATCATATTCTCAATAATAAATGCCTCACCGTACCCTCATAGTGATAGACCAAGAAAAAACAACCACAAACACTTGTCTAAACTAAAGCGAGCGAGGGCCTAAACATTTTTCCAAAATAGTACATGGAATGTACAAGGATTGAAATAAATATCCCATTATGTCCAAAAATTCATATGTATATTCCAATGAACATCATAACTATTATGTGTATTATGTATGTGCCCTTGTACACTAGTCACTCCCATGTACCTGGAAATGTCTGAGTGCTTTTTTTAACATGGTCCCATGTACCTGATCCTGATCATATACAGTAGTTATTCTACTGCCTATGTACTTAGAGGTACATTCTAGGCCCCAAACATGAGGTTACATGGTGTAAAAATGATTCACATGGCATGTGATATTTATCTTGACACATAAACACTATCCACTATAGGATGAGACTACATTACCTTTGCTCCTCGGAAGTACAAGATGCGTATGTTAGTATTCTCCAAAAAAATACATTTCTTTTGTGAATCTCCCCCACTCCATGATATCCATAAATTCTTCCACAAAACATTCCATTACATATCAAATTTTGTGTGATCATGCTTAATATTTCATCGGTGGCGAGATTCTGGCCACCCATCCATTTGGGAAATTCTTCTCATCACACTGCACTATCTAATATCCAAACCAAAGAAAAAAAATCGTCATCCAGTCTCTAATATCCTTTCATCATCTTTCTACCATTATTTTTTTCTTCATTCCAAAAACCAATCCCATGGAAAAAAATTTGTTATGACAATGAACTATTGTGAAACAATTATTTTTCAGGAATTGTCGAACCAACAACCAATGAAAACATTGGTGATGATCGTTTAAATAATGAGTGGTGAAAATCACCCAAACACAAGAGTGAGTAATGAAAATTGGCCATTTTTTAGGTTTTTCATATTCCATATATGTAGAAAAATTTGATCATAGTAAAATATAAATCTATAAAGATAACATAATCATTTCCTATTTCTAGAAAGTTAAATCAACCCAATAAATACATGATAGACCCAAAATTAATTTATTGGTAGAATTGATTCATCTTCTACATGGGATAATCAATACAGGAATTAAATCCCCAAAAACTCCTAAATTCAGTTTTTCTTGATCACTTATGAATAATAGATTATGCATCTTCATCATTGGTGAGATCCAATAACTCTTTTATTTAAGACAAACACATTCTCAATCGGCACACCAATTCATTTTTTTATTTAGGTTTGTACAAGTATATCCCCTACAAAACCTCTCAAATCCATAGAGTTATATTACTAACCATAGGATATGAAAATAAATTGTTTTATATAAATAAGGATTGATTTTAGTCCATTTAATTACAAATTAATTCATTGATTCATTCATTTAATTCCCTTTCCACCCACAACCACTCCAAAACTAAACACATGATACAAACAATGTTTATATTGAACCAAGGGTAAAATCATCATTTTTTATTTAATAGTGGTCTCTGATTTCACATTTTGAAAAATATTAGAGATTTATACCATATTATATAAAAAAACTACATGCACGTGATATAACATATTTAATGTTTTTATTATATTTACTCAAATACTCATTGATCCAATAATTCCATGATTCCTCCTTCCCTTACTCTGAAAAGGTTCCTTAAAATAATGAAAATCCCAAAAAAGAAAAAATCGAGTCATTATATTGCCTCCACATCATGTATTTTCATCATGAAAAGAAAATATCCTATTCCAAAATAACAGGATACTGATATCACATATTGTTTTTCTTATCCCATGTTCTTTATCGAAGATTCACACTCTACCATGAAACATTCACCTAGGGAATTTCTCACCCACTATGTATCTTCTCTTATAGATCCTTGATCTCTACTGATTACTCAGTGATGGTAGCTCAATTTATGATGTCTAGTTCCCTCAATTTTATAACATGTGATAGTTCATTCACATATCTCCTTTTCTATAACATATGGGAGACATTGTGTACGTAGTTTAACGGTGGTAGTAGTCCTAAGTGGTATTCCACCTCTCCAACCTATTGTAGTTCTTAAAATGTCCAATGAACCATAGAGATAAATTTTCACCCCAAATAAATTTCTACAATCCACACCCATTTGATACCTTTATGAATACATGGTTTCCGTCATCAAACTTCCAAGGCCTCACAAATAGGTCCACATAACACTTCTAAAGGCTCTAGGTAGTCCTCATCCATGTATGGATGATCTGAACCAGCTTTGTTATCAGTCATGCCATCTATGGTCCCATCAGTTCTAACTCTCCTGTATTAGTTCAGTATAGTGGTGAATTGTATGGTTTCTCATAAAATTCATCTAATGGTTCCATACCGATGGTGGAGAGGTGATTATTGTCATGTGAAAACCACATAATGGTAATGTGGTACTCCCAATTATAGAAGAAGTGCAACATTCAATCTGAGAGCATGTCCTTTTGATTCTTTGTGATTTATTCATTCTAACAGTGTGTCTTGTAGTGAAACGATATGATCAATCGAAATATAGTCCTAAATGCCTCATTTAATCCTCTCTATAATAAATACATTAAGGCAGAATCATGGTTTGAAATTATTTTCAAGGGAACTCTATGAAGATGGATTATATCCCACATTTAATATTTCCGCAATCCCTATTATGAACTATCATCATAGATTTCTAGGATGTTCGCTGAATTAATGATTCAGTTTATGATCAACCAGATAGAATCATGACCTCTAGATGATCATGGAAGTCATATCATGATGTCCATGGATATACCAAACTACTTCAAATCTGGAACATCAATGGGTTGACCCATACCCATTGAAACCTTGTTCTCAATATTCACATGCTAATAAGTGAGGAATAGAGAGAAAAACTCAGCAACACACCTCTTCACCCATAGCTACGAGAACATATACTAATGTTCATAGTAATTATTTTCCACTACTATATGTATCACTTTGGTGGTGAATTAAAATCTCTCAAAACCTCTTCTCACAGAGTCATTCATTTCATTATCCACTTATGGAAAATGATTACATTCTCCCCACCAATATAAATTAAACCAGGAGCATGTTCAGTTGATATGTGACTGTGAATGTTCTCATGTTCTATATCTCCAAATAAAGCCTCCCTAACATGGAAAATAAAAATAGTGGTAACAACCATTAACTAGAGGTAAGATGAACCATCCTCATCAACTAGGGATATGTGCAACTATGATAACTACTCGATGAACTCATTCAGAAACTGCAAATAAGATCTATTATTGAGAAAATTTTCTACCACACTCCCCTTTTAGTGAGTATAAACTATCTCAAAGTCAAAATAATTGGGGAAATATAACCCTAAAGTCTATATTACATCAATGTTTTTCTGTGAAATTAAATTCAAGAGACTTTTCTGGTCAAAATAAATGATAACCCATTATATCATAAGCTAGTTTCACTGTATCATCAGGGAGATGACCACTGCTTCCATCTCTAGATCATGGGTTGCATAATTATTTTGAGAATTCTTTAGATTTTGGGGACCATATGTGATTAGTTCATACCTCTACATCAGAACACAAGCAAGCCTATTTTAAAGGAATCAAAGAACACAACATATCCAACACCCTACTCTGATGGTCTCAAGAATGGGTCACTCATCATACTCTTCTAAAACATGTAAAAAGAATAATGGAGACTCTATCCACATATAAGAATACCCTTTTCGAGTGAAAGCGGTTACAGTTTACAAAATTATTGAGAAATTGGTTAAAAATCTCTGATACTAGCCTAAAAAATCAAGGAAACTCTACAACTCAGACACCCTCGTGGGCGACTCCTTAACTAGCACTGCCTCAACCTATTCTAGGATCATGGATACTCTTTATTATAAGATGACATTTCATAGGAGGTTTATATCATGAATATTGAATTGGCACTTCGGGGGAACTCTATAATGTTTTTCCTTCAAGTATGTCTAAGACTATCCTCAAATGTCTCATATGCTCCTCCTCAATCACCAAGTGCATATTATATCATCGAAAAAGACTGCAATGAACTAATACCTTAAAGGATGAAATAGGTTTTCTATATGTCACATGAACATTTTTTGGGAATTTTTCATTCCAAAGGGAATCACCATGTACTTTTAGTTATCATTGTGACCTCAGAATGTCATCTTCAGCATGTCCTTATCTTGAAGTCAGAGTAGTTCATAGCCCGACCTGAGGTCAATCTTTTAGAACAATCCCATACCTTGTAACAAGTCAACCATGTCACCATTTCTCATAAATAGATACTTATTCATGATGGTCACATAATTCAGGTTATGGTAATTCACACATAACCTCAAGCTACCTTCCATAATTTTGGAAAACAACAATAGGGATACCCAGGGAGACATAGTGGGTCTTTCAATGAACTTCCTTTATAAATCCTCCAATTTCATATTAAGCTCTCAAATATATTTTTGATCCATTAAATACCAAAGTTCATATATAAAGACAGTACCAATGTATAAGTTTATGTAGATTTTGATCTGTTGGTTTTGAGGTAAGAATTGAACATCCATAGGGAAGAAGTCCACATACTCTTTCACCACTATAATAAGTTAAGAGATCAATGAATCTACTACCCCTAAAATAACAATACCAAACTAATAAGAAATTGGTTTTATTCAAATATGTATTGGCTCATCCTACCATATCATGAATTCCTTATCACTAATGAAGGAAAACCATGTCACATCACCTCAAACACAATACATTATTTACCTAAAGTGGTCAATATAAGCATAAACCATTAATTGATAAATAAAAACAAATATGACCTCATAAGGAATCATCACATACATGAAAATATCTCAAAATAATTTTTCTCATAAAATAATCATGTAACACCATCGGCAGAAGTGTGTGATCCCAAAATCTACGAATTTTATAGTCTCAAAATGCAAGGATCGAGGTAAAGGATCCATCAAAATCACTACATATTTAACAAGGGATGCGAAAAAATAAGAATAGATTCTGACTATGTTTACTAATACATTATAAAAATTATAGAAGAAAAATATCATATCTTGAATCATCCCTAGAGAATTTGGGTTATGAAACTCTACTGCCTATAACCACCCTTTTCATTGGATAACATCTCTGTATGCTTGGTGTTGACCACCTAAGGGTTATGGTGGAAACGTGTCTAATCGTTAACCACATCATGTTTATCCTCTGGCTTCTGTTCTACATCAGTCACTCTACAGAACTCCCTTCTCTAGTAGTTTCCTCTTCATGGAAGTTCATCAACCATCACTTTGTATGCTTCTTGTAAAGTTAGATAATCACTCCTGAGATGACCCTGTCCATCCTAGGAGTATCACAACCTCTTCCTTGGAGGAAAAATCAAATGTTGATCCTAGAAATACAAATCCAATATCCTGATATTATGTCAAAAAACACCTCACATTCTTTGATCCCAAAGTCTAACATCAAATACTAGCTTCTAAATTATCATATCAAGAGAGACTACTACCTTCACCGACAATTAGTGTCTACTCATCCAGAAATATCTCTAGTACTGAGGTACACCTTATCACCATAACATATATAGGAATGAAAATAGGTACCACACCAGTATTAATGTCTCATTATAGTCTATGAGCAAATAACCATGCTCGTAATTTCACATCACAAACCATATATAGAGAGTATAATTAGACATTAACAGACCTATATGAATAAAATTCTTGTATCACGACACCCTACTGATGCAACTGAAGCTCCTAGATTTGTACCACTCAAAACATTATTGGGTTACTGCCTAATTGGATTCTGAAACTATATCTACGAATGAGCATCTAAAAATGTGTCTGAGTAACCAAACTCTTCCATTTCCTTAAAGATCCATAGAGACGGCTTTCCACTAGGAGAAAAATCATATCAAGAAGGGTCCTAAAAAGGATGAAAGCACTCTCAACTATCTTGATATGTCCCTCTCCTTCTTGATGCTGGGATTTCCCCAAATCCAAAGAGGTCACTACCTATAAAAGTCATGGAGTGTTCCCATCCTATTTAAATCATCTTCATATATTTATGAAGTAACTTTATACACAATGGGTGTAGGTAATAATGGAAAATTTCATGAAGGGCCCACCTCTTGTACATACCCCATAACTAAATCCTCGTCACTATGAAAGTCATCATCAGAGCCCTATTGTACAATCCTTGCATGTTTTCAAAATATATATATCCTAAAATAGTCATTTTCACCATGGTGGAAGAGTATATCTAGGTACATGATATAATAATGATGTGAAAAGAACAAATCATTCATATAAAATGGATGGAAAAATTTTATCCTATCAATCGGTTTCTAAATCTACTGAGTTATCAAAAGTTTATCAGAGTCCTAGTAAATTGATATGTTGATCACCACAAAAACTATAGGTTACTTGGTGTGGGAGATGAACTTGGGACACTTCAAAATTATTTCCCTAGTTCCCAAACCTCATAGCTAGAAAATAATTAACATATGGTTCTAAGACAACCCTATCTAATATCATTATGTTACAAACCATCCCATTAAGGCCAACCTATCATGTAACAGGCCACATGTGATGCCCCATTCCCATATCTAATAGGTCAAGGGATGGATAAAAGTGTCGAGTAGAGATATCACAATCATGGGAGGCCTTAGACTAAGGTAAATGTACACACACACATCTCCAATCACCAATTAAATACAAAAAGGAAAAATACAATTGATGCCATGATTACTTCATATACCTAAATCCCACATCAAGGTATAACACAAGTACGAAAAATAGAATGATAAAAATATAATACCACTAAATTTTATAATGATTCCAGCTTTATAATTAGTATGGGACTATTGTCAAATGAAATACCTAGAACCAACTGCTGCCAAATGATATTTGATATCATTTTCCCACTTCTGGTCTGCCTATGGCTCACTGTCAGTCAATCAATCTTTATAATACATGACATGTGTGAGAACATCCCTTGGATGGGTGAGTATAAAATATCTAGTGGGACACTCTGAAATCACCAAACATAAAGCATTAAGAGGGTTATTTTTCTCAAAAACATGGATAAATTCATGAATTATATAATAAAGGTGTAAATCTAGTCATATAAGGGTTAAAACACACTGATATCATAGGATTCCACTAATTGATTCAAGGAAAAATTCATCTAGGAGAACTCACTCCTCGGGATTGATAACACTTGTTAAGATCATTTGAGAGGTTTTTCTTTTAAGGCCTCACTAAGAATTAGTATAGAGTAGAACTCAAAAGATGTTGATACACGTATGAGGAATCACTCACTTTGATTATAGGGGATACCTAATCCTAGCATGTTTAAATCTTCTAGGATGGACATCACACATGTAAATATTTGATAATGAGATAATTGACCCACCATAGGGAAGAATGATAAAACATCACACCTCGGTCCACACTAAGGGATACATGACTCTAATACTAACCCATTGAAGGGATCAAACATTATTTATTTGGATGGGATGACTCACTATACCCTATTAGAGATTGACTAAGGCAATTAAAAAAATTACTTTTCTAATCTGAATAAAATGAGGTCTATGATCTTCCCATTAAAAATTAGAATACATGTATAGGGAGTACCTACTGTGTCCTATTATGTTCGTAATATCTGGGTTTTTCTCATTTTTTATCATCCCATTAATTTGTACTCTGGTCATGCACATATAAACTATATATACACATGTACATGGAAGTATCTGAGTACTATGGATTTGACCATTCACTTTACCATACTTGTATACCTAGTTTTTCCCTTGTATAATAGTTGAGTATATGCCTGTGTACCCAGAGGTACCTATAGGGACACCTAAATTGGCACACATGGATGGTAGATAGTACAGACAACATGTGATATTTTCTACGTTGTTAATCCCTATCTATCATAGGAGGGGTCTACAGAAAACTCGTTCTTCTGAAGTACATTACTTGTATTTTGGGATTTTATAAAACCTCACATCTATTCTACACATCTCACCCATGTTTTTGTTACCACCAATTCAACTGAGATAAAAGCCTATAGATATTAGGTCATGGGTTTACCATTTCTGAGACATTATAGGTGGTTTTTTCTAGCTAAATATCCTTTTCGGAAATTCTTCCCATCACACCACACCATGGAATCTCCAAACCAAGGAAAAAATTCTCAATTCAGTTTCCAATATCCCATCATCATCATCAAACCATTATTTTTCATTATTTCTTGAGACCCCTCCCATGGAAAAGATCTATTTAAAAAATATTTTTTGTGAAATGATATATTTTTTAGTATTATCGAACTATTAGTGAAAAGTAATATTATAAATGATTGTTTCATGGATGAGGTGTAAAAAGCACACAAACATAATAGTAATAAACATACACCGTCCATTTTTTGGATTGGAATCAATACTTTAATGGTTAAACTCCAATAATAGGAATATAAACAAATATCAAAACAACATTATGAATTAATAATTATAGAATGATAAATCAATTCTATAAATCAATGATTTCCCCGTGAAATAATCTTTTTAGTATAATTGATACATGTTTTACAAAGGATAATCATGAAGAGGTTCAAAAAAGATAGACAATCATACATAAAGTATAGATAGATCACTGATGTAGAATGAATCATGTAACATCATCATTGGTGTGATCCAAGATATCTGTTTTTGAAGACTAACACCTTGGAAATTGTGCCACCAATCTATAATCTTGATGACATTCATCCAAGGATCTCTATCGTGACCCCTCTCATGCACTAATGGCTATGAGGTTCAACAATGGTTTTATCCATAATATGTTTTATATATAAGAGGATAAGGTTTTAAGAATTTATTAACAAATAAATATATTTATTTATTTTTCAATTCAAGACCACTCCTAAGCCAAACACCTAATATAAATAGTGGTTATGAAGTGCCTACGAAAAAACTCACATTCATGATATAATGAGAGTATCATATTTCCAACCTACAAAACTATTCGGGATTTAATAAATAATTTCTAAAAAAATTGTTCACATGATATAATATATGCAATATTATGATTATATTCACACCAAGGCTCCTCGGACATTGGAATCCCATGAAAAATCGTTGTTTGTCTTTGAATATGTTCCTTAAAATATTCCAATTCTTAACAATGAAATCTTATAGTCTTTATATAAAGTAAAATCCTTGTCCATAAACTGTGTGGACATCCTGCCAGAGTGCAACAATGGGAGGAAGAAGGAATATAACTCCTAGTTATTTGACACTAAAATCTATTAGGTTGAAATTCTAGGAAGGGATTTACCTTTCCAAAATTCTATTTAATATTTTTTTTCACTTAATAGTTACTTTTTCATGATAAATCACTAATGAATTATCCTTGGAGTAGATCAGTGAGGGTGAACAACAAAAATACTCGTTGTCCAATTTACAATTATTCATGCACACCAATAGAGTGTTAGAAGATAAACACATGATATCTAAATAAATGGATGGTCAAGTTAATCGAATGAAACCAATTTCTAAGGAAATGTGTATATGATGTGACCCTAATGGGTCATGAACCATTTAAGTGAAGTGAATGTTAAATAAAAATTATTAAATTATATATGAATTGCATACTCTAATTCATCTTCTAGGGTAATATAACTCCAGGAACCTATAGAGACTGACAAATAATTTAAATGATTTTTATTATTTGATATATATTATAACATCAAATTGATTATAAATTTAGGCACTAACATTGGATCATTATAGACACTTATAAAACATTATGTAAATATGATTTTGTTTCTTATTTATGAAAGAAATATTTGATTTTTATCCAATACATTCATGTTAATTCATGCACATTTCACAATTTTCTATCATTTGACACATTTCTAAAATTTAAAACAGTGATGATTCTAAATAGGTTATTTGGGTAATTCTAGAAGATATGAGTATTTAAATTTATAGTACATTTTTTATATAGTTTATAATTTAGTCAAAAACTATTTTCATATATTTTCACGGTATTTAATGTCAATTTTATTGGCTTGATTATACAATTGTTTAAGACCTAAAAAAGATTATAAAATGTACCAATTTACATCGGATCATTATAGGCACCAAAAAATTCGTATATCCTTGTAGTTCCTATTACCAACTGAATATGTATTTTTGATTATAAAATTTTTAATTAATATCATTTCATTTAATGTTGTTTTTTCTAGAAAAAATTAATGTGACTATTTTATCTATCTATATGTCATATTTTAGTGTTATAATTTTTATCCAATAAAATGAAAACCTATATATTCCATTACAATTTTCCTAATACATTTTCATATGGTATACATAACATTAGTCTGGTGGGACCCAAATGATGTTTTTATATTAGGTGTATCAGGATCATAAGACATTGACACTTGTTTTTTTATGTTTTCAATTTGTGATATTGAAGAATATTGTTCATAGGGATAAGAACCCCCTATAAGAATTAACGATTTTTATGTTTCAATGAATATTATCCTCTATGAATGTTTGAATGTATCATTAACATTGATATTATTATTAATTTATTCCCCAACATGCATATTTTAATGTACTGATGAAAACCATGAATCTATATGATCATGGTTTTGTATCATATGTTAGCTTTAACATATGTTATATAGAATTAGTGGAATAATTTAGCTAAGGATTTACCCACTCCATATTGATGGAGGAAAATATCATTTTCTCTATTACTTAAATTTTACTATCAAATTAAATATATAATAATTTTATTTCAATAAATGTTTATTTAAGAAAGTGAAAGAAATATAAATCAAGAATAATTGGAAATGACATATTTATCGGACGAGATTTAGCAATTTTACCCAATTCAATTAATATCATATTTACTAAATAATACACCATAGTAGAAAAACCTAGGGTCAATCAGAAAGAGGACACCTCCATAAACTATCTTTCTATTGTAACTATTATATTATAATTAATATAATACTATAAATATTTATTTTGGGGGGTTGGAAATGGGTAAAAAGAGTTGCATTACTATAAATCAAAATTAAATAATGAATATACATTAGTGATTAGAAATAAGAAGAAAACTGTAGTGAATAGAATAACCTAAAGAAGGCAGCGGTGGACAAATGTTGATCATTAGACACTCCATTTATCATCCTTTATTAATGTATTACAATTATGTTATACAATATATACCTCAATACATATAAGTACACACCTAAATTAAATAGATAGCATATTGAATCCTCAAATAATGGTATAAATACTCCTATAAATGAGATCTGATTACATGAATACCTCTGAGATAACCAACCATATTAAACTCATCATTTTCAAAGGCGAGACCTGGATAATGAAATATTAACAATGAGAGAAACCACAATACATTCATAAGGTGGAAATAAACCCATAATAATTTAGAATAAAATGAAAACAATAATGGAAGATACCTACAATTTTAAAGAAAATATTTACAATGATGAATCAAATGAATATAGTTTACAATGACATACACACACTCAAAAGGGATATACCATTTGATCTACTCATTCCACCACATATTTTTGTTTAATCCTTTCATTTTATGATCAAATAACTAAATTATTCTCTTGTTCAGGGAATTAATACTAGCGTAGAATCATCTGGTATTGGCATCCCCCCATAATACATTGGAAGGGTGGAAGATGCCTCAATTTATAGGAAAAATATCATCAGGCTTGTCTGCATATGCATTTAATTTTCTTCTCTCCACCATTTTCATGATGTGTAATGGACATACATGTCTAGAAATTTCTTATCCAATAGCCGTCTCAAATATCAACATAATTTTATCTCAAAACTCATATTGAAAATGGTCGAATAGTGTAATGGAGTTATACAAAATGTAATTATGTGGGATAGTGGGTATTGGATTCACGATTTGTCCCTCATGGAATATTCCATTTGAAGAACGCTTGATATATAATTGTGGTACATGTTGTTTTATAGTTCCACTCAATTTTCTATCTCTACTTCATCCTCAAAAATATATTTTAATTCGACTTCTCTTCTCTCACATCATGGAATGTCTTTTAGATGCATCCTTATATAAAAAATCTATTTAATACGGTTAAAATTTTATAATTATTCAATTTTTTTGTTTTAGATCAAAATAGTTCAAAAAATACAAACGTGATAATTACCCATTACATAACACTATTTTAGGATTAATAAAATTGAATTAAATAATAAAATATGTGAAAGGTTTAGCTTAATAAAGCCCCAAACATAAAAATTGTACACTCAGGATGTCACCATATATTAAAATCAAAAGTCATTCAACAATAAAGAATGATAAAACATGAATGGTCTTATCCAAAATAGAATTCCATAATTTATCCTATATGAAATACAATTCCCGGTCATTTTCATTCATCACATTTAAAATTGATAATATTTATAAATCCTTACATGGATTAATCAAAACGTATGTCATGTTGAATTTTATGTCACACTTCCCTAAATAGAAATTAAAAATGTACTTATTCTGATACTATTAAAGTGCATGTATCACCATAGGTCTATGACAATTATCAACTCTTCAAAATGTGACACATGAATTTTTTTTGATCATGTGGACTTTTTCAATGTGACATATGTGTATTAGGGTTGGTGGGAAAATGATTTATAAATTTAATGATAGAAACAGGAGGTTGGAATCTTAATAACAACGCTTGAATAATCAAGTGAAAACATAGGACGAACCTCACTCAATTTCCCATAAAAATGTGAAACAAAAAATCACCCCTTTTTCACATTGTACATGAGCCAATCACTGATTAATAATAATGATATTATCCATGTTCTACCTTTTATTAAAATCTCTAGAAAATCACAACTTCATTTTATCATTTTTTGTAAATCTCCATAAATGAATAGTTTTATTTTCAATTTTATCATCATTTTTTTGAAGTATAACCAATTGAAAAAATTGAATAATAATGAAATCATTAATCATGCCCAATAATATTGTTATCTACTACCCAAAATGTTTAAAAAAACTCAAATCACCCTCAAATGAATCAAATCTCATGTAAGACACATGAAATATCCTTCCCCCATACTCAAACATGATATATCCATGAAAAAATACTAAGAGTGCACGTAGGTAAGGAAACAATATTTTAATGTTGCTTAAACTTATAAATAAATTCATTGCATCTAATGGATAATGAAGGATAGATGTAAAGGTGGGTCCCATGTTAATATGTGGTTATCTAATGTAGTGCCTCAATCATGTCAAAAACATTACACGATGTGTAATACTTTGAAAGATAAAACACACGAATTCTAGTTCTCACATAAAATCCATGTTTCCCTTAAGAAAGTGTGCCTATTAAAATGAATATATCATAAATGGTTCATTATACATCAAATAAAAGAAAAAAATATTTTAGTCCGTGTTTCCGGAAAATGGATTTAAGAAATCAGTCAAACTCATAGAAATTCTTGAATATCCAAATTAAGAAAAAAAAACTTCAGATCAAAAATCATATAAAATCCACAATTTAAAAATCATGTCTATTCTATAAAAATATATTTATGAGTGAAAAGTGATAAGAATATTCATTAAAGATCAAGGTTTCTAAAAAGGAAAAACAAAAATAAAGAAATGGTACAAATACAACTAAGCAGGTTGCACTCCCCCCAAACAGAAATTTCACTACCCATTATTTCATCTCAATAAAAAAATAAATATAAGGCAAGAAAAACTAAAGAGAATAAAATTTAGAGCCATAAATTATTTTTGAATGGAATCTTTGACTTAAGGTCCTAGTTATTTCCATTAATACTAGAATTCATGAAATAAATAAACATAATAAAATTAATGAAAAAGAAATAGGAAGAGAAAAGAATGTGGATAATTCTTGGTTTATCCCCCAAGCATGTGTTAGTTCATTACTGCCCCTAGTCAAGTTGTCTCAATGGTTTATTCCTAATATGGAGGTCGATGTGGTTTCATTCTCATGAACTACCAAAAATTATTTATCTCAACTCCTATTAGTAGATTTTAGGGGTGAGTACCCCCAATGAAAAAAATATCCCCAATCCCTAGAATACATGAAATAGAAAACATGAGATGAAGAGGGGTTGGGAAAATAATATAGGGGAGATACCTATTTTTTTCTAATATAAGAGTGGTTTCCACCATTTTTAAAGATATAAGAATATGATGTGGATTAGATTTTGGATCTGATTCATCTAATGATTCTTCAAGTATTTCTTCTTTTGTGCCTTCATCCTCATTTTCACCAGTGTAAGACATGACTGGATCATCCATTTTTTCCTCAACACAAGGAAATTCATCATGTTATTCATATATAGGAATCAATCATGTTAATGATTCTACAAAATAATAATAATGGAGAACAGTTTCAAATTCGTAATTAATAATATTTAGATACAAATACGTCTTGAAAATTTAATCTACCACAAAACATTCATCTTAATATTCTTTTTCTTCAACCAGTGCAGATGGGAACTCATTTGTTAGAGAGTTAATTGGATCTTCAAGTATTTATTTGACCACAAAAATGTATTATTCAAAATTAGTAGGAATAAAATTTTCATTCTACATATCATTTCTTTGTTTTCATTCCATCCATAAGACTTTAAATTCTTCATCTTCGGTGGCTAGTAATGCAACCATCTTACATTATTTTTTGAGAAATTTTAAATTACCTTGAAGAATCAAGGTATTTTGTTCCATTTTCATTTTCAATGACTATTCCCCACTAAGAACACTATAAATATTATCAATAGGACAATAATTATAATAATCACTAGAAAATTTCATCTTGTCTGAAGAAATCAAAGATATGTAATGAAGCTCGTATTATTTAAAATTTCAATTCTCTTTAAAAAAATTGTAAAATATCTTGACCTCCCCATAAAAGGTTTCAAAATTATGGTAGGATATTCATTCATTATAACATATTCAATTAATTTATCATTTACCCAAATATGCACTATAGTTGAACAACATAGGGTCAATCAAAAGGAGGTCTCTTCCACACACTATCTTCAAATTTTCACTGTTATTTTATAAATAATATAATAATTATTATTATTATTTGGGGGGATTGGAAATGGTTTAAGCAATTTTACATAATTGAAAATAAAAATACAGTAATATATAGATGTTAGTGATTAGAAATCAAAATATAACCATAATGAAAAAACAAACTAATAATGGAAGTGGGGGAAAAATATTTATCTTCAAACACTCCATTTATCATTTTGTATAAATGTATTACGATTAATTTATCCAATTTATACCTCCGACCTATAAGTATTAACAAAAAATAAATAGTATCCATATTGAAACCTAAAACATGTGTGTACATCCACTTAAAAATTTATATGATTACCTAAAGACCTCAAAGAAACCTAAAGAGATTAAATTCACCATAAACAAAGGTGAAACCTCTCAAAAGGAATTTAAACAATGAGTGAAACCAATTTTCATTCATACTTTGAAATTAAATCCATAATAATTATTAGAAAATGAAAATATAAATGAAGGATACCTCATTCAATCCAGAAAAAAATTTCCAGGATGATTCAAATGAAAGGAGTTCTCAATGAGATACACAAAATCAAAAGGGATGTGCCTTGGGATCATAATTTCCCAAAACCACATGGAGTTTTATCCCTTTATTTCTAGACCAAACAATTGAATTATCTTGTTATTTAGAACATATATACCTATGTTACATCCTATGTTCTCGGACTCCCCCATGAATTCATTGGAAGGGTTGTAGATGTCTCAATTTATAGGAAAAAAACTATAAATCTTGGTCGTGTCTTCTTTTAATTGTATGCTCGCCGATGTAGTCATGGTGTGTAATGGACATACATGTCATATAATTTCCCGATCAATAGTTGTTGTGAATCACGACATAATTTTCTCAAAATATAAAAATAAAAAAATTTCCTTTTATGTAATGGACTTAAATGATTTTTAATTATGATTCACAGTGTGTATTATCGTCACAACTTGTCTTGAACATAAAACTAAATGGGAAGAGATCACGATGTGTAATTGTGTAACACATCATGAATAGTTCAATACCATTTTCTAGCTCTACATTATCCTAAAAATATGGTTTTACACCGCAAGATAATCTCATGGTTCAAAATATCATTTAGCTGAATCCTTTAATATAGAAGCTATTTAAAGTAGTAAAAATTCCAGAATTATGCCATTTTTCATTTCATCACAAATTACATCAAAATCATAAAAATGTGACAATTTCTCCTAAAATAACACTTTTTAGGGACTAAAACCTACAAATTAAAGAAGTAGATATGTTAATATGTTACCTTAATCACATATTCATACATAATTCTTTAGGAGATATTAGTATAAAAATGGATTATATTAAACAATAGTGTTCTAATGATGGTTTTTGGGTCTGTGTCATTTTATTCTTTCTATTTAGCCGGCATGATATTGTATTTGAAAGGGATATGGGACATTAAATATGACCACCTAATATCATTAAGAATGTTTCCAAGTGGGTCACATGGTATCTATAACTAGAATACCATTATATTCTGTTGAATTTGATATTATCAGTGAATATTATGCTCATCTAGTGGAATGATACTTATTCTTGTAAAGTTAGTCATATAATTACAATAATGAGATTATAAAGATTACAATATATGAGTTAAATATAATCACTTGATTATGTGAAAAATACAGGGGACATAGGTAAGAGATACATCAAGAAGGGGTTTTTTTAGTGTATGATTTTTTTAAAACTTATTATAATTAGGCACTTGTTCCATAAACACTCAATTACCGAACCTATCTTGACTTCAAAGTTATATGGTCAATCGTTTGTTATTTATTTAAAAATTTCTCCAAATAACACCATTATTATATTTATAAATTATTTCTATTTATTTGTATTATCATAACCAACCCTTACAAATTATGACTTGAATAATATCAGAATGAATTTACATCAAACATAATGAAATATCCTGGTTCAACAACATTAGTATACTCAATATAGCATTCACAAAATATGTTTTGAGGTACAATTATCCACTTACTATACTTATAAAATATATGACCAAGCCATGTCACTCATTCCTTAGGTCACATCATTAACAATGGTTTATAGTCAATTCATTTTAACCCATGGGTCACTCCCTAGAAGATTCTCCATTTCTTTCATTGTTCCTAATTGAAAAAATATTTGTTATGTAGGCCTACAAATTCAATATCATCATTATTATAGATGCACTGAATATAGACCAGTTCCCTTGATCTACATTATGCTCGTTAAAAGGATTGTTTTGAACATCGCTGTGAAACAAACATCTCATCTCCCTATGTAATTGTTAATACTTTTATTTATCTTCGGAATGATCATCAGTGAGTTCCAATACATCCTCCACTTCATTATTTTTTATGTTTTTAAATCATATCCTATTTTTTATTATGGTATTTTATCTCTCACGTGATCAAATGTGTAAAAATTGTATGTGTTGTATTATTATAGAATTTCCTTCATGTTTATCATCTTCCCTTAGGTATATATCACACTGAATCTATATATTTTTAATATTATTCATATATTTCTTTTACATCTCTTACCTCTTGTGTATATGTAAATTTATATGATACATTCATTCTTATTTGTAAAAGATATTTCTTCTCTCATTTTTTAACCAAAATGTTCAGGTTCATTTTTAGTGGAAATTTATTTTGATAAGTATAAATCAATACTTGAATTTCCACTCTAACAATTTTACATTTTATATTCTTTGACTATCTCGTTTATTATTAATCCATTGATTTATGGGAAAATCATTCCTATATTCACATTTGATTCTGCTTAATTAATTTCACCAAAATGTGTCTATCATCCATAATGTATGGTCATGTTCCCCATTATGCACAATGACCTTCTACACACATAGTTCCACACTCACTAATAATTTCTTCTTCTGCTAAAAAAAGGCTTATTCTTATACGCCTCAAACCATAAAATAGGGGTTCTAAGAAACCTTTTTCAACTAGTCACTCATGATTCACCAACAACATAATAAATTCCCAATGTGGGCCTCTGTATTTCTCACAGGGATATAGAATACTCACTACATAATCCACTATGATGTGTTCTTTAACAACAACTCATTTTTATTATCCTTATTAAAATGATACCACTATAAAATCAACCAATCCCTTTAACATGATCATATAATAAGAACCAACACACTAAAACTGATGCTCCCCATTTCTCACAAGTACTTTACAATGTCACCAGAATTTCCTCAATGATGTGGTCTCTGTAAGAATTCCATTGTGACCATCCTATGCTAAAGAAATCATCATTGATTTGGGATACCACAATACCCAAGTTTGGTTACCCTGTTTTTCACATAGAAATACATAGTAAAAAATATGAACTCCATTGAGTGGTGAAAATTCAATGATTATTTTCTTACCACCACAGTCATAGTTCCCTACTTTATATCATGTCAGATGCACAAGATAAGTTTTTGGATAAGAAATCCTTATAAAGGAAAACTTCAATCACATCGGATTTGGGCCATTCTAATTTTCTATATTCCATACCCATTCATATTATGAAACCAATTGGCATATTACTATTTCATTCATCTAGAAAGAAACTGCTCTAAATTATTCATTAGAGTACATAATTTTTTGATTGGCCATATATATTTTATAACTATATCATTCTACTTTTCCTTTTTTTTAAACTCCAAAAAGAAATACATTATTAGTTAATTATAAATCCAACTGCAGTAATCACACTCGTTCAATATTCAATCCACCATAACATTTGCAATTATTTTTTAAAACAATTTCGAGAACATCAAAAATAAAACCACAATTGGTTGCCTATAATCTGCCCATTTGATTTGTTTAAAACACCTCTTATCATGAATCCCAACAAAAACATATTCATTCTATCATAATTATACCAACTCTCAATTTTATGAAAGTAGTAGGTTTATATAGTCATGAAATTTATTCTCCCCTTTTTTGGGATCATGATTTTTGTTTTATGGATTCATGATTCTTATTATCCCCCTTTGACATAAATTACAATGTTATGAAAACATCCTTCTATTGTGAATTATTTATGATCATTGGAAATAATTTACCATGGGATAAGGTTCTTTCCATCAACATTAATTTTTATGCTCCCCAATCTCCATGATTTCAAAAAACATAATCTATGACTCACTAATAAATTTTTTGACACATTTTGTTAGCTTTAAAAACATTTTTTTGTCTGAGCCTACTACTTCATTTATAATTAGTATTAGGTAACTATAAATTAATATTACCCCTTATGTAAATATATTATTCAATTAAATTATAGAGACCATGAACCACCTTTTGAAATAAACTCCCAGAGTTTTTCATATTTTGACTCTATTTGTTAACCATTAATTAATAATATGTATTAATATTTATATAAACATTATATCTTAATTTAAATATCTATGGAAATTCTCAAATATGGTAGAAGATAAGATCCTCTAATTAATTTCTAACTAAATATTATATTTTCCTTCTAATATAGAACATCTTCTTATATAATAGGCCATATTCAAGAAAAATAGTAAGTGGGCATATAATGGAAGGATGAAGTATTAAAAAATCTATAAGACACTTGAGTTATAACTAATTATAGTAAATATAATTTTTAGATTAAAAAACTACTCTAACTCCTTCTGTGAGATTAGGAACAATTTAAAAAAAATTCAGTAAATAAATATGAATTATACAGTTTGTGATTCATATTAGTTGGGGTCTAAGAGGGGATCACTTTGGCATTTCACCCTGGTGTTTTGTCTTGATGGGTCCCCTCATTTATTCCTACAATAGTTTTCTCGTATAGTATTTAGGGTGAGTGGTTCGTTTGAGCAGGTGACTTTGCATTGGTGGTCCTGAGATGTCGAGCAATATAGATTTATAAGGTTGGGGTAGTGGAGTGTTAGTGGATGTTGGAATGCGTTATTTGGATTATTAATTTCGATGGAATAAAAAAAATTTCTTTGGGGATGGTTAAAATGTTGGATCCTGTTTGGGTCACAAATGATGGCCTCTAGGGATAGTACATAGTCGGTCACTTGAACTATCATTTTTTAACAACAGTGAATCCCTACACTAGTACGTATTGAATACCCATTATTATGCTCACCATTAATGATGAAAACATGAATTGGGTCTATTAAGTGTCACATGCTCATCTTATCTCTCCTTTTCTTGTTTAACATTTTTTCATGTTGGCATAAGTGGTATCTTGGGGGTTTGACGGATGTAGGAACCTGATATTCTAACTAATAGTGAAACCTAGGTTCGGTATGCATTTAGCTACATGAATGGTCCCATATTTAAAATTGAAGGCCTTTGTTATAATAAGTAATGGTGGGAACCTCTATTGTTTTTAGATGGTATTATTTCATTAATTGATTGAGGAATTTGGTGGCCTTGTTTTAGATTCCCTCATTAAAGATGTGAGTCTATTAATGTTTTCAGTCTTTTTTTGTATATGGTAATGGTTTTGTTTTAAAGTTTTATATATATTAGAGATGAAGAATCTAGCCAGCTTTGTGTGCATTCTTAGTGGACATGTTTTTTTATTTGGTATTGATGATGGTTTAAATGGTTCTCACTAGCGTAGTGTTGATGTCCACATTCATCATTGATGATTTCTCTCATTAGGCCAGTATTTTATTATTGTTGTTCCTTTAGAGGTTATTTCTACAGTTTTTGAGGGTACTGTTGTGGTCATACATTTATGCTACTATATGTTCTTTCATTTTAGTAGAAACCATGATGCATTTTTTGTTTGTATTTTTGAATTTTTAATTGTTATTGAGTTTTGGGTATGTCTTATTATAATTTTTTGTGGTGGTTTTACCAAGGTTGTTCTTGATGTTCCCATTTAACCATAATCTGAGTATTGATTTTAGAAAATAAGAAAACAAAAGTGTAGGGGTGAGTTATACTTGTTTTCATCTATTAAAATTGGAATTACAGGAAAAATATACTACCTATAGTAACTTATTTCTACCACATTGTTATGAAAATATTTCTACACATTCTACCTTAGGTTTCTTTCCTTGGCAGTTGAGGATACCACCATTGTATTTTCATCTCTAAATTCCCCCTAACATCCCCAACACTCTCAATGAATTTATAATCAATTTCTAGTATGAAGTTAATTCATTTAATACCTATTTATACCCTAAAAACATTCAGATGACATTAAATATCAAACCACATGTTAGATTGAAACAATTATATCCTGAAAAACTTTTATAGTCCTCATATTTTAGTATGTCCATGTCTATCATCATGTATGAATATTAAATATGATATCACTTATATAATTCCACTTGTAAAATTAGTTGTCACTAATTTGATGCTTCTTTTTGTTATAATGAATTTCAATTCCATCTTCTACAAGTATATAGTTATACTTCTTCTAAGACATGTTTGAACTTTAATGAATTCCTCAAAAAAATTGTGAATCTAGATTTAACCTATCCATGGATCTTATCTACCCAAAAAATGAAAATAAGTCATAATATTTAAACAAAATTTAATTACCTCGAGAGACACTACAATTTAAACATTCAGAAGCTGATAACAATGTGGATGTAGGTTTTGGGTGCAATGGAAGCATGCTATGGGCAGTGCCCAGTGTTCATTTTTTTCATAAACAATGATCAATCAGAGATCAATATGATGATGAATTCCATAATCCATGAAATTGACTGAATGAATTAGATAGAGAATAATTACAATATAATAGAGAATAATGGATCAACACATAATGTTTATAATTAATTAAATTTAATAAATAATTGATTGTAAGGAATTATCTCTACGTTAATGTTTCTAATGACAGATCTGCAATGCTCCATCGTTGTGTTGTTGGAAACAATTGTATATTTCATTTAATGGTGATCTAATGGTGTTCCATAAATATCTATAAATTTTTGAAGGTGTCTCGGGGTTCTAGAACTGACGATCCTTATGCATGCATCGTCCACCATTGATCGCCTTGAGATCTGCTTCCAAAGCATTATCTTTGATCTGATGGAGGATGATTTCTCTCCATTATTGAGTACATTCATGGAGAATGGATCTATATAGGATTGAGAGGGTTTTCTAAAAATCTACTGTACACAATTGAATAGGATGATGAGAAAATAATATAATTGGGTATTTGTATTGGTAGGGATAAAATAAAATAATTACCGAAATTCCCTTATAATTTATTTAATCTTATGAAAACCCCATATCAAATAATAATAGTAATATTAACATTTCTTGACATGTTCTGAACCAACAACATAAAATTAAATATTATTTAATTTAATAATTACCAATATTATAAATTCTCACATAACCATTATAATTGGTCCATCATTACTTTAAAATATTTATCGAGGATTTAATAAAGTCTATATATTTATTACATATATATAACAGTACCATTATCTAATAAAAAAATAAATTTTATATTCATTAAATAGAAATTAATTATTTATTAAAAATTATTCTCATAATAAATTCAATATAATTAATAGTGATGACATAAATGAGATAAAGCATTCATATAAAATTATTAACCCAAATATGGGAATAATATTTATTAAACCTATTAAATAATAAATAGGAAAAATTATTTAACTGAGAATATGGAGACACTTATTTCATGACCGTCTTGGCCTTTTTCATAGTGGAATTAGGAAGAGCACCCTAAATTCTATTATTAGAGACTAGGAATATTCCAAGGGACCCATATATAATGAATTTAATGCCACAATGACATGTCACATCTTACAAACACTTAACGTGTAATATTATCCATTTATCACAATATCTCTAATTGAGTAGTTTGCATGCTATTTCCATCAAACAATGTGCTCAGTATGTCTTTATTTGACCTTTTAGAAATATAACTTTCCAATCGAAAATCATGGACATGGATCAATTTAGTATATATCATTTACATCAAAGTGTTTGAGTTATTAAATTTCGTGAATAAACAAAAGTGATAAATCCTTTCTTATGTTATTCAATTATGCAATATTACTCATGTTGCACCCAATATAACCTACTTCACCACGAACATCTATCATCACTATTTTTGTCAATATATCTATGTGTGCAACTCATAATAATCATTAATAATAATCTTATTGTCTATGTACATGTAAACATGTCCAAGGATTAGAACATTGAATGACACATAGAAATGATGATCACTTACTGAACGGTCTCATTATCATAATATCCATACAAGACATTATTATTGGAATACACCATGACATGGTACCTCAATTTCCTATGAGTCTCCACCCAAAATATAATGTATCATTTGTGTCCCTATAATGATATCATCTGACTGTAGAACATATATATTCAAGAATAGTGTCTCACCACTTCAATTTTCTCATCATAATGGGGAACTACTTTGACTTTTTAGTGAGATAGCCAGTCTCAGGACAATATCACATACTATTTTACATAGAAGAACAATCATGATGTGATAAAGAGTTTATTAATATTCAAAAAACCCTGAATAAAATTTTATCATATTGTATAAAGAAGTTGGTTCTAGGAAAACATCACCAAAAGACTCTCACTTTCAAAAGGTCCCAGTACTAACAACCTTCATTCTTCTAGCACTCACGTTAAACTCGTGATTCTATAATGAGAGGAATTTAGTCAAGGGTTCCACCACGTTCTCTTACATTGGTACTCTAATTACTATACATTCACCTCTCTAATTAAAATTAATCCATAGGTTATACTTATGAAGTATATACTATGTCTATTGGTGTGAACACCACTCTTTTGAAAGATCTACTACTGTAGTATTATCAAAATACAATCTGATAGATTATTTACTACTATGATCCACATCAAGATCATGTACAGTTTTTTGAATCCCATCATATTATATGGATACATCTTATGCCACTATATTCTCATATTGTATTGTATAATCCACGACAACTAGATAATTTGAAACCATCTAACTCACAGCCCCTCTATTGAGGCAGAAAACATATCGAGATTGAGAATTGAGATTATATTGAATTATATGAAAACCAGAATCAGTATAACCCATGATGACCTACTCCTTGTCTCCTCCATACACCAAGATCATATCCTTTGTTCTTCTCAGATAATCAAGGATAGAATTAATAAAAATCCAAGGATCTTATCCTAGATCTTCTTGATATTTTCCAACCATGCTCAATGCATAGGAAAAATCATGTCTTGTACATAACATGGAATACATGATTAATCCCATCACTAAAGCATAAGGGATCTTAATCATTTTCACTTTCCCATGATGTCTCTTACAAAACATTTTCATCGAAAGATGTAAAAAATATGATATAGAAACCAATCCCTTCTAGGCTTGTTCCATACTAATCTCTTTAGTATCTGGTCAAAATATGTACATTGACATACTCCAAGAATCCTCTTGTATCTATCACAAATGATCTTTCTCTCAAGAATATAAGCTTCTTTGCCTATTTCCTTCATGGAGAAACACATGTTTAACATGTCTATAAATGATTGTAAGACTAGTATTCCATTTCCAATAAGTAATATGTCATCATAATATACTACTATGATAATGACCACATTCTCATTAATCCATTCCTAAATAGAAAACTCACATTAATTCATAATGAAACCAAATACATTTATGGATCCATAAAATACAATGTTCCATGAACTAGATGATTTCTTCAATACCTAAATGTATCTATACAACCTTGAAATCATTTTTGTATCATTTATAGTCACAAACCCTTCGAGTTTTGTCTTATAGACCTCTTCCTAAAGTTTCTAGTTATGGAATATAGTTTTTACATCCATATTCCAAATCTCGTATTCATGGTATGCTACTATAGAAAGTATTATTTTGATTGGTTTAGTCAGGGAAAATAGAAAAATGGTTTTATCAAAGTCATTTTCTTGATGATGTTGAACCCTTTAGCCACTATTTTTTCTTTATAGGTACTTACCTTACCTTACGTGTCCAGTATACTCTTAAATACCTATTTGAACCCAACATGATTTACATCAAATGGCACATTGATAAGAACCCAAATATGGTTCTAATACATGGAATCCATTTCAGAATTCATAGCTATTAGTCATCCTCTACCTTTTAAGATTTCTACTACCTCTCTGTAAGAGATGGGTTCACCATTCTCAACCAAAATGATACATTATCCTTTGTTACTAAAAAACCATGCATCACTAGTTCTCTTACCTCTCACGTGATTTTACGTAGTACTTGTGTTCCATGAACTACTTTTTTTCACAGGGGCCTTGGAATATGTTCTTGTATATACTCCATTGTATCTTGAGCATCAACTTCATTGAATTCTATCTTTATCACACTAACCAAATTGATGATGTGATCCCTCTCAAAAAAATATGTCTTGTTTAGAAATAATGACTTTCTTATCAAAGGGATTGTATAATTAGTATCCCATTTCTTTCTTAGGATACCCTATGAAGATACACATCATGCATAGGGGTTCTAGTTTGTTACCTTATATGGGCTTAAAAGTTATCTCGCAACCCCATACATGTGTATGAAATAAAATGTGTTTCATTCCACTATATAACTTAAAGGGAATTCAATTTTCGGCTTTTTTTGGTATTCAGTTCAATGTGAATGTCCCAGTTTCTAATGAATTTCCCCAAAATAATAATTGATGATTTTCATGACTCATCCTAGATCTTACCATGTCCAACAAGGAAGATTTTCCCCTTTCAATATCACCATTACACTATAGTGTATAAGGTAGAGTGATTTAAGATAGAATCCCATACTCATGTAGAAATTTGATGAACTATGGGTTACGATATTCGCCACCTCAATCTAGTTGATGCATATTTATCTTCTTACCATGAAAATTATTTACTTAATTTTTGAATTCCTTGAATTTATCAAAGGGATCATACTTATAACTCATTATGTAGATATATCCATATATACTCAAATCATTAGTAAAATGTTATGATGTATGAATATCCACTGATAGATTCTACTGGAAATGGTCCACACAAATCAGTGTGTACCAATACCAGAATCAGTGTAGCCCTGTCACCCTGGCCTCTAAATGGAGGTTTGGTAATTTTTCCTTATAAACAAGAAAGTCATCTATCATGTGGTTTTATATCTGAATAGTTTAAATATCCATCCTAATATTGCTTTTTCGAATACTTCTCATTTACATGGCCAAGACTATGATGCCAAATCTGGGTGTTATATGAGTCATGTGATCATTAGTCGTTATCAATTGACAACACGTGGTTTTTTTAATTCAATACATACATACCATTATTTAAATTTTACATACCATCACATATGTTTTACATATAAAATAATCAAATTTTATTTCTGAACATGAAAATAAAACCATCTGTATCTAAACTTGATATAGAAATTATGCTTTAGGTAAATTTAGGTACGTAATAAAAATCATTTAAAATAAAACCATTCCCACTGGTAATGAAAGGTGGAATTAAAAAAAGGACAGAGTAGCCATCCTTGAAACATTGGTTTCTTCAAAATCCACCTCTCATCAGTCTATCTTCAATAATCTACCTAGTTTATATATTTGGTTGAAGACTTGATAGCTACAAGTATTATCTAATACACAATGTGTATATATGGAAATATTGTACTCGATAATGACCTCACTTACTGCTACCCCATTTTTTGGTGTAGTTCATCTTCTAGTGGCCTAACATTCCACATGAAAAAGACACTTCCCCCATTTCATTACCATGTCCCTATAATTTCCTCATATTGGTAGGATGATGATCAGTATCTTTATAGTGTTTATAATTCATGGACCTCTTATCCTTGTACTTCCTCTTCTTATTCACCATAAGAAATATAGATTATACATGCCCCATGTCCTTATCACTTGGTGAATCAAGGTAATATGTTTCAATATAAATTTCCTATTATTACTCATATTATAATTCTAATTATAATTAGAAATGGTCTTGAGAAGTGAAAAAAGAACGAGATCTTTTTGCAACTCATCTAGAAATTTAAATAGTAATATTTTAAGACGTTCAATGTAGCCAGTTAGTTTGACTACATGAGTACCATATAGCATAGACTCTCCCAGCAAAGTGGTAAATAAGGAATTGAATATCCTATACATCTCTTGTGTCTCATTCTCTATATAGAGATCCCAAAGTTGAGACCTAATGTTATATCAATACATTTTCCAATTATTATTTAAAACATTTTTGGATATGGAGGATAGCATGAAGATAAGAACATCTTTATAATTATTCATATATTTCTCACAGAGATATAACTCTTCATCACTGGACTTATTTCTATGAATAACTGGTAAAGTTTCTTCCAGGATATATAATTTCTTTTCATGGTGAAGAATGATATGTAAATGCCTCTACTATTCATGTAATTCAGTGCAAGTGAGAGAGTTTTACTTCTAGAGTATAGATCAAAGCGTTATATTTTATGGTATTTTATTTTTTTTTCTTCAAAAAGAATAAGAATAATTTTCATACATTATCTAATTAAATTTATAAAAATAAATATATAATATATTTATTAATATCCCACTATTTTATCGAAGCATATTTTTTATCACCATTGTCTTCTGAATATCGTGTTTCATGTACATTCATGAGTAAATGATCTATATTCATCTTCTCAATAACAAAACATTTGTTGGTTAAGTAACCTAAATGGTTTTAGGTAGACATTCTAAATCCCAACTGCATTAACTCATTGTTTCTTGATATGCTTAGTGGACTCCCTAATCATGAAATCATTAATTTTGATATCATCAACCTTTTCCACTCAGTTACACATAGTCCATCATTGGAAGTCACCCCTTTATTTGAACCATGTTATGTCAACCCAAAAACTGAATTTATAATTCCTCGATAGATGAATGAAAGCCAACATTGGATGGTCAGGCACTTTGAACTATGGTTTGATTTTAACTAAAGTAATAGAAGGTTATACTAAATTAATATTTTATTGTTGGATTTTATCCTCTATGTGTAAATTTACAACTATTATATTTATTACATGCTTATTAATATTAATTAGTATTAATTGAGTGATTAACTATGTCTTAGATAATATTTATTCATAAGACATTTTTTTAGTTATATCTTGAATGATTATTAATTCATTAATTTTTTTTGTGACGAGTCATACATAATGAAATAAACATGAAAATTATAGAAATAAAATAAAGTTTATGATCAAGATATTATTCTAATAGTTATCCAATCTTGCTGTTGATAAACAAACCATTGGCCTAGGGGAGAAAAACCATGAACCAATTGAGTTTCATGTTTAAAACTTTCACTTGTCCACCTTTTTATCTCATTGGATTGTTTTCAATTCAGCTACTAACATGAAACTCCTCCACAAATTTGGATCTTTATCCATTACATATACCTTTTACACACATACAGGTGAGGGGGGAAATGATTTCACATAATAGAAACCATGGTCATTCAGGTTGTACCTAATAATGAGGATAGAAGGAACACATGTCAAAAATTTGTTTTAACAATAAATTAAATGAAATAAATCATAAAAAAATGTTCTAATCTAGATCATGATCATCTAAATACTTTAAAATTAATAATCATATAATAAAAATATAATTTAATAATTTATTTGTTATTATTTAAGATAAATCATTCTTGAATCGATTAATTATTATCTTTAATTAATAAATATTTTTATCTTAATTATTATATTAATCTACTTGATATTCTCATCCATTATATTTTTAAACAAATAAAATAAATTCATTTAAAATTAAACTTGTACATAAATGAACATTCGGGGAAACATGGTAAATAAATATACAAATATACACAACATGTATTATACTCATATACTGTTTTAATCGTGTGACATATGGCATAAACAACATATCAAATATTTTGATGATATGTACTTCATTGTACATTAGATGGATTAAATGATTTATAGTAATGTGTTATGCTTCAATGAACAAAAAGTAACAACCTATAGTATACCTCATACATGATATGAAGATCTGAAAATTTCAAAGGTATTAATTAAAATATTATATAATTATGTATATTAAAACCTATCCCATAGTGTGTCCTATATTAATAACCACATTAAAGTATGTGTATAATGTTTTAAATAGTAAATTAAATAAATTATAAATCATTATAATTAGGTAAAAGTACATTATAACGACCCACACTTTACATACATTGTTAATACTTCAAAATTGAACCACACTTATTACAACATATGACAAAACCACAAAGGACCGTATAGGTATAGTGTCTTTAGAAACTGGGACACATAAACAACTGGTTCATAAATCTTCTACAGTGTCTCCCATTTATTTCATCATATCTAGGGTCCCTTTTAGCATATTCTACTTAATATCCATCTTCCTGACCTGGGGAAAAGAAAACATAAAAGGGTGAGCTCAAATGCTCAGCAAGGGAAAATAAAGGAAATAAAAATCATATCATATCTTTTTGAAAATCAAAACCTGCAAAAGAGATCATAATATCTTAACATGGAATAAATCATAGAAGTGAAAATGAGATCCCCAAAATCATAACATAAAACTTGAAACTTTGTGGCATGCACACATAATCATGGAAAATCATTTCTTGTTAGTCATGACTCATTGCCAAGACTATCTTAGTGGACAAAGTCCCTTTCTGAACCGAGTTCACTCCTCGTTTCAGTCCTGTATCACTGAACCGAAATAACCTTCCGTTCCAGCCATGTCTATCTCATGAGATATAAAATCATTACCCAATGCATTGGAGGGAGATATAGGTCCCACCCATCTTATAATGAATCCTTTCTTATGTGTGCCACATAATCATAAAACATGCATCATCGCATAACACATGTAACAAAAATGGGATTCTTGAAACATCATGACATCATAAATCAATTCATATATGATAAAGGAATTCATAAACATAATTCCATCACAACATAGTCAAACCAATGTAAAAATATGGATAGAAACAGAACCCTTTATTATCTTAGATGGAAAATAATTTTGATAAAACACTTGAATTGAATTCTTGAGGAAAATATCCTTTCTTCTTCAAAAATATTTTTCCTTTCATAACATGTCATACAACTTTAAAATAAAAGAAGTTGATTAAAAATAAACTTGAAAACTTGTAAAGGAAGCTTCTTTGATGTAATGTTTTAAAAATCCATTCATGCCGTATAAGTTAAAAAAAACATTCTTCGTACTTTTGTCGGAAAAGTCAAAAAGTACCTCGTACGGAAAAACGACAAAAGATTCCTTTCATATTCTTTACTAAAAACTCACCTAAGGGTAAAATTGGATTTAAACTATTTCAAGTGTATGGAAACAATATTACATATTGAGGGAACATGGATGTGGATGATAAAATACACCCTAGTAAATACTTACGAATAAACAATCTCGGATAAAAATGAGATTGTGATATTTCCCTTACCTTAGGTCCGATTTGCTTTGTTCGTGTCCGAAGCTCCTGTATAATGGTTTAAATAATGTTATTGACTTATTCCAGAATCATACATATTGATATGAGATCATATATGGTCATATTATTAGCTTCTTGTTAGTAATATTTCATTGTTACTTGTTACTCGGGTCTTTATAACTTTTTGTTCTTATGCGTGTTTTGTCGAATAAATTCTTATTCTTATCTTTAGGTTATAGATAATTCATTTCCAGAATGGTATTAGTGTATTATATACCATATTCATTCATTCAATTCATTTATATAATCATTATGAAATGAAGATCATGTAGAACGAGTCGCATCACATCGTGGAGACGGTATTCCGTACGTACGCACGAGTGATGATATCGTTCCTATGATCGTGGAATTGTATTGGAGTATATATATATATTATTTCAGTATCAATATTACTTAATAATAATCATATATAGTTACTGATTACACCATTATACCCATCCTTGTAAGGTGATGGTGGAAAATAGATTACACCACGGCATGGAGACGGTATTCCGTACGTACGCACGCGCGGTGATTTCATTTTTCCGTAGGATGGATAGAAGGTGAATTAGGGTTGTTTCATATTTATAATAACATATCAGTATGTAAGTAATACTGATGTTATTACTTTATCATGAAACAACTAAAGAAGAATAAGTTGAAGAAAAAAGAAATTGAAAAGATCGGTAATGAATATTACCTCTTCTTTGGAACGCCTCTTTGAATCCTCCACTTAGGGAACTAATATTGGTCTTTGGAGAAGACCAGGACCTCTAGGATTATTCTAGGGAAGTGGAGAGGAGAAAATGGCAGGGGTTGGCCGAGCTTGAGTGCTCAATTTGGTGTGAGGAGGAGGGGGAGGAGGTGTCCTTTTATAAGGGAGGAGAGGGGCACCTTAGGAATATCTCAAAATATTATTTTATATTAAAGTCAAAATCGGTTTATAATGGTTCCAAAGGGTCTTATTTCGAAGCTAAAGTGGGGAAGGGTCGAAATCCTATCAACCAATAGGATTTAGCCAAGTTTAGGGTATTATTTTAACCTTATCAATTAGATTTAACTCTAAGTTAATTAATTTAACTTTTACCGTGTCTTTTTGTTTTCTTTCACTATATGGTTAATACACTTACTATAACATGCCAAACGAACCCCAAATTGTTTATTATTAATATATATATCCTTATCTAAGTCATTTGGCCGAACCATAGATTTTTAGGAATAATATAACAATTAATAATATAATATTTGATTTAAAAACTATTTTGTGTCAATTTTGACACTATTTGATATATGATTTTTGTAAAAGTCATAACAGAATTATATGTTCAAACCAAGTTGATTAAATCAACACTAATATATCATAGTAACCTATAAAATTAGTGTAATTCATAAAAAGTCTCAAATTACATTTATTTTGGTATTTATATTATCAATTTTGTCAATATTTCATTAATAAGATAATTACTGCATCATCTTTGTGTCATAAATAAATTAAATTATTTGATGTCTAAAAATTACAAATAAAATACCATCATGTAGGAAATCTTTTTAGCTTTCTAATGAATATTTACAATCGAATTTATCTTATGTATAACCCTATATTACAAATGATTTACTTATTAAACTTTGATTTTAACTATTTTAACCCTTCTTTAAATAAATTAATAATAAATGTCCTAATCTAATCCAAGTGGGCCTAAATGGTCATATTTTATTCCTAAGTTTGTTTTTGGTCGAATTAAACTTGTCCAATAGAATTAGGACATGTGTTAGGGTAATATTAATATCATAATTACCCTTAGTTACCCTATTTACTATTAACCGCGGTAAAAATAGTAAAAAGTTACTATTCACCAAAAAATTATTTTCATCTCATTGAACCACATTTTAGTCCTTGATATTAACCGTGTCTCTCGGATTTTTGAAATTCCATTCACAGAAGCGGCGAAATTAAGTTTTATGCAAAATTCAGTTTTTAACCTACCACTTAGTGGTTTCACTATTCATCAAAAATTGAAAGTTTTCTGAAAAATATCAAAATTTCACCCTAGGCTAATTTCGATATTCTGAGTCCAAAAATGAAGTCCATTTTGAAAAATAAAATTTATAAAATTTCAAAAAGTGGTTATTACTATTCATAACGGCTAGTTTTAATAGCATATTGTTGTTTAGTGAAACTCGGTATTGCGTACGACGCAAGCTATCGAGGAAGGTCCCGATTGCGTGTAAAGCAAGCCAAGCAAGTGTTGTGTAGAAAAAGATTCCTTTGATGATTCATATAACATAAAAGTCTCGGGTGTTACATTCTACCCCCCTTAAAAAGAATTTCGCCCTCGAAATTCGTCACTTTGTAACAAACAGATGAGGATACTTCTCCCTCATCATATCCTCAAGCTCCCATGTAGCTTCTTCAAGTTGGTGGTTCCTCCATAAAACTTTCACCAATCGAGTGGTCTTGTTTCGTAGGACTTTTTTGCTACGATCCAGAATCTCTATCGGTTGTTCTTCATAAGAAAGATCTTGCTCCAGTGGTACAACTTCTGAGCTGAGTACATGTGAAGGATCTGGAATGTACTTTCTCAGGAGAGATACATGGAACACATCGTGAACTTGAGAGAGATTCGGTGGAAGCGCCAATCGGTAAGCTACCTTCCCAACACGATCCAGTATTTCAAAAGGACCGATATATCTAGGGCTCAACTTCCCCTTCTTTCCAAATCTCATAACCCTCTTCCAGGGAGATATTCGTAAGAACACTTTATCACCCACTTCAAACTCTAGGTCTTTTCTTCGGTTGTCGGCATAACTTTTCTGTCGACTCTGAGCTGCTCTTATGTGTTGTTGAATAGATCTGACCTTTTCTGCCATTTCATCAACGAGATCAGGTCCTAATAGCTTTCTTTCCCCAACTTCATCCCAGCAAGTTGGAGTCCTGCATTTCTTTCCATAGAGAGATTCATAAGGAGCCATCTGAATACTGGAGTGAAAGCTATTATTATAAGAAAATTCCACCAAAGGTAGGTGTTGATCCCAACCTCCTTTGAAATCCATAGAGCAAGCTCTCAACATATCTTCTAGGGTTTGAATTGTTCTCTCAGACTGACCGTCTGTCTGGGGATGATAAGCAGTGCTAAAACTCAACTCTGTATCCAGAGTATGCTGAAGACTTCGCCAGAACTTCGAGGTAAATCTCGGATCTCGATCAGATATAATAGAAAGTGGTACTCCATGCAATCTTACCACTTCCTTTACATATATCTTGGCAAGCTGATCTAGAGAGAAATCCTCTCTAATAGCAATGAAGTGTGCAGACTTTGTAAGACGATCAACTATGACCCAGATAGCATTATTGCCTTTGGATGTTTTAGGAAGTCCTGTGACAAAGTCCATAGTGATTTTTTCCCATTTCCATTCGGGTATGGGTAATGGTTGTAACATCCCCTTAGACTTCTGTCTCTCAGCTTTAACTTGTTGACAAACCCAGCATCGAGAGACATATTCAGCAACATCTCTTTTCATGCCATCCCACCAGAAGTACTCTTTCAGGTCCCTATACATCTTCGTGCTTCCAGGATGAATAGAGAATGAAGAACTATGAGCCTCATCCAGCAGCTCTTTCTTTAATTCGGGGATGGGAGGAACACAAACCCGATTCCTGAACTTTATTATCCCATCACAATCAAGGTTGAATTCAGGAACATTTCTCACCTTCTTTTGTAACTCGACATCTTCTTTCTGTGCCTCTTTAATCTTCACATGTATAGATGGTTGAACATTCATTTGAGAAAGACAAGATTTTTCCCCTTCCATTATAATTCCAAGATCCATCCTTTGTAAATCCATAAATATTGGATCTTTTGTGATCCTCATCATGGATAAACTAGCATGGTCTTGTCGACTTAATGCATCTGCCACCTTGTTTGCTTTCCCAGGGTGGTAATGGATTGAGCAGTCATAATCCTTAATCAGCTCCAACCATCTTCTTTGGCGCATATTCAGCTCCTTTTGTGTGAAAATATACTTTAAACTTTTATGATCAGTATAAATATCACACCTTTCACCATAAAGGTAATGCCTCCAAATCTTTAATGCAAAGATTACCGCAGCCAACTCCAAATCATGTGTTGGGTAATTTTGTTCATGGATTTTCAACTGTCGTGAGGCATAAGCTATCACCATATCATTTTGCATAAGAACACACCCCAATCCCTTCTTGGATGCATCACTGTAGATCACAAACCTTTCTCCACTACAAGGCAGTGTGAGCACAGGTGCACTGGATAACCTTCTTTTAAACTCCTTGAAATTCTCTTCACATTCCTTTGTCCAGACAAACTTAACTCCTTTCCGAGTCAACTTGGTGAGTGGATTAGATAATCGTGAAAAATCTTTTACAAAACGTCGATAATATCCAGCCAAACCAAGAAAACTTCGGATCTCAGTTACTGTTGTTGGTCTTGACCATCTTTCGATAACCTCTTTTTTTGCTGGATCCACAGATATCCCCTCTTTTGAGATTATATGACCCAAAAAATGCAACTTTTTGAAGCCAAAATTCACACTTGGTAAATTTGGCATAAAGCTTCTCTTTTCTCAGGGTCTTCAATATAATTCTCAAGTGATCTTCATGATCTTCCTTGCTCTTTGAATAGACAAGAATATCGTCTATAAAGACTACCACAAATTGATCAAGATAGTCTCTAAAGACTCTATTCATTAGATCCATGAAGATAGCAGGGGCATTAGTAAGACCAAATGGCATCACTATAAATTCATAGTGTCCATACCTTGTACGGAAAGCCGTCTTTGGTATATCCTCCCTTTTGACCCTTAATTGATGATACCCTGAACGAAGATCAATCTTGGAAAAGTATTGAGCTCCGCGTAGTTGGTCAAATAAGTCATCAATGCGTGGGAGAGGATATTTGTTCTTGATAGTGATCTTGTTAAGTTCTCGATAATCAATGCAGAGTCTCATTGATCCATCTTTCTTCTTAACAAATAGAACAGGTGCTCCCCAAGGTGACGCACTAGGGCGTATGAATCCCTTATCAAGATTCTCTTGGATTTGCTTCTTCAATTCCTGCAACTCAATTGGGGCCATTCTATAAGGTGTCTTTGAAATAGGCAAAGCACCCGGTACGAGTTCTATTGAAAACTCAACTTCACGATTTGGTGGAAGACCCGGCAATTCCTCCGGAAAGACATCATCAAACTCCCGTACAATGGGCATATTCTTAATCGTGAGTTTCTCACCAACCATTTGAGATAAATAACCTTCATTTAGTGGAATCAATACCCATAAGATGGAAGAAATTTCCACTGGAAGGTTATGTTCATCCTTGCATTGATAGACGATCGTAGGTTGATCTGGAATATGAAATGTGACTTCCCTTCTTTGGCAATTGATATGAGCTCCATGTAGAGAAAGCCAATCCATGCCAAGAATCACATCAAATTCCACTAAAGGAAGGATCACAAGATTTGCAGGAAGCACTTTCCCACAAACTTCGATCGGAGAAGAATTATAAACTTTTGATGCGATTGATGTGCCATTAGGTGTTGTCACAGCTAACTCAACATCTAATTGTTGAGGTAGTACGGTGATACCCTTAGAAAAGTCTTCAGAAATAAAAGAGTGGGTGGATCCAGAATCAAATAAAACATTTGCTACTTTAGATTGGATGGTAAGTGTACCTTTCACCACATCGTTATCGTACTCCACATTGCTGATAGAAATTGCATGTGACTTTCCTTTGTCTTTAGCCTTAAGAGTTTGTTGACGTCGACCATCATCATCAACCCTTGGATTGGGGCATTGATTGGCATAATGCCCCATCTCCTTGCACTTGAAACATTGAAGTGTAGCAGGTTTATTCTGTGTATCCCTTCCTTTGTTTGCATCATTAGACATCTTCTTCCCATTATCACGGCATTCAAATGCCCGATGACCTTCCTTTCCACATTTAAAACATTTACTTGTCCCTTTAAGACAACTCCCTCCATGTTTCTTTCCACACTTTGAGCATAAGGGAAAGTTCATCTTCTTTTCCGTGTGCTCTTTAGATTTTTCTTTGAATTCCATCTTCCTCTTCTTATCAAACCCATGTGACTGATGGGTTACTCCAATCTCCATCTCGACTTTGAGAGCACATCGAACGATTTCTTCGTAGCTATTGAAGTCCCTTATGGCTAACGCCCTTCGAAGACTTGGTTTTAAGCCACTAAAGAATCGATCGATCTTACTCTCAGGTTGGATAATAATACCAGAAGCGTACCTTGCAAGTCTTGTAAAATTTGCTTCATAGGTACTAACAGATTCATCATCCCTTTGCTTCAGTTCAAGGAACTCTTTCTCCATCTTTGTTCGGAGAATACGAGGGAAGTACTTATTGAAAAATAAGTTCTTGAACTCGTCCCATTCCATAGACTCAATTTCATCCCTTTGCCTCGTATTCTTAACAAGATTCCACCATTGATCCGCATCTCCTTCCAAACGATACACTGCTAGGATGACTTTATCATGCTCAGAACATTGAAGAACTGAAAATATCTTTTCAGTAGTACTAATCCATTGTTCAGCAACTAATGGATCAGTAGACCCGCTGAAAGATGGTGGACGCTGCCTCATGAAGGATTCAACAGAATGTTTCTCCCTTCTTTGTTCGTTTGGAAATCCTGCATGATTCATAGCTTGAGAAAGTTGTGTGAGCATGGCTACAAGATTTTGCATTCCAGCTCCCATATCGTTTGGTTGCTCAGGGGGACAATCATTGCATTGCCCATCGCATTCCGCATTAACACGGTTCCTTCGGGTTCCAGCCATTGACTAAAACCAAGAAGAATAGTGTGAGCAACACTAATTATAATAGGAAACCACATAATTCAAGAATAAAATTTTCATACTTAAGGTCTTATCCTAGGTTATTCAAGGCCATTTCTAAAATTGTGTTCTATGCTTAGACTTATCCTTAGGGTTATTACTAAGGCTTTCACATCCTAGTTTCCAAAGGTTGACTATACCTTTCCTCTGATACCAACTATAACGACCCACACTTTACATACATTGTTAATACTTCAAAATTGAATCACACTTATTACAACATATGACAAAACCACAAAGGACCGTATAGGTATAGTGTCTTTAGAAACTGGGAAACATAAACAACTGGTTCATAAATCTTCTACAGTGTCTCCCATTTATTTCATCATATCTAGGGTCCCTTTTAGCATATTCTACTTAATATCCATCTTCCTGACCTGGGGAAAAGAAAACATAAAAGGGTGAGCTCAAATGCTCAGCAAGGGAAAATAAAGGAAATAAAAATCATATCATATCTTTTTGAAAATCAAAACCTGCAAAAGAGATCATAATATCTTAACATGGAATAAATCATAGAAGTGAAAATGAGATCCCCAAAATCATAACATAAAACTTGAAACTTTGTGGCATGCACACATAATCATGGAAAATCATTTCTTGTTAGTCATGACTCATTGCCAAGACTATCTTAGTGGACAAAGTCCCTTTCTGAACTGAGTTCACTCCTCGTTTCAGTCCTGTATCACTGAACCGAAATAACCTTCCGTTCCAGCCATGTCTATCTCATGAGATATAAAATCATTACCCAATGCATTGGAGGGAGATATAGGTCCCACCCATCTTATAATGAATCCTTTCTTATGTGTGCCACATAATCATAAAACATGCATCATCGCATAACACATGTAACAAAAATGGGATTCTTGAAACATCATGACATCATAAATCAATTCATATATGATAAAGGAATTCATAAACATAATTCCATCACAACATAGTCAAACCAATGTAAAAATATGGATAGAAACAGAACCCTTTATTATCTTAGATGGAAAATAATTTTGATAAAACACTTGAATTGAATTCTTGAGGAAAATATCCTTTCTTCTTCAAAAATATTTTTCCTTTCATAACATGTCATACAACTTTAAAATAAAAGAAGTTGATTAAAAATAAACTTGAAAACTTGTAAAGGAAGCTTCTTTGATGTAATGTTTTAAAAATCCATTCATGCCGTATAAGTTAAAAAAAACATTCTTCGTACTTTTGTCGGAAAAGTCAAAAAGTACCTCGTACGGAAAAACGACAAAAGATTCCTTTCATATTCTTTACTAAAAACTCACCTAAGGGTAAAATTGGATTTAAACTATTTCAAGTGGATGGAAACAATATTACATATTGAGGGAACATGGATGTGGATGATAAAATACACCCTAGTAAATACTTACGAATAAACAATCTCGGATAAAAATGAGATTGTGATATTTCCCTTACCTTAGGTCCGATTTGCTTTGTTCGTGTCCGAAGCTCCTGTATAATGGTTTAAATAATGTTATTGACTTATTCCAGAATCATACATATTGATATGAGATCATATATGGTCATATTATTAGCTTCTTGTTAGTAATATTTCATTGTTACTTGTTACTCGGGTCTTTATAACTTTTTGTTCTTATGCGTGTTTTGTCGAATAAATTCTTATTCTTATCTTTAGGTTATAGATAATTCATTTCCAGAATGGTATTAGTGTATTATATACCATATTCATTCATTCAATTAATTTATATAATCATTATGAAATGAAGATCATGTAGAACGAGTCGCATCACATCGTGGAGACGGTATTCCGTACGTACGCACGAGTGATGATATCGTTCCTATGATCGTGGAATTGTATTGGAGTATATATATATATTATTTCAGTATCAATATTACTTAATAATAATCATATATAGTTACTGATTACACCATTATACCCATCCTTGTAAGGTGATGGTGGAAAATAGATTACACCACGGCATGGAGACGGTATTCCGTACGTACGCACGCGCGGTGATTTCATTTTTCCGTAGGATGGATAGAAGGTGAATTAGGGTTGTTTCATATTTATAATAACATATCAGTATGTAAGTAATACTGATGTTATTACTTTATCATGAAACAACTAAAGAAGAATAAGTTGAAGAAAAAAGAAATTGAAAAGATCGGTAATGAATATTACCTCTTCTTTGGAACGCCTCTTTGAATCCTCCACTTAGGGAACTAATATTGGTCTTTGGAGAAGACCAGGACCTCTAGGATTATTCTAGGGAAGTGGAGAGGAGAAAATGGCAGGGGTTGGCCGAGCTTGAGTGCTCAATTTGGTGTGAGGAGGAGGGGGAGGAGGTGTCCTTTTATAAGGGAGGAGAGGGGCACCTTAGGAATATCTCAAAATATTATTTTATATTAAAGTCAAAATCGGTTTATAATGGTTCCAAAGGGTCTTATTTCGAAGCTAAAGTGGGGAAGGGTCGAAATCCTATCAACCAATAGGATTTAGCCAAGTTTAGGGTATTATTTTAACCTTATCAATTAGATTTAACTCTAAGTTAATTAATTTAACTTTTACCGTGTCTTTTTGTTTTCTTTCACTATATGGTTAATACACTTACTATAACATGCCAAACGAACCCCAAATTGTTTATTTTTAATATATATATCCTTATCTAAGTCATTTGGCCGAACCATAGATTTTTAGGAATAATATAACAATTAATAATATAATATTTGATTTAAAAACTATTTTGTGTCAATTTTGACACTATTTGATATATGATTTTTGTAAAAGTCATAACAGAATTATATGTTCAAACCAAGTTGATTAAATCAACACTAATATATCATAGTAACCTATAAAATTAGTGTAATTCATAAAAAGTCTCAAATTACATTTATTTTGGTATTTATATTATCAATTTTGTCAATATTTCATTAATAAGATAATTACTGCATCATCTTTGTGTCATAAATAAATTACATTATTTGATGTCTAAAAATTACAAATAAAATACCATCATGTAGGAAATCTTTTTAGCTTTCTAATGAATATTTACAATCGAATTTATCTTATGTATAACCCTATATTACAAATGATTTACTTATTAAACTTTGATTTTAACTATTTTAACCCTTCTTTAAATAAATTAATAATAAATGTCCTAATCTAATCCAAGTGGGCCTAAATGGTCATATTTTATTCCTAAGTTTGTTTTTGGTCGAATTAAACTTGTCCAATAGAATTAGGACATGTGTTAGGGTAATATTAATATCATAATTACCCTTAGTTACCCTATTTACTATTAACCGCGGTAAAAATAGTAAAAAGTTACTATTCACCAAAAAATTATTTTCATCTCATTGAACCACATTTTAGTCCTTGATATTAACCGTGTCTCTCGGATTTTTGAAATTCCATTCACAGAAGCGGCGAAATTAAGTTTTATGCAAAATTCAGTTTTTAACCTACCACTTAGTGGTTTCACTATTCATCAAAAATTGAAAGTTTTCAGAAAAATACCAAAATTTCACCCTAGGCTAATTTCGATATTCTGAGTCCAAAAATGAAGTCCATTTTGAAAAATAAAATTTATAAAATTTCAAAAAGTGGTTATTACTATTCATAACGGCTAGTTTTAATAGCATATTGTTGTTTAGTGAAACTCGGTATTGCGTACGACGCAAGCTATCGAGGAAGGTCGCGATTGCGTGTAAAGCAAGCCAAGCAAGTGTTGTGTAGAAAAAGATTCCTTTGATGATTCATATAACATAAAAGTCTCGGGTGTTACATACATGGTGTGAAGATCCAATCTACAATATGTTTTCACCTTCTGTTTATCTGAGGTGTGCACTGAGGGACTTGGCATGTTTAAATGTAACTCTAATTTTTAGAGTACATCGTATGTCCAATGGGAAAAATTCCATGTTCACTTTGTGTTACATGGTCACCAATAAATTAAGACATTTATTGGATAAATTTCCCGTCTTTGATGAAAAGATACCACACACCAAGTCCAATGGGCCACAAGGCATGTACTCTGGCTTACCGTGACCCAGTCTTCCCTGGTCAACATTTTTTGTATGAATTAACGTAACCATGTGTGATTAATGTACATGGGTTTCATAATTTCTAAAATAAATTGTGTTTCATTGAACATAAATACATGGAATGTAACTTTTGTTACACTATGTGTATTTGTGTGTTATCAAGAAAGAATCCTTGGCTCCTCCATATGAGTTCCATAATTTTATTTTTTTCAAAAAATTAAATGCATCGATTAAATATATGAGAAATTAACGACGATTAATGAAATTTCATGATTCATAATAAAATATTAAGCATGAATTGAAAAACTAAATTATTAATGCATAAATCACAAATCATTATAATAATTATAAATAAGTACATTCCCACTCTAATACAACTTTTTGGTTTAGGGAGTAGTGGAAGCATGTGGTGGGTGGTGCCCAATATTATGTTTTGTCATAATCAATGATCAATTAGATATCTATATTATTGTAACACCCTGACCCCAGTTACCCAGAGTCGGTGCATTATTACATAACATTGGCATGATCACAAGAAATATCAAATCTCGAAAGACCGATTGGTTAAGCAGCCTTGGAAACCCTTGATATATTCATAAGTCTTACATTACATCATAAAAATGAAAACTACAACAACATATTTTCTTCATAGTCCACACTCATATCCCCACATACTATCCCTGCAGGTCATTCATAAATTACTTCTTCACATCCTGGGAAAAATAAAACATAGAAAAGGGGTGAGATCAAATGCCCAGTAATGATAACAATATAGTGGAAACTTTCATAAATAAGAATAAACATTTAAGGCAATGTATAACTAAAACAAAAGGATTTTAAACATGAACTTCAACATATCATGGAAAAAATAAAATGAAATAATTCCATTTAGTTATTCACATGGATATTCTATTAGTCGAATAATCACATGCAATATCAATTACCACTTTCATAATGATGGAATGAATAATGCCAGACTATCATAACCACATAGCCAAGGTCTCGTGACAAGTCTAAAAATAAGATTTTGTCAAGGCCTTGTGCCAAGACACTAGTTTGTCTCATGAGACCTACCGATGCATCGGGAGCTATAGCAGGCTCCACCATTCACTTACTAAGTCCAATGCATTCCCATGTGAAAAGGTGTAAACATAACATAAACATTAGTATTAAAACTATCATACTAAATGTCAATACTTTCTCCATAAACCATGAATGGTATAAAAATAAAACATCCACAGTCAAACTTATCAAAAAACTTTCAATACATTATGGAACTTTTGTATCATAATAAATCAACTTCATATAATCATAAAATCTTTCAATGGATGTTGACATAGATGAAATCAAAACTATTAGAGAGAAATATATCCTTTTTTTGAAATCATTTAAGAGTCACAAATTTATAAAGGAAGTAAATAAAAAGAGATTTTTGAATCAAAGTGTCCCATACCACTTTGAAACTTTTAAAAGGAATTAACATTTTAAAAACATTCATGTCCATATAAATAAATCCTTAAAAACCATTTGGAAGACATGAACATTAATTAAAATGATTTAGAAAGAAAAATCGTTAAAACATTTAAAATTCTGATTTTGATAAAGAGTACCTTTCCGAAATTATTAGAATATTCATTTTGAAATCATTTAAATGTCACATAATTATAAAATAAAACATTTACTTTGAAAATATCCTTGTAAGATTGTATGGTAAGCTTGAAAATTTTATAACGGCAGTAAATAGCCGCACCCTCCGTATAAGTTAAGAAAACATTCTTACCTTAATTTTGTCGAAAAAGTTAAAAAGCACCTTGTTTGGAGAACGATGGAAAGATTCCTTTATAAAACTCTTATAAAAAGTCAAACAAGGGTATAAATACCTTTAACCCAGATTCTAGTAAATAGTAAAAATGTTTTGAAATTCATTTTTAAGAATCATAGAGGTGGATGATAAAAAGATCCCAGTAGATAATTACGTATAAACAACCTCAGATAATGAAGAGATTGTGAAATAAACCATTACCTTGTACTTTGCGTGGTTGGGGTAGGTTAACCACCTGTATAATGGTGAAATAATTGTTATTAAATTATTCAATAATTATATACATTAATATGATATCATATATGATCTTTTAACATTTCTTTGTTAATAATATCTTATAATTATCGTCGTTTCGGGTGTTAACTTTCTCATTTTATTTTATATGTTTTGTTAAGTAAGGCATGTTTGTAATGGATAGGTTGTATATTATTCATATCCAGAATGATATCAAGTCCTTAAACATAATTTTTAAATCAGAAAATGATAATTATACTTTAATGGATACGATGGAGAATCAATCTCATCGCGTTCGTGGAGACGGTAGTCTGTACGTACGCACGAGCGATAATATCATTTTTTGATATTAAAATAATATATAATTTGACAGTATATCATATATAAATAATCATTATCATGTTATATTTATTATTTACATGACTTACGCATCATTATTATACCCATAAAAATAATAATATATTGAATAACAATTACTCCACGACGTGGTGATGGTAAGTCGTACGTACGCACGTATAGTGACATGTTATTAAAATGGTGGATAGAATACTGAATATTGTTGTACCATTTTTATAATAACATCGATTTATATATAAGATACTGGATTTATTATTTTATAATGGTATTAACAATGAAAGAAGAAGTGGAAGAAGAAAGGAACTTGGAAAAAGGTGGTGAAATCATTACCTCTTTTCGGGTTCTTCCTTTTGATTTGATCAAAAGGGATCCATAGGTTGGCTTTCTGATAAAACTAAGGCCCCTAGGTTGTATTTAGGGAAGTTGGGAGAGTAATTGTGAAGATTCGGGCCGAACCAAAAGGCTATGAAGGTGTGATGAAATGAGAAGGAGGAGTGCCCTTTTATAAGAGGGGTGAGGGGCACCTTTGAAAAAGCTAGAAATATTAATTTATAATAAATTCATATACAGTTTCTAATGGCTGAAAAGTTTATTATTTAAATTTTAAGGTGGGGATGGGGCGAAAAAAACCCAACCAATAGAATTTAGACAGGTTTGGGTACTTATATTAACCTTATCTTTAAGTATTAACTCTAAGTTAATTAGTTTCACTTTTACAATGTCTCATTGTATTTTTATATTATATGGTTAATAAACATACTATATACTTACAAGCGACCCCCAAGTGGTCCATTAATGATACATATATCATGATATAAGTCTCTTGGCCGATCCTTATATTTTTAGGAATTTAATATCAATTAATAATATAATATTTGTTTTAAAAACTCTTTTATGTCAATTTTGACACTATTCAATAGTTGATTTTTTTGAAACTAATAACAGAATTATTACATCGAATAAATTTAATTAAATCATTACTAACATTTCATATTAACTTAAAAAATTATTTTAACTCATTAAAAGTCTCAAATTATATTTATTTGTGTATTTATAATATCAATTATTTTAATTTTTCACTATTATGGTAATTAATGCATCATCATTATGTCACAAATAAATTAAATTATTTAAAGTGTAAAAATTATAAATAAACTATAATTATCTATTAAATCTTCTTATATTTCTAATGAATATTTATAGTCGAATATCCAACATATATAACCCAATGTAAAAATTGTTTTTTTAAAAGATATATGCTTATGTCATTTTTGTACTTATTTTAACTTAATTAAAATTAAGTGTCTCTATCACCTACAGGTGGCTCCATGGGGTCCCAAAATCGACCCAAAGATACCTATGGTCGAACATATATCAATCAATAAGTCTAGGACACGTTTTAGGGTAATTTAGTATTATTATAATATTATTGTTTAACCCTTATTGACCGGATTTACCATTAACCATGGTAAATAAAATATTTACCGTAGTAATTATTCAAAATGTCTAAAAATAAAAGATACCTATTTACACAATTTGAACATCCTGATTCCAAATATGGAATCAATTTTTCCAAATTCAAAACACAGAAGTGGCAGAAATTAATTTAAAATTAATTCCCATTTTTAAAACAAAAAAGTGTGTTTTTAAGAGATAATAACTATCAAAAGATTGACACTTGTTTATGTCTGGTTTAATTGTAAAATTATGTCCAATGACCAAAATTGTATTAAATGGTAAAACAATATTCTAAATATACTTTAAAACCACTCAAATTAATAATTTATCAATATTTATTATTTTTGATTAAAAAGTTGTTTTTAATTAATATTTATTAATTTTCACTATTCATCGAAATGTTAAAGTTATCCGAAAAGTTCCAAAATTTTACCTTAGGATAAAATTGATATTCCAAATCCAAAAATGAATTCCATTTTGAAATATAAAATATATATAATTTCAAAAATTATGTATTACTATTCATAACTTTAACATTTCGATGAATAGTGAAAATTAATAAATTTTGAACGGCTTGTTTGGTAAGTCATGGTGCGATTGAACTCGTTGTTACGTGTAGTGAATGTTATTGAATTATTTTGAAGAGATAACACACTATGAAATCTTGGGGTGTTACATTCTCCCCTCCTTCAATAAATTGCGTCCTCGCAATTTGAAATTGTTATTCGAAAATAAAAGTTTGAAAATAGAAAATATCTTTGGGGGAAAACCCACATTGGAAATTAGGTTACTAATATTTAGTCTTAATATGAGAAAAAGATAAATGAAAGGGTCCCCACCATATTTTTATCTCTATTAGGTGAACATTGGTGGAAATTAGAGACATATAATTGGAGGAAAACCTAAATATTTATAGGTAGTGATTGAGGTCATCAATCACAAACAAGTGTAAAATTGAGGTCCTTAAATTCATCAATCTATGATGATTTGAAATAAAATTGGTTCAACAAAACATAGGGTATTAGGATAACACATTTTTGGTTTTAGGATTCCTTAAATAAAGTATAAGAATTAATTTCTTCATAGAATAAGAGAAGAAGAAAAATATATTCTTGTCAAGTAGAGTTCCATCCTTTAACTAATTTCTACCACAAACTCATCTTTCACTCTAAAAGATAATAGAACGTAAAAAAATATATTCAATTTATCCTATTCGTATAGGGTTCCAAAAAAATGAATTTATAATTCATCTACCAGATCTTTTAAAAAAACTACATTATTTAATCCCGGACATCACGTGGGTCAGTGGTAGGTGATACACCCTTGTCTCCCTTCGGTTGTGTGTTCAAGTGTCGCGGCCTTGCCGGACGTGACAGGTTGCCGCCTGACTTCCAGGTTGTCTATTTATGGGAATCCAAAATAATCCAAACTAGAACTATCCAAAATACTTCAGTCCAAAATTTATAAGGAAGGTAAACACAATGAAGATCCTTTTTTTTCTCGTAATAACATGTGATCACCTTCATCATGTATTCTTTTAAAAAACTGAAACATCCTGAATTATCATAAAACCTTATTGATTACATTCATGATCCCTTATTACTTATAGAATAATAGATATACTCCTTCAATCCAAAAATGTTGTAAACACATAGAATGATGGAATATAAAAATCATTAATCATTTTCAAGGTAGTCAAGAATATCCAATATAATTTATCCAAAACAATAATGTATTATTCTAAAATCACTACCTCTATATCAAAACCATATTATGGTTTATCTTTCTCTCAACCATATATTTTCCAAAATTTTGACCTGCTATTGAGTCACTTTTATTTGTTCTACACAATCTCAAGTCCATAATGAAATAGTACTGCAGCACAATCCTTATATACTCCATAATTATTATAACAAGTACATTGTTGATACAACACTCAAATGACATAATCAACATAAGAACTCTAATCATTTCTCTTCATCTATGGTAGTATCATAACATGATTATTATCCAATAACATCATTTGTGGTGTAGTCTGATGACTGAGACATAGGCTCTCATAGTGTCCAAACTCCTTGAAAATGAATCATTGTACATTTGAAACCATTTTCTTACCCTTGCAGTCACGTAATTTGTGCCCTTTTCCTCCAAACTTATAACAAACTCCCATTCCTTTCAGGAAAGTTCCAGGGTGTTTCTTTCCACATTTATCACATATGGGAAAATTCTTCTTTTCCCTCTTCTTTTTATCTATCTTTCTCTCTTCTATCCTTTTCTTCTCTTGATTCCCTTCAAATCCTTAGGACTCAGTAATCTCTTTACTTATCTTATCAACACATGATGTTATTTCTTCATATGATGATAATACATGTGAGACTATTTCTATAATAAATTCTAGCTTAAGACCATGAAATATATGATCCTTCTTTCTATTTGTATCATGTGAATTACTGGAGTTCTCATTCCTTCTACTGGGCGCCATTTCTAAACAATGTCATACACTAGATTAGTTTATGAATTATAATACCTAATCCCAAACTTTTAAAACACATAACATAAATTAAATAGTTTATGGATATAATCCATAATCATAAAAATGTATCCTTAGAGGAAGTATATACTCATAAACCCTTCATAATGGTTTGTAAAGAAGATGATAATTATCCAAAGTATATCCCCCTGGAGTTTCGTAACCAGGAGTGCAGCAAGGCCGGTTGTCGTGCACTAGTTCCCGTTCGAGTCTTGCTCAAAGCGGTGTTTTTGGGTTTTACCCCTAGGTACATCTGTGCCAGAGCTGCCTCTACATGCTCGTATCCAGACAGGGATGTATTGCTCGGAAAACTCACAAAATCTCTACAATACCAAAATTCTAGGAATTTCTTCTATACTAATCCTAAAAGTCCATCTTAAATCGATGTGCTCTAATCAAAGTTTATCTAAATCTATCTTGCAAGGTTTGTACTAAACTTTCTATGATACCAACTGTAACGCCCTGACCCCAGTTACCCAAAGTCAGTGCATTATTACATAACATTGTCATGATCACAAGGAAGATCAAATCTCGAAAGACCGATTGGTTTAGCAGCCTTGGAAACACTAGATATATTCATAAGTCTTACATTACATCATAAAAATGAAAACTAAAACGACATATTTTCTTCATAGTCCAAACTCATATCCCCACATACTATCCCTGCAGGTCATTCATAAATTACTTATTCAATTCCTGGGAAAAAATAAAACATAGAAAAGGGGTGAGCTCAAATGCCCAGTAAGGATAACAATATAGCGGAAAATTTCATAATTAAGAATAAACATTTTAGGCAATGTATAACTAAAAAAGGCTTTTAAACATGAACTTCAACATATCATGGAAAAAATATAATGAAATAATTCCATTTAATTATTCACATGGATATTATACTAGTCAAATAATCACTTGCAATATCAATAACCACTTTAATAATGATGGAATTCATAATTCCAGACTATCATAAACACATAGCCAAGGCCTCGTGCCAAGACTACAAATAAAATTTTTCAAGGCCTTGTGCCAAGACACTAGTTTGTCTCATGAGACCTATCGATGCATCGAGGAGCTATAGCATGCTCCACCCGTCCCTTAATAAGTCCAATGCATTCCCATATGAAAAGGTTTAAACAAAACATAAAAATTCTTATTAAAACTAGCATACGAAATGTCAATACAATCTCCATAAACCATGAATGGTATAAAAATAACACTTCCACAGTCAAACATATCCCAAAACCTTCAATACATTATGGAACTTTTGTATCATAATAAATCAACTTCATATAATCATAAAATCCATCAATGGATGTTGACATAGATGAAATCAAAACTATTTGAGAGAAATATCTCCTTTTTTTAAATCATTTAAAATTCACACATTTATAAAGGAATTAATTAAAAATGATATTTTTTAATCAAAGTGTCCCATTCCAATTTGAATCTTTTGAAAGGAATTAACATTTTAAAAACATTCAGGTTCATATAAATAAATCCTTAAAACCCATTTTGAAGACATGGATATTAATTAAAAAGATTTAGAAAGATAAATCTTTAAAACATTTAAAATTCTGATTTTGATAAAGAGTACCTTTCTGAAATTCTTAGAATATTCATTTTGAAATCATTTAAAAGTCACATAATTATAAAATAAATCATTTATTTTGAAAATATCCTTGTAAGCATGTAATGTAAGCTTGACAATTTTATAATGGCGGTAAATAGCCGCACCCGCCATATAAGTTAAAAAAACATTCTTACCTTAATTTTGTAGAAAAGGTTAAAAACCACCTTGTTTGGAAAATGATAGAAATATTCCTTTATAAACCTCTTATAAATGGTAAAACAAGGGTATAAAGTACTTTAACCCATATTCTAGTAAATAGTAAAAATGTATTGAAATCATTTTTTAGAAACATGGATGTGGATGATAAATAGATCCCAGTAGATAATTACGTATAAACAACCACGGATAATGAAGAGATTGTGAAATAAACCCATACCATGTACATTCCTTGGTTGGGGTAGGTTAACCACCTGTATAATGGTGAAATAATTGTTATTAAATTATTCTATAATCATATACATTAATATGATATCATATATGATCTTTTAACATTGCTTTGTTAAAAATATCATAGAAATGTCGTCGTTTCGGGTGTTAACTTACTCGTTTTCTTTTATATGTTTTGTTACATAAGCCATGTTTGTAATGGATAGGTTGTATATTATTCATATCCAGAATGGTATCAAGTACTTAAACATAATTTTTAAATCATCAAATGATAATTATACTAGAATGGATACGATGGAGAATTAATCACATCGCGTTCGTGGAGACGGTAGTCTGTACGTACGCACGAGCGACAATATCATTCTTTTGATATTAAAATAATATATAATTTGATAGTATATCATATATACAGAATAATTATCATGTTATATTTATTATTTAAATGAGTTACACATCATTATTATACCCATCCAAATAATAATATATTGAATAACAATTACACCACGACGTGGAGACGGTAAGCCGTACGTATGCATGTATGGTGACATGTTCTTAAAAGGGTGGATAGAATACTGAATATGGTTGTACCATATTTACAATAACATCACAGTATATATAAGATACTGGAGTTATTATTTTGGAATGGTAATGACAAAGAAAGAAGAAGTGGAAGAAGAAAGGAACTTGGAAAAGGGTGGTGAAATCATTACCTCTTCTTCCGGTTCTTCCTTTTGATTTGATAACAAGGGCTCCTTAGGTTGGCTTTCGGATCAAACTAAGGCCTCTAGGTTGTAGTGAGGGAATTTGGGAGAGTATATGGGCAGATTTTGGCCGAACCAAAAGGCATTGAAGGTGTTAAGAAATGAGAAAAAGCGTGCCCTTTTTTAATAGGGGTGAGGGGCACCTTTGGAAAAGCTAGAAATATTAATTTATAATAAATTAATATTCGGTTTCTAATGGCTCCAAAGTTTATTATTTAAATGTTAAGGTGGGTATGGGTCGAAAACAACTCAACCAATAGCATTTAGACACGTTTGGGTACTTATATTAATGTTATCTTTAAATATTAACTCTAAGTTAATTCGTTTCACTTTTACAATGTCTCTTTGTATTCTTATATAATATGGTTAATAAACTAACTATATACATCCAATAGACCCCCAAGTGGTCCATTAATGATACACCTATCATGATATAAGTCTCTTGGACGATCCTTATTTTTTTAAGAATTTAATATCAATTAATAATATAATATTTGTTTTAAAAACTCTTTTATGTCAATTTTGACACTATTCAATAGTAGATTTTTGTGAAACTCATAACAGACTTATTAATTAGAAAAAATTTAATTAAATCCTTCCTAACATGTTATATTAACTTATAAAATTAGTTTAATGCATAAAAAGTCTCAAATTATATTTATTTGTGTATTTATAATATAAATTATTTTAATTTTTCACTATTATTGTAATTACTGCATCATCATTGTGTCACAAATAAATTAACTTATTTAATGTCTAAAAATTATAAATAAAACATCATTATTTTGAAATAGTTTTATCTTTCTAATTAATATTTTTAGTCGAAAATCCAATATATATAACCCTATGTAAAAATTGTTTTTCTAAAAGATATATGTTTATGTCATTTTTGTACTTATTTTAACTTAATTAAAATTAAGTGTCCCTATCACCTAAAAGTGGCTCCATGGGGTCCCAAAATCGACATAAAGATGAATATGGTCGAACATGTATAATCAAATAAGTCTAGGACACGTTTTAGGGTAATTTAGTATTATTATAATATTATGTTTTAACCATTATTTACCGGATTGACCATTAACCATGGTAAATAAAATATTTGCCGCAGTAATTATTCAAAATGTCTAAAAATAAAAGTTACCTATTTAAAAATTTTGAACATCCTGATTTCAAATATGGAATACATTTTTCCAAATTGATAACATAGAAGTGGAAGAAATTATTTTGAAATTAATTCTCGTTGATAAAACAAAAAGCGTGTTTTTAAGACATAATAAGTATCAAAAGATCGACACTTGTTTATGTATGGTTTAATTGTAAAATTATGTCCAATGAACAACATTGTATTAAATGGTAAAAATATATTCTAAATATATTTGAAAACCCCTCAAATTCATAATTTATCAATATTAATTATTTTGATTAAAAAAGTCGTTTTTAATTAAAATTTACTAATTTTCACTATTCATCAAAATGTTAATGTTATCCGAAAAGTTCCAAAATTTCACCCTTGGCTAAATTCGATATTCCGAATCCAAAAATGAAGTCCAATTTGAAATATACAATATATATAATTTCAAAAAGTAGTTATTACTATTTATAACGGCTAGTTTGATTGCTTGTGGTGTGTGTTAGAACTCGAAATTGCGTACAACACACGCTACTGTACTATTCAAAGGAAAGCGTATCGTGGAAGCTTGGGATGTTTCATTTTAAATTTTTGACATCCCCATTTAGTCATAAAGTTAAATATATTGTATTTAAAAAGGGATCACTATTAATATTTGATAAAAGTGCAGTACTGAAAATGAATTTGTTCTTACATTATGTCTAAGAAACTCATAATATGGATTCTAAAATTACAAGGATTATATAAAGTTTAAAATTTAGTTAATACTATTCGTAACCTCTTTTGAATGGCTTGTTTGGTAAGTCATGGTGCGATTGAACTCGGTGGTGCGTGTAGGGAAAGTTATTGAATTATATTGAAGAAATAACACACTATGATATCTTGGGGTGTTACATTATCCCATCATTCAGTAAATTGCGTCCTCGCAATTTGAAATTGTCCTTTGAAAATAAAAGGTTGTAAATAGAAAATATCTTAGTGGGAAAACCCACATCGAAAATTAGGTTACTAAAATTTAGTCTTAATATGTGGAAAAGATAAATGAAAGGGTCACCGCCAAATTATTATCTATATTAGGAGAACATTGGTGGAAATTAGAGATATATGATTGGAGGAAAACGTAAATATTTATAGGTAGTGATTGAGGTCATCAATCACAAACAAGTGTAAAATTGAGGTCCTTAAATTCATCAATCTATGATGATTTGAAATACCATCGGTTCAACAAAACATAGGGTATTAGGATAACACATTTTTTGTTTTAGGATTACTTAAATAAAGTATAAGAATTATTTTCTTCATAGAATAAGAGAAGAAGAAAAATATATTATTGACAAGTAGAGTTCCATCCTCTATCTAATTTCTACCACAAACTCATCTTTCACTCTAAAAGAAAATAGAACGTAAAAAAAATATTCTATTTATCCTATTCTAATAGGGTTCCAAAAAATTTGAATTTATAATTCATCTACCAGATCTTTAAAAAAACTACATTATTTAATCCCGTACATCACGTGGGTCAGTGTTAGGTGATACAACCTTGTCACCCTTCGGTTGTGGGTTCATGTCTCGCGGCCTTGCCGGACGCGACGGGTTGCCGCCCGACCTCCAGGTTGTCCATTTATGGCAATCAAAAATAATCCAAACTAGAACTATCCAAAATACTTCAGTCCAAAATTTATAAGGAAGGTAAACACAATGAAGATCCTTTTTGCCACGTAATAACATGTGATCACCTTCATCATGTATTCTTTTAAAACACTGCAACATCCTGAATTATCATAAAACCTTATTGAATACATTCATGATCCCTTATTCCTTATAGAATAATAGATATACTTCTTCAATCCAAAAATGTTGTAAACCCCAACAATGATGGAATATAAAAATCATTAATCATTTTCAAGGTAGTCAAGAATATCCAATATAATTTATCCAAAACAATCATGTATTATTCTGAAATCACTACCTCTGTATCAGAACCATATTATGGTTTATCTTTCTCTCAACCATATATTTTCCAAAAATTTGACCTGCTATTGAGTCACTTTTCTTTGTTCCACACAATCTCAAGTCCATAATTAAATAGTACTACAGTACAATCCTTATATACTCTATAATTATTAAAAAAAGTACATTGTTGATACAACACTCAAATGACATAATCAACACAAGAACTCTAATCATTTCTCTTCATCTGTGGTAGTATCATAACTTGATTATTATCCAATAGCATCATTTGCGGCATAGTCTGATGACTGAGACATAGGCTCGCATAGTGTCCAAACTCCTTGCAAATGAAGCATTGTACATTTGAAACCATTTTCTTACCCTTGTAGTCACGTACTTTGTGCCCTTTTCCTCCACACTTATAACAAACTCCCATTCCTTTCAGACAAGTTCCAGGGTGTTTCTTTCCACATTTATCACATATGGGAAAATTCTTCTTTTCCCACTTCCTTTTATCCATCTTTCTCTCTTCCATCCTTTTCTTCTCTTGCTTCCCTTCAAATCCATAGAACTCAGTAAACTCTTTACTTATATTATCAACACATGAAATTATTTCTTCATATGATGATAATACATGCAAGACTATTTCTCTTATAAATTCTAGCTTAAGACCATGAAATATATGATCCTTCTTTCTCTTTGTATCATGTACATTTCTGGAGTTCTCATTCCTTCTACTGGGCGCAATTTCTAAACAATGTCATACACTAGATTAGTTTATGAATAACAATACCTAATCCCAAACTTGTAAAACACATAACATAAATTAAATAGTTTATGGATATAATCCATAATCATAAAAATCTCTCCTTAGAGGAAGTATATACACATAAACCATTCATAATGGTTTGTAAAGAAGATGAGAATTATACTAAGCATATCCCTCAAGAGTGTCGTAACAAAGAGTGCAGCAAGGCTCATTGTCATGCACCAGTTCTCATTCGAGTCTAGCTCAAAGCGGTGTTTTCGTGTTTTACCCCTAGGTACATCTGTGCCAGAGCTGCCTCTACCTGGTCGTATCCAGACATGGATGTATTGCTCGGAAAACTCACAAAATCTCTACAATAACAAAATTCTAGGATGTTATTCTATACTAATCCTCAAAGTCCATCTTAAATATATGTGCTCTAATCAGAGTTTATCTAAATCTAGCTTCCAAGGTTTGTACTAAACATTCACTGATACCAACTGTAACGCCCTGACCCCAGTTACCCAGAGTCGGTGCATTATTACATAACATTGGCATGATCACAAGAAAGATCAAATCTCGAAAGACCGATTGGTTTAGCAGCCATGGAAACACTATATATATTCATAAGTCTTACATTACATCATAAAAATGAAAACTACAACAACATATTTTCTTCATAGTCCACACTCATATCCCCACATACTATCCCTGCAGGTCATTCATAAATTACTTCTTCACATCCTGGGAAAAATAAAACATAGAAAAGGGGTGAGCTCAAATGCCCAGTAAGGATAACAATATAGCAGAAACTTTTATAATTAAGAATAAACATTTAAGGCAATGTATAACTAAAACAAAAGGATTTTAAACATGAACTTCAACATAGAATGGAAAAAATAAAATGAAATAATGCCATCTACTTATTCACATGGATATTATACTAGTCGAATAATCACATGCAATATCAATAACCACTTTCATAATGATGGAATACATAATGCGAGACTATTATAAACACATATCCAAGGCCTCGTACCATGACTACAAATAAGATTTTGTCAAGGCCTTGGGCCAAGACACTAGTTTGTCTCATGAGACCTACCGATGCATCGAGGAGCTATAGCGGGCTCCACCCGTCACTTACTAAGTCCAATGCATTCCCATATGAAAAGGTTTAAACATAATATAAACATTCATATTAAAACTAGCATACAAAATGTCAACACTTTCTCCATAAACCATTAATGGTAAAAAAATAACACTTCCACAGTCAAACATATCACAAAACCTTCAATAAATTATGGAACTTTTGTATCATAATAAATCAACTTCATATAATCATAAAATCCATCAATGGATGTTGACATAGAGGTAATCAAAACTATTTGAGAGAAATATCTCCTTTTTTTGAAATCATTTAAAAGTCACAAATTTATAAAAGAAGTAATTAAAAATAGATTTTTGAATCAAAGTGTCCCATAACACTTTGAAACTTTTGAATTGAATTAACATTTTAAAAACATTCATTTCCATATAAAAAAATATTTAAAAACCATTTTTAAGACATGGACATTAATTAAAAATATTTAGAAAGATAAATCTTTAAAACATTTAAAATTCTGATTTTGATAAAGAGTACCTTTCCGAAATTCGTAGAATATTCATTTTGAAATCATTTAAAAGTCACATAATTATAAAATAAAACATTTAATTTGAAAATATCCTTTTAAGAGTGTAATGTAAGCTTGATTATTTTATAACGGCGGTAAATAGCCACACCCGTCGTACAAGTTAAAGAACATTCTTACCATAATTTTGTCGAAAAGGTTAAAAAGAACCTTGTTTGGAATACGACTGAAAGATTCCTTTATAAACCTCTTATAAAAAGTCAAACAAGGGTATAAATGACTTTAACCCATATTCTAGTAAATATTAAAAATGTTTTTAATTTCATTTTTATGAAACGTGGATGTAGATGATAAATAGATCCCAGTAGATAATTACGTATAAACAACCTCAGATAATGAAGAAATTGTGAAATAAACCCTTACCTTGTACTTTCCTTGGTTAGGGTAGGTTAACCTCATGTATAATGGTGAAATAATTGTAATTAAATTAATCATTAATTATATACATTAATATGATATCATATATGATCTTTTAACATTGCTTTGTTAATAATATCTTAGAATTATCATCGTTTCGGGTGTTAACTTACTCATTTTCTGTTATATGTTTTGTTACGTAAGCCATGTTTGTAATTGATAGGTTGTATATTATTCAAATCCAGAATGATATCAGGTTTTTAAATATCATTTTTAAATCAGAAAATGATAATTATACTTGAATGGATACAATGGAGAATGAATCTCATCGCGTTCGTGGAGACGGTAGTCCGTACGTACGCACGAGCGACAATATCATTCTTTTGATATTAAAATAATATATAATTTGATAGTATATCATATATAAAGAATCATTATCATGTTATATTTATTATTTACATGAGTTACACATCATTATTATACCCATCCAAATAATAATATATTGAATAACAATTACACCACGACGTGGAGACGGTAAGCCGTACGTACGCACGTATGGTGACATGTTATTAAAAGGGTGGATAGAATACTGAATATGGTTGTAACATATTTATAATAACATCAAAGTATATATAAGATACTGGAGTTATTATTTTAGAATGGTAATAACAAATAAAGAAGAAGTGGAAGAAAAAAGGAACTTGGAAAATGGTGGTGAAATCATTACCTCTTCTTCGGGTTCTTCCTTTGGATTTGATCAAAAGGGCTCCTTTGGTTGGCTTTCTGATCAAATGGTTTTAGTGAGGAAATTTGGGAGAGTATTTGGGCAGATTGGGCTGAATCAAAAATCTTTGAAGTTGTGAAGAAATGAGAAGGAGGAGTGCCCTTTTATAAGAGGGGTGAGGGGAACCTTTCGAAAAGCTAGAAATATTAATTTATAATAAATTCATATTAGGTTTCTAATGGCTCCAAGGATGATTATTTAAATTTTAAGGTGGGTATGGGTCGAAATAAAATCATCCAATAGAATTTAGACAGATTTGGGTACTTATATTAACCTTATCTTTAAGTATTAACTCTAAGTTAACTAGTTTCACTTTTACAATGTCTCTTTGTATTTTTATATTATATGGTTAAAAAACATATTATATACATACAAGAGACCCCCAAGTGGTACATTAATGATACACCTGTCATGATATAAGTCTCTTGGCCGATCCTTAAATTTTTAGGAATTTAATATCAATTAATAATATAATATTTGTTTTAAAAACTCTTTTATGTCAATTTTGACACTATTCAATAGTTGATTTTTGTGAAATTCATAACAGAATTATTACTTAAATTTTTTTTAATTAAATCATTCCTAGAATTCCATATTAACTTATAAAATTAGTGTAATGCATAAAAAGACTGAAATAGTATTTATTTGTGTATTTATAATATCAATTATTTTAATTTTTCACTATTATGGTAATTACTGCATCATCATTGTGTCACAAATAAATTATATTATTTAAAGTCTAAAATTTTTAAATAAAATATCATTATGTAGGAAATATTTTTATCTTTCTAATTAATATTTATAGTCGAAACTCCAACATATATAACCCTATGTAAAAATTGTTTTTTTAAAAGATATATGCTTATGTCATTTTTGTATTTATTTTAACTTAATTAAAATTAAGTGTCTCTATCACCTACAAGTGGCTCCATGGGGTCCCAAAATCCACCCAAAGATGCCTATGGTCGAACATGTATCATCCAATAAGTCTAGGACACGTTTTAGGGTAATTAATATTATCATAATATTATTTTTTAACCCTTATTTACCGGATTTACCCTTAACCATGGTAAATAAAATATTTACCGCAGTAATTATTCAAAATGTATAAAAATAAAAGTTACCTATTTACGCAATTTGAACATCCTGAGTCAAAATATGGAATCTATTTTTCCAAATTCAAAACACAGAAGTGACAAAAATTAATTTAAAATTAATTCCCGTTGTTAAAAAAAAGCGTGTTTTTTAGAGATAATAACTATCAAAAGATTGACACTTGTTTATGTCTGGTTTAATTGTAAAATTATGTACAATGACCAAAATTGTATTAAATGGTAAAAATATATTCTAAATATACTTTAAAACCATTAAAATTCATAATTTACCAATATTAAATATTTTGATTAAAAAAGTTGTTTTTAGTTAAAATTTATCAATTTTCACTATTCATCAAAATATTAAAATTATCCAAAAAGTTCCAAAATTTCACCCTAGGCTAAATTAGATATTACGAATCCAAAAATGAAGTCCATTTTAAAATATAAAATATATATAATTTCAAAAAGTAGGTATTACTATTCAAAACGGCTAGTTTTATTGGTTGTGGTGTGTGTTAGAATTTGAAGTTGCGTACAACTCGCATTACTATATTATTCAATGTAAATCATAACGTGGAAGCTTTGGATGTTTCATTTTAAATTTCTGATATCCCCATTTAGTCAAAAGTTTAAAATATTGTATTTAAAAAGGTTTCACCATTAAAAGTTGATAAAAGTGAAATACTGAAAATGAATTTGTTCTTACATTATGTCTAAGAAACCATAATATGGATTCTAAAATTATAAGGATTATATAAAGTTTAAAATTTTTTTAATACTATTAAAAACCTTTTTTTAATGGCTTGTTTGGTATGTCATGGTGCGATTGAACTCGGTGTTGCGTGTAGTGCATGTTATTGAATTATTTTGAAGAAATATCACACTATAAAATCTTGGTGTGTTACAATTATGATGAACACCGTGATCCATGAAATTGAATCAACGAAATAGACAAAGAATAATTTAATTGGAACCGAGAGAGAGGGATCAATACATATTGTTTATCATTAATTTAATTAGATAAATAATTGCCTCTGAAAAATTATTTCTTTTTTGATGTGTCTAACAACACATCTATAGTGACCCTTTATTTTCTAATAGACACTAAGAGTATATTTCAAATAATTGTGATCCACATGTTTTCCATTAATCTTCAGACATCACCGAAGGAGTATTCGGGTGATATCATGGAATATACATTCTCTTGAAACGTATACCATTGGTCGCCTCAAGACCAATTAAAAAGTGTTCTCCTTGATCTGGTAGATGAGGATTTATCTTCATTATAGAGAGCTTTCTTGGATAATATATCTCTCTATTATTGAGATATTTTTCTCCAGATTCATCGTGCACTACTGAATTGACTAATGAGAATATAACATTTTGGGTATTTTTATTGATAGGGTTAAAATTAAATAATTTCACAAGTGAAGTTATTTGTTATTTTGTCATAGAAAAACCCCATGTCAAATAATAATAGTAATATTATTATTTCTTGATATGAACTGAACATACAAATTAAAATTAAATATTATTTAATTAAATAATATTCAATATTACCATTTCTCACAAGACCATTAAACTCAGTCTTCCAATATTCAAAAAAATTTATTAGGCCTTGAAAACGTCTATTTATTAATTAAGTAAATATCATGCATTATTATACAGTAAATAAAATAATATTTATTAAATCTTCCTCTCACAATATATTCTCTTGATAAACTTGTGAATGAATAAATTCAACCAAGAAAACATGAATAATTATTATACCATGTATGGGAATAGTATTTATTGAACCTATTAAATAATAAATAATAATATATTATTTGACTAAGATTATAGATGCACTTAATGTGTGACCTTATAGACCTCTTTCGCAGTGGCATTTGGTGAAGTAGCCTAAGTTCAAAGCCTAGCATCTACCAATATGATAAGATAGCCCTTGAGAAATAAATTAATGTCACAACTACATGTCACCTCATTTGAAATCATACCATGTAATATATTCCCTTTATCAGAATATCTCTAATAGAGTAGGTTTCATGCTTGTGACATCAACCTATGTGCTCAATATCTCTTTCTTTGAAATTTGGGAAATAGAACATTACTATAAAACACCATAAACATGGATTTATTTAAGATATATCATTTCTATCACATAGCCTAAAATATTAAATTCTATTAATGAACATAAGCGATAAATCCTTTATAATGTTTTTAATTAAGTTAAAATTACTCATGATTAACCCAACATATCCTACTTCACTGTCAATAATTGTCGTCACGATTTTTGTCAATACGTCTAAGTGTGCGACTCATAATACTAATAAATAATAATCTTAAAGTCTAAGGACCGACACACTCATCCATATATATGAACATCCAATGGCACATAGAAATTTTGATTACTTATTGGTAGGTTTCATTCTCATAATATCCATTCTGGACATTACCTAAGGAGTACACCATGAGAAGGTTCCCTAATGTTCTTTGAGTATCCACCCCTAAGAGTATGTTTAATTTTTCCCCTCGAATGATATCTTCTGGATATTGAACACATATATTAATGAATTAATTTGTATTACTTCTGGGTTCTACTCATAGTGGGGAACTGCTATGACATTTTTTTGAGATATTTACTCTAAAGAAATTATCACATACTATGTTATTTATAAGAATAATCATGATGTGATAAAGAGTATATTAATATTTTAAAACCATGAATTCAAGTTTATCAAAAATTAAAATGAATTCAGTTCAGGGGAACCAACTCGAATAGTTTATTAACTATGCACCACAATTTTTCATCATTTTTCATTAGTATGTAATACATCATTAGATCTTTTGTAGTTTTGATAGACTCCAACATCATTTAATTTTCATTATGAATGATGTACTATTTTCCACCATCATTAAAAATATTTCTTCCTTGAGTAGATTTATAAATAGTATTCTCTAAAGACTTCACCAGTTGGAATAACAGTTTCATAATTTTCTTATTTCATTTCTTATCCTAGTAAATGCTATAATATTTTCCAATTGAAAACATTAATTAGGATATTAATTTTGTATTAGATTTATCAATTTCAATAAATTATACAATTGTTCTTATTTTTGAATTATTATTTTATTATTTCTCGATATCCTCATACTTAATAAAGGACTTGAAACTCCTCTAGACACTTTATTTGGCCGAGTGATCTTCTTTAGCCATCCCCTAAAATCTATTTCTCATGGGAATAGTTTTTTCATGGTGGAATGCATGTTTTATTCTTTTATTCTTGCTAAAATATTTATGAAAAATCAACTAAATAATTTATTGTCATTTTAGTAATTATCGAAAGTAAATATTTATCTTTCATATATATGGTTGTTATTATTTATTTCAAACATTATTTAAATTTAACAACATGATATATATTCTACTAACTCATAAGAAAAGCTTGAAATATGTCCATGTATTTAATAGAAAAAGAACTTAACTCAAAAACCCCCACTTGGACTATCCATTTTCCTGACAAATTCTAGGGACCTTCATGAGAATTCTCTCATTCCTATAATTTTACCATTTTAGGGGAACTTTCGCAACTAATTATATCTCATGTTCAATATAGGATCCATCATTGAAAAGGTTGAGTTTTCCCAAGGAAGTTATTCTCTGTAACACGAACACTCTTTTATAGTTTTCCTAGAATAATTCTTTTTTTCTTATTTATTTTAGAACCCCCCATTGAAAGATAATAAAAAATTAAATTAAAAACATCCTTGTGAATTGGTTTTCCCTTACAGATATGTTCCCCTAAATGCATCTTTCCTGAGTTTAACTAATCATCAAATTACTGGATCTTTATTATATTATTTTTTAGTTGAGAATCCATAGATTTTATTTAGTTAAATCCATCTAGATATGTATTCTTCTAATATATTGATATATTTTTATAGAATTTAACTTTATTATTTCAATAGGTTTTTCATTCAAGAAGAATATCATAGGATGATGTTTTCATTTTTTTTCGTTTTATTGTCACTTACTAGTGTAAAAAATGATTTCCCTCCCCCCCTTAACTCTAAATTTTTAAGATTATTTTGAATAAGTAACATTTTTATTGGAACTATAATGAACTTATGTGACTTGTATGATATCTCTTCCAATTACTCAACCAAAAAATCCATCTTTTTCAAGAAAATACACCCCAACCAATCTGTATGTTTAAATTTTTTATTTGTAAACATTGATTTTTAGTTCATTGACAAAGATCTCATGAGTATTATTTTTTTACTCTTTACATCAGGTTCTCTTCTTTTAGATATTGGTCTTCCTCTTTTTAAAAGTGAAAATTTCCAACATTAGCTTTCATGGGATCATCTTATCTTTAATTAATCCAGAAACACATATAATTTTTTATTCTCGATTAATATTAGAGGACGATTTAAGGAATTATAGAATAAAAATTATAAGTAACCATACCATTGTTTTGTAACATGGTGGATTCGTTCATTTGAGTAACAACATTTCCAAACACAATTCTATAAAATGGAATTCCATTTGAGATTGGATTCTATTTAAATTTCAACCAAATTTTTTTACTAATTATTATAAAATCATAAATATATTGAATTAAAAAACTAATCTAATCAATTTTGAGAAAAAATATCTACAAAAATTACATACACATTGATATAACATGTTAGGACCGCAATGGACCAAGGTGATATATTCCCAAAGAAAGCGGGGAATCATGGTATGAAAAATTATTACAATTAAACACTTTTTCTTTAATCTCACACTGGCACAACTTATCATGATCTCATATTTATTGGGTTCACTCTTTTATCTTGTTATAGATGTTGATTTGATTAATATCCCTCATATATTAACCTTATAATCATTGAACCCCACTAAATTGAAAATTGTAGGCCTCTTTATTTCCCACATGAATTCAAAAACCCCACTCTGGCATCCACGATGGTGTGGTCTCCTCAATCCTGCTTTACATAGAAAACTATAAGACATAAATGAATTATTTGTTGATAATAATTCCAACTCCATCAAACACCCTCTATAAACATACAATCCATCATAACCTTATTCTACTCATTTTAAAAAAAACTACAATATAAACTACTGAACCCCAATTGGATGCTAAATGTGTATTGTCAAAAAGAAATAAATAAATATTTTTTATTAATATTTTTATTGAAATTATTAATATATAAAATTTTAATTTAGTTAGATGAATGTTTAAATAAAATATTATTTATGAGTTTAGTGAATATAACTCTTTTTTAATTGTCAAATAAATAATAATTATTTGAATAAACAGGTTCTTATTAAATGTTTGATAAATTAAATGTTAGTAATAATGGGCCCCGAAAATGGTCTAATAGAAATTATATATTTTATTTTAAATCAATTAAATCAATATTAATTTAGGTTTTTTTAAAAATAATTATTTAAAAAAAGGTGATATGGGATATAAAATTTTTAATAATATTATTATTCAACCTAAGGATTTAATATAATATATTTTTTTATAATTGAAACTTTGTTAATTATGAATTTCTTATCCAAATTTTTAAAATTCAAATTATATCATTTTAGAGTTATAGATGTTGAATGCATAATAAAAAATCTAAAAATTATTATCGCAATACCTAGAGATAAAAATCATCCCATCTTCCCTCTCATAAACATATATAGAATAATAAAACATTTTTGTTATGGTCAATGAGATAATTATAAATCATTTTTTTTGATCAATGGTGAATGACATAAATTTCATGGTTCATTAACACAAGCACTCTATATTCTAGGATCATTTTTTTAATATTTATATAGCATGGTTGGATTAACCTAGAAGAATATTTGCTCAGATTATCCACCATATTTCTAATAACATATGGGTGTAAATGGAATTTGATATACAGAAGTATCACATTTTAAGGAAATTATTGTTCTAAATTAATTAAAATTTTGGAATGACACTTTCTTGACGAATTCATGTTTTCATTCATCTTGATTTTTGGATTTAATCTATTAAAACTAATGACATCCCAAAACTGGGAACCCTCATACCACATTTGTTGCATATCAAAACCTTCATGTGGTGTCATCACAATAAAATTTTAATATATAATTAAATATAATGTAATTTTTCAATTTCAAGTGTTTGTTTCGTATTTCTTCATATAAATATTTTCACTCTTTTAAAATAATTCACGATTACACATTCTCCAGAATTTATGTGCCCATGAATTGGACTATACCTCTGAAGAACATTAAATGTTCTCATCCAAATGTTCCAAGATAACTAGTTGGAAGACATTGATATTGGTTGTGTAATGTTAAACGACACTATTTACATGTTGTCATCTCATCGAAGGTGAAGGTAGAGAAAATAATTACATGAAGTGTAACTCATTTTGTGGTTTTATTCCCCACATTTTATTTATAACAAGCATTCCACATTGTTCAACAAGGATTGTATTTTTTATAGCTATTGTACATTCCATGTATCCCAAAATAATTTTGACCGTTGGAAAATCGTAGTATATTGCATGGTGAAATATGTTATGTCATTGTACACTGTTTATTGATTGCCAACTGAGATACATTTTTCTATATGGACTATAAGAAAAGTATCTATTATATACACATTGTGTAATATGTCACATACCATATAAGGTATATGATTATATTTTAGGTTTTTTGTGTGGATCAAAACATGAAACAATTTATGAAAGATACTAACAATATGATGTGCATATGGTTGTCGACCATGTGTGATAGTTTTCATTATAAAACATTTAGACATGACTGTTTCTAGAATTTTCATTTGGGTATAAAAAGTTAATAATCATTTTAAAAATATAGTTTTTAACAAAAGAACATGTAATGTTTTTCCTACATGTAATTTACTTCAAAAACGTTGATAATGAATCACAATATATATATTATGGTGTGCCTCGTGGTAATACATTAAAAATAGAATATTCATATTGACCGTGAAAACAATATTCTGTGTATATAATGACATGTCTTGGAGGTATACATGTTGTGTAAGTATATAGTACATGAAATGGACTATATTGAGAGTGAGTTAGATGACATATAGAGTGATAGATCAAGATCTGTAATCATTAAATTCCAAAAAATAGTTTTAATATGATGTTGATGGAACATTATATGATATAGAACATTCTTACCAATTAGTATGTTTTATTGTATGATATACTCACACATTTTGCGATAAATAAAAATGAGGAATCAAGGAAGAATATAACATTGAATATTCCTCAATGTACTCACACAACCACCCCTGCATGAAGATAATATCATTTATATACAAAGCTTTCATTCAGAGAATGGGTTTTAGGGATGGATGACATCGTATGGAAGCCATCATTCATTACTCATAATGAATACCAATGGAGATTTATTAATAATTCAATGTTTAAATAATAATATAATGAACATATATCAATAATTTAATCAACCATTTTATTTATAATCGATGTAACCCATGCTGAATACGTGGTAGTGGAAAATAATCAATATCCAAAATCATAATATTATAGTAAGAAATAATATAGGAATATCATGTTATATTTTATATCATGATAATTTAATACAAGATATACTTCATATTCATATCATAGGACATGGATCAAGATATATCTTATAATATTATATACAAATTTTAGTAAATTTACAAAAATCTCCCACTTTCAAATTTTGAATGCATACAAACCCTTTTGGATTTAATTTATCCAAATATACTAATTTTGGAAAAAAACATTATCTATAATTTAAACTTTATTATAAGGAAAAACTATTAGACACTAATGACTTTTGTAGAAATGAAAACAATTATAAAATTCGAATTTTATAGACACAAGAAACAGGTGTCCTCTAGTAAAACATCACTGATACCCAAGATATGTAGAGGTAAGTGTGATCTTGATTAAACATTATTATATAACTGTATGAACATAGTTACATCATATATATATAATTTATATTTATATAATCTTTATTTCCCTGAAATCATGTGAACACTACACATAGAACTTCTCAATCTACTATAGGCCATCTCAAACATGCAGGATTCTCTGAAATTGACTAACTAGGTCGATGAATACATCACATATCATTCATTTGGAAGATGATCACATTAAATGTGCCAGATACTTGTTTTTGTTTATATTAAATACCACTCAATTTTTCATGGACATAAACACTTTTGAATCAAGTGGATCTATTTAGTGACAATGATAACATAATTTGGAGAGTTATTTATAAGAAGCTTCCTTATTTTTGTAATGCGTACAAAACTATTGGGAATGATATTAAGACTTGATTGAGGAATATATATAAGGATTATTAGATTTTAATACATATGGAATTCAATCGATTTATATTAGGATGAAATTTAGGAACCATATAAAGAAAGAAAAGTGAGTTCTTGAAAACAATAGTGAAATGGGTCATCATCTGTGTTTATATGAAATGAGGATTGATGGAAGGTCTAATGTTGACCCTTTTAATAGATCAAAATTTACGGATTATGTTGACATTCAAAGTTAGAATGAAAAGAGGATCTCTCATACCAATATTGGTATGGAAAACTCATAGATGCATTATAATGAATATTTTTCCATCATAAATTGGTTGGAGAATCAGACGATCCCAAATAAGGGGTTTATATTGACAGATCAACTAGATGGCCTCTAATAACCGAGGAGATTCAAAATTATTATAAAAATCAGGATTTAATTGTTCATGTGGTGAAATTATATGATTACACCAATGATTCTAAACCAGACGAATTCGTGGACAACGAAGATATTTTAATAAAATTAGGTGATTATATTGGGAAAATGTCCAGGATGTTGGTGTGTAACTCCCTTTAGAAATTAAGAGTCTAAATAAATTTTAGTCTCACTTAAAGAAAACAATGTTGGTAAAATTTTCTGGCATGGGATCTTTATTTTTTTAGTGATATCTATGGAATAACATGTACAAAAATTGAATGAATTTGTGCTTCTTGGGGTTTAGATTTAATTCTTATTTTGATAAATAAGGAAATCAATAAGATTGAAAAATATCAAGAAATACGTGGATGGAATTATTATTTTTGATACATATATTGAAATATTTAACTGAATCGTAAATAAAATTGATAATAGAATTCGATGTAATCTGAATTTGGATAATAAAACCCTCATCTAGGATTGATTATATTATTGTAACCAATTAGTGGGTAGATGTATTTTGAGTTCATTTTAATGATGTTCAATAATTTTTGTTAACTAAACTATATATTATCTTAGGATAATGGCATGAAGAATATAGCTCAGGCATTTTTTTGTCTTCATATGGTTAGGTATTCTTGTTTCAATTATATATTTTTGTCGGTATTGATGAAGCACATAGGACCATCCAGAATTTTTTATCTAGGATATAATTATATGCTTTCAAGAAAGTTTTCAAGTTTCCATCCTATATTTTTATAGGTTTTCTTCATGATAATTGACAGTGTTGTCTTCGACAAGATGGGAAGTGAGAAGATTCTGTGAATGTGGTTGTACTTTTAATGGTTTATTTTTTGCCAGAATGGTTTACCTCTTGATCTATAGACTATATGGGGTATGATAGTCGAGAAAACCTACTTTTATATTATTTAGTCAATTTTATGGGCCTTTTCCATATAATATCTGACAATGTACTTATCTATTTTTGTTTTATTTATTTTCATTAGAGACCATGGATTTTGTTTCAAATACATGGTTCACATTTTCCTGTAATGTTACAAGATCTCTTTAATATGCCATACAACTATAAAAAACAAATATAAAAAAATCCATTCTCGGTTGAGATGAAACCGACATCATGATAAGAAACAAAAACAAAAAAAAACTATTATTAGATAATTTTATTGGATTTCATAAAAATGGTATCAATCATTAAAGGTTTTAATGAATAATATTTTTTGACTTCAGCTAATCGGGATTTGTAATAACCATGTGTGTAAAATTTCATGTGATATACTTTAGTTCATTAGTCTAACAATAATTTTTTACTTATTAAATCCAGATTCTATTATATGTATCTTGTATACAACTCATTTCATCACATATAATATTTTACTCAGTGTATTATAAATATATCATCACAACCCAAAAAATAAAATGACATTAATCGATTTAGGAAAACTCAATGCCATACATTGATCAGTTAATATAATTCCATTAGTCATGTAATATAAATTGTAGCACATATTAATTAATGATAGATGGGTATTTCCCTTGTTAAAACATCCTAATAAATTTTACTATAATTACATACAGACTCTCATGTATCAAATGTAGGTTTTGGGTGTAGTAGATGCATGCAACAGGTCATGCCCAACTTTTTTTTCTCACGATCGATGATCAATCTGATGTTTACACAATGATAAACATTATGATATCCAAAATTGAATCAATGAATAAATAAATGGGATATAATTATGAAAAAAGATAAAGTATAGTCCCATAATATTTACAATTATTTTAATTAATTATTGAATTGCCTTGATAGAATTATTTCTTCATTGATGAATATGATAATAGATTTTTGATGTACGTTTTTATCATTTTAAGAATAAAATAATATTGCCTCTATAAGTGATCTAAACATGTTACAAAAATATATGAATTTCTTCGTAGGAATCTATGGGTTCTAGCATGATAGATCATATAACTTGCATCATCATCCTTTGATCGCATCGAGAACCTATTTTAAAGAATTCAACTATATCTCTCTTGACATGAGAGTGGGAGGTGAAGGAAGATATCTCTTTGTTCATTGGACTATTCATGGAGAAGGGATCTCTCTAGGGCTTGATATAATTCCCCAAATCTAGTGTCTATAACAAAAAAATGAATTGAAAATCTGAGAAAATAATATAATTGTGTTTATATACTGGTAGGGTTAAAATAAAATAGTTGAAAATGTGCACTTTATTATTTATTTAATCCATACAGAACCCCGTGTCAAATAATAATAATAATAATAATATTTATCTAAATGTGATAATATTGTGATTTAAATTAAATATTATTTAATGAAATAATATTAAATTATTATTATTTCTCACCGGACCATTTTACTCAGTATTCCATTCCTCCAAAATATTTATTGGTATTTGAATAATAATTATTTATTCATTAATTAAATATCACTACATTATTCTCCAATAAAAAATATAAATTATATTAACTAAATAGAAAATAAATATTTATTAAATATTCTCCTCATATTATATTCTATCAAATAACTAGAGATGGAATATATATAACAAAAAATACATAAATAATTATTAATCCACATCCATGTAAAATATTTATTCAACTTTTTAAATAATAAATATTAATATATTATACAAATGAGATTCTGGATACAAATAATTTGTGATCCTCTTACCACATTCTCATTTGAATTAAGCTAAGTGGCCAAAAGTCAAAGGATAAAATTTAACAAAATTCCAAGAAACCCATAGAGAATGATATTAATGTTATAATGACATAATAACTAATTTGGACACTTATTGTGTTATATATTCCCGTTATCATGATATCAACGATCACGAAGGTTGGATGTCAGTGCCATTAACCTTTGTTCTTGATGTCTCATTCTGTGACTTCCCAAAAATTTAACATTCTTATAGAACACTATTTCCATAATTTTATTTAGGTTGTATCATTTCAAAAAATGGGACAAAGTTATGAACTCATGTTAAATAACAAAAGGGAAAAATCCTTTCTTGCAAAATTTATTAAGGTAGTATTACTCGTGACACACCCAATGTATCATACCTTTCAAACAAACATCTGTCATCAAGGGTCTTATCAATACATCAATGTGAAAAACTAATAATACTCATTAATAATAATATTAATTTCTACGGATCTTTACACATGCTCGTAGATAGGAACATCCAATGACACATATATGTGTGGATTTCCAACTGGTGGATCTCCTTCTCATACTATCCAACTTGATATTACTAAGGGTGTACACCATGAGATGGTAGATCAAAGTCATATGAGTCACATACATAGATAATATGTATCATTTATGTCCATAAAATGATATAATCCATCTTTATAACCTATATTTATGAATAGTTTCATAGTACATTGAGGTTCTCAAAATAACAAGGAACTTCTATGACATTTTACTGCGACAAATACTCATGGAACATTATCACACTCTTTGTTATGCATATGAATGTTCATTTTGAGATAAGAGGTTTATTAATATTCCAAAATATGAATACATGTTATCATTAAGTAAAAATAATTTTGTTATAGGGAACCCACTCCAACATACTCTCATTCACACTGGAGGCAACAACCAACAACCTTTGGTCCTCTAGCTCCCTGTGATACTATTGATTATGCAGAGATATTCCTTTAATCAAGGATCCCACCATGTTATCTTTTGTGGGTAATTTTATTCATTCAACTTTACCCCTTAGATAAAAATACCTCCAGATGTGATACTACCAGAATATGTGATTTTTCTATTGGTGTTACCTTGTCTCTATTAAAAGATCCATCATTGTAGTATTATCACTATATAATGCGATAGGTTATCTCCAACTATGTAACATATCAAGCTCCTAGAAGATGTTACAAATACAAATTTCTTTCTTGGATTCACCATAAGTCACTATATACTCAAACTTCACTGTAGAATCAGTGAAGGTTTCAACTTTGAAATCTTCCATCTCACAGCTCCTCTATTAAGATATAAAATATATCCTATGTGTGACTTTATATCATTATGATATATCAGAAAAATATCATCGATATAACCTCTAATGACCAGATCCTTGTCTCCTCCAAACACAATAATCATATCCTTAGATATTCATAGCTATTTAAGGATTGCCTTAAAATCATACAAATATTGTTCTACAAGATCTGTTTGATATCGACTTACCATGCTCAATTCATAGGAATGATGAATTCTAGAACATAACTTAGCATGCACGAGAAAAGTAGAGGCAGGGGAACATAACTTAGCATATATGATTGATCATATCACTGAAGCTTATGAGATGTTATCAATTTTCCATTATTTCTTGTTGTGTCTGAAGAAAAATTTCTTATAAATATATAAAGCATGTGACACTAGAACTAATACCCACATGTATTGTTCCATACTAAATCCATTTTGTATCTGGTCAATATATGTACTTTTTCATAGTCCAAAAAACCTCTTAAACCTACCATGAATGATCTTGATCCCCTTTATTTAGAATGCTTTGCCTATGCTATTAATGGAGATACATTTATTAAACTAGTCCTTAACAAACTGTAAGACTGTTATGTCATTTCCAATAAGTAATATGTCATCAAAATATACTAATAGGATAATAATCACATTCCCACAAAATGTCTTGTAAACACATGAATCACATTCTTTCCTAATGAATCCAAATTATTTTACTTCTTCATCAAATCGATTGTTCTATGACCTAGATGCTTTCATTGATCTATAATTGGATCACTATAATTTTCAAAACCTTTTGGCATCACCATGAGTAACAAACCATTCTGGTTGTATAGTATTGATATCATCTTAAAGGATCCCATTATGAAATGAGGTTTTGACATCCATGTAACAAATCTCATAGTCATGATATGCCACTATAGATATAATAATTTTGATTGATTTAGAAAAGGAAACATGTGAAAGGGTTCTATCATAGTCAATTATTGGACACTATTAAAATCCTTTTTCCACTTTCCTTTATTTATAGGTATTTACATTACCTTTCATGTCCATTTTTCTCTATAATACCCATTTTCACCCAACAGTATTTATATCAATTGGTATATCGACCAAAACCCAAAAATGGTTCTGATATATGGAATTCATTTTAGAATTCATGGCATTATGATATCTTCAAGCTTATGAGATCTCTACTTCCTGGTTATAGTATATACGTAAATAATTTTTAACTAATAATTAGTCACCATATTCGTTGACTTGAAAACAATATCTCTCTAGTTCTCTGACCTCTCTTTCACTCCTATGTAGTACATGTGTTTTAGGAACTACTTCTACCACATGGACATGTGAAATCTGATTCTATACCAACTCTTTGGTATCTAGAGCATCAACTGCATGGAATAAAATCTTGGTCATGCTCCCTTTTTGGGTATTTTATCTCTCTCAAGAAAGACACCTTGTCTAGAGATAATAACTTTCCTATATGAGGGGTTATTTGACTATATCCATTTGATTCCTTAGGATACCATATAATGAAATACATTGGTCCATGAGGATCCAGTTTTTCCCTTGACAAGGACTTAACAAATTCTTTGCAACCCCATACATGTGTAAGAGTCAAAACAGGTTTTTTCCTCTCCATATCAAAAAGGTAATTCTATTTGATTCTTTATTTAGTACTATATTTAATGTGTATTCTACAGTTTCTAATGTAAACCACCAAAAGATAATTGGAAGACATGCATGAATCCTCATAAACCTTACCATGTCAACCAATGTATAGTTCTTCCTTTCATTAACACCATTCCACTGTGGTGTGTTAGGTAGTATGTTTTGAGATAGAATCTAAATCTTTCATATAATGTTTATTAACAATTGTTTAGATATTCACCACCTCAATAAGATTAACAATTCTTTATCTTTTTTTCAAGTTGATTCTCTACTTCATTCTTGAATTCCTCCAATTTCACAAATGAAATAGACTTAAAGCTCATTAAGTAGATGTATGCATATCTAATCAAGGAATTAGTAAAATTTAGGATGTAAGAAAATCCACCTCAATCTTCTAATAGAAATGGTTCAAACACATTATGGTGTACCAATATTAGAAGCTCTATGGCCCACTCACCCTGTCCACCAAATGGTAGATTGGTAATTTTTCATTATAAATAAGAGTGACATATTTCATGTAGTTTAATCTCTAAGGTGTCTAAATGACTATCTTGAGAGAGAATTTTCAAACACTTCTTGTTTACATGGCCAAGATAGTGATGCCAAATTTGGGTCTTATATGAGTATTGTGAACTTGATTAGTTATTAATGTCCAACACTTGGTTTTCAGAATTTAATACAGAAAGACTATTATTTAAAAGATCCATACTATAACATCGGTTTTTATTATAAAATAAATAACTTTTATTTCCAATCATGAAAATAAACATATTTGTATCTTGGAATTTTAAAAATATTATGTTCTTGGTTACAATCTATACGTAATAAAAATCTTTGTAAACGGAAATCATTATTGTTGGTATTGAATGGTGGTAGTCACCAATGGCTAGGGTATCTAGCCTCACACCATTAGTGCAATATCCTGACTTGGGGGTCCAAACACAAGGTTCCTGATCTAGTCATCCACATTACCTCAATCATGCCTCCCCATATGACATAGGTTACTAATTAGCATCAAGGGTTTGACAAGTCAATCGTGGGGAGACTATACCGACTTTTTTCATAGTAATAAAACAATAATAATAATAATAATAATAGAAGAAATATATAACTGTAAACAACACAAACATATCATAGTAAAAATGAAGGAAAAAGAATATTCAACTGAAGCAGAAAACATTTCATGATAATGTATGTGTTAGGTTTCTAAAATGAAAACCCAAAATAAATACATTGAATACTCCAAATTGGGCCAACACACCTCGAGTTCCCTCATACATGCTGCACCCTGACATATCCATCTAACATGTGACCCATTCCATTAACTTATCCAACATACATGAAATCTATCTGGGAAGTGATCACTCAACCCGAGTATGGTGTGAGTACAAATCAGAAGGCCCCAACAAATGATTTCTAAAATAAATATGGTAAATAAAAAGAGTATGTAGTTGAATAAAGAAAAAATTAAAATTTATAAGTAAATATTTATAACATTATCAATTAATCATTATTAAACAATACAAAAAATTACGTTTCAGAGGACACCTCTTCCTAAATAACTTATTCGGCCCACATCAGGTGTAAACCATATAACATAATCAATTCATATTTCATTGTTTTGGCCAAATAGCCCTATAATCCATTACCAATGTTTTAGGTGTAGAACATCATGTCTAGTAACCCATTTACCAAACATTCACACACACACAAACAAAAATATATATAAATATATATAATTGGCATAGAGCGTCATATTCAGTAACCCAATTCGCAAACATTCATATATACCTTTAGTGGAAATAGTCATGTCTATCACACCAATTCTAATGTTTTCGCACATATCATTGGATTATATCATCATGTTTAACACCCCATTTATTAACAATACCAATTGATCTATCATTAGCATAGATTATCATGTCTATATCTATATATAACATCTGTGCATGTATATCATCATCAACCTACATAGTCATGTCTATAGCTTCATTTATCAGCAATTAATTAATTTTAAATTAATTAATCCAAGCCCAAAAATTAATCAAATCTCTTTACAATTAATCAATTCAAAAATTAATTAACCAATTACATAATTAACATAAAATAAATAAACAACTAATTAATTATTTTCAATTTGTAATTCAATAATTCGATAATTAACTAAATAATTATTTATATCTAAAATACCAATTCAATACCTTGATAATAAAATCAAAAATTAATAGCATCATTACCAAAATTACCAATATTAAATAAATAACCAATTACTCAATGTAAAAAATTATAATTAATTAACCACTTAATTATCCCATTTCCATAATTACCAATATTCAATAAAATCCTCAATTCATCAATTAATTAGTTTATAACATTAATTAATTCAATTCAAAATTTCAATCATTAATAAATTTATATAAAGTTTTTCATCACGTACACGTAATTGATAAAAGGACATTGGGATTTTAATAGTAGAACCCCAACCTCTATTTGTTAACGAGCTTCTGCCCAATTGAAATCCAAAAATTGCAAAGCATAATGATGTAGATCGGAAATCCAGATTGAAAACCATGAATCAAGATTAATGACATCAAGATATTATGAATTGATATCATGATCTACAATCCAATATCTAGATCTCACCCAATGGGTATAAATATAACAAAACAATGGACAACCTTCATCAAAATAATGAATGAATAAGGGAGGATGAAAATGATAATCAATGGGATAGAATTTGTGTACTGGGAGAGGAGATGATCTTCTATGTGGGAAATTAATCAAGAAGAATAGAGGTTGGATGACATTGGAATCCCACCAGAAAACATCGAAATTTTACAAAATCATGCTGGTATATGTTTGCGTTGAATGGAGGATGATTCAGGGGTTTGGATAATTTTAAAACCAATTTTTGGGAAATTATAATTATCGTATACGTTTTCTTAGGCAGGGGCACATGGTTTTTCCTAACCATGGACCAACCATGTGCCATTTATTTTTTTGGTTGTGTAGTTTATATTTTTAGGATTCACAGTGTAAAAATAATGTGACATCCGTATGAACCGTCACTATCCAGGGCTGCATGCTTTCTTGTGATGGGCACATGCTAAGCTCTAATTTTGCGCCCATCATGCACAACCACTTTTTCTTCCATTATTCTTTATTTTAACCCTAAATCTCCCCATGGAAAATCCCAAATAAAAGGTACTTATATAAAAACATAATGTACATGAATTCATGACTGATCCAACTCTAGTAAAGGTCACGATCTTACAATATCCCCGCCTTATAACAACTCATATTTGATCTAAACTCCTAATATTATCTATGATTTATAGAAAACAATTAGGCCATTGACCGCTCTTATCTTCTTTGGTTTCCTAGGTTTCCTCCTACAGAAGCCCAAATTACCATTGTAAATGCACAATCAACACAATATTTCTCAGAAACAATTTTTCATTGTGATTCAACACATGTATCAAATGGACCTCAAAGGACACATCAGTCTATATCACAACGTCAACCACATCGATCACATGACAAGGATTGGTGTGATACTATCATAGTTGAGATATGTTTAAAACATCATGAATTTAATTTTAATTCTAGGGAAGATCCAATTGGTACATCACTGTCCTGATTCCCTCCACCTCCTCAAATGGTCCAACATACCTAGGCACCGATTCTCCCTATCCAAGTATCATACGGTGGCCCAACCTAGGAGACACCTGATGGAATACACGATCACCCATTGTAAACTCTAGGGGTCATCTCTGTCTATCATCATATGGATTATGTCTACTCTAATCTATATCCATTCATTTTTGAATTAGTTGTAGTTTCTTTGATGTCTCATGCATGATACTCAACCCTAATAAATATGATACACCTGCCTCTATCCATTATGGTGCTGATCGGCATGACCGACCATAAAGAGCCTCATATAGCTTCATGTGTATAGTTTCATGAGAAATTTTTCTACAAGAAAACAAAACTAAATCTATGTTCTTCTCCCAAGACCCATCAAATTAAAGAACACATTCCCACAATATATCCTCATGTACCTATATAATATGCTCTAACCGCTCATCTATCTTTGGGTTGAAATCCATACACAATAATACCTATTTCCCAGTAATTATAGATAATCCATTTTATAAACATGAAGTGATGTGTGAATCATGATCTGAAATAATATTTTGTGGCACCCCATGTAGAAGGACTATGTCCCGAATGTATAGTTCTCCCAACTTCTCTTCTGATAAAATATCTCGTATTGCCATGATATGTGATACATTCATTATTAGATCCATAATAACCCATATATAATCATTATTATTATGAATATTAGGAAGACACAACGCAAAATATATGGTCACAACATCCCACTTCCATTCCAAAATGGGTAATGGCTGTAGGAAACCCCCTTGTCTTTAATGCTTTACCTTCACCTACTCGCAGGTAAAGCATTGTGTTACGAACATTGGTATTTCCATTTTCATTCCCAACCACCAAAACTATCATCATAATTCGTGTTATATTATTGTAACACTTTTATTTACCACCCAATTCAAGGCATGAAATCCCCGCATGAGATCCTCTCACATGTTGGAAGGAGAAACAACCTAATTTCTAATGTAGATTATCACATCCTCATATATGATCCATCCTAAAGCTGAATCCACACCTTCATGTATTTCCTCAAGGATATTAATTATGGATACTCATACCACACTCTCATATCTATATCAAGAGTGTAGACTCCACTGAAATTGATATGAGAGTCATCTTCTCCAAACCCACTTGGACCACTACATGCATTTCCACTAGCAAAGTCGCCATCATCCACACAGATCTAGACTCATGAACCATATGAGTATGAGTTCTCATGGTCAAATCATCAGTAACATTGTTCACATTTTCAGGCATATATTCTATATCAAAATTGATAGACTTCATATACTCAACCCATATCCACTGTTAGAGATCCAAATCTCATTATAAGAAGATATTCCTTAAAATATTTGGGTCCATATACACTGTAAACCTCTCCCAACAGATAATGCCTCTAAAATATCAATGTATAATCAAAAACACCCAACTCGATGTCATGTTTAGGGTAGTTAAATTTTTTTAGCCTCATCTACTATGACCCGTATTCTAAATCTTCATTTCCCTACATCAACATAGATCTGAGTCCAATTCTAGAAGCATCAGAATACACTGTGTACTGCTCACCTAGCTCGGGTAGCATCAATAACAATGTTGACTTCAAGTGCTTATTCATCTAATGTAAATCATTATCAATGGATTCTAACCAATCAAACATTATCCACATTTTTTAATCTCTTAGGTGACATTTCCAAGTGGGAATATTCATTGATTAACTTTTGAAAAATACAAACCTAACCCCAGAAATTTATAGATATTGAAAACGTTATTCGGATGCTCCTAATATACAACTTATTGAACCTTATCTAGATCCACTAACACATCATCTTCTAATATTATGTTTCCCGAGATTATTTCTTGGTCAATCCAATACTAAAACTTATATAGCGTGAAATATAACTGATTATCTATCAGTGTACTCAGGATGATTTTAAGATGTAGTGCATGATCGTCATGAGTCTTAGAGTATACCATGATGCCATCCACAAACACCACTACAAACTAATCTACGTATGAATGCATGATTCTATTCATCAAGTCTGTAAACAATACTAGTTCATTTTTTAACCCAAATGGAAATATGATGAACTCATATCAACCGTACATAATTTTATATGTCATCCTTAATATATCATAACTCTGAGCTCTCAACCGATGATACCCCAACCTCAATTCAATCATTGAGAACCTACATACTACTCTCAACAAGTCAAAAAAATCGTTGATATATTAAATTGGATAAATGTTCTTCGTAATAATCTTTCTCATCTTCAATAAATTGACACACAATTGCGAACTCCTGTCATCCTTATTTGAAAAAAATATAGGTGATCCCCATGTTGACGTATTCTGATGGATAAATGATTTATCCTATAACTCTTCCCCCTGATTCAAGTTATCAATAATATTTTTCTGTGTAATTATATGTAGTGTAATATATACTGTATCAGATCATGGATTGATCTCAATAGTGAATGATACATCTCTCTCTAGTGGCACCCTAGAGAAGTCATCCCGAAAAACATCAAGAAACAATTCATTCACTAGTGGAAAGTCATATATCTTTACACCTCCATCATCCAACAAATGACTAAAAACATAGTCTATGACCTCTAAAAAAATTAATGATTGGCCCTAATCATCCTGCCTGAATATCCCACTATCCATAGTGAATGTAATTTTCTCCCTTAGCTGATGTAAACATTTCTCTTTTATGGTAAAAATCAATGAGATCATGATATCTAACTTTCTATCCCATACCCATAATTAGGTCATATCAAGTCATGTCAAGTATATAGATATCCCATAGAAAATGGTACTCTCTGATCTTCAGAGAACAACCCTTGTAGAAAAAAATGTCTCTATAGAAAACTCTCAATGGTTCATGTATAAGCTTTACCCAACCCATAAACTCCACCACTAGGCTCAATCCATTAACAAAGATTGTAGATATAATGGAATGATTAAAAATGGTATCAAATAAGGCATTGGATAATATATATTATACAATAATAATACCTCTTATTTTTAATGGACTTGCCTCTCTATACACAAGTGTAGGATGCACCACATGCGACTGTATTTCCCCTCTTCCATATGATGCTATCTGAATTCACTATGTTACACCACTATACTGATATGGTTTCTATTTCCCAAAAAATCCACATACATTTCCTCTACAACCTTGTCTAGTAAAAAACCAGTTTCCAAATTGATATGGTGTAGAAGATCCCCTTCCCTCACCACGGTTCTATTTGTGTCGTATATCTCAAACAATTTGGCTCAAGTTCCTACAAAACCTCTATAGACGTGACATATTTATGAAGGATCAACACTATAGTGGTGGTTCGGGACATTGTTTATGATAGTTTCTCATCTTACCACATAAGTGGAAGAGCACTTGGGTAAGATCCTGATCTACAGATCCTCCTGATATCCCACTTTACTTCCAACTACAATGAGTAATATTCTCATAATGTAGCATCCTACTCTCAAAATAACCACCTCATGAACATCTAGAAGAAATCACATGTCCACCACTAATAAAATTCTTCAGTTTAACCAATGAAAAGAGAGACTATTTCACCACTTCTGAGAACATACTCATCCTAAATATATTCTCCCCGGACTTAATTTCACACCTATGTTCATCATGAAATCGTTTTTCTAAAGTATCCTCATCTTCCTCGAACACTGGAGAAATTTTATTCAAATATTTAAAGCATCTAGCATATTCTATCATGGAAATGCTCCCATTAGTCAATATCATGAACTCAACTACTCTCTCCTACCTCAACGTCTCTAGCATGAAGTGCTCCAAGAACATCTCTAAGAATTCCTTCGATAATATACTATCAGTATATCCAGTTTGAGCCTAGAGGTCCCACCAATGTGTCATGAATCCCCATAGAATATATATATCCAAATTTATCCTCATCTCAGTAGGATTCCACAAATGGTCAAGCATCATACTGATTGACTCAACCCAGAACTCTCATGTCTTCGGTCCACCCTCTCTAGTAAAAGTCAGAGGGTGCTGCAACTAAAATTCCATCACCAAATCAGACATTCGCTTCACAACCCTCCCAGGGTCACTTTATATGAATATCATTATGCGTGGAATGTTTTCTTAGAACTATTCCCCTATTTCCTTACCCAACACTATCTATTCCTTAGGTTCCACTACAGGTAAAGCATCTACATCCCTCTCCTCCTTCCATAATCCCAATAGGATTATCATATAAAAATATATATAAAATTAAAAACAAAGTTATTAGGACTCATATCACACCTTTTTCAGATCTATCTAAGAGGAAAATCAGAACATGTCACAACAAATCTTTTCCTCAAACCTCACCACATGGTTAGAACCCATGTTCTATTACTAGAATTAACAATCGTAAATCTAGGGCATGGTTATCAAAGAATAATAACATTTTCATCTTAAAGATTCTCATTTACACATCCATTTATTCTTATTTTGAATCATTTTATTGTTCTCAATTTAATATTAGACACCATTTTCAATTCGGTTTCACAAGACACAAAAATTATTCATGTTCAACAGCATACCCAAAACCAATTTCACATGAATGTCTAAAATGATTCATTCTACAAAACAATATGATGTTCCTAGAATGATTCATGAAGACTCAAATCTTGTTTCATTTAGTCCATTAGTAAGTTTTAATAAATATAGTAAATAATTATCATAACATACAATAAGTGCATCACCATAGGTGAAATAACATTCAATTGCAGCTTCCAATAGAAATATCAAAAATCCCACCCTGAGTAATTTAGTTTTCCATAATACATAAGTTGGAACTACCATACTCGAACTCATTACCAAGACTAGTCACTTCCTATCTCTTTTCTATCATTCCCAAATAGTGAGACCAAAGAAGATGAAAATAAAACTAGAGCTCTGATGCCACATTGTATCATCTGGACCCTGGTTCCACATACTGATGCCGCAAGATGGTTGGTCATATGACCTCACGCACTCCTCCCCATATGCAAGAGGCTACTGACTATCAACGAGGATCTAAGAAGTCAATCATGTGGTGACTATACCATCTTTTATCAGACTAATACACCACCATAAATAATAATAAAAATAGAGGAAGAATTATAAAACAATAATAATCACAATATCTCATTGTAAAAAAATCTAGAAAATACAATATCCAATTAACAAATAATACATGACATCTTAATGTACGTATTAATTTTCTATAATAAAAACCCAAAAGGATGAAGCTTACAAATCTCAGTGGGCCCCGAATGATGTATGATTCCCTCAATAATGATTCATCATAACTCAATAATATAACATTGTTCCCTTTATATTAAACTCCCCTATATCCATGAAATCTATTTGGGCACCGAGTAGGAAACCCAAGTAGGATGTGAGTACAACTCATTAGGCCACCACCAACAATGTCTAAAATAAATCAAATCAATAACAAGTTCATGTAGTTGTATAAATAAATAACTACAATGCATAAATTAATATCTATAACATTATAAGTTATCATTATTAACTACAAAAAACACTAGGATCCCAATGACACCCATTCACCAATATCTGCATCATCCCACATTATGTCTAAACCATATATCATTTCAATTCATATTTCATTATATTGGCCACATAGCCCCATTAATAATTTCTAGATTTTTGGGTGTAGAGAACCATGTCTATTACCTCATTTATAAAACACACGTGTATATATATATATATCATGGGTATAGAATGCCATATCCATCACCCAAATTGTCAATCATGAAAATATACCATTGGTGTTTATTTTTGTGTCTAGAACCCCAATTCTCAATTACTCTCACTTATCATTGATGTAGGTTTTCATGTCTAGAACCTCATTTGTAAACCATACTGATATTTCTATCATTGGCATATATCTTCATGTCTAGATCCCCATTTAACAACAATTGAAGTATATCATCATTACCCTAGATCATTCTGTCTAGAACCCCATTTATCAACTATTAATTAACTAAAAAATAATTAATCAAACCCATTGTTTAATTCAATTAATTCAATATTTAATTAATCACATATCTTTTCCATTAATCAATTAAATAATTCATTAACCAATAACATACTCAAAAATTAATAATTAATTTACTAATTAATTATTCCAAATTTTCAATTTGATAATTCAATAATTAACTCAATATTTATTTATCCCAAAAATACCAAATCAATAAATTTATAATTAAATAATCAATTAATTATCACAGTCCCACAATTCTCAATATTCAATTAAATATCTAATTCCTCAATTTACACCTATATAATTCATTCACTAATTAATTATCCAAATTCCGAAATTCCTAACATTCAATCAAATATCCAATTCAACAATTAATTAATGAGAAAATTAATTAATTCAATTTGTAATTTCAATCCCTAAATGAATTATATTAATTATATCGTCACATATAGTTAATTTATAATAGACATTCATATTGGAATAATAGACCACCTACCTTGATTTTTCCATGGGTGTTCACCCAATAGAAATTCCCAAAATTTGGAAGCATAAAAATGTAGATCCGAAATCCAGATTCAAAACCCTAAATCTAGATTAAATTCATAACGATATTATAAATTTAGATCTACTTCTAAAATATGATATCTATATATCACCAAAATGGTTTAGATCTATCTAAATAGTGGATAACTTCCTTCAAAATAAATAAGGTAAAATGGAGGATGATTGGGATAATCAATGGAATAGAGTCCACTTATCGAGTGATGATAAGATATTCAATCCAGGCATTGAATCAAGAAGAATGAAGGTTATATAGCCTTGGAGTCTATTCAGAATGCTAGTAAATCATCCAATATTGTGTTGTCTGAGTTTGGGTTGAATAGGGGAAGGTTTAGGGGTTTGGGGAATTTTAAAACCAATTTTCATGAAATTAAAATTATCACACATGATTTCCTGGGCATAGGCACATGAGTTTCGCTAACTATGCACAAACCATGAACCGATTATTTTGCGGGAGAACTATTTGACTTCTTAGGGTGCATGGTTTGAAAAACTATGCGCCATCCATGTGAACCCTCACTATCCAAGGATATATAGTTTCATGGATTGAGATATTGTTTTCTCTAACCATGAACCAAAAACATGGAGCCACTTTTCATTCCTTTTTCATAATTCTCACCCAAACACTCCCCAAGGTAAACCCCAAATTGAAGGTACTTATGTAAAAAAGTATCAAAATTCAATTCCAATTCAATTCTAGAAATGGTTGGGATCATACAATTAGTAGCTCACAGATCCACCTCTCCTCTATCAATCTTTCGAAATCAACTTGGTTCCTACATTTGTATACAGATGTGAGTACCATGAGATGTATCTATCACCCAATGTCTAGATATTGAAATATTTCACTCGACAACGAAGGCAAAATTATCCTCCCCAGGATTCTTGGAGAATTTTCACTTCAAATGGCATGAATTTACACATGAAAAACACATTTTGTCCTTTTCCATTCCCAACCAATGGACCTTCCTCTTCATGTATGGATAGTTCTCATGATCTATAGAATTTTTGTGATAATTTATCCCCTTTTCATTGTTCATCCTTTTCATGTTTACCATAAGTACAATAGTTTTATTGTTCCATATGTCATTATCCACTCAAAGAATCAATGTAAAAAGTTACAAAATACTCTTCACATTATTGTGGATATTATAATTAACAAGAAAACTGGAGAAGGTCATGGGTAGTGATGAAATTATTAGATTTGTATGCAACTCACCCATTAATTTAATCGCTATGATGTATAGGAATTTAATGACACCAATAATATTGATTAAATGAGGCCCAGCTGGTATATAATCTCCATGCATAGTACTATATACATTATCATAGATCACATACTTCTCTTTTCTCACCTTATAATGATAGATATCCAAAAGGTGAGACATAATTTTGTAATTATACAAGTCCTAATGTTTCTCCAAAAGCTCATTTTTCAGTGGTGATTTCCAAAAAAATGAAAATATATTGAATCATTCAGATATTTATCAAAGAGAGAGAGATATGCATCACATTCCTCATTACCAAGCACATTAGTAATATGTTCTTCCAACACATTCAATTTTCTTTCATACTGAAGGATAATGCATAAACTCCTTTTCCACTCATAGAAATTGGTACCTATAAGAAGGTTATCCATCTCATGTACAGATCATAGTGATATGTTTCATGTCATTTTTTATGGTTTCTATAAATAAAATAAGCATAATTTTAGTACATTATCTTATAAAATCTACAAAAAATGAATATTATATTTATTATTCTCATAGTATTTTATTGAAACCCTATTTCCCTCACCATTTGTTTTAGAGTACCATTCTCATGGAAATTGTTATGTAAATGATCTATATTCCCCTTCTCATTACCCCAACATTGGTTGGTCAGGCTACATGATTTTTTAAGGTAGGCATTCCAAATGAAAACAATATTAACTCACATTTCCATGATCTTCTATGTTGACTCCCAAATCCCAAAATCCTCAAATTTTATTTTCTCAACCCTTGACTCCTAGTTACACTATGTCTTTCTTTGGCATCTAACCCTTATTATGATCTATGTAATGTAAATCCAAAAACACAAGTCAGAATTCCTCGATAATTGAAATCAACCAAAACTTGGTTGTTCAATCAGTTTGAACTAAGGTTTGATTTTAACTGAGGTAGTGAAAGGATATACCAAATTAATATATATAATAGATGTATTTTATCCTTTTACAAATAAATTATTTGTTATTATATTTATTAAATTATTTTTAATATTATGTGGATTTACATTAGTGATTAACCATGTCTTAGATAATGTTTACTAATAATCGAATTTATTTTAGTTTTATCTTTCGAGCTCATTAATTTAATTAATTCATAAGAGAACAAAAACATTCATAATTAAACACCCATGAAAATTGATAGAAATAAAATAATAAAGTGATATGATCATGAGATTTTAATAAGGGTTATATTATCTAGATGTTGGTGAAATAACTATTGACTTAGTGAAAACCCCTTGAACCATTTAAGCTTTGTATGACATCATTACACTTATCCACATATGTGTCTCTCCGGATTTGTTTCTCCATGGCTCCAAACTTAAACTTCCACCACTTTCTTGGAATCTCCATCCATTATATATGATTTTACTCATGTGCAGGTCAGTAGAAAAGGGTTTCCATGAAAGAAACCATGGGCACATAGGTCCTTACATAATTAGAGGAGAGAAGGCACATCGACCAATAATTTAATTTAATATTAAATTTAATTTGAACAGTCAAATACAATGTCCTGGTCTATTATCATGATCTTCCACATGAAAGAAATGAAATAATTATTTAATAAAAGTATCATTCAATTTTTAATAATTATAATTTAATAAAAAATCACACTCGAATAAATTAACTGTAATACTTAATTAATCCATTATTTTATATTAAGTATCATTTTTATTTCCTTAAGATTCTCATCCACCAAAATTTTAACTAAAATAAATAAATTTATTTAAAATTAAATGTGTACATAAATGTACTTGGGAGGAAATATTGTGAGTACATGTTCAATTAAACCCAAACTGTACTATAATTGTATATTGTTTACCCTTGTGACATATGGAATACAAGTATTATCAATTACATTCCTAATGGACACCATAAACTTAATAATTACCTGAATTACAAGACTGTTCGGTCACATGATATGATTTAATTCCCATAGATTAACAACTGTAATGTTACTCAAACATGATATGAAAATATAAACATTACATAGATTTTTATAACACATTTATTTAAAAATATTTATACCCATCACATGGCATGTCTTATAAACATAATATCCACACACAATAACATGTTTCTTGTTTTACATACTATAACAAATAAATATTAAATATATTTAATTTGTTATAATTACACTATGTGTACAAGTGTGCTATACAACAAGTACATATCTCACTATGTGTATGGGGAACACTCATATGGGCTTAGCATGTAAATCATACCATTGAAAAATATAGTACATAGAGTGTACAATGGGATACACAGTGTGTGGTCTCTAAATTACATTGTCACCTATCAGGAAGGTCTTGTATTGTAATACACAACTTCTTTGTACTCAATGGAACTACACATCAGGTATGTGGGCTACACGGAATGTATTCCAACCAAGTGCGCACATCCCTGGTCAACACACTATGTATATAATAAATGAACCACATGTCATTGATGTACACAATTTGAATTAATTTCAGAATTTAATCATAATGCATTGAACACAAGTACATGTTTTACAATTTTTGATACATGGAATGTAATCGTGTGTTTCCTAGCAATAATCCTTTGCACCTATAGAAGATATGTTCAATTTTATTTAGTTCATTAAATTAATCATTTTGGATAGATATATGAGAAATGAAAGAAGAAGGATAATTTCTCACAATTCAGATTAAAAGAGAAATTAAAATTGAATTGAAAACTAAATTAAAATATGTAAATCTATCAAAGATATTTAAATAATTACAAATAATCATGTGACCACTCTGATACCACTTGTAGGATTTTGGAATAGTAGATGAATGTGATGGGCATGAAAAACTTTGGTTTTTTCATGATTTATGATCAATCTGTGATTTACTCAATGATAAATGAGATGATCTATAAAATTGAATCTAGGAAAAAAGATAAGGGATAGATTTATTAATCTAGAGGAATTATAATAACATATTATTTATAACTAATTTAATTAATTAAAGAATTATATTTATTAAATTCTTTCTTTATTGATGAATCTGATAATATATTTGTATTGTATAGTTATTATATTGTAGGAAAAAAAGAAAATTCCTTCTAGTAGTGATCCCCATAGGTTCCACAAATCTCATAATGTCATCGTATAAATCATTGGGTTCTATTATGAAAGATCCTATCACTTGCGCCGTCCACCTTGGATTACCTCGAGATCCACATCCAATGTGTTCTGCTTGATCTCTCATGACATGACAGTGGGAGGTGGAGGAAGATCACTCTTCATTTTTGGGAGTGTTCATGGAGAAGGGAGAACTCTAGGGATTGAGATAATTCTCTAAATCCATTGGCCACAACCAAAAAAATGAATTGCCTCTATGATATAATAATATAATTGAATTTTTATACTGATATTGTTAAAATAAATTAATTTCATAAATTCCCTTTATTATTTATTTAATCCATGTAGAACCCCATGACAAATAATAATAATAATAATAATCTCTACATGTTTTAAACCTGTGGATAAATTAAATATTATTCAATCAAATAATACTCAATATTATTTATTTCTCACCAAACCATTTAACATGGCCTGCTATTCCTCCATAATATTTATTAGTCCTTGAATAATTAATTTTTATTTATTAAATATATATCACTACATTATTATTCAATAAATAAGTAAATATTATATTGAATAAATTGAAAATAGTTATTATTTAAATATTACTCATATTACATTCACTCAAATGAATAGAGATTGAATATATGATATTAATAACACAAGAATAATTATTAAACCATGTCTAGGAATAATATTTATCCAACATTGTTCAATAATAAATAATTAAATTTTTTGTATCTAAGATTCTAGATACACTTAGTATGATACACTCTAGGTGACTTTCTCAATGGAATTAGTTGAATCTATATAAAGTCAAAGGTTAGAATCTTGAAACAGACCAAGGAACCCATTGATAACGAAGTAAATGTCTCAAAGGCATATTATATCCTACACATGCTTACAATATAATACAACCCCTTTATCATGATATCTCTAATCAAGATGGTTTCATTCCAGGGCCATCAACCTATGTGCTCGATGTCTTTTTCTTTTACTTATATGAAGTTGAACATGCCTATAGAACACCGTGGACATGGATTTATTTTTATTGTATCATTTCCATAAATGGTATTGAGATATCAAATTCGATTAATGAATATAAGGTACAAATACTTTCACACATTATTCATTAATGAAATACTAATCATGAGGCACACAACATATCCTACCTCCTCATAAACATCTATCGATATAGTTTTTATCAATGCATCAAAGTATGTGACTCATAAAAATCATTAAAAAAATCTTAATATATAAGGATTATTACACATTTCCATAGATTGGAACATCCAATGACACTTATAAATGCTGATTTTGTAATTGCGAGTCTCGTTCCCAAAATATCATGCATTCTATGTCCAAGGGTGTACACCATGAGAGGGTGCCTCAATGCCCTATGAGTCTCCACCCTTGATAGCCTATATAGTTTGTGTCCCTAAAATTATACCATCTATATATATATCATATATTTAATAATAGTGTTGTAGCACTTTCGGGTTCTCATTATAGTTGTGAATTACTATGACCTTTTAGTACAATAGGTACTTTTGTGACATTATCACATTCTATGTTACACAGAATAATGATCGTGATGCGATAAGTGGTTTATTAATATTCAAAACTATGAATATAAGTTATCATAAAGTACAATTAAATTGGTTCTAGGGAACCTAATCAAACATCTAATACTAGGAGAAAAAACATGATTATCATGTCTTTGGTTCACTAATGGTTTTTCTAATGGATCTGCTACATTATCCTATAGTGAACCCCAATAAATGATTACATCACCCCTACAAATGATTTATTTGATGAGTTAGTATTAATAATAAATAAGTTGTATTTTTTATTTTATAAATGCTTAAAAATGGTCATATCATATTGTATTGTCCAAATTCATAGCCTATGATTAATATATGATTCATAATAATGACAAAAATATCCCTATAAAAAAACAAGGAATGAAACTTTATTATAATATATTATGATAGGATTATGATATAGGATATTAATAGCATTTACATTGTCATATTTTCATCAAGGTTTCTATTTGTTATAAATAAATATACCGATTTACTTTTGATATACATGAATTATTTAATTATTGAAATTTTCAATCATTATTAAACCTTAATGGTTATGTGTTATAATTAACATGTGATGATTTCCACATGATGAAAGCTAACCCATCTAATACCTTCACTGAATGAGGGGGCCAATATAAATGATTTTATTCTCTGGTGGGTATGTCAGTGAGTTTGTTAATTCATAGACAATACTCTCTCCTTCATAGATACTTCATTTTAAAATTTTGGAATGTGGTAGAAAACCATTGGATATTTTGTTTCCTTGCATTAAGAATATAATTTTAGTTGTTAGTGTACAACCTAAATATGTGAGAATAACAATGTTACATCTAGTTGATCACAGTCAATAATACATTATTAGGTTATCAAAAGATATATCTTGCAACAATATACATATGCCTTGATAATTTATGTTATTCAATTAATGAATTTTGATCATATATTAGACACTATAAATGGGATTTTTTTTCCAATGTCATTAAATAATATTTGGAAACCCATCAGTGTTATCAACTCCATGTTCATTGATAAATCATCATGTCATTTTCTGTATTACAAAAGAAACCTGTATAAAAATAATCATGAGTTCATATGACAATGGATGATAAGGAATGGATGATTATTTGTAATTAATCAACCGACATTATGATATAAGTTATAATAATACTATTGACTCTCAATTATTGTGTATTATTCATGTGAATCATAAATTATGATACATTGAAGACTAGTGATTCTATTTTATAAAAAAAACTACAATTTGTGATAACACGGGCTACTATTGAAATACAATTTTCATGAAATAAAAGCATTTATCCATAGCTATGATACAACAAATATAATTAATGAAGACTGTAAAATAATAAAATTTCTCATAAATATGTTTTTTCCATTATTAAAAAAGTAAAATTATCTAGTGTATGAGTTTCCCCATTTTTAATGGGTTTCCAATCAAAGATATATTCCCTAAAATTTTTGTTACTCGATAATTATGTTTTTCCCTGTGAAAATGAAATGAAATTTAAAGGTTCTCATCAACTATTATCATAGCTCTCAATTAACAATGCTCCACTATCAATCATAAAATAAGATGTTAAGAAAAATATAATTTTTTATCAATTTATCTCTAAAGGAAAAATTTTTATACATTTTTTGTTAATGATTTTTGTTGTGAATTATATAACGTAAATCTTCTAACCTAAATTAAATATTAAATGTTCATATAAATATCTCATGTTTGTAAAATAAATAAAATATTTTTTTATTTATTAATTCATTTTAAATAGATATTATTTTATATTTGTTATGAAATGTTAATATTATGTGTGATTTTATATTTGTGATAAATTAATTCAATTAGATTATAATTACATGCATTACATGAATTTTATCATAGTTTTATTATTATTTTCATGTACATAGACCTCAAATTATAAATAAATAGAATATCTTGAATTTTATTATAAAATACATTTTTCCCATATTACATACGTGATTTACGATGAATTAAATATATCATAAGTGAATTGTCCCTTTTTAGAGTGACATTAGGCCAGAAATCCCATTACACTAGATTTGTATAAAATTATGTAGAAATGATAGAGATAGTTTCAAATAGCTTCAGGACTCCACATATGATTATTATAAATTACATATATTTCTAAACCATTTTATTAGATGTATAGTTACCATATGAATAATATGAATGTGTGTATTTATAAATATTTTTGCATCTTATTTTGGGGAGAGTAACAAAAACTATGGGATCAGTGAAGTGTTACATATTAATATAGATTAAAAATAATAATATTGTAGATGAACTAAATATTCCAAAACGAAACCATTAGTAGAATAAATATAAAATATAATAAAACATGAGATCATAATTATTTAACATGATGTAATAATTATGAATTTTTTATGCATGTGATGCATATTGAAATATAGTGACATCAAATAAACCTCAAACGATATGTGTATGACTCCCTCTATATAAAAAACATGTAATGACCTCTTTCATCCTAATGGATTAGTTCTACCAAATCACAGTGCCCATGGATTATTTATTGTAATTTATGGTGGAAACTGATAACCCTATGAGAAAAGTAAGCAATTTGAATTATGATAATTGTGTGACACATTGTTGGTAATCCCTTAGATATAATACATCATATAAATAAAAATGGGTTTATATCCATATTATTTATTTTAAAAAAGGGTTTCTATACGTAACTATCCAAGAATCAGATATTAAATTACTGAAATTTATGACTAACTAAATAATGATATTTTGAGATGAATGCTATATAAAACCCACTACTTAATGATATATGGGACTTAAGTATTAAAATGGATTTGTTGTATGGTTTAGTTTTATTTATTTTGTGTCTTTTAATTAAATATCCTTGATGAAAACATATAAAAATTGATACTCACTAATAGAGATGTATTTGTTGTAGATTATAACATGTATCAAATTTACAATTTTTATATGTCTTATATGTATAACCTCAAAAAAAATACTATTTTGGTATCTAAGGTGGGGAAGTGTTCTCATATGAAATCATTTTGATAATTTTATTATAATTTTTAGGAATATTAATTACTCAAAATCCAAATATTTGATATTTGATATTGAGTGTGAATCACTCAATTTTGATGGTAAATTCAGATTCAAATATATGAGAGAGTTGAAAAAAGGTGACGTAGGTCTACATTCTATAAATGGAGAAATATTTTCATTATTACATGTTGAAACATTTTTATATATTTACCTAGTGGATTAGTTCTAAAATTGGAATACAATTTTTATATTCCCAGCATAAACAAGAATTCAAATTATTTGTATTATTTATAAAAATTTTATTTCCAATCACTATTAATAAAACAATTTATTTACATATATGAATAAAATTTTATATGGTATTGGAAATATGGTTATAATTTTATATATTCTAGATATGGATAATGTAGTCTATAAAACTAAATTAAGATGGTTTGTGTTAATTTTGACCTAAAACACCTTTAGAAGTACCACATTGGTCATTTAAATGACAAAAACATTTAGAGACTGAATATTGATGAATTGATGGAATCATTTGATTGTGAATTATTTGATAATTTTTGTAACGTCGTCACTTGAATCAAAAGGGTTTGATCTAGAATGTCACATGACCTCAAGTGTTCCTTCCCATACACCATGTGTTATCGACAAGTAGAGAGGGCCGCATGTAGAACCACAGTGAGACTATATCTTCAATCAGAGTGCACAATAATTATAAAAACCAAACTTGTGACAATATATAATTAGAGTATACAGATACCAACAACCTAACTACAATATGAATGAATGAAAAAACAAAAGACTCAAACTTGAGTACATGGAACCAATCACCAAATAAGGCATTATCATATACAATTATTAAAAGTAAACAAGTACAAGAGGCTCTAATACCACTCTAAGGCACATCTCATCCCATTCTCTAGACTCATAGTATTATATCTCACAAGATGATCAACCCAGACCTCCACCCAACCTTTACCTAAAACAAGTGAGGGTTGCTCGGGTACCCAAGTGTCATGGATGCCTGATCAGGGTGTGATTACAAAAACATAGGACACCACCAACATGGTCTAGTACGCAACGAGTAGTATAAAATATATTTTCAAGTGATAATATCACTAAAAAGTAAATGAAAAATCATAACTACCCAACTATAATGTAAACTCAAATCAAAAAAAAAAAGAAAAAAAACTTGTACTAATTGGAGAACTGATTATCATACCTCCATGAACCTCATCTTTACTAGTTTTTGGTTCATGCTACCTAGTATAATATAATATTCAAGTAACCATGTTACTCAGAATCCACTATGGATCATTGATCATTATAGTAATTTTAATTTACTAAGAACCATCGAGTGAAACCTCAACTTTCTTCCATGGCATCATCATACCTCTACTTTGTGCTCCGGTCCATTATCGCCACCATCAGAAGTTGTGTGCACTCCCCATCTAAGGGATAGTCATGACATGATGATCCACCTATTCCGAGCACCAATAAGATACCTTTGAAGGAAAGGTAACACACATGACAGGGCAGAGAATACAAAGAATGAATATCATGGAATTACAACATTAGAACTTGTAGAAGCATATATGTGTGTGTGAGAGAGAGAGAGAAAGAGGGAGAGAGATAATCATGAAACATGGCACAAAAAACTTAAAATTTATAATCATGAAATAAAAACTATAAATGGTCTCAAGGGCTACACAATTTCTCACATGTGATCATAATAAATCATGTTCAATAAGTTGTCCCATATAGCACATCAAAAGAATTGTGTACATATACAAAGGGCATGGGATATCAACATGAGTCATAGTAGCTATAAATGGGGTCAAGAATAACATTTTCATTCATGATACCTAAGAATACTCATGAAATAGTCAACATACATGGTCTTACTAGGCTCCACACACCACACGCATGAGATCTAGGAATTAAACATGGTCTTACAGGATTTAGGTCCCATATAGCACAAAAACACACCTCAAGGGATCTATTTAGTCTAAGGAACTCCTATGTGATCGAGACTTGGCTATTTGTAGCTGATATTAATCCAGTGTATTATAGTCTATTGGGGACCTTAGAATATTTCCCAATTATAGTTGTATTGGTTCCTTTAGATACTTACAACTCAAGCCTCATTAATTAATTAAGCATTATTATGGTTTGTATTTCCTTTTGATAATCACAGTTTTCACCCAAGGTGGAAAACCACATTCAACATTCCAATATATATGCATAAATATAACACTGTAGTGTACATTGGACAACATACCTAAAAAAAATCAATATCCTTCTAATTAAATCCAAGAATCTTTCTTATGTTGTGCAAGTCCATTCAACCTTCTTCGACCGCCACAGGATTTTAAGTCATTCAAAAATCTAATAAATAATAAAATATAACTGAATTATAAATAATTAAATGAAACTACCACAAAAATACCTTTAACAGCACTGAAATTTATCAGCACTAGGAAAAAGTGCTTATAATGGTTCCCTTTATCAGTAATTACAAAAGTGTTGATAAAGAGTACCATAAATCAGCATGAAAAAATGGAACCCATTATCAGTGGTTTATTTTTAGTTATAATAAAGGGTACCATTTATCAGTTAGTTATTTTTAGCAAGGATAAATGTGTAATGACCCACCAATTCTCATTGTCTTGAGAGTGAAACGAGTCATTACATGGCCTTAAGCGACATCCCAAAGATTCCAAAGGCTGGAAATAAATGTCGAAGGGTTTCAAAAACAATTGGGGGACCATTTACCCTTAATGAAAATAAACTCATCCATTAACCATTCACTATATGACACATGAAACAAATAAATGATCAATCAGCAACATCATTTATATAAAACCATATTATAATACACAACACTGGAAGGACAAACCAAAGATCAAGGTACACAACAGAAGAACAACACTAGACTCCCAAAAGACACCACGACTCAGTGGTCCACAAGATCCAAGATCCACATCATCTCCCAAACATCACCAGAATCCACTAGTAAAGATATGCATTACAATTAGATATGTCTCAGAATACAACATCTGTAAAAGCACCAATGTTCTAAATACGGGGTGAGTATAAAACTCAGTAGGTTTTCCCCAATGACTTCCCTACTCACGCCACTAGGATTGAAGAGTTAGCAACATTTATATAAAACATTTTTTATAAAACATTTTCACCAAAGTAGTTTATAACTAAATATAAACTAGTTTTCCAAAACCATCCAAGCTCAGATGTATCAATGTGAAATTTAAACTGGCTTTTCCAACGCGTTATTTTTTCAGAAAAATAACCAAACATGTTTCCAAATCATTTCACAAACATCATGATTTTTAATTCCCAACCATTTCACAAACCCGTGAAATCAACCATGCATGCATCATTATGACAGTTTTATACTCATGAGAAGTCTCTTGTTGATCTACCATTTCGTCACAAGGTAATTATTTCCTTTGTGCCATCACACCGTAGGCACCGAGCACAAGGTCATATTTCAACCACGCCTCGCAAATATAGTTACCATGTGCCAATAAATGTTTGTCACCAAGTACAAGGTCCTATTGCAACCAAGCCCTATACATGGAATATGATCAAACACTACACATTCCCAAAAATCATGCCAAAATCAACCATTCAATAAAACACCTTTCTTTGAAAACCATTTCCATCAAAACCAAGTGTGTTCAACTAATTCAACCCATTTCAATAAAAATCCATTTTTATTGAAAACCAATCCATAAAAACCATTTCAATAAAACACCATTTTTATTGAAATCCCATTTCACATCAATCCATTTACAATTTTATAAATTTCATAATTTAAAATCAACATTTTAAATTCAAATAGCCAATCCACTTTGCACACAATTCACAAAGATTTGACAATTTCATCAAAATCATAAATCATCACTAAAGAAGATTTATTCCACGATTTTCATAGTAAATTCCATTCAAATAACAAAAATGAAACTAAGACCACCAATTCTAACAATAGGAGTCGAGTGTGAAGCCACCTACCTCAACAGAAAGCTGAAACCAAGCAATGGAAGAAGAATGCTCAAGAACAGCGGGTCAAATCTCCGAAAAACTACATTAGATATCTTCTCCTAACACCACCAAACCAAATGTAAACATATTTTGAATCCAAATAATTAGGTCTACCCTTAACAGGCATAGATCTATGAAATAAAGAGAAATGGAGAAGTAGATCTAAGTAGATCTAAGAAATTATTCAAGAACAAAGGAGAACGATAACACATTCCTTAAGAATCCAGCTTCGAATCGCCACGAGAAGCCTTCTGATCAAATCAAGAATTTTGGGAAGACCCTTTTTGACCTTAAGAGAACCAAAATCCAGAGTTAGGGCTTCCAAGAATCTTTAATGAGGCAATTATAGGCAAAACTAGTTAGATCCAAAATTTGAGGATCTAATTTTTAGTGACCGCATGGTTTGACAAAATGTGTGCTAACAGGGCATTGGCTAATCTTTCGGCCACCCTTCTCGCACGGTTTGGCAGCAAAGTTAGACAAAATCTGTGCTGACCATGTGGAGGCCAATTCCTCCAAGACCCTATACGCACGGTTTGGCCACAGGGTTAGGAAAACCTTGCGCTGAGCGTGCGACTTCCCCTTTGCCTCAAAACATCACTCCATGTTCTCCCGACTCTCCCATTCAACACCCTTAACATTAAAACCGTGAAAAGAATCCTGTAAGGGTTACATACTAGAACCGGGGGTACTACATTCTCCCCAACATTGTTCTTTGCATCCCCAGAAATTAGAAAACCATCGCTTTCCTGAAAGATCTATGGCCCCTGCACTTTCATTTCTTTCTCGCGTTCCAAAGTCTCTTCCTGAATCTGACCATGTTGCCACAAAAACTGAACTAGACTGATGCTTTTCCCATGGAAGAATTTATCCTGCCTATCCAAAATCTACACCAGGATATATATCAATGATGCTTCCGACACTAGGTCAACATGATCCCATCTGATCACATGGTCAGGATCAGGTTGATACTTCTTAAACTGATATACATGGACACAATGTGCACCGAACCGATCCATGGTGGTAATTCCAACCGATATGCCACCTCTCCAAACCGTTCCAGTATCTCAAAAGAGCCTATGTGATGAGGAGATAATTTTCCCTGTTCCCACAAATTACAATGTCCAAGTCTTGGAGAGATCCTCAAGAAGTCATTATCACACACAATGATCGCCAACGGTCTGTGACGGTGATCTGCATAAGATTTCTGACGACTCTGATCCATCCCCATCCTCTTTCTAATCAACTGAATATCCGTCGTTGTTTTATGGACAAGGCTCGGCCCAACTATTGATGTTTCACCAGTTTCCACCCAACATAGTGGAGAATGTCAAGGACACCCATACAATGCTTCAAACGGAGCCATGTGTATCGGGGCCTAATAATTTTTATTGTATGAAAACTTTAGTAAGGGTATATGATCCTCCCATGAGCCACCAAAGTCTATTATACAAGCCCGCAACATGTCTTCCAATGTTTTTATCGTCCGCTCGAATTGCCCATCCGTCTGAGGATGATATGTCGTGATCATCGTCAACTGAGTCCCTAGGTATTGCTGTAATGATTTCCAGAAAAGAGATATGAATCTCGAATATCTTTCTAAGACTATAGACACTGGTACACCATGTCTCTTTTCCACTTCCTGGATATCGATTTTTTAATGATCTACCACCGTATGGGTTTCACGAATAGGGACGAAATGGGCTGACTTGGTCAGGTGATCCACTATCACTTAAATGGAATCGGGTTTCCGGACCGTTCATCAAAGACCTATAACAAAATCAATTTCTATCTGCTCCCATTTCAACACTGGGATAGGTAACGACTATAACATGCTAGATGGTCTCTGATGTTATACTTTAACCTGCTGACAAGTTAAGCATCACGAGACGAACTCGGCCACCATTCTTTTCATGCTGCTCCACCAAAACTGCACCTTTGGCACCTTATACATCTTCTGTGTACCAGGATGTATATCCCATCATTAATGGTTGTAAGAATGAAGGACTTTTTCCTAACAAACCATGGGTATAACCATCCGAACGATGAAACACAAAACAAATCATACATCCAGTTTCGAGCCATCAATGGTCTCCCCACCATTGAGTTTTGAACTCATTACCAGACATTCTGCATCAGATGTTTGTGCCTCTTTGACAACTTTTACCAGATCAAGAACAAGTCTAGTTGAAAAGAAAACTACAAAATCGCATAGGTCTTCACATTCAACATGCATGTCGGATAAGGCCGACATCAACTGCCATTCATTTGAAGCTTCCTTTGCCATCATAGCATGCGACTTCCTGCTTAATGCATCGGCCATCGAATTTCCCTTACCCAGTGCATACATTAAATCAATTTCAAAAATTTGAAGATACTACATTCATATCCTCTTCCTCAAATTCAAATCTCACTGTGAGAAAATGTGTTTCAAGCTTTTGTGGTCCTTAAACACAGTAAATTTCTCACCAAAGAGATAATGTATCCATGTTTTCAAAGCATGGACGACTACAGCTAACTGCAAATCATGTGTTGGGTAATTTTTCACATGCAATCTCATCTTCCTTAAGCCATAAGCATCCACATGGTCTCCTTTCATGAGAACACAACCCAACCCTATTCCCAAAGCATCACAATACACCACGTATCATAGCCCTGATTATAGCATGATTAAGATAGATGCTGATGTAAGGAAAACATTCAAATCATGAAAACATCTCTAAAATTCCTCTGTCCATCGAAATGTATTTTTCTTTTTTGTCAATATAGTCTTAGGTAAAGCTAGTCATGAGAAGTTATCGACAAAGCATCGGTAATAACCATCTCAGCCAAGAAAACATCGTATTTCAAAGACATTCTTTGGCGGTTTTGATGAAAGAACAACTTCTGTCTTTTTTGAATCAACTAAAACACCATTCTCAGAAACAACATGGCCCTGAAAACGTACCTCTTGTATCCAAAATCAATCTTTGATTATTTTTCATACAATTAATGGTCTAGAAATATTTCCAACACTATCGCCAAGTGTTTCTCCTGTTCAAACCTTGTTCATGAATACACCAATATATCATCCACAAAACCCACAACAAAAGAATCCAGATATCTCTAAAATATCTGATTCATCAAAGCCATGAAGACCTCTAGTTCATTAGTTAAAAAGAAAGGCATGACTACATATTCATAGTGGCCATATCTGCTTCAGAAAGCTTTCTTTGGAATATCCTCCTTCCGAACTCACAATTGGTGATATCCTGATCGCAAGTCAATCATGGAGAACCACTGAGCTCTCCTAAATTGATCAAACAATTCGTCAATGCTTGGAATTGTATATCTATTCATTATCGTAACATGATTATGTTTACGATAATCAACACATAGCCAAAGAGTTCCATCTTATTTATTTAAAAACAAAAATGGTGATGTCCATGGAGACACGCTTGGACGAATGAAACCCTTGCTTTTCCAATCCTCTAACTGCACTTTCAATTCTATTAACTCCATTGGTGACATCCTATATTATGTATGTGAGATAGGACTGGTCCCCAGAACGATATCAATCGTAAACTCCACTTCTCTTACAGGTAATAATTCTGAGAAGTTTTTAGAAAAAACATCGTGAAATTGATCCACCATTGCTAGAAAAATATTTTCCTCGCCCTTTTCCAATGATTCCAAAGTTAATGCTACCAATTGGTAAGATATTTTCCCCACCATTGGTGCCAACAAGCTCTTTACACCCTTATTTACCATTCTCTCTCCTCTAAAGAGATTGTCGATGTCGTCCTCAGTCGTGATACTAACTGTTCTCCTATAACAATCGATGTGATCCTTAAACCATGTCAACAAATACATACCTAGGATTATATCATAGACATAAATATTCAACAAAGATAAGTCCCATTTCATCTCAACTCCATCAATAGTTATAGCACTTTCTCTACACACGAAGACTTGACATTCTCTTTCACCAAGAAATGTTTGCATTTTCAAAACTGAAGGAGTCATTTCCAGTTTTAAGTTTAGAAAATCAGAAAAAAGTGAAGCAAGAAAGAAATGTGATGCACCATTATCAAACAACACTTGCTTGAGGATATATTCAAAAGAATCTTACCTCTCACAGTAGATGGTCCAATCTGATCATCGACCATCATCTGCTCATCTCAATATAATTGCTTCGTCGTTGCATTGTTCTCCTTGTATCCTTGTTGAGATTGCCCTGGTTGAAGAGACATGGTATTTTGAGAATCACCATGGCTAGCTCTGTTATGTTGGCGAGACTTATTTTGGTATCCTTTTCATGTCGAAGCATACGATGCATGCGACAACTGGGAAGTGTCTCAAACACCGACCGTGGAGCACTACAATAATATCGCTGAAGATGCCCCATCTTGTTGAAATTGTGGGATGCTCTCGTTGGTTCTATACATTCTCGTTTCATGTGATCAGTCGAACCACATTGAAAGAAACCTTCTTTTCTCTGGGGTCGTGGAGGAAGGATGACTAATCCCATCGTCTAGGTCTGATTCGCACTCCCACCATGGAAGTCGGTGTCCCTCTTCCGCTTGTTCCCAGCAGTGTATTTCCCACCTGTTCCCGTGGGTATCATCATGCCTCCTCCTATCGATCCTGAGATATCACATTCAGAAATCGTTTCACTATTCACCATCTCTGTATAATCTGTAATACAGAGCACCACAATCTTCAATCTAACCTCATACCGTAGCCCTGATTCGAGGATGTGTGCCTTCAAAGAAGCACTTGCCACAATCTCTTGTGCAAAACAGACTAAATTTATGAACATAGCCGCATACACCGTGACATATATGATCTCTTATTTCAAGCTGAAGAATTCTATCATTTTTTGGATCATGAATGTGTGAGGATGGAATTGTTTGTTAAACAATTATTCCAAATCCTCCCATGTAAGGCCTTCATCCATTTTACCATGCACTGCTAAATCCCACAACTAATGTGTAAGATCCTTGAGCATATACGTCGCCATCTTTAAATTCAGCTCCACTGGTGTTCCAATGAAATTGAATATACGATTCACCCTTCATAGCCACACCTCCGCCTTCTCGGGTTCAACATCACCCCTAATGTTCGGTGGATTATGCTTCATGAACTAGATGGTATGATCCACATGTCATGGCTAATTTCTCTGGTTCCCATATCCATAGCTTGAAATGATTGGACAATACTCTGAACCAGCTCTTGGTTCACACGTGGATCAAGTGCAACCACGTTCTTCGTAGCTTCTTCGGGTTGGTTTCGACGATGCGTACTGGGTACCATTTTCTAAACCAACAACAAACTCCGTCAATCTCAATCTCTATAAACTGTTGGCTTAGCATTTCAAATTCTATCACATCAACTATCACAACATTGTTCTCAAGATAACATTTTTCCAAGTTCAACCATTTTTTAAAACATTCATCATACTTTTTTATAATCAATCCATTTTCAAAAAACACCAAATACCATGTTTTCAAATGTTTTCACTTGAAAACAATTTCTGCATTTTTCAAAAATTAGCACTATGCAAAAAATCCATACTCATTCCTCACAATGCGATATGAAATCCTAGTTGGAATTCATTCATATACAATGCATGTCATGCTCCTCTCATTGTCTAAACCCATGACAATGAGATTTCCAACATTCTAGAAGTGTATCCAAAACACTTATATACCCAACACCCTGGAAACATAATGTTCCGCATAAACAGGTTAGCTATATCCTTTTATATTATACATTTCATGTTCCAACAATCCTACTCTTGTCTAAGTTGACCACCTAAAGAATAGACAAGAAGTAATTTCAACTCCAAGACCAAGAACATTGATGACCACTTGTTAGGAAAGGACCGAACAAGCTGATACCATTTGTAATGACCCGCTAATTCTCATTAGCTTGAGAGAGAAACGAGTCATTACTAGGACTTAAGTGACATCCCCAAGATGCCAAAGGGTTGCAATAAATGCCTAAGGGTTTAAAAAAATGGGGGATGATTTACCCTTTAAGAAAATAAAGCCATCCATTAACCATTCACTATATGATGCATGAAACAAATGAAAGACCAATCAATAACTTCATTTATATAAAACCACATCAGAGTACCGAAAATCGGAAGTCCAAACCAAACATCAAGGTACATCGTAGAAGAACAACACAAGGCTCCCAAAAGACACCACGACTCAGTGGTCAACAAGCTCCATGCTCCACAGCTTCTCACAAACATCACCACAAGCCACTAGTACTGATATGCTTTACCTTAACATGTTTCTCTAAATACAACATCTGCAAAAGCACCAAAGTGAAAAAGTAGGGGTTAGTATAAAACTCAAAATGGTTTCCCAAAAACTTCCCTACTCATGCCACTAAGATAGAAGAGTTAACCAAATTTATATAAAATAGTTTATATAAATCATTTTCACCAAAGTAGTTTATAACTAAATATAGAATAGTTTTCCAAAACCATCCATGCTCAAAAACATCAAAGTTAAATTTAAACAGGCTTTTCCAACACGTTATTATTTTAGAAAAATAACCAAACAAGTTTCCAAACCATTTCACAAACATTACATTTTGGCATTCCCAACCATTTCACAAACCCATGAAATCAACCATGCATGAATCATTATGAATGTTCCATACTCATGAGAAGTCTCTCATCGATCTACCAATTCCTCACAAGGTAATTATTTCTCGTGTGCCATTACACCTTTGGCATCGAGCACAAGGTCATATTTTAACCAAGCCTCATACATATAGTTATCGTGTGCCATTAAACGATTGGCACCTAGAATAAGGTCCTATTTCAACCAAGCCCCGTACGTGCAATATGAAAACACACCACACATTCCCAAAAATCATGAAAAAATCATCCTTTCAATAAATAACCATTTATTGAAAACCATTTCCATCATAACCAAGTGTGTACAACCAATTCAAATCATTTAAATAAAACTCCCTTTTCATTAAAAACTAACTAAACAAAAATATTTCAATAAAACAATATTTTTATTGAACGCCCATTTCTCATCAAACCATTTACAATTTCAGAAATTTCATATTTTAAAATCAACATTTTAAATTCAAATAGCCAAGTCACTTTGGACACAATTCACCAAGATTTCACAATTTCATCAAAACCATAAATCATCGCTAAGAAATATTTATTCCATGATTTTCATAATAAATTCCATTAAAATAACCAATTTTAAACCAATCCAACCAATTCTAACAAGAGGAGTTAAGAGTGAAGCCACCTACCTCAACAAAAAGGCGAAACCAAGCAATAGACAAAGAACGCTCAAGAACACCAGGTCAAATCTCTGAAAACCCACCTCAGATATCTTCTCCTAACAGAACCAATACCAAATCTAAACATATTTCGCACCCACATACTTAGGTATAACCCTAACGGTCAAAGATCTATGAAATCAAGAGAAAGAGAGAAGTAGATATAAGTAGATATATGAAACCATTCAAGAATAAAGGAGAACGATCATATACCTCAAGAATCCGACATCGAATCCCCAAGTGAATCCTTTGGATCACCTCCGGAATGATGGGAGAACCCTCTTTCACCTTTAGAGAAACAAAATCTCGATTTAGGGCCGCTTAGGATCCTTAATGATGCAATGAGAGTAAAAATGATTTAGATCCACAATTTAGGGATCTAATTTTAAGTGACCGCACGGTTAGTCCGCACGGTTTAACAAACAGTAAGCTAACCGTGCGTTGGCTACTGCCTTAGCCACCCTTCTCGCGTAGTTTGGCCACACGATTAGACAAACCGTGCACCAACCGTGTGAAATCCACTTCCTCCAAGACCTACTTCACACGGTTAGACAAACCGTGCACCGACCGTGCGACTTCCCCTTTTCCTTAAAACATCACTCCATGTTCTCCTGAGTCTCCCATTCAACACCCTTAACTTTAAACCCGTGATAAGCATCAAGTGAGGTTTTCATACCAGAAACCGAGGGTACTACAAAAGGGATCACTCATCAATACTGATAATGATTTGAATAAAATGAAATAATGAAATAAATAAAAATAAAAATTAGTGTATTCAAAAAAAAAATTAAAAGTTTTTAAATAAATAATTATTGATAAAAATGAATAAATTGATTAATCTATATATAAAGCAAAAATACTATTAAGTATTATAAATTAAATATATAAATATGTGTAAAATTAAAATTATGTAAATAAATATTACAAATATATAAATTAAGAAAAATAATAAACATTTTATTAATTAAATAATGATTTTTAATGTTAATAATTAATATATTATATATATAAATATATATGAATGTACAAAAATATGATTTATATAATACAAATATATATGATTTACATTAAATATTCATATATTTTGTGAATAATGGTTTATAATTAAATTTTTTAATGAATTAAAAATAATGACTAATTGCATTATGTAATGTAAATAATTGAATGTCCTTGGATTTATCAGTTTAATATAGATCATTCATGTGTTATATTAATTTAACATATACAAAATTAATTCGTTTTTATATAAAAAACACATAAACACATATTTATGTAATTAATTCAATCTTGTATAGAAACACATACACATAATATTTATGTAACTTACTCAAATTTTAGTCTTCATTTTAGAATTACATTTTTACATAGTACATTTAATATTTCATGCCTTTATTCATGGTAAATCTTATTTATTTAATTTTAGTTTTATTAAAAAAAATTATTGATTCATTTTTAATATGTTTTATTGGTTATTTTTTATTTTTAGGGAATTCAATAAATTTCTATTATTTGTTATATATATTTATTTACTATGTTTTAATATTTTCAATATGTATTCATATATATTGCAACATATAGACATACTATTTTAATAATTTATATTTAATTAATATAAAATATCCATTTTTAAATATTATTAATGTGTACAAATTTTTAATTATTCAAGTTTCTCTCATTTTTAACATGCATTCACAAAATATTAAATATTCATCAATAATTTTAAAAATTAGTTTTTAATAAATATATTTATATTTATTATATTTATACATTTATATATTTATAATTATAAGTTAAAAAATATTATTTTTTAAAAAACGTACTTATATAATTATTAATATTTAATTATATATATTTAAAAAAATATTAAATTTATATTAAATATATTTAAATAATGAATATATTTACAATATTTATATTTACATATATTTATTATATATATATATAATTATGTAAATATATATAATGATAAAAATATTATTTTTTTAAATAGCATTTATAAAATTATAAATAAATATTCATATATTTAAAAAAATTAAAAAATTATTGTAAATATATTTAAATAAAGAATATATTTACAATATTCATATCACACTCATGATTTTGCGACTAGTTTCATGCTAGTGCCATCAACCTAATCAAGATGGTTGCATGCCAGTGCCGTCAACATATGTGTTCGGTCTATTTTTCATTAAATTATATAAAATTTAACTTGCCTATGGAAAACCATGGACATGGATTTATTTTGATTGTATCATTTCCATCAATGGTATTGAGATATCAAAATCGATTAATGAATATAAGGGAAAAATCCTTTCACGCATTATTCAGTAATGTCATATTACTCTTGACACACCCAATGTTTCATACCTCCCCCTAAGCATCTATCGACATAGTTTTTATCAATTCATCAATGTATGTGTCTCATAAAAATCATTAATGAAAATATTAAAGTATAAGGATCATTACAAATTTCCATATATTGGAACATGCAATGACACTTATAAATGTGGATTTCGTATTGGCGAGTCTCGTTCCCAAAATATCCTACATGATATGACCAAGGGTGTAAACCATGAGAGGGTGCCTCAAATACCTATGAGTCTCCACCCTTGATAGCCTATATAGTTTGTGTCCCTAAAATGATACCATCTATATATATATCATATATTTAATAACAGTTTGGTAGCACTTTCGGGTTCTCATTATAGTGGTGAATTACTATGACATTTTTGTACAACAGCTACTTTTGGGACATTATCACATACTATGTTACAAAGAATAATGATCATGATGCGATAATAGGTTTAATAATATTCAAAACTATAAATCTAATTTATCATAAAGTACAAGTAAATTGGTTCTAGGGAAGCGGCTCAAATATCTATTACCATGATATTTAACATGAATATCATGTTTTTGGTGCGCTAATGGTTTTTATAATAAATCTACTACATTATCCTATGGTGCACCCCAATAAATGATTACATCACCCTACAAATGATTTTTTAAATGAGTTAGTATTAACAATAGATGAGTTTGATTTTTTATTTTATAAATGCAAAAAAATGGCCATATCATATTTTATTGTCTTAATTCATAGCCTATGATAAATATTTGATTCATAATAAAGGATACAATATCCCTATCAAAATAAGGAATGAAATTTCGTTATAATATATTATGATAAGATTATGATATAGGATATTGAGAGCATTTCCATTTTCATATCTTTAACATGGTTTCTATTAGTTATAAATAAATATACCGATTTACTTTTGATATACCAAAATTATGTAATTATTGAAATTTTGAAGGATTATTAAACCTTAATGTTTATGTGTTATAGGTATCATGTGATGATTTCCACATGATGGAAGCTAAACCCTCTACTCCCTTCCTTGAATGAGGGGGCCGATATAAATGATTTTATTATCCAGTTGGTATGCCAGTGAGTATGTTAATATATATACAATAATCTCTCCTCTATAGATACTTCATTTTAAGATTGGTTAATGTCGTAGAAAACCATTGGAAATTTTTTTCCCACGCATTAAGAATAGAATTTTAGTTGTTAGTGTACTACCTAAATATGTGAGAATAACTTTGTTACATCTAGTTTATCACAGTTAATAATATATTATTAGGTTATCAAAAGATATATATTGATAAAATATATATATGTGTTGATGATTTATGTTCTTCATACTAATAAATAATTTTTGATCATATATTAGACACTATAAATGGTATTTTTTATGCCAAGGTCATTAAATAATATTTTAAAACACATCAGTGTTATCAAATCCATGTTCATTGATAAATCATCATATTATTTTCTATTTTACAAAAGAAACATGTATAAATATAATCTTGAGTTCATATAACAATGCATGATATGACATGGATGATTATTAGTAACTAATCAACCGAAATTATGATATAGGGTATCATACTTCTATTTATTCTCAATTACTGTGTATTATTGATGTGAATCATAAAGTATGATACATTAAAAACTAGTGATTCTATTTTATTTAAAAAACTACACTTCTTTATAACACGGGATACTATTGAAACACAATTTTCATGAAATAAAAGAAACTATTCATAGATATGATACAAAAAATATAATTATTGAAGACTAGACATCAAATAATAAATCATTCATAAATCTATTTTTTCCATTATCAAAAAACTAAAATTATCTAATGTATGGGTTACCCCATATTTAAGGGGTTTCTAATGCAAGATAGATTCCCTTACATTACTGTTACTCGATAATTATGTTTTTTTCTTCGAAAATGAAATAAAATTTAAAGGTTCTCTTCAACTCTTATCATAACTCTCAATTCACATTGTTCCACTATCAATCATAAAATAAGATATTAATCAAAATATAATTTTTTATCAATTTGACTATAAATTAAAATAGTTTATACATTTTTTAATGATTCTTTTTTGGAATTATAAACAGTAAATATTCATGCCTAAAATAAATATTAAATGTTTATATAAATATCTCATGTTTGGAAAATAAATAAAATAGCTGTTTATTTATTAAATCATTTTAAATAGATGTTATTTTATATATGTTATGAAATGTGAATATTATGTGTGCTTTTATATTTTTGATAAATTAACTCAAATAATTATAATTCCATGCATTACATGAATTTTATCATAGTTTTACAGTAATTTTCATGTACATAGACCTCAGATTATATATAAATTTAATATCTTGAATTTTGTAAGAAATTATAGTTTTCCCATATTACATACGAGATTTATGATGATTTGGAATCTATCTTAAGTGAATTATCCCTTGTTAGAGTGACATTAGGCCAGACTTCCCATTAAACTAGATTTGTATAAAATTTTCTAGATAGGATGGGGATAGTTTTATGTGGCTCCATGATTCCCCATACGGTTATTATAAATTACATCTAATTGTAAACAATTTTTTAAATGTATAGGTACCATTTGAATAATATGAATGTGTGTATTTATAAATAAGTTTGGATTATATTTTGGGGAGAGTAACAAAAACTATGGGATCTGTGAAGTGTTACATATTAATATAGTTTGAGTATAATAATATTGTAGATGAACTAAATATTCCAAAACAAAATCATTAGAAGAATAAATGTATAATAGAATAAAAAATGAGATAATAATGATTTAACATGAAGTAATAATTATGAATTTCTTATGCATGTGATGCATATTGAAATATAGTGACATAAAATATACCTCAAATGATATGTGTCTGACTCCCTCCATATAAAACACATGTAAAGAACTCTTTTATCCTAAAGGACTAGTTCTACCAAATCATGATTTCGATGGATTGTATTTTGTAATTCATGGTTGAAACTGATAACCCTATGTGATAAGTAACCAATTTTAATTATTATAATTGGGTGACACATTGTTGGTAATCCCTTAGATATAGGACATCAATGAAATAAAGATGGGTTTATATACATAGTATTTATTTGAGAAAAGGGGTTGCCACAAAACTATACAAGAATCAGATATGAAATGATTGTAATTTATGACTAACTAAATATCTATATTTTGAGGTGAATGGTAAATAAAACCCACTACTTAAGGATATACAGGACTTAAGTATTTTAATGGATATGTTGTATGGTTTCTTTTTTTTTATTGTGTGTCATTTCATTAAATTTTCTTGATGAAAACATATAAATATTAATACTAACTAATAGAGATGTATTTGTTGTTGATTATAACATGTATCATATTTACAATTTTTATATGTCTTATATGTATGACCTAAAAACAATACTAAATTGGTATCTAAGGTGGAGATGTGTTCTCATATAAAATCATCATGATAATTTTAATATAATTTTTTGGAAAATTTATTTCTCAAAATCAGAATATTCAATAGTAGATCTTGGTTGTGAATTACTAAATTTTGATGATAAATTAATATTAAAATATATGAGATAATTGAAAAAATGTGATGTAGATCTACATTCTATAATTCGAGAATGATTTTCTTCATTACATGTTGGAACATTTTTTATATGCTTACCTAGTAGATTAGTTCTAAATTTGGAATACAATTTTTATATTCCCTCCATAAACAAGAATTCAAATTATTTGTATTATTTATAAAAATGTAATTTCCAATCACTATTAAGAAAACTAGTTTTTTATATTCATGAATAAAATTTTATATGGTATTGGAAATATTGTTAATGTTTTATATATTCTAGATATGGATAATGTAGTATATAAAACTAAATTAAGATGGTTTGGGTTAATCTTGACCTAACACACCTTTGGAAGTACCACATTGGTCATATAAATGACAAAAACATTTAGAGCCTTAATATTGATGAATTTTTGGAATAATTTGATTGTGAATTATTTGTTAATTTTTGTAACATCTTCACTTTAATCATCAGGGTTTGATCCTGAATGTCACATGACCTCAAGTGTTCCTTCCCATATACCATAGGTTATCGACAAGTAGCGAGGGTCTCACGTAGAACCATGGTGAGACTATATCCTCAATGAGAGTGCACAATAATAAAAAAACCAAACATGTAACAATATATAATTAGAGTATATAGATACAAACAACCTTATTACAATATGAATGAATGAAAAAACAAAAGGCTCGAACTTGAGTAAATGGAACCAATCACCTAATAGGCCAATATAATATTCAATTATGAAAAGTAGAAGGTACAAGAGGCTCCAATACCACTCTGAGACACATATCATCCCAATCTCTAAACTCGTAGTAATATATCTCACTAGATGATCAACCCAGGCCTCCACCCAACCTTTACATAAAACAAGTGAGGTTTGCTCAAGTACCCAAGTGTCATGGATGCTTGAGCAGGGCGTGAGTACAAAAACATAGGACACCACCAACATGGTATAGTACGCAACCAGTAATATACAATATATGTGAAAGTGATAAGATATCTAAAATGTAATAGAAATAACATAATTTCCCAACCAGAATGAAAAAACAAATCACAAAAAAAGAAATAAAAAACATGTACTAATTGGAAAACTTATTATCATACCTCCACAAACATCATCTTTACTAGTTTTGCGTTCATGATACCAGATATCCTCTACTTTTCAAGTAACCATGTTACTCGGAATAAACTATTGATCATTGATCAATATAGTAATTTTAGTTTACTAGAAACAATTTAGTGAAACCTCAGCTTTAATACATGGCATCATCATACCTCTACCATGTGATCAGGTCCATCATCGCCACTATCGGAGGTTTTGTGCACTCCCCATCAAAGGGACATTCATGTCATGATGATCCACCAATTCTGAGAACCAATAACGGTACCTTTGAAGGAATGGTAACAGACATGATAGGGTAGAGAATACTAGAAAATAATATCCTAGAATTACAACATTGGAACTGGTGGAAACATATATATATATATATATATATATATATCTGTGTGAGAGAGAGAGAGAGAGGGAGAGAGCGATAATCATGAAACATGCCAAAAAAACTAAAAATTTATAATCATGAAATAAAAATCATTAAGGGTCTCAAGGGATACACATTTTCTCACATGTGATCATTATAAATCATGTTCAATAAGTTGTACCATATAGGTATCACATTAATGAAAAAAATGTGTACATACAAAAAGGGCATGAGATATCATCATGAGTCATAGTAGTTATAGATGAGGTCATAGAAACCATTTTGATTCATGATACTTAAGTATAATCATGGAATATTCAACATACATGGTCTCACAAGGATACACAAACCACACACATGTGATCTAGGAATCAAAAATGGTATTATGATATATAAGTCCCACATAGCACAAAAACACACCTTCAGGGATCTATGTAGTCTAAGGAACCCATATGTAATCGGGACTTGGAAATCTATAGCCAATATTAATCTAGTGTATTATAGTCTATGGGGGTCCTTAGAACATTTCTTAATTATAGTTGTCTTGGTTCATTTAGATAATTACAACTCAAGGCTCATTAATTAATTAAACATTATTTGTATATGTATTTCATTATAATAATCATAGTTTTCCCCCAAGGTGGAAAACATCATACTACATTCCAATAAATATGCATAAATATTAAACTGTAGTGTACATTGGACCACCTACCTCAAACAGAATCAATATGCTTCCAATAAAATCCTTGAAGCTTTTCCAAGTTGTGCAAGTCCATTCAACCTCCATTGACCGCCACCGGTTTCTATGTCATTCCAAAAACTATTAAATAATAAAAAATAACTAAATTATAATTATTTAAATGAAACTACTAAAAAATACCATTCACATCATATACCATTATCAGCACTAGGTAAAATTTCTGATAATTGTTCCCTTTATTAGTAATTAAACTAGCGCAGATAAAGAGTACCATAAAAAAGCATGGAAAAATGGAACCCTTTATCAGTGGTTTATTTTTCGTGATTATAAAGGGTACAATTTATCAGTTCGTTATTTTTAGCATGGATAAATGGATCATTATTCAATCCTAATAAATATTTAAATAAAATGAAATAATGAAATAAATAAAAATAAAAATGAGTTTATTAAAAATATTAAATAAATTATTAAATAAATAATTATTGATAAAAATGAATAAATTGATTAATCTATATATAAATCAAAAATAATAATAAATAGTATATATTAAATATAACGATATATGTAAAATTAAAATTAGTCAAATAATTTTTATAAATAGGTAAATTAAGAAAAATAATAATCATTTTATTAATTAAATAATGATTTGTAATGTTAATAAATAATATAATATATATATATATGAATGTTTATAAATATGATTTATATAATACAAAATATATAATAATTACATTAAATAATCATATACTTTGTGAATAACGGTTTATAATTAAAAATTGCAATGAATTAAAAATACTTAATAATTGCATCATGTAAAGTAAATAATGGAATGTCCTTTGATTTTTCTGTTTAATATAGATCAGTCATGTGTTATACTGATATAACATATAAAAATATAATTTATTTTTATATAAAACACACATACACAAATATTTAACGAATTATTAAAATATTTTATAGAAATACACACACATAATATTTATGTAACTTACTCAAATTTTAGTATTCTTTTTAGAATTACATTTTAACAAGGTATATTTAATATTTCATGACATTATTCATGGTAAATGTTATGTATTTATTTTTAATTTTATTACAATTATGTATTGAATCATTTTTAATATGTTTTATTTGTTTTTTTCTTTTTTAAGGAATTCAATCAATTTCTATGATTAATTATATATATTAATTTACTATGTTTTAATATTTTCAATATGTATTCATCTTTATTGCAACATATAGACATATTATTTTTATAATTTATATTTAATTAATCTAACATATCTATTTTTGCATATTTTTATAGTGTACAAATTTTTAATTATTCAATTCTCCCATTTTTAACATGCATTAACATAATATTAAATATTCATCATTAATTTTAAAAATATATTTTTTAAAAATATATTTATAAAGAAATATATTTATATATTTGTATTTAATATTTTTATACGTTTATATATTTATAATTATAAGTTAAAAGATATTATTTTTTAAAATTTATTTATATTATTTTATATATTTAATTATATATATTAAAATAAATGTAACACTTATAATAAATTTATATAAATAATGAATATATTTACAATATTTATTTTTATATATATATTATATATATATATATATATAATAATGTAAATATATGTAATGATATAAATATTATTTTTTAAATGGTATGTATATAATTACAAATAAATAATCATATATTTAAAAAATTACAAAATTATAGTAAATATATTTAAATAAAGAATATATTTAATATATTAATATTTATATATATTTATTAAATTTGTATATAATTATATAAATATATTGAAATTGTTTTTATTTATAATTATAATTATAAATCCTTTATTAGACCTAAAATAATTAGCACTAATAAAATGCATCTTTATTGGCACTAATTAATTTAGAGATGATAAAAGGGATATTTTTAGCGGTTTTTGGAAGGGATGATAGAAGTGTCACTATCTATTTTAAAACCCTAACCAGTCACAAACTCAACCCGATATCCAATGATTTCGTTGGAAGCCACCCTCAAATGGAACTCAATGGTGCATCAAATCCTGAATCAACGCGATATCCAATGATTTCATTGAAGCCACCTTTTTTGGAATGGGGTTTTATGTCTGGATCATTAAGATGAAATGATCAATTCCACATCACACCCATGTTGCATGTTTCCATTGATGATTATCATTCATATATCTAAAGTGTTGTAAAGATTTTATCATTGGGGAGTACAGATTAGATGCAGGTCAGGCATGACCAGATGATCGATAACTAGGTGACATTATGTCTAATTTTTCTAACTTGATGAAGTATAATGGTAAAAAACAATGGGATATTTTTCCTCACATGGTTAAATGGTTTTAGGAAGATTGTTTTGATGAACTATGTATTTTTACACCTATGAAAATTGTATTGTTTTCTATAGATCTTATATTCGGAGCTCATCTGATGTCTAATCCACCTTATGAGATGGCCTTGATAGATCATTGTGAGCTGAAGTCTTTATTATAGAACATAATGTCTAAGAAACTTATTCATCGAAGCATGTCAAGGAAAGGATCTTGGGATAGATTTTCCATGATGGAGGATTTCTCATTGATGTAATTTGTTTACTATGTGATGATAGGTTGTTGCATCAGATGTCTACAACCCCATAATAGACCATATCTATGGATATGTTTCACAAGGTGAAGACCGAGGGTTGTTTCCTTTAAATTTCTAATTTATTTTGTAATTATTATTAATCTCTTTATTTTAATTTTTAATGATATCTATAAATTTTATCTTTCCATAATAAAAATATCTCAACCCACTATTTTTTAGTAAATATTTAAATGTGTCATTATATAATATGATAAATGTTTCATTACCAAAAATCAATTTCCCCTTCCAAACATATTAATGATAAATATTTACCGAACACAAATTAGAATATGGTTCTGCTAGTATTATTTAACTTTGTAAAAGTATATCCTTCAATTAAATGACAAGAGACACATTAATACTTCTTAAAATCACTTCATTTACTTCATCACACCTCTAATAAACACTATGTTTGATTTAATATAATCCACTTAAAAATAGACCAGTATTTAGCATTACATTTTATTTCCAATATTGTTTAAATGCATACAATTTTTCTTAAGAGACCCACCATTTCTAAAATAATAAATATTGTTAAACATATTAAAAATAATTAATTACATAAATTTACCTATCATGTGATATGAAGAACAAATATGTAATTGGAAATCAATTATTTTGTACATTCTTTAGTGTGACATCAATTATAAATTCCCCTTCTATTACATTAATTTTCTTATAATACATTTCTAATTCATTATTTACAATTATATATATTTTTAGAGGATTTTAAAAATCCTTCATACAACCATTTAATTTTTAAAATGATCAATTGAGTTCATTCAATTATTGAAATTTATCATCCAATTTTACTTATAAGGATTTATCTCACTTTGAAAGTATTTTTTTAATATTGTATTATATCCTAATTAACATCAAATCTCAACATCAAACATAATTACATTTACTTATCTCATTATGATTGAAATTTCATACTATGTTTCTAGAATCACCATAGAACCCATAATAGCCATGAAAATGTAATTTTCTTACAAATCCTTCTATTCATCTCTTTGAGTGTCTAGAAAAAATTATTGAAAGAATTTATCAACTAATAATGGTGAGATGTTTAAATCTATTATCGTTATTAGGTATATCCTTCTCCTAAAATTTTTTTTTTCTATTCTATATAAATTTTTAATTGAAATAATAATATTGAGATGTTTTTGAATATTTAACATAGCATTTATATTAGTTATATTAATTTCATAGGTTGATTCTTCACCTGTTCTAATAAAACGAATAGAGAATTTCTAATTCTATATATATTGGAATAATTATTAGAAAATATTTTTAGGTTTTTATCATTTTATATCTATATATATTGGTTCATCCACTAGTAATAACTAATTACCATACTTGTATATTAAATAACTCTTAATTTATAAAAAAACATTATATGTACATATTTTATCTTCTAGTTTATTGAATGAGAATTTATTATTATTGTTTATCATGTTTGGATTTCGTATTACATCTTAATTACATATAGTGTGTTTTCATTTGTTTAGGGGGTTTAATAAAGGCTTGATGGATCATCTAAATAGAATAATGAGTAGTCATAGTTAGAGGATTGAAAATATAAAAAGTTGGATTTATTTAATAAATATATAAATCATAGAGGTCCCAAATATTCATGTGTCATAGAATGTCCCCACTTAGACCCCCTGAATCAAATAAAATGTTTATTACCCCCTCCAAATTCCACCTTAAATAGGTAACTTGCTAATAACTAGTTCAAATAGTTTAATTATCACAAATGATAGGCATTACCCCTTTTAGAGAACATAATACAGTAAATATATCATCTGAATCATATTTATCTCTCGAACTGTTACTATTTAATTTTGTTACTTGAGACTCATCCCCCATTTCTTTTATGTATCATGTACTACATTAAGTTGTATTCATCTAATTTATGACAAATTCCAAGATTATTTCAAGAAATATAGGCATATTCACAATAGATTTAGGCTGTTGATTTCCAGAAGGGAGTCTTTAATTCCTAGGGGGCTAAAAATTTATAAATTTATAAATCTATGACAACAAAAATAAAAATTCAGTACTCAAAAATTTAATGTGATTAACCCATGGGGTTATATTGTATGTTTTAAATTATTAAATTAAATTAAATTTGCAATTGTTTGATTTGTTGGAGAAAATAGGAAGAATGTAATAGAAAATTCTAGGTTTGATATTCGGAGGGAGACATGCTAGGTTCCATGATTTTTTTTGGATCATGTGCTAGAGATTAAATTGATATGGGTTTATTTAGCTTTGGTGTCTTTATTAGGTCAAAAGGTATCCTTATTCTTGGTACCATGTAATAATTGATGATTTCACTTTTGGAATGGTCATCTACTAAATGAAATCGCAAATCCAACGAAACCAAAAAAAACATTTAAACATAACATACCATGATTTCATAATGGTCATATAAAAACTATTGCGGCTAATTGATGTAACAAAATAAACACCCTCATATCAAAAATGATGGTTATGTAATAAAAAAGGAAATTGGAATTGAATAAATAGTATTTAAGTAATCCATATCAAGAAACAAACATAGAAACAATACCTAAAAGATCACCCACAATAATCACATCACCCAACATTAAAGAATATACTTACTCATGATAGAAATGATTAGAATGAGAACCATGGGTACATAATGAATAATCAAGGTGAATAATGGTGGTGATAAATAGATATATATCATAATTCCATGTATGCATCTCCTCTGTGCAGTGTTGCATTGTCTCATATGGTCCAAGGATCTAATGGAAAAGTGGATTGGGGGCGTATTTATATGAAAATCGGAAAAAACCATGGAAAATATCCATTTATGTTTTCTGCATCTCTTCATTTCTATGATGTATATTGGATTTAAAAATCATGTAACCCTTTGATCTTCAGGTGATGTGAATATCAGCATAATTTTATCAAAATCATGTCTCGAAAAAATTCACACCCTGTGATATACATTTATGATGTGTAATGGTCATTCACAGTATGTAATGATGTCAGGTCTTGACGTTCATATATAATTACATTAGAATATTCAATAAATTTAAAGGGATAACACGACGTGAAATTAGTATTTTCTAATTTTCCATCTTTCTCTATCTTCCAAAATCTGGTGTCACACCACTTCACTTTTCTCATTCCATAATGTGTCCATTTGTTCGTAAATTATCCAATTTTCATTCCTTTTCCTAAATATGTTGTTCCTATCTTTAAAATATTAAACAAATCAAATCATTCCAAAATTTGAAATACTAATCAATTAAAACCATAAATCAAAATATTAAAATAGTATAAATTTTATCCAGGAAATACACTTATCATATGTGTGTAAAATAGAAAAATGAAGTGATTAATATTTGGTAGATGACTTGATGAGGATGATATATGTCTATAATATTTACATTTTAATGAATTCAAAGGATAACACCTACCATAGTGGAGTAGTTATTTTAATAAATTCTATTAGCCATTTTCTTAAAATCTTACTAAAATTCATTGAAACAATCATATATTGGGTTTCCCTTATTAGAATTATCTAAAATTTTAGACTTTGATAATAAATATCTAATTTTTTATTTATTTATTATAAAAAATTAATATTTTATATACCCAATAAGTTGGATATGAACTTAAAATGGATTCATGCTAATCATTTGACAAAATAGTATGAAGATGGAGTTAAAGAGTTCATCATGTATGCAATATAGCATGCATATGAAACTTCATAAATACTTTGTCCGTGTTTACATTCTACCTTTTAAATACAAATTAGTTTGTTATATTTGTACGAAAATTTTATTTGTAATGCAATAGATCAGAGAAATAAATGATGGACTAAATACAAGAAAAAATGTAATGTACACACCAATTGGGATTATACTGTGGTTTATGCATCATCTGATATGAGTACTAATGTAAATGATAATAAAGATCACAGAGGATAAATGAAAATGAAAATTGAATATGACATTCATTATTGTCCAAAGTTATTTGAGAATTTAAATATCTATGCTAAGAGACATTTTTATGCCTTTTTTATTAAATACATAACACTTTTAGTTGTATAGAAGTTAAATAATTTGAAATATGTCCACAGAAAGAATGACACTAACATTAATGAATTTATTGGTCACTTAATTGATATGATACCAGATGAAAATTAAATTACATGTCAAAACTATTATGATAAAATAATGTTAAAATCAATGGGAATGATCTATAAAAAATTTATTCTTGTCCAAATGATTTCATATTTTTTCACTAGGACCATGAATCAGTCCTAATATTCCCTAAGTGTGGTGAAGATTGATACAAGAAGAATAAATCAAGTCCTTATAAATATGTATGTTATTTTCCTATAATTACAGGCTTTAACAGATTATATGAATATTAGGAAACCAAGATACAATTTACATGATAGGTAGATACAAGAATTATAGATTCAAAGCTACATCATCCACCAGATTCTCCTTAGTGGAAGACAATTTATTATGAGTATCCTAAATTTTGAAATGTTTCGAGAAACAATTTTCATATGTTATCCACAAAGGGAATATAAATTTTTTTTGTGAAATATAGTACTCAAATTACATGGCCCATAATTTTTCAAAATTATAACCTACCTACATGGTTATGCATGAATACCAAATACATTATGTGGTATTTGCATATATCTTGACCAAAAAAACTTGGTAAGGATATTGATATCAATTTGGATCCATTTATCAAAGATATGAAATTGATATGAGATACAATTGTTTCGTTATATGTTGCTCATTGAAGTGAATAATTCACATTGAGGTCCATGTTATAGAAAATGATAAATGACTTCCCCTCTTATTGAAATTTATTAGGATATAGCATTAATGGAATTTTGTGGTGTACCATTTGTGAAAAAGGCACACTCTTAGTTAAATTGAATGATTTTGTGAAGAATGTGTTTTAGGACGTCGTAATTTTTTACCTCGATGATATAAATAAAAATATTGTATAACCACATTCGATTAGAATATCAAACAAGGTGCAAAATTATCTCCAGTAATAGGGGATCAACTGTTCGATTATGTAAAATATTTTGACATTGTGTTCAGTAAACCTTTTTAAAATAACCAAATTATATCAGGTTTAAAGAATATATCAGTTTTCTTTGAATTTTAATATTGGATTTTTTTGTATGTCATTGATTTTCTGGATTCCATGTATATAAAGAAAAATGTATTTTATACTGTTATTATCCTATCATTAAATAATATTATAATAATGAAATATAGTATCAAGGATACATTGGAAAATATTGACATGGGGATAAGGGAAGAATTGACACTAGGGGATGTTAAAGGGTGTACTTCTCTTCCTCCATTATCTTACACACTATCCAAACAGGAAAATTTGCAGTTTTTCCTTTTCCTTAATATTGTAAATGTTAAATTAGGGTATTCATCATATATCAAGAATGACATGTCAATGAATAATTTGAAGTTATAAAGAATACAATCACATGATTTTCATGTTGTGATGTAGGATTTGATCCATGTTTCTTTCTATATCACTCTACCTAAAAATTTATGGCATTCATTAACCAGGATCCACTTCCTTTTCAAATCTAGATACAATAAATTTATTGACTTTACAAAGATTTCCATTATGAAAAAGGATGATGCAGTCATATTATGTGAATAAGAGGTGTTCTTCCCAACACCATTCTTTGATATAATGGTCCACCTGATGGTTCAAATGGTCATAAAGGTTCCACTATGTAATTATATCAATTACAGATGGATGTACTCCATAGAACCGTATATGATGTTTTTCATATTATATATCTATAATCAAATTGGGAAAAAATTTAGTATTTCCAAATGATATATTGTTGAAGAAGTTGTCGAATGTTGTACTGATTACCTATTACATGATGACCACATCAACCTCCCTATGCCTTGTCATAACAGACTCCTTATGAATAAAGGGATTTTTATTAGTGATTCTGTTATAATTACCTTGATTATGAAGCAGAAAGTACACCATAACATTTTACATAATATTTAAATTGTGGATCCATACATTTTATCACACCAATAAATTCATAGAGATTTGAATATATACGGGTTGAGGGATGTATATCAAATATACATAATCAATAGTTTATAGTATGGTTATGAGATCAAATTTATAAGGAGTTATATGAGAATCTGAATTCAATTGTTGAATGATGTCAAGGGTTATGTAGTGGTCTAAATGAAAATGTGATATCTTACACTGGTTTTGTAATCAATGGTTATATGTTCTATATATAACATCGTAATGATTGTAAAATAATGAAAAATAATAATATTACACTTGTGGCGGAAGTGATTCACCTATTTGGATCCAATGATAGAAATCCAATTTTTTAAAATATTTTCTACTTTGGTGTTATCTAATGGATATAAAAGATTAATTAAATAAAATTTAATGTTCTTATTTTCTTTTGAAAATGGCTTGATAATATGAGTGCAGTGAATGTTTAGGAGATGGGATTCCTGAAGTTGATTTTTAAGGTATAAGGGGGAAAAGACGATGAATTCATAATAAAATCCCAAGTAGTGAAATTATTTTATTTCTTAGATACCGAAAACAATAATTGGTTGAATTTCATACAATCGAAAAAAAATGTCCACAGAGTTGAAAATTCAATTGAGGATAACTATTTCATTGGGAAATCACAATCAGTTCATGTTAGTTTTAATTTAGACATTATCTTATATATTTTAGGGGAACACAAAGAGGAGATTTGGATTCCAGATAGCAGAACAAAATCCATATAACCTTTAAAAATAAATAGAGTTTACTAATAAGGTAATGGTTTTTAATATAATATGTTTTCATCGTAATATTATATTTTATTTACTACATTAACATAATATAAATTAAATGTTTTACTACTTTTACAAAAAATAAATTCTTCACATTATGATATTTCCAATATTAATGATGAAAAAACTTTAATAAAGAAAACCATTTGGGAATATATAATTGTCATGTTTTGATATACTTTCTCTATTTTATCAAAAAATTATATAATAAAATGGTGATTTAATTTTCATTATACCTTTAAAATTACATTTATTTTAGAATATTTCTATCCATATATCATGAAATTATATAGAAAAACATCTATATACTTATTCTCCCTAAAAAAAATTTCACCCCTACAAAGTTGGTATTTATCTCGTTCCTTCATGTTGTCTCCACTACCATTACTGGAAGAGTTAAAAAAACTACCTCTGTTTAATCAAATAGGTAGTCCAGATTTTTTCATAGTAAGAATATTATCCATATAAATAATGTATTATATCATATTTATCATTAATTTATTTTCATATTACCTATATAATAATTGTTTTCTTATACAAGTTGATTATTTTATTTTATTTGGGGTGGCCTATCTATCTTTCATTCCATTCAACACTAAAACATCCATAGACATCTTCCTCCCTCGAAAACTTTTCACCCTATAGTGTTGGCATTTATTACATTCCTTCGAGTTTTGTTCACTTCCTTAGCATGAATAGAAATGACCCTACCTCTTCTCAATAACAAATTCAATCTATATGTTATCATAGTAAAATCATTGTATATAGAGTTAATATACTATTTCATATTAATATTATATAGATTTATTTTTATTATTACTCATATAATAAATTGTTTTATAAAAAGTCAGATTATTTTGTTTGAGTTTTGATGGTTTGTTTGAAGATTCTCATAAATATGAGATATTGGACATCGATCAGGCCATTTAGATAATTAAAACAAGAAAATGTGTCAAGAATTCTTGCAACTATCAGGATGATAAAAATCTATACTACTCATTTAATTATTTTTTTCATTTTTTTTACTATTTGTAAGTTATTTTCTTTATCATTTTTATCTATATAGTTTGACTGGTATGACTCAAATTTCTTCATTTTATATAAAATTGACATTGATTTTAGTAAAAAATAAAATTGAGATAATCAAAAATAATCAAATATATTCATATTGTTTTGATACTTCATTAAAATGATCAAAAAGTCATTTCTGACATGTAGGAATAAGCCTCACCTCAATCTGGAACACAATATTCACAAAATGTCTCAATGTGTCTGTTATCATTTTAAAAATGAAATTTTAGTTAAAAAAGTGTAACCCACTAAAAACAAAAATAAATTAATCTAGTAATTTATTGATAATTTCTGAAAATAATATTCATAAATAATTTGTGATGCGTAGGAATCAGTATCACATCAAACCGACTAATGATGTGGCTGATTTGAGTCAACGTTTCTGTTTTAAATTTAAAATGATATTTTAGTAAAAAGGAAAGTGGAATACAGAAAACCAAGAAAATACAATAACATTGTTTTGATACATTATTCCAACAACCAATAAGTCATTTGGGACATCAAGGAATTAGACACACCACAATATAATTCACAATGTAACCAGTATAACTCCATGTAAATCCTTTTACTTAAAATTGACTCGAGCTTTATTAAAAAAGGATATTGACCTACTCAAACTCAAGAAAATGAAATTTTATTACTTTTATACTTTATTAAAATGTTAAATAATTCATTTCTCGACTGTAAAAATCCACTACAACTCAATATGATACACTATATACCATATATTAATCAAGGCATCCTCTATCAATTTTAAATTGACATTTTAGTTTAAAAAGTGCCACTCAATTAAAACATGGAAAATTGAATTGTATTATGTTTATAATTTAGGGAAATTATTCATAAATCATTTGGGATGTCCAATAATAGGTCTCACATCGAATTTACACAGATGTGGCTGGTATGAGTCAATGTGTGTGTTTCTAGTTTAAGATGAATTTTAGTCAAAAAGAAATGTGACGTACACAAAACCAAAAAACGAATTGATATTATTTTTATACTTTTGAAAAATGGTCCATATGTCATTTGGGATGTGTAGGATTGATCCAATCATTAACCGGACACATTGTGAGACCAGTATGACTCCAATTGTGTGTTTTTATTTAAAATTGACATCAATATTAGTAAAAAATTGATATACACAAAAACATGAATTTGTTTTCTATTTATTATACATTATGAAAATGATAAATAAGTAATTTTTTATATGTAGGATTAATCGAACCATTAATCTGATACATGATGTGTCCAGTATGAAAAAAAATGTTTGTTATTAGTTTAAAATTGACATTTATTTCAAAAAGTGACAGTATCTAATAACTAATAAAACATGGTCTGATTTCATTGATAATTTAGTAAAATGTTTCATAGATAATTTAGAACATGTATGAATCTGTCTCACATAAAACCAATACACGATGTGACCAGTATGACTCAATGTGTGTGTTTCTGGTTTAAAATGGAATTTTAGTAAAAAACACAAGTGACATACTCAAAACAAAGAAAGCACATTTGTATTGTTTGGATACATTATTAAAACAATCCATTCGTAAATTTTTTGGCCTAGTAATTAGCTTCACCTCAATTGGATCCAGGATTTGACTGGTATGACTCCAAGTTCATCGTTTTATTTAAAATTGACATCCATTTTCATAAAAAAGTCAATTGTACAAGAAATAACTGAGAAAAAATATTTGTATTATTTTCATACATTAATTAAATTATCCATATGTCATTTGGTATTTTTAATAAATATCCTTAGCTCAATCCAATAAACAATATGGCTGATATGACTCAAAGTGTCTATTATTCATTTAAAATTGACATTTTCGTTTAAAAAATGTCATTCCTTAAAAACTGAGTGACCACACTTGAATTATCATGATAATTTAGGAAAAAAATTCCTAGATAATTTATGATATAAAGTAATTAGTGTCACATCAAATTGATACATGATGCCATCAGTATGGGTAAAAGTGTGTGTTTCCATTTTTAAATGTCATTTTAAAGAAAGGATATGTGACGTACTCAAAAATGAGAAAACACATTCCGATTGTTTAAATACATTATAAAAATAATCCATATGTCATTTCGGACATTTATGAATCTTCCCCAACTCAATCTGATTCATAGTGTGATTAGTATGACTCTATGTTAATCATTTCAATGTGTAAGTGACATCATAGTACAAAACCCACGTGGCATAACCCAAACAAAGAAAATGAGATTAGAATATTTGATCATAATTACATCTACTATTAATCAATTTATTTTCTTTTTAATATCTATTTTATACTTAGTTAAATAATTTTCATAGTGATTATCCTTAAATATGAACAAGAAATGGTGTGACAGATAAGAATTAACCGAAACACAATTCGATACATAGTGTTCCTCGTATGGCTCAATGTTTGGATTAAAATTATCCCATTCAGTAAATTTATTTAATTATATTATTACTTGTAGAAGATTTCTTTTCATATACAACAATGTTCTTTTTCTCGAGTAAGGGTGGTTAGTTTGGAAATGGCATAAGTCGAGGTCAGGATCAAATGAAATAGTAATAATGATGATTTTGAATGAATATAACAATTTTTAATTATGTAAATGTATAAAAAATTATTTAAATGTCTATAATATATTTTTCATAATGTATTAATGTTTTAGATTCCATTTAATTTAAATTCTGTATTGGTACATGATTATTTTGATATCTGGTTGTGTTTTTGGCACTATAGTTTGTTGTTACAGCACACTCCACTGGTGATATAGTGTGTTGATATAGAACACAATAATATTTTCATTTATTTTCACTAAAAAATTTGTTTAAAATGACCATTTAACATTAATTTATTAATTATAATGAAATATTATGGATTTTAATATTTCTCAAATATTTATCACTTCATCCTCCCAAATAAAGGGCATTTTAGTGCTCTTAAAGGACTATTTTTTAGTAGTGTGGATTCAGGGAAAACCCATAACCTAAGGTGAAAGAGTCACATTAGAAAAGACATACTAGATGTCATAACCTTTTAGGAACCATGAGAAATCACCCATGTATGGTCTGTTACATTTTTCTTCCACAAAAATAGGTAAAATATCTATCCCACAATAACCCCATAATAACCAATTTAAAATAATTACATTAGAAATTCTAGATGAAATAAATCTAATGACATACCTTCAATAAATTTATATTTAATATAACATGTTCATTAACATGATATTTCCTCTCACTTCCCTAATCTAATTTCTCATCAACCTTAGAAAAATCCTTCATGTTATGGTAGAATTGTCCATCTGATTTATATAATCATGATTAGAAAAAGTCAATAGTTGAAAGATATTTCAAAGATAATTGAAAAAATATAGGGATCAAAAGGCTAATACATACCAAGAGGAATCCATCATAATATATAAAACTTCAATAAATTATGGAGCAAGATTGGGGGAGATCTTGATGGCCAAAACCTCACATTATTGTCACAATTCTCATAAGAGATTCTGCGGAATGAATATTCTAGGCTCCAAATCAATCCTACCACATTAAATCATCTTTAAAACTTCCTAGGATAAATTCACATCAGGAAACCTAGTTTCACACCTGGTTGTTTTAGGGAGACAATATTATTTGTTCTTGGGAACCATGTGTCCTGGTGAGAAAATATATTTCATTCATTGATTTCATGGGAACTACCTTTTAGACATGTTTTAATGTCTCAAACCTTCTCGGTCCACCCCACGAATCCTCTTCACATTTTAAAAACCCCAATTTTTTATGTGAATGGGATTCTAAACCATGTTTAATTAGTCTCATGTCCCCAAACACTCATTTAAATGTCTCTCAGACCCCCCGATCATCGATGGAGTAATGTAACCCATACCCAAACAACATTATATGTTGTTCAAACATGTATTACCCCATTATATTTCGATTTTTCTCAAAAAGAACCATTAATTAAATGAATGATTAAAACATCCCCATTAAATTTGTATCATGTACCAAGGCACGACATTACAATCTACCCACCATGAAAAATTTATTCCTAGATAAATTCTAGTAGCATGGGAAACATTCCTCCTGATCTAATGTGATTATCATCTATAAGGATTTCTCTTGCATTCAATATCTGAACATGAAATTTTTCTTCAAGACTATTCTCAAACCAGAACACACTTCAGGCCACCAATGAACATCTCTAGTAATGGACACCTGAAGCCAATCCAAAAATCACTACCATCCACATAAACATCAGGATGATTCTTATTTCAGCCGTCCCTACAAATATTAAAAGCACAAACCTCTACTAATATTCACAGTGTTAACATCCATCCTTTCTCAAAACCTATTTTTTCATCACTATGGGACTCCACTTTCTAATAATGATTTCAAACCATTGTTCTTCCCACAATAAAAAACACCTACCATAAAATCCAAACAAGTGATCCACTATACAAATCACATTCCAACCAATGTTCCTAACATGGTCCTCATTAACTATTTTCAACATCGACTAATAATTCTAGTTTTACATCCTTTGGAAAACATTCCCGAAAAGCTTAGTCATTATACAAATGTGTCCTCTATAGAAACATCTATCAACATCCTGAAATTCCATAAAAACCCAATACGAAAGGTCTCAGTTGTACCGTGAACCACAACACCAGATTCCTTTTCATTCCAGGTATTTTCCCCCAAAGGAACATTTAAAAAATATTGTTACACGATTTCACCCCTGAAACATGTGATAAAACTTGGTTTCACCCCCTAAAACATGCCACACAAAAATTATTGTCACCCGATTCACCCCTTGAACCATGAAATAAAATTGTGTTCCCCTTTTAAGCATGTCAATATAATCCCAAGTTAAAATTCTAGACCAATACATATGTTTGGATTCTAAACCTATACAGTGAGCCTCATCGACATAGGTATGATAAATCTAGAAAACATTTCCTTAAAAGTCCTGATTTATTTTAACCACCATGGTCACTTCCAAAATGAGGTCAATGCAGCACCATTCCACTATATTTGTGTTCATGAAGAACTCTTGTTGGATCTTTTCCAACCATCTACGTACAAAGGTTCTTAGCCAAAGCAACGGACACCCATGAGGCCACTGATCATAATGCCTTAACCTTCAAAGGAATCATTTAAAATATTTAATATCCTTATTGATGCGTGAACTGAATCTGAATGAATTTATATGTATGAGAAATAAAATTCTTGCACCAACTATAAGGATCTCATCAATGAATCAACACACCAATGATCTGACTCCCTATCAATATCAACTAATTTTTCCTAAATATGAATCCCCCATATGGTTTTTATCATGTGATACATCTGAATTAACATCAAGAATTTGATGAAGAAGTAGTTACTATTAGGTCAACTTCACATAGGTCTTATTGGGTCATCAAAATTATTCATTGGTTAGTCTTGCATAAACCATCCACCTTTCTATAATAAATAAGATTCTTCATGTGACCAGTTCAATGCTTTGCACCATATAAGTATCCTTAGTTTCCTAACAACACATACATAGTTCTACCTGGCCTACAACTAGTCATCACCAAACATGACGCATAATCATGTCCATTCAAACATACATAACTACCAATCCAGCACCTATAACTACCCAAACCAATATTTCTCATAACACCATCTATTATTTACAATGATCCATTCTCTTTGTGCACCACGTTATCTAACATCCTGAGCATAGGTTATGACTCTAGACCTAGAAAGTCTCATTCCCTTATAGTAGCTACTATTTCAATCCATGAAATCTCTAATATATGAAAACTCTGGTTGACCACATAATGTTACACTGATCCATTGTCATTCTCATCTTATAGTATAGAGATAACTCCTTGATAATTAACCATTGGACCTATAAATCCTGTGATCTTCACACAAAACATGTCAATTGTAAACACAATGGGTTACCATAAACTGAATTATTTATCAACCTACTATCACTACCATCATTAGTTTATTCCAAATAACTAGAATCATTCCCATCAGACAACACACCACCCTAATTGCAATGGTTCAATAGTTCATATTCAACCACTAAAAGATCAATCATGCATTATGTATCTATTATGAAAGGGTATATAACAACATTCATTATTCTAAAAGTGTTATTACTCCATTATTCATGGACCTATAAGCCATAATCTCTCACATATTCATCTATCCATGAACCACAAGGAGCCATGGTACCCAAAATCAAACACTCATAAAACCCCCTTTCGAGGATTGAAACTCCATTCTACCCGTTTTCACCACACTACACCAATCACAAGGGTGGAATATCAAGATATTTCTTGTCCTACACACTCTATAACTCAACTATATATCACTATTATATTCATATAACATTCGTAATTCTTCTGAACTGTAAGAAAAATTATAAATAGAATATTCTAAGGCTTTCAATGGTTACTCAAATGAAAATGGAATTTCCTTCAATGATAAATTACCTCCAGCGTCAATCATGTCTTTTTATTAACAAGGAATAACCTCCCTTAGGTTACCTTCACATATTACAAGACATCATCTCCCTAGTAAATGAAGAAACATTCAATGGTTAGAAGGACTTTCACAAAACCATTAAAAGTCTTCTACAATGGATATAACTCATGCAACATTGTATAAGAACATATAAAAAGACATGCCATGATGGATTCACTATTAGAATAACCACATAAATATTCTATCAAACAAATGAAAAAACACATGGGATGCACCATCTATGTACAAAGGAACTACATCATCGTTGTGTTTTTCATCATCATCCTGCTGAACCACATTACAATAACACTTGGAATTCTATTATATGTAGACATATATAAATGTAAAAAAAATCAGTATACATCATAAGAATATTATATTCCAAATGTGATCAGTGTGACACCTTTTTATATAATCCAAAAGATTCTAAAACATATAAAATCAAAACAATAAAAATACATGGGTTTCACTTGAGGTGAAAAGATATGATAACAAATCAACAAATAACATTAATAATATACCCTATTAACCCATATTTCCTTTAGAGAATGTGTTCATGATGCACCAATATTAGTTTTATTACAATCCATGACCCATTAAAATGTAACCTCTCTACGAAATCCTTGAAGTAGAAAAAACAGGACATCATGTCCTAAGATACCATTTTGTAACATCTTGATAAGAAACATCAGGTTCGAGCTCCAATGGAACATGACCTCAGGCACCCCTTCCCATAAGCGAGAGGTTGTCGATAAGAAATTTGGTTATTGAGTAGAACCATAGAATAAATATTCCATTAGTTAGTGTGAAAAATAATGATAACAATATTAAATCATAATATAAAAATGAAAATAACATACCAATTTTATAAATTTATGCAAACATAATAGACTCAAACTAAAATACAAGGAACTGATCACCCACTAGGTTAATCACATATAAAAATAATAAAAACAATTTAAAAGAGCGTTGATCCCACTCCCTTCCACATATCATCCTAGTATCTAGACTCATATCAAAATATCCCACCAAATGATCAACCCGACCCTGAGCCCAACTTATACCTACAATAGGTGAGGGAATCTATGGTACCGAAATACCATGATTTACAAATAAGGGTTTGTGTTCAACTTGGTAGGACACCAAAAATGTAGTTTAGTACCAAAATGGTAATAAACAGTTCTTAGTCATGTGATAAGCTCGACAAAACGTAATAACGAAACAAATAATTGCACACAGATAACATTATCACTAAGAACACATAGGAAATAACAACCATGTTTTGAGTAGTCATGCACTTACCAAGACACCAAGAACATCTTTCATACATTATTTTTCTTCATTACATATAGATAATGAGAAGATTACATAAGTAATAAAAACTATCCATTGTTCTAGAAAACTGGTCACTTGAAAAACATCTTGGAATTGTGTGTACATAATGCTCTAGGTACTCTAGTCAGTAAATATTTCATGCTACCTGACATCTTTTAGTCTGTGTGTAACTGTTTCACTCATAATACATTTGGAAACCTTGAAAAATGCGGTTCTTGGTATTTAATAGGTATCATATAGTGTATCATCAACATGTACTCTATGTGATCATCGTACATGTACCATATTCTTAGGTCCATCTTTATCATAGTAGCAATTCTTTTGTAGCCCCCCTCAATGGTACTGTCATGTTATGATGGTATACCTATTTTGAGAACAGATAATGATAATTATGAAGTCATGGTAGCTCAAATAATAGGGTAGATCATACAAGGAAATCATTTCCTGGCATAACATCATTAGTATCAATAGATATATATGGACACATGTGATCATCATTGATGATGTAGAACAAGATATACATGTATACTAATGGAATAAAACATCATAATTTTTATCACCGGATACAAACACCCACATGCAATCAAAATCATTCACAGTCAACAGGTTATGACAATACAAGTATTGTTGGTCAAAAATCCCACAATGTATCGTTGAAGAATTGTTGAGGTGATTGTCTTTGTTGAGAAATTGGGCCTCCATGTTGTGTTTGTTGAACGAGAAGATCACGATGTCCAGTTTTTTTAAAAATGTGGTTTATATTGTGATATTTTAGGTTCAGTTGATGTTGTTGACAATCCATGATTGACAGAAGAACCTTGAAAAAGGTATGGACGATTTGGATACGGTACAAAAAGAGCAGATACAAGGTGGTGATTTTTTCCAGTGTTTTCTAAATTTATAGGCTTGAAAATTTGAAAAGAGAGAGATATGTTTTTGGAAATGGGAGGTGCATGAAAAATTATAGTGGTGCAGGAAAAAGTAGAGGGATGCATGAAATATTGGAGTGGTGTGTGAAATAGGGTAATAGTGTTTTTTGCACAAAATATTTTCCATGATAAAAAGATCGAAAAATGTAAATGGCATGAGGTGCACAAAAAATTGGACTATTGCACGAAATATGGGGTTTTGTAGAAGATGTGTTTTTCATGATCAAAGAGGATTACGTGTTCAAGGAGGTTTTTTCATGTAGGGATCAATTTTTCATATAAATATAATGTGACCAACTCAATCAAAGAAGCTCCAGACTTAGAGAGATTAGGAACATTGGCGCACGAAATTGAAATACGCAAGGGAGTTGTGCATAAATTTAATCATTGCTTGTAAATAGGTGTTTACGCCTAAATATCATGCTTCGCTTAAAGATGTGGTAGCGTGTAAAACATAGGGTATGCGTAAAAGATTTGTTTGATAGTAAAGAATAGGATGCATGTAAAAGAAGGCTATCGAGTGTAAAATAAGTGGTTCCACATTAAAGTGGTGTTGCACAAAAAGTGTATTTTCTGAAAAAATAGATAATTTCGTGCAATGTTATATAGAGGATCCATGTAAAAATTGGGGTTGACCGGTACACCCAGTGAAAAGGGAGATTCATCTATGGGTGAATGATCGAAATCCACAGAGCATATATCAACAGTTAAATATGTAGATTTTACTAGTGATAATTAAAAGACCTACAGGTGTATAAAATTTGAATTGATCTTATGAAGAAGAATTGAGCACACCTCATTTGAAAGAGCAGTGAGATTTTATATCTTGATTTCTTGTAAACTAGAAGAGATAGTGAGTCCAATTAGAACATTGTAAAAAGTAGTTCTCTTTTAGTTGATTTGGTACATCGACACATCTGCAGTGTATGTTCCATGGATGTATCCCAGTGAGGGTGAACCAAGTAAAAATCATTTTGTCTTATGAATTATTCAGTTTCTTATTTATACAATGCTATAGGAAATAGAGAGAAGATAGTTTTTCATAATAGTGAAATAAGATCAGTAGGGGAAGTTGTTTTAATCATCCATACCCTGATTCAACCCCCCTCTCAGGGTATCTAACCAAGTTGACCTAACAATTGGTAATAGAGAAAATATGGATATCAATTTTTTTCTCTCTCAAATAGAGGCCACTAATCATAAAGGCATTCCGATCATCGATGGGAATAACATTTGGTGATTGAAGAATCGGATGCAACAATACTTCCTGTCTTTGGGAAGGGATGAATGGTATAACAATCAATATTAATAGTGGTGTACTATTAGAAACTGTGTGAGGATAATTGGATGCTAACTCCAAGGGAATAAATGCATTAGGGGAGTCCTATCCAATGCTATATATATTATGTTGATGTCTTGGAAAACATTACATGATATGTGGGACAAGAATTGAACATATATGAAGAAGATTGAAAGGTTAGAGAGGTAAAGCAACATGTTTGTGGAACAAGTATGAATATCTAAAAATAAACCTGAATGTGTCTGTTAATGCATTTTTGAGAGGGTAAACATTGTTGTGGAAGATATGCGGGGAATTGGTGAAGTCATTGAATAAATAAACATTATAAATCACATATTGAGGAAACTTATACCTCGATTCAATCCAATAATTTCATTACTAGAAGATGAAGATCTGAAGGAGCTGACACATGATTATTTTCACAGTACCTTGGTTGCATAAGAAATGACGAATGATAATAACGAGGCTATGGAAAAGTGTGAATCTAAGGAGGTTACATTTAAATCCGTGAAGAATATCAACATTGATTATTCTCATGAGTATGAAAAGATAGATGAGGTGATTTCATTTCATTCATCAATTTTGAAAAGTGAAAAATGAGATTTCAAGGGGAAACTTCCACTGGAATAATTTCGATGTAGAATGGTTGGTCATCATGCATCAAGGTTTCCCAAAAAGTTTCATGAAGATAATGATGTTGATGAAGTTGAAATTCCCAAGAAGAATTCTTCATCCTATGTGAAAGGCAAGAAGAAATTAAAGATAAATTTCATTAATAAGAATAATATCATTTCACATTAATGGGACAGTTTAGATGAGTCTGAGTTTGAGGAGGTTAAAGATATAGAGAACTGTAAAATACTCTGATGAAAATTCAATGGTGGCAGTTGTCAACAGTACTCAGAAAAAGGGAAAAACTGATAATGATTAAGATGAATAAGTTGAAGTAAGATTTGATATAAAATATGAGTTATATGATGATCTTGAAGAGATAGATCCTTGTAGATCTAAAATAATGAATTTCAACAAATTGGTTCATGATTCCAATCTCTATATGCAGTAGCAAGAAGAAGAGAAGATTGAGTTGCTAGATGAAATTGAAAAACTCAAGTAATTAACAACAGACGACTCAGAATCAGTTAGTGAGTATAAAATCAATATTGAAGAATAGAAAAGGGAGATTGATGGATTTAATAACTCAATGAAAGATAATATCAAACATATTAATGAACATGAAGGAGATGTAGTCGGTATCCGACAAAAAGTTATGGACTAAGAAAAAATTCTGATTCCCAACATGTTATTGGGATAGAAAATTATTCCAAATACTAAAAAGATCAAATATGAGCCTAATAGTTCAGTAGTAAAGAAGCTTCAATTGAGCTCAGATATTAAGGATGATTTGGGTCTTGATCAGAAACAGAAAGCAGATTGGGTTGAAGTCAGACCACAAGCTCCCATTTAGAGAATGAAAATTGATGTGGGTATGAAGCAGAATCTAAAAATTCAATGAACCCAAGGGACTACTAACAGTATAGAAAAGACATTTATAAATGTGCCTTTCATTAGGTGTTATTGCGTGGAAAGACGGGACACTCACAAAATGTGTGTTCTATAGGCAAAATATATCAAACGGTACCAAAACATAGGTGGCATCCAAATAGAGAAGGATTATCTTGAACATTTTTTGAAGGATATTGTTTTTGGTGCAGAATACATGGGAACATGTCTAGATACTACACATTGACCATACAATGAAATGTGCCAAATAAGAATCAAAATGTTTGCAAGTAGCGGATCAATGATGCAACAAATTAGTTGAAAATGAAAAATAGATTTTCACCTTTTCTAAATGAATTTGATCCCTCATACTCTGAGAAAGATAATAAGTCTCAATCTATACCATGTGTTATGATAAAAATATGGACCACGAAGAAAAAGGATGAGAAGACAGTGGTAAAAGTATTTCCCTTAATGCATCAGACTGTTCTGGTGTGTGGATCCATGACAGTGGTTGCACATCTCACATGAAATGTAATAAGCATATTATTACAAGTATAAAATATGACAATGAAAGAGTTGTCATGTTTGGAAAAGATGAAGGCCTGAAGATTATTGGCTAAGAAAAGGCCATGTGTGGGGGAAAAGAGATGAGATGTGCTGATGTATTAGTATTAGAAGGCCTCTGTCACAATTTGCACAATGTGTGTCTACTATGTTACTCAAGAAATTATATAAGGTTTACTAAGAATATTTGTATCCTAACAGAAAGTGATAGGGAAGTGGTTCTATTGGTAAAAATAAAAAAGGTAAATCAATACATAGTAAGTGGAGAATAAGATATGTTCATTTTGTGCAGTGAAGAAGAAAATAAGATGTGGCATAAACGTCTTGGCGATCTATTCCAACAACCCCTGTAAGATCTTGTAATGTGGGATGCAGAAAGATACCTCGCTAATCTATCACATAATCTTACTCACATGGGTGATGCATAGAAAAAAAGAAATATCATTATAAAGATGTATAATTCAAAGGAAAAGAACACAACAAATGTGCTCAAATTGGTGCATACTAATGTTTGTGAACCTATCACACCAAGAGAAATTTTTGGAATGAGTTACTATGTTATTTAAATTTATGACTATAGCATAATGGAATGGGTATTTGTTATTTCCCGTAATTACAATGTGTATAGCTGATTAAACCTTTATTGGAGGGAGTTTGAAAGAATTCCTTGACCGAAAAATCTACTATTTTATACTGACAATGGAATGGAATTCACAAACATTCAGGTGGAATACTAGCCCGATAAACATAAGATAAGACATCAGGTTTCTTTAGTACGAATCCCCCAACATGATGGGGTGGTTGAAATAAGAAATCGGATCATCAACAAATGTCTAAAAGGATGCTTTTATAAAAATACCTACCATAGAAATTTTGGAAGGAAGCAGTATTGAAGTCAGCCTAAATTTCTAAAAGGGATCTGTTGTGTCCGAAGGAAGGATTAACTCCATATGATATTTGGTATGGGAAGAATCCATAGGTGATGTACTTTCCAATATTTGGAAGTAAGTCCTTTATAATCATAAAATAAAAACACAAGATATTTGATTCATGAAAAGATGAGGGAGTATTCCATGGATACTCAGAAAAATGTAAATCATATAAATGATTTAATAAAAGGCTGGGAATGGTAGTTGATAGAAATGATGTCACTGTTGTGGAAAATTAAGAGAATATTCAATAGCACAATAAACAATTATTTGATGAATGTGATGAGGAGGAACGAAACGCAAGGGGAGAATAAATGGCTGATACTGATTCAAAAGAAGATATCGATGATGAGAATGAGAAAGTGAAATATGTATCTTCATAGAATCCAAGAAGTCGAGATGAAATTGATAGGTATAATATCATTGGTGATCAATCTACACCAGTTTAGACATGAATAATGAAATCACTACAGCTGATGTCTTTCTTATCTCAGGTGGAGCCTAAATGGTTTGTTGATTTAGCAAAAGAATAGAACTAGGTTCAGGATATGAATGAAGAGCTGGATTAAATTGAGAATAATAAGACATGGGAGATTCTTTTGAGGCCAATAGATAAAAATGTTTTTGGAACTAAATGGGTCAATTTTGACAAGATGAATGAAGATGGAATAGTGATTTGAAACGAAGCACAACTACGGTTCCAAATATACTCCCATGTATAGGGAATAGATGTTGATGATAAATTTTCTCCATTTTCAAGGATGGAGACAATCAGATTATTCCTGGCCATTGTAGTGAAACAAATGGTCAATTTGTTCCAAATGGATGTCAAATCTGCATTCATAAACGGGGTACTAGATGCTTGATCAATATTTGAAGAAGCTTGGTTTCCAATGTGGTGGATTTTATTACAATCTATATTTCAACAACAATAGTTATCAAATGATGATGGTGTTTGTTTATGTGGATGATATAATATTTGGTGCATCTGAAGATGCTCAGTGTAGATAGTTTTCAGAATTCAGGAAAGGGATTTTGAAATGTCAATGATTGGAGAGTTGACATATTTTTCGTTGGTTTCTAGGTAACACAAGGAAAGAATAGAACATTTATCCCTCAATCCAAATATTCCAAGGATGTTCTGAGGAGAGTTTGGATGGACAATTCTAAGGATATGAAGACTTCAGTTTCTACATGGATAAAAATGTCAAATTTTGATGAAGTCAAGGTGGTCAATATCACATAATATAGGAAAACTATTAGAATTTTATTTTATGTCGCCCTTCAAAGGCCTGGAATTGTATTTTCTACATTCCAAGAAATAAGATAACAAAGTAATCCCAATAAAATTTAAATTTATTCAATGAAATTAATACTTTAGTATATCAAGGGCATGGTGGATTTGGTCTTGATATATAATGACAAATCCCAGTTAGAGTTATTGGGATATACTGATGTATATTGGGCCGGTTCAATGGATGATAGGAAATCAACATCAGGAGGTGCTTTCTATCTTGGTGGATTGGGTATTTCATGGATAAGAAAAAATAAATATTTTATTTCATTCAGCACTGCAGAGACTAATTATATTATGACCACTCAAGAATGCAAACAATTATTATGGATGAAGCATAATTTTGATAATATGGGAGTTCATGTGAAGTCTCTGATCAGAATCCAGTGCGATAACTCAAGTTCTATAAATCATAGAAAAAATCTCGTCCATCACTAAAGGATAAATAAAATTGAGATAAAGTTACATTTTATCAAGGAGAAGTTTGAGCAGGGAATTGTGAAGTTGGAGTATGTTCCAACAGAGCAACAGGTGGAAGACATTCAGATAAAAGACATACCAAAGGAATCTTTTGAGTGGTATCGATAGGCTTTGGGAGTTCAGTCATCTCTCAGCACCTGAAAAAGTGTGGATGTGGGACCCCCTCCCCTCTAACTGAGGTATGGTGTGTTTTACTTACTATACTAAATTGTTTTCTCTACTTTGTTTTAGCCCTCAAAAGAGTGACCTTTGGGTTCATTGATAATGTGGGAGTATGGTGACTCTTAAAGGTGGAGAAACTATAGCCAAAAAGGGAGACAATGACTTTTTCAAAGACATAGGGAGATGCTGACAGGTGGGGTTGTGAGATAGGGGTAGTTGAATGCTAAATAGGATTTGAAGTTGTAAGTGGTCACATATAGATTTAAATATTATGATCCTAGAAGTGATCTATATAATAAAATATATCACCAAAGATAATGATTGTGTTAAATTCTGATGAGTAGCATTGTAATGGTGTTAAAAGGATACCAGAGATCACCAATTTTTAGTAGTTTGGAAATTGGTATCAGTTTGGTGTCCATAGTTGGTGTCAGAAATGACGTGATTCATTGATAAAAATTTCATTTACTCTTGCTTCTCATGTCGAGCATTGCTAATGTGGGATTAGAGTACGTGTTGAGTGATTCCTTGATCACTATAATATGCACAAGGAAATAATAGTGGATAAAGTTGTAATGAGGTATCTTTTTATGAGAAGAGTTTTCAACAATCCCAGGGGGATATTGTTATGAAAAAATCCATCAAGGTATCATTGATGGATTATTGAGGTGATTTTGTTTGTTGAATAATTGGTCCTCCATGTTATTTTTGTTGACATATAAGACTAAAATTACAAATTTGTTCACAAATGGGGATTAAATTATTGTTTTTCAGGTTCAAGTGATGTTTTTGACAATCCATGATTGACTGAAGAACCTCCACAAAGGTATGGATGATCTGGAGGCGGTACAAAAAGAGTAGATACAATGTGGATCTGTTTTCTAGTGTTTTCCAAATTTTTGTTCCTAATGATCGAGAAATGGAGAGTTGTGTTTTTTGGAAATGTGAGGTCCACACAAAATTAGAGTGGTGCATGAAAATATAGAGTGGTGTGCAAAATATGGGTGTGGTGCGAGAAATAGAGGCATAAAGTTTTTTTTCACAAGAGATGTTTCACGACCAGAAGCTCGAAAATTTGAAAAGGCATGAGGTGTGTGAAAAATTGGGGCATTTCATGAAATATGTGGTTTCAAAAAAGATGTTTTTTTATGTAAAATATTATTACGCATACAAGGAGAGTTTTTTGTTAAAGGGTCAATTTTTCCGATAAATATGAAGTGACCCCCTCATTCGATGACGTTCAAGGCTTAGCTAGAGTCCGAGCTATGGCTCAAAAAATTGGAATACTCAAGGGAGATGCATTTAATGACAATTTTGCAAGTAAAGAAGTGTTTTTATGTAAATCATAGGTTGTGTGTAAATGGGAGGTTGTGCGTATACCTTAAGCTGCCTGTAAGAGAGTTGTTTTTATGTAATGAAAAGGTTGTGTGTATGATAAGGTTGTTGCGCGTAAAAGAACTACTTTTGCATAAAAGTGATGTTATGAAAAAAGTGTATTTCACAAAAAAAATAGAGAATTAAGTGCAATGTAGTGTAGAGGTTGTGAGTAGAGATAGGGGTTGCCTGGTACACCCGGTGCAATGATAGATACATGTGTGGGTGAAAGTTCATCATCAATAGAGAATCTATCAACAATTAAATGTGAAGATTTAATTAGTGTAATGAAGAGACCTACAGGTATATAAAATGTGTGTGGATCTTATGAAGAAGTAGTGAGTACAATTTAGTTCATAGAGCATTGAGATTTTATATCATGATTTGTTGTAAACATGGAGGGATAGTGAATTCACTTCAATCTGTGTAAATAGTACGACACTTTTAATATATTTGGAACATCAACACTTCATTGGTGTATGCTCCTTGGACGTATCCGAGTGAGGGTAAACCAAGTAAAAACAATGTGTCGGGTGCATGATTTAGTTTCGTTTTATACTTTTCCACATGAAATAGAGAGAAGGGAGGTTTCCTTAATCGTGAAATATGATCAATATGGGATGTCCTTTTAATAATTCATACCCTGATTCAACCCCACCAGGGTATCAGAACTAGTGGACCTAATAAGTATCAATTTAAGGAGAAATAGTGGATATATAAATAGATAATTTCATATCAACCTGAGTAATATCAACTAATCACATGGTCCAGAGAGAAATTTCTTATTAAGATACATAAGAATAATCATGAATACTAAACTTACATGGCCTCATAGGGCTCTTCACAACACAAATTTTTGATATGGGAATTAAACATTGTCTCATTGGATCTTTGTATCATGTAGCATAACAACACAGCCCATGGTGTCCATGTAATTTATGGAACTCCTATCTGATCGAGCATTATCTGTTGTAAGACGGTATCCATCTAGTGTGCAAGGGTCTACTGGGGCGTTTTTTACATTATCCATCCATATTAGCTATGGTCACATTAATTAACTAAGACTTATGACTCATTAATTAATTAAGAAATTTTGTTAATCATAACCCATTATGATAATCAGGTTCATTCTCCCAAGTTGTTGAACCTCATACCACATTCCAATAAATGTGCATAAATACTAAAGAGTAGAGTACCTGGAACCATATACCTTAAAAAGATACTTCTTCCATCTAAGGAAATTCAAATAACTATTCCTATGTCATGCAAGTCCATTTGACCTCCAGCGATCACCTATGGATTCTAACTCATGCCAATGCATTGTAAATAATTAATTATAAATAATTTATTATTAATTAAATGAATACATGAAAACCCAAAATTGAGGGAGGAAGACACAAATGCTGAAATTTTACCAGATTTCTCTATTTATTCATAACCATGACCAACCACCAGTGGACGGTCTGTTATGTTCGTCTGACACAAAACTAGGAAAAATGAATATCACACAGAAACAAAATAACAACCAATTTAATATAATTAAATGGGAATATTTGGAAGTAAATAATTCAGTGATTTACCTTGAATGAATTTCCCTTCATCAATATGAATTCCTCAATATATTATATCATCTCACAACGTCGATCCAAAGTATTTTCATCCTTATAAAAAGTGTTCATGAATTGGAAGTATTCACCATTTGATTTATATAATAAGAAAAATACTATGATTAATATATGAAGGATATTTTTATGATTTTGGGAATCACCTAGGGATCTAAATGGATAATACATACCAAGGGGAATCAATTATGATGGATGATTCTCTAGTTTGCAATGGAACATGTTTGGAGGATCTCTTGTAGGCCTAAAACTAAATTTTTCATCCGAAATAATATAAGGGATTTTATGGAATGAAAAATGGGTGTTCTTTATCATTCTAGTCACATTAATGAATCCAAAAAATATCCCAATATTAGTTCATGGAAGTTTATATGGTTTCAAATTATGTGTTTTTGATGTAGTAACCTTTTTTAGGCCTAGCCACCATCTATATGACATAATAATATATGTCAAATAATGTTTTTTCAAGGTATACCTCCCAAACATTTTTTTCATTTTTAAACCCTCTTAGAACACCCCATGAATCATCTTCACATCATGATTATTGTATCTTCCCAACCATTTTCACACTATAAATATTAAATAGACTAGTCTATCATGTGGCCTCAAGAATGCCCCACAGTATGCTAGAGGCTACCAAATAGCATCATAGGTCTAATAGGTGAATTAGAGAGACCATTCCCTCTATATCAGTACTAAATAGTGGAATAATAATAATTAATAATAAATAGTGTAAGATATAATATTCGATTAACATTTCAGTTCCAAATAAAAACAATCCATTCCTTAATATTATAATTCATCAATATGAGGTGGATATCATAAAAAAGTTATACATATAACATGGAAATACTAATAACAGAAAAATATCAATAAATGAGTCCAATTCTAGAAGGTATCATGAGTACATTCTCAACCACTACAGCCAAGCCCCCATGCCTAGTCATATTTCATAAATGAAAACAACACAAAGCACAGTTTAGTTCTCAACCTACAATTAGGATGTTTATCCCTGTAATAAATAGTGATGATAATAGACCATGAGATGAAATCAATAGGCGACCACCGATGGTGAATAATGAAATCAAGTCCATGAGTATAAAATTAATTAGTGTGCAATTATAATAAAAAAAGAAAATAATAAATGTAATCAAATCAGTCTTAGAATCCTCTAATGACACTTGGGAATCCGTAAATACATCAGCATATTCAATAATGTTTCTGAACATGCACCATATTGTATATATAATCATATATGTGACCAAATATATAAAAATATATACATGAAAAAACAAGTACCTGAGGCCTAGGGAATCCCCATAATGTTAATATAATAACAACGTTATATTTAATAAAGGGGTATAAGCACAAGCATCTGGATAGGGGATACCGTGCTCCATTCCCAAAAATCATAATCAAATATGTTAGTCACCATGTAAAACATACTTATCAAGGGGGTGAATCATCATGTCCAAAAACCCAAACTGTTTATAAATATCATGTACAACATCCTTGACCAAAGGGGTTTGAAATATCATGACCAAAAACACTAAACTGGTTTTCTAAATTAATATCTATTATAAAGTAACCCATTACACTCTATGATCCCATAACTAAATCATTACGTAAATAGGGACCATGTATCACACAAGGCATAGTTTACTTCAATTTTGATGTTTCATTTAATATTAAAAAATATGTTATGAGAATATCTATTAGATAATATAAATCAGGGAAAAATAATAAAAACCATTCAATACACATTCAAATAATGTGATTAGACTAATTCATATATAAACAAGCAAGAAGGTTTTCAGAAGAACATATTTATCACCAAAATTCATCATGATCCATTCTATTAAAAAATTCCAATTCAATTATACTTACTCTATTAACCCCTTTCATTTATAAGATTAATGTGTCCCATCCTGGAAAATAATATTTCATCCACCATTTCTATTGATAATACAAACCCACCTTAGTGTTTTTCATGGTCATATAATTATTTATTAATGTGTTGAGGTATTTAAAGGACACACTCAAGGGGTGTTTTAGTCATAAGGAAAGCGTGTTGGACAATAACTTGTAATCAAAATCACCATAAGAGGTTGTTTAAGATGAGGTTGTGGACCACCAACCACTTAAAAGGTATATGGTATGTCATGTTTATGATCTAAGGATTTAATTTAAGGTTTTAAAAATTTTAAAAACAACCCATGTAAGTTCTAATATATAGAATAACTATGCATTTTATAAATGATAAAAACATAAGGAAAAATTTTATACCACCTATTGTATATGTAGTATTATTCACTCATCCATGATCAACTAATCATTATTCCAGGAATGAGTGAAATCAGAAGAAGTAAACAAACACTCTAAAAATAATGAATATTATCTCACACCAAGATAACACTCAATACAATAATATAAATAAAGAGTTGAATGAATATGACTGATAGGCTCACTGTGGTTTATACAATATAACTGATGAAATTTGATTATGATGATTGATAAAGAAGATATCATAGAGCCTAGATCAGTGGAAGGAAGAAATCGTTCAAGGATATTGTGTGTTGGAATATAGGGAAAAATAAGGAGGAGGAAAATATAATTTTTTTTTAAAAAAATAGCTATTTCTAGCCCCAAAAAATGATCCATACTGTTTGGCTGCATGGTTTAGCTAATTGTGTTCCACTTTTGTGGTGCCAATATCCAAAGGTGCATCCCTACATTGCATGGCTGGGTTCACAGTTATACTAAAAAGGTACAACATCTGTATGATCCCCTATAGCTAACTTCATCACCTCACATGGTCATGTAGCCTCATGTTCATAGTATAAACAAATCATAAACCCCACCTATTTTATTAAAAACAAAAAATGGTGCTCCAGGCTCTGAAAAATCCTCGAGAACCACAAAAATTATTCCATAAACCCTCATTCACTTTTATTAATGTCAAAATAATGATTTATAATGAAAATTTAGGATTCATACCTCATGATAAAAACCATAATCGTAAAACCTCCCCACATTAGAACTTCTTAATCTAGAGATACCTAGAAGGGAATTGAAACATCACCTGAACTACTTGGGCCATGAATTTAAATTCAATTATTGTGTTTTTTTAATGTCTAATGTATGTCTTAGTATTAATATATGTATATGTTACGTAATCCACAAAAACATGATCCAACACTCAAACCCACTAGAGAGATATCAAAATGACACTTACTCAAGATCATCTAATCTAAGAAATGATCATCAAAATATCCCTTTTTATCAACTAGCCAATGTTTCTCCCCATTATAGGTTCTAGATTTAATGTAGTGAATTCTGAGTCAAGGTACTCCCACTATCGCACATTCCTATTGAATTAATCCCTCATTGTACTAAGGATGCTCTCAAAACATTTCTCATATGACACATAAGGACAATACCATAAGTCCTTGATTTGATCTAAATGGTTGAACTCCGATCTATGAAGTTCATACTAGGTACAAATAATTTCAAACATATTTAATAGATGATCCTTAAAATACACCTCTATCATCCTAACAACATGTATGATGTAGTTTCTCAATGACCAAATACAAATATTTTATGAAATAAACTTGAACTATCTCTTTATGAATACTCCAAATAATTCTAAGCTTATACAACCAACACTTCAACAAAAATATATTTCAAAGCCATATCACAAGGAGTTTTTAGATAGTTCCAATTATGCTCACAGAATCTTGTAACTGACATCCGATGTTATCTCATAGAAGAAAAATATTTTGTTGAAAACCAACATCTTTCAATAATATACACACACAAAAATAATCAATCCAATAACTTTGGATCATTATAAGACAACATGTTCCCAATATCCAAACATGGACTTCCCCAAGCCTATATTTAGAAAAATGAACTTATAATTTACCCTGAAACCCAACTGTAAATCTTTATATTCATCATATGTCCTCTGGAATCCAAAAATACCATCACAGGACTGGTATCAAAGTTCTGAAACCCTTCACACATTAGGGTTTCCTACAAGTGACTAATTCTCCAATCCACACCTTAGGATAATCCCCAACATCATATTAATGAAAAAAAATTCCTGATTAAATCATCCATGTAATTGTTCGATCATGGAAATAATAATAGTCATATCTAAGTACCTTATCACTAATGTAAACATCACTCATCACCCATTCCCTTTTACCAATAATGTTTTCTATGTCACATAACAAATATAAAATTATGACAATGATCACCACCCCCAAACAACCAATGGTGTACTATGAAGAATCTAGAATATTTTAAACTACTCCTTGAGTGAAAAACCTAGTGATTCCTTTCATCAAACTAGAAAATCAATTTATATAAATAGCTTACCATATCATCGATTCTCTTTTAGTGTACTCAAGAAAACTTCATGATAGGGGGCATGAAATTCTCTAATTAGGAGTAAAAAAAGTATTACATAAATATGAATTTATCACTCCTCTTAATACACACTCACTTCAACATAAAATACACTTACCTTAACGAACTCCTAACACCACACCTCTTAATAATATGTGTACAAGTCCAACTGTGGTTCAATCATATCATGATACATGGTTAATTTTAATTTTATACCTCATAATGGATACTTCCCCAAATTTTACCAAAATATTTGGGACACCATGCCTAGAAGCCTTACATTCAAAACCATTGATCCTTAGGCCCCACTGAGACCCAAACAAATGTTCTACAACATACAGTTCTTATAGGAAACCAGCATAAATTAAACTCACATTATGTAGAGTGTGTATATATAGTACCGCTATTTTAGACCAATCAACTCACAATCATGAGATCCATCCATCACAAAGTACAAACTAACTATTCTACATAGAATTGCAGTATTAACACTCAAATAGATCATTTCGAACATGTCTTCAAAATCAGAATAGCACTTATGAAATTATCTATAAAATTAATGCCCACCCCATGATTTCATTTTATATATTAATGTTTCCATGATGGAATAACTAGAAAATTAGGCCATACACACGAATAGTCATGTATAACCTCTACTAAAAAAATGGTATTTATCAGCGCTCTAAACGGGATTTAACGGCACTACAAAAGTACTGTAAATCTTAGCACTGATAATACGGTCCCTTTATCAGTGCAAAAAAAAGCATTGATAAAGGGATCATTTATCAGTGCATCTATAGCACAAATAAATGCCTTGCCTGCTGTATCATAAAATTTTGCAGCAGCACACCGAAACAAGACCAGCAAAAAATCAGTATATCAACAAGTATACCCATACAAAATAACACATAATAAAAAAGGTAATTACAGCAAGAATACACATAAAATAAGTACATTGATACACCATTAACATAAACGTCATAACTTCATTAAATACATAATGAATTCAATTTATAATTTAGGTGGTTGAGGTCTATTTAAGGGTTTGGTTGGCTGTCCAAGGGGGGGAAGGGGTGTCCAAGGGATGGGGGTGTTTGGGGGTATGGGGTGCCTAGGGGGGATATTTGTGGTGGTGTAAAGGCATTTGGGTGGTGTCCAGGGGGTGGGGAAGTTCATGAGGTCACATGGGGGGATGTCCAAGGGGGTGTGGTGGTTTCCCGGGGGTGGGGGTGGCTGTCCATGGGTTGGGGAGTCCAAGGGGGTGGGGGTTTCCAGGTGTTGGGGTGCTGTCTAGGAGGGGTGGGGCCATCCATGGGGTGGGGTGGGGGCATCCCAGGGGGTGGGGGTCGGTGTCCAAGGTGGGTGGGGGGGCTGGTAGTCAAGAGGGATGGGTGGATTTCCAGGGGTGGGGGTGTTCAGGGGGGAGGGTGTTTAGGGGTGGGGGGGGGGGTCCAGGGCGTGGGTGGTGTACATGGGGGTGAAGGCGTGTCTAGGGGTTTGGGATGTGTCAAGTGGGGTGGGGGTCCTATGAGGTTGGGGTCCACGATGATGGGGTCTATTCAAGGGGGGTTGGTGGTGTCCAGGGGGTGGGGGTGTCTAGGGTTTTGGGGTGTCCAGGTGGTGGGGTGGTGTCTAAGAGGGGTGGGTCATCCAGGGGGTGTCCAGGGGGTTGGGGGTGTCCATGGGGTGTGGGGGCTGTCTAGGGTGGTGGAAGGGTAGGGGGCTATCCATGGGGGTGTTCAAGGGGTGGGGTGGTTCCCAGGGGGGTGGGGGTGTCCAGGGGTTTGGGGGGATTTCCAGGTGGTCGGGGGTGTACAGGGGGTGGGGGTGTCAAGAGGTGGGGAAGTAAAGGTGTGGGGTGGGGTGTCCATGTGGTGGGGTGGTGTCTAGGGGTTTTGGGGTCTAGGGGTTTTGGGGCTGTCCAAGAAGGGTGGGGTGGTGTCCATAGGGTGGGGGTGGCTTTCCATGGGGGTGGGGGTGTCCAGGGGCGGTGGTGGTGTCCGTGTGGTGGGGTGGTGTTTAGGAGGTTTGGGGGGCCGTCCATGGGGTAGGGGTCATCCAAGGGGTTGGGGTGTCCATGGGTGGGGGGGGGGGGCTGTCCATGGGTTTGTCCTGGGGTGGTGGGGTGGTGTCCAAGGGTTTGGGGGGATTTCCAGTGGGTGGGGTGTCTAGGGAGTGGGGGTGTCCGTAGGGTAGGGTGGTGTCTGGGGGGTGGGCGTCCAAGGGGTTGGGGGCTATCCAAGGGGGGTGGGGTTGTGTCTATGGGGGGTGGGGGTGGCTGTCCGTGGGGGTGGGGAGTCTAGTGGGTGGGGGTGTCGAGGTGGTGGGGTGGTGTCTAAGAGGGGTAGGGGTCGTTTAGGGGGTGTGGTGGCCATCCATGGGGGTTAGAGAATGTCGAGGGGGTGGGGGGTGTATATGGTGGTGGGGGATATCTATGGGGAAGTTTAGGGGTGGGGTTGTGTCCAAGGGGGTTGTGTGGTGTCCAGTGGGTGTGGGATTTAATGGTTTTAATGGAATGAATATCATGGATTTCAGATCATTGGTAATTTTAAAATGGTTTTGGAATAGTGTTTATTTAAATAGTATGTGTTTCTTTAGGAAAAAATGAATAATTTTGGTGTGTAATGTAGGAAGGGTGATTTCCTTACTCCAGTTGATGTTTTCACTTAAAATTCTGCCCATTTTAATCAATAGAGAGACACATTTAGTGATAACAGCCACATTGTGAGTTGGATTGAGGTGGGGTTGACTAGTACATGTCAGAAATGACCCATGTAATGTTCTCCTGAAGTACCAACACAATTCGAATGTGTTCGGTCCGTTTTCTGTACGCCAGTTGTTGTTTTCACTTAAAATTCTGTCCATTTTAAAAAATGAGAGACACTTTGAGTGATACCGTCCACACCATCCTCATATTGAGGCGATTTTGACTCATACACATCAAAAATGACCCATGTACCATTATCCTAAAGTAGAAACACAATATGAATGCATTTGGTCAGTTTTTTGTACGTCAGTTGTTGTTTTCACTTAAAATTTTGCATCTTTTAAACAAAAGAGAGACACTTTGAGTGATACCAGCCACACCATGACTCTGATTGAGGCTAGGATGACTTTTACACGTCACAAATGACCCATGGACCATTTTCCTAAAGTATAGACACAATCCAAATGTGTCTGGTCCAATTTTTGGATGTCAACTATTGTTTTCAGTTAAAATTCTGTACATTTTGTACAAAAGAGATAATCTTTGAGTGATACCGGCCACACCATGCCTTATATTAAGGAGGATCTGACTCCTACATGCCAAAAATGACCCATGGACCATTCTCCTAACGTATCAACACAATCCTAATGCATTTGGCCGATTCCCTATACATCAATTGTTGTTTTCAATTGACATTTTGTCCATTTTAAACAAAATTGAGACACTTTGAGTGATACTGACAAAATAGTGCCTTGGATTGAGCGTGGTTGACTCATACATGTCAAAAAATGACCCATGGATATTTTTTCAAATGTATCAACATTATCCTAATGTATTTAGTCGGTTTTCTGTACGTCAGTTGTTGTTTTAACTTAAAATTATGTCCATTTTAATTAAAATAGAGCCACATTGAGTGATACCATCCACCTTGTGCATCAGAATGAGTAGGGGTTGACTCATACAATTCACAAATGACCCATGTACCGTTCTCCTAATGTATCAATACAATCTGAATGCGTTTAGTCGGATATTAAGGTATTTTGAATATTTTTCTTGTTTTTCTTATCCAAATCCAAAAGAAAAGTGGTTCATCATTCTTTCATGTTTCTGGTGCGTTTCATCTATTAAAATGAAAAAATGACTCTTTGGAGAAAGGATGTATTATTTAATATAAATTAAAATTTTCCTACAAACATTTACATACAAAAATGGTCCAACTTTTGATCTCTTTAACACCTCTCAAAAATGTCTGCCAATTGTACTTGTCCCCAAGTCAGATCTTCATGCTATTTAGGTACTATATTACATCAGGTATGAGGGACACTCATTTCTAAACAAATCTATATCATCTTGTGGATATTATTCTTTTCAACCATCAGATTGGCAATGCAAAATATATAAATAAATTGTTAATAAATAATTTAAATGAAATAGTAGTTTTTTATTAATATACCTCTTTAGGGATAGTATTTTTTTTATGGAAATGATATCCCTCAAAAATTTATAACAGAATAACAACAATCATTATCATTTTTTGGTTTCTCAAAACTGCAAAAAAAAATCTTTAAGAGAATATGTAACTTGTTTTGATATGTGTTTGGATAGGTATATTTTATTATATATACACTAATAAAAGTTCATATGTAGTACTTTATCACCTCCTTAATCTTAGCCCCTATCCTCATTCCTTTTTTAGATAATAATAACACACCACCCTATCATCACAGAATCCTCAGTAAATGATAAAATAAATTATATAACTTGATGTTTATACCTAAAACGTATGATGTAGTGTCTTACAGATTCACAAACTCCATCATGTGTGCTCGATTTGTTGGATATCCTTGCGTAGAATCCAAAAAATAAATCTTTGGACTATCCACGTTCACTACAATTTGCAATCAATGTTGCCTAAAAACACAAAAATTAATAAGTAATGAATGATGTGAAAATATAATTTATATGCTTTAATCATATAATTTTACCCATGCATGTTTGTAATTATGAAGATTTTTTCATCTTTGATCTTTCATTCAAATGTATTCAGCAAGACTTTGACTATTTCATCCCTTTTTAATGGATTTAATTTGGTTAGTTGTGTTGATGTGGTATGAGGACTAACGAGTCTGAATTTTGGCTCATGGGAAATTCCCTTCAACTATTTTTTCTATATTCAACTTCCAATAATTTAAAATTCATTTATTCATAATTAGAACATTATATCAGCTTTTATAAAATCAATTCATAAAAACATACCTCATATATAAATTTATAACTATGACGCCTAGCCAACCGTATTCCAGGATCTCATTTACATTTTCAGTAGAAATGAAATATTGAATTTCCTCTTCGTATATATTTTAAAAAAACAAATATAAGACTACTAAAACTTTTTAGCGTTGTATCTACATGATTATTCAAGGATATTAAATATAGATAGGGAACATACAACGTTATTGTGCATTCATTAGTTCTTTTGGATCAGTTGGTCGATCCTTAATATTCTTTTGAGCCCAAGTTTCTTTTCACCCCTCCCTTTATCTATCTATAATTACATTCATTAATTCAGACCGTATTTCATTATTTGTTAATGGTTTGGCTTGAAATTTAAAATATAAATACCTATTTGTGAACATGTACTCTTACAAGTTGTTACAACCATGCAATGAATGTCCCAATAGCCTTTTTGACTGTATTAATTTCATCTTCATCAAGTGGAATAGGTTTCTCTCAAATTGGATCAACAGCTACAATAATCTTCACATTCAGATGACCCATTGGAAGTGGTATATTATGTAGCTTGTCCTCAGTGATTTTGAACACCGTAGCCCTCGCTACAATGTGATAGGTGTGTTTTCAGAGATATAAATCACGGTTATTATCACTGGGTAGAATATCAGTATAAGAAAAGTATCCATGTTTTTCTGATTCACATTTCTTGGGAATAATTATTATAATATTGATTACCACGGCTAAGAAAACTCTTATAGGGGAATGGCTCACCTGAAAGAAAATGGGGGTGGGGTGGCATCTTCACACGGTGGTTGTTTCTGAGTTGTGTCTTCTCCATGCTTCCCACTCATAAAAGTTTCTAGAAACACTCTCTACCATTGAAATCATTCATCAAGAGTTTTTAGTTTTTTTTCTCATTTGTTATGTTACTTCATCTCTATCATATGATTGTTTTATTTTCTCAAAATATATACATGGTGTCACCCCATACCCCTCACCTCTGACACAACCATATTGTTGTGGCCGCTTTGATGTCGTTGATAATAGGTCTGCATCTGCAACAGGAGTAGCTGATTCATGTGATTGTCAGATATATGAAAATAAGTAATAATTATTTTGTAGTAGAAATTTAAAACAAAAAAATTTATTGTGTCATACATACACGTATTTCCTACACTTTTTATGTATTTTCATCTACTATCTTCCCTTCCTTATTCACATGTGTCTCCTCCCATAGCACATGACGTTTGATGGAAGTGTCTTTGGATTTAGACGTATCAATCTACATATAAATATAGAAAGATAATTATGATGTTGTTTCGTGCCACATAACAATATTACTTTAAATTTAAAATACATACCATTTTATTTTCTAGAGAAGCGTACCACATCCATGCTTTATGATAGGGGTATGTTGGTTTTTATCCATGTTCCTTACATTCAATAGTGAGTTGTTGTTTCATAAATGAAATATTGACAATTAAAGTGATGAATACATGTATCCTCAAACTATGTATTATCATCTATAATGTTCCTAAAACATATCATCCACACGACGGCCTATAAAATCACTCCATGGTTCTTAAGAGACCAGGTGAGCGTATATAAGGGTTGGGTGCATGATTATTTTACCTTTGGAATCATTTAGGTGACATTTTTGTAAAAATATTTTGAAAACCTTGATTAATACTTCTTGTAATCCATAGTACATAATTCTTGTGTAAATAATCTATATTAAATGTACATAGCAAGTGATTGAGAAGATTAAGACATTGTTTCATTATTTTATTTTCATGTAAATTAAAGAAATAATATCATAATGTTACCATAATTTTTCCCAGATCATAGCCTTCATCCCGGACACAACATGGTGCCATGAATCTATGTCAATCGGAACACATTACATAGTGACCATTCTAATGTAACTACTAAACAATAGATTTTTGGGATTCACATTTTGGCCTCATGCATTCCATTCGACATCAAATTTGATGCCTTTTCATTTAGCCTTAAGAACATTGGCTTACACCATCATACTACGACACACCTGTCTTTTCTGGGACATCAGTCCTTCATCGCTTACCATTTCATCGACGTCAGCACCATCTATATGTTCATATGAAATGGTAGCAATGTCATGTGCTGATGGTTATTGGACATCAACATTATGAGCACCAATAGGTTTAGAAACATGGTGTTGCTCTGCATTGTGAGTAGCAGCAACAAAAAAAATAGCAGCTTGAGAGACTTGTTCAACCTTAAGGGTAGAAGCACCAGAACATGCAGATGTTGTTAATTACAAAAGTGGTGGAAAATTTAATTTAGATTACATAAATTTAGTAATTATAAGATAATAACTTGATATAACAAGATCTAAATTTAAATCAAAATATATCATGTTTATTAAACTCCCTATCTTTTTTTCGAAGGTTGAAGGTATTTGACAAATCTATCAATTATCCAGATCCCTTCACTATGGTATCCTCTCACATAAAAAACATTATCTAAATTGGGACCTCTATGAAATGATTGTGATGTACCACTGAAAGTATCATCCTCAACATAATTTTAATCGGAATTTTCAGTATTTTTGGACGATAAGAGAACAATAGAACCTCTTTTGGTTTATGGGATCTAGAACATAAATTACTTGTACCTCTTGTGAAGGAATTATAAGTTCATTGTTTTTGTACCCTTCTTTACTAAAATCAAATTTCATAGATCCCAATTCATCTATTTTAACACCACTATTGTTATAGAACCATTTTCGTTGAAATATCAGCAATTGGGATGTTGTATATTCCAACACCCATATTGGTTTTCTAATGACAAAGTATGACATATTCTCATAAAATTGGATTTCTTCCCATACTAACAATAACATGCATCACTAGAGCCACAAGTGTAACTCTACTATTTTTCATGTTACAATCTTCATCATGATCATCTATTTAAAATTTATAACCATTAATTACATAACCATTGTAAGATAATCCAAACACTTGGTCCTATGGCTATCCATTGAATTTGTTTTGAAATTGATTACATATTTTTACTTAACTCTATATAAATATGGTCCTGCAACCATCATATAAACTGGTGATTAGGTGTATTTGATATGAATTTTTTATACCTTTATGGATTCTACTACCTAAGAATTTATTTTTGGGTTTCATTATATAGATCATCCTCCCAACTGTTATGCAAAACATAAAGGGGGGATGCTCCCAACCTGTAATATTGATTGACATGAAATCCCTTCAAGAAATTCCCTTACCCTCAATGCGTCAAGTGTGATGAGATTTCCGGAGACCAATGCTTTCCACATCAGATAAGTATTCAGTGCAGAATTAAATGGATTCCTTAACAATATATCACTCCACAATACAACCCTCTGGACGACATCAATTTTTGACATACCCATTCAAAAGAATCGCATACCGTTAAACGAGGTACATACATCTATAGTGCACAAGACCACAATGTCGAATCTCTCTCACAAAATGAACCATTAATTGAACCATCATATCAAAGAATGATCGTGGGAAGAACATTTCTAATTCACATACTATGATGAAAATTTCTCTTTCCATAGCTGGAAAATTTCACCAGGTCTAACACATTGATGAATATAGCTTTGAAAAAGAAACAAATTTGGTTAATGTATGATGACCATTCTTCCAAAAAATGCAACGTAAAGCTATTGCAATTAAAAATTGCATCAAAACATGGCATTTATGAGATTTCAAACCTTTTATCTTCATATAATTCATTGAATAAATGTTCTTGATATTTTATTATTACCACTCTAGAACCATTGCATCATTGGAGAAGTTGAAAAACTGATAACTCTCATCCATGGGAAGAGTGTAAGCAGCTGGAGGAATAAAAATATGATTTTCACACATTCACGGGAGTCAAGTCTTCTCGTATTCCCATTTCAACCGTGTCCAACCTTCACTTAATTCCAGCTTTTTTTTCTAGTGACATTTAGAAATATTCTTATAACACTATCACATACATATTTTTTCACATGCATCACATCATGAAATTGACTAACGTAGAGACATTTCTAGTTGGGTAATTAAAAAATGATCTCTTTTTCTAACCGATTTTCATAAGGTTTTCTCAAATGGTTTACCAAAAACTATGTTGGCATCTTTTAATTTCTTAAAAAGATGATAACCTGATAGTGGAGATGGTGTTGTGCATTGTTCAGAACTTCCATTGAATGATGTCTTCCAAGATCGGTACTTATGCAGACAAGGTAGAAATCTACATTGTCGTAGAAACATAGATTTTAATGAATGTTTCAACCTAATTGTTTTAGTATATTCTTCACACATTGGACACCTTATAGTTATTTTAATTCTATATCCTGAACAAATTCCATAAGTAGGGAAATAATTTATCATCCCATACAACATCTCTCTCAACATGAAGTATTCACTTTTATAATAATCGTACAACATAACACATGAATCCCACAATAAGTTCAATCCTTGATCAAAGGAGCCAAATAAACAGAAAAATCATTACCTGGTTGTTTTGGTCCTGAAATAAGCATAAATAACATGATGAATATTCGTTTCATGCATAACAAGGGTGGAAAATTATAATTTACCAACATAACAGGCCATGTACTATGAGTGCTGGTTTGAAAACCAAAAGGATTCAATCCATCTGTATATAATGCAAGATGAAGGATTCTCGGCTCTTTTCCAAATTCAAGATACTCGTTGTCAATTCTCTTCCATTAAAGAGTGTCAGCCGGGTGATGTAACATCCCATATTTATTTCTTTTCTATGCATTCCACATCAATTGTCTTTTAGTTTCTTCACTTCCATATAGATTTCTATACCTAGGAATGATTGTAATGTACCATACAAATATTGTAGGATTGGATTCATATTTCTTGTGTTAGATATAACCACACCTTGAGAATTTTGTAGGTTATTTATTATCCCTATGAAACAATATAAATTCTTTCAGGTAGGCATGTATTCTTTCATAAATCATGCCCATCGAGTGTTGCATTTGTTTAGCTTAAAATTTACATCTTGGAAGCTCATTCTCTTCCGAGAGTCTTTCATTCAATAGACCAAGTAGTTTTATTAAACTAAAATAACTCTATCTATTTCCTTCTTTCAAATTATACAACTTCAGTACAGCTGACAGTGCTATATATTTAGTGAGACCAACATAAAATATCTTCATTGCACAACTCATTAACTACTCAAATGATTTTGGGTATTCATGGAGTTCATCTTCAACTATCCTTTCCAGTTTCTAAACACGATCTTCGTCATTATAGACATCTGTAATCACATCCTCCATATGGTCTTCTTCATTTTCCAAATTTTTTATAATTGATGATCAATAAAATGAATTTTTATCTTATCCAATAGATATATTCTCTTTTTCTCCATTTTTATTCCAACATTTATATCTCTGATCTATTCCATGACATATCAAATGTTCTTCCAACTCCTATAGGGTAATTATTCTAGAATGAAAACAATGTAAACATGAACAAAGGATTTGAGAAGGATCCTTTGAGTGGTACTTTAAAAACGTGATAAACTCTTTAACTCTGTTCTCATGCTCAATTGTCAAACGATCAGCATCTATCATATCATTATTCATCTCCATCCTATTTAATTCTCAAATATTAGTATTTATGATTCAAATACACAAACAAATACTTTCAAATACTATAGAAGAAAACCGAATCCTTATAAACATATAGATTAATAGATCCTAACCGTTTCCAATAAATATTTGAAAATCAATAGAACTAGCATAGACCCCACTTAAAATCAAAACACTTTCCAAACCCCTTACAAAATTTTCTAGCACCCACCAGCCTTGTTGAAAAACATTAATCATCCTTTTAATCGCCCCTATAAGTAACCTCATTCATAATAAAATAATCACATTAAACACCCCAAATCTTGTGATAAATCTCAAATAAGATGAAATAAAAGAATCATTTATGATGAGAATAATAATATAGTAGATATATTTCCGAACACAAAGGGGTTCGCAGGGGAGACAAATATCCTAGGTTTATCTAAAATTAATATGTAATATCATAGGTTTTTTTACCCAAATTAACATAATAAATAGACAATTTAGGATATTTAACATAAATTTTATCATTAACATCTAAATTATATGAAATAATGCTCAATCAAATTCCCCAAACTCAAACCTAGAACCGCACTTGAAGCCTCTATGAGATCTAATTTTTTAGAACACACCCTATTAATTTCCCAAAAGTTCACTAAAAATAGGTATTCATAAAACACATTAGCACATAAAAAGGGACTCAAACACCCAATTAATAGGACTGCATCTACAACACCTATATAGTAACCACTTTAGGAGCCACTGACATGCCCATATATTTTTGGATCGCCTTTCAAGAACACATTTAGATGGTGGAATTGTTCATCTTCCTTGAAAGAAAAAAATCATAATAGACGTCATTAACATGGGGTTCTACCAAATTATACCATATAACAAGAAAATAATTGAAAAATTTAGGAAAAATAGTTTCTTGTACCTATTTCTAATAGTACTACAAGAAAATTATAACGAACACAGATCATAACTACAAACACTTTCGAAGCCTCCTGGTAAAAAGACTATAGGGACTATAACAATCCAAGATTCAAACCACTAACGTCCCAATATAGAAGTTGCCTACATTGGAGTAGTATTAGTATAATCAAACCAATTTTCCATCCACCTCATGCTACTCCCCAATCTCCTCTATCACTATAGTTCTCTACAGACCTCCTTTCTCTAGTTCCTCCCTTTGCCTAGGCTATTCGTCGGCTGCCTCTCTGACAGTATCATGAATGTTAAGATAATGAAATGTGATATGTCTATACCCATAACAATCATATTAAATTTCTTGGATTTATGGTCTATCCTTGATGTATATATGAAGGCCAGTGCCTCCTTAGATGAGACTTGCATCACACACATATTGTGGTTGGGTGCTGCTAACGCTACATCCTAAAAGATCACTACCTTAAAACAATATGATATGAACTCAAACCATAGGCATAATCATAGAACACTAATATATCCATAAAAATAATTTTATTACATGTGGATTTTACCCAAACCACTAGAGGTTGTTCTATGATTTAAAAATACATAAATTAATGGAATTAATAAAAATAGCTGAAATACAAACCAAACAAAAATGGAAAATAATGTACGACCTATATAGGAGGGGGAAAATGTTAATTCACCATTAGAATACACTTTAGTCTATGTATCCCAAAATAATATCTACCTTATCCTTTTCCACCCAGGACTCTATGAAATTTTCCATCATCTGTATAAGACATGACATGTTTGGGAAGATCCCTTGTAGGGATGAGTATTTCTATACCCAATAGGACACCCCAAAAACACAATACCTAGTGAATCAAGAGTATTCATGTCACTAAACACTGTTATTCCAAATAAGTATTTGGACAAAATGATAACCAAGGATATTCCAAATATACACATAAAATAATATAAGTCAAAAAAATTCTCAACCACTTCTAGTTATAGATCCACTCACAGTTTCAATGTAAAACTCCTCCAAGAGGAAATTCTACCCAAGAAATAATTCCAATGACGACACTAATCCAAGAGGTCACTCTCATCTAATATAGTGAAGAATAACCAAATAAGAAACTATGAGTGTTCACTCAATATATACACTTCATCAGACTAATACCCCCTTAGAAATTTCAGCTCATAATATATATATCAAGGGTCGACGCCCAAGGCATTATGGGGGATACTAGAGTCTACTACAATAATCCACCAATATAGGGGATAGAAACTTGTGTAAGTGTTTTTCATGCTAATTAAAAAGACCCAACTGAATAAAAAACACATTGAAACTAAGGTTTTCATTAGGGCTCTTTGAGGGATACAAGCTCCAGGACACTATGTGACTGGTGGTCCATTTCTCAGGATCATCTTCCATACTAACCCCCATAATAGTGAACTGACACCACTCACTATAGAATAACTATATCGAAAACTGCGAGGGCTCATCCAAGCTACACACTCCATCGGAATAATACACCATCTAAAAGATCAGATCTCTATACAAAGAGAAGGGGTTAATTCCTAAGCCTTGGTGGGGGACAATAGACCATAAATGAAACATCCACTAATATAGGGGATCAATTCTGATGTAAGTGCTATTGATTCCAATTCTACAATCCCAATATATGGAAAACATGAATTAAATGAGGATCCCTCATGGACCCTTGAATTGATACATGTTCCAAGTCTCTGAGGGGTATGAGTTTGAGGAATGGGACCTAATTCCATAATAACCCTCACTTAAGTGGATTAATAAAACTCATTCATTAATAATGGATCTTATCAACAATACCATGATAATTAAGAAGATATAGAGGGGACAACATCCATATATAAGGTAATGAAGTTACATCAATCCCTCATACGAATGGGCTAAGGGAACACAATCCACTAATTTTAGTCCATGAACGATCAAAAATCTCGCAAAAAAACTAAAATAAAAGGAAATATAGCTAAAAAATATCCTCAAAGGAGGACATGATGTGTCCATAGGGGTATACGGTGTGTATAAAAATGACTAGCACTGTCCGTGTCTCATTTTCACATGGAGTGATCTGTGATTGCATCAATGGAATTTGAAATGAACATTCACTAATTATTCACTGAATCATTGGCCAAATGATAATTAAAATGATGAAAAAATGTAGATAAGGGAGATAAAATACCAAAAATAAACCCAAAAGGAGAAGTGGTAGAATTACCTATACTAGATTTCCCCCGTGATTGAGGGAGATAAGATGTGTCAAGTAGTCAGGGAGCCTTATGCGCTACGTCGGGAGGGGAAGGTGTTAGCACCAGATGGGGAGGTTCATAGGATGATCCACCAACTGTTGAGAAATGGAGGGGTAGGTTTCATAGGGAGTAGGGTCCAGTAGGGAGGAAGAGAAGTAGGATTTGTGGGGAGGGGGATCCGAAGAAGGGGTTCAAGGGGGAGGATAATGAGTAGGGCTAGAGGTGGAGTAGGGCTAGAGGCGGAGGTCCTATAATGAGAAGATCAGGGAGAGGGGAGTCATCGTAGTGGTACAATATAGCGAGAGCATGAGGGAGAGATAAATGGAGGACACAGTGCACCCAATTTTATAAAATGGGACTATGGTTTTATCAGTGCTAGAAAGGTGCTGATAATGGGACCCTTTATTAGCATTAGTGTTTTATCCCTGAAAAAGGGATTATTTATCAGCGCTTTTCTAGTGTCGATAAAGGAACCGTTTATAAGCGCTAAAATTTTAGCACTGATAAAAGGATTCTTTATCAGTGATTTTATAGCACTGATAAAGAGAAAAATTTATCACATCTAAAATTTTAGTGCTGATAAAGATTTACCTTTATCAGCGCTTTTTTATTATCTCTGATAAAAGGTGGCTCTTCCCTTAAATTTTTTTGTATTAGTGAACTTAAACAGTCTTGATACAAAATAACATAAGGATATTTCTTAATAATTAATGGTTTCAATAGGACTATATCATACAACTTTAGATAGTTACATGAATTCATTTAAAAATTAGAATATAGTCAAACTCATTTTCATTAATGAAAAAATATACTCGAAGACAACCTATCATGTAGTTCAGACATGATCCAACAAAACACCATTATACTATGTTATGATTCAAAAGAATGTTCTTATTTTTATCCCATCTTTCCCTACCAATAATGTATCAAAATTGGGTACTAGGTCCTCTCACATAGCCTCATTGCCATCACATGAGAACTATATCCCAATAAATGGCCTCTATTACCCGGTATCCAATTTACCTATCAACTCTCATTAAAAGATCATAATCAAGAATCAACCTATGAGAGTCATAAGCTATTCGTTGTAAATGTAACAACATATCCTTCAAAGAATTGGCCTACCTGGCTTCGGTTTTATCTAAGAGGGTCACCATACCCTTATAAAAGAATAAAGATATGACTCTCAATGTGTATCTACATATCATAATACCCTCTTGAGGCCCACCATACTAGATAACCACCCACTAAATTAGGGTATTTTCTCCTAAACCATGATTCCATCCCAAATCAATGCTCAACTAAATATAACTTACCACTCATAGAAACTTGGATCCAAATACAACTAGTTTATAATCTGCAAGGGATCCACCATAATGGATAACCTATCATCTTAACATAATTTATCGACATTTAAATCATGGGGCTTAGCATAAAGAACACTAGGCTCAGTGACCTAACCATTAGGTTTATGAATCAATATGAATGAAAACAACTAAGACCCACATCCAAAATCAACATTCATGATCAATAAATCTCTCGATGGGACTCTAAAGCTAACCCATATATGAGGGTTCTTGATTATCAACATAATAAAATATGTTTAAATTTAATCCATCTAACAACATCAAATTTATAAAAACATTAAATAGGATTAGTTATATGAAATGTTCTATATCAGTGTTAGAGGTAAAATAATTGGCACTATATTTTGTTGAAACCATGAAGCATTATATGAAAATTATATCATCTTTTCCATTTAAATAATTTACTTATAAAAAATTCCTATTATTAGATTTCTTATAGAAAATTAAAATTAGATTATATCGAGGAGAAAAACATTAGTTTGTAATAGGAATTTTAATTGACTAGATCCCCATATTAATAAGTATCAAAAGTAGATAAATAATATTTTATCATTTTAAGGGGGAATGATTTATTAAGGGTTGACCATTCATTTATATATAACACATTATAAAAGGCTACTGAAACATTAAATTACAATCCCTATTTACCATTAGAATATACCCAAGTGGATAAATACTAAGAAATTCATGAAATAGAACACTTGTGAGGATCGATTCATGTGATCCGAAGTTTAGATATATGGGACTATATTCCTGATTTATATAGTCAAATCTATATAAATTCAAATTGGAATCCCATTCAAATGAGGCCGATGAAAATTGTTTTGTAAGGATTTCAAAGAATCCCTAATGGTTTAATCTCATAGGTATACAACTCTAAAAATCACCAATTAGGGTCGAGTCAAGCATATAAGGATCTAGTCATACAGTCATCATGCCTATGTTAATGGGGTTCAGTCCTTTATAAGATGAAAAAGGAACCTTCGTATAATGGAAATCATTTTTTAAATGAATTTCAATTCTTCATTTATACATATGTCATGGTTCAGTTAGATCCATCTATCATTACCATGGTATAATGGTATCTTACATTATAAGTTACAATTGGAACTAATGTAACAAAAACATGGTTTTATCCTTCGATATTAGGATATATGAAGTCTATATATGATGGTTTGACTATATGGGTTACCCTTCTCAAATTATAAAGGACCATGTACTTTATAAATAGAAATTTGGACCCATTTACTCGCAACCACTAAAGTTTTATCACAAGAAACCAATGGTCCATGGAAAAATAATTTAATAATCAATTTGACAAATAAAATTCCACCATCATGCTATTTTGGAAAATATAGTTTATATTAAGGAATAAAATTTATTTCATTGTCCTTATAACATAATTATAATATGGTAAGCTGTGACAGAGAAATGAGTAAGGGTAATAATGAAAAACTACTACATAAGAAGATAATACATATAAAAATGGTTAAAATCACCTAATAAGGTTATATAGACAAGAACGATAAATAATGAAACATCATTGTTTTCAAATCAATATTTGCAATTATTACAGAAGGCATGTCAAACATGTATTAGGCAGTTAAGAATTGAAATATACATGGGATGCCATATGCATGATTTTTGAATCTATACATGCCTAAAATGATCCATGTTATAATAATTTTTCATCGTATTGGGGAAAGGAAAAAATATCATAAATCAGTAGCTAGTGGAAAAGTGCATCAATAAATCAAGGTGAAATAATAATCATCTGTAATATTTTACAACTTGAAAAACAATCCCATATCTAGTCACATGATCACACCATCATACATTGGTTGTCCATTCTTAGAATCAAAGAACTTACCTATTTCTAACACATTCATAGTATCCCTTCTACCATCCCAAAATTGTATGATAATAAAAATAAATCCTTTTATTCCACTTTATAATATCATGAACTTACTCACTCTATAAAATAGTAATTGGACCAGTTGGCCACATGGCCTCATCACCCCTCCTAAGACACCATAGGCTACTAACTAGCAGTGAATATCTAATGGATGTACAGTGTAGTGATTATACCCTCAAGATAAATAGTAAACAGTAGAGGAATAATGAATAATAATAAACAATGAAATTTTAAATAGCTAATAAATCGACATGTGCTAAATAAAAACCAACCATACATGAACATGCTAATACATTAATAAAATATAGATATCATAAAATTTTAATACAAAAATCACGGATATAATTTTGAAATAAATTAAAGACACTAAATCTTGAAGGAACCTTGAGTACAAGCTCAACCGTTACTCTTAAGGCCCTTTGTATATTCCTAGTCGATAAATGGGAATAGAATTGATCAATGTCCATTTCCTAACCAAAAATCAGGATGTCAGTCCCGGTACATAATGGTATCATGAACTAGATGTGAAATAAACATACTAGGCCACCACCATTGGTTTCTAATGATACATACATTGTTAGTGTAAAGTTTGGTAGTGTGGAAGTATAATAAAAATTCGGTAAATAAGAAATATAATCAAGTCATACTCAGGATACTGAAAAGACACTTAGCTAACTATACACGCTTTAGCATAATATAGAATTTCTCTCAACATATGTGATCATGTATATTATTATATATAAATATGTGTGTGTGAAAATTTATATTCAAATATATATAAGAACTTGTTAGGACCTAAGGTGTATTAAAAAAATCTTTATGATGATAAATATAATAATGGTATCATATTTAATAATGGAGAAAAATCACAAGCTTCTGAATAGGGGAAATAGAGTGCCATGACTGACAATCCAAATAAAATATGTAAAGCATTATGAAAAACATCCTAATCAAGGGTCATGAAAAACCATTTTCATAAATAAAATATTATGAAATATTCCATGTACAAATTTCTAGACCAAGTGGGCGCGATGCATCCTATCCAACCACTTACTGAGGACTCTAATTAATACTCTAGTATAACGTAATCCCATATACCTTATGAGCCCATAAATATGAAATTCTATAAATAAAAACCTAGTATCAATCAAAGTGTAATGTACTTCCTTTTAATTATTTTGTTTAATATCTAAAAACTCTCAATGAGATCATCCATTTCATAATAAATCTTAGGTAGAGTGAATAAAACTCATTCCATTAAAAATTCATACCAAGGGATCATACCATTTTATTTATGAAAAAACCCGAAAGCCATGGTAATCACCCACATCTCAAAATAATTCATCATGATTTTTTTCATTAAATAAATTCCAATTTAATTATATTAATTATATTAACCACCTTAATTTATAAAGACTCGAGTCAAGGATTAAGTGTGTGTAACAATCCTACTTAACATTAACCTTCTTTATAGGTGATAAGTGTAAAGAGAACTAGCCTACCAATTAACATTTTATCTAAAGTTTTAATTAACAAGGAAAACCCACCATATGAGGAGGTTTATTCATATAGTCATTTATACATGTGCTATGTTATTTAAAGAACACAGCCAATGGGTGTTTTAGTCATATGAAAATAATGTTATACATTATAATGTAATAAAACTACCTTTATGATATGGTTTGGGTCAAGGTTATCGACCTCCAACTATGTAAAAGTTCTATATAACTTCATGGTTTTTATATAATGTTTTAATTTACGGTATTTCAAATTTTAGAAGAAACACATGGAAGGTCGAGTGTGCAAAAAACATTATTTATAGATAATGGAAACTAAAGGAAAAATATGAAAACCACAACATTTTTACAAGGATGCTTCACTCATCTATTATTAACCTTTTTATTCAACATGTAATGAGAAAAAATTTAATACATAGAAAAACACCAAAAAAAATAGTGTATATTAGCTCAGAAAAGATAATATCCAATATTAAAAGATTAATAGAGAGATGATTGAATAGGAAGAATAGAATAATTGTTGAATATCCAAAAAACTTATGGCAATTGAGTCTAACACTTGATAAAGGATACCTCCCAAAAACTATGTGGGAGGAAAGAGGAGGTCTCATGTAGCTATTGTGCATGAGAATTGAGGGATAATAAAGGAGAATAAAATATAGTATATTTAATGGGAAATGGTCTTTTACATTACCTTTAATAAACTGTAGGGTTGACTATTCACATGCCAATCATGTGGTGTCATTATCCAAAGGTAACCCCGCCTACATGGCTAGGAAAACTGTTAGACCAACCGTGGACTGACTATTCATACCCCTCTAATCTCACCATAATTCATTAGATGTATGTGTGGCCTCATGTGAAAGGTTTAAACAAAATGTTTTCCCCACCACTTTTCTCCAAAAACTAGGATTTGGGCTTCAGAAAATCCAGAGGAACCCCTCAAACCATTCTTGAACCCTTGATCATGTTTATATATGTTAAAAACTTATATCGATAGAAATTTTTGGGTTCTTACATTAGAAGATAATCCAACATCTCAAAAATACCCAGTTCACAATGTGAATGGATTTTTATGCTTCTTTTAGGTATTCTTGGGTCAACTTCCACTCCCTTGGTGGCCTCCCAAACCCCCTAGACATCACCCAAGCCTTGGAACCCATCAAAATATCTTTTTGAGACAATCAAAAACAGTGAAATATTTTTGGATTATTGATTCATAAGATGAAAAATTCAACAAATGAATGCTTTAGACTTCATGGGGAAATTTTCAACACATAATAGAGTAGGATGTTAGAATTTTTAATTTAGTTTATTAGGAATATTTTGAAATCACATTTTACTGTAAAATGTAAAAGGGATATTTAACTAGTGTCTCTTAAAAATAGTTAGGTATCTAGACTAATGATTACTTATGAATGTATTTTCCAACATTTTAAATTTTACCAATGACCTTAATGATAATGTTCTTATGTTTCTATTGAGATATGTATGTCACTCATTTCAAAAGTTTAAAATATTTTATAATAATGAATATAATCGACTAAGAAAATGTATTATGATTCAACGATAAGATGAGGGTGGTGAATTAATGAGTTTGTAAACAACTTATCATTTGAGAAACTAGGTAATAGTTTAATAACTCCCTCATATTAGAACAAAATAATTGAATGGTGTGTTTTAGATGAGAAATCATATTATGCAAGACATAGTTCTATTTATTATGAGTTAGTGTGGCCTTCATTTCCTACTTCAGGAATATTCTCATGAAACTATTATATTCCAACGTAAACACATCCCATCCAAAGGATTCATAAAGAAACAATATAATATATGTATTAGTATAAATTCTAATATATATATTATGAATATTTGTGTGTTTCAAACACTTTTAATTTTTTTTAATTTACTAATCTAGTCACCAAGTATAATAAATTCATCTTTTTTATGTTAGCTTAGGTAACCTAAGGCATTTTATTTTTATAATCTCACTAAGAAAAAACTATCCAAGGAAATATTTTCTATATTTCATAATAATAAACTAATCAATATATAAGTGGGAGGAAGGTTGAATAGGGAAATGTTCAAGACCAATAATAAAAACATATTCATAAGAGAGACATTGAGATATTTTTGAAATATGTTGTGCATGATGTATATACTCCTTTTATATAATAACCTCAATATTATGGTTGGATTCATAAAGATATTAAGATATATGGATTCACTTATGAAAATGATAATGAATTTATTTTCATATGTGATGAAATTAGTAGTTATAATGAGGCCATGGAGTGTTCTGATTTTTCTAAAAACATAACAATCCATAGAATAGGAAATGGAATCCAAGCAATAAAACTGATATGTATTGAATAGTGTCTACAAATAAATAATAGATGGTGTAAATGTGTGAAAAATAAATTCATGTAACTGAAATTAAAGTGATATTGAGACTTGTTTTCGTGATAAATTTCATTTGTAAATTACATTCTATAATAGATCATAATGATTATATGATAAATAAAATGCATCCAAAAACACATTACTTATTGTGAAATTATTCAATAATGATTATATATTACATATAAATTTTTTTAATGTTCCGAATGAGTCTTTAATTGTTTTTAAGATAAAACAGTCTATTTATGGACTGTGGAATTCTTATTACTGATAGAATATATAATTTGATAATTCAATCAAATGGTTTGTTTTAATCTAGAGTGTGGATGAATAATTTGTATAAAAAATGATTAGTGGTATAGTATAGGTACATCTTAGATTGTATATAATTATTAAAAACGATTTCTCAATTATAAACTCTATAACGATGTGGTTTTGAAAATATTTTTTTAATGAATGTGAATTAGAAAACATACAAACTATTTAATATGGAAATCTAATGGGAAATATGTAATAGGAATTTTTTAATAAATTAGAAAAAATATATTTTTAATATAAATAAATGATTTATTAGGGAGAACCCAAAAAATTGGTATTTACCAATGGTATGTTGAATGAAAAATGTGGAAGATTCAAAATAATTATAATTATTTAAAAATGATTGATATGATTCATTATGTGTATTATATGTGATATATTATGTGGGTCATACTATTTAATATACCCAATATCAGATATACATGAACATAACTAGAAGATACCAATCCAATCCAAATGCATATTGATAGATTGTCTTCTAGAACATTATTATGTACATAAGAAGAAGTATGGATATGTTATTAGAATTTGGAAAAGGGAAAAAATTAGTGTGTAGGTTTATATTAATTCCAGTTTCTATATACCCAAAATATTATATGATATATCAATCTATTTTTGGCGTTTTCTAAATATAGGAGTGACAATTTTAATGTTTTCAAAACTAACACCAAAGAAGACTTCACGATAGATGAATAATATGTTGTTTAATCAAATGATTTAAAGGAATATATTTTTATTGAGAACATTATCACTAAATATGGGAGGGCTTCGTCACATTGAGGAAGTAATCATGAATTATTATGAATCTAATGAAACTATTACTTAAGTCAATAAACCTCAGTATAACAAATGACGTGGGGTTTTGAAGAACATTTATGGTTAATGGTATATAATTAAACTCATGTATTGTTATTTTCCAATTAGTATGAATCATTATATTTATGAATAATATAGTTAAACTAGTCCATAATACATCCATTTCCATGTCATCAACATTTTTTCCATTGGTTATGGATTAGCAGTTTGATTCATTTATGGTTTTACTAACATGATATAGTTGTTCAAACATTCAACAATAATAAATACCTAATGATTGATCATTATGGGAAACAAATGATGGAATCCATGAAATGATAGACAACCCGTGAGTCCTTTTAGTGAATTAATGTACCCAATATAATGGTTATAATCCTTTTATTTGTGTGTGTGGAAGTATGTTATTCCATAACTAATCTATTTTTCTTTTATTCTTCAACTTTCATCAACAAAGATAGTTCTAAAACACTATTGATGATCAGTGTCTTCTCTTTATTTACAAGTATTTTAGTGTCTGGTTTAATTATTATGGAGTAGAGAATAATTCATTTTTCGCTAGGGGAATATGATAATGAATACAACATCATGTTTGAAAGATTTGGAGTATTCTTCGATAATATTACACATATTGTATTTATTTTATTCATAATTGATATTGATTCATGAGGATAAATCAAACAGTTTAATGGGGTTCCACTATTACCATAATTATTATATGATCTTCTAAAAACCAAAAGTGTTAATAGATCCACATTCATCACTTCATTTACATGTTCATAATTTTTTATTATGTAAATTTGTATCTTAATAAAAATAAGGCCATATGGGAGTGTATGATATATCAAAAATAAATTTCAACAACCAGATTTCATAGAATAATAATATAGGATATCATAAATATTTTTTTTTGTATTCATAGTGTATGATTGGTGTGTATTTTTAGGTTTAATAAAGTAACAACCTAAAATATAATTTCATGATGTATGTTATGATATATGATACATTACATCTTATCTTATACTTAAAATATAGGTTTTATGAAAAACATATTCATTTCATAGTTAAGAAATAATATATATAGAGACTATTATACAAGACATAAGATATATCCCACATTTAGGGCTCTATTCTATTCCAATAGAATTAAATATATATTATATATATTTTCTCTATATGTATTGTTTTTCTCTTTTTTGTATTAGATACTCTAAATTGATATATATGGATTTTACTTTATAATAGAATTATATTATATGTTCTAGTTTCTAATGACTCGTGGATTAGAATTGATATTATTCATTTCAATAAAAAAAATATGATTAGTTCAGAAATTGAAAATAATTATATTGTTGATAAAAATTCTAATAGATTAGAAAATATTTCTAAATGATATGTATTGGTCATTTTAAAGAGGATTTTTCAATTCCTATGTAAAATATTAAAGTGTAGTATTAATATTTCATGTTTGGAATATGAATAAAATGTTAATTTTTTTTGTTATAAATATTAATTTTTTGAAATTTTTTATTTGATATGAATTTTACAGATTATTTAATTTATCTGAAAAATTTATTTTTCTAAATTCTCATTCCATATATTAAGTTATAGATCTGAAAACATAAGATCTAGTTCTCATCTATATTATCATCATTTTTTAGTTAATGGGTTTATATTGAAATTAGTTATAAAATATAAATTTGTGATATTTGGAATTAGATTTATAAAGAATTAGACTCTCTCTTGAATAATTTATTTCTTGGTTGAGTTACTTTGGGTAAGAATTCTCACTAGATAGAAGTCTTATCCCTATTTCTAGAATTATTGATATTGTTCATCTATAGAAACAAGATTACATAATTAAGGATTATAAATTTCATATAATTATAATAATTTACAATAAAATATCATGAAACATATTAATAAGATGAATTTGGATATGTGAATTTTTGTCTCTATTTTTGGTTATGTAACATAATCTTTGTGTTCTGTAAAGGTAAATACATTAATCTGTTCTAAAAATATTAATTTAGAAGAATTAATATGATTTTTAGAACAAAACCAACTGAAGTAAGCATACATATGGAATGAAAACACAAATAATATAGATTCAAGGTGAGAAAAACATATAAAATTAATATAAATGTGATGTATATTTATAAAGTGATACATTAAATAAGAACCCATCAAATAAAAATTGTTATATTCTATTAAAAGAAAAAACATGTCTGCGGTTTGATCATCCAACCGGGTAGCTTCTTCCATATCAAGGTGCCCAGAGAAAATTTGTGTGAGTAATGGTGGAAATAGAAAACCATAAGAGATATTTATCCTAATACTATTGTGATATATGGGTTAAACTTAGTTGTGATGATGTAAGAGTTATGATACAAAAGGAATCAAATTGAGTTTATAATAAAGTGATGGATTTCATCTTTTATTTGTCCACTCAACTTTTTTAAATTCATAAGTTATATGATTAGAAAAATTTTCTATTAAATAAAAATAATGTTAGAGGATAACCAATGTAAACTCATTGATTTGGGAAATATTGTTCTAGTAGACTAAATGGAAATAATATATATGATATTTATTCTTAGTGGGATTACAACCAATAATTTCCTTGATTAAGATATATAAATCATGATAGTATCTTGTTTATATGTCTTTGTTGTATATTATGAGATGTATCATGTTTATCATTTCAAGATCACGTATATTTATAACCTATAAAATATTTCTATATTGGTATCTAAGTATGAGACATTTTCTCAAGGAGAAGCATTCTATGAATTTAAATGAGAATTTAATTGAATCCAATTTCACTAACTATGACACTAGTGTGTTAGGTAATCAGTGTGTGTCACTCATTTGGGATGATAAAAAAGGAATTTGAGGAAGGATAGAATTGAATAAATATGAATTGGATCTATGTGTTACCCATGGATAAAATGATAATCCATTGGAATCTGATATTTACGATCTGATTCTCTTAGTTTATTAGTTATAAAATTCATAAATTTTATTATGTTCCCACTAAAAAATGAAATTTTACTTCCCACTCATTTTTGTACTAGAATTGATGTTAATTAATTATTTAGAATAATAGTTTTCTTATATAAATGAATGAAATAATTTAGGGATTTTAAAATATGTTAACTTATTAATGAATTAAATATATATATAATTTTGTCTATAACTTTAAATATAAAAAGAAAAATTTCAATTCAAACCCCATATATATTTTGAATAGTTTTCTTCTGCATACAAATGAACAATGAACTCAAGGATTATATATATATAGGTTTTTTATTCATTAAATAATGCAATTTTGTGTAATTGAAAATATTTTATATTAAATATATTTACAAAAAAAACATTTTACTAGATTATATGAATGTTCTAGTATATTATTAAATATTTTATGTAGTAATGTATCTATAACAACCAGTACTCAAGAATGTTGTGGGTTGAGGTACATTATAAATTATAACAATTAATATCATTGGTATGATTATATGTTTTTAATGATAAATAAGATTGAAAATTTGGATACAGTCAAATAGTTTTTGAAAGATATATAGAATCAACTGGAAAAAGTAGTAAAACTATTATATTAGATCATAGTAGTGAATAATATAGTCAACAATTCATGAATCATATTATGTTCTATTTAATTATTCCACAACACTTTTCCTATTGGAAAACAATAATGGAATGGTGTGACCAAGAGAGGTAATCATACCATGTCTAACATGGTTTAATCAATGCTGAGTCAGTGTGACCTTCATAATTAATTTTTGTGAAATGATCTTGAAACTGATTCATTCCAATATACCTTAGTTTAAACTAAATTTTTCTTAAATAAATCATATTAAATTTAAACTATATATCATCCTAATAATTGTTTTATATACATTTTTTATTCTAAATAACTTCTACACCATTTGGTTTATGATTATCAGATGATAAAGATGTTTTTTCCTATTTTTTTATCCAAATAAATATAAGGATTAATATGTTAATAATTCCATTCGTTAAAATGTTCACGTGGAATGATTTATATATTTTATGAAAATTAATATATTAGTTGAGGAGTTATATGATATAAATCTGAATATGTTTAAATAAAAGACCAATAGACAAGAAGAGTTCCTAAGACATAATTTGAGATTGTTCAATATAAATATGTAGAAGAATAACCTACTTGGGATACACATGGACCGAGAATGATTGATAATATTGGTTAGAAACCTTATATATATGGATTTCATATGGAATATGATGTTGAAGTAATGGTTATAATTTTGAACCTATTATCTTTCGAGAGAGTAATGTGATTTCTAATTCCATGACATGGTTATAAGAAATGGAATCTCAATTTTACAACATATACACTAATCATTTTAGGAACAAGGTGGATAAACCCCAAAGGATGATACCCATAGGTTGGAATTGGGTTTTTCTTAAATAAAAATAACATGGATGGTAGGTTTTCTACCTATAAAGAACACTTGTTAAAAAATGGTGAGAAAAACGTTCATCATATTGATTATGAAGAGACCATTTCAATTGTTGGGTTGATAAAGTCCATTTAGATAATTCACGGTATAAAATATCATTATTATTATGAGATATATCAAATGAATATCACTATAAATTTTCTTCATTGGAATTTATACAAGGAAATGTAAATGATACCACCTTAATTTGTGTATGTTTCAAATCAGTCTACATTAGTTTACAAGTGGTAAAAAAAATTATATTGAAGGTATCTTATAATAGATGGAGTATCTAGTTTTTTGAGGTATTAATAGACTTTAGATTAATCAAGAAAACCAATGATTTATATCTATAAAAATGGATTAGTAGTGCTGTGGTGGATTTTCTGAAATTGTATGTGGATAATATGTTACTTATTGGAAATTATTTCCTAACACTACAATCTATAAATTTCTTATTGGGAAAATGCATCTCAACGAATGAAATGGGTGAAACAAAATTTATAATGGTTTTGAATAACTCTAAATATAATTCTAATATACTTCTTTGATTGAGTTATAACACATATATTGGTAAAGAGATAAATTATGTTTCACTAACAAATAAAAAAAAGGTTCTTCATTAGTATTATGAGGTACAAATCATAGGATTATTTGAAATCCATACAAAGTGTTAGAATGGATGGATATGATTACTTATGTATCCTCCATTTGATCTATTATGTATGTCATGTTCGATACTTATCTTGATTTCACATATGAAATAACCGTAACTAGAAAATTAAATTCTGATCTTGGGGAGATTCAACATATTGATATAAACAAATCATTGAGTACTTAATACAAAATTGGTAGAGTACACCATTTCATAAGATTCAAAAAAATAATAATTATGAATCATGATATACACTAATAATCATATGGTGTTGTTAAATATCAAGGTAAAAAATAAAATTATTGACACTATATTGACATAGCCCATATGGAACCCATTTGGACTAGAATAAAGTTAGGTGTGATTCTATTAACCCACCTATAATAGTCCAAGGGATATAGACGAGAAATAAGAATGAATAACAATCATATGTGAGGCCTTATCGTAAACATATTACATGGGATAAAACCCAAAAATCTTTTAAGTGAGAAAAGAAGTATTATAAATTAAATAAACTTAAATGTAAAAAATGAAAGAATTTACATGGTATGAATCAAATAAGATACAATGAAAAATATTTTATAAATGTAAAAGTATGATGCCCACAAAACTAATAGGCACATCCACAAATACAAGGAAAAAGGTTGATCACCATGTTATGAGTTCTAATATTTCAGGAATAATCTTTAATCAACCCTATCAAGAATAAACACACTTATTGTATAATTTCATGACTAACTATGTCATCTATGAACCTATGGAAGAAGCTACCAATCTGTATCTCATTTACAAAATCAAACTTGGAGTGCAGAAAAATTCTCATATAAGAGTGAGCATTAAAATACCGTGTGTAATGTCTTTAAAAAATTAGTATACATGGCCATAAATGGACACACGAATAGGTCTGAACCATACAACTCACTAATATTACTCATGGAAACCCAAAACTGACAAGAAGGAGCCTAAATCATTCTAGAAAAAACCTCCATATCTTGTAGTGAAATAAGAAAAAACTCTATATTCTTTCACTAGTTCATCCTACAGACAAACAAACTAGTCTCATGGATCATGGGAAATGACATCCCTATCCATTGATTTCCAAATAATCCAAACTCTATCAATCATGAAAAAAGTTACACTACCTCAACACTCTACACCCTCAAATCCAATGGAAATTAAAAAAAATCCCTAGCCTGTGAATTTATTCCACACCATAAATAATTATACACTCACCCATACTACCAGAATCCTTTTAGGTGGGAAACTAATGTTGTAAACACAAAATTTTTCCCTAAATATGGCCTTACAACACACTATGCTCACCAATGAACAAAACATTCAATAGGGAATTACATTGGCATATCAAAAAGTAGTCCAAACACCAAAATAGGGAGAGAAGTCTACACTTCAAAAAAACATGAGGTAAAAGGCACACATTAGAAAAAAACACCTTATTGAATCTCAATGTCCTAGAAATAGTCAAGGGGTTAGATTAAAATATTCATTGTAAGACAACCAATTTGTGATCTCGCCCCTCTTCAAAAGGAGAACTAAGAGGAGAAGAACATAGGCATTCAAAACAATATAAGTATCTTTTTTCAAAAAAACATCCACAAAGGTCTACTATCATAAAAAACAAGACATGTACTATAAAACCATCATGTGAGACCCATGCCACACTAGTACATGCATCCTGGTTGAGTGGTAACCAACCCCAGACACTGAAAAACTACTTCGATCATCGAGAACACATAGCAACCACATTGGGGACCCTACACCACAAGGGGTAAGGTCAATTATAAAAAATAAAATCACCATCCACAAATGTAATACTCAGACATCATGAGAAAGGGGTATGATAAACCATATACCATCATAGTGGACCCAAGACTAACCATATAGGGGGATGCCTACTCCATAACCTTAATGGAACTATTCACTCCTCTACCTAGAACAATGTTCTAGGATAATACCTTTAAATCATATTATATACTGATAATGCTCTATAGGCATCAAATCTGGTAGTTTTGAGGAAAAGAACCATTAAGGATTTCATTAAAATTATTCATTATCTCCCTCATTCATCATTTGATATGCCACATAGATGTGGGATGAAATTTGGAAATTAAATCAAGACAACCCATAAAGTCCACTTTAAACAAATAGTAAATGGTAGACTCTTATATCCTATAAATCCATGAGACATTCACTAAAATCAACTCAGGGGATCATGTGGAGAAAGATATATTCTTCTATGAATATCTCTCTTTACAATGTCCTACTATAATCCTGTATTAAGAATATAGTACCAGTCGAACCTAGAAAAACATTAGTATCTATGTCCCTCCATTCTTTGAGATACCAAAATACACATATAACACACAAAGGCCAAAAATATCTGAATACATATAGGGGTCCCATTCCCATAATCCATTTGTGCTATAGGATGTCAACAACCGTCATAATTGATTTTCTCTAACATTTTAACCTTGTCTTCATTGCCAAGGAATATGGATCCAAAACCAATTATGAAGACTATTTTTAACTCTTTAATTAACAAAGTGGACATCACCACCATGCTCCATATAGAAAAATAATCAAAATTGACACCTTCCACGTCATGATTTGGTTACATTGTGATACGAAGAACAATTATTGATGAATAGTAATGTAAATAGTGTGTAGTAATAGTACATGATGACTTACCAAAATGCCTATCTATGGTTGTGTACATAGAACCGATGTGGTGTGTAATTCCATAGTATAAAGTGTGTTATTACCCTACATAGTGATTGGGGTGTGCATGAACCTCATCATGTTCCATAGCCCTAGACATGTCACATTATAGGGCTTAGTGTGTACAAGTACACACTATTCTCCCCAAATAGGTGCCCAAATGTGTACACAAACAGACCCTTAGCCCTGCAACCAGGGGTCCTAGATAACATGACTATATATCCAACACCCAATGTGGAGATTTTTTCAATCATGTGTTTCATTAATCAACTAAATGGAGTGCCTTATATATATATCTAATGGTGTGTAGTTAGGTTTTCGAAATGTAGAACGCCTATGATCAAACCAAATCTACACTAAACACAAAATCTTCAAACCAATTCCAAATGGAAAATAAAAAATAATTCTATTTTAAACACAATATGCAAGGAAGGATAACATAATAATTATAAATGGGTTCAAATTTAAATAAAAAAACATATCTCTTAAAAGATTAAAATATCTTCAAGATCGCATGCCATACATTCACGATCCATGATTACTGCTTCAAGATCTGTTCTAGGATCATCCTCTAATGAAGGAATCTCCCCCGATCACCTCCTATAAGCTATCCAAATCATCAATAGTGAAGTTAGAGTGGTGAGGACTTATTATTAATTAGAAAGGAGTTATTGGGGATGGATAGGACTACATCAAAGGTATAATTAAATAGAATGGAAAACTCATTAAATGGACCAGACCGAGGATAAGAACCTTCACTACTAAAAATAAGCCTTTATCATTCGAAGGCATGTATCTGTATCCCTATTTTTCATTGAAAAAATTTCATGAGGATACTTTTCATTCTCATCTGGCCAGAGATCGTGTTTTCTGTTCATTGCTTATAAGTCTTTGCGAGCATTGAGATGATCCTTTGACTTTCCATGCTCATTAAGTTATGTGAAAATCAAATTTTCACAGACATTATTTTCAATATGAATCACATCAAGATTATTCCGCAACAAATTAAATTCCCAATATGGAAGTCTGAAGAATATACTATTTTTCTTCCATTGTTGTGTTTCGGTTTTTCTTGATGATGCACTTCTGACCCATTTTACGCTATCATTCAAATGACGATCCTTCCCAAATTCTGTTTCAACATTTTCAAGCCGTGACAACATTTCAAAACCATTTAAAAACATTGGAGGTGGTCTACGATCAACGAGACCATTAAATTTTGATCTGTTCAGCCGAAATCTATGAGATGCATCAAGAAATATTCGATGACATAAGGACCATTTTCTACTATGAGGTAGCCATTTGGGCTCATAATCAATGTTACAAATGGGACAATCCAAACCCGTGTAAGTGTTCCAACCAGATAAATTCCCAAGCCCAGGGATGTAACTAATGGTCCACATTAGTACAACATGCATTTTGAACTTTGTTTTAGAAGAAGCACCAAATGTCTCAACATCGTTGCTCCATAACTCCTGCAATTCGTCAATCAAAGGCTGAAAGTATACATCAATATCATTTCAAGGAATTTTTTTTCTAGGAATAATCATCGAAAGGATAAAATACATTTGTTTCATACACATCCACAGAGGAAGATTATAAGGGATCAAAACAATTCGTCAAATGCTATATTTGGTGCTCAAAGTCCCAAATGGGTTGAATCCATTGGCAGCCAATCCCAATCGAACATTCCTAGGATCATCATAGAAATCAAGATGTAAGGAATCAAATGTATTCCAAAATTGGGAATCTCGTGGATATCTCATTCACCCATCATTGTTATTATCTACAGAATTCCACATCATGTGATCAGCGGTTTTCATTGACATGAATAATCTTTTCAATCGATGCTTCAAAGGAAAGTAACAGAAAACCGTTGAAGGGGTGTTCTTTTTCTTCTTCTCCATGAAATTATATTCATTCAGACTTCCAACATCACCCTTTTCCTGAAATCTAGAAGAAGAACATTTATTGCAATTTTGTCTACTTGAATCCTCTCCCCAGTATTGAATATAATCATTGGGACACACATGTATTTCTGTATAATTCAGACCAAGATTGTTAAAAACATTTTTTATATCATAAAAAGATTCTGAGATTTTTGCTTCAGGAAATTCATCATGAATCAATTCCAATATCATGGACATTGCTTTATTTGTAATTCCACAAAGACATTTGATATGGTACAACTTCAGCAGAAATGAAAGATTTGAATATTTCTAACACCCACTGTACAACTCTTGATTTCCATCATCAACTAAATCATGTAACACATTTTCTTCATTGAAGTTTTCCCTTACATTTGGATCTACAGAATAAAGAGAAGGATCCAATGATATGTGAAAATCTTGATCTTCCTGTGTTACAGTTTCAGAAACATCACTTCTCACGTTGCAATTTGTAGCACCATCATCTGGTTGTTCTGATATGTTTTGATGCTGATAGTGGTGTCTTGTAGTACTGAATGCATCATTTATTAGGTTTTTCATTTCAATTTCTTTTTTCGACGAACATGGGACCTCATTATGCGGATTAACATCAGTGCTCAATATTTCTATAACGTTTTATTCTCGATACCAAATCCAACAAAAATATTGAGCAGGGAATTGCTTCAGTATTAAATGTTCATAAACCTCATCTCTCTTCAACCATGTTCAAAATTTACATTTAGGACATGGAAATTTTATTCTACCTTCAACAGATCAATTAGAAATTGAAAAATATAAAAACTCATTCAAACCCTTAACATACTTAGGTGTGTTCCTCGGTAATGTGATCCAACTTTTATCGATGAATATCACAATGTGCCTACACAAAATATATGATATTGTAAGATTACAGAAACATAATATAATAATGATGACCCATTGATCATATAGTATGCATAATATATTAAAGTTGATTCATTGATCACATTTACCACTTCAGACCAACCCAACAAGTCTAGTCAATAGGAGACAACGTCAAAACCTCATTGAGGAGGAGTAATAATATTAGTTTAAAAACTTATCATAACATGGTCGATCACACATTTATGATGCCTCAAACAACACCCCATTGACGTGTGATCGAAACTGATCATAGTTCATTTTAAACCTGATACATTATGTGATTGTTTAGGCTTGACCTTAAATGTCCTCCAAGAAAATTAATGTTTCTCAATGGATTCACACACAACCACCATATCAAATTCGTATTTCCAAGAAATAACTGAAGATATTTAAGATATGAGAGCTCAAAATAAATTCTAGAAAAAAATTTCCATTTTTCAATTGACATATTCGGTTGTGTTCATTATATCGGTAATGAAACATGTTTATCAAAAATGACAGATTCTCCCCACGTAGAGAGTGTCCATGTTATCAAAACTAGTGATATATCAGCCACTAATAAGTTATCTATATCATATTCAAATCAAGCATACTTTTGATTATCCCCTCAAGCACACTCATTACGTCATGACAATCATAACGAGGGACAAAACCAAACCAACCAGCATGCCAAAACACCTTATTTTTTATGTCCTCCAATTAATGGAGACATAGTTGATTATTTAATTCATAAGTCACTCAACTCTGTAGATGACCCGACACCTTAAATGCATCCCATGGTTCAATGATTTAACACAACTCCATACATTCATTACAACATTTAGAACTCGACAGGAAAAAAATTTATGTAAGCATGTTACAATAGGTTCCCTATGAAATTGGATGATTGGAAATCATGAAGTACACTAAGAATCATTGTCGAATGTCTTAAAAATAACACCTCCATTATATTATTCGTCAAAGTATGGTTTCATCGTAAAATATGAAGAAAAATTGAGTAGAATGTATGTTATAATATTGTATTCTTAGACGATTTCTATTTTAATTGCATTATATAGATCATGATTGAATATCATCAATTGAGATCCATGAAACAAATTGTGTAGAAAAATGATTTTTGGTGGTGAAAAAAACTAATAATTCACAATATTCAATAGATCAAATATCTAAAAATTGATAATATATTAGGGAGAAAATTTTAATAGTAATCAAAATGTTTTTTCCAAATAATGGAGATATTATTAATATAAGGTCATTAGCCACCTAAAATGATAATGGTAATCATGGATGATCTATATATGATTTTAGATGACATTGAGCCATCAACAACCTCATTTTGATAATACAAATATTTGTCATTCTCTCTAAAACTCTACAAGTTATAATAAAAAATTTATCAAAAAATTTATCACAAAAATGACTTGATCATGAAGTAAATCCATAAATTCATTTTATTATATCCATATTCATCACAGTATCAAAATCATTTATTTTATAAAGACACAAGTAGTAGTAAAATATCTTTACATGAGCCTCTCAAATAAATCACAAAATATTTTATCATTTCCTATAATGGTTGGATAAACCACTTCAATTGTACGTACAATTTATGATGATTAGTATATTCCATTGAATACTATGTACATAGAGATTACATTAATGCATAAAAAACTGATATATAATCCTAGGAACCTGGTTAAACATAATTGATGGGGGTAAATTAATTTCTAAAATATTGAATTTGAAAAAATCTGCCACTTTAATATATATAAAAATAGGGATGTGGTGGGACACCATTTGGAGGCAATCCATAGTCAACCATATGTAATTTTGTTTTCATTTTATTCTTTTTAGACTAATGATACCATTCATAGTTATATGATCCCATTTTCAACTGAGAAATACAAATGAGGTGAATGTACCCACTGTGAGTTGGCTTGTTTCCATGAAAGATTACCATGGTTGGAATCATGATACGAACCCTTGAAATTTCCACATTTCACCATCCCACCAATATTCGGTTTTAAACCCTTTATACACCTTCAGGAATCCTAGATGTAAAAACCATCTAAAATAATTATAGCTATGAAAAATCTATTCCTAATAATCTATAAGAACAAATATTTGATATATAAACCAGAATTAATATTTCTTATACAACCAACTTCCATCAATGTTCTCCTCATGATTTAATTTTAGCCAACAATTCAATAATTTTAGATTTAGTGGTCTGAGCATCAAAAACCATATCATTCAAATCAGTAGCGAGATAAACATGATATAAAATAGTTGAATTTTCTTTTTTAACTCAATACAAATAAATATCAACTATATAAAATATCATATTTCATTAGCCTAAAGCTTATTTATCCAACTGGTTATATCAATTCAAGATCAATTAATCTATTAAAAAATTTCCTATTCCCAGTGTATATAAATCAATTCAAATTCATATATCTATATATAATACATTAATATTCATTACCTTTGATTAAAATCCATTTATGATAAAATGTGTTTCATATACTTATGATTTTTGAACACTGTTAATTTCTCACAGAAAATATAATGATGACTTGTTTTCAAGGAATGATTCTCTGTATCAAATTAAAAGTCTTCAATCAACTAAATTTTATCTGGTCGTCATTATCGACATGATCCATAAAAAATGACATAATATATTTATATAATAATACATCCCAACCCAAATCTTAATGAATCTCAATAGATGATATATGATAGTTCTGACTTTGTCAATGTAAGGAGGGGTGTTGTTACAAGATGAACTGACAACTCTTTACATGTATTATGTAATTCATTATTCAAATTTTATAGAATTACTTAACTCCTAAAATAAATCATAGAGGATAAATGTTTTGAAATACCATAAACAAAGAATATATAAGTATTTCTAGATTCATCTTCTTTATCCAATTCCTTTAACACAAGGAATAACAATTTCAATTAAACAAGATTTACATATCAAATTAACAATTTTCTTCAAATTAACATGAAAATACTTAAAGTAACAAACATTATATCAAATAATAGAAATATATTGCACAAAATCTTGTAAAAAAAGATGATAAATGTTGGAAAATTCACTTTGGGGTTGCGGTCACAGTGATAAGGGTCATCGGGAGAAGGGGGGTGGCGGGCTGCTGGGGTCTTCAGTCGCTGGTCACGGGATCCGCCATAGGCATTTGTCATAAGGTCGTCGGAGATGGAGGTCATGCATTCGCTGGAGTCATTGCAGGGTCTCCTGGGGGTGGTTTGTGGGAAGAAGGGAGCACGGGGACGGGAGGGTTGGGGAAAATGGGTGTCGGGGTAAGGGTCGGGAATTTTTAAAAAAAACTATGGGTTTAGGGGTGGTTTATTAAAAACCCCCGTGAAACCTTTTTCGGAAAACATTTAGCGGCGGTTTTGTGAACCACTGCCACAAAACCGCCCCTAAACCCTATTTCTGTTGTAGTGACCAATCATGTTATCTGAACGTTTCTTTGGAAGACACCTACTATCGGTGATCCTCCTCATTGAATCCAAGCTTGAAATAAGGTTTGAATAAATACAAGGCTCTAATCCAAGACTCAATCAAATCAAGGCTCGAATGAATCCATGATCTGAAGATATATTTACTTTCTCTCATACGATTCAATGAATCAACCCATGTATATTATTTTCTCCTCCTCCTTTATCATTGATTTATTGTTTGGAAATATCTTTTTAGAGTTTTTTTATCCATTACCTATTTCTTTTCATTATGCACAATAGATTTCCCTTTAAAAATGAATTTAAAATTGGGGGATTTAATGGTTTTGGATTTTTTAGACCCTTTAAGTGCTTTTCATAATTGCTTATTGTGTAATAAGGCTTCCACATTCCAATTTATTCAGTTCTGGTAGATGGAAAAATTTACATTCCCTCAAACGCGGATCGATGAATTATTTAATGTTTTAAATCAATGTTTTTATCTGAAGTAATTTCTATTATAATAATCTATTATGGGGTTATTATATTATATATTTTTTCATAAATTTTCATTAACATGAAATGAATTTTTTTCTTAAGATTTAATGTTTTGAACTTCCTTCCATTGAAATAACACACAGAAAGTGTTTTTTAAGATTCCTCTGATACTTTTTATTTGACAAATAGAGATAGATTTAATGTAATGATTTCTTATGAATTATAATGAATTTTAATTATGTTTTGAACAATGATTTCTATGAATTAGACTATGTTTGGATATTTTGGAAGATATTTTGTACATTAGAACATAACATGGATGTATTTATTTCTTTTCATTTTATTAAATTATATGTATTGGTTTCAGGTGGATTTCTTGATGTCAATTATCATATTTTCAATGGATGTAAGCTATTATTGATATTTCATCTAGTTAGATTTGTATTTTGGGTTATATACACCCTAAAAGTTAATCCCCTTGTTGATTTATAAGTGAAAAGATGTTTGTTATTATAATATGGATTGATCATTGGTCATTGATATCATTATATTATTTAAGTTATTATGAAGGGTTCGATTCATTAAAGGGTGTTCAAAGGTGAGAGTAAGTTTGTGTTTGTTGAAATATTTTAATAATTATTTTTATTATATTGTGATGTGTCATATTTTATTGTTCACCTACACTTAAATGTCTTAAAAATCCTTTGGTAGCTTGGTGAACGATTTAGGGATGAGTATTGTACTAGTGTATGATCCCACATTAAACTAAATAGTACATTTTAAGTGTTTTAGCACAATTTATCAAATAATTATGATCATAAATATCACATGTTGTATTTTTTATAAATTTATATGAATGGTTCTTACATGATTTCGAATAAACAATTATTATGGTTCCATTTTATAATAACTATCTCACATATCATTTCTAAAGGTAATATGTGTACACATTACATTAAACATGCAATTATAATCTTTTGAAATTGTTGCTTCACTTCCATAATTGTGAAAATTAGAGTCATTAGAATGTCACATAACTTTAATCGCATTAATAAGTTTATGATTCATTTAATTCCATTATTAAAGTTTTAAACTATTAAATTCTAATGCTAATGTCAAATCTGAAATGCCTATTTATTTATTTCCCACCAAAAAAATGTCACAATCTCTATGAGTAAATATCTATAAAAATAGGGATTGATAATATCCCATGAAAACATTTCAACTTGAATTAGTGCATATGTAATGTATTCAGGTAATAATTATAAAATTTACATTATTTTTTAGCCTTCTTTAAGAATAAAAGGATAGTAATTATACATTTCCAATAATCCACGCTAGCATTAATATAATATAAATGAAATTAAAAAACCAAAAAATTGATAATGGGGTTATTATGTTATATCACATACATTGAAGAACAAATTTCACAAGAATGTTCATATTGTGGTACATCTATTTTTTATTAATAAAAATTTTAACACTAGAGTCGAATGGAGTATTTGAATCATTGAAACCAATAATATAAAATGTAATCAACCTATTCACAATATAGTTGGACTAACATAAATAATAACCCCCGCTATGTATTATTACTTTTATAATTATTATTATGACAACCCAGCTTTTTATTACAACTTAAGCATGCTTTATTACATAAAACATCACTTGATACAACAAAGAAGATCGAGAGGTTTAGTGTCTTTGGGGCTTAAGATCATTACATAAAAACATTAAAAATGAAATACAACAGCTTTATTGAAAACATCCTTTACATGACCACTACATTCCTTCGTACTTAGCATTGCATGGGCTAACCTGAGGACATGTACAAGAAAAGTGTGAGCTATAAAGCCTAGTAAGGGAGTACACAATGAATAACATGAGGAGTACAATACATGTTAGGCAATAGGAACATCAATAGAGAATTAGAGTAACATGAACATAAAGGCATGATAAAGAATGATAACCATAACATGGAAATGTGGCAACAACACTTAACATTGAATTAGCATGAGCCAAGGCTCATTGCACATGGAGCATGAGTAAACCCTCATTGCACTTAAAGCACGAGTAAACCCTAGTTGCAAATGAATTATCATGAGTCAACACTCATTGCACATGACATATAATGATACTATACTTTACCCAATGAATTGGAGCTCTATAAAGGGCGCACCCTTCTTAAACATTTCATTTCCTGCATAAGTGTGCCACATGGATAATAAAACATGGATTCATAAAACATAATCATTTATTCCACGATAAAGGAATGTGGAATTCATACCTGAAACATTATAATAAATTAGTAAATGTGCATAAAGGTGAATACCCTTGATGGAAAAATGGGCATGGTATTCACTACACAATGATATTGGCTTAGAAAATCGGTGTGATTTCGGCAGCGTAACGACATGACATAAGAATTCATAAAAAATGGTTGATGAGAGATAAAGGGGTTCCTCATCATATTTAAATGTAATGGACAGTAATTAGGTCATATAGATACATGTCCCAACAATTGAAAAGAAATTTAGATTCATGATACAAAAGTATTGCTTGAATATAAAAGAGGAGAAAAAGGTTTCTTTCGGAATTTCAGCATAGTAACGGGTGTACATGGGAGGCTTTTAATTAGAGTGAATGGGGGTCTCCAATCATTAAAATAATAAGAGGGAAGTATGGGAGATGTGTGAAACCATACCCCAACATTCATAATTGAAATTAAAAGGGCAATACAACTTAAAGAAAATTGACAAAAATGAGAAAGGAAGAAAAAACCCTTACTTGGAAGTGTGCTTCCAAAGGATAGAGAGAGGCTTGTGGGAGGCTTCTTGGGAGCTTGGGGCACCTTGAGAGGATTCTAGAGAGAGTAGGGAAGAGGTTGGATGAACTCCAAGGGCTTAGAGTGAGGAGGAAGTGGGAGCTTGAGTGGGTTTATATAGGAAAGGTGAGGGAATTTTTTATTATTTAGGTTTGGGACCCCTTATATTAAAATAATCCAAACCACAAACCATCCCTTGGTATATTCCCACGGTTTCTGGAAAAGAAAAGAGGAAAACAATATTTTACAAGGCCAAGGTCCGTACTTATTAAAAAATTATGTTTGCTTATGTGGAGGTGAGTCACACTCCCATGGAAATTAATTTAAAAAGGCAAAGTGTTGAATAAGTCTTGAGGGCTCTATTAATGATTTGAAAAGTAAGTCAAACAAACCCAAAACCTCATTATATTAATGATAAATTACATATTGGACGAAAATAAGGATTATTTTATTTTATTACATCACCATTGGGTCAATATGATGTCATAAAACACATTATATATTTAAATGGTATTTAATTTTTACCCAAAATTTTGATTGTCTCATAAAATTAAAAAAATTTCACCGTTGGATAATTTCGACGTTCTGATTCCAAAAATAATATGTATTTTATATAAATAATTTTCTAAATATGTGAATTTTCAGTTTTAAAATAAAAACCGACATTTATCAAAAATTCATGGGTTTTGACAGAAATGGATTTCAAACCTTAATAAAAATTTTAATTGCATTCATAAAATTATAAGATCATTATATTTAATAAAAATTAATTTAATATTAATAATAGTATTTTATTAAAACATTATTTAATTCAAAAAATCCTTTAATTAAATAAAATATAATTCTTTATTAAATAATAACTAAAAACATCATTTGTACTTTAAAAACAAATTATAATGTATCAAAGATGACTAGAAATTATATTCATTATTATATACAAAAATAATGCACACGAACATAGCACTACTTATTTGTTACATAACCCCTTGAAATAGACGCATAAGAACTAAGGGTAAGGTGTGCGATGGTGACAGACTCTTGGGGCGGCTCAGACAACATCGCTCGAGTGGTAATTTCAATCAACATCCACTTTTCCCATAGACGATCACGTTCGAGCATCACTTGATGAAGCTCATATTGGGCTTGGTCAAGGGGAAAGCCCAAAGACACCACCTTTTTTCCGAGCTCTGACAAATGGGGTTCGTAAGTGGCAATTCTACTGGATGAGGCCATCGCTTCCTTTGTCTGAGTAGAAATGGGTTCGTTAAAGCCTTATATTTATACTACTCTGATGATCACTGTTCAACGGCTATAAAAGTAACGGTCACAAATCATAACGTAAAACTAAAGAATTTGACATCTTATAAAAACATTTTTCATAAAGAAACATTTCACTGGATCAAGAGGGATTTTCCATTAATGAAACTTTGGGTCGTTACAACATTCCCCCCTTAAGAAATTTCGCCCTCGAAATTTTCCTTTTCCCACACTAAAACAAATGTGGGTAACTTAGCTTCATCATATCCTCCGACTCCCAATTTTCTTCTTAAAACTTGTTGTTTCTCCACAACACCTTGACGAGGGGAATTGTCTTATTTCGTAGAACTTTTTCTCTGCGATCTAAGATCTTCACTGGTTGCTCCTCATAAGAAAGATCGTCTTCTAATTGTACCACCTCGGAAGAGAGTACATGTGAAGGGTCTGGTATGTACTTACTTAAGAGGGATACATGGAAGACATCATGCACCTTGGCCATAGTTGGTGGAAGTGCTAGTCGATAGGCCACAGCCCCAACACGATCAAGAATATCGAAGGGGCCGATGTACCTTGGACTCAACTTCCCTTTCTTTCCAAACCTCATGACCTTCTTCCACAGAGATATGCGTAAAAACACCATGTCTCCGACTTTAAACTCAAGGTCTCATCGATGATTATATGCATAACTCCTCTGTCGACTTTGGGCTGCCTTGATATGCTGCTGAATGGTTTTCACCTTCTCCACCATTTCTTCGACCATTTCTGGTCCAAGCAGCTTACATTCACCGACATCATCCCAACATGTCGGTGATCTACACCTTTTCCCATACAGGGCTTCATATGGTGCCATTTGGATGCTCGAGTGGAAACTATTATTATAAGAGAACTCAACTAGAGGAAGATGTTGATCCCATCCTCCTTTAAAGTCCATTGAGTATGCTCTCAACATATCCTCAAGTGTTTGGATAGTCCGCTCGGATTGGCCATCAGTTTGAGGATGATAGGCCATACTGAAGTTCAGTTCAGTATTCAGAGCATGTTGAAGACTTTTCCAAAACATAGAGGTGAATCTTGTATCTCGGTCAGAAACAATAGATAGTGGTACTCCATGCAAATGTACCACTTCCTGATATATATCAATGCCAGTTGATCCAAAGAGAAATCCTCTCGAATAGCAATGAAGTGTGCAGTCTTTTTAAGACGATCCACAACAACCCAAATTGCATTGTTGCCTTTGGATGTCCTTGGAAATCCAGTGACGAAGTCCATGGTGATGTTCTCCCATTTCCATTCTGGTATGGGCAATGGTTGCATCATCCCCTTAGACTTCTACCTCTCTGCCTTCACTTGCTGACACACTAGGCACTTTGATGTATATTCAGCGATCTCCTTCTTCATATTATCCCACCAAAAGTTTTCTCGGAGAACTCGATACATCTTCGTGCTCCTTAGGTGAATAGAGAAATTTGAACTATGTGCATCATCCAAAAGTTCCTTCTTCACCTCCGAACTTGATGGAACACATAGTCTTTTCCCAAAACACACAATTCCTTCTTCATTAACATTAAACTCTGAGGATTTTACCTTTTTGATAGCTTCCACTTTTTCTTGGATTCCTGCATCATCCTTTTGAGCATCCTTTAACCATTCCAAAAGATATGGTTGAGCAATCATTTGTGAAAGGATTGATGATGTTCCCTTCTTTATGATTCACACATCCATCTTAATCAAGTCTAAGAAGATTGGATCCTTTCCAATTCTCATCATTGATAGAATCGCTGGATCCTTTCTACTTAGGGCATCCGCCACCTTGTTCTCCTTCCCAGGGTGGTAATGTATTGAACAGTCATAATCCTTTATGAGCTCTATCCATCTTCTCTGGCGCATATTAATCTCTTTCTGTGTGAATATATATTTAAGACTTTTTTGGTCAGTATATATCTCACATTTCTCTCCATAGAGATAATGCCGCCAGATTTTCAAGGAAAAGATCACCGCCGCCAACTCCAGATCATGCGTTGGATAGTTTCACTCGTGGATTTTCAACTGCCTTGAGGAATAGGATATCACTTTATCATTCTGCATCAGCACACATCCTAAGCCCTTCTTCGAAGCATCACTGAATACCACAAAAAGCTCCCCACTTGTGGGAAAATGAGCATGGGGGTAGTGATAAGCCTCATTTTCCACTCCTTGAAGCTTTCTTCGCATTCATCACTCCAAGAAAATTTTACTCCCTTTCGAGTTATCTTGGTAAGTGGGTTGGACAATCGTGAGAAATTTCTCACAAATCGTCGATAATATCCAGCTAACCCCAAGAAGCTACGGATATCCATTACCGATGTTGGCCTCGACCATCCCTCAATTGCATCTGTTTTGGAGGGGTCCACAGATATCCCATTGCATGTGATGATATAGCCCAAGAATGAGACTTCCTTCAACCAAAACTCACACTTGTTGTACTTTTCATAGAGCTTCTCCTTGCACAAAGTCTCTAGTACAGTTTTTAAATGCTCCTCATGGTCCTCCTTGGTTTTAGAGTATATTAGAATATCATCTATAAAGAGTACCAAAAATTTGTCAAGGTAATCTCTAAAGACTCTATTCATCAATAGCATGAATATTTCTGGAGCATTGGTGAGTCCAAAAGGCATTACTATGAATTCATAGTGCCCGTACCTTGTACGAAAAGCAGTCTTGGGGATATCTTCCTTCTTCACCCTTGATAATATCCCGACTGCAAGTCCACCTTGGAGAAGTATTGTGCTCCACGCAGCTGATCAAACAAGTCATCGATTCTTGGGAGAGGATACTTGTTCTTTATCGTGATTTTGTTAAGTTCACGATAATCGATGCAAAGCCGCATTGACCCATCCTTCTTCTTGATGAAGAGGACTAGTGCACCCCATGGTGATGCACTTGGGCGTATAAACCCTTTATCCAGATTCTCCTGTAGTTGTTTCTTCAGCTCATCAAGCTCAAAAACAGCCATTTTATATGGTGTCTTGGATATTTGTAGCGCCCCATGTATAAGTTCAATTGAGAACTCAACATCTCTTCTTGGAGGAAGACCAGGAAGTTCCTCGGGAAATACTTCAGCGAATTCCCTCACAATAGGAATTTCTTCAAGGTTGGTTTCTTCCTTGGACTCAATCATCTGAGCCAGATATGCGTTCTCATAAGGCAGTAATAACCATGCTTGAGATGATGGAGCTAAAGGAGATTCATCTTTCTCCTGACACTTGTAAAGAATCGGGGGTCGATTCTCCATATGGAGTGTGATTTCCCTCTCCCGACAATTTATGATAGCTCTATATAAGGAAAGCCAATCCATGCAAAGAATTGCATCAAATTCCACCAAAGGGAGTATGACGAGGTTCTCCAGGAAATTCAATCCACAGATTATAACAGGGGAGGACTTATACTAATGGGATGCAATTATTGCCCCATTGGCCGTACTCACCGACATCTTTACTTCCATGATTTGTGGTGGTGTAGGGATTGTTCTACTAAACTTTTTAGATATAAAAGAATGCGTAGAACCTGAATCAATAAGTACGTTCTCTATTATTGAATTAATAACTAGCGTACCTGTCACCACTTCATTGTCGGGGTTCACTTCGTCAGAAGTGATGGAAAAAAGTTCTTCCTTGCTGTCTTGGAGGTTGCTGGTTGCCTCCGATAACCCTTGGATTAGGGAACTGATTTGAAAAATGACCCGGTTCTTTGAATTTGTAGCATTGAACAACGCGTTGATGTTCGAACTGATCTTTCCTCTCCTATGTCGCAGCTGCGGGTCCTTCTTGCTGACTATTAACAGCTAGGTGGCCTTCTCTTCCAAACTTGAAGCATTTTCTTGTCCCCATAAGGCAATTTCCAGGGTGCTTCTTTCCACACATTTGGCAAGTGGGGTGCTGGAACTTCTTAGCGCCGTTGGATTTATCCATCGGACCACCAGCATTGAATTCCACCTTACGCTTCTTGTCCCCATAATACCCCTGTGATTCTCCGATCTCCATTTCAACCTTGAGGGCACATCAGACAATTTCCTCATAGTTGTCGAAGTCACGGATTGCCAATGCTTTCCGCAATCTAGGCTTTAGCCCACCAAAGAAGCAGTCAACCTTGCATTCGGGGGTAACAACAAAGCAGGAAGCGTATCGTGCAAGCCTTGTGAATTTTACCTCGTACGCTCCCACAGATTCTTCATCTTTCTGTTTGAGGGAAAGGAAGTCCCTTTCCATCTTAAGACGGAGGGTGTGTGGAATATATTTATTGAAAAACATCTTCCAGAATTCCTTCCATTCCAAAGCCTCGACCTCCTCCTCAGGGTTCGTATTTTTGATCAACGTCCACCATTGATCAGCTTCACCCTCCATACGATAAACCTCCAGGAGAACCTTCTCTTTTTCAGAGCATTAGATGATGGATAATATCTTTTCAATGGAGTTGATCCATTGTTCAGAGATCATGGGATCGGATGATCCACTAAAAGTAGGAGTCCTTTGTCTCATGAAGCTTTCAATAGTGACTTGTTCTTTCTTAGGCGGGGTTGAACGTTCCTCTTGACCAGTGTTTCTATTCAAAACTTGAGTTAGCTGAGAGAGAAGCGTGACAATGTTCGCGATTCCCGCTCCCATTGGGTTGGGCATCTCATAAGTACAATCATCACACTGATCTTCACAACGGTTGTTATCCCGAGTTCTCCTATTACCGGCCATTGGCTGGAATAAAAGGAAAGTTAGGGGTAACACATAAAGGGTAATCCAAAGACAATAGTTTATAACTTATAAATATACTTTAATCTCTTTAACTCATGATTCTATAGGATTCAATCCAGGATTTTCATGATCTTCCTTCTAACATATATTCTTAGGGGAATTTTTTCCCTTAATAAGGGTTCGTACTAAGATTGTGAAATCATCAAAACATATCCCCCAGGAGTGTCGTAACCAAGAGTGCAGCAAGGCCCATTGTCGTGCACCAGTTCCCGTTCGAGTCTAGCTCAAAGCGGTGTTTTCGGGTTTTACCCCTAGGATACATCTGTGCCAGAGCCGCCTCTACCTGCTCGTATACAGACAGTGATGTATTTGTTTGATAAACCACTTACTTAGTATTTACCAAAACTTAAGGATGTTCTTATTATGCTTAGTATTGTATCTAAGGCTTTACTAGGGTTACCTAATCCCAAAAATAACCAAACCTATCCTCTGATACCAACGATGACAACCCATCTTTTTAATAAAATTTAAGCAAGCTTTATTACATAAAACATCACTTGATACAACAAAGAAGACCGAGAGGTTTATTGTCTTTGGGGCTTAGGATCAATACATAAAATCTTTAAACTTGATATACAACATGTTTATTGAAAACATCCTTTAAATGACCACTACATTCCTTCGTACTTAGCATTGCATGGGATAACCTGAGGACATGCATAAGAAAAGGGTGAGCTCACTACTAAAAATAAGACTATTAGCGACCGCCATTGGCGGTCGCTAAAGGTCTTTAGCGGCCGCGCAGCGACCGCCATTGGCGGTCGCTGTTGCCTCGTCGCTAGAGGCCTTTAGCGACCGCCAATGGTGGTCGCTATAGCAGGCCGTCAGATCGGCCTTCAGCGACCGCCAGGCGGTCGCTGAAGGCCCCCTGCCGGGCACCCTATAGCGACCGCCAATGGCGGTCGCTATAGTGGGCCGGCATGGCACCCTATAGCGACCGCCTCTGGCGGTCTCTATTCAAAAAAAAAAAAATTTTAAAATTTTTTTTTTGAATTCAATATAAATATATATATATATTTATGTAAAAATATTCATATATATACTATTAAATACAATATTTTAAATATATATATATATATATATATAATATATTTTAAATGTTTTAATATATATTTAATACATATATAATATCAAATCATTGTGTTATAATAATTTAAATATTCTATATATAATATATTTTAAATATTATATATATATAATATATTTCAGGTCGTTCGGAGCACGTTTGCTCCGAATCGGACCGCCGCACGCCGTTTTGGTGTTTAATGGCGCCGGAAACGCGTTTCCGGCCGCCGCGGTCACACGGCACCTCCGAATGAGGTGCCGTCTAGCCGACCATTTCACAATTCACGCCCCGGATGTTTTCGTACGGTTTCGTGGCATTCGGAGGTCGTTCGGGTGGTTTTGACCCCCCAATGCGCCATTTCAGCGCGCGCCGCGCTGCTGAAAACGGCACAATTGGACGTGCCGCGCGAACCGCACGTCCGATGGACGTGCGGCCTCCTCCTGCATCTCAGGAATAATATTTCTATCGTTCCCGTGCGGTTTCAGGTCGTTCGGAGCACGTTTGCTCCGAACGGGACCGCCGCACGCCGTTTTGGTGTTTAATGGCGCCGGAAACGCGTTTCCGGCCGCCGCGGTCACACGGCACCTCCGAATGAGGTACCGTCTGGCCGACCATTTTACAATTCACGCCCCGGATGTTGTCGTACGGTTTCGTGGCATTCGGAGGTCGTTCGGGTGGTTTTGACCCCCCCAATGCGCCATTTCAGCGCGCGCCGCGCTGCTGAAAACGGCACAATCGGACGTGCCGCGCGAACCGCACGTCCGATGGACGTGCGGACTCCTCCTGCATCTCAGGAATAATATTTCTATCGTTCCCGTGCGGTGTCAGGTCGTTCAGAGCACGTTTGCTTCGAATCGGACCGCCGCACGCCGTTTTGGTGTTTAATGGCGCCGAAAACAGGTTTCCGGCCGCCGCGGTCACACGGCACCTCCGAATGAGGTGCCGTCTGGCCGACCATTTCACAATTCACGCCCCGGATGTTGTCGTACGGTTTCGTGGCATTCGGAGGTCGTTCGGGTGGTTTTGACCCCCCAATGCGCCATTTCAGCGCGCGCCGCGCTGCTGAAAACGGCATAATCGGACGTGCCGCGCGAACCGCACGTCCGATGGACGTGCGGCCACCTCCTGCATCTCAGGAATAATATTTCTATCGTTCCCGTGCGGTTTCAGGTCGTTCAGAGCACGTTTGCTCCGAACGGGACCGCCGCACGCCGTTTTGGTGTTTAATGGCGCCGGAAACGCGTTTCCGGCCGCCGCAGTCACACGGCACCTCCGAATGAGGTGCAGTCTGGCCGACCATTTTACAATTCACGCCCCGGATGTTGTCGTACGGTTTCGTGGCATTCGGAGGTCGCTCGGGTGGTTTTGACCCCCCAATGCGCCATTTCAGCGCGCGCCGCGCTGCTGAAAACGGCACAATCGGACGTGCCGCGCGAACCGCACGTCCGATGGACGTGCGGCCTCCTCCTGCATCTCAGAAATAATATTTATATCGTTCCCGTGCGGTTTCAGGTCGTTCGGAGCACGTTTGCTCCGAATCGGACCGCCGCACGCCGTTTTGGTGTTTAATGGCACCGGAAACGCGTTTCCGGCCGTCGCGGTCACACGGCACCTCCGAATGAGGTGCCGTCTGGCCGACCATTTCACAATTCACGCCCCGGATGTTGTCGTACGGTTTCGTGGCATTCGGAGGTCGTTCGGGTGGTTTTGACCCCGCAATGCGCCATTTCAGCGCGCGCCGCGCTGCTGAAAACGGCACAATCGGACGTGCCGCGCGAACCGCAAGTCCGATGGACGTGCGGCCTCCTCCTGCATCTCAGGAATAATATTTCTATCGTTCCCGTGCGGTTTCAGGTCGTTCGGAGCACGTTTGCTCCGAACGGGACCGCCGCACGCCGTTTTGGTGTTTAATGGCGCCGGAAACGCGTTTCCGGCCGCCGCGGTCACACGGCACCTCCGAATGAGGTGCCGTCTGGCCGACCATTTTACAATTCACGCCCCGGATGTTGTCGTACGGTTTCGTGGCATTCGGAGGTCGTTCGGGTGGTTTTGACCCCCCAATGCGCCATTTCAGCGCGCGCCGCGCTGCTGAAAACGGCACAATCGGACGTGCCGCGCGAACCGCACGTCCGATGGACGTGCGGCCTCCTCCTGCATCTCAGGAATAATATTTCTATCGTTCCCGTGCGGTTTCAGGTCGTTCGGAGCACGTTTGCTCCGAATCGGACCGCCGCACGCCGTTTTGGTGTTTAATGGCGCCGGAAAGGCGTTTCCGGCTGCCGCGGTCACACGGCACCTCCGAATGAGGTGCCGTCTGGCCGACCATTTCACAATTCACGCCCCGGATGTTGTCGTACGGTTTCGTGGCATTCGGAGGTCGTTCGGGTGGTTTTGACCCCCCAATGCGCCATTTCAGCGCGCGCCACGCTGCTGAAAACGGCACAATCGGACGTGCCGCGCGAACCGCACGTCCGATGGACGTGCGGCCTCCTCCTGCATCTCAGGAATAATATTTCTATCGTTCCCGTGCGGTTTCAGGGCGTTCGGAGCACGTTTGCTCCGAACGGGACCGCCGCACGCCGTTTTGGTGTTTAATGGCGCCGGAAACGCGTTTCCGGCCGCCGCAGTCACACGGCACCTCCGAATGAGGTGCAGTCTGGCCGACCATTTTACAATTCACGCCCCGGATGTTGTCGTACGGTTTCGTGGCATTCGGAGGTCGTTCGGGTGGTTTTGACCCCCCAATGCGCCATTTCAGCGCGCGCCGCGCTGCTGAAAACGGCACAATCGGACGTGCCGCGCGAACCGCACGTCCGATGGACGTGCGGCCTCCTCCTGCATCTCAGGAATAATATTTCTATCGTTCCCGTGCGGTTTCAGGTCGTTCGGAGCACGTTTGCTCCGAACGGGACCGCCGCACGCCGTTTTGGTGTTTAATGGCGCCGGAAACGCGTTTCCGGCCGCCGCGGTCACACGACACCTCCGAATGAGGTGCCGTCTGGCCGACCATTTTACAATTCACGCCCCGGATGTTGTCGTACGGTTTCGTGGCATTCGGAGGTCGTTCGGGTGGTTTTGACCCCCCAATGCGCCATTTCAGCGCGCGCCGCGCTGCTGAAAACGGCACAATCGGACGTGCCGCGCGAACCGCATGTCCGATGGACGTGCGGCCTCCTCCTGCATCTCAGGAATAATATTTCTATCGTTCCCGTGCGGTTTCAGGTCGTTCGGAGCACGTTTGCTCCGAACGGGACCGCCGCACGCCGTTTTGGTGTTTAATGGCGCCGGAAACGCGTTTCCGGCCGCCGCGGTCACACGGCACCTCCGAATGAGGTGCCGTCTGGCCGACCATTTCACAATTCACGCCCCGGATGTTGTCGTACGGTTTCGTGGCATTCGGAGGTCGTTCGGGTGGTTTTGACCCCCCAAAGCGTCATTTCAGCGCGCGCCGCGCTGCTGAAAACGGCACAATCGGACGTGCCGCGCGAACCGCACGTCCGATGGACGTGCGGCCTCCTCCTGCATCTCAGGAATAATATTTCTATCGTTCCCGTGCGGTTTCAGGTCGTTCGGAGCACGTTTGCTCCGAATCGGACCGCCGCACGCCGTTTTGGTGTTTAATGGCGCCGAAAACGCGTTTCCGGCCGCCGCGGTCACACGGCACCTCCGAATGAGGTGCCGTCTGGCCGACCATTTCACAATTCACGCCCCGGATGTTTTCGTACGGTTTCGTGGCATTCGGAGGTCGTTCGGGTGGTTTTGACCCCCCAATGTGCCATTTCAGCGCGCGCCGCGCTGCTGAAAACGGCACAATCGGACGTGCCGCGCGAACCGCACGTCCGATGGACGTGCGGCCTCCTCCTGCATCTCAGGAATAATATTTCTATCGTTCCCGTGCGGTTTCAGGCCGTTCGGAGCACGTTTGCTCCGAACGGGACCGCCGCACGCCGTTTTGGTGTTTAATGGCGCCGGAAACGCGTTTCCGGCCGCCGCGGTCACACGGCACCTCCGAATGAGGTGCCGTCTGGCCGACCATTTCACAATTCACGCCCCGGATGTTGTACGGGGGTGCGGGGGGCTGTACGGGGGTGCGGGGGGCTGTACGGGGGTGGCGGGGGCTGTACGGGGGTGCGGGGGGCTGTACGGGGGTGGCGGGGGGCTGTACGGGGGTGGCGGGGGGCTGTACGGGGGTGGCGGGGGGCTGTACGGGGGTGGCGGGGGGCTGTACGGGGGTGCGGGGGGCTGTACGGGGGTGCGGGGGGCTGTACGGGGGTGCGGGGGGCTGTACGGGGGTGGCGGGGGGCTGTAAGGGGGTGGCGGGGGGCTGTACGGGGGTGGCGGGGGGCTGTACGGGGGTGGCGGGGGGCTGTACGGGGGTGCGGGGGGCTGTACGGGGGTGCGGGGGGCTGTACGGGGGTGCGGGGGGCTGTACGGGGGTGGCGGGGGGCTGTACGGGGGTGGCGGGGGGCTGTACGGGGGTGGCGGGGGGCTGTACGGGGGTGGCGGGGGGCTGTACGGGGGTGGCGGGGGGCTGTACGGGGGTGCGGGGGGCTGTACGAGGGTGTCGGGGGGCTGTACGGGGGTGCGGGGGGCTGTACGGGGGTGCGGGGGGCTGTACGGGGGTGCGGGGGGCTGTACGGGGGTGCGGGGGGCTGTACGGGGGTGGCGGGGGGCTGTACGGGGGTGGCGGGGGGCTGTACGGGGGTGGCGGGGGGCTGTACGGGGGTGGCGGGGGGCTGTACGGGGGTGGCGGGGGGCTGTACGGGGGTGCGGGGGGCTGTACGGGGGTGCGGGGGGTTCTCCGGGGGTGCAAAGGCCATCCCATTGATTACAAAAGTGAAAAATAAAAGTGATAATATCTAATTAATACATATTTCTTTTATCGATACCATACAGAAATTTATAAAAAATATATTAATAATACATAATCTATAATATCAGATTTATTGATCTGTTGGAATTAGTTCGACTTTTTCAAATGTAGAATCATTCAAGATTATCTGATCAAAAACTCAATGTGTATAAAATATTTAAAAGACCACCATGGATGGTAATAATGCATTACTTAAATGAATAAATACAGTACATCAATGTCAACCCTACCAGTAAAAACAAAAAACATATCTCGTGAATATATGGTGCGTCACGTGTTGCCATCACTGCTACCTCCTTCTGGTGGGCCAGGTGCCTACATCAAATAAACATTATAAATATTTTAATAACAAAAATAATTTAAATTAAATAAATAAATACAGTATATACCTGCGTCGTATGATCCCCTGTACCATCAGCTCGACGCACATATTCCCGCAGTGCTCTAACCTCAGCTGTCAATTGCGCATTTGTCTCCTCGGAAGCGCGCAGCCGTGCCTCAAAATCTGACATCTTCTGTGTCATATGAGCAACAGCAGGACCGACAACCGCAGCGCGTGACACTACAGAACGAGGAATCCCTGCTCCATAGGTCAAACTATAGCCATGCCCGTCCCGACCAATAATGCGATGAAAGATCTCATCCCGTCGCATGGGAAGCTGTCGCTGGTCCTCTGGCAGATGTTCTAACTCAGCTTCAAATTGATCCTGTGAAATATTTAAATATATATATGTTAATATATAGATTTATGTAATTATTGGTAAGTACAGACACTTACTATCAATGCTGCAACCTCTGGATCATTGCGATCACGAGTCCTTATCCACACCGACATTTTATCAGTTGCTGCACCTTGCCCTCGCAACTGTATATTAAAAGAATATAAACACAAAACCATATTAATTAATAAATTAAAAAATGAATAATATATACCTCATGTCGGATCTGAGACACGTGACGAGTCCCGAGCCTGTGAGCTGGTCCCTGCAACGCTCGATTCTCCGAATGGCGTGTTGACACCTCCTACATTCAATTCATTCAAATTTCAAACAAATCACATATTCATGAAAATATATATACAGAAAAATAATTAATATACTAACCGCAACACCCTCAGTTGACCAATATGCAACCAAGTCACGCCACTGAGCTGGGAGGACACCTCTCGGGACCTTTTCCAAAATGTCAAGGGCACCCACATTTGGTATCCAGTGGTCCCTCTTCACTTTGCCTTTATAATCTTTCCACAGCTTACGGCATTTGCTCATACACACCGGCCGAAACTCTTCAGGGCATACTTTCAAATTTTGCTATAATGAAAATAATCAAACATATTAGTATTATTTATAAATAGAAAATAAAGTAAAATTATTTTCTTACCTGAACCTCCCTCCATAGACGATCTAATGTGTCCTGAGGGATAGAAGCCCAATCACGCGTGGTCAATGGAAATCGATGTGGGTCACGTATGATATGACCCAGCTGACGAATAAATGCCGGGGCATTCGGTCCCACGGGATGAAATACCTCATCAAATGAAACATCTATCGTCGTGTCGGAATTCCATGATAATATGCCACGACCAGGGCCTCTCCTGCGAGAGGAAGAAGCAGCCGAGTCTGATCCTGTTGAAAACAATTTTATATATAAATTGACAAATGTTATATATATATATATATATGTCAATTACATAAAAAATATAGACAATGACATTCAAACATACCTCGACCCTGAGACGTAGATGCCTCAGATGGATGATGTGGATTTTCTGCCTCTTCCCCTGACATGTCTGCAGTCATACAAAATATCAGTAATGAGTCCAAAGTGTTTAAAAGATAAATTGGATTGTTCTTAATAAATCAAACTTGTACAACTGTTAATCAAACAAAAAATGGATTGAATAATTAGTTGTGAATGAATTTTAAAAAATCAGAAAGTTAATCAACCTAAATATTTATGACTGGATTAACTTACAAAAGTGAGGATTAAAACTTATAAGGATTTATAAAATGATTAGATAATTTATGATATCCTAGGACATTCTACTGAATAGCGGGAAAACAATTATACCTTTCATTAAGCATGCAAATCGACCGTTTCTCCTTCAACAGCCGCTCTGACCCAATAAATATCTTCTTCACGTTGAACTACGGTATGTTGATCAAGTTGTTGGTAAACAAACGGAACAGTCTCGGGTTCATCTTCTTCAAATAAAAACACTCCTCGCCGAGACATTTTGACAACAACTTGCCAACTTGGATCCGAAGGCAAAGTAACGAAGAATACTTGTTCCGCTTGTGATGTCAAAATGAAAGGTTCATTCTCAACTCGTTCATTATTTCTGTATAACATATAGTTAAAATTCACCAATGAAAACTGATATTGATCGACTTTACATCCACGCACTGGATCAACCCAATTACACTTTAACAATATGTACTTCAAACCGTGTGTATATACAACTTCAATGATGTCTATCAATTGACCATAGTAATAACCAGAATCGACAAAGGGACAACCGATGCCACTGTTTTGTGTTGCTCGTTTGTCGTCAACATCTTTAATGCGAAATCGAAAACCATTAGCATCAATAGCTTTATAACGACGAGCCGTTATAGATGGACCCTCAGCCAGTTGGATAAATACTTCAGGTAGCGTGGGGTCCCCTAACTCCCTCAGCTTACGAACCTACATAATTTATAAAAATCAATACTGATATATGCAGAAAGAATTAGTTTAATACTTCACTCATAATGAAAATCAATTTATACATACATAATCCTTGAACCAATCATGAAATGTCGCATAATGAGATTGTTGAATTTGCAACTCAGTCGCACGATGCATCTCTTCTTTTATCTCATTAATGTGTTTCCTGCAAATGATTACGCGATGTTTAAAAGATCAACTTATGCAAAGAAAACATGTAAAAGTTATACAAGAACATTGATAAGATACTTACTGCATTAATGGTGCAACTGATGGAGTATTGAACAAGATATATCGATGTGCTTGTATCCACTCGATGTTGTCCATATCAAATGTGGTTCCTTCTCCAACTGGACCATCATGAATCCGAGAGGGCTTATCTAATTTTGTTTCAACATCCGTAAGATATTCTGCACAAAAGGTAGTACACTCATCCATCAAATAACCATTGGCTATTGATGCCTCTGGACGAGCTCTGTTGCGTACAAATCTTTTCAATGTACTCAAATACCGTTCAATAGGATACATCCACTTGAATTGCACTGGACCAGCAGCCATTACTTCATCAGTTAGGTGCACTGTCAAGTGGACCATAACATCGAAAAATGAGGGGGGGAAAAGTTTCTCAAAGTGACAAAGCGTAAGTACAATTCGGTCCTGCAAACTTTTTAAATCACTCATTCGTTGATTTCTTAAACAAAGCTGTCTAAAAAAATTACTCATCTCAATCAAGGGCTGAACAACATTGGGGGATAAACAATCACAAATTGCGATTGGAATCAACTGCTGAAGTAATATGTGATTGTCATGACTTTTCAACCCTTGCAATGTCTTGCTCGTCAGATTCACACACTTTGAAATATTAGAAGAGTAACCATCAGGCACCTTGACCATCTTCAAAATGGAAAGAAATGTCTTTTTCTCCTCTGTAGTCATCGAATACTGTGCAGCAGGCATATATGCCTTGTTTCCCTCAGCTAACTGTAAATGCAACTGTTTCCTTAAACCCATTTCATCCAAATCACGGCGTGCATTAACATGGTCCTTTGACTTTCCACTGACACCTAAAATGGTCCACAATATGTTATCACAAACATTTTTTTCAATGTGCATGACATCCAAATTATGCCTCAACATGTTAGTTTTCCAATACGGAAGACTATAAAAAATACTTTTCTTTTTCCAATTGTGACTGCGCTGCCTACCCGCAGCACGAATATTACGTACTGGAGGAGCCACCAAATCCTGAATTTCATATACCGTGCGAATGTTTTCTTCCTCAATCTGCGATAACATTTCGACTCCTGTCATGATCTTTGGTGCTGGGCTGAACTCTCTAGAACCATCAAATGCCACTCTGTCCTTTCTGAACCTGTGCTGGGGAGGGAGAAAATGCCTGTGACCCATGTATGCCCATTTTTTGTAATGTTTAAGCCATACAGATTTTTTACTTTTATTGCAACAAGGGCAAGCAAATTCCCCTTTCGTACTCCAGCCTGATAAATTTGCATAAGCTGGGAAGTCATTGATTGTCCACAATAAAGCTGCATGCAGTTTGAACATTTCATTCGTTTCGCAGTCATAAGTCATCACACCATCGCCCCAAAATTCATTCAACTCATCAATCAATGGCTGAAGGTAAACATCAATCTTATCCCCCGGACTTTTAGGTCCATCAATAAGAGTGGAAAGTAATATAAATTGTTGCTTCATACAAAGCCACGGAGGAAGATTATATGGAACCAACACCACGGGCCATGTGCTATGAGTTGCACCAACCATAGACTTGAATGGATTGAAACCATCTGCTGCCAATCCCAATCGGACATTACGAACATCTTTAGCAAAGTCGGGATGTCTCTTATCAAAATCCTTCCATGCATGAGAGTCTGCCGGGTGGGTTAACATGTCACTTTCATGAACTCTTTCTGCATGCCATCTCATTAAATTAGAAACTTTAGATGACATAAAAAATCTTTTCAACCTCGGTTTAAGGGGAAAGTAACGCATTTGCTTTACGGAAATCGGTTTCCCCTGTATCGCAATCTGACTTTGATGAGTCTTATTTCCCCTGTTCTCTTTCCACCTGGAAGCGCCACAAACCGTACAAATATCCAAATGAGCAGTTTCATTTCTAAACAACATACAGTTGTTTGCACATGCATCTATAGTCTCATATGTAAAACCTAAGTTCTCTGTCAACTTACGAGCATAGTAATACGACTCAGGAATCTTAGCGTCGACAGGAAGAACTTTTTTCAATAAAACCAAAAGCATGTCGAATGATGTGTCTGACCAATTATTCAAAGTCTTCAAATGCAACAACTCCACGATAAACGACAGTTTATTGTAAGAAGTACATCCAGGATATAATTCTGTTTTCGCATCATCAAGTACTTCATAAAACCTCTTCGAATCACGATCTGCACCAGAGCGAAGATTTATCTCACCGGTCTCAAGATTCTGGATGTCAATGCCTTCAGGATCAAACCCACGTACCATTTCAGTAAGCATTTCATGCATTGGATCAGTCATCCTTGCATCAACATCCATCTGAGCTGCATCTGTATTTTGACAACGAACATATTCTTCTCCATGATGAGTCCAACTCTTATAATTTTTCAGAAATCCATTAAAGAAAAGGTGCTCCCTCACAGTATCTCGTGTGAATTGATATCTATTAGCACATTTTCTACATGGACAACTAATATAGTCACTTTCAAATCCTCTCGTGAACTCAATAAACTGCATAATGCCATTGAAATATTCTCTAGACGTTCGATTTGGAAGATCAATCCAACTCTTATCCATAATAATATCTGTATAACAAACATTTACACAATACTTATTAAATTTACATTTTTCAAATCAACTATATTCAAAATAAATATTAACCATTTGTTTATGAACCATTGATAAAATAATAATGTAACTGAAAGCTCATGTTACATGATTGAGCTACAAACCTGAAAGGGAGGGGAGCCGAAGGCTGTGCTGCGAGGGAGAGGAGGCAGCGAAGGGGAGCCGGAGCCAAAGGCGGTGCGGCAAGGGAGGGGACGGGCGGCGGCGGCGGCGGGGAGCTGGAGGAGAGGAGGCGGTGAGGGGACGGGGGACGCGCAGCGAGGGGGGGGGGTGTCCGGGGTCGGGGGGGGGCCTTCCGAGGTGCGGGGAGGGGTGTCTGGGGTGTCGGGGGCCTGTCAGGGGTGCGGGCAGGGGTGTTCGGGGTGCGGGGGTGTCCGGGGTGCGGGGGAGGGGGGGCTGTCTGGGGTGCAGGGGGGCTGTCGGGGGTGCGGGGTGGGGTGTCCGGGATGCGGGGGGCCTGTCCGGGGTGCGGGGGGGCTGTCCGAATTCGGAGGGGGGTGTCCGAGTGCGGGGGGGGGGGGGGGGGGGGGGCTGTCCGGGGTGCGGGGGGGCTGTCCGGGTTCGGAGGGGGGTGTCCGAGTGCAGGGGGGGCTGTCCGGGGTGCGGGGAGGCGTTCGGGGTGCGGGGGGCGGTCCGGAGTGCGCGGGGGGGTGCTGTCCGGGGTGCGGGGAGGCGTCCGGGGTGCGGGGGGCGGTCCGGAGTGTGCGGGGGGGGTGCTGTCCGGGGTGCGGGGAGGCGTCCGGGGTGCGGGGGGCGGTCCGGAGTGCGCGGGGGGGTGCTGTCCGGGGTGCGGGGAGGCGTCCGGGGTGCGGGGGGCGGTCCGGAGTGCGCGCCGGGGGTTGTCCGGGGTGCGGGTGCCGTCCGGGGTGGGGGGGAGGGCCGAGAGGCCGGAGGGCGGCGGCCGGAGGACCGAGGGCGGTGGCCGGAGGCCGGAGGGCGGAGGGCAGGCGGCGGGGGAGGCCGGGCGGCCGGGGAGGCCGGGCGGCGGGGGAGGCCGGGCGGCGGGGGAGGGCGGGCGGCGGGGGAGGCCGGGCGGCGGGGGAGGCCGGGCGGCGGGGGAGGCCGGGCGGCGGGGGAGGCCGGGCGGCGGGGGAGGCCGGGCGGCGGGGGAGGCCGGGCGGCGGGGGAGGCCGGGCGGCGGGGGAGGCCGGGCGGCGGGGGAGGCCAGGCGGCGGGGGAGGCCGGGCGGCGGGGGAGGCCGGGCGGCGGGGGAGGGGAGGGCGGCGCGAGGGAGGGCGGCGAGGGAGGGTTAGGGCGAGGGATCGAGGGAGAGAGTGCGCGGGGGGGGGGGGGGGGGGCGCAGAAACCCCCCGAAATTTTTTAGGCAGCTTAGTGACCGCCATTGGCGGTCGCTAATGCTGACCTATAGCGACCGCCAATGGCGGTCGCCCGAGTCTGGGGGGCTCCAATGCCCCCTTTTCTAGTAGTGGCTATAAAGCCCAGTAAGGGAGTACACAATGAATAACATGAGGAGTACAATAAATGTTCGGCAATAGGAACATCAATAGAGCATTAGAGTAACATGAACATAAATGCATGATAAAGAATGATAACCATAACATGGAAATGTGGCAACAACACTTAACATTGAATTAGCATGAGCCAAGGCTCATTGCACATGGAGCATGAGTAAACCCGCATTGCACTTGAACGACGAGTAAACCCTCATTTCACTTGAATTATCATGATTCAACAATCATTGCACATGACGTATCATGATACTATACTTTACCCAATGCATTGGAGCGCTATAAAGGGCGCACCCTTCTTAAACATTTCATTTCATGCATAAGTGTGCCACATGGATCATAAAACATGGATTCATAAAACATAATCATTTATTCCATGATAAAGGAATGTGGAATTCATAAATGAAACATTATAATCAATATGTAAATGTACATAATGGTGAATACCCTTGATGGAAAAATGGGCATGGTATTCACTACACAATGATATTGGCTTAGAAAATCGGTGTGATTTCGGCAGCGTAATGGCATGACATAAGAATTCATAAAAAAAAGGTTGATGAGAGAGAAAGGGGTTCCTCATCATATTTACATGTAATGGATAGTAATGAGGTCATATAGATACATGTCCGACAATTGTAAAGGAATTTAGATTCATGATACAAAAGTATTGCTTGAATATAAAAGTGGAGAAAAAGGTTTCTTTCAGAATTTCTGCATAGTGCGGGTGTACATGGGAGGCTTTTAATGAGAGAGAAAGGGGGTATCCCATCATTCAAACAATAAGAGGGCAGTATGGGAGAGGTGAAAAACCATACCCCAGCATTCATAATTGAAATTAAAAGGGCAATACAACTTAAAGAAAAATGACAAAAATGAGAAAGGAAGAAAAAACCCTTACTTGGAAGTGTGCTTCCAAAGGCTAGAGAGAGGCTTGTGAGAGGCTTCTTGGGAGCTTGGGGAACCTTGAGAGGATTATAGAGAGATTAGGGCAGAGGTTGGACGAACTCCAAGGGCTTTGAGTGAGGAGGAAGTGGGAGCTTGGGTGGGTTTATATAGGAAAGGTGAGGGAATTCTTTATTATTTAGGTTTGGGACCCCTTATATTAAAATAATCCAAACCACAAACCATCCCATGGTATTTTCACATGGTTTATAGAAAAGGAAAGAGTAAAACAATATTTTACAAGTCCAAAGTCCGAACTTATTAAAAAAATTAGGATTTCTTATGTGGAGGTGAGTCACACTCCCTTGGAAATTAATTTAAAAAGGCAAAGTGTTGAATAAGTCTTGAGGGCACCATTAATGCTTGGAAAATTAAGTCAAACAAAACCAAAACCTCATTATTTTGATGATAAAACACATATTGTCCGAACATAAGGATTATGTTATTTTATTACATCACCATTGGGTCATTATGATGTCATAAAACACATTATATATTTAAATGGTATTTAATTTTTACCCAAAATTTTGACTGTCTCAGAAAATTATAAAAATTTCACCGTTGGATAATTTAGATGTTCTGATTCCAAAAATAATATTTATTTTATCTAAATAATTTTCTAAATATGTTAATTTTCACTTTTAAAATAAAAACTGACATTTATAAAAAAAATCACGGGTTTTGACAGAAATGGCTTTCAAACCTTAATAAAAATTTTAATTGCATTCATAAAATTATAAGATCATTATATTTTATAAAAATTAATTTAATATTAATAATAATATTTTATTAAAATATTATTTAATTCAAATAAATCTTTTAATTTAATAAAATATAATTCTTAATTAAATAATAACTAAAAACACCATTTGTACTTTAAAAACTAATTATAATGTATCAAAAATGACTAGAAATTATATTCATTATTATATACCAAAGTAATGCACATGAACATAGAACTACTTATTTTTTACATAACCACTTAAAATAGCCGCATAAGACCTAAGGGTAACGTGTGCGATGGTGACAGACTCTTGGGGTGGCTCGGACAACATCGCTCGAGTGGTAATTTCAACCAACTTCCACTTTTCCCGTAGACGATCACGTTCGAGCTTGACTTGATGAAGCTCAGCTTGGGATTGGTCAAGGGCAAAGCACAAAGACGCCACCTCTTTTCCGAGCTCTGACAAATGGGCTTCATAAGGGGAAATTCTATTGGATGAGGCCATCGCTTCCTTTGTCTGAGTAGAAATGGGTTCGTTAAAGCCTTATATTTATACTACTCAGATGATCACTGTTCAAAGGCTATAAAAGTAACGGTCACAAATCTTAACGTAACACTAAAGAATTTGACATCTTATAAAAACATTTTTCATAAATAAACATTTAACTTGATCAAGAGGGATTTTCCATTAATGACACTTTGGGTCGTTATAATTATAGTACCTATTATTCTAATATTATTCATTATATATACTTACTGTAAACACCAGTAAAAGTAATACAATATTTTTTTACCTCCAACAGTTTATTAACAATTTCGTTTAAATATATTATAATGAAATAATTTAAAAATTAAAAATTATTTTAAAACTATAATTTTTTTAATTTTTTAGATTCTATTTATGATATAAATTTAATTAACTTTCCATTAAAATTATATAAATGTAATTTCATCATTACATTCCATGAATTAAATTTGGAATGTGCAAAATGGTTATGTCACATATCATAAAATGTCCCTACTAAGACACTTTGAATCATATACAAGAACATATATGACTCCAAATATAACATCCAATAGTCTATGCGTTAATAAATAGGTCATATGGTGAAATTATCACAAACAATAGGAATTACACCGTATATAGAATACTATAGAGTACAATTATCATCCTCATAAGCATCATCTTTTAAACAATTATTGTTTCATTTGGTTACTTTAGACTCATCCACCATCTATTTAATGTTACTTAAACTACTCTGAGTAATATTCATCCAAAATGATTAGTACCAAGTATGGGATGACTACAACTCAGAGTAGTTCTAGCAACATAGGTTCATGTTTATTAGAGATAGTGGATGAGTCTCCAATAAAAATGTAGTGATAAATATTTGGGAGATGAAGCTGATGATGACGACAAATGTCTATAACTTTCAACATTGTATGAACTCAGAGGATGACACCTACTATAGGGGATTAATTATTTTCATAAATTCAATTAGCCATTTCTTTCAAATCATATTGAAATTATTTGAAACAATTATATTTTGGGTTCCCTTTATTAAATTTATCTATAACTTTTACCTTTTATGTTGAATACATTACATGTATTTATTTATTTATTATTATAAATTAATATTTCATCATTATAATAATATGGATATGAATATAAAATGGATACAGAAGTTTTTTTTGATAAATCATAATATATATAGAGTTAAAGAGTTTATCATGTTTAAAATAGATCATATATATGACACTTCTCAAAACCATTGTCCATGTATTCATTGTTTTTATTCAAAATAAATAGTTTGGAAGAGTTGTAAGAATATTTTATTTTTCATGGAATAGACCAGAGTTATAAATTTTGGACTAAATATAGAGAAAAATATAACATTCACAACAATTGGGGTGATATTGTGTTTTATAGATCATATGATACGAATAAAAGTGTAAATGATGATAGAGATCACATGGAAGAAATGAAAATGTAAATTTAAGATGACCATCATGATTTCCTAAATTTGGATGAGAATTTATATATATCTGATAAGAGAATATTTTATATATATTTTACAAAATACACAACATTATTAGTTATATAAATGTTATATAATTCGAAATCTTATAGATGTTGGAGAGACATCAACTTTATAGATCTAATTGGTCTCTTGAATAAGATTTTACTAGAATAAAATGAACTTCCATATCAAACATATGATGTTAAATGAATTCTAATTCAAATGGAAAAATCTAAAAAATAATTATTTTTCCAAATGATTGCATATTGTTTTTCAAGGACGACAAATAACTCATAAAATTCCATATGTGTGGCACATATTGGTACAAGAAAAATCACGCATACCCTTCAGAGGATGTTTGGTAATTTACAATCATTTCATGATTTGGAAGACTATATTTACTTCTATAAACCATGAGAAAATTGGCTTGTCATACTGATACAAGAATTAATGATGGGAACCTATGTCGTGTAAAATATTCTCCTTAGTGGAATAAAATTTCTAATAAGTGGCCTCAATTTTGAAATGATATTTAAAGCATTCATCTAGTAATATTAATAATGGATGAAATACTTTTTCTATATATAGTAGTACTCACCGCACATGGCCCTTCATGTTGGAAAATTATAACTAGCCACCATGGTTATGCATGAATCACAAATACATTATATTGTCTCTGCTTATATCATGACATAAGAAACTAGGTAATGGAATTGATGAATAATTTGATCTAATAACTGAAGATATGAAATTGATATGGGATTTAAGTTTTATAATGTATGATTCTCATAAAAGTGAAGAATTCACATTAAGGTATATGTTATATGGGATGATAAATTACTTTCATGCCTATTGGAATTGGTAAGGCTATAACATTTAATAAATTTTTTGGTGTATCATTAGTGAAGAATTCACACAAAAAAATTGGATGAAGCATTCCCCAAAGACTATGTTTTTAGAAAATCTTAAATATTTACCTTGATGATATATATACCGATCATGGATGACAAAATTTGATGGGAATAAGAAACATGGTAAAAAAACCATCTCCACTAATGGGTGATCAACTGTTCGATAAAGAAAAGGATACTGAAACTATTTTCAGTAAACCACTTTTTTAAAACATTAAAAAATCAGGATTGAAGAAGAGATCATTTTTATTTTAAATATCATCTTGAACATTTTTTTATGTCAGGCATTTTATTTATTTAATTCATGTAGATGAAAATAACTTTTATAGTGTTTGACCATGTTATTAGTTTTTTAGGGAAAAAAGAAATAAGGAATCAAGGCACGGTTATAAATGATTAACATGGGGATAAAGGAGAAGTTGGAACTGGAGATGGGTAAAAGGAGGAATTTTCATCCTCCAGTAGCTTGCACTCTATATGATAAGAAAAATTCGAATTTTGTGTTTTTGATAATGGTGTAAAATTTATTTAGGGGTATTTATCAAATATCAATAATTTAATTTCAATGAAAAATTTGAAGTTAATGGTTATAAAGTCACATGATTTCCATTTTTTCATATAATATTTGATGCATATGGACTTCTATTTCATTCTACCTAAAAATTAATGGAATACAGTAACCAGAATCAGCTTCTTTTTCTAATCTTTATGTAGTAAATTTATAGACGAAACGATGTTTCCAAACCTGAATAAGAAGGTTACAGTCATATAATAATAATTATAGATGTTCTTACCACCACCATTCTTTGATATAGTGGTCCACCTGATGGTTCACTTAATTAGAGAGGTTTAACTGTGTGGTCCTTCCCATTATAGATGGATGAACCCCATTTAATAGTATATGATGATTTTAAAAGGGTTTTCTATTAATTGATGTGATCCAACAAGTTTTCTTTAAGAATTATATATTATTGAAGATTATTTTGGATTCTGTACTAATTACTTATCAAATATTGATAACACCGGTCTCCCAAATTCTCATCACAAATGATGCCTTATTAGAAAAAGGATTTTTAGAAGAGATGTTGTTACAATTACCATCATAGATTAGTAGAAAGATAAACTTTATATTTTTATATTTTTTTGAATACGTTGATCCATACGATGAAGCCCAAAAATCAATTCATGGAGATTTGAATACTTCAAGAGAAAAAGGATGGATATTAAATACCCAAAATTGGTAGTTTATAGGATGATTCCAAGATCATATTTCTAATGAGTTATTCAAAAATTCAAATTCAATCGACGAATTAATTTGATGGCTTTCTGTGGGAATGAATGAACATATTATATATTAAACTTATTTTGTAATCAATTGTTATATATTACATAAAAAAGAACACGGTGAACATATTACAATGAAAACTGGTGGAGTTACGCTTTTGGAGGAAGAGATGCACATATATTGTTCCAAGGATATAAATCGAATTTATTCTCATATGTTATATTTTTGCGTTGTCAAACAGATATATGACATAGATTGTATAAAATATCAACTAACAATTTTCCATTACAAAAGGTATAATAATAAGAGATAGTGAATGTTGATGAAATAGGATTCCTGAAGGTGAATTTTTTGTGAAGAAGGGGAAAGAGAAGAGCTATTGATAATGTAATCACATGTAGTGAATGCATTTTATATCTCAGATCCAAGAGACCACGAATTGTTCTATTATCCATATAGAGACTAAATAAACATTAGGGTATGCTGAAAATTCATTTGAGGATGACCCTTTCATTGGGTGACCACAATTAGTTCATTCCATACCTAAAATATAAAAATAATTATACACTATAGGGGACGAAAAAGAGAGGATTTGGATCATTGATAAAGGATAAAAATTCATTACACCTTTAAAAAATATATTTCAATGAGAATGTAAAAGTTATTTATCAATATACCATGTTTTTCATATTAATATTATATGTTCTCTATTACATTAACATAATATAAATTTAATGTATAACTATTTATGGAGATAATGTATTCTACCCAAGATGATGAAACCAATCCTATGGAAAAACAATCTATAATGAAGGAATATAATTGGAAATCTGTATAGTTAATGTTATGATATAAGTTCACTATTTTACTAAAAAATTATATAATGAAATTTTGATTTAATTTTAAATATTCATTTATTATTTCAATTTTTATATAATATTTTTTTCTATCATTCACACATTTCCGCACTAAAACATCCCTACGGTTCTTCCACCTCAAAACCTTTTCACCCCTACAATGCTAGAATATATCACTTTCCTTCATGTTCCATCCACATCCTTTATAGGAAGAGATATAATGATACCTATTCTTAATCACATAGGTAATCATAATGTTTTAAAAGTAAAATAATTGTCTATAGGGTTAATATATTGATTCTTTTTTGAGTTTTGTGTGTTTATTTTTAGTATTACTCACAAAAGAATTCATTTCTTATATATGTGGCTTATTTTGTTCGAGTTGGGGATTTTTTGTTTAAATCTTATCATGCTCATGAGAGATTGGAATTTAAGGCTTCAACTGTGACAATGTTAATAAGTAAATGGGCCAAGAATATATACAGCCATCTTGAAAAGGTGAATTCCTACTACTTAATTAAATAAAAATTTTACCATTTTATCTATTATTTCTAAGTTAATTTCCTTAACATTTTAATGTAATACTTATTTAGTTTATTTTATATATATTTGTGGAATTTATATTTTGATTTCAAAAATCAATAACAATCTTGAAAATAGATAACATGTTACTTTCTAATGGAAGAGCAGACCCCATCTTACCTGAAATGAGAATTGTTTTATGGAGCATAGAGTTTCCCTTACATTATAATGGAACATGTTATCTCTTTTGTGGACATTTTCTGATAGTTTATTGAAAAACACAAATCACATACTAAATCATCCACACATTAATATGATACATAGTGTGCTCAGTAATACCCACACTAAATATTTTTAGTTTATAATGTACATTTTATTTCAAAAGACACATTTCATACTCAAAACTTTTAAAAATAATTGATTTTTTATACATTATAATAATAATTCATAAGTCATTTTTAACGTGTAGGAATACGATCAACCTCAATCCAATGCATGGTGTGTCTGGTATGGCTCCAAATACATATTTTGTTTCTAATTTAGCATTAACATTAGTAAAAATATATGTGACATTCAAAAATCCACGAAACAACACTCATATAATCTTCATAATTTAGGAAAATGATTCATATATCCTTTTTGATGTGTAGAAATTAGTCTCAAATCAACCTAATACACGTTCTGACCGGTATGACATGAAGTCAGTGCTTCCAAATTAAATATTTATTTTTGTAAAAATAACTATTGATGTACTCAACGATGAGAAAAAATAATTGAATTATTTTGATACTTTAGGAAATAAATCCATATGTCATTTTTGATATGTATTAATAATACACACCACAATCCGACACACGGTGTGATATATATGACTCCATGTGTGTCTTTTTAATTAAAATTGACATTAATATTTGTAAAAAATAAAAACAGCATACTCGAAACCAAGAAAACACATTCATATTATTTTTATAATTTATAAACATGACCCATATGTCATTTGGCATTTGTAGAAGCCATTATAACATCAATATGATACAAAATGATCATGGTATAACTCAAATTTTTTTATCTTTCAAAAATTGACATTTTATATCAAAAAACACCAGTCACTAAAAACCAAGATACCACATTTGAATTTCCTTGATAATTTAGGAAAATGCTTCAAAATTAACATTTGATATATATAAATTAATCTCATGTCAAAATGAGACACGATTTTTGTAACATCCCAGGTAAATAAAGAATAAATAATTTTCCTATTAATTAATATTTACGAATTAAATATTAATTTTAGTTAAAAGGGGTTTCTACATTCGATAGCGTACTAGATACGCAACGATGAGTTTCATTGAAATCTTACGTTGCACACTAGTAATATAATAATATTATATTAAATGGTAGTTAACATGTAGCCGTTGTACTGGCGGGAATGGATAGAAATAACTAAAATATGATTATATATGTTTTTAAATGTTTTTATATTTACCCAATAAAAGATGAAGGCTTAAAATACGGAAAGAATTCAATTTTAGGCATTTATACCCTAATTTTCACTAAGGGTTCACTTATTACCTTTTGACGGTGAACCGTCGTTAAATATAGTTTTGATCAATCTTATAAATTCTATCGGACCAAATATAACTCTTCTTTAGAATCAGGACATCAAAATTTACTTTGTGTAAATTTTTGGTATCTTTCCGATAAAGTTCATTTTTTTAATGAATATTGTAAATGTTGTATTTTAATTCAAAACCTCTTTTTGATCTAATTTATTTATATGATTATATTATTATTTGAATTGGTTTTAGAGTGATATTATAAAATATTTTTACCATTAAATCCAATAGTGGTCGTTGGAATTAATTTAACTTTGAAATCGGACTTAAACTAGTGTCAATCTTTTGATACTTATTGTTTCACAAAAACACGGTATTTATCATGACAGCGGGAATTAATTATTAAATTAATTAATTTTACTTATATTTTTTGAATTTTGTAAAATGGACTTCATTTTTGAATTCGGAATATCAAATATAGCTTAGGGTGAATTTTTGGAATTTTTCCGAAAAACTTCAATTTTTGATGAATAGTGAAATCACTAAGTGGTACTTATAAAAACAGATTTTCCATTTAAATGAAAATTTGCCACCTTTGTGTATTTAATTTCAAAAATCTGACATACATGGTTTTCACTAAGAAGTAAAATGTGGTTCAATGAGATTAAAATAATTTTTTGGTGAATAGTAACTTATTAAGTTTTTAATCGCGATCAGTGGTAATTAGTGTAGTTTAAGGTAAAAATAATGTTTTAATAATATAACATGACCTAGAAACATGTCCTACCCTCATTGGATGTGTCATGGCCATCCAAGACAAGTCATGGGTCAACTTGGGGACCCCATGGAGCCACTTTGGTTGGAAAATGAAATAAATGGCACAAAAATGATATGTTTTACTAAAACAATTTTTAAATGGGGTTATACAAGTCAGATTTTTTATTATAAATAGTCATTGGAAAGATAAAATAATTTCCTACAACATAGTAATTTTTTTATAATTTTTCGACATTAAATAAATTAAATTATTTATGACATAATAATGATGCAGTGATGACATCATTATTTGACGATTTAAATAAATGGAAAGATAATGTAAACTCTATGATCTACACATGTCCAAAACTTATTGGATGAGTGGATTTCGAACCCTTATCACCTTATCCAAGAATTATATCAATATGGGACCTTTTAAAACCGAATCACATTTTCAAATAAAGTAAACTTTGTTTACTTTCCAAAAGTGGCCCTCCTCTCCTCTTATAAAAGGCCCCCAACTCTACCACCTTACCCACACTCCCAAAGTCTTTGGCTCGGCCAAACCATGCCCATTTTGTCTCTCCACTTCCTTATCTTACTACTTGAAGCCTCACTTTGGGCATAAGTCTTCCCAAGGAAGCCTTTGAGCTAAAACCAAAGCGAGTTACCCGATTTTGAGGTAATGTCTTCACTTGAGTCCTTTTGTATTATTTTGTTTTTCCAACCCCCTAAACTATTTTTATTTATTTCTTTTGTAACAACTCCAGTATCTTCAGTATACTATGATGTTTTTATAAGAAGGATTCGAGCTACACTTACACACACCTTCATCTAATGGTTAAAGAACATACTGTTTCCGTGGATGGTGAATTTATGCCTCCCGAAACGATGATTGTTCAACATTCCTTTAACACCTTCAAAGGTGGCCATTAAGATGTCACTAAGTGATTTGATTCGTTAAAAACCATATGTGAGACGTATAAAGGATGGAAATATGTTATTATATATGATGTTATACTGGAATTATAATATACCTCTATATCATTATTATTTCTTTCCATTAATGTATTAGATAGAAATGAAAGTAGCGTTCATGTGTACGTACGGCTTACCGTCTCCATGAACGGTGAATTTCATTTCTTCTCCCCAAATGTAATGTACTATTAAAAGTACATGTATATAATGGATATATATAATGAATGGTATATCTAAATGATGAATATAATTCTCGAATTAAAATATACATACATCTCATTTAGTTTTAATTTCATTAATATGACAAGGAAATGAATGTAGCGTTCATGCGTACGTACGGCTTACCGTCTCCATGAACGGTGCATTTCATTTCATACCTCTAAATGATTATGTAATATTATAAATACATGTATAAGCTGGATATATATGATATATATGATATCCAAATCAAGAATGTCATTCTAGATATAAAGAATCTTTGACCACACGAACAACATGTAATTGTAAGAAGTCCGCTTTCGACTTAAGAACCAAATATCGACAAAACAAACATTATTAATATAAATGATTACATAATGTTTATAACATGGAAATAAGTGATATAAAAGGAATAATGATCTTTAAAAAGGTTCTTAATCAAGGAGAAATTAACTCAAGTTTATTATTCAGGACATTAAAGAACGATCGAGTCAAGTCGGACCCAAGGTAAGGGACTTCATCTCAATCTCCTTTCATTGAGGCATATTTTGTTTTATACACAACTATATTGTATATGGTGTATAAACCCCTTTTTCTTTAACTTTTATACAAAAGTAATCTTTTTCTATGAAGAGTTTTACTAAATGACAAAAAGGAATGTTTTTTTACATACGCGGTGACAATAACCTTTTCCGCCGCCGTGAGTATTATTTGGTCTTTGGCTTCCTCAACAAGTCGTAATGTTTTTAAAATAAAATAAATACCATATACTCTTTTATTTATTTTGGTATTGAAAATGGTTTTGATAATGGATTCTATTATGATATATTGTGATTCGAATGTATAAATGTTATCATTCCTTTATATTGGTTTTATGTTTTATGATTTTATATTGGTACTTGGACATTTTAACGGGTGGTTACATTATAAACCATATGATGGGTGGTGCCGTGAATACCAGGATGGGTGGTTATGTTATAAACTCCAATGCATTGGGTATGGAAGTCGACCGTATGGCTATTCCATTAAGTATGTATGGAAATTGGCCGTATGGCTATTCCATTAAGTGATATGTGTGGAAGTCGACCGTATGGTTATTCCACTTAAGTATGTTTATGTCCCAAGTTAATTTTATATATGCTATGTGTTCTTTATATGGGTTTTATGGTAATCCTTTGGTTACAAAAGGTATGTAATGATACTTTATTTAGTGAAGAGTTTTACTACATCATGATGGTGAAGGTATTACATTGTTAGAGTATACATGGTTTACTTGATGTTTGAAAAAGTATCAGTTTTCATTATTTATGTATCCCTTACTGAGCTTTTTATGCTCACCCCAAGTTTTTTTCGAAATATTTTTCACAGGACATAAAGTGGAATAAGGTCAAGGATGGGATCAAGGGAATGTCATTCTATATAAGACATGGAACTAGACATGTTTATTTTTAAGAGTTTTTTTTCTATTATGGAAACATAGTAGAAGTGTCTACTTTGTAATCTTTTGAGATGTAATAGTTATGTTCTAATTCTCTAAAACTCTAAACCTGAAAAGATCCTCAATGTGAATTATTCATTTAATTCAATATTAAGTAAGGTTTAAGGGTGGGGCTTTATAGTTGGTATCAAAGGTCGGTTTAGACAACTTTAGGAGTTAGAAAATTGTTAAATTATAAGTTAATTTATGATATGATTGAAATGATATAGCATTTACAGATTACCATGTTGCTTCGCCTAAGATATTTCGGTGTTTAGAATGGATTTCCGCAGAGTAAACAAAGCAGCTATGTTGGGACGACATCAGGAGGAAGACAACCTTCCAAATCAGCAACCTGAGATGGTAGGAATCGGAACTAAACAGTTTGTTGCAGTGATGGCACAGTTGACTCAGGCTATAAATGGTGGTGGTATCCATTCATAAGATCATCCAGATCAACCACAGAGGAACATGTCAGTGGTGGAACACTTCATGAGGCAACATCCCCCATCATTCAGAGGATCATCTGACCCTGTGCAAGCTGAAGGGTGGATTAAAGCACTGGAGAAGATTTTTGATGTCATGGGGTGTCGAGAACATCAAAAGGTTAGTCTTGTTGTTTACCGTTTTGAAGGTGAAGCTGATCAGTGGTGGTCGATGGTGAAAAATATCAGGGATAGTGATGAGATTGAGGATCTTCACTGGGACGAATTCAAAGGTATGTTTCTTGAGAAATATTTTCCTAAGGTGGTTCGTCTTAAGATGGAAAAACAGTTCCTAGAATTGAGGAAGGAGGATGATTCAGTGGCTGCTTATGAAGAAATGTTCACTCGATTGGCAAGGTATGCTCTGAACTTCATACGAGATCTTGATAGTAAAATAAACCGTTTTTACTCAGGGTTAAATCCAAAGTATCAAAGGGCTTTAGCTTCTCGTGAGTTCAAAAGTTATGAAAAACTTGTTCGATGTGCGGAGAAGGTGGAAATGGAGTTTTCCGATGATCAGGTGTTCTATGAAAAACAACAGAATAAGAGGTATAGTTGGCAGGAAAAGGGGAAGAATTCATCAAAGAAGCAAAGAGGTAAGAAAACCAAATATCCATCCTGTGAGAAGTGTGGTAAAATGCATCCTGGATAATGTTTATCCAAGTCTGGTAAGTGCATTCGGTGTGGTAAGTCTGGTCTTATTACTCGTAACTGTAAGGAAGATGATAAAGCAGGCAATGAAAATCCAACTATAAGATGTTTTAAGTGTAATGAAATGGGTAATTATGCAAATGAGTGTCCAACGAAGAACTCAACTAGGGGAATGCAGCCAGACTACAAGCAGAAAGGGGTGGTGAAATCCTTTGTAACAACTTCAGCAGATGTTGGGCCATCGAATGAAGTGGTATCAGGTACACTGTTTGTTTGTTCATATTATGCCAATGCGTTTTTTGATTTAGGGTCTACACACTATTTCAATTCTGAGAAGTTTTCTAGTAAATTGGAAATTCCATCTCAAGATATGAACCATGAACTTATGGTAAAAAACACCCAGAGGGAACATTGATGAAAAAAGGAATTATAAGAACCTTCATATCCTTGTGTGTGGAAAGAATCTACCAGCAAACCTTATTATTTTTCCTCTAGTAGAGTTTGATGTTATTTTGGGCATGGATTGGCTTTCTATTTATCATGTTAAGATTGACTGCAGAGCAAAAATGGTTTCTTTTCAAAAATATTTTCAGTTTGTGTACACGAATGAACCCTTGATTTTGATAACATATCATGAAGTTGAGAAACTAGTAAAAGATGGAAATAAATGTTACCTTGCACGTATTGCTGAAAATAAAGGAACTATTCAGATTAATGATGTGCCAGTGGTAAATGAGTATCCTGATGTTTTTCCAGATGAGTTGTCTGGTATTATTCATGATCGGGAAGGTGAATTTACTATTGACTTAGTTCCTGATTCTAAGCCAATTTCAAAACCCCCTTATCGAATGGCTCAAGTTGAACTTTTAGATTTAAAGAAACAATTGCATGAGTTATTAGATAAAGGTTTCATTCGACCTAGCACATCACCATGGGGTTCTCCTGTCTTGTTTGTTAAAAAGAAAGATGGATCACTGAGACTTTGCATTGATTATAGAGCCTTGAATAATATTACTGTTAAGAACAAGTATCCTTTGACTCATATTGATGATTTGTTTGATCAGCTCCAGGGAGCTCAGTATTTTTTGATGATTGACATGAGGTCGGGGTACTATCAGTTGAAAGTAAAAGAAGAAGATGTTCCGAAGACTGCGTTCCGTACTAGATATGGCCATTATGAATTTTTAGTTATGCATTTTGGGTTAACCAATGCACCTACTATATTAATGGACCTTATGAATAGAATATTCCATGAGTCCTTGGATACGTTTGTGGTTGTTTTTATTGATGATATTTTGGTGTTTTCTAAAAGTAAATAAGAGCATGAAAGTCATTTATGGGTTATCATGCAAACCTTAAAAGAAAAGAAACTATATGGAAAATTCAGCAAGTGTGAGTTTTGGTTACAACAAATTTCTTTCCTGAGTCACATTATTTCAAAAGATGGCATAACTGTTGATCCTACTAAAACAAAAGTTGTTGAAGAATGGCTGAGACCCACAAATGTAACTGAGATCCGTAGTTTTCTTGGTTTGGCAGGTTACTACCGAAGGTTTGTTGAAAATTGTTCACGGTTATCTAGTCCAATGACTAAGCTAACTCATAAGGGTGTTAAGTTCATCTGTACAAAAGAATGTGATGATTGTTTTTAGGAGTTGAAAAGAAGATTGGTGAATGCTCCAGTTTTGGCACTTCCTTCCAGGAATGGTGAGTTTGTTATATACAGTGATGCTTCGTTGAAGGGACTTGGCTGTGTCCTAATGTAGAATGATCATGTAATTGCTTATGCTTCATGTCAGTTGAAAACTAATGAGGTAAATTACCCTACACATGATTTGGAATTAGCTGCTGTTGTCTTTGCTTTAAAAATTTGGAGGCATCATTTGTATGGAGTAAAGTGTGAAATATATACTGATCACAAAAGTTTAAAGTATATATTCACTCATAAATAATTGAACATGATACAGAGGAGATGGCTGGAATTAATCAAGTATTATGATTGTATAATCCACTACCATCTAGGAAAATCAAATAAAGTGGCCGATTCTTTGAGTCGAAAAAGTAATGCTTCATTAACCATGCTACATTTGGAACGAGATCCTTTGGTTTTTGATTTAATGAACATTGGCATAGAAGTTGTTGGTGCAGGATGTCCTTCTGTTTTGTTCCAAGTATCAGTGAAATCTTCTCTATCAGATAGAATCAAGCAAGCACAGAAGCAAGACAGCGAGTTGCAGAAAAAGGTAGAGCTGGTTCAGAAAGGTAAGTTGCCTGAATTCAACATTGATAATGATTGTGTTTTGAGGTTTGGGAAGAGATTATGTGTGCCTTGTGATTCACAGTTGATGAATGAGTTGTTATGTGAGGCTCATAGTTCTCCGTTTTCAGTTCATCCTGGCAGTACTAAGATGTACAGAGATCTGCGGGAGTATTACTGGTGGGATTGAATGAAAAGAGATATTGCTGATTTTACTATGAAGTGTTTGACTTGTCAGCAGGTTAAAGCAGAGTGGCAGTTACCTAAAGGGATGCTTCAGCCTTTACCAGTGCCAGAGTGGAAATGGGAAAACATATCCATGGACTTTGTTGTGGGATTACCGAGGACATCTCGAGGTAATAATGCAATCTGGGTTATTATTGATCGCTTGACCAAATCTGCTCATTTCCTTACTATACGAGATACTTTCTCTCTAGATCAACTTTCCCGTTTGTATCTTAAAGAGACAGTCAGGTTACATGGAGTTCCTCTCTCCATTGTATCTAACCGTGATCCCAGGTTCACTTCTAACTTTTGGAAATGCCTTCAGAAGTCATTGGGTACTGAATTAAATTTTAGTACAACTTTTCATCCTCAATCAAATGGGCAGTCAAAACGAACAATTCAGACATTGGAGGATATGCTACGAGCTTGTTCGATGGATTATCAGGGAAGTTGGGACCGACATCTTTCTTTGGTTGAATTTTCATATAATAACAGTTTTAATTCTAGTATACAGATGGAACCATTTCAGGAATTATATGGGAAGCGTTGTCAAACTCCAGCTTTCTGGGATGAAGTGGGTGAAAGGAAGTTCATTGGGACCAGAATTGGTAGAAGAGATGGCAGAAAAGGTTCAGTTGATTCAGAAACACATGAGAACAGCTCAGAGCAGGCATAAGAGTTATGCATATAACCGGAAGAAGGATCTATCTTTCGAGGTAGGTGATCGTGTTTTTCTCAAGGTTTCTCCATGGAAAAGTGTGATGAGATTTGGTAAGAAAGGAAAGCTGAGTCCAAGGTTCATTGGACCATATGAAATTCTTGAGAAAGTTGGATCAGTTTCTTACCGAGTGGCTTTACCTCCGAGTTTATCTCAGGTACACAATGTTTTTCAGGTTTCATTGTTGAGGAAGTATATACCATATACATCTCATGTTTTGAGTCCAGAGGTAGTTCAGCTGGAAGAGAACCTATATTATGAAGAACAACCAGTCCAGATTCTTGACCATAGGGAGCAGGTGTTACGGAATAAGGTGATTCATCAGGTAAAGGTTTTGTGGAAAAACCATGTGATTGAAGAGGCAACGTGGGATTCTGAAAATGCTATGAGGGATAAATACCCCCACTTATTTTGATAAGTGAATAAAATTGCGAGGATGCAATTCCCAAAAGGGGGGAAGGATGTAACATCCTATGTAAATAAAGAAAAAAGAATTTTCATATTAATTAATATTTACTAATTAAATATTAATTTTAATTAAAAGGGGTTTCTACATTCGTTAGCGTACTCGATACGCAATGATGAGTTTCATTGAAATCTTACGTTGCACACTAGTAATATAATAATATTATTTTAAATGGTAGTTGACATATATCCGTTGTACTGGCCAGAATGGATATAAATAACTAAAATATGATTATATATGTTTTTAAATGTTTTTACATTTACCCAATAAAATATAAAGGCTTTAAATACGGAAAGAACTCAATTTTAGGCATTTATACCCTAATTTTCACTAAGGGATCACTTATCACATTTTGACGATGAACCATCATTAAATATAGTATTGATCAATCTTATAAATTCTATCAGACCAAATATAACTCTTCTTTAGAATTGGGACATCAAAATTTACTTTGTGTAAATTTTTGGTATCTTTCTGATAAAGTTCATTTTTTAATGAATATTGTAAATGTTGTATTTTAATTCAAAACCACTTTTTGATATAATTTATTAATATGATTAGATTATTATTTGAATTGGTTTTAGAGTGAAATTAGAAAATATTTTTACCATTAAATCCAATAGTGGTCGTTGGAATTAATTTCACTTTGAAATCGGACTTAAACTACTGTCAATCTTTTGATACTTATTGTTTCACAAAAACACGTTATTTGTCATGACAGCGGGAATTAATTATTAAATTAATTAATTTGACTTATATGTTTTTAATTTTGTAAAATGGACTTCATTTTTGATTTCAGAATATCAAATATAGCTTAGGGTGAATTTTTGGAATTTTTCTGAAAAACATCAATTTTTGATGAATAATGAAATCACTAAGTGGTACTTATTAGAAATGATTTTCCATTTAATTGAAATTTTGCCACCTTTGTGTATTGAATTTCAAAAATCCTACATACATGGTTGTAACTAAGAAGTAAAATGTGGTTCAATGAGATTAAAATAATTTTTTGTTGAATAGAAACTTATTAAGTTTTTAATCGCGATTAGTGGTAATTAGTGTAGTTTAAGGTAAAAATAATGTTTTAATAATATGAGATGACCTAGACACATGTACTAACCTCATTGGATGTGTCATGGCCGACCAAGACAATACATGGGTCAACTTGGGGACCCCATGGAGCCACTTTGGCTGGAAAATGACATAAATACATTTTATTTAAAGTTAATATAAAAAATTGCACAAACATGATATGTTTTAATAAAACAATTATTAAATGGGGTTATACAAGTCAGATTTTTGATTATAAATAGTCATTGTAAAGATAAAGAAAGATATCCTACATCATTGTAATTTTTTTATAATTTTAAGACATTAAATAAATTAAATTATTTATGACCTAATAATGATGCAGTGATGACATCATTATTTGATGATTTAAATAAAATTGAAAGATAATGTAAAATATATAAACTACACATTTCCAAAACTTATTGTATGGGTGGATTTAGAACCCTTATCACCTTATCCTCAAATTATATCAATGTGGGACCTTTTAAAACCGAAACACATTTTCAAATAAAGTAATATTTCTTTACATTCCAAAAGTACCCCTCCTCTCCTCTTATAATAAGCCCCCACCTCTACCACCTTACCCACACTTCCAAAGCCTTTGGATCGGCCAAACCCTGCCCATTTTCTCTCTCCACTTCCTTATCTTACTCCTTGATGCCTCACATTGGGCAGAAGTCTTCCCAAGGAAGCCTTTGAGCTCAAACCAAAGGGAGTTACCCGATTTTTAGGTAATGTCTTCACTTGAGTCCTTTTGTATTATTTTGCTTCTCCAACACCTTAAACTCTTTTGATTTATTTCTATTGTAACAAATAAAGTATCTTCAATATACAAGGATGTCGTTATAAGAAGGATTCGAGCTACACTTACACACACCTTCATCTAATGGTTAACGAACATACTGTTTCCGTGGATGGTGAATTTATGCCTCCCGAAACAATGATTGTTCAACATTCCTTTAACACCTTCAAAGGTGGAAATTAAGATGTAACTATATTTATATATGATATATAATATGTTTATGTTTTCTTTAAGCTTCTGTATTTTTTCATTTTGGGCATACCTTTATGGTTTCCATTATGGGTAAACACGATATCTTCATTTAAGGAAATGCGGACTACCGCCCCCTCAAAGTGATTTGATTCGTTAAAAACCATATGTGGGACGTATAAAGGATGGAACTATGATATTATATATGATGTTATACTGGAATTATAATATACCTCTATATCATTATTATTTCTTTCTATTAAAGTATTAGATATAAATGAAAGTAGCGTTCATGCGTACGTACGTCTTACCGTCTCCATGAACGGTGCATTTCATTTCTTATCCCCAAATGTAATGTACTATTAAAAGTACATGTATATAATGGATATAAATAATGAATGATATATCTAAATGATGAATATAATTCTGGAATTAAAATATGCATACCTCTCATTTAGTTTTAATTCCATTAATATGACAAATAAATGCATGTAGCGTTCATGCGTACGTACGGCTTACCGTCTCCATGAACGGTGCATTTCATTTTATACCTCTAAATGATTATGTAATATTATAAATACATGTATATGATGGATATATATGATATATATGATATAAATATCAGGAATGTCATTCTGGATAAAAACAACCTTTGACCACACGAACAACATGTAATTGTAAGAAGTCCACTTTCGACTTAAGAACCAAATATCGACAAAACAAACATTATTAACATAAATGATTACATAATGTTTATAACATGTAAATAAGTGATATAAAAGGAATAATGAACTTTAAAAAGGTTCTTAATCAAGTTTAAATTAACTCAAGTTTATTATTCAGGACGTTAATGAACGATCGAGTCAAGTCAGACCCAAGGTAAGGAACTTCGTCTCAATCTCCTTTCATTGAGGCATATTTTGTTTTATACACAACTTTATTTTATACGGTCTATAAACCCCTTTGAATTTTAATTTTATACAAAAGGAATCTTTTTCTACGAAGCGTTTTACTAAACGACAAAAAGGAATGTTTTTTTTACGTACGCGGTGACAACGACCTTTTCTGCCGCCGCGAGTATTATTTGGTCTTTGGCTTCCTCAACAAACCGTAATGTTTTTAAAATAAAATAAATACAATATACTCTTTTATGTATTTTGGTATTGAAAATTGTTTTGATAAAGGATTCTATTATTATATATTGTTATTGAAATGTGGAAATGTTATCATTCCTTTATATTGGTTTTATGTTTTATGATTTTATATTGGTACTTGGACATTTTAACGGGTGGTTACGTTATAAACCATATGACGGGTGGTGTCGTGGATACCAGGACGGGTGGTTACGTTATAACCTCCAATGCATTGGGTATGGAAGTAGGCCATATGGCTATTCCATTAAGTATGTGTGGAAATTGGCCGTATGGCTATTCCATTAAGTGATATGTGTGGAAGTCGACCGTATGGTTATTCCACATAAGTATGTTTATGTCCCAAGATACCTTTATATGTGCTATATGTTCTTTATATGGGTTTTATGGTAATCCTTTGGTTACAAGAAGGTAAGTAATGATACTTTATTCAGTGAAGAGTTTTACTACTTCATGATGGTGAAGGTATTACTTCGTTAGAGTATACATGGTTTACTTGATGTTTGAAAAAGTATCAGTTTTCATTCTTTGTGTATCCCTTACTGAGATTTTTTTTCTCACCCCATGTTTTTTTAGAAATTCTTTTCACAGGACATAAAGTGGAATGAAGTCAAGGATTGGATCAAGGGAATGTCATTCTATATAAGAAATGGAACTAGACATGTTTCTTTTTAAGAGTTTTTTTTCTATTATGGAAACTTAGTAGAAGTGTCTACATTGTAATCTTTTGAGATGTAATAGTTATGTTCTAATTCTCTAAAACTGTAAACCTGAAAAGATCCTCAATTTGAATTATTCATTTAATTCAATATTAAGTAAGGTTTATGGTTGGGTCCTTATAATTTTTCCAACATGAATTAAAGTACATGTTTCTTGTTTTAAATGACATTTTAGTAAAAAAATAAAAGTGGCAAACTCAAAACCTAGGAAAAACATTCATATTGATATTATACACTAAGAAAATAATATATATTTTATTTGGGATATTTAGGGCTCAAACTCACTTTATTCTGATGAACTGTGTGACTCCTATCACTCCAAGTGTGTCTTTTTATTTAAAACTGACATTAATTTTTAGAGAAAAACACAACAGACAAAATCAAAACTAATTAAATTCAATAGATTTATTTTTTTAATTTAGGAAAACATCCAACATGTCATTTTTTGTATCTAGGGATTATCCAATGCTCAATCTGACACATTATGTTCTAGGTATGACTCAAAGTGTTCGTTATCAATTTAAAATTAGCATTTTTTAGAATGTTTAACTCATTTAAAACCATGAAAACACACTCCTATTTTAATGATGATATATGAAAATGATTTGTAAGTAATTTTTTATATATATTAGTAAATATCATGTCAAATAGACACAGTATGCGACTTTTATGACTCAATGTGTGTGTTTCTAGTTTAAAATGTTTCATAGTGAAAAATACATGTGACGTACTCAAAAAATATTAAAACACATTTATAATATTTTAATACATTATAGTAATTATAAACATGTAATTCTAGATGTTTAAGAATCTGTTTTACCTCAATTAAACAAATAGTGTGATCAGTATGACTCCAAGTGCGTCTATATATTTAAATTTAACCATAATTATAGTAGGAAAGAAAAATAACATACTCAAAGCCAAGAAAATATATTAATATTGTTTTCTTACTCTAGTAAAATTATCTATATGTAGTTTATGATGTGTAATAATTATCTTCACCTCAATCTAATATGTTATATGCTCGGTATGATGCAAAGTTTCCATTTTTAGTTTAAAATTAACCACTTCGTTCAAAAAGATTCTCTCTTTGATAAATGAGAAAGAATGCTCGAATTTTCTAGATAATTTAGGAAAATTACTCATAGGTTATTATTTTGTGTAGGAATTTTTCTCATGTAAAATAGACAGATTTTATGATTGGTATGAATAAAAGTATGTGTTTTTAATTTAAAATAACATTTTAGTAAAAAAGGAAAGTGGAAAACTCAAAATAGAGAAAAAATATTCAGATTGTTTTGATAATTTAGTAAAACTATATTTAAGTAATTTGGGATGTGTAGAAATCAGTTTCACCTAAATATGACCCTTTATGTGACTGGTATGACTCAAAGTTCATCCATTCAATATTTAAGTGGAAATTTAGTATAAAACATACATCTCAATAACAAAACCAAGAAAATGACTATTATGTGTTTTCAAATCATTATATATATTTTTACATTATTAATTTCTTTATATTTTTATCTTATACATATTTAGATAATTTTTATAGCAATATTTCTTGAAGAAGAACAAGAAATAGTGTGACGTGCAAGAATAAACTGAAACTGAATTTGATACATAATGTTTCTGGTATGACTCAAAGATTATTTTAAAAATAACACATTATATTTAATGTATTTTTTATAATATTACTATCATATTATTTCATGTCTTATATATGTTCATTAATTTTCAATATTAGGGGTAGTTTCTTTAATAATATCATGAGTTTGTGTTAGGGAAAAAATACAACGGAACATTGATGTTTTTTATTGTATGTAATAATTTTTACATACTCATATTATTATATAATAAAATGTTTGAGATTTATATGATATAGTGTTTTTATTGTTTTTTTGTTATAAATTTTAATTCATTTAAACTAAGTATTTCTATTTAGATGTTTCTTCTTTATAGTGTTGTTTTGGTTGATGTAGTGTAATATGACAGCACACAACACTAGTGTTGCAGTGTGCGGTTACAACACACTACATTATTCCTGTTTATCAGCACTATTAAATGAAATGATAAATGAATCATTAATCAATTATAATTAAAATTACATTTTGATATGTACCTTTATTAGTGCTGATAAATGTGTCCACTATCAGTGTTTTTTTAGCATTGATAAAGCTCGTGGACTTTAATTTATCTCTAGTAGTTGTTGTTAATCTTACACTGAGAAAGGCCAATTTTAGCACTATTAAAGGCTTATTCTTTATTACTGTTATATGGTCATTATATTAGGGCAAGGTGACACCCCCCCCCCAATTCTAGAACCAACCGTGAGTTTCTTATTCCAATATAGAGCATCATTTAAGAGAAATTATTATTCACCAACAGAAAATGTAATTATTATTTATTGAATAAATATTATATACTATGAAAAAATATCATTACATAGAATTTCACCAAATAAAATTTCCCTAATGTAAAAATTTAAATTTTGGAATTAAAGGAACCATTATAAATTTTTGTAGGTAGTTTGATAGCCATAAAGTACCATTTTTTCAGTTAAAAACGACTGGGGATCTGAATCATCCAAGAAAATAAAGGTTATAACATTAGAAAACTAAAGTGTTTATAGAAAAAATAATAGATCTGTTTCTCATTCCATGGAACCTTAATCACATCAATAGACAAAAAATAAATTTAATGCACTATCTCATTTTGTAAATTGTTGATAAGGGAAATGTAATGATATGATGAGTGGATATAGAGGAAATTCTAGTAGATCCATTAAAACCCATTACTGTAGAAAATAAAATGGGTCATGTTGATTCTATAAGTGTTAGATACATTTAAGAATGGATGTGATTTTATTAAAAAGGATGTCTAAATTTATAACTCATTCATGTGAGATGAAATTTAAATTAAATAAACATTTAAATTATAATGTACTCTCAAATTACAACATTGATTATTCCCTAACTAATGGAAATCACTGGGTAGTATGTATTGTAAGGATTTGTTAATATTTGGATGAGTGAAATCATATAAGAAATTAAAAAATGTTTTTGATATGATACAAATTAAAAACTCATTGGATAATAAGATAAGACTTATGATTCAATCTTTCCACAGAAACAATATAAATTGGAATTTCATACAATCATTGATATACATTGGGGTGTATGCTTATTTTGAATCCTTATCACAATGGATCGAATGATACCCAGTATTAGAAACATTATATTTCAACACCATTATTACAAATTTCATTTTTCATTGATAATTTTGTGTTGGTTAGATTTTCAACAGATCATGTCATCTATCATAGATCATCCAAGATGAGATTTGTCTAATAATATTAAAATTGCTGAAATATTGGATTCATATTGAATTACACTTAAGGAAATGTGGATTAATTCATATTTTTTTGACATGTGATGTGATCATATACTTGGATAAGGGACACTTGATGTGCTAATCTGTTTGACAAATGGAATGTAATGTATCAATCGACTTGATACATCTATTAAAGAAAATTGTTAGATTATTTAAAGCCTATACTATATTAAGCAGTTCCATTTCAAGTAATTAAATATATATCAAATAATAATTGGTAGTATATGTATAAATTCCGTTTATATGATAGATATTTTACTACATGTGAACATAAATGGATAATAAAATGTTTGATCAAGATCACATCGATCCTATTTGTTGCATGAGTTTCACTGATGTTTTTCTAGAGGATTATCTTCCATAAATGTATTAAAGGATAATTTTATATTTGTTATCAATATTATAATGTGCCATGGGTTGTCAAATTTATTCACTATAATTAGTATTAAAATTTCAAAAAAAATTCTTACAAAATGAGGACAGTTGGAATAAATTTATACAAAAGAGTTATGTGGGATTCAAAATGAGTGTTCAATTTTTTTATAAAGTCCATAAATGATATAAATTCATGTGTGAGAATTATATAAATGTACTAAATTGGGAATATAATATTATAAAATTTTCAAAATTCAAAGTTGATGATATGTATGTGATGTATGTTATAGATTACGATATCTTATTATCAAATATATAATAATATTACATTATTATAGATTTTGATATGTTTACAATCATGTATATTTACTTAATTTCTACTACAACTTCTGCCACATATTTAATATGATTCAATGGGTTGATTCATTTCTATTAATACATGATATAATCATTAAAATAATAAAATATTATTTAATCCCATTAAGAAATCCATATGGGTAATTTATGATGGTTATAATTTGATAGAAGCCAATACTCTACTAGTTTAATTGAAATAAATAATCCTACACAAATGATACAATCATCATTTTTGTGTTTATACCAGTACATTATTCTTTAGATGAAGATATTTTGTTCAATGATACTTTGTTTTTCTACATTGAGGATTGTGCTAGAACACCTTTTATGATCAGGGGTCCTCACATTGTGAACTAGTATTATAGTTACAAATGTACTACCATTGGTGTTGAATGTCATTTAGATTTCATCATATGATCACAATCAATCACATGCTCTATTGTTCGATAAAGGTTGATCATTTTTTTAAACATGTATGTCTAGTTTATTTATTGTTTTCATACTATATTTTGATTCCTAATGGTATATCATGAACTAAAAATAATTTTCATCCACTTTAATGATCATTACATTATCATCCAAACAACCTCTACATGTTTCCATCTAAGTACACAATTTATTTTTTATTAGTTTTTAAATAAAATAAAATATATTTAAATTTATTAAATTGATACATGATTATAATTTTATTATCTACAATAGAATATTTGGATTGAATATTATGATAATGATAAAATTAATTAGATAATTTATTAATTATTGAATTCTAGTAAATTTCATGAAGTCAAGTATATTTTGTTTAAAAGAAATATTCAAAAGGTTAGGGGGGAAACTTCATGACACCTATATTATGTGATGCAGAAGAAACCATTAAAAACATGAATAAACAAAATATAAAGAATATATAGGGCCTAGAAACAACCTTCTGTAGACCCAAACACAACCAAACCTACTATAAAAGGAGTGCATCAGATGCCACACCCAACACTTACCCACATCATGTTCCATCATTTCACCAAGGGACGCAATGATATTATTATATCAGAAGCCCCTGAAACCACCCATAATCATTAATGATCAATAATTTGAAGACATGTCTTGGAGAAATGGACCTATAGTGTGGGAAACAAATAATATCTAATTAATGGAGAGCCAAGGTAAATAATAACACAACATATATACATGTAAGGGGAATGGTGACTATGACGACTAGGTACCACCAAGGGAAAAACCCAAATATTATGATCAATTATCACCATGCCATTATCACGATCCCAAACATCCAGGGATGTTAGAGATCCTCTCCAGAGTTGGTTCACACATGAAGGAGTAGGATATAATGTAAAATGCGGATTGAAGAAATGCCAAAATGGTCTAGGGAAAATTAAATTCGAAAACATGTAAAATAGAATTGAAGATGGAAAAACAGAACTGATTATGGAGGTTATGAGGGTTGGCGTACAATGGTATAACTCTAGAAATCCAACCAAGAAGAGTAAACACCCCATGATTCCACATTCCAAACAATTCAAAGGGGGAAGATAATTATGCTGATGTTGGAACACGCAGGCATATAATAAATTCATTATTGAATGATGTTAAATAATGGTGGAAGATCCATTGACAAAAATTCCTTGAAATGATTTTGAATCCATGAGAATAGTTGTTCATCTTCTACCACACCTCACTACTAAAACCCTATCCACAAAAAATTCCAACCCCCATAAAAATAAAATAATTCCACATCGACTATTTATACATTGACAAAAAACTCATTACAAAATCTTCGAAGTTAAAATAACATACTAGGAGTAGTGTTTATATATATTTTTAGAAAAGAATGGTCCACGCATCAAATGGGGGATGAAGATACCACCATAATATTTCCATTAGTGTATGATTTTAGTAGGAAAAATTAACGAATATTGGATTCACAAGAGATATAAAACCTAGGGGAATGAATCACTATCCATAATTATGGTAAATATATCTTAATATTAATGGATTGAAATGAATACTAAAATTTTCTAATGTGTAGTCATTACATGTTGTGATTGATCATGTCCATGACCAATCTCTATATGTGTTTAGTTTATTTATATAATTTAATTATCCATTACATGGTTTTATGTGATATAATTTATAAATAAAAAATGATATTTTATTCATCCCTACCTCTATTTTTATATATAATCGTTTATTTTGAAGGTATTTTACGTAAACCTAAAACTCTGTTAGAAACTCATCAACCCAGATCACCTAAATGGAACCCATGAAAGGTATAATGAATTATTATATATTCACTTACCTATATTCTAGAGGCTGGTGAGAAATGGAGATATCATATCACAATTGTGGGGAGATTATTCCCTAAAATCAAATATCTAGGATCTTTCCCAAATACATTGAAAATTCATCATAACTCATTTATATAATGTATATCACCAAAGTACCTATAGATAAAAAAGATTTTGAAAATTCCGTACATGGTTAATAATAAATATAAGTTAAAATAGTTTGTGTAATCCATTATTCATAATAGAGTAACAAATGATAAATATAAAAATGAGAGGCTGATTAATTAATGCTGAATAATAATAGAATGTAAACAACATGGACACTGGTCCTGCTAGAAAATTCATCATTTTGAATTCACATTCTCTATAACCTTTTAACTAAACCACATTTCTACAGTAAATTGTTAATTTATCCTTATAAGAAAACATGATGGTCTACCCACATACATCAAAATCCATTACTTTTAAGTTGGTAAATGGTGAGTCAAATGACACATGAGGAATCCATAATGGCTAAAAAATATCACATTATTTCAAACATGTGGATGTGCATTGAATACATATAATGAGTACAGTTTTATCAATAAAACACATCTATCTAAAAAACTAATAAAAATCATATAAAATATAAAAAACTTTTTATCATGTTCTAACCAATACATAACTTCATGTTACCATAAAATTATATTCTAATGATTGTAGAAAATTCATAACCTATAGTTACAAGTCTCGACCCATAGAAAATTATTAATGGTAGGCCATCATTCCATGCTCAAAAAACTACCATATGACTCTAGGTAAGGCACACATCATGTTATGAGACTATATAATATTACTTAAGAGAGGATACATATCATGAACCCTATACATCACTTATCACTCTAAGGAGGCCACAAATCACATTATTAAACCATCCCTTATCCATAAAAAGAGGTTCTTCCAACTCATTATTAGTCAGGTTGGTGCTATTATACTAACCACTAACCTATAACTCAGTTTAGGTTCCAATATCACACCACTAAAAATATATATATTCTCTCTCAAAGTGGTACATTCTAACACCTTATCTGTTAATGTGAGGTGAATATCATAACCAAAAACTTATCACCCAAGGTAGTGTATGATATCCTATCACACCCATAACCTTGTCACTTAAGGTAGGTTTCGGTTGACACGTTGTCACTCAAGGTGAGGCTAAGACTTAATATTCTATATTATCCAAATCAGGATCTATCCCTAGTCAAATGTACATAATTTATTATATGCATGATATATAAAATGGTACACAAAATTTATCCCATAAGATTATTGTATCATATTAATGTTCTATGAACTTGGATTTGGGGCACATATCTTAAAATATTCCTCAACATATTTCTATCCAAACATAACCATCTCTTTAATAATATCTTTGCCTCTACTCATAGAAGCCTTTACTTATCAAACATCTGATGTTAACTCCAAAATTATATTATAAATGTCAACCTATATAGCTCACTCAATATTAAAATCATCTAATATGGAATCCCTATCATCATTTTAGGAATCTAATCATTGATATTTTTAACCTAGGAAATATATATATATCAACACTCTATAGGATTCATTACATCCATCCGGAACAACCTATAACTTTGATACCTAAATATGGTTCTTCAAAAACCCAACACACAATCATTCCTCACCATGATATAGAATTGATACCATAAAATCAAAAAAAAGCACATAAAAACAATCATGCTTCACAAAATTGAGCACCACCCACATGATGTCAAATAAATATAATACAACTCAATAAATTCCTTCCAAAATTCTATTTAAAACTAATTAAAATATTCATTAAAATTAATTTTTTAAGGAACTGTTTTCCATATTACCCATTATAGGATATTATGAAAATTATTGTAAATTCTTTTTTAGAAAACCTAATGCATGTTTGGAAGTTCATCTTCAAACCCCATTTCTCAAATCAACACTTTTCATTTAAAACTGGAATTTATATCAAACCCCTTTTGCAAAATGAATTTAAAAATTCTTTTCTATTAAAATACAACTCAAAATACCAGACAAACCATAAAGATGGAAATGATAGTCATTAAAATGAGGTGACACCATGGATCCTTTTAACTTACTATATAGTCTATATTGAGTATTAGGACAATGGGATCATGTTTAAATTTGTGGGATAAGATAAAAAAACATGAAACATATTTAATATAATATTATTAATCATCAAATAATCATAACATAACTAATTAAACCAAAGGCTTAGTAATTTCAATGACACTTACCCCAAATTTTTATATGTAATTAAATCTCAATCTCATAATGATATCTTATGGTTCCATGGGCACTAAATTCATTAATAAACATTACCCCATTAAAAAACAATTAAAACCAAAATCTATATATGGAATATCTGACAAAAAAATCATTGGTGATATAATGGAAATGAAATAATGAGAATTGGTGTGTAGTCCCCTCCCCACACAATTTTAGTCCTAAGACTAATTAATAAACTAAATAATTTCCTTTAATAAAATACTAATTAATCCCAAATTATAAAAAAATATATAACAAAATCCATGGAAAACATAACTAATGTCCATAGTTGATTGTAATATTTATTACCTCCTTTTTAGAGATCCTCTAAAATACACAAATATAATCCACATCATATAGGATCATTTTATCATGATCTGGTTAAATAATATCTCAGAATACCTAACATGTCAACAAAATTTATAAGAGGATTTCTAAAAAACCAAGGAGGTGATGTGGAGATATTTGAACTCAAATATATGAAATGAATCAATTTCAAGCCACCCAAATTATAGGGAGACAATTTAAGGGGATTGATAGATCCAAATTATCATGTCTCCCCTATTTTGATCAAATAAAATGATGGTATCTTGAGGGGGTCCATAAAATACCCCCCCCCCCCGTTCATTTGAGAAATGTCGAAATTTATGAAAAACATCATGAAACTATCTTGTTGAACATACAAGATGGTCATGCAATGATGTAACATATCTCGGCCAAGTCACAATGTGCCCTTATTAATTACTATGCCACTATCCCTAGTAAAAGGGGCCAACCCTCATCTATGCCCCATCACAGAATGAATGAACTAGACCATGTTGTGACATCCCCTAGGGAACTATCTTGTTAAACCTGACATTGTTTTTTTAATGCTCCTAAAAAGAGGGTATGAGGCCTTGTCCAACACCATAATTGAATGACCCGTCCAGTTTATGTTGATAATTCTACCAACCAAAATATTAAATCTTCCAGAAACTGAGAAATCACTCTAAAAGTTATTCTACCCCACCAATACTAATGAATCATCATATCAATCATCCAAAACATGACAAAAAACGCAGGCTTCTCGATTGAATATAAAAATTGAAACTACTAATCTCTACCAAACCATAATAAAACAAGTCATTGAAAAATAATCACTATAATTTCATTCAACCTAAACAAGATACAGTGGCCCCTATAACATAAAAATAAAACTACCATGGTCATAATTTAACTACAAAAAAGTATTTTTTAATCTTTGAACACCTAATATACTTACACTATAGTAATCCAACCACTAGACACACCTTTTACCCATGTTTAGATACTCACTCACCAAACCTCCAATAACTAGATCCCTGATTAGCAACAAATATATATGGTCATTTCAGTTTTAGTTTCCTATAAAATCTTCCAATGAATTCATCTCTTTACTATATCTACTTCTACAAGATATCATTAGTCAGTCCTTCCCTTCTAGGAATTTCCTAAAAATTCCCAGCCTCAACAACCAATTCACTCAAAAAACTATATAATCACAATTCCATAACTCCAAGAAGTATAATAATATAATCAATATTTGACCATTATTTTCCATAAATTTCAAGAAGTTTGATTCTATAGTTATACCCTCATCTAACAAAATCTAGAATTGTGGTCCACCCTTATGTACCAATACTTCATTGATCTATACCATTATAACAGTCCTACTCATTACTGATCCCAAAGAAGAATAGGGTAATGAATCCATAATGGGGTTGATAATCCCTAATAGAAGAGTATCCTTAAAATATCCTCACTAAACCAAAAAATTTGATCTCCACTACTCATATCATTTCCATTAAAGAGGATAATGATTGGATGTGATCACCTCACCCTTTCCTGAGCTCCCACATAAAACTCTGATCAGTAATCACCAAGAAGGTTCTAAACCACATTCATTATTTCTAGAACACAAAATTTTCAAAAAATATATTCATATATAAGCTTATAGTTCTCTCTTATATTAAATTCCACTTCAAAAGACTGATTCTACCAAATAGAGCTTCCCAAAATTATAATAATGTACTAAAACCCAATTCTCATGGTATAACACATGTAATAATTACAACACACACCTAGGTACTAAATAAAAAGTAAATTATTCATTACTATAATCCTATAATACATAAATCCTTCATGAAAAATGACTAATACTGACCGAATGCAGAATCCAATAATCAGGTCTCTCCTAGTTAGTCACTTAAAACCATTACAACTAAAACTACACATGCATCAGTAGTAAATTACCATCATTATAAGAAATAAATTCAACACTATATAATATATCATTATCATTTACAATAAATCAGGGAACAAACTCCAAGAACACAATTTAATCATCCTAGCTACTCCTAGAAAAAATACAAAATCGATGTAATCTAGGTGACACAGTACTATTTTCTAATTTAAATAATTCATTAAATTCATTATAAGAACATGAATTCTCACCTTTAATTTCAAATTAACCCTTTGTTTCCAATAGTTTTCACCAAAAAATTGAATTCTCATGGGTCAGAATCCAAATAAATTCTTTCATCAAAAACCAATCCCATTTTCAGACCTTCTTAAAACCAAATGTCTATAAATTTATATTTACTTATCCCAATACTTGAAAATACAAACCCATTTCAAAACTACTCTATTCTTGATATATCCCGAGTAAAAACAACTAATAAAACCATTTAATGGAAACATATTTTGACCACATTGCTTTTCTCATTGAAGAATGGTATTTTTCAATAACCTACCATTATAATAATCATTTCCCTATGGGGTCAAACAATTGAAATCAAAATAAATAAAATAGATCCCATAAATCAACACTTATTTAATCATGTAATATTATTTAATCAAGAAAAATTATTTTATAATACAGATAACTCTAATTAACAGTGGATCCTTATGTTGAATAATTTAAAAAACCCATCATATTGTTGCAAAAATCACACATAAGGAATTCCACAATCATAACTCATTAATATCTCACTAGATTCTCAGTTGATCCCTACGAATAATCCTGAGGTTTATCCATCCCACATTGGGATACTCAAACCAATACAATATGTCACTCATCCTAGAGTTACAAGACCCATAACTGAGGATCCATTGTAAATATGCGATTCAATCAATGTCATACTTGAATGGAAAGTGCTTGGTCTTCCTCTAGTGTCCCAATTGTCTATCTCCACCACTAAATAACATTATCCCACAACAAAATAGGATTTTAATTTATATTTTATCACTCAAAACAAGATCATTTAATGACACTCATATGTAGTTCATTGAAAGATATCATGCATGGATATAATTATTTCAAATGATGTTGACTATCAGTAAGAGAAAAAAATAGTTTTCGGTAGTCTAGAGACCCAATAATAATTCCCATTTATCATGCCCAAATATTTCAAAAATTTATTATGAATAAAATCTATAAAAGGTATCCCAAAATAAATGTACATATGAAAGAGAGAAAATTACGGTCCCATAATCTAGATTAAAACATAGTAAAAAATTTCTCTATGTTTTATCAATCAGAATAGTGTTACATAATGTAATTATAAAAATAAAAGCCCAAAAAAATAATGTACAATAACTTAATGTATAACGCATATCCTCCAAATCTACTTACATAATAATCCTAAAAAACCTTATACTACATGACCTATAAACTAAACCACGTATAAAACTCCAATAAGTACCTATATATTATAAAAAAACAAGAATGTAAAGAAACATATATTGAAACCCATTCCATGTACAATGTTTTGTGGTATTTCCAAAGGCCTTGATCAAATATCCAATGTCTTATCAATATTAATTGTTATTATAATCAAGTATATTTTCCTAAAATATGTATAAGGAGTGAATTTGATATCTTATAACATATACACCTAAAACATAACACATAAGTCACATAAAATATTATAATCTTAGTCATCAATTTCAATGATGCCACCATAAAATCAGACCATACCTTTTTGAGATAATGTTAATTGGAAGGTTGTAAACTAGTGTAATAAATATTAATCTATACATGATGTTTCATGGTAGGTATTCATACCAAGATCATATCACTACCGAATGACTTTAGGATGGACATATATCATGTAGACTTATCATTCATTATCTCTCCGAAGAGGTAACATATCCAGTAACCTTGCCACCCCTTCTCATACAAGGGAATTCACACATAAAAAACACAAACATCCCTCATCACTCAAGTGAAGTTATAAAAACGAAATATCACTCAAGGTGGGGTTTGTATTTTAAACACTACCATATTAATCATGGTATGGTCTAATATTAGAGTACACTATATACTAACATTCTCTTTTGTGGTTGTTTATGCAAACACCTTCTCACTTAATGTGAGGATACTCTCCTCATCATCACCTTATAAAATATTAGTGAGTCCAACATTACATCACAATTGTTACCATATAACTCAATGTATGGTTTTTCCAACAGCTAATTATTGATGGCGAGGCTAGGCCTTATGATCAACTATCAGCTAAGCTAGGATCCACTACTGGTCACTTTCACTTGGTCAGCAAATGCATAACAAAAAAATCCATTCATCCTATACTTCAAGTTCACCAACACATCACATGGTTATAGTCCCATGGAACCTAGATCAAAATCCCATATCATAACTCAATATCCATCTGGACCCATAGAGAAATCTCTTCAGAAAGTTAGTAGTCCCTTCTCATTGGAATCAAGATATGTTAAACACCCAATGGTTTTCTCTTAGACTATAGGATTTATAAAATTTCCTAAGAGGAAAAACCTCATGAAATAGGTCGTGTATCCATTGAATGAAGACAATATGCCCATTTTTACTCAGTAAGGGTTCTCCTGGATACAGTAAGTCCAGAATGAAACATTAATACATAAAAACCTCGCCCTAATAGAACATTGCACAATCATTCAAAATCATCCTATAAATTTTAAAATACATTATTTCAATTATATGTCATATAAAAAATAAATTATTCTTTATAAAATTGGTAATCATCCACATTAGGATCAATGGAAAAAATCCAACTCAATTGTTCCCCTATTGAATTAGTGATCAATCTAATCATAATTCACATAAAATTCATTTAAAAAATAACTATATTCCATCTTATACATTCTAGTCCATGGGAAAAAAATCTTTTAAAATTTCATTAAAAAACCATGCTAGTTTTGAAAATTCATTTCAAACCCATTTTATAAACTAAAAACTTTTACTTTGAAATTCTCAATCAAATTAAAACAATTTTGAAAAAAATTAAAAAAGTAAATGTCATTCTCTCTAAAATCAAACTCACACCACCAAAAAAATCATAAAGATATACACTAACAATTGATTAACTATTTTAACACCATTGAACCATATATTTGATATGGGGTCAATGTGAACTATTAAGTTATTGTGAGCTCATACCTATTTATGTAGTGAAAACAAATAAGTCATTAAAAATTCTAAGAAGAATAATTTTATTGTTCAAATGTACATAAAACAACAAAATGAATAAGATCCTCGTTAATTTCAAGTATTAATACCTCAAATGAAAGTAAATGAGTAAATATTAAGATTACACAACCTCATCTGAGTCTATGAGAACCAATATTATAAATAAAACCCAACCATTTATTGAAAAAAACATTTAATTAAAATATACCATGATGGAATAACCAATAAAAACATCATAGGCATTATAATTGCCCTGAAACTCTGAATTGACTACCAATTTAACCCAAATATAAAAATCCAAAATATGTATATGTGTAACATACCTTAACTCCAATAATTAATAGTCTCTTAAATAAAATAATATGGGACATCTTATATTTATTTCGTATAAAATCCCCATAAATTGGAATGATATTACAATCCTTTTTTGAAAACATATCTCTAAAACTATATTTGATTAGTGAAAATTAAATGTGGATCAAGGGAGAAGAACATATAAGAGAAGGGAATGGTTATTACAAAAAATGTGGGTGATGAATCAAATTAAAACATCCTAGATATAAGGGAGAGAAATTGAGGGGATTTCAAAAGCTAAAGGATTTTTTTAATCCTAATCTAATTTGATAATTGTAGGGGAGATCGAGTGCAACACCTTGATATTTTAAATTATATTTACCTTTTAATCCTAATGTGTTTTATATCTTGCTTCAAATGAAATATTGAACCACAAAGAACAATAGAAAAATATATAACCATTAAAATAAATCCTTTGAATTATGCTGTAGAAATACTGGTAATGAATTATGATATACATGTAAAAAAATTCATTATTGACACTGAAGAATTATTAAAATTCATTTAGTGTATTCAAATAACTATGATTACTAATTTATGCTTTCATATTATACCTTTTAAAAAAAATTTATTTTGTGATAATTTTAAAAAACAAAGTATAATATTTAAATTATATATTATTTATATGAATAATATATTAATTCTCATATGATTTTTAATTTATACAGAATTTGAATAATAGTAGTTAATATTTGAAAATTATATTTCCTATGAAAACAATTACCATTTTTTTTATTTAAAAATTAAATTCCCAACATTTCGTATTTAAATTTTAAAACTGTTTCTTCCTTTTTTGATTACAAATTTCAAAATTAAATTTTCAGGATTTTTTATATTTTTGGAATTAATATTTTATGTTGAAAGAAAAAATATTATTTTCACTAATACTGTAATATTTATCACTTTACCATGAATTATTACATAAACACAATTAAAATATTTTAATATAATGAAATATATATTAAAGGATTGATAAGATTAATTTAAAATAATCTATTTAATTCATAATACTCATGTTTAATTTTTTGAAATCTTAAGAAATTAATTACTCTACAAATAATATTTATTAGATAATATAAAAAATTAGCCTTGTTCACTTGTGTAAAATAATTATAAAAAAAATGGATTTAATATTGAATATCAGAATATTCATATTATTGAATTATTAAAATTTAATTTTTATGCATTAAAGTATGATTTTTATGATTAAATTTATTGTCCATGATGACATTGGAAGGGTTATTTTCAATGAAATGTTTTTATTAATGTTATGCAATTTTTTTATAAAATTAATATTATCTTTTTATAAAATAAAATTGATATTATATACTTCACATATATATAAATATGTTATTGTTAATTTATTTTGTATTTAATTATGAATGGGATTAAAAATACTTAATGGTGAAAAAAATAATTTTCTAAAAACTAGATTTTCTATATATTAAATGTTTTAATATAAAATTATTTTATTTTAATATTTATTTATTGAAAAATATTCTATGAGTTTCATATTTTTGTACATAATATTTAAATCTATTAATATGTTTTACCATAAATTTTTAATATAATATAGTTTACTTTGGTAAATAGTCATTTCCATGGTGAAGACAAGAATTATAAATTGTAAAATTCTAATGGTAAAAGAGGTAAAGAACGTTAAAACAGGATAAAAATGAACTGTATAGACATTATATATCATATATAACACAAATATTTATTATAATACTTTTTTTGGATCCATTGACCCCTGAATAGTGACATGCCATCTTTGAAAAATGAGTTGGTATTTATAAAAATATTGTTTTCATCACTTATTAAATGATATCAATTCCACAAAAAATCCTCCACTCATTAAAAAATCATATATTGACAAAAACAATATATCATAGTCCCTCCTCATCCCTCAACTTACATCTTTATTTCCTTGGGGTTTGAAAATTGCATGCTATAGATCCTTAAGATGTTGCCTAAGGGATAACAACCAGAGAGAGAGGTAATGCTCTTAATAGAGCTCTCTTAATTCTATTTATATTCTACCCCATAAAACTTATTCTAAAAATGAATATATGATGACATGAATATTAATAAAATTGAAAAATGTTATTATAATATTGTTATATCCATTTTTCAACATTCTCTTAAACTATTTAATAAATGATGACATCATCATGCGTAAGCGCGGAGTACCACGTCCATTAAATGTGAAAATGATATTTCATCACTACCATACATAGTATTTTATACAAGTATTTTTAAATTATTAATTTTATATTTATGAGATTATTAATATTAAAATATTATAATAAATTCTATATATTTCTCTTGATCTATGGAAAAAAATGGTTTCACCTTTGAAAATATATAGACTACAACGTCCATGAAAGTGATGAATTTCATTTTTCACTCTTTTCCTGTATTATTTATAAAAATATATTATAATTTAATATTCTAACTTAATAACGTATAAGTAATATATTTATACATTTTTAATAATAATATTACTTCAATGGTATCATTTTCTTAAAAATACCCACCCAACGATTTTAATATGTTCTATTTTAGGTTGGTTTAACCACTTAAATGAAAATATATTTATATTTATATCATGGATAACTTATGAAACATAATTAAATATTTTATTAGAAAAATATATTTAAATAATTTTATTTTGTTATAGTAATTTCAATATATATCACTTTATCATGAAATGACCCCTCGTTGACTAGAATTTCTTAAACAAGCATGTAACTAATATCATCATAATGAATTGTAAAAAAAATACTTATGAAATAAAATTATAAAATTATAAATGAGTAAATATAATATATTATTGTATCTAAAGTGATCATTGAATATGAACTTTTAATTAAAAGAATATAATATAAATCACAATAATAGAACTTATACTAAACAAAAAAATCTAAACTATTAACATCCGATGATGGAAATAAAATATAACTCACTAATATAATTGTAAAAATTGATGAATATTTATTTTTAAATGGTTATAATTATGAATAATGTTCTTAAATAGGTCATTAAGATAATAATTTCTTTATACATGAGGTCCGAAAACGTTTTACAAAGATGGATTAAAGGAAATGGTTCTCTGCTTTAAATATCTCTCTTTTATAAATATTAATTATTCCTCATAAATTTTTTATGTATGATGTAATTACTGAGTATTTTAATTCTCTTTTCAAAATTCATGTATTATTAATGTTATATTAAAGTATGTTTTATTATTTCACTTGAATATTCCTTGGATTATAATTTTACAAAACCAAAAAGGTGTTTCATAACTCAATAACCTTTCATTGAGTTATAATTCTTCTTCTTTAACTTATTTATTCCAAGCTCAGTATCTTCCATGATGATTTTATTTCATGGTACTCTCTATTCATATAAATATAAAATTTCATTTTAACTGAAATGTTTTACCTTGATGAATTTCTTACACAAGATCAATATCATTATTGAAAATAATCCAAATCCTCTTAATGATAGTTTCCCCTCCTTTTATGTATTATCTCTTCCCACCAATGTTCTCATTATTGTATGAATACACAATTATGAATTCTTTCTTATGGTGTTCATAATTATTATTATCCCTTTTTAAATGGATGTTTTTTCATCCTTTTTACAATATATGTTTTCAATAATGGTATTTTAAATTATTTAAAATGTTTTTCCTTCAATGATAATTTTTACTACAGTCCACTAAATTTTTCTATTGTAAAAACATTGTGTAATTATTAATTATCCAATATTGATGATTATTTTTAAATAAGTTTAGTTTTAAAAGATATACTTTATATTTTTCTAAATGGATTTTAAAATTGTCACATAATATCCTCTTTTTACAACATTGTTGTAATTTTTTATAGAAAAAAACATATAATTTTAATTCCATTTTACTCTTTATGGTAATTTTTTTACCTCCATGGGAGTTATTTTTCTTATATTTACTATAAAATCCATTCAAAATGTTTTATCATTAGTGATTGAGCTCCAGTAAAATCAATCACTGCTTTAAATTTTCCTAATCATCCAATATATTATGGAATTATATTTATTAAATTTTCCTTCCTCTATGAATACCTTATTATTAAATACTTAGTTTCATAGGTATTCACCTAGATATCTACACATTGATCAATTTGGTGAAATTATTATCTTGATTATATTCAATTACTCTATATGTTATTAGTTTAAAAAGTTTATCATAGAAATATTTTCCATCAATTTATTGAGGAAATATTTACAATCTATATACTTATCATTTTACAACATCTGTTAACATATTTATACGAAATGCTGGTTATTTATTATATAGTTTTTTAATTGATTTATATGATTAAATAATTATAATTATTTAATTATTGATGAGGATTGAAATAGACCCTCTATGTATCGGTAGTTCACCTGAGATGAACTGTCCATGGTATTCATTTTTTCTTATCCCAATTATTTACGATGTCTAGGAAAGATTCCTTAATAATATGTTCATAATTTCATGGAACACTGAAATGATAGTAATATTATAATTTCCAACATTTTAAATATTATCATTACGAAACTAGTTATTTTTTTCAATATAATTATTTATATTTTTATATCATAAATAGAGTTTCAAGATAATCTGATTCAATATATAAAATTATTTGTTTGTCATTTATTTTCATTCATATAATTCATGAATTTTTTATTAGATGAAAGTTTTTTGGAATAATATTTCCTTTATTGAGTGTTTTATCTCACTATTTCTATGCTTCTATTTCCCCATGTTCTGAAAGAAAATGTTACACATGATATATCTAGAAAAAATAGCATCCAGGGAGAATTTATGTTTGATGATGAAGAATTATTATAGAGTAAGTACGTTAATATATTATGGAAAAATGTCCATGTATATAGAAATAGTAATTATTAGGTATTATTTTTTCCTAATTATCTAGAGCTATAAACCTAAATGGTTATAGAAATGTATGTAATGTAATATTTTCCTTCAGTCATGTAATAGTGGGATTGTTATATCCTAGATGTAATAGTTGGTATCAAAGATGTTTTTAGAAAATTATAAATACTATGAAGATAAGGTTTGAGAGAAATTAAAGAGTTATGAATTTCATTATGAAATGATATTTTTTGGTCGATCATAATTTAATGAGTTTGATAAACATTTATGTTGTGTGAGGTATTATTTTATATATTATGTTGTTTTAGAATTAGGATGTGAGAATATTATTAAATGACATATTAATAAGTCTATGTATTGGGGAATGACTTATAATTCCTATAATATATAGATTGTGTGGTTCACATAGATATTACATACATTTCTAGATACTGGAATCCAGACATGGTTGTGTCACATATTCACTTTGGGTTAATCACCATAAATATGGCTCATTGTATATCAATATAATATTCACTTGGTGCACGATGAGGCCCCCTTCCAATTCACACCTTTGTAGACACTCCCCGGGGTCTTCTTAAAAAATTAACAAAATCATTATTAACCACTATATAGGATTTTAATATATTTATTTTATATAAACTAATTATAAAATGATCATGGACAAATTAGGTTATACTATAGGAGTAATAGGTTGATATGATTATATAATAGTTTAAATGAAAGTATTATATGTAGAAATTATTTTTTCATATAAAAAGAAATCATATTATTGAGTTTTAATATTCACATGATCAATTAATCTAATTTTATGGGATATTATCCAAACTATTTTGGTTTTTGGATTTTTTATGAATAAGGACCATGAGGATGAATTTTTGAGAGTTATGTCTATAGAAACCCTTGTGTAATATCATCCATCTATGGAATCTAATTTAGTATATTCTTTCATCAAAATAAAATCAATAAATAGGTTTAGTCTAGGTATAATATAATTTCCTATAAATACGTAACATACTAAGATTGATATCTAAGTAGATATTTTATCTCATAGACACCCTTATTGTTTTTACAATTAGTAATTATTAATTTAAATTTTAAGGAAAAAATTTACATAATAGGAGTAAATGCAACACCAGGAGATTTTAAATTATTTTTTCTTTTAAGAGAAACTTGTATGATATCTTTCATTAAATTTAAAACCAAACAAAAATGAACCCAAAAACATTATATAACAATTAAAAAATAGCTTTATAATTTCTATATAGAAATAATTGTATCTAAAATATTTTATTTATCGTGAAAAAAATATAACTATAAGTTTTGTTACTATTTATTTGATACAAATCAAATAGTTTTTATACATTACTTGTAAAAAATAGTGTATCATTAAAATGTGCTTTTCTAGAAATTTAATTTTTATTTGCATAAATTTGAGAAAATAAATATAAAATAAAAAACTTATATTATTTAAAATAATAATATATTAACACTAATTTTGATAGTGTTTGATATGAAAAAATATTATGAATTTGTAATATTTTAAAATTTTATTTTTGAATGAAAATATTTTCCCAATATTTTTATGTTTTTCTGTAAAATGTTTTATACAAATTTTTAGAATTTGAATTTCCAAATAATTTTTCATTTTAAAAATCCTAATTTCAAAATATTAATAGTCTGTATTTCGATTCTTTTTTAAATAATAAATTTTTATGTTAATATTGAATATTTATCATTTTTACTAATATTATATTTTCCATAAATTTATCATGATGTAATAATTACATAAAAACATACAATGTTTTTTTATAAAACAACAATATATTATTTTATTAATGTGATTGATTTAAAATATTATTTATTTATAAGACCATTTTTTAACATTTTGGAAATTTATGTAATATTTTACCCTAAAAAATGTTTCAATTTACTCATATTTAAAATTAATTTTCACCACTAGTAGAAATTATTCCTAGAAAAAATTATTTTTACAATGAATATTAAAAATTATTTATTATGTAATAATTTAAATATCATTATTTTTCATTAAAATATGGTTACTAAGATCATTGTTAATTTCCATGATAATGGTGGAAGGATAATTTTTAAAGAATATTTTTATTAATGTTAAGTAATTTTGAACATATAAATTGAAATGATATATTTCATATAATTAGTTTTATTTTATATTTACATGTATATAAACATTTATTATTAGTAAACTAAATTTTAATATTTTATAAATTAGATTAAGAAAAATTAATAGTGACGACAAAAATTTTCAACAAAACAACATCTCTATATATTAAATCTTCTCAATAAAAAGACACATTTTTCATAATTTTCAATTAAACTAGATTATATTCTACTTAAATTTAGTTTAATAACATTAACATTTGGGATGATGTGTTACATTATATTTTTAATAATATATAAATTACCTATGTCAAAACTAATTACCAAGTTAAAACCCAAAATGGAAAAATTTAAAAATATAGTATTAAATACCTGAAACATGATTAAAAATTGTGTGAAATGAATTATATTGAATTTATTTCCCTTGTATCACCCCTAACATCATTAGTTTCCTCTTTTGGATCCATTTAACCATGAATAGTGTCATGCCATTATTGAGAAATTAATGGGTATTTATAGAAAAATATCTTTTTCTGCATATATAACTGGAGGTCAATTACAGAACGATTATCCACCAATTAAAAATTATTATAATGAAAAATAATATTACATAGTATCTCTTCAACCCTATAACCATTTCCTTTAATCCTTTTAATTGAAAAAAATTAAGCTATCTAGCCTTAAGGTGTTACCCAATAGAGAACAATTAGAGGAAAATGTAATGTTCTCAATCAAGACCTCTTAATTATTTAATTATTAAACCCCATCACATCTATTATATCCATGAAATAATTATAAAATAGGAATTGATAATATTATTATATTCTTTTATAATAATGGAATATCCATTTCCAAATTTCCTCAAATACAATTTCAAAAACAATGGTGTCTTCATTCCAACATGAAATATACTATGTGTAACAATGATATACTTGATTTTTCATCAGAACCATATATTTATTATTTTAAAGGTATATTTAAATTAATATTATGATATTTATAACATTATTATGCTTTTTATTTTATAATCTATTCCATATCATCCCCCTCATCTATGGATAGAAATAGTGTCACTCAAGTGTTTGTACAGACTACAGCCTTCTTGAAATTAGAATAGTTCATTTATAAATAAATCCATTTAATATTTATTAAATTATATTATAATTTATTTAAACACATATTTATAATTTTTTAATAATAATTCTATTCAATATGTTAGTTTTTTATACACAATCACCCAGAAATTATAGCTTGTTTTTATGTCAGTTTAACCTCCAACATCAATGATGCTACAAATTTCAATCATGTATAACTGAGGAAACATAAATAAAAATGATATTAGAAAATAATTATTAAATATTAGTTAGATTTTGATTCCATAAAGGTAGACCTAATATGTAACTTTTTAATAAGAAACCACCTCTCATTCACTAAATATACTAACACAAAATTGTCACCATCTTCATCATTATGAATCACAACTAGAATACTTTTGAAATAAAATGAGAACATTATAAATAATTATTAATAATTAATTACAGTACCTAGAACTATCTTTTATTAATGATGTTTTAATATATAAACATGAATCGATAATACAATTCCCAATTTTGTTCTAAATAATGAATCAAAACTAAAACTTCTAATGATAGAAATAATATATAACAAATTAATATATTTGTAACAAATAATTAAAAATGATGTTTATAAAAGGTTCTAAGTATGAATATGGTTCTAAAATCGGATATTAAGATATTTATTTTTAGTATGCATGATTTTAGAGAAGTTTTGTCTAAACAAGATTAAAGATAGTTTTTTTAAAACAACATCCACTCCTTGATACATAATTATTATTATAACCCATATTCTCCTTTATAGTGTACTTACTAAAAAATTGAATTATATAATCATAATTTTAGTTTCATTAATGGGATTTATATGTCTATTTAATTATCCCACATCAATATTCATTATATAAGAATTTTAAGAGGTTGAAATGTTGTTTCCTAACTCAATACCCATTGATTGAGTTATAATGTCCCTTATTAACCTTCTTTCTTATATTCTGGTTTCCAGTCACCCAAATATTTTTTTTTACTAAATCTTCTTATCAGATTAAAACTACTTTTTTAATTCATATATTTTATCATTATATATTTCATCCAAAAAATTATATTGTTGTTGAGAATGATTATTATCCTCTTTACAATCAGTTTCCCCTACATGTCCATATTTTCCCTTCCAAAAAATGAACCTATTATAATTTGGAAACCCAATCATATATTTTTTTATGTTGTATTCATATTTATTTTTATATATTTCAAATATGATGTTTTTATTATTTTTATAATACACGATTTAAAAATATGTTTTAAAGAATTTAAATTTTTTTCCTTCAATGATCATTTCTTTAAATCCACTATATATTTTATATGAATTTTTTTTTGTATTTTTAAATGATGAATTATTAAATATTATTTATAAAATTAATTATTTTCAATAATTTTGATTCTCTTTTTCCAAAATAACATATGAATGTGACTCATAAAATCTAGCTATTAAAGCATTGTAAAAAAAGTTTTATAAAAACACTTCAATAATTTTACTTATATTTTCATATTTATAATTAATTTTTTTACCTCCATAGTTGTTATGATTCATGGAATACCTTATTAATCCTCTCATATTAATTTATTTTGGGAATTACGATTATGGAAAATCCATTACTTATCTTTTATTTCATAATCATAAACTATGAATAGGAATGATTTTTATTTCAATTCATTTCCTCTATAAAACACTATTTTTAATTTCATTATATAAAAGGAATTAAATGTTTTATACAAACATTCATTTATTTAGAAAACTATCAACTTAACTATATTCCATTACTCTATAAAAAGTTTGTTTAGGGGATTCTTACAATGAGAAAATTTATATTTTTCAATTTGGGAAATGTTGATAATTTTATAATTTTATAATTTTCATTTCAATATTGATATATTTTATAACTAATATTTTAGTTTTATCATTGTATATATTATTAATTCGATTATATGATAAATGCATTGAACATAATTAATGATGTATGGGCACTGCAATATCCCCTCGATGCATCGGTAGTTCTCATTTGACAAACATTCTTTTATATTGGTTTTATTCCTACCAAATTATTTATAATGTCATTGAACAAGTCCTTTATAGTATTTTTATGATGTATTTGGAATATGCCATGACTATAGGATTATGATATCTGAATTATACATTATATCATAATGAAACTAGTTATTGATATTCGTGGGAAGATTTATATTGCTTTCTCATTCGTGTATTTTCATAAAACTCATATAATTTTTTATATTGTATTATTTTATTTTCATTTATCTCCTTCAATATTATTCATCCCTTATTTATTATATGAGAGCTTTTATTACACAATTTCCCTTTCTAATCTTTAATTTCAGCTTACTAATGTTTTCATATCCCTATGTTATAATGAAAAGTATTATATATGATATATCTTGAATAAAATAACATGAGTAAAGAATTTTAGGGAGATATTAAATGATTTTTATAAAGTACCTAGTTTCTTATGTATTAGAAAAACTATTCATTCATTTCTAAATACATGGGATTTTATATTTTAGTTTTTTTGAAATATTTTAATGCTCTAAATCTAAAAGTTAATGGGAACTCATATAACTCAATATTTTCTTTGAATTCATGTGATTATTGGAAATTTACACATGATCCATCAAATTTAGGGGGTTTCAAATAAGTTCGCACATTCAATTACTAAAAGGATTATTTGGTATAAGTAAAACTATAACAAGGTTTCACCATGGTGTATAATAAATTGACTATGTAATTTTATTTCACATATGGGTTACAGTGCTACCATCCTCAACTAGAGGGGCTGACCCCCATCATGTAATAAACCACATGGGTCATTACATTACTTCCCCCAAGGGGGGATATTTCATGGAACACCCTATTTAGGTAATTAAAAAACTATTTCCAAGTATAGGGATTTATCCCTTGATGAACACCTTTATCGTGAGACCCCTCTTAGTCACAACATTACTTAAACTTTTTATTGAATTATATTACCCAAAACTTAAAAACTCAATCCATGATTTCTTATAATGAACCATCCCGATCTAAATTTCTCATAAATAAATAATAATAAAATCATATCGTCCAATCTTTGATCCAGACATAAATGTTTAAATTCTTCTAGATTTCAAGTATTTGTAACATCACGGGTCATTACACTATAGTACACCCAACCTTTGTGTGGATAAACATCAATATTATTTGTAATTTTTAGATATATGAGACCCTTAAAAACTAGAGCTATAGTGAATCAAACTATGGATATATAAATATATAGTAGAATGAATAAATGCAGAAAATAGAGTGAATTATGGGCCCATGGATTTATTTCCCTTTTGGTCAAGGATAACTTATTTATATTCAGTAATCCAACCCATAGATAAAATATGAAGTCCATATAACTTATTTATATTTTTTTCATCAATTAATTTTTATTCATCTATTTATATTATACATATTTTAATTTTATTTTTATAGAAAAAAACTTATCAAATTAAAGAGTAGGATATGATGAATCAAAATGAGATTATAATACATAACATGTTTTATTGGAAGTGGAAATTAATTAAATAAATTCGAAAAAATATAAAAAATTATTTCTTGAATAAAATAAATTATTTTGATAAATAAGTTAAACAAAATATAATAATCTAAATATTATAAATAAAATGTACTTTTTCTCCATATCTGTTAAGATGAAACCATAATCAATGCTTTTGGAAGGCTATAGTCAGGTGAAACATCAATTATGAATGATTAATAACAAATAAAATGGATTTAAAAATCCAAGTTGATATTAACATTAGTGTCCATAATATACATATTACAATTTAGAGGCATGTGTTGAGGAAATATGACTATATTATTTCAGGATTGGGGAGTCCAATTAATTTAAGAAAGAGGCGAATGATAAAAAGGTAGACATGTGAGCCTAGCTAAATTACATTGAGTATTTTTGTGGACATAGTTGGGGTTACAAGAGTGGGAATATAGACCCTCCACACTAAAACAACTATGTGATTGGATATTTTATATATGGTAGAAAGAGATGTTGTGATTTGATAAAATAGTGGGAGAGAAATAAAAATAAATTATTACATAATAATCAAGATAACCTAATAAATATAGGTTTTTTATTTTTTGTATTAAATGGAATTCCATGAAACCACTTCACTATTCCTATGATCTATTTTTAAAAAATGAAATATAATGAATAGTCAATCTTCCAGGAATGGTGCATTATCTTACACATTATAAAATGTGAAAACAATGTTTTATATACTAGAGTCCCATGTTTTTACTAATCCTCATCCAGAGGATAGGGATTAGGAGAATAATATCTTCTGGAAATACATGGAATATACAATAGATTTTCAATTCCTCTAATCGTCATTGATGAATAGTGAGCATCAGAGGTATAATGAAGACATGTATGAAAATTCTATGATGTCTCATATTTATAATCATTATCAAGAGAAAAAAATACCAGAGTGTTTAAAAATATTTATGGAACTCATTTATTTCATGTTAGGTAACCTGGATCTAGGTAGACCTCATCTGGTAAAAATGATTAGATATACTTATAATATGCATTTTCTGGGTAAAATATGCTAATGAAATTGTGCATAAACCACATTATCTCCGGAATAATTTTGATGTTATGACTTTATATTATGATTTTTAACAATAAAATATAACGAGAATGTTTTATAGTATGTCTTTAGAAATATTCTGAATGAATAAAAATTTATATATCACAAAAAAGTTATATTCTTATGGTAAACAAGAGTAATGTAATGGAAATAAGTCGTAAGATAATTTCTCAGTAAAATTCACCATTGCATTGCCCTTATCAATGTGAATGATCTAAAAGGAAGGTAAAGTCAAATATTTTTTTGTGTAGATTATTAAAGGAATAGAAAATAGATAAATAAATAATCCTATATAAATAAGTAAGGGTACGATTAAAGTACATTAAATATCTAGTGAAAGATATCAATTTTTATACATTGGGAAGTAGATACTACTTTCAGATCTAAAAATTGTATCAAAATACATGAACTAGGTGGACTCCAATGGTAATGATGAGGAAAATATTGTGAGACTATATGTACTAGTTATAAAAGACTATAATCTCAATCCTCTAAATAAATCATTTTTAGTTTTAATGAATTGATATTATATCCCAAGTGTAACCAAGAACATAATATTAGTGCGAAATTTAGTTCTAAATTGATGAGGTTTCATTTTTAGAAACATAATTTTCATGTTTTATAAATTTGACATGATTTATGCGATTGAGAACATTATAAAAAAAATTATACACTCAAATATGGAATTAAAATATTGAATAAAAAAAATCATATTTTCATGAATCAAATCTAACCAAGTTGTCTTAACACCATCATGGTTACATAAATAAAAACAGTTCACTCAATTATGTTAGGAAGGTTATTCAAATACATTTTTTTAAAAACCCATGAACATGTGTCATGATTTTTTATAAAAAAAATTATAGAGGAAACTTTTATTTGAAAAGTAGAAAGATCCACATAGATTCTATAACTATTTCATATGGATGTGTGTGGACCATTTCCATTTTAATCTAGAGATGTACATTTAAGAATCATAAATTTTATGAAATGTTTTAGTAAATATGGTTATATCTATTTATTGATATATTAAAATGATTAATATGTGAAATTTAATGAATAAATTAATAAATTAGATAATAATATCCATAATATGTTAAGGAAACTATACTCAATATGTGGTTGGGAGTGTCTCAACCCAGTGTTCATCAATTATCTAAAAGATTTTAAGACACTTTATCAACTCATACCTAATTATTAAAGATTGTGATTTTGAATATGTGTAAGGAGTAACCATTTTTTATGTAAAACAGTGTGATCAATGATTATTTTTTTATATTTTCCAATTTACGTTTGGGATATTCATTGTATACTATACTATACATTGTAAATATAGTGAAAAAAGTAGAAATATTAATTCAATATGAGTTATAGAATGCAAAAAAATTATTTATTGAAAAATATTAATGTATGGGGATGGAAGGAATTTGAATATTATTATCCTTTCAGAATTATGTAATCATGATTTAGAAAAATCAAATTTATATGGTATCCAAAAAAACTAATGTATATTACATATACATTGACATATATAAAAAGGACCTAGCTAAATATCATGTCACTTTCCTTGAAATGAAATATATCTCTATAATATATTGTTCTAGAATGGTTTACTAAGTTGTAATTAAATCTCTTATTTTAAAGGAATAGTTAGATGAATAAAATCTATAAGAATTTTTCATTGATGTATTATATGGACCTAATTTCAATTTAGAGTCACTAAATTGGATATTGAGCCTGAGATGAATGGTTTTTGTTTCATGAAGGAATTCACCACATTATTAGTTTAAAATAATAAAAAGTTATCTTATAATTAATAATTAAGTCACTATAAACCTGAAAATTAGAGATAATTGATGAATTCTTAAATTGATTTCATATAATGAAATTATTTTTGAGTTTCAATAGATCCCAATGGTGTTGTAATTATTATTGGTTGTAAATTAGTATTCAATAAGTAGTTGGACATAGATGGGAAATATGATACCTATAATCATGACTCATTTCCAAAGGTTTCTTGTGATGATAAAGAAAATACTATGGTGAATCATATTTACAAGTATCTATGCTAGAAACTTGTATAAATAGACTTGCCATAATTAATAATCATGACCATGATATTTACAAAATTGAATTCAAGACTTCCATCCCTATTGGAAACCTTATAAAATATTTTTGTATGAAACTACAAGAATTGTTCATAACTCTAATAGATAATAATAAGGTTTTCAATATATAAAGATCCTCTTATGGGTTTCTGAAAGCATAAAGATCATAGATTTATTTATTTTTGATAAATCCATAAGGTAACTTGGTTTCATAAATACTAACTGCATGTCCATGATCTATAAAATTTTGTATTTTTTGCTATATTTTGTATTTTATAATATATTTAATACATATTTCTAATCAGAATCAAGATAATATTATTATTATTTGTTAATACATGGGTATATAAATTCTTATCTATTAAATACATAGGTGAACCAGCCTGCATTATTGGAGTAAAGATACATCAACACAAATATAAGAGGTTGGTTAATAAGTAAACACACATACATTTATAAGGTATTGAGGAGATTCAATATAAAATTGTCTAATAGGGGATTATTTCCATTTTATAATCATATAAATATCTCTATTAAATGAGTTCTCATATGAAAGATGACATAGAATGATATAGTGTAATCCCTTACACTGATTTTATTGGATCTATTTTATATTCCATGCTATATACTAGGATTGATATTTCTTATGGATTGTTAATGGAATAAAGATATCAAGTATACCAAGGAGATCCACATTTTCTAGCTATAATGACTATCCTAAAGTACTTGAGGTTTAAAAAATATACATTACCTATTTGTAAAGGAGACAAATAACAATTTGTTAAGTGATACATAGATAATAGTTTTGAAATTGTGAAAAATGATATGGAATCAAAATCAAGATATCTCTTTCCCTTTATTTATAGATATATTTGAAAGATGATTTCTAATTAACATGTTGTTACCAATTTTATATTAGAGTATGAGTATATTATGGCTTTTTATTTAGTATAATAATATGTTCTTATACTCAACTTCTTCTTGGATCTCGGTGTTATAGATAGTTTTAAAGATACCACCACTCTATATTTTGATAATACTATAATCATAGTTATAGAAAAGGTTCGCAAGTTACATTATTAAAACAGTCATATACCTTGTAATAGCATTTATTATGGTATTTTTTCAAGGTGTTAAGTCATAGAGAGAATAATAGCATCAATAGAGAGTGTGAAAGATCCATAGACTAGAGATTTATTTTAGTATAATCATATGATTAATATTATATTTTGGTGATTAAATGTATATTTAAGTTGGATGTAATCCATGTTATATTCTATATGAGTTGGTTTCTAAAATCCAACTGACTATATAATTTTTATTATAATAATATTAATATATGTCATTTTATATATTATTATTTTTTTATATAAAAATATTTTTCATAATTTCTATAGATTTTTTTTAGAAATAATGGTGGTACAGGTACCCCACTATAATGAGAATGCATAGATATTTTTACAATATTATTAATCAAATGGGATATGGTTTTGAAAACATCAGTTTTAAAGAAAATTGATTATTTTTTACTATATATATTAAGGGATTATAATATATTAAGAAATAATCTCCTGACACCTTTATAAGATGATATATGGGAAGGTATGTCATGAAGACACAACCATTTATAATAATTCCACAATACATGTCATTGGAAATTTATATCATTGAATGTTTTTATTTTTATTTACTCATGAGGACACAAACCAACCATATATTCTTTAATGTATTCCCAGATTATATAATTTAACATTATTTATATTCACTTAATTTCACTATAAAATATTATTAGAGGGTCACAAACTAATTTTAACTATAATGTCATTTAATTATCATTATTGGGAAAAACGCATTTAATATAAATTTATTTTACAATTAAATATATATTAAAAAGTAATGTTAATATAGGTAATGTAAAATTTTTGAATTTAATCAATAGTTAAAAAAATCTAACATTGAATACGCTTTTAAAATATTAAAAATAGAAGGGTTTATATGTTGATTTTATTGAAAATTGACATTGAAATCCGCATACTCAACTTCAAAAATCAGTTTTAATGGAAATCTATGTAAAAAACCTTGTATAAAGGGCTTTATGATCTATTTTTACAAAAATAATATTTAAAACCATTCTAAAATATGAAATTTATATGGTTTTACATGTTGGTTTTACTGAAAACCAAGTTCAAAATCAATCGTACTCTACATTCCATGCCGATTTTAAGTAAATCCAACAAAATATGATGAAAATTATTTAAGAAAATATTTTAAAATATAGACTTCCAAACCTATAAACACAATGTGAAACACTAAACAATAGAATAAAGCACAAATAGAACAATTATAAGAAATAGTGACAAAAATTTTCACAATATTTTTTACAAATATATAACTAAACGATACTAAATCTCCAAATAAGTCAAAAATGGAAAATACCCTATAAATAAATTTTGATGTTTATTCAAATATTTTCATGTATAAAAGAAACATCATCAAAACCCCCTATTATAAATTGTTATATATTTAGAAAAATAACGTATATGTTTAAATTACATGTGTTAAAATGAAACTAACCATTCCAAATTCTATTAAGTTTTTTCTTTTGATTATATCAATAATAAATCCAAAGAATAATACCTACATTAAACACAACCTATTGGATGATAAATATAAATTTATTAGTCAATGTTTTATAAATAAAAACACTAGATATGTAAAAAATAAGTATTCACTAATATAAAAGTAATTTAGTAGAACACTCACATATTCAATTCTTTCTCGTCCCAATGTTGAAAGGTAAGACCTATAGAACTCGATCCAGAAAATATTGTAATTTAAACTATATATTGTAAGAAATTATGAAAAATGAAAATATTAATATTAAATAACTAAAATAATAAAATAAGAATTAATTCATTAACAACTTGGTATATCATATTTGAACACGACAAAAAAAGATCATATCCATTATGATTTACATTCATTTGGGAAAAAGATGCATACCATCCAATGTATACAAAAATATAACAATTTTATAATTAAAAATATTATATTGAATTGGGGTTTGTAATTGAATATTTTTTTACTTGTAAAAATTTTTTAAAAACCAACATGTAATCTATATTTTTTTAATCATTTGGATATATATTATGTTTTTGTATCTTTTATCACCTATTATATAGCTATTGAAATGTATTTTACATCCCTAAAACCAAAAAAATGTGAAAACATATTGGATGAAAATAATATGGAGATACATGATTATAAAAATAATTAATTAAATCAATATAAAACATATTTATATAATTAAATTAAATTAATAATTGAAATTTACTTACATGGAATCATACTAAAACACAAGTATAATGATCTCCTCACCCTTTATAAAAATAGTGGTATTAGATATAAATATATTTAATCTATAAAATCTTACACATATATCAACAATCATAAGAAAATTATAATAATTATTTAATATAAGGACAAAACATGTGATAACATTATTACCCGACAAACATCCGAACGAGTATCTAAATGTGGTGAAGAATGAAAATTTCCATTGATTTATAGTGATTGATTTGATCTCAGATACTCCAATATAAGGTTGCTATAAAAAAAATATTAATAGTAATTCTGAATTTAAAAATAAATGAAATATGAAAAATAGAGCATACATCATATGTTATGTGAAGATAAAGATTTGATGTACAATGTAAAAAATTATCAATACTCTATCTAACCATGGACACCTCTTCAAGAGTATTTGGAACAATAATATCATTTATCAATAATATTACCTATACTAATTACATAAGATGACTATGAAAATAATACAATTTATGATATGTAATTCAGTATCCTAGAATACATATATGAAGATTCCCAATAATGCACTCATAATACACATTCAAGTATAAATAAAGAGGTGGTGTATATATATATGAGGGATTTATAATATTTGTTTTTTCTCATCACTTATCCATTTATAAACACTAAAAATGATTGAATTGAATCATTTATTAAATCATTCCTTTGTCACATCCCAACATTGAAAGAAGATATTTTTCCCTGATATTTTTCCTCAATCAATGTCACATTAAAGGTGTGACAAAAAATATTTATAAAATGGATACACTCCTTATACCCTCTGATGTAACCAAGGTGTTCTAGCTTTTCTAACATAATGGTAAGATTACATATCATACCATAAATGATACAGGTCCCATGTGTCATTTTCTCCGGAATTGTGTCCTATAATAATATTTTAAAATGTTATATTAATGAGATAAAATTAAAAACTAGTAATAATAATTAATATTAACACTTTATTAAATAAAATATTATCAGCTACATCCTTTATTGGGTATATGATATACTTCCCTTTTTTCATTATCCACATTTTCTATTTTTGATGATGATGTTGAAGATAAAGTGCCATTTAAAATATCTTCGGAGTCACAACATGACTTAGCTCTTAATTCATTAATTTTTTTCCCAATAATTTTACCATCAAATAAAAGATACCCTTCACATGAAAATGTACGAGGTTATAAATTCTGAGACTATATCTCATGGTGAGTTTTCTTAGTGTCCTAATAAATAAAAAAATATTATTATTTAATTAAAATTTATTAATCAAAGAAATTTTTCAAATAAAAAAAATACAAAAAATGATGCCTCCCACAAAATGAAAAAAAACATCTGGTATCTATCCATATCTATAAATCAAAACATAATAAATGGATCTAGATTTTATTTACCCCTAAAAAATAAAATGAATTCATATATGACATGAAATTTATCCATATGGTTATCATATAGGATATGAACATTTTCTTAATTTATTTTTTCTCTCAAAATATAAATTCAATATTTAATTTAATAGAAATTTTTTTAATAAATGTACAATTTTTATTCCACTAAAAAAATAAATAGATATGTTTGGAGATTTTACTGTTATAAACCCCTATAACATATATTTTGAAGATCGTTCAACAATTTTTCAATATGATAATAAAATTATTATCCTATAATGAATCTATAGATCTAGGTAAGACCTAAACCATGTTATATATCAACTCAATGGAGGGTTGTTATCATCAATCTTAATTACCAACCTCTCCTATACACTTAATTGTGAATTTTTTGGAAGAGATTTAATAAATATTATACCATATATAGGAATTTTTCACTCTAAAAAATAATAAGTGTTTAACAAAAATTTAATAAATATAAGTTTAAATCCTTTAAATAATTTAATTACCATATATAAATTTACAAAAAAAGTGTATATACCTTAGTTCCCTTTATTAAGTGTCTATCATTTAAAAATATTTATGATAATTCAAAAACATAATGTGCAGCATTATTTTATAAATATTCCATTATATTTATAAACAAAAAATTTATCATTTATAATAGAAAAAAACATTTATTGTCATACATATGACCATAAAATGAGTAAAAAAACTCAGGAATATAAAAATTAATAATAAACAGGGCATAAATCATTATATTTTAAAAATTAATAATTTTGTGTACATGCCTTTGATTTTAAATAAAAAAATTTATTTTTAATTATTTCATTATTCATGATAGAATAACAATTATAATTTTTATTGAATAAAATATTGTACCTGAAAATGAAAAATATAAATAAAATACTCAAAAAAATGATAATGTTTAAATTTTTCCAAAAATTGATATGTGAATCAAATAAATATAAAAAAATATTAAAAATAATATATAAATAATGAAAATTTATATAGAGAAATATATATGTAAAAATGAATTTGTTAACTATGTTTGATTCACAAATAAATATTATGATTGATTAATTCATAGAGTAATGATGTGTTTTACCAAATACATTTTTTTATTATTTCATGTTGCACAGAAAATGTCCACACTTAAGTCATTATTATCCTCATGAAATCATGTAATATATGGTTAATGTTCTGATAAGTCTTCAACATTAGTTACAATATCATCTCCCAAATAATTTTCATTCAAAGAAAAACAATGGACCACTGATCATCTTATGGGCCAATAACAAAAAATTTCTTTCTTTCATGTGTTTCCATTATAAATGAATCCACCTCTCAACAAAATATTTTCTAGATGGCAAGTCTAAATCCATACTCATCATATTTCACACCACTATTACTACCAACCCAATAACACTTAAATTCTAATACCCAATGGTTTGTATAATCATTATCTCATATATCATCAACAAATACAAAATATGATGGTGATGTAGAAATTTGGTTTTTCTCATTGGAACATATAAAATTTAATGTTTAGTAAAAACCATTACACTTGTATTTTTAATTGTACAATTAATTTTAATTTTTTTTGGAAAATGTTTAAGCACTAATATCAACACTATACCATGTGATCAAATTAAAAATTTGTACCCCTTATAACAATTTCAATGTTTCATATACAAATAAAATAATATCGATTTCCCACTAAATCCATGAAACATATGTTTTTTTACGTTCATTCATCAACCAATTTTCATTTATTATTTGATATCAAAATATTAATCTAGAAAAATGTTTTGATATATATGGTTAAACCTAACATAAGTTGTCCATAATGTATTATTTTTCATGAATCAACTCATCAGAAAGAATTTTCATTACCATTGAACAAAATATACCATTATATTCACTATCATCTATTAATGTTGAGATATAAGGAGACCAACATTAGGGAAAATGAACAGCCTCTGAGCGGCGGGTCACTACGTTGCTTCACCTCCAGGGTTTCTCCTTAGGAACCATTTTTCTCCCCTCCTCTGGAAAAGCATGGTGACTCGACGTCAGCATTTCATGGGTCTCATTTTGGAGGTGGTGTGGCTCGGATCTCCGTTGTGCCTCGACGTTGTGAATCTGGGGCGGCATGGAGGCTTCGTTGTGCTTCTTCATCCTCAATACGGTGGAGTGCCTCTGGTTTATCCAGTGTCGACGACCTCTGATGGATCGATGACCTCGGCATGGTAGACTAGATCTGGTTGTCATTAGCATGAGTCTGTAGCTTTGGCATGGATCGATGGACTCGGAATGGTTCTGGTGTGTATTGGGTTTTCTCTAGTCTTCTATGCTTTGTGACGGCACGATCTGCAATGGCACCGGCATGGTCTTCTGGTGTGTCTCACCTTCGTCTCCTGTTTTGTCTAGAGGGGATGGATCGCTTTGATTCCGGTGTTTGGAATATTCTTCATTGTTTGATGTTTGGTGATTTTCAATGGTCCTGAATTCGGCGTTTTTGGGTGTGTTGGCGTCACATTATTGTTTGTTGGAGGTGCTGCTTATAAAGGATTCTCATGAAGGCTTCTTGGTTAATGGTCTGTGAAATGATATTTGGTTTTGATTTAATAGTGGAATTTTTTTTCTTGGATGGTTTTTTAAGGTTGAAAATATATGGAACCAGACTTGACTTTATGGAAAATTCTTTAGAGTAGGATCTCGAGATTAAGATCTATCGTTGAAGTGTTTATTGGATTTGGTTTTTGAGAGGGTATGTCATCAGCCATTGGATCAGGCCTGTGCTTCGACACAAGAAACTTGTTTCTTAAATAACCTTTCAATGGTAGAGAGCTTCATCATGATCAAATAATAGGGAGAAGCAGTCTCGTGTTGTCATTATGGTTTTATTATTTCTACCCTTTGAGTGTGATTTTTCCAGTGTCTATGAATTATGCATGGGTTTCACCCCCTTCATCCCATAAAATGGGCGTTTATCTTATAAAAATAATAAAATTGAAGGCCTTAGGGACATTGGATGTATAAGAGACCAACATGCTACAGTTCAGGAAAATAGTTTGTAATGAACACAATTACATATTTTTGATTTATATTTCAAAACAATAGAGGCCACTGGTCAATATATATTCTTACCACATCCCTTAAATAACATTATATATCATTAAAAGGATACATTCAATGTAAATAAACATGCCCAATTATTTTTATATCTTATTCCAAATTAAATAAAATATGATTCATTATATAAAAAATTGTGGTGGAGAAGAAATTTATAATTGAAAAAGTATTAGGAAAAATTTGTTATGAAAAATAATAATGAAACTTGTTATATGAAATTACTGATAATTTATTTGAGAATGTAACACATCCTGATGACATAATTTTTGATAGTTATAAAAAATATACCGCACAATGCAACCAATTTTATCTGGAATAAAAATACATACCATTCCTAAGAATTCATACCTATTAAACTTAAATAATTCAGTGTTAATATTTTCACATTTAAATACAACCCACTAGGTATATTAATATCATGTAGGGATTGAAATAAAATTTTATCCTCTCTCTTACATAATTTTTAACAAGCTGGAGGAAAATATGTACTATTTAATTTTGTTGTAGAAGCTAACTTCAAATATATTCCAATTATTTTTATGTATAATCATACATACAATATATATTTTTTATTTCATTTTATAATAAAAAATATTTGAAATAGTCTATCAAAAAAAAATTCATCAACATTCATAATATGATTTTTTGATTTTATGTAAAAAAATATCCAATAAGGTAGATCGAAAAGAATGGAAAATTTGTTTTTGTTATTTTTTAATGAATATAACTTCCTTTATTTATAAATATGGAATCTATGTTTTACAAATTGTAATAATATTCATAAGATGATAATGGTAAGGGAAAAATATAATTCATATCTATACTATTAAATTCATCTTTTAACATTTTATATGGAGGATCCATTCAAAATAATATTCTATTTCCCATAAAAATGATCTTATTCCATTTAAAAATTGATTATATGAAGTCCCCAATTTATAAATTGGATCAGGTTTATCTACATTACATTATATCAAGATAAGTTTCCATATACAGTAAAAATATAATAGTGAACATTATCATTACACAAAAAATAAAATACTTTGTCTTATATAAATCAAATACTGTAACACCTATCTCACAAAGAAATTAAAAATGATCAATCAATAGTGATAGATGGAAATAGATATTATTTAAAAGATTTTTTGATCTATAAATCATCATGTTCATCATCATATATTTCTTCTTGATACATGTCAATGAGGAAAAGATTTAAATAACTAATATAATAGGCCACCAACTATGCTCACTTCTAAGTCTCTTTTATGGATTCTTTTGATCTTTGTAGAGAACCATTCCAATATTTCTAACATCATTTATAAATTTTAGAATTTTATTTATCAAATATTTTCTATTGAAGTGAATCAATGAGGTGAAATAGGTTTCCATAATATATTTTATCATCTATATTCCATCATAGAATCTTTGTATTATTTTAATTTTCAAATAGATGCTTTAAATGAGTTATTTGTTATGATACTAGATTTATTTGGTAGGTTATTTTTGTTCCTTTTCAAGAGAATAATTCATGATTAGATTTGTCATCAATTTTATATCATGATGTACCATATTTACGAAATTATGATAAACATTCATAGTTTTTTATATATAACACACTATCATTATGGTAAACGGTAAAAAAATTATTCCCTAACCCCATTGGAAAAAACATTTTTTTATATAATTAGAATCTATGAGACTATTTCTATTTGAAATTATTTTTTTTAAATGGTCAAGTAATCTAGTGAAAATTTAATCACTCCAACCATGTAGTATTTCAAGTTAACTAATCTTATTACTGCCAATAGCATTGTAATTTTAGTGAAATATAGGAAAATATTTTTTTAGTATTTTTAGATAGTTCTTGAACACTTTTTTCAATGGTTTAAACACTTTCATCATTAATTAATTCCTCAATGAAATACAATGTCTCATATTGAAAATATTCATCATTTTTAGATCTTCACGTGTTTTTTATTTCACCATAACAATCCCAACATGTAATATTCGGACTAAAATAATAGTATATTAGATTATACTTTATTTAATTGAACCTTAATTTACTCATATTCAAATGATTCATCCATGGAAATAAAATATCCTTATAGTTTTTATGATTTCATTTAGATAATTCCAATAAATTGTAAACGCCTTTTTTCATATTCATGAATAGTTCTTCATGAATTTATCTAATTATGATCTATTAATTACCTAAAAAGTAATAATATAATAGATGTATATATTAATATATATATATAATATAAAAAATAAAAAAATAAATATAAAACATGAAAATACTTAGTTAAAAATTAATTTATATCCTAAGAACATTTAAAAATGAAAAAACAATTTTCAACAATAATTTTTTTAGTCAAATTCAATTATAATAGAAAAATTTTATAAATAAAAAAATTACGAAACAAAAATGATTTGAACGCAAAATAAATTATAAAAATAAATAAATTATAAAAATAAAAAAATTATAAATACTAATATTTTTCAATAAAAAAAGTTACAAGTAAAAAAATTATAAACATAAAAAATTTATAATCATAATAACTTTTATAATATTGAATAAATTTTAACAGAAAAAATATATAATAAAAATTAAGATGTATACAAACAAATAAATGGGTAAATGAAATTTAGAACCAATAAATAGATAATTATTTTTCTAAAAATAAAATAATAAGTTTGAAAATAAGGATGATAATAATGCAAAATAGATACTAAATTTTAATGAATGGACTCCATGGTGGTGGAAATTAGGCGAATAACGCAATATCAAAGAGAAACATTTTAAAAAAATGAACTAAAAATCCAATGAAGAAAAAATATAGAGTTTGATTTGGAGTTGAGAATATTAGCGTTTCCATGGATTGAATAATATCAAGGATCATAGAATAAGTAAATAATATGAGAGAATAAGAAGAAACAATGCCAAAGGACGTTTAAAATTGACCAAAACCTGAAGCTCGTGTGTAGGTTCAATTTTATCCAGAGTAAAGAGGATGTGGATTTCAAAATATTGCATCAAAAAATTAGGATTTTCCCAAGGGAATAGATTTCTTAAATTTTTTTAACATTATATTTATAAAAAATGGATGTTGAAAGCCTACCATGTCACATTTAAAATTGGTTATGAATAAAATGACGTAAAATCCTCAATGATAAATCATTTTCCTATACTAGGTTATATTGAAGTTATCATTATGAATATGTATTATTGATGGATAGTGGAATAAAAATCATTCAAGAAAATAGGATCATAAAAATAAAATCTTGATATTTACAATATTAGAATATTTGAGTTTAATTTTATCTCCTAATTATTTTCCACAATGTAATAAATGAATATTTATTTTTCACCATGTTATTGAAGTAATTAACATATAAATATTTATATTTCTATGTGAAATTTTTTAAAAAATATTTTTTCATGATTTTAGTGAATATAATATATATCAACCAATCGAATGATTGATATTTATTTGAATAAATATTTTATGATTCAAGGATTGGTAAATATTTTTAGAATATTAATGAGTGTAGTTATGGTTTTGATGGAAATGATATATTTTATTTAATATGAATTTAAAATATATACTTATTATTTTATTTATAAAATTATACTCAACTAGACACATGTTAAGAGAAATAATATTTATGTTGTCATTATTTTATGAAATGGGAAATATTTAGAGTAAACAATTTAACAAAGGAATTTTTGTAATTATTAATTATTTAAGATTTAGAAAAAACCCATGTTATATAATTTTAGTTGTAGATACCTATTATGTAAAATAGTATGATCTATAGAATTCTCCAATTATCTATATAGAATATATTCTTATCCTCTTTTTAATATCATGTTATTAATTTTTAGGTTAAAATTGATCCTTTTTTTGATCTCCTTTTAGTTGGGTATTTTTTTGTGTTTTTGGTGAAATTTGGAACATTTTGGAAGGTTTTTAGGATATGTATGTTTGGATCATGATTCGAGAAAATAATTCATTTTTAATGAGTAAACCATTTACCCTTTATAAGCCACTAGAAGGGAGTACACAGTTTTTCAAAACTGTGCAGCCATCCCTCTAAACCAAGAACCCCTATAAAATGTGAAATGAATGGTTGCGGCTTGGTTAATTTAACCATGAAATGTAAATATAATACCAGGAGTGGTAGAAATTTTGGGCGCACAGTTTCTCTTACCGTGTGGACCTCCCCAGGAAACTGTGCATGATGTTTTTAATTCCACTAAATTTAATTTTTAAAATACAAAACCCTAGTTTAAGAGTCTAATCAACCCCAATCAAACATAATATAAATTTGTCAACATTATTTCCTCTAAAGAGGTGATTTTGGCCCATAAGAAACCGTCCCTTGGTGGATCTAAGTGCTATTGATCTCTTTCAATCTTCTCAAGGTATGCAGATCTCCTCTCACAATGTTTCTCCCATTCTCCCTTTCTACCCACCATATAATTTGATATATCATCATTTAATTGATCAATATTAACTTTTTTTATTTATCATCATTCTATGTTGTGTTCATAAATATTCCAAACCATCATTCTTTATTGTTGAATTTGATTGTGGTTGTTGATTTCTAGATCACTGATTTAAATGTAGGTTATTCCATAATTCATTTCAGAATGATTTAGACCTTGAATTTATTTAGTAAATTTAAATGGGTTTTAAATTTATTTTAAAATATTTATTTTTTATTCTTGTATATTTAATTATAAATTTCCATAATATCTGAGAAAAAAAATTTAATTGAATTGAAATTGAGAGGTGAAATTGTGAAAAATGATATGTTTCTTTTTAAATTATTTTGATGAAATGACTAGAATTTGGACAATGTAAAATGGAATAAATTGAATGTTATTTGAAATTTAATTAAATGATGAAAAAAGTATGATTTTTTTTTGAAATGGAATAGAATTTATTGAACTAAAATGAGAAAATTTTATATTGCAATTTTTTGAAATGATCACATGCCAATTTGATTGATTGACTGATTGATTAACAAAAATGGGAGCATATTCAGATAGCATGTTTTTGGGACAATCACTATAAGATCATGATACCCTTGCATTAGATTTATTATGATAACACTTAAAAAATTTAACATAGGATGCTCGTGATGGGTTCCCTTTTTAAGGTGTAATTTGATTTCCAAGAATAGGTTCCCCTATTGGGGTTTTTTATTTTCCATACACACATTTTACAAGTTGTGTTCCCTAATGATATGTGTGATGATCCTATATCCAGTAACAAACGTACCATAGGTAATTTTATCATGGTTTTATTAGTTTCTTTGATATATATTCATGCCATTGATTTGTTCAATCGTTTTATTCAATACAGATGATTTATATATATTTTTTAAAAAATATTCATTTGAAATAATTGGAATATTTTTTGGTATATATTCCATCCATTGATTATGAAATAATGTTTTGGTTTAAAATATAAAAATTTAATTCCATTCCTTATTTTATTTAAATTTATTTTATAAATGGTAAATTAATATTACATTGATAATGAACGAATTTGTGAGAACCTATTTGGATTTATAGCTCATCCCCTTCCTTTTAATTCTGGGGTTTGTAGAATTTCTTATGGAGGATCTGAGAAAATGGAATGCACACATGGAGGTGGTGGATGTTCTTTATCTATTGGACCATGGACTGATGATGTTGGTGACCAGTGGAGATGTTATAAACTAGTGTCGTGGGATTTTTGAGTATTATCTTGTTAGTTTTTGAGTAAAATTATGGAGTACTAATTTGTGAGTTTGGTATACCAATTTGTTTCTATTACTTTATCCTTTTGTATTATTGATCACTATAAAATCATTTCTCTTTATTAAATATTTAAACATGATTTATTAAACCAACATGCACTTAAGATAACATTGAGGATATACAAATCAAGTGTCCTGGGAAATTATGATCATTTCATAACAACTTATAACAAAAAATAAAACATATTTATTGAAAATATCATTTAAATAAACAAAAAATTCCACCGTACATATCATTAAATGGGATAAATTGGGGACATAAATAACAAAAGGGTGAGCTATAAAGCCCAGCAAGGGAGTAAACAAGATATAACATAAATAATATAGTACATTTTAGGTGATATGTATATCAATAGAGGACAATAGAAAAAGGAACAAAAAATTAATGATATAGAATGATTATTATAACATGGAAATGAAACAATGACATAGAATATGATAGTAGCATGTGCCAAGACTCATTTAACATGGAATGTCATAAGGAAACACTCATTGCACATAAATTAACATGAGTAAAACCTCATTGCACATGGATGATCATGTGTAAGCCACCATTAAATATGAATTATCATGACTAAAAAAATTTCACATGGATTATAATGATAAAACACTCATTTCACATGGATTATCCTGATACTAAACAATACCAAATGTGTTGAAGTGATATCAAGGCACACCCTTTATAAACATTTCATTTTATGCATAAGTGTGCCACATAGATCATATAATGTGTAATCACTCTATATCATAAGTTATTCCATGATTAGGTATTGTCGAATACATTCATGTAAGTACCATTCAATATGAATATATTCATACTGGTCAATACCCCTGATAGAGAAGTGGGTATGGTTTACACTATATAATGATTTAGGATTGGAAAATCACTGTGCAATTTTAGTTGCATAATGACATGACATAAAAATTCATAAAAAATGTTGATGAGAGAGAAGGTGGTATCTCATTGTATTTAAATGAAATGTAATGTAAGGGGGTTATATAGATACATTTCCAAAAACATGGAATTCGGAACTAAATTCATATCATAATAAAGAAACCTAAAGAAAGAGGTTAAATGGAATAAATCTTACCGAATTTCGGCGTGGTAAAAGGTGTACATGGGAGGGCTTAATGAATGAGAAATATGCCTATAACAATTCTAACAAAAGGATGGAATTATTGGTAGTTGAGAAATCATACTCCAACATTTGTAATTGAAAACAAAATGGTGTATAAAAATAATGAAACATGGAAAAAATTAGGAAGGAAGAAATCCCTAACTTGATTGTGTGACTTCAAGAGCTTGATGATGGGATTTATGAGAGCTTTGGAGCCTTTGAAAGATTCTATAGAGAGTAGGGTTGGGCATGGATGTTCTTCAATGATTTTTAGTAAATATATGTGGCATGTTTGAGGGTTTTGTATAGACAATGTGAGGGGAATTCTTTAATATTTCATAAACATAGGTTTTGGAATATTTATAATTAAATATTAAAAAATACAAACCTTCCCATGGTTTTTTCCAATGTTATTTTACAAAGAGGAGTGGAAAACATTATATTATAATTCCAATGCCCAAACATATTAAAATATTAGGAATTCTATTTCCGAGATGAGTCTCACTCCCAAAGAAATAATTTTAAAATGTTAAAATATTTTATAAGTCTTAGAGGGTCCACAAAGGTGTTGTTTAATTAATAAAACATATCTAAAATCAAATTATTTTAAAGTTAAAACATATATTGTCATAATATCACTTTTTATAGTATTTTATTACATCTCTATTGGTTCATTATGATGTCATAAAACACATTATATCTTTATAGGTTATTTAATTTTTAACTGAAAAACTGATTATCTTAGAATGTTATGAAAAATCCTATATTGGATAATTATTCATCTTGATTCAACAAATAATATTCATTTTACCTAAAATAATGTTTTAAATAAGTTAATATTATTTTTAAAATGAAAATTGTCATTTATTGAAAATTTACGTGTTTTGACAAAAACAGTTTTCAAAATTTAATAAAAATTACTATTGTATTCATAAAAATTATACAATCATTTATCTTTAATAAAAGGTAATTTAGTAATAATATTTTATTAAATTAGTATTTAATTCATAATCCATTGAATCATCATAATATATTTCTTCATCAAATTTAAATATTAAATGAAAATACAATTTGTTCTTTAAATACCATTTACAAAGTAACATTAATAAAATTAATGTATATTCATTATTATATAAAAAAATGAACAAAATAATAATTTTTGGGTCTTGTCACATATATATTTATTACACCATCATATTCCCTAAGAGTATGGTGTGAAATGGAGGGGCTTTTATAGGGTCATTCTATGTACATGGTTTGAGATATAATCTCGATAAGCTTGAACTTCTCCCATAAAAGTTTTGGCTCGTGCTTAATTCATTGGATCTTGGATTGTGATTGGTCTAGCGAAAGGCCTAAAATACTATCTGCGTAGATTGATCAGATAAATGGGCTTCAAATTGAATGATAGTACTGATTGAGGCTATCACTTAATTTGTTTCAAAAGGATTTTTTAAAACCCTATATTTATACTAGTCATGCGATCACAATTAAACGGCTATATAATCAATTTTAATGATACATACCAGTTATTTAAACCCAATAAAAAATTGAATATGTTTTCTATATCCATAAGACATTAAATGAAATGGAATTTTATTCATGAATGTCTTGGTCGTTACAAAATTCCCCCCTTCAATAATTTTTCCCTAAAAATTTCCATTTCCCACACTAAAACAGATTTGGGTAACTTTTCCCCATAACTTCCTATGATTCCAACGTTTATTCTTCGAACTTTTGGTTTCTCCACAACACATTAATGGGGTGAATTATCATATTACTTATAACATTTTTCCTATGATATAAGATTTTCATCTACTTATGTTAATAAGAGAGGGCATTGTCCAATGATACCACCTCCATATTAAGTAAATGTGATGGGTAAGAAATGTAATTCCTCGAGAGTGATACGTGGAATACATTATGTACTTGAGAATGGTTTGGTGGGAGTTCTAGTCAATATGCCACTTCTCTAATGCGATAAATGATTACAAAAGGGATGATTTATCTTGTATTGTGCCTTCCCTGATTCCTATATCTCATTAATATCTTCCATGGTGATATGTGGAAGAATTCCATGTCTCCAATATCAAACTCTTGTTCTCGCAGACGGTTCTCAGTATAGAACTTTTTTCAACTCTGATTAGCTTTAATATATTTCTATATAAACTTAACATTATCCCCCATTTCATAGAACATATCTTGAACAAGATGTTTTCTCTCCCCAATGTCATCCCAACATGCCAATGTTCTACACCTCTTCCCATAAAGGGCTTCATAAAGAGATATTTGGATGATTGAGTGGAAACTGTTGTTGTAAGAGAACTCAATAAGAGGAAGATGGTGATCCCATCCTCCTTTGAAGTATATTTAGCATGCTGTCAATATGTCCTCAATTATTTGGATAGTCCTCTTGAATTGACCATGAGTTTGAGGATGAAAAGACATACTAATGTTTATCTCAGTATTTAAAGATTGTTGGAGACTGTTCCAGAATATAAAGGTGAATATTGGATCTCGATCAGATACAATCAATAGTGGTAATACATGAAGCCTTACCACTTCTCTAATGTATATCTGTTCTAGTTGATACAATGATAAATCCTTCAGAATTTCAATGAAGTGTGATGTCTTCGTAAGATGATACATAACAACCCAGATTGCATTTTTTTTCTTTTTATGTATTTGAATGTCTGGTGAAAATGTTTTAAGTGATGTTCTCCCATTTCCATGTTGGTATGGGTAACAGTTTCATCATACCCTTAGACTTATACCTCTTAGCCATCACTTTTTGACACACTATCCACATTGATGTTTACCCAATGATCTCTTTGTTCAGGTTATCCCACCAATAATGCTCTCAGAGATCTTGATCCATCTTTGTGTTTCCTTGGTGAATGGTGAAATTAAAACTATGTGAATCATCTAAATGTTAATTGAACATCTTTAGAATTTATGGAACACATATTCTTGTCCCGAATATCACAATTACTTCTTCATTAACTTAAAAATATATGGATTTTCCTTCTCTAATAGTTTATAATTTCTTCAAAATTTTCACATCATCATTTTGATCATCATTTGTCCGTTCCATAAGAGACAATTGGGAAAACATTTTTTAAATTATTGATGATGTTACCTTATTTATGATTGACATTTTCTTCTTCATCATATCTAATAATATTGTATCCGTTTCAATTATTATCAATTATAGAATTGTTTGGTCCTTTATACATAGAGCATTTTCAACTTTATTCACATTACTTATATGGTATTGAATTGAGAAGTCATAGTATTTGATCAGCTCCAACCAACTTCATTGAAGCATGTTCAACTATTTCAGTGTGATTATATACTTGAGGGTTTATTTGATCAACATATATTTCAAAATACTCCCCAAAGAGGTAATATCACAAAAATTTTAAAGAGAATATTGCATTAACCAACTCCAGATCATGTTTTGGATAGTTTTTCTCATGAACATTCAATTTCATTGAAGAATCGACAATGACTTTTTAAGTTTGCATCAACACCCAACCCATGCCTTTCTTTGAAGAATCACTAAATACCATGAAATGTTATCCACTTTTGGGTAGTGTGAGCATGGGCACTGTGATATGCCTCTTTCCGAACTACATGAATTAATCTTCTCATTCTTCATTGCAACCAAACCTGACTCCCTTCCAAGTTAGCTTGGTAAGATGGTTTTACAATAAGGAGAAATGTCTCACAAGTTAGTGATAATATACAGCTAACCCAAGGAATTTATTGTTATCTGTCACCGTTTTTGGCCTCGTCCATCTCTCAATTGCATTTTTTTGGAGGTATCCATAGATATCCCATTTATTGTGATGATATGACCCAATAATAAGACATCCTTCAACCATGACTCACATTTGTTGTATATTTCATAAATATTCTCCTTTTTCAAGGTCTGTAGTACAGGTATTAGAAATTCTTAATGATCATCATTTTTATTTGGAGTATATTATAATATCATCTATAAAGACTACCAAAAAATTGTCGACGTAATATCTAAAGACTCTATTCATCGTGTCCATGAAAATTGTGGGAGCATTTGTGAGTCTAAAAGGCATTTCCAGGAATTTATAGTGTTTATACCTTGTATGGAATGATTTCCTGTGGATATACTCCTTCTTCACCATTACATGGTAATATCTTCACCATATATCCACCTTGGATTAGTATTATCCTTCATGTAGATGATAGAACATGTCATCAATTCATAGTAGGGGATACTTGTTCTTTATCGTGATTTTTTGAGTTATGATAATCAATGAAAAGGTGAATTGTTCCATCATTCTTCTTAATGAAGAGGATTTGTGAACTTTATTGTGAAGCACTAGGGTGTATAAACCCTTTATCTAGATTCTTCAATAGTTGTTTATTTAGCTTTTCAAGCTCCAGAATAGTAAATCTATTTGGAGTCTTGTATATTGGCAATGCTCCATGTATGAGATCAATCAAGAATTCTAAATCACTTTTAGTATGAATACTATGAAATTCGTTGGGAAACACTTCAGATGATTCCCTCACAATAGTCATGGATTCAATGACAGTTGCTTCCTTAGACTTAATAATTTGAGAAATATGTCCATTCTAATAGGGAAGTAATATCTATGCTAGAGATGATGGTACAAAAAGAAATTCACCCACTCCTTCCACTTATACAGAATCGTGGGTCGATTCTCCATATAGAGAGTGATACTCCTCTCAAAAAAAATTATTTTGACTCTATATATGGAAAGCCCATCCATACCAATAATTGCATTAACATTTACTAGATAGAGAATTATGAGGCTCTCCGAGAATTTAAACCAACAAATTATGATAGGGGAGGAGTTATATTCAAAGGATGCAATAATTTCCCAATTTTTCATTCTCATAGAAATATCTACTTCAATTATATGTGTTGTAGTTTGTATTATTCTACTAAACTTTTGGGATTTAAAAGATTATATAGAACTAGAATTAAATGGTACGTTCACAATTGTTTAATGAATAACGAGCGTTCATATCCCCACATCGTTTTCAGGATTTGATTCGGTGGTAGTGATTGGAAAAGTAATACCTTGATTCTATTGAGGGTGTTGGTTGTCTCAAAAAACCCCTTCACTTAGGGAACATGTTTGAAAATCTCCCTGGATCATTGCATTTTTAGTAATGAACAATGTGTTGAGGGTGGAATGGAGCATTCCACTCCTCTATCACAGCAGTGGATTTTTCATGTAAATAATTAATAGTTTGGTGACCTTCCCTTCCACACCTAAATAATTTCCTCACATAAATAATTTCCTCGCCCCCTTCATGAAATTTTATGTGTCCTTCTCTCTGCACCATTGGAATATGGGTTTATAGATTTTTTATCAACATTGGATTTATCCATCAGACGACCAGAATTAAATTCCAATTCTCTATTATTATCCCCATGATACCACTGAGATTATCAAATCCTCATTTTGACTTTGAGGGAACATCGATCAATTTTTTCATATCTATCAAAGTTACATATCACTAGGGATTTCCATAGGCTGGGATTTATCCTGCCAAATAAGCGATCAAACATGCATTCAGGGGTAACGACAAAGCTATAGGTGTATCATGAAAGCCATGTGATGTTTTCCTCGTATTCTTAAATGGATTTTTCATCATTTTTCTTGAGGTCAAGGAAGTCCATTTCGATATTATGTTTGAGGGTGCAAGGAAAGTATTTATTGAAAAACATTTTATTGAAATTCTTCTATTCCAACGCCTCAATCTCTTCCCCAGTCTTCATATTTCTTATCAATTTCCACCATTGATCAGCATTACCCTCCATACAATAACCAACTAGAATAACCTTATCCTGGTCAAAACATTGAAGGATGGAGAAGATCTTCTCAATAAAGTTAATCCATTATTTGGCTATTGCGGGAGCAGATTTTCCTTAAAATGTAAAAGGCCTTTGTCTCATGATGTTATTGATTACGGCTTGTTCGTTCATAAGGGGGAGTGAAAGTTCCTCTTGAACCATGTTTCTATTCAAAACATGAGTTAACTGAGAGAGTATTGTGATAGATTTTTCTATTCCCAATAAAATCAGATTGGGAATCTCATTAGAACAACCATCACATTGATCTTGACATCAATTATTTTCCCAAGTCCTCCTATTACTGGTCATTGGTAGGAATAAAAGGAAATTTAGGGGTAACACCTAAAGGGGAATCAAATGAAAAAGGGATATCTTATAAGTTAAAATTATTTTCTTAAATTTTGAATTTATAGGCTTTAATCTATGTTATTCATGATCTAAATCCAAATATATATTATCAGGGGAATTTTTTTATTCCCTAAAAAATGGTTGATACTATGCTTATGAAATTACAAAATCATATCCCATGCAATGTCCAACCAAGGGAGCAGTACTGCCCGTTGTCGTGCACCGGTTCCCATTCGATTCTAGCTCAAAGTGGTGTTTACAGTTTTACCCCTAGATACATCTGTTCTAAAGAAACCTCTACATTCTCATATACAGATAGGGATGTATTTTCTTGATAAAATAATTAATCTATACTCATCAAAATTTAGAGTTATTTTTCTTATACACAGTCTTATGTTTAAGGCTTTCACATGGGTTTTCTAATTTTAATCCCAAAAATTACTAAAATTATCTTCTTATTCTGACTATGAAATCCCTGCTCTTTATTACATATTTTAAAAATATTTATCTTATAAGGATCGAGAGATATAGTGTCTTCGTAAATTAGTATTATAACATAAAAAATAAAACCTAAAATAAAACATCTTTACTGTAAACTTCTTTTACATTACCACAACATTCTTTGGTACTAATCATTATAAGGGATAACTGGATGACATTAATAAGAAAAAAGTGAGATATATATCTTAGTAAGGGCATAAACAATGTATAACACGGATAATATTGTACATTATAGGCAATATTCATATCAATAGAGCTCATGAAAAAAACATGAACATAATGGCATGATATAGCATGATTAATATAACATGGAAATGTGCCACCAACATACAACAAGATATTAGCATTAGCCAAGGCTCATTTCACATGGATTAACATAAGTAAACCCTCATTGAAGATGAATTAGAATGAGTAAACCCTCATTGAACATGGATTAGCATGAGTAATCCCCAATTTCACATAGCTTATAATAATACTAGACAATACCCAATGCATTGGAGTGCTAATATAGTTCACCCTTTATAAACATTTTATTTCATGCTTAAGTGTGCCATATGGACCATATAATGTGTAATCATTAAATAAAAAATGTTATTACATGATTAGAGAATTTGGAATAAATACATTTATGTAACAATATATACGAATATGTGCATAATGCTGAATTTCCTTGATATAGAAATGGGCATGGTATTCAATACAATATGATTTTCCTTGGAAAATCTCTTTGCAATTTTAGCATCATAACGGTGGGACATAAAAATTCAGAAAAAATTGTTGATTAGAGAGAAATTGGTATCTCATAATAATTACATGATATTTAAAATAAGGGGTTCATATAGATACATGTCTCAACATATTGAATTCAGAACTAGAAGGTGTAACATAAATAAGAATCATAAAGAATGAGGAGAAATGGAATAACTCTGAAGAAATTTTGGTGTGGTAAGGGGTGTACATGGGGGGATTAATGAGAGATAAAGAGGTAACTAATCATTAAAACAGAAGGGAGTAATTTTTTTGATGTGGGAAATCAAACCCTAATATTTTTAATTGAAAATAAAATGGTATATCCACATAATGAAACTTGGACAAAATGATTAAAGAAGAAATACCTTACCTTAGTTGGTGACTTCAAGAGCTTGAGGAGGGGATTTATCAGAGCATAGGGCACTTGGAAGGATTATAAAAATAAGAGTACAATGTTGTGACATGCACCAAGAATTTTGAGTTAATAAATGTGGGATATGGGGTGGGTTTATATAGTAAACGAGAGGGGGATTCATTAATATTTCATACTCTTTGGTTTTATAATATATATAACTAAATATTAAAAACAAAAAACCCTTACATGGTGTTATCCAAATTGGATTGGATAGAATTATTTTATAAGGCCAATGGTCGAACATATTATAATATTAGACTTTATTATATAGAGGTGAGTCACACTCTTAAAGAAATCATTTTAAAATGTTAAAATATTTTATAAGTCTTTGAGGGTCCATGAAAGAATTGTAAAACAAATTAAACAGATATAAAATCACATTATTTTAAATTTAAAACATATTTAATTTGAATATAAATTTTTTATTATTTTACGACATCACTATTGGGTCATTATTATGTCATAAATCACATTATATATTTATAAGGTATTTAATTTTTTCCCCAATATGTTATTTTCTAAGAAAATAATGAAAAATTCACCATTGGAAAACTTTGATGTCTAGATTCCAAAAAAAAATCATTTTAAATAAATTATTTCATAAACATTTTATTTATTACTTTTAAAATAAAAACTGACATTTATTGAATATTCTATTGGTTTTGACCGAAATTGTTTTCAAACCATAATAAAAATGTCAATTATATTCATTAAAAATATAAAATAATTTATATTTAATAAAAATTATTTTAGTTATTATATTTTATTAAAATATTATATAATTTAAAAACTAGTTAGTTCATCAAAATTGATTTTTAAATTTAATTTAAATATTAACTAAAAATACTATTTGTTCACTAAAACCCCTTACAAAGAAACAATAATAAAATAAAAGTATATTCCTTATTATATAAAAAAATAAGGCACATAATCATAATGATTGGGTCTTTTTACATATCCCTTCATTACACCAGCATATGCCCTAAGTGTATGGGGTGAGATGGTGGGGATTTCTTGGGATCATTCGGTGAACATGGTTGAGGTCGTGAGGTCGATGAGCTTGAACTTCTCTCATAAACGTTTTTCATCATGCTTAAGTTATTAGATCATGGCTTGGGATTGATCTAGAGAAAAGACCAGAAATTCTATATCCATCAAATGATATGATATATGGGATTTAAGGGGAACACTCCTAATGGTCGAGGCCATCACGTCCTTTTTCTGTATCAAAATTATTTGTTAATACCCAATATATATAAAAATCATGTGATTACTATTTAACAGAAATATTATCAAGGGAATGATACTTTATGGTTATTTAAACCCAATAAATAAGTTCATGTGTTTTCTATATCTATAAATCATTAAAATAAATGGATTTTATTCATGAATGTCCTGGTCGATATAATCCTACTCAATTGTAATCTTTTATATTGCTATAAAATTGTTTAAAATTCATTTCCTATTCGATAGTAAAGGATTCTAGGTGCTAGCAGCTAACCTATGGGGATCAGGAATTCCCATCAGGTCATGTAAGATGCAGTTTGAGTATTAGGGTATGAGGGACTCTGAGATGGATCTTAAGAAAATGGTATTAGAGGTGAAATTTAACCATCTTCCATTAATATCACTTTGTGGGTTTGGATGTTTTTAGGGGACATAGGAGGTAGTTTGTTGTGATTTTTTTGGATAGATCTCATTTTAAGGATTCGTAAACAACCATAGATGTTAGGGAAATTAGTCATTGAGAAATTTTTAGATATGATTTTAGTATTTTACCTTATTTTTATTTTGGTGTGTTGAAATCAAAATCTTGAATGATTTTATAACATGATTGATATTCTCATTTCCCTTGTTTGATTTGTTGATTTGAGTAAAATTATGATGTATTTAGTGTTGTCTATTAATGTTTTGTAACATCATACATCAAAAAAGACATGTGAATAGACCCTAAAGATAAGCTATAGGTGAACCACACATAGAAGAACATACAATAGACTAAAATCGTGTTGCCATTATTGTGCATGATATCCAAACCCTATGATAGGATCCCACATTGATTATTGTTCAGGATGTAGTTATGGAACATAAAAATGGATGAATCTCAAGAATCCTTCTCAAGAGTTTATTCACTATAAACATCTTACTTTACAAGAAATTAATGATCCTCAAGAGGCTAAAGATCTATTGAACTAGATAAATCTCTTTTTTTATTGTCCAAAAATGATCAAAGAAATTAAGGGGAAGTGTGATACCATTAAGTTATAAGGTCATATTAGGAGATGGTGGGATTTGACTATGATAATGAAGATTCATGCGGGTTTGGATTGGATGGAAATTATAGTTATTTTCACTAATAATTTATATCTATAATCTATGGTACTAGATTAGGTTGTGGTATTTTCCAAACTCCAGCATCCTTATAGAACTGTGACACAGTATTCAAAACACTTTTCTGAGCTTATAAAATTTTCACCTAATACTGTATCGAATAAAAAGATGAAGGATTGTATTTTTGAGATGGGTATCAGACCTAATATTTTATTATAGTTCTTCTAAATGATCTTCAATTTGTATGCTGATGTATTAGATAATGTGTTTATGGTTGAACTTGAAATTCCTTAGTAGACATGGTTGATGAGATTTAATTTTTCTCTTAGTTCCATTTTTTTTGAGGTACATTAAAGGAACTTGAAATATTTATGTTTCTCATAATGGTTCTCAATGGTAAGAGTCACCTATTCCTCCTACAGTGCCTAAAAAAGGCCCTTTGGCTTTCTCTAGTATAAACATTTTAGGCTTTCAAGATGTGTCTGTATTGAGGAACCAATGATCTGTACTTTTTATAGTTGTTAAAAACACATACTAAGATTATTCCATTTTTTTCTTCTATTAATAGTGTCATGGGATCATCAACACCTAAAATTACTTCGATGAAAAAAGATTCTTCACAAACAAGGGGGTTCTAGCCACATGCTTCTAAAACAGAGCTTGTTCACATAGTGAAAGAGTCAACAGAAGATGTTGTTATATGTTTATAAATTGAGAGTGGTACAATCACTATAGATTTATCTTTAGTGAATTTTTTATTTTATACCATTTCATATCTCTCATTTATATCGACTCGTATTGTGATCTGAAAAAATATTATTATAGATATTTTCCCTTTTTTCGTGGATATTACTATTCCCATTAGAACGAAGATAGAGGAGGGTTCTCATTGTCTTTCTTGAATCTTCTATTTATCCGAAATCGATATTGCATGGAATTTTTTATTCTTGACAGGGAATTTACTGATGTTATTCTCAAGATGTATTGAATAATTACCAATAATGCACAAATTTTTGGTTATCTTTAGTGAGTCACTTTTAATTTCATTCATTGTCTTTTTTGTTTCTTCTAGGAAGTATCGGACCTATGGTAATGTAGAACAAGGCCAAATTATTTGGATTTTATAAATGTAAAATATATGTTTTCTTTTGATTTTTACTGGGAAAGTTTTAGTTTTAATCTCCCAACAATTATCATGATGTTTTCTAATGTGTTACATTCTTGTTTCTCTAGTTTTCCCCCAATAAGAGAGGAACAGTTTTATATAGATTTAGTTCATGGTACTCAACCAGTATCTATTCCTTCTTACAATTTGGAACCAGCCGAACTAACATAGTTGATGTCTCAATTGGATAATCTGGTAGAGAGATGATTTGTATGTACATGTGCGTCACCTTGGGCATCACCTGTTCTCTTTGTAAATGATGTTTATGGAACAATTATCCTCTATATTTATTGTCAAAAACTCAACTTAGTTATGGTAAATACCAAGTATCCATTACCATGGATTGATGATTCATTTGACCATTTGAAATAGGGAATGTGGTTATCAACAATTTATCTTCTATCTAGTTATCACCAGTAGAGAATAAAATAATATGACATTTGAAAGACCACCATCTAAAGAAGGTATTTACATTATGAGTATCTTATGATTATATTTGGTCTAACTAATGCTATTGTATTATTTGAGACATTTATGAATAGTTTCTTCCATGAGAATATAAATTTTTTTGTGGTGGTCTTTTTTTATAACATTTCATTTTACTCTAATTTTTCGGAGGATCATGTATTCCATTTGAGAGAAGTTACAGAAATGATGAAAAATCACCAACTCTATTACAAGCTATGAAAATGTGATTCTTAGATTCGAGAAGTGAACTTCTTGGGACACATGAACTATAAATAATGTATTTTATTAGATCCTAAAAGGTTAAAATATGTAATGAATTTTGATAAACCATAGAATGTTTTTTAGATTCTATGATTCTTGGGTTTATCATGGAATTATGACTAGTTTTTAAAGTATTTCTCAATATTTTATTCTTCATTCACTGATCTCACTCAATATTGGGTGAGGTTTTCATAGGATGATAAATTTTAGAGTTTTTTTGTTTAATTAAATGTAACATACTAGTATTTCTCAAAGGTACATACCATCAGTTTTCTATTTCAATTCCGCTTTTACTCTAAATAATGTTTCCTAATGAATTCAAGGATGACTTACAGGTGTCCAGGGCTCGTTGCGATTCTGGATACCCACAAATTAAAGAGGCAGACTGGGCCATAGTGTTAATACAAACCATATATCCTAGCATGGACTCTTTCCCTAAAGCATGAGGTTGTATACAGAGTAGTGGTGGGTTGCACATTGTTTTTATAAAAATGTATAACCCCAAGAAGATTACTATGAAATACACTTGTAGTTTTAACAGTTAAATTTTTCAGGGTTTTGGCATAGTTAGATAAACCATGTGCATAACCATGTGGGGTTCCCTTTAAAGAAGACGCTTTGGATACAGTTGTAACGTGTGTTTTTAAACCATGAATCCTAACTATGTACCCCTATATTTGAGGTTTAATTTATAATTTTACACATTTTAAATGATTTAAAAAAACATCTTCTTCCTCCCTTCCCTCTCTTACGGACCAACCACCCTCCTTCATGAATGAGCTCTCCTTTATACTTCTCTATATGGTTCAACCTAACTCCTTCTTCTAGAAACTGAATCTCTCATTGTTCTAAGTATTGAGAAGCTATAACTAAGATATATCATCCTATTCTATCTATTTCAAGGTTCTTCTATCCTATACTATGTTATTTAAGTTCAATTGATTTTGACCTTTTTGTATGTTGTTTGATGGTTTCTTCTTTTCCCCCATTCTAGATTGCTTTATACTTCAAAAATGGACAAGAGGAGTGATACTAAATCTAGGTATGTGTTCTCAGTTATTCACACTAATTTCACACTATTTAAATGATGTTTCATTGTGTGTCATGTGGGATTATTTCAATGATTCCTCAAATGTGTTTAATAAATTAAATTAATAGATTCAACATATCATCGGTGACTTTAACAAATGGATAAAACAATCCTCGGGGTTTTCACCTTGTCGTTGCCCACCCATTGGATGTTCCAACCTTGAATGGCATTTTTCCTATGCTTTAAATGGTAAAATACCATGTGTGTATGTGTGTCTCCTTGTTTTAATGCCTTAATTAGGTCAACTGAATTTAGATAAATCGGTAAGACATGAGTTTCCCATCATAGCTTGATGACTGAGCTCATACACATTTTATGTACTTAATTACTTATTCAAATTGGTTTTCTTCCTATTCTTAATACCTTAAGACTATTATTTACATTTATTCCATGTTTTATGCCTTATACCTAGGATTTTTTCTTATCCCTGTGCCTTGTTCCATATATCATCCTTATTTACCTTTGTCAAAGTATATTGTATTAAATAATATGACTTGGATATATTAATTAGCATAAAATTTTAAAATTATTATAGATGACATGTAATTGTAATTGGATTCATTGTGTTATGTGCTTTTGTTTGTATGCTCACCTGCTACAGGATGGGAGAGAACATGGTTCCTATTTTGAGGATGTCATGGATGGACTCACATTTCATGGCTTGGATCTACTTGATGCACAGAGAGTGGAACAATAGCCTTCAAAGTATGAGCTCTCAAGGTATATTTTACACACTCACGAGTGATACTGGTTCCCTAAGGGAACAATGAAGGATATACCCAGTGGAAAGATGGCTACGCCTTGCCTCGGGAGATTCTCTATTCTCTATGTTAGATACATGGCATAGACTCAAGGTTATTATGCCTTAAGTGATACAAAGGACAACAGTATGGGATTCCATGGAAATAATTTATGGTATTAGTTATATAGGGAATTCTTGTAGCGTCCATTTGGAATTTTTATAGATTTCCATGGACAGGTTCAGGTCTCCACCACTGGATTTGATGGATTCCTGGTTTTTTCTTATGTTATGTATCGAATTTATATTATGATCATGCTAGTATGACGTCATGGGAATGAGACATTCAAGATAAATCACAAACATGGGGACTTCCTACCTTGAGTTCTTTATTCATAATGACATATGTATTTACCATATCACATGTACCTATACATTGGTATAGAAAACTGAATTTAGATGAAACATATGGTACCTATCGAGTATCCATTTAGGTACCTATAATGAAGTAGTTATTTACTTATTTACTCATTGCCCTACATTTATTATACTTGGAAAATAGTTGATTTTTTTATTTAATGAAATTGATTGATCTACACACCATTAGTCATGGTATACTTAGATTTTTATCTCACACACTTATTGGACCCCCTATGGTACGTATGAAAACATCATGGTTACAAGTATTAATAAAGGGAAGTGTGTGGCTACTAATGCAGGATAGCTCTTATAGGTTGGTGATGGGGTATAATGCAGATCATATGATCGAGATTCATTTCATAGAAGGTTTTGACATTTTGTTTATTTTTCTAGCATGTATTTTTTCCTTCTATACCCTATTACCTATAAAAATTCATTTTTTATAGAATCATGAACACTATCAATATATTCTATCTATTATGGTTCATTTATCTTCCTCCTGTTATGTATTTATCCTAATTGAGTTATTCATATGTTTCTAAATATTCTTAATTTTATTCTTGAATTTATTAAAAATATTTCTTTTCTTAGTGTTCACTTTTACCAATGTGGGAATAATCTCCTCATGGACACACCATAGGCCCTTTCTACTAGTTTAATGTGTGTGATTTTTGGAGAGGCATGATTGTAGTCCTATTACCACCATCATAGAGAACCATTTAGTAGAACCCGGGGTAGGAAGCTACAATGTGGTATTAGAGAAACAACTATTCATTTTTACATTATTATTTAGGTTATAAAATAGACTTGGAATATTAAAAATTGGAAATGATCATGTTCCTAGGAGTAGCTTCCCTATTCATTTAGGAAACACAAATTTCCTAGGATGTGTAAATGATGATATTGATTACACTGTTACAGTTTCATTTAATTCACCATTGGGTGACTCAGATTCCTTGTGCAGTTTTTATTATTGATAAAACTATTAACACTATGGGACTAATTTTATCATAGACCAAGGGTATGAGGGCATATTATAAGAATACATCATACTAGGAACTATAGTATTAAAATTTAATTCATTATTCCTTTCCATATTTACTTTTTATCATGCATTTAATGTTTTATATATTATTAGTGTTTGTTGCTTATTATTGTGCCTTAAGGTGATTTGGTTCTAATATTTTAAGATATGAAAACTTTTCTTAAAGGGAAGGAACAAGTTATGATTAAGATTAAGTGGATGACACATTTCAATTTATAAAGGGTATGTGACCTTACAAAATAGAATGGTGATCCACTTAATTCAACCATTTAAAGGGATTTAAAAATCATTAATGATTTAAAATTAATAGCACCTTTAAAATGAGATTGTCATATATATGTAAAATTAGACCTTGACCCTAACTCAGCCACCGTAGTGGGAAGTAGTTTGTGTCTCACGTTTCCCTCCGGACCCATTTGTGACCATAATCTATCATATAAACCTAGCTTCTATAGCAGGATAAAGATTGTGGAATTCTTATAGGAAGGCCCAATACATATCCTTTGTTTTTTAATTTTCAACTATTTTATAAATAAATTTTTAGCAGTACGATTTAAAATTCTGGAGCCATGCCATCATAATATCATCACGTTGTACACCAAGAGAGTGGTGATGGGGACACTCAGAGGAGGTGGGACCCGATCCACACACAGTACCACCTATAGTGACACATGTGGGACCTCCTACTGATCTTCCACTAGGAACTAATGCTTAGTTCGATGATTTTTTTCTTCAGTTTATGAATTCTATTCAGGGTTCTCACCCACCTTACCCTACTATGGCGAAGATAACATGGGACTTTCTATATCATCATCCTCCCACCTTCTTGGGGGATAACATAAAGTTGTAGAGACATTGATAAAATCTATGTTATCAATTTTAGACCATCTACATATGCCTCCAAAGCAGAGGGGAAATCCCCCTAGCAACATGTTACATTATTCTGCCAAACCATGGTGTGACATTGTATCATAGGCTGACAATTATTGGGATATGGACTGGGTAGACTTTCAGAAAACATTTTATGATCAATTATTTCTGAAAAAACTAAGTTCATATCACTCCATAGAGTCAAGTATCTTTATCAGGGCACTATAAACTTGCTAGAGTATTTAGCTCACTTACCTGAGATTTGTGGTTTCACTCCATCTCTTACATGTGATGAGTTGATGAATGCGATGTGTTTTGATAATGGTCTTGGACATGCTATGTAGGGACCCTGTTTTTGCCTCATAAGAAATTGAAATTTATCTATGAATATTTCCAGTGATGGGCACTGAGACAGTGTGCAATTTTGAGGCCCAGTGTTCCTAGAATAGATTATATAAAAATATTATGTTTTTTTAATAATATTAACTTGTGAGAATCAGCATATATTTTAAATTGTTAATAAGATCAGAAATCTGAGACCATTGTTGGGTTTGGAACGCAGGGTTTCCCCTAGGTGCGACATAAAATAAGTTAGTGTGGGATGTTCGAACTGATTTCTCATTGGTGGTGTGTTAAATGGATATATTAAATTATTAATTTATTTATCCAATAGATCAACTCACAATATCTCTTGAATAGGTATTCATATGTGAAATTTGATACCACCGATGAGCTCAGAATGTAGGTTTTTCCCTAGGTAGTGTATAATATTTTTTGGCTTCAGGTGTTCGGATTATGCGCCAGCGTGTGAGAATAATTAAAAAATTAAATGATTATGTATTTAAATAGTTGATTAAAAACTATTTTTTCCTGATGATAGTTTATAAATTCATTGTTTAGATGGGGTTGGAATAATAATTTAGTTTGGAAAATGATGGAAACTCCTCCCCTCTCCTCTCCTCCCCATTGATGAATGGAAAAACATAAGATCTAGGTTGACCGAAGTGCAATGAACGCAACAAAGCTCGATGAAAGAATTATCCACCGATCAATACAATATCTAGGTAGGAATCTTCTTTGGTGTATGTATGACATTTATTAAACATTGAGCATGCTGATAATTGAATCTTCAATCTTCCCCTTCTTATACGATCCAAGATACTGAAATAAACTTCTTTTATCAATTTATAATTTATTTTTATTATTATTCATTCATACATCAAACTGATATGAGTGAAGGATAATCAGAATATAGACATGGATTTTCATCAATTTTGATAAAAATTATTTTCTTTATTAGTCATTTTCTAATCACCGTCTTTTATTATGGTCGATGGTTCGATAAATACCCGACATTGACATAAAGGATCATTTATAAGGACATAGATTCAGGATCAATCAGGGGAGAAATAAAAAAATAGTTATGTGCTATATAATATTGAGCATGATTTGAAGTTGGATTGGGTGTGGAAATTTTTAAATTTGGGTTCTTGGTGTTGGATATGACTAAAACCCCAACCATTCGACCCTCCTTCTCCAAACAAGAGCATGTAGTGGTTAATATGTCAGTGTTCAGCGGTCTGAGGTGGCTTCGACAGGCAATGAGGGTGAGACGATGGTAGTAGGTGTAGAGCAGCATCGTGGAGGCGTAGGTGGTGACCTTCATGTGAGAAATCGGGTGGTGCGACATCATTGATCCCATGACAGGTAGTGTGGTTTTAGTGCAGGATCTGCGAGCGTTGTTAGGATTACACATGGTAGATTTTCGGGCATTTTGGGGTTGTGCACATTTAGGTTTACATAGGGAAATAATCATGGAAAAATAAAGATGATAAGAGAGAGACAGTATAATTAAATGAAAAATAGAAGACGAAACTATGGCGGGTGGGGGGTGCTATGTGAAAATTGTCAAACAATGTAGGGTCACCATGGGTTGGGCATATAAGAGGTGAGTCCCCCATTCCCATATATTATTATAAATTAATGATAATAATATATTATATTATTTAAATAATATGAGTGGGGTGTGGTAGGCATGGAGTCAAAGAAAAGGAGGTTCCTTTTTTTAGTGTTGCGTGACATTCTGTATATGAGGATTTAAGAATGTAGATTAAAAATAATAATTATATAATAATGTTATTATTATTTTCATGGGGAAATATTTTTTTTACAGTCAAATAATTTTGGAACCAAATTTTCACGAACCGTCATAGGCAGTACTACCCTTACCCTGATATTGACATTCTGAGACCAGTATTGGATATCTTTTTTGGTTTTTTAGATCGCGTACCCAAAAATCTCATGAAATAATTTCTATAATAACAGTATTACATTTTTACCCCCCATAACTCATTCATGCGATGTTCTATTGACATAATATCATTGTAGATGTGACCCTATCATTAAGAAGGTTGATTGATGTCCAATTTTGAATATTAAATTATGATTCTTGACTTGGGACCATGAAACACCCCTAAAATATTATTATTGTTGTTATTATTATTACGAAATGTTGCATCGGTCCTAACTATCTCATACAACATTGGATTGGTGAGTCTTCATCAGCATTGTGACCCATCCATTGAGGAGAACATTTCAGGAATAATTGTCTGTGTTTAAACCAATTTTGAGGTGCAGACACCATGATGCCAGTTCGCACACATTATGGTGGAATGAGACTTTTTCACTGAGTATCCATTCTGGATGAATGATTAGTCGATCCCATATGTTTTTTAAGAGGATCACAATGACAAGATCTGTATGATTTTTTTGGGACCATGGTGTGTGCCATATGTGACATCATTCATGTGCAATGTTGAGATATACGACTTTTCTATCGTATTTCCGTTCAGGTTGAATTAACAGCAGATATTGTGAGTTTATCTCCAAGGATCACAATGATGAGATCCATTTGGTTATGTAGTTCCATTTGAGGAGGCCTGCCAGTAAAATTGCATTTTCACTATCTGGTTTAGCAATGATAAATCTGTGCTCATCATATTTTTTGTTAGAGATTCCAGGTACTCTAGAACTACACTAGCACACCTAGGGGTGTTTGATTTGCAGTTTAGTACCCGATTATGGAAATGTATATGACAAGGTGAAGAGGCGGGGCCACATAATGTGTGGGCCCCAAACACACTGCAGATCACTTTATGAATATTCTATATCTCATATATTCTTCTTTTGGACTCAAAATTTGGAATATGTGTATCCTATCCCGAGTGTTTCTCTACGTAGAATGAGATGGTGTCATCTGTAGTGGCTTCTATAATATGATGGGAGTTGTTCTAGGTGTGATTCATATCGAGGGCACCTTATTACTTTAGTGGTGTTTTTTCGAGAGGTGACATTCAGTAGGGATGATCAGGGTTCCTCAATGATTTTCCGAGATGTTTCATCTACTGGTGATTATCATAGTTCCTCAATTCCTTTCTGAGAGGTACCATCTAGTGGGGATGATCAGAGTTCATCGATTCCTTTTCAAGACGTACCATATAGTGGGGATGATCATAGTTCCTTGATTATTTTCGAATTCATACCATCAATTGGAGATGATTAGAGTTCCCAGTCGCTTCATTCGAGATGTTTCGTCCAGGAGGGATGATCAGTGTTCCTTAGTGCTTTTCTGGTAGGTACCATTCAGTAGGGATGGTTAGTGATCCTCAGTGCTTTCTGATAGTTACCACCTATAAGGGATGACTAGTACAGTTTCGGGCTGACCCTCCCGCCATGCTGGGTAGCATAGTACTCGAGGAGATACCGGGTTGATCTAGAGTTTAGTCCCCGAAGAGATACTATGTTGAAATGGAGTGTAGTCCCTGAATAGATAATGGGTTGACCAAGATTTTAGTCCCCCTAGAGAGACCAGGCTGACCCAGGACGTAGTCTCTAACAAGATACTATGCTGACTTAGTGTGTACTCTTTGGAGAGATATCAGGTTGACCCACCCATCGGGCTCGGTAGAGTAGTCCCTGAGAATATACCGGGATGACCCCGAGTGTATTCCCTAAGGAGATATCGGGTTGAACCTCCCTAAAGGGTGGGTAGAATTATCCCCAATGGCTTAGAGAAGTCCCTTGATTGTGTGTAATAGTGTAAATGCATGGTTTGATTTACCTAAGGACCCATGATAAAGAGGGGCACATTCCCCACGGAGACGCATTCATGTGATGTGGCCCAAAACTATGCAGGTCAGTCAGTAGCACCTAAAGTGGATAGTATTTAAGTGCGGTGATTTTTACTCATTTGAATTGTGTCTCCTAGGAAAATTTGATGAGATTCAGGTCCCCACAAATGGATTTTATCATGGAACTAATGGCTACTCACTTTTTTGGGGCTAAGCTGTGCAATGTATATCCCCGTACTCACTCATTTGAGTTTCATTAAATGAGCATATATACCTATATATTGTTTCCAGTGCCCACTTCTTTCGTTTTAGATATTCCCCTTCCAGGAGAGGTGAAGATGCAAGAGGTAAGCCACACACTTTTTGTTTCTAGCTTCTCATGGTTGGACGAGACCATTCTCCTACTATAGGTAGCGAAGATTCGACAATGAGTTTATATCCTCACCATTTCGATCTCCATATGTTGGGATGATTCAACATTCACTCTCTTTTGGGTTTGAGATGTACTCTTTCCATTCACTCTTGTTGTACCTTGTTCTCTCTTACTGGTCCCCTCTTTTGTACCTCTCTAACTATTCCCTCGATCATTTGGGGAATCCTACTGAGTAATATTATAATCACCCCTACTTGGGCGCCAACCACATTTGGTGTGCCCTAGAATACAATAGACAGGTTTATCATGATATTATAGTAGCTTAGGTATAGGGGGTTCTTGGTCCATGTGCAGTGGTCGTATCTTGGTATTCAGGAGTGGGACTCTCCTAGTTGGTTTAATTTTTCATATGTTGATAGGTTGAGGAATTATTGTAGATGTGTGTGTGTTTTATGCCTTTTCCTTTCATCTTTACTTTTCATATACTTGTACTGTTTATAGGTCGATTAATATATGTTTTGTTTCACTTTTATAGTAGTTTTGTATATTTCTTTCTTTTCTTCTTTACTTTTTCATTGAGTTGGCTACGTGTGGGTGTATAGTTTCTTAAGAAAATGACTCCCCATGTTTTTTGTGCCTTCGGCGCTAGTCGCCAGCCCCTAACCAATGGAGACGTGCTTGGGGTAGTAACGGCTCGAGCCCTGATACGGGTCGGGTTGTGAAAATGTGGTATCAGAGATGGGTCAAACCATTGGATGTTGTTCGAACGTTTCCCAAAAATGGCCTTGGTTGGTTTTAGGGAAAGAGTGTCGAAGAGTCTCGAGAGAATATCTCAGGAAAGTGAGTCTGGTGATGGTACATGTGACCGATGAATCCATCCACCATGACCCCGATTACCCCCTTGTCAACTTAGCATCCTGAGACACTTTTTGCCGAGAAAAATGATATATTCATCTTATATGATTGAGATTTTGACTCTCCATATTAAGTCACCTTCCCACTTCTATTGGTGTGTGTGTGTGTGTGTATATATATATATATGCTCATCTGACCAAAGTACTCCTTGATATCATTCAATATGTCTCCATGATGAAGGCCATCCAGGATAATAGCTATAGTTCCCGATGATGATCCCATGAGCAATGATTCCTCGGTTTAGGACCCGTCATGTGAGCACCTTTCTCTAGGTGCGTAGGTAGCAACACCCCTACTTGTTGAGCATTAGACATCCCCAAAAAAGTAGGTTGACGATGTATGCAGGCTGATCACACATTGTGAGTTCCAGCACCAAGGACCATTGAGGTTCTGCATTGAGCCAAACCCTTAGATAGCAGAGGCTTGGAAATATTCAGTGGTTCCCCTCTTCAGTCTTGTATGGACACTGACATATCAAGTGGTGGAATTTGCAGCTGACCTTTTTCCTGAACCATTTGGATGTTCATGGAGCATAGTTACTCATATACATGGTGGGTTGTCACTATCATGGGATTACTTCTGGTAGTTTATTCATGAGGAGTTCTAACCCTTTTACATGAACTTAGTTTGACTTTAAAATATCCTCCAGTAACGTCCAGGAGAGATGACATTGACTGTTTAGGCAACTAGGTTCAGATACCTTGTGCACTACTCTCTGAACATTATTTATAAGGGTAAAATTCTTGAGAAGAGGTTTGGGCAAGGACTCTGCAAGAAGATCCATGTTAACATAGTATCCTTGTGCATCCCCACCTATACTGGGGTGTTGGAGAAGGCATTGGTGACAAAGTGATTTTTTTCAGAAGAATACCATAAAACTGGATGTGGTCGTGAGTGCAATAGAGATGAGACGTCTACTACAGCTAGAAGATGATTGACAATGAGATGTCAACGTAGGACATCTTCTCATGATTGATCTTCGGCATGTGGTCAAATGAGGCGAAGACAATATAGCGGAAGCATGGTGGAAGAATCCCTCTGATTTGTGCCCTCATGGTGTAATTGTGTAGGATATTCCCTTAGTGGAAAGTGTGGGAAGTCCCAGACTCACCTAGTAAGGGATGTTTTAGAGATGTTAACATCCATGCAGATGTCCCTAGTGGAATAGTAGGGGAAAATGTTTCTTTAGTCGATGGTGATGACTACTTCACTTCGCGAGTGTGTAATTGAGTCTCAGTTTTGATTTATCGACTGTGAAATCTTATGTAACCTGTTTTCCATTAGTGGTTCACCATGTGGATATTTTGGAAGGAATCATGAGACCATGTTCCAATGATAAACAGTGAATCAAATTCTGACATTTGATGTAGAGGTTTGTCCAGGGAGGAAAAATTATCCTCCCAAGTTCTATCTAGTCATTTGAGACTGTGCAAAGAGATGGTGAGGTTTCATAATGCCTTGCCTCAACCCAAATATTTATAGTGGATACATGACATCTTAAATGTTTCATAATTGAGGATATAAATGTATGTTTCTACACATTCCATAAACTCAAAGAATAATTTTGGGGTGGACCATCCCTTTGGTCCATATACTTTGGTATCAAAAAAACATATTGGTTTCCCTGGGAGCGGGAGAGCTATGTGTGGGCTTAGTATACTGAGTTGTTTCCCTAATTGTTCTTTTTCAGGTTGAAAATTATAATGGAGGGAATACTATAGAGACTCGGTTTTTTCCAAATAAGACTTTGAAAATTTTCAACGAATATTTCCAGTGTTAGGAACTGAGACGACATAGAATTCCAAGGCCCGGTGTTCCTAGAATAAATTTTATTAAAATATTAAATTTTCTTATACTATGCATAATTTTGAAATAGGATATCTCTTAAACTGTTGATCAGATCAGAAATCTGAGAACACGGTTGAGTCCTGAACATAGTGTTTCCCCTGAGCATGACATAAAATAAGTCGTCACGGGATGTTTGGACCCCTTTCTCTTTGCTGATGTGTTAAATGTATAAATTAAATTATTAATTTACTCATACAGTATGTCAAAACAGAATATCTATCGACCAGTGGATCATATGAGAAATCTAAGACCACCGATGAGCTCAGAACATAGGCTTTACCCTAAGCAGGGTATAATTTTTGTTGGCATCGAGTGTTCGACTTATGCACTGTCGTGGGAAAATAATTAAATGGTTTTTTATTTAATTATTAGATATAAACCCCTTTTTACCAAAAAAATGTCGTAAATTAATTATTTATAGGGGTTGAACTCATAATTTATTTTGGATAATGATGGAAACTCTTCCCTTCTCCTCTCCTCCCAGATGACGAACAGTGAGAAATCAGATCCAGGAGGATCGAAGCACATCAGAGCTCAAAAAACACATTATCCACAGATCGGTCTAATCCCTAGGTAGGACTCGTCTTTGGTGTCGTTCTGACTCTGGTTATACATTGAGTTTGTAGATAATTTAATCATTAATACGCGCCTTCTTGTACGATCTTATAAATTGAAATAAACAGCTTATATGAGTTTATAAATTATTCTTATTGTTCTTCATTCGTCCTTCTGACGTCGATGAGTCAAGGATAATCTGAACAATATCCAAGGATATTCGTCAAATTTTTTAATCAAGAATTTATTATTTCTTTCTTTTCTCATAACCGCCTTTTATTATGGTCGATTGTTCGACAAATACCAATCAATGATTTGATGTTAAACCAATTATTGTCACATTGGATCATTTATGTAGAAATAAATTAAATATCAATCAAGGGTAAAATAAAACTCTAGTAATGTTTTAAATAATATTGATCATGATTTGAAGTTGGATTGGTTGTGGAAATTCTTAAATATGGGTTATTGGTGATGGATATGACTATAACATTAATTGATGGACCCTCCTTCCCCAAGAAAGATCACACAGTGCTTTATATGTCGGTGTGCAACGGTGTGATGTGGCTTCATCCGACAAAAAGGGCGAGCCTTCGGTTGCAGGTGTATGGTTTCAGGGTGGGGGAACATGTGGTGGCCAATATGTGAGAAATACGGTGGTACAATGTAGTTGATACCTAGCGAGGGAGTGTGGTTTCAGTGCAAGATTTTCAAAAGTCGTTAGGATTACACATGCTGGATTTACGGGCACTGGGGGGTGGTGCATAGTTTGGATTATAGGGGGTGAAAATCAAAGAAGAAGAAATAAGATAAAAGTGAGAAGGTATAATTAAATGAAAAAATGAATATAAAGTTATTTTCGGTGGAGGGGTGCTGCATAAAAATTTCGAAACAAAGGGGGCGCCTTGTGCTTGGTGTTTAAGAGGTGAGTCCCTTGATACAATATATTATTATAATTTAATAATAATAATATTTTAATTTATTTATATAATATGAGTGGGGCATGGTGGGCACAGATTAAAAGCTATGGATGGGCCTTTTTTGGTGGTGTGTGGAATTTTGGATATAAGTAGTTAAGGAAGTAAATTAAAAATCATAATATAATTGTAATTTTATTATTATTTTCATGGGAAAATCATGTTTGGGCCGTAACTTCTTCATGCGACCTCGATTTCACAAACCACCAGTGGACATGCTACCCTGACTCTGAGACAGAAAATCTGAGTTCAATATTTGATATCTTTTTCGGTTTCCAAATTGGGTACCTGAAATGCTCGTGAAATAATAGATTTAATAATATTATTAAATCTTCAACCTACCAAAACTCTTGTGTGCAATGTCTGATTAACATTTCGACATCGTCGATGTGACCCTATCTTTAATAATATCGATTGAAGTCAGATTTTGAATATTAAATTATGATTTGTGGCTTGGGCCTACAAAACACTCCAACAACAATAATAAAATTATTGAGGAATATTGCATTGGTAGTAACTCTCTCACATGACATCGGATTGGTCATCTATCCTTGGCATCGTGACCCTAACATTGAGGCATACATTTTAGGACTAATTTCATGTGTTAAATAAATGAAGAGTTGTGGACCCCATGAAGTTGGTTCGCATACATTGCGGTGGAATGTGATTTTTTCACCGCGTATCCATTCTAGGCGAACGAGTAGTTGATCCCATGTATTTTTATAAGAGGATCACAATGTCCCGATCCATATAATTTGTTTCAAGAACAAGGTGTGGGACCCATATAATGTCATTCAAGCGTAATGCGATGATATATGAATTTTATATCAGATTTCCATTCAGGGAGAAAGAATAGTTGATCTTCTGTTTATTTTTTCAAGTATCTCAATGGTGTGATTTGTTTGGTTATCTGGTTCCAGTTGATGAGGCATGCCAGTAAAATTACATTTTCACCCTTTTGTTTAACAAAAAGAAATTCTTGCTTTTCATCTTCTTGTATAAATAGAATAGTTACTCTAGTAGTGCACTAGAACACCTAGGGGTATTTGGATTGCATTTTAGTACCCAATTATGGAAAGGTACACGACCAGGTGAATAGGTTGGGCCACAAAACATGTCGTCCACACACACACCACATACCAATTTATGAATATTCTGTCTCTCATATACCTTTCTTTTGGACTCGGACATTGTCTTATGGGTAGCCTATCCTGAGTGTTTCTCCAAGTATAATGTTATGTTACCCTCTATAGTGGATTATGATATACGATGAGAGATGTTCTGGGTGTGATGCCAACCTAGGGGGCACCCGATTACTTCAACGACATTTTTATGGGAGGTGTTGTCTACCAGGGATGATTAGAGTTCCTCAATTATTTATCTAGAGGTACAATCTAATGGGGATAATCAGAGTTCCCTGATTCCTTTACAAGAGGTACAATTCAATATGGATGATTAGAGTTCCTAGATTCCTTTTTTAGATGTACCATACAGTGGGGATGACCAGAGTTCCTTGATTCTATTCTAAGACATACCTTCCTGTGGGGATAATCAATGTTCCTAGATGTTTTTTTTGAGAGGTTTCATCTAGTAGGGAGGATCAGTGTTCCTTAGTGCATTTCTGAGAGGTATTATCTAGTAAGTATGGCTAATGATCTTCAGTGCATTTTGAGAGGTACCATCTAGAGGGATGACTATTGTAGTTCTGGGCTGACCCACCATCTCGCCTCGGTAGCATAGTCCCCGAGGAGATACCGTGTTTTCCTAGAGAGTTGTCCCTGATGAGATACCTGGTTGACCCAGAGCATAATGCCTGAAGAGATATCGGGCTAACCTATAGAATAGTCCTCGACGAGATACCAGACTGACCCAATGTGTATTCTCTAATAAAATATCTAGCTGACTCTCCCTCTAGGCCAGGTAGAGTAGTCCCCAAGGAGATACCGAAATGTCCCAAAGTGTATTTTTTGAGGATATATCGGTATGTCCCTCCTAGTGCGCTGGGTAGCATAGTCCCTAATGGTTCAAGGAATACCCTTGACTGTGTGGAATAGTGGTTAGGCATGGATTGATTTACCTATAGAATCACAAGAGAGAGGGGTGTTTCTCCCCACCGAGACGTGCTCATGTGATGCGACCCAAAATTATGCGGGAAAATCAGTGCTACCCAAAAAGGATATTATCGAAGTGCGGTGATTTGTGACCCTTTGAACTATGCCTCTTAGGCAGATGTGATGAGATGTAGGGTATCATTGGTGGTTTTTATCTTGTAACTTATGGATACTAACTTTTTGGGATGAACTGTGGAATAGAGATCCCCTTACTCCGTCATTTGGGTTTCTATGAATGAGTAGACACACACACACACATATATATATATATTCATGTTGTTTCCAGTGCCCACTCCTTGGGTTTTATATACTCCCCTTCGAAGCATGGTGAAGATTCATGGTGAATTCCACATGATTTATGTGTCTATATTCTCATGGTCAGATGACTCCACTCTCCTACTATAGGCAGTGATGATTCGATGGGGAGTTCATCACCTCACCATTTCATACTCCTTGGGTTTGGATGAGTCTACATTCACTATCTGGTTGGTTTGATTTGTTCTCTTTCCATTCACTCTTTTTGTACCTTGTTCTCTCTTACTGCTACCCACTGGATTACCTCTCTTGTTGCTCCTTCAATCCTTCGGTGCATCCTAAATAGTATTTTCAAACTCACCACGGCTTGGGATTTGTTAGAATTTGGTGTGCCATTATAGACAATAGATAGGTTGATTGTGATATCAAATGAGCATAGGGATACATGGTTCTTGTATTAGGTTTGGTGGTCGTAGCTTGGGATTTAGGAGTGGGAATATCCTAGTTGGTTTACTTTTTCACTAGTTTCTGGGTTGTGGCATATTTCTAGCTGGGTGTGTATTTTACCCCTTTAACTTTCAACCTTAATTTTCATGTAATTGTACTATTTTGAGGTCGATGCATATATTATTCGTTTCCCTTTTATTGTAGTATTGTATCTTGATTTATTTTCCATTGTACCTTTTTATTGATTTCGTTGTGTGTGGGTGTATATTTTCTTAGGAAATGGCCTCCCCTAGTTTGTTGTGCCTTCAGCGCTAGTCGCCAGCCCCTGGCCGATGGAGGTGGGCTTGGGGATGTTGTGTCTTGAGCCCTGGTACAAGTCGTGTCGTGACATGATCCCCATTCAATATTTAATTTCCTTTGGTTGAATACTATTACAAATATAGTGAACCATTTCCTAATTATTGAATGAAATCTGAAAGAATCTGGAAATGTGATCCATTGCTATTTACTTATGAGGCAGGGCGATAATTCATCTAGAAGTAGGAAGCATCATTTCAAGGGAGAGTGTAAGGATAGTACTAGCCAGGTGACATACACTAATAGAGATCCAGTATTTCACAAGTGTTCCAAGATAGTATATAAGAATCCTTAATGCATAAGGATCCCAATTGAGTGTCAAGCTTGTGGTAGGATGGGTCACCTTTAGTTCTACTTTCAAACTTTTCCTCCAACCACTAGTGATAGGGGATCTATACTGAAACCTATATATGGTACAATATATAGTAATACTTGTCAAAATGATAGTTGGCAATCAACTATCCAATTATCCCAATAATTTGGCTTCCATGACCATGGTAGTTAGGCCCCAGAGTATCAATGATAACCGGGTGGATTTACTCATGAAATTCAGGAAACATCTTTGGGTCATGGTTTAGACCATATTTATAAAAAGGTATCCAATAGTCATGGAGCATATTAAAAGAACATATACAATTTGAGTTCATATTATGGTAGTGTATAATTTATTTTCTATCCAATTTGATACATGTGCATCATACTCATTTATAAATGTTGTGGTTAAGGAAAGTCTGGACCTTGCAATTGAGTACTTCTGTGGTGTCATGTCTCTCAACATGTCGTTAGTAGTCTTATCAGATTGAATACACTGGTTCAAAGAGTTCCCCCTTGATATAGGTGGGTATCATTATCTATGGTTATTCATTTTTCCTTTGGATGACTTGTTTCAACATCATTCTCAATTTGGAATAGGTTGTGCCTTATAGTTACCAAATGGAATACTATTGCTGACGAGTGTCCTTCAAATCACCTAATGGGAACATGTTTATCTATAAACGTGAGTGGGATATCAAGGAAATTAACTATATACCTACTCATACTGGGCTAGGAAGAGTAAAAGTTCAGATGGATAATCTCTTTATAGGCGCCTAGGGAATATTGTTTGTAGAATTCCCTCCTTCGTTGGATCATTTCAGGGCATATTTCTCAATTACATCTATGGTTGACCTCTTTAAAGAGATTTTGAGTTCACTATCAAGTGTTTTCCAAGTGAGACACTAGTGTCCATTCTTCACTAAAGGTTGGACGTAATATTCTAGAATATATTGATGCTAAGTGTTTTATTCAACCCAGAACATCTCCATGGGGTTCACCAGTCCTTTTCTCTAAGAAGGTGGACTATACCCTTAGATGTTTTGTGGTATACCCCTAACCAAACAATCATATGATGAAGAATCAGTATCCACTACCATGTATAGATGACATATTCTGCCATCTCCAAGGAGTGATGGGTTTCTCCATGATCGATTTGAGGTTGGGATACCATCGGGTTCATGTGAGGATGATTAACATACAACATAGATAATTATAGAGTAGGCATTGCTTCTACGAGTATTTGGTTATGTCATTTGGATTGATGAACATGTTGGAATTATTTATTTATTTGATGAATTGGGTTTCCACCAGCATCTTGATTACATTATGGATGTATTCTTAGAAGACATATTATTGTATTTGATCACCATAAACCACCATGTTGATAGCCTTGATATCATTATGAATACACTAAGATAACACTAGCTATATGAGAAGCTCATCAAATGAAACTTTTGGATTAGTGAGTTTCACATATTGGTTCATATCATATCATAGACATGCATGTTTATTAACCCTGATAAGGTGAGAGATGTGGTTTTTAGGGATCATCCCATGAACATGTTTGATTTATGACGCCTCATAGGGATGGATGTATATTACAAGTGATCCATCCCAAATTTAACATTCCTAGAATCACCTATTATAGTATTAAAAAATAAATTTGTAATGTTTGTATCATCTGAAGCTTTTGAGGTAACTTTTTAGATGTTAAAGGTAAGACTCACTTTAGTTCTGATTCTGATTCATCAAAACTCATTTAAATGTAATAAAATATTTTTTTGATGGTTATGGGATTAGGTTGGGTGTAGTTAGGATGCATGGTGATTGAGTCATGGAATATGGGTCCTGTATTTTTAGGCATTATGTGTGAAATTACCCTATACAAGACCTGATCTAGCAGTCATTGTTCATGCCCTATGTTGTTCAACAAACTATCTCTTGGGTGAGCAGTTTATTGTTTACATGTATCATAGACGTCTCAAATAAATCTCCACATAGTTTTACTTGAATCTAAGGTCATGTTGGTGGGTGGAAAACCTTTAATCATTCATCTTTGATCATTATTACACACCAAATAAGGGAAATTAAATAGCTAATGCCTTAAGCTAGAACACTTAGACAGATGACATCAAGGAGGCCAATATTGTGTGGATATTGAAGGATTTGTTTTCTAAGATACACTAGGTGGTTCAAGAACAACAATGGTAACCAGTCTTAGCATCTCTGGTAGTGAAATCCTCCCTTATGGAGTTGGTTTGGATGAGGCATTAGTCTAATTATGTGGGACTCAATTTAAGGGATATCATTACATTGTTGAACTCACCCACTAGGTTGGGTTTTTGATGAGAATTAGATCCTACTCTTCCATGGCCATTTATGTAAACATTAAGATATATATGAAGAGTTGATGATGGAATACCATGCCTCTTTACATATAGTTCATCCAGGTATTAATAATATATATAGAGATATATATAGTAAATATTGGTATCTATGTATGAAGAGGTAGATAGCTTGTATTGTCACTCAATCCTCTTCTAGTAAGTAAGTGAAGGTAGAGAACCAACAAATATCTAGAATTGTTTAGCCTCTATCCTTTAATTAGTTGAAATAGAATGGAGTCACAACAATATTTGTAATGGGATTATAGGATAACACTAAAATATTTAGTTTGGGAGAAGAAATTTAAAATTTTCAAATTGATGTCGGAATTTATCAGTTGATACATGAGTTAGTACTTATTGTTTTCAATATCAAAAGTAGAATGTGATTCAATATTGATATTCACATATATGATTTAAGATGATCTATTATTTGATATTCACATATTCAATGTGAATATGTGTTGGTTCATCTAAAGGTATCAAGATAATCATAGATTGAGTATGATAAGATGAAGTAGAGATGATATCCAATTTTTAATATTTTTTAATAATGGAACTTGAATTTAATGAAACTCTAAAGCTATTTGAAGATAAACAAATCCCAACAATAAATGATGTATGATTCATCAATCCACCATGGAGAATTTTTTATATTTATTTTTTTGGATAATAAAAGATTAAGAATATTATAACAAAATATTATTTTAATGCGAAAATAATAATATTTATTAAAGTAGAAGTATATGGGGTTTTTCAGATGTTTTCACTTCTGAATAAGATAATATTGATTCTATTTTTGGTGGTCTCTATTCCATAGGATTAAATGAAACCACACCATAGTGAAATGTTTTGGGATGTTTTTCTGATTATTTCATACAAGAGTAAATTTCTCAATGAATGTTGTGGTATAGAAAAAATGTGTACATAGTGAAAAGTACACCAGAGAAGAATTATTGGTGTTGTGAACAATATGATTCATCAAAATTTATGAAGTGTATATCTATTATATGAAAAAATATCACAGGGATACATATTATGTCATGAAAAATTAGTTAGGTATAAAATCTATTAGAATCAATGAGTTCAATAACAATTTATATGAAGGAAAAATAATGAATCATGATGAATAAATTTAGATAGTCATATATAAATGCGAATAGTGACTAAATCGATTGTGGAATAGATAAAAACATTTAGTCATAAGTTTCTTGAGATGGATGTTAAATTGAGAGATATTAAATAATTGTATATTAGACCATTCCAAAATATTACAAATATAGGTGATGGTACTCAGGTTTGATATGTGTAAATTCCTTCAAAAGGGACTCATATGGGTGTTATAGAGTGTCTGAGGAGTGTTGGGGAAGTATCCACCTCTGGATCTTAGAGAATTGTCACCCAATTTCCTAAAGGTGTCGCATGTATAAAATATATTTTTTGAATTATTACTATATTGAAGTTAAATTATGTAAATATTTGGGTTTTTATAAATTATGAAAAATCCGCGAATGTTTCAAGGGTTTATATAAGAATATGTACAACAATGTTATCAGAAAAATATACCCTAAATATTGTGAATGTTCCCAAAAAAAATTCAATATAAATCTAGATATAATTATATATATGAGAGGATAACGAGGGTTTTTATCCAATGTTGGTGCTACTAGTGGTTTGAACACATGTCCTAGGAGTGTTGTTATAATGGATACATTAATAATAATTAATTAAGGCCATAGGTTATTGGTTGATAAATTAAATGTGGTCACAATCGTACTGAATAGAATTTGTGAAAAAAGATATGATTATCTTCTAATAACATATTTGTTTTTCTAGATAATTACTTTGATTTTAGAAACATTTATGTTCAATCATATGATGAATCATGGTTTGTTAAAAAAATAAAACTCTCATTCCGATAAAATAAGATGGCCATAAAAAATAAAATGATGAAAAATATAAATTAAACTGAGAATGCCTTATGGATAATATATGATAAAATAGTTATAGAAATGTTTCCCAAGATATTTAAAATTTAACCAAAGGATTTAACCTAAACAATATTAAATAATTATTAATTATTTTATGGATGGTTTAGATTTTAAATAATTTCCTAACATGGACTCCAAATAAAAATATAAATCAAGATTCATAGGGAAAACACTAGAAACATCCAATAACAAAAATTTAAATGTGAAGAAGAATTCCAATTATAATTAAGATACTATTAAAATTACAAATGATATATTGATATTATTTATAGATTATCATGAATGATATTGGTTATTTTAATATAAAGAATATAATTAAACTTAATTGATTTATACATTATTTAAAGCTACATCATGTATAAAGAATGTTGAAAACAAGAAGGCTTTCATGGAACCCAATGAATAAAAAATCTAAAAATACAAAGTAGATATAATCATGAAGATATCTACGAATTTTAGATATTAATTTAAAAGTTCCACTTTATAGATAATGTATTCATATCCCTAGTACATAAATTGAGAAGGTTATGAAGTCTACCTTATTCCAAAATAAATTACTTTTCTGTTAAAATTAAGTGTATTAATGTTGAATCTATATGGGGATTTTGATTCTTATAAACCTAGAAAGGTTTAACATCATAGTGGACAAGAATTTTAGATGGTATTCATTATAAATTTTTATCATGTTTCAACATGTATGATAATTATATAGTGATTTTTTAATGAACACCTCCACATTGATGTTGTATAAGAAGAACCCCTTAAGGGTGTGTCACCAAAAGAGTGAAAACTACTGAAATTATTTATTTTTTTATAAATATTGAATTTTGAATACCTCAATAAAACATTATAATTATGGTTTTATTAAAACTCTTCTAATACTATTATTATATGTGATTATTGTTATCATAAAATATGAGTGAGTATCAAATAAAATGGGCAGTAAATATTTCTTTCACATGCGATGTTTTGATGTGTTTATTGATATGAATGCATGATCAGATGAAATACATAGTTGGTATTACATGATGAAAATTTATAAAAAAACATTGGTTATAATTTATGACCACCTATTTTATATATCTAGTTTTCTCATGTAAACAAGGACAGATTATATGATAGCTCATTACATTGAATGAGGTGGTGTTATCCTTCTCTCAAATGGAATGGGGTAATATCTCATGAAAGGGGAGAGAGTGAAAATAGAAATAAATCTATGGGGGAATAATTTTTATTAGAAGCAGATGAGATAATCCTTACATTATGGGGTAGAATATTTATTCCTGATTTGTATTAATTATCAATTATGGGTAGTGAGAAATCATTTACTTGAGGAGTTTATATGAAATTGACAACAAATACTAAGGGGGTATTGATGTTCCCTTATATATATTTCAATGAATATATTGTATTCATTTATAATGTAAAAAATATATTTCAATGTTTATTGACAAGTATGTTAGATAGATTCAGTATCCCCCCATTACATATTGATCTAATATGCTTCTAAGAAGTTTTTAAAAAATAATAAAGGTTGGTTATACCATTGGAAATACAAAGGGATTCTCACATGTTTTCTATGGAAGTTCAATGTTTATTCTAACTTGGAAAATTATAATGGACTGATTCTTAATGAATCTATTAAAAATAAGATACATTTTTTATCTATACCTCATGCTATGTCATATAATTTGATTTATGGTTGTTTTTTCTATATTATACCCACTGTGAATGAAGAGAGGATATGATTGAAGGTATATACTAATTTAAGAACCCTGCATAAAACAAGAGACTATTATTAAAGGATTTTAAATCTACATTATTGGGAGATTAAATTTGTAGGATATTGATGAAACCATTCATGGACTTATGGATGTGTATTCAAATGTGGTTATATTATATGGTTTTATATCTAGTGGATTTTTTAGTTGAAGTATACTACAATTAGTGTATAAATATCATGGATGAAATTTTAAATGATATTACATGGTGTGAAATTGATTTAGAGAATATGAGAAGCTGCATAAATGTTATACAGGTTATATTTAAACATTATATATTTTCCACATTAACATCATGCCTTTTATATGCATTAATTGATAACTACATAGTCATTATCTACATAGGCGTTAAGTTATATAACGTGAACTAATTGTTGATTCAAATTACTAATATTTAAAGGATTTGTCAAATTATTCCCTATGTGTGGTCCAAAGGCATGGTCATATAACATGTTAGATCATCATGATGCACATATGAGTGATCACATTAATGTTGTTGATTCAATCAATTTATTTTACATATGGTAAATCCATATGGATAATCATCATATAATGTTATTTGTACATAAAATGGAACTATTTAGTATAAAATCAAGGTCAATGCACATTGTGATTTCTAGATGTTATATATTGATATTTAATATAATTAGATTATTTTAGGGCTATTTATTAGTGATAAAAAATCAAAAAATAAGTATTGTGAATGTCTCAAATCAAGGGGGCATGATATTACATTATTATTAAATGAAGATCAGATTAGTAGATTTTTCAAATAAGTATTTATTGTAAAATAAATGGGAAACCCCATATTGAAGGGGAATGTTATCAGTTTTTTATAATGATAGTTATCAATGGAAAAAAATTTATAAAGATAATGTGATTAAAGATATACATAATGTTATATGAGTCAATTAGATCTTTTATATGATATTTATAGATTTAAGATGAATCAATACATGTTTTCCTAATACCCCGAAGAAAATTATACTTGTGTAATCTAAGATGAATATATGTTCTTATTGAAATTTGAACGTCATTACAATGTGTTTGGAATTATTTGGTGACTGGATAAATATATTATAAGATTATCCAAGCCCTACCTGAAATGCTATTTTATTTATAAATCATACGTGGAAAATAAATGAGGTGGATTTTGATGATGAAAAAAGAAAAAATGAGGATGAGATGAGATGACTTTAATTAGGTGATATAAGAATATATATTGAATGAAAAATATATATGGTATTTTCCAAATATATCACTTGTGAATGAGATAATATTAGAGCTATTACTGATTGTGCTCTATTATACTAGATCGGATGAGAGCATATCATAGTGAATTTGTTGTGTCTATTTTACTATTCATTTCAAATAGGTGACTACATCACAGTAAAGGTTGTCGTATATGAAACATATCTATATTTGAACTATAAATTTACGAGTATTTTTAGTGCTGTGATTTGAATTTAGGAGATAAAAATTTAATGTATAATATAGTTGGTTCTATTATATTGTAAAGAGAGAGAGTTGATGAAAATGATATCTATGTTTGCTATCGATAAAGGTGAGATTATAATGATGATGAAAATGATTAGGGGTAATTGAGGTTTTTGAACGATATTAAATTGTGACTTGGATAAAAAAATTTGTGAAATTTTGATGACATGAAAAAAATGGAACACCTAATATCATATAAGAGAAATGTTTTCTGATATAAAAATAGAATATTGATATCATAAAAAAAGAAATGTTTATAATTGACTGAGGATTATGATCACATAATGGTATGATATATTTTTATTATTTTTTTTATATAAAAAATTATTCTTTTTCACCCATTTATATGATGAAAAATTATGATATATGATTCATAGTGAAACTGTTCATCTAGAACATATGAGAATATAGAAGAAACTATATATCTCAATGAAGAAGATAAACAAAGATAAATTGAGATTTCATTGACGAGTTAAATCAAATTGGTATCAAAGATGATTATTGAATCGTATCCCAACCACAATTAAAATATTTATTCATATGAACAAATCATATAAGAAGAAGAAAAGAAGAATTACTGAGGAGAGGATATCTTTTCCTGCATTGTATAGTCATTTATGTCAAGTGATTAAGATCCTAAGAAGTCACTACATTCTAGTAACTAAAAAGAGATCATTGAGTGAGGAATCTAATGAAAAATTAATAAATAATATTTTTTAAATTATGTTTCATGTAATGACTATGTTACAGTTACTGATCTCGAAGTATCAATTGAATTTAAAGAAGCTTCTTTGAGGAAGTTTATCATTATTTACTTCTATAGATGCATCTATGTATATTAATGTTGATTTTCATCATGAGAAGAAACAATATCTATAAAAAAATCTTTTGGGATTATGTTATAATGATACATTAACATGTATTATATTATATTGTATTTTTTCACATGTGTAATATTTTAGACATTTCATGTGTGTAATATGATGTGTCCTAGTTTTAGTATGATACTTGGACAACTCTACATGAATTAAAAAGAATATTATAGTGTAGAATCTATGATTTTATCATAAAAATCATGGAATGGAGAAAGATTGTATACTACACCTTTTAAATAACTCTATTCATGTTCCTTTATTTAAGGTATTATCTTTGTGTGGTTATTTGAGAAGAAAAGTTGACTAGGTAAAGAAACTATCAGGCCGAATAGGTCCAATTAAAAAGGATGAATTCATAAAAAGTATCAAATAATTCACCCATCCTTTCTATGTGGTTATCTATATTGGGGAATTTTATAAACAAAATAATTGATGGTCTTATTCCTTCATCAAAATTAGTATTGGATCACCCCAAGATGAAACACTACTCACAATGAAACCACTATATCATAGATCATTAATTTGATCATGAAACTGTCAAAAATCCAAATGCACCATCCAATATACGGTCCTCAATATTGGAGGAAAACATGGTTACATATCTTTCATGAACCAGATCTCACATAGATGGGGTAGAGCCGTATTCTCTTTTGAAAAGACAACATTGTACTCTTCTATAACCCTAGGAAATACCACCGGCTATTCCTTTGTTAAACCCAACATCCACACAACAATCAAGGAAGTCATGGATACAATTGGTCTTGCATACGACTGTCTCATTATCTGATAAAAATATCTTACATTACATAAAAATAATATAAAATGATAGTCCTCAAAAATAAAACCATTATATCCTACACCAAATATATAAAATTTATTTTCTTGATGATATCATACGGATGCATCCATAGTCATAGGAAATCACACAAAGATGTGGTTTTCCCCAACATCAACTCATTGTATTTTTACAAACCATATAATCCAACTCATCCACAAATGTATATAGTAAATACCAAGGGACATGGAAGCCTCTAAACCTAATGTCATCATGGACTAGGGTGGATACAATAATGAATCATATAGATCATGAATCAAACAAGGAATGGACCCAATTAGAATATTATCATATTGTACCTCACACAATGTTTGTATCACCTAATTCTACAAGTCTAAAACATTTATTGAACCAGATCCTACTCAAAAAACTCGTTATACCTAATAAAATCCACCACCTTGACTACACTCGGTTCTCAATATCTGAGGTTTAGGGGCATCATTAGTTGATCCTCTTCCCTCCCTAACCCTTATTTACTAATAGAAAGTTAAATCAACCTACCAAAACTCCTAAATATAAATATACTATATCAAACGTCTATCATGAAGAGGTCCTGTAATTAAATGATGACTATATATGATGGTAAGGAACTCTGGTTTCCGATTACCATGACCTATACATTCATAATATATCATGCTTAATCCACTTGCTAGGGTTAAATAACTATCAACCCATGTTAAATGAGATAAAGAATTATATAACCTACTCTCCATTATATAAATCATTTGATGAATAATAAAATAATAACTGTGGACAGAAAATGTAAGTATACAGAGTATTGGAGTCTCCCTTCACATGATAATCTGTTCATATTTAACACCCTATAAACTAAAACATTTCTCACTAGCACCTTGAGATATGTCATCAACATGAACAGTGTGACATGACATTAAGATCTAGATAGAAAGGTTCCTACGTATTCTTTACCCTATCATCATCATTTGACAGACTGTATGAGTCACATCACAAGTGTTTATTACACCTTCATATGAACTCCATCACAAGATAATTCCACAAGATATAGGGTAAGATTATTATATCAACAGGTTTTCTTCTTGTTTTAAGATATGGACATTCCTTATAACTAACTATGTATCCTATCTCATTAAAATAATTGACTCATCATGATCCCTAAAGAATAAGAACCACAATTTTTAGGCATCCCTATTCTATACATTCAGAACCAGTGTAACCCATTTCTCCTTCTGAGGCTATGTAAAACTGAAGATAAACACAACCTCCTCTGACCAACCCTTGGACTCTTGTTTCAAAATGGATCCCTAAAAATTTTTCAAACCAATGTAGTAAAACTCTTAGAGTATCCTCCTATATGTTTAATCATCAATGACCTCAACTTAATAAAGATCTACTGGAACTTCCATCGAGACATAATGAACCTCACGAAGATTCCAACAAAGATCTATTCCTATAAAAGGAAATCTTTTAAGGACTCCTAAATCTATAGTGCCGAATTTTCCACGATACTTGATTGAATTTCATCATAATTCCCATTGTATTCCCCATTCATAAATAGGAATAAAAAATCATTATTCATGATCCTTACTTTGGTATCTACCTTGAAATAACCATAACTTCTTATCATGTCTGTTAAACATTAAGGTCACTGCATATGATCACATAAGGCCCTAAATACCAATTTCTATTATAGTATCCCTTGTTTTCATCACATACTTTGATTAATTAGTATTTGTTTTACCAAATATCCCATGAAATATACTATACAGTATAATGTAAAACTCTATAGTATTTTCCAATCCCATAAATTTGATATAACTATGTCATGAAACTACCTTTATTAGTACCCCTCCTATGAGGGAAATGATGACGGGGATGACCCCTGAATGACACCTCTAATAGGTCACAGGTTGGTGTTTAGATCCAATGGTATAAAATGAATACAATTGTGAGGTATCTCCCACTTTATTAAATTTAAGTGAATATGATAATAAAAGATCCACCAACCAAACACATAAAAAAATAAACCATCGTAATACATTAATGTAATTTAATGAATGAAAAAAATTGGAATGTAAAAGAAAGTCTTAGGTAGGGACCATGAAACTCCAAAAACTCCAAAATAGATCCACAAACTGGTAACATTGAGATATTTCACAAACCATCCACGTCATATCGAGAAATATTTTAATATATATATATATGGTGAAAATATAACTACATAGAGTTGAATACTAAAAAGGACATCTCATGAAAATTTCAAATAATCTTATTAGATCCTAGTAAATAAAAAAGAGAAAGAAACGCATTACCAAACTTGAAAAAAATATCTCATCCTCACAATGGCTCTCTCACCAACCAATACATACAAGGAATTATATCTATATCAATACATATATGTAATAATGGTACCTGACATCAAATTCCCCACTAGTTTTTCACTCTCATCCCACAATTCCAAATATTATATGTGACAATCCCTTCAATGATTCATACCACACCATGCACATACATACCATATTTCATCATGTCACATGTATAACAAATATTAAAAATAGAACCCAATAATTCACGTGTATTATGCCTTATACATAGAGACATTATATCCCATGCATATTAACCCATGGGAATCCATATCCACCATAGAAAGAATGAAATTGTGTGTTATAAAATCATGCCACTACAACACATACATATATGAAAAATTAAATCTATGAAATATCAAAACCCATGAAGACCCATAACATAAACCATAATCCATTACTTATTTGACATACCAACAGACCCTGAAATACTCAAGGGTGAGTGAGGAAGTGGGATAAGTCATAAATTTATTCCCCCACTAACATGGATGTAGACATAACCATCCATACCTAGTTACTTTGCATGATGACTTCCCACTAGAATTGGGTGGTGTAGTGTATGAATTAAGAAAATTAAAGAAATAAGATCACACCGACACATAATTAGAGTAACTAAATATATTTATAATATAATAGTTATTATCATCAGACATGATGTCGGACTTCCACAAGTAACACATGGGGAAAAATATAAGAAATACACAAAAGAATTAAGCTGAAACATCTTTTATCTATCCTCACTAGAAAAAAGAAATTATAATTCATTAATTGTAAAATACATTAAATATTCATGTGTATAAAATTGAATAATCACAATCTAATATATTATATAATTTATGATACAAATTTCTAGATTCGTATCCTTTGTTAGTTAGATAATTTTGTCCAACCACCCTGTACTTCGATTTAATTTATTTACTATCACATAAATCATGATATACATGCACACTTACTAATTTACAATATAGAAGATACCCTTATTGTTTATAGAACCCAACTACAATAATAATTTTTATAATATATTAGTGAACTTTCATTTATACTAACCATCATAGAAACTGTAAAAAAAAGTTGAGTAGTCCTATCTCTAAACTAGTATCCATCAAATAAATAAATAATTCAACAAAAAACAAGACTAAAAAATCTCATCTATCATTATCTATCATTTACCATATCATAAACCTTTACCTAGTAAGTGGTAAAAATAAATCTCTAGTATAAACCTTTACTAACTAGAGCCTCCCTAAAAAACCCCAAACATAAATAACTTTTAGGATCTTCCATTATATACAACATAAATATGGAAATTTGATTTTTTTTTGCAAAAAAACTCATTGGGAAACTATTTCCATAATTATAAGCCATAATAGAATTTTCCATCAAATGATGGGCTCTACCAACCCTAGTAATATATCATTAATAAAAAAAGTTCATTATTATATTTCATCAACCATTAAATGATACAAAATTTTCAGAAATAAATAATCCTAAAAAATAATTCTATAAATATATTGGAATAAAATATAGTCATTATTCAACAATACATCCACAATCAAAACAAAAATTATGGAGGATACTGATTATTTACCCATGCCTCTTTATTACAATTTTAAATTATTCTAAAAATACAATATTTATCAATGTCCAAAATATTCAATATGATTGCAAAAATAAAAAATAAAAGAGATAACACACTATCATGAAAGTAACCTGGGGTATAAATTAAAAAGAAAATATCTAGTGAAAATAACATCTCTTCCAAATCATTCCTGATTTTTGGATTTTTTTTATTTAGGTTGATTTTACTATTTACCCAAAAAAGTTACAACATGATAGCATCATGTTGACACATAAAAAAGGGGTTATATTGAATCACTTACCTCAATTAGAAGTTTAGTGTTCTATGATCAAGAATGAATGGACAATAATATACCACAAAATTCGAAGCTAACCCCACCCGAGCACAAAAACAAACCATAATTTGGGGTCACTAAAATTTCATCCAAAATTAGAGGAAAAAATAAAAAACATGATAATGAATGAATAAAAATGTTAAATGAGGAGAAGAGTATAAAAGAATACCTTAATCCAAGAAAACTATATCTAACCATCCATGGTGACTTGACTCTCAATAAAATTGTATGGAGAGTGATAGGAGGGTCAGGGGTCAGTTAGTATTTGTAGAAAGAGATTGAAAATTGAATAAAGGGGTCCTAGGCCCTCTATTTATAGTGTAAGACTAAAATAATTCTGTCATGGAATTATGGATTACAAAAAACAAATGCTGTATTTGGTCAAAGGATGATTTAATTATACAATGATCGAATTGGTATATCTTCCAATTATTACATGCATTGAAATCTATTTTAATTTAAGTTCACTGACACATCAGCATCAACCACTTCATATTGTAAGGAGTTTTTAATGCCTAGTAGCCCCACATCCTCTCACCAGATAATAATAAAAGAATCCCTTTTTTTGAGCCACTATGCCAAAGCCTTTATTTTAATGATATCTATATCTCCATTTCCTCCTCTCCCTCATGATTTGCCTCACGTTAACCTCACATTCCACCATGCCCGTCATACATGTAATTTCAATGTGCCCAGTTTTCAATAAGGAAATGGTCAATACCTTCAGGGGAACCATAGATTTAACTAAAACATTTTAGGCCTCCTTTTTTCCTAATTAAGGAATATCTAATGAAAAATAACCATTCAAAATGAAATACATTGGTGTTTTTATCCAAATGTTACACCAGATTCCACAGAAACACATTAAAAACTCGAAGGACTTATACACAACTACAAAAATGGCCTCACAATACTAAAAAATAAAAATGAGATTAACTTTCATGATTACCATGGCCATTACTATAATGTGATAGCCTTCAAGATGGAATGAAACCCATCTCAAGCCTTCAAAATTACTACAATGAACCTATAAAAACAATTATTCCCCAAAATAAAGAAAAGGAGTGATTCAAAAAACATGATAATAAAATTATAAATAACTAAGTATCATTATTCTAAATTTTCTAGATAAAATTATCTTGTTCCCATTTTTTTATTATTTGATTCACTTAATAATCATAAGAAATAACTTTTTCTTGTAATACTCACACCCATTAAGAGAAATGTAATGGAACATAAATAATTCATATAGAGAATCATGAAACTTTTAATCGATAAATCATTATGAATATCATAAAATGTGTCTAGGTCATATAATAACATAATAGTTCTAATTATTACAATTATAATGAAAATAATTTTAAATATAAAATATTTGGAAAACTCTATGCTTTGGAAAATTTGAATCCCCGGAAACATCCACTAGATTTTTAGCAGTAGAAAAGTAAATTTCTAAGAATTCTTTTACCTGAAAATGATGCACGTGCGCTTAGGCGGCCTTGCATAAATAGTCTACATAACGGACATGTTAGCCAAAAGATGATATTATTTGACTATGCATCCAATGCCCTTAGGTGGCCCTGCATAATTCAAACCCCTAACGGGTTTGTTAAATAGTGGTAACTTTATTTTTATGAACTACTTATTCTAATTCCTTTTATCCATTTTACATATTAATCCTCAGATTCAATATTTCTTAAGTCATCATTTACATATTTTCCCTCATACATGAACATGGTAATACATTTTTAGATAAATTATCAAGGAATTGAGTCAATTTTAATTCATTTGGTCATAGCTATTTTGACCTTAAACAATAGCTTTTTTATGTCTCACGTGCATAACATTAAACTGCCTACAAAAGACAAGGGAACTCTAAATAAAAGTCAATTCCCAGCTCAGTAAACATACATTTTGTATGAATTCTTTAGTTGGTCAAGTTCCCTATTAACATCATCCAACTGTTGGTGAAGGTGCATCTACTGGACAACCTTCTCTTTAATCTTATGCTTCAGCTCCTTCGACATGGCAGTGTGATGAGCCTCAGCTCGGGATACCGTAGTCTCAAATTTGCCGATATTGGATGACAGCCTTACTCTGGTCAAATCTTGATGGTACTTCTACTCATGCTACCTTATTAAGATGTCTTGTTTTACCGTGGCATAGATTTTTTGATATCCAAAGCCGCCAAGTCCCAACATGACGAACAGGGAGGACAGTCGGGGAATATTCAATGATAGCTCTCTTAATGGAATTTTGGATATGATCTTCCATATGTTCTTCCATTCCTTGCGTCATGAAAATTTGATTGCCTTTCGTATCTCCGGGTCTGATTCAGCATCACTATCACATGGGGAATATAATCCGGGATTAACGCACTTAGGGAATTTACCTGTTATGCTCCTTCCCCCTTGAACCATGTTTCATCACTTTTTATTCCTGTTGGGGCAGAAGATGAGGATTCACCTCCAGATTTAGCCACTGAAATTGATGGTCAGGCATAATCAATTGAATTATTTGGTTAGTTTCAAAAGATAACAAAAGTTAATTAGATATCATGCAAATTAAGTACAGTCTCAAATATTGTTATCCCTTAACCAACGGTAGATCGGTAACTTAAAAAGGCTCATACACATCATTCCTAGCTTCAAAATGATTTTCAAGATGAGTTTCAGGAAGCTATTCCATGTTAAGCTCCACTTGATAAAATGTCACTGTAATATTAGGGTTTTCCGACCCCCTTCTGGAATTGGTAGTTCACCATCTTTCTTAGATAGAACTACACATTTCAACTGATCATGATTAGAGATGTAATTAGTTGTTTTTTATAGGACGAAGGATATCACTCACATCCATAATCTTTTAAATTACATGGTAATTTAACATGATCTAAAAAATATTCAAAAGATGCACCAAGTTCAAAAATTTCATCTAATGTAATCTCAGAACCCTGGTTAATCTCACCAGTGGAAGAATTCAATATGTCTTCTTGGCGACCTTATTTCTGTGGCCTCTGACCATGGACATATTATTCAAATAAAATAGCGTCTTTAGTTTCAATGGCCGCCAAAATCTCTAGTGCAGGGGTTGAACCTAACGTTCCACAGAATGGAAGTTAGTTGATGTTTCATTAAACATTTTATGAGGCATTGTTAACTTACCAGAAGAAGGCTCTTCTCTTCTTGCAACAGCAGGAGGTGGGATACTAGGAACATACATTGGATCTTCTCCATTATCATCCAAGTCAGCCTGAACATGTGATTGTTCACCAGTACCCTCCATGGTATTCAAAGGAGGGTCATACTTATCCTTGAGAGGGGAAATTTAAGAATCCCCTGAAATCCCAAAAAGTATGAGCAATATTTTCATGGGTTAAGACTCATGATTATCCAAAGGACTTACCACTACTGATGAAGCGTTTAGTTGTGGATTTCTTCCTTCGATGTCATTGTCTATTTGGTTTTTTGGGAGTGTTGACATTCTCATTTACAGGTATATGAGTTGGTGAATGGAAAGCCATGTCAAACTCCTCCTCCATGGCTTGCTGTCCTAGAGATATCTTGCATGACTTGCGAGGAGATTCATTGGCCCCAATGGCAGTACCACCAGAGATATACTATAGTGAAGGAACCTCAGCATTTCCCTTCATTGCAAGCTACAATATGAATAGAATAATTTCCTTGAGTATCAATGCATTAACTGGAATCAAGTTACAGAGAAAATATGGAAAGTGACTTACATCTTCAAGAACCATGTAATTGTGCCACTCCTCATCTACAGAAGCACCAATCCTCTCAATGGTTCCAGGGTCTATCATTTCCTTCACCCGCTTGGTGATAGGAATCAAATCATCGGTGGAATATATGAGAATTTCTAGCTCTCTGATATAATCTGTCACTTCATTGGGGTTATCCTTGTAACATATATCAGTAGAAGCCAGATGTTTCCCTATTCCAGGGAGGTGTAGACCCTCGCACAAATCCAGCCAGGTAGTTTCAGTGCCGAAGTATAAACTCTGCCATGTCTGGAAAACCTCTAGTCGTAGATATTCAGTACGTGTACAAGAAGGAGGTGAGGAAGGTCCTACAATCATGGACTTTAGCTTCCTCCCACCTCCTACAGCTATAGATAAAGGATAAGAGAATACGACATGTTGCTCTATAAAGTAATGATTATTAAACTGACCTAATGAATTAACTCACAAGGAGTTGATGGAGTTGGTCTTTTGATTCTGACAGGGGATTATATCTGGCATGAGGTCACTTTGCCACATGTTGTACCTCGTCATCCCCATCTTCAGAATCTAATGAGTTGTCCCTAGGTGACGAACCCGGCAAATCACCTTTGCGTATTGCAGAAGAATCACCTTCCAAATGAAGGGTTTCTTTCTCTACGGTTCTTTTACATTTCCCCAACTGATAAACCTGGTGATTCAATATCCCTCCAGGTTATGATGCTATCCAGTTCTCGGCATACCTTGTAGTTAAGTTACACGTAACTTTATCAACTGGTAGATCAAACACTGCCGTGCTCTTCTCCCTAGATGTTAGCAACCATAATTGTCAGGAAACCATCAGATATTGCTCTGACCCGACATGCAAAGGGGGAGATACAACAGTCTACTGCAAACACATGAATTCACATGAAAATTAGTATAGAGGATATGCCGCGCATATAATCTCTCTGTCAATCCTGGTGACCAGTACACCATCTCTGCAGGCCAGCATGTATGCCTTCAATTCCAAGATGGTTGTTCCATCATCAACAAACTGAGCGGTTGGCGGGTTTCCGTAAGGAAAGAAATTTAATTTCTAATACATGCTCAACCTCACCTTTATTTCATAGGAATTGAGAGCTATTGGAGCAATTCCAGAGAATTCCTGCACTAATGGCCTGAAAGAACATCTGGGGATCTATACTCCATTTTGTACATTAAATATTCTGAAGTGAGTCGCAATCCATCCCCACAAAACTTGGAATGGTCCCACTATTCACAAAGGAGACTTATCCACGAAGACATGGAGTATGATCCTATGAATCATTAATAAAATGGGGGTATCCAACCAAACCATTTCCCCCTCAGCCAGCTTGGCTGCAACAACAAAGGTCACTGGAAGGACGCCTCCCTTCGAATCCCTGACTGGCAAAAGATAAACACTATGCTACAAGGCCAAGAGGCCTATCAGACGAGTCTTTTTTGGGATTCATTGATTCACATCGTATCCACACATCTCCAATTCTCCTTCTTCTATAGTTGGCTAGAATGTGCCAGGAGCCCCCCTCTTCTCTGTTTTGGGGCCGGTGGTAGGACGAGTGCAAGTGGGCCCCTTGTACTTGGTCCCCTTCCCCTTCGATCCCTTATCCTTCGACTCCTTCTCCTATATTTTGGTATGAAACATATTCATCCACTCCTCTGGGTGAATATCCATTCTAGAATATGTTAGTGAAGTCTCTGAAATCATGATCTTTTGGAAGATTTTTCAAAATTCAGGAGCTAAAGCTGGGGTCTTCTCTGAATCATTCCACATTTCCTTGGGGGGGACAAAGTAATCATACATATCACCCAAAATTGGAGCCCCTGAGATCTTGTAGACATCCCACAGACTGATGCATACATCTCCATGATTTATATGTAAATAATTGGTTTCTGGTCTCCAATGGCTGAGTATCTCAGGCACAAAGTCATCATTCCTGTAAACACATGTTTTCCCAGCCTAGACGTCTTCATATATTGCAGCTCTTTTCAAATAATCAACAAACTCTGCGCACGTTTATCGCACCTAGTATTCGGTAATCCATATTGGCTTCACACCTCCTCCATGATGAAAGTCCCAACTCTTCCTCCAACCTTTGGATTGATCCATCTGAGATTTTAGGAAAATTGAGGGATAAAAATGTGGTTGCAGCTCAGCCTTGTGAGGTTTCATATCTGAGGTACATGGACTATGATGCATTGTGTAGGCCTTCTCCACTGTTCCAGTATTTATTAATGCTCTTCCACCTGAGATATTTTCAGAAGCAAAATTGGTGTAATTCTGAAACCAAGAATTCAGGAGATATTTCTTTGCCTCTGGAATAGTGACTTCTTGCAAATGACCGTCGCCATACAAAGGTAGATAAATACTCTACGTGATGTCAAGATGATACTTCATCAGGTACTTGGCAAAATCTGGAAGAGTTCTATCGCAGATAGTATAATAATCATGGCCAATGATGATCATCATATCATCAATTCGCTTGCTAGCCAGTTCCTCAGCCGTTCTGATTCTCCTAGGATCCATTTAATCTGCACAAAGGTTGAAAAATTAACTTTTAAGTAAGTTGGTTTTTCATAAAATTATGACAAAAAGTGAAAATATGGATATATCATTAAGGAACTCAAGTCTAATTTTGGCGCGCAAGTGTAGTTGTGTCGTGAACGTTTTTGGCATGCAAGTATCACTGCACAAGTCAAAATAACTATACAGAAGCACGACACAAAGATATAGAAGAAAACAAGTAACTTGTGAGACTGAGGCAACTTGCGTGGTGAGAAATCGAAACTATTTAAATTCGGGTTATTTGCATGAGAATGAAGCCATATTTATAGGCAAGGACGCAACCCTGCGCACTGAAGCCTGCGCACCAAATCTTGTGTGATGCCATCTGCATGCTCAACACCTACGCGACGTCATTTGTGCTCTCAACACTTGCGCACCACATGTTCCTTGGTTTTCTTCTTTACCTTAGATTCACACCCTCATTTCATTCAGATCCAACTCTATGGGGGGGATTTTGTTGACGCTCCTTTCCGTCACAAAGTCTAACGGCAGAAAAAGGGAAATACCTTAGTCCAAATGGATTTATCCTTTGAAGAAACATAAAAAATCGGCATATGCATGTAGAAGAATTTCTTCCCACTTGGGTCGTGGATGTTTAATCATTCTCGTTCAATTATTCTTGCGTGCTGCATAGTGGTCATGCAGGTGACGTACGCGTCCTCTTTGATTTTTCACCCAAGGTCTTCCCTGGCCTATAAATACCCCTTATGGGGCCCCCATTTAGAAGATGGAAAAATTCCAAAACTCAGATTCGAGCTCCTGGCACCCTAGTCTCTTCTGGAAGCCTTCCGAACACATCAAAAGTAATTTCATACCTAGAATGGAAGCTTTAAAGAAGGGAAACAAGGCCTAAGTGTTGAAACTCATTAACACTTGCATGCCTAAGTGGCCATCCCTTAAGAGAAATGGCCACACTTGCATGCCGCCTTTTCCATTCAATAAAACTTGCACACCACTCTTTTGGATGCCTTAGGTATAATTCTAAGGGAATGATCCTTGTCTCGCCCAAGTATTACCCTAAGGATTGATAGTCGTGAAAGTACCCATGTGTCACACAATTATAATTGTGCGACTACACAGGACTTGTGCACCTCTCTCTTTTTTGGGTGCCTCTACTGCCTATTCACTTGATTTCTTCAAATCCACCTATCCTTTTCAAAATTTAGCCTTCAAAACCCTCTTCAAAGCCATTTGTGTCATAGTTACACTGTTGGATTCCTTGTATGAATGGAATTCTATAGAACAATTATCAAAACATAGTGATTTACATATCGTTATGTCACTAAGGTTAGAGATTTAATTCATTCAACCTCTTCCATTAAAGATGAGATAATCTTTAACCTTGTCCTTCTTTTCAGAAGTAACCCCCAGTCATAATTTTCCTTAATATGGGCCTCCTTCTCAAGAGTAAGTCCCAATATCAAAATCCCAATTATGGGCATCCTCCTTAGAAGTAAGCCCCAAGTCCCCTAACCTGGGCCTCCTTTTCAGAAGTAAGCCCCAGTCTTTATGTTCCCTTAATATTGGGCATCCTCCTCAGGAGTAAGCCCCAACCATAATTCTTTTAATATGGGAATCCTCCTTAAGAGTAAGCCACATGTTCCCAAAAATCCAAATTCCCTTAACATGGTCTTCCTTTTCAAGAGTAATCCCCAATCATAATCCCCTTTAACCTGGGCCTCTTCTTTAAGACTAAGCCCCAGTCATAATTTCTCTTAACCAGTTTTAATTTACTTTTGATTTGGGCTTCCGTCTCAAGAGTAAAACCCAATCATAAGTCCTCTAAAAATTTGGGCATCCATATCAGGATTAATTCATATGTTAAGTATCCAAATCTCCATAAAGCACATATACATTTATGGACCTTGTTCATGGGTTTCTTCCATAAGGTAAATCCTAATCTTCATCTATATGGTCAGTCATACATACATATGGCCCACATCATTTCTTATAATTGATTCATTCATGGCAAAATTTACTGGTTTTACAAATACCTCTTGTTTCTCACAACGAGCATGACTCAAGTGAGATTAGAGTGTAAAAATAAATATGACATCTTTTTTTGAGACATCAATAATGCATAAACCTTATAATTCTTTACTCAAACTACGTGGGTTCTGATTCCTTTTCCAAAAAACAACGGATACATAAGCATCCCATCTATGGGTATGATCCCAACTCTGAAATAACCTATGTCCTTCTAAATGAGAATAAACTTCAAATACCCCACTGAGTGGCTTTCAATCTAGTATGGTTATCATAATGACCAAGAAATTTCTATATAATGTGTCAAAGGATACCATTGACTAAGAATCTATAACAAATACAGATAATTCACTTTCAATGAAGAACCTTGAATACATAAAAATATATTCTCTAAATCTCATACATATTAATCATTGATTGTCATATCTAAAGGAATCCTCATTTTCATACATGGTAATGTAATAAGGATTCACGAACATAACTTAAATCAATAAAGAGAGTCCCAGAGTAGAAAATAATTCTACCCAAAAGGGTGTGACGAGTCTGATCTCCCATGCTCTCGACCAATGAAAATTATTAAGCCTCATCGGTTCATAACTAGTGAGCACACACCATGGGAATGTTGGTCCAAATGGATATAGAATCATTAGATGTTTCTGGTTCTACGAACAAACACGTTAGAAACCACATGGAACGTTTGAACCTTAAATCAATGAGGTTATCCCCATTTCTAAAGGAAATAGACACATAAGCACTTCCAACTAAAGATCCTTAATAGGGTAGTTATTATCATCAGGTTGTAACTAGAGAGAGAAATAGGTGACCTTAATGTTTCTCTACATTAATAAATATCCCAAACTAGTACCAAACACATCATAGAAAACATCCTATCACAGACGAGAGTTTTCATAGAATAATTAATAGTGATTATGTGAACCTCATATTTAACTCTTCAAATATCTTTGGAAATTTTCATTCCATTCAAACATTTCAACCTTATAGGTTAAAGCTATCTACAAAGATGAAATCGTGGTGAATTAATGAACAAACCGATTATAGAAACCCGACAATCCCAAGAATCTCTTGATATAAAACACATGTCTAAGCTTATTCAAAGACACAATTGTGTGTACCATCTTAAGATCTAATGATATTCCCTTCTAGGATTTCACATTCCCTAAAAACATCACTTCAAAGATCCAAAACTCACATTTGAATATCATAACATATAGAATAATTCCCCTCAATGTTTTAAGAATGATATCCAAATTTTCCATGTGATCCTCATATGACATGTAGTACATCCAAATATCACACGTGAACATAATAACAAAATATTTAATGAACTGATGAAAAATCTAGTTCATCAAATCCATAAAAAATAATCATTAGCGAGACAAAATGGAATAACCATAAACTCAAAATTCTCATTTAGAATCCTAAACATTATATTAGGTATACTCTTTGGGTGTAATCTCAATCGGTGGTAAAATAACTGATGGTCAATCTTATAAAACCAACATTCCCCTCTAAGTTGATTAAAGTGATCCTCAATCCTTGTAAAAAGTTAATTTTTCTTAACAATCACCCGATTCAACATTCAAAAATAAATGCACATTATGAGGCTCTAATATGACTTCTCAATAAAGATGAGATGGAAATACCATGATGAAATGATAGAAAGAATAAATATTTAGCCACTAGGTCCTCAAGATGGCCCTTAAATTCCAACAAATTAGTAGGTTCCATATGGTAAGATGGAGTAGAAATGGGCCTCATTATATGGAGTAGGTTTATAGTAAACATTACCTCTCTATATGGAGGTAAACAAGAAAAAACATCCAGGAATACCTCGGGGTATGAAAACACAATTGTAGTATCTCAACCACCCAAAAAAGAGTCATCTACATCATGAAACATCCTTAAAAAATGACATGATATTACCCCATGATAAGGAACTACAAGCCATGACCTTCTCGATCTAGAGTCCCAATCACCATAGAAAACTTGAGTGGCCCCACCAGTAGATAAAAACTGAACTTGTAGATGATAATAGTTTATATTATCCTTAAAAATGATCGTCTAATCTATTTCAACAATCATGTTTAAGAAGTCACGATCATGACATATAATGTCCCTCACCACCTCACAGGGGGTTATCATCCAAAAAAAATTTTAAACCATGTTCGGATCACATTCCAAAATGTGTAGAAATATAAATCAATAATGACATATATTTGGAACATAATCCCAACATGTGAACTAAAATAGACAATATAGGAGAATGAGTGACACCTATATGAGACAAATCTTGAACCATAAAAGATGATATTTACATAGTACATGTAATAGTAGCTTGCATGGTTTCATATTCACATGTAATATACTAAACTACATAATGTCATATAGTATTGGCCATATGAAAATCTCCCATGTCCTAAGGATTAGACCCACCACCCTTGGAATAATCTACACAAACTTGTGCTCCCTTGGTGAGAGTGGATCCTTCCCTACATCTATGAGGTATCTTCTCATAAAAAATACCATAAATTCCTAGATTATAAAAAAATACACTTCCTTGGAAACTACAGTCAATTATCCTTAGCATGACCACTCCTTCCGCACAGGAATCATAAAACCTACTTCTACCCTATTGAAGCCCATGAAACAGGTCGTATGGTAATCTTACCACTCTTACAATTCATTTTCTAGAAAGAATATACAACATGGCTATCCACTGAACCAACTAAAGCTCTACCCAAACCTGTCTTTCAATATATATCTTCCTCAGCTAAATATACGTTGTAAACTACATCCAAAATGGTTGGTAGGAACGTTTTAATCAATATCGACAGAATATTTAGCCCCATTCCTTACACTAACCTCTATACCTACAGGTACTCGTTTGTGACAAGCTCTAATGCCAAATGAAACAACTCACTAAAATGGGTAGACCACTATACAATTGTACACTCCACTTACTCTGAGGTTATAAACTATTTATTCTTCAACACACATAACATAATGGGATAAAACAGTTAGTTAAATATTATCTTGAAGGCATAATAGGTAATATATTCATAAAACATAGCTTGCACAATATATTCCTAAAATATCCTTTTTGATTCCTATATAATATTTGTGGGAAAACCCACCATAGAGTCTTAAGGAGTCTTTAAAAATTTGAATATCCTCTCTGTCTACTCAATCAACTCTTCATATTCCTATAGTCCTTTATCACCATTAATTATGGGTGTATATTTCTTAGTAAATTTAGAACCATGATCAAGTCATCATCCTAGGTTTCTAAAACCCACTTGACCAAAAACCTAAATGGTATAATAATAGACCCTAAAATAGTATATTCCAAAGGATGGTTCACCTGTAGAACCTTTATCATACCTTCTTCTGTTAGATTTAGAAGATCACTTCAAGGAGGCATTGTCAAACAAAATACAAAAACCAATATGTCCTGAACAATTTTGAAAATCATGAGACCAACTTCAGTTATTGATAACAAATCCTTAAAACATTAATATTGTAAATGAACCACAAAATTAATTATTTAAAAATGAACTATTCAATTTAAATAAAATTACCATAAATTTTATTAAAATGGACTCAAACATAATGTCTCACACTTTGTAAAATTCCTTTACCACCCATGGTAACTTGGGATGAGTCATGGAAGTGATTTGGTTAGTACCCTTTTCCGCTCTTACTATCTAAATTATGATGTTCCTAACTCATGTCTCCACAGGTCACAGAATCGATGTCTATCAGTGCTAACACAATTTTGGATGAGGATCCCTTTGATACTATTATATAACCAACATACCTAACATCACTAGATAAACCACCCAAATCATCCCATCTTATAATATAGGTAAAATAGTATAACAAAACCCAATCCTAACTACCAGAAAAACAAGACATATAGGTAGAGTAAATATTAGACAGAAATGGGATACCACAAAGACATTAAATCCATTCCCAAATAGGATAATCCAAAAAGTATAACAAATATCCACATTACCAATAATCACCTCCAATCCAACCCACACTGAAATTAGTAACAACCGTATGAGACAACATGATAAATGATTCTATTTACATTATATAAAACTTCCATGAAAATATCTAACAATTATAAAAGGCACAAGTAGGTTGTGATCCAAATCCTACTAGGATACCACCACTATTTCTATTCATGTTATAATACCATGAATTAAAAAAATTAATCTTTTTAAAATAGAACATTTTTACAAAGAATATTCTGAAACTTAATGCAGTTTTAAATCATTTACTTTTTCATCCTTTGGTTTTTATAAAATCCTTTCACATTTTAAACCAGATATATGACATTTAGAAGTGATAAAATATAAAATCTATATATGAATCAATATGTACACATATCGATGAAAAAAACTATCATTGAATGTTATGCGATACAACCTCATATAAAAACCTTTGAGAAACAATCCATAATAAAACAAATCATGCATGAAATTGCCATAAATTCAAAAGAACCTCACATTTGGGATCTACCTAGTGGGACACTACGTACTAGATTCTAAAAATAAAAAAACACGTATAACATTGTTTCCAAAAAATATTATGTCTTTATTATTGATATCAAAAAATTTTACCTCTTAGTGGTTTTATACACACACTAATGCTACCTGTGTATATTTCTCAATAAAAAAAGGATTCCAATTTGATGTTTCCAAAATTAATTTCAAAACCATAGTCAAAATATTTTATAATTCTTTTAAATCCAATCTAATAATATTTGGTGTTTGAATATGAATTTCAAAATCAAAAAAATCTATTTTCAAAACCAAACCCCCTTTTAAAATCTTTTTATTTTTAAACATTATTTTAAACCACAAGTCCCTTCTAATCAACAAAAAACCAATATAATTTATCAATAACAACATTAAATTCATCAAATAAAACCATTTTATAGAAACACCACATCAACACAGTATAAACCAAGCCGCTTTCGAACACATTAAACTTAAATGATGATAATGGACTTTGAAAGACAATACATGCCAAGAAACTAAAAATGATTGACAAAAAACACTATATAATCACATTCAGATCCAATCACATTTCTATAACAAAATTAAAAGAAGAACCAGTGGAATGTTATACCTAGATAGAATAAATACAACCCCAAGGTGATCATTCCCTGAACGAAGAGATTCGAAAGGGATGTGATCAACTAAAATCGCTTACGGATACCCTCTAGGTCAAGATAAATGAAGCCTGCAACAAATGAAATATGAAACCAATAATGAAGAAACATAAAATCAAAAATCATGACTATTACATTGTGTGTAATCCCCATACACATTGTGTAATATAAAAATACCATGTAAAGTAAAAATATCACATCATTTTTTTAATAATGTCTCATTTTATATTATGTGATGTGAACCCATTAAATAGAGTGTAAAAATATAATGTTATGTATAAAAACTCATGGATTTCTACTGTCATCCATTATAAGGTGTTTACTCTCATTACATGACATGTAATTTCCTAGTGAATAGTAAAAACTATTGGGTTATGATGAAAATTCCTACAAATCCCTGACTTCATCATTATAATGTCCTCCCAATTTCATTTTCTATGTAACTCATCCAAAGAAAAATTAAACAAAAAAGAAAAAATTAAAAAAAACATGTATAAAGGTAATGGGACATTATTATGCGTCTTCAAACATTCACATCTCACTTTACATATATCTTCCATGGTTCAGATTTTTTCTACCTAAGAGTACATCTCTTTTCACTTGGACTATATCAGTTCCTATACTATAGATTGGGTATGTATGCCTATGTCCTTAAATAATTCTCAAAATGAATTTGTTCTTATTCATAAAAACAATTTTTTAGGGTTTTATTGTCTACCGAAAAAATAAATTTAATATAATCAAGAACATTTTAAGGACCCAAAAATTAAAAATAATGGGAAAACCACATAAAAATTCAGCAATAATAGAAGGGATGTTGATCAAATTAGTTGTTGGATCAGAGTCCTTAAGACCATCACCCATTGAATGATACTACCACCACCATGAGCTAAACTGCACCAAAACACAATACTTCTAGGCCATTATTATCATCACTAAACTACATCAAATAACATTGAATGTTCCATTATTTCACCCAATCACCAATTAAACGAGACTCAGTAATCATCCAATAAGTAAAAATAAGATAATACATTCAAGCCTCTAAAACATATAAAAATATATATTTTCTACCATTCACAATATAATACTTATAAATAACATGAAATTTCATCACCATTTATGACCATACTTCACAATTCTCCATCTTCATAAGTGAAAAAACACTTGACACCCTAGCCATGTTTCAACCCTATGATTTGATTAGAAAGGATAGATATATGGAACATCATTTAAAGAGATGAATAAATGGGATCATAGAAACCAACCAGAAAAGAAATCATCTGAACCAACGAAAGCAAAAATTGATAAAGAAGAAAAAATTAGAATAATAACTTCGACCAGTAACCCCCTAACGTAAAAGAAAGTATTATTGAAAGTGAAATGTCCTTTTGAATCATTAACACCCACCCATAACTCCTATACAACATCATATAAAAAATATTATAATACCCAAATGATAAATATGAAAATACCAATCCCCATATGGTATGGATAGACCATAATCAAGAATTATATACTATGAAAAAATTGAATGTTAATGCTACTTTAATTAATCACCACCTTCGAGGTCATGTTGTAGAAAATAAATATGAAATAATCAAAACTAAAATGGTTAAAGTGTGAATTGATGAAATAATAATAAAAATATGGAATAAAATATAGTAACAGTAATGATTTTAAAACTAAATTAAACATGTGATGAAGTCCTCATAAGTAAACACAACATAAAACAACCAAACTGAAACCATCAGTTGAGAGTGATCCTAGATGACATCATATAAAATTTTATGAATTCATTGTTGAATGTGAGTGATGTCAAATATCAAGGTATATAAGAAATACAGATATTAAAATCACCAAACTTTAGAGAATAAATACATCCCCTCACAAAACCCCTTGAACATGCATACAATAACTTTTATAGTTTGAATTGTTTTAGTATGTAAACATGCCCATCTTGACATATAACACATATAATTTTTTTATGTCATTGTGGGGTAATAATTTGTGGCTCTAATGGAGATCATTAAAAATAATACACACAATGCCCATAATGTAGCAATGAAATGAATTAAATAAAAATTATTAATAATCGTTCTAAAATATTAATTTTTTATTTTAGAAAATAATATATAATTACTATAACACCAACAACATTGATACCAATGACATGAAAAGTCTTCAACAACATTATAATTTTATCAGTGGTTAAATCATGATGAAATACAAATATATATTATAAAAAACAAAAAATACATACACATACACATACACAAACACACACACAAACACACACATATATAATAGGATAACATAATAACAGAAGGATGAAAATGGATTTTAATTTAATTTGATGTCCAGTATGTGACACATGGTATGTTCCATATATATAACGACTTCCATGCTATGATAAATTGCATGGATGAGGACATAACACACCCTATACTAGTTATATTATGTTTTTAAACATACAATGTATTAAATACCCATATAAATACTTAAATAACACATTCTCACTCTCAATTGATTTATTCACCAACATGAAACCATCAAAATCTTGTGGGTGGAAATAATGTATATTTTGACATGATTTATAGTATCCAAGGAAAAGGAAAACTATTAACATAGGTCTATATTTAAACCAAATTTTTAATTTACACCATTATATGTTTTTCTTTTTGATATATTTTTATGATTGAAAATGAATATTGAATACAAATAATTTTTTTCATTGTATAAAATTTCTATATTCCAAAAAATACATTCGGAAAAAAAATAATTAGAATGAAAAATTTGAAATGATTGAATGATTTATGTTTCCATATGAATTATATTTTTCACTTAATGAGGGAATAAAGGACAATCACGTGTTATAAGGGTTTATATATGAGTTTGTCATATAATTTTACCTAATAAATGAATAAATAGATTTAGGTGACCATAGAATGTCATCAATAAATATAACATCATTTAAGAAGAATATTCAATATGTATCACAGTTATACACACCCAAGGAAAAAAAATTATTGTATTTGATCACAAGATACACAATCAACTTATTTCTTAAAATATATTCAACATATTCCACAAATTTCATTAGATTTATACACTTGTGTGCATATCATACATGGAAACACCATCAAAACTATGGGATGTATTAAAAAAGAATGGGCATTCTCCAATGATTGATAAGGGTAAACATGTGAGATATTAATCATATGTGAGGAAGAGATGATCATAAGCGTCTAATAATAAAATCAGTATAACAATATCAATTTTATGTATTAAAAACTAATGGAAATTATAAAATTCAATGTAATTTCATATCTAGAATCATGATTAATAAGGGTGTTAAAGAAATAATTATTGTTAATGATTCATAACATAAGTATTTGGCATCATAAGAATAAGAAATAATAATCTTGTGAGATAGTTATTAAAAATCATGTCCATACATAATCATTTTAATATAGATAAAAGAAATCATAATCACATTTAAACATGTGAACATAGCTATTTTCAATAATGTACAAACATAATATTTTAAGAATGGTAAGTATATATCTAATAACACATCAAATTGTGATAATAACTATTCAAAATCATGTATATTATTATCATCACCATCTCATGATATCTATTTATCATATTATCCAATGCATTGGATTATTTTAACTATCCCACCCATTTATTTATGACAACCAAATATATGTGTGCCAAAATATCATAAATATAAACATCAATTCATCATAGTGGAACATATGGGAAGGAAAAGTGTTTTAATAACATTAAATAACATTATTATAGTATAAATTGTTGAAAATAACTAGATTTGAAAATTATTTTATCATATATTAATTAACATTTGGGAATGAAATGTGTTTTATATAATTATCCTTAAATTATCATCATCATGAACTATCTAGAGAAGTAAAGTGAATGGTATCATAAGATCATATACATAATGAATAATAACAATCATTATAGGATTTTTACATGAAAAAAATAACTTTAAAATTTAGTTAAACCATTTATTTGATAACATAAGAAATATATACATTTTTTAAATAATAATTTTAACTACAAATTCAACGAATACTAGGAAAATTATTTTCATTTAAAATAATCATGGGAACATATAATGTAATATTATTATTATATAATAATCTTAATTTTGTGAAAATAAATTCATATTATAAACCATAATATAGAACATTTCAGTCATGATTTTTTAATAAGTTAACAAAGAATTGTTTTTAAAACATTTCTTGATAAAAGATTTTTTTTAAAAACTTTAAATAAATAAAAATTAAATGAAATTTACCTTATAGAAAAATATAACATATATATAAAACCTTTAATAAAATAATTTTTATGATAATAGACAAGGGATAAAATGTTCATCGATCAAATAGGAAATAGGCTCAGTTTTTTCTTTAAAAACATCTTTTCCGTAATTTTAGCTAACAATGAAATGAAAATGGTGCTGGTACAAAAAAATTCATGGAATAACTGATGGAGATGAAAATATATTTGGTTTAAAGGATATGATTCATATACTTTCCCTCAATGGAAATTTAGTAGAGATAATCATGAAACAAAATGATATTGTAACATAGGTCCATTACCTCAAGTGCTATCTTGATTCATATGTATTCATAAATTATGTATAATAAATGTATATTTAATATAAGTATACTAAATAAACATATTCACAAATAAATTTTAGTTATTATTCAGTTATATTTTCCAATTATCCATTTATTAGAAATTTCAAAATTAAAATTATAAATTTTGTTAAAACTGGATTGTCTTCAAAGCATGTTTCTATTTCATGGTTCTGGTAGATCCACCTTGTTCATGGTTCCATTTTCTATAAAATACTAATCATTAAATTAGTATCATATTTATTCAGTATATATAATTTTATAACCATTCATATAAATCAGTGAAGAAAAATTAATTACATCACTTTAGGGAGATGGTAAACAATATGTAAGCATGCGTGATGTGATTACTTTTAAATGGATGGAACAGAATAAATTTCAATTTTAATTATATATTTATATTTATTTTTATATCATAAATATCATTTATATTCATTAAATATATCCTCTTTTGATAGTTAAAAAATTAATTACATCACATTGTAGAGGTGGTAGTCCACACATATGCAAATGAGATGTTATCGTTTTCCAACAAATGGGAATGTTATAAGGTTGATTAGATAAACAAATTATATATTAATTATAAAGTAATAAATATACCATATAAACAATAAATATATCATAATAACTAACCAATAAAGGTATTGATTTAAAATTAATCAAATCAATACATGAAGGTAGTCGTCCACACAGACGCTAGAGTGACACCTTCATTTCCTATTTGATATAAATGGGGTGGAAATGGTTATTCCAAAGTCATAGTAAAATATAATTATATTTATAATACTAGATTAATTATGTTATTATAGAAAAAAAATATTTATATTATGTTAAATATGAATGAAAATTGAAAAATATTGGTAAGAACATATACCTCTTATTTGATAAACCTCTATTGAATATATTATTAAGGGCCATTAGGTAAGCCTTTAAAATGGGAGTAACATATATAAATTGTACAAGGAATATTATAATAGATTTTGATAGTTTTTAAATGACATAAATGTCCCAAGTGGTGTAGATAAGAGAGGATATGGTGTTCCAATTTATACGTGAGGGGAGTGACACACTGGTAATTATTAAGAAATTTAAAATATAATAAAGTCACAATCATGATGAAATTGCTAAATATTGGATCAAGTTAGATTATAGGATGATATGGTGTTGAAATAAACTAATCGAATTATATTCTGACATGTTTAAAAATTATTTTAACCCTTTTTACTTTAATTTAACCCCTTTTAACCATTACCGATGAAATGAATCTTTACCTAGATTAATTTTCATATTAAAAAAATAAAGATTAAAATTGTAAATAATATTAATGATTATACTTCAAAAAATGTAATACATTATATAAGACTCATTTTCTATAAGTGGTATAAATTAATTATAAATAAGAGCAAAAAATTCTATAAAATCATTTTTTTAAATGCATTTTAAATATAAAAATGAATTTATTATTATTAAATGATTATTAAAAATTATTATATGAATGTTAATATATTTTATTAAATATAATAAATTCTAAATTTATTAAAATCACTCATTAATAGAGATAAATTTAAATTTTTAATAAAAAACAAATTGTGCGCAAAGAAATAGATTTCGAGAAGAACATCACAATTTACCGTGAAATGATTCTATTTTCATTTATAAAAAACTAATAATTTAGTAAATATATAAAAAATATATTTTCATAATTTATTTATTCATATTTTAACCCACTAATCCAATGGATAGGTGATAAATGTGATATTTATTAATAATATTTCAATTGTATATTTTCAGTTTTTTAAAATACATCATTGTGTGTGAAGAAATATGTAAAAGAAATTAAATATTTCAAAGGACAAAAATATAATAAAATTTGGGAGTGATATATTCAGTTCCACTTACAATAATTTCCCCCTAAAATTCATCCACTCAAATAAAACACACTATGGATACTTTTGTTTCTCTCATCCCCATGTTTCCACACATCGTCCTTGTAACGCCCTTTTGGTATACTATATGTCTTATTATGAGTGTGATTTATCTATTTTATGATTATAAATGATATTTTTTAGGGTTTGATCATTTGGTGGTTTTGGAGAAATAGATAAAATGCTAATTCTCCACATAAATATTAGTAACTATATGGTAACCATAAAATATGGATCTAATAGTTCTTTTGGTTATTTACTTTGTTTGACAATTATTTATCAAACCAGACAAATTATTATATTAATAGTTATTCCTTTATTTTCATGGGTATGTAACTACTTCAGGATAGTACACGGGTTTTCTAATAGTGTGGCCTAACTGTGTGACCCGTTCAGGTTTCTAAAATGGAAAATCATTATAATTTCCCCCATCATTTTAACCTCAAATATCCTCCAAATTTCTATTTAACTTCAACCATCATCAGCTAGAATCTCTATAGGTTTTACTAATAATATTATATTTAAAAAATAAAGTATACATTATACAAGATATAAAACCCTGAGTATAAATAACTAATGAAATATTTCTAGTTAACTGTGACCATTATAAACTATCTATTAAATCATTAGATTTTTATAATATTAACTAATTTATTAAATATATATGACTATTTCTTTTATACTTCCAAAAAAATTCTTCAAAAATGAATTTTCCACCTTTTTATGTGTGAATATAATTATTAATATCTAAAAGATAAAAAAATTATTTTTTCACAATGATTTTAATTTTTGAATTTATCATCTCAAAATTATGTAGAAACAAATTTTTAATATTTTTTATAGAGTATTTATTATTCAATGAATATTGAAAAATATTGATTTTTATTGAAAACTGTATTTTCCTTTTAAATAATTTACAAAGAAAAATTATATTTTGGAATATTATTAAAATTTAATTATTTTCATTTGATATAAAATAATAAAATAATGTCTTTTTAAAATTCAATTTATAATTGAGTTTACCATGAAAATATTTTATATTTTAAAAAATTAATTTTTTTGGAAAACTATTTTTCATATTGTTTTACCTGTTTAATTTTATGTAAAATTCAGCCACTACTGTGTGTTGAATTTTCAGAAATAGATTCCATATTTTGAATCCATATCTTCAAATTTATTAAAATTTTTCTTTTTATGGTCTATATGAGTAGTAAAATTGGTAATTTTTGTTTCATGATAATGGGTAAATCTAGTATTTAAAGCTATAATCCAAATGATAATGATTATTAATGACCCTAAAAATTGAAATAATTTAACTGTATTATTATTTTCCATCAATATTAATACAATAGTTGGTTATATGTATTTTTTCTTTTGTAAGAGATTATTACCATTATTTTATTTTATTCCAAGAAAAGTAAAACATATCTTGCAGTTGTTTTTAAAAACATTAATATTTTCAATATGGGGTAACCCAGAATTTATGTTCAACTATAAACATTATTTTTATATCTTAAACATTTGTATTCATTAAGGTAATTTATTTTACAGTTTTATTGTATAAATTAATACTTTAATGTCTTGCACAACATTGATGCGATATTTAATTAATTAATTTATATATTACAAAATTGATATTAAAATTTTAAATGAATCGTAATTTGATATAATTAATGTCATACGTGAAATATATTTATTACCTTTACATGTTATGTATTTATTAAAATTATTTTTTCAAGTGTTATCGTGATATTATTAGTTTCTATGTACTGAATTCCACTAAAAATTTACATTACAGAAATTTTAAAACAAATAATATTTTATTAAGTGATATAAAATTCTGAAAAGACGTATGTTATTCCACATGATGAGGATGTGGTATAAGAAAAACCATGGTCCATTTATGTATTTTTTTCCTTATGTGTAGTAACTATATTTACCCCCATAGAGTAAAAAACCTTATTGTCATGGTAATTTTAAAAAGGGTTAACGAGGGGATAAAACCAAATGATAAAGGTACAAATGTGATAAAAACATTCCCAAAAATTATTTTATGTGATAAATTCTACCCATAATCATCCTATATTATAAATAAATGTGTTTTGATACTTTTTCAAATATTGATTAATATTGATTTTATATTTTTGAGAAATTTCAAGAGTTCCTCGCACATATCTTATAAAAGGGAACCTCTTATTATTATTACATCACAATTAAAAACCCATTTGGTTTAGAAAATAACATCCAAAACCCATTGTGATAATCTATAATCTTAATATATTTGTCTGGTTTTGTTATCACACCATCCTTAGTGGTATTATGGTGATAAGACAAATATGTTGTCTAAAAAATAGTAAGATAAAGAATATAGGTAACAAGTCTTACTCAATGTAAGAGGTTTTCATCTAACTTTTATTTCTGTAGAACACATTCCATAAACTCTACATATTTATTTTGTGTTTTGTATATAATTCATAGGAATTAATTTTAATGTTCATAACATGAATATTATGGGATTTATATATCTATTCTATGTTTATTCATTCATTAGGGTTATGATTAAAAATATATTAAAGTAGAAACTGTTTTATTTCACAATCTCGTCGTTATTAATGTTTTTTAATGTTTATGTATCCACTGGGGGATATATCTATTCCTTGTGTCTGTTTTATAAAATAATTTAAAATGTTTTTTACTATCATCCTAAAATCATTTAAAATATTTGTTTACCCATGATTGAAATATTTCAAAATGATTTGAAAAATATATATTTTTATCATTTTCTAAAAGAGGTACTTTGTTACTTTTCCTGATAGAAATATGTACTGAATGTTTTTAAACTTATAAAAAATAATATTATTTCCCACCTTCATGACCCCTCATTGATTTGAAACTTCCTTTACATGTTTAAAAATTTTTCTCAATGAATCACTTTTCATTTATAAGTGTGAAACTTTTTAAAATAAAAATTAATTTTAAAATGGAATGGTTATTTTTCTCAATAATTATTCCATGGGATCATTAAAAATCATATTCCATCTAATATGAAATCCATTCATGATATATAGGCTCTAATTACAATAATATATAATATTACAATCCTTCTTCTTCTTATATATGGTTTATTTTTATGATGGAAGGATGCAATTTTTATAAAACACATTTCATTTCCATAGGATATGCTATGATGAAATGTTCATGAAACCCACTTAATTTTTTTTATGATGTGATGAATGATTTGTGATCTTGGGAAAAACATATGTATGATATTAATTTTATGATGGGTACGACTTATATCTCCCTAAAATCGATTGGTTAAAGTATTTAATATTATGATATTGTTCTCGGAAACAAGTCAAAATGCATACTTTGTTATTAGAATTAAGTAAAAGATCATGATCCATTTTGGTAAACAAGTCGAAGTGCTTGATATATTATAGGAAACAAGTAAATTTTCATGATATATAAAGTGAAACAAGTTTTTATTCCTAGTCTAATAGTCATTGTAGTTAACATAAACATATGAAATGGTTTCTATACATAAGATGATGCCACACACATTTATAAAAAGAAATTTTAGTTCATGATTGAGTTTTAATTGTTTTAATTGTAATGTATCAAGTATTTTAAATTCTAATGTTTTATACCAAAACTCATTGTTTTTAAAATTTTCAGATTAGGTAAAAATGTTTTATTTTATGGTCATGATTTTATGCCATTGTGATTATCTTATCCTTTCATATGATAATTGATTGATATCTCCCATGCTTACCGTTATTGGGATTATGAGGTCACTATTTCTTAAATTTAACTTCCTAGATTATGAATAATGATGCTAAATGAGTTTTTTTAACAATGGTTTCATAAATAGAGAGTTTTATGGGATATGATGAAGTCTTAACATTGAATATTAAAAGTGAGGCATAATGGCAGATGTTGTTTATCTTTATGAAATAGTTAATTATGAAGACAAGTTGTTAAGAGTTTATACTAATTTTTAGAAAATATGAACCAAATTTATTTGGGTATATAGGTGATCCAATAGTTCAATTTGAAGTTTTCAGCTTTTATGGGAATAATTCAGTCAAATTTATATATAAAAAATCTAGAAATGCAATGTTTCTGTTTTTAGTACTGGGTTTGTGAGTGTGGGTCTCAGATTTTTAGTGTTGGTATCATCATAAGGTTCCAAAAACCATGGATATTTTTTTATTTATAAGTTTTTTTAAGAGTTATGCATACCATCATGTGAATATAATATTTCTGCTGACCATAAGTTTAGTGTCTTAAACTGCCCTTTTGAGTTTTTAAGTGATGAAAATTTAAGGAGGAAAAAGATATTTTTCGACAGGTATATGTTACTCGTAGGTCTAATATGAAGTATTATTTCAGAAATAATGAATTTAATTTATTTGATAATTATTCTAAAGATTTTCATATTCATTATGGTTTATATAATCATTTATTTTGAGGTAATTATGGGTTATTACATTTTTGGTCTGCAAAATTAATGGTAAAAGATATCCTTTGAGGTTAAATATTTTCTTTATTATTGAAAATATTATTTTCCTTTTGAGTATTTTTATCACATTTCTTGAAATTTTATAAGGAAAATATTAATATTGCTTTAGAAAAAAGGACAAATCATATATCGAGTGACAACATGCTACATCTAGAAATCCCATAAGGCTTGAACCACATCCAAAAAGAGACAAATGTGAATCACCTACCACCAGCCTATATAATATCCTAATTAGAATGAAATTGTTTTTATTTATATAAAAGTTAAATGTTTAATTTATTTTGGGAATATATTTTTTATTATATAGATGACTATGGTATTAGAAATTGATTTGGGGGTAAGTGATTAACGTTATTTTGGAAGGCATTCACTTTTATTAGGACCCTGTATGATTAAGTAAAACATTATATTATCGAATTTTATTTATGACAAAGGGAATGAATTTCCTTTTGGGGGAATATATGATCTTATTAAGGATTTATGGTTATTTATGTTATTAATTGAAATGGTTAGCATGTCTTGCTCTTTATATGTTTAAGGAATATATATTTTTGGAGATAAATACTAAATTTATCAAGGAAGACTATTTGATCATATCCTTCTAATTTTTGGGTTTCAATATTAGTTTGTAATATTTTTATTAATTTTTAGGGTATTTATTTTCCGAATGATCAAAGTTGAACTTCATGTATTATTGATGAACATTAGATATTACATTACTTTTCCTCATATAAAGGTTTATTATTTTTGAGAATTATCTTTACATGTGTTGAAAATTTAGTTTTTGGTTAATTTATAAAGATAAAAGGAATATATTTAAATTGTTTTTTGGATTATTAGTTTCATTAAAATGTGGTTTTAGTTTTTAAGGTCAGAAAAAAATCATCTAAAATACACATCATTTAGATAAAATAATGATATTGTGGTGGAAATTGATTAAAGTATGAAACTTTACATGAGAATTAAGTATATTTCCTCATTTTATTAGAATAATAATTATATAATTTCTTAAACTCTATAAAATTTATATTGAAAAAAATGCTTTTTCCATTTAAATTTATTATCAATAAGTCAATTTCATTTTAACCCATCACAGATTTAGAGTATTCTTTTGGTTAAATTTATCATTATCATGTTTTTTATCACCCTTTATTCATCTTTGGGTGTTAATTTTACATTCCATTCCTATTTGAGACTTTAAAAAATAGTTTTCTTATATGGAAACCTAGTATGACTTATTATAGATGGACTTCATACATCCCTTTCCCCATCTTCAAGTGGATATTTTATTTACACTTTTTACAAGGAAGAATTTTCAAAAACTTATTTCTAAAATTAAAAACCTTTTTACCAAGACCAAGTCAATATTTTGAGGATAAAATTACTTAATTATGGGAGAATTTAATATCTAAAATTTTAAAATGAAATTCTAAATTGTACAAGATACAGAACACTGAGTTTAAAAAAATAATAAAATATTATTGTATAAATACGACTATTATAACCTTACCATTAAATTAGAGGACATATATACGATTAAATGATTTATAAAATAATTATAAACGCTCAAATTAATATTAATGTATTGTAAAATTATTAAAAAACAATGACACACTTTTTAAGAAAGCCATTTTATTCTTCAAAAAATTTATTATTCAATAATATGTTATCTTCCTTTATATGATTGAATATTGTAATTAAAATCATCATGTTATAAATAAATTATTTGAGAAATTTAATTTATTTTTTGAATTTATTGTTTTAAAATTATCTTATAATAAATTATTTAGAATTTTCTATGAATGATGATTTTAAATGAATAGTGAAAAATATATATGTTTATTAAAAACAGTATTTTTATTTTAAAATATTAACACAATTAAGTTATATTTTTTATTATTTTTAAAATGAAATTATATTTTTTATATTTATTAAATATTTCATTTATGGTTTTTAAAATTAATTTTACACATGAATTTATCATTTAAATATTGTATATTTAAAAGGGAAAATATTTTAGAAAATTGTTTTTCATCAGGTTTTTTTGAATTAAATTTAAATTAAATTATTCCACTTCTGTTATTTTAAATTTATAAAATATATTCTGTATTTGGAATAATGAGTTCGATGTTTATTAAATAATCCTCTTTTATCTTTGGTCAATATGAATATTAACCGTAGTAATTTTTATTACCATAGTGAAAGATAAATCGGGTAATTAAAGATATAAATAAAATTAAAAGCATTATTAAACAACCCCAAACAAGAATTAATTTTGTTTTATGATTCCATTTCATCCATAGTTGTCCAATACTTAGTTATATGTAATTGTTTGGCTATTTTACTGTGACTATGACCTTTATAGGATTCAATTTCACGAAAAGTAAAAAATGTCATAGGCTTGTTTTTAATGAATTTAATATTTTTAATATGGGGTTAACATGAGGATATGTTATAATATAAATAATTCATTTATTCATAAATATTTAAATTCACCATGGTAATTTATTTTTAATTTTTAGTGAAACATAATTATCTAAAATGCTTTCACAACGTTGACGTTTTAATTAATTAGTTAATGTAAAAATTCAAAGAAATCATATTAAAAATATTAAATGTATTATAATTCAAGATAATTAATTTAATAATAAAATTTTATTTATTACCTTGAAAATTTTGGATATTTTTTAAAATAATGTTTTCATATTTTTAGTGTCTTCATGATATTATTAAATTCAAAGTAGTTAATAGTTATAAAAATGAAATTATTGATATTTTAAAATAAATTATATTTTATAATATCAACCATTTTCCATTTATTGGATTTTTTTCTATTAATATTAAATTTATTGACCATCAAAAAGTAATAATACTTATTTTCATAGTATGATTAGAATGCCTTAATGAGGGGTTAAAACCAAATGATAACGATAAATATGTAATCTAAACATGGCTAAAAAGTATTGGATGAGAGTATTTAAACCCATACTCATCATATAATATAATTTAATGAGTTTATATCAATTAATAATTAAATATTATTTTATATTAACTAAATATGTATATAAATTCTAATATTTCCCCTCCAATCTCAGATAAAAGGTCTCATTTTTTCTCATTATATCACACTTAAAAAACCCATTTAGATCAGCCAATTCCAACCTAAATACATTCCTAGAATTCATCCCGTAATTATAGAAATCCATTTTTAGGCACAAACAAAATTTATATTTCTTATAGTGATAAGAAAAGGAGGTTTTCCAAATAAGAGAAAGATAAAGAACATATATGATGACTCGAGCTCAAGGTAAAGGATTTTCATATATATTTGATTTACGTTGGACACATACCATATACACAACTTGTTTTGTTTCCAGGGTCTATACAGCCCATGAATGTATTTTTTTTTGTTTTCAAGAAAATTATGTGATATACATATCCATATGATGTTATTTCCTTCATTGTGTTTATGATTAAAAATTTACAATGTGGTAAGGGATTATTTCACAATCACATCATTATTAAAGATTGTTTATGGTAATGTTACCACTAGGGAATGTTTCATTTCCCTATCGATGTTTTACAAAAATTATTTAAAAAATTAATTTACTCTTTATTATAGTTATTTTATAATACTTTTTACCCATGATTTACTTTTTAATAAAATAGTTTGTAATTGTATTAAATATGAGGTACATTGTAACTTTTATAAAAAATATTAATGTAATGTTTTTTTAAATTATATTGTATGATTTTCTCTTCTATTTATCATGATTCCTCAATTAATGGATAATTTCATTACAATTTTAATAATTTATTTTTAAAGGAAATGTTTTATATTATGAGTGAGAATATTTTTAAAACGTATAGTGATTTTAAACTGGAAAATCCATTTTCCTCCAAAATTATTCCAATTGATATTTCAAAATAATTTCCAATATAAGATTAATTACTTTAATGATACATTAAATATAATGGGGATATGTTCAATAGATACCATCCAAACTATTTTTCCCAATGGTTTATATTTATGATGAAAATATTAAATTTTTATGGAAACCTTTTCATTTCCATGTGTTATGCTATATTGAAATATTTATGAATCCCATTTGTTACGTTTTATGACATGTTTAATGATTTATGATCTTATGGAACATATATTTATGATTTCTCATTATGTGATTTTTCAGTCCTACATATCTCTCCAATTCATTGGGTAATGTATTATATCCCATGAGATATTTATAGGAAACAAGTCAAAGTGCTACATCCGTTTGGGGAATCAAGTTAAAGTGCATGATCCTTTATATGAAACATGTTAAAGTACATTATTAGTTATTGGAAATAATTATTAGTGCTTGATTTATTATGGGAAATAAGTCAATGTGTTTTATCTATAATGGTAAATAAGTTTTTATGTCTCACCTAGTCATCTTGGTAGTTTACTATGGAATATAAAATGGTTTCTGAACCTATGATGGTGCCATATACATATTTGACATGTACTTGTGGTTAATGATTAATATATGATAATTTATCATTTTTATTATTCATGTATGTAAAAATAACGATGTTTTATGCCACAATTCATGTTCATAAACATTTTAAATATATGTATGAAAATTATATGTTATTTTCAAGATTTATACCTTTAATATTATCTTATGGTTTAATATGGTCATCGATTGATATCTCACATACTTTCCCTTACCATGCATCTAGTCTCACCCTTTATTATGCTTCCATTTCCCAGTTCATAAAGAAATATTGTAAATGAATTGTTGTTTGAAAGGTTTCATGTATGAGAAATTTTATTAAATAAGTTAAAGACTTAACCTAGATTATGAAAAACTACATATAGTGGGAAATTTCGTTAATATTTATGAAAAAGTTGATTAAAAACTATGTTATTAATAGTTTTTATCAATTCATTGAAACAATAAACCTAAAACATTATTGGTTATGTAAATGATCCAATATTTTCTTTTGATTTCTTAAGTCTATGATAGGAATAAATAATTAACATTTATTGGTATAAAATCTTCAAAATTAAAGATTATTCTTTTATCACCAGTTCACGATACGCATCTCTCAAGAGATTATAGTTCACTCCTTTGCTATTAGGTGATTATTTTTCATTATTGGTGGATCTCTTTGTGGAAGTTAATAATAACCCCCAAATATCTCCACATTATTCTATATCTTCTCTTGATCGCACTTTACCTTGTTTCATTAGAACAATAATAGATTATGGTCATTTCATCTAGATAGTATTATTGGGAATTGATGATCTTTATTATAGATCTAGTCTTATAAGGGCCTGATCTCTTTTATTATAATATATAATTTTATGGTTACTAGGTTTTCACCTTTAACAATGTTGGTGTTTTTTCATAATGGTTATATCTTTATATAATCATGAAATGACATTAGATTTATTTTTTTGGGTTTATGAAACTCATTTGTTTGAAATATATGATGGTTGTTTCATGAAATTAAATATTTTTTTGAAAGTGAAGTGATTGGTATAAATTTTTTATTAAAAAAATGTTTTATCCACTTTATGTAGTAAATAAAATTCCTCAAATAATTTTATTAATCTAAATTCGACTTCTATGAAATTGTGTGGTGATTATTCATTAGTGATAATGATTTATACAATTATGATAATGTTTTATTTATTATTTTGAGGAAAAAACACATGAAAACACTTTGGGAACCATGGATTTATTTATTTGGGGATATATAAAAACCATTCTAGGGGTTCTGGTCGTAATACTACAAGAGTGTGGTGGGACCAGGTATCATAGGATTCACATTTACATTATTTTGTTCTCCTTGTGTAACCTAGTTATTTATTAGCATATGTAAGATACCATTTATGTTACATTCATGGACTCATATATGTATAATCATTTGATCTTCACATGTTTATTCTTTTCAGATATGAATTTTTCCAATTATGTTTCCCTATAATATAGTTCGTATTAATTTTTGTATTCTTTTTGGCTTGAGTATGATATGTAATGAAATGAAAAAAAGGATGATGGATGTAATTTTTTTAAATGAAATAACATTATGAATACTATTGTTTTTAATGATAGAACTATTGGTATTATGGGGAAAACCATTGTATATATTCATTGTGGTATCCTATAAAGAATATTCCCCAAAACCTAAATATACCTGTATGAAAATTTATATTCAATTTATTAGGATATAGTTAAAGATAATGGAAAAATTTATCTCATTTTATTCTCTTGGTTTATGTGTTTTTTTTAGTTAGTTAGGTTATTGGTGATATCTAGTCACATAGAGACATGTATTTGTTCTTAGTTTTTTTATGATTTTAGTATTATCTTTGTGTCTTGGTTTTTATGTATCGTAGTTCTGAAAAAATTTCTTCCATGGTGTAATCTGATTGTTTAAATTTATTTTGTTAGAAATCATACATATTGTGTTTCTTTTTTGGGTGATATAATTTCTAAGGATTATTACATTGACACCAACGTGATTGTCTCCATTCCATAGAGATCGAGAACAAACTTCGATCCATATGGTGGGAAAAAATGGTGATGCTTTATGTTGACCCATGTTGGGTGGTTACAAAATGGTATTATAAGAAAGAGTTATTTTCAGTTTTTTGTTATACATTAGTTGGACTCATGAAAATTTGGTAGTAAGTGTGGGGAAGGTTGTCTGCCCAGTCTCTCTTTTTCACCTTCTCTTGAGAGACCAATAGTGGTAAATGATTTTTACTCATATTGAGCCTTATTTTGGGGTTACATAAACTAAATTATTTTGGGGATTTATTTATATGAAACTTGTCATATATTCTATTGGATTATAACTTTTATATACCTCATTTTAGGAATCTCTTATAGCCTTAAATAATTTTTTCTTAAGGGATTTAGTCTAGATTTTTAAAGTTCATGTTTTTATCAATAGTTATACTTCTTTACTAATCATCTGTTACCTTTTATGTTTATCAGAAAATTAATCCTACTGGATATCTTCTAAATATTGGTTTAGAAGATGTAAGAAATATTAAATAGGGAAATCCCCTACTAGAACATTTATTAGTGGAAGTATTTATTCGAAAAATACATACATTGGGATAGAAGGTTATTAGGAAATATTAATGGATGATGGAAAATTATTTAGAGGTTATAAAGAATAATCCACCTATATTTCATGGTTACAAGGAACCCAATAACTCGAGGAGTGGTTATTTTATACTTTTTTAATAACTCTAGAGGAAGAAATGGTGGGTTTCACCATATATATGATTAATGTACTATTAATTAAATAGTGGTATTCCATCGTAAAAACAATGTTACACAAGGATCTTTACTGGAATATTTTTCCTAAGGACTTCAATAAAAAAATTTATCCAGAAATGTTGCGAGTGATAAAGTCTTATGAATTTGTAAAATTGGGGAAATGGGACTGTCAAGTTATGGAGCCTGAAACTCGTTTTTCTAAGTTATTGAAAACAATACGTGATCTTATTTATAATAAATACTTTAAGGAGTAGTTATTCAAGGTGGGTTTAAAGGATTATATTTCATCAATACAGATTCTATGATTCCTTCTGAAAATTTTTGAGGTGGTTGATAAAGAATTTATGTCCAATGAAAAACTATTTGGGAAGAGATATTTACGTAGATCTTCTCATGAAATTGAGGGTAGCTGAAGTTTATTATCTATCCACACAAAATATTAAGGGTACCTAGTTTATATCAATAGTATTTTTTGGGGATTCATTGAGTCAACCCCTCATCGTTTTTTTCAATTTCAGGAATCAAGGCCATACTAGGATTGAATGTTTGGTACCACCCATGCTTTCTCATCATTGTGAACATTACATTCATCTCTAGTGATTTTGTGGAAGCTTATTCCAAGGAAGTATTATGGATACACTCTTACCAATGGATCTCTTGCATTCTCTGATGTGGAAAAGGGTGGCTGATCTCTTTATTCTATATAGTGTCATACTAACATAGTGAATAAATTTTGGGGTGGAGTTGAGGATGAACCTCATTATATATGTAATTATGTAACTAGTGAATCTAATGTGGGGATAGATACTATCTGAAATATGATGTTTTTTTCATCCTCTACAGTCCTATATTTATTTTATATATGCTCATCTCATTATTTTATATTATCTATGTTTGTTGATATTTTTGGGATTATGCACATATATTATGCCATTGACGAAGGATCGATCCACTCCCTTGGGAAATAGGAAGGACCAGGGTTTCAAATCTATTTCATGTCAGGTTATGATCATTGACATTGAGGTTATGTGGGTTTTCATTATTCTCAATATTGACATATTTGATCAAATTATTGGAATTGGTTAAACGGTTTTCATTAAATACCAAATATATTTTTATAATAATCAGTTTTAGTTTTTATCTCTCAATGTCATTACTTGCATATTTTAGGGTGAGTGGGATTATAGATATAGGAGAGTATGGATTATTTTTCTTGAGGAAAGGATTCTCTCATGTAAATTTATGGAGAGGATTCATGATGATACAAACTAATATTTAATTATTCAACTTTGTGGCATCATGAGTGAGTACCTTAAGGTTTTTCTTGATGGTTTTTATGGGTTACTATTCTTGAATAATGTTGAGTTTTCAGTTGACATTCACTCAAGGATGAGTCCAATATTCATTCCATTATATCATATGGTGCCTATTGAGTTGAAATATTATAAAGTTGAGCATAATGGTATTGTGGCAAAAGGATTAATATTTATAATCCTTACTCATTGGGATTCTCTATTTAACATTGTATGGATTTTATATGGAAGCCCACATATTTATGTTTATTAAAATAAAAATAGTTAGATAATATTTATTAATAAGTACATTTTTTCTATAATTTAGGACTTATTTCTTCATTGCAGGGGGGTGTGATGATTTTGTAAGACTAATATGCATTGGGGGTATCATCAGTTAATAGCCTTTTATGAGGATATTCCTAAGATTTTATCCAGTGTAAGATATGAGCATCATGATTATTTGGTTATGACATTTGTTCTTGTGAATTAAAAATAAATGTTTTCTCTTTGATGAGTTAAATCATTATTTTCTTATTGGATACTTTTTTGGTTTCTTTTACGGATAATAATTCGGTGTAATATAACTCAAAGGAATAACATGGGGACTATCTATATATCATTTTAAAACACTATTTGAAAGTAATTTGTATGGGAAAATTTCATAATATTAGTTTTAGATAAAAAAGTATTTATTTGGGAAGTATCATATCTAAGAGGGGAATATCATCGAATAATAAAAACATCCATGAATAGATGTCTTTGAGAAACATAGAAATATGGATGGGATTGAAATCTTTTAATGCTTATTTGGTTATTATAGAAATTTTGTTAGTTATTTATATAATCTTTTATATTTTATGACCATGTTAACCCATAGGGTGTTATTTTATAATATAATTAATTGTTTCAATTATTATTTGAGTAACTAAATTTGATTTTGATCTCAAATCTAGTTCTTATTCTTCTGGAACTACTTTTGGGTTATGATATTTTCTATGATACCACTTGTACATTGTTAAGATGTGTAATGATGTAGGGAAAGAATTTGATCAAAAATAGATACTCCCAACTATATCCTAATCATTGGAATTATCATATCTATGTTATTGAGTTATCAATAGTTAGTTATGCTCTCAAGACATGGAACTACTACCTATTCTATGAGATTTTTACTGCATATTTGGATAAAAATAGATTGAAGTATATTTATATCCTGATCGACCTGAATTTATAATCAACAATGTTGGTTTAATACCTTCAATATTTTTATTTTTATATTTCATACACACTTATAATGAGGATTGATTATTCAGATGTGTTGAGTGGTAAAATACATACATAATCCTTGAAGGAATCAGTGTTTGAGTGCTCTATGGTGAGTATATTTTCTATGATTATCATGGAAGTAGGATAAGAAGATGAGCATGTGTTCATCAATATTTTAGATTATAATACAATATTTTATAATGGGATTCATCTTGGTAAAATAACTGACACAAGTTATCATCATTTTAATGGAATCATTTATGGTGGGGACAACTCAGGATATTGGTCATGATCACATAATGTTGTATTGTGTTTCTGAAGTAGAATGATCATTCTGATCCTTAAAGGTAAGGGCTTAATTTATATATTAAAACATTCTAGTATTACCATGCTTCTTGGGACTACCATGGAAAATGATTATTTGATATATAAGAATGGATGAATAGGGAATAGGTAGTCAATTTTAATCTTTATATCATAATACCTTATTTTCCATAAGATTAAAGTAGAGCACCATAGATATGCCAGTTTTTTGCAACCATTACCCACTCTGGTGTATAATTAGGATGATATATCCCTGTAATTTGTTGTATGTTAAAAAAATCATACTAGTAAGGATAGGATTTAGGTTATTATTGACCAAATTAATATGTCATCTAATCTTCATCCTATTAAAGTGATTATTAAGGTAAAAGATCGTAGGCACTTATATGTTTGAGAGATCATGAAACTCCATAGTGTGCATTTTTCTATTTTTCTTATTGAGATCTAATGTTTATATCGTTATTTTTCAAATGTTTAAAAGAGGTTATGGCACTCAATTTATGTTAAGAATAACATATCACCCTCAAACTTATGAAAATATAGAGCTATCTATTCTAGTTCTTAATGATATGTTTCTTGGTTCTATTGTTGATTTCAATGGTTCTTGGGTAAATATTCAAACCTTTGTTTAATTTTTTTATTACATTAATTTTCAGGATTTGATTAAAATTGAACTATTTGATGCATTGAATGGGAATCCCTATAAATCTCTTTTATTATAGTTATAATTGGTAGAAAATAGTTTTCATAGATAAATTCTTTCTTAAGAGACATTGGAGAAAGTCTAAATGATCTGAAAGAGTACATATATTACTCAAATCCATAAATATACAAATTAGAAAATAATCATTTCCCATATAAGTTCATCGTGGATGATTACGGTTTTTTCGTGGTTTATCCATATTTTGGACATCATTATTAGGATGTAAGTAGTGTTAGTTGTAACTGTGGATTGAAGCCTCTTTTAAAATCTTTGAATGACTTAGAATAGTGTATTTTTGGTTAGACTTAACTTCTCGCATGATATCGATTCATGATGTGTTTAATGTATCCTAATTAAAGATAAATAAAACTATAACACCTCAAAAATTTTATCTAAAATAATAATAATTATGATTTATTTCTTAACAATAACCATTAAGTTTTACGCGAATCATGATATACTGTTGAAATAATAATATTTAAAAATGACTGTTATAAACTAGTCATTGAATTGGTGGGTTTGAATATGAGTAAACATATTATAATATATATATATATTGTGGTCCTACAAAATATAAATATATGTATTAATTCTTACGAAATAAATACTCAATTTTTAGTGAAGTCATTTTATGGTAAAAAATATTCCTTCCAAATAATGGATTTTGTTACTCTTTTTGAGTGAATATTATAATAAATTTGTAAACATTTTAGAAATAATATTTTATAGAAATTATATCATTTTTTTAAATCATATTATCAAAATTATCTTTTTTTGGCTTTTGGAATTTTATGAAATGTTTAATTTTCCAGTGACTATTGAAAAAATAATGATTTTATAGAAATGATTGTTTTACATACATGTATTCAAAATTTTTATTTTTTTAATAGATTTAAAATTTAAAAAAATTAATTTTTATCAATCATAATCCAATTAATTTATTTTAAATCTTTATTATTTTTATTTTTTGTATAAAAACATTTTTATACTTGAAAATGATTTCATTGGATAATTTGTGTTCATCATCTCTTATTTGTTTATTTAAAATTTATTTTCTTCCACTTTTAGTATTTCAATTTTATAAAATTGATTCCATATTTTTAATAAATAATATAAAAATGTTAATATGTTTAACATTATATTTTTCATATCTAATAATATCATTTTTTAAAATATTTTCACCACGGTAATGGGAAAATGTATAGGGAAAGGTTTAAACTACAAGATAAGGATTCAAAACCATCCACACAATTATCTATATTTCATTTTATGAGTCAACATATAAACAACTATAAATATATTAAAACAATTATTTTTTTCAATTAATATTTGATAAATACCTTTCTTATATCTTAACCATACGTATTATTATTATTTTGGATAACCCATTTTTAATGGTTGAGGGGGAACTGTACATGGATTGTAGGTTATGGAGGCTTATATACACTCATATATGACCCCAAAGGCTATATTGGTTTTTTAGATCATAAGAAAATATCAATATTTTTTTATCAAACACATAAAATTGCATGTTTGTACAACTAGCATTGTTTTATGCAGAATAATCAAGTAAGTTAACTTAAATTCTCACGCAATGCCAACACAATGCTTATAGAAGTAGTATAAAAATAAGGTAAATGGTTAAAAAAATACAAAGAAATATTTTTTGGATGATTTCTGGTGTTTCATAATTTTTTGGATTAATATAATATATTAGGGATGTTAATAAATTTTATATTCCAATTAATTTATTAACCTTATTTTTTTAATTTCAACTATGTGAATAGTCTCAAAAATTACTTTAATAGTATCTTATATTAAAGGATATTTTATTAATTTAATTATAATTCCTAAATATATTATTATTTTTTATTTCAATTGTATAAGATATATCATATCAACCAATTTCCACTTATGGGTCACATTTCCTATTATAGTAAAATTCATATCCCCAAAAGAGTAATTTATATTGATATCACAGTAATCATGAAAAGTGTTTTGGGGGGATAAAAGTAATATATAATGATAAAATATCACATAAACATATATAAATATTAATTTATGAAATTATTTAGAAAGATCTATATATTATTTTCTAAATATTTCAATTGGGAACCACTTTAACATGAAAATTAACATATATCACTTTTATATTTAAAGAAATTTTAATGGTTCTCCTCCCCTCACATATATAAGGACAACACATCTGCTCTCTTCCTAAAACATTATTAGATATTTATGTCAACAGAAACCTATTAAAACCACTTACCAACTTCCATTACTAAATTGTACTATTTCTATTCATATTAAATGATTATCCTAAGGGTATTTAAGAATAAATCAAAATTATCTTATTCAAAGAAGAGGTAATAGTCTTAGTTGAGTGTTTTTATTTTATTTATTCTTCTACCTCCTTCAATTATATCATTAGAGTTACAATATAATTTGTTCAATATATCATATATAATTATATTTTAAAATGTAAATGACATATGCTTATTAAAATTCATTTTTCCACCAAATGGGAAATGAATGTATCACTTGTTCATATGTGTGGATTACCACCTCTACAACGAAATATGATTCATTTTCCATCATAACCTCACATGGATTACAATAATGATATATTTAAAAAATATATATGATATTAATTAGTTTTATATATTATTTAATGATAAATGTTATTAATATTCATTTCCTTGTATGTGTTAGAAAATAAAAATAACATTCATGTGTACGTACGAACTACCCTCACCATGAATTATTTAATAAATTTTTATATATCTATATTTTATGGAAGGTTATAAATCTATATATAATTAATAAATATAAAATAAATATCATAATTAACATTATAGAGATTATGTAACAATCAATATAGATATTATGTACGAGGACCACAAATACCTAACTAAAACATACAAGAAAAATGATTTTGTTAACAGAAAAAATAAATATTTTAAAAAAGATATATTAATAAAAGGGTGTTGAAATGTTATAAGTGGAAAATATATGAAATTATAAGTTTTAATATTTATATTTATATAAATAATATATAATATAATTTATCATGTTTTAGGTTAGAGTTATTACGATAAAATTCAGACATGGGGTAAGGGTTTCTCGCAACACTATTATTTCTCTATTACATATGCCATATTCACCACTTATTTCATTTGTTTTATGTATATACTACCCATGAATGATTTTTATGACGATTTTATGAAAATTATTAGGACATAAAAGTTCATATAAGGTTTAATCTTTAAAGAGGTTTTTATTTAGAGATCACTGAAGTTGAAAGTGTTTTATGTTACAGTCTCATTTTTATCAGGATTGTTTTTTTATAAATTTATAACGATGAATTTATTTGATATATATCTCCTAAATAATATGTAAATTTTTATACTATGATTATTTATGGATATAATATTTGTTTATTTCATTTTCCTTTCTTTATGTAATCATGTATCTAAAAAGTTTTTTATGGAAAACCAACTATATTTTAGTATATGATATAAAATATTTCACTTCCATCTTCATATTTTCATTAAAATGATTACAAGATTTGTATTTTTAATACTGACTAATTTGATCCCATTTCCTAATTTCAATTAATAAATATTAACCATTTTTGGATGGATTTAATATTTAATTTATTATTAAAAATTTTATAGGAATCATTGTTTTAATATACACAATATGAATGAAAATTTTTATTGTTATGATTAATAAATTATATGACACTTAAATTTATATTTTTAATGGTTATTTTTTAAGAATAATTATTCCTGAAAATTTTGGAAATTAATATATTTAAAATATGTTATTTAAAATTAAATGGTTATTTTCCTCAAAAATATGTTTTCGTGATTTTTATGATAATTGTTTCATCTATGATTACATCCTTTGATGTTACTTATGATTCACTAGAGAAATTATTCTATGATTCCATCCTTATTAGTTATTTGTATTATTGATTACTATGATAAATAAATATCAATGGAACCCATTTTATTTTTTAGTGACTTACGTTATGATGAATGATAAATGTTTTCATAGTATTATAGTATAAAAATAGAGTGATTATGATTTAGTGATGGGTGGGAATGTTATATACATATAGTGAATTGTGTAATGTTTAGAGTTTTATAATCTCATATAGTTCATTAGAGGTTTTCACAAAACCCAAATAGGGTACAGTAGAGGTTAACCAATCATAAAATAGGGTACAAGGGAGGTAATCCCAAGCCCAATGCAAGTACATTAATGGTTAACTAAATCATAAAATGTGGTGAAAGTCTTTGTGGGTTTCCTTGAAAAAATATTTATATGATTATTATTATGACACACTTTTATGAAATGATCTCATTTCAATGTTATTATCTCATGGATAAAGTAATTTTATTTGATTATGATTCATGTCATATGAACTACTATGCTTTGTGTCCATAATCATGATTATGATATATGAATTTTTGGGTATGAATTTAAAATGCTAAGCTCACATTATATTAACCGTATGCTCATAATATATTTTTATGATCATTGATATATCCCTTTTTAAAGCTTACCAAGCATCTAATCCTACCCATTGTTATGTTACCTTTCCCCCAAGATATGAATAATTGTTTTAAGTATCATATATCTAATATAGTTTTTTATTGTGAATAACTAAGTGGGATTTAATGTAGATATTTTATATACCAGATTTTTCTAAATCCATGTATCTTATGATAATAAAATGTAGATATTATACCATGAATTTTAATTTTATACAGTGAATAATCAAATTGTAATATATATATATATATATATATATATGAATTTTCTAGTTCACATTAGATTTTATTAGAGAGAATTGTAGTTATATTTTGAAATTGATATGAGTAAAATTTTATAATAACCCTTAGGATAAGCCTCATTATAGTATAACATTCTATGTAATGGAAAATAAATGAGTGTGGTTTTCCTAAAAAATATATATCTATTTTGATACAAGAAAGTGGATGTGGCTATAGAATATATTCACCTAGTGGTAATTACAGTAACAATGTTTGATCGGGTATTAACTCGATCATCACCAGCACATGATGATTTTGACTATGACTAGAAATCTAAATACACACTCTTTGGGGATATTCTATGATTAATTCATATTTTCTAATTAAAACCACTAAGAAGCATTTCAATAGATAATGACTGTGGGTAAATAAGGATAAACATATGGTATTATAGATTTAAAAGAATTTTTCTTGACTTAGTTATCTTATAAATAATTGTTCATGATTATGTGATAAATCACTATGATTATTGATATTCACACTATGATTTTAGGTTTTAATAAATGGATGGAACCAAGATAAATCCAGTTATTGATGAATTTAACTAATAGTGAATTGATTTTCCTCATGAGAAACCAAATAAAATGAGACATGTAATGTGAAATCTTATATATAAGAAAGACTATCTGTCTCAATATATGATTAGTAAACTAAACATATACGTGTTTATGAATGATCTAAATTAGAAAAAATTATAGATCCTTAAATACCATGGGGGATATATTATTCATCATCCTATATTCTTGAATTGTGGAATTAAGAACAGAAGGTAATGTCTTAATGAAATTAGAATGTGTTATATGTGTGTGAAAAAGTAAATAAGTGGAAAATTTATAAGTAAAAACTGAATATTTGTTTATCTCTATTGATAGGTATACTTTTTTCCATAAGTTATCATTTGTGATAGAATGATTAAAATGTGGAACATGTAGTCATTATGAAAATCTATTTCTTATGGGGGATCTCGAAAAAAGGATTGACAAGGTCATATAAGTAATGGTTTTATTATTTATGATGGAGAGACTATGAATGAAATATTGATGTTTCTATATTTTTTTAGTGGAATGTCTTGTGATAAATGTAAGAAACATGATTAAATTTATTTTGATTAATCTTAAGGCATGATTCAAATTTCATATTTTAAGATGAAATGATTAAGGAATAAGATGATGAATCAGAGTTATTTTTTTAAGAAAGAAGTGGAATTTTTAAAGTTATTAATTATAAAGAATCATGATTTATTCATTAAATGATTTTTATCAATGAAATCCTTTTTATACGAATCATGAAATATCTAAATAATTTTCTACAATAGACTTTTAAGTATATATAAGAACATATTGAATGTTTGACATAAATTAGAGAAGTGATTTAGTGGTAAGGGGTCATTTTTGGAAAACAAATGATTAGGGGATATATAAAACTCCATATGTTCCTGATGTTGGGATAGAGATGTTTAGTTGTGATAAATATATGATTGATATTAATAAATAAAATTGGATTCTGTTGGTGATCATGAAATTGGTTATTGATATGGTGAAAATTTAATTTAGTCCATCTTTGATGAAGTTTCTTACATTTATTTTTAATATATTTGATAGAGATAAGTAGTGGAATAATATTTGTATTAATTTTGGTTTTAAATTTATTTTTGTTATTTTGAGAATGTATTACCCTATTTTTTAGAATACATTATCAATGTATTCATCAATTTGTTATGTGACATTATGAGATACATTATATTTTTTTAAAATTAATTTTAAGTTTTTGTTATAAATTTTTCAACAATATCTTTCTTTTTAATATTGGTTGATAATGCATTATGGATTTCTGAATTTAATTATTTATGGAATGGATTATTAATATATTTGGGTATTATTTTTGAAATATTTGATAATAATCATTCAAATTATCAATTATTCATTGTAGTTATCCAATAATGTAGTAACGATTTTTTGATTCAGTAACTGAATATAGAAAAGTGGAATAGAATTCTATCCTTTTATAGATTTTATGATATATTATATTTTTATTTTTCTATATCAAGCATGAAAAATTCATATTGTTCATTCATCATTGGAATATGGGATGAAAAGTAGAGAAAAATAACTGAAACATGAAAGAACGTGATGAAACTCCATTTATAGATTTGAAAAAGTCTTGTAATTATATTTTCTCATATTCCAAGTTATAATATTCCGAATAATATATGAAAAGTATCTTGGAAAGTAATTTTCCTATAATATTTATAGATACTATATTGAATTGATGGTTTTTACCTCTTACTAATTTTTCATTGGTGGTCATTGATTTCCCCAATAACCATGTTATCTATCACAATCTATTAGTACAATGACATTATATATTCATCTAGGTATATATTTTAACCTCTTTCCAATTCCACTTTATCTAGGAACCTGATTATTTGTTATATCAGGTAACCATTATGTTTCCCACTACACATTTTTAAAAGTAGTTTTATTATCCCTTTGTACGATAAGGGTTTTCAAAAAAGGTATTTTTAAATATTAAACATTTGATGACCAAGATAAAATTTTAAGGATTTAATTTATTTAAGGGGTATAATGTAGGATTGAAAAATTTTATTTTAAAATAATAATAATATTGATACCTATCTTATCGTACAACAATAAGCTTCATGAAATTATAAAGTAATATAGAAAAATTATTTTTTAAATGTGATCATTATAAACTACCTAGTAAAATGGTGGGTATGAATATAAGTAACCATATTATAAAATTTATGAATAATGATTCTACTCAATAATGTTTATTAATTAATTATTATGAATCAAGAACTAATTATTTAATTATTTCATTTTATTCTTCAAGAATTCCTTTCTATCATAAAATGGTTTTTATGGTTTTTTGAGTAAATATTATAATTAACTTCTAAAACTTTTACAAATTTTATTTTATAAATATGATATAATTTTTGAAATCATCATAACGAAATTAGTGTAAATTGAAATATTGGGAAAATTCTAAAAAGACATATTTTTTAGTGAATTGGAAAAAAAATTCAAAAAAATTTATTTTCCATTATTGTAATTAAGAGAGTTCCAATTTATTTAATTTTTATTAAATTTTTATTAGTTCATTTCATTAATAAATTATAATTAATTTAATATAAATCAATATTATGGTAAATTTCATTATAAAAATTATTTTTGTACCTAAAAATGAATTCTTTATAAAACTATTTTTTATTATATATTACGGGTTTATATTAAAATTTATTTTTTAAAATTTATATGAAATAAATTTTATGAAATGGATACCATATTTTGAATCAAAACATCCAAATTTAAAAACAAGATAACTTTTGTTTTTTATAATGAATGGAATCCATGGAAAAAATGTTGTCACCATAACAATGATAAAATTTGTTAAACAGTGTTAAAATTCTAAGATAAGAATTAAAATATTCCATAAACTCGTGAATATTTAATTGGATGAGTGAAATTTTATCACCCCATTTAAATATTCTAAAATATTTTATTTTTCTGCAATTATTTATTGATAAATAGCTTTATTATATTTTATTTAATGGAAGATTCTGAAATGTCTCTTACTTGTTTTTAATATCTATAATATTTCTTATAGCAAAAAAAATTGAATGTTTACAAAATAATATTTTTAGAATTAATAATTTTATATTATTTTATTTTATTCTTAATTTTTTGTAATTATATATTTGGCATAATGTCTTACGCAACACCGACATAGTGTATGTGTAAAACCTAAAGAAATCAAGTAAAGGACTTTTAAAACATACCAGGTAATATATTTTGGGTGATTTATGGAATTACATGATTCATTAATACATTTATTGTATTATTGTTTTTATAAAAGTTAATATTATAATTAAATTACACCCTTTATTTGTTAATGTGAATAATGTGAATTGTCATGAAAATGGCATTAATTGAGTCTTAGGTTAAATAATATTATTTAAAAATTAATTAACATTCATAAAAATATTATCATAGAACATGATAATAGAAAATAATATATCATATACAAAATTTTATAATTATGTGTCACTTGGTATTTTATGGTAATATTCAGTACCCCTAAACATTAAAAGTCATTGATATCTCTATAATCATCAAAATGGTTATCAGGGGTTAGAACAAAGAGATAAGGGTTAAACGTTAACCTGAACAAGTATAAATATAATTAGAAGATATTATTTCTACTTATATTCATCATAAATTATAAATATATCAATTTCAATAGATATACAAATACAACATAAGTTATATTAATTTAATATTTTAACTAATTTCAACGGTCCCCCTCTCCCCTATTATATTACGACACTACCTCTACTCAATTCCTAAAACATCAATAGAAATATGTATCAACTAGAAAAAACTGAAAAAATTATTTATTTCAACTTCTAAATGTTATTTTTTCTTAAAATAACACCTCTATGGTCATTAAGGATATCTCTATAAGAGGTTCTTGAAATAGGAGGTAATAATCTTAATCTTGCATTTTAATTTTACTTATTCTTCTGCATCATTCATTTACATAATAACCATTTAAATATTATAAAACCATTTTATACCATATAATGGGGTGTTATTATGTTAATTTTATAAAATTATTAATCTTCTTCTTCCATAAAATGATAAATGAAGGAATCATTTATGAATATGTGTGGATTACCACCTCCAAAACAAGATATGATTAATTTTCCATAACTGACTCACATAGGTGTTTGTAAGTATATATTTAATTAATATATATGATATTTGTGATGAAATTAATAATATTTAATTATAAAATATTATTTATCTTCCTTTCCCTGTTTTTGATTGGAAATAAAAACAACATTCATGCGTATGTATAGACCACCATTTCCATGAATAGTGTAATTTATTTTTATATCTCAACCTTATATAGATAGTTATAAATAAGTATACAGTGAATATATATAGTATTAATACCATGATTAAAATTATTGAAATATTGGAACCATGATCAAAGTAAAAATACTCGAACTGTTGTTCCGAAACATATATGAAAACGAAACAATTAAAAGCATAAAATGATGGTTTTAAACAAAATTATCAATAATTGATTATTTAAATATTATATGTGGATGATTTATTATATTATAATAATTAATATGGGTCTATTAAAGAAATATAATAAATTTAATGTTATTATAAATTATGTAAGATAACCTACACAGAATTTCAGATATATTTTGTGTGGGCTTTTCGTATAACATTTATTTCGGTGAGACATATTCCATATACACCACTGATTTCATTTGTGTGGTGTATATATTTACATGAATGTATATTATGATTATTTTAATTAAAATTATGTGATCTCACAAATTCTAATATGTTTATCTCCATCATGATGTTTTTATTTATATATTACCAATGATGAAAGGGTTTTTCTTTATACTGTCATTTTTAACAAAATTGGTTATGCATTACTTTTCAGAGATAAAATTATATGAGCATTATATCCAGAATATTATTTATTTTATATTATTCAAATTTTTTATGCTGATTGAATGTTTTCATTTCAATTTACTCTATTTAAGTACTCAAGATAATGAATTAATGTTTTTATGGGAAACTAAATTTGTTTTACTATTCGATCGGGAATATTTTTTTCCATGCCCATATTTCCATTAAAATTTTATAAAGCATGTTTTTAATATTATATAATTAAATTTTATATTTATTTATAACCATGTTTGAATTGTTTTGAATTGTTTAAACTGAATCATCTTATACTTTTCTAAATAATTTACATTTGAGTTTTTACAAAAAAAAATTAAAGGAATATTTACTTAAATATACACACGTAAAATTTATTACCTATCTTCATGAATTATCAATGAATGGAATATTGTTTTAAAAGTTACTATATTCCTATTAAAATAAATGAATCCTCTAATTTTTTTAATTGTTTTATATTTTAAATATGTGATTTTAAAATTAATATGTCATTTTTCTCCTAAAATGTACCCATTATCTTTAAAATAAATTTTTTATATATCATAATATCAATTTATTTTAAGAATTATTCATCCTTGAAATTATTCTATGATATCATACTTATTCATTTGTTGGATGGTTGTTCACTATGATGTTTAAATATTTATGAAACCCATTTTACTTTCCATATGTTATGTTATAATGAATGATAAATGTTTTCCTGATATTCTGGAATATATTGGAAGGGATTATTATTATGTATCTGGTATATCTATTATATTATTCTAATTAATATGGTAAATATTAATGTTATATGAGGTAAAATTGTATATAAGTTTTTATTCCAGGTCTAAGATCTTTTATAAGAGAGGTTATCCCAATCCCAAAAGTTTGTAATTGGGTGATTTAACCCAGACTATTATGCAATGAATGTTGTTTTGTTATATTCTAAATAATTTTTTTATTATTATGATTATGATACACTTTTCTCCAATATTTTATCATATGATCTTAAGTCATTTTTTGTGTCACAGATCCTCATATTTGATTTCTTATTTATTTATTTATTATGAATTTCCATGATTCATTCCATGAATACTGATCATGATATATTAATTAATTGGAATTGTTTTAAAATATTAATCTCAATTTCTCATTCCATTAATCCCATGTTATTTTTAAATGATAATTTATATCCCTAATGTTTACCCTTACTACACATCTAAGATAACCCTTTATTATGTTTCCTTTCCCCCATGATTTTAAGGAGGGTTTTATGTATGATATTTCTAGGAAGAGTGTAAAACCATGATATTTTATAAAAAAGTTATCTTTAAATAAATTATATTTCTTTTATAGCTTACGTTTCATGAAACACATAGTTGAAATAAACAGTGACACACTATTAAAATACTATCATTTTATATGACAGTTATCACCTAGCAATTTGATTGGATTTTATAAATGATACTAACTAAATTATATAAAATTTAGTGCTTACACATGTATAAATAAATACATTGGTTATAAATTGAATATATATAAAAGTAAAAATCATTGGAAAGAATAAAAATATGTTTCTGAAAAAAACATTATGCACGAAGTGTGTTTTTAACCTAATGAATAAAATTTATAAATATTGTTCAATAATTTTAACTAAATGTATATATTATATACTCAATACTTTTCTCAAAATTTTATAATATTATTATAGGGATGATATAATATAATAATTTATTTTATTCTTAAAAATATATTTTTTTCAAAGAATTTTTTATGTCACATATTGTATACATATTTTAAACTGAATTTCATTCACTTATAGAAATTGAATTTTGAAAAAATGGATTCAATATTTTTACTAATTTGAATCAATATTCATAAAAGTACCCTTTTGTAAATATGAATAGTAACCATAGAAAATGTGTGTGACTCTAATAAGGGTAAAAATGGTAAATTATGGTTAAAACGTTGAGGTATGGATTTAAAATTTAACTAAAACATCCCTTTATCCTATTATATCAATGTATATAAATCATTACCATAAAATAATCTAATATATGTCCATATGGTGCAATATTTCTTTGATTATGACATTAATATTAATTTTGGAATAAAAGAAATACAAAATGCCACACCTTTGTCCTTTCATAACTATTGTATTTTCAAAAAGGGTAAAAAGGGAATAAAATTTGTAATATGTTTTAATTTAGAATATAAATTATTATTTTTTCTTATTAATTTATTTATAACTTTCAGTAATGAAAAAATTAACTTACATGCCTACACAGAGCCAATATAGTATTTATTCATTTAATAAAAAAAGAAAATAAATATATTTAAAAATATTAATATCAATAACATTAATTGAATTATTATATTACATTTTTTAAATACATATGAAATATTTTGGATTTATTAAAATACTTTTTTATAATTACATCTTCTTCGTGGTTCCTTTAAAATAAAAGTAAATTAAAAGGTCCAAAATTGACATTATTGAAATTTTATAACAAATAATATTTTATTACAGGATTTATGATTTAAAAAAATATTATATTCATATAAATTAATGTAATATGGTTTAAAATATCAACAATTTTTCACTTATAATTAACATTTTGATTCATGGAAACATTTTAATCTCTTTAAGATTGTAATAGTTTTTAACGCAGTTAAGGCCAAAAAATGATAATGAATTGGTTAATAATAAAGATAAGTTTTCAAGAGACACAAAAAAACTATCTAAATTTCATTGTATTATGTTATTTATATTATAGCATATTTTTATTTGAATTTATACCATTTAAATAAAATATTGAGAATTATTTATTTTATTTTAATTTTTTTTGGAAATTTTATGTTTGTCTTCTCCCTCCCTCATAAAAGGACACATATCCTTTCACATATTTACATCCCTTTGAGACTTATATATTGACAAAAACTAGATAATGTATCATACAAACATACCTATAAATTTTCTAATATTTTTCATCACTCAAAAAGTAACACCCTAGAGTATTTAATATGATATCTATATGATTTACATAAAAGACAAGGCAATTACCTTAACCAATTACTTAATTTTTACTTCTTACTTTACCCACTCTCAATATTTTGTATTAATGATAAAATAATAAATTTAGTATACATAATATACTATAATTTTATTATGATCAATTAACCACAAATATCCACACTCTATTTCATCATATGTGAAGTGAAAATATCGAATACGTGTTCATGTGGACCACCACCACCCATGAAGTGATACAATTCATTTTCCATCAACATATTTCATGCATAGTTTTATGAGGTTTTTAATGTTTCTAAATAATATTTATCAAATAATTATATTTATATAATTATAACATCACATCTACCTTCATACCTTGTAATCCATTTGAAAATGATAACTTCAGTCATGTATACATATAGACTACCGCCTCCACAAAGTGATGTTATTTTTTTCATTTATATTTTAAATATATGGTAATAAGGATATTTATAATAAATATATATGATATATATGATATAATAATTAATTTTATAATGTGAATTATTATTTATAATTATTTCATTCCATTCTTTAGAAAGTTAAAACATTGTTCATGTGATCATACAATGTACTGTCTCCATGAATTCTATAATTAAGTTTTATATATCATTAATTTATGAATAAATTTTCATGATTACATGGTTTCTCACTATTATTAATGTTTTTAAGACTTAGAGTTTTTGTTTTATTCAAATTCTCTACCCCAATAGAGTCATGTTAATTATGAATACAATAGAAAATGTATTTATTATCCTCATGAGGAACCAAATGTTATGGGAGATGGAATGAAAAATATTGTTACTATTATTCAAAAAATATTTTCAATATGTGAATAATATTGAGCTTCGAAAAGATAAAATGATGGAAAATATTCTACAGAATCTTTCCTAAGGAAACACCCACATTCTTTTAGTGGGTCTTTCTCCCAGGATAGAAAAGGAAGGAATAATATTCTATTGAATCCATAATTAGCCTACACCCATATACTTTTATTGGGTCTTCTAAATAATAGTAACTAAAAAATGGGTTATTACAAATTAAAATATTTCTTCTATTATATAATGTTCAAAACATGAGAATATCATTTTGGTTGTTTATTATTTAAAAGGTGAATAAGATAAATGGTGGAATCTTATTAGGAACGCAATAAGATTTTATAAAATTGAATCCGTAGAGTGGGGTGAGTTTAAGGGAATATTTTTCAATAAGTACAATCCTTTTATTATTCATATGAAAATGTAAAAGTATTTCCTTAAGCTAAAGTAGAAGTATGGTGATTCCATTTGAAACTATGAGGACTGTTTAGCATTATTTGTGAGGTATGATTCTAGTACTATCATCCAACCTAAAATTAATTTTTATTGATTATTTAGTTTCTTAAAACCATTATTTGAAGGGAGTTATCTATAATATACTTCAATAGCTAAGAAAAATCATTCTATGTGCTATTAAAGAAGTAATAGAGATTGGAGTTACTAATCCATCTCATATTGTTTAATAAAAGAAGATTAAATTAAAAATAAATTATAAAAATCATGCATCTAAGAAGATTTTATTACTATTATGCACTAAGTGTGCCAAGGAAGGTCATATATTAATTTAAGGTTATAATTTAGTGATGAAGTTATCTAATGATTGAGTAAAATCACAAAACAATTTACCAACAACACTCCATTATTTTAAATGCAAGGAGTGAGTTAATATTACTAATCAGTTATAAAACCAAAAGGATAATTATAAATATTAATGTCTGTAGCCTTTTATTCCCCAAAATAATGATAAATCTCATAGGATCACTATTTTAATGTGGGGAAAGATAATGTACTGGTAAAAGGAACACATATCATCCACCCTAGAACTCCAAATGTGTTATTTTATTCAAGATATACATAAAAATTTAAATATAATGATTTTTTTATGGGTCTCATAGTACCACATAAGTTATAAGATGATTAATTTTAATTGAAAATCCATAGTGGCTTGTTTATCATGTCAAAATTTTATTACTCTTCTCCAAATTGATTTTGTGGGAATTTTCTTCCAAAAAATCTCATTATCCTCCCTCTATATGAATTCGATCATATTTTGGGCATGGACTGTATTTATTTACATAAATCACACTTCAATTGGCAAGGAAGAGATATTAATTTTTATATTTTGAACCATCATATGATCATCTATTACTATGAAGATGGATATGTAAATCAATTCCCAATTTCATCCATTTTAGGGGTTTTGATTCCTATTCAAAATGGGTGTTTATATTATGTTGTATGGGTCAAACTCAACATTAGTGAAATTCATATTGTTTGGGAGTTTTTTAATGTATTTTGGGAATATTTTCTATGTCATACAATGAATCATGAAGTTGAGTTTTCAATAAAATCCATACATGTTGATTCACCGATTTCGAAGGCTTAGTATAGAATAGCCCTGATTGAGTTATATGAAATAAAGACACAAATATAATAGAATATAAAAAAGGTGTTTATTCTACCAAGTTTATCTTTTTGGTGTTCACTTATTCATTTTTTGATAATAAGTATGTATTTATAAAATTACACATTTATTAGACAGAACATGACATGATCGCAATCAAGAATAAGTATCATTTTCTAGGTATTGATGTCTTATTTGATCAAATATTTTTTTTTCAATACTTTTCAAAGATTGATAATAATTTTAGATATCATCAATTTATGGTCAATAATCATTAAATACCCAATACAACATTCCACACATGTTACGTACACAACGAATATATAGTGATTCCATTTGGGCTTATTAATGTAACTGTTATCTTCATGTATTTAATGAATAGAGTATTTAGAGATTACCTTGATTAGTTTTTAATACTGTTTAAATTTGATATAATTATACATTCAAATAGAATTAAATAGAATTAATATCACATTAGGATTGTACTGAATACTCTAAATAAGGCAAAGCTATATGAAAAATTTACAAAGTATGGATTTGGATAAAAATTTCCATTTTGGTTCATATATTTTCAAGAGAGGTTATATAGTTGGATCAATCAAAGAAAAAAGTTATTGAATGTCATCCCATATTAAAAATTGTGATTAATATCTATAGTATTCTTGGTTTTTCTAGATATTATCTATTATATTTGGTCAATTTATCATGACTATCTAATCTAATTACCATGTTAATCTAGAAGGGATCTATATTATTTTAGATAGATAAATGTATGAAAAATTTCAAGGAATTGAAGAGAAGGTTAATCAAATCACCTATACATACATTACCCTATAGTGGAGAATGGTTTGTAATCTATAGTGATGCATCAAAGAATGTATCAGGATGCATTCTCACACAAAATGGTATCATTATAACTTATGCCTAATGATAATTGAAGGTGCGTGAGAAAAATTACCCAACTCATGATTTAGAGTTATATATAGTAATTTTTTCATTAAAGATATGGATGAATATTCTTTATTGAGAAAGAGGTGATTTTCATACTGATAATAAAAGTTTAAATTATATATTCACTAAAAAAACATCTAAATATGTGATATAGAAGATGGTTGTAAGTGATTAAATTTTATGGATACACAATAGATTACATCCATGGGAAAGATAATAAGGTGATGTATTCTCTAATTTTAATGTATCATACGAGAATATCTATGATAAGGATCATAAAATATCCAATATTTGTAGATTTATAATGGATAGATTTAGAAACCATGATGGAAGGGGTGAAATATTATCTTTCTCAAATGAGTGTTATACCATCAAACCATTTAAGGATTAAAGAGGCATATAATGAAGATGTGGAACTATATAATAATGTTAGGAATGTTCCTATGTTGAAAATTTATTGTTATGTCATTGTAAGGTTCAAGAACTATGTATGTGTTCCGTCCATACTAGATTTAATTAAGGAATTACTGGATGAGGCTCATAGGACATTATTTTATATTAATACTGTAAGAATAGTGATTTATAAAGATATAAAAGAGTATTTCTAGTGGGAAAAAATAAATAGATAAATTCAAGAGTATATAAATTGTTATTTGGTGTGTCAATAAGTTAAGTAAAAGATATATAAGTCTAAGAAGATATTACAACCATTACCCATATCAAAATGGAAATGTGAAATCATCACCATGTATTTACTCATCAAACCTCATGAAACACCGAAAGACCATAATGATATTGGTATTATGCTCTATCACCATAAAAAGTAATCAAATTTCAATACTATTAGAAAATATTTTTCTATTTATCATATTACAAAAATATAATTTATTGAAGTTGTATGGTTTCTAGAGTACCATATTCTGTTTTATATTATTAGGATATAAGGTTTACCTTGAGGTTATCATGAAGTCATCTGTAGGATCTGGAGAAAGAGTTTATTTCTCATACTGGTTATCATCCTGAAATAGATTTTAAATCTAAGAGACCATTTCCAAATATATAGTATATGTCTAGATATTATTCTATGGATTTCAAAGGTGTTTGGGATCAACACCATCACCAAGTAAATTTTTCATTCAAAAATATATTTTACTTTATAACATAGATGTATCCCTCTAAAGGACTCCATGGAAAGAATTGCATAACTCCAAAATCATTTGTTGAAGTTATAGAATGAAATATATTGAGACTTGATGTATCTATGTAAATTAAAATGAAATTTCGAACTATTCATAAGTATATCAAGAAAACTCCATGTTAATAGAAAATTTATGCTAAAAGTCATCAATGAAATATGGTTATGAGTTTCAGAAAGAAAAGAAAGTAAAACCCAATATATATTGACCCTTTTAAGATTCAGGACTGAGTTGCCATGATAGATTATCTCATGGCGCTTCCACTGAACATCTATCAAGTTCTTTATTTGTTCCACGTATCTATCATAATGAACTAAAAACCCAATCCTTCACATCCACTGAACTCAATGGTAATACTATTTGATCATGATCATTCGTATGAATAAAAAATAGTATAAATCATTGACTATATAGATAATGTTTCATGAAAAGTATCTACTAACATGGTTTGCATTCTCTAGATGATCCAAAAGTTCGAAGAAGCTAATTTGGTACTTGATAATGTAATGAATTAGAGATATCCTCATTTTTTGTATCAAATTAATGGAATATAAATGGATAAATTAATTTTAACTCGGATTAATGAAAATCCATGATATTTTAGTATATATTTATCTTTAAATAACATTTATTTCTTTGTTACCATATGATACACAGAACACCGAGTTTAAGTAAACCATAATATTCTATTAAAATATTATTATGACATATGATAGTTATAGCCTCGCCATTTCATTGGTGGGTTTGAAAGAGAGTTACTAAATTTTAAAAAAAATTATAGTTTATAAGTGTATAAAATATATTCATTTCTTATCAATTTATTATAAATGAAAATAAAGGACATTTGAATGTAAAAAATAGTTTTTCAAAAAAAATGTTTTTATGCATGTAATTTTTTTTGAAATTAATAAATTAAACTGATCGCTATTAGAGAATGATTTTAATTAAATTAATATATTATATAATCAATTATTATTTTATTATTCACCTAATATTTTTATATACATGGGATATGAATAAATCTAGTTTTACACTCAAATAATGTATTTTTCTAAAAAACGGGTTATAACAAGTTTTACACATTTATTTTAAAATGAATATTTAACAATTTTAAGAATTGAATCATAATGAATGGGTTCAAAATTTTGGATTATAATGATAAAATTTTGAAACAAAATTCCTTTTTATTTTTATTAAATATGAATAGTGACCAATGTAAATTTTTTCAACCTCATAATGTTAAAAATGATATAACAAGGTTAAAACATAAGAATAAGGATTCAATTTTTAAGAAAATCTTCAGTTTATTCTATTCTATGGGTATAGATCTGTAATTTACATAAAATCTTATAATATATGGCTACATTGTTCTAGTTTTCTTGGATTATAAACTTTATATAGATTTTAGAAAAGAATGAATACTAAATATCACTCTATTTACTTTAATATATCTAATATTTTTATACAATGTTATAAATAAAATAAGATCAGTTATAAATTTTTATTTAAAATTTAAATAATTTTGTATAATATAATTTAATTTCAAAAAATGTAATTAATTATTTACATTAAATTATTATGAAACGCTAAAAAATATTTATTCCACTAATCAATAAAATAAAATAATAGATTTTAAAATATTTAATGGTAATGAAATTTAAGTAAATTATTGGGTTCCATGAATTTTTTAGATGCATATGACATTTTTGTGATGTTTTAAAAGATTATATTTGAATTATAGCATTTTCTTTGGATCTTTAATTAAATATTACTTGAATAGTTAAAAAAATTTCATTAATGATATTTTATAATAAATAATATTTTATTAAATGATTTAATGTTAACAAAAATGATATCCTAGTCCATCAGAATAATATAAGATTGAAAATATAATCAATGGTATATTTATGAATCACATTTACATTTATAGTAATATTATTAGTCTATTATAACTGAAATAGTTGTTACCACAATTAAGGTCAAATTTTTTTAATGAATGGGTTAAACAAAGTGTTAATGATTAAAATGTAGAAAAATCTATGTTAATTTTATTGAATTATCTTATTCTTACCATAGGCTCTTTTTATAATATTAATGTCTATTTGAAAACATTTTTCTTAAATATGAAATCATTATATTTTAATCAGTAAGGAAATTCTAAGAGTATCAAGTCCCTGCCTTATAAATGGATACCCCTCATTTCTCTTATTTACACCACTTTGAGCCCCAAATAATGATAAAACTCTACCAGATTATCTTACAAACATCTATATACATTTTATATATGTTATGGTCTCCCCAAAAAGACCAGCCCTACTGTCATTAAGAAGAGATATAAATGATTTATTTTAAATAAGATGTAATCACCTTAACCAATAACTATATTTTTAATGAATTATTTTACCTCATATAAATATTATATATTAATAATAAAATAATTAATTTAGTATGATAAATATATGAAAATTTAATTATGATTATTTAACCACCAATATCCACCCTCTATTTCATCAAATGGGAAGTGAAATTATCACTCATCAGTAAATGTGGACTTCCACCTCCACCTAGAGATACAATTAATTTTCCATCAACATATTTCATGGATGGTAATTATTATGGGTTAAAAGTAGAAATATTATCTTTATGAAAATTTAATACTTATATAATTATAATATAACAACTTCTATTTTACCATCTAATCCGTTGGAAAACAATAATGTTGCATGTGCATCCCTGTGGACTACCACCTCCACGATGTGCTGCCATTTTTTTCATTTCTATTCCACTTTTATAGTAATAATATTATATTTAATAAAAATATATGATATATATATAATATGATAATTAATCATTAAAGGTGAATTATTATATTAAATTTTTTATTTCATCTGTCAAAAAGTGTAAACAACAGTCATGCGTAAATATGACATACTGTCTCCATGAATGGTGTAATTCATTTTTTCTATCTCTATATTTTATGAAGTAATTTATATATATTCATATAATGAATATATATGATTTTTATATCATCATTTACATTCTGGGTATGACGTAACAATAATCAATGTAATGTACTAGAACTTCCAAACTGAAATTTCTATGAAACATGAAACAGTTAACACCTATTAATGTTGATTTTAATAAGGTCTTATTAATAAATGAGTGTTAAAATATTATATATAGATAATATTTTTTTTATAAGTATGTAAGGGAATATATTATATAATTATAATAAATTAAAATTTATTACACATGGGTTTATATGTCTATCAATGTAAGTGGAACATGAGGGTTTTATTATACAAATCTGATTATTTATCAGTATTTTTTATGATTATGTTTACAGTGATGAAATTTCATTATCTAAATATCTAGAAAATTATTAATTCTCATATCCAATTATCATCTTTGAATAAAAAATGAATTATTTTCATTTATACCCCACTAATATCTCAAGATACTGAAATAATATTTTCACAAAAAAACTGTATTTATTTTTCTCTTTGGTAAAAAATATTTTTTTTCATATCCATTTTTTCTTAAAATGGTTTAAATTTTTTTTTACTCTATAAATTTTTAATTTATTTTTTAACATGATTTACTATATATAAAAAAAATAAAATAGTATGTTTTTTTCATTTTAAAAATGTGTAACTTTTTGATTTTTTATAAATGTTTGAAAGGAAAATTTTTCTTTTAAACTATAAGACTGTAAAAGAATATTCCACCTTCATAACCACTCAATGATTTGAATATTACATTAAAAGTTTACTTGATTATTTTCCAAGATTTTTGTTATTTTTTTATTTATATATATATATATCTTTAATAATTAATTTAAAATGGAAAATTGAATTTAATTGAAGACATGAATTAAGTGATATTTAAAGGAATTTTTCATTTATAATGACTTCCTATAATGTTATTTAAAATTATATTGGGGATATGATAAAATGATAAAAATTTTATTCTTTCTATAAATATATTATAATAATTGTTATTATAAGATATATATGAAACATGTTTCTTTTCTATTGGTTATGTTATTATTAATGGATTCTATTTTAATGGAACACATTTCTCTTCCATAGGTTAGCTATGATGAAATTATTATGAATACATTTTATTTTACACGGGTTATGATGTTTTGGGTTTCATATGATCTTGTGGAACACATGTGTATGATTTTCATTTTGTGATAGGTGGGACTAGAATTATATATCTATCTAATGCATTTGGTAAATATAAATATCTCATGAGAAAAATTTTACTAGAATAGGGAGTTAACCATGTTCAGTAAGGGATCCTATCAACTATAACATTCTTGAGAATAAATATTGACTAAAATGATGGAATGAAGAGTAAACCTAATGCAGTATGATTTAATTATTAATTATCCTTGACTAATAAAGAATTTATTTTATATAATTATGTGTATTCCATGAATTTTTTTTATTAAAATGTTATGATCTCTTGGTACATGTTATATTATTCCTTCATGACCCTATCATATGATATACTGATATTCATTCTTGACTCAATATTATGATATATGATATGCACAGTATGGTTTTAAAACATTATGGTCATATTTTCATACCATTGTGATCATGTTATTTTTAACTGATCATTGGTATCTCCCATATTTACCCTTACTATGCATCTAAGATGAACCATTATTAAGATTATTATCCCAATAATATGAAGAAAGGTATTAAGTATGATATGTATAATAATGGTGCATGTTGTGGGGAACTATGTGACTAAATACTTCAAATATTTGGGTTTCAATCTAACATTGGTTTAATTTGAAGAATTTTATGGACAAATTGTTTATCGGATGGTCCTCGTTGAACATTGGGTTTTGTTGGACAAATTTTAGGGATTAAGCATAGATTTTCTTTTTAAAGGGTTATCCTTTTCTATATTATCTGAACTTGTAATAACCTTTTTGGTTTTGGTTTTGGTTAAATCCTAAAGACATGGGAAGTATAAGTTCTCTTTGGTGGATTAAGTGATTCTCTAGAAGTTGATTATAGTACTCTTAATGCGAACAAGTCTTCATAAATACTCGTCTTTTGGAGAAAATATGAGTTTGATTAAGGAATTTAGTAAATTTTTAAAGTCAACATGACATGTAAGTATGTTTCCTTAAGATCAAAAATAAATTCCTCAATGAAGAGTAACTTAAAACAAAAATGTTGTCTGTTAACTTTTCCTACTGGGGAATCGAATATCGTTTAACCCATCACAAGTTTGTGATTTTCTTATGGTTAACTTTCTCCTAGACATGTTTACTATCACTCTCCCTCAAGAACATGACAAATTGCTTTTTCATCCATGTACATGTTTTTCTACATGGAATCCTAGTATGGTTTAACTCAGGTGACCTTTGTACTAATCTTCCTTTATTTTAAAGTGATTGTTTTACCATTATGATCATGTTATTTTTAACTGATCATTGATATCTCCCATATTTACCCTTACTATGCATCTAAGATGAACCATTATTAAGATTATTATCCCAATAATATGAAGAAAGGTATTAAGTATGATATGTATAATAATGGTGCAAGTGGTATATGATATAAGTATTTTTTGAATATGTTATTTATGTGTCCATGAATAAAAATATAATATACCTATCTAATTTTAGAATGGAACATTATTTAATTTAGGTAAAATTAATCTAAGCAGGTGTAATACCTATATATGAAAAATATCGGTTATTATAAAGGGTTAAATTTTTGAAGAACTATGTGGGGATTATATAAAACTTTTATATATAAATATTTTATATATCCAAGTTCCTAAAGACCTTAAACATTTATTTTTATTCTCTAGATCGTAAATATACCTAACTAATATTCATCTAGTATGATTTAATATTTATGTATGAAGTATTTTGGTCGCCTCAAAATCTAACTATGGAATCCCCTATTTTTGAATTAGATGAAATTCCAAGGAAATATGATTTTTTTTATTTAGTGGATAGTCCATTTTCTTAACTAATATTCAGAATGGAATTCCTAGAGATATAACTCTATAATGTGTTTTTTAGTTTTGGTTCAAGACTGGAGAGGACCTCATTAGTTCCATTGAGTTTTGGGAGTTACAGATCCAAAAACCCCAATATTAGAAGGAGCTATTACAGGAATATGGTTTGTCTGAAACTGCATGGGCCTTGTGGAAAACCTTGTGGCTAGATCCAGAGGAGTACAAAGCACTGCATGGTTTGGTCAAAGAGTGAATGAGGAGCTAAATTTATGTGAGACCATTTTAATTTTTTGATAATGCGTCTTATCACGGTTTACGCATGGTTAGGTAAACCATGTACCTTTACCATTAAAGGTTCTCCTTGGGCTATTCCTTAGCACACATTTGGTACATAATTTTAGAAAAAGCATGACCAAACTATGCACACTGTTCTATTTTGGTGAAATAATTATTTCTCCCTTATTGATTTAAAAATATATCTTCCACCTCCTCCTTTCATCATAGCCATGTGCAACACCACTCTCTATCTCACCCTCCACTATTTTTCTCCTCATTTAGGAATGGTGGTATCTCCTCCCACCTTTATTATATTTGAGCGACATAAATCAGTATGTTTCCTCTTAGAAAACACTTCATTCCACTTTCTCCAATTTTTATTTATCTTTTCTTTCACTGCATTATTTGCGTAGAAGCAAAATTTCGTTAATTTCAGGATAGATATCTATTTCCTTGATTTTATCAAACCAGACCAAATTAATCCTCAATATTAGACATGTGAGTTTTTCATGGTATATGGTAGGTGATCTATAGATTTTCACTATTTTTTTCTCTTATGAGATTCCACCATGATCTAAATGTGGTATTTATCCTATATTTCCCCAAATTTGTTTTTTATCATTTTTAAACTTGGTTAGATCTCCTTGTGTAACATTGAACCCACCTTTTTATAGTTGATGGTTATAACCCCATCCCAAACCATAGATTTAGGGTAAGTCTATATATCCTTCCTTTATATTTTTCACCTTCCGTTGTTTGCGAAACCCCTTTGAGTGTGATTTTATTCATATGATAATCTCTGATGATTTCATTTAAAAACAACCATTATAGTTACTCATTTTGTTTCTTGTGATGAATATGAATTTTTAAAACTAAATGAAATTAATTTCTTGATAATAATGTCATGTTTTATTATAAAAACTATATTTTGTGGTGTTTTTTCCTTCTAAACCTGAAATATATTACATACAGGTTCATTTACATGGATTGGTGACATGTTTAGTATATAGACCTTTTTTTGTAATTTAAATGGTTATATACTTGGCCACAAAGTGTGTTAATATAAAAAAAATGTACTTTTTATGACTCATGTGACACTCGGTTTTATATTTACAGATATATATGGATTTGATTATGAGTTGATGAGGCTTCATACACCAGGGGTGTTACCAAATATATCTTGTATGGGCTCACCATGCATGTTTATTACCTCTATATGAGTGATATTGGTTTCTAAGGGAGTACATATGGATGGGCTCAGCGTAAACATGGTTACACCATGCCATGAGTGATAAATGGACCCCATTTATGAGATACTAGGGATGGTCTCTGAGGGGACTAGTTTTATTTATGTTTGGAGTGACACTTGGGATTTCTTTTATTGTCTCCAATGTAATGAATCCTTTTATAATTATTAATGTTCTAGTATCCTAGTGTGATACTAGGTTTCCTTTATAAGCTTCGCCCAGGACTGGCACAAGTTGCTATATAAATTAATATAAGATAATCATCTTTAAAATTAAAATGTAAGATTCTATTAAATTAAATTAAAGGGAAATTCCTCAAGAAAAAAAACATGTTTGGGTTTGGTCATTTTTAGTTTCCCCAATTATGATAAATTTTTTTCATGTTATTATTCTATTCATACAGTTTGTCTATGGTTCAAATATTCATGCTCAGGTCTAATAAGTTATGGTAAGGTCAGGCATATTAGAGGTACCCGAGTCCAACTTTGTTATTTATTCATTATGCATTGAAATATTACTTTTCATGTAAATGTAAAATTATTATTTCATATGAATAAAATAGATTATGATTTAGAATCTATTTTTGGTAGCCTAATAATTATATATTACACCCTTCTCGAACTGCTATTGTTGTAGGGTACCAAAGCATAGCCTCTTTTTTTCAAGCCCTAGATCCTTTTTTACATTGTATATGGGATCTTAGGAGCACAGGGCTAAGATGAAGCTCAGAATACTCTTGGAGATTTCCCTTGGGGATTTTTTTTCTTTTATTATTTACGTATAGTATGGTTATATTAGTAATAATTATTTTGTTCAGTTTCAATATAATCATTTGGAAATGCATGTATAGTTTTATTGACATTGGCCATATTTTTATTCAGTAATTGTATTTATCCTACATTTCTTGTAATTTAATATCACTAAATTTAATATATTCTATCAATTATCTTATGAGATACTATTGTGATCCGTATAATTTTAGGGTATAGTCTTCCAACTGTACCATCATTATACCCTCACTGCTAGTCAAAATCCTCTGGCATATGGTGGCTGCACTTGATGGTATCTCGCGACTAGTTTAGCTATCGATTTAGTGGTAAGTGGGTTGGGATGTTACAATGTGGTATTAGAGATATTTTCATTTATCTTATTATTTTTAGCTGGTAGATTTAAGATTAGAAATGTTTCAGTGCATGGTAAATATTCATTCATGGTATTTATTTACCATCATACTGGGAGATGCCCAATTGTACAGGGCTTGGACTGTTTTTTCGACTATATTCTAGTATAGTTGATTTTCATTTCATGTTTATTGAATGGTGTACTATCTGTTTCATATTGATTTACAAAATTCAGGAATTTCCCCCATATCCTATTATGGAATGGAGGTAGAATTTTAAGCATCATTATAGGCACATAAGTATTCACATCCCATTCATATTTAATTCCATGTGGATTTAATTATTAGTCGATTTGAAATTTATGGTCTTCTTTGGGTGTTATGTTTATTCATGTAATAACCAATGTTATGTAATTTTCAGTGAAATGTTTATAGTTATTATTTATTTGGTATTTTATTTTCATAATTATATAATTTATGTTACCATAAATTTGTTATATTCTTTCTTTTAGTGTTCTATTATTTTTATTCCTTTATTTCCCAAGTTTAGGTGATTAAAAAATTTGCCTTGTTTACAGTTTGTATGCTTCTATAGTTGTTTATCATGAGGTTAACCATGTTTTATGTTAACATGGGAGTCATCTTGACATTATTAAGTCTTATGAGTACCTCATAAATATTAATGTTATGACCCATGTAACCAATCCATTTTTTATGCACATTATATACTTAAACACTATTGTATAAATGTTTATTCTGTAAACAATTTCAATGCCCTAAATAAATTCATTGTGGTTAAATGTAATCCACTTCAAATTTTTAATTAGTATATTCATTTTATTATTTGTAACATGATGATCCATATAATTAAACCATTATAGATGAATATTATATATATATATATATAAAGTATTTCTTATAAATATTTAAGGGGTTAATTGTTTATACTGAATTAAATATTTGTGGTTTTATGGGAGTCGAATGCAACATGTAATGTGTATGGGATAATTATATAATAAGGTTGGTTACTCATAAAACCAAAATTTCTATTATGAGCCTGCTATCCTGGAACTACTGAAAATAAATTTTGATAAATTTTGACACAAATGTTTTTGCTACATTTATTAAGTCCTACATCTCTGCTGCTTACATATAACGACCTGAATTTATAAGATTCAAAATGCTCAATTGGAACTAAGTAGGTTAGTTGGGGCATTTTTTATATAATATACTACAAAAGGTTTTCTAAATCAAAATATCTATTATTTTTTGGGTTTTTTTATGAACCCAAAATGGCTCAACAAGACCCTAATAGGTCACACTTCTTTTTATATATTGTAATGAATAACCTTGGGGGGGTAAATTATGCTATGTAAATATATTTAATTAATATTTTCACCTATATGTGTGTTTCCTACATTACTGGTACTTCTTTAATTATTAAGATGCCTTTTAATCTATTTTGATAAGTTTTTTTTTCATATGAGGCATTGGTTAATTTGAATTCCAATTCCAACGTAAAGGGTTTTTTCCTCTATTAATTGAAATTTAAATTTTCTTTAATTAATCCTACTGTGAAATTTAATATAAAAAAATTGTGCTTAAATGGGGTTACATGATAAAAATTGACTAATTATAAAGGGGTTTCAATAATTAATGAACTTTAAATGAATGATAGCATATTTTTCCTGTTTTCCATTGTGATTTTTTGCCAAAAATTGTTCCTTATAAAGGTGTATTGTCAACTGTTGATTATTTTAATCTGAGTAATTAAAATGTTTAAAAAATAAAATAATATTTTTGTTTAATTCCATAAAAAGAAACCTTAAGAGGGGTTTTATGTCTTAAACCTCGTGGAAGGGGAGTTTAAATCCTTATGTGTTTTTCCCTATAATAGAACACAGGTGTTTCCAAAGGATTATTATTTCCTATGTGTAAATCCAAATGATGGGACTTTAATCATACTGACATGTTATAGGTGTGAACTCATTTTGGGTCAATTCTTTTTCCCTACATTTGGGGATAGATCAATGTAGGTAGAACCCTCGATATTTATAACTCTTTATTTTTGTTAATGAATATTTTCTCTTTTGTGTTACTATTTGGGTGTCATATTCCAATGTATGACTCTAAGGTTCTAAAATGAAACCATATTTTTATCGGTGTTCATGTGTTGGGTTGACTATTTCACTGAGTCTCATCTTTTTAAAATGACAAGTTCTAGTGGGATACACTTTCTAATGGAATGGTTGGCCACTTAATAAGTATTGTGATCCTTAATTTCATTCCTTATTAGTGTTAGGAGTCTCATGAGGTCATCATCATGTTCAACATATTTGTTAATTAATGAGAATTTGGGTTAATAATTTCATGTGGGACATCAGATTTTGGAATTCATTGGTGTAATAAGCTTATGGATAGTGTTAGAGATGTGGCATCCACTCAAGTGATCTCAGTGTAGTATGAATCGACATACAAGATACTATCAAGTTACTATATTTTAAAAAACCATTTGATTTTAGTAGAATCTTATAAGTATTGAGTTGTGATGCATCAATCATGGATTATCTCTGGAGAAGAGTGACCTAAGCATTCTATGAAATAAAAACTGTCCCAATTTTTTGGAGATTTTTCTAAGAGGATCACGTGTTTGACAAACTATTCATTCATTTTGGATTTTGGGACTAATGTTATAGAACATATGGAAATTACTCCTGAGGATAGGCACATGTAATTCTAGATGAAAATATAATATAGCTGTTTTAAGAGGATGTATGTCCTTATCATTGGTTGAATGATTGTTAAATGCTTGATGGACACCTATAGGACCTGTGGTTATTAGTTTATGGAGTGTGTTCCATGGTATGTGTTCCTTTATCATCAAATATAATGATTAGGATACCCATAGTGTAATTAAATTCACATTAAATAGGGTTAAACATGTCCTTCCAAGTATATGGAACACATCCAAGAAAGAAATTTTAAAAACGGTTAGTGTTATTTTTAATTTCTATGAGGCTGGGGAGTCTTATAACATGTCGGTGCTTTCATGATAGCATGATATTCAATGGTGGATGGGTATAAAACCATTGAAAACACCATTCATTATGAAGGGACTTCAGTGGTTTAGTTTAAGCATCATATATTCCTTTTTTGGGTAAATGACTTGTAGTTAGTTAATGGTGATGACTTGATGGGTGAAGTCAAGTTTCCTCTAAAAAGATGACATCCAATGAGGGTTTGATTGTTCTTCCTTTGTTCAAGGAAATGTCCCCTATTGTGCAATCATCTAGGAAAACTCATAGAGAATTGGTTGTATATCGTGAAAATGTTTTAAGGGTCATTGTTCTTGGTTCAATGGTATCTATTAGTGTGTGCTTTGAAAATGTGTGTTTTTATTGTATAATTATTCCTAAGTAATTCATGAGTTTCTGAGTAGGAAAGAAATGGTTCAACTCTTTGACACTATCCAGTTTTCCTTGACTTGATCTCTAGGTGATGCCGCATTTGGATGAGTCAGTGTTTTTGATGTATGGATTCTGATCTTGGTACAGATATCTATCCTTCTTATGTGTCATTAATTTTTCCCTTAGATATTCTCCATTAACACCCTTTTATGATTTTTAAGTTTCCCCAAATAACAATCAGTCTCATATGAGGTGTAAAATGAAATCGATCTAAGTGGGTTGGGTCAGGCATGCATCAATGTTTATGTTATGTCATGTCAATCTGTGATATGTTTTGGATAGAGACTTAAATAGAAGCTGGTTATGGTCTTCTTTGAGTGTAGTTAGGACAAACCTCAGTGTTCCTTTTTTAATCAATTGGTGTTATCTTTTTATGTACACCGTCCTTTTATGTTGAGTGTTTTGAGGGTAGTTGACCAAGGAAGGTTCGACTGGTTATAACCCTCTCCCCCTTGTTGTATGTGATTATAAAGGAACCTCTTAAAGGAACACTTTCATGTTAAGATGGGTATTGTGTATGTTTCATCTATATCTTTTCATGTAAATGTTATCACATATAATATAAATAATTTCAATTTGTAATTAATCCTTTAATTGAATAATGACTCATGTCGCGAGCATCGTTGGAACACTATTGACACAATTTTTTTGGGAAATTTGGATAGTAGAGATACAATGTTATAAAATTGGACCATACATTCTAGATCCTATGGTGGATGAACCGTCGGGAGGATAGTTAATGATATAACATGAAGAATATGTCTAGTTTTAAGGGAATGGTTATACTCTGTCCCAATGCTTTAGTTTAGATAATCAGGTTTTGGATTGAGTTTTTATGGTTCTTGTAGAATAGTTTATGGTTTCATTCTAAGGTGTGTTTGACGTTTGGAAATGAAATGTGTCCATTTGAATAATTATTCACGATGCAAGTAGGTTGGGGGATCTTCTCATAACTTCCACACGGCTTATTATATGTGATAAGTGCTAAAGATGGGATATTTTGTTTTCTTGTGTTTTTTGACTAGATGAAATTCCTAGGGAATTTTCATTTTTCTCATTTTGTGGATAGTTTATATTGTAATTAATGATTCTAGATTAAATTAGGAGATTTGGAAAACTTCAATGTGTTTTTTATATGTGGGTCATGGACTGGGGGGTCTCAAAAGTATTCCTTCATGTTCTAGGAGTTTTAGGCCCTGAAACCCTCAACAATGTGGGGAGTTGTCAGGGGAAAATAGTTTTCCAAAAACCATGTGTCCCCGAATGAAACCAGTATGGCCTGATCTATAGAAATATGATATTATGTATATTTTTCTCAAACCATGATGTAGTACCCCAACATAATTGTGAAAAAATTTAGGTTTTTTACAGTGTATTTTAGCACAGTTTTGTCATGGTTAGGTAAATTTTGTGCCTTAACCATGCGAGGTTCTCATTGGGTAGTGCCTTAGCACATGATCAGTGCATTTTTTTTTGGGAAACCATGTGGCCAAAAATATTCTCCCTAATTTATTTGGTTGAAATGAATATTACACCCTAAATGATATAATAACCTATCTTCCTCCTCCTCATTTCTTCCCAACCACGTGAAATATCCTTCTCCCACTTGAGATCCACTATTTTCTTCTCCCTTTATCCTGGTGGTATCTCCTTGGTCTGTTGTCAAATTCAAGAACTATTGGTCCCTATGGTTTCAACTCAGTATGGCCCTCATTCCTATTGTTTCCATTATTCTTTTATCACTTCTCTCATTGTGATATTCTGGTGCAAGCATATTTTCCATAATTTCATGTTTGATGTTCATTTCCTCAATTTTTATTGAAGCAGAAAAATAAAGACTTTATATTGGATGTGTGATCCATATAAGGTATATGGTAGGTTGTCTATAAATGTTCCCTTTAGTTTTTCTATTTTAAGAAACACCTTTGTGTGGCACATGATGGACTTATATTGTGTTTCTAAAAATTTATGTTTTAGCATAGTTAAGGTTTCTTAAACTGCCTTGTATAGTGTTAAAACCCCCTTGGTGTGGTTGATGGTTAATACCCCCACCCAAACCACCCCTCTAGGGTTTTTTCATATAGCCGCCCATTCTATTTTTTTCTGTCACTTTTTGAGCCACCCCTTTGGTTCACTTTAATTCATATGATAAACTATGATGATTTGTTAATAAAGACCACCACTTTAGTGAATTATTTTGTGCCTTATGATGAATCTAAATATTCCATACTAAACGAAATGAATTTTTGATAGAAATTTAATATTTTCTAATAACACCCCTATGTTGATCTTTCTTCTCATCTAAACCAGAAATGATGTGATTATTGGTTCATTTCCTTGGATTGGTTACATTTTTATTATATAGAAATTTTTTTATTTTTAATTTAGATGGTAATTTACATGGCCTCTAAATTTATAAAATTTAAAATGATTAAATGTACTTTATATTCATTTAGTGACACTTTCTTTCAACATTAAAAAATACAAAGGATGTGATCATGAGCTTATGAGGATTTATAGGCCATCGGAGATACCTTCTATATCATGGAAAATATCACTTTTCTTGTTGCTTACCTTCATATAAGTGATCCCAGTTCTTAGGGGAGAACCCACGAATGGTCTAGGTTGAAATAATGGTTACACCCTAACACAACTGATACTCGAACCCTTTTTTCATGATAATGGGGATAAACATAGTGGTGACTTATTTTACATACATCAATAGTGACACTTGTGATTCATTTTATCGTATTACATGGGTGGAATCTTTTTAGAATAGATACAGTGTTAAAACCTTAATGTGATACTCATATTTCATTATATGGTTTACCTAGAACAATAATAAGATGATGTGTAAATAAATTTTAGAGATGCCACTTTAAAATTAAAATGCATGATTCAAAACAAATAATTAAAAGGGAATATCCTCAAAGACAAACCACATGTCTAGTTTTAATCCTTTTTAGTTATTTTAATTATGAGGAATGGTTTTCATTTTTATGAATATATTCACATATTTTGCATATGGTATAGACATTAAATCTTTGGCTGAAGTAGGTATGGTCAGGTCGGGTGTCGTGGTGGGACCCGATCCTAGCTTGGCCATTTATTCATTATTCATTGAAGAATTAATTTTTATGTACATCCACACTAATTATTTTATATGAAAAACAATATTATAATTTACACAGTTTTGGTTATGGCCTACTGAATATATCTCCCACGCTGCTTAGGATGCTATTGCACTAGGGTACCCAAGTAGACCCTCCTGTTTGAAGGTACTTGATCTTTTGTTTTGATGTGTGTTGTACATGTATTCTTAGGCACACATGAATGACCCAAATCTTATGATTCACATAGAGATCATCCTTGGTGATTATTTTCTTTTATTATTTATGTATTGTATTGTTCTATCCGTTGTACTTATTTTGATTAGTTTAGGTATCATCATTTGGACTTTCATAAATATTTCTATTGGTGTTGGACATCATTTATATTCATTTATTATATTTCTTCTAAACTACTTTTCATTTATTATTACTTCTTTTATTGTCATATGTCACTTATCTTCTGAGATACAACTTTTCTACTCTGATTATGAGGTTATAGACTCCCCATTGTACAATAAATAGACCCTCACTTCTAGTCATATATCATTGGTATATAGGAAGTCATGTATGTTGTAATGTAATGATAGGTCTAACAAGAGTTTAGTGGTCAATTGGCTCTAGACATTAACCAAACCCCTCATGTGTGGTTTAGTTGGAGGATGAAGATATTGTATTTGTTGACTTAGTGGTTGAGAAGAAACGTTAGAAAATCGATCACTATAATAAAGTGTTTCATGCTAAAATAATTCTCGTATATTATATACTGTAATATTGAAAATGGGTTATCCCTGAGACATGGGAGTGGGAATCATTGATGAAACAACATTGGCCTTCTATTTTTTTCAAGTCTATAATTTTGTGTGATTTATGGGGAAAAAATTTCATGTTAGGGAGAAATGTGGTTCCCTCCATGTCACCGTTATGTTTTATATTGGGATTATTTTATCTCTTCTGAGGTTATAATGTATTTTAAGAGAAATGGGTTAAAAAATTGGTTATTTGGGTGAAAATTTCCAAGTACACTATCAATGAATAGTTAGGTATAACTATGTGGTAACCATGTGTTATTGATATGTTAGATCTAGTTTTAATTTTAATATTTTGTGCGTGTTTTTTCTAAATTGTTTGTTTTTACATAGTAGCCATTTTAATTTGTTTTTAAGGGGATGTGGGTACTATAGGCAGAGCACAAACGTTTTCTAACTTTGTGGTATAACAGTGCAACATTTGTGAGATTCAAAAAATGAGAATATTATCCAGATGCACTCACTTATTTTAACTTCTAATATCTATATAATTTATCATTAACTAAAACCAGCCTCTCTATGATTTCATAGAGTTTTCTCTAATGGTTTCTATAGTGATTACCCTTCATTATTGGTGAATTTATTTGAGGTATGTTCATATTTCCACATGATATCTTCTCAATCTAGATCTTATCTTGATCCCTCTCCCCCATATTTAATTTGGAACCTAATGGGATGTTGATTCTTCATCTAAAGGGTTTTATGGGGGAATTGATGTTGTTTCGTATCAAACTATATTTTTGAGGACCTATTCACTTTGATTCCATACTCTATTCACGAATTCTACTTGGTTATTTTCCATTTTCAAGGTTGGTGTCTCTATAAAGTAGTTTTATCTCATGATATACCTGGTATTATTGTAAATTTAATTTGGTTTGTTTGTTTTAAAATTCAATTATTTTAAATGTATTTGGGCCAGTTTAAGAACATTCAACTTGGGCGGCATGAAAAGGGTTTTTAAAATGTGTTTTCTCTAGAAACAGTTTTATATGCTTCATGTGTAATATGAAATGATTCCATTTATTCTATAAAATATTATTTAAAATATGGGATTTGTGATTCTTCTCTTTTGAGAATGTTGTGTATAATTTTTATCATAGTATATTTATTTTTTTGAGGAAATATAGAACATGAAATCACATTAGGAGCATTGGGTACATTGGATTATGGATATATGAAAAACATTGTGTGTGTGGAACTACTATGTGTTATGGTTTTGATACAGATATATTATTGTATAAATTGGTATCATATGATTCACATTTTTATTGGTAAATTTTCATTTCATATACTAGTTACATATTTTTATACCCCAGAGCCCATTTCTGTTTCATTTATGGTCTCCTCTATGTAATTTATTTTTAGTATCACATGTTTATTCTTCTGAGATATCAATTTGTTTAGTTATTTACCTCTCTATCATCAACCATGCTTATTTTTATATTCCTTAGGATTTGAGTATGATATGTTTTGAAAGGAATTGAAATGTTTTTTTATGTAAAATTTTATAAAATGAAATATATTTATGATACTTTTTTATTCTAAATCTATAATTGATAGTTACTTGGTGATAGACATTTTATATATTCACAGTGGTATCCTATGTGGAATTTTCCTCAAACATTGCTTATTTTGGTTTATGTAGATTTTATTTGGTAGGATGAAGGAAAAGTGATGGGAATTATCCATCTATTCAACTTCTCTTGGTTTATGTTGTCTTTTTTGTGAGTTGGGATAGTTGTGGAAGATGGTCACATAGAGACATGTAGTTGTTCAATGTTTTTTATGCTTCCTAGTTTTTCCATTTGTCATGATTTTTTATGTATCATGGGTTTGAAACATTTCTTCCACATTATAATATGAATGTTTAAATTTATTTTGTTAAACATGATACATGTTGTGTTTCCATTTACTGTGAAATCCTTCCCAATGTATTTTAGGTTGATACCTAGGTTCTTGTCATCATCCCATAGAAATAGAGAAAAAACATCAGACAATATGGAAATCCATATTGGCTGATGTGTTTGGTTAACATGGGTTGGTTCATTAAATTCATAAAATCTATAGTTCCACCACAAAAAATTCACCATGTGAATTTTCGGGTTTTATAGAATTTTCTCTCTTTAATTACGAATCTCATCCAGTTTTCCCTCAAAATAGAGATCAAGCCCATGTGTAATGACCTCTAATTTTTTTACATTTGAAGGATAAGTTATGTACTTCCTTAAGATAGGTGCATGGAACACATCAAGAAAATGAGAGTGGTTTAGTGGAAGAACTAATAAAAAAGAAAAATATCATTATAGACAAAATTTTATAATGGTATGATATATCGAGATCATATCTTTCCCTTCCTTAAAATACCTTAAATATTTTCCATTGAGATATTCAATGTAAAACCTTTTCACAAACATAGAACTCCGAATCTCACCAAATTTGGTCAACATAACTTTTTTGTCAACTCTAAACTACAACTATGATTTTCTAGAAAGATTCAAACTTCTCTTTAATTTCCAAAACTAGCCTAGCCCCCAATAACATTCTTCATCAAACTTCGTTCAGTCATGATGGCGATAGGCACTTATTTCTTATAAGGGAATTCATAAAGGACCCTATGAATTATTTAGTGAAAGATATTGTTTTAAAAAAATTCCAAAAAATGAATATCATGAAAAAACCACAATTTAGATCCATAGAGGGAGATATTAATATATTCTATAGGGTTGGAATAATATTCTCAGATAGACCGACATTCTGAGGATGATATACCCTGATAAATTTCAACTCCATATTCAAATAATTCTAATGAATTCTATAGATCAGTGTGGTAAACATAATATCCTCATCAGATATAAAATATTGTGTTACTCAAAAAAACCTTACCACTTCCTTAATTTATATCCTAAAAATATGATCAATAGTGAAATATTCTTTTATTATAATTAAATGTAATTACTTAGTAAGGTGGTTAACAATAACGCAAATAAAATTTCTTCATTTAGATGTTTTAGGGATTATAATGATTAAATACATGGTAATTTTTTCCCATTCCATTTCCAGTTATGTAAATGGTATAAATATACCCTTAGACACCAATCTACGATTCGTAACTTGTTTTAATACTACGTAATGAGATAAAAACACGGTAATATCCAATTTATTATTAACCAAATGAGAATACTCTTTTATTTCTTTATACATATTAAAAAATCTATGGTGAATATGGAATAACGAACTATGACCTTGATCTAGAAAATTATTCTAGAAATTTTGGAAGATGATACACATACATGGTTCCAGATCCTTATCATTCAATAAATGTTATAGTTTAACTAAATAATATTTTCTAACCCTCTTATGTAGTCTTTCCTCCTCCTTATATTAATCTTTAATCCTCACGTAGATATATGATTAAACATTCATATAAGGATGATATGGTTTTTCCATTTCCTCATGATTTCAAGGTTTATATTCCATAAAACTATAAATATTAGATCTCTTTAAAAAATCATCTTGTATAAACTAGAATGGTCTTTTTAACACTAGGCATGGACCATCATATTTTACTTCCCATGGTGGTAGGGTATTGAGAAGTAATAATATTTAATCAGTTCCAACCATATCCTTTTGTGTATCTTCAGATATATCTATATTAATATGCGCATTAATCATTTATAATCCATATATATATAACACCATTCACCATAATGATAATTCTGTAATATTGTAAATGAAAAAAATAATTCATCCAACTATAAATCATTAGTGAGGTAATTTTGTACATGAATTTTCAACTGTCATGACACATATGTATCACCATGTTATTCTACATGATTAAACAACTCAATGCATTCATAGATACATAAATATAGATTAATAAATATTCTCAACAGTAGGGTAGTTTTATAACAGTTTCACTAAACAACATTCTTTTCAACTCCTTTAAATTTTCATTACATTCATATACCCATAAGAACATAGATCCCTTCCCTGTCAACTTGGTTAGTGGATTAGATATAAATTATAAATCACTCAAAAAATTAGATAATATACATCCAAAACAAGGGAAATATATATCCTAGTCCCCATGTTTGTTCTACAGAATTAGTTAATAAATTACATCTTAAAAGGGTCCACAAATATTGCCTCACATGAAATTGTATGAATAATGAATGAGACCTTGTGTATCCAAAATTCATAATTTTTATATATAGAATATAGTTACCCCATCCTCATTGTCATCAACCCAATCATCAATTTATCTTCTACCACTTCATTTTTCATTTAGTATATAATAATATTATCTATAAAGACTACCAAAAATTGACCAAGGTTATTTTTAAAGAATTTATTCCTTAGACCCATGAAGATAGAGAGTGAATTGGTATGTCTAAATGGATTTACTATAAACTCATAATGACCATATCACATATAGGAGGACCCACTTCAATATGAACTCTATATTATCCCTCAATTTATGTTATCCAATATAAAGATAAATCTTTCAAAATACATTATCTCTATGTCTTTGATCAAAAATGATTTAAAAACATGGTAATAAATACTTGTTCTTGACAATGATATTGTTATATTTTTATAACAAATTTAAATATTTGTTGAAAAATATTACATCATAAAAATATAATAATAACACCCCATAATTATGTAATTAGATATATTTATCCATGTTTTTTCTTCCTCTCATGCATATTATTCTATTCCCATGACCCAATTGAGAGAATTCTATATAGAGTCTTTTATATAAGTATAGCACAACGTATAGGTTCTTTTAAAAACTAAAATTATTGATATAGATAAATACTAATAAATTATTTAAGAAATTCCTCATCATATTCCCATCTAATATAAATATCTATAATATTGAGTAGCTCCCCAACCATTTGAGAAATATTTCCCTCATGAATAGGTAGTAAGGAACATGGAATGGACATAATTCCCATTGGAAGTCCATGTTTATCCTTACACTGATAAGAAAATTATATGTTGGTTCAAAATAACAAATTTTACTTCTCTTCCTCTGAAATTGATATTGAACATGTTTTATAATTTCCAATCCATTACCAATATAACATAAACTTTAAAAATAAGGAGAATAACACGATTTTTAGGAAGCACGTTCCTACAAAATTATATCAGAGGTGTGTTATAACCTTGAGATGTGGTCATCATGCATTCATAAGATTTTACTATTATATCAATATAAAATCATTGAGGTGGTGATGTGATAGTTTTAGCTCATTTTTCTTATATAATATTTTAGTGATCCAGAATGAGATATCTCATTTGTAGTTAAAGAGTTTGTTCTATGTGTGGTTTTCGCCCCACAATTATCCTAGTCCTCTTTTATTGTGATAACAAAGGAATTAAATTTTTTATATTTCTAAGCGGGTTGTTAATTCCTACCATCCTAAATAGATATTGTATTTTGGAATTTATTCATATAAATACCATTCCGCTTGTATCTAAATTATTGAACTTCAATGTTTAATCATTATTCCCATCTACTAAATTTTGTATCATTTTTTTATCACTTATCAAAAATCACTTTCTCCAAGGTCAAAGTTTCCAAACATGAATCATTTCATCATTCCTTTAATTAAATTTTATGATTTATTTTCCACGAATAATTATTATGTAGGTGGTTGGAATTTGATACCTCCATGGGATTTAATAATTTAGTTTCTATGAAGCTCCACTTTTTTATTATCGTCACTAAAAACTAATTAATAATTAGAATCCCCAATCTAAATTCCTTCATTTTCAGTAGATTAAATGATTTTATCATAGTTACAAATGTTGTTTATGGTTAATTCCATTTTTGAAAAGGTTTCAGGAAACTAATCCATCCATTCATCCAACATTACAATTTTTATTTCAAAATAGGCAAGAATGAAGTACAACACATGGGACATCATCTAGAGAGGCCAGAAATAATGAAGCCCCAGAGAATCACCCCTAATCAGGTTCACCAGCTCTAGTTTATAAATATTTACATTAGATTAACAAACCAAAACATCTTCTATGTCTGTAAGGGAGGACAAGTAATCTACAACTTCGTTCCCTTCATTCCAAGTATGAGTGACTAAACTCTGTCCGAATGGACAGCCTTACATCGTATGATAGTATAGGTTATCAACCATGGAGTTCTACACCTCCCTAGAAAGGCATCATGGACAATCTTTGAATCTATTTCATCCTTTTCCATACTGAGGTTCCTCTTCTTACACACGGACAACCCTGCGAGCACTGCATGGACCTCCGCCTAGACCAAACTATTGCTTCCATGATAAGCTGTGAAATCAAAGACCACACTACCACTGTGATCACGTAAGACCCCACCACCACCCATGACCTCCGTGATGCATGACCCATCATTATTTAGCTTAAAACCTTTTTTAAGAGGAAACCAACAGATCCATCTCTTCTGTACCCTGGAACCATTCTTCCTAGCCTCAGCAAGCGGAGACTGGAAACAATGAAACACAGATGCCTCCTTCCCAATACCTACCGTGCCAACTAGGTCAAACAATGTGCATCTGGTTCTTTCCACCAACTCCCTCCCCATAGACGGCATCCCATTATACCTAGGATGAATGAATATATTAATTTTACTTTATAGGTTTTATAATAAATCCAGAATATTACATTTTATTTCTTATAAAGATTTGTTTGTAGGTATTAATGGATTCATCAACCTTCTATTCTACTCTAGAAATTCACATTCCATATTAGTATTTGTAGTTCAGAGAAGTTATTTATTGGGAAATATCTTCTTGAACTCCTCCCATTCCATGGGTTTATTTATTACTATTTCATCATGTTCTTGGTAAGAGTTATCCATTATCTAGCGTCATCATCCAAGTGATAGACTACTAGAAAAATATAACATGTTTTGAGAATGAACAATACAAAATATCTTTTCCATCACACTGATCCATTTCTCATTACGTAGTGGATTATAATACTTATGAAATGTAGTGAATGGTATTCTATAAATGATATAGTGGAATGTTTGTACCTCCTTAGTGCATTCAAGTGTTCAATATAGTTCGAGTTATTTCTCATGTATTGATAGATTTATGTTATCATTGACACAAGATTTTAGATTATAGATCTAAATTGATTTGGTTTCTTATGAGTATAGAAATTCCATTTCCCATCAGATTAATTATTAGTATGATTTCTTTTTGTTTCAACTATTGACCAAAACCAAAAATAGCTAATATATGTTTTAAGGAACAAAAAATAGAGTAAAAAGTCACATGAAAACAATTGCAAATATTTCCTCATTGATGAATCCTTCTCATACAGATATGGAACATTAGGTTCATCTTATAAAACATATGGTTCAGTATTGTTTTTAGGGTTATATTTCAATATTCATCATAATCTAATCTCTAAAAATATAAAAACATTCCTCTAACATGAACTCATGTGACCCAAAAACAACATACATAAATATTATATCATTTTATATGAATATTAAATACATATAAAAATCACACACACCAAAGGACCGTACTATTTTACTGTCTTTAAATATTATATATATAATCAACTTATCTCTTCAATTCTATTGAAAATCCCCTACAATATTCTTTATATTAGTACCCTTATAGACATTTCAAACATATAACCTTACATAAAAACTAGTGGAAGGAAAACATAATAAAGGGTGATAAAATTTTCGAAATAATTGTTAAGAAGGGGAGATATCAATCATAATTTAATATTATATGATTATATTGGAATGATAACATAAAAAAGTACATGTTCTCATCATAAAATATTCATACCTGGAACATATGTGGCCATAAATTCTAAAATCATGTAATATCTTAAAGTATGATTAGTAATGTTGTCAATGTGATAATTATCAGTAACGATTCGTAACATAAGAATGTGTAATCATAATAATTGAAAATCATATACTTTCAAACATAACTATTCAAAATTATATTCTTACATAATCTTGTGAGAATGGCTAAAAAATTATAATCACACATAAAAATGTAAATAATGATATTTGAAAACATATCCATGTATAATCTTGTGAGCATATCTTGTAGAATTTAAAATAACAAATCAAAATTTGAATATATATATTCATAATCATGTTGAAAAGTATCATCATAATCTCGTGAGGGATCTATATAACATTACCCAATGAATTGGAAGGGTTTTAACAAACCTATTTGTAATATAATTAAAACCAAGTATATGTGTTCCACAATATCATAAAATCACTAAAAAATATACTAAAAACTAACAAAATTTAATTAAATGGCTTTCATAAATATTTCATAAATTCATGATATCATAACTCATGGAAAAGAAATAGGCTTTTTAATGATTTCATCATAGTGTAATTAAACTTTTAAAAAGAAAATAGTTTTATTGAATAATCCATAAATAATCATCATCATAGGCCATACAAATAATTAAAGTGTATGGTATCTTAATAAAATAACCACATTTATGTATAACAATACTTAAATGACATTTAAATAGAGAAAAAAATCCATTAAAATATCATTCAAACCATTTTTTATAATATAAAAAATATAATTTTATTTTAAAAACATTTTAACTAAAAATACACTGAATGGTCTAAAAATTAATCTGTTTGAAAATAACCATGGGTAATTTTAATTTCATCATAAATTCCATGAATGGTAATAGAACTGGAAAAATTCATATATATATTATACATTAAAAGAATACATTCCTTTCACACTACTATAAATAGTCAAAAATGAATTTTTAGGAATCAATTTCACTTAAACTATTCATTTTAAAACATTTTAAATAAATATAAATGTAATAGAAATAACATTTTTACCAAATTTAATATATACATAAAAACATAAATAATTTTATAGGAATATCATTGTCATGGAATAAAAATTTCATCGACAAAACAAGAAATAAGGCCAACTTTTCTTTTGAATCATTTTCTCAATAATTTTTTGTAACAATTATAGAAAATGGTTGTAATAAATAAAATTTTTATGTGTGAAAATTTTATAATAAGATATATTGTGTTTAATGGTTAAGATACATAAAACATTCCTCGATGCAAATTTAGCATAGACAATCCCAAAAATAAATGAGATTGTAACATGATTCTCTTACCTCAAGTATCATCTTGAATCATACGTGTTCAATAATCCATTAAATTAAATATAGATTTGTTAAAAATTTATCATAATAACATATTTAATATATAAAAAATTTATAAATTCTTTTATAAATTCCAATTATCCAATAATTAACAATTTCATTATTAAAATGAATATTCATGTGAAAACTGGTTCATTTTTCAAGCGTATTTCGATTCGATGGTTCATGTGATTTAAAATTGGTCAAAGATTAATCATATAAAAACTATTATTAATGAATTAATTAACATATTTATTTATTATATATTTTTTTATAATCATTAATATAACGTGGACTGGAGAAATGAATTACTTCACTTCGTGGAGACAATAGTTTTTATATACGCAAGGGTGTTGTTTTCACTTGTTGGTGGATGAATCAAAAGAAATATAAATTATAATTACACTATTAGATTTATTATTATATTATAATTATTATATATATTAATTAACCCTTTAATTATGACCATTCATGTATGTTGGAATTGAATAATTAATCGCATCACAAAATGGAGGTTATAGTCCCCACATACGCACGAGCGGTGTTGTCGTTTTCTAATGGATTGGAAAATAAGAATGTATAAAATAGTTTATATTTTAATAAAAATTATTATGTTATAAATATCATATATAGTAATTTAATAAATGATAATATACATCAATGAATGGTGATGATGGAAGATGAATCATATCACTATGTGAACGTAGTAATCCACACATACGATTGCGTGAAAACATCATTTCCCATTCGATGGAAAAATAGTAGAAACATTATTGTACCAAAAAATAATAAAATAATATTTTATTTATGATACATGAATTATAATTTTATTATGGATACAGTAGATTTATAATTAGTATAAGAATAATGAAACTATAAAATGATTAGTAAGAAAATAAACCTCTTATTTGTGATACCTCCCTTGAACCGCTTCTTAAGGAACCTTGGGATAATATCTTAAGAAGAAAAGAACAAATAGGACATGAATAGAGATGTTAAGAATATATTTGGTTATGTTTTTTAATTATTAATATATTTAGTGGTGTGGATCATAAAGGATAGGGGTTTCCCTTTTATAAGTGAGGGGGTGTCACCCGTGTAATTATTAGGTATATTAGAATATTATAAAGTATATATCATTGGAAATTTGGACCATATTTTTTATATTTTTTGTATATAATGATATTTTATATAAATATATTCATTAAAACGGTTTTATACATGTTTTGAATCAATTTTATCCCTTCTATATTTTGTTTAACCACTTGTTAACCCCATTTAACATTTAAAGAAGTAATGAATATTAAACTTGGTTACTATTAAAAATGAACAAAATTAAGCTAAATTTATTATATAATAAAAAATTTTATGATTAAAAATATTTAATAAATTTTATAGGATTCAATTTCTATAATTGTTGAATTTTAACTTTATAATAACTACCATAAATGCAATGAAAATAATTTTTAGAAAAGTACTTTTTTATGAATAAAAATGGATTTATTCATTTTCATTTCATAGTATAAACCAATAGATGAATTATAAAATATTTTCCCCAATATACCATCGATATATTTCATTATGATAATTGATAAATAGATATCTATTTTCATTGTTATGATAAAAACAAGTTATGTGTATAGAAAGTTTTTTAGAAAACAAATGTTTTCACCTTAAATGATTTTATTATTTTTTGTAAATAATTTATAACCAAATAATTCATTTTATAAATATGTAAAAAAATAAATTTTTATTTAGTATTATTAATACCCACCAATTAATTTTTTTGTGACAACTATCACATTAAATAATAATATTTCAATAATTCAAATAGGTTTATTTAAACATGGTGTTGCTTATAAATAAGGCTATCCATGATATTAAATTTATTTTATATAAATATATCATAAAATTTTGGGGTGTTACATATAATAAATTAAATTAAAAATTATGGTATTTATAATAGTATTATTAATATATTTGAAAAATAAATCTATATAGAAATCCGTTTACAGAATTCCCATGGATTTGTAGAATACTGGCTTTATCCTATTCAAAAGACATTTATAATGTTGTACAAATTTCTAAATTTTATTATTTAATATATTTAATTATATGGGGTAAAAACATAAGGATATAAAAATTAATATATAAATATATATAATGATAATTATAATATATTTAAACTCATACATACTATAATTATATGATGCCAATGTTGGTGAAACCACACAAGGTTGGGTAAAATATTATATATCATGTCATCACAAATATTCATTCCAAAAAGTAAAATATATTTAATTTGATAATTATGTTTACATATAATATATATAAACATAAAAAATATAATTAATTCATAATTATAATGTATAAAAAAAGAAATTATGGAAAATATTTTATTGATCGTTCAAGTCGGTGAAATCCACTTCAAACATCTCCCTAGGTAACGAAAAAAATTATCAAATATAAATATTAAATTTTGGTCATGATGATTATTATAAATTAAAATAATTTAAAAAAACTATATTTCAATTTTAAATGCTCCCTGATAATGATTTTGACCACAAAAGGTAGTTTGAATCAGATAAAATGATAAAAATGTAAACATTTTCTAAATGTGATTCCAATAGTTTCTAAATAAATAATTTTGGAACTGCACATTTTTAAGGGTTAAAAATGTAAAATATAAGTTAAAAATATAATTTAATCTACCAAATAATCCTAATAACTCATTATAAAATTTAATTTTACCCCCTAATCATATATTACTTGGAAAATGTATTTAAATAGTGTATAATAACAGACTCCATTGATGGGTGGCCATCAAACAGAAGTAATTTTCTTTGATAGATTGAAATAAATACATGTAATTTGAAAATAAACTACATAGTAATATATATGTGTGTAATTATTTTTTAAAATTAATATATCATTTACTAGGTGGAAAGATATTTATGATAATTTTTGAACTCCAAAATCTCATAGAATATAAACACAAAACTATTATATAATTCAATTGAATGAAGTGGTGTATAAGTAAGTCTCCAATATAACAAACTATGTTAATGATGAACTATATTATATAATATAGGAATATAAAATTTCAATATTATGATTGATAAGATTGTTTTCCAATAGAATCGTTGAATGAGTTTTTAAAAACACTTATCGATAGTGTCAAATTGGGATGAAATTTTCCATATCAGATAGTGTTCATAGTAATATTTTCCCATCATTCATGATTATGTTTTTTTAACACCCCTAATATTATAAATATATATAATAAAACACAAAATTATAAAATAAAACTCAATTATTTATAACTTTTTTATTATCTATAATTAGAATATGGTTTCAATGTGTTAAGGTAAAAATTGATGAGACACAAAGAAATAAATCAGAAAATAACATCATCTAAAACCTCAAAAATCAAGTATTATTTCTTGTAGGACATGGAAATAAAAACATCTGGGTTGTAGGAACACTATTTAAATGTGTAGTGTAATAGGATTTTTCCTTTTTGTTTTTTTGAAATCACTAATTCATAAATTCCTTGAAGAAATATTTTAAAAAATATAAATCACAATCAATAAATAAACATAAATTTGGGGGCCATAAATTTTGATAGAAACAAATATTTAATAATTGTTTTCATATTTAACTATAAATAAATTTAAATGTAGTGATTATCACATTTATATACGTAAAAGTATTTGAATAAAAAACATCTTGCACCATAACAATATTTAAAATGAAAAGAAATTATTATTTCATATTTTTTTTATCATTTTTTATTTTATTATAAGACAAGTATTTCTTGGATAATTGGTAAATTATATGTATAATAATGTCTCTCAAAAAAATATATTTTTTCAGGAATTCAAACTATATATAGATACCCCATTAGCACCAAAAAGTCCTATGAAATATTATCAGACATGTTTTTCTCAACACTTTTGAAATTAATAATGTTCATTCAATTTCATTTATTACATCATGTAAGATTTGAAAAAATATACTTCCTCATAAAATTATAATTTTTTTATATACTAAAGTAATATAAATTAATGTTGGTTCCTTGTACTATTAAATATCATACACTATATGAATTATTTTCTAAATCTGAAAAACATTAATCTCATTTTAGGAATTGTATTTTCTTTATTAAAATATTTTGATCCATCGCATGAAAATTTTATTTTCTAATTATGTGATTTATTGGAAAAAATTTCTTGTGACCCATGAATTCCTTCTTTTTTTTAAAAAATTACGATATATTAAATTTCTTTACTTTTTTAAAAACAATTACAAAATTCACATTCTATATATAATCTAGATAAATATGTTAATTTAAGAAAATATTTAAATTTATATTATAAAGAATCTCATAATATTAAAATATATTTATTTTTTAATTTAAAATTTATAAAAAAATAGACCAAAACCCATTCATCTAATTAATCATTAGAAACCAAAAAAATTAATTATTATGAAATACTGTTTTATCCAATAAATAATACAAAAAAGTGATCTAAGTGTTTTTTTCATGATTGTATTCAAGGAAAGGTTGTATAGAAAAAATACTAACAAACACATATTTTGTTTTTTACAATACATAAACCTAAATGGGATGAAAAATCTTTTTTCCATCCTATTTAATCATTACTATATTCCTAATAAAACTAAAAGTTCCTTTATTCAATCTTTTTTGTTGAAAAATACTCCACCATGTGGGTTAAAAAACCCTTTAATAGGTTTTCCAATACTTTTCATTTAATTAATATTTAAATTATAGATTAAATAAAAATTTCTCAATCCTTTTTATTATAGAATATTAATAAATTTTGACCAGTATATAATTTTCCATCAGTTAATAAGTATTCCGGAATAGTTGGTCGACTTTGAATTACATAATTTTCTTCTAATCAAGAAGATTTAAAAATAAATAAAAAGAATAACTTTTTATATTTTTGTTGTTCTATTTTTTTATATAAATTCATTAGAGTATTTTGAATTTACCAAAGTGGCTCAGCCAGGGTATAACCCCCTGACTATTTGTTAAAATAAAAGAAAAGGCCAGAGAGAAGCAGCACAATTCAAAATATAGAGTTACATGTCATAAAAACAAAACCCATCTCCACACCCCTAGTAGCAAGCTTCCTCTGTAGTAGTCGATTCTCATTTCGAGCTTCCATAATGCTTCAGAACCATAGCATATTTTCTTTTTCTGATTCATCCATTCCACGGTTAAAAGCTCAGTGTCACCACTAGAAGACCTAGTGGCCAACTACTTTGGTAGGTAGGAGTAGTCCTTCGTTGACCTGCGTCATGGAGGGGCAGTCAATACTTCTTGGGTCTCATTCATCTTCGTCCTCCCTCCATGGACCATATCACTAAATGAAGGCTTGATCAAAATGACATAGTTATCTTTGTCACTCTTAGAGAAATCCCCCCCCATTTCCCATTGATGATCGCATTCTGAAAAATATCATCCCCTCCACTACCCTTCTGGAATTACCCATTGGTATCAACAATGAGTAACCTTGGATATTCCACATTCTCATAATTAATCGAAGTCCCTTGTTTCATAGTTTCAGATCAATTGCCACCCTCCTGTGAAGGAGACCCATTCTGAAACTGGCTGTTCATATCAATCAATGAAAGGAATTGTTGCTGGTCCATCACACAATGATCTTCACATGACCCATTTCCAACTTCCACAATCACTGCACCCTCATTTTTCCCTGCACATAACCCATTGTTCATTTCATCATTCACTTCATCCTCTCAATAAACCTGCAAACCGGCTTCCCTGCCCTCAATCTCCATCACATGAAAATAATTCTCTATGGACACCGTATACATCACACCGTCATCCTTCTTAGCCTGACCACAAACCTCTAACATCCCTATAGGTAGACCATCACCACAGTTCCCCAAAGCAGAAGAAGACTTTCCAACCTCAGCCTATAACGTAGACCCCTACCTCCCTTCAATCACCATACCACTGCTGCAACTATTTACCACACCAACACCTATAGCAAGAAACCCTCCTTTCTCTAGGCTGAAATCAATCAAGGCCATTCTATTCATTACCCCAGGATCCTGATGCTCCCCTTCTTCCACATAAGATGATGCTACAGCCTTACATTGGCCATCAGTTCTCTGGAGACCAGCCCCTCGATTTAAATCCTACTATAATATTGAAAGCACAGAATATACCAGAGGGTTAACATAAACTTCCATTGGCTTTTCCAAAATAGGTGAAACCTGGGAAACTGTGCCAAGAACATTTCCAACCTGAGGGGCCATAGTAGGCAACTTCATCCTAACAGATTTTTCAAGCCTCGTCCCTATACCTCTAGACCTACTGCTATAAACAGAACCATTACACTTATTAACCAAATTACCAATTTTACTATAGGTTGTGTAGTAATCAATCCAGGATTCATACACCACTACTTGCTTAAATTTGAATTCTTGACCCACCGAAATCCATACCCACTCCACCAAAGGTCTCAAGATATCCACTTCAAAAAACAGCCAAGGATTGATCAGGTGACTCACCATGGCTATTCTAACATCATAACACAAAACAAACCTACCAGATTCCCAAGAATACGTATAATCTAGGGATCATGGAAAGGTAAAGGTAAAAGAGGGAAATATACCCAAATCTTGACGGAGGAGGGGTCACAATTCATACATATATCAAAGTTCCACCGGAAGAGAGGAAACATACAACCATTACATTATCAGGGTGTATTAAACCATGCTCATATCAGTTCTTCTTCCAAGGAGAAATGGATCATCAAATGGAAACCATCCAGTAGCCCTATGACCGCTCGATCTTGCAGATCCCATTTCCCAAAAAAAAACCTATCAAAATCATCAACTGACAGACTACGAAAATTTGAATCTTGCTACCAGGGTCAGGCCAAGAGGGCTTGTCCCCTACGAAACTGTACATGTATGTTAACAAATTCAGCAAAATGACTTTAGTTGTCATAGTCTCAGTCATTTCGTAATCCATTTTTATAGTGTATTTTGAAATACATAGATACTCTGGAGAAAAAAACACATCACAGTTTCTATTATGTTTCATTCAAAAATAGATAGTCTATAGATATTTTTAGCATGTATTTTAACATCTTATATGTATATTATAACATGAGATAATATGTCATGAATTCGTAAAATGATACATCATAGTTTATTATAGATTTTAATTTTCAGTAGAAGTAACCGAATTGGTTATTAATGTATGATGATATTCTTCTAACATGGTTTGTATAGAAAAGGTGTTTACTAAAAAAATTATTTTTCAATAAGGAAATAATTATTTTTGCAAAATATATATAATTTTATCTTATAAATTTTATTCAAAGGAAAAAATATTTCCTCATTTTATAAATACATATTAACATTAATTTTGAAAATATGAAATGATGCATTTATCTATCATTAATAATAAGAGTGAATATGTGATCATAGGGTAATGCCAAAAATCAAAATTAAATTGTAAAAAGGATGATTGATCTTGAAATGAAAAAGGGGATATATAATTTCAAAGTGTTATATTTTTTGAGGCATTAGGGTTCATTTAATTAACATAACCCAATAAATGAAAGAAGGTGAAGTTAGTAGTGATGTTGATAATTCATATTATTTTGTAAATAAGGTTTTATTTATTTTTTTTATTATTGAGGACAAAACTTATAAACATGAGGGATAGAGAGAATTTAATATGTTAAAGAGGAATTCATACTCATCTATGTGAGTTATAAAGTAAATTTGTGATAAATTGTTTTAAAAATGTTTTTTTGTAGAAAACTAAAATATTATTTTTATAAGAATGTATTTTGTTATCTAGGATGGAGGAAGTATTTTAGTTAGAAAGAATGTAGTTTCTAAAACAGATATAGATAAATGAAGAAATTTTTTTGTTGTTGGAGAGTTTTGAAAGAGGATGCAGATGAAGATTTAGAAGGCAAAAGTTATAATGTTTTTCAAACATTCTAAACCAAATTAGCTGAGGAATTTCTAGTCAAGATGTTCTCACAAATCATGAAATCATTCATGATAGAATATTTTGAAGAAATGGTAGAGATATTTGATGAAATGGATATCACTAATTAGAAGAAAAAATAGGATCAAACATTTTTATAAGAAAATTAGAACCAAAATTCTATACAAATTAGAAATATAATTCATCAAATAATGAGAACTAAGTTTCTTAGTAAATAAGAACAATTTTTCTGAGAAAATCATAACCAGTATTTTGAGAAAAATCTAATCCATGTTTTTGAGAATATCGGAACTAGTTTTCTAAGAAAAATCAGAACCATGTTCATGAGAGAACCAGATCTAGTTTTCTAAGAAAAATTGAATTACAAATTCAATGAAAATCGGACACAGTCTTATGAGAAATTTGGAACCTGTTTTCTAAGAAAAATCATATCCATGATTTTGAGAGAATCCAAATTAGTTTTTATAGGAAAATTTAAAACATGTTCTTGAGCAAATTAGAACATGTTTTTTTAGAAAACTCAGAACCACAATTTTAAAAAAATATGAACAAATTATGTGGGAAAAATAAAAAACAATATTCTTAGAAAATATGAACTAGTTTTATATGAAAATTAGAACTAGTTTTATATGTAAAATTAAAAAAAGATTCTGAGAAAATTTAAATCGGTTTTCTATGTAATTTAGAACCAATATTATGAGAAAATCAGAACTATTTTTCTATGAGAAATTATAACCAAAATTTAAATTTTATAAGTAAAATTAGAACCAATATTCTGATAAAATCAGAACCAGTTTTCTATGAGAAATTGGAACCATGATTCTGAGAAATTCAGGACTAGTTTTTTGGAAAAAATCACAACTAATATTCTAATCAAATCAGAAAACTTTTTCAGAACAAAATCAGATCCAAGATTCCATAGTAATCAGAACCAAAATTCTTTGAAAATCCAAATTAAATTTCTATAGAAATCAGAACCAACATTCTATAGAAATAAAATCAAGTATTCTATAGAAATTGGAACCAACATTATGAAAAAATTAGAACCATGATGCATCATTGTCATACAGATAAAGATACAAAGAGTTTAATAAGTCAAACATGAATTTCATTTTTTTTATAAATCTCGGTGAAATTTAAGGAGTTATGAAGTTTTCAAATATTGACGATTAATTGCAATAAATTTTATGATTTTTTGAGATTTAAGGAAGTGGGAAGGATTTCATGTTTCCCACCTTGGGTTTTTTTTTCCAATAAATACTATCTTTGATCATTCATTCATTTGAAACTTTTAAATATGCGGAAAACATGGAGCTCTAAAAATTTCAAAGTGAAAAACTTTCCACCAAATTGAATAATATATTTATTGAGTTTTATGAGCAATGAAAATTTAGAATCATCATTACCATACTTAGAAGACCAGAGGCATCCAAATCAGACTGAGTATTTGGATTGATAATTTTGTGGAGAACATTCAACAAATTAATTATTCTTTTTTTGGTTAAATTGTATAATAAGACAAAAATTCAAACTTATGGGAGTACGTATAATCTTTCTTATCAGAACATAGAACGTGTCTAATGATATTTTTATCAACTTGTAGTCACTTCTTCATAATAGTGGATTTCCATAGACCCACATGAGTGGATACAGAAAGTACATAGGTTCTCACACAAAGGTTGAACGTTGTAAATCATGTGTGTTTTCCTATGATTTCATACCTATGTATGTATAACTATTTACTATTGTTTGATAAGGATATAAATCATAATATTTTATAGTGGTTAAATTCCTAGATGTTTTGGAACATATAATAATTGAACAAGTGATTTAACCCCCTCCCCCCAAATTCTCAGAGATTATTTGATCCTTATAACATAAATTTGTATCAGAGGGTTTAGGTTCCCTTGTTGAATCCTTATCAGGGTAAATATTAATTCAATCAATAACTAATAATTTTTTTCCTTTAATGGATAAAATATTATGGATCAAAAAATATGATGATTATTTATATCCTATATCATGGACTGGACATTGTAGATGTTGATACTATTAGTTTTCCACCAATTTCAAAAGACTATCCTATGATGTTTGCATATTATTGAAATATAAAAGTTAATGGAAAGGCAAGAAATTTTATTCTCATGTCTTTATTAAGGAATGTTCATCATTAGGTAATGGGTCTCAAAACATAAAAAATTATGTCGGACAAGATGGAAAGTGTTTTCCAAGGGAATTCAAATGTTAAGGAATAAAAGCTATAAATTGGGTGTAGTATGTCTGAAGACATCAGAATGATAGATGATGAAACAATTGAAAAATAATTCTATAGAGTAAATAGTATTTTTTGCGACATCTAGGGATTAAAATATGTTTTGGAAGAATCAACAATTGTGAATAAATATATAAGAAACTTTTTTTAAAATGCTTGATTCTAAAATCTATTCTTTAGAAGAAAGGATTATTTATCTATAGATGAATTGCATAACTTTATTATTGCTTACAAAATTAGGAAATCCCAAATGTTTAAAAAGAGGATTATAAATGAAATGTATTTTTATGCAATGCAATAGATGAAAATCCTTGATTTTGAAGATGAAGATCTATGTGAGTCTGAAGAAAAATAGGATGATGAGATGAATAAAAAAATCATGTCTCTTATATCAAAGAACTATCAAAGAGGAAGAGGGAAGTATGAAGGTAAAATTCCTCTCATTTTTTTTTGAATTTGGTGGAATCAGACAATTTTCTATGAATTTCCTTAAGAAGAATATTGGGGAATATTTAGATGATTTTGATGAAATACTTTAATGGAAGAAGTGAAAAAAAATTGTTAAATAAGAAAAGTATACCAATAGATATAATAATATGTTCAATGAAAATGGTATGTTGAGAATGCATATTGAATCAAAACCAACTGACCAAAATTCATCTGAAGATGAATGTTATGAAAAATTGAGAACCATTTCTGCAAAAGTCGAGATAACAAACAATTTTTCAGATAGTGAATAAGGTGGTGATTAATCTTATAGAGAGTTCTTGCTCAGAACGAATCTTGTTGATGTCTAAATAAAAACAAAACTCTCAAGGAAGAAACTAGAGTAATGAATAACGATCATGAAAATGTTTTCTATGGATTAAAATATTTCATCAATTAAGAGGATGAATACCTTAGGGATCTTTTAAGTAACAATCATAGATTTTCTAAACATGGAAAGATGATTGAAGATATTATAAAGAAGATGAAATTTATGGATGAAGAGGTTAGAATATTTTAATCAATACTTCTTGAGTTCAAGATTAAATTAAAGGAAGATGAACGAAAACTTCAACAATGTTTAAGAAGTAAAATCTGAGACTTCTAAGGCTACTGAGAAGGATCAATACGAGAATCAATAAAAATATTCTCTTCTGAAACATAATGTTTTATCTGATTCATTTAACATTATGGGTTCTAGAAAAAGTATTATGAAATAATTGGTGGATAATGGAAGTGATAAACCTATCATATATATAAAAGTTAAAATACACAATCAAAATAAAATATGGTCCACATCCAATGTATGTTAGAGTTGATAGAAGTTACCATCCTGAACAATGTTTCTATAAAGAGATATTTTTCATAAATAGAACATCTATATTTCATGGATATTTTTGGTTTTGTAGAATATATGGGAATAGATCATATAATTTTTAGGACAAACTATTCTTTCCCAATTTTTTTTTTGAAAAATAGAAGAAATAGTGAAATAAGGAGGAGTAAATTTCCTAACATATAGTATATTGAAAAGGTGAATTCTCAAGATGTTAGAAACATTCCAACAAAAAATTAATTTGAATTTCAAGAAGAATTTTTTAGAACATGCAATCAGTCGGTTCATCATGCTGAATGTTGTATGATGCTCTTTCCAGTACAAATTTCTTATGATTGAAAAGATAAAAAAGCTGAAATGAAGAAGTTTGGGGAAATATATTTTTCTTTATATATATTTGAAAGAATGTAAGAGGAGAAAAACATGATAACCAGATATTTTTTATTCTTCACATATGACAGGTGATATAAAAATCATCAATCGTGTTTAAAGTCTTTATTGATGAGTAGTTACTTTTGGAAATGAAAATTCTTTAAAAATTAATAGAATTGGAATGGTAGAGATTGAATTAGATAAATTGAAATCTATTGAATTTTAACATATTGATATGCTAAAACATAACATATGTAGTGTAAATAAGCTTTTTCATGAAGGAAAATAATTAATCTTCACAAAGGATTCATGTATCACCAAATGTATGAATGATAAAAAAATAATTACAAAAAGAGATAGAGATAGTGGGAATCTCTTTCAAATAGAAGAATTCAAGAAGCCCTATTGCATGAGTGGTAAGGATGAAAAAAAGTTCTGGCACCAAAGACTTGTCCACCTTGCGCAGGAAAACAAGAATAAACATTATAATGTTGATGTTGTTTGGAAGTTTTCAGAATTAAAAAGAAGAGATAATGATGTTTATATTACTTTATTAAAGAAAATATGATTAAAAAGTCATAAAATTGTTGTGATTCAATCTATGAGTCCACTTGAGCTTATTCATGATGATTTATTTATATATTTGAGACATAAATAATCAAAATTAGACTTATAACTTTTTACTTTTATTAATGATTTCACATTGATGAAAAACATCAAGTTCATTAATAACAAGTCATAGGCTATTAAAATGTTCAAATTCTTGAGAAACGATGTTGGGAATGAATTGTTTGTTTCCATCTTGCAGTTTAGAATAAATATTGGTACCAATATTAATAAATGATGATTTAGAATATTATCGAAGGGAATATTGTATCAAACACCAGTATTGTGATCCCTATACTCCAAAACAAAATGGATTGTATGAATGAAGAAAAGAGGCTTGGTGAAAATGGGAGGAAGTATGTTCGTAGAATAAAAAAAATTCAAAATTATTATGGTGAGAAGCTGTTAGTATTACTATACCAGTTCAAAATAGAATCTTTTTATGACCGAAAATAAACAATACTCCTTATGAAATGTGGTCTAACTAAAATACTTCATTTTAATAATTCAATGTTTTTATAATTCAATGTTTTTTCAAGGTAAAAAATCTGGATTTTGGAATGTTTGATGAGAAAGATGAGGAATGAACTTTCATGGGTTATTCACTAAATGGGAGAAGTTACAAATGTTGGAACAATAATTTAATAAATTTAGTAGTCTTATATGATTTTAAGGTAGTTAAAAATCAATGTTCTATAACCATGATTGTTGATAATGTCGAGGAGGATAAATTTTAGATTTCCAACTATACTAAATGTAATTGAAAACATTCTTGTCAGGATTTTAAAGAATCAGTTGATTAGGAAATTCTAATGGGGAAAGAAACATTGAAATTTCATACCATACAAAAACATATTGAATCTGAAAACATTATTGGGAATCCAAAGGCTTCAGTTCAGATTAAAAGGAAGGTGATATTATAATATCATAGTACATATATCTCAAAAGTTGAGCCAGAATTAGATTTAGAGTCTATCAAACATAATGAATCGGTGGATACTATGAATGAATAGTTGGATCCGATTGAGAAAAATAAAACATGGGAAATCATTATAGGGAAAATAAATTAAAATTTTATCCAACCCAAGTTGGTTTATAGAAAAAAAATGGAATGACCATGGAAGTGTATTAAGAAACAATTAAAGGCTTATTACTAAAGGATATGCATAGGTGGATGGTGTAGATTTTGATGAATCCTTTTCCCCCATAGAATGTCTATAATCTATTAAAATTTATTTATAGTGGAAACTAATCCTATTTACAAAGCTTATCAAATGGATGTAAATTCATCTTTCTTATATATTGAGATTGAGGAAGTAGTTTACATTGAGAAACCTTGTAGATTTCTACTTGAGGAAGCTCAAAAAATAAGTTTGTAAATTAAGAAAATCTTTTTGTGGGATGAAAGCTCCATGTGATTGGTATTCGAAGTTTGAAAATTGATTAAGAATTATGATTTTTTCTATAGGAAAATTGGATAGAAAATTTCATGTTAAATATGATGTCATCGGAACATTAATTATAATTTTTTATGTTGTTGATATAATATTTTTAGATATTAATAACAGTTTTTCGAATAGTTTACTGAATAAATGAAGAAGAATTATGAAATTTAAATGTTAGAAGAATTAAAATTATTCATTATCATACATGTTCAAAAAAAGGAAAAATATATTGTATTATCTCATGAAAAGTATTCTATATAAATTTTAAAGATGTTTGTGATGGTTTAATTCAAAAACGATTCAACTACTATTTCAATGACTACAAAATTGAGTAAAGACGAATCTCGAATAAGTGTTAATCAGAAATAATTCAGAAGCTGATAGGATGTATTATTTAACTTAAATCTCTAAGGCTTGATATTTTTTATGTTGTGACTCAATGTGCTAGGTAACATAGAAATCCTAAATAATCACATATGGTGGCTGCAAAGAGGATTATGTTATATGTCAAAGAAACAACTTCTCATGGGTTGTAATAAAAAATAATATGCGAGATGATATTTCATGGTTATATGGATACTTTGTTGGATGGAGATCATAAAGATATAAAGTCAACATTAAGAGGTATATTTTTTCTTTGTGAATTTTGTGATAGTTGGCATAGTAAGAAAAAATGTTCAGTAACTTTGAGCACAGACGAATCTAAATATGATGCTCCCACTCAAGCTTGTACTCAAATTATTTTGATGAAATTTTAGTTGAAATATTTGAAAGTAAATGTTTCTAAACCACTAAATATAATTTGTGATAATTAGAGTGAAATTTATCTTTGTAAGAATCATGTTCAACATTCAATATAAAAACACATTGATATAATGTTTCACATTATAAAATAGAAAGTTACTACAGAAGATTTTTATATTGGATACATTTCAAAAAAGTATTAGATTTTTAATATCTATATAAAAGAAATGTAGAAATCAATATATATTTTATTGATGCATCAAATTCATGTTCATCCTCCTCACATGTCTTCTTAAACCTCGTAAGGAAGGATCCCCACAATTCATTCGATTGTATCAAAAAAAAGGGGAGAGAAAGAAAAAATATATACTTTGAATATGAAGTCGTGGTTATCATATAATGTGGGAGAGAAAAAATGGGAGAATTTAAAAAAAGAAAATTGAGAGAAGAATAAAAGTAAAGGAGGTTATCTTTACATGGCTGCAAAATTTTATTTCCACTGAGGGAAAATATTTCGTCAAAAAAAATTACTTTATCCAGTAGTGTGGTGTTAGGACACATTCTTTTGAGAAAAGATATATTTTGATAAAATTAAAAAATACTATAGTTTGATGTAGAATATTAGTTGTGAAAAAATTTTAGAGTTTGAAAAGATGTTAACTAGAGTTTTTAGCAAATCCAAATGCGAGATTGAAGCACCTTTCTGATAAATTATTTTAACAGAGATTTGGTATTCTTTTGAAAAATAATATTTTATTGTATAAGAATTTTTTTTGATATTTAAAAATAAGGAAAGAGTTGAGTTATAAAGAATGAAGTTGTTGAGATATAAGTTATTGAATGAAGAAGTAATTTTTTACTAAAGAACTATTAAATAAGATGTTGATGAAGATTGAGAATTCAAAAGATAAATTTTTTTTCAATCTTTATAAAAAATTAGATGATTCTTTGTTGATAAATAATTTCTAAAAATATCATTAAATATTTCATGATAAAATATTTTGATGAAATTATTGATATGTTTGAAGAAATATAAATCTCTAAAAAGAAGAGAAAAATCATATCCATCTTTTTTCTAAGAAGATTGGAACAAACGTTCTGCAAAAATTGGAACCAAATTTCTACAGAAAATTAGAGCCATGTTTCTAAGCGAATCAGAACAAAATTATTAATAAAATCATAACCAATTTACTAATCCAATTCATAACCATGTTTCTGGAAGAATTAGAACCCATTTTATAAACTAAATCAGAACCAATATTATATGACAATCAGAACTAGTTCTCTAAGAAAATGTGGAACCAAGATTTTGAGAAAATAAAAAACATTTATCGGAGCACATCAGAACCAGTTTTATGAGAAAAACCAGAACCAATATTCTGAGAAAATCAGAACAAATTTAATGAGGAAAATCAAAATCATGTTTCTTAGAAAATAAAACTAGTTTTTTGAGAAAAATCGGAACCTAGATTCTGAGTAAATGAGAACCAATTTTTTGAACAAAATTGAAACCATTATTCTGAGAAAATTAGAACCAGGTTTCTGATCAACTCATAACCTATTTTCTATTGAAAATCATAACAAATATTTCAAGAAAACCATAACTGGTCGTATTCAAAAAATCAGAGCCAATATTCTAGTTTTTATATAAAAATTGGAACTAATATTCTGAGAAATTCAGAAATTGTTTTCTGATAAAAATTGGAAAAAAAATTCTTGGAAAATTACAACCAGTATTCTGAGCAAAATCAAAACCACAATTCTAAGAAAATAATAATTACTCTTCTGAAAAAAAATCAAAACCAAGATTCATCGGAAATCAGAACCAGCATTCAAAGAAAATCATAACTAACATACAACAGAACTAGGAACCAATATCATAATGAAATTAGTAAAAATATTCTACTAAAATCAGAACCAGCATTATGCAAAAAATCATATCAATGATCCATCAATATTATACCGAGAAAGATATGAAGAGTTGAAGATGTAAAATATGAATTTAAATTTTTTGTAAATCTCAGAGAAATGTAATGAGGATTGGAAAAGTCAATTATTGATGATTAAATCTGATCTATTTTCTCAGTTTTTGAGCTTTAAGAAAATGGTACTAATTTCATGTTTCCCACATTGGGTTTTCTAGTACCCTTTAAAAACATTCTTAGATAATTTGTTCATTTTCAACATTTATATATACAGAAAAGGACGATCGTTGAGGAATTAAAATTGAAAAAGTTCCCACCAAATGGAATAAGATTTGAATTGAGTTTTCTGAGCAGTGAAAAATGGGAACCATTAAAACCATACTGAGAGGATATGACTCTTCCAAAATTGGACTGAGGATTCAGAATGAGAATTTTGTGGACTATATTTAACAATTTTTTTTATTTTTTTCAGATCAATGTTTTTTATGAAATCATTGTAAAATTATGGGATTCTGTATAATCTTTCCTATGGGGGGATAGAATGTTTCTAATGGGAGTTAACACAAGTTCTACTCACATCGTAATAGTGTTTTTCTGTAGACCCATAGGAGTGGCTATAGAAAGTACATTGGTTTTACACTAAGGCTGAACCTTGTAAATCTTCTGTGTTTTTATTGCTTTCATACATTTTCATGCATGAATATTTACTAAAGGACGATAAGGTTATAAATCCTAATAAGTTTTTGGTGTCAAGTTCCTAGAATATTTGAAACTTATAGAAATAGAATAATTGATTCACCCCCCCCCCCTTATATTTGTATTCCTTCCATGGAACATCAAGTTATTATAAATTAAGAGAGATAATGGTCCCCCTAAAAATATTTACATGTATTATGTTTATAGGATTTTGATACTCTATAACATAATTATATTAAACTCTTAGTTGAATTCCCTATGAGGGTAAACTATGTATATTATATATTATAAGTGATATGTCATTTTAATATTTAATTTTAAATAGTTGATTGTTTTGACTAACTATTAAACAAAATCATAAAGGGGATAATTTATTTTTCATATCTAAATATTTTCATTGTATTAGGGTATCATTTCTTTATTAATCCCATAATTATTATTTGTTATGAAAGATAAGAGTTGGTTTTGATATCAATCTAATTATTCTTTTACTAATGCCTTTTCTCTCAATAGATGATTTGGAAAAAATCTAAAAAAACAACGAAATTACAATCACCATTATACAATGTATCTTACTAAGGTAATGTAATTTACCTGAATGACTCACTACATGAATTTTAATCAAAATAGTTCACCTGATAACTATATGGGTGCCTCCCAGAAAGCTATATGTTTTCAACAAGATGTGGGGATTAATGGAGGTATCATAGGGAATTTATACCCCCTGTATCATAGTGTGCAATGGGATAAATATAAATAAATAAACATCATCCATAAAAAATATAATGTATAACAAGATAAATAAACATAGTATTATTATAAATTATGTGTATTAAAGTCTCAAACAATCATTCCATACATATAAATGAACACCCACTAGGCTCGTTACATATACATATCAGAAACTGAAGGTTAATAAAACATAGATATTATACCAACTCAATCCCTACCACTCCCTGATATACTAACATAATACACACTACACTACTAAACCATGATCCACCTAATTCTGAGTCTATACCTACTTATGATAACATTGACCATGTGAGAACTACTTGGGTAACCATGTTTCATAGCCTCCCAAGAAGATTGGGAGTACAGAAATCAGTAGGAAACTACTAATATGGTATTGTAATAACCATCATATGTTATGATTTGTTCATGTGGCATGATTATACGAAACAAATAAATAAATATTGTAGTAATAAATATATAATATGCCACTATCGATCCTTAGGTCAATTACATCAATCAACCATGCCTACATTGGACAATGTCATGGTGTATCGAAGAAGATAAAGATGATTGCACCTCCTATTAACATGTGGGATCCACATCCATGGAACAACCAAAAATATACACATGACTCTTGAGACCTATCCCATGGTTGTACAAATATCTAAGGTCTAAATCCATAGTAACTCTAACACGGAGCTCCGAACCCATTACAGCTCCAATACTGAGCTCTAACTCTTTAGAAGCATTAAAAATGAATCCCAAAACCATGGAATCTCCCATATATGTCCTCACCATGTTGGTGAATAATCCCCTAACATTCTAAAAATATGAGCTCCAAACCCATTGTATATCTTACATCGTGCTTCAACTTCACGACGTCTCTAACCATGAACCATGCACTAGATAAAGCTTGCCCAACCATGAATTTAGCTGTAAATCATTGTATCCCAACTATGTGTCTGATGAAAATTTATAACTCTTGGGTGGTTTGAAAGAAAAATTATTGAATAAGGGTTGAAAAATATTTCACAATCATTATTATCATCGCAGCTTCATCAAGCTTCCACATCAGATTAGGTACTAGGGTGACCCTAACAACCATCTATACCCATGTCTATACGTATGTATTTAGTGATCTTTTATCAATGGATTTCACAGTTCGGATACATATGTAATAGTATATCAAAGGAACCCTCTCAAGGCTACTCAGTCTACATCAATGTCTATGGTTGACACTCGATGTTCTTTAGATGTCACATACCTTGATGTCCATGGTATTACTACCTCACCAACTACCTGGGGATTATCTAAAATGTTAATAGTCATGATATCTCCCATATTACCGCTCAATTCTCAAGGTCACCCAAGATTAATATACTAACCAATCCTAACCTATTTCTGGTTTGGATGTGGTCTATCTAGTTTGGTCTAGTTAAATTAGATGGGAGATGACTACAAATCCAGCTCTTGTCTAAATAAAACCTAGTTGTTTAAAACATTAGGGGGTCATATAAGGTCTACAAAGCCTATTTTCTCTATGTACACTAATTACACATTCTTTAAGGTGTCTCAAGAACCCACACACAGGATAAATATTCTCATTTGGTCTTTAATCACCAGGCAAGAGGATTAGTGGCCATCCAGTATCTCAATAATCCTAACCATTTCCATCAGTGTTTGAGTAAACAAACTAGTGAAAAAGGGTTGTCTATGACCCCTAGGACATATTCATTACACTGTACATGGTTCATTTAATTATTCATCTTACTTTAATTATAATATCAATCTAAATAATTCTTAATATTTCATTTGATTTAATTTAGAGGTTGACCAACCTAATATGGTGAATCCACACATCACCATGCATAAAATAAAAACCAAAAACCATAGAGTGTGTACATGAAACCACCTACCTCATTCATTATTCTTTCATAATTTACCTCTAAGGGTCAAGAACACTATCAAGGACTATTAGGACCCCTCAATGTCAAATACAATATCATTTTAATGATATAGCCCCTAACTCCTTCCTAGAACCCATGCTACTTAATTAAAATTCAATTAATAATTAATTAACTATTTAATAAACTCAAACATTAAATTCAAAAAATAATAATTGTTGATTAGATCTCAAACCACTTGTCACATGATGAAACCTTAGGTAACCACCTATGTTAGGTTTGTTGTGGACTCCCAACACCACTCCATGGAAAGTCTGAAACACGAATCACCAGTTATCATACGAAAAGAATTTTATTTAAAATAAATATCATAAATAATTTGGTGGGATGACATACCATTAACGATTAAAAAAATCATAGCACTTGAAATTTGTCTCGTGATATTATGTACATGACCAAAATAAAACCCCCTTTCATTTTGTATAATCACATCATGATATAGTATGATTTTTTGGAAAAAAATATGTGAAATGAAATGATATTAGTGAGAGTAGTTGTAAACTAAAATCAATGAGAAAATATGGAGGAACCTACCATGAATCACCACCATAAACCTCCCAAAATATCCCCCATTGAAGGGGGTCAATGGATCCCATAGAGGGGTTGGCTCAAATTAATGGCCTCCCCCTATATCCAGTATTCCCTCAAAACTCCAAAGGGACTAGCTGGTAAAATTACCAGCCCACCCTTCATAAAAAATTAGTAAGATTATCATGCACTAGTTAGTATAGGGCCATCGGTGATCCGGTGGCACCTTGGCCACTACAAGCCACACTTTCTAGCCAATGGCTAAAGATTTCATCATGGAAAACCCAAAATCCTTATGAATCCCTAATAATTTTCACAACCACTAGGTGACTAACAATTCATGTCCAAAACACTTCTTCTTTGGGTTCCAAAATTCAAAACTAAATTATGTACTCCTGATAAAATATTTTCCAATCCACTAACTAAAAATTAAAATTTATCTTCAATTTCAAATCCCATATGGACTCAAGGTGTAACACCGAGATATTTTATGGAATGTATCTTTTAAATTTAACAATTTTGATAGTTTATGTTGCATTTAATAATAAGTCTTAAACCATGATATACTATTAAATAACATGCCCATTGTAATTTTAATTTCACAAAAAGAAATTTTATAAATAAAATTTAGGTATCTCATAAATGAAAATATGACATATTTATATCAGGAAAAAAGTAAGTAAATGATTTAAAATGATAAATTAAGTGTCATTATTTTTGTGAAATGTAAATTTTTATTTAAAATTTTATAATTAATATAATGATTTAAAATTAAATTTATTTTCATAAAATATATTCATAAAAAAATATATTTTTTCATTTAATTATAAGATAATTTTATTATACTATAATTAATTTTTCAAAGTTTTATAAAATCAGTTATAATATTAAAATCATCATTTTTTTAATCAATGATGATATTATTTAAGGATTAAATATGTCAAATTTAGAAACTTATTTTCATAAAATGGATTCAATTTCAGAATTCTAAATGTTGATAAATTGTTATGTTTATTGTTTTGTATTTTTCTATCATAATTGAATTTTTGGTGAATTGTGAAATACAATTATTTAAGTTATTTAACATTTTAAGTAAAATAAATGAATATATAATTCATGTATTATGTAATATACCATTATTTAAAACTAACATTAACTAGTTAACATACCTAGTCTTAATAATATACATTATTGATAGTCATATGCTAAATAACAAATAAATGAATAAAATAATATAAAAAACTGCTCTCCAACCATATAAATACCTCTCATCACCACCTTTTATCCTCACACATTATATGATTTTCATATTTTTTTATATTATACCTAATACATCTCTAAAACCTCATCCCCACATTCTGGTCCTTTTAGTGTCACCAAAATACCATTTCCAAGTTCTTTAAATAGGTTCTTCAAGGAGAAGACACTCTAGAGGAAAAACCCTCCTTATTTCTCTATTTATTTTTTTTTCTTCTCATATACCCACATACACTACATCATAATTGCCATTTATCAGCGGTTTAAACCGCCACTACATTGTTTGGCGGCGGTTTATAGAAACTGTCATCTAATAGGGCGTCGATAATCTATTAGGGGCGGTTATTTACGTTTTTCGGCGGTTTCAGGAAAGTGTCTTCACTTCCTCATTTCGTGGTGGTTTCCCTAAATTTAGCGGTGGTTTTATGAGCCCTGGATATCACTTTATTCGCGACAGTTATAACCACCGCGAATAAATTCAAATTCCAGTGGCTGTAAAACTGCCGCTAAAGTCACGATAAACACCGCAGAATAAGGAAGACATGATGCTCCTATTTAGCGGCAGTTATAACCACCGCTAAAAGTAAATTTTATTTTACATTTAGCGGTGGTTTAAACCGCCGCCAGTATATATTTCGCAGTGGTTAAAACCGCCGCGAAAAGCTGCCCAGAATAAAAAAAAATTATTCTTTGCTTCTGCTGCACCACTGCCCTGAAAAACAAATACAACCAGAAAAAACCATCCCCAAACTCCCACCAATGACCAAGAGCTGAATATCCAAAATAAATCACAACATCCAAAAAACATGTTTTTCTCTCAATGAGATATAATATAAAACATTAATATTTAAAAATAGATGAAAAATCTGAATATCTGGAAAATAAGACTTCCTATTAGAGAATGTATTATTAACACAACTACCACATATCCATCAAATGTTCCAACACATTCCTCATACTCATGTATAAAATATCCTAAATAATAAATACTAGGAAGATAAAACTCCATTGTTACAACATTGTAACATCCCAAAATGGATTCCACTAAATTGTATAACTTCACTTTCTTAGGATATATCATCCATATTGATTCCACTCTACTTATAAAAATTGATAATTGATGAATTGGTAGTTGTATTAGTACCAACCAATTTATATAATGAATTTTTATTTGGTTTTTTGGCATAGAAACCATCCTTAATACTTGTAATAAATTTGAAATGATTAAATAGCTTAAATAACACATTAGAAATATATTGTTATAAAAAAACCTATTGTTGGACTAGTTTTAGAGTTACATTGGGATATAGCTTTTATAAAAATGTGGATAATTCTAGTGAGTCTTATTTGACATCTTCTTATGTTGGAATATAGGTCATGTGGGAGATTCTAGTGACCTTTTAGGAATAAAACTAGAATTAGAGTTGATTCCTCGTGTTATGTGAGGGGTTAACCTAGTTTTTCTAGCATCCTTGAAGATATTAAGCATCATTGGATGCATCTTTTTAGTTTTTGGTCATAGAATGTGTTTTTTATGTATTTTGGGATTGAGTAGGACTCTAGTTGTTGAATGATTCCACAAGTTGGTAGGCGATCATGAGATAAGAAAAACATCTAGGTGTTATGAGCATCTTTAATGCTTGACATTAGTGGGACTGAAATGCCAATATAATTTTATTTAGTTTAGTTAGTTGTGTGAGATTAATTTTAAAGTTGTATGACTCAAGAAGTCATCATCCATGTAAAATGGTTATGTAGGACAACATGACCCTTGGGTTTGATTTTTTTAGTAGGCTAGAAAATACCAATAATGCATAGTGTCATTGGTCTTATGAATTATATGAAATCGGTGTTCCCATTTCATTTATGTAACATCAATTTTGTATTTATTATCATATAAATTTTCTATTTAACAATGGTTTGGTGGAGAGGGTTTTGTGGTGTTTTGTGAAATGATTTCTAGTCTCTGTTACAGTCTCAACTAAATCATGAAACACATTTTCCTCAGTGAAGTTTAATCTTACATTTGGCTCCACATAATCAAGCGTAGGATCCAATGATATGATGCAATCTTGATCTACCTGTGTTAAAGTATCAAAAACATCACTTGTCAGGTTGCAATTTGTAGCACCCTCTTTTATTTGTTCTGATATGTTTTGATGCTAATAGTGGTGTCTTGCAGTGCCGAATGCATCATTTATTAGGTTTTTCATTTCATTTTCCATTGTCGACAAACTTGGGACCTCATTATGTGGATTAACATTAGTGCTCAATCATTCTGTAACGTTCGATTCTTCATGGAAAATCCAACACAAATATTGAGGAGGGAATTTATTCATTATTAAATGTTCATAAACGTCATATTTATTCAACCATGTTATAAATTTACATTTAGGACATGGGCATTTTATTCTCCCTTAAACAGGTCGATTAGAAATTTCAAAATCTAAAAACACATTCAAACCCTTATCATATTGAGGATTGTTCCTCAATAATGTGATCCAGCTTTTATCCATGTATATCACAATGTGCCTACACAAAAAACAAGGAATCAAACATGAGACATATTCTATAACCTCATCATCAAAAACAAATAATGATGAACAAAATTTCCATAATAGAGAAACATTCAAGTATATATCAAGAAATGGGTCTCAAAATTCCTCAAAGTCCCTAAACTGGAAGCACAAAATGGATGAACTCTTTCTATAAGAATGGTCCTTTTCATCATGTTATGGTTCATCCTACCTCTACTCCTTGCACATTGGATTCTCTTCATTCCCACTATTAATTTGTTGCATACTTGATAAAACTAAGGAATGAACAACCATCGATTTCCAAGAATATTTAGCTTCCATTCACATGTCCCTAGTGACAACCTCCAAAATGGATGTTATTCCCAAAGAAAGTAGAGATGTACAAAGGTCTGGGTGAAGACCATCACCAAAAAAATGATCTTTCTCATAATTGATGACCCCTATCTTTGGAGAATATATAACAAACCATGAACGGTTATTGACATACTCCCATACTGATCAGTCACTAATAAAAAGTCTCATGTGATCAGTCTATTTCTTTACATTCACTCACTTAGTAAATAACCATTAAAAAATATATGTTGATGAGATTCCAATTCATACATTCCTGAAGTAATGAAGGTACCACTGAATCCCACAAGACTCTTCTAAAACTGTAAATCCAGTTTTAAAAAATTCTCACACACAAATTATTAGGTTCTCTAAGATAATTGAGGATCACCTCAATTTGTTCCAACTACCTAACTGCTTACACTAACCCTTGAAAAACACTAAATGAAAAATATAGTGATTCAGGAATCCTATGATGGTGTCCGAGATTGAAAATGATTTAACATCAATAAATCAACATGTATTCAAGCTCAGAATAAGAACTAAATAATCCATTTTGAAAATTACAGTGGACAATAATAACATCTAAATGAACTATATCAATTAAATACTTAAATTAGATTTATAGGTTAATACATGATAGGATATCTAGATTTATCTATGTATACTATAAGAGTAGGAATCATGCTCTTTGTAGTTTTGATAAAGGGAATCCTATATAGATCATGCTCAATCTTTAAAGGACTAAATTTTAAATATAAGTACATTGATGAATAAGCCTCTAGTGAAATATATCATGTATAAATATATCCTATGTATGATAGAAGATATCATTAACATACCATGGATTCATGGGTAGGGTAACATGTTTATATTGAGATATTTTATTTATCTAACTCTCATGTACATATTTATAGCTAATAAAGTTATTATACAATAACGAGATTGAGGTCATGTAGAATTTACTATATATCAAGCAATTTTTTCCCATGTAATGAGGAAATAGTACTCTTACGTTGTTCATGAGTATAAAATTTGTGATCTAACACTATCCATGTTTGAGGGGCCTAGTGACTATATCTCTATTTTTCCTATGGTTGAATGGTTGTCCCTATGTGATTTTTATTATTTATTTTCTCCGTAAAATTTTCATGAGACATTAAATGTGTGATCTAGTGGGAAGAAAATTGAATATATAGAAAGATACACTTTTTAGGGGTTTAACTTGAAAATTTTTATGGATTTACCATTTTTGTTGAATTATCGTACTTTTCATATGTTTTTCAATGTGCATTCATAGCAGGGGGGCTCAAATATTTCCCTAGGTTCTTGTTGTATTTTTCTAACATAGTTAGTGCTATGTATCTTTTAGTTAGTATTTTAAATTATTGAATGTTAGTCCAATTTTTATATTTTTATGGAAATTCATTTTTAATCGAATGTGAGGTGGTCAGAATTTTGAAATGTGTTGAATAAAATGATGTGATTTTGGTGCCTAATTTAATTATTGCATAAAACCATGAGTTGTTGTGCACATATTTTAATGTAAAAAATAAAAATATTTTTATTATATTTTAGGATCAGATATGTTGAAAAAATATTATTATCTATTAATCTTATATATCATGGATATAATAGGTGGGTGTGGAAGATTATAAAATAATGTAAATGAGACAATTACATGAATTATGATCCCAATGATCATATAAACAATCTCATGGATATTCACACTATGTTTAATTTCATTGTTCATAGACCAATCTATTAATTGAGTTTATAGAAATGTATCATTGAAAAAAACTTATGTGATATATATAGCGATATAAGATAGGAATAAAAATATGATATGGATGTAGATGTTGACACACATATGCATATATCCTTAGGGGATGACTCAGATATTTTATGGTCATGGTTCTCAGACCTGTAGCTGTTAACATTTATATATATAAAAACATAGAACCAATTATTGGTTAGTCTTTATAGACATTCCAAAACACAACCTGATGTGAATTAAGGATTATTAGTATCACATAATACCTTTGATGGGGACATTAATTTTATGGTCATGATTTTTAGACCATTGTGTCACAAAGTTTAATATCCTGTGAAAAAGACCATGGTTTTGATAGGACATTACAAAAAGAGAATCTAATGTTATGTATTTAGGGTATCCAAAAGAGATTCATCCCAAAATTGGAAGGTGCAGAAGAATATAATTTCATAATTTATTTAACTGGTAAAATGATTCTCAAATGTTTAACATTTAGGGTAAAACAATAACATTGAATAGAATGATTTCGAAAGGTTTAAAACAAACATTATGAATACCTAAGTCAATAAGAAATAGAGACCAAATGGTGATGAATGACCATTACAAATAGTGGAATACTAATACCATTCTCATTCAATAGAATCTAATGGTAGTAGGTTGGATATTTTCTCAATAATTCCATTGAATGATTATGTATTTTAGGTGGAACTATCTTCCATGAATGAAATATCCCATAGGGATAACTTTTTATGCTTCGAAGAAACTTGTGATATTCAATATCAAATCCTAATAGGTTAGCTCTAAATAAATAAAAATCCACAACAAATTTTTATATGAATATAGAAAAAATTATAGATTAAATAAAGTTTAAGGGATCCTAAGAGTAGTATATCAACTTGGGAAATTTATCAGTGTTGAATCACACATCAGAGTTATGAACTGCCTTCATAGAGAAAAAAATATTCAAAAAGAATTTTAAAACATTATATGTTATTCCACTATGTACTGAAATTATTTCTTGTGTGATGTAATGAAACATGAGACTCCTATGTATTAAATCACTTAATGTAGTGATATATTCGATTTGGAGAGGCTTTATTTTAATTGAGGAGAATGTACTATTAAAATTTCCTAAGTCTCATTGAAGATGGGATGGGATATCCAATATAACTTTTCCCAAGATGAAAATTTCATGGGGAATAGGAATAAATTATCAAGGATCAAATAGTGTACCCCATGAGATTTTTATGATAGTATTCTTATAAGAAATATTTTTCCCAATCCATAAAAGGGAAAAGATTAGTGGGAGTGAAACATTACACCACTAATGATTTCTTTAAGAGGGTTTATACCTAACAAATAGTTGTGACTGTTTTGATTTTTAGTTTATGTAATTTTAATTAGGAAAAATGGTTAAAATTTAAGGTCTTACAGATTTGAAAAAATATTTATGAGGTTCAACGTCACTTAACATTAACATGGACTGTAGAACAACTACTACATCAATGGGGAGGACATATCCAACTTCAGTTGGGATCCCAATTGATGTATATTTTTTCCCATGGGTAAATTGAAAATGTTTGTGTTTGTAGTACATGTATTATATATTTGTGGTCATGCCTATGAAAATAAATATCATTGTCACAATGTATTTCATTAGAATGAGAATAAATCCACACATAGTTCTTGAAATGAAAATTCCTCTGTCAAATATATGAATTATATAAAAGGAAAGGGAAATTTTATTCTTATCATTGGTCTATATATAAGATAACCCATTTAAAAATATACTACATTGATTAACCACATATGTAAGTGATAGTAATTATAATTTTTTGAAAAGGAATATGGTAGTTGGTTCCATGGTAGGGTACCTAGATATCACTACATATCTTAATGTGATGGGAGTCAATCCACCTTGTAGTTATATTTATAGATGATTCATTGCATAGATTTATATCACATGTGAGGAATATGTGCATTAATTCTCTGATATACTTGTCAACCATGTGGAAAAGACTTCTATATTGATCAAGATCTCATTTAGAGGGGTTTGGATTTTAATATCTCATTCTTGTATGGGATTGTAAAAAGGTGATGATCTATATCTAATACTAAATAGATAAGATACATTTTTTCATAGAAATAAAATATTCAACTATACAATTAGTATATAGTTTGGAATAATCTACATTATACCATTACATGGATGAAGATCTCATATTTGTAATGGGTCACATAGAAAGGAAAAATTGTCTTGAATTTTATTTTAGAAAAACAAGTACTCATGTGATGAGGGATGATTTTTATGATGTTTAATTGAATGTAATTAGGAAAAAAGTCATACAGTTTGAAATCATGAGACCAGGAGGATGTAAACTAATGTGGAGATTATACCAAACTATATACTAAAAACCTACATACTGGAAAACCAAAAAACGTAAAGAAGGAGAAACAAAACCCTACCTAGAGGGGAAGACGATGCATCTTCTGGGATTGTGGGGGGGCCGGCGGTCGCGGGGGATCGGGGGTCGCGGTGTAGCGGGGTCCCCGGGGTCCCCGGGGTCATCGGGGTCTGGGTCGCGGGGTCGTCGGGGTTGCGGGGGGTAGGGGTCACATGGGAAGTGGGGGGCCGAGGTAGCCGGGGAAGGAGGGTCGGGGTGGGGGAAGGTTCGAGTGTTAAAAAACCAATGTTTCACGGCGGTTTATTATAAGCGGCTGCGAAACCATTTTTTATAAAAGGTTTAGCGGTAGTTCCTGCAACCACTGCTATTCAGCAGTTCTATTGTAGTGATACCATATAAAACATGTCATAGTAAAATCAGTATCGTACATATACTATAATTTTATTTTGTTAATGTGATATCCATTATTAAGTCTCTTCTACTGTTATTTTAGTCTCAAAATGAAAATATTGTCTTTGAGGTATCGATTTACCACCTTTGTGGATGACAATATATGTTTTTTCATTAACACCTTCAAATATGGTATTCAAATAATTATTATGGATTAAAAATATTATAATATGTGTATTTAAACTTGTTTAATATTCTTTAACCTGTATATAAACATATTATTAAAATAAATGAATACTAGTTTGTGAGGTTTGTAAAAACTGCCAAAACTAACTAATCATTTTTCATTAATGTTTTATCTAGTAAGTCATCCTCATAACATATAACCAAATGATATATGAAAATAGATTTAAATAATGGAATTATATTAATATCAATCCATTCCAATTTTTTGTTTTTCCTTTCATTTTACAAGAACGCCCAAAATTATATACAAGGGAACTGACCATAAAACCATGGAAGACCTGATTCCAGAACAACAAAATTAAATATTATTTCTCATAATAATGGCCATAAATTGAAACAAATGAACTTAATAAAATTTTAATAAATCAAATAAATATTAGAATAATATTATAATTAAGTAATTCTTTAATCTATTATTATTATCTATGATATTAAGTAAAAGTGAAGAACATGTTTGGACATAACATAAAAGTTTCTCATCTCACTTTTATGTCTATGATATATTCCATATTCCATACTTATTTCTTTTTTTGTGTAAATATAATCCCCTTTGATATATCATATCATTAATCTTTTATTTTCATGGTATTCAATGTTTCATTTTATAATCATTAATTTTATGGAGTATATTGTTCAACTGTTGATAATGTTGTAACAGAATTCATAACTTAATTTCTATTATTTGGATAAAACATCTAATCTATTGATTATGTAATTATATGATTATGTATGAGAAAAAAATTCTAATATTATAGAGTATTCCCAATTTTTTTTGTTTATAGCTGATGCACATAATAAAGTCATTTGGTTAACACTCGTAGTTTCTTTTAAAAATGTTCGTTTAAATGTTTCTAATTCAAAATTTAAAATCAATATCATGAAAACTATTATTGAATGATATAATTTTCCCAATTTCATGATGCCTTAATTTCTAGATAGAATCATTTGTATGTTTATGAGGATATTTTTAAAGGAAATTTTTTCTATTATAATTGATTACCTTTGTAAATATACAATTACAATGTAAAAGTGGGATTTCTATCAAAAAAAATTCAATGATTTTATTAGAGTATTCAATATATGTCAACCCTATTTGTTGGATATTATTCTTAATTTATATTGATCACTTATGAAACCATATCCATATTTGTTGATTTTTTTTATTATTTTGACTATGGTTGTACTATTTTGATACCATTCATCATCTTACATTGGATGGTTTATGGTTACGTTAATTATTTAGGGAAAGTAATTAACATTAAAAATTCATATTTAAATATGAATATATATATATATATATATTATTTTTCACCCCTTTAATATGAGTAATTCATTATATATAGTAATTTTTATGTGGCCCCTTCTATATCCCCTCGATGCATCGGTACTTTTCATGTGATAAACTAGACTGGGTATTGGTCGAGTCCTTACTCGTTTATATATACTTATTAGATGATGACTTGATGATTTATCTTAGATGTCATGTATTATTAATTCCCTCATTTTGAGATTATTTATTGATAATCAATGTGATTATTTGACTAGTATGATATCTTTGGTTAAGTTTCATTATCATGTGATTATTTATATGGAATTATTTGATCATCGTTTATTCGGGCCATATTGTTTTCAAGATTGTCATTAAATGGCATGAAATTGTAGTTATGAACCTTTCCTTATTGTTTACATTTATTTTTTATATATTCCACAATATTTTTACCATTACTAATCATCTAAGGTCACTCTTTTATTATGTTTTATTTTCCATATGATTCAAAGATATAAATTGTAATTGACATGAATTAACAATCTATGAGGGTATGTATGTTTCCAAGGATGTTTCTATGTTTTATTTAAATTATATTTGAAATTTAAAACAAATCTCTGTATATATCTTTTAAAATATAAATAAAAAATTCAGTCATTTGTGGTCAGATTGTTTCTTCATTGTACCAATGTTAGAAAGTAAGGCACCAACTTCAGGCTATTTGGGTCAGGGTCTTTACAGTTGATATCAGATCAAGTTTAGTTGATACATTGGAAACTAGATTTAGAGAAAAAACATAGATTAGGGAGGAGAAAACATATAGTAATCATTGAGAATATTCCCAAAGTAACCAATAACTTGATTTAGGAATTGTTATACATGAATTGTTATTAATTGTTTCACTAGTTTTAGATGATACGTTATGTTCCATAATGTTATGATCTACTCTAGTGTATTCCATTATTTTGAAATGGAACTTATTGGGTGGAATAGAAACTGTATAAACCCACATAATCCATGTAGGTATTTCCCTCATATGAAAGATAATGAATTTTCAGCTATAACTATAGCTGGATCTAAACAAATTATAATTGTATTGGGAAAATGACATAAATTATGAGTAATAACCGTAATTTCATAGAGTATACTGATCCAAAACATTTTGTAATGACGTTATAAAACTTCCTGGAATAATAACCATCATTATTAAATGGGATAACAAATCCATTTATAGCAGAGAAGTGGATAAGTTCCTTACAGAATATATTTATCTCTTTGGGAAGTAATGAAATAAAAAAGTTTATCATTGAAGTTTATCATCTCATGGGAGATTAGAATCAACGGTGGTCATTAATTAAAAACACAAAATAGTGGGAGGACATTGAAAATATTAATTTAATGATTTTAATGAAATTTAATTTGAAAAATATTTCCATCGTGAATTAATAGTAGTAGGATATGGGGTGACAATTAATGAGTGTGAGATCGAAATATGATTAAATTTTCTCTAAGTATGAATCTAACATTACAAGGTTATCATGGAATCCCCTGAATGACATTTATAATAAAAATATCATGATTTACCGTTTATACAATGGTCTTAAGCCAGTTATATGAAGGGAACTAGTCTCTCAAAAATTCTCATCATGTAAGGATATAATATCATGTGTTATCAATATAGAAAATTAATTATTCATGTTTTATGACCTTGAAATGAAGTAGGTGAGGAATAGGTTGGTAGAAAAAATGATAGGAAGAGGGAAGATGGGAAAAATAATTCACCCACTTGTGATAATTATGGAAGTAAACACTATAGTACTTTAATGAAGTGAGTAAGATATTTCTACATCTTTGGAGAGAATTTTCACCATGATCATGATTGAAAATGAATGAAAAAAGAATTCTAATTATTATACAATAAGGATATGAGGCACTATTCCAAATAATTCCCTTTGATCCATGGGAATATAGACTAGAAGAATCTAATGGATAAGATTCAATCTTATGTTATATCTACTGATGAAGTGTAATGATTAATGTTATGAGTTCGGACTCAATATTTATTCATAACTGATATTTTTAATGTAAGAATTATGAATTACATATAGAGTGTACTGCAACACTTTATTTTTTATGATTTGATAGTTTTTTTTGAATGGTACAAATAAAAGTGATTCAATGGAATGTTGATATTTTTAAAAACATGTGATTTGTGGACGATAATAATAATTAAGTTCCCAATATTGAGATAATAATGATAAGTGTATATTTATGGGATAGTATTGGTGACAATGAAGGTGGTAGTGATTTGATGGTTTATGTTATGTTTAAATTATTATATTTTTAGATTTAATTAATATTTTAATAAAATTAAGGTTTAACTCTTGGAATAAAACAATATTCCTAATGTCTTAAAGGATATTATGGTATTCATATATTTAGTATATAATAATATGATCAAAATTATTTAGGTAAATCTTTTAAAAAGTTTATTCTGGAAATATATGGACCATCCTCCTAAATAGCTGGACTTTGAATTTAGAAGAAAGTATTTTGAATGACCCATAAGGTGTATACTTATGGAATGAATTAAGTTTAAATTTAATTAATATTTTATTTATAATAATGTAATACATGTTCTTACCATTTTATTTTGGTAAATATTGAACGGATAAGATTGAATTATGGAACATCTGAAAAAATCACTTCAGGCACTAAAATACATAATGAATATATATATTATGTTTTATGAAATGATGTGGAGATGGTTCGAAGCACATAAAAATGATAGTATTATTCTTATGACATGAAAATAAATAAATTATATTTATTTTTATAAAGTGAATAACTATATAGTAAATGAAACCCCCCAACTCTTCGAAAAGAATTTGGGAACAAGAAATGTTAACAATTTATGTTTATTACTAAGAAATCTACACTCTTTGACCGATCACATATTTATCATTTTATGATGGATAACATTCTAATGGAAATGTTATCTATAAATATTTATAATAACATTATAGTTAAATTTATTTTATATACCCATGTTTTTAATTTACAGTAATGATCATTTATAGGGAAACCTAGTTTTGAGGTGATAATCAAATTATCCATTCCCTCTGTTTTAAAGAATATTTTTAACCCTTTTAATGATGTGGGATTTCAACAACGGTAGTTTAAAATGAAAAATATATGTTTAGAAATCACATGTCTAAATTGAAAGGAAGAAATTTATTAAAGGAGGGGGTTTATAACTCCCTGAGATTTTATGGTATGGCTCTTTCAAATTTAGCATTATTGTTAGTTCATGTTACATGAAACACTGAGTTTTAAACCATGATATATTTAATATTAATAAGACCCTTGTTATATTAATGTGACCATTATGAATAACATAAATAAAATTTTATTATCCCATAAATAATAATATGATATATTTATATCATGGAATAAGTATATAAATGTTTTTAAAATGATAAATTAAGTGTTGGTATTTTTGTGAAATGTAAATATTTATCTAAATAACTATAAATAATAAAATTATTTAAATTAAGATTTATTTTCATAAAATATATTCATGGATTAATTTTTTTGTCGCATTATAATTTTATGAAAATTTTATGGGACATAATTAATTTTTCATAGTATCATAAAAATAGTTATATAATTAAAATTCGTATCTTTTGAATAAATTATAATTTTATTTAAAAATTTAAGATCAAAATTTTTTAAATGATTTTCATAAAATGGATTCCATTTATGAATTCTACATTTTGAAAAATTCTTGGGGGATGTTTTTTTGATTTTTTTGAAATAGATGTATTTGTTGTCAATAGTAAAATATATTAATTTATAGATTTTAAAATTTTTATCCTAATACAAGAATTTTTAATTCATATATGACTTAATATATGACACCAAAATAATTTAATGAAACAATGTTTTTAAAGAATTTGATATCTTTTATGCCTTATGTTACTTACAATACCATGTTTGTAAAAAAATAATTAAATTATTATAATTATTTGAACAATACAATTATAACCATTCAGTTAGAATGAAGGCTATGAACATGATTTATTTAATTGTGGAATATTGTTTACACATGTAAATTACTTTTTAAATTAAAATGATTTTTATGAATAGTTATTTAAATGTACACAAGGGTGTTTTATGCCAATAAAATAAACAAATCACCTTTATTGTTTTATATTAATTAAAACCTATATATAAAAATTTTAATATAAATTTTAGTATTCATCCTGTTTTTCCCTTGATAGGATATAAAAATATACCCATTTTTTTCTTGAAAACAACATTTTTATAAAAGCAGTTTTATCATCTTATTATGGAGTGCTTGTTTTAATAAAAAAAAATTGACTCTCATATAAGTTATATTTTATAAATTGAAATTATTAATTAAAATAAATATACCAAAATTTTCATTTGAATATTTTTTGGTTTTTTATTGATACGTTTCTTATTTTTATTAATAATGAAAATACTGATTTGTCTTGAAATCTATATTTTATATTAAAGTATTTACAAGGTCAAACATTTTTTTATATTGGTTTTAATTTTTACGTAGTTGATTATAATTTCAAATAAAATAATTACAGTTTTTTAGAAGTATTTAATACACAAAATTATTATAAAAAACATTTTATGTTTTAAAAGGGAATTTTCCGAAGAAACAATTTTTCTTATAAATTTATAAATTTTAATTCAAATTAAATCATGTAACTTTTTTGGTCTGTTCTGAAATATGGATACCAAATTTAGATTCATAAGGTCAAAATTTAATGAATAGGGCCATTTTATTTTTGACACATATAAATATTAATCATGGTAAATTTTTTTACCATGGTAAAAGGTAAATTGGGTAATTTAAGATAAAAATAAAATGATAAATACTATAAAATAACCAAAAAAACATTCCAAAATTTTATTTGAATAAAATAATTATACCCTTAACTAATAATGACCTAAATTAAATTTTTTTGTGGAAACTTGTCCTAGAAACGTACTAATATAATATTTAAATAAAAAAAGAAACAAAATGTCACGTTCTTTGTATTAAATGTCCCTTCTGTGTCCATGTGGGAAAAATGTGTGTTATAAATAAATTTTAATTTCAATTTTTTACTAAATAAATTTATTTTCATGATAAAAATTTATTTATTTCTTCTTGGTCCACATATATGATATTAGGATATTTATAATATTATATTTTATAATCATTTAATGATTTAACAATCATGTTCTAAATACTATATCATTTTTAATATAGAGTTACCAAAAATATATATTTAACTATAAATATTATTATAAAATATAAATTATTTATCATTATCATGGTATTTTATTGAAAATATTTTGTGAACAAATAATTGTGTTAAATAATTACACAAAGCTGATGTGGTAATTAATCTATTAATGGAAATATCAAATTAATGTTACAAAAAAATTAAATAAATATATTTTGAGATAGTTAATGTGACCAAAGATTTTTATGGATGAAACTAATCTCATTTGTATATAATAAAATATTTTTTAATTTGTCTTTTCATCTTGATATTTTTAAAACTCCACATAGTGAATAGTTTCCAAATTGACACTAATGATATTTTATCAAAATAATATTTTATTAAATTATTTAAAAACAACACTAAATATTTTAAATTAATAAATAATTATTATATAGTCTAAAATTTTATAAATTGTTCACTTATTGTCTATGTTACATAACATACGTAAAAATTACATCCATATAACATCAAATAATTTATTACCTTAGTTAAAATTAAAATAGGTTAATAATGAGTTAATCCAAATTAAAAGGCTTAAAATAACACCAAAACACATGTTGATGATATAAAAACCATATCCCTTATTCAATTTGAATCCATGGAATTTTGAAGTTATTTTGATTGATTTGAAATTTATTATAAATTAATATTGTTTAAAATTCAAAAAGTTTCTATCTCCTCAATTATTAAAGGGCATATCCTCCCCCACTTTTAAGCATCACTTTGAGTCTTCAAGCTAGGACACCCCATGTAAATTTATCTTATAAACTTCCATATATTAATTTTAGTAGTTCTAAATTTGTCAAAAGACAAACCTTAGTGTCCCTATGAGGAGTTTAAAAGGATGCTCACCAAAGAATAAGAGGTCTGATTGCATAAGAATAAAATAAGACCAATGGTAGGGATTATTTTCAAAATATCATTATAATTTGAGATTATTGATACATATGTATTTTATGAGTTATACTTATCTTAAATTTCCATGTTTCTTAAAAAAATACATATTTTTTTATTATTATTCTACAACCATTTAATTTCATTTATACCCATGTCTAAATTATAACTAAAAGTTTTGAAATGAATCTTCTTCTCTTTTCCTGATGAGGTAATTTGTTATTTTTTAAAAAATAAAAGGAATTTATTTTTAAGTAATAAAACGTGAACATATTTTTCCACATTCATTAATCATTAATGACATGAAGATTACCTTACAAGAATATATGTTGCTTTTAAAATAAAATGTTTTCTTTTAAAATTGCAAGGAATTTTAATAAATGACAACATTTTCAATGAAATGATATTTTCCTCCAGATTTGTTCTCATGTTATATCTCAAAATTATTTTCCATATATGATGAAATTAACTACTGTGTAATTATGAATTAATATGAATATTATAAATTATATTATCCTTATTGTTCATATGGTTGGTTTATCTTTTTTAGTGGAATTATATTTATAAAACCCATTTTTTCTTTGGGTTTTGTTATGATTTATTTATTTTTATAAGACCCATTTCATTCCATGTGTTTTGATGTGATGAATAATTTTTTTTCTTGTGGAAAAATATGTATCATTTTCATTATGTGATAGGTGAGACCTTAATCTCACTCAATTGCATACAGTAATGATTTATATTGAATGAGATAAACCTGACTATAATGGGAAATGAACCATGTTCAGTAATATAGGTTTGGAATGGGAGTAATCTTGGTTCTGTAATATATATCTTGAATGAGGAGTGAAATCAATTCCGTAAATGATTTTCTCCACTATAATGGTTTTAGAAATGAGAATTGAATAATATGGAAATGATTTTATAGGATTATGTGTGTTCCACAATTTCATGACATATATTATTCTCTCATTGAGTATATTCTTTGATTCCTTATGATCATATCTGATTTAGCAGAAGAGATTATATCATGATCTTTAATATACAAGATATAATTTTCAAATGTTTTTCTATGTTTTTAAGTATTATAATTATGAAATGATTGATATCTCTCTTATTTACCCTTACAAATCAATTGATCTCACCCTTTCATATTTTTTCCCTAGGTTATAAAGAATAATTTTCAGTAAGAATACCAAATGAGATGTTATTTGGGGGAAACGTTGAATTTTTTTCATGATAATATAAGTTTGTGTTCAATGTTTCCGATGTAAAAAACTAATATGTTCTTTGACCATGTGTTTGTGTAATGTATGAATTATTCCACAAATTATTTATTTAATATCTATGTTTGTTAAGATTTGGACGTTATAGTTGGTTTTAGAGAAAATATTTATCCAGCCTTTGGAAGGAACTATGAGAAAACATTATTGATATCCAAAGAATATTTCTAATGATATATTTATTCATGTCTCTATGGATGAGTCTAATAAAATGGTAAAATCTTAGAATTTTGGAAATGATCATGAATAGCCTTGGATTAAACATAAGATGTTATAGATTGTAGCTAATTTACCGTGATTATGAGGTTTTCTATGTATAATAAGTATTTATAAAAATATTTTATTTTGGTTTTAGTTAATGGATGGATCCTGAAGGAACGTTGTTAATGAAAAATGAAATGTGAAATGATATTATTATCCTCTAGAGTAACCAAATTTCATTACAGCTGTAATAAAAAATCTTATTTCTATACTCACACAAGCTATGAAACATTATGGACTTCCAAATGAGAATCAGAGGGAATATCTTTTTGTTTATTTCTACATTCTAGAGACCCAAACTTGACATACATAGACATTACAATACTTTTGTGGAATACTTAATACATAACTAAAAGAGACACCCAAGGACCGTAATTGTTTACTGTCTTCGGAAACTCCAAACAAAATCTTCTAATCATTGTGAAAGACCTTCAACATCTCCCATAATTTTATTCCCATTTTTTTCTTACGTAAAACATTTATTTATATCCTGGGGAAAAGAAAACAAAAAAAGGGTGAGCTCAAATGCTCGGTAGGGTAGACATGGAGAACATCAAACAATTCCTAAACATTTGAATGTAGAAACATGAACATAAAACATGAGTAATTACATAAATCGTGGCCTTACAAAAGGCATAGATCATGAAGGAACATTAATAATGATAAAATATCATCTGAATAAAACATGTTAATTTAGAAAACCATTAAACACATGATATGACTTCTATTGTATCCAATTCATTGCTAATAAAACCATCATAGTGGACAAATTCCATTACTGAACCGGGATTACCAGCCATTCCAGCCCTGCATTACTGAACCAGATTTTACTTACCATTCTAGCCATGTCTATATCAGGAGATATAAATCATTACCCAATAAATTTGAGGAAGATATAGGTCCAAACACTCTCATAATTAAATCATTCTTACATGTGCCACAAAATAAACATAAATCCTTCATCATAACCCAAAGAGTGAAATGAGTTTCATAAAAAATATCCCATCATAACATAATCCATAGAACAAATGTATATCATCTCATCATAATAAAAATAAAACAATTTAAATAATAGACACATTATACTTTAAACATAAACATATTAAATAATGTCATCTTAGATTGAAAGTAGGTTTGATTAAACACTTGAAATGTATTATTGAAGAAAATATCCCATCTTCTTCAAAATAAATTTATTTTCTAAATATGCCATGCAATTTTAAAAGAAAAGAATTTAGTTGAAAATAATCATGAAATTTTATATAGGAAGCTTCATATAAATAAGGTGTTATGAAACTGTAAAAATCTGTTCATGCTGTTTAAGTTAAAAAATCATTCTCCTCATACTTTTTACCGGAAATGTCAAAAAGTACCACGTATGGTAAAAAAAAGAAAGATTTCTTCCCTACCATGGGGTAAAAGTCAACAAATGTTAAAAATGACATTTAAAAATACATGTAAGAATAGTAAACATTTTATGAAACCATTTTGGGAAAACATGGATATGGATTTCAAACATAACCACATTAAATACTTACGAATAAACAATCTCGGATAAGAATGAGATTGGAATAATTATCCCTTACCTTATGTCCAATTTCTTCTACATGTGTGTGAGACTCATTTATAGTGGGTTTAAACATATTATTAACTTGTAACAAAACCATAATAATATTTATGATATCATATATGATTCACTTACAACTTTATATTACCCTTTCATTTGTCAATTCCATGTTAAAGTGACGTTTTGGGAAAAATCGTTTCATTTATCAGACGTGTTTTGACTTAAAATTATTCATATGATTAATTATATCATTATTACTTAATTAAAAATGTAAAACCATATTTATATATAATATATATTCAGAATGTATATATATATTATATATCTATAAATGGAATGAAATACACAATTTTTGGAGATGGTAGGCCGTACGTACGCATGAACGTTGCTTTCGTTTCAGTATTAAATTGAATGGAAGTAAATGAAATATATATATATATATACATAAATCCAGTAGAATTATTATGTCATATATTTTATTATTTCTTATTATATATACATTATAATCATTTTTGAATGGTTAACATGGAGTATGAATCTCATCGCATCACGGAGATGGTAATCCGTACCAATGCACGAGCGATGATACCATTCCCATAATTATTGAATTGAATTGGAGTGGATGATATAATATCTCATAATTAGTATTATGTTATAATAATCATATACAATCATTATTTCAACCATTATACCCATCCATGTACAATGGTGGTGGAAAAACAGATTACACCATGGTGTGGAGATGGTAAGTCGAATGTACACACACGCGATGATTTCGTTTTTCGTAGGATGGATAGAAGATGAAATAGGATTGTTTCATATTTATAATAATGTATCAGTATATTAGTTATACTGGTGTTATTACCTTATAATTTAACAACTAAAGAAGAGGAATTATAAGAATAAATAAACAAGAAACAATCAGTCGAAGAGATTACCTCTTCTTAAATGCACCTCCTTTGAACTTCCTCTAAGGGGACTATAGTTGGTCTTCTGTGAAGACCCTAATCTCCAAAATGTTACTAGTTATGTTGAGAAGACTAATGGGTAGGGGTTTTCTAATAGTGAAGTCTCCAAATGGTGTGAGGAGGAGAGGGATGAGGTTCCCCTTTATAAGATAAGAGAGGGGCACTTTTGGGAAGCTCAAAAATATTAGTAAATAATAAAATCAAACCCCACATAAAAATCACCAAAAATGACTCAATTAGAATATGAGATAATATAGATTTTTATTACCATCAACCAATATAATTTATACATGTTTATGTTTATTTTAAACCTTATCATTTTGATTTATCCTTATTTACTCTATTTTATTTTATTTTTGGTAATAATATTCTAATTTTTAAATTGTTATAAATAATTACTTGTGTGTTGTGAATTTTCCATAATTAGAAAAATTATTACATTTTAGAACATATAATTTTCAATTTTTAATTTTTAAATATTTGTGATTTTCAAATAATTTAATAATATGTTATTTTTATAAAATATCAATAGTGTAAATTTTTACACTATTTAATTATATAAATTTAAATAAAATACACACAAAAAATATTTTCAAAAAATATATATTTAACAGATTTTTTACATGTAATATTAATCTAAAAAATTTAGGTCTAATGTTAATTGGTTCGTATTATATTTAGTTTAATGTTTTTAAAACCATTTATTTCATATTTCTCCTAATAAAATAAATATTAAAATATTTATGTATATAATTTAATATACATATTTGTTGCATAAAAATATAAAATAAAATACTATGATAATGATAAATCTATTTTCTTTAATAATAATACTTTTCCATGAACTTATCATCTTAAAATCACAACATTTAAATTGTTATATTTATTTAATTATGAAGGTGAAAACTTTGACATCTTTTAAAATAAAATAATATAACTGTCATAATCGGTTTTATAAGGATCCAAATGGTCCACAATTATACTATTGGTTTGTTATGGTTTAGATTTACACGACCAATAAGTTTTTGTCAGGTTTTGGGGAATTTTATGGGTATTATTATATGAATAAAAACTATATTATTGATTTCATAATAAATAAATAATTTATGCATCATTAATGTATAAGCTATTTAGGTAATTAAGTATTTCATAAAAATTACATATAAATTACCATAATAATGAAAAATATTTTATATTTCATATGAGTATTTATAATATAATTTATATTATGTATAACTATATATAAAAAAAACTTGAATTATTAAAGTTTGAGTAAGACATATTTCCCATTCCATAAAATAATATAAAATAATAGACTTAATCACTTTCTAGTGGGTTCCAACAGATTCCATTTCCACCCAAGTATGTTTTAAGGATAAATATTATCTTTCGATTATATTAAAACAATTTTTAGGATAATTTTATAATATTATTTTTACCCTTAATTACCAGATTTATCTTTCACATTGGTAAATAAAATTTACCGTAGTTACTATTCATAATGCATAAAAATATAAAATATCCTATTAACATAATTTAGACCAAATTATTACAAATATATAATCCATTTTTTCAAATTCAGAACACAAAAGTTTCCATATTTAATTTAAAATTAATCCCTTTGTTGAGAAAACGGGTTTCAAAAGTTAAAACATTGCAAAAGATTGAAACGTTTTTTCCTATTAATTCAATGTAAAATTAATAATACTGAATTAAATTATATTATATGGTACAAATATATTCTATTTATACTTTCAACCCATTAAATCTTATAATTTAACTATATAAATTATTTTGATGAAAAAAGTTGTTCTTAATTAAAATTTATAGTATTTTTACTATTCATCAAAATATGAAAGTTAATATATAAATATTAAAAAACTATAGAAACTAAATTTTTATATACTTATTGCAATGAATAACATTATGCATTAAAATTTATCTCATAAATGTTGCAAAAACTAGATTCAAAGTGGGTGCACCATCAAAAGCCTGCAAAACTGTATTTTTTAAAAAATATTTCCAATATAAGAAAAATTTCTTTTGTTCTCATAACATGTTCTAGAAAATTATTAAGATGAATTATAATGTAATATAATTCAAAATGATGTTAAAACTATTCATAACGGCTAGTTCATATTAATATTAGAACAATATATTATTGTTTAGTGAAACTCGGTAATGCGTACAACACACGCTATTGAGAATGGTCGCTCTTGCGTGCAACACAAGCCAAGAATAATGTTTGGGTATACTACAAGATTATACAGTGTTGCATATATAACAAGATAATCTTGGTGTATTTTAAAACATAAGACATAAATTAAATTGAAAATAATATTTCTCATAAAATCTCGGTGTGTTACATTCTACCCCGCTTAAAATAAATTTCACCCTTGAAATTCATTAGGGTTATAAACTATTTACTACTTGAAAGTTTCTTTCATAGAATCCCACAACGTAAAAAGGAATACTAAAACATAATTCTAAAAACTAAAGTATTAAACGTAATGGTTCCCAAATTCACTCATCACTGGGTTTCTACATAAGAGAACATAGTTGAAAATATGGATATAGAAGATAAATCTAACCATCATTTTCTGAAAGAGAGTGGTAGAGAAAATCACTATGAAAAAGAAAAAAATCACAAAGCCTTAAATTTGGGATGATCTAAGGCACCATATAATTCATAGGATATGAGGGTACTTGGACAACGTTTTTGGTTTTCAAGATCATTTACCTAAAGTTGATGAATTTTTTCATAAGGATAAATACTTAATTAATTTCTTTTTAATATAATCATTGGTCATTCCATGAACAATTTTAATTTCATATCTTATTTAAAGATAAGAAGTTTAAATTTTACATGAATTACTGATGGATCATGTGATAGAATGATAGGTTATTCAATCTATCTCAAACAAAAAGTTAACAAAAGTTATTAAATTTACATATGTCCATCTATGGTGAGATTAGTTGTATATGATTCCAAAAATGGACTTATACTTCAACTATCATATCAGTTAACAAAAATAAAAATAATTTCTACAATATAGGGACAACATGTAGGCTACTGGTAGGGGATAAAGGCTTGTCCCGCTTCAGTTGTGGGTTTGATTACCGCTTCCTTATCCGACGTGACTGGTTTTCGCTCATCCTACGGGTTGTAATTTTTCTAAAACTATACAATTATAACATTTCAGAAATAATATCAAAAAGTTCTATCCTTAAAAAATACTATCTGATGTCTAACTTAATCCATTTCAATCATTAGGATTATCCAAAATACTTCTATCTAATCTCATAGTATAAAGAAGTAGATTACTATATAGGTCATATACAAAGCATGTGATTACCATCATTTATCCCCCATATATCATAAAATATATCTTCTTGGTCATATTCCAAACATGTGAATAACATAATCATGTATTATTTTGAAACATGAATTACCATAAAACCTTTTTGAAAATATGAATGCTGTCAAAAGTTAATTATTTCAACATACAAAAATCCCAATATTTCTATATACTCAAACCATGATGTCAGTTTGTCCTTATATCAGTCATGAGCTCATTAATACTATCAAACATATTATTTACTCTGTATTCCTTAATTATGTGCACATAATCTTCTTTCCAAAAATATTTCAATCACTTTTCAAGATTACTGGTACCATACAATTATTGAAAACCACTACAAAGATATTCCAATATTCTATAATACTATAAATGAGATTCCACAACACTATTTTGGAATCCTGTTACATATAAACTTAATCATTCCACCACATCGTTTTCATATTCAAAATCACCATTAATGATCGTATGTGACTTACTTTTTCCATTTACTTAAGAGGTTGTTGATTTTGATCATCATTAACCCTTGTATTATGTAATTGGTTAGAATAATTCCCCATTTCCTTACACTTGTAGCATTGAAGTGTTTTTGGTGCGTTCTTTGTAGTCTTATCTCTTCTCAAATTATTAGCTACCATTTCCCATTACATTGACTCTTAGCTTCTCGATGACCTTTTCCAAAATTAAAACATTTTCTAGTCCCATTAAGATAATATCCACCATGCTTCTTTCCATACTTTGAGCATAACAAAACCTTCGTTTTCTTTTCACCATTGTTTTGAAAATTTTCCTTGAACTCCATCTTTCGTTTCATATCAAAACAATGACATGGATATGTAACAACAACTTCCAGTTCTCCCTTGATAGCACAATGCACAATTTCTTCATAGCTACTAAAGTATCTTATAGATAATTCCCTTAGAAGACTTGGTTTTAAGCCACTGAAGAATAAATAAACTTTACTTTCATGTTGGATGATAAAGCCAGATGCATACCTTGAAAGCCTTGTAAAATTCTCCTCGTATATACGAACAGATTCATCATCCTTTTGTTTATGCTCATGTAACTATTTTTCCATCATTTTTTGAAGAATATAGGGAATGTACTTATTGAAAAACAAGTTCTTGAACTCATCCCATTCCATTGGTTTGATTTCATTTTGGGGCCTTGTATTCATAATTAGATTCCACCATTGGTCTACATCACCTTCTAAATAGTAAACAGCCAAAATGAATTTTTCATGTTCTGAATATAAAATTATGGAAATATCTCTTAAATGGTACCGATCCTTTGTTTATCAACAAGTGTATCAGAAGACCGACTGAAAGAATGCGGAAATTGCCTCTTGAAGGACTCAATGGAATATTGTTCCTTTCTCTGCTCATTTGGAAGTGTAGAATGATTCATATCTTATGTAAGTATAGCAAAAAGATTTTTCACTCCATTTCCCATAACATTCGGTTGTACAAATGGAAAGTCATTGCATTACCCAGTGCATTGGTCATTAACATGGTTCTTTCGGGTTCCAGCCATTATCTAAAACCCAAAAAGAATAGTGTGAGAGGAAAACAACATAATCAAGGGGATTACATTAATTCACTAACAAATTTGGTTTAATACTAGGTTATTCATGATCTATATCATAATTCTAAGATAGTAAACAATACTTATACTAATCCTTAGGGACATCCCTAGACATACCATAGAAATATCTATAGGGATCTCACTAAAGATTTGTCATCCTAGTTTCCAAAGATTATCTAAACCTTCCCTCTGATACCAAATGTGGAGACCCAAATATTGACATACATGGAAGTTACATTAATATTACAGAATACATAATACATAAAAAACAGACACCTAAGGACCGTTATAGTTTAGTTTCATTGAAAACTAGGAACAAAATCTTTTAATCATGGTGAAAGATCTTCAACATCTCCCATAATGTTCTTCCCTTTTTTTTCTTACCTAAAACCATTACTTATATCCTGGGGAAATGAATACATAGAAAGGGAGAGCTGAAATGATTAGTAAGGGTAAACATGGAGAACATAAAACAATCTATTATCATTTTAACATAAAAACATGAACATAAAACATGAGTAATGACACAAATCGTGGCAATACATATGAAATATATCATAAAAGAACATTAATCATGATAAAATGTCATGTTAATAAAACATGTAATTGTGGAAAACCATTATTTATGTGATATGATTTCCATAGTAGCCCAGGAATTGCGTCCAAGACCATCATAGTGGACAAAGTCCATTACTGAACTGGGTTTACCAGTTGTTCCATCCCTATATTACTAAACCTGATTTTACTTACCATTCCAGCCATGTCTATCTCATGAGATATAAATCATTACTCAATGTATTAGAGGTATATATAGGTCCAAAATATCTCATAATAAAATCATCTTTACATGTGCCACAAAATAAACATCAATAATTCATCATAATCCAAAGAGTGAAATGGGTTTCATAAACATCATCCCATCATAAAATAATCCATAAAAAACAAAAGGATATCATTTCATCATAAGAAAAATAAAACCATGTAAATAACGGATACATTATACTTGAAAAATACACATATTAAATAATTTCATCTTATATGGAAATTAGTTTTGATAAAATACTTGAAATGATTTTTTGAGTAAAATATCATTTCTTCTTCAAAATCAAATAATTTTCTCAAAATGTCATTCTATTTTAAAAGAAAAGAATTTGGTTGAAAATAATCATGACATATTTTATAGGAATATTCATTGAAATAAGGGATTATGAAACTATAAAAACCTATTCATGCCATATAATTTAAAAAAGCATTCTCCTCATACTTTTTATCAGAAAAGACAAAAAGTACCTTGTATGGTAAACAAATGAAGGATTCATTCCATACCATGTGGTAAAAGTAAAAAAAAGTTAAAAATGACTTTAAACATACATGGAGGAATAGAAAAAAATTTTTGAAAACATTTTGAAAAAACATGGATATGGATTTTAAACTTAACCCCAGTAAATACTTAAGAATAAAAAATCTTGGATAAGAACGAGATTAGAATAATTATCCCTTACGTTATGTCCAATTTCATTCATACGTGTATGATACTTCTATATTGTGGGTTCAAACATATTATTAACTTATAAAGGAACAATAATAATATTTATGATATCATATATGATTCACTTAGGACTTTATATTACCCTTACATTTGTCAATTCCATGTTAAATAAGCATTTTGGGTAAAATCGTTTCATTTATCGTACGTGTATTGTATTGTAATTATACATATGAATACTTAGATCATTACTAAATACTTCCAGAATGTAAAACATGATTTATATATAATATATATTCATTATATATATATTTAATAGATCGATAAATGGAATGAAATACACTGTTCATGGAGATGGTAGGCAATACGTACGCATGAACACTGTTTTCATATCCTTATTAAATTGAATGGAAGTAAATGAATAATATATATATATATATATATATATATTTATATATCCAGTGGAATTATTATGTCATTTATTTTTTGATTACTTATTATATATACTTTATAATCATTCTTGACTTGTTAACATTGAGAATGAATCTCATCGCATCACGAAGATGGTAATCCGTACGTATGCATGAGCGATGATATCATTCCCATAATTATTGAATGAAATTGGAGTGGATGATATAATATATTATAATTATTATTATGTTATAATAATCATATATAGTTATTATTTAGACCATTATACCCATCCAAGTATGGTGGTGGTGGAAAAACAGATTACACACGATATAGAGACAAAAGTTGTACGCACGCACGTGCGGTGATTTAGTTTATCATAGGATGGATAGAAGGTGAAATATGTTTGTTTAATATTTATAATAACATATCAGTATATTATTTATACTGATGTTATTACTTTATATTAAAACAACTAATGAAGAGGAAGTAGACGAATAAAAAAACTTGAAAGAATCTGTAGAAGTAATTATCTCTTGTTCGATGCACCTCCTTTGAACTTCCTCTTAAGGGAATATTGTTGTTTTTTTGAGATGAAAAGAATTCCCAAAATATACTAGGTATGTTTAGAAGAGTAATGAGAAGGGTTTTACAAGCTTAAAGGCTCAAAATAGTGTGAGGAGGAGAGGGATGATGTGCCCTTTTATAAGAGAATAGAGGGGCAATTTTGGGAATCTCAAAAATATTTGTTAATAATAAAATAAAAAACCACTTAAAACCCTCAAAAAATGACTTATTTCTAATATAAGATAAGATAGGGTTGTAATCTCATCATCCAATAAAATTTAGACATGTTTTAGGTTTATTTTAATCCTTATCATTTTGATTTATCCTTATTTAGTCTATATAATTTTATTTGTGGTAATAATATTCTAATTTTTAAATTGTTATAAATACATACTTATGTTTTGTAAATTTTATATAATTAGATAAATTATTACATTTTAGACCATATAATTTTCAATATGTAATTTTTAAATATTTTTTTTTCAAACAATTTAATAATATGTTATTTGTATAAAATATCAATAGTGTCAATTTTCACATTTTTCAATAATATGAATTTAAATAAAATACACAGAGAATATATTTTCAAAAAAAATATTCATTAGATTTCTAAACTGTAATATTAAACTAAAAATTCATGGAGCACCTTAATTTTTTAATTTTATATTTATTATAATATTTTTAAAACCATATTTTTGATATTTCTCTTATCAAAATAATTATTACAGCATTTATATATGATTATTTAATATACTCATCTTTTTCATAAAAATAAAAAATAAAATAATAAGATAAATATAAATCTAATATATTTCATTAGAAGACTTTTATTCCAATTTATCATCTAAAAAACACAACATTTAAATTGTTATATTTTTTAAATTATGAAGGTGACAACTTTGACATGTTTTAAAATAAAATAATATAAGTGTCATAATCGCTATTATAAGAATCCAAATGGTCCCCAATTAGACCATTGGATTATTATGATTTATATATACATGAAAAATATGTTTTTGTCAGGTTTTTGGGACTTTTATGGGTATTAATATTTGAATAAAAACTATGTTATTGATTTTTCAATAAAAAAATAATTTCTGCATCATTAATGAATAATCTATTTAGGTAAATAAATATTTATTAAAAATTAAAAATAAATTACCATAATAAATAAAAATAATTAATCTTTCAAATTATTATTTATAAGAGAATATATATTCTATATAACCATATATTAAAAGTACATTAATTATTGAAGTTTGAGTGAGACATATTTCACTTTACTTTAAATAAAATAAAACAAAAGTCTTAATCACATCTAAATGTGTTTTAATAGATTCCATTTAGATCCAAGTATGTTTTAAGGATAAATTTAATCTTCCAATTATAATAAAAATGTGTCAGGGTTATTTTATAATATTATTTTTACCCTAAATTACCGGATTTACCTTTAACTGTGGTAAATAAAATTTACCGTAGTTACTATTCATAATGACTACAAATAAAAAGTAGCATATTAACATAATTTAGACCTAATGATTAAAAATATGGAATCCATTTTTCCAAATTCAAATCAATGAAGATGTAGTATTTCATTTAAAATTAATCCCGGTGTTGAGAAAATTTGTTTTAAAGATACAACATTGCAAAAGATTGAAATGTTTTTACCTATGAATTCAATTTAAAATTAATGAGAATGACTTACATTATATTAAATGGTAAAAATGTATTATATTTATACTTTAAACCCATTAAATATTATAATTTAACCATACAAATTACCTTGATGAAAAAAGTGGTTTTTAATTAAAATTTAGCGTATTTTTCTATTCATCAAAATATGAAAGTTAACAGAAAAATATTAAAAAATTATAAATTTAAAATTTTTATTATTATTGAAATTAATAACTTTATTTTATCAAATTTAACTCAAAAATGTGTCAAAAACTATATTTAATGTGGGTGCACCATAAAAAAGGTGACAAAACTATATTTTTTGAAAAATATTTCTTTTATAATGAAATTTGTTTTTATTCTAATAATATGTTCTAGAAAAAGATTAAGATAAATTATAATGTTATTAAATTGAAAATGTGTTTAATAAAATTCATAACAGTTAGTTTATAATAATATGAGAACAATATATCGTTGTTTAGTGAAAATCGGTAATGCGTACAAAATAGGTTATTGAGGAAGGTCGCTCTTGCATGCAACAAAAGCCAAGAATAGTGTTTGTGTATACTACAAGATAATATGATTATGCATATAGTGCATGATAATCTTGGTGTAATGTACAACAAAAGACATCAAAGAAATTTAAAATAATATTTCTCATAAAATCCTGGGGTGTTACATTCATGAGGAAATAACCAACTTATATCAGCGGGTCTTCTGATCCACTTATTACTCAACAATGGATCTGTATGAATGAAAAAATATTTTTCATCCTTTAGAGTTCAAAACATAAAAAAATTTCTTATTTATCATTTAGATGGTGAAGTAAAAAATTGCTGGGCTCTAATGAATAATATGAGGTAGTAAGATAAAATTATATCCATGGATTGGGAGGAGTTGAAGAACATATTCTGCAATTAGTACATTCCTCATGTTCTTTGTATGAAGATAGATTAAGTGTTCTTTTTAATAAATAAAATATATTATTAGTATTTTTGTAGTCATGAGGATAATTTTAAAAGACATGAAAGGTGTGATTCTAGTATTATCACACAACCCGAATGTAAGGTTGATAGATTCTTTAGTAACTTAAAACCAAGTCCTTGATGGGAATTTTCCATAAGAGACTTTAGCAGCTATGAAGAGATTGTGTGTTATGCTATCAAGGTGGAAATGGAGGTTGTAGTGAGATATCAACATCATTATTTTTACAAGAGATAAATGATGGATATTAAATAAAAATATTAAAAACATAGATAAAATAAGATGATATTTGTTTTATTCTCAAAGTATGAAAACAAACATAGAGTAAATTGTCATAAGGGGGCTGTAAAATGATTTTCGTGAAGGAAATAAGTTCATTTGGAATTTGATTGTTAAAGTAAATGGAACAGTTATATAATTATTTTATTAGAGAGAGCTCTATAAAGAATTCACCCCCAGACATAAGTACTTAAATTGTATGTAAAATAGGAATTATGCAAATTAGTTCCCAAATATAAGGGTTAACAATGATGATCAATGTTAACATTATCTTAAATAAAATTAAAAAGGGAAATATCATGGGATCACTATTTAAAATTTAGAGTACAAATACTAATTGGTGGAATTATTGAGTTTATATGTAATGGAATTCAAGAATAATGTCAAAGAAATACTTTTATTATGTCACATAGTTCTGAACATCTAAGTATTGGTCAACTTTAGTTAAACCTTAAGTTGTTGGAAGCATATGTTTAATGGTACTAGTATCCCTAAAAAGTTATTTTGGAGGTAAGGTGATATTTATGGACAACATAAGTGTAAGGGAATGACATATCTTAATATGTGCATGAAGTAATTATAATAATGGCATAATTTGATGATTAATTACGATAAAATAAATGTGATAGTATTGATGAAAATGGAACTGATAACAAGGTGGTTTAAGATATCATGGGTTGAGTTTATAGATTTTTTGTATTTGGGGTACAATCAAATAGTTAATTTTTTAAGGCATGTATGCTTTCACTAATGTTTTATGGTAATTCAGGTTATTTCCATGTTTAATGAGAATACATGATAATGTTCTTCACTTGTTTGGTGTGTGAAAGTTAAGGGCTATTTTAAGTAGTTTCGTTTATTTACCATAAGTTGATTTTTGAAAGCTATTTACTTACCTTTGAATGTTTTTTATTTTAATCTTTTGGGAGGTTCTTAAGGGTAACCATTTATAAAATTGTTTGATTTTTGAAATTTGAGTTATTTAGAGAATAATGATTAACTTAGCCATATTAATATTTATGCATTATTTATAACCTTTTTTGATAATTTTTTATGATAAATACTAAAATAATGAATAAATTGGTATCCCATTATGGTTCATATGATCCACTAGTTCATTAGGATTTATACTTCCAACCACAATAGCTTGAATAAGTGGTAAAGTAGTAATTGATCATGGTGTAACCGATGAATGGGATTGTGCTTAGAAAATATAATGAAATAAATTAAGTATATATTCTTATTAAATTGTTACATATTTATGAAATGTATCTTGGAACAAAAAATTTATCATGGTACCTTCATTTTTTAGGAATCAAATAGTCCCTTAGATCATAAAACATTTATCATTCTATGATGATCAAATTTATAATTTCAATATTCCCTATCATTGTCTATAAGAACATAAAATATTAAATTCTATTTCATGTAAATATTTTCACATTCTTCTAATGTTCTCATAATCAAAATTCCAGTTATGTGGGGATTTTAACGCTATACATTCCCTCTTGTTAATAGGATGTTTTATTTAGCCTTTTTACGATGTGGTTTTCCAATAAATAAATTCTCAAACATCTACCTTTTATTTTTTATGTACCGTTTCAAATTTAAAAGAGTTGATTTCCTTTTTAAATTATATGTTATATTAAAATTGTAATTTATTAATTAGATCTTAAAACAAATACCACTCATGTCCACAATTTGTGCAGTATATCTATTTTAAGGAAGTATATACATGATCCTTCACATGAACTAAACTGATAGGTAATAAATTTGGACTAATATCTTTCTTATAAAGATAAACTGGTAGAAATTATGGATCAAGGAGATAATGTTCTACAAAACAAGACCACTCAAAAAGTTTATGTGTTTTTGGAGAAACCACCAGTTTGAAGAAAATATGTGGGAAATTGAGGATATGATGAGGTAGAATTATACTCATTTTTTTATAATTATGAATTTTTAGGGTTATATTCATCTAATGGTGTGTAGAATGTAACACCAGAATATTTTTATGAAATATATTTTAAAATTACTTGATTTGAATAATGTCTTGAATTACATGCAACACAATGTTTATAAAAAACATAATTTCATTATTAGAATTATTTAAAAACATAAATTATAAGCTATAAATTATTATTATGTCTATGAAAATTATTAAATATATTATAAAATTACGATTTATACATGTAATACCATTTTGAAATTAAAGGGAATTTTATTCTGAAAAATTACAAAAAATAAACACAAGTGTGTTTTATACTAATAAAATGAAAAAAATATTTACGGATTACATTAATGAAATGTATATATATATATAATATTAAATATAATTTTTACTAATCAACTAATGTGTTTTCTAGACATGATATTAAAACAACCCAGTTTATACTTAAAAATTTTATTTTCCTAAAATCAATTGCATGACCTTTTAAAGGATCACTTATTTTGAAAATAAAATTTGAACTATTTTAAATTATATTTGAACAATTAAACACCTTATTTTATATCTTAATGTCATAATTTATTTTGGTTGAATTTTTTTTATTTTTATGATAAGTTTGATGTTTTGATGAATAGTGGAAATACATATTTTTATTGAAAACTGCATTTTCTTTTTAATTATTTTCAAGGAAAAATAATGTATGTTATTAGTTTAAAATAATTATTTGTTTATTATAATTGAAAATAATTCAATTATTGTATTTAATAATTATTTTAATAAAATTATAAAAACATTTTATATTTAAAAAGAGCATTTTTCTGGAAAAAATGGTTTTCTTGGAATTTTAGAAATTTCATTTTTAAATTAATTTTAGAAAATTATATATTTTAAATTTTAAAAAATGGATACCAAATTTAGATTCATATGATCAAAAAAATTTAATAGGCTCTTTTTATTTTTAACAAATATAAAAAAGTGGCTTCGTTAGGTTTTTTGTACCACAGTAAAGGGTAAATTAGGTAATTTAGCTTAAAATTAAATAATAAAGACTGTAAAATGACCCTAACATATGCCCAAATATTATTTTATGAATATAATTTTCCTCTAATATATATTTATAAAAATTAATGTCATTAATGAACACTTTTCCCTGAAAATGACTTATATAATATTTAAATCAAATAAATTAAAAAATCACTTTCATTAATAAATATCTTTTATATGACCACATGGGAAAAAGGTATGTTATTAAAGAATATAAATGTAAATACAAATGATAGTAATATTATTTTAATTTTTGAAATTAATTTTTAGATTCTTGGAGAAACATTGATGAGATTATGATATGTATAAAATTTTATTTTATAATAAATTAACGATGTAACATTAATCTTTTAATTACTATATCATTTTTTATATAGCGATTCCAAAAACATATATTATAATATAAATATTATTCTGAAATATATGATATTGATATTCATTATAGTATTTTAGTTTTTATTTTTAGAGGAAAAATAATTATATTAAATAATGACATAGTGCCAATGTAGTAATATTTTTATTATTAGAAATATCAAAAATACTATTACAAATGTTGAATAAAATATAATTAGAAAAATTAGTGTGATAAAAGAATACAATAGATTACATTAAACTCCTGATTATATAATAAAATATTTGGTTTGAATTTAAATTTTCATCTTGATATTTTTAAAAGTCCATGTAAGGAATATTTTAAAAATTGGCACTTATGATATTTTATCAAAGTAATAATTTTTTAAAAAAATAAAAAATATAAGGAAAATATTTTTTTTAAAAAAATAATTATAATATGGTATAAAATGTAAAAAAATCATTTATGATCTAATTTACATCACATAAGTAAAACATAAATCCTTTTAATAATTAATATGTTGTCACTATAGTTAAAATTAAAATAGGCTAACTAGGGGTTAATGAAAATGATAAGGTTTAAATAACTCCAAAACAAGTGTAAAATATATTGGTAGATGAGATTAACAACTTATCTCATCATATATTTAATCCATGTCCTTTTGGAGGAATTTATATTGAGATTGAGTTTATTATAAATTAATAGTTTTGAAATTCCAAAAGTACCCCTCAACTTAATTATTAAAGGAAACCTCCTCCCTCCCTTCAACACATAAAATTAACCCTTAAATATCAGACACTCCCATTTAAAAAATCAATTATCAACTTCCCTAGCCACTTTATAGAGGGTTTGGTCTTCTCAAAATGCCAACCCTAGTGTCCCTAAGTGGAGATCTAAAGGAACTTATCCAAAGAAGAGGACGTTCAGATACGTATGAAGGAAATAAAACCTAAGGTGATGGTTAATTTCAAAATATCATTATTATTTAGGATTGTTTTTATGTAAGAATCTTCTTGGTAAATTTTATATTTTATGTCCATGTTTCTTTAAAATGTTATCCAAATATTTTTACTATTCTTCTGCAATTTTTAATGTCATTTTTACCTATATTTTAATTTTTTCTAAACGGTCTGTATGGAATCTTATTGTCGTTTTCATGAAGAGTTTCTTTGTGATTTTTTTTAGATAAAGTAGTATATTAATATTTTTATTAACATATATGGAATGAATAGTTTTTTCCACTTTTATAATGCCTTATTTCTTGGAAGCTTCTTATACAATCCAAAAACGTAATTTTTGAAGAAAATATATTCTTATAAAATTGCATGAAATTTTATTCAAAGAAAACATTTACAAGGATGGATGGATAATTTAATAAAGAATTATTTTCATGTGATCTTTCAAAATTATTTTCAATCTATGATGACATTATATGGTGTTACTTATTCTTTAATTGGGTTATTTTTTAAGGATATTATCCCTAATATTCATATGTTTGGTTTACATTTATAATGGAATGAAATTTATGAAACACATTTCTTTTTTATAGGTTATGTTATGGTAGAATAATATTTATAAAACCCATTTAATTACACTATTTATGATATGATGAATGATTTATGTTCTTGTGGCACACTTATGTATGGTTTTCATTATGTGACTGGTGGGACCTATATCTACTTCCAATGTATTGGGTAATGATTTATATCCCATGGGATTGTCATAAATGGAATGAAAAGTGATCACAATTCAATAATAGTGTACTGGAATCAAATAATTCTATGTTTTTTACATAGGATTGGAATGGGGGGTGAACTTGGGTTAGGAAATGAATTTGTCTGCTTTTGTGGTCTTGGGAATAATCCTTGACCAATATGAAAATGATTTTCTATTCTTATTTGTACGCCACAATATCATGTATTATGTTATGCTATTAGGAAATATTTTCATTTATTATTTTAAAACATATATTATTTATTGCATGAAAGGATATCATGATCTTTCAACTACAAGATATAATTTTCAAATGTTTTTTATGTTCTTATTTCTTATGATTATGATATGATTGATATATCACTTGTTTTACATTACTGAGAATCTAACCTCACACTTTATTATCATTCTTTTCCTAAGGATATTAATTAATGTTTTAGTAAGGAATAAAAATGGGAAGATATTTGTTGGAAACATTGATTTTCTTTCACCAGATTGTATGTTTCTGTTCCACGATTCTAAAGGCACTAAAATAATATGGTCTTTGGGTTTGTGTTTCTATAATGCATAAAATATTCCATAAAAATTGATGTGATTTATATCTAAATTAGTCATGGGTAATTATATATAAAACCCATTAATTTGAAATCACATGAGCTAGTTACTATAATTAATCACAAGAATACACACTATTGAATGTTTTTAGCAAAACTAATAAATAAATGAATAAAATAATGAAAAACACCACTTTCATCCCCTATAAATACCACCCATCACAAACTATTCACCTCATACCTTCTAATATCTTTATCTTTCTTATATTCTTCTTAGTTACTCTCTAGAGGATATTTAACATGTTTTGGCCATACTAGTCTCACCAAAATTCCATTTCTATGTAACTTTAAGAGGTTTCCAAGGAGAAAACACATAATAGGTCAACCTCCCTTCTTTCTATTTTAATTTTATTTTTTTCCTTATACTATCATAACATTCTCTATAGAAAGTGTTGTGGTTACTACAGTATCATACATATATTGTAATGTTATTATATTAATGTAATATCCATCATTAGGAATTTTATCTTCTACTTTTATTCTAAAAATTAAAACATCATCATTGAGGTGTCTATTCATCACCTCCATGAAGGATGAGTATATTTTTATTATCTTTTTTCAAGGATGTTTGTAAAAAATATTTATGGTTAAAAAATATTATAATAAGTGAATAAAAAATTATTTAATGTTTTGGAACCAATATATAAACATATTATTAAATAAATCAAATACTAGTTTGTGGTGGTTGTAAAATACACCAAAATAAACTAACCATTTTTTCATTAATTTTTTATCTAATGAACCATCATAATAAAATATAAAAAAATTATATGAGGACTGTTTAAAATCATAGAACTATATTAATATCCTTCCATTCCACTTATTTAGTTTTTCTTCTATTTGACAAGATGTCTCGTAATAATACACAAGGGAACTGACCCTAAAACCATGAAACGAATGCTTTTAGATTAATGAATTGAAACATTATTAATCATCAAAATTTCTATAAATGAACTTAATACAAATATAATAACTCAAATATATGTTTAAAATGATATTAATTATGTAATTATTAATTGTAATTTCATTATCCATGAAATTATGTACAAGTACAGAATTCATTAAGACATAAGGTATGGGTTTCTAATATGTCTTTTATTTTTAGGAGATATGCCTTATTCATCAATTATTTATTGTTTTTAGTGTATATATACTGCCATTTGATATGTAATATAATTAATCTATTAATATTAATGTTATTCAACATTTCATTTGATAATCATTAATTTTATGGGGCATACAGTTTGACTGTTTACAAAGTGGTAAAGAAATTTTTAACCCAATTTTAATTCTTTAGGTTAAAATTAAACTCCATTAATTATGGAATTATATTTTTATGTGTAAAATGAATTTTTATTATATTTTTTTTGTATCTAAACTTTTTATGTGGATTTAAAACTAATATAAATAATTGATTCATATGGTTAGTGCTTACACTTGCTTTTAAAAATACACAATAAAATGCTAACTTTTCATAATTTAAAAGGATTATAAAAAAACATATATGGAAAGAGTTAATTTTCCCTATTTCATGACACCTAAATAAAATGAGTAATATTTTACAATTTTACAATGTTTTTTTTCAATGAAAATGATTTATTTTATAATTGTTCATCTTTTTTAAAAAATGATTTCAAATTAAAAGTGGTACTTCTCCCTAGAATTTCTCAATGATTTTTTTGAGTATTTCTATATCTATCAACACTCTTAGTTGGATTTTATGATTAATTGATATTGATCTCTTATGATACCACCTACAAAATTTTACTTAATTGTTTATGATTGGTTTGGAAATGGATATTCTATTTTGAAACCATTCAGCATATCACACTGGATAGTTTGTGGTTATGTTTATTGTTTGAGTAAATTTATTGAAATTCCATATTCCATTTTAAATATGAATTTAAATGTTGATTCTGTTTGTACCCCTTTTATACGAGGTATTAATTGTACTTAGTAAGTGGCAGGTGTTCTCCACTATATCCCCTCAATGAATTGGAAGGTCTCACGAGACAAAATAGATCGAGTATAGGGCGAGTCCATAACAATTTATGTAAAATTCTTGGTCGGAGCATTGATAGTATATTTAAGCCATCCCATTTTATGAATTCTTTCATTATTAGAATAGTTATTGATAATCCATGTGATTATTTGACTAACATATATCCACAGTTATGTTTTATTATCTTCTGATTTTGTTTGTGGAATTATTTGATCAGATTTTCTTCCAACCATATTACTCTCAAGATTATGTTGTAATGGTGTGTGTTTTTATCTATTATCCATTCTTAATATTTTTTGTTTATTTATGATATCTTTTACATTATGATTACAAATACATAGATTTTGATCTCACCCTTTACTTATATTTTATTATACCCAATATTCCAAGATGTATATTTTTATTGATATATAGGGATAATCTGGGAGAATAGGGATGTTTTCAATGAATTTTCTATGTTGTATCACATTTATAGTTATAATTTAAAACTTATGTTTATATCTATGTTTCCAAATCTACAATACCATTCGCCCCTTTAAGATGTGATGACATGTTCACATTACTAGTTTAATAAAGTCATTGGCTCTAAGATACTACAATCGGGGTATTTACACAAGGTATTATAAACTCCCCTCCATAAAACATATCACCCCTAAGAAGTCCAAGTTTTTATAAAATCATACACCATGATCTATCTATGTCCTCAATACCTCAATAGTTAGCTATGTTAAATTTCTAAAATCCTAATGAAAATCCAAGGAATAACCCCAATTCATGGTTCTCAAAATGATTAAACCAAAGAACTCTTGTGACTATTCTTGAAACAAATAGAAAATGATTTTTCAAGCCCATCCATCATGATAAGAAATAACATCATCATCAAATTCATCACTATTAATATGGTGCTCCCCACTATAAGCCTAATATCACAAATATAATTCTCTCTCATGCTACTCCCCATAATTTTAATTGTTTTCCATCACTCAACTCTCGTGTTCTAACATCATTTATGACATGTTTTTAAACTCACCACACTCAATCAAACATGAGAACCCCAATCATTTACTAGTAGGACTCCTCACTCTAAATTTTGAACCATAATGAATCGGTCTCACTACCCACACATGGGGGTCCTATTCATGGTAACATCTAAGAGAAATACCCAATCAAACCCCAAAAAAACTTTCAATACTCGATAAAATACACCCATTATATTTCCAAATCACTAAATTCCATCTCACACTGAAACATCATTCAAACATCCTTCTTCATTACCTTATAATAAAAACATAGTATCTACTACTGACACACTATCTATTTACCCAATAATGTTTCCTTACTCCTAGAGGTATCTTAGGATCATCCGAATACACACCCACCAAAGTCTATACCTAAACTCTACCGAAATTCTATCGTTATAATTTTATACACCTTTTCCACCATCATGAGCATTGACGCCTCACAAACCTCATCTTATTCAGGTCATCTCAAATTATTACAAGCCAACCTACAATGATTTTAATCCAATAAATACAATATCTAAATATATACCTATAATTTAATGACGAATAAATATGTATTTGGGTTCATTTACTCCCTAGAATAAAATTTCAAAAAGGATAATACATTATCTGATCCCATACTCTAGTAACAGTTGTTCACATGAGGTTCGTACACCCATAACCAACATCCTATTCCCCATGATCGACATTCCATTTTCATCACATAACAAGGTCAAACATTGACCATAATATCCCATTCCCTGTCAATAAACATATGCTATGACTAGATAGGGATTAACCATATCATACATGATGGCATTCAAACATCAATGTTTTTCGCCCTTGGGTTATATGAAAATAACACATGGGGTCCATTGAAAAGAAAATATAATGAGGGTCACTACACTCAATGTTATAGTTTTAAACTTCCCACCATATGTAATTACATAAATAGATCCTTATGAACATCTTTAGTTCCACTATTTCTAATATCCAATATCACTCCCTGCAAGACATGCCCATTTCTTCCAAAGAATCACTTGCCTTTATCTACTCAAGAAAGGAATATGTCACCAAACCCAAAATATTTCCAATATCTCCTATACCACAGAGGGAAATTTCAAAATCCTCAATCAAACCTGGGGCTATCATGATTGTAATAATCATACAAAAATTTCCCACTTCTTTGGATCACACACAGTCACTTGATGTTTTTAATTTCTGGAGGTTCCACACATAACAGTTTTTGATCTTGATCGCATTTTAATATGAATGGGGGTATACTAGAGTAATAACCAAACATATTTTCCTAAATTATCCTCCCATGATTCACAATACATTTATACAATTATTATCTGACAAAACAACCAACCATGATGCATGAAGTGTCTATTTCACCAAACCATAGAACCCTCTTAACATATATTAAAAATTGAGTACCAACATGTGCTGAACATAAATACTATTTTGGATATCATCTTACACACTAATAGAACCGAAATCATTCCCTTAAATTTTCACCATGTTGTAAAATTTATTCAAGGTCAACATGGTTAGGAACCCGAATGGTACCACCCTTCAAAAAGGCTACGATACCAAATCAGATAATCATAAGGTCCCTATTCCGGAGAAGTTCCAAGGAAAAATTATAAAAATACATAAAATCAATAGACCCCAATGTGTACCAATACCATACCTCCCAACACCTCCTTGTGCTTCACGTCTCTATGAAAACATAACCCTAGGTTAACCCTCTAGCTCATGTTTTGTTTATAACATCATTAACCACTATCCCACTTAAGTCTAAGCTAAAACTAAAGGGCCTATAGATCTCCCACCTATCCCAAGTAGACAAGTATCACTTCAAAGTCAGCGATTCTGACCAAATACCTCAATTCCAAAACTCACAGAATCCCATAGATCATAAGGCATCATTTATTCTCCAGCCTCAATGCACTACAACAGAGAAGACCAAAAATCCACTCATGGGTACTTTATGAAAAAAGAAATCAGGAATATCATGCCAAACCACCCATACACAAGGATATAGATTCTCAATATCATCTATTCAAGGGAATACCCCTATAGAATCACAACTGACTAGTAATAAATTCCAAAAAAATGGATTTATCCTAGACAACCTGTAACCTGTGAAAACGTATCACTGGATTGGTTATGTAAATATTAATTCCATGTTACATAAAATAACACTATATAAAAAGATAAATTAACTTCATATAACTATACCTAAAAATTAATTAAACCATTTAGTTCATTTCTATGGAATAATATACCTTTAATGACCTCCCTTGGTCCCAACTCATCCCTCTTTGTATGAACTATTTCATCATCACTGTTATCGATCTCCACAACATAGGATACATTAGGCCATCCAACATATTAAAACATATATTCAATTTGGCTCAATTTAGTATAATTCTACCAAATTATTATGTAGAAAAAATATTTTTGAGTAGTTTCTAAAACATGAAATAGGTAAGCCTTAGTCCATAGGGAAACAAATGACACTAGTAAACCTATATCATGTAAATCATATGTACCTGATATTATTTATGAGACACCTCATTCCTCTATAGGCCAAGAGAAAAATCTATAATTGTTTAGATAATAATGCGCCAATAACAAAAAATCAATACATAATAATTCATTGATCTCAAACATCATGTGTATATTGCTAAGTGAAAATCACATAAAACCATGAAAGTAAAAACTAATAATGTTAATATTATGCCAATGGGAACATGGAATTAAATTAGAAAAAAAGTTTATAATGAACCAATATAGGTTCCATTAGAGGGTATAATATATTCCTATCTCTCTAATATAATAAAACCTTAAATAATAACAAAACACTATAAGACCACATTGTAAAATCTCATCCTAGAACACTCCATGAATAGTAACAAGATAAGTTCCCCATGTCGCCTTAGGTGTACCTTTGCAAATACACGAGGCTTCCAAATACTAGGTGTCTGAGGAGGTATTATGGGGTGATTATACATAAATTTCAGTGGGAAAATTGGTATATGAAAAAATAAATACCATCTATAAAAATAATCTAAAATGATAAGAAGATCAAAAAATATTGGGTTATAATAAATGAAATGCATTAGTGGCCCAAATAGTAATTCCATGCCCACAAAAAACCACCTATTTGGCCAGTTACCTATAAAGACTATAATTAAAAGTTAAATAAAACTTGTCTATGCAACCACATTGATCCATAAGATATCTTAATCTACTGATTTCATCTGATCTTCTCTAATTGAACATGATGCAATAGATCTCGAGTCTTGGAATTACTTGTGCTAACATTGACTATGTCAAATATTATATGGTACCCATGTTTTATAGTCTCCCAATTATGGTGTATCTATACAACATAGTAATGTGTCAAAAATGTGTTTATATACTAACCGATATATATTTTTATATGTACATAATACATGCTAAAATGAAATAAATAAATAACTATTGTGAAAATATATAAATAATACACCGTTATCAATCCTAATTTCTGGGACCCATATTTATCGTACCTGCTTCAACTAGTGTAAAGGTGTGTCTGATCAAATTTCAATTACCATGATTCCTAATAATATGTTTCATCCACATCCATGGAATCCCCAACTAAATGCATGTAACTCTAGGGACCCATCCCACGATAATCTAAACATCAGATCTCTAAATCCATGGAATCTACAACACTGGTCTCTAAACAGGTGGTGGCTCCAAAACTGAGCTCCAACTCCAAGGAATCTCTAAAACTAAATAACATAATCCATAGTATCTTCCATATATATATATAAGACTATGAGGAATCATCCCATTGTCATCAAAACATCCAAACTATAAATCAAAAGAAAGTATAACACAAAACTATAACATTTTTGTAACTCCAACCATGAATAAATCTCCAAATACTAGCATCCCATCCATTAATTCACCACCAAATCATAGTATCTATGTCTAGAGTTTGAAAACATTTCCCTTATCCTTCGGTGTTTTCCATAAATTAATGAAATTATGGAATAAGGTATGAAACAAATTCTCATTCCCATCATTAAGATCTCAACCCATCTATATTTGACCTATGTTTTTATTAAACACAAACACCTACAACTATATTTTACCATTCCCATATGTAGCTGTTCTAATTCGGTTTTTCAATAGGGTAACAACTCTAGTCACTAGGTCACAATAAATTTGAGTCTCTATCACAAGTGTCTTTAGTCAAAACCAATGTATCTGGTCAACACATAATTCTATAAGGATGTCGCATCCCTCAATATCATTAACATGGTTTCATGTCCTCTATGAATATTTGAGGAATCAACATAAGGGTAATAGTCAAGAGATTCCCCACAACATACCAAAATCATTAAGGTCATTATGGGTTGGTTCAATCCCCCATCCTGATCTCAGTCCACCCAAATTATGTCTACAAATGCATAAACACGTCAGATATGTGTGGATTACTCATTCCATACTCATATCAACAAGCCATAACAATTCAAAAACATAAAAAAGTGTTCCTCTAGGTCCAACATAATTGATGGTCTCTAAGTCCACCCGTGCGTCTATCTTAAAGGTATATCTATCCCCTACACATGGTCTAATGAATCTCATTTGGTTTTCCCTTACCACTAAAGTTGTTTATGGGCCAACTAGTCTCAATATAATCCCATACGTTTTCCACTAGTGGTCAAGGAAAAAATATATTGTACATGGGTTGTTCATGAGCCTTGAATCTCATTAATTTCATGATGAGAGGTTCATTTAATTAGTAAAAATCCATTAATTTGATTAAAAATATAATTAATTATAAATTTACTAATTTATTTAAATTAGATTCTAATATTAAAATTATGTTGATGCCACCTCTAGTACAAAATCTATTTATCACATCATTTTTCCCACATCGGTTATAAATAAACAACATCAAAAAGAAAGTTACCCATTTTATTACATTGATTATTTTATAACCAGTACGACATACCATTTAAAATTTTATGAATCATTGGTTTGATTCATTTCAATGTTATTTAATTTCACAAAAGAAGATTCATTTATCTCACATGAAATCCCCAACCCTTGTTTCTTTAATATGATGGACTCTGATCATGGATTTCAATATTCATACATACTAAGGTTTCATCAACCTTATTATTTCACATTCAATCATCCTCCCTCTGAAGTAATTCATACACATCGATCCTCTATTTTATTCATTCAATGGAAAAAACTCCATAAGTCTCATTTTTGTTTATTATTTGGACTCAAATATCAGATTACCATCTTCGTAAACACTCAAGTTTCATTGGCCACATCATTGCATATTAGAAAATAAAATTCCTCATGTAAAATATTGGATTACCATAATCATATACCATTATTATCTATAAATTTAAGTTAAAAGTTGTGTGGATTTCTTTATGTCGTAATGTTCTATGTTAAATCAAGAATGTCCACATTTTATATTAATGTAATGTTGTTTTTACTATATTAAATTTAATTTTCACTAAATTGTTTCACAAATGTTTATACTACATCACATCTTAAATTTCATCATAGAATCTATAATTGTTTCTTATTTAAATGTTGTTTGGGAACAATTCATTTTTTATTCATACACTACCATGTATATGGATGAATTTAAATTAGTTTTATTCATTTTTTAGTGAATTAGTAATCTTAAAATATAATATATAAATTAATTACAATTTTTATATTGTTCAATATATGTTATCATATAAGAAGTGTATATAGATATTAACACTTTTCTTATAATATGAACATATTGTTATCATCAAAATAATATATTAAATATTTTGACCACATTTTATGATTTATTATCAATATAATGTTGGTATTATTATTGAATACACAATAGGAACATTCAATTAGTTCATTTACATAGCATTGATATATTATGATAGATATATCTTACGTTTTCAATCTATGACGACAAATGAACTTATTTTTTATGAATGATATTATAGATTTATACATTACCTAATCCTAGTCGTACTTTAAGTTTCATTAATTTTTTAATTTTTAGGAATATCCCCCTATATATATATTTTTTCTTTGTTTTATTTTTGTAGAATTACACCATCATTTCATGGAATTCACAATGGATGAATTTTTTCTCAATAAGTTTGTGTTTTTATTTTTTCAAATGAGGTAGATTGGAATATTTAAAATGTTTGTTATTAGTGTGTTACATTCAAATAAAATATATTTTTATATAATACATTGTTTGTAATATGATTTTCAAAAATCTCTTAATACATAATGAATAAATAATATATAATATTAATTCTTAATATATATATATATACTTCATTAAAAAGTCATAATTGTTTATTTTGAACTCTACCATAATATTATATTATTCTATGAATTATTTTTTCTTCTAATAATTGTTGGTTGATTAATTTAAAACAATCTATTGAAAAATTTCATCATATATATTGAAATAAAAATAGAAAATGGACACTTGACTTGGATTTTAGTCACTAATATTCAATTTAATGTTTTATATAATTTCATTCATAAGAAAATAAAAAATAAAAGAATGGTATCACTAAAGATTGTTTTCTAAATTAAATCAATGCATTTTGTTTTAATATTTATTAATTATATTTAAACATATATTCCATTATTGTATAGAATTTATAATTATTCTTTTCTTGAATTCATATATTTTTTTACAAAAATCAAAGTTTTTTTAATTTCGAATTATGATATATAGTTATAAAAATTTACTTAAATTTCTATTTTATTACTGTATAGTCATTCAAACTAAAATTTAATTTCATATCTAATGTTATTAACATATTACACATTATATTCAATATTATTGAAAATCATTGAAACATTTTACTAACGAATTATAACACAAATATTTATAATTGATTATAATTGAAATAATATAGTATTACAACCTCATTCTCACTTTTACCACAACTAAATTCTTTTGAGAAGATATTTATTTTTCATATAAGTTATAAATAATAATAAGTTGAAGTTAGATTATGATACTTTAAATATGTGACGAATATAAGGAAAGTGTTAATTAATTTTTGAAATTTGGAAAATGAAATCTTCTAATATAATACATATTTTTCTTTCCATGGATGAAATTTTTCAATATAAATATTTTTAAAATAATAGAGATCAAAGATTATTTAATTTTTAATTATTTTAATTTGAGTTATAACCCTTAGATTTGGCATAGTAAAACCGGATCAAATTTAGAATCTATTGATGATGATGCTTTGCAAGATAATAACTCTGATCAAATTGAAGAATTGATTCATGATATTGATGTAATAAAATTTGAGAAATAACCAAAAACTAAGAATATATATATGTTATTTCTGAAAAACCATTGCATCCAGGTTTTATTGAATTTACGGTTTTACAGATGTTGTTATGACTGATTAACTTAAAGGTAAAAAATTTATGGAGTGACTAAAGTTTTTCTGATTTGACAAAATCATTGAAAGATATTATTTCAAAATAAATTTGATCATCTGTGTTTATATTTCAAAGAAAATAAAATTTTATTCCAGATGGATTTAGGGTAAACAAATTATATGCCTTTCTGAATAATTTTGATCTATATTGTAAGGAATATAAATTTCAATCAAGTTGTCCTAAATATTAGTCATGGAGATATAATTTGTAAGAAAAATAATATGTTGATTTAGAAGTTAGTGATACCCCTATAAAGTCATTTTGGTATCTTTCTATAATTCCTCATTATATTTTTTTAAAAATTAACATAATGTAAAATGGATAAGTTGGAATGTCAATGAGAGGATATGTGATGGAAAAAATGGCTTATAGCTGGTTATCCATATGGGAAGAAAATTGATCACCAGTTTCTTATATTTATAAATGAGGTTGTAAATCATCGACTTGGATTTTTCATGGATTGAATGAGTCTATATCAAATCCTTAGTAGGAAACATAATTCATGACCTATTTTATTGGTAATAAACACCTTATCTAATAAATTTTATATGAATGAGAATTATGTCATGTTTAGATTAATGATATATAGACAAAAACAATATTGAAATGATATTGATGTTTTCTTATCACCATTAATTGATGATTTTGATACATTTATGGGAGGATGGAATCAGGGTGTACGCTTCTTTTAAAATGGAATTTTGTAAACTCTATAAAATGATTATGTTCACTATAAATGATATCCCAAAATGTGAAAAATTATCTAGATAAAGTGTTAATGGGAATAAATCTTATCCAATTTATGAACAAAAGGAAACACATTATAAACTACTTCATGGGAGAAAAATTGTATACATGGGTCATTGAAAGTTTTTTTCTATGTATCACACATATCAAATATTAAAAAATGTATTTAATGGATTGCCAAAATTTTATATTGCTTAAAAATATTTTTCCACTGAATAATATTTTGAGAGGGTGAAAAACATTGATGTGACATTCATAAAGACACAAAATTTTGTGGTGATAGAAATATTAGGAAGAAAATAGAAATATGTTTTGAGCTACTATAGTGGAGATATCATGAGGTCAAACAAAACGTTGATTTAATGCATATGGATAAGAATATCTATGATAGATTTATTTGAAAAATTTATGATATTAATGGAATGGATAAACATGGGTTGAATGCAAGATTAGACTTACTCTCAATGCGAATAAATTTCGAGTTAGCTTACATTTTTTATAGAAGATGAGCATTCTTGCCCCCGGCTGGACAAACATTACCCAAGAGGGATAAAATTAGCCTTTTAGGTGTCTTCATGATGTTAATGTGTGGAAATTGTATTATTAAAATGTAAAAATATTTGGGTCTTTAAAGGGGTTGAAGATGAAAATTATGAAATCTTGTGATTATAATGTCATGATGAAATTGATCCAACCATCATAATTGTTATCATGAAGGAGTTTATGTTTTTCAATTAAATTTATAATAAGTTTCCGAATATGTATTATTTGAAAAAATTTGGTGGTCAAATAGCTTCTATAATTTTTCAATTGTAAATGTATTTTACTCCATATTTTTTTAATATCACAGTGTATCTAATAGTTTATTTTGTGTGAGGAATAAAAAATTTCAGACCAAAATATCTATGTTGTATGTATCTAATAAAAAGTTATTTGAATATATTGTTGGCATTTATAATGAATTGATATAGACATGAAGCATCTATTGTGAAGAATTGTATTTATTAAGAGGATTCACAGTTTTTTCAAGAAACATGTTTGTATTGGAGAACATCAGTTTGACTACATCTCTTCATGAATGATTCAATTATTGGAGAAAGGGGATCTATGACTTGAAAGTAAAATTATTAACAGGTGATTAAATAAATAATTTGAATTCATACATCTTAAATAACATATATGGTGTTTATACATGTATAACATTGCATACTAATGTGTTGAACCCATATTATCCAAAGAAGAATGATATGTGGATATTAAATGAGAATAAAAAAATATTTATGGTTTAAAGAGACCATGCTTGGTAGATTTTATACATCCAAAAAACATAAATGGTTAGATGGTAGTCTATGTTTAAACATGATAACATGGTGTGGGTATGAAATTAATAGATATAAATTTCATATGAAATATCAGAACAATAGAATTTATGTTCCGACTATTAGTGTATTTACCTTTCTTAAAGAAATTCATTTTTGGAGTCCCATGGAAAAAATTCCAATATATGTATCATGTTCATATCATGGAGCCGGTGAATAATTATTGGAGGTTATTTATATTAAATTCTAAGTTTCACTATTTAACTTCAAATGGTTTATTGGTATCAATAGTTTCATAGATGATGAATTTGTAATCAAACTAGTTAATCTGAATAGATTGGAATACACGAATGATGCTTTTAACAAAAAAACACATGATAAAAAATATATTCTTGACAAATTTAATATATAGTGATTAATTATTTTATAAATAAAAAATAGTATATTGGTGATGATAAACTATAATAAAATTCTGATTAGTGTGAGATCCATTTTTCTATTTAATGATTAATAGATAATATTTATTATCACATCACAGAAATGGTTTATTCCATAAAAATGATCACATTGGAGGAATTTGGGAAAGTAATCCTTCAGTATATTCCAAATATTACTTGTTATATATGTTTTTTTTATCATTGAATTTTTAAACATTCCAAAATAATTAAAAAAAATTATTTTATTTTATTTATTAAAACATGTAATATAAATATCAATTTTAATTTTTTGTTTATATTAGTTTGGTTTTTAGTTTACCATTTTTACCCTTATATAACTCATTTGATAATTAATTTTCCTAAAAAAATTATTTTAAATCTAATATATTAACTAAAAACAAAAATATTTTTTAATTGTATATTCAAAAAAAATATTCTTTTTGGTTTAAAAATGATTTTTTAGGTAGGATCATTTTTACTCATCCCACACCATTTTTTTGATTTGTTTTCAAACATTTATATGTTATTTCATATCTCATTAATGTTGTTAGCATTTTAGTTAACTATAAGAAGTATGAATAAAAATGTGTTGAGTTTTGTTAAGTTTACTTTTTTTTTTGATAATTATTAATATGTTATTTGCATATATATTTAATAGTTGGTTTTTTATATTTTTGTATTAATTGTTTGATTCTTTGATTTTTAGGGTAATGATGTAACAATCATCTCATCCACCACATTCTTCTCTATATGATCATACTCATACATATAGGGTGGATTGTACACATTCCCCTATGGATGAGTATCATCCTTCATTACAAGAGACATCTACTTCCATGGTGCCAAGGAATAGGATGAGGATTGGTAAATATGGAAACATAATTTTAAAAACAATTATCAGTTTCCCATTTTCATAACTAGTGGATAGAAATAAAATTTGATGATAATTATATTCTAAGAGTTTAAATTTAAGAAAATTAAATAATTTTATAGTATTTAAATCTAAAAGAAAAGTTATTTTAGGAATCGTGATATAGAGAATTTTAAAAAAAATAACAATATGTCAATTTTGGGCAACTATTTTCTTAAGATTATTTTATATTATTTTAATAATCTTTAAATTTTTATAGTAATATATGTTTTACCCTTTATTATCAAATGAAATATGATATATGTGATATTGCAGGAGTCATAATGAACTTTTTATCATTGGATTCTATGCAATGGAGGGATTTTAATTCAACCCCCACATCATATATAATTTTTTGGCATAGCCAACATCATTATCCATGTGATATATATATACCAGTTTATAGATGAAGATTCAAGGATGAAATTTGTTGAATGTAGATGAAAAACATCATTTTTGGTAAGTGGAATGTTACCATTTAAAATTATTTTTATATTAATGATCTTACTAATGATGTTATTATTATTAATTTACAACAATCGATGTGATCAAATTAATAGATCCAATATAGAAATGCATACACTCAAACATTATCTTAGGGAGGGTATACATTATTGGAAGAAAAAATTAAATCTAAAAAGATTCAAAAAATGAGATCTTCGTCTTATGTCTCTACAAAGGTAGACCCCCCCCATGGAATAAAAAATGAAAGAGTGATCAAATGAGAAAAGGAAGACAATTTCTTATGGAAGAGATAAGGGTTGTTGTTGAGAAGATTTTAACATATTTAATTTATTTAATAACTAATTTAAATAAAATTTTTATACAATGTGATTCATTGCATATTTCTATCCAAGTATTCTATACAAGATTATCTTAGGATGAAGAGTACCTAAGACGTATTTATAGGTGAGGGTAATAAGTATATTTTAAATATATCATTGGAAATCCCAAACCCCAAGTCCGTGTATGATGATACCCAATATGTGTATCTATAAAAAAAGAATTTCTATGTTCTGAAGATTCTTCAATGAATGATGTTTCTAGAAAAAATGAATCTTTAGAAACATAAATTTAGGATTTATCTGTGATGGTGGAGTGTAGGATATGAGCTTTGTTATAGTTAATTTTTTCATATATGAAAATATAGTTTCATACTACTTATCACACTCCTTCACCTCTGCCAGAATATCCATCTCCTCCACCTATACCAGTTAATCCCACTCTTTCTTATCCTACTCCTACACCCCTGCTCCACAACTTAATTGTGATTATGAGTTATTTATTCATAATCCAAAACTTCATATTATTTATATGAGATGATATTTTATATTGGAGATACCATTCATTATAAAAATATGGATATCGATCAGTATAAGGTCACTATATATGATAATATAAATAGATCAGCAAGAATACCATTACTACATATGAGGTGAGTACAATTGCACAAAGTGTTAGCAACATTTTACTTTATCCATCATGAATTTTTGGACATATTTCTAGAGAGGTATGTGTATATTTTTCCTTTTATTTATTTTTCTTAATTTTTATTAACATTTTAAATTTTATATATTTATCTATTTTTTATAGGAATAATTTTATGGTAATTAAATTATATATATACCACAAAAAATAAAAAGTTCTATGACGTCAGATACCAAATCTATTATTCTTGATAAATTTTTAACATTTTAAAATTTCTTCTTGGATATTAATGAGATTCAAATTTAAGATGGAATTTTTGGGCATGCAATAACTATGGATTTTTTGAAAGATGATATCATGGGACCTATAACTAGAGATCAGTTGTGTATCAACATCATGAAAGTTTTTTCCATATAATCCTATTAACAAAAATCTTCTAAATTGATAATTTATTTAAAATATTTACTTATGTTTGTTTTGTATTAGGTGTATTTATACAATTTATATGTATCATGACAAGACATAAGTATATGGATTTATGGGCCCATATTTTATTTCACCAATAGTGATGACAATGAATAACATGTAAAGAATAGTATATATTTCCAAAAATTTCCAAAAGATTACAATCTACAGTGTTGGATATTTCTTTTTCTTCAAAAGTATAAAACATATATCTCACAAACTATTATATATTTCTTGATATAATAGACACTAACAATATATTTTTTTCTATAATTATCCATTGGATGCTTTTTATTTTTTTCCAATGAAGATGACACTTTAGTGGATACGCTCTATCAATGGCGAAGTGAGAAAACATTTATGAATGTTTTACACATGTAAGTTTGAATTATTTATATATTTTATTTTATCATAATGACTATTAAATTCATATTTTTAATATTGTTTTCAAATAGTCCATGAATGTTTATTAGACATTCCTCAAGAAAGAAGAGTCCTCAAATCAAATATGTAAAAGAAATGGTGAATTTTCATTTACAATTACAAAATCTTGGATACATTACTTAATTATTTTATTTTTAATTGAAAAATTATTTTATATATAATTTTCATAAACAATAAGGTATAAAGGAATTTCGATTCTATGTTTTAAGATTTATTTGTAAAATAATTTTATCTGAGATAATTGTAAATCTCTATCAAGTTGGATTTTTTATAATATTTCCATTTATATTTCATTAATTTTATTAAAAATACATGTTAAATGATTTCCTTACATTTTTTATCTTTTTATGAACCTTTTCTTTATAGTGAAGAGGATCTAATACACATACATGTTTAATGGGAAATTCATCTCATATTTCTGACAGATTTTTTTTATTTGTGTTATATATTATAAACTTCAATGTTTAAATTGTAATTCTCTTTTGATGGTTTCTATACTGGTTTTTTTCTCTTTTAATTTGTTTGATATGAGGAATAGAAATAAAGTTATTTAAAAAATTCACATTATTTATTTTATAACTGACATAAAAAAACTTTAACATGGGAGTTTTCAACATAGGATAATAATATGCTAATGTGAAAAATGTTTTTTCACATATTATTTCATAAATGATTCTAAAAAACATCAATTTTTCATGTCAATTATTGGATAAAAATATGAAAAACCATATATGTTTATTTTTCTCATCGATTACTCAAAAACTGATGTGATAAATCTAAAGTTATAGTTTTTTCATGTCACATATGTAATAAATGATGAGAAAAACTTGCAGATCAATTTATTTACAACATTTTCTGTTATTAAATAAAGATGAAAACATATTTACAACATCACCTGTTGTGATATCACATACTAACCAACATTAAAAATATTAGATTACTAATGTGAAAAATAATGTTCTATATTAGTCCACATATCAAAATGATTATAATAAATAGATAAAATCATTGTTTGGGTATGCAAGGAGACCCACCATATTAATTAATATTTCCAAATTTATGTCCAAGGGTCAATAGCTTTATCAAGTCCCCCTAAATCCTATCCAAGTCTAATCCAATATCTCATCAACACATGATATGCTACCTAATTCCTAAGAAACCATGTTAATTAATTATAATTCAATTAAGAATTAATTAAAAGTTTACAAATATTAAAACATTCAATTAAAAAATGAGTAATTAATGATTATATCATCATTTACTCATTGGTGATTCAAATTTCACTAAAAATTCAAATATTATACAAACACATGGCATTATAGAAAGAATTATTCAATGAATGAGAATGGATCACTTGAGGAGAGGGGATCACTCAAGGATAGTGGAAATACTATAAACAAAGAGAGTTTTAAATATCCATTTATCATAGTATATATTTATTATATAAACAATGATATTGGATCAAATAATGATGGATGTTGAAAATAATTGGGTACTAACACCAATAGATTAAATACACTAGTGGGTGATTTATCTAAAAAAGATATTTGTATGTATTCCCATGTGACTAATCAAACATCATGTTAGAAATTAAATAAAATTTATTTAAGGAATAACATTAATACCCTTCTCATTTTGGTAGTGAAGATTATAGTGATACCTCAATCCTACCTCTAGTAGTCCATGAGTTAACGACTATCACCAAATGTATAAGACACATGAATGAGATGAATTGCCCTCATAAATCCTAGGAACATATATTAAAACCCACCATTAAATTATATATAAAATAATACATATCCAATATCCCATAAAATCATCTAATTTTTTATATAAATTTAAACATGGGAAAGATATTTTCATAGTTAATCTGATGGCATCATTCCACAAATATTGTCCACAAGCCTCTGAAGCTAGTAATTTCATGACTTGTAACTAAATTAATCATTAAAATATAAAATATATATATATATGTATGTATAATGTAGTTATAAAACATGTATACATAGTTAGAATATCTCTAAAACCTCTCATTAAAATGTGAAAGAATCACACTAATGAATAATTGAATAAATATATGAAAAAAACCTCATCTATATTCTATCTACTGCCTATAATAATTAATTGGGGTCACACAACCAATAATGAATCTGCAATTTTCCATATTTAATTATGAATTTTATTTAAAAAATTTACTTGTTTTAGTCATCATTATTTAATTAATTTATATGTACAAAATAAATCATATAATAAATGAAGTAAATGAATAACAATTTATTCTTTTATAATGGATCATTTAATAAAAAGTTCATAAATGATTTATTAGATAGCAAGGATTATTACATATTGTAGATGATTACCTCCTTTAAAATCTCATAAATAATTACAGTAAAATATATAAAAATGTTAAAACATTGAAATCCCATCTAGCATCTTCAACCATTAGAATAAACAATAATAGATTTAATCTGATAATTAGAAATAACCTCATAAAGTAAAAAAACATAGTAAAATATTAAATGAAAAATAAGGGAATGAAAATTGTGATCTGAGAATATATAGTGGAAAAAATTTATATGATATAATGGGGTGTAATATGACAATTATATGTGGCTTATAAAAACAAATTCATTTGTTTAGTGTTATAACCGTAAACATTATTACAGAGTGGAATAGTTAGTATGATATTAATAAAAAAATTAGATGTTAAAATTTTACATTCTCATTATAATTTATTTATTTTTAATATATTTAATGTTTATTTAATAAAATTTATTAATAATAATTAAGTTGTGAGAATATTATTAGTTCTAAAAACTATTTTTAAAAATCACATATTTTTACAAAATTTACTACCTTTTAAGAATGAAATTAGAAACTTTTATTAATAAAATCTAGGAAATTATTTGTAAATTAAATTAAAATCATTTATTACATAATTATCTATAATTAATACTAATTTAATTAGTCATGGTTAAGTATAAAAATGTTTTTTAAAACATTTTCTTATTATATATTATATGATTTTTTTAAAAATTTAAATTCCTCATATTATTGGTATGATATGAAAGGAAATGTATTATTTATATTCATATAACTATTTTAATAAAAATTCATTAATTTATTGAAATTTAGTTTTTAATAATTAGAATATGAAATATTTTTTTAAGAAACCCATTTCTTAACTAATTTTTTTATATATGTTGTGTATTTTTATTTATATAAATAAAAATAATATTTATCAAAGAATGATTTTAATGAAATTAATTTTTTCTGTATATATTATGAAAATGTTCCAGTCAATTTATTATTATTACTTTTTAAAATAATATGAATTTGTTAATTTTTATACTTAAAATTTTATTTTTCTGGAAAATTTTCTTTATTTATTTTATTTTCTTATACTAGAAATTATTTTTGTCCCTTTAATAAATTTAGTCTAGTAAAATGGATTTCATGTTTTTAATCATAATGTAAAAATCTATAAATATGATGTATTTATTTTTTATGCATCAAAATTTGTTTTTGTGATAAAAATTATGTTACAATTACAAGTGACAAAATAAGGGAAAATGGTTAAACTAGTGGTAATGTATTCAAATATTACAAAAAACAATCTCATGATTTTTATATGAGTTAATTATAAACCAATAATTATGTTTTATAAATGATATTTCTACATTATATCAATTTTACATGATAAATTTCATTATTAAATCAATAATTAAGATATATTTACGATAATCCCTCTCAAGATCAATTATAAAATGACCCCTCCTACACCCAAATAATCAATAACAATTTATTAACTTTACATAGGAATACTAGATTAAACAATCACTTTAACAAGGATCTATTTGGTTTTGTAACTTCCATTTATATGAATGAGTCTAAAATCCTTCATTTCCTAGAGTCCCATAAAAAAATGGTTCATGTATTGATGTATTATCCACAACCTAATAATTTATTGTTTTATATGCTTCATTCAACACATTTACAATATTATTTATATTATTAATATCACACCTGTGAACTCATTATTCTTCTCCAAAGGGGATATTAGAGCTAAATAAAAATATGATCCTATACATTCATTGGTTACAAACTGTTTTTGTTTGAGTTAGTTTTAACTTCTTCACAAACCATATTAGGATTTTTATATCATGAATAATTAAAAATAATAATTAATTTAAATATAAATCAATAATTATTATTATAATAATTATTATAAAATATTTTATTATAACATATTTAAGAATTTTCATTAATAATTTTAATTCTATTTATCGAACTAAAAATTACAAAAAAGGATTTTTTTACCTAATTATTATGACTTGTCACCAAAACATACATAAAATGACCATTTGAATTAATAACTAGATCAGAAACACCTATGAAACCCACATATATATATATCCAATTAGTGCTTAAATCATGGTAAATAATGGAGTACTAGAACTATCGTACTGAATATAGCAAAAAACAAAATTGACATTTAACCACCTAGTATTATTTTTAACATTAATTGTTAATAAATTAATGTTATCATGTAAAATAATCATAAATATATGTTATGGTATAAATTAATAATACCAATACTTTTATTATATATGATTTTATAGTGCATCAAGATAATCCTAAATCCAATTTAAGGTTTTTTTGATACTCATTTTCATTTTATTGAGTTATAATCATTTTTCTGGAAATTCATTTTATTTGTTTGGTAATTTGTAACATATGATTTTCTTATATTTTACTTCATATTTTATGTATATTAATTTTCAATTAATTATCATAATTACCATTTAAATAAATTCAATCACCATAAAATATGTCTTTGTAAGTGTTTCTTTCCAAATAACATTTTGAAATCAAGATTATCCGAGTCAAATTTTATATTTTGTAAAATTAAAAGTTGTTTATCTCTAAATAACAATATATTTTATCTCATTCATGTAAATATTATTTAGCTCATTTTAATCCCTATCAATACATCAATGATTTCTTCATGTAATTATCTATTTACTTTTATATTCTTTAATAAAATAGTGAAATGATTATCTTTTTTAATGTTTTCCAGACTATCACATTTTGGATCCTTTTTATTTAGTTTTAATTATGATGATTCCTACACATGTTTTAATGGTTTTTTAAAGTAATTTCAAGTTTAATTATTTTTAGTATAATCTTCCTTTAAAATATATGTTATTAAAAAAGTAGTATTGGGTTTTCTTATCAATTTCACCATCATTAAGACATTATTCATATTATGAACCGATATACAATTATATTGTGTATATAATTAATATTTAAAATATTTTATCATAATTATAATTTCTATTTCATAATTTATGTCATATTTTATATTCTTTCTTTTGTTATGAGTTTTCTTATTTTTCACTCAAGTAGCATGGGATATTATTGTCCAAATCTCTTTTCATTGAGTCATACACTTTATTGCTTAACAATATTCATCTAAGATGATCATATTCATCCATTTAAGTCATTTATATTGTAATTTTTCTTTATATTTTGGAAAATAAAAATTTCCATTTCAAAATATTATACTACAATCGATTCCATTATTCATAAAAATAAGTTTTTTTAAGAATATATTCTGTCCCCACTATTTTCTCTTTGTATTCCATATATACATTCATTCATTCCCAAAATGTTTTATTCACATATTCTGAAATTTAAAAAATGTAGTATCTCCTAAAATATTTACATTTCTCTTTATACTTCTTCATAATTGAATTTCAAAACTCATTCATCGATATGAGTTTTTGTAAAACTGTGTAAAAACATGAAAATTAATTCCCCTTTTTTTACATTAGAATATGTTATATCCTTCAAAAAATTATATAAACATAATTGATTTTCATGATTCCCTTACTATGGTTTATTTTTTGAGTAACTATTCAGATATTCTTCATTCTCTCTTCTTGAAATTTTTATTAAAATTTCACTTATAAATTTTTTTAATACAATTTAATAGTTTTACGATATTTCATATTACATGTTCTCATACTTTTTACTCTCTATATACAATATATATATATATAGATTTATGTTTCTTGAATGAACCTATAAATTATAATATTATATAAATCCTATGAGATATGAATTTTTTCAATCAACTGTTCCAATTCACGATTCTATGTTTTGTGATATCTTTTGAAAATGTAATGTAACCAATTTTTAATTCATCTATTTTGTGTGATGATACATGATTGATTTCCTGTTATATAGATATGTATGGTTAATCATCAAATTATGGGTGGGTCAAATATACGAATCCAAATAATTGGTTTATGTTATATCACATCTAATAATTATTATATGTGTGAAGCTGATATCGTATTCCCAAATCTATGTGTTTAACTATTTTCATTTTTACATGTTCAAAAATTTATGTGTGGACCTTATTTCAAATTCAAAACATTATTCATGGACTAGATTATGGTCACATTTTCTACAATGTTATGAATTTTTATTCTTATTCTTGTGAAATATATCTTTGTTATTAAATATATATATTATACTCTATGGATGCTGATTATTGTCTCACATATCTATATTCATTCCTTAGAGTATATTTAAATTTTTTGAGGTTATATTAACTTCTATAATTCCATAGTGAAAACTAGAGGGATTTTACATTCGTCTAATTATATATTTCTCCTAGGTTATTATTTTCTCATGTACTGAAAATCTTTTTCTTTATAAATCAGTGATAACATTATCCTAGACTGAGTATCTGAGATCACTCTTTTATATGTATCCCATCATCCCAGATAATTTCATATAAGAATTTGTATATAATTAAGTCATTTTTTGATATTTTTTTGATTTTTATTTGGGAATAAGAAAGAATACATATATATAATTACTCTCCAAACACACTAAACCATTAGGTTCTCAGATTCTTTGTTTATTAATGAGATTTAATGTCCAAATTATGGAAATGGTGTTAAATAAATTCTTCTTATGCTTCAAATTTCATATTTTTATCAAAGGATTAATTATTTTTTTGAATAGATTATTTATATTATGTTGAAAAAATATATGTAAACAATGTATAATCTCAAAGGGTTACAGGTTGATCTCTTTATATCAATGTTGAAAAAAATTATAGTTTGTTAAAATAAAGGTTTCTGAGGATACGATATCTTAGGATTGATATTAGAAATTAAAATGTTGGTTTAATTTTATATTATATGATATCATTATACATAAACATTATTATTTTTGTATTATGATAGAAACAAGATCATGGAAATGGTGCTAAGAAAGGTATATCTATAGAAACAGTTATATATTATAAATAACAGTGGAAAAATAATTTATAAAATGGTTGAGACTAATTAATGTCAAAATATATAACTAAAAAGAAGAAAAAGATGATTTTCACTATTGTACCTAAGATTGAATGGTTGATATATCATTGGAAATTATATCAAAGTCAAGATAATATTACGAATAATAAAATATATTCTCTTCATTAATAGAAATTAAAATAGGGAGGATGAAGTAAATTTAAGGGTTGAGGAATGTAGCATCCTAGATTTAAGAATGAATTTTATTTCAATAAGTTATATGTATTTTCCTGATAATTAATTGAGCCCTAAATAGAGAATCAAACTTATAAGAAATTAATAAAATTAATAAAAATTACTTAACTCATATAGAAGGATTACAACTAATAAATATTAAACCATATATTACATAAAATAGATTTTTAAACTATATTCTTAATTATATCTCTAAAATGCAAAGAAATCCAAGTGGGATAATAAATAATATTTTTAGATCTTTAAAATCTTATTGATTATCTCCACACATAAGAATCACTATTATTAGAACAATACTAATGATAATAAAGAACATATTAAAAAGGAAAAATCATTTTTTAAAAATGTAAATGGATATTAAAAGGTTGTAAATATTTATTTGATAAGATAAAATGTAATGAAATTATTGAATGTAATAAGGGTAATATAATAATAATATGACCTTTAGAAAAATAGTATATAATTATTGGGTACAATACCTGTAAACATCGTAGCAGTTTGGAATTACCAGTATATAGTTAATACACATATTTCTCATTTTGATTTTATAAATATATATTATTATTATACAATATTTATTGGAAACAAAATATATTATTTCATAACTAAACTAAAATACACTAACTCACTTGAGAACATATCCTTGATTCTAAAGGAAATATTTTTATAAATCATATTTTTCTGTTAAATTTATATCATTAAAGAATAATATAAATAAAATATATTGATAAAATTCAAATAATTATTATTAAAATAAAAAAATTACATAAAAAATGATAAATCAAATATAAGTAATTATAATATAATTATTCATTTATAAATAAAAACGTTTTTATAGATAATTATATATAAATGTTCAAATTTTCATATTTTGAGTATGAAATTTAGTAAAATATACTATAAATATTAAAAATATTTGATAAATAGGAATTAACATATTATTTATTTGTTAATAATAAATATATAATCATTTAAATTTAAAAATACCAATTTTTCAATGATTTTTCCTTATATGTTGTTTCTTTTTATTTTAATAAAATAAAAATATCTTTATTAAATAATTTTTAGTAGAATTAATTTTTATAAATATATTCAATAAAAATAAAAATTAACTAATAATTATTACTTGGTGAGGAATTTTATTAATTCCTTTTTTATACTAAAATTATATTTTTTATATAAATTGTTTTTATTAAAATGTGTTCTTATATTAAAAATATTTTTTTCTCACTTTTGGTAGTTAAATATATTATTATGTAATTAATACTTTTAAATAAAAAATGAAAATTAGAAAATATGATAAATTAAATTAATAGTGGAAAAACAAGTTACTCGGATAATAATTGAGTTACCATAGTATGTGTAAAATAATATATTGGTATTAAATTATGGTGTAACATCCTCAAAAAAAGATTATCTCTAATTATGCCTATGAAGACATCATTTACCACCCTTATCATATCTATGTTCTTTATCTACTTTGGACATAGTCTCAAAGAGAAATTTAATTCTTTATTAATTATGAAATGGGTATTTATGAAAATTTCCCTCAGGATGGCATAAAAAATGGACCCCTCTCACACTCAAATCATCCCACATCATTAATTTTGTATCTTATTAAATCCAAATCCAAATTCAATCACTAAATTTACTCTATAAAATTTCTTAATTTATATCCATAAAAGGATTCCCAAACACTTTATTTTAAAAAGGCTCTATTAGAGAAGATTCATATTTTCAATGTAATTATTATGAAATCTCTACTAATTTTCCATTTATCTTCTAAACCGAACTTTTTGAAAATATTATTTAACCTTTTAAAAAAATGAAATTAAACCATTTTTCTTCAAAATAAGTGATATTATAGCTATAAAATAATATGATCAAATTTATTCATTCGTTATAACATGTTCTTGTTTGGGTTGATTCTATCACCTACAAGAATGTGGTTATAATGTTTATATCATGAATAATTAATAAACCAAAGTACTATTAATACGATGTAATAATAATGAATTTATTATGATTAAAATCAATATATATATATATATATCTTTGTGTGTATTTATTAATTAAATATATTCAACTTATAGAATCCAAATTTATTAGAAATGGGATTTTATCTATTCTTTACAAACCATATCCAAACACCAATAAAATGACCATTGGGATTTAGTGTTATTTTAACCAAAAATATATACCTTACATATACCGTTAAGAGGATATGAAAAAATTAGGAATGTTTATGGACAAGAACTATCATACTTAAGCCCTCGTAAAATAAATAGAAAAGTTAACACCAAAATTTTTATTATTACAAATAATGATTGATAAATGGGTAGTAAGAAATTATATTTGAATGGTATCAAGTAAAAAATCAAATATATTTTTGATTATGTCAATATAATAAAAAATGGATTATATAGCATATTAGTTTCCTTTTAACATTTTTGTAATTTAATGTTAGGGTTTTTGTTATCATGTTATTATTACATTGACATATAATCTTTTTTATACAAATTTATTTTTATAATATAGATTCATACATAATTATGAATTTAACATATTTTAATTTTTCTTATGTTTCTTTATATTTTTATTTCATTCTCACAATCCTCTTTTTTACTGATTCTAACACAAAAAAATATGATATTGGATGTGTTTACTTTCCATTAACATTTTTAAATAGATATTAACTCTGTAAAATTTTCAATTTTTTGATATTAAAAGTTATTTATATCTAAAACACCGTCTATCATATCTATTTCAGGTCAATAATATTTATTTTATTAGAATCCAATTTTATTCATCAATTATGAATTTTGTTAAAATTTAATTCACATTGACATTCTTTAAAAAAGATTCATTGAAATAACTTTTTTAATTCTCCCCAAATGATGAAATTTTCTCATTGCACCTTTTAATTTTCTTTACAAAGATTCTTCGATAATATTTTAGTGTCTTATATTTTAACTTATATTCACAATATTTCATAAATTATTTCCTTTTAAAATAAAATTTATTTATATTTATAATGGGGTTTCAACTCAATTTACCCTTAATTGATTCATACAATATATTATTCACCTATATAAATTTATATGGTGTATATAATGTTCAGTCAAAATTTCACTTTGAAATCTTCAGATCCATTGTTTTGAAAATCACAACACACACATAAAAAATATTTTTTACTAACATTAAAATTTCAATGTTTTTAGAATTTTTTTTAGAAAAATAAATTATTTTATAAATAATATAAATATTTAGAAATTAAAAATATAAACTTTTCATATTAGTTTGATCAGTTATACTGACTAAAGGGTGATCCATCACACTAACAAAATTATGATCAATTATACTAAAAAAAGTCTAGTTCATCAAATTAGACAAATTAACGTCCATCAGATTGACCAAAGTATAGTCCATTGGATTAACCTCAGTCTATTCCATCATATTGGCATATGTTCATTCCATTTGTATATAAAATATAGTTTATCTGTATGAACGAATCTAGTATATAGGTACGACTAAATCTAGTCTATTAGTGCGAAGAAATATAGATTATGAGTATAACTGGGTTTAGTGTATTAGTATGACTGGTTATATTCTATTTGTGTGACTCAGTTTTTTCCATTCACCTAACATAATTTTATTCCATTGAAATAATAAATTTTATAATAATTTATAGAATTATTTCTATCAAATGGAATACTTTATCACAGTTGAAATGGTGCTACTAAAACAACATCAGATTTAGTTTTACATAATGAGCTATCAAGATGGAAATCATATGAGGCCATTGCAACCAACTCCTATAATCATGGAAATCTGGTCATTAGAATCATGCCTATAAATACAGGTGAATTTGAGGATCTATGAATGATGATTTTGAAAACACTGCATTTATGAATATTGATTTGTTATAACTGCTCATTACAATTTTCTTTATAATCTTTCAGAGAGTTTTATGTTATAAATATTCTATGTAAGGATTTTAAAATCCATTAATCACATTTTTAAATTTTATTATGTGTCCTATATGAGTTTAAGATTGAGGGATTCAAGGGATAGGAAGATTTATAGAGCTGATCAGGCTAACTGAGGGCATCTATGGATATGAAGACAGTGCAGATTCCAATCTTTGTGATCAATGTATTTAGACAAAGGAAGTATAGACCGGAATGTTTTGATGAAACTGTGGATACCTTAAGTCAAAGATATTAAATTTATCAACAATCAAGATTAATGTGTATTAGTTTATATTATAATGTTTCTATTAGTTATACAATAGAAATTTTTAACTATTTATTTTTAATTTTTTATAAGTTATATTTTTCTATTGTTCAATTTGTTATGACTATTTATTTTAGTAAACTTTTCCATACTCTGATTTACCAAACAAAATCTGATTCTATTACAAGTTACTATAATCTCCAAGCGAATATTGAGCTGATAAACATACAAAATAGGTTTGGGTTTTTATTATTTTAAATTTTCAAAACTGCAAACCACTCCCCTCTCTTGTATCTATTATATATATTATGATCCGAAAATCGGTATCATTGTAAGTTATACAATTTTACTTTTTGGATTTATTTTTTTTTTCTACTAAATGTTTCTAATGTTATTATAATTTGTTGTTTACAAATTGTGAATACAATAACATGTAAGTTGTAGATATTTTTTTAATATGATGGTATGTTTAAAAATTGGTACACTTGAAAATATGAACCCAAGAAAAGCACTACTATTTTATTGTGATTATTATGAGTACTCGGGAGATAGAATGATGTATTTTTTTTAATAATGGATTTTATAATTTTTTAATTTTGACAAATAATTATAGGATTAATGAGAATGATATTTCTTCATTTGAAATTGAAGAAAATATAGAATATTAGATGAATTACCATGTCAGAAATAATTTTCTTTGTTTGATGATGAGGATCATATATAACAATATTTATTCTTGTGAAGCCACAACTAGTAATACGAGGAAGTTGGAAATAACATATTTTGGAACTTCGAAGTTAATTGGGTATAGAATAAAAATTCTTCAAGAAGACTATCAGGCATTTTATTTCTTACATGATGAGACATTCTCCAAATATGTAATTCAGATTCATGAAAATTGTGAATAGCTAACAATACCTTGGATATAAATATCTTAACGATGGGATATTAGTTAAAAAGATTATATAAATAATTTATGGATAATGGGAGTCTAATAGAACTGCTTTAGTTGATATGGGAATAATTTCATATATGAATTTGGATGATTTGAATGGTACCCTTGGGTAGTATAATGGAAGATTAAAAATATATTCTAAAAATATAAATAAAAAAATGGAGGAGTTTCTTTAGTTGAAACATATAATATTTATAATAGGGTTCATTAAACTGGGAATGATTAAATGTATTCAAATAGGAATAAGGTTATAGTTGAAACTAATTGCAGTTCTTCAAAAGAGTCTAAAAATGAATTTGATAATCTTGCAAAGAGTATGAAAAAGATAGCGAGGAGAAAAGAATCTTGATATAAGTATAAATATTATCATAAGTAAAAATTTGATAAAAATTATTCCTTAAATTTTATTTGTTATGAATATAAAAAAATTGGACATATAAAAAATGTCTTTCTAACATCGAAAGGAAAATAAAAGAAGAAAATGAATTCAGAAAGGAATTTTATATTGAATTATTAGAAGTACTACAAGAAGAAAAATAAGAAGAGTTTGAAATATTTTGATAGTAAGAGTGAATGTGGTGGATTTATATTATCATAATTGTTTTTCAAATTATAAGTGATGATAAATAAATATTAGATTCTATACTGAGATTCTGAAAATCGACAACTACATTATAACTAAGGTAACTACATAGTCCTTAACCAAAATCACTATAAAAACTATTTTGATAGTTATAATGAAAATAGTTATACATATTATAATGAATGTTCTTCTTCATCATAAAATATTAATACTTTACCTAGTTATAAACATGTTTCAATATTTCCAAAACTATTATAAATTTATAATTGTAAAATTACTAAAAAACATGACATTCCTTAAGAACAATGTGAGAAAAAAAACTCAACAATACCTAATTTAAGTATTGAGATATATAATATTAAAAAATAATTAAAAAACTATAGTTTTGAAAAATACAATATTTAAAAATATTTAGAAAAATATAATCTAAAAAAGATATTTTTGCAAAATATCTAGAAAATTTTATTTGGAATACAATTACAAAGAATAAGAATTTAGTTATAAAAATCAATTTTGAGACATCTAGTTTGAAAAATATTTTACCAAATTTTACAACTAGTAAATAAAAATTTGATAAGATTTATAAAAAAATTGGAGTCATAGTGATGTTTTTGAAATGGGTTATTTTAATTAAAACTAGTATTTTATTGAAACTATTTTATTCTTAAAAGTCCACCATTTTTTAAAAATATGAAAAATATGTGGTCACTATAAACAAAAATCATCTTAAAATATATTAAAATATCTAGGTATTCATAAAGAATATTTTTGTAAATAATTATCATTTTCTCTAAAGTATATATTTATAGAAATATGGATTCAAAAAAATACTTTCTAATAATACCGGACCAAATAGGGTTTGGGTTACAAAACAGTTAATCATTTTATTTTCATAAGAATAAAAAATGTACCAAAAACAACCTATGGTGCATGGATAATGGTTGTTCCATACATAATACAAGAAACAAGGATTTATTCAATAGGATTATAAAAATAAATGTTAGAATAAGTAAAATTTGGTCACAATGCTCATGGAGAAATTATCAAAATAATTATTATTTTTATTCTTGGAAAAATATTTAATTTTGAATGTTTTATTTATTTTAGGACTTATAAAAATCCTCATTAGTATAATACCATTATTTTATGAGGGAAATATTTTTCATGTCATCAATGGAGTAGTAATTTTTTCATAGTTCTAAAGATAAATAATTTTTTTTTGAAGGGGCATGAGAACGTTTACAAACATAACTAAGAAGTACTTAAGAGAAAGTATCTACATGAATTTGTGAAATTGATGATCAATATTGGTTATGAAATATAATATAAAGACAATTTAATGTTAGAGACTTATCTAAAATATCTAATAAATAAATAATTAAAGATATACTAGAACATAAATTAAAAATGTCCAAAAAATATATTCCTTATCAATTCAAAAAGTAACATAAGTCATGTTTTAGATTTATTAGTGAAGTATCGACAACTGATTCATTATTGTTTTTTGACATCGACATATTAAGTCTTACAAAAACTATAATAATTAGTAGAAAATATTAATTACGTTTTACAGTTTATTATTACACTAGATATATATGGGTCTATTTTCTTACAAAGAAGTTTAAAGCCTTATTTTGTTTTTAAAATTCAATAACTCGAGTTAAAATGGGAAATATACATCATTGATAAATATTTATTTTGATCATAGGGTATAATTTCTAAACATTGATTTTGAAAAAAAATTAGTAAAAAGGGTATTATGCATTATTTTTATTCATCTCAAACTCCACAAAAAATGGTGCAATTTAAATAAGAAATATAGTTCTTTAAGAGATTACAAGATCCATTCTCAGTGAGCACACACTTACTAAAACATTTTAATCAAAAATAGTTAATACTCTCTATTATACTATAAATTGTGTTTTAATAATACCTTTATTTAAAATAAATCATATAATTTATGGTTCATAATGAAACACAAATATTTCCTACTTTAATATTTTTTGGATACAAATTATTCATTCTGAATACTGAAAATAATTTTTTTTTGTTCTCTCAAAAAATATGATGAAGCTGTATTTTTAGGTTTTTCAATAACTATTATGGAAAATAATATATTTTAAAAAATAGATGAACTATTGAGTAATTAATACATTTTAGATGTTGAGAAAGAGAACCTTTTTTTCAAGAAACCTCAACCCACATCTATGGATGTTATTCTAAAAATAATAATTTTCCTCCTATGCTGGAATGTTTTTATCATAAGAGAATAACTGAAGATTATGTTTCTAAAATTCTACATCATGAATAATTTCATGATGTTGTTGAAGAACATAATATAATAAACCTAAAGAATCATTTGTTTCATTGGAATCATCTTAGTGATACTGTCAATGGTTTTGTAGGTCAACCCATTATAACTAGATGTTCTATAAGAAATGATGTTGAACACTATTTTTTTATCACATTTCGAACTAAAACATTTGATTAACCATTATGTGATGACAATTGAAATCTGTTCATGATTAATGCAATGAATTTAAAAGTAATCATCAGTCTAATTTGGTTGAATAACCTAAATATACTTTTGTAATTGGAGTAAAATTACTTTTCATAAATAATGTTGATGAAAAATTAATTATAGTTAGAAATAAATATATAATTTTTTTTAATGGTTATAATCAACAAGAAGGCATTGAATATGAACAAACATATGTTATCATAGTAAGACATGATTGTTTTCACATTCTTCTAGCATATAAATCATTTTTTGATTTAAAAATATATTAAATGGATGTGAAGTGTGAATTTATTAATAGATATATATATATATATATAAGGAAGTATATATAGAACAAACAGTAGTTCTAAACAAATAATAATGTAGATAAAAATATTTTAATCTTACTAAGGCATGTTACGGACATAAATAAGACCCTAGATCTAGCTATTATATATTAAATATATATTTATTAAATAACATTTTTTTAAGATAGAAATAGATCCAACCAATTTAAAAAAATAATTTTCCAAAAACATCATTATTGTTCAAATTTATATCAATGATAATATATTTGGATCAACTCAAAAAAATATTTAACAGATTCATTTATATATCTTAAGAAATATGTGTTTGAAATGAGTATTAGTGGGAGAACATACATATTTTCAAGTTTTTAAAATATCACAAAAACTAAAAGGGACCTTTATATCTTATAGTATGTAAATAAAATATATTCTTAATAAAATTTTATAAAAAATAATTTTATTAGTACACCTATCCGAACATAAAATACTTCCAATATTGATGAATCTATGAAACCAGTTGATCAAAAGGTATTTAGATAGATGATTGATAGTTTTCTAGACATAATGCATGCTAGTCTATATTTAATGTATTTGTATGATTTTGTTCATGATATCAATAAAATAAAAAATATTAACATCTTAATGATTTAAAAAATTCATTATCTTAAAGTAAAAAATGGATTTATGCTTGTCATAATCTAATTTATTTTATTTTTAGCTAAGTTATTTTAGATGATGAATTTGGTAATTGTAAATTGGGTAGAAAAAGTAATTCTAGAACCTAACATTTAATAATGATGATTTAGTGTATTTTACATCTAATAAACAGCTCTCAGTATCACTTTCCACTACTAAATCCAAATATGTAGCAACATGAAGTGGTTATGCTCTAGTGTTGTGGATGCAACAGACACTCTATGAACAAGACTGAATTTTTTGTAATTTTTTTTGTGTTATAACAAGAGTTCCATTTCATTATATAATAACCAATTACATCACTCATGTCAAAAAATATATATATAAGACACAGTTTCTTTCTGGATCACACAAAAAATAAATACATTCTTTTATAATTCATCAGTACACAAGAAAAAATTGATGATATTTTTACATAACCCCCTATTTAAGATAGATTTTAATACATTTAATATATGCTAGGAATGGTTAATATAAAATGATCATTCATATCATCATCTTGTATACAAATAAAAATACATTAATAAAATCTTTTTAAATGGGGGATTTCATATATCATGATTGTAATAACATTTAGTTTCTATAAAATAGATTCATTTTTACTAAACCATTATTTTTTCAAAAAAAATTATATTTTATAATTGTTATGTCTTTAAAATATTTTTTATTAATGAAAAATATTGTTTTTCATTTTTTCTTGAATTTATGAAAATGTTTATTTTTCTATAAATTTTTAAAATCCCTTAAAAGATTTATTTTTGTCATAAAAAATAAATTTACTAAAAGCCATGAAAAAAATTTCCTGAAAATTTATTTCCTTCAAAAATATTTTTTTTGTTTTTTCATTTCTATTCTAGTTTAAATTTCATTTAATTTTTTAAAAATTTAAAAATTTTAAGAAATATTAAATTTTAATTTGTTAGAAAAAATTGGGTCCCATAAAATTATTTTAAAAAAATTTTGGAGTTAAAATATATATTTAAATCATTATAAATAAATATATTTCATTAGATCAGGTTATGGAATTCAAACTGAGATTTCAGTTTTGAAGAATTTGAATCTTAAAACTTATCTAATAAATATATGAGTGGGTCACCACATAACAAATTTGTTTTTCATATTATTGGAAACTCTCGGCACTCAAATTCTACCCCAATCCGATCATATTCTATTCGGTTGATCTGATTTTTCCTTATTGGATCAGATCTTCTGATCCAATTCAATATTTCAATATTTCTACTGTGAATTATATTGTAAACCAAGATAGTTACAATGAAATATTGATCAAGAAAAAAAATTTATGATAAGAAAAATTCTTTTTGGAACGAAATTATAAGGTTTTATGGTTGGGAGATAGTCTATGTTGAAAAGAAAGAATTTGATTATCTTTATCCCACTATATATAATGAATATTATCCTTCAAATTAGATTAATGTTTAAGATCATATCGATGTGATAAAATCTAATCTTTTTTATGAGTGTTATAATTTAAATATACTATAGGATTCAGGACTTATTGATGTCTCATTAGATGGTGAATCCTCTCTAGTGACACTTAATTTAAAATAATAGATAGATATTTTTTATAAAACAATGTCTATAACATATTTATTTTCTTCATATCTTATCATTATAATGGTTTATCATTTGAAACTAAATGAAAGTGTTTTTTTGAAGATGAAAGGTTATATTATTCCAATTAAAGGATATAAGGATACCTTGATGATTTTATAAATCTATGTATTGGAATTTATTAAGAACTTGAGGAAAATCAATCTAGTGAATTGTGTTTTCTTTTAAGATGAAGGAATAAAAAAGAGTTCAATAAAGTTAAGGATTATTTAGTTCCTATGTATTATCAGAAATATATGGTAAATATTATATCTATTATGAAGATAAATAATAAATCAATAGTGGTGAGTGAAAAGGTATCTATGATAAGTGAAGAAATTATTTTATGGACGAATTTGGTTATTATGTTGAAGCTCAATAATTTCTTTGATAAATTGTACAAGGTGGTGTTTTATGATGAAGTTCAAAAATTTAATGAAAAAGTACAAAAAAGTGTGAAATGTTATTTCTTCACCTACCAAGATAAAGAAGAAATTAAAATCCATGACTGATTATTGAAATCATGAATTAATGAAAAAAAGAAAATACAATTTCAAAAGAACATCAATTTTTCTTTGAGAAGGTTGAGGCCTTAATATTGAAATAAATAAATGAAGAAGTATTATATGAAAATGAGAATTAAATAAAATGGGAGAAGTATTTTTATGAGACCAAAATAGTAGAAATTTTGCTATAGAAGTATAAAAGGATTATGGAAATATTTATACTACTGAAGAGGAGGGTGAAAGAGTTCTTTCTATTACTCCTCTATCAGTTGTTCAACCTATTCTTCATTTGGTTTTTTCCATAGTCCATTCCAAAATATTAATTTCTTGGAACATCTAATGTTTTTGAAAAATTAATACAAAATATTGTCGAAGTAGAACTAGTTCTAGGTGATGTTCTCCAAATTATAAAAAATGTTGAAAAGATGATTTGATAAGTCTTAAGAAAATTTCATGATTGTTAGAAGAACTGTTGGAATAAGAATATAAGGATAAAGCTTTATAAAAATCATAATAATAAGAAGTGGAAAAAATAATTCCAAAAAATCATATTTATTTAGTATTCAATTAGATAAAGATGTAGATCTGGTAGTTTCAGTAAAGGAAGAGTGTTCTGAAAAAGATATTGAAAATAAGCAATATAATATGAAATAATCCGTCCACAATCAGAGACTAATAGAAGAATTTATATCATGGAAGAGTCAAATTATAAAAAAGTGAAAGAAAAAATGTAAAAAAAGTTGATATCCTAACCTTAGGGATACATTTTTCTGATGTCTCATTACATTTAATAGATTCATAGAGAACTCATTCTGATCAGTTAATAGAATCAAAATTCACATATTTCAATAAATCATTGAAATGTTAATATATGATATTCTATATCTTCAAAATATTAAATCCATATGTAAAAATATCAAAATTATTTTAAATTTATTAGGAAAATCATATTATCTAAATCAATGAGATGAAATAGTGGTGAAAATTGAGGCTGACATCAAATATTTTGATGTTGAATTGATATCCAAAATTATAATTTTTAGAAATAATTTCATATGGATGAAGGACACGAAATGAGATTTGAAAATTCATGATTATCATATATAGATTATTAATATTACTTCTCTATAGATCTAATATTATTTCAGATCTTATCATCTAAATTTTATGAGAATTTTTAACTTTTTGAATATTTCAAATGTTTATAGAGATCATAAGACTAGGATATTTTAAAATTAATGTATATGTACTAAATTTGAAAAATTAGAATCTTGATAACCATTATTTGAACGAAAAGTTGTTAATCTGATAAAACAAGTCTGAATATTTCAATTTCTGGATTAAATGCCTGTGAAGATGAAGTCAAAGGGACAATAAGTTTAGAATAATTATGAATATATCAAAAATATGAGGGTCATTATGAAGAAGTTACAACATAAAGAATAAATTTTTTAAATCCAATTAATGTATAAATAAAATTTTGAATTAATGAATGTTTTAATGTTCTTTTATTAACATATTTGATTAAATGATTCCCACTTCTAGTTGTATTATTTTTTTATATTTTTTGGATGAATGGTATTATTTAATAAATTGTTTCATAGGATTTTAATAACTAACATTTTAGGTACATTAATTATTCTAATTTTCTTTTTGAAAATCCCGAAGTGGGAGAAATTATTCAAAGGAGAGAAATTGTAATTCGGGAGAGAATAATTTAATGATGGTGTTTCGAAGAGAATATCTTATTTAGGGAATTATTATTTTTAATTAGTATCTTATATTATTATTTTAGAAAAATTATGTCAAATAAATGGATTTATAACGTAAGAGGGAGAAACGAAAGATAAAGGGATATGTGTTTCTAAATGTTAAATGTAAATTTATGTTTCTAAATGTTATTATTTTATCTTTGAGGGTTAAATTTTGTTATTTTTAAAAATTTTGATATTATTGAGTTGATATTTTACTTTATACTTTTTCTATCCATACTTTTAAAAATCACAACACACTCTTAAAATCGTGATTTTCTTACTTAATATTTCCAATTTTTTTTAGAATTCATTTGTTGATTTTTTTTGATATATTGAATGAATAAATCCTTCTAAAATGATAATATAAAATTTACATTTTAGTATGATTCTTTATAATTACCAAATAATAATCCATCAGACTGACTAAATTCTGGTCCATTGGACTGACGAAAGTCTCGTTCATCAAATTGACCAAACTCTAGTCAATCAGATATGAAAAATTCAATTCCACCAGATTACCCAATGTATGTTCAATCATATTGAACTAATTATGGCCTATAATATTGGCATATTTGTACTCCATTAGTATGAAAAAATAGTCTATCTGTATGAAAAAATCATTTCCATTTGTATAACTAAATCTTGTCTATTTCTGTGAAAAAATGTAGCTTATCGGTATAACCTTGTTTATTCTATTAGTATTACTCTATTTAGTCTAAAAATGTGAATTTGTAAGGGAATGGATCCATATGGATCAACCCTTTTCATGTTTTCTAAGATTGAAGTGCTTAGAGGAGGATCAAAAAATTTTTGGAGAGTTTCAGTTATGTAATATCTATAAAGGGGGGATTACATATCATGTAACTACATTGTAAGATGTGAAGTCTTGTTTCATGGGTTATTTCATTTCATGAATGAGGGTTTCATGTTGTGTAATATTTTTGGGTTTGAAAAATAAAATAAAATCAAAATGCGATTTTTTTTGTTGGAAGAAACTGAACCCGAGGAATTACATGATGTGAAATGGGATTTCAGGTTATGTAATACCCCACTTCTGTATGTTTTTAGTGTTTTATGACTACGATTTTTTTCAAAACCTATTGCTACATCAGATATCTCTCAACCCCAGGTTACACAGTGACCCATTCTTTAGTATTTTATAGATTCCTTTATCAAGGAAATTTCTTTAGTTCCCCCTTTGATCTGTAGCGATACGTCTTCAATCATAGGTATAATCAACTTTTGTTCATGTGGTTTCTTCAATACATTTCATACTATTTATCCTTTTGATGTGATGGAACATGATCTCCATGTTTATAATGGAGTTTCTTTGTATTTTGTTTAGTGCAGTTGTGTCATGGTGTCCTTTGGTGTATATAGTTGTTTCATGAGAGTTTATTGTGATCTGTTGACTTTACCTATTCTCATGTGAATAATACGAACAAACTTTTGAGGTTGGGGATTCGATACTTACCTCTTTATTTACATGCAATTGTAGATTTATCATGATTTATCACCTTAGATATCAATAAAATTTTACTAATTAAATATATGAAGCAGATTAAAGAATTGGTATTAATCCCATATCGATGTTATTTATTTATATATTTATAACTATTTGCCTCTTGATTTTCTAGTTAGTTTTATATCTATAACATTCTTTATTAAGCATTTCCATGTTGATGAAAACTAGTAAAGAATGTTAATCCAGATCTATTTTTTAATTAATTGGATAAATTTTTAAATATTCATGATTAATGAATCTAGTAGTTTTTGCAATATGATGATAATAAACTTGATTCAATTAAATCATGTTTAATTGAATTAGTTGATAAACCTGACATATGTTGATGAATTATTAAGTAATGTTAAATTATTTGTTAATTCAATTTTTTATATATTTTGATTGCTTGTTTTTTAGGATTCCCTTAGTTGGAACCTATGAATAATGAATCAGTTTATTCAATATGAAATAAGACACGGTTGTGTGATAAATATAATTCCTTTTTAAGGCCTAACATTCCCTCTTTCTTGTAAAGGCCCAGTGCCTTATGCTTTGGAGACATGACATCCCATTGTGTGTGACTACAATATTGCTTGTTTTAGGCCCAAGAGCATGTTTCTATGTTTTTTCCTTCTAATTGTGAGGTGCTCTCGACACGATACTTGGGGTATGTGGGGTAGGGAGGCCCAGTTTTTGTAGAAGAATTTGATTCCATGACTTCCGAGATGCACCGATTTAGGCATGTGGTTTTGGGGAGGACATCAGAGATGATGGAATAGGTTGAAGTTGGGATTACCCGTTGATGTAAAAGTTGGATACTTGTTGAGTAGGTTGTCTAATTATCTGATTTACATTCCCCACTTCTTGAGTATTCTAGTTTTTCTAAATCTTCTTCTATGGGAGGTGAAGACGTGTGGGATATTCCACATTTTTTCTATATTTTTATTCACTTGGTTCGATGGTTCTATACTCCTTCCATAGTTGTAAAATACTGTAGGTGTAGTTCATCTACTCATAATGTTGTTCCCCTTTTATTTGGTAGCTTATAATGTATTCTTATAATATCTATAAATACGGAAACATGAAATGATTGTTAAATAAATTAATAAATCTTTAACCCTTGTGGATGGAGCTTGCAGGGATGCAATGTTGAGGAAATAATTCTATGAAATCATGGAATCAGTTTCGTTATTCCTAGTGGTAATAAAACATTGTTGTGATTCTATTATAACAATGCATGAAAGTTTTTTATGGTTAATAAATGGGTAAATAATTAATTAATGTGAAATGAAACAGATAAAAATGGGTAAACTAACGTAATGAAGATCTTAAAATGGTTTAGTATTTATATGATATCTAGTCTTAACAGTTACAGTTAGAAGTCAATGAGGTGTTACCTGCAGTTGGGTCTAAGACTAGGTCATCCACATATTTTGGATGTATACTATATTATACCCTATACTTTTTGGGTTTCTATATACTATGTAACCCTTTTGGTTAGGGAAACTAACACTCCATGGAGTCTGGCCCCTGGGGGTGTTTTCACCAATATCTTAGTGGGAGGATTGATGGATGACTTACCCCTTGGGTCCTTCTCTCTTGTCATGGTATTTACTTGTTCTATTATTCATAATGGTTTGTTTTCCCCATATTTTTGTGCAGAGTTATATAATGGCTTGTGGTTGTTCACACACATATACTCTACTTGTAGTTTTCTATGGAATACTAAAGGTATGATGTGTTTGGTTTTTGAAATTTACAGGATCATTACTCATTATATGGGTTGTGGTGGCTTGAGGTATAATACCCAATGTATGATACATATTATACAAGAAACGGTGGATCTAGGAAACTACCTAGTTACATTGGTTATATGGAGGTGATGATGTATTTCATGAGGTGCATGTTGTGGTATTTCACTTATTGTTCACTGTTCCTTGGCATGATATCTTTACTTTTTCAGAGTAGGATCTAAGGAGGATACTTCTGAATATACTATTATAATCACCCTACATTTTAATAAGATATTTCTAAGGTTATTTGGAGTAGTTTGGAGATCATGGTGGTTAATTCTAACTTGGGCTCGCATGAGCAACTTAGGCTTCGTGGACACTTCCATATTTAATTTCTTTTGGTACTTACAGTTTTTGTTTATAGTTGTAGTTGTTCTTTCATGAAATTATATTTGTGTACTTGGGATTATTTTATATTATACTCCATGTATGATTTGGTTGGTGTTTATCATATCTCAACCTTCTACATCTGTTTATCATGGAGGGTAATGCCTTCCATTTGTAGGTTTATTATGCCCCCGGTGCTAGACACAAACCCGAGGCTTCTTGAGGTGGGATTTGTGGGTCACTATATCTCTTATCCTATTTCATGTCGAACAGGGGTACACATTGTTTTGATGGGTCGTGAAAAAAGTTGTATCAATGATCTGGTTGAGGGATAGGATATAGTTTGGAGTCATTCATAGTGGATGTTGCATGGGTTGTTAGGGAAATATTCTGGTCTAAGTTTAGCATTTTTGTAAAAATGGGTGACCGACTGAGATGCGGGTATATTAGGTCTCCATGTGATCTGATTCATGGACCTTTATACTTACATCAATTACTAAATGAGGTGATACTGGTAATAGGGTAGACACCTAGGAATGGATCATCCATCATTCTAATTTTCACCTGTGTTGAAATGGGTTGAACATAGTATTGGTTAACCTAAAATGAATAAAATAAAACAATTTTTTATGTTAATTATTCCATAATCTAGTTTTAGGAGTTATAATATTTTGTTCTTTTTCAATTATGTCTCCTTGTTGATATCCCTATTATGTTTTTATAGAATATGTTCAGCAGGTTTCGCTAGTCGATCGTTCTAGAGGACTGGTTGACAACAAAGACAATTAGAGGAGGAATCATTGAGAGTTTTAGAGCCATATTGTATAGAATTATGATGTATATATTTCAGGATTGTATTAAAATATTGGTTTGAGGACATTGAGATAGAATTTAGTTCAATCCATGTTCGGAAGTAGCACTGTGTATCTTTGTTTTTGATGATGTTGCATGGAAGAGTGAGGATGTGGTGGTTCTAATTCCTCAGATATCATGAATAGTTGAAAGTCTTGTGGGTGGAGCCCCAAGACTGGTTCAGATTCGAGTTTATTTCTTTGACTACAAAGGTGACTAGTCGCTTGAAGCTTCTTACACATCGGTAGGGGATCCCTGGAGTGATAGAGTTTGGAATCTTTTTCCTTAACTTTTTGTGATATTATTTGGACATTTTCCCAGATGAGGAGTCTAGGGAAAATTATTTAGAGGAAGTTTTGTATTCATAGATATAGCGCAAGGTCACCCCATTTATCCTAAAGATGAATCACTAGTTTCTAGAAAGAGAATAGGTCATTGAGAGGACGTATCTAGAACTATATCATCATAAGAGTGGGGTAGTTAGGATTCCTCAAGAAGAAGTTCTATGGTCTGGGGCTCCTTGTTTTTAGAGAATAAGACTTTTTGATCTGCTAGGGTTAGGCACTATCCCTCAGTATATCATTTCTACAGGGGCAGAAGATGTCAGTCCTATGCCGAGGGATTAGGAATTTTTTTTATTGTAGTGGTTGAGGTCATCAGTGGAAAGAGTTCCCGACCATTCCTACCAGTCAGCATGCGTCAGTCATTCCACTTCAGGTTCCCCCACTATGTTAGTTACAAACAATTAAAGAGAAACATTTTGGTAGAGTTTTGGATCAGTAGAGATCATATGGGGATGGAATATGATTGTCTTAGTATTCTCCTCATCCATAGATATTAGAGAATAGTTACGGACATGTTCTTCAGTAAGTTCAAAGAGGTCATGGAACAGGTCACATACATCCTAATGATTTAGTGTTTCTATTGTCAGGTGAGATAGTTGTCATTCGAGGTACCCTTTCCTTGTTTTCTAATTAGGTCTCTGCCTTATTGGATTTAGAAGAAACACACTCCTTCATATCACCTTCTCGTGTCCATGATTTTGGACTAGGGTTAGATAGACTTCTAGTACCCTTGGAATTGACTATGATAGCTGGAGGTCCAGCTATCTTTCTTGTGTTTGTAGAGACTTTGTACTAGTGCTGGGTTGCACTTCTCTTTGGGATATTTCCTATGTTTATAGATAAAATTATATGATTCCATCATTATCATGGATTGGTTGTATTCAGTAAAGGATTTAATAGATTCATTCATGAGGCATGTCATGTTCTTCGATGCTGATGGATAGCGAAAAATGTTTGATGACGAGATGGATGCATGGATGGGTCAGAGGTGTGTTTGTTTCTTTTTTTCTTGATGGTTTAATTGATTCTGAGTTCATGAGAGTTTTTTCATATTTAATTTCCCAATGTTATAATAGAGTACCATAATATCATTCTAGATGAGGTTGTAGCATTACCCCCTCGATGAGTGATTATTTTCAAGATCAAACTACAACATGGTGTGTCTCATATATTGATGTATCTATTTAGGATAACACCTTATGTGATGTGAGATCTGTGTATATAGATCAACCTTCTATTGTGGTGATTTCTTATTCTGTCATGTGTGTCACCCTCAAGTGCACCGGTTTAGATTATGAAGATGGATGATGTAATTTTATGGTTGTGTATCGATTATCATCACTTGAACCAAGTGTAAATGAAGAACATTTATCCTCTTCCATGGATTGATGATTTATTCAATCATCTAAAGTGTGAAAGATGGTTTTTGAATATTGATTTGTAGTTAGGATATCATAAAATACATATGAAGTATGATGATATTCCAAAGACTACATTTCATTATTGTTATGGGAATTATGAGTTTGTTGTGATGTCATATGGTTTAATGAATGCTCCATCTATTTTCATGGGTTTAATGAATGCTTTTTAATATCTGTTATTGGATAAGTTCATGGTGGTTTTTATTGACGACATCTTTGTGTGCTCTACATTTGAGGGGGATCATGCAGAGCATCTGCATTCCATTTTAGGAGTTCTTCACCATGAGATGATATTTTATAATATTTCCAACATGGGAGTTTTGGGCTCAAGAATTAGTATTTTTGGGGAATGTGTTATCTAATATGTTAGTAGTAATGGATTTGTCAAATATAGAAATAATTGTGTCTTGGGAAACACCCAAGGCAATTGTTGTAGTGGGATGTTTCATTGGCCTTGTAAGCTATTATAATATTTTTGTTGGTTATTTATCTTAGGTTGAGACTCCTCTAATAGTGTTGACCAGAAAGGATTATTCATTCTTACGAACTGATCAATTTATGTTTGCTATTGGGTAATAGAAGGAGAGGTTGGTCAGTGGTCCAGTTCTTGGTCTTCCAAAAAAAGTGGTATGTTCATGGTTTTTTGTGACACTTCACATATTGGGTTTGGATATATTCTTATGCAAAAGATATAGGTCATTTATATTGGGTCTCAAATGTTACATCCTTGTGAGTGTAACTATAACACCCATAATCTCGATTTAGTGGAAGTAGTGTTATACCAAATCATTTGTAGACATTACCTCATCGGTGAGAACTTTTTGGTCTTCCCCAATCACTAGAGATAGAGTTATATTTTCTCACAGTATGACTTTAACATATATCAACATCGGTGGATGGAGTTCTTACTAGATTACAACTTCAATATTTTATATACACCTAGAAATGGGAATGTTGTAGCTACTGTGCTGAGTATGAAATTGTGTAGTGATGCAGTCTGTGAAGTAGGTTATTCTAGGAGGGTGGTGGATGAACATTTATCTTTTCCACTCGATATGGGATAATTTGGTGGGATATTCCTTTTTCATTTAATGATGTAGTCATCTCTAGAGCAGTTGGTAGAGGATTCCCAGATGGGGGATCATGAGGTGCGGGTTTGGAGAGACCAAGTTGTTTGTGGTGAGGATCATGATGGTTGGTTTGAAGATGAACAACACTGAGTGATTTTAGGGGAAGTATTTTCATTACATTGGTGATTCATGATATGGCCCTTATAAAATTCCATAGTTTACATTTTGTATCAAATCCTAGAATGAAAAATATGTACAGAGCTTTCAGGGGCTAGTATGTGTTGCTTGGGATGATACATGTAGTTGCAGAGTTTGTTTCTCAATGTTGGTCATCCAAAAGGTGATGGTTGAGCACCGTACTCCTGGTGGTTTTCACCAACCATTAGATGTTACTTTGTAGAAGTGGGAGGAAATATCGATAAACTTTGTTATTAGTATTCCTAGAGATCAAGGATTCTATGATTATATATGGGTGATAGTGGACCATTTGATAAAATCAGCACAATTTATAGTGATCAAAGACTCGAACACAGAGGATGTTTTGTTGAGGTAGTGTGTGGAAGAATTTGTGAGTCACCACAAATACTTGAGGATGATCATTTTTGACATAGATAATTGTTTAACCTCTAGGGTTTTGAGAGGTCTCCAACATGATTTTTTTTCTCACCTATGTCTTAGAACTACTTTTTATCTACAGATGGATGATCAGAAAGAGTAGACCATTTAGGCACTATTTGATATATTGTGCTCGTATGTCCTAGATTTTGGAGGTACATGGATAAGGAACCTGTAATTGGTAGATTTCTCTTACAATAAAAATTTTCCCTCCACCATCGGTATGTATCTCTTTTGAGTCCTTGTATGTCTAACCTTTCCAGTCTAGATTTGGTTGGAATGGGGTTAGAGAGTTGTCAATATGTAGGCTGAAACTGGTTCAAAATTGGATAGATATTGTTCATGTGATTCGTGAGAGGATGAAGGTAGCACCAGATTGTCAGAAATATTATGCCGATCATAGGAGGAGACCTCTGGAGTATAGTGTTGGGGATCAGATATTTATAAAGATGAAACCCCATATAAGTTAGCAAAGTATTGGTTGTGGGAGTAAGCTTTTTCCCTGTTTTTTTGGTCCCTTCGAGGTGTTGAAATATATTGGGGTAGTGGATTATCATATAGTTCTTCCCTTGTAGATGAGTTAGATACACAATGTTTTTTCACACGATTTATCTCTATTATTATATTCATAATGACTCTCACATCATTGATTGGGGTTAGATTGTTGATGAAGATGATACAACAATTATGGATTGGCCTGTAGAGATCGAGGACCATGAAGAGAAGGTGTTGCATATGAATTTTATACCCTCGGTTTGTGTCTTGTGGTGGCATGGTGTCATTGAGGATAATACTTGGGAACATTATTCATCGATACAGGCTCAGTACCTTGAGCTATTTGATTTTTATCTCTTCTCTTATAACATTTTTTATTTGGAAGTTTTAGACCAATTCTTTTTATCATATATATTTCTCTTGTTTATTGTTGTGGATTTCTCTCTTTTGAGAGTTATATCCACAATGATGGTGTTTAGGATCTGGTTGTGGTTATTTGTTGGTTTTTATTTTATTTCTCTATGAGGTTTCGATATACTATAGTGGAAAAAGATTTGAGAGGAATCTCGTGTGGTGGTTGTTCAGATGACCCCAATCTATTTCCTCTCTGGGTTGGTTTTAGATTATTTTATATGAGAATGCTTTGAGAGTTATCTGATGTAAGGTCCAAGAACCACATGGATCAACCCATTTATTTTTATTGAATACCATAGTGCTCAGAGGAGGCTTGGAAGAAGTTTGGGGTAGTTCAGTTAGGTAAGATATTGAAAGGAGGATTACATGTCGTATAATTATATTATGCAATGTGAAATCCTATTTTATGGGTTGTTTCAAAATCTGAAAGAGGGGTTCACGCCATCTAATATTTTGGGGTTTGATAAATAAAATTTAATCTAAAGGTGATGCATTTTTTAGGGAAACTAACCCAAAGGCGTTACACATCGTGAAAGGGATTTCATGTCATGTAATCCCATGATGCTATATGTTGATGTACATCACATAAACACTATTTTTGTAAGGACTGATGGATTTATCATCTCTCCCTCGACCCCAGGTGACCTGAAAACCCTCCCTTGAGCATTTTGGGTATTCCATCATTGAGGAACAATCAATAGCTCCCTCCTTCAATCTGTAGTGATATGTCTTCAATTCAAGGTATTATCTACCTTTATTCTTGTGATTTCATTGATCTGTTTCCTCTCATTTCTCATTTCCATGTGATGGATCATGATATACAGGTTCTTAATGGATATTCTTTGGTTATTGGTTGGTGTGGTTGTGTCGCATCATCCTAGGTTGGATGCATTTGTTGTTGGAGGGGTTATCATGATCAGTTCCATTGATCCATTCTCGTTTAATGTATATCAAAAACCTTTTGAGTTATTTGATTTGATGATTATCTATTTATTTAAGTGAAATTATAGAGTAATAATTATCTATCCCCTTGTATCACAATGAAATTTACCAAATTAAATAATTGAACCAGATTAATGAATTGGTATCGATTGCATAACGATGTTGCTTCTTTATACAATGATAACAGTTTTCCCCTTTATTTTCTAGATAGTGTGATATTTATGCCTTTCATTATTTATTATGTCATTATTTATGGAAATTGTTAAAGAAGGAAAATCTAGAATTATTTTTTAATTAATTGGTTAAATGGTTAAAGAGGTATGCTTAATGAATCAGGTTTTTGTTGAAATTTGATGATAATCAAATTGATGTGAGTAATGCATGTTTAATTGAATTCGTTAATGAACCTAAATCTTGTTTATGATTGTTGATAAATTATTAATGTCATGTTAAATTATTTGTTTACTTAATTTATAATAAATTTTTGTAGGTTTTAGTTTAGGTTTTCCATTGTTGGAACCTATGAATGATGAATCAGTTAATTCAGGATATAATTAGAACAAGTTTTATGATTAATATAATGCCTTTACAGGCCCTATGTTACCCTCATTCTTGTAAAGTACAAGTGACTTATACATTGGAGTCATGAGAGATAATTGTGTGTGAAGGATGGATACATTGTTTTAGGTATGAGAGCTTGTTTCTATTTTTTTCATGCTTCTTATGATGTGATCTAGATACAATACTACTGTTATGTGGTGAAGGGAGGATCGAATGAGATGCGATCTTGGTATGAATGATCCTAGAAGGATATTTTCATATGGGGGTATGGATGATCATTTTTTGTGGTAGCATCTGACCGCTAGAATAGTGAGATGAATCATTTTATGCATGTAGTTTTGGGGAGGACACCATAGATTATATAATGGATTGAAGGTGGACATACCTGTTGATGTGAAATTTGGGTTCTTATTGAATATATTTTTTTTATCTACATTACGACCCCCACTTCTTGAGTTATCTTATTTTTCATACTTCCCATCCAATGGATTTAAAGACACATGGGTTATTACATGTGTTTTCTATGTTTAGATTATCATGGTTGGATGTGTCTATACTCATAACATAGGTGAAAAAGAATCAATAGGTAGTTCATCTACTATCCATGTTAAGCCCCTTATATTTTATATCATAGAATTTTCTCCTATAATAAATGAAAATATGGAATATTATAATTGTTTTATATAAACTAAGGAATTATATACTCTTGGTGTTGGATCTTGTTGGGTTGTAATGTTGGGGTTGTATTTCTAAGAAACCATGGATTCAGTTTGGTTATTCCTAGAGTGCATGAAACTTTTTGTGATGTTAATTTAATGAAATGTGGAAGTTCTTTTTGGTTAATATATGGTTAATTAATTAAATTAAAGTGAATCTGATAAAAAGAAATAATGAAACTTAATTTAGCTCTTAATATGGTTTTGAGATTATAGGATTATTATTCATAGTCGTGGAATCCAGGATTCTAAGAGATGTTGGCTACAGTTGAGTCCAAGAATAGGTTATGCCCATAGTGTGGTTTTAAGCTATATTATAGCCTATAAGTTTTGTGTTTCTATTTTCCAATACACGGTGTCATTTAGATAAACTAACACCCCCAGGATTCTAAGCCATGGGGTTGTTTTCCCCAATATCATTTTGGGAGGATGGATGGCTTACTACCCCCTTGGTCCCGCTCTCTTCTCTTGCTAATTACTTATTCTGGTATGCCTGACTATTAATTTTCACCATATATGTATGTAAAGGGATATAATGTCTCGTGTCAATTCCCACACATATATTCTCAATATAGTTTCCAATGGACTACTATAGGTATGACGTGTATAGGTTGTGACATTTTGAGGATCCTTTCACTACAAATGGGTTGTGATGGACTAATGTATAGTATTTGATGTATGATATAGGTTATACGAGCTATGGTGGCACAAAAAAATAAATGCATACTTTGCTATTGTGGAAATGGTGGTATATTGCACATGATTCATGATTTGGTGCTACACTCGGGTGTCTATGGGCTATCCATTTTGGAGAGAGATGCTTAGGACATGCGATGTTGGGGAAATGCAGAAAGCCGGTGTGGAAGTGGTAGCAGGGTACCCTAGATATTTTTTTATATAATATTATATTTTATATGATACTTGTTGATAGTATCCATATTGAAGCTAGGAATATAGTATACCTATTTAGTTGACGAGTCCAGTTTCACATTTGTTCATTGTGCTTTTGAATTCTTTCTTTACATTTTCACGAGAGGCTCCATGTAGGATCCTACTGAGTATACTGTTATACTCACCCTATATATATATATATATTCTTTATCAAGTCAGTTGTATTGGGTTGGAGATCAGGCTAGTTACTAATATATTGGGGGTTTTAGGAGCTATTTGGTCTTCATGGCCGGTGTCATCATTACTTTATATATGTACTTAGAGTTTTCCCTTTTAGTTGTAGTACTTCTTGCATGACATTAAAATTTTGTAAATGGGTTTCTTTTATATTTTTTTCCATGTAGAAGTTGGTTGATTTATATCTTATCACTCTCTTCTTAATTTGTTTCTCTTAGAGGGTAATTCCTCTCATATACTTGTATATTATACTCTCAATGATATACACGAACCAAAGGCCTATGGGAGGTGGGACTTAGGGGTGACTATTTATATTCTCCCATTTATGGCTTAGTATGGTTACATATTTTTTTGGATGAGGTCATGAAAAAATGTGTTTAGTCCATCAACCTAACATGTTTATTTTACATTAGAGAAATATATTTTATAATCAGAGATATAATTATTTCTATGTCCTGGATGACATTATCACAACATTGTAATGGTGCAATAAAAATGAAATAAAATTGAGATATATTTTCTGAGTTTTCAATTTAGAGATCATCCAAGGACTTTTAAACCAACTTTGAGATTGAAAAAAATATTACCATTAAACATGTGCCAATAAATTGAAGTGAATTATATTATCTAGGACCAATGATTCTTTGAGCTCTAACGATATGGATATTTATTTCCTGTAACTTCTTATTGTGATTTTGTTTGTAAAATTTTAGAGAGTTTTCTATTCTAAGGATTCAGGGTAATGAATTTAAAATCCGTAGAACACAACTTGAAATTATATTCTATGTCTAATATAAGTTTAATATTGAAGGATTATGGGGATAATAATATTCATTGTTCTGATCAGGATGGTCAAGGGCATTATACGTAGGAAGATAGAGATGATTCTGATCATCTTGATCAAGATATTTCTACTGAAGGAATATAGATGTGGCGGTTAGGTTGAAAATGTGGATACATTAATTCAAGGTTATTGACATACTTTACAATTAAGTTTATAGTGTATTAAATTATTTTATAAATTTTCATGTTAGTTATACTATAAAAATTTAAATTGTTTTTTTTACGTATTTCAACAATTTATATTTTCTACTATGAAATTTTTCTAACAATTTTTATTATAGAAAAAAAATTTATACTATGCTTTTCCAGAAACACTCTGAGTCTACAACATGTTATAGGGTCATCAGATGAATACGGAGTCTGATAAACATAATAATTTTTTTGGGTTTTTAATTGATTTAAATTTTTAAACTAAAATTCACCCCCTTGTATAGAAATTATAACTCTAAAATCTATCATATATTTCTTATTTGAAATATTTTAGCATAAATATATTTTTCATAATTTTATTTAGTTTTTTTCATGTTCATAGTTTAATTTTCAATGGAATTATTTGTTACCAATGTTTTATGGGTTTTTATTAACTCAATATCATTTCATTTAGTCATAAAATTTGTTAAATGATTGTTCTCTTCTATATTTTTTATATTCTTCCATTTCACTATTTCATAAGGTAATTTATATTTAATTCCAAGGAAATTAAATTTTCCTGAGATAATTTTCTTCTTGATTGATTTAATTCTTCATAAATATATTGTGTTTTCATGAGTGGTTTTCTTTCACATAATTTTATTTTTCTACGCGATTTCCATATTATTTCTTACATGTAATCATTTCATCTCATATTTTTCAATCAATGAAATGTATTATCATATTTATTATTTATATATTTCATTATATATTTTCAAAAATAAATTTTCTAACTCTTTTATTAATTTGTATTTTTCTCTAAATTATCATAAAAATCGTAAAATATTTTTCTTTCTGTGACTTTTTTATATATTACACTCCACATTTAATTACATAACATTTATTTATTTTCCTAGTTTCATTTTACGTATTCTTTTAAAATAATGTTTTCAAAATTTTCCATTCACTATTATTAAATTTAATTATTTAATGTGACTTGTTATATGTTATTACAATTACAAATATAAACTCTCAAAGAAAATTATTTTTATTATTTCTCTTCCACATTCATGTCATTTTCCAAAAAAAATCTCATAGGGAATTTTAATTCATGAATGAACCTATAATTATTATTATGATATAATTATTTTGAGTCATTTAATTTTTTGTATCAATGGATAGAATTCATGATTCAATATTATGGGATTCCATTTTACAATTTCATGTAACCCTTTTTCATTCCATCAATCTTAGTGGTAATATTCTTGATTGATTTCTTTTTGAAAACATATATATGGTTTGTTATTATATGATAGGTGGGTTTAATATATCCCTTTAATGCCTTGTTTGATAAGATATAATGATTTTATGTGTTTAACTGATTACATTTTTAGAACCCTATATATAGACCTATTTGTATTTAGAAATGTTCACAATTTTATACTTGGACTAAATTTCATGTTCTCAATTCAATGTATGGACCAGACTATTTAGTCATTGTTTATGTGTGGACATAATTATAGACATCATTGATTACAAATTTTTTTATTCTTATGGTTGTTCCAAATTTCATTATCATGCATCATCACTATTTTATTCTCAATGGCTCATGATTATTGTCTCATGTCTATGTATTATTAAAAAATTATATATGTATTAACCTTTAAAGATAAATTTCCTTATATCATAATTTTTAGGCAAATCATTTCATTCTCTATTCTTCCTAATTATATGTTTATACCATGTTCATGTTTTTCATGTTCTTATAATATAAACCTTTATAAATCACTATCATTTTTCTCCCAACTAGGAATTTGACCTCGGCCCGTATTTTGTTCCCCACTTCCCCATAAAATTACATGAAATATAATATTTTAATTTTAGAAACGTTTTTATAATTTTTATGATATGATTAAGAGGTATTTTTAATAATAAATTGATATTTCAAATATCTAAAGGTTGTAAACCATTTTTCTACAAGGATCTGAATATATTTGTTAGTTGTAATGTTTAAAAGTATAGAATGATGTAAAATATATAGTTATTATGCATCAGAAATCTCAATTATTAATAGAGATGGGTGTAATTATATATGGGTTTAAGGTTATATATATTAATAGGGAAAACATTTTGAAACCCAAGATAAAATGGAATGGTTATTGATTGATTCATAAATATTATAGATGAACCAAATGATTTATAGGTTAAAACGATAATATCATTGGATAAGTAATATCTAGTTTGATATTTCATATTCATTTGATGGTTTAAATTTATTTTATATTATATAATTCAATATAAACATTTTGGTTTTATTAATTGGTTCAAAATAGGATCATGAAAATGATTTTTTCAATGGTTTTTCTATAGATACACAAATATTTTATTACAAAGGATCTATATTTGTCACAAATGATTGAGAAAAATGATCACCTTAATATATTCCTATTATAAAGTAAATATTTATTTACTAGTCATTCCAAATATTTATAGGCAGATATATCACTGGAAATTAAATATTTAGTCATTACTATGTTGTGATTACCCTTATCTATTCATATATATAAGAGAGACTAAATTTAGGCGGGCATAATTTATATAATTGGAAAAAATGCAACATCCCTAATTTCAATACGAAATTTTTTTTCCATAATTTAATTTTTTAATTATTTATAATTTATAAATGCATATGTTTGAAATAAATCACATAAAAAATGAACCTAATTCTCAATAATATATTCACTCATAATGATATATTACAACAAAGGTATATCAAACCATGTATTATATACCATGAATTATTAAACATAATGTATTAGTACATCCTATAAAATTTATTAAATAAATATTCAAGGATAAAAAACATTTTTATAATATAGAACTACAATAGATCTTATTCAAAATGTAGAATCAACATTTCCATAACTGAATATAAAAGGATAAAGAACACCATGGGAGGAAAATAATTTCAATGAATCTAAAATGAGAATAAGATTAGTAAGAATTAATATATTATAAGATGATTGGAATGAATTTATATGAGATATGGGGGTAAATAATCAATTATATGATAACAATGAAAGCTTATATTATATTTTTGTATAATACAAGTAAACATGTAACAATTTTTTAATTACCTCTATGGAGTTAATATTGAAAATATTTATTTAGATGATTGAAATATAATTTTTTATTTTAAATAATATATTTTAAATAAAAGAGATTTTCATCGAATATAATTAAATGATACTAATTCTTGTTCATATATATTAGTGATTATAAATAAACTATTTTTAGGAATTACATATTTTTTTTAATTTATTAATTTTAAAAAAAGGTATCAATAATATTTTTATAGAAAAATTGTTGACATAATAGTAAAATTATTTAATAACTTCTATATAATAGTTAATTAACTATAAGGGATATTATTTTCATAATTCTTAGATAAAAAATGTTTTTCACTTAATGAAATTTATTTTTATATATAATAATATTAATTAAAAAGTCATGTGTATATTATTTGGAGTATAAAATTTTACTAAATGTATTTTTTATATAACAAAACAAATTAATAAACATTTCTTTATAATTAATTAATTTTTTATATAAGGGGAATCGATATACATTAAAAATAATGTACGAGATTTATCACTATCATTTTGAAACCTCCCATAATAGGTTTGATAAAAAATTTACTGAAATGGAGAAAGAAAATGAAATAGAGATCCTATTTGTTGCAGTTTGATATTAATGAATTACAAAGTAGGATATATTTCATTATACATTAGGGACTATAGTAAAAGTATTTATTTTTATAGTAAGATGAAGGGAGTCATCTGTTTAATAAAAATTTTAAGGTATAATTACTAGAGAACACTCTCGATAGAGACAGACTCTACTTCAATTTTGAACATTATCAAGGTGATTATTTCATCTATCTATTTCCAAAAGGTTTTGTAATTGGATAAATATAAGGAATATTCTAATGAAATTAATTTTTTAGTGTATTGTTTTTATAGATAAGGAAAAAATAATTTAAAATTTGGAAAACAGGGGTGTTCATGTCACTATAAGTAACCTTCCTTTCTCTTTTCCAGAGCCTATTGAGGAATCTTTATACCTCAACATATATATAACTACATCCATAAACATTTATATAATTTATTGTCCCTGCTATGTTTCAATATCGTTTTCCCTATATTATTATTAATTAGTGAACAAGAAATATAAAATCGTTAAATTATTAAATGATTTATTAGTAAAATAATTATTTTTTCTATATTTGGAGAATTTTTTTATTAAAAAACTAATATATATTAAATAATTTTATTAAGGAAAATAATTAATTATATTTATATTAACAATAATATAATAAAAATTACATCTTTATGAATATAAAAAAAATGATACATTCATATTTAGAAATACAATTTTCTGAAAACTGTTTTAACCTCTTCATTTTTTCTATTATTGAAATTAGTTTTTATCACTTATCAAAATTTGATGTAATATAATATATTTGATATTTAAAATCATCTTTTCCAAATTTAATATTAATTTCAATTTCTTTTTTATGCGTAAAAATATAATACCAAGGTAAAAATATATTTACCATAGGCTAATTGAAAAATAAGTATAAAGGGTTCAATTAAGGGGTATAGTCCTTAAATATAACAAAAACATTATCTATAAATATATTTATGTGATAATTCACAAAATACCCTTATATTATCTCAATTTTTCCTCCTTGGATTCACATTGCACGTAAAATATCATATTTTATTTAATATGAAATTCATATTTGAGAAAGTGCCACTACAGCTCACATATTAAGGACCCCTCATTTACCAACATCATCCCACTATTTTACATTGGTTTTAACTTGATTATATGAAAAAAATTCTTCCAAAAAATCCACTCCTTGGTTTTGTAACCTCTAGTCACCAGAAGAAGTCGAGAACTCATCCTTTCTAAGAGTCTCTTTACAATAATATTCAGTTCCTCTGTGTTAGTATTATTCACTCCCAAATCATTTCATATTAATATTTTTCATGCAGATTATCTCAAATTTTATGTATACATTTAATTAATTTATTTCTATGGATTTTTATTCTATATAGGTTGTTCTATAATATAAAATAAAATCACCTTATTCATTCAGCCATTATAATGTGTTATTTTTTGTGTCAATTATACCACCTACATGAATGATGTTATATTGTCTATATCAAAAAAGATTAAGGAAATTTTAATACTATCTATATTATTTAATAATGAGTAATTTAATATTTTAACATAATATTTTAATTGTAATATATATATATATATATATTTGTGTGTTTGTGTAAAATCATTAATAAAATACTTTTCCATGGAATCACAATTCAGTAAAAACAATTTATCCTATATTTATGAACTATCTCAATAACATCAAGAAAATTAAAGTTGAATTTATAACTATATAGAACCCAAATATTTGACCTCTATATCCATTAATTATATTATGATCACATGAGAATGAATGAAGGACTTTAAGTTCCATTATGAAGCTAGAAAAGAAAAAACAAGACAACTAACACCCGAATATTAATTTTAACATAGAATTGTTAATAAATGGGTAAGAAAATTATTAATGAATTATACAAACTAAAATAAATATAAAAATATGTTTTTATAAAGATGACTAATAAAATAAAACTAGTTATACAGAATAATTGAGTGTTTCTATCAAAAAAATAACCTAATGTATGGTTTATCAATTACTCAATTTCCTTTTGTTTAGTTATAATCATTATTTGACATTTTTCTTAAAATTGTGGTACATTATATCATAAATATTACAATATTGGAAATCATCCTGTTTTTATTTTTATTTTTAACTAATTTCTCATATTACCATTTTTCATTGATTCTTGAAACATAAAATATGGAATTATAAGAGATTTTACTTTAGTCTCGCTTCGATGTTAGTATTTTCTATGCATAAATTAGTATGAATAAAAAACATGTTCATTCTTTATGAAGCCCCTTACATTTTCTCCAATTACTATTCATTTTATTCATTTTATTAAAAAGAATATTCATACTTCAATGATTGTTTAAGAACACTTACTATTTTCTTTTATATTCTTTATAAAAGTGTGAATTGGATCTCTATTTTAATTCCTTCCACCAGATTTAATTTTCTATTATATTATTTGGTGTTTATTACAATGTATCCATATCATTTTTTATTTATTTTATAGAATAATTTATATTTTAATTATTTTATAAATTATTTCCCTTAAAATTTAAGTTCATGAAATTACTAAATGGTTTTCATCTCAGTATCCACTTATTTGTGTCATGTTTCATATTATGAATTTGAATATAATTTTATTGTGTATATAATAAATATTTATTATATTTATTATATTTAACTTTTTCATAGTCTTTTATCATCCATTTTATATTCTTTTTTATCAATTATTGTATTAATTACCAATGTATTAATAATTTTTGTGGACTCAATATATTTTCATTGATTTATAAAATATCATCTTTTTCTATGTTATTTAATTTTTCTTATACCAATAAATTATATGTGTAAAATAGTATTTTTAGTTATAATATTCAGAAATTAACTTTTCACATAATAATATTTTTTTGATTTATTTTATTCTTCCTAAAAATATTACATCTTTAAAAATACTTATCATCCATTTTATGAGATGTTTCTTTTCCATTATCATATTATTTATTAAAAAAAATTCTTTATAATGTAATTTGAAATACAAATATGTATTATATTATTTAATATTCTTATTTCCTTTTATTTTATTTTGGAACAAATTAGCACTCTTTTCCTCATGTTGATTTTCAGTAAATCTATCTAAAATACTTAAAATTGAATTTCTTTATTTGAATTCATATATTTTATACATTAGATTATATTTTTCATTACATAACCTTTTTTTATATTTATTGATCCATTTATACATATTTGTTTCAAATAATGTTTTAAAAATTATTCATTTTACATTCCCAAAATTAATTTTTGGATATCGCTTCTAACAATGTTTTTATAAAAACATTTTAAAGGCTTTATGAAAAATATTTTTATGGATTCTCATTAATTTTCATTTTTTCTCCACAATTTTAATATCATTTATATTAATGTTTTATTAATTAACAACTAATTGTTATTATGAATTATGTCCTCTGATAAATTGAATTTCTGGTATCATCTAATCCAATTCTTTATTCCATGTTATGAAATACCATTTGAATATGTAATATAATTTATTTTATATCTATATTTATATATGATATGATTAATTATGGACTTAATATGGAACAAATATATATGTGTCATATAACTATGTGATGGGTGGGTCTGATATATTCCATAATGCATTGGGATCATCATTGTATATTAGTAGATAATGATTTTATGTGTGGACCTTACTTTATGTTCATAACTCTAGATATGGACCTATTTGTGTTTATATATGTTTAAAATCTATGTTTAGATCTTATTTAATATTTAGAATTCTATGAATGAACATTAGTTTGGATCAAATATGTATTTTTTAACCTATGTTTGGATATTATTTTCAACATTACTGTGATTTTATATGCTTATGAATGTGATACCTTTCAAAGGCATTATACTTTCCAAAGTTACAATTCAATAATCATAATCATTTTTTCATGTCTCAGTATTCTTGATCCATGGTTTATGTATGGTTATTCTATGATATACACCCTTCTAACAAGAAATATGTAAAACTCCTACAATTATATATTCTTTTTAATCAAAAATATCTCCCATGTTAATGCTTCCTCGTACTCTTGTAAACTGAAATTTAATGACTTGTCGAAAAATTATTGTATTACTTATAATTTTAGATAAAACATTCTTGTTTTCCCCATTTCCCATGTAATTACATCAATGATAATATTTATAATCTATTCATGTGTGTAGAATCTTATTAGATATATTGAAGAAATAATGAGTGGTAATATATTTTTGTAACTAATCACTGACGACACTACACCCTTAGGCTATTGGATTGTGTTTTTATTTATTAAATGTAATGTATAAATATGTAAATGATGTAAAATATATGATTTTTATGCATGTTTTGTCGGAAAATACATATCTTTTTATATAACATCAACTGAATATATCAAGACGGTACCTTGAAACCACTTCCCACCTAATCTATTCACTTTCATTCTCCGATGTATACATATTGTTATTCAATCCATTAAATATCTAAATTTTCCCATGAATATGTATTTATTCCCCACCATGACCACATATCCACCTCCATATATTTTATCAAAACTAACCATCATAATCGCATCACAAAAAGGTATTATAAACTTGTAGGACATTAACCTCATTCACTTTTCTTACTCTGCACATTCCCCATAATGTATCCACAAAAAACTATAAAAAATCATGTCATTAAGAATATTTATTATAACCTCAATCCATTATTGGCCATGTATTTATACATATTCCCTTGATCCATTATAAAATATAATATATGTGAAAGAAAAATGGGGGAAACTAAGAAGTCATCAATTTATTCATTCTATATCTTGAATATTATGGGAAACACCCAAAATCCATTTCCACATATGGATATATGTATAGTTACCCAAATCAGGTAGAGATATATATGTAATAACAAGAAAATATAGTGATGTAATAATCCAAAAAATCACAATATAAAATCCAACTCCAAAAGAGTAAAATGTTAATCACTACTACCTAGAATATATACACCATCTCTTTAAACATAGGACAATAACAAATATTACTACTATGCCATGATACTCAACGGATGGGATACCACATATTATCCAAAAAGTATAATTAACATTCCATTTAACAATAATAATTTCAAATTATTAATTTATTATTTTAACACCATCTTTATATTCATTTAGAAATTTTTAATATTAACTTATTTAGTAATGAGTAGCCACGTATATTTAATCCTATTCCTTTCCATAACATCATCATATTTCATTAAATAAACAACTATTTATCAATTTGAGCTGATTTCCCCTTACCAATTTCATTACCTCCATCAATGTTAAATTCCACTAGTAAACCATAACAAAACACCACAACAAATATTTCCCAATATAAAGAAATTTCCACAAAACCTTCACCCTTCTACACATTCATCAATGAAACTACTACCACAAGCATCCAACAACCCATCCACCAAAATCAGATTAACAAAAATGCATTATCATCCCCACTTTACACAAAAACAACAAATAACAATCTTAATAAATTTTGAATGACTCAGATAAATACAATCACAAAAGAAAAATTTATAAATAAAACATTATAATCTACCTTTATCGATAATTAATTTAGATTTTCAAGTGTATGCATCAATGTCATAATTTTAGATTTCCTGGATACCATTTCATAACCAAATTTATTCCGATTAAAGTTTATGAAAGGTGATTATACCTTTTTAATAGTATGAAAAATCAATATAAACTAACTTATAACCAAAAACATTAATATAGAGGAAATAAAAAAGAATTTTCTAAATCAGAATAAAAATCCCCTTCCCTTATAATTTAAATTATCCAATTCATTATCATTATTTTATTATTTCAATATACTAACATAACTAAATAATTTCATGATCTCCTCCCTATAAAGTCACCTCACCTAGACTGGTTTTGAAGGATGAGAGATAATGAAACTCAAAACCTACCTTTAAGAGGCCAAGGGTTAGGGACTAGAACCACGGGTAAATCAATCACACAAATGGGAGGAATTAACCTCTATATTATTTAAGGATTAAGTGTTACGAAGGATATATATACATTCATCCCCATACATAAATGGAAATAAATCAAAATAAATATAATTTCATCTATAAACTAAAGGTAAAACATCATATACAAAGAGTAACACTAGGAAATGGAAATGAACTCTAAAAACGAAAAATATCTATTCCAAAACGTGACCAATATAGTAATTTATAGCCCAATCATCCACCAATTCTTCCTAACTTGAAAAATAGTTTATATGTTTATAGGATGAGTATAAAATGTATACTCAATAGGATGTAGCTTAAAACCACTCATGAATTTTTTTAAAGAAGCAAACTAAGCCCCATTGAATAAACTAATGAAACAAACTCTTCACTTAAATTGGTAATACTAGTATCATATCCTCATCATGGATCTCTCACCAAATTATGTATATATATAAACCATTCTATATCATTAGAACATATATAAATGGTTTTACCGCACTTCCACTTCTCTGTTGGTTTATTTCTCTCACGCACTAATGTCACACAACTTATGCTCATCCCTTCCATATATATGTCATCCCTAAGGTGAGCCAAACATCAACAATACCTACCATAGTACCAGGTATGGCCCAATATCTCATGTTGGTATTATACCAAATATCCATCTCATTATCATCATCATCCATTATGTAACTATCTGTGTATATGTATTCCACTATATCCTATTAAATTTTATTATACCTCAATATATCATAGTTCATACACATAAACATATTGGAATTTAGATCCACCATGACCAGATAATAGTATGTGATATACCTCAAACCATGAAAACTTGTATGTTATTATATTGTAAACTATGGTCCATCACATCCCTTGTAGGAAGAGACCCTAACCTATATCCATTATAGTCTGAGTTACACTTAATCAAATATACATCTAAAGGGAGAGTAGGTAGGAGGGAGCATTATTTCCTTAGTTTTCTCTCCATCATTGATGTTGGAGAAAAACTCCCATGACATTTTGGTTTTTATTTCCATACAAACACGAGTGGGGTAGTTCATGAAATCATAAAATATAAACTTTATCATATACATACCAATTTGGGGTAAAACCTAGCCTTTCACACATCTACCTTGGTAGTCGCATAGGAACCCCAATTTTCATAGCTAATATCTAGTATATAAATAAACATAAGAGTGTTAGAACTATAAAAAATTAATTAATAAATTAGTAAATAATATTATTGAATGACTGACATTTTAATTATCTTAAGAAAAATGTTGAAGAAAATATTAATTATTCTTCATATATTTTCAATTATGTCATCACAATTAATATTATATTAAACATTTATCATTATTGTCTTCAAAAACAACACATTCTATGGGTTGATTTTTAATTCATATATCATCCATAATGTATCTTGGTAATCTAAAAAATTTTCTAAGATGCTACATCAGAATTGAATAAATCTTGTAGAGAGTTTTACTACATCATGAAGTGGGAAATAGATAGATAGCATTTAGTCATTAGCTCATCCAATAAGAATCAATAAATAAAATGCCTCGATGATAAATCCTTTCTCTAAACTCTTACTAAATTCCCTAGTGTTTGACACCATTATACACAATATCAATGATCTCATTGTCACCTGCATAAACCATCCCCACTACTTAAACTTGTATCCCTCCTCTTATCCATTGTTCCCAACATTATCAATACAACCATTAGTAAAATTTCTATAGGATCCAAACCCATTACTCGTCAAGTAAAACCAAACAAAATGGGGTATCAAACAACCACAATAAGGATATAAATGTATCTAGTGCTCTCATATATTTCAAATTATTTTATTCACATATCCAAAGGCACTAAGGATATATGACCAATGTAAACATGCCTTATACAACATTAAGGGGGTGGAAAACAACCATATAATTTAACATTTTTAAGAAAACATATTCATTCTTATATATAATGTATAAATAGCTATGAATCACAAAAATATGAGTTTACAATTACATCCAATTTCCATCAATAACAAGGAAGAAGATTTTCTAAATTTACATAACACTTTCTTTAATCATTTCACCACAATTATTCTGGATTTAAGTTATTTATCAAATCTATAGAAAAAACCCAAGCTAATCACAACAACAGCCACAAAAAAATATTCAAAAGAATATTAACAAAACATAAGAAATAAATACGCATAAAACCAAAAGAAAAAAATACCCTAGACACCACATCATTCTTCCTTTAAATTCAATTTTATTATCTTATTTAGGAAAATTATAATGTTACAAAAAGGTTTAAATAATTATAATACAACAATTTCATTTTAAATATTGATAATGGTAACATATCCTTAACTAGAACAAGATGATCTCATTGTTCTCTGAGTATAAATTAAACAACTATATAAAAATTCATATTACCTCTTGTTCGGGAAACCAAAGATCCATAAAACACCAACCCAACAATATAACATTAGCATTCATCGATGTCTTTTATAAGAAAAAATAGATAATAACCCATCATATAATGAAATTATTCGAATTAATTATAAATCAAAAATAAAATTTTTGAAAACTAACCACCGGCCACAAAGACATGATTTTAAAATATGGGAACATAATCATAGATATGGGGCCTAGAAGCATTCTTAAAAATCGCCTCAATTATCCTAGGGTTTATAGGATAAAAGATAAATTATGATGATTTAAGAGTCATATTAGAATATATAATGGGTTGTTAAAACTTAAGGCTACAATATATTCTCATTGATTACGCCATAAAAGGTATGTTTTCCCACAATTGTATAGAGTATGATGTTTTTCCAATCCATAAGAACCCTAGTCAAAGGGTAATTTTTGAAACGAAGTTGAAATCCCCACATATATTCACTTTCTAAAAACTAGGTCATAACCAAACCTAAATACCTGGTGTAACCTCAAGGCATACCACTATGATTCATGTTGTATCCACCCTCAAAAAAAAGACAAGGATACCAATCTATCGAGACACCACAATGAAATCCCATATTAACATCCCTCCCATAAAAGGTATAACAATTATTGGAGATTGGCAATGGACCTCATGTCCCACCTCCAGTAGGCCTCAGGCTGGTGACTAGAAATGTGTGTATAAAATTCTCATAAATTGGGAGGCATTACCCTTTATAATAATATTTGAATGGGGGATAGGATTAATCAACCACAACAATTTCAATGAAATGATACAAAAAGGAAGACAAAAACCATCCGAAAATATATGTATAAATTAAATAGGTGTAGGTAAAATTCTCCAAAGTAAATCCCCAAAATAAAAGTTAATGTAGTTGTACTATAATAATCAAAGGGTTTAAAAGAGTAATATAAAACCTGGCCCATTAAATTCTCATGGAAACATTAAAATTATTTTACATATGTAGGGTGATAGTATATATATACTCAATAGGAAAACAATAGTATATCATGGACATGTAGAAGAAGTATACTATTGCACCCATGACTAAATAGAAGAACTAACAACACCTAAATGGGTCAACTGATCATCCCAAATCTCACCAAGGCATGCCCACCAAATAACACAAAATTGGTATAATAACATAATATGATTCATATAAATAAAGAGTACCACCACCACTTTCCCACTAATTTCCTCTCTTATACTAACATTGAACATCCAAGAGCTCCCATATCTTTTGTGTAACACATACCACTACCCCACAACATGGTCACATCACATCATGCCTGAAGAAACCTAGGACACTGCCCCACAACATGGTTATGTCACATCTCACCCAGAGACACCTAGTCTAGCACATCACATCTGTTACTAGATTAGTAAGGTATCATGACCTTGAAAAACATCACTCGTGTTCTGACCTACTAACATGAAAGTATCACATTACAATCCTCTTGAAATCATAGTAATATAAAATCTCACTCGAATACACCTAGACCAGTTCACTATAGCACAATCATACCTCATCTCACTAGAAGACACTTGTTCCATAACCTAGTACACTATTATAACTCCAACCATCACATATTGTTTATATCTACACAACTGGAAGAGAGATCGGGAAAGAGGCGGTAGCTAGAAATCCATCCTCAACACCATGTTGTTGGTAAAAACATACCCATATATATAAGAATATATATATATATATATATATATATATACAAATTTCAACACATGGTTCTCAACATGTGTGGGTTTTATATAGAGATCATAAGGAATTGAAAAAAATATATATGATCCACACAAACTCCTAATCATTGGGTTCAAAACAAAGTACCAAACCACTCAAAATATCACCACTTTTCTCACCACCTCTAAATGCAAAACACCACCAAATACATAAGCTGGGTTTCACATTACCAACCAATTAAATTTATAACATCCAAATCAATACATTATTTCTAAACCATTTATTCCATTCATTAACAATTTCCAAATTTAACCACACTTCCCATTTTAATTCTACATTGGTTAACCATTTCATCCAAATCCATTTCATTTTAAAATATATGATTTAATTCTAATTCTACCTAGGAATCTAACATAACACAACCATTCTCATATCATCATCCATAAAACACAACCACACACCTCCACATGCAACATCATGAACACACATTTCTACCCCAAAACATGGACTCATACCAACAACACATTTCCTTATACTACGTTACAACCATGAGTCATGTCCCCACAACATGGCCTCATAACAGCCACACATCACCTCATACCACATCACAACTACTGATCACTACCCCATAACATGGATATACAAAACACACACCAAATTAACATATTTTATATTTAATAAGATGGATGATCACATTCCATATTTTTATTTTAATGGTAATATCAAAAAATCCATAAAACATAGGGTATCCATTTTATTAGCCAAATATAAGTGGTTATCCAAATTCAATTCATTCAATGTGATTCAATTCAATCGCAAAACAATGGTTCCACATATCATCAAAAATAACAAAATAAAATACCCATCAACAACCATAATTTTTGAATGGGAATTTATCACAAGAAATTAAAAATATCATGATAAAAATATCAAATATTTAAAAACACATGGTACATTTCCTATCAGATTTATTTTAATTAAACATGTTAATTATATTTATTTAATTCCGTGCAACTATCTACCAAAGAGATAATAATTGTAAACCCCTCATGTATTATAGAAAAAATGATAAAATAGGGATTCATGACTTTAAATGAAGATTTCTAATATAAATGTTCATCATACGGTGAATATGTAGTGCCTACAAACCATAATCGCATAAGGGAATGGATGCTTTACCTTAACAATGCCAAAGATCCATAAAAAGATCACCCAAATCGTCCCAAAACTAAAACCACAATGACATAGTTGATCCTTAGGAATATAACACAAGGGAAAAAATTAAGGGAGGATAAAGGTATTAATACTTATGATGAAAACACTATAATTAGAGCCCAATTATTGAGGTGAGGCAATATAGGCCGGAAAGTCTTCAAAAATCATCTTGGTTTTCCACAATATTAGAGAAATAAGAGCACCTAAATGAATGAAAATTAATTTGAACACGGCTTATAAAAAAACTAAAACTCACCCAAATTATAGTATAAACCTCACCATTATGCCATAAGTTTCAAAGTTCTTGGATTTTATGTCTCAAAACCCACCTTTTACCAGAAATCTCTCAAACCACAAAAAAATGGAAAAACAAGGACCCTAGAGATTGAATTATCTTATTTCATAAATCCCCATATCACAAGAACAAATGATTTCACACCCAAACCCTCGCCAAACAAAAGACATAATGTGGTCGACTTTTATAGCTGTGAACCATGATATTATAGTAGAGGACCCTATTTTACATTGAAAACCTCTCCATTACTGCACACCTATATATCAAACTTCACAAAACCTCCTAATCCTCCTCAAGTTTCCTCTGAAGTGACTCTAACACCTAAAACAAGAAATTTAATATGTTGGAAGAACACAAATATTTATATTAGATAAATCTCAAATGGTTCTTACCATTAATGATAAAAACCAAGCCCATATTAAAAAGAAAGGGGTCTAAAAATCACCCTGTGAGATACCTCACAATGACCTCATCATTTTTCTACCACTAACACAATCCAAACATGCAAAACAAAAACTCCCACACATTAATTGAAAGAAATAACCACCTATCACTGAACACAACATCATAGCCACTGGCACCATCCATAGACAAATGAATCTCTACAAAACAACTACTCAACCACCTATACACCCATATAGCCCTACAAAACAACTACGATAACTATCACACAATAAGACCCACACACAAAAATCATGGAATTTAATATTCTATGTCAAGATTCTATCTTATTTGGGTGGAACATACTCTCCCACATGATTTTAATTTTACCAAAGTATAAAGAGTCCCGATTGAGATTTATGTCCTCTCCTTTTCATAAGCGAGATGTTTTCTCACACATCACATATCAAGAAAAGAAAATATCACAATAAATAACTCAATTCATACATCACAAAAAAAAAGAATACAGTACAGAAACACTCTAAAAAAACTCCCGGTAAATGGAAAGAATCTACATCTTGTGATCCAAAATACACTCTTCTAGACCATTATTCCTTCACAACACATGAACCAAAGGCATGGTCCATCCTCAAAACACCTTCTCTTGATGATCCTACACATTGTGTTGTCCTTGATATCTAACTCTCCCCATGAAATGTTTTGAGATTCATCATGTAGATACAAATAGAGATAAGATATGTGCAAGAAATCATGAATCCAGTCCAGCCAAGCTGAATGTTGCAAACAATAATCCACCTCTCCAACACACATTAACACCTAAAAAGGTCACAAAACTGAAGATAATGCATACTACCCTTCCAAAACTCCAATTACCATATTCTGGAGAGATATTTTGGAAAACAAGGCCTCCAACATCAAACTTCAAGGGCCTCATCATGTGATCTAAAAAAGAATTTTATGGGCATGTTTTACTTCCATACTCACATGGATAATCTAAAAATTCTCTTTCATTCTCTTCACTACATTAAGAAAAAGGACTACTGACCTTCGAACCTTTTTCTAGCACAAAAGTGAATGATTTAGTCATCCATAAAATTCCTTAACTAAATACATGATAATGGAAGAATGATTACTGATATTATAATAATACTCAAAAAAAAGGAATGTTTATTTCTATTATCCTCTAAAGTCTTTAGTATTGGGATATTACATTATGTCGGTCCATCTATTTGAGTGTGGAAAGAAGTGATGAGGTGTAACTAATTAGAAAAATCATGCCACAATCACCACTATAATAATATTGTATAAAAAATGTCCCTATATGAAACAATTGACCACATAACTCTATGAGTCCACACCACCTCATTGATGTAACTCATCTCCAAAACAACTCTGTAACCCGACTCCCTCATCTCTAATAAGTGAGCTGATTTCATCATATGGTCTATAATTACGTAGATATCATTAAGAACTCCCTATGATCAGGGTATCCCTATGATTCAATCAACCAAGATGTCACCCCATTCCTACAAAAGAATATCCAAAGGCTATGAAAAACAATAGGGAACATGACACTAAACCTTTACCTGATGGAAATCTATACATCAATACAAAAACTCTGCCATTGACCTTTTTATCCTAGACCACCAAAAATGAATTTTTTTAAGTCATGATAAATCCTGTATAATACTAGGATTACAACTAATGGGGATCAATAAAACCCAAAAAGACTCCCACATGCATCAATTTAAGAATAAAAAGTCACCCATGATACATCATCTAGTTCTGAACATCCCTCTAGAGAATCACTACGGCCAACATGACCACATTTCACCTCCGCCTCTATGTCTCCCCACTGATTATCCTTTATCTAATGAATCAAATAAGTCTTAATTTTAATATGAAACAAATATTCTATATATTAAATCACACTTTTAACTATGGTAATGTGTTTTAACACCTCAATTCTATTCTAAACATCCATTGAATCTTGAACAGCATCTCTCCATGACATTCTCATCAAAGCATTGGCCAAAACATTTCACTTTTATGAGGTACCAGAGTTCTCAAAATCATAATCCTAGATAAAATCCATCCACCTATATTGATGTAGATTCAAATCATGATGATCAATTATATAACTCTATAAATTTTTATTTTTGAAGTCCATAAAGTTATCCATAAAGATGTAATTCTTCCAACAACATCACTAAAAACACAAATGTTTCTAGTTCCAAATAATTTTTGGCATAGTTGTAGTCATGGGAATGCAATTTAATAGACCAATATAAAATCACCACTCTCCACTTAATCAAAAATAATACCAATACCATAAGGTAATGATCAAAAAACACATCAAACATCACCCCCTCTTATAGAAACTAGATCACTGGAGCACTATCAAATTTCCCCTTTGGGTAGTCAAACACTTCTTGGAACTGATAAGTCTATATAGAAGTATGGTACTTCCTAGTATACACTATAAATGGGTCAAAAAGTCAAGATAAATAGGGCACAAAACTCTTATATTAGCATATACAACCAAGGAAATTGTGAACAACTACTGTATTAATGGGTTCCTCCAAAGAAACAACAATATCAACATTGGATAAGTGTAAAACCACACCCTAATGAGATATGACATGCCTAAAAAAATCAACAATCTTTCTAGAAACTAAATTTTTTAATATTTCTATAGAAGTGGAGGTATTGAAGAACCAAAAATATAACTCTGAGATGATAGACATGATCATTCTATGACTTCATGTAGATAAATATGTTTTAGATGAACATAACTAAAAAATGATCTAGGAATTCATAAGACACCAAGTGTATAAACAAAAATTACACAATTGGTGTTTTTATGACAATGAACATCATTACCATGATCATGAAGTTCCCTAGACTACATCTAATTGTAGTCGTTGGGATATCACCCTCCTTCACCCTCAACTGGTGACAACCATAGCACATATCAATCTTAGAAAACCAATTTTCCCCTCCCAACAAGTTAAAAATATCATATATCCTTGTATGATGGTAATAGTTATTGACTGTTACCTTATTCAACCTCTAGTAGTATATACAAAATCATATACTAACATCCTTATTTTAGTGAACAACAATGGAGTACCCAATGATGACACAAGTGGTCAAATGAAACCCTTCTATCTCTAGTCATCTATCTGAATTATTCGACCATATATCTTAGATGTATCCATTTGGTATTGATCCATTGAAATTAGATATCACTAGGTATCAAGCCTATCCCAATATCAACATCACGTCGAGGGGGTAGCATCACAAATAACATGGGAAAAATCAAAAAACTCCCAAATAACCCTTCAAACATCAACTATATAGGTATCCAATGATTAAAATGAACATTTATCCGTCCAATAAAGAAGGGTCTTCACATATCTACTCCCCAACCAAAAACCCCACTCACTAATGAAAACTAGAAACTGGTAATCCACACCCAAGAACAAGACTCCTCTCTAGAAGTAGGTGACTACAAAAATAACATAATACAACCTTTCTATTTCATGGATCACATCATACTGCTTCATCTAAAAGAATAAAATATCTACATGTTACTGATGTGACACTATAATTACTCAACACCACCAGTGTACATAAAGAAAGTTGGTCGGGCCTTGAACTAATGTAGCCAACACCTGGGACACAAGAATCCTCTCTACATCTAGTCCCAGATCACATACTAGAGCTAGTGTAACAAAAGAGTGTGATTCCCCTAAATCAAAATATAAAAAAAGATTATAAAATATACTGAGTGCACCTAAAATGATCTATAGACCCTCTGGAACTACTACCTTCACTACCTGAAACAGATCGTTACCATCTCCTATACCTCTTTGTAGATGGACACTGACAAGAAAATGATTAGTTAGAAGACCCTAAACATGAAGAACATACCTAGGACAGCCTCTAAATGATCAAGATCCCCTTGGTGAATCATAATACCACTTATTCTAATACTAAAATAGTCTCTCTAGTAGCTTCTGCTGAGGTTGGAACTGAACCTAACCACCTCTACCAAACTGATCTAAAAAATTTTATGGTAAAAAACATGAACCTCACATACAAAATATGTTTTCCCCAAGATTCTTGAAAAATAACAAAACCCACTATCCCCAAAAGGATAGAAAAAGAGACTACTAAGTTCGACTCCCCATTAATCAAAACATTGAAGGAACCAATTCCTAAAACATGCCACTGATAACTCTACACATCAAGGAACCATACTGGATCCCCTCAAATGGTGAATCTCCTTAACAATGTATCTTCTATATCACATCCACCTTTTTTGGAACTTCCATATATGTTAAATGTGTTAAAGAAGTAAATACATACTAGATTGAAGGATAGAGTTCCTCATCAAGATGTCTCACATGAGACTCCTCATCTAGAAAATGAACTATGAAAAAATACAGAAAGTCCTTGAACATGATTCCCAAATTCTATGTTGAAAAACTCCCATGATGAAGAGAAAAAAAGATTCTACATATTCACTACCTTCATGACCAACAAAAGGAACTCCACTGGGAACGCTTTCAAAAATTCAACCCATAATACATCTGCCTCATTATGCCTAGATAGATATATTTTCCCCCACCTACGTGTAACTACATGAATATGAAAAACTATGAGAGGGAACCAGTACTCCACCGAGGATTATATCAAACTGAAGGCAATACAGATATCTTCTAACCATATATATGTCTCCACAGTAAAAATCCCTTCCTTGTACTTCCCTTAATCCATCCACTGAAAGGCGCACAATGTACTCTGCACTGATCATTCTATTCAACCGAATCCACCCTCCAGATGTCACTCAGGCCATCCTAAAGAACTCTTATTTCCTAATACAAGCATGTATGATGAATAGGAGCCATTGTTTAATGGGAAAAATATATTTTCTATGCCACGTTAAATGGAATGTTTTTCAACATTTAATTAATTCATTTAAATTCTATTTAATATCCTAGAACCATAATCACACAATTTATAAAAGAATATAGGTCATCATTATGTATGTACATATCCTTGTTCTCTTCCCTGAAAATAGGTCTACCTCATTTTTTCATTTAATAACCACAGAGTTCATGAACATGATCATGGGGTCCTTAGAATCCCATGTCAAAGTAGGTCTCCTTAGCTTATTTTAGATACCAATGTCAATTAGAATTGTTTCTATACCAATGTACATAATATTAGTAATTCCCAACTCCAAAATTTATTCAATCTCTTAACCATCATCTGTTATACTAATATGTCTTGACCCCCTTGTAACACCCCGAGCTTCCACGATACGCTTCTCATTCAATAATACAATAGCTTGCATTGTACGCATCTTCGAGTTCTAAAACATCGCGACAAATCAAAGTAGCCGTTATGAATAGTAATAACTACTTTTTAAAATTATATAAATTTTATATTTCAAAATGGACTTCATTTTTGTATTCCTAATATTGAAATTAGCCTATGTTGAATTTTTTGTAATTTTCTGAGAACTTCAAAATTTTTATGAATAGTGAAAAATACTTAAAACAACTTTTTTAATCAAAATAATTCATAGTGATAAATTATACTATTGAGGGGTTTTAGAGTATAATTAGAATATATTTTTACCATTTTATCTAATGGTGGTCATTAGAATTAATTTAACATTGAAATTGGACATAAACAATTGCCAATCTTTTGATATAAATTGTTTCTTAGAAACACGCTATTTGTTGTGACAGCGATAATTAATTATAAAATTAATTAATGCAACTAATATGTTTGGAATTTTGTAAAATAGACATCATTTTTGAATTCGTAATATCAATTATAGCTTAGGGTGAAATTTTGGCCTTATTCTGAAAAACATCAATTTTTGATGAATAGTGAAACCACTAAGTGGTAGTTAAATAACTGATTTTTCGTTTAAATGAAATATTACCACTTCTGTGATTTGATTTTCAAAAATCCGACATACATGGTTGTCATTAAGAAGTAAAATGTGGTTCAATGAGATCAAAATAATTTTTTGGTGAATAGTAACTTTTAAGTTCTTAATCGCGATTAGAGGTAATTAGTGTAGTTTAAGGTAAAAACAATGTTTTATTAATATGATATGAGCTTGACACTTGTCCTACTCCTATTGGATGAGTCATGGCCGACCAAGACAACCCATGGGTCAACTTGGGGACCCCATGGAGCCACTTTAGTTGGAAAATGACATTAATATATATTTATTTAATGTTGAAATTAAATTGACACAAACATGAGTTGTTTTACTAAAACAGTTTTTAAGTGGGGTTACACAAGTCCAAATTTTGATTATAAATATTCATTAGAAAGATAAAGAGATTTCCTACATCATAGTATTTTTTTTATAATTTTTAGACATTAAATAAATTAAATTATTTATGACATCATGATGATGTAGTGATGACCTCATTATTTAACGATTTAAATAAAATGGGAAGATAATGCAAAATCCAAGGCTTACACTTGTCCAAAGCCAATTGGATGAGGATATTTCGAACCCTTATCACCTTAGCCTAGAATTATATAAGTGTGGGACCTTTAGAATCCGAAAAGCATTGTGAAATAATGTAACATTTCAATCTTTCCAAAAGTGCCCCTCCTCTCCACTTATAAAAGGCACCAACATATCCCACCTCATTTACACTTTCAAGCCATTTGGCTCGGCCAACCTCTGCCCAAATACTCTCCCAACTTCCCCCTATTACTCCTAGAATCCTCACTTTGGACAGAACTCTTCCCAAGGAAGCCTTTGGCTCAAATCAAAAAGAGTTACCCGATTTTGAGGTAATGTATTTTCTAATCTTGTTTTGTTTTATTTTTCTTCTCCAACCCCCTAAACACTTTTTATTCATTTCTTTTGTAACAACACCAGTATCCTCAATATACTAGGATGTTGTTATAAGAAGGATTCGAGCTACACTTACACACACCTACATCTAATGGTTAAAGAACATATGGTTTCTGTGGATGGCGAATTTCTGCCTCACGAAACGATGATTGTTCAACACTCATATAACACCTTCAAAGGTGGCCATTAAGATGTCACTATATTTATATATGATATATAATGTGTTTATGTTTTACATATGCTTCTGTATTTCTCATTTATGGCTTACTTTATGATTTCCATTATGGGTAAAACGCGATAATTTCATTTTAGGAAGTGCGGACTACCGCCCCCTCAAAGTGATTTGAATCGTTAATGCCATATGTGGGATGTATAAAGGATGGAGTAAATGGTATTATACACTATATTATACTGGAATTATATTATACATTTATATCATTATTATCTAGTTCCATTAAATATGAAATTGAAATGAAAGTAGCGTTCATGCGTACGTACGACTTACCGTCTCCATGAACGGTGCATTTCATTTCTTACCTCTAAATGTTACGTAATATTATAAATGAATGTATATACTGGATATATAAGATATATATGACATCTAAATCATTAATATAATTCTGGATATAATGGACATTTCACCACATAAACAACTTGTAATTATAAGAAGCTTATTGTTGACTCAAGTACCAAAGATCGACAAAACGACCGTTATTAACTTAAATAATTACATAATGTTCATATCATTGTAATAAGTGATATAATAAGGATAATGAAATTGAAAATGGTTCTTAATAAGGTATATATTAACTCTAGTTTATTATTCAGGAGGTTAAAGAACGGTTGAGTCAAGTCAGACACGAGGTAAGGGAATTTCTTAACCCAATTTTCAATCTCTGGGTTAATCTCCTACTTTCAAATTATGTCATGATATTATTATGTCCTATATTGTATTTGTACTTTCATTATGTGTACATATAGTGAATACACATAACAGATCTATTTCATTTGAAAAATGATCTTTTTAAGGACTTCGTCTCAATCTCCTTTCATTGAGGCATATTTTGTTTTATACACAAATTTATTTTATACGGTGTATAAACCCCTTTGACTTTTACATTTATTCAAAAGGAATATTTTCTTACACGAAGCGTTTACTAAATGAAAAAAGGGAATGTTTTTGTCGTACATATGCGGCGACAACGACTTCTCCACCACCATGACCACTATTTGAGTTTCGGCTTCCTCTTCAAGCCATACCTTTTTTAATGAAAAATAAATACCATGTTATACTTTTCTTTTCTTTTGGTATTGAAAATGGTTTTGAAAGCATTTTTATTATATCAATGTGTTGTATTGATATCTTGTGATTGAAATGTGGAAATGTTATGTTTCCTTTATCCATATTTTATGTGATATGATTATGTTATGGTTTATGATATGTTTAAACCTATTCATATGAGGAATGTATTGGACTTAATATGTGACGGGTGGAGCACGCTATAGCTCCTCGATGCATCGGTAGGTCTCATGAGACAACTAGACGTGGAATTGGACGAGGCCCTTTCCCAATTTGATTTATGGTTTTGGCCGAGGCCTTAATCATTTTAGACGTCTTGGCCGAGGCCTTGACAAAATGTTTCAGAATGTCTGGCATTATACATTCCCTCGTTATGAAAGTGGTTATTGATATTGCATGTGATTATTCGACCAGTAGAATTTCCATGTGAAGAAGTAAATGGCATTATCTCATTTTACTTTTGCCATATTATGTTGATGTTCAAGTTTAAAAAGGCTTTTGTTTTAGTTATACATTGCCTTAAATGTTTATGTTTATTTATGAAAGCTTCCGCAATATTGTTATCCTTACTGAGCATCTGAGCTCACCCATTTCAATGTTTTAATATTTTCCAGGATGTGAAGAAGTATTTTATGAATGACCTGCAGGGATAGTCAGAAGAGGATATGAGTGTGGACTATGGAGACTTTGTTATTGTAGTTTTTCACTTTATGATGTAATGTAACGTTTACGAATGTATCTAGTGTTTCCAAGGCTACTAAACTAATCGGTCTTTCGAGACTTGATCTTTTGTGATCATGCCAATGTTACGAAGTAATGCACCGACTCTGGGTAGCTGGGGTCGGGGCGTTACAGTTGGTATCAGATGCAGTTTAGTACTAACCTTGGAAGCTAGATTTAGATAAACTCTGATTAGAGCACATAGCCCAAAGATAGACTTTGAGGATTAGTATAGAAGAACTTCCTAGAATTTTGGTATTATAGAGATGTTATGAGTTTTCCGAGCAATACATCCCTGTCTGGATACGAGCAGGTAGAGGCGGCTCTGGCACAGATGTACCTAGGGGTAAAACCCGAAAACACCGCTTTGAGCTAGACTCGAACGGGAACTGGTGCACGACAACGGGCCTTGCTGCACTCTTGGTTACGACACTCCCGGGGGATATGCTTAGGATAATTCTCATTTTATTTACAAACCACTATGAAGGGTTATGAGTATATACTTCCTCAATGAAAACATTTCTTTTTATGATTATGGATTATATCCATAAATAGTTCAATTTATGTAAAGTGTTTTACAAGTATGGAATTATGTATTTTGATTCATAAACTAATCTAGTTTATGCCATTGTTTAGAAATGGCGCCTAGTAGAAGGAATGGAAACCGTATCAATGCACGAACTCTGTGTAGGGATTTCCCTCCTGATCAAGATAATTATTGTGTATCTGGAGATACAACTGGTGCTGATCAACTTATTACCATACTTGGACAACTCACTCAGGTTATGAATAATAACCTTACTCGTATGGAGCACCCTGATCCGCAACGTGGAGGATCAATGTTAGACCGCTTCATGAGGCAACAACCACCAACCTTCAATGGGAGTATAAATCCTATAGTAGCTGAGCAATGGATAAATTCCTTAGAGAAAATATTCCATGCCTTGGGGAGTAGTGAAAGGGAGAAAGTTGTCATGGCAGTTTACCGCCTCACTGGAGATGCCGATCAGTGGTGGTCGCTGATTTGAAACACAAAGGAAGATGATGACGTATCGAATATGGAATGGAGGGAGTTCAAAGATCTTTTCTTAGAAAAATACTTTCCTCGTGACCATCGAGCAGATATGGAAAGGAAATTTCTGAGTCTAAGGCAGAAGGAGGATGAGAATGTCGCAAAGTATGAGGCTAACTTTACAAGGTTAGCGAGGCATGCTGCCGATTATATACGTAACCCAAGGAGTAAGATTGATCGTTTCTTTGATGGGTTAAAACCATTTCTCCGTCGAGCTTTGGTATCACAATCCTTCTCATCATACGAAGATATTGTCTCGTGTGCTATCAAGACAGAAAAGGAATTCTCTAAGTCTTATGACAACAAAGTAAAGCAAGAGAAGAAGAGAACGGTGGAACAAGAGACAGATAAAGGGAAAAAGGGAAAGAAGGATTTTCCAATATGTGATAATTGTGGGAAGAATCACCCTGGTAATTGCCTAAAAGGAATGGGAGTTTGTTATAAATGTGGAGAAAAGGGTCACCAGGCTCGTGATTGCAAGGAAAAGAAAGAGGCTGTCAAAGTTGAATGCTACAATTGTAGAGAAATGGGTCATTATGCAAATGAATGTCTTAAGCGTCAGGGAAACTTACCTCAGAAAAGGCCAAGGGATCAAGGACAATCTTATGCTGTTACTACAGTTGAAGCAGGATAACTAATGTATTGGTGCTTTTGGACTCAAGGATTATATTCTGGTTATAAGAATAATGTAATATATATATAAGGATTGTACTGCAGTACTTGTTAATTTCAGTAAGGTTTTAATATGATTAAGGTAATCATATTTTTAGTATGTGACAATAAGAGAAACTTTTCTTTGTTTTGGGAATCTGATAAATTGATTTTGGAATTTAGAGACCTTTTAGAGAAAGTCTGGACGGAGGTATTTTGGATAACTATTAAGGTTGGAATGGATTAAGTTGAACTTTGGATAGTATTGTTTAAGGCTAAAAAATTTATGAAGATTATTTTTGGAATATTATGATACTATAGGACAACCTGCAGGGTGGGGCATAACCCGTCGCGTCGGACAAAGCTGGAGGAATCGAACCCACAATCATAGTGCGACAGGCCTTTATTTCCTACCAGTAGCCTACAGGAATTCCCTGGTTATTACAAAATAATTTTACTAATCTAAATGGTATGTGTTAACATTTGGAACCTTATACAATTAGGATAATAATAATATTTTTGAGTTCTATTATCTTTTTGAGTGAAAGATGAGTTGAAGGTTGAAACACTAATTGTCAAGCATAAATATATATATACCTATCTCTTATTCAATGAATAAATTAATTCTTAAACTTTAGTAAAGGGATATTAAAACAAAAAATGTGTTATCCTAATACCTTATGTCTTGTTGAACTGATGATATTTTAAATCAACATAGATTGAAGGCTTTGAGGCCATCAATTTGACAGTTGATTGTGATTGATGACCTCAATCACTCCCTACAAATATTTACGTTTTTCCTCCAATTATATGTCTTTAATTGCCACCAATGTTCTCCTTATCGAGATCATAATTTGGTGGTGACTTTCTTATTTCCATTTTCCCTCTTATTAAGGCTATATTTTATTAACCTTATTTCCGATGTGGGTTTTCCACAAAGGTATTTTCTATTTTCAACCTCTTATTTTTAAAGAAAAATATCAAATTGCGAGGACGCAATTTATTGAAGGAGGGTAGAATGTAACACCCCGAGCTTCCACGATACGCTTCTCATTCAATAATACAATAGCTTGCATTGTACGCAACTTCGAGTTCTAAAACATCGCGACAAATCAAAGTAGCCGTTATGAATAGTAATAACTACTTTTTAAAATTATATAAATTTTATATTTCAAAATGGACTTCATTTTTTTATTCCTAATATTGAAATTAGCCTATGTTGAATTTTTTGTAATTTTCTGAGAACTTCAAAATTTTTATGAATTGTGAAAAATACTTAAAACAACTTTTTTAATCAAAATAATTCATAGTGATAAATTATACTATTGAGGGGTTTTAGAGTATAATTAGAATATATTTTTACCATTTTATCCAATGGTGGTCATTAGAATTAATTTAACATTGAAATTGGACATAAACAATTGCCAATCTTTTGATATAAATTGTTTCTTAAAAACACGCTATTTGTCGTGACAGCGGGAATTAATTATAAAATTAATTAATGCAACTAATATGTTTGGAATTTTGTAAAATAGACATCATTTTTGAATTCGTAATATCAATTATAGCTTAGGGTAAAATTTTGGCCTTATTCTGAAAAACTTCAATTTTTGATGAATAGTGAAACCACTAAGTGGTAGTTAAATAACTGATTTTTCGTTTAAATGAAATATTACCACTTCTGTGATTTGATTTTCAAAAATCAGACATACATGGTTGTCATTAAGAAGTAAAATGTGGTTCAATGAGATCAAAATAATTTTTTGGTGAATAGTAACTTTTAAGTTCTTAATCGCGATTAGAGGTAATTAGTGTAGTTTAAGGTAAAAACAATGTTTTATTAATATGATATGAGCTTGACACTTGTCCTACTCCTATTGGATGAGTCATGTCCGACCATGACAACCCATGGGTCAACTTGGGGACCCCATGGAGCCACTTTAGTTGGAAAATGACATTAATATATATTTATTTAATGTTGAAATTAAATTGACACAAACATGAGTTGTTTTACTAAAACAGTTTTTAAGTGGGGTTACACAAGTCCAAATTTTGATTATAAATATTCATTAGAAAGCTAAAAAGATTTCCTACATCATAATAGTTTTTTTTATAATTTGTAGACATTAAATAAATTAAATTATTTATGACATCATGATGATGTAGTGATGACCTCATTATTTAACGATTTAAATAAAATGGGAAGATAATGCAAAATCCAAGGATTACACTTGTCCAAAGCCAATTGGATGAGGCGATTTCGAACCCTTATCACCTTAGCCTCGAATTATATAAGTTTGGGACCTTTAGAATCCGAAAAGCGTTGTGAAATAATGTAACATTTCAATCTTTCCAAAAGTGCCCCTCCTCTCCACTTATAAAAGGCCCCCACCTCTCCCACATCATTTACACTTTCAAGCCATTTGGCTCGGCCAACCTCTGCCCAAATACTCTCCCAACTTCCCCCTCTTACTCCTAGAATCCTCACTTTGGACAGAACTCTTCCCAAGGAAGCCTTTGGCTCAAATCAAAAAGAGTTACCCGATTTTGAGGTAATGTATTTTCTAATGTTGTTTTGTTTTATTTTTTTTCTCCAACCCCCTAAACTCTTTTTATTCATTTCTTTTATAACAACACCAGTATCCTCAATATACTAGGATGTTGTTATAAGAAGGATTCGAGCTACACTTACACACACCTACATCTACTGGTTAAAGAACATACGGTTTCTGTGGATGGCGAATTTCTGCCTCACGAAACGATGATTGTTCAACACTCATATAACACCTTCAAAGGTGGCCATTAAGATGTCACTATATTTATATATGATATATAATGTGTTTATGTTTTACTTATGCTTCTGTATTTCTCATTTATGGCTTACTTTATGATTTCCATTATGGGTAAAACGCGATAATTTCATTTTAGGAAGTGCGGACTACCGCCCCCTCAAAGTGATTTGAATCGTTAATGCCATATGTGGGATGTATAAAGGATGGAGTAAATGTTATTATACACTATATTATACTGGAATTATATTATACATTTATATCATTATTATCTAGTTCCATTAAATATGAAATTGAAATGAAAGTAGCGTTCATGTGTACGTACGGCTTACCGTCTCCATGAACGGTGCATTTCATTTCTTACCTCTAAATGTTACGTAATATTATAAATGAATGTATATACTGGATATATAAGATATATATGACATCTAAATCATTAATATAATTCTGGATATAATGGATATTTCACCACATAAACAACTTGTAATTATAAGAAGCTTATTGTTGACTCAAGTACCAAAGATCGACAAAACGACCGTTATTAACATAAATAATTACATAATGTTCATATCATTGTAATAAGTGATATAATAAGGATAATGAAATTGAAAATGGTTCTTAATAAGGTATATATTAACTCTAGTTTATTATTCAGGAGGTTAAAGAACGGTTGAGTCAAGTCAGACACGAGGTAAGGGAATTTCTTAACCCAATTTTCAATCTCTGGGTTAATCTCCTACTTTCAAATTATGTCATGATATTATTATGTACTATATTGTATTTGTACTTTCTTTATGTGTACATATAGTGAATACACATAACAGATCTATTTCATTTTAAAAATGATCTTTTTAAGGACTTCGTCTCAATCTCCTTTCATTGAGGCATATTTTGTTTTATACACAAATTTCTTTTATACGGTGTATAAACCCCTTTGACTTTAACGTTTATTCAAAAGGAATATTTTCTTATACGAAGCGTTTATTAATGAAAAAAGGGAATGTTTTTGTCGTACATATGCGGCGACAACGACTTCTCCACCACCGTGACCACTATTTGAGTTTCGGCTTCCTCTTCAAGCCATACCTTTTTTAATGAAAAATAAATACCATGTTATACTTTTCTTTTATTTTGGTATTGAAAATGGTTTTGAAAGCATTTTTATTATATCAATGTGTTGTATTGATATCTTCTGATTGAAATGTGGAAATGTTATGTTTCCTTTATCCATGTTTTATGTGATATGATTATGTTATGGTTTATGATATGTTTAAACCTATTCATATGAGGAATGTATTGGACTTAATATGTGACGGGTGGAGCCCGCTATAGCTCCTCGATGCATCGGTAGGTCTCATGAGACAACTAGACGTGGAATTGGCCGAGGCCCTTTCCCAATTTGATTTATGGTTTTGGCCGAGGCCTTAATCATTTTAGACGTCTTGGCCGAGGCCTTGACAAAATGTTTCAGAATGTCTGTCATTATACATTCCCTCATTATGAAAGTGGTTATTGATATTGCATGTGATTATTCGACCAGTAGAATATCCATGTGAAGAAGTAAATGGAATTATCTCATTTTACTTTTGCCATATTATGTTGATGTTCAAGTTTAAAAAGGCTTTTGTTTTAGTTATACATTGCCTTAAATGTTTATGTTTATTTATGAAAGCTTCCGCAATATTGTTATCCTTACTGAGCATCTGAGCTCACCCATTTCAATGTTTTAATATTTTCCAGGATGTGAAGAAGTATTTTATGAATGACCTGCAGGGATAGTCAGAAGAGGATATGAGTGTGGACTATGGAGACTTTGTTATTGTAGTTTTTCACTTTATGATGTAATGTAACGTTTACAAATGTATCTAGTGTTTCCAAGGCTACTAAACTAATCGGTCTTTCGAGACTTGATCTTTTGTGATCATGCCAATGTTACGAAGTAATGCACCGACTCTGGGTAGCTGGGGTCGGGGCGTTACACCCCTACTACCAAATATACTACTATAATGGGATAGATATAATGACCTTGCATCCTGCCTTCTGTCTGCATTGGGTTGGAAACTAGCATCAAGGGTATATAAATTTCATTAGATTGGAATAATTACCCTTTATAATAATATTAGGTCATAAGATATGATGAATATACCAAATGAAACACAAAGACATTGTATAAAAATGAAACTAAAAACAATCCCATAATTCATTTATAAATAAAAATAATAATGGAAAAATTACCCACAGTAAAAAAATTTATAAAAATATTATAATCAGTGAAACAATAATATAGCAAGGTTCTAATATATTATTGTCCATCACAGTTATCAAAATAATTTTGGAATTCAGAAAAAATATTTATATTCTTAGGGTGAGCATACATGTAGGCTAAGTAGAAAATCCAAATTTTATCATGAACATGTGAACGGATCATTAAAATTCACCCAGGATAAAATAGTTAAACCAAAAACACCTAAATACGTCAACTATCTAACCCAGACCACACCAATTCATTCTTAGAAAATAATGCAATAGAAGTATAGTGACATAATAATATGCATATTGATAAAGGGTACCCCTCCCCACTTTCCAATTGATTCTTCAATGTCACACCCTAGCATTGTATGTTTGGGTTCTCTCATATATTCCTTCTAACATATACCACCCCCTTGTGAATGGTCATATCACATCACACCACTAGACACTAGAGCCACTACCCCATAACACGATCATATCACATCTCATGAAAAGAAACATGGGCCAACACATCACAACCATAACAAGTGTGTTTTGGTACAATGAACATGATATACATCAACATCATTACCACCTACTTCCATGAAATAACCCCACTATAAGATTCCCCAAAACACTGTCATATCACTTCTCACTTAAAGACACTTGGGTCACCACCACATAGCATAGTCACGTATCATCTCACCCGAAGACACCTATGCCATCACCTAGTTCAATTTTATATCTTCGAACATCATTTCCTATGTACATACACTCACTTGTGAGAAAGAATGGGAAATAGAGTTATCTTACCATTCATCCTCAATACTAGAATGTTTGGAAAAACTCTTATATATATGTATATGTATGAATTTTGGCACATAATGATCATTGTTGGTGGGGTGTATATAAAAATCACAAAGAATATATATATAACATTCATAAACCAAGGATTTCAAAACTATGTAGCGACCAACTAAAAATATCTCCACTTACATGACCACCTATAAATTCACAACACCACACAAGTCATAAGCCAAATTTCAAATTAGAGAAAAAATAAATTTATAATAGCCATATAATTCCATTGTTTCTAGCCCATTTATTCGAGTCATAAATCTTTTCCACATTTATGTACACATCCCATTTTGATTCAATATTTGTTAATCATTTCATCCCACATCATTTCAATTTCAACACTATCATTTCATTCCGACAATAAAGAGAAAAATAACATAACACAACCATTTTCATCTCATCATCCACATAACATAGCCACACATTACAAACACCCATACCCTACCCATAGCATGACCTCATAACAACCACAGATCTCTACATAATTCCTCAAAAATACACATAGTTTCCCCAAATAATGGCCTCATTACAACCACATATTGTCCCATATCGCATCACACCCACACATCACCCCCTATAGAACAAACACACAATAACCAAATCACATAGATATTATTTATATTTATCAAGGGGTTTTTCCCATTCCACTTATTTATTTTAAGGGAATTCTAACATAATCCATAATTATAGGGGAATCTTTTTTATTATCCAAATATAAGTTCCTATCCAATTTCCATTTATTGAAGGTGATGAAAATCAATCGCAAAATAAGGGTTCCATAACTCATCAACTATAGTGTAATAAAAGACCCCCAACAACCATTATTTTCATAATGGAATTATTTATATACAATTAAAAATCTGATGATAATAATTTAAGATCTATAAGAACATGTATTTTATTTTCCATCCATACAAATTAAATTAAATCTATTCATTATCTTTATTTAAGATGTTGAAACGATCTGATAAATAGATAATAAGTGTAAAACTCTCCGACATGATACAAAAAAAAAATGAAAAATGAGGGATTCAACAGCTTAAATGAATCATTATGATCTCCCTATGCACCACACTATGATGAAGAAGATCTTATAAACCACATCCACACAAGGGAATGATTGATCAACCTAAACTATATGAAATATCCTTAAAACACGTCCAATATCACTCTCAAACCAAATATTTTTTTGTTGTATATCCTAATTACAAATTAAAATGAAACCAATGGATGGAGGAATAAGATATTACCACCAATAATAATAAAAACTGCTTGAACATGACAATTGAGTACAAGGAAGATGAGATATAATGTCTCCCAAAATAATGTTAGTCACAAAATGAAAGAATTTAGAGAGGATAAATGAATGAAATATCAACTGAACAGTGGTTATAAACCACCTAAAATCACCCATCATACAGTTTAAATAATAATATTACATTGTAATTTGTAAGGGTTATGTATTTTATTCTATAAAAACAACCATTTCACTATAAAACCCTTGTAAACTCCCAAAAACATAAAAATACATGGTTCATATTGATAGAATTATTTTACTCTTTAAATCTCCATATTATAGTATAAATATATTTCATGCCTAGCCCCTCACCAAACAAAATACATAATATGTATGACTTCTCAAGAAGTAAACCACATTACTATGGTGCGTGACCCACTTTTATACAGAAAAACTCCCTACTATTGTAAACTAATAGCACTAACTACACTAAACCATATTGAACCTCCTGAAGCCTCCTCCAAATCACCTCCAACACCTGAAATAAGAAAATTAATATGATTGGAAATCATGGACCATTATACCCATCCCAATATGAATTTACCTCTCATTATTTAAATACACAAAAACCTGGACCTAATGCTACTATGTTACATCCTAACATGACACCACAAATTCCATTCAAGAGGTTGACATGAAAAACATCCATATTTAAAGCCCCACACTACAAGGTCCACTCATAAACTTATAGTCTGAAATTATATCCAAAACCATGATCCACACTATAGAAACACCTGGTATTGGAAATTTCAACTCAATTATAATTCATAAAATTGAACATCCTCTAAGTCATATCGTTCAAGAAAAACTACATCCATATATTTTATGCATATCATAAAATTATGATCTTTAGGAATTTGAATCCAATATGAAAATAAAAAAAGGGTTTCTAGACAACTACCCTATCAGATACCTCTTAAAGATATCCCAAATAACACAAACACAACCATCTCAACACAGAAACAAATACAAAAAATACAACATTACCAAATATCCACAAAACAGTCAATAATGAAATATACCACCCAATGGAAAGGACAAAATAATAGGAACACCATGTAAGAGAAAAAATCTCATAAAACAACATTAGGCTCATAAATAAACCTATAAATGATCAAATAAGGCATCTGAAAATGAATGTTTAATCACTAGATAAAAATATATATTAAGCACTTATATATGTCTGTCGCCACCATGTACTCCCATTAAATCCAACATATCTCCATTGGACATGAATTAAAGGAATATAATGATTGCAAACACCTTCATTTGATGGACATGAATCATGTTATGCCACTTCTTTATGTTCACAATGACTTTATCTTCTAGTTCACTCCAATCGATGACATGAGACTCATCATAAAGATACCAGTGAAGCTGTTATATTTGTAATAAATCATGAACTTGGATCATCTAAATGGGAAGTGATAACTAGTAAATAATATATCCAACATAAAAAAATGATTAAGAAAGGTCCAACAAACCAGAGATAAATCATACTCCCATAACCAAAACATTACTTCCCAAGACAAGGAGACACCTTCAAGAACATGTGACATGGATGTCTTGAAACAAGAAAATCTGAATTACATGAATCTATGAAATTTTTTACTATGATAAATTCCCAATACCTTTTATTGTTGGAGTTTAATAGAGTTAAGACTAAAATATAAAAAGAAAAACTCATATATTTTTCAAATAATGGAAACTTTTCCCACCATAGAGGCAATTACTTAATCCATAACAAGTAGTAAACATATCCTATAACTTAATCACCCAATATAACTTTATATAAATTAATTTTGTATTTATTTTCATTATAACCTATATAAATGTAATCATATGTAATATTTGAGTTGAAACAATCACCATGGATAAAAATACGTAATAACTATCAAAGACCATAAGTGAGCATAAGATTAATATTTGGATATGAAAATATAAATAAAAAATAAAAACACGATAAAAAAATTCATACAAAATAAAAAATTTATTAATCAGCCAATAATAATTTAATTAGTATTTTAGAATAAGGAAATAAATATCATGGAATCATTGGTAAACCATGGAAATTAATTTATGAACATAAACATAAGGAGAATAGGTATAACATAACCATAAGAACAAGATATATAAAAAGATCATAAGTATATGAGACATATAATGATCATAATTACATGAGTTATAACATGAAAATGAGTACATGACACCTAGCATGATTATGATTACATGAGGAATAAATGATCATGAGTACATGTGGCGTAACATTGTCATGAGTAAATGAGTAAAAACATGATCATTAGTACATGAGTCATAACATGGAAATGTAGATAAAACATTATCACGATACATTCATAATCATATACCAATGTTAATCATTAATTTGTTATAAAATTATATTACCAAGGTTATTCACCAAGGTATCATAAAACATTACCATGGAAACAAGTCGAGGAATCATGAGCATGTCATCTCAAGATATTAATTCTTTTCTCAATGCATTAGAGTACTATCCGGCTGAACCCATCATATTACCATGGTTTTTAAAAATATATAATAAAAATTTGATAGGTAATGATTCCTAGGTATCATGAAAATGTCATCACTAGAGATAAATTCTTTACCAAATATATTAGAGCACTATCAGGGTTCACCTTTCACATATCTATCATTATATGGGACACATAAGTTAAAGATCACAAGAATATGTCATTTTAACACATGAGTAGATAATTTGGGCATCATACCTAGAGGTTCCCAATCAATAAAATAATTATGGTTCCCTATAGATACCCTTGAATGATATTATATTTGGGTATTCAAAATATGTAAAATCAAGGATTGACTTTGACAACGTGATAGATATAAAAAAGCGATTATGGAATTGGTTAGATAAAAATAAAAATGCCCTATATTAAATAAATAATCATTTATTCAGTAAAAATTTTAATTATGAACTCATATAATATTAATCACAAGGAATTAAAAAGGCTTACAAAAAATCAGTGGAATGAATTAGAAAGAGGAGAGAGGGAATCAATGGGTGATTTCAATAGGATGAGGACTACATAGTAGGACTATGAAGTGGTATTAATGTGAGAGAAGGGTAGTCTCTAATCAATATTGATTAACATAGATTATAATGTATTGATTATGAAGACATGGAAGAATAATCACATAGATTTAAAAATTCTGAAAACAATGGAAGAGCTTCAATTAAATAGATGAGGGGAATATCAAGGAGTGATTTCAGCATCATGAAGGTGGTACAATAGTGGCTATGAAATGGGATTTATGTGAGAGAAGGGTAATATCTAATAAATAATTCATCATTTTGAAATTAAATGATTCAATATAAATATATGAATTTATAATCATAATAATTTCAAAAGGATTACAAAAAAAGAAGAGTTTGAATTGAAAAGACTTGTGACATCTATATAAAGGGGACTATAAAATAGGATTAACGTGAGAAAGGTTCATTATATAATAAATAGTGAATAATTTTGATATTAATGGACTTTTTTTAAATGGGGTGGTGTTCTGGTCAATGACCAAAACACAAACATTATTAAAAAAATAACAAGAAACAATTACATGAGTCTAGAGTAAGGAATTTTCTGAATAGCACAGACATAAAGAGGGAGTAACTGATGAGGATGGTCATCCCTCTAGGAGACCTCGTGATTAACTCCCATGTTAGAAAGTCCATCATTGAGCTTGTTAGCTTCCCAATAGGTATGGTTGATAATGAAGTTGACTTACGATAGAGAGTGAAAATAGTTCATCTAGTGAGGAGTAAGAGTCCATGCTAGGTGAAAGGCGCCATTCCAAATGGCCTGGACAATAGTAGTTGAGTTTCTATTGATCCAAATGTTATTCCAGTTGTCAAACATGGAAAAAGAAGTAGCATTAATCACACTCCTCATCTCAACTTCCATAGAGGAGGCAAAGTCGCAGGATCTATAGAAGCACCCAAGAACCCGGTCCATGTGGTTTCTGAAGATGATACCATAGCCTGTAGGTCCTGGTATTACTCTAGAAGCACCATCAACATTTATTTTAAACCAAACTACAGAAGGTTCTTTCCAAAAGACTTTAATGGTGTATTTAGGGTGAGGGTACCTCCCATTAACACGGATGCGCCTAAGAATTACAAGATCTCTAACAGAGTTACTACAATGATTCTTATGAAGAAAAGAAGCCTCCGATATAGCAATGAGAATTCTGCTTTTACCTGCATTAAGCTTGAATGATTTATTGTTACAAATATAGTCATTTCTACCTTACCAGATCACATGTAGAAGCTCCACTGTAGCTGAAATAAAAAAAATTCTTGATTTTATGGTAGTTAGATAAATACACACATCGCTGCAATTGAGATCTTAGGGAGCTAAAAGTGACCATATGTACTCTAAAATATATAGAATATAATGCCAAAGGGACATTTCCAAATTAGAAGAAAGGAAGAGGTGATTAATTTTCTCTTGATTCTGATTACACATATGACATTTGGAACAAATATTAATCCTGAAAGATTGTAAACATATATCAGTGGGAAGCCAACAATGAGAAATATGCCAAATAATAGTGAGTCTTGAGGGCATTAACCAAGCTTTATTAATGTTTCTTAACCAGCATAAATTACTATAAGCATTGTTGAATAAATGGTTATAGTATCTTTTTGAATCAATCATACCATTATGCAAAGGTTCCCAAATTAGAAGATCATCAGTAATAGGGAAAGGATAACTATCCACAACATGATTTATATTATCATGTAAGAATGAGTTTTGTGTATGTAAGATTCCCTTGATGGTATCATTAGTATACTCAAGATGTTTACTGTTAGACAATAAGGAAATAAGGGGTGTACTAGTCCAGTTATCAAGCAAAAAATTTAAATTAGATTCTTTACTACCCATCCATCTCGAGTTGTTCATAATAGAGGTGAAGGTATTCTTAATGCAAGGCTAGATTGAGGAGGTCAAAAAATTGAAATTTCTATTCTTTAGTTTATCGAAGAAGAAAATCCTATGAAATTCCATGGAAGAAGAATTATTGTGAAAGAGGTTCCATGTGACCTTAGCTTGAAGGGCTTCCGTTAAATTATTAAGGATTTTATTCCAATGCCTTCTTTTCCAATAGGTTTCTATATAGTTGACTAAGGAAAAGTTACCAGGTTTTTCTCAAGTGTGCTCCCACTCAAGACAATGTTTTTAACGGAAAAATTAATGCATTTTAGGAGACCAGGAAGCCCATTATAAGTCATCATGGAATAGACAAGTTTATAGACAATAGTGGATTGGACAAGGAAAATTCTTCCTACCCTGGATTAGTTTTTACCATTCCAAGAGGAGAGTTGTTGAAGGGATTTTTCAATGATTGGTGAAAAATATATAGCTTTAGGTCTGCCCAAAAATATAGGGACACCAAGATAAGTGAAGGGTAGAGAACCATCCTTGATCCCCAATGCACTGGTAATTTTTCTTTTCCTGCAAGGGGGATATCATTTTCCAAAGTAAATAATATATATTCCAATTGAAATACTAACTAGACGCCTCTTCATAGTGAGTGAGAATAGATTTAAGATTATTAATATTTTTTCCCCTCTGTAGAAAAAAATAATTTCATCAGCATAAAGAAGATATGAGGCGGCATTCAAGTTTCTGGACGCAAGGATCGGTTTGATCTTTCCATTTTCCATATAATGAGTGATTAGTCTACTTAAATAGTCTTCAACTACAGAGAATAGAATATTAGAAAGTGTTTATCTTTTCCTAACCCCCTTATAACATTTGAAATAACCTCTATGAGAACCATTTCATAGAATGAAAATATGGGACGAGTTAAAAATGTTTTAATTCTGTTGATAAAGGTGTTATTGAAACTGAAGTGCATAAGGACCTTAAAAATAAAGTTCCAATCTATGGTATCAAATTTATTTGTAATTTGATGTTTAATGGAAACATTCCCTCCTCGATTTTCCATGTTTAAACGATTGGTGGATTCAAAGGCAAGGAAAATGCAGTCTTATCAGAAAAGGTAACTTGAATCAAAAGGAGAAGTATCGGAACCCTTATATTTCTATGTAGACTCTAAAATCATTAGAGGACACCATATACCCAGATTAATACCTTATATGGTCTTAGTAGAGGGTTAGTTATGTGAAATAAATTATCAATTTTGTTAGGTTGGTGAGGGAAGATAGAATGAATTTGAGTAAAATCCTATTATAGAAAAAATGGCATTTATAGGTAAGGAGTGAGAATGGAATCACTTAAGTGTTAGGTGGGTTAGGAGAGTTAGGTGGGGAAATTTTTTTTGATACATGTAGATATAACATTATAACATTAAAACATTATTCTAGAAGGTACAAATTCAATGATTATCTAGTGAAAATCAGGTCATATTAGGTTACACATTTTAATACTTATTAATCTTTATTAATTATTAATCTTGGTAATTATATTTTAACTAAAATTATAAGATGACCCTTCTTATGAAATTTTTATGTTATGAATCCTAATTTATTCTCTATTAAACATAATTTGATTAATAGAAACCATAAAACTATATTTTATATGAAAACATATAATGTAAAGAAAACAATTTCATAAAAAGATGATGTTTTAATTTTTTATTGTTTTTAAACATATTTAATATTTTTTATCAATTAAATGAGTCTCAAATAATTTAATATATATATATATAACAACAAATTAGATTATTAATTTTAGATAGATCTATTTAATTTAAAAATATATAATATTTATAAAATAATAATTATTTTAAAGATAATTATTTTACTCGGGAAACCGATATTTATCTTGGTAACATAATTTTATATAAAAAAAAGTACACTTGTTAAATAATTTGAATGTTTTTATTAAGTATAAAAAATCATATTATTAGATTCAGTTTCCCAAACATTATTTAAATATTATAGTGTAAAATCCCATTTCTAGAGAAGGTGTATGTTTAAGTATAAAATTTATATATAGGATGAAATTATAATTTTATTTTATTTTCTGGATATAAATTTTTTTCTTATAAATGAATATTATATGTATTTCAATGGATTCCAAAAAAAAGTCTAAAATAGTATATAACTAATTTAAAATACGAAACATAATTTATGTTATTAAAAAATAATATTTGAGTTTATAAAATGTTATGCATAGGTTTTATAAATTCATAAGAGTATTTTAAATTTTTTTATGAATGACTAAGATGGGAATAAGTGGCGAAGGTAATCTCCCCATTCTCTCCTAGAGAACTCTCTTGAGGGCATATCTCTCCTTATTCCCTAGTTATCTCCCCCAATGTTGGAGTGCTCTGTCGATCTCCCAACGAGCTCCGTGGTGCATTCCCCTTCTCACTTCCTAGAGTATTATTTCCCAATGACATTTTGTTTTCATAGGGTTTCATTCCCTCAGTGTTGATTCCTTTTTTTTAGGGTATCATATATTTTTACATTTTGGGTTTCATCCTGTTTTCTTTTTTCTCCATCCAGGGTGGTTATGAGTTGCAGATCTGTTTCTATTAGGGGTTTTTAATGGTGTGGTGGTCTATGTTTTTCAAGTGAAGGTTTGTTATTAGTGTTTTTTATGAGTGTGAGGGTGTTTACTCAGTCATGTCTTGATTAGTAGGTTTTACCCACTCAATAACCTCTCTGACCTCTAGGTACATCGGGATCTTCTAAGTTGTTTGCGTTCATTAGATTCCAAGAGGTTTTGGGTTGGGTTGTGCATTGTAGTGGGGGGTTCTATGTTGTCCGTCCACCATTCAGGCAATGGTGGGGTATCAATCTTCTTAGTCTTTGTCGGTGATGATCTAATCCTTCTGCGAAGGGTCCAATCTACTCTTACTATACTTTGGATTAATGTACCATATCTCCTCCTCGGGTCAGTTTGGCGAGATGGGGTTCACCATATTTTTGTGGGTTGTTGATCAAGCGGATATCAGTGTTACAGGAGTAATGATCCTTGCATTAAAGTGTTTAAATAGTGACGATGTTGGTGGTTGCAGTTCGGTGTTGATGAAAAACTGGTTGTGGGTGGTAACAGTGGCGTCAACAATGTCGAGTTCAGGCAGTGGATGTTGAAGAGAGGAAGATAGTGATGAGTTGATGAGGATGAACATGGTGATGGAATGATGTGTTGGCGGTGATAGTGTTTTTTCATCGATGTGTGGATGGTAGTGATGTGGTTCTCATTGGTAGGTTTCTCAAGTGTTGTATCTTGGTCAGCTCACAGGATTTGTGGGATCTGTATTGATGATAACTTATTTTAAATTATTAAATAGGGTTTTGGTGAGGTCAATGGATAAATATTATTTGGTGATATTTGGACTCTGTAATGTTTGGTTTCCTCGGTTGTGACTTGTTGCTTTCCGATTCTTTGTAGGTTCCCACTTACCGTCAATGTGGATTTTCAATAAAATAGAAAAATGGATTGTGTAGTGATATGAGAAGAAAAGGTTAGGGGTTACAACATGATGCTACCATATTTATTTAATAGTTGTAAGCCTAAAGAATTGGTCACTAACATCATCCCTTATCATATATAGGGGGTGGAGTGACCTTCTATAGTATGAAAAATGGTTTAACCTATGAGATTCATCCTTTTCACAAAATCATAATCCCTATAATATTTTCCATGAATCTCTCTTTTCCTGAAACTACATTCACTATTGGATGGGGTCCTGAAGCCTCTCTCTTTAAGAGTTATAAAAAGCATCATATACCCTCATCCCTTTAACAATTTCTTGATTTTTTTCATTGATGGGAATTGATGAATGCATTAGATCGATTTTTCAATTATTATTTGCGTACAAAGAGTCAAACATTGGTTATCTTGTTAGACTCTAAGAATATTTTTATTAGCTTCACTAAAGAATATTATTTCTCCTCAATCTGGTCCAACTCTGTGCATATTGTTGATGGTTGTTTCTTTTTCATCTAAAAATAGTCTTACAAATTTCAAATGAATCCTAATCCTCTATCTTCACAAATCTATGAAAGATTCTATAGAATTCTACTTCCATGTCAATACATATAAATTATCTAACTACTAGAAAATATGGTTGATATAATTATTTTCATTGATAGTGGATACAAGTCTATATAATATCATGATAATCCTTAAATCTGTTTGGATGTTCACATTTTTATGTCTTCTGTTGAATCACTTTGGATCGAGATAGATGATGAATAATTAAGCTTCCAGAGGGTGCATTTTGAGTCATGGTGTGATAGTTTTTCTTTATGTTTTTTTTCTGGGGAATCTTTAGAAAATGTGTCTGCATAATCCCATGATGAAAGACTCTAATGAAAAGGTTGTTAGCTCAAAACGAACCATGGAATCTCTTTTCCTAGGAACCCCAGTGTTTGGGGTTCTATATAAATATATTGGCAATCAAATGGAATGTATTGAGGGGGGATTTACTGGTGATTTACAATTTAATTATATATAAAAATATTCTATAGGATTTCTTTCGTTCGGTACATTTATGTAGGAGAATTAACATAGATTCGGGCTAGGGATTCATTGGGTTTTATTTATGCTAAACAGAAATCATTGATAAATCTAGCCTTTATCAGCGATATTTTTAGCCCCGATAATAGTTTTAAAAAATAATATTATTAATTTTTATGAAATTATAATACTTTTATTAGAAATAATTTATCATTGTATACATTAAAAAAAATATGCATGTTAATAATAAATATTTTTTTTAATAATTCAAATATATATATATATTAAAAAAAATTGAAGATTTTATTTAAATAAAAATATATCTAAATAATTATAATATTATAATAAAATGTGTTAAATAATAAATATATTTATTATATTTAATATTTTTATTAGATTTATTTTATTTATTTTATTTTTTATATTTTTTATATTTTTTATATTTATTTTATTTATTTTATTTTTATATTTATAATATTTAATTTAATTACTTTAATTATTATTATATATATGTGTGTGTTTCCAATAAATGCAATCAATAAATATATTGGTGGTTTTGTATAATTGACGTCCATATATGTTATGTATTCATCATGAATGTTCATTTATACATTACACCATTCTTATTATTCATGTTTTCCATATGTGATTACTCATTTTTTATTATCTATACTTTACTAGGTATCTAATTAATTCATGTTATACCCATTTAATGGATCTCCTTGGAACCGTAAGTTATGTTTCCACTTTACTTTTATTTTCTAATAAGTTTTTAGGTCTATATTTTCTCGGTGCCTAAACATTCTTGGTATATATACATATATATAAATATTTATAAATAGATACAAATAGTTGTAATTATAATTATAAATAAATAAAGATATATTTAAATAATTATAACTTATAGCAAATATATTAATCTTATTTATTTATAAAATTTTAAAAATATTTGTTATTAAAATTCAATTATTTAAATATATATATAGGTAATTACAGTAATAAAGAAACATAATTTTATTATAATTTTTAATTCCAAATATATATATACATATTGTTTTATAGTTTTATATGAAAGTAAATATATATTCATATAAATAATTATAATTTTATAAAAATATATTTACAATATATACATATATTTATATATAAATATAAATATTTATAATTATAATTTTAAATAAATATAGAAATATTTAAATAAATATTAAATTATAGTAAATATATTATTTATAAATATGTATAAAAATATATGTATAATAAATACAGTTCTTAAAATTTTATAATAATTACAATATATATATATATATTTATTTATTTATTATATATTCATTATATTTATAATCATGTAAATAAATTTGATTAATATATTAATTATATATAAAATCATAAATATAAGAATTATAGTTTTAAAATTTTTAAAATTAATTAAATAAATATTTGAAATTTATATATATTAAATAATTATAAAATTTTCATAAATAAATACATATATTTATAATTATAAATCTAAATGAATATAGATATATTTAAATAATTAAATAATAATAATAAATATATTAATTATATATAATTATAAAATATTCATTATTATATATATATATATATAATATTTATAGTTTTTATTATAAATATATATAAATATATATTTGTTATAAATATAATTTTAGAAATATATATAAAAATATATATAATTTGTTAACATTATAGGTTTATCTGTGTTTTTGTAGCGCTCAAAAAGGCATGTTTTATAAGAAATTTCTATTCTAGCGCTGATAAAACATACATTTATCACTGATTTTTAGCAAGCACTAATAAATGATTTACCTACTTTTATAAATAAAACATAATAGTCTCATCTTTCTTAGACATGCCTTAAGCCCTCGTAAAAGTCAAACCCTGCCACCAACTCCTCCTCCTCAGCTGCCATAGAATTATCCTCCTCCTCTACAACCGTGAATCCATCCTCTACCGTTGTGAATCCCTCCTTCACCGCCGCAAATCCCTCCTCTTTCTTGAACATCTTCACCATCTCTAATCACTATCTATTCTAAACCACACTTTCACCGTGTACTGAACCCCACCTCTACCCTGAACCCATCCTTTGCTTCAAACCCACCTCCTTGGCATACCCACCTATACATCTAAACCATAACTCTCTTGTAAATCCCTTCCCCTCTATGAACCCACCTCTACCAAGAACCCAGCTCCTTAGGTTCTACCACTATGAGTATTCGTGTAATTATTTTAGTATTTCCTTTCAATTTTCTTATTATACAATTTTCCATGATCAATTCTATGTCTTCAACTTTTCTATTTTCAATCAAGGATATTGATGACCTTCTAGGTCTATAATATGTATTTTCCAAATCATCATGTTTGTTGAATTCATGGTGTAGAGTTATCACTAATCATCATATTTAATTGGGTCCTGGTGTATTTTATACATATTTACACCAATGTAATAAAAATCAATGAATATTCAGAATTAAAACTTGATACATTACAATAGATATATTATCAAGGATGTTTTGGGTATTGATCTAGGATAACTATGGTCCACTCTATAGATCCTCTAAATAAATTCAGTAAAAGAAACATGTTAATTTTATTTAATATAGATTGGTAATAAATATCTTTTTAGATTCATGTGGATTCTCATTGTAGACTTATTATCATTTTTACATTGAATCTATATTTCCAAAATATTATAATTTATTTCTAATAGTGCATCTGATTTGATCAATTTTTATTTCAATTGAAAATGAACAACATAAGTAAATTTTATATGTATATATTTTTATTAATCAAAGATTATAATTGTTGACAAATAAAAAATTTGAGTGACATGAAAATTGCAAGTCTAGTTTTTAAGTATAATTAAAACCCCCATGTAGTGATGTATACACTATATCAATTGTATTCATCAATAGTTGTAATTATATTTTTAGCATGATGGTTATGTCTATATTATAGAGTTGGATATGAAAACTAGTTATATAGGACATATATTTCTGTAGTTGGGTAGAATCATATCCCATTATCAAAGGAAATTATTGATGGTAGAAAGAAACATTAGTCGTTATTTCTTACTATCATTGAAATGTTCCTAGATGTATTTTCCAAGGATTTCTCTACGTTTCCACCAAAGGGATATGTTGTGTTTATTACTATGTTCATACGAGGTGTGGATCATGTATCTAGTCAACCATATAATATTGATCTTGTAGAGCTATTATAGAATAATTCTCAATTGAATAACTTCGATTGGAAGGGGTTCATATAAATGATTATGTCTCCTTAGGGTGGATTTTTTTCTATAAAAATTCAAATGGATCATTGATAATATATTTTCACTATTATAGGTTATTCTAAGTGATATAAATGAACTAATATCTACTTGTATGTGTTGAAGGACTATTTGATCAACATAGAGGTGATAAATTGTTCTCTATGACTGATTTCATATCAACTTATAATTAGTTTATGGATGGGTATTTTGATATACCACATAATATATTTATGAGTATGTATAGATTGTATGGGTATCTAGTGGTGTCATTTCGTTTGAAAAATAAAATTTTAGAGTTTGTGGTTGAGATGAATTGGGTATTCCATCCTTATATAGATAATTATGTAGCCATATTTTTCAATAATATCATAATCTATTCCTTGTTGAGGGAGGAACATTCTCGATATCTGGATATCATATTCAGAAAATATAGGGAGTATCAACTATATTCTAGGATCTTAAAGTCCTTGTTTTGGATTTATAATGTACACTTCAAGGGGAGAATGGTATTAGTGGATATCATATTTTTATAACCTAATAAGTTCAATGTTATATTTTATTTATAGGGTCCAAAAAAAGTTTCTGAGATCCAAATCATTTTTTGGGAATTATAGTTATTTCCATAGGGTCAACCAAGATTCATCATGATTGGATGTTCTAAGAAGGACTTAACCAAGAATTTGGTATGGTTTATTTTCATACATGTTCAAGAGATATCTTCTAGATTCTTAATTGGATATTGATTAAAACACCAATCCTAATCACAAATGATATGGGTAATGAGTATAACTTATATTGTGATGTATTAAGATTCAGGATTTGAATAGTTTCAGTCTATGATGGTCATGTGGTTTCTTATGGTTCTATATACTTAAGGAAACAAAATATAAATTTCCCAAATCCTTTCGTAGATTATGAAAGTGTAGTGATTTCGAAGATGTTTTATTTGTATAATATTCAGCGTGAGATATTTTTTGAATAAACTAGAAAATAGTGTTTCAAATATATTAAATCACAAAGTTAAATGAATCATTGATATTAGAGATGGTTTGTGTACCTATGTTCCATTAACATTTAACTATTGTATACCTTTACGATGGGAAACCTTTTTTCGAATGTATCGTATTAAAAGATCACACATAGGTAGTACATGATTCAAGAATAAAGATGAAGATGGCTTCCAACATTGAATATATATAACTTTACATTATAATGTATCATGGAAAAGAGACACTTATGTATTTATATATAACTTATTCACTCCTCAGTAGTATTAAGGGTGAAAAATAAAGTATTCATACTATTTATTCATGATAGATATGATAAACATTTTATAGATTTATATTTTACAAAATGATGGTTATTTTTTATTCAGTTATCTTTAATAAAAGCATCTACTATGATTTATGTCTTTGTGAAAATGGCCATGTCGAACTTCTAAAATGATTAATGTTTTGATATGTTTCATAAAAATTTATATGTTATCATTATTCCTTTTTTGGTTTTAAATACAACTAAAATTATTTAAACACATAACATGGACATAGGTTGCATGCCAAATGTTTGTCAAATCGCCTGATTTACTTTCATAATTGGATTTGAATGTTTTTAAAGTGAATTTAATGATAGATTAATTTTAAAAAGGGTGTATTATTTTAAATACGAAATTTTGTAAATGGTTCTTTTATTAATTGGATTTCAACTATGATTTTATAAATAGTATTTGAATGTATTTGGTTTTAGCGTCTAAGGGGATGAGTCCAAGGTAACAAAATTCAATATTAACTATCCTTCAAATGATAAATTTCCCTTATTTGGAAGACCCCTATTGTGTATTTATTTTGATAAATATTAATATTACCAAATCAAATAAGATTTATATGAAAAAATAATAGATGGATTTCAATCATGTGACAAAAGATTATGAAGATGGAGTTAAATAGTTCATCAAGTTTGCAAAATATCATGTATAAAACCTTTCTCATGTCCTTTTTATATGATATATTGTTGTTATTCAAGAAAATTTATTCCAAAGGAGTTGGTAGAACACTTGATCTAACACATAAAATATATGAGTTATAAATGTTGGAATAATCATGGGGGAAAAGAGAATGTAGCAAGTGTTTGGGATAGAGTTGTGTTTTATAAACCATATGATATGATTACAAGTGTGGAAAATGAAGAAGACTGTATCGAGGACATGATTACAGATGTGAATGATGATGAATATTATATTTTGGAAATGATAATGACATTTGAATATGAACTTTCTGATTGAAATAAATTGTTTTTATGTAATGGAATTGTGAAACGATTCCATTATATGTTGATTGAACTAAAATACAACTTTTTCATCCATAATGATTATGTATAATTGGAATGTAGGCAAAAGACGGAGTGACATAACTTTTACAGCACCACTTTCTCTCTTGAATGAAATTATCCTAGAAGATATTAATCTCTTGAGATGAACATTCAATGCCAAACAAATGATATACATGTTGGGTATGATATTTAAAAGAATAAATTCATGCTTGAATGACTATATACTTTTTCTAAAAGACCAAAAATCACTTATTGAATACCCAAAGTGTGTTGATTCTCAATATAAGAAAGTTAAATCCATCCCTATGAAAGTTATTTGGTACATTCCAATCATTCCATGGTTTTGGAACCAATATAGAAGTGAGGAGATTGTAGGTCAATTGACATAGCATGCAGATACAGAAAATTAAGATGGGAAACTATGTCACCTGGTGGAATCTCCTCAGTGGAATAGAATTGATCTTGAGTATCCTGAAATTGGAAATGAGTCGATAAACCATTATCTTGTATTATCTATAGATATAGTAAATCCTTTTGGTTTTTAAAGCATCACTCTTAGTACATGGTCGGTTATGTTGAAAAATTATAACTTTCTACCATGTTTATGTATGAAAGAAAAATGCATCATATTTTTAATTCTTATATGATGAACAAATCAACTGGGTAATTATGTTGATGTTTATTTTTCTCTATTGACTGAGGATTTGAAATCATTGTGGGATTCAAGTGTTACAATGTATGATACTTACGAAAATGAATATATCATGTTGAGATCGTTATTGAATAGGATGATAAATAAATTTATTACTTATGGAAAATTTTCAGGATATAACATTAATGGAACTCAAGGGTGTCTCATCTAGAATAAGGTACATAGTTAGTTAGGTTGAAATATTCATCAAAAACCGTGTTTCTAGCACATCACAAATTTCTACCCCATTAAATTAAGTATTGATCATTGATGAAATCATCTGATGGATGTTCATAATATTGTATATAACTTTCTCCACTAACATGTGATAAAATATTTGAGAAATTGAATGATGTGAACTCATATTTTTGTAAGGAATTTTTGAAAATCCATATAAAAACTGATCAGAAAAAGAGATCAGGTTTTTTGAATTACCATACACTATTTTTCTGTACATCATACATTTTCTTGAGGTTATCCATGTAAAATATTTTTGTGATAGTGTCACAGGAACATTACTAAATGGACCTGAGAAAATAATCGATAGAATTAAGGCTAGGTTGGACACGGTTTATATAGGAATACGATAAGAGTTGGCACTATTGAAGGGTGAAAAATGGACTTTTCTTCCTCCATGTGCTTACACCCTGTAACACCTCGAGATTTTATGAGAAGTATTCTTTTTAATTTATTTGATCTATTGTGTTGTATGATACCCCAATATTATCTTGCGTTATACACAACACCGTATTAGCTTGCAGTATATGTAACACTAATCTGGATCGTGTTACACACAATTTCAAGTTTGTTTGATAGTAGTTATTCTACACAACAATGAGTATATATATATATATTCAATGTATTAATGAAATATGGTTGTATTTTGTTATACGAAACAATAAAGGAGTCGTTCACTACACGCAACCCTGACTTGGCTTGCATTACACGCAATCACAACCTTCCTCGATAGCGTGTGTTGTACACAATACTAGGTTTTACTAAACAATGATATATTATTATAATATTATTATGAAATAGCTGTTCTGAATATTATTAACTAAATTTTGAATTTTAAAACATTATTAATCATCTTACACATTTTCTAGAACATGGTAAAATATCAAAATAATTTTTTTGGGTAAAATAAGTATTTTTCAAAAAATGCAATTTTACTGCTTTTTGATGGTGAACCCACTTTAAATCTAGTTTTTGATGTGTTCATAAGTTCAATTTGAAAAAATTAAATTCTTCTTTGAAATATGGATATAAAAATTTACTTTGGATAAATTTTACATATTATTCTGATAACTTTCATATTTTAATGAATAGTAAAAACATGCTATATTTTAATAAAAAATCTTTTTTCATCATAATAATTTGTGTGGTTAAATTAAAATATTGAATTGTTTTAAAGTATAAATAGAATATATTTTTACCATTTAATTCAATGTATTTCATTATCATTATTTTTACATTGAATTCATAGGTTAAATCAATTCAATCTTTTGTAATGTTTTAAACAAAAACCCGTTTTCTTTCGACAACGGGATTAATTTTAATTTAATTTCTGCAACTTATGGGTATTGAATTTGTAAAAATGGATTCCATATTTGGAATCAGTGGGTCAAAATTATATTAATAGACTTCTTTTTTATTTTTGGGCATTATGAATAGTAACTACGGTAAATTTTTTTTACCATAGTAAAAGGTAAATCGGGTAATTAAGGATAAATATAATAATATAAAATTACCCTAACACTTGTATTAATACAATTGGATGATTATATTTCGTCCTAAGTCATATTTGGGTCGAAATGGAATCCATTAAAACCCACATGGAGGTGATCAAGGCCTTTAGTTTATTTCATTTAAATGAAAGTGAAATATGTCTCACTCAAACATTAATAATTAAAGTATTTGTAATATAAGGTTATATAGAATATAAATTCGGTTATAAATAGTTATTTGAAATCTAAAATGTTTTTCTTTATCATGGTAATTTATTTATAATTTTTAAGAGTTATTTAATTACCTTATTAGCTTATACATTAATGATGCTGAAATTATTTATTTATTAAAAAAATCAATAATACTGTTTTTATTGAAATAGTAATACATATTAAAAGGCTCAAAACCAGACCAAAACTTATTGGAAGTGTATATATACACCATAATCATCTAATTACCGTATATAGGACCGTATTGAGTCTTATAAAAGTGATTATGACACTTTTATTATTTTATTTTATATGATGTCAATGTTGTCACCTTCATAATTTAATAAATATAACATTTTAAAATATGGGTCTTTTAGAAGATAAATCCAACTAAATGTATTATTATGAATTATATAAGATTTATATTCATCTTAGTATTTTATTTTTCATTTTTATACAAAAATAAGTATATATTTAATAATTATACAAAAATGTTGTAGTACTTATTTTATTAAGAAAAATATCAAATAAATGGTTTTACAAATAGTAAAATAAATAATATATGAACTATTTAATGTTATCCACTAATTTTCTAGATTACTATGACATGTTAGGAACATATTATATATTTTAGTTCGAATATATCTTTCGTGTGGATTTTATTTAAATTCAAATAAATGAATAGTGTCAAAATTGGCACTATTGTTATTTTATAAAAATAACATATTATTAAATTGTTTAAAAATCAAAAAAATATTTAAAAATTATAAATTGAAATTTATATATTAATAAATGTCATAAATTATCTAATTATGGATAATTCACATAACATAAGTAATTATTTATAACAATTTAAAATTTAGAATCTTATTACCACAAATTAAATTTAATATATTAAATACGGATAAATCAAGTTGATAATGTTTAAAATAAATTCCCAACATGTCTAAATTTTATTCATTGATGATATTACAACCCTATCTCATCTAATATTCGAATATTTGTCAATTTTTTGGTTTTTAAGTGGGGTTAGATTTATTATAAATTAATATTTTTAAGATTTCCAAAGGTGCCCCTCTCCTCCCTTATAAAAAGGGAACCCCTTCCCTCTTCTCTTCACACCATTTTGAGCCTTGAAGCTCCTCCAAACCCTACACATTTATCTTCTCCATTTCCATATAAACATTCTGGAGGTTTTTTTCCTTCTCAAAAGTCCAACTCTACTTCCTTAAGAGAAGGCTTAAAGGAGGTGTGTTGAAGAACAGGTAATCTCTTCTTCCGATTCTCTCAAGTTTCTTCCTTCTTCTACTTATTCTTCTTTATTTTTCTCATTATAAAGTAATAACATAAATATTAATTATATACAGATATGTTATTATAAATATGAAACAACCTTTTTTCACCTTCTATCCATCCTATGGAAAATGAAATCACCGTGCATCCATACGTACGAAATACTGTCTCCACGCCTTGGTGTAATATGTTTTCGACCACCACCTCACTTGTATGGGTATAAATGTGAAAATAAATAACCGGATATGATTATTGTAATGTGATATTGATTCTGAAATATTATACATAGGCTTCAATACAATTCCACGATCATTGAAATGATATCATCGCTCGTGCGTACGTACGGACTACCGTCTCCACGACGCGATGAGATTCATTCTCCATGTTAACCATTCATGAATGATTATAAAGTATATATAATGAATAATAATGAAATATATTACATAATAATGATACTGGATTTATGTATATATATATATATATATGTCATTTACTTAATTCCATTCAATTCAATAAGGAAACAAAAACAGCGTTCATGCGTACGTACGGCCTACCATCTCCATGAACGATGTATTCCATTCCATTTATCAATCTATCATATATATATATATGTATATACTAAATATATATTATATATAAATCATTTTTTAAATCCTGGAATTATGTAAATCAGTATATAAGTAATAATATCAATAACAACAAGTCGAAACACGTATGGTAAATGTAACGATTTTACACGAAATGTTGCTTTAACATTGAATTTACAAAAGAACGGTTAATATAAAGTCATAAGTGTACCATATATGATATAATAACAATGAATATGATTCTTTAATAAATAAATGACAATATTAAATCATTATACAGGAGGTTTGGATACGTACGAAGCATATCAGACCTAAGGTAAGGGACAATTATTCCAATCTCATTCTAATCCGAGATTGTTTATTCGTAAGTATTTACTAGGGTTATGTTTATCATCCAAGTCCATGTTTTGCTATGAATGCTTCCATTAAATGTTTAGTATTCATCCATGTATGTTTAAATTCATTTTTACCCTTTGATTACTTTTACCACAAGTTTTGGATGAAATCTTTCTTTTGTTTACAATACGATGTACTTATTGACTTTTCCGACAAAAGTACGAGAAGAATGTTTTTTTAACTTATACAGCGTCAAAAGATTTTTTACCTTTTTATAAATCCTTATTTTTACGAAGCTTACTCCAAAATATTTAATGACGATTTTCAACAAAATCCTTTTCTTTAAAAATTTCATGACATTTTTGGAAAATAAAATGATTTTAAAGAAGAAAGGATATTTTCCTCAAGAATTCATTTGAAGTGTTTTATCAAAATGAATTTCCATCTAAGAGGACATTATTTCATGTGTGTATGTTTCAAGTATAATGTATCTATGATTTACATGATTTCACTTTTCTTTTTATGAAATGATATCCATTTCTTTTATATAGATTATGTGATGATGGGATGATGTTTATGAAACCCATTTTATTCGTTGGGTTATTATGAATGACGTATGTTAATTTTGTAGGACAAGTAAGAATGATTCCATTATGAGATGGGTGGGACCTATATCTCCCTCCAATTCATCGGTTAAAGATTTATATCTCAAGAGATAGACATGGCTGGAATGGTAAGTTAATCTGGTTCAGTAATACAGGACTGGAACGAGGAGTGAACTCGATTTAGAAAGGGACTTTGTCTAATAAGATGATATTGGCAGCAATTCCTTGGCTACTGTGGAAATCATATTATGTGCTTAATGTTTTCCACAATTACATGTTTTATTTACAAGCTATTTTATCATGATTGATGTTCTATTACGATCTATGCCTTACGTACTACCATGTTTTATGTCATTGCTCATGATTTCGATGTTTAAACATTATGTTCATGTTTTTATGTTCAAATGTATATAGTTTGTTTTATTTTACCCATGCTTAACCTTACTGACCATTTGAGCTCACCCTTTATATGTTTTCGTTTCCCCGGGATTTAAAGAAAGGTTTTAGGGAAGAAAACAAAAGGGGAAGATCTTTATGAGAGATGCTGAAGATCTTTCACCATGATTAGAAGATTATTTTCTGAGTTTCCAAGAACACTAAACAATTATGGTCCTTGTGTGTCTGTTTTCGTTATGTATTAATTATTCCGAAAAATTAATGTAATGTCCATGTACGTCATGATTCGGGTCTCTACAGTTGGTATTAGAGGAAAGGTTTAGTTAACCTTTGTAAACTAGGATGCGGAAACATTATTGAGAACCCTAGAGATATATCTAAATTATGTCTAGGGATGTCCCTAAGGTCAAGTATAAGTATAGTTTATAGTCCTAGGATTATGGTAACGGTCATAGAATTAATAAAAATATGTTATATTTTGAATGTTCTCCCCCTTTATTATGTTGTTTTCCCTAGCATTATTTTTTCCTCTCAAACTATTTTTTTTTGGGTTTGAGACAATGGCTGGAACCCGAAGGAACCGTGTTGATCAATGTAATAGACGATGCAATGATTTTCCTCCATAACAAACCAACGTTATGGGAGATGGAGTGAAATATATTATTGCTATACTTAGACAAGCTATGAATCATTCTGGACATCCAAATGTGCAAAGGAGGGAACAATATTCTATTGTGTCCTTCATGAGGCAATGTCCTCCTTCTTTCATTGTGTCTTCTGATCCACTTGTTGTTGAACAAAGGATTAGTACCATTGAAAAGATATTTTCCATACATCACTATTCAGAACATGATAAAGTCATTCTAGCTGTTTACTATTTAGAAGGTGAATCAGACCAGTGGTGAACTCTAATTAAGAATACAATACCCCAAGATGATGTTGAATCCATGGAATAGAACGATTTCAAGAACTTGTTTTTCAGTTAGTACTTTCATAATATTCTTCGAACAAAGATGGAAATTAAGTTCCTTGAGATTAAATAGAAGGATGATGAATCTATGGGTATATACGAAGCGAATTTTATAAGACTTGAAAGGTATGCATCTGGTTTTATAATCCAACTTTAAAGTAAAGTTTATCAATTCTTTTTTGGTATAAAACAAAGTCTTCGAAGGAAATTAGCTATTAGAGAATTTAGTAGATATGATGAAATTGTGCGTTGTGCTATCAAGGTAGAAATGGAAGTTGTTGTTACATATCCATCTCATATTTTTGATAAAAACGAAAGATGGAGTTTAAGGAGAAATCTCAGAATAATGGTGAAAAGAAGATGAATGTTTCTTTATGCACATAGTGTGGAAAGAAGCATGGTAAAGATTGTATTAAAGGGACTAGAAAATGTTTTAAGTGTAGAAAAGAAGGTCATCGAGGAGATGAGTGTCGAAGTAATGGAAAAAGGGTTTCTAATGATGTGAATAATGAAAAGACTGCAGAGAAAGCACCACCATCAATTCAATGCATCAAGTGCATGGAAATGGGGCATTATGCTAATAAATGCCCTAATCCATGTGTTAATGATGATCAACGTGAGCAACCTCTTAAGGAAAAGGATAAAGGGAAGTCTCTTGTGATCACTATTTGTGATGTTGAGTATGAAAATGATGTTTTGTAATGATTAAGTGTTTATGTAATGGGATTTCAAAATAGTATCAGGGAATCTTATTTATGGTATTGTGGAATTTTGGAATATCTATGTATTGGTTTTCAATAATTATATGGTACTGGTAACCATGAAAAAGTGATTGAAATATTTTTGGAAATCATATGAAATTCACATAATGAAGGGATAATGAGAAAATAATATGTATGATAGTAATCATGAGCTCATGACTAATATGAGGACAAAGTGATATCATGGTTTGAGTATATAGAAATTTTGGGATTTTGTGTGTGGAAAGAGTTAACTTTTGACAGCATTCATGTTTTTACTAAGGTTTAATGGGTGTTCATTTTTTCAAGAGAATACATTATTAAGGTATTCACATGATTGGAATGTGATCAACATGATATATCGGGGATAAATGATGGTATTCAAATTCTCTATAGATGACATTTCTAGTAATTGTTTTCTTTATAATATAACTTTGGAAATATGCATTTTGGATAAGCCTGAAGATTTGAAATGGATTATTTTGGACATATGTTAGTATTGATTAAGGCTAGAACTGTTTTTGTTATTATTGATAGAATGTCATAATGATGTATTTTTAGAAAAAGGACAACCTGTAGGACGAGCGAAAACTCATCGCGTCGGACAAGGCTGTGGGAATCGAACCCACAGCCGATGTGTGACAGGCCTTTATCGCCTACCACTTGCCTATAGAATGTCCCTGGTTAGTACAAATTAGTTTTAATTTTTTTATGTGGTATGGGATATGAAGTATAAGTCCATTTTAGGAACCATATACGATTAATCGACTTATTTATATTTAAAAACTTTTACTAACCTTTTGTTTGAGATATATGGAATGAGCTACCATTATATCATATGATCTGCTAACACTTCATGAATAACAAATTCAACTTCATCTCTTTAAGAGATGAAGTGGAAATTGTTCATGGAATGAACAAGAGTGAGATTGAACCAATATCATGTAACTATTTCTTTTAATTCATCAACTTTAGGGAAATGATCTTCAAAAACAAAAATGTTATCATAGTTCCCTCATATCCGATGAATTAGATGGTAACTTCGATCATAAAAAATTTATGGCTTTGTGATTGTTGACTTTTTCATAGCCATGTTCTCTACCACTCTCCATTAGAACATGATGTATAGATTTCTCTTCCATATCCATATTTTCACATATGTTCTCCCACGAGGAAACCTAGTGATGAGTTAATTTGGGTAACTGTTAGGTTTTATTCATCACTTTTTAAAATTATGTTTTATTATTCCTTTTTATGATGTGGGTTTCCATTAAATAATCTTTCAAGTAGTCAACCATTTATAACCCCGATGGATTTTGAGGGAAAAAATCATTTTAAGGCGGGTAAAATGTAACACCCCATGATTTTATGAGAAGTATTCTTTTTAATTTATTTGTTTTATTGTGTTTTATGATACCCCAAGATTATCTTGCATTATACACAACACAGTATTATCTTGCAGTATATGCAACACAATTCTTGGATCTTGTTACACACAATTTCAAGATTGTTTGATAGTAGTTATTCTACACAACATTGAGTATATATATATATATATATTCAATGTATTAATGAAATATGGTTGTATTTTGTTATATGCAACAACAAAGGAGTCATGCACTACACGCAACCCTGACTTGGCTTGCATTACACGCAATCGCGACCTTCCTCAATAGCGTGTGTTGTACGCAATACCGGGTTTTACTAAACAATGATATATTATTATAATATTATTATGAACTAGAAGTTATGAATAGTATTAACTAAAATTTTAATTTTAAAATATTATTATTCATCTTACACATTTCCTAGAACATGGTATAAGAACAAAATAATTTTTTCAGGTAAAATAAGTATTTTTAAAAAAATTCAGTTTTACCGCCTTTTAATGGATCACCCACATTAAATCTAGTTTTTGACATGTTTATAAGTTCAATTTGACAAAATAAAATTCTTCTTTGGAATCAGGATATAAAATCTTACTTTGGATAAATGTTTCATATTATTCTGATAACTTTCATATTTTAATGAATAGTAAAAACACGCTATATTTTAATTAAAAACAACTTTTTTCATCATAAAAATTTATGTGGTTAAATTATAATATTAAATTGATTTAAATTATAAATAGAATAAATTTTTATTATTTAATATCATTTATGTCATTATCATTGATTTTACATTGAATTTGTTGGTTAAATCAATTCAATCTTTTACAATGTTTTAAACAAAAACTCGTTTTCTTTTGACAAAGAGATTAATTTTAATTTAATTTATTAAACTTCTGTGTATTGAATTTGGATAAAAGGAATCCATATTTGGAATTAGTGGGTTCAAATTATAGTAATAGACTACTTTTTTTATTTTTGGGCCTTATGAATAGTAACTATGGTAAATTTTATTTACCATAGTAAAAGGTAAATCGGGTAATTAAGGGTAAATATAATATTATAAAATTACCCTAAAACTTGTCATAATAGAATTGGTTGATTATATTTCATCCTAAGTCATATTTGGGTCGAAATGGAATCCATTATAACCCACTTGGAGAAGATTAAGACCTTTAGTTTATTTTAATTAAAGGAAAGTGAAATATGTCTCACTCAAACTTTAATAATTAATGTATTTCTCGTATAAGGATATATAGAATATAAATTCTGTTATAAATAGTCAATTTAATGCTAAAATGTTTTTCCTTATCATGGTAATTTATTTTTAATTTTTAAAAGTTATTTAATTACCTTATTAGCTTACACATTAATGATGCAGAAATTAATTATTTAGAAAAAAAATCAATAATATTGTTTTTATTGAATTAGTAATACATATTAAAGGTCTCACCAACCTGAAAAAAATTATTTTAAGTGTATATATACACCATATTCATCTAATGACCGAATATATGACCTTTTGGAGTCTTATAAAAGTGATCATGACACTTATATTATTTTATTTTATATGATGTCAAAGTTGTCACCTTCATAATTTAATAAATATATCATTTTAAAATTTGGGTCTTTTAGAAGATAAATCCATATAAATGTATTATTATTAAATATATAAAATTTATCTTCATCCTAATATTTTATTATTAATTTTTATACAACAAATAAGTATATTAAATAATTATACAAAAATGTTGTAGTTATTATTTTATTAAAAGAAATATCAAATAAATGGTTTTACAAATAGTAAAATAAATATTATATGAACTATTTAATGTTCTACACTAATTATCTAGATTAATATGACATGTTAGGAACCTATTAAATATTTTAGTTTTAATATATCCTCTGTGTGGATTTTATTTAAATTAAAATAAATGAATAGTGTCAAAATTGACACTATTGTTATTTTATAAAAAAACATATTATTAAAATGTTTGAAAATCACAAAAATATTTATAAAATATAAATTGAAATTTTTATAATCACAAATTTCATAAATTATCTAATTATGGATATTTCACAGAACATAATTAACTATTTATTATAATTTAACATTTAGAATCTTACTACCACAAATAAAATTTAATAGATTAAATAAGGATAAATCAAGTTGATAATTTTTAAAATAAATTCTATACATGTCTAAATTTTATTTGTTGATGAGATTAAAACCATATATCATCTAATCTTATAATATGAGTCATTTTTAGTGGTTTTTATGTGGGGTTATATTTATTATAAATTAATATTTTTAAGATTTCAAAAGGTGCCCCTATCCTCCCTTATAAAAAGGGAACCCCTTCCCTCTTCTCTTCACACCTTTTGAGCCTTGAAGCTATGCCAACCCCTACCCATTTATCTTCTACACTTCCCTATAAACATTTTTGAGGTTCTGGTATTCTCAAAAGACCAACTATACTTCTTAAAGAGAAGGCTTAAAGGAGGTGCGTCGAAGAAGAGGTAATCTCTTCTTCCGATTCTCTCAAGTTTCTTCCTTCTTCTACATATTCTTCATTAGTTGTCTCATTATAAAGTAATAACATAAGTATTACTTATATAATGATATGTTATTATAAATATTAAACAACTTTATTTCACCTTCTATCCATCCTACGGAAAATGAAATCACCGTGCGTGCGTACGTACAGAATACCATCTCCACACCGTGGTGTAATCTGTTTTCAACCACCGCCTAACTTGGATGGGTATATGGGTGAAAAAAAAATAACTAGATATTATTATTGTAAAGTGACATTGATTCTGAAATATTATACATACACTTCAATACAATTTCATGATCATGGGAATGATATCATCGCTCGTGCGTACGTACGGACTACCGTCTCTGCGACGCGATGAGATTCATTCTCCATGTTAACCATTCATTAATGATTATAAAGTATATATAATGAATAATAATGAAATATATGACATAATAATGATACTGGATTTATGTATGTATATATATATTTATGTCATTTACTTAATTCCATTGAATTCAATAAGGAAAGGAAAACAGCGTTCATGCATACGTACGGCCTACCATATCCATGAACGTTGTATTCCATTCTATTTATCGATATATCATATATATATATATATATATGTATATTTTGAATATATATTATATATAAATCATGTTTTACATTTTGGAATTATGTAAATCAGTATATAAGTAATAATATCAATAACAACAAGTCGAAACACGTATGATAAATGTAACGATTTTACCCAAAATGTTGATTTAACATTGAAATTACAAAAGAACGGGTAATATAAACTCATAATTGAACCATATATGATATAATAACAATGAACATGATTCTGTAATAAGTCAATGACATTATTTAAATCATTATACATGAGGTTCGGATACGTACGAAGCATATCAGACATAAGGTAATGGATAATTATTCCAATCTCATTCTTATCTGAGATTGTTTATTCATAAGTATTTACTGGGGTTGTGTTTTTCATCCATGTCTATGTTTTCTAATAATGTTTTCATTAAATGTTTATTATTCTCCCATGTATGTTTAAAGACATTTTTACCCTTTTATGACTTTTACCACAAGGTTTGGAAGGAATCTTTCTTTTGTTTACCATATGATGTACTTTTTGACTTTTCCAACAAAAGTACGAGGAGAATGTTTTTTTAAATTATATGGCGTGAAAAGATTTTTTACGCTTTTATAAAGCCTTATTTTTATGAAGCTTCCTCCAAAATATTTCATGAATATTTTCAAAAAAATCCTTTTCTTATAAAATTGCATGACACTTTGGTAAAAGAAAATGATTTTAAAGAAGAATGGATATTTTCTTCAAGAATTCATTTGAAGTGTTTTATCAAAACAAATTTCCATCTAAGAAGACATTATTTCATATGTGTATGTTTCAAGTATAATGTCTATAGGATTTACATGGTTTAACTTTTCTTATTATGAAATGATATTCATTGCTTTTATATGGATTATGTGATGATGGGATGATGTTTATGAAACCCATTTTATTCGTTGGGTTATTATGAATGATGTATGTTTATTTGGTGGCACAAGTAAAAATGATTTCATTATGATATTGGTGGGACCTATATATCCCTCCAATGCATTGGGTAAAGATTTATATCTCCTTAGATAGACATGTTTGGAACGATAAGTTAATCTGGTTCAGTAATATAAGACTAGAACCAGGAGTGAACTTGATTCAGAAAGGGACTTTGTCCACTAAAATGGTCTTGGCAGCAATTCCTTGGCTACTATGGAAATCGAATCATGTGCTTACTATTTTTCCACAATTAAATGTTTTATTTACGAGCTATTTTATCATGATTTATGTTCTATTATGATTTATGTCTTACGTACTTCCATGTTTTATGTCATTGCTCATGATTTTGATGTTTAAACATTATGTTCATGTTTTTATGTTCAAATGTATATGGTTTGTTTTATTTTCTCCATTCATACCCTTATTAAGCATTTGAGCTCACCCTTTATATGTTTTATTTTCCCCAGGATTTAAAGAAAGGTTTTAGGAAGTAAAACAAAAGGGGAAGATCTTTATTGGAGATGTTGAAGATCTTTCACCACGATTAGAAGATTATTTTTTGAGTTTCCAAAGACACTAAACTATTACGGTCCTTGTGTGTCTGTTTTCTTTATGTATTAAGTATTCTATAAAGGTAATGTAATGTCCATGTACGTCAAGATTCAGGTATCTACACACAATTTCTAAGAATGATATATATTAGTATTTAAAAATCATGAATTATGTAAAGGTTTCAAAGCGGTGTTTGTAAAATATCAAAAACATTCTGGCAATGACCGATTTAAAGTTAATGGTTCTGAAATCAAATGAATATCATGTTTTGATGCTATATCTAATTCATATATATTTACATTTCGTTTTTCATAAGAATTTTCATAATACGTTAACCAATATCTATTTCTTATTCAATGATTTATGCTGAGAAATTTTATACCCATAAGAATTTTATACTATGGAAAGAGAAATTTTCATCATACTATGGGAATTGTAAATGTTATTCCTACCAACATTCTTTGATATGATGGTTCATTTGATGCTTTCCTTGGTGAGATATATTTGACAATGTGGTCTTTTACACTATGGGTGGATGTACCCCACTGAAGGATATATGATGATTTTTAAAGAGTATGTCCAAAATCGATATTTTCTAGATTGGTATCTTATAGAGCGATATATTATCGAGGAAGACAATGAATTTTGTACGGAATACCTATCCTATGTGGAAACCATTGGTCTACCAAAATCTCATCACTCTAGGGGAATTTTGGGTGAAATAATTTCTTGAAGATATGTTTTCACAATCAAAATTATATATCAGAAGTAGGCCCGCCATTACATTTATCCAAACAGTTTGGACGGTACCCCATATGTTTATACTCAAAAATTAATTATTAGGTAATTTAATCAATTATGGACTGAAACATGGATATCAAATACCCATAATCAACAATTTATAGGATGGTTTTGGGAAGATACTTTTAAAGAGCCATATGAAAATATGGATTCAATTTTAGAACGACTGTGATGGATAGTTAGATAACCAAGTGTGTGTATTATCTTAAAATGGTTATGTAATTAATGGTTATACATTCTATGAAAATGAGAACGATGAAGATGGTACCATGAATAATAATGGAGTGACACTTATGGCTGAAGTGATTCATGTTTCAGTTACTAAGGAAAAAAATAAAAATAATTTAATATGTTATAATGTGGAATCATCAAACAAATATGAGAGTTGTATTGTGCAACATTTTTGGTGAAAAATTTTCAATTAATGTTGGAATATAACTAGAGTGAAATTCAAATACATGTATTGGGGTTTGTGAATGTTGATTTCATTAAAGAAGGGTACAAAGAAAAACTTTTTATAATGGAATAAAAGGTAGTACATGTATTTTATGTTCAGGATCCCAAAAACCGAAAATGTTCAATTGTTATGTTACCGGCCAAAACCACTAAAGGGTCCAATGAAAATTCATCTGAGGATGACCCTTTCATTGGGATGTTTTAATATTTTTTATGTCGTCCAACTTTAGACATCGTTTTTTATTTAAGAGGAAACCATAATGAATATATTTAGATAGTCGATAGATGTGTTAAGTCCCTTTACCCTTTAAAAAATAAAAAGTTATTTTCATAACTAGGTTATACTTTTTTGTAATATACATTTTTTACCTGATGTTATTATACATTTTCTATTGCATTTATATACACTAAATTAAATGTTAAACCACTTTTATAGATAACGAATTCTATATGTGCTGGTTCTTTTTATCCCATGGAACAATAAGTCCATCAAGATGTTGTTTCTCATAGTGTATAGGAACAGTCATCTGTCAGTGATGGTGCTATGATTCCTATGGAAAAGTAGTTTTCTCAACATACTTTTGCTCCTAGTGCAGAGGTACAATTACCATAATCACATGTTGATGCTACCACTCCATAGGAACATATTTATGATGTTAATTCTGATGAAATGGTAGGCGAAGAAGGGCCGATGACATAAAAAAATAATAGCATCAGATTTTGATTGTGTTTGAAAAAATCACTAAGGAAAAAGCGAAAGGCATATAATAAGAGGTCAAATGGATTATATAGGTCTATCATGTCAACCCTGAAAAGTCCATGTTTTATTGTTACATTGGAATACATTCATGGAAACACATACAGATTAATATAGATTCCCGACACAATGTTGCGCCCGGCCTTTTGAAACTAATGTGAGAAGTTATTATGGTAACCTTATGATACCATTTCATTATTTTACTAAAAAATAAAATAATGAATCATTGAATTCATCGTCATCACCCATTTAAAAGTGAATTTATTGTAGATGACTCCTATAATAAATATGTATTAATTCTTGATGGAAGTATTCACATAGGATTTTCAACACTTCTAATAATAGATCATCTTAATGATACGGAATAGAAAATAAACCTACACCTACCACTTATCTAATTCCACCTAATAACCCTATAAGCATTGGATGTTTACATGGATCATCATGTGAATGTGAATTTTCATGTACATTATGGTTAGTAATATATTTATTTGACGATATTTGTATTCATCAATTTGATTGAAAATATTTAATTTATGAACCAGAAAATGTGTGTTGGAAATAGCTAACAAGTAGTAAACCCTATGTACACCTATTGTAATGAAAGTATGGGGTACACATCACTTGAAAAAAGGTACCTATTTTAAATATACCATAAAACATTTATGTGACATTAAATAACACCGTAATTATGTTTCTCTATTTATATACATATTGATGACTCTAAATCCAAATCCACTATCATCCCACACCATGTACTACAGAAGGAGGCACAAGTATAAAAATATAGGATGCTAATAGAAGAAAATTCAAATAATGTGTGGGAAACATGTGTAATTATATCATAATAAAAAATTCCTTTAAATCAATATTACATAACAATGATTATTTATTTTCCTCTATTTTACATCTGACATATTTAGAGGAATCAACAACACATGTACGAGATGAAAACATATTATTAGTGTCCTATAAGAAGCTAGAATAGTATGGTCATGCTAGAGGTGTGTGTTTTTGGGTGATACCTCAATCATATTTTTTGGGAAAAAACAAGAGTAGGATCAATGTGATGAAATGAAATGGATAATAGAAACACTAGATACCCATAAAGAAGAATTCCAATGGTAGAGATAGATGATGAAAAATTTTATGGGGGTAATCAAAGAGAAGAAGAAACTCAAGAACGTCCACCATGTTGAGATCCCAACCCCCACCAGCTATAATTCAATCCATTCCCTTTAAAGTGATGCCTTAGACGAGGTAAAAAATATCTAATAAATGTTTCTGTGAAATTTGTATCAAAAAGACACTAAATCCATTCCCATTCTGATATTCTACAGGGTGATTATAAATGTGATTTATATCTATCAACACCCATACATCTCATTATATTAATGGATATGGTGTTCAATATCCAAAATGACATTCTACATAGCAGACCACTTCCAACAGGCCATGTGAGAGTGTCGATTAACCTATACCATGAGCTTAATACTGAGTTACATGTTCCAATTCATTAGGATTATATTCTTATAGTAGAAAATGATGTAGGAACATTCATCTAATGGTTGTCACATATTGTATAAAAACTTGTCAATAAGGATGTACTAATTTCCAATTTATTTGTAAATCTCAACATTTAATAATTAATGGAAAATGGTCTAAACTGATGAATGTTATTATAGATGTACATAGGGAAGGTGATGAAATGAATGAACGACTCAAAACCATATAAAGGATCGAAAAATCGAACAAAAAGATATACTAAGAGAACCATTACCCCTCCTATTCTATAGCTATTGTTATTATCATTTAAGGATCATGTGGATAAAAAGTTAAAAGATGGTTAGAATCACAAATTTCATTTTGAAGAAAATATTTATTTAGATAATTATCGGGACTTCATTTGTGTTTATATTCCAAGTGAAATCCTCAACTATGATTGGCTACGTGGATTAGTTGTAAATGTATACATGAGGTATGTTTTCACGATTTGATTTTCCAAGAGCTAATATAATGTGACTAAATACATTTTATATTTTTGGCCGGCGTATATATAAAAAATTTGATGGGATTTTTTTATGAAAAATATTGGACTCGTTATTCCTCACATCACCTCTACATAACAAACAAAAATATATACCAACAAAAAGAAAGAAATAATTAATGGTATGCCAAATCATTTGAAAGAAAGATTTCAAATGACAGAATCTATTTAAAACCATTAATCCAGTGGTATAACTAATCAATTTAATCATATCAAATATATTTTCATTTAATTAATTAATTATTCATTTTTTCATTTTTAGGTAGCACTGGATGTTCATTGTAATAAATTTGGATACTACAAATACTTAATTCATATACTCAATTCATGAATATCCAAAAAACCATCTAAACATGATGATGTTTGTCAATTTTTAACACACTACATCCAAAATTTTAGAACTAAACATCAAGATATATAATTTATATTTTTTTAATGAGTATTCTTTTATGGTATGCTGGTGCATGGTAATCAGGAAAATCAAGGAATAAGGTCATGGGATAAGGATGAGAAATAAAAAATTTACTAAGACTAAGAATTTATCAGGGTATATATAATAAGATTTCACTTTACATACACATATAATAACAAATTACTTATTATACTCAATCATTCCATAGAGTCCAAAACAAACCAATGAAAAAGACTAGGGTTATTATGTTTGTAAATTTATGAGATATATCATACTCCATGAACAAACACGAATCCTAGAACAGGTGTTTCTAGAGATAATTAATATTAAATTTAAAATATTTATTAATCATTTGGGTGTTTATATTTTTCTAGTAACACTATAACTATCAAAAAGACTCATATTAAAAAGATGATATAAATGTGCTCAAAAATTAATGAGAACTATATCTGATATAAGAATGTACACAAATGGCATGAATATGTGTCTTTTATAGAAGTCATGGATTTTTTCAAATTTATTTTTAATTTTGATCTTTTTAGTACTACTCACTTAAGAATTTTTTTCATAGATTTCTAGATTCCTTGTTTGAGTCAGGACGGTTTGTTCGAAACTGATGAAGCATGTTAGAGATTGGATATCAAGGATGTAGCACCAAATTTAATTATAATGTAATGTTTTTTTAATATACTATGTTTTCCCTCATAATATTATCTATTCTATACTGCATTAACATAATTTAAATTAAATGTTTGACTACTCATGTAGAAAATATATTCTATAGACTTATTCTCCCTCAAAACCCTTTCACCCAACATTAGCAACATTTATCACATTCCATTATGGAAATTGGTGGTAACTTGAAGAAAAGTGATAAATTACAATATTACAGAGCTACCATTTCGACAAATAATGAAAATTAAAACCATGGTAACATCTTTATGCGCATGTTATTGTTATTTGACCATTGATATCTACATTGTTTACACTTATTGATCATCTAAGATCATATTTTATTATGTTTCATATCCTTAGGTTATGAGGAACTATTTTATAATTGATATGTCTAATAAAGTTCCTACTAAAGAATAACATAATGGGAGACTCTTATGAAACATTTCTTTATGTTTTCATGTTTCCAAAAGCACTAGACCTAAACTATTTCGAGATGAATCATTATGTTATGTAAGGAATATTAATCAACTAAGATGTGATATCTATGTTTTACATTTTTTGGTTAATATAGTGGGTATCCATGTAACCGACCAACTCAATAACAAGAAAAAATAACAAGTGACTGGTATCACTCAAAATATGTCTTTTTATTTAAAATTAACATAACTTATAGTAAAAACAAAAGGTAAAAATTAAAAACTAAGAAAACACATTTTAACTATTTTGATACTTTAAAAAAATGAGCCATGATTCATTTGTGACGTATATGAATCAACTACACCTCAATATGGGGAATAGTGTGGCCGGTATGACTATAAGTGTATGTTATTAGTTTGAAATTGAGATTTTAGTTAAAAACAAGTTTCTTAATGGAAACTAAGAATGTGTGATCTGATTTTATTGATAATATAGTATCAAAATTATTAAGTCAATTTTTACAAGTATGAATAAGTCTCACATAAAACAGATCCATGATACGATTGATATGACACATAATGCATGTTTCCAAATTGAAATGATGTTTTAGTAAAAAAACAAATATTATTCTGAAAACCATAAAATTTCATTTGGATTGATTTTATATTTTTGGTATATTACCCATAAGACATTTTTGATATATAGAAATCATCTGTACCACAATAAAACTCATGGTGTGACTGGTATCACTCAATGTGTATCTTTTTATTTAAAATTGACATCAATTTAAATAAAAAAGAACTTGTGACATATTGAAAACTAAGAAATTAAAGTTGTCTGGTTTTGATATTTTAGGAAAACGATCCATGAGTCATTTTTAAAATGTTGGAGTCAAAAACACCTCAATAAGATACATGGTGTCACTGATATGACTCCTATTGTGCCAATTTATATAAAAATTTAATTAAATTAAGTAAAAAAAATAAGTAACATATTTTAAACTGAGAAAACATATTCATATTATTTTTATATTTTAGTAAAATGATCATGAGTCAATTTTTGACCTGTATAAGTCAACTGACCCTCAATATGATTCATGGTGTAACTGGTATAACTCAAAGAGTCAATTTTTATTTAAAATTCACATTAATATAAGTAAAAACAATAGGAGACATACTTAAAACAAATAAAACGAATTCATACTCATTCGATACATTAGTAAACCAATACATGGGGCATTTGTGTCATGTATGAATCAAGCAGACCTCAATCTGACACATGATTTGAACCGCATGAATAAAACTGTTTACTATTAGTTTAAAATTAACATTTTAGTTCATAATGATCCACTCCTAGAAAACTAATAAAATTCACTCTATTTTCCTTGATAATTTAAATAAACAATTCTTAATTCATTTTCTTCCTATGGGGAAATATCACATCAAACTGATACACTATGTGACTGTTATAACTCATAATGCGTGTTTCCAGTTTGAAATGACATTTCAGTAAAAAAACACATTCGGCATAATGAAAACTGATCAAACACATTCATAATGTTTTTGATAATTTAGGAAAATGCTCTATATATCATTTTTGACATGTTGTAATCAGATTCATCTCAATAAGATGCACGGTGTTACTGGTGTCACTCAAAGTGTGTCTTTTTAGTTAAAATTGACATAAATTAAAGTAAAAAAGAACAAGTGGCATACTGAAAATAGTTAAAATGGATTCATATCATTTTTATATTTTAGTAAAGTTATTCATGAGTCATTTTTGATATGTATGAGTCAAACTCACCACAATATGAAAAACCATGTGACTATTATGACTCCATGTGTGTCTTTTTATTTTAAATCAAATTTAAAAGTAAAAAACAACATGTGACATTCTGAAAACTAATAAAAATCATTTATATTGATTTGATATTTTATAAAAATGATTTATTAGTCATTTTTGATGTGTAGAAATTAGTCACACCTCAATATGATTAATGGTATGACTAGTATAACTCACAGTGTCTATTTTTATTTAAACTTTATATTAATTTAGGTAAAAACAACAGGTGACATACTAAAAACCAATAAAATACATTCATCAAGTTTTTATACTATTGAAAAATTATCCCTAAGTCATTATTATGTGTAGAAATAAACCACACAATAATCTGGAACATGTTTTGATGAGTATGAATAAAAATTTATGTTATTAGTTTAAAATAGACATTTTAGTTCAAAATGTGTCACTCATTTAAAACTAAAAAATTTGATCGTATTTCCTTGATAATTTATCATAATGATTAATAAGTCATTTTTTAGGTGAATTAAGTCATCTCATATCAAACTATCACACAATGAAATTGGTGTGACTGATAATGCGAGTTTACAGTATGAAATTAAATTTTAGTAAAAAACAATTGCCATACTAAAATCCATGAAAACACATTTTTATTGTTTTAATACTTTATTAAAATGATAAATCTATAATTTTTATCTAGTAGTAATCTGATTCAACTCAATCAAAGACATGGTGTGACCAGTATCCCTCAAAGTGCCTTTTTATAAAAAAATTGCCATCGATTTAAGTAATAGGAAAAAAGTGACATTCTAAAAATCGAGGAAACACATTCATTTTTTTAATAATTTTAGAAAATGATCCATGAGACATTTTTTATGTTTATGTGCCACACACAAATCAATATGATGCATGATGTGCCCTGTATGACTCAAAGTGTGTCTTTTTATTTAAAATTGACATAAATTTAAGTAAAAATAAAAACTAGCATATTGAAAACTGAGGAAAAGTGTTCGAATTGTTTTTATATGTTATGAAAATTAACTATTAGATATTTTTTATGTGTAGAAATTATTCTCCTCTCAATATGATTCATCATGTATCAAATATAACCCAAAGTGTCAATTTTTATTTAATGTTGACATTAATTTAAGTAAAAAAAACTAGGTACATAATGAAAACCAAGAAAATAGGTTTGGATCATTTTTATAATTTAGGAAAATGATACATGAGAAATTTTTTATTTTTAGTGATTAACCCCACATCGATCAGATTCATGGTGTGACCGATATGACTAAATGTTTCCGTTATCAGTTTAAAATTGACATTTTTGTTCAAAATCTATCACTCATTGAAAACCCAGAAAACACACTCCCATTGTCTTCATAATTTAGGACAATTATACATATTTCATTTGAGACATGTATGAAGTAGTCTCATGTCAAACTGATGCACAATGTTACCGGTATGATTCATAATGCATGTTTCTAATTTGAAATCGCATTTTACTAAAAAAACACATCTGGTATATTGAAGACCAAACAAATGTATTAGGATTTTTTGATACTCTATGACAAAGATCCATCAACAATTTTACATTGGTAGGAATTAGATGCACCACAATCTAATGCACAGAGTGACCTGTATAACTCCTAATGTTTAATTATTTAAAATTGACATTAATTTTAGTAGATGAACAAGTGAAAAACTAAAAACCAAGAAAAAAATGTTCGGGCTACTTTGATATTTTAGGAAATTTAACCATAACTCATTTATGACATGTAGGAATTAACTGCACCTTAATATGATGCATGGTGTGACTGATATAACTCTAAATGTGTCTTTTTTATTAAATATTGACATTTTATTAATATATTCCTTTATATCAATGTTTAATTTATTTATTTATAGTATTATTAAAATAATATTTTTCTTATTATATAGGCGGAATATTTTTCTTGGGCTGAGATGATTTATTCAGCAACTGATACCATGTACCTTCATTATTGAGAGGCGATCATGACCTTCAAAAGATGAAACATTATTGTTTTTAAATGATTGTTTGATAATTTAATATGTAATTATATAAAACATTGTTTTAAATGAATATAGCTATGTTTTTTGTATATACCATTAGTGGAGTTGTTTGTATTCCTAATTTTACGTTAAATATATATAACATTATATAAAATTAACAGTTTTTTCAAGTTTTGCGGGGTGTGTTGTTATATTAATAGCACATTATAGCCAACTAGGCCTTCATCATTGCTAAAAATATTTCTAATAATGGGCCTTTACTAGTGTTTTTTAGCATGGATAAAGGACCCCTTTATCATCAACGCAATTAATAGTAATTTTTAGTGATGTTAAAAGCCATTTTGCATGCTGTTAAATTGACTCAGTGTAGTAGTAGATGAATTTTTTTAAAAATAATCTACAACACCAATTAAATTAGTTAGTTATAGCTAATATTAAAAAAAATTATTAGTATGGTTGTAAAAATCTCCATCATAAGTAGGTATCCCATTCAAGTTTTAGTCTATCAAATATAATTGAAATAATGAATTGGATTCTGAAGATATGTAGAATATATGCATGGAGATAGTGGAGAATTAGAAAAAGAAAGGCCTTAATCGGTCATCTATTTCAGAGCCAGTTCGAGTCTATATGGAAGAGCAAATAAATGTCATGGTCTCCACCTCAAAAGGTGGATCACAAGAATTGAGTGAATCTAAAGAGGATAATTTTGATGAAGAACCAATGTATGATATTCTTGGTAATAAAATGGACAATGAAGGAATAATTATCTACACATTTTATAATTTCTGAGGAAGGAAAAGACAAGTGGGTTCATTCGCCTAGTAAGTGGGAGAATCCTGGGTGTTATACATATTATTCATATCTTCTGAAACCCATGTTTAAATGGTCATCCTAGAAGGTTATTTTCTCAATTTATCTTAGGATTTCATCCTCTGAGGAATCTAATAATTCTAATGACTCTATTGTGCTAGGAGGGAATCTGGTTGACTAGCTAGAAGTTGAATTTTTATTCCCTCCCATTTCTGGAAAAAATGATGGTTTTTTATGGATATTATAGTAAGGATTATAATAAATAAATAATAGTGGAAATGAACATTAATGTCACTATTTTTTCATAAGGCCAAGAAAATTTAAATTATTTAGTTTTCATTGAAGGTCTTGATGAAACCATAAAACTATGATTTCCCTCTCATCTAGAAATGAAGTTTCCAATGGTGGATAGTAACTTATTTAATTTTGGTGATTTTTAGAGGCCCTTAAATTTTTATTCAGTATAATACAAGGTTTTATACACATACATCATACCCTATACATTATATATCCTTCATGGAAGTTTTGGTTCATCATTGAGATGGTCACGAACTCTGATTGTGAACCATAAAGTTGTTTTTCTAATAGGTGATTCAATAATCATTCACCAGAGAGTACTAAGTTTATGTTTGGATAATTGATTCCCAATCCATTACAAGGTTTCTAATTTTTTATTCAGTTGTTTTATTTTTATCATTTTGGGTGAAATGGTTTTATATGTCTCTTGTTGAGTTACTGATGTTTGTGTTCCCACGGAACCCCTAAAAGTTGTTAATTTGATAATAAAAATGTTAAGTTAGAAAAAGAAACTACATTTTTAATTCATAAATACATATATTACAAATTAAAACGTTTTAGGAACTCCCGGGTCTTTTTTTACACTTATAGGGTCATAAAATTTATAGTATTGTTAAAAAGATATTTTTTACTATTCACATAAAAACCAACTATTTCTGAAAAATCCAAAAAAAATCATATTATGCTAATTCTATTATTATAAGTCTAAAAAAGATATTTATTTTTTAAAATTAAAAGTCTGAAATTTATAAACATATATTTTAAATAAAAATACAAAATATAAAGAAATACTTTTTTATTAAAAAAAAGAAGTTTTTAAACAATATTTGTTCTTAATATTATTTCATATCAATTAGAAATTTAAATATCCTTACATAAATAGTTCATATATAATAAGTTTATTTAAAATATAATTTAATTTATTTGGATGAAATATACAACACATAATAATGTTATTGGAAAAAGATATTACTATTATATGATTTAATTAAATCTAAAAATTTATTTTTGTAATCCAATGATTTTAAAATCATTTTTTTTATTTTATAAATTAATATAATAGTATTTATGTAATATTAATATTAATATAAAAATGTAACACATGAAAATATTTATATATATATAATATTCTAATATTATATTTTTTTAATTTCATTTCTAGTTATCTTATTCTAAATTTTCTACTAACAATAAAAAAATTTAGTGTACCAACTGAATGCATATATATCTAATGACTATATTCTCAACAAATATTTATCTAATAACCATATTCATATTTGTAATATTTATAATGGGAATATTTTTCCTTATATATAGATGTGATAAAATCAGGAATTACATTCCCACTTCTTAAGTCACACATCTCATTGTCATAGTTATAATTTGTTATATCAAAATATTCTCTTCAATTTCATGATGTTCTTCTTAATTATAGGTTCTCATTTCTTATTAGTGATCCCCATGGGTGAATATGATCAAATAAATATCCTAGTGTTGATGATTTAATTATTTTCTATTTGTTAAAAACTTTTGAGTTATTCACTTTACATGAATTTAGTAATCCATGGTGCATAATAGTTTATGGTGTGAATAATTAGTTTCATATGATTTTATTAATGTTATAAAAAGAATAAATTAGGTTTTATTAGTATAATTCAAACCATTTAGTAATTATTTCTTAATTTATTTAAATTCCATTGATCAAATAGAAAAATAGAAAATAATGTTTTGAATTATTAACATATAAATTTGAGATATAATATGTGTCACAAAAACCAAGGGTGTTACATCCCCCCTAAATAAACCATTTCCCCACAATTTTAGTTATCACTCAATTATTTAATTATTTATGGGTATAGACATGATGTGAATAACTCAAGATATATTCTTAAATGAGGTATATATATTAAAATCCAAGGTATAACTCGAAAACACAATTTTTACCTTCATCATGTTAACAGATATAAAAAAATTACTCATTAATTAGTTCTTATATTCCCTCCAATTCCATACAAAAAACATATCCCAGTTTCTTGAAGACAATCTCATTTATGATTTTAACTAAATTTTGTACATTAATAAAATTTAACATTGGTTCCGTTATAATATTCATCACTCAAATATCCATGAGACTCTATCCTTATATTCCTTGGTGTTTGGGTGAATTCAACTATTTTCACATTGTTAATCATAATTCATGATATTTTTTTCATAATCATAAGTTTTCTCACTTCATATATTATTGCACTATTTTTCTCATGATGACTATCACCAAATTATCTATGTTACCTGTCAATATCTTAGGTCCTTTAGGATTTAGCCAGTATTAGACACAAAAATATTGTTGAAAAAAGTGATGAACAATCATAATTGAATTATCATAAATGATCTCATGAAAAACATAACATAAAAATTTCTTATTCATTAAATCCATCATTATAGATTTTTATCCAACCTATATCACTCTATATTAAATATCAGTTTCTGTATATTGTATTATCCCATATATAATAATCTAATAATACTAAAATGATATTATCATGTACTTTATTAAAATTTTCTAAACACAAAATCCTTAAAATCTATGCTCTGATAGTTTAAAACATATATTATCCACAAAAATAATTATTAATTGATATATACTGTAACTTATTAAATTGTATGTTTTAAAATAATTTATCCATGATAATTTTACTATTAGGTTCCCTTACCTAAATATGTTTGAATCACTTATAATGGTTTATAAATAGAATGTGATTCCTAATGAATATCACTTCTGGGTGTCTAGTTGTTAGGATCCGGGCTGGGCTTCCATCCAATTCGACACCTAATTTGGTTCCAGACAAGTCCTGATGGGAATTTATAATTTCCATGGGTTGGAAACTATTGAAGGAAATCAAAATAATCTAGATGGGAATGATGTATCCCATAGACGGACAATGTCATATAAACAAATTATATAGTGACACACATCTACAAATTGAACATTAAAAAATATACCAACCAATCTAGACACAAGAGTTGATGAGAAAATAGCAGATAAATACAAAACTAATATGGAAACCCAAAATAGTATATCCACATGACCTATTAGTCAGCACTAACCACAAGACCATCCTTCTCTAAAGGGGAGATAAATAATTGGGTAATCACTACAAAGTCCATGCATTTCCTTTCCAGAAATATTCCACACACACACACGTTTTAAATACATTTATAAAATAGTAGTTTAATAATTTTAATCAACCAAACATAGCTTTCCATTCTTTCCCTTTTTAAAAAAAGACATAGATTTCCAAAAGAAATGGTTTTACAAACCAAAAACCATTACAAAACCAAAAATCAAATAAAAATCCACACAAGATGACCAAAAACAGGCTATATATGAAGTAAAAGGAATATAACAAGTAGATAAAAACAATCAGGGATAATATCCAACATGTAGTAGAAATAAATAAAACATAATGATAGTAAAATCGTTGGAATTTCTTAAACCACTCTAGAAGAAATTCCAGTATGTACTCAGTTCGGACTCACCTTCTAGTGTGTGGTGTAGATCCACAGTCAATAACCAAATGGACACTCTAAACTATCCAATCTAGGGGCATGTACCATTTAGACTCTTAGAAAATATTGGTGTAAAAACATGTCTCATCAGGGTAGAAAATCTACCGTTACTCAATCCCCTAGATGATGACCACGAATCTCTTAATTATAGTACATTGTGAGTGGGATAGTCCTCCCACATATGGCTCAACTGAACCCACCACCACCTTTCATTCCTAGCCCAAACATCGACGCCACATATGGGATGCCTCTATCCATGGGGAATCCTCCATAGAGGTGCATGTGGAAAAATAATCTATTCACAAGGTCTAATCGTGTAATGACATCATTTGAGTTTCAAAAACTAGTTTCCCATGCATTTTAAAATACCAATGGGGCCTTCACACTACCTAATATTTCAATCAATTTGTTAAAACAATAGAAGACTTCCACCATGACCATACGATACATGATGTCGAAAACAAGTTCTGAAAACGTCACAAGGTTGAAATCATGCCTTCACATCATTGTACATCAAAACTAACATTCAAAAAATAACACAATGTTCCAATTACGACAGTTACATTTCTGATGATTTCATCATTGGGCATTCACCAATTTATTTTTTAGAAACTCTACTAACTACTACTATTGTAGTATGAAAATTTTAAAACCACAGAGAAGGACATAGAGATTTTGTAGACCAAAATGAACTAAAAATTACTAAAACAAAAGAATCAAAAACAAAAACTAAAAAAACATTAAAGAAGAATAGTGAATTTAGTGTATGAAATGGTTCAAGTAGAATGTAGTGATATATATTAAATTATTGCTAATGATTGAGTTAGGGTAACTGGATTGTAATAGATTGACTAAAATTTCACATCTCTTAAATGAGACAAATCACAGAGGTACTATAGTGTTTTAGAGGAGTGGTATATCTAACCGTTCTTAGATAAGTCACCATCTCCATTTCTCTTAGATGAATGGGGTGGAAAGAATAATTTATGATTATATATTGAAGGATGGAGTATATGTTGAATTGATTTTAGAATGGGTGGATGGTGGGATGATCGTATTGTATGGAATGTCAAGTGGAACCTATGAGAAAGATGGATGGCAGTGTTGGGAATAAAAATCCATGTGTGGAATCTCCAACCAGTTGAAATATCTGAATTCCACAACTACCTATTCCCATATTGAAATGATCCAGATCCTTCTAGAATCTCCTACTCCTTCCCCTATCGTGAACGGAAATTCCCTTGAATGGGGTAAGTGGTGAAGTCCCCCTTGTGGAATATTATTTTCAACTGAACGTTGGTTCACGACATGTACCATACAAAATGTTCCTCTAAATTGATTTAAAATTTATATTACATAGATGAAAATTATTTAAATTAATTTATAACAATATTTCATTAATATATATATATATAAACAAAAAAACTTAAATCCTAAAACAATTATTAAAATATTTAACTGTTTATAAGTATTATTATAAATTTAATGTATTTTATGTATATAATATGTATGACAATATATATATATGAATTACCATTTATATACTTATAATAATAATTATATACAAAAATTTAATATTTATTATGATGATAAATATTATTATTATCATTATATATTATGTTAAATTGTATATAGAATACATAAAAATAGAAAAATAAGAGGATTTGAGTGTGGGTCTGAGTCAGTTGATGGGTAAGGGGGTAAAGGGGTTCTGAGTGGAAGGAGGGAGAGGAAGCAATAGAGGTGGCTCGAGGCAGTGGGTCACAATGGCTCGGGGTGCGCGACCACCTTCAGCAGTGTCTAACAGAGGGGAAATGGGGAAGGATTGTGGGTTCAAACGATGATCGTCAGTCTGATCCAACGGAGGAGAGGGGTTCTATTATAGATTGGTGAGGCATGTTAGGAATTCCCTAGCGAGGATCGGATGGTCGTGTAGGTGGTTCAGATATGGGAATGGATTGGTGGAAGTGGTTTTTTATGTGAGTTCTGATCATGGGATATTTCTTTGAGTATTGGATTCAATTATAGTTCTACGATTTTGACATTGAATCTTCTTCTTAAAAAATTTATAATTTCATGTTTTATTAATTTTGTATTCAGGTTTAGATCTAATCTAATTTCTCATATTGCTGATTCATTTTATTTTTGTATGGTTATTCTTGTTGATATTCCTCTTGGTGTCACTGTGAATTTTTTGTGGTGTGGTTGGTTTTGGATAGAGATATTAGTGGGAAATGGAAGGGGTGGAGGTGTGGTAGTATGTGGGGTGACACCTCTTAAGATCGAAACTAGTGGAATAAGGGATGGCACTACCAGCTACTAGTGGTGTGCCCCTAAATGAACAGTGAGAAGTAGTGAAGGAAGGTGGTCTTGCAGAAGTGGTAGGCACCACCAGGCAGTCTGTCAGTGTGAGGTTGATACACCATCAAATACTATGTCAGTGGTGGTTCCTCAAAATGGGAAATTATACAGAGTTTGAGGCATTTTTTGTAATGTATAACAGTGTGTCTGGAAAAAATTACAAAGTATGAGAGGGTGGAAGTGAATCAAAGTTTCACCGCTGGGTGATTTTAGAAGGGAGTAAATTATTCACCACATCCATGCTTATAGAAGTGACATGTGAAAGGAAAATAAAAAGAAAATTAAATTATTTTTATAAATTAAATCAATAAATTAATTCAACTAAAAAAATAATTTAAATTACTAAAAAAATGATAAGGTAAAAATTATAATTCACATTTAAAAAATGTTATAACAAAATAATTTTAATTATTTAATAATAAAGAAATAATTCATTTATGATTAAAAATTGTTTGATTTAAATTTAAAATAATATAAAACATAATTTCATAAAATAATTAAAAAAATAGAATTAATTTTGAAAAAATATATTCATGATAAATTAATTAAATGAATTAATATTATTAAAAAATTAAAATAAAACTAAACAAAGTGTTAAAATGTTTAATAAATTGAATTAAAATTTTTAAAATAATTTAATTATTAAAATTATCCAAATCTAGAGTGAAATTTATTAATTTTTAATTAATAAAAAATAATTAATTAAATCAATGAACTAAATATTAAATTAATGAATTGAATATTATTAAATTAAAAATTAATTACATAAAGAACTAATTAATTAAAATAAAGAAAAATATAATTTTATTATTGGATAATAACAAAAACAAACACTAAAACCACACATTAAACACAAGAACCTATTTTTAAAAATTTAATCTACAAAAATACAGATTGTTAACTAATACACAAAATCTATTATTCTAATAATAAAAAAAAGAAGAAAAGTGAAAATGTATGAGGTAAAAAGAAATGAAATTAGGCCACATGAAACTCTCCCACACATAAATAATTGTTTTTCCTCAAACAAATGCTTTCTTTTGGATTTTAAAACAAAAACTAAGGTTTGTGACATTGAGTTCAAAACGTTCATGTCATGACTTCAAAAATCATAGGAGCAAGGACTTGGTTGGAGTTTCAAGGATAGTGTTCACAAATGCCTTCCTGCCTAACTATAAACACCTTTTGGAAAATAAGAGTAGCATAGATTCATTAACTATTCAACGATATCATGTCTCCCATATGAAATGAAATACTATTCTACTTCAATTCCAGTACAATTTATTATTCTGAAAGTGATGGAATGTTAGATAAAAGTGGAATTAAAATCTTAACCAAAGACACCATCAATTATCACTTTCTACTAGGTTCCAAAAATTAGGGACTAACTTTTTTGAATAAATTTATTGATATAACTCAAATTATCTTCAATTATTTCAATTATTCCCTTCTTCATTTGGGTTTTAAATTCGCATCACCTTAAGGAGTTCATTTTTGTCAGGGCACTTTATTAAAATATTTCCAAGGCATATTGTATATGAAAACCACATAGAATATCACTTAATGAAATTGAAATTGGAATTTAATTATTAATATAAATTCACCCATTGCACCTTGTTTTAAAGGCTCACTATGTGATCCTATTTTTTCATTTAATTTTAGTTACAAAGGACATTTATAATTATCATTTGAGTATGTTCAATTAGATGATATTTTTATTAAATTATGAGTCCCCTAAGATCCAATTAAATTTTCTATTTTCTAAATTTAAGGATCTTAATTCCATAAAAAATCTATCATATATCAGTGTATTCCTATGTTTCTTGAATATAAAATCTATAGAGAAAATGTTCTACTTCACTCTGTAGTCATTTTCCCCAATAACATCAGACTATGTGAAACTCTCAACCTATGGAAAGTAGTAATCAACAATTAAGGACAAAATTGAAGTGCAAAATAATCCCAAATTACCCACAATATGTGAAAGAAATAATAAAAAATTTATCATACATTTTGAAAATTTTGAAAAACAATTTACCATTTTATGACAAAAAATCATGGGAAATTGATGTGAAAAAATGACCCATTTCCCCACACTTAAAACAAAATATTGTCCCCAATGTTAACTCTCATGGTGGGAGACATCTTAGTTAAAAATATATAGATAATTTATCATGATTATAATTTGAGGGTTAACAGTTATGTTCAAAAGATCATTTTCCACACAAAAAGAAGAAAAGAAAAAACACACACAAACAAACATATACCGAAGAAACCCACCAACCACAAATATATTTTTCTTTGAAAATATCATTCATTAATTTTTCCCAATAATAAATAATACTTATAAATAAATGATAAACAGTATCATGATATGCAATGAAATTCCAAACAGCGAAATTGTTGTTAAAAAAATGGTGTAGCATTTTCCAAAAATCAGCTCAAAACAATTTTCAACTGAAAAGATGTAAAAAAGATAATGCCCAGCGATAAGAAAAAAATTGTTTTAAAATTTTCAAAAATAAAATTAGGATGGTATTTCCCCCACACTTAGTTCAAAGAATCATGTTGTTAAAAAAATTCAAATGAATGAATTAGAATAATGAATTCCCTAATGTTCAATATTTTCATTAATTTTTAATGCTCTCATTTGTTTCTTTGTCTAGAGACATAGGTTGATCCATTAAAGTACCTAAAAGATATAAAAATTAATATTATTATTCAATATTTAAATATCAAAGTATAGATAATCTGAATTACGCTAAGGGAGTGTTATCCAATTTTCTCGAACTACAAGCTTCTTTCTATCATAGATGTTCTAAAAGAGACTAAAGTGGGTAAACATTATAATTGTAAAGTAAGACCACCTGACTACCTATACCTCATGACATCTAAAAACAAGAAATAATTATTCATCAATCAAGGGAAAAAATGTCAATAAAATCCAGAAATTATGGTTCACCAATCCAGGGAGACAAAAAACTGAGTAAGAAAAATTTATTCATACTAAATATTTAAATCTGGATATATTAATTCTATGGGTTGCCTTTCATGATGTGAAAGGTTTGACATCTCTATCCTGACTTGTATTTCCATAAAAATTTCTATCCACGATAATTTAATCGGTACGAATCATTAGTGGAGTAGAATTCATTATTGTCTAAATAATTAAAAACAAGATCACCCGCGTCATTTTCATCATCATAACCAATAAAAATTCTCCAAAACACATCCAACACAGTAGTTGGAAACATATTGTCTAGATCATCTTGATCTCTAAAACCCACATCCTCATATCTAAAAATTTTCAACAACATCCCATGATTATCAACCATCAAATTAAAAATTCATTTAAAGCATCCCCCACACAAAGAGGTTTTCAAAAACCAATAAAAAGAATGAAACCCCCAAAAAAATCCTCAGAATTTCCATAAACAACTCACAACTCATAAAACTCAGACAGCTCTCAAATGACATAATCATTTTAAAATTCCATAAGGTAATTACCAAGGTCCATATATGATTCAAATTATGTGAACCTTTCAATTGTTGGCTATAATTTACCACACACTGTAACTAACTGAGCATGAAATAAATTTTCATGGAAATAAACATGTTCATAATGATCACAATCAGGTTTTCTAGCAAGAATTTATCCATAACATTTTCCAACATCAGGAACTTTTAGAAAATCAGCATTACAAAGGAAACATTCATAAACATGTTTTGATAGTTTTGGGAAAGAATGTGACTCACTCTCTAGAATGGGTTTCAATGAAAGAATTTCATCATCAATAGAAAGGTGTGGGGAATGAGCAGTAGCCTATGTAAAACATTCAATGGAATGGGGAATCCTAATCTTTGTGACCTCAAGAGGTATAAACCACACTTAGCGTGGACCTCAATTTAAAAACATTAATTCATATAAATATCCATAAACTCACAACTAACCTCATTTTGGGGGTATTTCAAACTCAAATATTTCCTCCATATCATCAACATCTTAGTGGGTGAGTTTCCCTTTGGACACATCAACGATAGCTCCTCCAATAGAAAGAAATGGTATGCATAAAATGATTTAGACCTTCTAATAACATTCAAAATTTAGTATAAAAATGTCTATGGGAAGTGTTATTTTTCCAATATTTTCTAATTGGTCATACACCTACCCATAAGGGTGCATGAGTGACCAGTAATCAAATTGATGAGAAGTAAAATTTGGTAGCATATCCCTAAGACCCGAATTTTTAAACTTGGATTAAGGAATAATATTTATACTCACTCCTAAGTCTATAATTCAATTGAGTCTCCCACTTCATCATTTTCATCATTGAATAATAAAGCTTCCAGGGTCCTTTAATTTTGGAGGCAACTTCTTCAATAGAATCACACTACACTCCTAATTGAGATCAATTTTATCCAACTTATTCTAGTCCTTTTTGTTTTTCATTAACCATATAGTGAATGAAACATATGAATGTATTAAATATATGTATTATAATAATTTCATGTTGATAATAATGGTTCGAATCATTTTTAATAACCTTAGGTAGTCATGTTCAACAATCTTTTTCACTCTTTCAAGAAAGGTAATGAGAGGGGTATATTGTTTTAAATTTTTTTGATTGTTCACCTTCTCCAAAAACCTTATTTTTTCTTGGTTCTTTAGATATTTTGGGATTGGTTTTCACATTACAATCATTTTGGGGGAAACTATGTAAATTTTCATATTATGAGTTTTGATAGTTTTTTTCTCAGACATAGAATTTTCAGCATGTTTAGATTTTCTAGGTGGTTCCATCACTTGTTCATGGGTTTTATGGCCATATTGTATGGTCCCAACCATTTCATTCTCTCTTGGATGAAGAATTGAAGTGATAGGCATCTTTCCCTTTTACCTACATCCTTAATCACTATCCATTTGACCAATTGGAAGTTATAAATTATGAATCATATCATATGTGTCCTACTATAATGAGTTAATATCACCCAAAACATACTACAACAACCATTTTAATACCCCATTAGAATTATATGACTTGAAACCATATTGATTTTGGAAAAATTGTCTGGGCTCTAGCTGGTAAGTTAGAGAAGTATGATATTTAATGACACTTATCTCCTTCCATGACATAGTAGGGTGAGTTTTTTAGCTAAGGTTATATTTATTTATAAATGGATAAATTGACCCTTGGTTCCTAGCTCTAAAATCAAAAAACTAATCACACTCATCAGATTGGATAGGGAGGTTAATTTTTGGGAAGAATATTTGAGTGTGGACGAACATCCCACAATGACAATATTTCTCCCTTAAAACCCTATCACTAACAATAGTATCATGTGGGTTGATTGTTCCCTTATGAATTACTTTCTTACAAGTGCACTTGTGATGAGATATTTAGGAAATATTACCAAGAAATTTTTTCATCTCATCAGAAGTGGAGTGAGAGAAGTCACCCCCACAGGATTGGTAAACAATATTCTAGTTTTAAGGGGTTAGAAAATTATAAAAGGTCTCCATGAGAAGATGGGGAGACAACCATTGATTGATAATTTTCCTAATAATATATCTAAATATATCCCATACCACGCGAAAACATTCTCCCTTATCCTGGAAAAATCCAGTTATCTTGTGCTTAACCTCAATGGTGGTGTTCCTAGGGTAGAATTTTGATATAATGGTAGTAAACCCCTCATCCAATGTTTCAAGGATTTCTACATACAAGGTTTAGAATGTATACATAGCACTTCCCATAAGACAAAATAGGAACAACCTCAATCTAAACCTCTCTCTCATATCTCGTAAAGGTATTATCCTGACTAACAATAATCTAATGAATTTGAGTAAGTCCTCTCCTGGAAGACCATTAAAAGATGGGAGTTCAGTTATATGAGATTTTTTTATCCTGTATTTCCTTGATCTAGGGAAAAAATGATAGAATATTAGTTTCAAGAAATAGTAGGAATTTTAAACACCCTATGTCTACCATTCTCAGGGTAAAGAACCATAGTCTATGGAACATTAACATTTTGGTTTTCATCTCTTCCTTCAAAAAATTTCAGTTCAAATTTCATTGGTCTTTTAGTATCTGAATATTAAATGTTGATTTCATGAATTGGAGTTTTTAGTTATGATATAGTTTACATAGTGTTCATGAAAATATTGGATATAGTTTTGAGTTTTTTATGAACAATTTTTTAGTATTGTATTTTTTAATGATATTTTGTTATATTTAATTTTTATTCATTTATTTCATAAGATGGTCGTATGTTAATTCCCTATCAACAGTGCAAAAATTTGACAGGCGTGTCTTGAGTGTGCACAAAATTAATATTTATGAATCCAACATACTACTAGAAATATGGAAATATAGGTTTCAAACCATATGTAATGACTTGTGTATGTCTTGGACAAACAAAATAAACCAAGAAAAAAAAGATAAAGAGAAGGAAATGGAATGCAATGGGTGAAATGATAGTGTGAAATCGTGTAATGTAGTATTTATGGGACTTAAATATTGATTAAACAAAAATAATAAATTTAGGGTTTGCAGGCCAATTTGAACTAATTAAAATTAATGTTCTATGATCCAAATTAAATTAATTCAATTATTGAGTACGTAAAAGTGTGGAAATTCACTGAGGTGTTTTTTGGTGTACTTCCATATCTCGATGAACCTTCTTGAGTCTTAATATTTCTACCCTAACCCTCAAATCAATTAGTTCATTAGGGAGAATATATTCAATGGCCTTTTCTGGTTTATAGTACTTCGTTCAATTATCATATATGTATTGATTCACTATAGCTACCTGTTGGTTCTTACATATTTTTAATTGATACTCAAAAATGAACAAAAAAACATCAAACTAAAAATATGCATGAAATAAAGGAATTAACATAAGTATAAAGGATAAAATAAAATCAAAACTGTAACGTCCCAAAGTTTTTCAATAAAAAAATTCCCTTCTTTTATCTATGTCATAAAAACACAAAATAATGAACTACTAAGTGATAAGTGACCTTTAAACATAATTTTGTCACCCCTATGTTTGGAATTTTAAAAATTCGACATACACGGTTGTGTTCAAGACATTTTTTGGAGTCTAATGAAATAAAAATAATTTTTGGGGAATAGTAACCTACCCTTATGAATAGTAATATGACCCTTATGAATAGTAAATAAGAGTAACATTACATATGAGTAATAAAATAAAATTTAGACATCTTAGAAATTGACAATTTGACCTTAGTAAATGTTTTTGGTATTTTATAAGTCATAAATAATTAATGATAATTAATTAATTAATTTAAAAGAATATTTATTTTCCTGTAAAATATTCATAAATTATTGAATCAATGTTTAATAGTTTTTAGATAATTTTATAAGACCCTACATAATTTTTGAAAGATCTATAAATTCAGTTTTAATTTTAAAAAATGTTTTTTAAGTAAATTATGATTTTAATTAAATGTTAAATTAACAATATTTATAAAATTATTTTTGAAAAATGGTCTTCATTTCTGGATTCTACACGTCGAAAAATGGTTGGGGTAATGTTTTGGGATTTTTCTGAGAAACATGAATTTTTGGTGAATAGTAGAATACATTAATTTACCATATAAATACATTTTAATTAAAACCCACTATTCCTGACATCACAAGTGATGTAAGAACCCAAATCCCGAACTCACATGTCTTATTTACTATTCTTAGTCATCCAAGACTCACTATTCCTTGTCTTATCTGAAATTAATAAACTAATCAATTTTATATTAAGGAAACCACTCTCCCCTCCACTATAAAAGCCACCCTTCACTCCCTCTTTTCCTCACACCTCTCAAGCTCCAAGCCTTCTCTAAAATCTTCCCAAACACCTTCCCTATCTCATCCCCCAAGTCCAAAAGCTTTTGGTATCATCAAAAGACCATGCCTATCTTCCTTAAAGAGGATCTCAAGATGAGGATTCTAAAGGTAATTTCTCTCTCTCTTCTACTTTAATTTCCTTTCAAGTTCAAGTTCCTTTCTTGATCTCTCCCTACCTATCTTCATCCAAATTCTTCTGTAAATCTAGTATTATATATACAATATAATTTTATGATTCTAATGTTATATTATATCACCCGACACCCTTTCCCTCTTCCTTTTATTTTATTAAAGAGAACGTTGTTCATGTGGTGATAATTTATCACCTTCAAAAATGACATGTTATCTTCTTCCATTTCTACCTTAAAATCTGGTCATGAAACCATTTTTATGGTTGAACTAGAATATTTTATATTTATTATGTTCTATTTTATGTTCTAGTAATAACCTATGGCCGTATTACTAAGTTAAATGTTAAAACGAGTTCATTGTTATCCAAAAATCGGACAAATTAACCCGAATAATATTCATTTAATTCTTATCCAATGATTCGTCCACATGGATCTAATATAACTCATTTTAAAATCATTAAAGCATCTGTAATATCATTAATAACATGTAATTTCATTTCTTGATGTTTACCCATGATCTACCCAAACATCAATTTAAGAATACAAGTGGACCGTTCAAGAAAACCATAAAAACGAACATCCCTGAACAATGTTTTTAAACTCTATAAGTCATCCAAAGGAACATAATATGAAATTATGAAACCATAATGAACCATATTAATGTATAAAAGGTTCTGTAATTTCTAATTAATGAATATAATGTCATTACACATGACATTAAATAGAAGGAGGCATTCGAGTATAAGGTAAGGGGAAATCTCGAACCCAATTTTCTTCCTTCGGGTTATCCTTATTTCACTCATTTTTTGATATGGTTACTCCTCAAAGATCATTTTTTCATAATTTCCTTTAATTTTCTGTGATATACATGTTTGTCACTGGTTTTTATGTCTATCAAAATGTTTTCCAAAAGATCTCTTCTTTCAAGATCTCACCTTTTACCTCTCATTCAAGGTTGATAGTTCTTGTATCAAGTATGTTGTTCCCTATTTCTTTTGGGAACCCAATGCTTATGAATGTGTTATTAAGAGATTAAACCCATTCATTTCCATGGATTATTTATGTACATGTTTGATATGTGTTCTATGTGGAAATCATTATAATGATAATGTTATGATGTGACGGGTGCGCCCGAAATTATATAGCGTAATATGAATGTTTAAATGTGACGAGTGCACCCGAAATTATACAGCGCTCCAATGCATTGGGTAAAGTGATGAATCTCAAGATTAAATGTGAAATTATGTTTGAACATGATGCTAGATTTTTTCACAAGTATGTGTGGTAGTTAACCACTAAGACATGATGTTTCATTTTTATGCATTTCCACATTTCAAGTTTATTGTTTATGCTCCTCTCATGTTCATGATCTTTTGCCTATGTCATGATTATGCTCACCCCATGATGTATTGTTCTTATCTATCCTCTTACTGGGATTTTAGCTCACCCATTTTTAGGTATATCCTCAGGTGGATACAAATACTAAGGAGAGTACCAGTGCCACTAAGAAGCTAGTGAAGAATAAATTGAATAAATGTTTATGCTTGATGTTGTACTCGTTATGTATTTTCCTAGTTTACCCAAGACACTAAACCTATGGATCCTCCATGTGTAATAATATTATGTTGTTTATCTTTGAAATGATGTAATAGTACAGTAAGAAAATGCTGGGTCATTATAGTTTGTATCAGAGGAAATGTTTAGTTAATTTGGGAATTAGGATTACTGAACCCTAAAGAAAACCTCTAGCATGAGACTAAGTACAAATATGCACACCAGGATATTTACCTAGGGATCCCATATGTTATGTTTTTGGTATAATTGTCTAAAAGGATAAGTTATTCAGGACTTGTTTACTTATGTTTTGTTCTAACCTTTTCTATTTTAAAAAATGGTGGCAACCAGGAGAAATCAGGCCAACAACTCTTGCGAGGGCCAATGAAACGATTACCCAAACGACATCCCTAATGATTTTGGAGGTGGAGTTCAAAACATCATGGCGATGCTTACCTAATTATCTCGGGTTATGAATAATAACCTTAATAATGGGGAACGTCCTCCTTCACCAAATAGGGAGAAACTAGCTATCGAATGTTTTATGTGGAAACGACCACCGACGTTTTGTGGATCTTCTGATCCACTAGTTGTGGAATAGTGGGTCAACTCCATGGAGAAGATCTTTTCTGTTCTTCACTGTTCCGAGACAGAGAATGTGACTCTAGCCTTTTATCGTCTAGATGGAGAAGCTGATCAATGGTGGGATTTGATTAAGAACACATATCCAAGGGAGGAAATTGAAGAGATGGAATGAGAAGACTTTAAGATAATGTTTTTTAATAAGTACTTCCCATGAACTCTTCGCATGAAGATTGAGAGAGAATTCATAGAGCTCAATCAAAAAGAAGGAGAATTTGTCAGAACCTATGATGAAAATTTCAAAAGGCTCGCATGGTATGCTTCGGGTTTTGTTATCAACAATGATAGCAAAATTGATAGATTCTTTAGTGGATTAAAACCACATCTTCGAAAGGCTCTTGCAATTCGAGACTTTGGGAGTTATGAAGAATTTGTTCCGTGTTCTCTCGAAGTGGATATGGAGTTTAGAGAATGGTCCCATGGCTATGGTGATAAAAAAAGAAAGACGGAGTTTCAAGCTGGTGGATCTAGTGATAAAGATGGGAAGAAAACACAACGACCCACATGCCAAAAATGTGGGAAGTTGCACCATGGGAACTGCATCAAAGGTACGGAAAAATGCTTTAAGTGTGGGAAGGAAGGACATCATGCTCACGAGTGTCTAAAAGACATGAAAAGGAAGGATAATGTAGCCGATGAAAGGAGAGAACCACTCATGGTTCAATGCTACAATTGTAGGGAGCTAGGGCACTATTCAAACCAGTGAACTAAACCTCGAGCTCTCGAGGGTAATCAGCGCCAACAACCACCAAAGCCAAAGGAACAAGGGGAGGCTTATGCCATCACTACTGCGGAGGTGGAACATGATAATGAAGTCGTACAAGGTACACTTCATATTCACTCAAGAATGGAAAAAGTCTTCTTTGATTCTGGTTCTACGCATTCCTTTATATCTTGCAAGTTTGCTAGAACTATAGAATCGAAGCCCCGAAACCTTGAAGTAGAGATATTTGTAAAAACACCAAGTGGTTCAATAATTGCAACCCAAGTGTTTGATTCTTCTCCTGTTGACTTATGTGGGAAGATTCTTCTGGAAAATGTCATAATACTTCCCTTGGTGGAATTCGACGCTATAATGGGAATGGATTGGCTCTCTTTATATAGAGCGCATATCAACTGTTGGGAAAAGGAAATATATTTTCATATTCTGAACCGTCCCATGATCCTCTACAAATGCAAGGAAGATCATGAATATCCTTTGGAAAACACTTCAATGGTGTGGGTGATGATTTCCTATGAAGAAGCATACCTCGCCCAAATGGTTGAGTTGAAGGAAAGTGCCACCCTTGAGGAAATGCCCATCGTAAGGGAATACGGAGATGTATTTCCCGAAGTGTTACCCGGAATTCCCCCGGATTGTGAGGTGAGTTCTCAATTGAACTCGTACCCGGAGCTACTCTTATCTCGCAGTGCCCCTAAAGGATGGATCCTATCAAACAGGAGGAGTTAAAGAAGCAGCTGCAAGAGCATCTGGACAAAGGGTTCATACGCCCTAGTGCATCACCTTGGGGTGCGCCAGTGCTCTTTGTGAAGAAGAAGGATGGAACCATGCGGCTGTGTATCGATTATCGGGAACTCAACAAGATTACCATAAAGAAAAAGTATCCTCTCCCAAGGATTGATGACTTGTTTGATCAGTTAAGAGGAGCTCAATACATCTCAAAGGTGGATATTCATTCTGGATATCATCAAGTAAAGGTGAAGAAGGAAGATATTTAGAAGACTGCCTTCCATACAAGGTATGGGCACTATGAGTTTTTGGTGATGCCCTTCAGACTTACTAATTCCCCTGCAATCTTCATGGATTTGATGAGTAGAGTCTTTAGACATTACCTCGACAAATTTGTGGTAGTGTTTATTGATGATATTCTCATCTAATCCAAGATCAAGGAGGAACATTAAGAACATCAAAGACTTGTGTTGGCGACATTGAGAGAGGAAAATTTGTATGCTAAGTTCAAAAAGTGTGACTTTTGGATGAACCAAGTCATGTTCTTGGGACATGTGATCACAAGCGAGGGAATTTCTGTGGACCCTTCAAAGACAATGGAGATTGAAAAATGGCTCAGGCCCTCCAGTGTCACAGAAATTTATAGTTTTCTTGGATTAGCTGGGTACTATCGACTTTTTGTGAGAAACTTCTCACGATTGTCAACCCCACTAACTATGTTAACAAGGAAAGGGGTAAAGTATGTATGGACGGAAGAATGTGAGGGAAGCTTCAATGAGCTAAATAGAAGGCTGATCACTGCACATGTACTCACACTACCGAAAAGAGGAGAAATTTTTGTGATATACAGCGATGCTTCAAAGAAAGGCTTGGGTTGTGTTCTCATGCAAAATGATAATGTGATAGCCTACGCCTCACGACAGTTGAAGATCCATAAGCAGAACTTCCTGACTCATGATCTAGAGCTGGCAGCCGTGATTTTTGCCTTGAAAATCTGGCGGCACTACCTTTATGGCGAGAAGTGTGACATACACATTGACCACAAGAGCCTAAAGTATATATTCACACAAAAGGAGCTCAACATGTTTCAAATGAGATGGTTAGATCTAATCAAGGATTACGATTTCTCTATTCACTATCATCCTAGAAAGGCGAACAAGGTAGCTGATGCTCTAAGCTGGAAATAACCTACTACTCTATCCATGTTGAGGATTGAGAAATACCCTATCTTCTTGGATATGCAAAGGATGGATTTGGGAATCATAAGGGAAGGGGATACATCCTACCTTGCACAAATTATTGCGCAACCATCCATCCAACAAAAGATTAAGGAAGCACAAAGGGATGATGTAGAGATACAAAAGAGGGTGAATGCAGTAAAGGAAGGGAAGCTGCAAGAGTTCCATATCGATGATGAAGGTGTGATTCGGTTTGGAAAGCGGATTTGTGTTCCTTCATCACCCAGGATAAAGAAGGAGCTATTAGATAATGCACATAGATCAACTTTCTCTATTCATCCGGGAAGTACTAAGATGTATCGTGATCTCTGAGAACACTTCTGGTGGGATAACATGAATAAGGAGATTGTGGAATATATATCAAGGTGCTTGGTATGTCAGCAAGTTAAAGCTGAGCAGCAAAAGTCCAAAGGTATGATGCAGCCATTGCCTATACCCATGTGGAAATGGGAAAATGTTACTATGGACTTTGTCACGGGTCTTCCGAAAACGTCAAGGGGAAATAATGCGATTTGGGTTGTGGTTGATCGACTCACCAAGACTGCCCATTTTATCGCTATTCGGGAAGATCTCTCACTTGAACATCTTTCAAGGATATATGTGAAGGAAGTAGTGATATTGCACGGTGTTCCACTCTCGATTGTCTCTGACCGTGATCCATGGTTCACATCTAAATTCTGGAGGAGCCTTCAACATGCTTTGAGTACTGAATTAAATTTCAGCACGACCTATCACCCCCAAACTGATGGCCAGTCTGAAAGGACTATTCAGATGCTTGAAGATATGCTAAGATCATTCTCTCTTGAATTTAAAGGTGGATAGGATCAGTACCTTCCATTGGTTGAGTTCTCATATAACAATAGCATCCACTCGAGTATTCAGATGGCTCCGTATGAAGCTCTTTATGGGAAGCGATGTAGAACTCCAACTTGTTGGGATGAAGATGGAGAATGAAAGCTACTTGGTCCCAATCTTATTAAAGAGATGACAAATAAGGTTCGAGTCATCCAGAAACACATCAAAGCTGCTCAAAGTCGGCAAAAGAGCTATGCTGACAATTGTCGAAGGGACTTGGAGTTCGATGTTGGAGATAAAGTCTTCCTTTGAATATCTCCATGGAAGAGAGTCATAAGATTTGGGAATAAAGGGAAGCTAAGCCCAAGGTACATTGGCCCCATTGAGATCCTTGATCGTATTGGAGTCATGGCCTATCGTCTGGCACTTCCACTGAATATGTCTCAAGTTCATGATGTGTTTCATGTATCACTATTGAGGAAGTACATACCAGACCCCGCACATGTACTAAACTCAGAGGTGGTATAGCTGGATGATGATCTCTCCTATGAGGAGCAGCAGGTAAAAATTCTGGACTGTAGTGATAAGGTTCTACGCAACAAGACAACCCGCCTTGTCAAGGTGTTGTGGAGGAACCATAAGTTTGAGGAAGCAACTTGGGAACCAGAAGAGGCAATGAAGGTGAAGTACCCACACCTGTTTGTGTAAAGTAAAATTTCGGGGGTGAAATTTCTTAAGGGGGGAAGAATGTAACGACCTAAAGTTTTTCAATAAAAAAATTCCCTTCTTTTATCTATGTCATAAAACCAAAAAATAATGAACTACTAAATGATAAGTGACCATTAAACATAATTGTTTCACCCCTATGTTTGGAATTTTAAAAATTTGACATACACAGTTGTGTTCAAGACAGTTTTTGGAGTCTAATGAAACAAAAATAATTTTTGGTGAATAGTAACTTACCCTTATGAATAGTAACCTACCCTTATGAATAGTAATATGACCCCTATGAATAGTAAATAAGAGTAACATTACATATGAATAATAAAATAAAATTTAGACATCTTAGAAATTGACAATTTGACCTTAGTAAACGTTTTTTGTATTTTATAAGTCATAAATAATTAATTATAATTAATTAATTAATTTAAAAGAATATTTATTTTCCTGTAATATATTCATAAATTATTGAATCAATGTCTAATAGTTTTTAGATAATTTTATAAGAACCTACGTAATTTTTGAATGAACTATAAATTCAGTTTTAATTTAAAAAACTGTTTTTTTATGTAAATTATGATTTTCATTAAATATTAAATCAATAATATTTATAAAATATTTTTGAAAAATGGACTTCATTTTCGGATTCTACACGTTGAAAAATGGTTGGGGTAACGTTTTGGGATTTTTCTGAGATATTTGAAATTTTGGTGAATAATAGAATACATTAATTTACCATATAAATACATTTTAATTAAAACCCACTATTCCTGAAATCACAAGTGATGTAAGCACCGAAATCCAGAACTCACATGTCTTATTTACTATTCTTAGTCATCCAAGACTCACAATTCCTTGTCTTAGGTGAAATTAATAAACTAATCAATTTTATATTAGGGAAACCCCTCTCCCCTCCACTATAAAAGCCACCCTACACTCCCTCTTTTCCTCGCACCTCTCAAGCTCCAAGCCTTCTCTAAACTCTGCCCAAATGCCTTCCCTAGCTCATCCCCCACGTCCAAAAGCTACTGGTCTCATCAAAAGACCAAGCCTATCTTCCTTAAAGAGGATCTCAAGATGAGGATTCTAAAGGTAATTTCTCTCTCTCTTCTCCTTTAATTTCCTTTCAAGTTCAAGTTCCTTTCTTGATCTCTCCCTACATATCTTCATCCAAATTATTTTGTAAATACAGTATTATATATATACTATAATTTTATGATACTAATGTTATATTATATCACCCCACACCCTTTCCCTCATCCTTTTATTTTTTTAAAGAGAACATTGTTCATGTGGTGATAATTTATCACCTTCAAAAACGACATGTTCTCTTCTTCCATTTCTACCTTAAAATCTGGTCATGAAACCATTTTTATGGTTGAACCAGAATATTTTATATGTATTAGGTTCTATTTTAAGTTCTGGAAATAACCCATGGCCATATTACTAAGTTAGATGTTAAAACGAGTTCGTTGTGATCAAAAAACCGGACAAATTTACCCAAATAATCTTCATTTAATTCTTATTTAATGATTCATCCACATGGATCTAATATAACTCATTTTAAAATCATTAAATCTTCTGTAATATCATTAATAACATGTAATATTATATCTGGATGTTTACCCATGATCTACCCAAACATCAATTTAAGAATACAAGTGGACCGTTCAAGAAAACCATAAAAACGAACATCCCCGAACAATGTTTTTAAAATCTATAAGTCATCCAAAGGAACATAATATGAAATTATGAATCCATAATGAATCCTATTAATGTATAAAAAGTTCTGGAATTTCTAATTAATTAATATAATGTCATTATATAGGACATTAAAGAGAAGGAGGCATTCGAGTACAAGGTAAGGGGAAATCTCGAACCCAATTTTCTTCCTTCAGGTTATCCTTCTTTCACTCCATTTTTGATATGGTTACTCCTAAAATATCATTTGTTCATAATTTCCTTTAATTTTCTGTGATATACATGTTTTTCACTAGTTTTTATGTCCATCAAAATGTTTTCCAAAAGAACTATTCTTTCAAGATCTCACCTTTTACCTCTCATTCAAGGTTGATAGTTCTTGTATCAAGTATGTTGTTCCCTATTTCTTTTGGGAACCCAAAGCTTATGAATGTGTTTTTAAGAGATGAAACCCATTCCTTTCCCTGGGTTATTTATGTACATTTTTTAAATGTGTTCTATGTTCCAATCATGATAATGATAATTTTATGATGTGACGGGTGTGCCCAAAATTATATAGCGCAATATGAATGTTTAAATGTGACGGGTGCGCCCGGAATTATACAGCACTCCAATGCATTGGGTAAAGTGATGAATATCATGAGTAAATGTGAAATGATGTGTGAACATGATGCTAGATTTTTTCATAAGTATGTGTGGTAGTTAACCACTAAGACATGATGTTTCTTTTTTATGCATTGCCACATTTCATGTTTATTGTTTATGCTCCTCTCATGTTCCTGATCTTTTTCCAATGTCATGATTATGCTCACCCCATGATGTATTGTTCTTATCTATCCTCTTACTGGGATTTTAGCTCACCCCTTTTTATGTATATCCTTAGGTGGCTACATGTACTAAGGAGAGGAAAAGTGCCACTAAGAATCTAGTGAAGAAGAAATTAAATAAATGTTTATGCTTGATCTTGTACTCGTTATGTATTGTCCTAGTTTGTCCAAGACACTAAACCTATGGATCCTCCATGTGTAATACTATTATGTTGTTTATCTTTGAAATGATGTAATAGTACAGTAAGAAAAGGATGGGTCGTTATAAAAATAGAGCAGCTTGATTCCCCTAATCAGTTTAACTACACATTAAAACATAAAAACAAATGTAAAAAAACAAAATGAATAAAGAGACATCTTTTATGAGATTCTTCATTTCTCCATCTTCAACTAAGATTTTTATCTCCTACTTGATTTTTTGTATCCTACCTCTTATCTCTATCCACTGAATGAATGGTGCTGGAATGGATGAGTGGTGATGTGTGATTGGGAGTACGGGAATGGATACAGAAGGATGTGGAGGAAGGATTAGAAGAATGGAATGATCTGTGAGGTCGATATATGTTTATCATGAATGTCATACATTGTGATATGAATGAGTGGGTGCCCCCTAAAAAACTGAATTTACTGCTTACTAGAAATGAATGATGTTCCCTGCTGCCACCTACTCATACAAGAATTCCTCATATGATTCTAGAATCCTTTCCATAACTAAAAGGTCCACATCTTGTTCCAGGCACCACATCTTTCCCACATGATCCCCTTTGAAAGAGTCAAAAGAAAATGAAAAAATAGAATAGTAAAAAATGTCAAATCTGATGAAATACAAAAAATAAATTAAATTATACAAAGATTATATAAATATATGGATAAAAAATATTTTTATATTTATAGAGGGAATATTACTAAAACTATAAATTAAAACAATAATCTAAAAATTATTTAAAGTATTATTATAAATAATTATATAATTATTTATATGTGTATTTATTAATATAAATATAATATAAATATGCCTCCAATTATTATTACAAAAAATATTTAAAAATGAATAAAAATAAGATATACCCATTAAAAATTATTATTTATTATAATTAATAATTAAATTGAATAATCTGTATAAAAATATTCATATACATATATAACCATTTATATACTAATTAGTATATAAAAAAATATAATATTCATTATGATGATGATTATTTATTATTATTATAATGATTATTAAAATTTTTGTTATAATATAAATTATATTATTAAATATGAAAATAAAATCGTTGAGGGGGAAATGGTTTGAATTATGGAATTTGGAAGGGGGGATGGGTCATAGTGATAGAAGGCAGGTGAGAGGAAGGGTGCAATGCAGTGGTCGGATGTGGCAAGTTCGGTGGCTCAAAGAAGGGGACGGTCGCATAGTGCTTGGAGAGATCAAGTAGATTGGGGTGTAAACGGATGGATACCATGACCTCACGAGTTGGGGGACTGCAATGGATTAGGTGGAAGGGGTGGCTCTAGGTCTTGATTTCAGATATGGTATTTTCTAATAGTGTTCTTCAATCTGTGGATTTTGGGGATTTTGATTTTTTCTACAGTGGATCAATTTCATCTATTGTTTCGTGAATTTGTTGTTGCTGATGGATTTGTTTTATAGTTCATGTGTTGTGCTTGCTTCTATTTTCTTGTGTAGAGTGTGGAATACGATGCTGAGTCACAGGGAGGAGAATGGTGAGTGTAGGATGAGAATGGTGTTAGTGAGAAAGGGAGAGGTGACTGGGATGGGATGGTATGGTGATTATGTCTCTAGAGGTATAGTGGAATGGAAGGCATCGTTGGGATATGGAGATGTTGGTGCTGTACAATGAGGCACCATGAGAGGGGATTCTGGTAGTATGAGGGATCTGATGATGTCAACAAAGATAGTTCGAAGGGTGTCCCTACACAACAATCAATCAAAATAAATTAATCAAAATAAATTTATCAAAATAAAATTCAATATCTAAAAAAATAAATGAAATAAAAAATTAAAAGAAAACAATTCCCATTTAAATAATTAAATACAACATAAAATAAATTTATGGTTACTAAATTTCAAATTAAAAATTAATAAATTAATTTAACTATAACAATTAATAACTAAAAATGAAGTTTGTTTTGCTGATTAACAATTAAATTAATTAAAGAATTAAATTAATATTCACTAAAAATAATAATAACAATATTTATTCAATTGAATTAGAATATTAAAATTAATTTATATTATTTAAAGAATAAAAAACAAATGAATTATTTATTTAGAAAATAATTAAATAAATTAACGAAATAACAAAAATAATTATTTTGAAAAACAGAAAAAAAAATGATGATTGAATAAAAATAGTGAAAAAATATAATTTAAATAAAAACAAAATAATAAAGATATATGTTAAAGAAAAATTATTTATTAATTTTAACATTATTTAAATAGAAAAAAAATAAAAAAATCATTATGTTCACTAAAAAAGATTATTTTAAGAAGAAATGTACAAAATTGAGAAAAGTTATTAAATATTAGTTAAAATACATTATTTTTACATTTAAATCACATAAAAATGATAAAAATATGGAAATTTTCATTAAAAATGAGCCACGTCAATTTCCAATCCAAATTTATTTACAAATCCACTTCCCCACCATTTCCAAAGTCAATATAAAACACCACTTTCACATAAAAAATACCAAATAAAACATAACATATCAAATGAAGAACCATTCCAAAGATAAAGTGAAAACATGAAAAAAAACACGAAAAGCATCAAATAAGACTTTTACATAACTTAGTTACCAACTACATCTCAAAATGCGAAACGATCCTTTTTACCAATTCTTCAGCAAACCACATCTCAAAATTCCGAATGAGATATTATTTCATAAAAATTGAATCCACTTTTAAAGTCACATGAATCACCAACAAACTATTAAGAAATCAAAGAACCGTTTTTGAAAATAAAAGAGGGGAGGGAGTAGAAGCCTTTTATAAACCATGGTTCAAGAAATAAACAATTCTATCATGGTGAAAAAAAGGCCCCAAGAAACCATTAAGAACCCACACATTTCAAAAATAATTGAACACGTCATTCAAAAATCCCAAATCAACAAAAAATAAATTTAATATAACCTAAACAAACATTCAATGACAGTCTTCAAGTATCCATGAAATTATCCAAAAATTCTTTTTGAAGAAACACCAAATTCTTTTAATCCAACACATCAAGACAAATATAAGAATCATAACATAAAAGTCACAAATATTCATATACAACATCAAATTAAAAATATAACCATTTTACCAAAACATAACCATGAGAATTAACCACCTAAAACACCCAATTTCACTTTAATGGTTCTTTTGAAAAAATTTCAAACACATTACAAGCATTAAAACATGGGCATAATTAATGAAGCCATTTGGAAACTATTTCACACCCATTTTCCATCGCGAAAGAACCAATGAAAACAAACTGACACCATACAAGTTATATAATAACATATTGAAGGAATACAAGGAAAGATCAAAAATCAATAGAACGTGTTAGAATGGAAATTTATTGAGAAAATTTCCACAATAATTTGATAACATAAATAAACTATGAGAAATGGAAAAACAAGGACAACAGTACAAACTACACACCTTGGCATGAAATAAATCATCCCATATCAGCCAACTATCATCCTAGGGTTTGGGAAATATGGATCTAAGCCAAGAGAAATAAAGAGACCCTGATATGGAGAAGAGAATAAGAAGAAATAAAATGATTTGATGATAAAATCATGAAGTATTACTAACCATTTGTGGTAAATCACCCAAAAAGTGGGACATGATAAAGGAGAATGAAATAGGGGAACCCTCTGGTCGACACCCAATTGCGAGGGGGTTAAATGAGATGTGGAATCACTTAAATCAAGTTTCTAAAATATTTGTTTTAGGTCTTAATGGGTTGTATGGTTTTGGGGCATGATTATTTAAACCAGCCTCAAACTTTTAGAATACTTCTAGAACCATTTACAAAACTTGTAAATTTACATTTCACAGTTTGGGAAAACCATGATCAAACTATGTGACTAGAAAATTTACCAAAACCCCCTCAAATGACACCACAAACATGAGGAGATTCCTACCAATGATACTTGAATTTTTTTAACACAATTTAGTGACACAGTGGGTGTCATAAACTCCCCACCATGACAATTTCTCCCAATACCTTTAAAAATAACCATGCATAGGGCCTAAAAATATGTAAACCACCAAAATCCAAATAAACATACAAGACACTCAACCCAAACCACAAAAAAGGATCCAAATTCATGAAAAGAATAAAATAATGGAAAATCTGTGGTCGGGTTGCAGCAATTCTCCCCACAAAAAATACATTCTTCACAAAAAAATTTACCCATCCACAAGAGGAAAAAAACTCAATCCAAAACCCAAATGAAGTTGAATGGAACCCTGAACCTCGGGATGAACATTCATTCCACAATCAACACCTGGTAAGATCTAAGAGAAACAAAATGGAATGAACTATGAAAAGGAACAGGGTTATCCTCACCACAAGAACATAACTAGCACTGCCAATATTAAGGCTCTTAATAGCACCACCATTGTTCAACACATGTAGGAACTCCCAACACAATCAAACCTATAATTATCCACACAGTCTTTATAAAACCACCACCAAAACCAGAAATGACCAACCTAAACAAAAAACCTCATGCACTTAGGAGAAACTCAAGAAACATATCGAGAACAAAAAACAAACACAACCACTATTCATTATTTCCAAAAGATCAAGGAATCTTTAAATTGAACCGAACCAGAAACCATAACCCATCCAAATAAATTATGGGCACACAAAATGAGAACAACAAATCAATGACTCATGTACTAAATATACAACAATTACCAATAGATCAAGTCCACAAATAATTTAACAATATTGAGTATACTATAACAATCAAGAAATTAACTAAATAAGAACTCAAAATTTTCTCTTTACAAGGTTCCCCACACACCTGAGGATTCTTCAAAATGTGTAAAGAATCATTGTAGAGACTATGGATGGAGCCTTTATGTCCCAAAGAATCTATGGCCCCACAGTCATGAGGTGACACCCTCCGATTTATACTTCATCCTTGGGAATTGTTTTTAACATAACTTCTCAAAATAACCCAAATAGACACGATGATGACACATCTTTGAAGGATTATATCATCAAGACTTCAAATGTCCTTACATAACACACTGAATACACACAACCGAATGGTATGACAAGACGGAATCCAGAATTGATGAAAGTTCCTTTTTATAAATAGGTTCTTCTAGAACAAACCTCTCACTATATGGAGAAATTTAATGGGGTTTTTCCACTACCAACTACACTTTAGGAACCAATTTGGATAAAAATTCATCATCCACCAACTTTTCGAAACAAATATCCTTTGAGGAGAGGGATCACTATTTGATCATAGAATGAATAACCTAAATGATAATAGGATCCTTAAACTAATCTAATGTTGCTACATCTAGAGAAATAGAAACTAGCTCCTTGTAGTTGTCATCATAAGACGTCACTATCCACTATCCTTACTGAATACTCATGAGATATTCTACCTTCCTCATATTAACATCCTCAATTACAAACCACTGAAGGAATGTTCCCTTAAACAGTTCGAAATACATACGAACTTGAAATAATGACAGAAAAATCACCATCCACATATCCAAACTTGAGCCTTCAAAAAAATCCCAAAAATCATGAACTCTCATAGATTCGGTTATTCCCAAGGATCTTAAGACACTATCAACATCCTCAAGCCATTATTTAGCCTCTAATAAGAATTCGTCACCATGATAGATAGAAAATAACTGATAAAAACCATAAATAAGACGAGACCCACAACAAACCTTATGAACCTCTCTAGGAGGAAAATTATTTATAGAAGAGAAACACATAACTGAAATCAACATCAACACAAAACTAAAAAAAGAACATATCAAGCTAAAACAATAAGATCACAATCTAAACATCATAATCAAAACTATATTTCTATTTTTGAAAACCACATTTTTCTTTTTAATTCCAAACCTCCTTCTTCCAAGTCCACTTTCCAAATATCAAAACCAATTTTTCAAATCCAAATCAATCATCAAGTTACCCTTTTATAAAAAAACCCATTCCCAAATAAATCTTCCCCTTTGAAAGTCACTTTTTCGAAAAACCATTTCCCTTTAGAAATCAACCCACACCAACCAAAATCAAACCAAATCACAACTCACACCGGACTCCTAGGATGAGGAACTAGTGTCATGAATGAACCAATAACATGGATAGTGGGCCTTACTATATATAAGAATCAACAAATAAAACAACCTTGAAACATACACATATTCTTTACATGGTCCACTACTCCAATTGAGGTCACACAATGACATCATCTCAGCAAAATTTTCATTCCACTTAGCTAAACCAAAAACCAAAACAAAAGACTAAAATCCAACACTACCCTTGGAATCTTGATGATTAGAATGAGAAAGGGTTAATAGAATCCTTTCTATACCTACTTCTCGAGTCCTAAAGTTATTAATCTATAATCTACCTAACACCACAAATAACAAGGGTCTCTACTAATACCTTTTTTCATGAATTAAGTCACACTTTCATCAAATTTGACACCTTATATAGCCCGAGACAAGGCCAGTAGTGTGTTCTCAATTCCCACGAGTTGGAAACTAGTGTCGGGCACCAGAATAATCGAGATGAAAATAATTTTGTCCATAGATGACTAGGATGAAATAAACAAAATATATCCTGCACAAAAACTAACAATTGAACCTTAATTAATATACAAAACAATTTATATACAACAACCGATGAACATATAGATGTTCAATACAAAACTAAAACTGAAGCACATAAAACGATATCCATGTGACCTCTAGGTCACCACCAACCATAACTCCACTCTTCTATTAAGAAAAAACAAACCAAGAAACTGAACCTATAAAACAACATTGTTTTACTCCTGTCATGTTTCACAATTAGGGTGTGATCTTAAATAGATCAGTAGGTAATCGCCATAGAGTCCATGAATTTCACATCCAAAAATAGTCCACAAAACAAGTATCTCTTATGTTCATAAAATATGATTTTAATCATTTTAAACAACCAAACATAGAGTAAAACATGTTCTTTTTTTAATACAACACACACAACAATAATTAAAAAATAGTTTCACACTTTATAACCCAGTTAAAAAGTGAAACCCAAATATAAATCCAAACTCTATTACCAAAAATAATCTATGAAAGAAGTAAAGAAAATATAAAAAGTAGAAATAAACTAATAGAGATAATATCTAACCAATAAAATAAATAAATAGAGTATACATAAGATCAAATCAATGTAATTTTCTAAAAATATCTATATGAAATTTATGTACATAAGTAGTTTGGATTCTCCTGCTAGCATATAGTAATGCTCCATATTCAATAACCTACTAGTCGCTCTAAACAATACAATCCAGTGGAATATCCCACCTAGGATCTCTCTAAATCCAGGCGTACCAAATCATCTAATCAAGGTCCCCAAGAAACCATAACTCAACCCTCAATATTATTCTGAGGTATCCCATGATAATAATACATGGTGAGTGGGGAGGTCGTCAGATGCATGGCTCAATTGAACCCACTACCAGAATTATTGCCTAGCACTACTGGAAATATGATCTATACCAACGATTTTGGGAAAACTATTGTTATAGTACACTAATTTAGACATATACCAATGGTTTGGCCAAAACCGTTGGTACAGGTCACTTATATGGACCTATACCAATGGTTTTGGACAAACTATTGGTATAGGGGGGACCTATACCTACGGTTTTTCCAAATAGTTCGTATAGGTTAACTAATTTGGACCTATACCAATGGTTTGGCCAAAACCGTCGGTATAGGTCCATTATAGAGACCATATCCCAACGGTTTTTTCAAACTGTGGGAACAAGTCTACCTATACGAACGGTTTGTCCAAATCCGTTGTTATAGGTCCCAAAATCAAAGAACCTATACCAACGGTTCACAAAACCATTGGTATAGGTACATGTATTTTTAATGGAATCTTCTTACAGATGAAATTAAATAAATAAAAATTTAAAATACTTATGATAATACATAAATATATTTATTAAATTATGTTCATAAAAGTATGTTAGGTTAGTGTTGAGGTCATTCAATCACAAATGGGAGGTTCTAGGATCAAAACCAACCGGATTATTATTATTTTTAATTACATATACAAATGGTTTAGGGATCCATTGGTATAGATTTTCATATTAATTATACCAACGATTTTCAAAACCATTGGTATAGGTCTATACCAACGGTTTTCAAAACCTTTAGTATAGGTCTATACCAATGGTTTTCCAAAAACTGTTGGTATAGACATATCATCACGGCTTAATTGGCAATGGTTCTCCAAACCATTGGTATAGCCTATACAAACAGTCTGGAGGCCTATACCAACAGTTCCACACCGTTGGTATAGGGTATTTTTCAAGTAGTGTAGCCCAAAAACTAACACCAACTATGTGATTCCCCTCTCCTTGGAAAATCCTTTATAGAGGATCCCATCTCATAATAATCCATTCACAAGTTATAATTGGTCTTTTACATAATGTGTTTTAATAAACAGTCCCCAAACATTTTAATATACATAGTGGGACTTCATGATACCCAATATTTCAGTCCATTTTCCCAAACATTCCATGATCCCCACTAGGGAAATATGTCAGATCTGTTGAAAAACAAAATTCCAAAACATCACAAGGTACCGGTTATGCCTTCACATCAGTTCACATTAAAACAAAAGTTTCAATGATAACATAAATTTCCATCAGGGACCTTAATATTTCTTATCCATATTCTTTTACAAATCCATTTCCACACTATTTCCAACATCAATATAAAACATATCTTTCATGTGAACAATTCCAAAAATTTCAATACGTTTAAAATCAAAAACAATTCCCAAGATAAATGGAAGACATATCATAGCATGAAAAATTACAAACATTCTTTTTGCACCACTTAGTTTCTAAGTATGTCTCAAAATACAAAAAAAAAGCCTTTATACCAATTATTCTCCAAACCACAACCCAAAATTCAAAACACACTATGCTTTTAGAAATTCATTTTAACCCATTTTTAGATCACATGAACCACCACAACACCATTAAATATTAATGGGTTTTACCTCATGAAGCGATCTAACATTGATCCTCCACACTGCGAATTAGGGTACTACATACGGGTAAGGTTATTCTTCATAACCTGAGTGAGTTGTCCATGTATGGTGATTAGCTGATGAGCACCAGTTGCATCACCAGCTATACTATAATTATCTTGAGCCGGAGGTAAATCCCTACATGGAGTGCGTGAATTGATACGGTTTCCATTTCATCCACTAGGCACCATTTCTAAACAATGGCATAAACATGATCAGTTTATGAATCAAAATACATAATTCCATACTTGTAAAACACATAACATAAATTGAACTATTTATGGATATAATCCATAATCATAAAAATGTTTTTTTCGGAATTATATAGACATAAAACCTTCATAATGGTTTGTAATGAAAATGAGAATTATCCTAAGCATATCCCTCAGGAGTGTCGTAACCAAGAGTGCAGCAAGGACCGTTGTCGTGCACTAGTTCCCATTCGAGTCTATCTCAAAGTGGTGTTTTCGGGTTTTACCCCTAGGTACATCTGTGCCAAAGCCTCCACTACCTGCTCGTATCCAGACAGGTATTTATTGCTCGTAAAGCTCACAAAATCTATACGATACCAAAATTCTAGGAAGTTCTTCTATACTAATCTTCAAAGTCAATCTTAGGGCTATGTGCTCTAATCAGAATTCATCTGAATCTAGCTTCCAAGGTTTGTACTAAACTTCCTCTGATACCACCTGTAACGCCCTGACCCCAGTTACCCAGAGTCGGTGCATTATTACATAACATTTTCAGGATCACAAAAGATCAAGTGTCGAAAGACCGATTAGTTTAGTTATCTTAGAAACACTAGATATATTCATAAGTCGTAGATTATATCATAAAGTAAAAAAACTCCAACAAAATCTTGTATTCATATCCCCTCATACTATTCCTGTAGGTCATTCATAAATTACTTCTTCACATCCTGGGAAAAATAAAACATTGAAATGGGTGAGCTCAAATGCTCAATAAAGATAACAATATAGCAGAAACATTCATCAATAAGCATAAACATTTAAGGCAACGTATAACTAAAACAAATCCATTTAAACTTGAACATCATCATAATATGGAAAAGGTAAAATGAAATAATTCCATTTAATTACTCACATGGATATTCTAATAGTCGAATAACCACATTCAATATCAATAACCACTTTCATAATGATGGAATGCATAATGTCAGACTATCATAACCACATAGTCAAGGCCTCGTGACAAGACTACAAATAAGATTTTGTAAAGGACATGTACCAAGACACTATTTTGTCTCATGCGACCTACTGATGCATCGAAGAGCTATAGAGGGCTCTACCTATCAATTCTTAAGTCCAATGCATTCCTTATATGAACAGGTTTAAACATAACATAAACATTCGTATTAAAACTAGCATACAAAATGTCAATAATTTCTATATAAACCATGAATGGTATAACAATAACACATCCACAATCAAACATATCACAAAACATTCAATACAATATGGAAGTTTTGTATCATAATAAATCAACTTCAAATAAGCTTAAAATCCATCATAGGATGTTGACATAGATGAAATCAAAACGATTTGAGAGAAATATCTCTTTTTTTGAAATCATTAAAAAGTCACATAACTATAAAATAAAACATTTACTTTGAAAATATTCTTATAAGCTTGTAAGAGATGATTTGAATATTTTAAAATGGTGGAAAATAGCCACACCATCCGTATAAGTTAAAAAACATTCTTATCTTATTTTTGTCGAAAAGGTTAAAAAGGACCTTGTTTGTAAAACGACAGAAAGATTCCATTCAAACCATTTTATAAAAGTAAAACAAGAATATAAATGACTTTGACCCATTTTATAGTAAATAGTAAAAAAATAAATACATTTTTAAGAAACATGGATGTGGATGATAAAGAGGTACCAGTAGATAATTACGTATAAACAACCTCAGACAATGAAGTGATTGTCAAATAAACCCTTACCTTGTACTTTTCCTTAGTCGATGGTATGTTAACATCCAATATAATAGTTAAAACATTGTTATTAAATTATACAAGAACCTTATACATAATTATGATATCATATAGGATCTTTTAATAATGCTTTCTTAATTATATTTTAGTATTATCATCATTTTGGGTGTTAACATACTCGTTTTCATTTATATGTTTTGTTAAATAAGTCGTGTTTTTATGGATAGGTTGTATCTTATTCATATCCATAATGATATAAAGTTCTTAAAAATTACTTTTAATCATCAAATGAAAATTATTCTTGAATAGATATGATGGGGAATGAATATCATCACGTTCGTGGAGATGGTAGTTCGTACGTACGCACGAGTGACAATATCATTCTTTTGATATTAAAATAATATATAATTGGATGGTATATCATATATATAGAGTCATTATCATGTTGTATTTATCATTTACATGAATTAAACTTAATTTTTATACCCATCCAAACAATAATATATTGGAAAACAATTACACCACGATGTGGAGAAGGTAAGTTTTACGTACGCACGTATAGTGACATGTCATTCAATGGAAGGATATAATACTGAATATTGTTGTACCATATTTACAGTAACATCACAATATATAGAAGATACTAGATTTAATATTTTAGAATGGAAATAACAAATAAATAAGAAGTTGAAGAAGAAAGGAACATGAAATAGGGTGGTGAAAACATTACCTCTTCTTCGGGTTCTTCCTTTTGATTTAATCAAAAGGGCACCTTAAGATGGATTTCTGACTAAAGGAAGGACTCTAGAATTAAGGGAGGATATTCGATAGGGTATTTGGTCATAGGACTGCCGATCCAAAAGGATTTTAAGGTGTGAATAATTGGTTAGAAGTGGTGTCCTTTTATAAGGGGGAGGAGGGGCTCTTTACGAAAAACTAAATGTATTATTTTATAAAACTTTCATATTCGGTTTCTAATGGCTCCAAAGTTAAATATTAAATGTATAAGGTGGGTATGGGTCTAAATACTTTCAAAAAATATATTTTTGACAGGTTTGGGTCATTATATTAACCTTATAGTTTAGTTTTAACTCTTAGTTAATTAGATTGACATTTACCATGTCACGTTGTATTTTTATATTATATAGTTAATAAAAATACTATATACATCCAAGAAACACCCAAGTGGTACATTAATGATACTCCTATCATGATATATGTCCTTTTGACGAACCTTAGATTTTTAGGAATAGAATATCAATTAATAATATAATATTTTTTTTAAAACACTTTTTTGTCAATTTTGACACTATTGGGTATTATTCTTGATAATTTTATAACAGCATTATTAATTTGAAAGAATTTTATATAACCAATCATAATTTGTCATATTATCCTATAGAATTAGTGTAATTCATAAAAAGTCTAAATTAAATTTATTTGTATATTTATAATATCAATTATTTTAATATTTCATTAATTAGGTAAATACTCTATCACCATTGTGTCATAAATAAATTAAATTATTTAACATCTAAAATTTTTAAATAAAATACCATTATTTAGGAAATATTTTTATATTTATAATTAATATTTATAATTGAATTTATCTTACGTATAACCCTAAATTAAAATTGTTTTAGTTATTAAACTTTGATTTTAACTCTTTTAACTCTTCTTGGAATTAAATAATAATAAATGTCCTAATCTAATCCATGTGGACATAAATGATAATATTTTATTCCTAAGGTTTTTTGGGTCTAGATACACTTTTCCAATAGAATTATGACATATTTTATGGTAATATTAATATCATTTTTACCCTTAATTACCCTATTTACTTTTAACTGTGGTAAATAAAAGTAAAAACTTACTATTCACCAAATATTATTTTTATCTTATTGAACCACATTTTACTCTTTAATATTAACCGATTCTCTTCGATTTTTGAAATTCCACTCACAGAACTGGTAAAATTATGTTTTATGAGAATTTCCAAATTCTCATAGGAGGTGGGTAAAAGACGGTGAAAAGTTCCATAAAATTTTTATATATCTAAAATGATTATAAACTAACTTCAATGAATTTCATTGAACATATATAGGTACTATGACTCCATTTTGAATGTAATAAAATTTAAATAAAAATTCGGTTTTTAACTTTGACTTAGTGTTTTTCATTAATCATCAAAAATTGAAAGTTTTCAGAAAAATACTAAATTTTCACCCTAGGATAATTTCGATATTCTGAATCCAAAAATGAAGTCCATTTTGAAAGATAAATTTTAAAAAATTTAAAAAATTGGGTATTACTATTTTTAATGGATAGTTTGATTAGTTGTGGTGTGTGTTAGAACTCGAAGTCGCGTACAACACACGCTACTGTATTATTCAAAGAGAAGCGTACCGTGGAAGCTTGGGGTGTTACACTTGTTAGGTTCTCTAGTGGAAAATCCTCCCTTATATAGAGAAAATGTGAAGATTTTGTTTGTCGATCCACAATTACCCATATTGATGTCATCCCATTTCCATGGAGAAATGGGTAGAGGTTGAATGAATCCTTTTGGATGTTGTTGTTCACCCTTCACATATTGACAGACATAACATCTGGATACCTAATTAGGAATTTACATCTTTATATTATCCCACCAGAAATGTTCCTTTAAATATATATACATTTCCGTGCTACTAGGGTGTATAGGGAAATTTGAGATATGATCATCATCCAATAACTCCCTTTTTAGCTTGGGTATATATGGAACACAAAGCCTCTTCACAAATTTTAGAACACCATCTTCACACACAAATTCACCAATATTTTCTTCTTTCATATAACTGATTTTATTTTGAAAATTCTCATCATTAGACTGTGAAGCTTTAATTATTTTTAATAAAGATTTTTGAGCAACCAATTGAAAAAGTAATGATTTTTCACCTTCATTGATAATTCACATGTCCATAATTACTAGATCCATGAAAAAAGGATCCTTTACAATCATAATATTATTGAGAAGACCATGATCCTTCCTGCTCAATGCATCAACTACCTTGTTTTCCGATCCTGGGTGGTATTGTAAAGAACAATCATAATCCTTGAGTAGTTCATGTAACAGCACGAGATTTTATGAAAAATATTCCTTTTAATTTCATTAATGCCTTGTGTTGTATGATACCCCAAAAGGAGCTTGAAAAACACACATCCTTGACTTTCCTTGAATTACATGCAATCACGACCTTCCTCGATAGCGTGTGTAGTACGCAATAACGAGTTTCACTAAACAATAATATGCTATTAAAATATTATTAAAACTAGCTTTTATGAATAGTAATAACCACTTTTTGAAATTTTGTAAATTTTATTTTTCAAAATGGAATTCATTTTTGGATTCGTAATATCGAAATTAGCTTAGGGTGAAATTTTGGTACTTTTCGGATAACTTTCATTTTCTGATGAATATTGAAAATTACTAAATTTTAATTAAAAACAAACTTTTTAATCGAAATTATTAATAGTTATAAATTATTAATTTGAGTGGTTTTAAAATATATTTAGAATATATTTTTACAATTTAATACAATGTTGTTCATTGGATGTAATTTCACATTTAAACCAGACATAAACAAGTGTCAATCTTTTGATAGTTATTATCTCTTAAGAACACGCTATTTGTTTTGACGATAGAAATTAATTTATAAATTAATTAATGCAACTGATATGTTTTGAGTTTGTTAAAATAGACATCATTTTTGAGTTCATAATATCAAATATCGCTTAGGCATAATTTTTGGTATTTTTTTGGAAACTTTCGTTTTTTGATGATTAGTGAAACCACTAAGTGGTAGTTAAGAAAAAGGAATTTTTCATAAAACTTAATTTTACCACTTCTGTGAGTGGAATTTCAAAAATCTGAGAGACACGGTTGATGTTTGTAAGTAAAATATGGTTCAATGAGATGAAAATAATTTTTGTTGAATAGTAACTTTTTACTTTTTTCCCCACGGTTAAAAGTAAATAACGTAATTAAGGGTAAAAATGGTATTATTATTACCTAACACATGTCATAATTATATTGGATAAGTGTAATTCGACCAGAAACAACCTTAGAAATAAAATATGACCATTTAGGCCCACTTGGATTAGATTAGGAAATTTATTATTAATTTATTTAAAGAAGGGTTAAAATAGTTAAAATCAAATTTTAATAAGTAAATCATTATTAATATAGTATTATACATAAGATAAATTCAACAATAAATAGTCCTTATAAATCTAAAAATCTTTCCTACATAATGGTATTTTATTTTTAATTTTTAGACATTAAATAATTTAATTTATTTGTGACACAAAGATGATGCCGTATTTATCTTATTAATGAAATATTGACATAATTGATATTATAAATACCCAAATAAATGTAATTTCATACTTTTTATGAAATAAACTAATTTTATAGTTTAATATGACATGTTATTATTGATTTAATTAACATTGTTCGAACTAATCATTCTGTTATGATTTTCACAAAAATCAATTACAAAATATGGTCAAAATTGACATAAAATAGTTTTTAAAACAAATATTATATTAGTAATTTTTATTTTATTCCTAAAAATCTAATGTTTAGCCAAATTACTTAGCTAAGGTTATATATATTAATAATAAACAACTTGGGGTTCCTTTGGCTGCTTATAGTATGTTTATTAACCTTATAATATAAGAATACAAGAAGACACGGTAAAAGTAAAATTATTTTACTTAATGTTAAATCTAAATGATAAGGTTAAAATAGGAACCTAAACTTGTCAAACTTCTATTGGATTAGAATATTTCGACCCATCCCCACCATATCTTCTAATTGAATTAATTTGGAGCTATTTAAAACCGAATTTGAATTTATAATAAAATAATAGTTTTAGTTATTCCAAAGGTGCCCCTCTCCTCCCTTATAAAATGGCACCTCCTCCATCTCTTCCTCACACCACTTTGAGCCTCAATGCTCGGTCAACCCCTGCCAAATTCCCTTATCCACTTCCCTGTCAACATCCTAGAGGTTCTGGTATTCCTCAAAAACCAATTTTAGTGCCTAAAAGGATATCTCAAAGAGGCGCTTCAAAGAAGAGGTAATGTCTGTTACCGATTCATTCATCTTTATTTTTTCTTCCACTTCTTCATCTTAAGATGTTTCACTATGAAGTAATAAAATCAGTATCACTTATATACTGATATGTTATTATAATTATGAAACAACCTTATTTCACCATCTATCCATCCTACGGAAAACGAAATCACCGCGCATACGTACGTACGGAATACCGTCTCCACGCCGTGGTGTAATCTATTTTCCACCACCACCTTACTTGGATGGGTATAATGGTGTACATAATAACTATATATGATTATTGTAAAGTGATATTGATTCTGAAATAGTATACATACACTCCAATAAAATTCCATGATCATGAGAACGATATAATCGCTCGTGCGTACGTACGGACTACTGTCTCCACGACGGGATGAGATTCATTCTCCACATTAACCATTCATGAATGATTATAAAGTATATTTAATAATTAATAATGAAATATATGACATAATAATGATTCTATATTTATGTGTATATATATGTATGTCATCTACTTAATTCCATTCAAATCAATAAGGAATAGAAAATAGCGTTCATGCGTACGTACGGTCTACCGTCTCCATGAACGGTGTATTTCTTTCCATTTACTGATCTATTATATATATATATATTCTGAATATATATCATATGTAAATCATGTTTAATATTATGGAATTAAGTAATCATGATCTATGTAATCATATGAAAAATTACAAGTCAAAACACGGACAATAAATGAAACGATTTTACCCAAAACGCTCTTTAACATGGAATTTACAAAAGAATGGGTAATATAAAGCCATAAGTGAACCATATATGATATCAAAACAATGAGTATGAATCTGTAATAAGTCAATGACATTATTTAAATCATTATACAGTAGGTTCGGACACATACGAAACAAATCGGACCTAAGGTAAGGGAAATATCACAATCTCATTTTTATCCGAGATTGTTCATACTTTAGTATTTACTGGGATGTATTTTATCATCCACATCCTTGTTTCCTAAATATGTAATGTTATTTCCATCCACCTACAATTTTTTAAATCCAATTTTACCCTCCAGTGAGTTTTTAGTAAAGGATATGAAAGGAATCTTTTTTCGTTTTTCGTACGAGGTACTTTTTGACTTTTCTGACAAAGGTACGAGAAGAATGTTTTTTTAACATATACGGCATGAATGGATTTTTAAAAAATTATTTCCAAGAAGATTCCTTTACAAGTTTTCAAGTTTTTTTAATCAACTTCTTTTAGTTTAGAATTGTATGACACGTTATGAAAGGAAAAGTGTTTTTGAGGTAGAAAAGATACTTTCCTCAAGAATAGAGTTCAAGTGTTTTATCAAAATTATTTTCCATCTAATATAATAAAGGGTTCTCTTTCTATCCCAATTATTCCATTGATTTGCTTATGTTGTGATAGAATTATTTTTATGAATTCCTTTATCTTATATGAATTGTTTTAAGATGTCATGTTGTTTAAGAATTCCCATTTTTATTACATGGGTTATGCAATGATGTATGATTTAATATTTTGTGTCATACATAAGAATGGTATCATTATGAGATGGGTGGGACCTATATCTGCCTCCAATGCATTGGGTAAAGATTTTATATCTTATGAGATAGACATGACTGCAAAGGTAGGTTATACCGGTTCAGTGAAACAGGACTGAAACGAGGGTGACTCGGTTCAGAAATGGACTTTGTCCACTAAGATAGTCTTGGCAATGAGTCTTGACTAATAAGAAATTATTCTCTATGATTATGTGTGTATACCACAAAGATTCATGTTTTAAGTTATGATTATTGGGATTTCATTTCACTACTATGATTTATCCCATGTTATGAAATTATGCTCTCTTTTGCAGGTTAAGATTTCCAAAATGTTATGTTCTTATGAAAATGATGTGATTGATATTTCTTTTGTTTAACCATACTGAGCATTTGAGATCACCCTTTTATGTTTTCTTTTCCCCAGGATATAAAGAAAGGTTTTAGGTAAAAAAAAGGAAGATCTTTATGGGAGATTTTGAAGATCTTTCACCACGATTAGAAGATTATATTCCGAGTTTCCAAAGACACTAAACTATTACGATCCTTGTGTGTGTGTGTTTTTTATGTACTAAGTATTCTACAAAAGTAATGTAATGTTCATGTACGTCAGGCTTTGGGTCTCTACAGTTGGTATTAGAGGAAAGGTTTAGTCAACCTTTGGAAATTAGGATGCAAAAACGTCAGTGAGATCCCTAGAGATATTTCTATGGTATATCTAGGGATGTCTCTAAGGTTATGTATACGTATATGTTATAGTCCTAGAATTGCGCTAACGATCTTAGAATTTAACCTAAGATGTTAGATATTGAGGGTACTCCCCCTTTACTATGTTGTTTTCTCTAGCATGATTTTTGCCTCTCACACTATTCTTTTTGGGTTTTAGACGATGGCTGGAACCCGAAGGAACCGTGTTGATCAATGCAATGGACAATGCAATGATTGTCCTCCTGAACAAACAAATGTTATGGGAGAAGGAGTGAAAAATCTTATTTCTATACTTACACAAGCTATGAATCATTATGGACTTCCAAATGAGCAGAGAAGGGAATAATATTCTATTGAGTCCTTCATGAGGCAACGTCCACCTTCTTTCAGTGGGTCTTCTGATCCACATGTTGCTGAACAATGGATCATTACTACTGAAAAGATATTTTCAGTTCTTCAATGTTCTAAACATGATAAAGTCATCCTAGCAGTATATCGTTTGGAAGGTGAAGCCGATCAATGGTGGAATCTTATCAAGAATACGAGTCCAAGAGATGAAGTTGAGTCCATGGAATGGGACGAGTTCAGGAACTTATTTTTCAATAAGTACTTCCCTCTTATTCTTCAAACAAAGATGGAGAAGGAGTTTCTTGAACTAAAGAAAAAGGATGATGAATCTGTTGGTATATATGAAGTGAATTTTACAAGGCTTGCAAGGTATGCATCTGGATTTATCATCCAACTTGAAAGTAAAGTTGATCGATTCTTCAATGGCTTAAAACCAACTCTTCGAAGGGCATTATCTATAAGAGACTTCAGTAGCTATGAAGAAATTGTGCGTTGTGCTATTAAGGTAGAAATGAAAGTTGGTGTTACTTATCCATCTCATAGTTTTGACAGGAAATGAAAGATGGAGTTCAAGGAGAAATCTCAGAATAATGGTGAAAAGAATATGAATGTTCCCTTATGCTCAAAGTGTGAAAAGAAGCATGGTGGAGATTGTCTTAAAGGGACAAGTAAATGTTTCAAATGTAGAAAGGAAGGTCATCGGGCATTTGAATTCCGCAATGATGGGAATAAGATTTCTAATGATGTAAACAAAGGAAGGGATACACAGAATGAACCTACTACACTTCAATGCTTCAAGTGAATGGAAATGGGGCATTATGCTAATAAATGCCCTAATCCAAGGGTTAGTGATGATCGACGTGAGCAACCACTTAAGGCAAAGGACAAAGGGAAGTCACATGCGATCACCATTGGAGATGTTGAATATGACGACGATGTTGTGGAATGATTAAGTGTTTATGTAATGGGATTCCAGAATAATGTTGTATATAGTATCGTGGAATATTGGAATATTTATGTTCTTGTCTATTGTGGTTTTCAATAATTTTATGGCATCAGTGACCATGAAAAGTGATTGAAATATTTTTGGAAAGAAGATGATATGAACACAATGAAGGGATAAAGATAATCTAATATGTTTGATAGTATTCATGAGATCATGATTGATATAAGGAATAAGTGATATCATGGTTTGAGTATATAGAATATTTGGATTTTGGTATGTGGAAAGAGTTAACTTTTGACTGCATTCATTTTTTCACTATAGTTCAATTAATGGGTATTCATTCTTAAAGAGAATACATGATTAAGGTATTCACATGTTTGTAATTTGACCAACAAGATATATCTTATGATATATGGGGGATAAATGATGGCATTCATGTGATCATTTTTTTTATACTATGAGCTTGGACCGAAGTATTTTAGATAAGCCTAAAGATTGGAATGGATTACGTTGGACATAAGTTAGTATTGTTTAAGGATAAAACTTTTTTGATATTGTTGATGGAATGTTATAGTAATATAGCTTTAGAAAAAGGACAACCTTCAGGACGAGCGACAGCCCATCGCGTCGGACAAGGCTGTGGGAATCGAGCCCACAACCGAAGTGCGACTGGCCTTTATCGCCTACCACTGGCCTAAAGGAAGTCCCTGTTTAGTAGAAACTAATTTTATTATATTAAGCAGTATGATATATGATGTATAAGTCCATTTTAGGAACCATATATGATTAATATCTCTATAGATGGACTTATGTATTTTTTGATAACTTTTCTAACCTTTTGGTTGAGACAGATGGATTGACCCCTCATTCTATCACATGATCTACTAACACATCACGAATGACAAATTAAACTTCATTTCTTTAAGAGATGAAGTAAAAATTGTCCAAAGAACGACAAACGGTGAGACTATACCAAAATCACGAAAGTATTTCTTCTAATTCCAATTTCATCAACTTTAGGGAAATGATCTTGAAAACTAAAAAAGTTGTCCTAGTGCTCTTATATCTGATGAATCAGATGGTACCTTAGATCGTCACAAATTTATGGCTTTGTGATTACAGGCTTTTCCATAGCCATGTTCTCTACCACTCTCCAACAGAACAAGATGGTTAGATTTTTCTTCCATGTCCATATTTTCACCTATGTTCCCCTACGTGGAAACCCAGTGATGAGTTAATTTTGGAAATCGTTACATTTCATACTTTAGTTTTTAAAGCCAAGTTTGGGTATTCCTTTTTACGATGTTGTTTTCTATTAAACAAACTTTCAAGTAGTAAACCATTTATAACCCCAACAAATTTCGAGGGTGAAATTCATATTAAGGGGGGTAGAATGTAACAGCCCGAGATATTATGAAAAATATTCCTTTTAATTTCATTAATGTCTTATGTTGTAGGCTAAACCAAAAGGATCTTGCAAAACACGAATCCTTGACTTGCTTTGCATTACACGCAATCACGACCTTCCTCGATAGCGTGTGTAGTACGCAATAACGAGTTTCACTAAACAACAATATGCTATTAAAATATTATTAAAACTAGCCGTTCTGAATTGTCATAACCAATTTTTGAAATTTTATAAATTTTATTTTTCAAAATGGAATTTATTTTTGGATTCGTAATATCGATATTAGCTTAGGGTGAAATTTTGGTACTTTTCGGATAACTTTCATTTTCTGATGAATAGTGAAAATTACTAAATTTTAATTAAAAACAACCTTTTTAAACGAAATAATTAATAGTGATAAATTATTAATTTGAGTGGTTTTAAAGTATATTAGAATATATTTTTTCAATTTAATACAATGTTGTTCATTGGATGTAATTTCACATTTAAACCAGACATACACAAGTGTCAATCTTTTGATAGTTATTATCTCTTAAGAACACGCTATTTGTTTTGACGACAGAAATTAATTTTTAAATTAATTAATGAAACTGATATGTTTTGAATTTGGTAAAATAGACATCATTTTTGAGTTCATAATATCAAATATAGCTTAGGCCTAATTTTTTGTATTTTTCTGGAAACTTTCATTTTTTGATGAATAGTGAAACCACTAAGTGATAGTTAAGAAAAATGAATTTTTCATAAAACATAATTTTACCGCTTCTGTGAGTGGAATTTCAAAAATACCAGAGACACAGTTGATGTCAGTAAGTAAAATTTGGTTCAATGAGATTAAAATAATTTTTTGTGAATAGTAACTTTTTACGTTTTTCCACTGTTAAAAGTAAATAGGGTAATTAAGGGTAAAATGATATTATTATTACCCTAACACATGTCCTAATTCTATTAGATAAGTGTAATTAGACCAAAAACAACATTAGGAATAAAATATGACCATTTAGGCCCACTTGGATTAGATTAGGTCATTTATTATTAATTTATTTAAAGAAGGGTTAAAATGGTTAAAATCAATGTTTAATAAGTAAATAATTTTTAATATAGTGTTATACATAAGATAAATTCGACTATAAATAGTCCTTAGAAAGATAAAAATATTTCCTACATAATGGTATTTTATTTTTAATTTCTAGACATTATATAATTTAATTTATTTATGACACAAAGATGATGTAGTAATTATCTTCTTAATGAAATATTGACATAATTGATGTTATAAATACTCAAATAAATGTAATTTAAGACTTTTTATGAAATAAACTATTTTTCTAGGTTACTATGACATGTTAATATTGATTTAATTACCATTGTTCGAACTAATCATCCTTTTATGATTTTCACAAAAATCAATTACAAAATAGTGTCAAAATTGACATAAAATAGTTTTTAAAACAAATATTATATTAGTAATTTTTATTTTATTCCTAAAAATCTAAGGTTCGGCCAAATGACTTAGATAAGTTTATATATATTAATAATAAACAACTTGGGGTTCGTTTGGCTGCTTATAGTATGTTTATTAACCATATAGTATAAGAACACAAGAAGACACGATAAAAGTAAAATTATTTTCCTTGATGTTAAATCTAAATGATAAGGTAAAAATAGGAACCTAAACTTGTCTATATTCTATTTGATGAGAGTATTTCGACCCATCCCCACCTTATATTCGAATTAAATTAATTTTGAGTTATTTAAAACCGAATTTGACTTTATAATAAAATAATAGTTTTAGTTATTCCAAAGGTGCCCCTCTCCTCCCTTATAAAAGGGGACCTCCTCCCTCTCTTCCTCACACCACTTTGAGCCTTAAATCTCGGCCAAACCCTGCCAAATTACCTTCTCCAATTCCCTATCAACATCCCAGAGGTTCTGGTCTTCCTAAAAAACCAATTTTAGTGCCCTAAAAGGAGATCTCAAAGAGGCGCTTCAAAGAAGAGGTAATGTCCGTTACCAAATCATTCATCTTTATTTCTTCTTCCACTTCTTCATATTAGGTTGTTTCATTATGAAGTAATAACATCAGTATCACTTATATACTGATATGTTATTATAATTATGAAACAACTTTATTTCACCATCTATCCATCCTACGGAAAACGAAATCACCGTGCGTGCGTACGTAAGGAATACCGTCTACACGCCGTGGTGTAATCTATTTTCCACCACCACCTTACTTAGATGGGTATAATGGTGTAAATAATAACTATATATGATTATTGTAAAGTGATATTGATTCTGAAATAGTATACATACACTCCAATAAAATTCCACGATCATGAGAACGATATCATCGCTCGTGCGTATGTACGGACTACCGTCTCCACGACGGGATGAGATTCATTCTCCACGTTAACCATTCATGAATGATTATAAAGTATATATAATAAGTAATAATGAAATATATTACATAATAATGATTCTGTAATTATGTTTATATATATGTATGTCATCTAATTAATTCCATTCAACTCCACAAGGAAAAGAAAACAGCGTTCATGCGTACGTACGATCTACCGTCTCCATGAACGGTGTATTTCTTTCCATTTACTGATCTATTACATATATATATATATATATTATGAATATATATTATATTTAAATCAGGTTTTATATTCTATAATTAAGTAATCATGATCAATATAATCATATGAATAATTACAAGTCAAAACACGGACGACAAATAAAACGATTTTACCCGAAACGCTCTTTAACATGGAATTTACAAAAGAACGGGTAATATAAAGCCATAAGTGAACCATATATGATATCAAAACAATGAGTATGATTCTGTAATAAGTCAATGACATTATTTAAATCATTATACAGGATTTTCGGACACATACTAAGCAAATCGGACCTAAGGTAAGGGAAATATCACAATCTCATTTTTATCCGAGATTGTTCGTACTTTAGTATTTACTAGGGTGTATTTTATCATCCACATCCATGTTTCCTCAATATTTAATATTATTTCCATCCACCTACAATTTTTTAAATCCAATTTTACCCTTCGGTGAGTTTTTAGTAAAGGATATGAAATGAATCTTTTGTCGTTTTTCGTACGAGGTACTTTCTGACTTTTCCGACAAATGTACGAGAAGAATTTTTTTAACTTATACGGCATGAATGTATTTTTAAAACATTATTTCCAAGAAGCTTCCTTTACAAGTTTTCAAGTTTATTTTTAATAAACTTCTTTTAGTTTAGAATTGTATGACACGTTATGATAGGAAAAGTGTTTTTGACATAGAAAGGATATTTTCCTCAAAATGGAGTTCAAGTGTTTTATCAAAATTATTTTCCATCTAAGATAATAAAGGGTTCTGTTTCTATCCCTATTATTCCATTGATTTGATTATGTTGTGATGGAATTATTTTTATGAATTTATTTATCTTATATGAATTGTTTTATGGTGTCATGTTGTTTAAGAATTCCCATTTTTATTACATGGGTTATTCAATGATGTATGATTTAATATTTTGTGGCACACATAATAATGGTATCATTATGAGATGGGAGGGACCTATATCTCCCTCCAATGCATTGGGTAAAGATTTAATATCTCATGAGATAGACATGGATGGAATGGTAGGTTATATCAGTTCAGTGAAACAGGACTGAAACGAGGGTGACTCAGTTCAGAAATGGAATTTGTCCACTAAGATAGACTTGGAAATGAGTCTTGACTAATAAGAAATGATTCTATATGATTATGTGTGTATGACAAAAAGTTTCATGTTTTATGTTATGATTATTGGGATTTCATTTCACTACAATGATTTATCCCATGTTATGAAATTATGCTCTCTTTTGCAGGTAAGATTTCCAAAATGTTATGTTCATATGAAAATGATGTGATTGATATTTCTTTTGTTTACCCTTACTGAGCATTTGAGCTCACCCTTTTATGTTTTCTTTTCCCCAGGATATAAAGAAAGGTTTTAGGTAAAAAAAAGGAAGATCTTTATGGGAGATGTTGAAGATATTTCACCACGATTAGAAGATTATATTCCGAGTTTCCAAAGACACTAAACTATTATGATCCTTGTGTGTGTGTCTTTGTTATGTACTAAGTATTCCTCAAAAGTAATGTAATGTACATGTACGTCAAGCTTTGGGTCTCTACAGTTCAAGCCATATCCTTTCCCACATGTTGATTTCATTCTATGAGAAGATATACGTAAAACTATTGTGATCTGTATATATCTCATGTTTATCTCTATTTAGATAATGTCTCCATATCATTAGAGAAAATATTATAGATTTTAACTCAATATCATGAGTAGGATAGTTTTTTTTTGTGAATTATTAACTACCATCATTCATAGGAAATAACTCTAAAAAGTTTCATAAGGAAACAACCAAGTCCTTTATTTGATGCATCACTATAGACCACAAACACATCCTTACTCAATGGTAGAGTTAATATTAGAGCATTCATTAATCTTCTATTCAATTATTTGAAATAGTCATCAAATTTTGTGGTCTATTTGAACTTAACCCCTTTATGTGTAAGATTTGTCATTTGGTTTCCTAAATGAGCAAAGTTCTGAATGAAACCCCGATAATAACCTACTAACCCAAAAATATTACATTCCTTAGTTATGTCTGTTAGAGTATGACATTATTTCCCTAACCTTGTCTTCGTAGGATCAATAGATATTACATCTTTAAAGACAATATGTCCTAGAAAGGAAACTGATTAAAGTCAAATTTCACATATTTCTAAACATCCCATATAATTCATTTCATCTTAGAGTATTTAGAATAGTGTGCAAGTGATTTTCATATTCCTCATAGCTCTTAGAGTATACCAAGATATCATTAATAAATACCAACAAAAATTCATCAAGATGTTCCTTGAAAACACTATTGATTAGATCCATGAAAATAGAGGTTGAATTAGTTAGACCAAAAGGCATTACTGTAAACTCGTAATGCCCATACCTAGGTCAAAATGATAGTTTTTGAATTTCTTCCTTCCTCACAAGAATATTATGATATTCAGATCAAAGATCAATCATTAAAAAATATTGGGCTTCATAATGTTGATCAAATAAATCATAAATGTGAGGTAGGTGATACTTGTTCCTAATTGTCATAGCATTGATCTACCTATATTTAATGCAAGACCTCATAGATACATATATATTCATAATGAAGAGAATAGGGGCACCCCATGGAGAAACAATAGAGTGAATAAATCCTTTATCACACAATTCCACTAGTTGTTTCTTCAGTTCCACTAACTCCATAGTGGCCATTCTATTCGGGGTCTTTTATATGGGCCTCTAATTAAGAATTAAGTCAATGAAAAAATAAATTTCTCGATCTGGAGGATGTCCAGGTTAGTCCTCTGAAGACACATCAACATATTCTTTCACAATAGGTACTCCTTATCTGAAAATTCCCTCCCGCACCCATAGTTATTGAATTACATTCCTCCACAATAATTTAATTCATTTGATCTACTAGTTGTGGATCTAGATGAGAATGAAAGGGTGATGTTTCTACCCTAAAGATAATGGATTCCACATCGCCCTAAAAAATTGTAACCTCTTTATTATTACAATAAAGTATCACATCATGGTTAGAAATCGAATCCATATTGATGATTATATCAAATTCAATCATTAGCATGCCAATAAAATCAAAAGATAAAGAATGTTTATAGGCCATAATAGGGATAGCTTGAAACAACTTTGTTGTAATGATACATCCATTAAGAGTTTTGACTGACAACTCCCTTATTAAATAAAATTGGAAATATCTAATTTTATTAGAAGACAAGGAAGATATGAGTGAATGCAATGGTACATAAGAAAATAAATAATTGTATATTTTGGATGAAATGATTAATGTACCTACCACAACATCATTAAGAACTTCAATATGAGTAGTTGTGATTACATAAGCTTATCCATACTCCCTTGGCCTTTTCTGTGGAATGTTTCCCTGACACTTAGGTCATTCATTAGAATAGTGTCCCATTTCCATACAATTATTGAATAGAACAATAATATATTCTTTATTACCCTTGAAATCACCATAAGGTTGGACTTTTTGTCCACATTTATAGCATACACGTTTTCTTTTTGAGCAGGAACCAGGGTGTTTCCTTACCCAATTATCGCATGTTAGAAATTAAACTCTTCTCTTATTTACCATTTCTTTATTTCCTTTTCTATTTTTTAAGCAACCCACTTCTTCTCTATGTTTCCATTAAATTCCTAAGAGTTAGAGGATTAATTTTATGTCATGATATCACAAGAAACTATATCTTCAGATGATGAGAAATATGGGAGACCAATTCTCGTTGGAGGAATGGCTTTAGGCCATCATAGATTCAATCAATATTGCTCCTCATATTTAATATATATTCCAAATCATACCTTGCTAACTATGTGAATTAAGCTTTATTTTTTGTAACATTCTCATCTTCCTTTTGCTTCAAATTCAAAAATTGCCTTTACATATCTACTCATTGTTCATGAGGAAAGTAATTCTCTAGAAATATTTCCTTAAATTCCCTCCATCCCATATCTTATATCTCTTCCACCTCCATTGTGTTTTTAATTAACAATCACCACTGATCTTCATATCCTGACAGATAATAAACTATCATAAAGACCTTATCTCTTTCATTATATCCCAATGTGAGATTTTTTTTCTCTATATAACTTATCAGTTGTTCAGTTACAAATGGGTTTTTAGACACATTGAATAGTAAAGGTTGTTTTCGAATAAAGTGATCTAACATAGCTCCTCCATTTGGTGGATCCATATTCTCTATAAGGGTAAGGTTATATTTCATAACATGAGTAATTATTTCTAGTATAGTTATAAGTTTTTCTAAATTAGTGGTAGTTCTAGGCCCAACAACATGTTCTTGCATTAGAGGGAAATACCTACATGGGATATGCATGTTCATGTGGTTTCCATTTCATCAACTATGATCCATTTCAAGGTAATATAATATACAAGATTTGGTTATGAATTATAATGTATAATCATAACTTAGAAAAATACTTAGCATAAATTGAAATCCTATTCATGGATAAACCATAATCACAAAAATGCTTTCTTTAAGTAAAATGTTATATTTAAATTGTTAATAATGGATTGTAAAGAAAATGTGAATTATCTTAAGAATATACCCTAGGATTGTCAAACCAGGTCCGCAATAAGGCCTTTGGTCATGTACCAGGATACACTGGGTCATGCCCAAAACTTCTTGCTAGTGTTTTCTCTTGTAGGTACATCTATTCCTGAACCACATCCACTAGTAGTATCCAGAAAAGGATTTATTTTCTAGAATGATCCGAAGAAATATATTTATTACCATAATACAATGATGTTATTGAATATTAATCCTCAATAAATATCATAGGGGGTTTTCCCCTAATCAATATTTTCTAAATATAGTTTCCATGATTTCTACTAAACTTTCTCTAATTCCAACTATAAATACCTGACCCCAATTTACCATAGTCGGTGCTTTATTTCATTACATTTAAACCCTTAAAAGAAATTAGTTTCCCAATGGAACAAATAGTTTAGTAGATTTGGAAATCTATATATAAATATAAGTTCAACATTACAACATGAAACATAAAAACAACATATAAGTTTTAATGGAAACATCATCAACTATATGTTTACCCCTACATGTCATTCATAAAAAACATATTAATTCCTTGAGAAGATAAAAAATAAAAAATTAGTGAGCTCAAACTCTCAGTAAGAGTAAACAATATAGAGGAAGATAACATAAACATAAACATTAGCCATAATGAATAATTGAAAACACATGCCTTTACAAATAATAAACCTGAACATAATATGGTAGGAATATGGGATGAGTAAATAATGACATATTAAAACATAATCATGGTTTTCTACTAGTAGAATAACCACATGAACTTTTAATTTATATATTAATAATTAGGGAAGTGTATATGCCAGACATTCTGAAACATATCATCAGGGCCTCATCTAAGATGTCAAAAAATGATTAAGGTATCTGCCAAAACTATATCTCAAAATAGGAAATGCCTTGTCCAAGTCCACATCTATTTGTCTCATGAAACCTATCGATGCATCGAGGGGCTATAGAAGTCATATCCATCACATAATAAGTCCAATTAATTCCTCATATTAGTGTGGATAATCATTAAAAACAAATACATTCATATTGAAACTAATATATAATATGTAAATAACTTTCTTTGAATATTAAGCTTAAACACTAACCATTCTGTGTAAATTAGTGAATAGTTTTACAATATAACATTAAAAAAAAATTCATAAAACATTCAATTTAATATAGTAGATAATATAATGCATAATAATCAACAAGAGTGTTGAAATCGATGAAGATACTCTTATAAAATCATTGGGTAATTCTTGAGATAAATAATCTTTTACATTGAAAGTAAGAGTTTTTTTAGAAAAGTATTTATATAATACCAAAATTTAATTAAGATGTTATTTTTATAATAAAATGAGTTATTTTATAAATATAATGGTTGATAAAAACAGATTATAGTTTTCCCATCAAAAATAGGTAACAATTTGAGAAATTCCCTTCAATCAGGATTATATTTTATGATAAATTCGTGGAATATCCTTCTAAACATATAACATCCCAAAAATGAAGGTATGATTCTGGTTGGAAAATATATATTAAGTATTAAGTTATAAATTATGAGTATTACATATGAATTAATAATAATTTAATTTTGGTGAGTAGATAACAAAAGTAACGTGAATGAAAATGGAGGTTCTAGTGAATACCCTTACCTTATGTATGAATGTTCTTCCCTTGACTTTATAGTTCTAGAGTATAAAATTAGATACATTAATAACTTAATTGAAAATATGTTATATATTTATTTAATTTATCGTAATTTTTTATTCATTTGTCTCTTTATTTATAAGTTATAATATTTAATTCTGTCGTTCGAGAGTGTTTATTTTCTTGAATTTTATAATCTGTTCACTTGTTTTTGTGTAATTGATATCATGTGGAATAGCTATAAATCTACAAAATTAAATTTAAATATTATTTATGAAAATAAATAGGTTTTAATGGTCATTTAAATCATTTGGTTACATGGCATGATGATGAAATATTAATGACAGTCGCGTAGATTATTTTAGCAGTATTTTCATTATTAGGAACTAGTTTGGTCATATGATTTAATATAATGTACATATACTAGTTAATGAATAGTATATAGGCTATAATAAATATATTATAGTATTTTTCAACCATTAAAATGGTTTCATGACCAGTAATGAAGGATATATTAATGAACAAAACTCCATCATCCACGAAGGTTGTAAGTTGGCACCTCACATATAATGATTTCATTCATAAAATAGAAGAGATAAAGAGTACGGATATTGAGTATGGTTTTTACATTAAGATGATATAATTCCATTATAAAGATGATACTGGAGTTATAATGGTCATTTGGATAGAGTATGTGAGGAGAGGATAACAATAGAAAGGAACTTGAAATGAAAATCAATGAAATAAAATGTGAATTTACCTCTTGAATCCACCACCTTGAGAATCTCTTTAACAGAATGGGTTTTGGTATTTTGGATATAATAAGAGAAATTTGATGTGGGAAGTGACTAGTGAGGGTATTTGGGAAGAACATTGAGTAGGTTCAAGTCTTATAGGAGAGAAGGGAAGAGGGAGTGCTGGGGGTTTTTATAACGGAGGAGTGGAGTAATTTTTGAATATCTTAATAATTATTTTATTATTTTTCCCGATACAACCAGTAATATTGACTTTTGGGACCACGAATAGTAATATGTTCATGTGATTTCAAAAAATGTGGACATAGATCATCTATAAATCACCTATGAATCAATAAATAATGTGTTTAGTATTTATCACGAATTATCGTATTTTACTATTAACAAAAAATTCTAGTATTTCAGAAAAATCTAAAAAATTACCCCTAACCATTTTTTGACTTGTAGAATTAAAAAATGCCATCCATTTTTTGGAAAATTTTTTATAAATATTATTAATTTAATTGTTAAATAAAATCCTAGTTTATTCAAAAAATATCAATTTTAAAACTATAATTCATCTTATATCACATTGAAAAAGTAATCAAGATATCATTATCGTAATAAAATAATAAAATAAAATAATAATATTATTTAATATTCATAAGGGTCATATTAATATTTAAAAGGGTATGTTACAATTCACAAAAAATTATGTTTTTCTTATCAAACTCTAAATATATTACTGAACGCAACTATGTATGTCAGTTTTTCAAATTTCAAATCAAAGAGGTGGGAATAATTATGTTTACTATCTAGGTTATAACAAAGTAATGATTTCTAGAGGATCATTGTTTGGGGCATTAAATGTAAATTTTCAAAAACAGATGGTGTTATTATTATGTTGTTTGTTTAAGCTCAGTGTTAGGTATCTTGTACATTATCGAATATATTCATCACTTTTAAAATATCAGGATGTTACAAACACCCCTAGGCACATATGTGACAAAACTATATCCACTTTCGAATATTCTTATGGGGATTTAATTTATAATAGAGCCACATAATATCTATAATATCAAAATATTAGGATATTATAGTAATCATAGACTAATGACATTGACATATCCCCATAGTTTCAATTAATTTCACTCATCAAAATCCATAAAATATTCAACATTATAAGAAATAAAATAAATATTTATATGTACTTTTGATATTATGATCCATCATAACTTATCAACCCTTAAATCGACATTAACTAAGACAATAACCTCTATAGTTTTCTAAACCCCACTCTAATACCAACTATGGAGGCCTCATAATGTAACCATATCAATTACATGACTTTAAAAAATTATTTTAATAAAATCAAAAAACCATTTTTTTACATTATTAGAGAGTTAAGATAATATTTTAAAAAAAATACCATATTTTTTGGAAATAATGGACAATTTCCCACAATATATGCAACTAATAATCGATAACAAGTATTCAACATCTCTTATAAATTATTCACAAAACATGTCCTTTTAGATATATCATAAATATTACATTTCATTATATCATAGAAAAATTGGAACATAAGATTGGGGTGAGATGAAACACTCAGTAAGGGAAAGAATACGTAATAACCACCAAAGATCATAAGTGATAACAAAATGGACATATGACTATGCAAACACAATAAAAAACATGAACATTAAATAAATATTTCATACATTAAAAAACATAGATTCAAAAGCCAAGAATAATTGAATGATATTTTTATCATATGGAAATAGATACCATGGATTCATAGCTAAAACATGGGGCATAGAATATAAATATAAATAGAAGAATATGAATATAAGTTCAATATTCATAACATTATCATAATAACATACAACATGATAATATCAAATGTACATTAGGCACAACATAATCATAAGTTCATAAAGAATAACATGATAACCAAGATGTGAGGAATATTCTGGTTCTGTGTACATGAAGAATAACTTGATTTTACGTACAAGAGTCCTAAGATGATTTTGAGAACATAAGGTATAACATAATCATCAGTACATGAGGTATAAAATAATTGTGAGTATATAATTTATAGCATGGAAATTTGGTTACAATATAATCATGAGACATTCATAATCCCATCACAAAATTTCATCACTAAGTCTCTTTAAAATCACATTACTATAGTTATTCAACTATGTTTCATAAAACATACTAATTCATGCTTCCAAGGTATAATGAACATTTCATCTATAGATATTAATTATTTACCCAAATATTTTGATGAATATCATAGGACATCCTTCATATTAGCATGTTTTTATGATAAGTTATCATAAAACATTACCAAGTCATGCTTCCTAGGTATCATTAACATTTAATCTACAGATATTAATTCTTTACCCAATTCAATGGAGAAATATTAGGGAAAACCCTTCGTTTGTTTTTTATTATGTGTCCCACATCAATCAAAGATCAAAATAACGTATCATTTCAACCCATGAGTATGAAATGTGGTCTTAAAACATGGTAGTAACCAATAAATAATAAGGTATTTATTATGATACCATTGAATGATATTATATTTGGTTCTTCACATCATGTAAAATCAAATAATGTCATTGGTAGTAAAACTGATATACATAAGAGATTGTAGAATGGTTTAAATTGGAGTGAAATATAGTATCTCATTAATAAAGAATCATTTTGACAGAAAATGGGATGGTTATTAACACATTGATAAATAATCACATGTCATTTGAAATTATTTCAAAAAATAATGAACTAGAATTGAAGAGTATGAAGAGAATAAAATAGTAAATTTTGAAACATAGTAGCTATACAATGGGGACTATATTTTACAAAATGGAAAATAAAATATCTATAATGTTGTATAAGGGTATTCTTACATAAATATAGAAACATTTTTATATTAAAGGATTCGTTATGAGAATATGTAAGAAAAAAATGGAATTAAAAATGCTTATAAAAAGGATGCACTTGAATAGAAAAGAGGAAGGAGAGAATCAAAGAGTGATTTCAAGAACATGATGACTATACAAAATGGAATATGAAATAGTATTAATGTAGGTTAATGGTGGTGTATCACAAATGGTATATCTTATAGAAAATATACTACTGATTATGATCAAATGGAATCATAATCACCTGGAATTTAGAATGCATCCAACGAAGGAAAATCAAGAATTTAAAATATGAGGTAGAGAATCATGGATTAATTTTGTTAGCATGATGACTATAAAAAAGGGACTAATAAATGAGATTAATTTTATAGTATAGATACCCTAAATTTTCTTAAATTATCGTTACAAAAAAATTGGAATACTTAAAACAATACACTAAATGATATCGAATGACAGTATTTTTCTAGTGCCTTTGAAAACATGGAAACATACACATTGGTACATAATTGATCTATATTGTCCCCCACTAGGTTCTTCTTGAATAAAATATTTATTAACCACATAAAACATATTACATATCTCCCTAACCCGGGAAATGAAACCCCAAAAATGGTGATACAGATGCTCATTAAGGGTTAACAAGGGAGGCATGTAAGCATAATCATATGTTAACCTGATTAATAAAATAGAAGATAATGTCCGGCATATTGATGATCATAAAACTAAAACATGAAATAAATATGGGAAGTTCATAAGACAAGAATAATAAGAAAAAATAACAACATAATCCATGAAATCATATGATCAGAATAAAACATGGGATTATGGAAAACACTTAAGCATCAAATATAATTTCCATAGAATTTAATGTATCACTAGAAATACCATATTATTAGTATGGTTTCACACCACATACCATATTGATAGTCATGATTCACTCACATGGACATCTTTGTAGCATGTGTTCACTCCTCATATCATCTTGGTAGTCATAGTTCTCTCCAATGTCAATCTTAGTAGCCAAATTTTACTGTGAAGACCTTAGTCTATCTCATTATATATAAAATTGTACCCAATGCATTAGAGGGATATATATATCCCACCCATATCATACTGAAATCATACATAAATTTTCCACAGGATCATTAAAAGTCATATCATAAAAAATTAAATTAAATGAGTATCATAAGCATGTAATCCTATCATCACTTATGGAAGGAGATATAGGTTTCATAATCATTTTATCAAAATCATAACCCATGAGAAGAAGTGGGTTTCAAAAAATATAACTCGTGAAAGAGAAATAGTTATCATAGATAACATTCCCTAATAACATAAACCATTCAGAGAAATATTATGAATGCAAACATTTGATCATTCACACAGAATGTAATGAATAACACCAATGTATTTGATCTTATATGTGAAAAAAAACTAATAGATCTTTTTAAAAATCATTTATTCAATAAAATATCCCTTCTTATTTGAAAATAATTTTAAAAACATAATAATTTTAAAAAAATCATTTAAAAATCATTGAAAATATATAAAGGAATTGTTGAAAACCATAAAATATTTTAAAAATAGCCTTTCCTTAAAAACATTTTTTAGAACATAGTTTTGCGAAAATAATATATTTCTGGCCGAAAAGAGATATACGGTCATATTTTACATAAAAAATTTATTAATAATATTATGTACTAATTAGTTGAAAAGGGTATTAATAAATGAGTATAACTTGAATAAATATAGGATAAGAACATTCATTATTGTTCTTGGGAGATGGAACTTAATATTGATTCGAGGGAATCATAATCATAAAAAATCCCGATAAGTGATGAGATTGTTTCAATAAACTCTTACGACATGGTAACTAGGGATCATAGTCTCCATGTAAAAAAATTAAATACAATTAAGCTTAAAATATAATTATAATAAATTTATTTATCATATAAAATTTCAAATGTAATTATATACACCTGAAAAAATAATGTAGGTGCATAAAAAACATGTGTCTCAAAGAAGGAAAATTGAGACAAACTATCTTATCAATTTGGTAACTCTTGAAACATAATCCCCATAAAATAAATATCATATAATGGATATGTATGTCCCAAACAAATTAATATTAATAACAATAGAATGAAATCATGGGTAGTATATAAACCATGCAAAATAAGAGTGGTGAACATGGCATGTATTTCACAAATATAAAAATTGAGATGAAATTCCATTACACTGTGTCTTTACTATCTTAATTCTTGCTAAGACCTCTTTTATAATAAATATATGTTTATTAATAATATATAATTTAACCATATTATTATATATACTTCCACATATGGTTTTATTATGACTTTATATTACCTAATTGCTAACAATTCTATGTTAAGGTTTCACTTCGGGTAATATCTTATTTGTTCTTTGCATGTATCTTAATTTTTTATATCATTAGTCCTTATACTTATATCACGATTTAAAAAATTTAAACCATGATATAAATACAAATTATTTTGAGTACATTTTTATTTTAACAATTAATATATTATAGATGTATGAAAATAAAATATTCCTTTCAAGGAGACGGTAGGCCATATGTATGCATGAACATTGCTCCCATTTTATTGACATATTGAAAGAAAGAAATTAAATGAGATATATGTATTTAGGTATATAATATAATTATATTAGAATTATTATTTTATCTATATATTATAATTTTACAAAACACATTATTAATACATTCCATGTATGTTGTGAATGAATTAGATCGCTTTGAGAGGCAGTAGTCCACACTTCCTCAAACGAAAGTATCATATTTTCCCCAAATGGAAAGTATTGTGATATGTGTTGAAAAGAGATTAAATTATCATAAATAAATAATAAATATAATATATAACATATATGAATATTGTTTTCATCATATTTTCCCATATGAGAGGCGGTAAAGTAAAAATTAAAAATTATCGTTTCAGGAGATAGTAGTTTGTCGTGCACGTAAATAGTATGTTCATTACCCGTTAGATAGAAGTGTGTGTAAGTGTAGGTAAAAAAAATTTCATATAAAATCATAGTACAATTATTATACTGGTGTTGTTATAATTGAATGGAATAACAATATATGAGGGAGTGGATAATGAAAATAAAATAAAAAATAGTTTTAGGGAGGGTATTACCACCTAATTCGGTAAATCCTATTAGTTTACTTCAAAGGGATTCTTTGAAAGTATGTATCCCCAATTATAGGATTTAATAATTAAGGTATGTTTTTTGGAATGATATTTTAGTAGACCTTGGCTGAACATAGGTGGTTCTAAAGGTGTGAGATGTGGGAGGATATGAGGCCTTTTATAGTGTAGGAGGAGTGGCGCTCTTGTAATATTTTGATAAAGGAATTCCATACATTTTTCTCACATGTAAAGTGAATCTAATAATTTAAAAAATTCTATAAATGTGATTTTAGGATCTAAAAATGGCAATAAAATATATCTTTTAAAAGTTTTAAGGTTTTTTTGGGTCTTAAATTTATGGTCTAGTCTTTAGTTATGCTTAATTTTACCTTAATCAATATAATTAATTTTAATTACATTAATAATATTTTTTGGTCCAAAAGATAGTTGAACTTATTAAGAATTATAATTTTTGATGATTTTAAATATAATATCATTTTTTCCAAATTCTATTCACATATATAGTATAAATTAAGTTAAAATTGATCTTGTTGATGGGATGACCCTATGGGTTTTTAATGTAAAAATGATCTAACATCTGCTAAAATTTTATATTCAATATCAAAGTGAAATATGTTCAAATGACATAAATTGGATTAATTTTAAAAAATATTTTCTTTAATTATTATTTTAATCTAATTTTATATATAATATAACCTTACAGTTAATTAGCTGAAAAATCCTTTTTGAATAAAAATTTAATATTTTTTAATTTTCATCAAAAAATGAAGTTTCTCAGAAAAATCCATAAAATCATCCTAAGATAAATGATACATAATAAATTAGAAAATAAAGTTCATATTATAAAATTAAATATATAAATATGTCTAAACATAATTATATTGTATTCACTGAAAGACATGAATAGTAGTTTATTTGAGAAAATATTATTTTTAAACATATAAGGACTTGACCAAAAATTATATTTTTCATTATAAATATTTTTATTTATATAATAACATTATAAAAAATATTTTAAATGATTTTATTACTATTCATATTAATATATTTTATTTCTAGGTTATAATTATCTCATTTAAATACTTATAACTAAAATGTTCTTTGTAGAAGCTCATTGTTGTGTGTAATGTTTTCCAAGTTTGTGTTTAATGTAACGTACACCATTTTGGTGTTTCATGTAACTTATACCAAATCTGTGTTTTTTATAATATACACCATGTCTGTTTTGGGTGTAACATATGACATGTCGGCTCCATGTGAAAGGATAGTTTAAATTAGTGGAATGTAAGATATCAATGAAAATTAATTCAATCAAAATAAAAAAAGTCCATAAACCTCAATAGTGTTACATTCTACCCCCCTTAAAATGATTTTCTCCCTATAAATTAATTATTTGGGTATAAAAAGAGGATTATTATGCTTAATCATATCCTCAAGTTATCACTTAGCTTCCTTTATCTAGTGATATCTCTGTAAAACCTTGACCAGGCGAGTGGTCTTATTTCATAGAACATTCTCTAATCGATCCAGAGTCTCATAATGTTTTCCTTTGTATGTAATATCCTACTCTAGCGGTATGGACTCTATGTTTAGTAAATGTGAATGGTCATATATGTACTTCCTCGGGAGAGATAAATGAAACAAATCATGGATATGAGAGAGATTTAGAGGAAGTTCCAAGCAAATGACTACCATCTTGATGCGATCAAGAATTTCAAATGGATGGATATACTTAGGGCTTGGTTTCCCATACTTCCTAAATCTCATAACATTATTCCCAGAAGCTAATCATAGAAAAAAATTCTCACCAACCACAAATTCTAGATCACGCCATTGGTAATCATTATAACCATTCCTCCATCTTTGTGCTGCCTTGATATGCTATTGAATGGATTTATCCATCTCTTTCATTTATTCAGTGATATCTAGTCCTAATAAATTTCCTTCTCCAACATCAACCTAGTTTATTAGAGATCTATAGTTATTCCTATATAGGGCTTCATAATGTTCCATCAGAATTATTAAGGGAATGATATTTTTGTTTGAATAATCAACTAGATAAAGGTGTTGATCCCACCCACCTTTTAAATATAGAGAACAAGATATCAACATATCCCCAAGGGATTGAATTTTAATTTCTGATAGACTATCTATATGAGGATGATATAATTTTTTGAAACTCAATTTCATGTCATGTTATTACTAATGAATTCACTATAACATATAGTTAAAAATTGAATCTTGATATGAAACAATGGAATACAGTACTATGTGAAACCTTTCTGCTTTCTTAATGTATATTGTAGAAAGAAGATATAGAGAGAATTATTATATGATAGTGATGAAGTGTATTGACTTTGTAAGGTGATCAACTACCACCCATATAGAATTAAACCCTTTAGAGGTTTTGGGTAGTCTAATGAAAAATTCCATAGTGATGTTCACCCATTCTTATTCCTGTATGGGTAATGGATGAAACATCCCATTTTACTTTTTTATTTCTACCTTAACGTGTTTGCATTAAAAACCCCAAGATACAAACACTACAATAACTCAATTTATTCCATACCACCAGAATTTTTCTTTCATGCCATTATACATCTTCATACATCCAGGATGATTAGACACTAAATAAATATAAGCTTCCTCTAACAGTTCTATCTTCAAATCAGGTATGGAAGGAATATATCTATAATTCTTGAAACCTATCATTCAATCCTGATCAATTCTAAACAGAAGAATATTTCTATATTTCTTTTACCGCTCTACGTCTTCCTTACATACATCCTTAATCTTCACTTGGATAGAGGTTTGAACATTCATTTGATAAAGATAAGTGGTTTCTTGCACTTTTTTGGTTTCTATCTCCATCCATTAAAATACAAAAATATTCAATATTTTTTAATTCTTATCAGGGACATGCTACCATGATCCATTCAACTCAAAGAATTGGCTACCTTGTTCCCCTTCAAAGGGTGGTAATGTGTTGACCAGTCACAATCCTTTATCAATTCTAGCCATCGTCTCGGGATCATATTCAAATCATTCTATCTAAATACATATTTTAGACATATATGATAGGTATATATATCCCAATTTTCTCCATAAATATAATTCCTCGAGATATTTTATGTAAAAATTACTGCTACTAACTAAAAATAATGAGTTAAAAAAAAATTAATCATGAATCATCAACATCTATAAATCATAAGTGATAACAATTTTATTGTATATAAGAAAAAATCCCAATCACTTCTTGGATTCCAAACTATATATTACAAACACTTCTCCACTATAGGTTAATGTGGTAATAGGTGCGATGACTAACCTTCTCTTCAATTTCATGAATGTTTCCTCACATCCCTCTATCTAGGGGACCTTTGCATGATTCTGATCCAACTTTATTAACGTATTAGATTGTTGAGAGAAATTATCCACAAACCACTGATAATATCCATCAAAACCAATCAAATTATGTATCTTAGTTACTGTGGTCTTTTTAGGCCATCATTCAATGGAATCTATCTTTTATGGATCTACTAATATACCATATCTTGAGATTATGTGACCACAAAAAGAATCCTTCTACAGAATACATAAAAAATTCAACAAATAGATTACTAATGATCATATTAGTCTAGTTTATTTAGAAACATGGAAACATAAACACCGCTAAATAAGTGAGAAACACTATCTCCCACTAGGTTTTTCTTCACTAAAACCATTCTTAGACACATAAAAAAATACATATCTTCATAACATGGGAAAGTAAACATAAAAATGGGTGATCTCATATGATCCTTATGTGTAAACAAGGGATACATGTAAGTATAATCTTGAGAATAAGTGTATAAGAACGTGATCAATAAAAAAGAAGATCATTCTCTACATATCAAAGATCAAAAACATGAATCATGGAATAAATTTTGGCCATTTATAAGACATGAATCATTAGGATAAATAGAAAATAATACAAGGAATCATATCATTGGAATAAAATATGGAATTTTGGAAAACACATAACCATATGATTTGATATCTATTGTAGCCAAGGAATCACTTTCAAGACCATCATAGTAGTATTGGTTCACTCCCCACACATTCATGGTAGTCATGGTTTAATCCTATGGCCATATTAGTATCATGTGTTCAATCCACATACCATCTAGGTAGTCATGGTTCACTCAAATGTCCATCTTATTTTTCTAGGTTTACTCCCAAGTCTCTCTTAGTCTATCCCATGCAATATAAATCTTTACCCAATCAATTAAAGGAAGATATAAGTCACACAAATATCGTAGTGAAATTATACATACATGTTCTTCAAGATCATTAAAAATAATATAATTACCCAATAAATGAAATGGCATCATAAACACGTAATCATATCATTACCTTTGTAAAGGTATACAGGTTGCCTAATCATTTCATCGAAATCATTATCCGTGAAAAGAAGTGGCATTAAAAAACATATAACCCATTAAAGAGAAATAGGTACCACATATATCATGACATAAAAAATTATACCATTCCTAGAATGATTGGAAATATAGTATTTTTTTCCAGAATGGAATGACTAACACTAATGGATTTCATCTTATATGGGAAATAATTTTGATATATCTTTTTAGAAAACATATTTTTAGTAAAATATCATTTCTTCTTTGAGAAATTATTTTTAATATATAAAACCTTTTAGAAACATTATTCCTTAAAAATATCTTTGAAAACATATAAATAAATATTTTAAAACAATAAAACATTTTTAAATTCCAATTTTAAAATAATTTATTTATTTCTTTTGAAAAATGGTTTTTGAAATAAAATCAATTTTTTACCGAAGAGGGAAATACGGTCAGCTATTTGTTCAAAAAAATTTATGAATCATATTAAGTACCAAAGAGTGTAAAATGGTACTAATACATGAATATATCTTGAATAAAAAGAGGATAATAATACTAAATATTGTTCTTTAGAGATGTATCATTATATTTCTTCAATGGAGGAGTAATCATAGGCAATCTCGATTAGCGATGAGATTATTTCAATAACGTCTTACCACATGGTAACCTGAGATCATACTCTTTATATAAGAAAATAAAATTACATGAATCGTAAAATATCGTGAGATTGTGATTTTTAATTATATTACATTTAAAACGGAAGTATGTACACCTCTAAAAATAATGTTGGTTCATAACAAAACAAGTGTCTCATTGAAGGAAAATTGAGACAAAACTATCTTTCTGATCTAGTAACTCTTGAAACATAAACCCCATGAAATAAATATCATAGAATGGATATTTAAATACTCAAAAATTTAAGATAAAAAATCATATAATAAATTAATGGTTAGTATATACAAGATGAAAAAAATAGTGGTGAACATGGAATGTATCTCACAGATATAAAGTGAAATGAAATTCCCTTACATTTTGTCAGGACTCTCGATGTAGTCACTAAAACAACCTAAAAAATAATTATATGTTTATTATTCATCTACAATATAACTATATTCTTATATGTGAAACCACATATGATTTTATTATGACATTATATTACACATTGGTTAACAATTCTATAGTAAGGTTTCACTTTGGGTAATATCTGTTGTGTTCTTCATATATGTCTCAATTTGTTATATGTTTGGTATTATACTTATATCAAAATCTCTATAATGTAAACAATTGTATAAATTGAAATTTTATTCAGTACGTGTGTAGTATAATAATCTATAAAATATAGAATTTTGAAAATGATACACATCGTTCAGGGGATGGTAGGCCATATATATATATAAACGTTATTTCTATTTTATCGACATATTGATAGAACGAAATTAAATGAAATATATTCATATATGTATAGTTTATAATTAAATTGGAATTATTATTTAATATATATCAAATAACTTCCCTCATATAACTGTTAATATATTCCATGTAAGCTGTGAATGAACCACAATACTTTCTGGGGGCGGTGGTCCACAATTCCTCAAACGGAATTATCTTATTTAAACCAAATGTAATGTGTAATGATATGGATTGAAAAACTATTAAATAATATTAAATACATAATAAATATAATATATAACATATATAAATATATTTTAAATCAAAATTTCCACTATGATATGAGGTAATTAAAAAATGAACAATCATTATTTCATGAGGTGATAGTTCGTTGTACACATAAATAATATATTTTTTACCCATTAGATGGAAGTGTGTGTAATAGTAAGTATAAAACATAGAAAAAATTTTTTTATATTGAGGATAATGTATTTTTTATAAAAACATGTAATAATAATATATGGGGGAGTGGAGAATGAAAAAAAAAGAACGGAGTTTGAGGGATGGTGTTACCTCTTAATTGGCAAAAACTTTCTTGTTTTCACCAAAAGGATTTTTTTGAATACATTATAAGAAAATAGGGGATTAAATTATAAATTTAAGGTTATTTTGAGAATATTTGATTATATATTATCTGATAATATGTGGTTTCACATCTACGATGAAGTGGGAGGAGAGGAAGACTTTTTATAGTGGAGGATGAGTGTCACTCTTGTAATATTTTAACAAAGGATTTCCATAAATGTTCTTCACTCGAAAATTGGATCCATTAAAAAAAATTATATAAAAGTTAGGTTAGGGTCTAAATTGGTAATAAATTTCTATTGAATAAGTTTTTAGGTCATATGGGGTCTTAAATTTATGGTTGAGTCCTTAGTTAAGCATAATGTTGCCTCAATTATTGTAATTAATTTTAATAATTTCAATAATATTTTTGGACCAAAACCTAATTGACCCTATTATAATTTATAATTTGATATGCATCCAAATATTAAATCAAATTTTTAAAATTAAAATCGCATATTTAGTGGAAATTAATTTTAAATTAATCCTTCTAGCGGGAAGACAGTACGAGTTTTTAATGTAAAAATGATCAAAAGCTTGCTATGTTTTTATATAAAATTTTAATATGAAATTGGTTCTAATGAACTAAAATATATTAATTTATAAAAATTTTATATAACTAAACTTTTAAACCAATTTAAAATTTAATTTACCCTTCTAAATTTATTATATGAAAAAGATGTTTTGAATTAAAATTCTGTATTTTTCACTATTCATCCAAAACTGATGTTTCTCAAAAGAATCCCAAAAAATTACCCTATGGTAAATTCAGTAATCAAAATTCAAAAATGAGTTTTTTGTTATGAAATTATATTTCTATATTTTATTAAAATTAATTTTAATGTTTTTAACATAAGGACGTGAAAAGTAGTTTCATTGAGAAAATAGAATTTCTAAACATATAAGGACTTTACTAAATATTATATATTTAATTATAAATATGTTTTATTTATATTAAAAAATATAAAAAATATTTTAATATTATTTATTACTATTCATATGAAAATATTTAGTTGATGGGTTATAACTATATCATTTAAATAATTATAATAAAAAAGATGCCTCGTAGAAACTCCGTATTGTGTAAAATGTAAATCAAGTCGGTGTTTATTGTAACGTACACCATATAAGTGTTTCATATAACTTGCTCAAATATGGTGTGGAGTGAAATTTTTTCCATTTAGTTTTTTTGTGTAATGCATACCAAGTTGGTTCTGTGTGAAAGGAATGTTAGACATTGTGCAACGTAAGATATCAATAAAAGTTAATTCAATAATAAAGGTCTACAAAAAATTCAGGTGTTACTGAGAAAATGATAGTATATCATAATTAGTTATTAATTTAAATTTCAATACACAGAATTTGAACACATGTATGCATAGTCATATTGAAATAAAAATAGATCATTAAAAAATAATTACATTAATCAAAAAAGTGTGTTTTGAAAATCCTTACCCTACAACGTAGCTTCTGAAATCATGAAATGAATCCACAAAACCATAAGAACTCCTTGGGATGGATTTAGAGATGGAAAGGGAAGAAGAATTAATGATTAATAAAATTATATATGGGAGTTATTTTTTAATTTGTTGGATTGAATTCCTTTTATATGTGAAAAATATGTGATTTTTCATGGAATATAATGTTTGATAATGGGAAAAATTGAAACACATGAGTGTTAGGTGGGTTTGGTGAGTTAGGTGGAAATTTTTTTTATACATGTTGGTATGAATTTTCAACATAATAAATGTATTCCATAATGTATTAATTTGTTCTTTAACTAGTAAAAATTGGGTCACATTAGGTTTCCCCATTTATTAGTTATTAATCACGATGAAATTTTAATATTGATTAAATAATGATCTTGTTAATTATAATATCCCTAAAAATATAAGATGATCCTTCATACTAAATTTCAACATTCATAATATAAATTTTGAATTTATTTAACCAAATTAATCTTCTATATATGAGAAAATATAAATTTGAATCAAAAAAAATAATCTGTAGACAAAAAACCATTTATGTAGATAGATGATGTTTTAATTGTTATGTTATCTTAATCATATTAATCATTTTATTCCAATTTTCCGGTTAATATATTATTTTTACATATGTTTAAAAATCATATTATATTATTAATCTAACATAGTTCCATTTAATTTAAAAATACATAATATTTACAAAAGTTAATTTCTTTGAAAAATATTTTTTTCATCGCATTAACTAATATTTATCTTGGTAACATAATTTTTTGATAAAAATTTAAATTGATCACATTACATAATTTGACAGATATTAATATTTATAAAAATAAAATTTTATAGGATTCAATTCCCATATATTAATTTCAATATTAGCATTTAAAAAATATTTTTTGAAAAATTCAATTTTTATCATTACCATTTATGTATTAGATAAAAGTATAATTGTATTTTGTTTATGAGATATAATTTTTTTTAATATAATATAATTTTATTTGATTTCCAAAGAAATAAATTTCCAAATTTTTAAAAAATAACATTTAATTAAAAGAAAATACCAAACACAGTTTCTTTTACATAAAAAAACTACTTACATTAATAAATTGTTGGACATATGGTTTATAAATTCAGAATAGTATTTAAAAATATATATATTTCCTACATAAATAAATATTTTATCAATTAAAATATTTTATAAACTTCTAGAGAGTTCTTTTAAAATTATATATACCTAAAATTTATAATTTTTCTAAAAACTATGTTGTCCACTATTCAGATAAAAATCATTTATTTCATAAGAATCCAAAAAATCCATCAAAGATAGTTTTTATACTCTATGTCCAAAAATTATATTAAAATTTTCTATATCAAATTATAAATTTCATAAATTTAGTATATAAATATAATTCAAAATATAATGATAATCAACTTTTATTAAAAAAGGTTTTTAAACATTATTTTTTTTTAATATTATTTCATATCAATTTTCAATATAAATAATAATAATATATTAGATAAAATATATTACTTTTATACCTTTAATTAATTTTAAAATTTATTTTTACTAATCCATTTCTATTAAAATCATTATTATAAATTTATAAAAATGCCACATCATATTTTAATTATATATATATTAATGTTAACAAGTAACATTAATGTATGTATAATGATTTAGTATTAGATTTTTTAAAATTGTGAGTTATCTTATACTAAATTTACTACTAACTATACAAGAAAATCGGTACACATGTTGGATACATGTATACCCAATGACCATATTCAAAATGACCAAATTTATAATGACTATATTCCCAATGACATAGCCCATTTATAAAATCCATTATCAATTATTAAGTCACACTTCTAATTTTCATAGTTTTCATTTTAGATCTTAAAATATGATTACCTTATTCAGCATGTTTTTCTTTATTATAGATTTTATTTGGATATTAGTGACTCTTGTGGGTGATGGTGATCTAAGATATCATCTGATGTTCATTATTTTAATCATTTTTATTTATCATCCCCTTTTAATTATTGTAATTTTAAATAATATAGTAATCCATGGTGAGTGATAATCCATGGATTTAATACTTAACGTCATGTTCTTTTATCGTAATGTTTAACTATTAATGAATAAAGTTTGGTCAGTTTAATACTTTTTTATCATACATTATTTCTAAATATATTTCAATTACTTTGAAATAAAATAGTGTATTGAATTAAAAATAACTATTTTATGCTAATAATTTGATTCTTAAAAACCTAGGGTGTTACAAATGATCTCCAAAAATTAGATCAAATGGTCTCCTCCTATGATCAACATAGGACTTATAATTAACCTATGAAACCTTTATTCCTTCATGAATCACCTTTACTAACATGAACTGTCCCCCGGGGCTAGTTTTCTGACTACCCCAAGCCCACATTCAATAAGCCAGGGGTTTGCGACTAGAACAAAAGGCATAATCCCTATACTGGGAAGGCATTGCCTTTATAACCTGTAACACTCACAACCAAGTACAAAGAAAGATACCAAAAAAAGTAAATTGTATAACCAAAAGAGTGATGAAAAGTAAATGGGGCCAGAATACAAGCCCAATAGTAAAGGTACCAGAAACTAAAAGTACAAGTACAACTGAGGAAAAAGGAAAAACAGTTACTGAGCCATCCACTAAGGTTCTTACCTGAAGGGTAGCTACATATCGCTCTTTATCACTCAACATTTGTATGTCTCCTCTGTGTACCGACAGGCTGTATGGTCCATCTCCGGGTACTGTCCAGTCCTAGTACTCTCAGCCTCAGGCAGTGTTGTTCATCGTCTGCATCCAACACAACAAGGAGAGTTCATAACCCGTGTATGGGTGAGTATAAAGTTACTCAAAAGGGACCTTGAGACCCTTAAGGTCTGACAAAATCCCCCATGGATAAACCCCAAAGTATGAAATCAACAGATAACCCTACTTTGGTATATTCCCATACATATATCTAAGTTATCAAGTAATCCATCTCAATCATGTGGAAAACACTAAAAAACTGACTCAGTTCATACTAGGATTTATTTTAGGGGTAGTATCAGGTAACATCCCCAGTCACATTATCAAAACCTCAGCTACTCGAGAACTCCACTTCTGTTGAGTAAAATGGGAATGTCTCAAAACCAAGGCGCATACCACTAACCTTGGACTGTTGAGGTACTCCTCTTGTTGAGTACTCTGGATTTGTCGTGTCACCAAGCACACTCCCCACCGTGGGTCTGCAGCGTCACCAAGTGAATTCTCCCCCATAGCCTGCTGAGTTACTCCTCCTGTCGAGTGTCATGGGTCTTCCACGATACCAAGGTGCCCCCCACTATGGGTCTTCTCTGAAACCAAGGTTCTCCCCACTGGGCTTGTCGAGTCACTCTATGTCGAATCGGTCAGCAGTCTTCAGGTATCGGCTAGCTACTAGGTCTCCACACTATGATCATTCGTCTCTGGAATGATCCAATCCACGAGCTATTGGTCTACACTCCAACTATCACAAAGTCCCACAAAGAAGTATATAAAGTTACTCCATGTCATAAGGGTCTCAATGTAATAGACGGCGCGTCAATCAGACGCACGGTTTGTGAGTTATTAGCCATTTAGTCTCAGGGGCCCGGTTAGATTTTTGCTCAATCCAACCTGAAAGTTCCCTATTTCAATCCAAAACATAGTGGTATATCACTCAGAGGGACTGTCTCGCTCCAATATTTCCATCACCGCTGACGGTTCGTCAAATGGTCGACTGGGGCCAAATCTATGGCCAAAAGAGCGTAAATGGGCTGTAGTGGGCCCGGGTCTAGACCGACCCGGTCAAACCAAACTGACCCGTCCCGGCATGGGTCGACCCGGTTCAGGTTGACCCAGCCCAACCCGTTGTGTTAGGCCTGGCCCGTGATGCGGCCCGGTATGCTAGGAGGTCCAGCAGGCCGCGAAGGCCGTGAGGGGATGCGGAGCCCATGGGTATAACGGGGCGGCTCGAGCGTGGGGGTCTCCCAAGGGTGTGAGGCTAGTTCGGCCAAGGCACCGTGAGGGTGCAAGGCCAGTTCGATAGGGGTGCCACTGGGGGGAAAAGGTCTATTCGGCCGGGGTACCTCCGGGGGGTGGGCCTGTTCAGCTGGGGCGTCGGGTGGGGCGCGGGCCTGTTTGGCTGGGGCGCCACGCGGGGCGCTGGTCGGTTCGGCTGGGGTCTCGTGGGGGCGCTGGCCTGTTCAGCTAGGGTAACGTATCGGGCATGGGTCGGTTTGGTCGGGGTGCGGCGAGGGGTGCGGGCAGCTCAGCCTAGAGCGGCAGCTCAACTCTGCGGCTTGGAACGATGGCGGTTCGGCGGCGGAGCAGAGTGGCGGAGGCCACGGGTGCCGCGTGGGGACGTTGCGAGGTCGCGGGTGGGGGGGGGGGGGCTCACCGGTACGGAGTCCAAGGGTGGAGGGGGTCACGGGTGATGGAGCTTCGTTGCCTTCGTCGCCTTCCTCCATTTCGAAGAACACACCAAAGAAGAATCGTGGAGGGTCGGGCCATGTTAGTTTGGCCCGCACCCACCGTGTTTAGAGTGGTAGCAAGAAGTTCCCAAAGAATGAAGCAATTAACGTCAACCATGATCTTCTACAATTTAATTATTCCCAATAACGCACAAGAGAAGAAGGGAGTACATGGAAAGTAATAAACAGATAACATTAAACCCCTACCTCATTCACTTGTTGATGTTGGAGCAAGAAGGTAGTACGGTTGTCGATTTTCCATAGATAATGATGTCCCACGTTGGAATAAGTCCCAAGGAAGAAGCTCAAAGTCGAGGACATCATTCTTTGTTGGTGTTCTTCGTTGGAAGAATGTGTTCTTCATTCGGAGAAGTAGTTCTTCATTTTAGAGCTTTTCTCCAATGGCTCCACCAAAAAGAAAAATGGACAAATAATGTGTTTCTCCCAAAATTAAATATTGGCACCAATTCAAAATACCCTAATCAAACACCTAGGATGGAATATTTAATTAAGATGGATTGGAAAATTTTATGTGGAGGACGTCAAGAGGATCTTTCACATTAATGAGGGAGTTGACAGGTTTTCCTCTCCCCCCATTAATAATATTCAGGTGGTCCCCATCCTCAAATTTAAATTGAGAGGTTTTGAGATCTCGAGTGGTCCCCACCATAATATATCTAGAAGAGGAGGTTTAGTTTCGGTGGTCCCCACCCCTGAACATCCACATGGTGGGTGGTTACAAAAAAATAAAATAAATTGTATGTTTATTCTATTTTGTTATTTCTATGGAAAACCCAAAAACTAATATTCACCCTCGACCATCTGCCATCAAGGTGAAAATCTCCTTAAGCGAATACTGGCATTGTGAGTTCAACGGTGCCCTCAGATTTCAATTCCAAGCACCATTTCAAAATTTAGAAAAACCTACTTTTACATTTACTGAATGTACCTGAACAAAATATCAGAAATTGATTTTGGGAACACCTGGCCTTAGAATCACTCATCTTCAAATTTCTAGGACTCGTAAAGTTTAGATTTAATTAAAAAACATTACATGGAAATTACGGGTCTTTACATTCTCCCCAACTTAGGGCTCTACGTCATCGTAAGCCACAAATGAAACTAGGTAAGAATGTGGGGGGTACTAATCACGCATCTAAGCCTACTGCTCCCATGTGCTCTCCTGGAGGTTCCCATGCTTCCAATGAACGTGCACCAGAGGTATCAACCATCCACGATGACCCACTCCTATAGATCCTCAATCTCTACTACAACCTCCGTAAAAGTCACCCCATCGTTGACGTCCAGCTCACCATGGTCGATAGTGTGATAATGGTCATGCATGTATCTCCTCAGCTGGGATACATGAAAGACTCCATGAACCCGGTGCAACTAAGGTGGGAGAGCTAAGAGGTATGCCACCTCTCCAACTCTGCTGAGGTCCTGAAAATGTCTGATGAATCTCAGAGATAACTTTCCGCCTCGTCCATATATCTATAAACCTCGTTGAGTTGAGGCCTGTAGAAAGATGTGGTCACCTTCCTCGAACTCCAGAGGTCTCCATCTCCTATTGGCATACGAGTTCTGTCTGCTCTATGCAGTCTTCATCTGCTCCTAGATGATATACACCTTCTCTGTGGTAACCCGTACAATCTCTGGTCTCACTAGTACTGACTCCATTGGGTCAGTCTAGCATAAAGTTGATCTGAAATTCCGCCCGTACAATGCCTCGAAAGGTGTCATCCCAAAGGTGGAGTGATAGATTTTGTTGTATGAAAACTCCACCAATGTTAAGTGATTCTCCCATCTGCGACCGAAGTTGAGGACACAAGTGCATATCATGTCCTCGTGGGTATGAATGCTCTGCTTTGTCTGGCTATCCGTCTGAGGATGGAAGGCGGTGCTCAAATGAAGTTGCATCCCGAAAGCCTCCTACAACCCCTTCTATAGCTGGGATGTAAAATGTGTGACATGATCAGAGACAATATTTGAAGATACTCCATGTAGTCGCACAATCTCTTGCACAAAGAGGCATTCAAAATTCTCTACTGAACCCTACTCTTTGATTAGTAGGAAGTGGGCGGACTTGGTGAGTTGGTCGATGATCACCTAAATCGATTTGTGTCCCCTAGATGTATGTGGAAGTCCTATCATTAAGTCCATAGATATCCCATCCCACTTCCAGTCTGGGACCTCTAAAGCCTGAACCAAGCCTACAGGTACCTAATGCTCCACCTTTACTTGCTGGAAAGTAAGGAATCGTAAGACAAACTCTCATACTACTTTATTTATTCATGGCCACCACTGCTATTTTCGAAGATCATGGTACATCTTCTCCACTCCTCGATGTATGGCTAGAGGGGATGTATAGAACTCCCTCAAGAATTCTTTCTAAAGTGATGTTGGCACCATGGTACGTCCCCTGAAAAAGATGACATGCTTCCCCGCCTTATGAAAATATATCAGGTGCATGTCATGTGGATATTTGAGCACTTTGTGCCTCGCAGTCAGCTTACCCACGTTGAACCTCCCTAACTCGCTGATGAAGTGGGGGAGTGATTGTAAGAGACTAGAGAAAAGATACTTAATCTCTATCCATGAAGGATATCTGCAAAGATTCCAACTGCTTCTTCACCTCACCTAGAGGCTGTACACTAGATCTCCTGCTGAGTGCATTAATAACAACATTACCCTTTCTACAAATATAGACTATCTCAAATTCAGAGTCTTGGAGGAACTCACGCCAGCATTACTATCTCAGGTTTAGGTCCTTCTGGATGAAGATATACCTGAGACTCTTGTGATTGGATAACACAGTAAAAGGCTCACCCATCAGATAGTGTCGCCATGTATTCAAGGCGAAGAGAACTACTGTTAACTCCAGGTGATGTATTGCGTAGTTCTTCTCATGTTGTCTCAACTATCAAGAACCATATGCGATCACTTCTCACTCCTACATCAGGACATATCTGAGTTTAGTCCCTGATGTGTCGTAGTAAACTATGTACCTTATGCCCTCCTCAGGAAGCCTCAATATGGGGCCACTAGTCAGCCTCTTCCTCAGCTCTTGAAAACCCTTCTAGAATATCTCCGACCACACGAAGGGTTTCTTCTTCTTCATCAAGGCATATAGTGGTGATTAAACTCTGGAGAAGTCAGGTAAAAACCTCTGGTCATATCCAGCAAAACCCAGGAAACTTTGTACCGCTATCACACTCCTGGGGGGATCCGAAGAAAGTACCCCTTCAATCATTTATAGATCCACTTCAACTCCAGCTTCTGAGATGACATGTCCCAGAAAGTGAACCTCTTGGATCTAGAAATAGAACTTTGGTAGCTTACCATAAGGCTGGTGCTCTCGAAGTGTGTCATGTACTACCTGCAAATGGTAGGCATTCTCCTCCTTAGTGGTCGAGTAGATCAGAATGACGTCGATGAAGACTACTACGAATCGATAAATGTATGGCTGAAATATCATGTTCATGAGTCCCATGAACACTACTAGGGTGTGGGTCATGCCGAATGGCATAACCAAGAACTCGTAATGACCATGCCGACATCTGAATGTCGTCTTCAGAACATCCTCGTCTCAAACTCTGAGTTGGTGATAGACTGATCTAAGTTCTATATTTGAGAACCACCATGCTCCTTTCAGCTGATCAAAGAGGTCATCAATACTCAGGAGTGGGTACTTGTTCTTCAAGGTTACCTAGTTCAGGTTCCTATAGCTGAAAAAAATTCTAAAGCTCTCATCTGCCTTCTTGGAGAACAGAATAATGGCTTCCCTGGGGGAAACACTCAGTCGGATTAATCCCTTCATTTACAAGTCCTATAGTTGTTCCCTCAGCTGATGAAGCTCAGTAGGAGCCATCTGATATGCTGGTGTAGATATCGGTGCAATCCTGGGGTACATATCAATGTGAAAGTCCACCTCTCTGTGAGGAGGTAGACCCGAAACATCATTAGAGAAGACATTTGTGTACTGGTCCACCATTATAGGATAACTCGGAATCTCCACATCAACAGCACCGAGGATAATGCAATACAACTAATGAGTGATCGGTTGCACTCTCCTCTGAGTAAGTCCATCGTGTGCTGAAAATGATCCCTTCTCACAAGTGAAGGTAAAATTGGCCCCATCCATGAGGACACAACACACGTTGCACCTAATATAGTCTATAAGATAATGGAATTTAGATAACCAGTCCATACTAAAGATGACTTCGTAAAACCTTGACATCGCTGCTAGGAGATCTCAGCTGAAGCTCTCACCTCATAGAGTAAGCTTGCACTGTCGTCCCCAGTGCGTAATCCTTGGCTCTACTCCTGTATGAGTCTCTATCCATAAGGATCGAGCCAACAGCTCTGTCAGAATCTCCGAGCTCCAAAAAAGGGTAGTGGAAATGAAAGAATGACTGGATCTTGTGTCTATAAGTACTACAGATATGGTGGAAAAGACACATATCGTACCTCGTATCATCTCTAGAGCGTCGTGATCGTTAGAATCAGCTGTATAGATCTGAGCTATCCCCTATCCACTAGCTCCCTGTGGTTAGGGTGGACCTCCTGGTTGTGGAGGCGATAATAACCTGAATCATCGCCCACCACCGTCAACATGACCAGCTCCTATGCCACATTCTTCTTCTCCCTGCGGACCTCCTCGGTCAAACATTTGTCTCTGCCTTGGCGATCCTTCGACCATCTGCTGATCATCCGTATAGTGAGTCAGACAATCAAGAGCCATGTGACCCTACCCTCCGCATGTGAAATACGTCCCTCTCATGGCATGTCTATCTCTGCCTCGAGTGCCCCGCACAACCGACTCTGAATCATGCGATCGTCCACCTGTAGATCTGGTCCTCTTGGAACTCTGCCACATCTGTCTGATGCCAGCTACAGAAGACTCCTCTATGTGTCAAATGGTGGTGGATCTCACTGCTGGAGACTTCTCAGAAAGGAAAATCTCCACTAGGTGGGCTCTCTCTAACACCCTCTCCTACGTTGGGATGCTGAGTGAGATCACTGAAGCCCTGATCTCCCTCCTAGGTCCCTGCTCAAATGTTCAAGCCCTGGAGAATGGGTCCCACACCATATCAGTAGAGTAGCGTGAGATGTATCTGAACATCGATAATTACTAAGCTATATTCAAGTTTCCCTTCTGTAGATGAAGTATCTACTGAATGTGCAATGCACGAAGAGTCTCTAGAACAAAATCTACCTGAAACAGGCTCTCAAAGTATTCCTAGAGAAGCATCACCTCATCGTGAACATGGAGCATCATGATGCACTATCTTCTCACTACTGCTTGTAGAAGGATGGTATAAAGAATCACCATAAGATCGTTTGGTGTCCCTACCAGTCAGAAAACTCTCCCCATGACCTCCAGCCAATCCTCAGCCGCCTGTGCGTCCATCTATCCCATGAACTTGGGTGGCCTTTGGCCCTAGAACTCGTGAAATGTGCTCAAGCGGCGTGCACCATCTATTGTTAGGGCCAGTGGATTCGGTGGACCAACAGGTAATGGTACTACATGTGCCTCTACTAGTGCCTCTACTGGAAGATGGCCCTGCACCAAGGCCTCGTCGGTCGGTAGGTTATCAGTGCATACAACTCTCATAACTCTAGTTCGTTGTCTACATGGAGGCATCCTTAAAAGAAACACGTGTGCTATGGTTAAAAAGTTATATATGGTGAGATGACCTAGTGAGCGTACCTAAAGATTTTTTTTTTTGAAAAGATGCACGCAATTTGTGTTTTCGTGCACTTAGTCGGAAATCAGAAGTCAGGGTCCTGGTGTATGGTTACATCGGTCATTGCACCAACACCGGACCTCCTGATCTGAAAACTGCACTCACTACACTTAACAATATTTCTTCATAGAAAATATTAGATTCCTATGTTCTGTGATAGAATAGACTCCTATGATACCAATGTTTCACGACCCGTCCCTCAGGGCCCAGGCTGTGACAACCCCAAACCCACCTTCCATAGGCCAGGGGTTGGTGACTAGCACCAAAGGCGTAATTCTCTATAACAGGAAGGCATTGCCTTTATAACCTACAAACACTCACAACCAAGTACACAACACGGTACCAAAACAAGTAAACTATATAAAAATAGAGTGCTGAAAAGTAAAAGGTCCCAGAATACAAGTCCAATAGTAAGTGTACAAGAAACAGAAAGTAAAAGTACAACTGATGAAAAAGGAAAAACAGCTAATGAGTCATCCACCGAGGATCCTACATGCAGGGTAGGTACAGATTGCATCCTAATCACTCCTCATTCGTTCGTCTCCTCCGTGTGACATTCCATATGGTCCACCTCCAGGTACCGTCCAGTCAAAGTACTCTCAGCCTTAATCAGAGTTGTCTGTCATCTGTGTCCAATACAACAAGGTGTGGGCATAGCCCATGTAGGGGTTAGTATAAAGATATTCAGTGGGGACCTCGAGACCCTCAAGGTCTCACAAATTCCACCAAGGATAAACCAAAAAGTATGAAATCAACTGATAACCCTACTTAGGTATATTCCAATACATATAAATAAGTTATCAAGTAATCCATCTCAATCATGAGGAAAACACTGAAAAACTGACTTTGATCAAACCAGTATTTATTCTAGGGGAAGTATCAAGTAACATCGCCAGTCATATTATCAAAATATCTACTACTCCTCTAACGAGTACAGTGGGCCTACCGCGACACCAAGGTGCTTCTCACTAACCTTAGACTAATGAGGTACACCTTCTGTCGAGTACTGTGGATATTCCGCATAACCAAGCGCGCTCACCACCGTGGGTCTGTCATGTCACCAAGCGCAATCCCCCTCGTAGCCTGATGAGGTACACCTCCTGTTGAGTACGGTGGGTCTCTCGCGACACCAAGGCGCTCCCCACTATGAGTCTTCCATGACACCAAGGTGCTCTACACGGGGCTAGTCGAGTCACTCTGAGTCGAATCGGTCAGCAGTCATTAGGTCTCAACCAGGTACTAGTTCTCCGCACTAAGCTCGCTCGTCTCCAGAAGGATCCGCTCCACAATCTACGGGTCGATACTCCAACTATCACGAAGTCCCACTAAGAAGTATCTTAATGGTTCCCAATGTCATAGAGATTTCAACGTAACAAATGCCACGTCAATCGGACGCCCGGTCTATGATTTATTATCCTTTTATTCCCAGGGTCCCAGCTGGATTTGTGCTCGATCCTACCTAATCGTTATAACGACCCATACTTTTCATACATTGTTAATAAATCAAAATTGAAGCATACTTATTACAACATATAACAAAACCACAAAAGGACCGTATAGGTATAGTGTCTTTAGAAACTGGGAAACATAAACAACTGGTTCATAAAGCGTCTACACTGTCTCCCATTTATTTCATCATATCTATAGTCCCTTTTGGAATATCTTACATAATAACCTTCTTCCTGACCTGGGGAAAGAAAACATACAAAAGGGTGAGCTGAAATGCTCATTAAGGGTAAACAAAAGAAATATCAATCACATCATATACATAAGCACATAACTTTTGGAAATCGTAACCTGCAAAAGAGGTCATAATTTCATAACATGGGGTAAATCATGGCAGTGAAATGTAATCACAATAATCATAACTTAAAACATGAAACATTGTGGAATTCACACATAATCATATATAATAATTTCTTGTTCGTAAATACTCATTTCCAAGACTATCTTAGTGGACAAAGTCCCTTTCTGAACCGAGTCACCCTCGTTTCAGTCCTGTTTCACTAAACCGGTATAACCTACCATTCCAGCCATGTCTATCTAATGAGATATTAAATCTTTACCCAATGCATTGGAGGGAGATATAGGTCCCACCCATCTCATAATGATACCATTCTTATGTGTGCCACAAAATCATAAATCATACATCATTGCATAACCCATGTAATACAAATGCAAATCTTAAACATCATGACATCATAAAACAATTCATATAAGATAAAGGAATTCATAAAAATAATTCGATCACATCATAATCAAATCAATTTAATAATAGGGATAAAAACAGAACCCTTTATTATCTTAGATGTAAAATAATTTTGATAAAACAATTGAACTTCATTCTTGAGGAAAATATCCTTTCTACTTCAAAAACATTTTTCCATTCGTAACATGTCATACAACATTAAACTAAAAGAAGTTGATTAAAAATAAACTTTAAAACTTGTAAAGGAAGCTTCTTGGAAATAATGTTTTAAAATTCCATTCATGCCGTATAAGTTAAAAAAACATTCTTCTCGTACTTTTGTCGGAAAAGTCAAAAAGTACCTCGTACGAAAAACGACAAAAGATTCCTTTCATGTCCTTTACTAAAAACTCACCAAAGGGTAAAATTGGATTTAAACAATTTTAGGTGGATGGAAATAATATTATATAGTGAGGAAACATGGATGTGGATGATAAAATACAGCCCAGTAAATACTAAAGTATAAACAATCTCGGATAAAAATGAGATTGTGATATTTCCCTTACCTTAGGTCCGACTTGCTTTGTAAGTGTCCGATCCTCCTGTATAATGATTTAAATAATGTTATTGACTTATTCCAGAATCATACATATTTTTATGATATCATATATGGTCATATTCACAGCTTCTTAGTAATAATATTTCATTGCTACTTGTTATTCGGGTGTTTATAACTTTTTGTTCTTATGCGTGTTTTGTCGAATAAATTCTTATTATTTTATTTAGCTTATAGATACCTCATTTACAGAATGGTATTATTGTAATATATATCATATTCATTCATTCAATTCATTTATATAATCATTATGAAACGAATATCATGTAGAATGAGTCGCATCACATCGTGGAGACGGTATTCCGTACGTACGCACGAGTGATGATATCATTCCTATGATCGTGGAATTGTATTGGAGTATATGTGTAATATTTCAGAATCAATATCACTTTATAATAGTCATATATAGTCATTATTTACACCATTATACCCATCCATGTAAGGTGGTGTTGGAAAATAGATTACACCACGGCGTGGAGACGGTATTCCGTACGTATGCACGCACGGTGATTTCATTTTCCGTAGGATGGATAGATGGTGAAATAGGGTTGTTTCATACTTATAATAAAATATCAGTATATGAGTGATTCTGATGTTATTACTTCATAATCAAACAACTAAATAAGAAGAAGTGGAAGAAGAAATAAAGATGAAAGAATCGGTAACGGACATTACCTCTTCTTTGAGGTGCTTCTTTGAGACCTTCTTTTTGGGCACTAAAATTGGTCTTTGAGGAATACCAGAACCTCTAGGATGTTTCTAGGGAATTGGAGAAGAGAATTTGGCCGGGGTTGGCCGAGCTTGAAAGCTCAAAGTTGTGTGAGGAAGAGAGGGAGGAGGTGCCCTTTTATAAGGGAGGAGAGGGGCACCTTTGGAATAACTAAAAATATTATTTTATTATAAAGTCAAGTTCGGTTTTAAATAGCTCCAAATTGATATATTTCTAAGCTAAGGTGGGTATGGGTCGAAATAATCTCATCCAATAGAATTTAGACAAGTTTAGGTTTTTATTTAACCTTATCATTTATATTTAACATTAAGTTAAATAATTTTACTTTTACCATGTGTTCTTGTGTTCTTACACTATAAGGTTAATAAACATACTATAAGAAGCCAAAAGAACCCCAAATTGTTTATTGTAAATATATATAACCTTATCTAAGTCATTTTGCCGACCCTTAGATTTTTAGTAATATAATAACAATTAATAATATAATATTTGTTTTAAAAACTATTTTATGTCAATTTTGACACTATTCAGTAATTGATTTTTGTGAAACTCATAACAGAATGATAAGTTCAAAAAAAGTTAATTAAATCAATACTAACATGTCATATTAATCTATAAAATTAGTTTAATTTATAAAAAGTCTCAAATTATATTTATTTGGGTATTTATAACATCAATTATGTCAATATTTTATTAATAAGATAATTACTGAATCATCGTTGTGTCATAAATAAATTAAATTACGTAATGTCTAGAAATTATAAATAAAATACAATTATGTATGAAATCTTTTTATCTTTCTAATGAATATTTATAGTCGAATTTATCTTATGTATGACCCCATATTAAAAATTATTTACTTATTAAACTTTGATTTTAACTATTTTAACCCTTCTTTAAATAAATTAATAATAAATGTCCTAATCTAATCCAAGTGGGCCTAAATGGTCATATTTTATTACTAAGTTTGTTTTTTGTATAATTACACTTATAAAATAGAATTAGGACATGTGTTTGGGTAATAATAATATCATCTTTACCCTTAATTACCCTATTTACTTTTTACCGTGGTAAAAAATGTAAAAAGTTACTATTCACCAAAAAATTATTTTCATCTAATTAAACCACATTTTCCTTACTGACATCAACCGTGTCTCTTCGGATTTTTGAAATTCCACTCAAAGAATCGGTAAAATAATGTTTTATGAAAAATTCAGTTTTTTAACTACCACTTAGTGGTTTCACTATTCATCACAAATTGAAAGTTTACAGAAAAATAACAAAATTTCACCCTATGCTAATTTTGATATTCCGAATCCAAAAATGAAGTCCATTTTGAAAAATAAAATTTATAAAATTTCAAAAAGTGGTTATTACTATTCATAACGGCTAGTTTTAATAATATTTTAATAGCATATCGTTGTTTAGTGAAACTCGGTATTGCGTACGAAGCAAGCTATCGAGGAAGGTCGCGATTTCGTGTAAAGCAAGCCAAGCAAGTGTTGTGTAGAAAAAGATTCCTTTGAGGATTTATATAACATAAAAGTCTCGGGTGTTACATTCTACCCCCCTTAAAATGAATTTCGCCCTCAAAATTCGTCACTTTGTAACAAACAGATGAGGATACCTCTCCCTCATCATATCCTCAAGCTCCCATGTAGCTTCTTCTAATTGGTGGTTCATCCTTAAAACATTCACTAATCGAGTGGTCTTCTTTCGTAGGAATTTTTCGCTACGATCCAGAATATCTATCGGTTGTTCTTTATAAGAAAGATCTTGCTCCAGCGGTACAACTTCTGAGCTGAGTACATGTGAAGGATCAGGTATGTACTTTCTCAGGAGAGATACATGGAACACGTCGTGAACTTGAGAGAGATTCGGTGGAAGCGCCAATCGGTAAACTACCTTCCCAACACGATCTAGTATTTCGTAAGGACCGATATATCTAGGGCTCAACATCCCCTTCTTTCCAAATATCATAACCCTCTTCCAGGGAGATATTCGTAAGAACACTTTATCAACCACTTCAAACTCTAGGTCTTTTCTTCGGTTGTCGGCATAACTTTTCTGTCGACTCTGAGCTGCTCTTATGTGTTGTTGAATAGATCTTACCTTCTTTGCCATTTCATCAATGAGATCAGGTCCTAATAGCTTTCTTTACCCAACTTCATCCCAACAAGTTGGAGTCCTGCATTTCTTTCCATAGGGAGCTTCATAAGGAGCCATCTGAATACTGGAGTGAAAGCTATTATTATAAGACAATTCCACCAAAGGTAGGTGTTGATTCCAACCTCCTTTTAAATCCATAGAGCAAGCTCTCAACATATCTTCTAGGGTTTGAATTGTTCTCTCAGACTGACCGTCTGTCTGAGGATGATAAGCAGTGCTGAAACTCAACTTTGTATCCAGAGTATGCTGAAGACTTCTCCAGAACTTTGAGGAAAATCTCGGATCCCGATCAGATATAATAGAAAGTGGTACTCCATGCAATCTTACCACTTCCTTTATATATATCCTGGCAATCTGATCCAGAGAGAAATCCTCTCTAATAGCAATGAAGTGTGCAGACTTTGTAAGACGATCAACTATTACCCAGATCGCATTATTGCCTTTGGATGTTTTAGGAAGTCCTGTGACAAAGTCCATAGTAATGTTTTCCCATTTCCATTCGGGTATGGGTAATGGTTGTAACATCCCCTTAGACTTATTTCTCTCAGCTTTAACTTGTTGAAAAACCAAGCATCGAGAGCCATATTCAGCAAAATCTCTTTTCATTCCATCCCACCAGAAGTACTCTTTCAGGTCCCTATACATCTTCGTGCTTCTAGGATGAATATAGAATGAAGAACTATGAGCATCATCCAGCAACTCCTTCATTAATTCGGGGATGGGAGGAACACAAACCCGATTCCTGAACTTTATTATCCCATCACAATCAAGGTTGAACTCAGGAACATTTCTCACCTTCTTTTGTAACTCGACATCTTCTTTCTGTGCCTCTTTAATCTTCACATGTATAGATGGTTGAACATTCATTTGAGAAAGATAAGATTTTTCCCCTTCCATTATAATTCCATGATCCAACCTTTGTAAATTCATAAATATTGGATCTTTTGTGATCCTCGTCGTGGATAAACTAGAATGGTCTTGTCGACTTAATGCATCTGCCACCTTGTTTGCTTTCACAGGGTGGTAATGGATTGAGCAGTCGTAATCCTTAATCAGCTCCAACCATCTTCTTTGACGCATATTCATCTCCTTTTCTGTGAAAATATACTTTAAACTTTTATGATCAGTATAAATATCACACCTTTCACCATAAAGGTAATGCCTCCAAATCTTTAATGCAAAGATTACCGCAGCTAACTCCAAATCATGTGTTGGGTAATTTTTATCATGGATTTTCAACTGTCGTGAGGCATAAGCTATCACCGTATCATTTTGCATAAGAACACACCCTAATCCCTTCTTGGATGCATCACTATAGATCACAAACCTTTCTCCACTACAAGGCAGTGTGAGAATAGGTGCACTGGATAACCTTCTTTTCAACTCCTTGAAATTCTCTTCACATTCTACCATCCAGACAAACTTAACTCCTTTCCGAGTCAACTTGGAGAGTGGATTAGATAATCGTGAAAAATATTTCACAAAACGTCGATAATATCCAGCCAAACCAAGAAAAAATCGGATCTCATTTACTGTTGTTGGTCTCGACCATCTTTCGATAAACTCTGTTTTTGCTGGATCCACAGATATCCCCTCTTTTGAGATTATGTGACCCAAAAATGCAACTTTTTGAATCCAAAATTCACACTTGGTAAATTTGGCATAAAGCTTCTCCTTTCTCAGGGTCTTCAATTTAATTCTCAAGTGATCTTCATGTTCTTCCTTTCTCTTTGAATAGACAAGAATATCGTCTATAAAGACTACCACAAATTGATCAAGATAGTCTCTAAAGACTCTATTCATCAGATCAATGAAGATAGCAGGGGAATTAGTGAGACCAAATGGCATCACTATAAATTCATAGTGTCCATAGCTTGTACGGAAAGTCGTCTTTGGTATATCCTCCCTTTTGACCCTTAATTGATGATACCCTGAACGAAGATCAATCTTGGAAATGTATTGAGCTCCGTGTAGTTGGTCAAATAGGTCATCAATGCGTAGGAGAGGATATTTGTTCTTGATAGTGATCTTGTTAAGTTCTTGATAATCAATGCAGAGTCTCATCGATCCATCTTTCTTCTTAACAAATTGAACAGGTGCTCCCCAAGGTGATGCACTAGGGCGTATGAATCCCTTATCAAGATTCTCTTGGATTTGCTTCTTCAATTCCTGCAACTCAATTGGGGCCATTCTATAAGGTGTCTTTGAAATAGGCAAAGCACCCGGTACGAGTTCTATTGAAAACTCAACTTCACGATTTGGTGGAAGACCCGGTAATTCCTCCGGAAAGACATCATGAAACTCCCATACAATGGGAATATTCTTAATCGTGAGTTTCTCACCAACCATTTGAGATAAATAACCTTCATTCAGTGGAATCAATACCCATAAGATGGAAGAAATTTCCACTGGAAGGTTATGTTCATCCTTGCATTGATAGACGATCATAGATTGATCTGGAATATGAAATGTGACTTCCCTTCTTTGGCAATTGATATGAGATCCATAAAAAGAAAGCTAATCCATGCCAAGAATCACATCAAATTCCACTATAGTAAGGATTACAAGATTTGCAGGAAGCACTTACCCACAAACTTCGATCAAAGAAGAATTATAAACTTTTGATGTGATTGTTGCGCCATTAGGTGTTGTCACAGCTAACTCAACATCTAATTGTTGAGGTAATACGGTGATACCCTTAGAAAATTCTTCAGAAATAAAAGAGTGGGTGGATCCAGAATCAAATAAAACAGTTGCTACTTTAGAGTGGATGGTAAGTGTACCTTTTACCACATTGTTATCGTACTCCACATCGCTGATAGAAATTGCATGTGACCTTCCTTTGTCTTTAGCCTTAAGAGTTTGTTGACGTCGACCATCATCATCAACCCTTGGATTAGGGCATTTATTGGTATAATGCCCCATCTCCTTGCACTTGAAACATTGAAGTGTAGTAGGTTAATTATGTATATCCATTCCTTTGTTTACATCATTGGACATCTTCTTCCCATCATCGCTGCATTCAAATGCCCGATGACCTTCCTTTCCACATTTGAAACATTTACTTGTCCCTTTAAGACAACTCCCTCCATGTTTCTTTCCACACATTTAGCATAAGGGAAAGCTCATCTTCTTTTCAGTGTGCTCTTTAGATTTTCCTTTGAATTCAATTTTCCTCTTCTTATCAAACCCATATGACTGATGGGTTACTCCAATCTCCATCTCGACTTTGAGAGCACATCGAATGATTTCTTTGTAGCTATTGAAGTCTCTTATGGCTAACGCCCTTCGAAGACTTGGTTTTAAGCCACTAAAGAATCAATCGATCTTACTCTTAGGTTGGATAATAATACCAGAAGCGTGCCTTGCAAGTCTTGTAAAATTTGCTTCATAGGTACCAACAGATTCATCATCATTTTTCTTTAGTTCAAGAAACTCTTTCTCCATCTTTGTTTGGAGAATATGAGGGAAGTACTTATTGAAAAATAAGTTCTTGAACTCGTCCCATTCAGTGGACTCAATTTCATCTCTTTGCCTCGTATTCTTAATAATATTCCACCATTGATCAGCATCTCCTTCCAAACGATACACTGATAGGATGACTTTATCATGTTCAGAACATTAAAGAACTGAAAATATCTTTTCAGTAGTACTAATCCATTGTTCAGCAACTAATGGATCATTAGACCCACTGAAAGAAGGTGGACGCTGCCTCATGAAGGATTCAACAGAATGTTTCACCTTCCTTTGCTCATTTGGAAGTCCTGCAAGATTCATAGCTTGAGAAAGTTGTGTGAGCATGGCTACAAGATTTTTCATTCCAGGTCCCATAACGTTTGGTTGCTCAGGGGGTCAATCATTTCATTGCCCGTCGCATTCCGCATTAACATGGTTCCTTCGGGTTCCAGCCATTGACTAAAACCAAGAAGAATAGTGTGAGCAAGACTAATTACAATAGGAAAACCACATAATCAAGAATAAAATTTCACACTTAAGGTCTTATCCTAGGTTATTCATGGCCATTTCTAAAACACTAATATTGTGTTCTATGCTTAGACTTATCCTTAGGGTTCTTACTAAGGCTTTCACATCCTAGTTTCCAAAGGTTGACTATACCATTCCTATGATACCAACTATAACGACCCATACATTTCATACATTGTTAATACTTCAAAATTGAAGCATACTTATTACAACATATAACAAAACCATGAAAGGACCGTATAGGTATAGTGTCATTAGAAACTGGGAAACATAAACACCTGGTTTATAAAGCGTCTACACTGTCTCCCATTTATTTCATCATATCTATAGTCCCTTTTGGCATATCTTACTTAATAACCTTCTTCCAGACCTGGGGAAAGAAAACATAAAAAAGGGTGAGCTCAAATGCTCAGTATGGGTAAACAAAATAAATATCAATCACATCATATATATAATCACAAAACATTTGGAAATCTTAACCTGCAAAAGAGATCATAATTTCATAACATGGGGTAAATCATGGCAGTGAAATGTAATCACAATAATCATAACTTAACACATGAAACATTGTATCATTCACACATAATCATAGAGAATCATTTCTTGTTAGTCAAGACTCATTGACAATACTATCTTAGTAGACAAAGTCCCTTTCTGAACCAAGTCACCCTCGTTTCAGTCCTGTTTCACTAAACCGGTATAACCTACCGTTCCCGCCATGTCTATCTCATGAGATATAAAATCTTTACCCAATGAATTTGAGGGAGATGTAGGTCCCACCCATCTCATAATGATACCATTATTATGTGTGCCACAAAATCATAAATCATACATCATTGCATAACCCATGTAATACAAATGGGAATCTTAAATATCATGACATCATAAAACAATTCATATAAGATAAAGGAATTCATAAAAATAATTCCATCACAACATAATCAAATCAATTTAATAATAGGGATAAAAATAGAAACCTTTATTATCTTATTTGGAAAATAATTTTGATAAAACAATTGAACTTCATTCTTAAGGAAAATATCCTTTCTACTTCAAAAACATTTTTCCTTTCTTAACATGTCATACAACGTTAAACTAAAAGAAGTTGATTAAAAATAAACTTGAAAACATGTAAAGTAATCTTCTTGGAAATAATCTTTTAAAAATACATTCATGCCGTATAAGTTAAAAAAACATTCTTCTCATACTTTTGTCAGAAAAGTCAAACAGTACCTTGTATGAAAAAAAACAAAAGATTCCTTTCATATCCTTTAATAAAAACTCACCGAAGGGTAAAATTGGATTTAAAAAATTGTAGGTGGATGGAAATAATATTACATAGTGAGGAAACATGGATGTGGATGATAAAATACACCCCAGTAAATACTAAAGTATAAAAAATCTCGGATAAAAATGAGATTGTGATATTTCCCTTACCTTAGGTCCGACTTGCTTTGTAAGTGTCCGAACCTCCTGTATAATGATTTAAATAATGTTATTGACTTATTCAAGAATCATACTTATTTTTATGATATCATATATGGTCATATTCTTAGCTTCTTAGTAATAATATTTCATTGCTACTTGTTATTCGGGTGTTTATAACTTTTTGTTCTTATGCGTGTTTTGTCGGATAAATTCTTATTCTTTTCTTTAGGTTATAGATAACTCATTTCCCGAATGGTATTAGTGTAATATATATCATATTAATTCATTCAATTCATTTATATAATCATTATGAAATGAAGATCATGTAGAACGAGTCGCATCACATCGTGGAGACGGTATTCCGTACGTACGCACGACTGATGATATCGTTCCTATGATCGTGGAATTGTATTGGAGTATATGTATACTATTTCAGAATCAATATAACTTTATAATAGTCATATATAGTCATTATTTACACCATTATACCCATCCAAGTAAGGTGTTGGTGGAAAATAGATTACACCACGGCATGGAGACGGTATTCCGTACGTACGCACTCGCGGTGATTTCTTTTTCCGTAGGATGGATAGATGGTGAAATATGGTTGTTTCATACTTATAATAACATATCATTATATGAGTGGTACTTATTTTATTACTTCATAATGAAACAACTAAATAATAAGAAGTGGAAGAAGAAATAAAGATGAAAGAATCGGTAACGGACATTACCTCTTCTTTGAAGTGCTTCTTTGATGCCTTCATTTAGGGCACTAAAATTGGTCTTTGAGGAAGACCAGAATCTCTAGGATGTTACTAGGGAATTGGAGAAGAGAATTTTTCAGGGGTTGGCCGAGCTTTAAGGCTCAAAGTTGTGTGAGGAAGAGAGGGAGGAGGTGCCCTTTTATAAGGGAGGAGAGGGGCACCTTTGGAATAACTAAAAATATTATTTTATTATAAAGTCAAGTTCGGTTTTAAATAGCTCCAAGTTGATACATTTCTAAGATAAGGTGAGGATGGGTCGAAATCATCTCATCCCATAGAATTTAGACAAGTTTAGGTTCCTATTGTAACCTTATCATTTAGATTTAACATTAAGTTAAATAATTTTACTTTTACCATGTCTTCTTGTGTTCTTACACTATAAGGTTAATAAACTTACTATAAGCAGCCAAACGAACCCAAAATTGTTTATTATTAATATATATAACCGTATCTAAGTCAGTTGGCTGAACCTTATATTTCTACGAATAAAATAACAATTAATAATATAGTATTTGTTTTAAAAACTATTTTATGTCAATTTTGACACTATTTAGTAATTAATTTTTGTGAAAATCATAACAGAATGATAAATTAGAAAAAACTTAATTAAATAAATACTAACATGACATATTAACCTAGAAAATTAGTGGTATTCATAAAAAGTCTCAAATTATATTTATTTGGGTATTTATATCATCAATTATGTCAATATTTTATTAATAAGATAATTAATGCATCATCGTTGTGTCATAAATAAATTAAATTATTTAATGTCTAAAAATTACAAATAAAAACAAATTATGTAGGAAATATTTTTAGATTTCTAATTAATATTTATAGTCTAATTAATCTTATGTATAACCCCATATTAAAAATTATTTACTTATTAAACTTTGATTTTAACTATTTTAACCCTTCTTTAAATAAATTAATAATAAATGTCCTAATCTAGTCCAAGTGGGCCTAAATGGTCATATTTTATTCCTAAGTTTGTTTTTGGTCGAATTACACTTATCCAATAGAATTATGACATGTGTTAGGGTAATAATAATATCATCTTTACCCTTAATTACCCTATTAACTTTTTACCGTTGTAAAAAAAGTAAAAAGTTACTATTCACCAAAAAAATTATTTTCATCTCATTGAACCACATTTTACTTACTGAAATCAACCGTGTCTCTTAGGGTTTTTGAAATTCCACTCATAGAAGCGGTAAAATTATATTTTATGAAAAATTCAGTTTTTTAAATACCACTTAGTGGTTTCACTATTCATCAAAAATTGAAAGTTTTCAGAAAAATACCAAAATTTCACCCTAGGCTAATTTTGATATTCCGAATCCAAAAATGAAGTCCATTCTGAAAAATAAAATTTATAAAATTTCAAAAAGTGGTTATTACTATTCATAACAGCTAGTTTTAATAATATTTTAATAGCATATCGTTGTTTAGTGAAACTCGGTATTGCGTACGACGCAAGCTATCGAGGAAGGTCGCGATTTCGTGTAAAGCAAGCCAAGCAAGTGTTGTGTAGAAAAAAATTCCTTTAATGATTTATATAACATAAAAGTCTCGGGTCTTACAATCGTTCCCCATATTAATCTAAAACAAAGTGGGGTATCACTCAAAGGGACCATCTCGCTACAAAATTTACAACACCACTAATGGTTCATTAAACGGTCAACTGGTGACAAATATATGGCCAAAAGAGCGTAAATGGGTTGTAGTGGGCCCGGGTCAAGTCTGACCTGATCAAACTGACCTGACCCATCCTAGCATGGGTCGACCCGGTTCAGGCCAACCCAGTCCGCTGGGAGGTCCAACAGGCTGCAACTGGTGCGAGGGGCTACGGAGCCCACGGCTGACATGGGGCGGCTTGGCTATGGGGGTTCCGCGAGGTTACGGGGCTGGTTCGGTGGTGGCATCGAGTAGCGGAGGTTGTGGGTGCTGGGTGGCAATGCGGCTCGGCCACAGGTGGCGGAGTGATGTTGGGCGCGGAGGCTGCAGGCAGTGGTGGTCACTGGTGGAAGATAGTCGTTGCCTTTTTCCTTCCTCCATTTCGAAGAACACAACAAATAATAACAACTGATTGGTCGGGCCATGTTAGTTTGACCCGCACCCTCTGCGTTTATAGTGGTAGCAAGTCATTCACAAAGAATGAAGCGATGAAATTCAACCATGATCTTTCACAATTTAATTATTCCCAATCCCGCACAAGAGAGGATGGGAGGAAATGGAAAGTGATAAAAAATAGCATTAAACCTCTACCTCATTCTCTTCATGACGTTGGCGTAAGAAGGTAGTATGGTTATTGATTCACCGTAGATGAGGACGTCCCATGTCGGAATAAGTCCCAAGGAAGAAGCTCAATTTCTAGGTTGGTATTCTTTGTTGGAAGAATTCATTCTTCATTCAGAGAATTACTTCTTCTTGGATAGCTTTTCTCCCAAGGCACAACCAAATAGAAAAATGTATGACTAATTTGCTTCCCCCAACTTTAATTGTTGGCACCAATTCAAAATAGCTTAATTAAACACCTAGGATGGCATATTTAATTAAGGTGGATTGGCATAATTAATGTGGAGGATGACAAGAGGTTCCTTAACATTAATGATGGAGTTGAGAGGTTTTCCTCTCCATCCATTAATAGGGGTCGGGTGGTCCTCACCCCCAAATTCTAATCGGGAGGTTTTGAGATCTTGGGTGGTCCCCAGTACAATAAATCTAGAAGAGGAGGTTTCGTTCCGATGGACCCCACCCATAAACATCCACATGGTGGGAGGTTACAAAAATATAAAATAAATCCTGTGTTTATTATATTTTATTATTTCCACGAAAAAACCTAAAACCTAACTTTTACCCTCGACCATCAATCATCGAGGTGAAAGTCTCCTAAAGAGAATAATGGCACTGCGAGTTCAACGGTGCCATCAGATATCAATTATAAGCACAAGTTCAAATTCTATAAAAAACCTCTCATATGTTTACTGAATGTACCCAAAAAAAACCTCAGAAATTTATTCCGGGAACACAGGGTCTCAGAATCACGCCCTGCCAATTTACACGGACTCGTAAAATTACCATTTAATTATAAAAAATTCAATAAAAATTACAGGTCTTTACATTCACAGAAACACATGAAGGTTTTAAAATATTAAAACCACGTTTGATAGAACTTATAACACATAAAATCAATATTATAATATAATTTAAAGCCCTCAGACGTTACAACATATTTAATTTTAATTAAATTCAAACTCTTGGATATATTGTGGAACATGATTCTACAAATCTAAATGAATTGTAACATAGTATACCATTATAACAAAGCTACTAAATTGTAAAATATGAAATTAATATATAAATTGTGAAAATTATGTGTTTTATTCTTGTATAAAATAAATTCAATAATTATCTATTTATTGGAAATAAAATAAGAATCCTTCATGTGAAAAAGAAGTCGTTTCTAAAAAGATATATTTTTCAAAAAAAGGTTTTACCACTCTTTGTACACATATTTTAAAATTAAATTTCAACAGTATTATATTTTTTTTAAAAGATTTCAGTTTCGAAATCAAAATATTATAATTATCTTAGGGTGTTTTTAGGTATTTTTCTGAAAGGATTCATTTTTTGATGAGTAGTGAAAAAATATTATTTTTTATTCAAAATATATGTTTCATTTAATGAATTTACACAACCAATTTTATTTTAATGTGGCTTTAAAATTAAAATTAGTAAAATTATATATTTATTGATCCATATTTTAACAGTGTAATCAATTTCATATTAAATTTTCATATAAAAACCTTTTAAACTTTCGAATTTTTTTTGTTTTGAAAAACTGTGTTTTTACACATTTATCGGTGTAATTTAATAATAAATTATTCCCCTTTTATTAGTTGATTTCATAAAATGTTGTTTCTTATTTTTATTCAATATATATTTTGTTAAATAATAAGGTCAAATTAATCTTTTACCATAATGAATTGTGAAAATAGTAAAAAAATAACAGTTAAGATAAAAATATGGTTACTATAAGGGTTAAACTAATATAAAAAGGGTTAAAAATGACCCAAAACCTATATTATTTTTATTTAATGGTCTTATTTATAACAAATATCTTATAATGTTCAAAAACATTCCATTTTTGTCATTTTTTCATGAGAAGAATATTGGTGGAATTCATTCAGTTCAAAAATCCTGAGTGTATCATCTCCCCCACTTATAAAAGGCCACCCACTCTTATCTTCTTTAAAACCTTAAAATTTTAATTGGATCAGAAAATATTTACTCATTTAACTTATTTAAATCCTTAACATCATTCTATAATCCTTAGTTTGTCCAGAAATCTAATTTGGGATGCCATTGGGTGCTAACCAATAGAAGTTATCTTAACAAGAGGTAGCATCCTTAACCAATAATTACATTTTATTTCGTGTTCATCCTCATTTAAATTTTACTAAACCCTGATGATAATGAATCCTAAGAATAATCCATATACTGATATGTTTTTATGTTAATATAATTACCTTAAATCATCTCATCCGTAAAATGGTAAATGAAATCATTTATCGTGTGTACGACCGACTACCTCATCATGAACTGACATAAATCGTTTTCCATAAATACTTCTCACAAATGAATATAATGAATTATATAATGTTTATATATGATATTAATGATATAATTATACTTTTATAATTATAATATAATATATACCTTATTAATTTCTTTTCTTTAGAGAATATGATAATGTCACTTATGGGTACAATAGTCTACCACCTCCAGAAGCATTGTGAATTGATTTTTACTAACGCTTTATATGGAAGGTAATAATGTAGTGACCCAAAATTTACATATATATATATTAAATATTTTAGATAAATATTTATTAAATTACACAAAAACATTCATGAGTAATTAAATGGTTTAATTTCATTGGGGACAAGGTACATAATCTTCTTTTTTAATAAATGTTCTTCAAGGTTTCACACAAATATCTTCCCATTCAGTAATATTCATAGACTTACCCAACTTAAAAACATTCTACATAACTTGGTAAATTTAAAAATAAGAAATGGTAAGATTATATGATCAGTGATGTTAAAAAAGGTAAAATACATAAAAATAATGTGAGCATAAGGGTATGAGAATGTGAGCATAACATATGGAAACTATAACCTTCATAACAAGTATAAAAATATTGAGTCATGGAATAATGATTGGATGTTTATAATACAATAATAAAAAGGAAATAAAATATCAAGATACATGAGGTAATAAAATTAATATAATACAATGAAATTTTTTATACACCTAAGTATAGAAAATAATTTCCATTGTATTCAAGAATCATTGCTAAAACTATTATAGTGGAGTGGGTTCACTCCCCAATACATTATATTATTCAAGGTTGACTCCCAATACTACCATCGTTTACAGAGTCCCTTGCTTAATTAGGTTAACTCCCCATTCCACTTCTGTCTATATCTTGATATATCAATCATTACCAAATTCATTGGTGGGAGATATAGGTCTCACCCATCATTGGTTATAATGTAACCACCTCCCATGGTTATAAAATAAACTCACATAATAAAAATCATTCATATGTGTTCCATAATATCATAAAACATTCATTATATCATAGCCCATGAAAATAAATGGTTATAATAAACATATCATCATAACATAACCTATGTAAAAAACTTGTTTGAGAATCATTTTATTATTTCATCAAAGCATAACCCATTGATAAATAAGTGGGGTTTTAAAATAATTTTATTATGGTATAACCCATGGAAGAGAAAATAGTTCCATAAGCATATTTCAATAATAACTATAAACTATCTAGAGGAATAATAAGAATGGTATCCTTGGATTATATCCATAGTAAATCATAAGTAACATCAAAGGTTGTTATCTTATATAGAAAATGATTTTTAAATGTAACTTGGAACATTTCTTGAGGAAAATTCAGTTTTTTTGAAAACCAATTTTTAATCCTAAAAACTATAAAATATTTGAGAAATAATTTTCATTAAAAATAAATTGACAATATATATAGGAAGCTTTCAATGCTGTATTATATTTTTATACCCATGGTTTTGTAAAAGACCAATGTGTATAGGTCACCACTATATCCACGGGGGGGGGGGGACATTCATAGAAAAGATATATACCCATGGGTATTGGAGAACTATGGAAATAGATTTCATGGGATAGACTTTTTTTGTGGGAATGATATATACTATTGGTTATCTAAACATTGTGGGTATTGGTCACCCATATTTCCTAGATTTTTTAAACCATAGAAATAGATTGTGCAGGAAAAAAATTCTACGGGAAAACCTATGACCACAATTTTACCAAACTGTGGGTATATGTTGGCCCATTATTTTTACATAGTAATAATAATAACAAATAATTTCATATAATTTCATATACATATACATATATATATATTCTACAATGAGAACCTAAAACATGTTGTTGGACAGTGGTAAAGATTGTCAACTATAATCGAAATGTTCTAGAATCAAATCCATGTAGAGGATTTATTTTTTTAATAAGTATCTATACTCTTTATTTTACCAAACCATGGGTATAGGTATTTCCATTGAAATTTCATGAACCAATGGTTTATGAAATGTGGGTATCGGTGGTATATACCCACAGTTTTGTAACACCGTGGTTATTGGTCCATAATGATGTCGTGATGTCCCATAGATCATAAAAATATGGGTATATCCTATACCTACGTTTTTATGGGATATACCCATGGATTTGAATCATGGGTATAACCTTTTTTCCAATAGTATTTAAATATAATTTAAAACATTTTTTGAAAAAATACCCTTTCTAACATAAAAACAGTTTATAAAATATTAAACATTTTGAAAATCTTTTTATTTAAAATTATCCATGAAAATTTTTAAATTAATCTTCAAATAAATTATTTTTTATGTTGGTAGAAACTTTTGTTAATGTTGTACATGTTAAAACAATGATTTCTTTCGTATTTTTAGTAAAATTCAAATGAGAATTGCTTATAAAAAGACATCAAAATAATTTTCAAAAAAATATAAAAATGATAACATGGGTAAAAATGGGTTTAATAAATTATTTGAATAATGTTAAATACAATTTTGAAACCATTTTTAGAAAACGTGTTTTTGGAAGAAAAATGGTTTACAACCAAAGAGTGAAATAAAGATGATTTGTATTTAAAAAAAATTTAAAATTTTAAGTGAATAAAGAGAATAAAATTAATGTAAAATATGTATTCTCATTAAATAAATAGATTATAATAAAATTCATGTGTTTCTTGTGAGATATATCATAATATTTTATTATTGAAAGAATAATATTAAACAATCATGATAAATGATGGGATTGTAACATTAAACACTTACCACATTGTAAACATTAAATACTAATCCCCACAAAAGAATAAAATTAAATGAAACTTATAATATAATGAAAATAAGTCTATTTATGATAAAACATGTCAATGTTTCATTGTATTCACCTCATAGAATAATATTGGTGCATAACACAACATAGGCCCTAAAGAAGGTAATTTGAGACAAAACCCCATACCTCTTCGGTATCTTTGGAACTGTAAAAACTAAGAAAGAGATAAACTAAAATGGATATGTAAATCTAGATTATTTTGAGGATAAAAATCAAAAAATAAAATCATGGTAATTATATAAACCACATAAATGAAACAATCGGTGATTATGGTTTGTGTGTCATAGAAAATCAAAGTGAGATAGAAATCCCTTACCTTAACTCTCAAATTCCCTCAAACACATTCAAAACTATTACATAATAAATATAAGTTTATTATTCATATATTAAATAACAATAATCATATATATCATATCATACATTATTTTCATAAGACATTTTATTTATATTTTATATTCAAATCCTTTCTAAAAACAAATGGGTAATAACCACTTTGTTTTTCGTGTTTGTTTCATTTTGTTATTTTCAATCCTCTTACATTGAACATTATTCCATAACAAACATAATTTTTACCATGATATAATATCATATATATTAATTATATAAGTATTTATATTAATCCATAATATTTATAGATAGAAAATGAAATATGTCATTCATAGAGATAGTAGACCATACATATGCATGAATATTATTTCCATTTTCTTGAATGATTGAAAGAAATAAAGTTACTAATTTATTAAATTAATAGAAATATTTTCATTTAAAATATATATATAACATATTTTAATTACAATTTATAATTATCACCTTCCATGTAAATAATAGGTCAATAATGAATCGCATTGCTTTGTGAGAAGTCAGTATATCATACAAACATGTGAAATTATTATATTATCATGGAATAGAGAGTATAAAGTTATATTTTATATAATAATTCAAAAAGTATAAATATGTTACAAATATCATATATATTCATTTAATCTATCCTTATTACTATCCAATTAAAATATAAATGAAAAACAAGTCATATCGATTCATGAGACTGTAGTCCATTGCACACGTGAATGATGAATTTGTATCCCATTTAATGGAAGTGAAGATGGTTCTAGGTCATTATAATAACATAAAAACTAAACATATATAATTTTATTAAGTTAATATATCATAATTTTTTAATAATAATTTAAGGAGGTTGATGAAGGAGTAAAATACTGCTCTCGGTTAGGGGCATTACCTCTTCATTAGGAACATTTTTTGTTTTTCACAAAAATGAATACATGGATAGAATTATGACCAATTTAAATATAATAGGATGAAATTATAAAATTCAGTAAGTGATTTAGGTAGTTATTTTCTAAAAAAGTGGGTTTTTAATTTGTGGATATGAGAGGATAAGGGTGGCCTTTAATAAGTGAGGTTAGTGGCGCACTTGTAAATTTTGAAAAGAAAAAGGTGTACCGTCGTTTTCCACCTGAAACAGGGAAAATAATTGATCCATTATAGATACTGGAAATTATAAGGTCAATATATGTTCATCCAATGGCCGGTATACTTTTTTGGGTCATTTTTAATCTGTATATTTTTAGTTTAATCCAAAGTAAACTCATTTTTATCTTAACCGTGATAATTAATTTTTAATGATTTTACTATTAATTATGGGGAAAAATTAACCTAACAATATTATATAATATAAATTATTCTAATCATAAATATGGAATCTATTTTTCCAAATTCCATTAAAATAAGTTCAAAAATTAATTTAAAATTATTCTTGTATAAGTGATAAAAAAGCATTTTTCTGAAGTAAAAATGTTTAACTGATTAAAAAGTTTTCATATTAAAATTAATTAGAAAATTTCATAAAATGAAATAAATTAAATTAATAGATATATAATTGAACAAAATTTACTTTTATAGATGTCTAAAATCAATTTTTATTGTTTTAAATTCTTTTAAATGAATGGAAATTCTTAATAAAAATAAGGTTTTTTCAAACCTTATCAAAAACAATTATATTATCATTATGTTCACAAATATTAACTCAATTATAATTTTGAAATTATGAGTCTCAAATTGAATATTATTTTTTAAAATAAATTTTAAAAAAATTAATTTTTCTTAAATAAGTGTGTAAAAGGAGACGATACTTTTTTTAGCAAATAGAGTTTTTATAAATAAAATTAGATTTTTTCTTCTCTCTTGTCTAGAAAACTCATAATATGAATGTACAACATTTTATTGAATATATTATATATACAATAAATTAAAATAATTCAACAAAATTAGTTTTCATTAATTTATTTTGGTAAAACGCATTTGTGAAGATAAAAATAGATTTTTTCAAACAAAGATTTCCTTTATTTTCAAATAGTTTTTATTTTTATTAAGAATTAATTTTTCAGAAAATAATTCATTATATATATATATATATATTAATCCACATATTTTCCTAATTCGTTTAATATTATTCATACCCTCCATTATAAGAACTAGAGAATAACTATAATATTAAATAATAATATTTTAATAGTATGTTATGTTTGGTTTAAACTCGGTGTTGTGTGTAAGAAAAGCTATACCCAGTGTTGTGTGTAATGCAAGATAAACCTAGTGTTGTGTTAAAATCACTCTAAAATCAGTATTTTTAACGAATAATATCAAAAAGATTAAATTTATTTGAAAATAATATTTCAAAAAATCAAGGGGGGTTATATTCTAGCCCCTTCAATAAATTGCATCCTCACAATTGGAACTTATGACTAGTAAATAATCATTTACCATTTGAAAATCCCTTTTAGGGAAACCCAAATCATAAAATGGTTAATAATACTTCCTCCAAAAAATATAAAAAATTATGTATAAAGGTTCCCTATAATAACACATAACTTGGTTTCCACATAGAAGAACACTGGTGGGATGTAAAAACATGGTCATAGAAAAGAAAACTAACACCCAAATACCAATGGAGAGTGATTGAGAACACAATCAAGATAAATTTAGTGACCACGGAGACCTAAATATATGAAGGGTTAAAAAACAATTAATTAATCATAAATGAAGGTAAATTCATAATATTTTATTTAAATATATTTTTCTTACAGTTGAATAAATTTCATGAGAAGATTTACTTACATTATTTCATTCCATTACATAAGCATAATGTCATCCATTTGTTATGTCTTGATCAATTTCAAATTTATATTTTACTCCCTGAAATGAAGATTCATTTTGTATACCTGAAGAACTAATGGTTCAAAATATCCAAAATAGAATAATAATTCCTTCCTTTTAACTCTAGTTATCAGCAAAAAAACTGTTAGCATAGGTTAACCATTTTGAATAAATCTTCATATGTTGAAGTAATATATTAATGATTAAAACCTCTGCTAATATAAAACATAAAACATATGCAAAATAATTAACCTTATAAACCTTACTAAATTAAAAATTCACAAATAAGGTCTCTAATTATCCCAAAATTAGCATAATATTAATATCCCAAATATGAAGAAGTAGCTGGTAATGGACACATAAAAAAATATGTGAATACGTAGGTTATATATTCTTCTAAATCATGGTAAATACCAGAAATATCATAAAAAAATAATGAAAACATTAACAATTCCTCATTCCTTAAATAAAATCATTTATTATTCAATTTATTCCTTAAATACAATAATGATATAAAATCTATCAGTCGTAACATAAATCACTTTGTCTAAAAATCATTAAACAGTTTCAAGGCAATCAATACTTCCCCATTTAATTTATTTATATCAATCATCTCTGTATCCAAACTAAAAACAATTTTATCAATATGAGGGAAATATTAGGGGTTATATCACCTTAATAAAATATCAATTTTCCATTAAATCACTTTTCAAGACCATCAGTACCATTTAACATATTCTTAGAGATACATAATGAAGAACTACTATCGAACAATCCATTGGGGTTTCAATATTATAATATCCAAAATACTACAAAAAATAATATAATTCATTGAATCCCAATACATAAAACCAATAATCACTCCCATTTCTTACACCATTAACATGCTTCATCAACTTATTCCTTTACATGTATTTTCACTCATATTTCATTTGTAGTTTCTTTATCATTAGTAATATAACCATTAATCATACAAAATTAATTATTCTCTTCATGATATATCCATTTTGGACATCTATTTGTATATTTCTCATACTTTAAAAATTTTAAACAATCAATTATCGATGATATCATAGAAATATAATTATTATTATCCTTTGTGATAACTGAACAGTACATTTTCCTTTATAATTAATTTAATTATGTCTATATTTTTCACATGAAAAAAAATATTATCATATATTTGAGATATTCAATTGGGTGGTTCTTCCCACATTATTAACATTTATGAAAAATAATCTTCTTTTTTCCATGATCTCCACAACCCAAACCCTCAATGAACAATATCATTCTCATCTGGCGGTGCACGTTGCTTCTTCTTACGTCGTCGCTGCTTGCCCTTTTGGGTAGAGGTCGATTGCGAGGACGATGCTGAGGCACCAGCTGTTTCTTCTGAAGGTTCCGGCTGCTTCAGGCGTGCCCGGATGATACCCTGGGCACGGATGACAGTTTTTCGAGCCATCCAGTCGTCGTATTTCTGGGACCCGCGGCTAGGGACATGCTGCCACTCACCCTCGCTGTCACTGCCGATTTCTGATCCTGCAAAGACGCCAGCTCAGTGTTCCCTTTTCAAAGTTATTACACATAGGTACCTTTATACCCAAGCCACATCCACTTATATTATCTATAAAGGGATTTAATTTCATTGAAACCACTTGATCTATACTTTACCAAAATTCCAGGACATTTTCCTATACTTTGAATCCTCTTTAGACATATAATTAGACATATACGTAGACATATATATTATAATACCTCTTTTGATCTCACTAATGTATTCTCATCCTAATTTCCAAATGTTAACAAAACCAATCCGTTGATACTAACTATAGAAAACCAAACATTTCATTCATATAAATTACATGTTTCAGATGAATATTTTTTACATTACACAAACACGTGCTTGAGAACTGTAATGGTTTAGTTCATTTAGATACTAGGATCACAATAATTTTATTTAGTGAAAAGTCTACAATGTTTCCCACAAATATCTTAACATTTAGTATTCTTCATAGACATATCCAACCTGAAATTATTATTCATAAACTGGGGAATGGATACATGATAAGGGGTGAGATTTTCTTCTTAGTAAGGGTAAAAAAGTGAAAATATATAAACATAACTTGAGCGTAAGGGTAAGAAAACATGAACATGGAATATGAAAACCATAACCATAATATCAATGATCAAAATCTTGAGTCGTGGAATTAATATTTGATGTTTAAAAGATTTTGATCATAATGAAATCTAATAACATGTGACATGAAATCATAAAATTGACATAATACATAGATTTGCGGCATACATATAAGAAAATAAAATTATTTCCTTAATAGTCAATCCTTAATTAGAAAACTATCATAGTTTATTGGGTTAACACCACAAACTACTAATGTAATCAAGGTTCACTCATAAGATTATTATAGTGGAAAATTTATCTTACTTAACTAGTTTTACTCCTCATTCCAGTCTTGTTTATCTAATAAGATATCAATAGTTACCCAATGTATTGGGAGAGATATGGGTTACACTTATCTATGGTAATAATTTATCCACCATACGGGGTTATAATTTTACTATTGTATTTTGGTAATAATGTTTCCACCATCACATAATGAAATTCATTCATTTTATTGACACATATTTATAAAATATTCATCATAATATAATACCTGAAAAGAAATTAGTTTCATAAACATTTCATCCTAACAAAATTTGTTGAAAGGAAATAGGTTTCATAATCATTTAATTATTTCATCAAATAATAACCCATATAAAAACAAATGGGTTTAATAAGAGTTCCATCATGGTATACCCCATGGAAGAGAAATGGGTTTTGTAAACATAGTATCACCATAAACATAAACCATATAGAGAAAAAATTATAAGGTATTATTCAAACATATCCCCTTTAAATAATAGGTAACATAAAATAATGTCATATTATATAGAAAATTATTTTGAAATATCATTTTGAAAATTTATTGAGGAAAATAAATTTTATTTATTTAATTTTTAAACATAAAAATTCAAAAAATGAAATGCAATTTTATTAAAATATACATAAAAACATATAAAGGAAGGTTTAAAATAATTTAAAACATTTATTCAGGAAAAAATCCATTCCACCTTCAAACAAAAATTTTAAAATATAATTTTTTTTCAAAAAATCTTCTCTGAATATAAAGTTAAATAAATATAAAGGATTATTCAAATTAAATAATGGTTATAGTGTTAGAAAATTATGTTCATTTTGTACATGTTAAAATAAATATTTCATTCACATTTTTAGCAAATTAAAAATGGGAATTGTATGGGTAACAACGTCAATATTACATTCAAAACATTTTGTAAAAATTAAGATACAATTAAATATTTTGTTAATAAATAAGTTTTATATTGTTAAAAATAGTTTCCAAAAACATTTTTATAAATCATTTTTTAGATGAAAAAGTATTTTTGACTGAACAGAGAAATGCAGATTTTTTTCATAAAAACATTCTCATAATATCTTGAGTACATAAAGAGAGACATGTGGTGTAGAAATTTTATTCTATTTATATAACCATATTATAATAAATTTAATGAGATTCTTGCTATATATTTCATAATATTTCAACATTTTAAGCATAATCATAATGAATTCTAATAAACTATGAGATTGTACCATAATACTCTTACCATGTTGATAACATGGAATCATAATACCTATGAAAGAATTAAATTATAATACACTTATAATGTCATTAAAATAATTAGATTAATTATATAACATGTCAAAGGGGTAGTATAAACGCCTTGTAGAAGAAGATATGTGTATAACATAACTATAGTCAGAATGAAATTTGAGAAACAAATACCTTACCTCTTTGGTAACATTTGAAATATAAACATCATGAAACATATATCATAAAATGGATATGTATATCAACATTAGTTTAATAAATAATCATAAAAAAATTCATGTATTGTATATAAAACACATAAAAGAGAAACATGGTAAATATGTCTTGTGTCTCAATAAAAATAAAAGTGAGATGTAAATCCCATATCTTTATATTCAATTCTTTTGTAGAAATTTGAACCTAGTTTATAATAAATATATATTGATTATAAATATATTAATGAACTATAATCATATTTATTATATCATAAATGATTCAATTATGACCTTTTATTACCATTTTATCAACAATTCATTTTCATAACCATGTTTTGGGTAATAACTATTTAGTTCTTCAAGTATGTTTTGATTTTTTTTATAGTCCTATTACTTTGATCTTGATTACATCATATAAATAATATTAATTATGAAATAAATATCATTTGTGTTCATTATATATTAATTTAGAATAATCCATAAAATTTAGAATTAGAAAATGAAATTACACCATTTATGGAGACGGTTGGCCATACGTATGCATGAATATTGTTTTTTATTGTATTTATGGATTAAATTAAAGAAAGTTAAATATTATATTAAATTTATATAATAATTTTTATTTAATATATATATTAAAAAAATTTATTTTTAAATATATCCTAATTATTTTTTATGTAATACACACGCAATGAACGAATCACTTCACTTTATGAGGTAGTAGTCTGCTGTGTACATGAGTGATGATATCGTATTTCCACGGAATAAATCATATTGTGGTATATCGGATTAAAAAATATTGAATTATAAATATTTTATAGATATATTATTTATTTATTTAATATTTCATTATTATTATCCCTGTAAATTAAAAATTAAAAACACATCACATCGGTTCATGAAGTGGTAGTCCGTAGTACACATGAATGATGATATTGTATCCCATAAGATATAATTGGATATTGTAATAGTTAATGAACTAAAAATAATAGTGTAACAATATATTAATGATACTTAATATATTATACAAGTAGGGTTTTATAATAATTTTATGTGGTGGATGAAGAAATATAATAAAACGCTCGGTTAGGGGTGTTAACTATTCTTCAAACAATTTCTTTTTTTTACAATAAAGGAATTATGAGGATGGATTTATGAAACAAAATATGGATAATAGTATGAGAATAGGGAATTAATAAACTGAATTATTTTGGTATTTCACAATCCAATGATGTTTTAAAAATTGATGTTGAGAGGAGAGGGGGTGGCCTTTTATAAGTGTTGTGAGTGGCATAGTTGTAAATATTTAAAAAGAATGGCGCACCCATGTTTTCCACCTAAAAATTGGTTGAAAATGAGATATTATTTAATTTAGAAGTTATATGGTCTAAATACATCTATAAAAATTGTTCTGAACTATTTTTGTGTAATTATAACAATTATCATTTTAGTTTAACCTCATAGTAAACCCATTTTTACCTTAATCTCCGTAATTAATTTTTTCTGTTTTTAATATTAATTATGGTAATGAGTTAATTTAAAATTATTAAAAAAAATAAATTATTATTATTAATAATATGGATACAATTTTTCCACATTCCGTTGATATAAGTGGAAACTTTTAATTTAAAATTAATCCCGCAAACACAATGAGAAAGAGGTTTCCCAAATAGAAAATGTTCAAAAGATTAAAGTATTTTATATCAAAATTCAATATAAAATAAGTAAATGGACTCAATTGGATTAATATATATATAATGGACCTAATGTTTTCTTTTAAAACCATATTAAAAAAAATTATGTTTTCGAATTATTTAAAATAAATGACAATTCATAATAAAAACCAGTATTTTTCACTATACATAAAAATAATTTCTTCTCTGAAATTTTTCAAATATAAAATTAAAGATAATTTTTACATGATTATTTTAAAATTTAAATTTATTTTTTCGAGTTGAATTTTTAAAATTGTCAAAGATTAATTTTAATGTAAGTGCACAAAAGGCGACAAACTAATTTTCAAAAAGAAAATACATTTTAAGCATAAAATTTAATTTATTATTATCAATTGACTATATAACACATAATATATATGTAAAAATTTTGGGTTAAAATAATAAATATATATATGTATCAAATATATAATTCACCAATAGTGGTTTGTTTAATTTATAGTGGTAAAACACATTTGTGGGCATAAAAATTGTTTTTCACAAAAAGATTTCCTTTATTTTCAAAAAGATATAATTTTGATTTATTGATAACTAGTAACTATAGAATTCATTATATATATATATATATATATATATATATAAATTTAAACAACATATTTTCATAATTTATTTAATCTTATTCATACCCTCCATTCTAAGGGCTATATGATGGCTATTATATTAAATATTATTTTTTTATAGTGTTTCCTGTTTCATTTAAACTCGGTGCCATGTGTAAAGTAAGATACACCGACTTTTGCATGTGACATAATATAAACTCAGTGTTGTGTATACCCAAATCAAAACATGGTGTTGCATGTAATAGAAAATATAAAAAATATTAAATTTATTTGAATAAAAAAATGTCAAAAAATCTAAGTGTGTTACAAATAATGGATAAACTTAATGAATATATATGATATATAAGACATGATGTTGATTCTAGAAAATTAATATACAATATAATCCCTTTCCATTTCACCCATGAAGGTAATGACCATGTCAATCAAGCATATGTATAACCTACCATATCAATGAAGTGATGTGATCTATTCTATATGTTCAAAATTCAATATTGATTTTAAATAATAATATAAGGAGAAAATTATATTTATTACATAAATATAATTTTGGAGAGGAAATAAATAAATCCAATGTTTAAGATCATAAAAAATCATGAAAACACATGCATTAGAAAATATGGAAATTAAAACCCAAAATAATAGTGATAATGAAATATTATTAATGAATAGGTAATAAATTTTTATAAAAGTATCATATGTGTAATATCCCACACCTAACCCATTGTCTTGGGAAGAGGTGGTGGTATTATTGGCCTAAGGTGACATCCCTAAGACACAAAATGTTGGAAATAAAGGATGGGGGCTTTATAAATAATTTTGGGAAAATTTTACATTAGAATATTAAAGAACCAAACCAAGAAATTAATAAAAACCAATCCTCTCTATGATATATGAGTAAAAAATTATAACTCAAAAAACTAATCCAAACTAACAACCATATCAATGTACAAGAAGAAAACAAAAGACAACATATAAGGAAAATCCTACACTACCCAAATCCAATGAAACTAAATGAATCTAACCATCAACTCCGAGTAATCTCTAACATGATAATACAAACCCATGATATCAAGATGAATCACTAAATAAATGAGATACCTATCCATTACTTATGCCTTGAATGATAAGATCTGCAAATACACTATTGTTCCCAAGTAGGGTAGATTCTAAACTCTATACAATTTCTCAAATGACTTCCCAACTCATGTTACTGGGGAAAAATAGTTTTATAGTTTATATAAAACAGTTTAAAACAATTTAAATTTTTTTATATAAAAGTGAAAACAATGATTCCAAGTCAAAAAAATCCTTAGAAAACAATAAATCATGCCATTAAAACCTTTCTCAAACCCATTTGGAATAAACATTCCCTAAAATCACAGATCCACACATGCATGCCAAGGTGAGAGTTCTATACTCACGAGTGGCCTCTCATTATTCTACAAGTCACCATAAGGTATCCAATACTAGTTGCCTCATTGACACACACCACTAATAAAGGGTCACGTATAACAAAAATAAACTCATACCAACCATGTATGAAAAAACCTTACCAAACCAACCATGATATGAACTATCAAAAAAAAATCAAATATTTTTCCATGAGACAAAACCAAACAAAAATTACAAAATCACCATTTTAAAATTAACCTCAATGAGATTTTAAAACAAAATCTTTCAATTTCTACCATTTCACAAAACCACCACTAAAGATATTTTCCATTAATAATCACACATTAATTTATAAATCAATTCAATATTTTTTTAAACTAATATTTCATGTTCTAATCAACTAGAGTTAAGTTAGAAGCTAACAACATCACAAGAATTTGTAAAAAAGAACAACTTCAAAAAAATTCTATAGATCCAATCATGAAACACCTTTACTTACATTTATCCAACCAAAAAACATCATGAATTCTATAAAATATAATGGATCTAACCATATATTGTTATATATAAGGGTCTTGGAAAAAGAAATAGAAGAGTTCTTGAAATTATAACCATGAATGGAGTCTTACTAAAAAATAGATCTACAACTACCTTTGAATCACCTTTCTATTTCTCCCAAACCAATGGAAAATGTATCTAACATATTTCTAGAAAACAAATTGATTGTGTTATGGGAGCATTATGGGAAAACCAATTGATTAATGAGGTAAATTGAATTTGATCCACAAATTTCTGAGGGCTAACAGTATGTTGCATGGTTATTCCCCACAATTTTGAAAAATGTGTGTCAACCTTGTGATTTCCACTTTCTCCAGCCAACACCTCACATGGTAAGAGAAAACATGTTCCAAACATGTGGTAGCTACTATCTCAAATGAAAGTAGGCTTTGATTAATTTTCATGGTCATTCCCATGGTTTGGGGAAACCATACACCAACCATGTGCCTTACCAGTGGCCATTATTTCCCCTTAAATTCTTTCCTAGAAGTCCTTCATGGTTTCTACTATCCGTTCTCAAATAGTTACCCTTTATAGAATCCACTAATATGTGTCAAACCCCCTTAGAACCTATAAAAACATAATCTAAAAAATATATACATAAAATACATATATAAAGGGGTATGTACATAAACTTGTGAGTTTTAAATTTTCTAAACCATTGGACTTAATTTCCTTGGAATGTAAAATCCATATTTGTCTTGGAAAATTTCAATCCACTCCTCCATATTTTCCTTTTCATGATCCCATGTTTCTTCATGAATCATAATGTGTTTCCAAAAAACCTATACAATACCAATTGGTTTCCCACATAAGAAATTATCTTTCCTATCCATAATCTGTACCTAAACATGAATTAATGTATCATTCATCAATCGATCAATGTGATCCTATAGAATCACATGGTTAGGATCATGCTGAGACTTCCTAAATTGAGATACATGAAACACATTATTCATTAAAATGGACCTTGGAAGAAAATCCAACTGATATGCTACCTCAATAACTCTCTTAAGTATATCAAAGTTCTTATGTATCGGGGAGATAAATTTACCTTTATACCAAAATTACGATGTCCAAGAATTATAGATATTATCCAAAACCCATGATCACTCACCACAAATGACAATGACCATCAAAGATGATCTAAATATGATTTTGGGCAACTCTATGACGTCTCAATTTGAATCTTGGTCAACTTAATCTTCTATATTTTCTCTTTCATAAGGATTTATCCAACCAATGAAACCTCACCTGTTTCCACCCCAAAAGTAGAGATTTTATCAACCAAAACCCATTATCGAAGAGTCAGTGGTTATTGTTTTATAAAGGCATTAATACAAGATATCACATCACTAATGATCAATCAGTTTATAAGTATTAAAAGACTATATACATTCATGGTTAATTTATTACAATAGTAATTAAACATATAGTATAAAAAAGTAAAATAAATTGATTCACGGACACTTATTTAATGATTTAATATTCATAACCTTGGGAAAGAAGTTAAATAAAATGGTGAGGTCAAATTCTCAATAAGGATTAAATATAGTAGAAACATGAATCCATAATAAGTTACGTGTAATCAATAAGGAATGATCAATAAGTAATTATTTATATATACATGTGAATAAATGAAAAACATGTTCAATTTAATCAAAAACATGACAATAAAAAATGAATCCACATATTTTTTCCTAGTAAAAATATTAGAGATAATAATAATCGAATATTGAATGTAATAAATAATTAATTATTGGACATCATGTATATGGAACGTTAATCAATACTATCAAGACCATACATGATATGATTTATGTCTATGGGAAGAAACTAGTCGGATTATTCTTGGAAACAATTGTGAAGCGTTTGTAACCAATTTTTTGTCTCATGACACTTGTCGACGCATAAAGGGGTTATCTATAACAAGTCCCCACCTATCACTACATTCCAAAATAATTATTTATAAATAGATTTAATTCATGAACAATATGACTTATCAAAATATCAGTAATGAGTAGAAAATATGGATTTATCAATATTTATCTAGTTAAAACAACATTCGAAGAAAACATCGTATGTAAAAATGGTATATTCCTAATATAATAATAATATCCATCATAGTTGAAATATAGATATTTGATGAAATATTCAATGATTTGTGATCAAATATAAAATGTAAGTACACATAAAAAACACACAAGGAATAAGTGTTGATTAAGGAATATCTCATATATATATAAAAGGGGGATGAGAAGATCCTTACAAAGACTATATCATTGGGGTTAGGTAAATCAATTAAATAAAAAAAGAAGAATTGGGAGAAGTCAATCCTACTCCTAGATAAATTTTTTATTAAAAAATTAAATTCATCAAAAGAGAAGAAACATGGGATCAACAAAGACACGTGTATACATCACCACCCACATCGGCATCAACCAAACCACATCAGAAGGTTGATGTAACAAAAGACCATAAAAAGTTATCCTCCTCAAAAGCACGCTTGGACAAAGAATCAGTAACCTGATTTTTTACGCCATAAACATGAGTGACAACTAAACACAACATCTCCACTAGTTGAAGACAATCATACCAGGAAGAAAGAATATTCTAAGGGACATTCCTTGAGCGATTCCAAGGAATATCAACAGCCAAAATTGAATCAGACTCCATCTATAAGTTCATCTAACCATGAGAAGAGGCATGCCATATAGACTTAATCATAGCCCACAATACTACCTCAATTGTCAAGAAATTACCTAATAAGTGGTAGAAACATCCTTTAACAAAGCGACTATAAGTCCAAAAAACACCACCACAACTTGAAGGCCCTAGTTCCCCTAATGAAGCTCCATCCATGTTAACTTTCAAACACTGAGAGATCGGAGGAATCCAACAGATATGTTTCATCATAATCAGTTTAATACATCTTCTAGAAACACAAAATGATCGGGAAACAACCAAATATGAGACATAATTTCGCTTGACACCAATTAGAGCTCGCAAAGAATCAAGAACAACAGTATGAAGCTCTCAAATACCAACAGAAATTGGTGTGAATCGGTTCTGAAAGACAAGAGCATTACGGGTCGTCCATATAAAATAATCCAATATGGAGACTGTAGAGAGTAGCATCGGTTTCACCTGAGAGATGCAATCAAATTGGTAAATAGAATCCATAAGCTGTATAAAACTCTCCAGATTTAGATGGAATCCAACGATACCTTGTAAATAATCCCGTAAACTATATGAAGAGAAACAAGATATTGATCAACAGTCTCATCTGCAGCAAGACAACGAAGGAAAAATGTGCATGATAATGAAATTATATTCATTAATTACTTATTTTATAAAATATTATACATGCTTTTGGTTTCTTATAATTTTATTATGTTCATTTATGTCCTTTTGATGAGTTATAAAATTCAATTCCATTGTTCCCAGAGTGTTCATTTTCTTTGTTTTCATGATCGGTTCTCTTGTATACAAGTAAATCTTTTCATGTAAAATGAGAATAGTTCTAAAAAATTGAAATTATATATTTAGAATTATCATAATTAAGTTTATATGAACTTATATATTATTTATTATATGTTATATTAACGAGTCATTAGAAAAAAATGACAAAGAAAAAGATATAATTTATTTTGGTAGCTTTTACGAGCATTAAGAACATAAATCATTTTATTTAATATCATTTTTATATATTGGTTCCCAAAAAATATATAAATTATAAAATATAAAATAGAATCATATTTAACCGTAATAATGGTTTTATGACCAGCCTTGAAGTTGGTAATGTAAAAATGATAACCCATCATCCACGATGGTGGTAAATCGATACATCAAGGATGATGTTTTTATTTTAAAAATAAACAGAAGTAGTGAAAGGGTATGATTATGGATACTACATAAATATAATAAAATGTCATTATATATAATATAATAGAGTTATCATTCATGTTTGGATAGAGGAGTTATGGATTGGATTGGAAATGAATATAAATTATAAAAAATTAAATGAAAATAAAATAGGATATTTCCCCTTGTATAGCGTCTCCTTGAGAAAAACCTTAAGAAACTAGCGATTAGTATTTTTGTTGAGAAAACAATGAATAGAATATGGGAATAGTTTTTAGAGATTAATTTGGTATAATATAATCAATATAAAAGGCTTAGAATGCATGAGGAAAAAGGGTGTTATTTATAGTTGATGAGAGGGGTTTTTTAATTAATTTTTTGTAAAAGGTTGTGGTTGAAGCCTCAATTTATTATTAAATCAAATACCACTTTTAATAATGGTAGAGGGTGACCCATTACATAACTTAAATACCCAAGGCCATGTGTCCTAAATACAAGGCTTGAATGCCCATTTTTTGGCCCAAAGGACCCATCTTTCGTTTTTTTATTATGTTTGATCAAGACTATCAATAATGATGATTATTGTGACCATGTAAAGTAAATAGTACATGAGATTTTTAAATAATGGTTCTTACATCATCCATACATCGTCCATGACTCAATAATTCGTCTATTTAGCTAATACCATACATTACCATATTTCATTATTTAGAAAAAATCAACTATCTCACAAAAATACAAAAAATTCACCCTAAGAATTTTTTTTCATATAGACTTCAAAAAAAGAATACATTTTTGGAAAATAGTTTTATAAATATAATAAATTTATTTCCTAATTAAAATAATCAATTATTCAAAAAAATACCAATTTATAACTTATAACTGATTTTATGATAGTTTGAAAAATTAATTAAGGTCTCATAAAATTATTATCATGACCCGTCCCAGAGGGGTCCATGCCCTATCTAGTCCAATCCCACATATAATAGACCAAGGGATGGTGAAAATCACCAAGAAAGAATATCCCGAAAATATAATATATTATCCTAAATTACATGTACACATGAACACATCTCCAAGACACAAATGTTGAAAAGTAAAAAAGCACTATGTAAAAAATGCATAAAAACCACTATAACCCACAACCAGAATACAATACTGAAAGTAAAAGAAATTAAATAGGGCTAGAATACAATCCCACTGAACTTTTTGTCATGATATATCAAATTTATTATGATTTTAAAGTGTATTTATATCCTATGAAAAATCCTAGTTCATCTCTCAAAGTGCATTGATAGGTTTAGAGTGTGTATTTTTAATAAAAAGTACTAAAATAAGTGGGTTATTTGGAAAATAGATTAAAAAATAAATTAATTTAAAGTGTTTAATAGCTGAAGAAAAAAATTGGTTTTGAAACATATGAGAAAAAAGAGTTTGTTGTGAGTTCACTACACACATTTTATTTTAAATGTTCTTAGAGATTAATTATTGTTTGATGTAAGTCATTGGTTAAAGTTAGTTAGATCTCCAATTACATTCCATGTTTTTATATCGAAGCACGTTAAGCCAAACTATGACATAAAAAACATATATACAAGGTACATATATCATGCATGGTATAATTGCATCAAAATAAAATTTTAATCTCAAATAAGTGGGGAAGAAAAGGATTCGTGTGTTGTCCAATCGGAATAACGCATGTCATGCACTCAAGACATCACACCAACTAGTTAAAAGTAAATAACATTACATTTGATTAAATAAAAAAGCATTAAAGCATGATTCAAGGTAATTTAATTCTAAATAAAATGTTTTAAAACCCAAAATACATTAATCCACTAGTTGTACAAGTGTCAGAACTCCCTTCACAAGATGTGTACCACTCTCACAATAATCACCCACTATTTTTCCCAATATCGAGAGGATGAGGAAAGTTAGATGGAGCTCCTTCTTCATCCTTGATCCCCCTATGAGGATAGGGGGCCCAGAACATATTGTATGAGGATAAGACTCTATAGTAACTAAAAAATTCAATTATTTTCTTCATGTTTTAATTTTCAAATGGGGAGCCCATTATATAATTTTATTGGAAAATTGGAAAGTGGTTTTGAGACCCTAGATTTATAAAAACCACTTGGACCATGGTTTTGGACCTTCAGAAAGTATTATATCACATTGAAAAAAAACGGGAAAATTTTATCACAACCTCATTAATATTTCTAATGAAAACGTATCACCATTTGGAAAAATACATCTTGAGATATCGACAGAACACAACACATCACTGTTGACATCATGCAGATTATTTTTCTTGGATAGATCAGTCCAAATGGACCACCATATGAATTAACTGGGATTGGTTTCATTCCTAAAAGTTTTAGCTCATTTATTTTTTGACCAGTTAATAAAAATTCATCCCACTTTTATGCACGGTTTATTATATGTTTCTGGTTTAGTCCACTAGTGTTCTTGGATCCTCTGTAATTTGTCAAATGTTTCTTAAACTTTGTCATGGGCCTCCCAAATCCCCTCCACCTACAATGAAATTATCAAAACCCGTAACAATGACCTTTTTTTAACATTTATTAACAAAAGATTATTGAATCAATTGTGAATTTATTCTTTTATAATTTTTAATACAAAACTAGTTTAGCATAGTTGTGTAAGGGTGAAAATGGAGCAGTGAATTATGGTGTGATCACACCCCCTCAACTAAAAATTTTCACTCTTGGGAAAATTATTATTTCCAATAATTAGGAATGTAGATATTTCAAAAATTACAATTATTTAAAATTCTATGAAAATTTAATTCTGGATAGAAATGTGATCAAATAAAAAATCACACTGAGGAGTTATTCTCATTTATCATGGAAAAAAGACATCTCAAAAACTGTATCAGAATGAAATTCCAAGAGATTCATGATAAAAATAGAAGAAAGTAATTCTAAAGTTAATTATGTCACTAATTCCCCCTGTGTGTGTTTGAAAAAAAAATCATTAAATTATTTCCACTTTCTACAGGTAAATATTTGTTATTTAAAAATTTGTCTACATACATAATTCTTTCCACCGAACCTTCCTTAAAACCATTACAATCAAATTTAAATACCAACTCACTTAGTAATTTATATAATTCAAAACATAAAAACCCAACCAAGATATCCACATATATTTTACATTTCATTAATCCCCCCAATTTGTATTTGTTTTTTTAGGTCGTACAAGAGTCGGATAACAGGTACACATGGATTGGTCAATCGGGTACAGTAGAGAAATAGACTGAATAAGGAATGAATGCATGGAATAATAATATTGGAATGTAGAGAAAAATTTACCTAACATATATTTTCCTTTTATTAAGTACTAAATTTTCACACTTCATGGTTGGGTGAGATGGTTTGTGGAGAAATTAAGTGACACAATTTTCCATTAAACTAATCACACAAAGGGTACCATTTTTTATCAAAGGTTTCAAAATGATATAACCATTTATATCATCAACAAATAACAAAAGTTCCAAAGAAAGTTACCCCATAATATTAAATTTTTGTTAAAATGCACATTTAACCATATTTTTTAAAATGATAAAACAAAATGAAATAGAGAAATTCATCATGCATTTTCAATAACATCTATGATTAAATGGGAATCAATTTCCAAGATAAAGTGGGCATCAAAAACTAACATTCTGGAAGAAAAGTAAGGGGGGAAATGGGGGAAAGTAAAGTTACTATTCATTAAGCTAAAATGAAAAAAATGAAGAAAGATGATGAAAATTCCAAACTAACCCAAGAATGTACGCATCCCCCAACACATAGAGTATGCAGTGTACTCACTATAATAAAATTGAATATGAGAAGGAAGTATAATCCTGGTTGGTTTCATTGATGTAATTATTCTTCAATATTGAGTTCTTCTATCAGTGAGTCTAAAAGGGATTTGTGGAAGTGCTTAAGCTTCTTCCCATTGATCATAATGGATTGTTTGGATTTATTATTTTGAACTGGAATAAAACCAAATGGATAAACATTAATAATAGTTAATAGAAAAAACCATTGAGAACAAAGCATACCTAGATGCAACATTTTCTTTGTATTTTAAAGGATGATATTTTTCCCAATTTGGAATTGATAATGGAGTTTGAGATGGTCATTGTAAGCCATGGTTTCTCCTTTTATAAATTGGGGAGTTTTCATATGAGTCTCATCTCATTTCCTCCAACTCATGGACCATAATTGTTTTGAGAACCTGCACATGAAAGACTATAATTTCATTGTTTAATGTCCCAATAGTCCCAGTGATCTATCTTAATAGGATGATGACAGCTCCATATAAACTCAATTCTATATGGTAATATTCTAATGGGGTTTTAAAGGCATTATGGTGCGCCCATAATTAATCATCATTTCTAAGGCTCCAGTCTTTTCTATAAGTTTGAACCATTTTTTGAAGATTTTTTTTACCTTCATATATGTCACCATAGCTTGACCATTGTTCGATTGGTGATATGCAGTAGCCCATCAATGCCCGACTGTAAACCAATGCAAAAGATATTTCATTTTTTGGTTGCATAAATGAGAACCTTGGTCAATGATGATAAACCTAGGCAATCTAAACCTAATGAATATTTGGGTTTCAAAAAATTCTACAATAGTCTTGGAATCATCAGTCCTTGTACCAAGTGCTTCTACCCATTTTGACACATAATCCACTTCTAGAATAATGTAAAGCTTCCAAAATGAATTTGGGAATGGTATCATAAAGTCAATACCCCAAACAACAAAAATCCAATGGAAGAGAAATGTCTGTTATGGAATTTCATTTCTATTAGATACATTTTCAATTCATTGATTACAAATAAAATATTTATAGAAATCATGGGAAATCCAAAAAATGTTGGAAAAAGAGACCAAAATAAAGGGCCATACAAGCAGTCTGTTGGGGACCAATGTTCTCCCCACAAGCAATAGTGTGGTAGAACCTATGGATGGACTGAAACTCACTATTGAGAAGAAAAACCCTAAGAACTTGATCACTACATATGTGCCAAAGGTAGGGGTCATCCCAAATTTACTAACAATAAATTTCATATGGTTATCCTAGTTTTTGTTAAAATCAGCAAAAATGCAAGATGCTACCAAATAATTTACAATTTTAGCATACCAAGGAATAGAATCTTGCACTCAGTACAGTTGATCATCTAGAAATATTTCATTTATGAGAATATAAAAAGATGATTCAATGTTTTAGGATGATAGGATCCTACTTATATGGTCAGCCACCACATTTTCAGCTTCTTTTTTATCAATAGTTTCTATCTTGATTTTTTGAAGAAGGAGCATCTAATGAATGATACCCGGTATGGCTTCTAGTTTATTAAAGAGTTTCTAGAGGTTTGTATGGCCTGAGAACACAATGACTTTGGATCCTAAAAGGTATGACCTTAATTTATGCAAAGAAAACTCAATGGAATGGAATTATTTATCAATTATGGTGTAGTTTTCATGGTCAGGGTCTGATGTATGTGAGGAATATACAATGGCATGTGGAGCTCGGTCAACCCTTTGTGATAAGGCTACCCACACGACATAGTTATATGTGTTACACATGAGCTCAAATGGTAAATCCCACAAAGTTGGTTAGATTACTAGGAATGATGTGGGACTCTATTTCAATTTATTAAAAGCACCCTACCATTATTTATCAAAAAAAATTCATTTTCTTTTTTAAGAAATTGGTAAAGGGGAGTTCAATCTTACTAAAGTCATGAAAGAAATGAGGGTAAAATCTAGCATGAACAAGGATGTATTGAACATCTCGTACATTTTTGGGGAGTGTTAGGGAATAAATGACATCCACATTTGATTTATCTACTTTGAAACCATCCCCATAAATTACATGTCCCAATAATATACCCTATTACACAATGAAATGGCATCTCTCATGATTTAATATGATATTCTTTCCAATATAGTGATGTAGGAAGCAACTAATACTAATCAAACATTTATCAATATATGATCCATAAAGAGTGAAATCATCCATGAAAACTTCCATGTAATTATCCAGGTAATCTGAAAAAATACTAACCATGCATCATTGAAAAGTACCATGAACATTTCATTGACCAAATGGAATCCTCAAGTATGAAAATGTGTCAAAGGGGCAAGTAATTGTTGTCTATTTCTGATCCTTAGGGGAAATATAGATTTTAAGATATCTAGAACACCCATGAAGGAAATAGTAGTGGGACTTCCCTACTAGTATCTCTAGAATATGGTCAGTGAATGGAAAGGGGAAATGGTCTTTCCTAGTTTATTGGTTTAGACAGCAATAGTCTATACAGACACACCAACTATTATTCACATGAGTGAGACCCAATTCACTACTTTTATTTTTTATAATTGTTAGACCAGTTTTTTTATGAACCAGATGAACTAGACTGACCCATTGGCTGTTATAGATGGGGTAAATTATTATAGAAGCCAATAATTTTGTTACCTATTTTTTGACAATATCTATGAGGTTTGGTTTCCGTCATCATTGCACCTTAATCACTTTTTTAGCTTCATCATTTGACAATATACGATGTGTCTAAATTGATGGGATAATTCCTAGAATTATATCATGTTTCCATTCCAAATATTGATTATACTCCCTTAAAAATTTAAGTATTCCCACTTCATTCTCTAAATGGAGTGAATTAGAAATAATGACAAATAGCTTGTTTCTATTCTCCATATAAGAATATTTTAAATCTTTAGTAAGTTGTTTTAGTTACAATTCAATGGGAATTTGGATTTATGGGAGTTTTTGTGAAAGTAAGAGATCACTAATCTCATCTAACTACTCAATTGTGTCATCCTGAAATGAGGAATGATATTTTACAAGCATATAAATATCATTGATGGTAATTTGATCCTCTGTGTTCAAGAAATTATCAATTAAAAAATGAATGATATTTTTCTAGTCACGTACAATATTCTATGAATGATTCATTTCCTAGCATTTCCATAAACAAATAAAATTCAGAAATGGGATCATGGGGATGAAAAGAAGTTCTTTCTAGGGAATAGAGTATACATATAGAGTTAACATGGATTGAGGAATGTTCTTCTAATGAGTGCTTCATGGAATCAAAAATTCCAAAGTTGAAAATATCACCACCAAACTCCATAGATAACATAGCATTGTAAACATTAATTATAGTTTTTTAGTTTTCATGAAAGTTATCCCCAATATAATCGGGTCATGTCCATCCATCCTATCATCTTCTATGTTAAGAACATAAAAAGAAGAAGGAAAAAATTAAAAAATTTACCCTCAAAAGAGAATCCTCTCACATGCCATAGGGGTGTGCAGTACTCTTTTTTTCCATTGAATAAAAATTACAAAGGTATTAAATATGACGACCACAATGAAGAGTAAATGGAGTGGGGTGTCACATTTTTGGAGGCTCCTAAATCAATCATATCATTGGAAATTAATACACTTATATGGTGAATAGAATTGGGAATGTTCCCATATCATTGAATTTTGTTGGATGTGATGGATCTATCAATGCTGACATGTTCTTCCCTATGATATCCTTCTCATCATCACAAATTCACCTTTGTTGTGTACATAACTCCTTTAGAAACATGTCATATCATAGAATTTGCTTCACAACATTGATCAAGGGGGTGTTAACCTGAAGTGTTTTTAATGTTTCCAAGATTTCATTATTGATTTTAGTTTCATTTTGTTTTCTTGGTTGGGTGTCCCTTTCAGTAAATGGATGTGAAATGGTTGGGCCATGTTACTCATCAATAAACACGCTCTTTCCTTTTTTAAGGTCTTCTTGGAGGATAAGGTTTTTCAACATATGAACAAATTTCAAAGGTTGGGATGGTGTTTTAATTAGGGGGGATGACTCAAATGGAGTGGTAATTTTGATTTTATGTTGAGTTCCACTCTTAAGAGTGATGCAACTGAAATTTTACTTATCCATAGGGTTGACTAGTGGTTTAGAGGGTAGTTTACCTACCCCATAACTATGGATATCTCCCCCACCGATTTGGCTAGTTGTCCTAATTGGGTTTTTAGGTCTTGTATGGTAACTTGGGTGTTTTTTGGAATTGTATATTTTTGGAAGCCATTAGTGTCATAATATATTATAGGATAGGATAAATGTTTGGATGTGGTTGTTGGAAAGTCCTTTGGGGAGGTCGAGGATTTCTAGGTGGTGGTGTATTGATACTCTACCCTGGTTGGTTCCATGGTTGTTGAGGTGGTCTTTAATACCCCCTTTCCAATAATCATGGTTTCCATTCCACCTAGGGTTGGATGTATTTTATGGTTATTTCCAAAAGGGTTGGTTATTGGGGTGATAAATAATGATATCCTCACAACTCTTACACTTTTATCTCAATTGAGGTCATTGGTCAGAATAGTGGTTGTCAGAAGAACATATTCCAAATTTGATGAGAGGAGGATATTGGGATTTTCTTAGGGAAATTGAATGTTTTCGAATAAGTTTACCTACCTATTTAAACTTAATGTCCACCTTCTTCTCAAATTCAGTTGATTTTACCTCATATGCACCTCGAAAGGGTACACTAGTCCTTAAACTAAATTGTTGAGTATTCTGTTCCATTTTCTAAATTATGGTTCTCGAAAAAATTGGGGTCTTATCATCTAGTGCACCACCTACAACATTAGAAATCATGTTTTATTAAATGAAAATCAAACGTTGATAAAAATATTATATTAAAAGTTGATCAATTATTTGGTGGTGTGGGAAACAGGAACAAATCCTTTTAAATATTTCCTAAGATTCATGATGTGTTTACCATTGTGATTTTCTTGTACCACATATTTCATTCATTATAGTTGAATTTCTAGTGGTTGGGAATTATTTTTCAGGAAAAATTAATTTCATCTCTTTCCATCATTGATTTAGTGAATTAACACAGTATAGCCATTATTTTTCTATATCTTATAATGAAATAGGGATTTCCCTTAGCAGTACTTGATCTTAATCCACATTTTAATGTATTAATGTATAAAAAAAATATGAAAATATTTTCAATTATTATGTTTATTTTCTCTGACATGTCCTTGGAATCTTGGTAATAAGGTAATTAAATAGGATTTGTGTTCAAAATTGGGTTCCATGCCATGTAATTGAATGTAAGTGGGTTGGATATCAACATTGGAGAGGTTAGTTCTTTGAGTGTGCTTTTATTTTTGGCCACGTTATATAGGTTAATTTTATTTTTAACATAGATTATAGAAGAATAAGAAAAATAATAAGGATCAATAAGAGTGTCGATGTTTTTGGTGTCCTCCTTCAAAGGGTTTTCTTGTGTGTCTTGGTGTCACTGACAAAGGATCTTCTCCGATTTGGATTCAAAAGTTGGTATGTATCTTGGAGTATAATGTGTCATGAAAGGAACCAACAAAATAAAAAATAAGGACATAAAAATATATGTAAATTAATAAGAAAAGTAAAATTAATATCCACAAAATTTACAAAAATGAAATTAAAAACCACCACTAAAAACCGAAGCGCTCCCCGATAACGGTGCCAAAATTTGAATATGTTGTCATGACACATAAGATTGATTGTGATTTTAAAGGGTATTTATCATCTAGAAAAGGACCCTATGTCATATATAAAGTAGAATTGATAGGTTTAGAGTGTGAATTTTTAATAAAAAGTAGTAAAAGAGGGGGTTTGTTTAGAAAACTATTTAAATAAAATCACTTAATTTAAAGAGTTTAACTGTTGAAGAACCAAGTGGATTCTAAAAATTCTGAGAAAAATGGTTCACTGTGTATTCACTACATTCATTTTATGTTAATCATTTTTGGTAGTTAATTAGGTTTTGATATAAGTATTTTTTTGAAATTAATTGGAATCCCAATTACTTTATATGTTTTTATAATAAAGCGTGTTGAGTTAAACCATGAAATATCAATTTTATATACAAGTTCCAGATCTAATGCATCATATAATAACATCCAAATAATATTCGAATATCAAATAAATAGAGATGAAAATGATTATTGTGTCATCCAATCAGAACAACACAATTCATGCACTTAAGACTTCAAACCGATGAGTTAAAAGTAAAGAGCATTCCATTTGATTCAACCAGAGAAACAATAAAACATGAATCACAGTAAGATAATTCTAAATTAAATGTTTTTAAACTGAAAATACATAAAACCCGTAGTAGTAAAATTTTCATTACTCCCTATACAATATATTCATCTTCTTCACTGTGAACACATACTATTTAGCACAACATTGAAAGAAGGGGGAAAGTTAAGAGGAACTCTATATTCATCTTTGATCCCCCTTTGAGGGTAGGGGCTTCTAAAACTTCTAGGATAAGTATATGACTACTATGGAACTCCAAAAAGTCATATATATTATTTTGTCTCTAACATTCAAATGTGTTGACCATGATATCAAATTATAGAAAAATAGGAAGGTGGTTTTTGAGCCCCCAGATTCAGAGAAACCACATGGACCATGGTTTTGAACCTCCACATAGTATTATCTCTCTTTTAAGAAAATTAAAAGATTGTATCCCCACCTCTTAGAAATCTCCACTAAATATTTATCACCCTATTTAAACTACATCATGAGATATATATATATATAACATAACACACCACTTTTGACTTTGTGCAGATTCTAGGGCTTGGACATATCAATTCATATGAGACATCATTTCACTGAATTGAGACTATGATCCTTCATAAAAGTTGTATCCTACTAAATTTTGGACCATCCCACAAAATATTAGACCATTTAGATGCACTGTTTAGTAGAAGTGGGAGGTTTAGTCTATCAGTGTGCTTGGATCCTGTGTAGTTTGGACCATTTTTCTTAAACATCATCATGGGCCCTCAAAATCACATCTACATACAATTAAATTATCAGAAAAAATAGCATTGACCTTTATAAAAGTGATAAAAACAAAATAATTCAATCAATCATGAGGTTCAATTTTTTATTATTTTTATAATTATCAATAAAAACCCAATTTAGCATAGTAGTGTAAGGGTGAAAATGAAATAGTGAATCATGGTGCGATCAACCACCAAAAGAGTTTGTAAAAAACCAAAAAAAAACATAGTTAAGTGTTGCTCGCGTCTTCCCAATCTAGGAAAGTGAATGCATAAGTCCCTAAAAACATCTGTAAAAAACCCTACCTAATATAACCTTATGGAACTTGTACTAGGATAAATGTGTGATATTACAGGAGCACCCCTCATTTGTCTAGCCCCTCTAAGCACTGCTAGGTCGTTGTACACCTATGACTCTTTCAGATGTTCAGTTGTCTGCACACGACATGAAATTTGTGGGAAATGCATGTGAAGGGGTGAGTAGAAAAACACTCAATAGGAAACCCTGAAACCACAAAGGGGAAACCCTAAAGTGAATACCATGAACAAAATACCACGATGGAAAACCCAAGAAGGAAAAGATCAATCTGATCTACATAGGTGCATTTTTCCCAATCATGTCCAAAGAACATCCATATCAACTCAATACCAGACTCATGGTCTATAGCTTGACAATAACTAATTACTATCCATAGGATTATATTCTAATCATTCCCATTTAGGTATAAATCACTCCCTAATCCATTATACCATTAGTGATACTCAGAAAGAGTCCAAGCTCATTTGGGCCCTAACCAAATGAGAATGTATTGGTCAAGGAATATTATGATACATAAAGAGGGGATCATGCCAATATACATTGGTGGATACCACGTATCGCGCCCATTCACACAAGGGGATACCACATACCCAATCTGGATTAATTTTCAATATAGGGAATCATTGCTAGACATCTTGGAGGATAACATGGATCATGACTAGACACTCTCGGGGATACCACGTACCCTACAGATGTGTCCCTCTAGGAAGAGGATCAATTCCCTGATCACATAGGTTATGCAATTCCATAGAGTCTAATAGGGTTGATAGAGGATCACACACAAGTCCTAGGGAGGGGTTTCTAACTACATCTAGGACTCAGCCTCAAGAGGTGACTATAGTTCAGTGATGTCGACGTAATACAATATTAAACCCTAAAAGAAAGAACCAAATAGAATATTTTCAAAATCTACTATTCCACTCTAAAAACTCACCAAAATATTCTAAAAGGATTGTCTCATCATCTATGACCCAACACTGCAGGAGTCTTGTCAAACAGACATACTGTGTGAAAGTAATGTCATTTTAAAGATCCAAAAGGGGGTTATTATGTTGGTGGATAGATTCATGGTTGGTACACTGGTTGTGGTGGTCGACTGAAAGGAATGACCACTCCTCGGCTACCACGGTTGGTTTTCTGGGTCTAGAATTCCCCTAGATACTTTGTCTGACCATCATGGTCGCCCATGACCCCAGCAGTCATAGCCATGCAATTTCTTGAGCCACCATGGTTCACAGTTGACCGATGCAGTCAACCTTGGCTCGGTTCTGGATCAATCGCCTGAGTTCGAATAGGGTCTAAACCAACCTATTGGACTCGACTTGGCTTTTTGGGCCTAGATTGGACAGATAATCCCAGCTGTTTCTCTTGGCCTCGACCGCTCCGCCTGGACTGCTCTACCAAGCCCACTCCTCTTGGTCCGCCTGGCCTTCTCCACCTGACTTACCCTTCTCCACCTACTGGCACTCCGAACCTGCCACGTCCCACATACCCACCACATCATGTGCAATCTGAAACACATGGTATCTAGCCACGTTTAACATAACTACCTAAATGGTCATCTTCTGTCAACCCCAAAATATCCCACAAGGCCTCCCGCCACATTCCACACAACTATCACCTCTGATCACTACCGCCTATGATCACCACCACCCTATACTGCAATTGTTGTTTCCTTACCTCACCTGAACATAATTCTAGACCCATCCCAGTGGCCCCTTCCACATACCACCAAGCTACATCTGATGCTCGGAATTCAAAATGGTCCAAGATTCACGCTCCTTGGGTCATGATCTATACAAACAAGGCCTCCATTATCTGTTTCACTCCAATTCTGGGATCCAATCTCATTAATATCCACCCAATAAGAAAAACCATTGACACATGGGTCAAATAGTGATTAACATGATGAATGGGTGGTAAGGAAATAAAAAAATTATTCCTAGGGAATGAACATCAATCGTGGTTCATGTCTATCTCAATTCTTTCTAGAACGAAGAACCAATAAGAATAAGGAAAGCTCTTTAAATAAATACAGTAATTGTCAACAATCCAGCAACGATCAAATAGTAGTTCAATATTTTCATATATTGACATGCATTCATCATGGAAATAAAAAATTATAAAACCACCTAGAAACAACATCCCTACCTCAATTCAAATCATTCGATGACCAAGGATGATCATAATTTCGTCATCATTTGCAGGGTTCCATAGAATTGGTTGCGATTTGATTTACATTCAATGATTCATCACCCTTCATTTTAAATATTTCCTCCTAAGATATCCCCAGTGGTTCTTTTTCATTCCCAGGGTTATACGACTTACCTTAGGATTTATGCATAAGGATAAATTCAAGGTAAAAGTCACTACATCAATAGAAATAATTTTTCTTTATAATATTTAATGAATATTACATCATTTTTTATTTTTTTTTCACAGAAGAACCATGCCTACTACGTTTAAGTCGCACCTATGGAAAACACCACATTAAGAAATCAATAGTTTTCTCTGATTTCGAATTTGATTCAACATTCATGAGTTATTAGGATTTTAAAAATATATTAATTTTATTTAATAATATTATTTACGGTTACGTCCTTGGTGAATTTTTATACATATGACCTACACCTACCAATGTTAGATCATGATTATGGAAAATCCAATATTTTGATATCAATGTTGCCCTTAGATTTTTTATTTGGGAACCCTTTTAAAAGTTATTCCACTTTTTCAAAAAATTGCATGTGTGTGGTATTACAAGTCTGATATTTTTCAAACAATTGTTCTAGGCACACTAGGCATCCCAAACACATGTCCTCCTAGCACCTGGTCTCAAAATCAATACATATAATATCATAAAATAATACATGGAAAATTTGAGATGTCACATTTTATCGATTTAGGGGCATTATGTACCCGAACTCCAAGACAAGGGCTACCCAAATAGATGAGGGTAATGAGCAAAAATCTTCCCCTCCCTCTTCCATGTTCTTTCTTTGAGATTCTCATGCTCCCACTAGACACATTCCAAAGTAATTGAATTCCCATGAAGGATCCTCCCAACTCCCTCCAAATTCTAAAATGTAAACCTGAAACGTTTCATTAAGAACCTAAATGGCCCACTCAGTCTAGCCATCCGTCTAGGGGGGAATGTTGTACTCAAGTGTAATTAAGTCCCAAATGGCTCCTTCAATCCCTTCCACAGCTGGCATGTGATGAGAGCACCATGATCTAAAACTGTCGTTGATAGGAACCCATGGAGTTGAACTATATCTTATACGTAATGGCATCCTATGCTCTCTATAGAACTCTTATCCCGAAAATCTAGGGTGTGGGATGGATTCACAGGTTGGTCCACAATAACTCATATAGAATCATGTCCAATTAGATGTACATTGTAAACCCATCATGAAGTCTATCAATATCCTATCACACGTCCATTCTATAACCACAAGGGGTTGAGCTAAACTTGATGGAACATAGTGCCCAACCTTCACTTGCTGACAAATGAGGCATCGAGAGAGAAACTATGAAACTCCATTCATCCTCCATGTCCACCAAAACTAGAATTAGTGATCCTGATATATATTCAAAATACTTTTATGTACCACTCAAGGGGATATATGGATATCCATTAAAACCTCCTCCAATAACACAACAGGTAAAACTGTGAGCCCTCAGAAAATAACAATCTTCTCCCCACCTATCGAATATTCATATTGAGCATGCCCGGTGGAAAACTGATCACATAGGTTCTTGCCTTTGGTATCCCCAAGTTGTGTCTCTCTGGCTCACTTTAAGAGTAGAGGTGTGAAAACCATCGACTGAAGGTATGTTGCTCCATATCCATCCACAAAGGATATTTTCAATGCATCGAACAACTCTGAGAGAAGATATACTTGAGAATCATATGAACAATTTAGATCATAAAATACTCACCCATCATGTGGTTTCACCACATCTTCAATTTCAAGACTACCACTTCTAACTCAAGGTCATGGATCTTGTAATTATGATCTTTTTGTATGAATTGGTGCAAAACATTAGTAATCACCATTTTCTCCTACATCAAGATTGAACCAATCCTAGTCCCTAAAACATTACAAAAAACTTCATACTTGACACCCTCTTCTAGAAATCTCAATATTGGAGTTCCCTTAAACCTCTACCATAGATCCTAAAATCATTTTTGGCACTTCTCCATCCACACAAAAGTATACCATTTCGGGTCAAAGATGTCAAGGGTTCTTCCACTCTGGAGAAGTTAGACACAAACCTCTAATAAGTACCCTTCCAATCAAAGGAAACTTCACACCCTGAAAACACTATTGTGTGCCTTCCAATAATCATTTCATCAACCATCACTAGGTCCTCTACAACTCCAGACAATGAGATGATGTGTCCCATAAAATGGACCTCTTAAATCTGGAACTAAAACATATATAGATTCCCATAGATTTAGTTCACTCTAAGTGTGTCCAAGACCATTTTCATGTGTCTCACATTCTCCTCCTTGGACACTATGTACACTAGGTTTTCATTAATGATGACAACATAAAACTGGTCTATGTAAGGACGAATGATGTATTCATGAGTCCCACGAAGACTAATGGGTCATTTTTCATTACAGAAGACATCACCATGTACTCATAGTGGCTGTAAGAACACCAGAAGTATGTATTTTTTGTATCCTCACCCCACACTCATAGCTGATGATAGCCTGATCTAAGGTCGATCCTTGAAAACCACCCATCCCTTTCAACTGATTAGAGATATCATCATCCTCGGTAGTGGAGACTTGTTCTTTATGATCACCTAGTTCAAGATTCGATAATCCAAACATAACCTCAAAGTCGTTTCTTCCTTCATGGAGAACAATACTGGGGATTCCTAGGGTGAAACACTGGGACTCACGAATCCCTTCCTCTGTAAGTCCTTCAACTGTACCCTCAACTCGCAAAGCTCTGCAGGAGTCATCCAATATGCAGGTGTAGATATTGGTGTCGTCCTAGGGTGTAGATCAATACAGAATTTCATCTCCCTATGGGGAGTTAAACCTAGTACATCTTCCAAAAATATGTCCTCAAACTCAGCCAGCATGGTAGGAAATAGAGGAATCATGTCATCCACTACACCAAGGGAGAGGCTAGCCAATGGATGTGTAATTGGCAGCACCCTATAATCTATGAGTCCATATTTTGTTCATGTGATTCATTTTTACAAAAAATTAAAAACATAGTTTTTTCACTTCACAAACACCGCACAATATGCCTAAATAGTCAATATAATCATGAACTACAGATAATCGGTCCATACAAATAATGAAATCATAAGGCCTCGATGCCTCTACCATGTGATCCAAACTAAAACTCTCACCTCCAAGAGTCAGGTCACACTGTCGGCACAGGTTTGTGATCATCAACAATTATCCCATAGAAGTATCTACTTGTAAGGTTTGAGTCAACGATTCAATTTTAATCTCTGAGTCCTGAACAAGATTAATGAAAAGAAATGAAGGAGCAGCACCTATGTCCACCCAAGATGTAACTAAAGTGGAAAAGACATAGATCATACTGTGAATCATACCTAGTGCACTAGGTCACAAGAATCCATCGCCTATAGCTAGCCTCATCCCAATTTGCCAGTTCCCTTAGCATGGAATAGACCACCTCGGGGTGGTGGTGGTAATAGGTCAAACTTCTGACCACCTCAAACTGCCCTTCCACCCCCCTTTCCACATCTGCTGCCCTACAGACCATCCTGTTCTTGTATGATAACTAATCTCAATGTTTCTGTATTGAACTTCACTTTGGAGAGACACTTTAAGTCTATCTTGGAGAGAGTTGTCTCCTCATGATATTGTATCACCATGAACCAACCTCTCCCCATGGAGCTCTAAAGAAGACTTGTAGAAATGATTTCCATGTGGTCAGTAGGAGTCCTCTAAAGGAAACAAACATGGGTGACTACCTCTATCTAATCCTCATCCGACTGGGGGTCTAGATCACCCTGAAGCCTGGGAGGTCATAGTCTCTAAAACTCCAACAATGCACTCAGTTTGTGTGCATCCTTAGCTGGCAGTTCTAGTTTTATCTTCTCCTCAATGGATGGTTTTACAACTAGTAAAAAACATGGAGGTTATTTATATAGTACAAGAACCAATACCTACTTTTTGTCACTAGGAATATCATCTAGGTGATGATGAAACTGAATCCTAACTGGATATCTATGTAGAGGAATCCTATTACAAAACAATATGCACCAACTTCTATATAGTATATCAAGATATTTTACTCGATAAGTACATGGAAGAAACAATCATTCTTACATGATATATGTACCATTTTTTATCCCACAACTAGTATTTTCATGTACAGAGTAAAAAAGAAAGTAATCAGATTCATGGGGTATGGATACGTTCACCTCTACACCAATAATGGAGTGATTGTCTTGAAATATGAACTTGGAACACTCAAATTGTTTTCCCAAAACTGGCCTCACAGACTCCTTGTCATAATGTAAAACCGACCTACTATTAAACCACTTTGTCACAACCCATCCCAGAGGGGCCCATGTCATGAATACCCTAATCTCACCTTCAATAGGTCAGGGTCTGGTGACTTTCACTTAGTAGAAATATCCCACAAATGGGAGGAATTAGCCTAAGGTACCTATACGCACACACACATCTCCAGGACAGAAATGATTAAATGTAAAAAAAGCAATAAGTAAAAAATGAATGAAAAACATTATAACCCACAACCAGAGTAGAAATATTGAATGTACTGGAAAGTAAAAGGTCCAAAATACAATCCCACCAAAATATTCTATAAAAAACAAACAAAACATAGTGAATTTTTCCCTATGTTACCACAGTCTAATAAAGTGAATGCCTAAGTTCCTAAAAATCATCCGCATAAACCTCTACCTGGTTTATCCTAAGAGAAATAGTTATAGGAATGATGTTTGATATTGCATGAGATCACATCACCAATTTGGCCTCTCTAATCATTGCCATGTCATGTTCCACCTAGGACTTTGTCAAAGGTTCGATCATCTTCACAAGACACAAAACATGTAGGAAAATACCATATAGGGTTGAGTAAAATAATACTTAGTAGGACACCATGAAACCAAAAATGGGAAAACCATGAAGGTAATACCCAAAAGGAAATACCATGAAGTAAAATTACTATCATCTCCACAAAGGTGTATGTATACCACAAATGTAGCCATGACACCCAGATATACTCAATCAAAGACTCACAGTCTAGGGGTAAGACACAACCAATTACCAGCCATTGGATTCTGTTCGAAGCATGCTCGTTCTGGGAGAACTCACTCTTAAAGTCATTATATCATCAGAGACACTCATGAAGTTGTCTAGATCAGGTGATCCCCTAATAAATGAGAATTTATTGGTCAAGGAATATTTTGATACAAATGGAGGGGTTCCCTCCCAGATACAGTGTGGGATACAATGGTTTGTGCCCAGCCATAATGGGGGACACCACATGCCCAATTTGGATCAATTAAAAACGTAGGGGATCGTGCTCAGAAACCATGGGGGATGCCACAGATCATACCCATATACTCTTGGTGATACAACGTACCCTATCGATGTGTTCGGCTTTGTGGAGGACGGGTACCCTGCTCAGGGAGGTTACACGATTCCACATACTCCACCAAGGGTGATAGAGGATCACACTCTAGTCCTGGGTATGGATACCTAACTCTATCTGGGACTCGACCTTTAGAGGGTATTATAGTCTAGTGATGCAGACACAATACCATACTAACCCCTCAAGAATACGACCAAATAAAAATCACTCAACCTATAGTAGTCCAAGACAAAACCTCACCACAACATTCCAAAAGGACTGTCTCACCATCAGGGTCCTAATACCATAGATAGCTCATCAAACATATGTATCATTTGAAAGTTATAGTGTTTTAATGTTTCATAAGGGTTCATTAAGCTTATAGATCAACTCTTGTTCGGTCCAATGAATGTGGAGGTCGACCTCCCAACCCGACGGCCCCTTGGCAAGGGTCCGACCTAGCCTGTTGGACCCGACCCATCCCACTAGGCCTAACCTATCCATCTCTACCTGAGTTGTTCTTCCTAACCTACTTAAATTGGCCTTCTTGGCCTACTTCACCTGGAATAGTACACATGGACCACTAGGGATCTACATCTACCAAATCCCATTGCCTCTAACCCATGTGTCAACATCCACAGTATACCATTTCTAGCCCTACTGGATCCCACATGGTTGTTTTCTCAACCTCCAATTGTCATCGCCCTAGGATGCCAACACCAGCACCTCAAATTGCTGGACCACTATGTCAAACATGGGCTACGGGTCCCTTATGCGAACTAACAAGACACCTCTTATGACAATATAATGAAACGGTATCATATCAGTGCTCCTCGAGTTGAAATCTTTATATAACAATCTTTCATTGTCAGTTTTCCTCTTATTTGAGGGTCTGATAACGTTCACATCAACCCGAAAAGTTGAGCTGTGGCGGTGGGGATCCAACAATGATGAAAATTAAAAATAGGGGATAAGGAATGAACATCATTCTTTTTTCATGTTGGCCACAATTAAATTTTATTAGAACAAATAATGAAGAAGAATAAAGAAAACTCCCAAAATAAACTCTGCAATTATCAACCATCCATCAATGATTGAGTCACGGATAAATTTTTTTTGTATTGACATGGGTTTTACATAGAATGAAAAGTATGAAAACACATATAAAGAACCACCCTACATTAATTTGGACCAGTCACTGGAAAAGTACAGTCATTATTATGTCATCGTTAGTGAGGTTCCTTAAAATCGGTAATGTGTTGATCTTCTATCCATGATCCATTATCGTCTCTTCGAGGGAGTTATTCCCAAGATATCTATAGAAATTATATGGTATTCCCTGGGTTATAAATATAAAACTAGTATTTCTATATTATGAAACATTTAATGGAAAATTCTTTTTGTCAATAGAAATAATTTTTAGTTAAATTATTTAATGATAATTACTTTATTGGGGTTTTCTCACAAAATACATGCACCGACTAAGGTTACATCATGCATAGGGAAAACTCCAAATTACATCGTCATTGGTGGTATCAGATTTCCAATCCAATGTACCATTCATGTGTTATTAGTATTTTAAATATAGAATAATTTTATATAATTATTTTATTTATGGTTACATCCATTGGGAACTTTTATAGAGATGTCTCGTGCTGACCAAAGTTAGGTCACTCCTAGGGAAAATACACTATTATAAGTTTAATGGTGCCCTCAAATTTCTGATTTGGGTATCCATTTTAGATTTATTCCAATTTTTTAATAAATCCACACATTTGTGCTATTTAAAGTTTAATATTTATTAAAATTTTGTTTCGGGCACATAGGGTCTCTGAATCACATGTCCTCTTAGCGCCTGGTCTCCAAATCAATCCATATAATTTCTTAAAATAATACATGGAAAATCGATGATGTTAAAATTATTTTATAATCATAAAACACAAAATATTAATTTATTATCTATTTTATGAAAGTAAATATTATTTTAAATTATTAAATTAATTATTAAATTCTGAATAAAAATAAACGTTTTCCCAAAATACCAAAACCAAATTTATCATTTAAAAAATGATTTACTTATTTCATGATATAAATATATAATATTTTCATTTATAAGATACCTAAATTTTATTTATACTTTCATAGGTGAGGTAATTAATCTAAAGGCCACATTTCCTTTCCTAATAGTCACATTACTATTACAATAGTCATGTTGATATTTAATATTATATCATAATTCATTTTAGCTCAGTGTTACATGAAACATAATCTATCAAGTAAATTGAATTTATTTAAGAAGACATGTACCGTAAATCATAGGGTTTTATATTCTTCCCTCATTTGAAAATTTCATCATAAAAATTTTCCATGAATATTTACTTATAAATAGATGACGGTGGTTATTATTCATAACATCCTCTAGTTCCCATATTGCTTCTTTAATTTTATAGTCTCTCCTATGAAATTTTACATGTTGAGTAATTAATTTTCTTAATACTTTATCTATAGTGTCAAAATATTAATATGCTCTTCACATTAATAAAAAAGAGGTTCCAATTCTATTTCTGCATATTTGAGTAAATGTATCAGGTATTTCATGTAAATCGTTAACAATGATATGTGGAACACATTATGAAATATAGAGATATGTAGTGACATTTCAAATAGGTAATCTACAAACCCAATTCATTCCCAAATTCCTAATGGTACGGTGTACCTAGGTCTTAATTTCCCTTTCTTACCAAACCTTATAACAACATTCGATAGATATACATTAAAAAATAAATGATACCCCAATTGAAATTCAAAATCATTTATGTGGTTATTATCACAACTCCTTTTTATACTTTGAGCTACATTAATATGAGCCTGAATAGTATTTACTTTTATCATTACCTCATCAATAAATTCAGGACCTATAAGATTCCTCTCACCAACTCCATCCCAACAAGTCAGAGTAGGAAATCTCTTTCCATATAATGATTCATACAACACTATATCAATGCTATAATGGAAAATTTTATTGTAGTAAAATTTTACCAAAAAGAATATTGATCCCACATACCTTGAATGTCATGTTTTCATGATCTAAACATTTCTTTTAAAGTTTGAATAATCCATTCATAATTTTTGTTGGTTTGGGGGTTATATGTAGTATTCAAATGAATCCCAATATCCAAATCATTATGGAAACTCTTCCATAATTTTGATATAAAATGGGGATCTTGATCTGACACAACAGTGGTGCGCCTTTATGTCTAACAACCTCATTAACATATATTAATTATAGGTACATAATAGGTAAATATTCTCATATAACAATAAAATGTTTTGATTTTGAATGTTGATCAAAAAATACCCATATTGTATCATTAATTTTGGGGGACTCTGTCCAATCTAATGACAATGTTCATAGTAATTCCATCCCACTTTTATATAGGAATTGGTAGAGGTTTCATGACTCCTCTATGATATTGTCTATCAAACTTCACTTGTCAAAAAACTAGGCATATATACACATAGTCATCAATTTCACACTTCAATTATCCAGCCAAGAATATTCCATGAGACATATATACATCCTAGTAATACGATGGTGTGTAGAAAAATTTGAACATTGTAATTTTTTTAATAATCCTATTTTTATCGTTATCTATATACGGAAGGCATTACATCTTTCAAAATTTCATAATTCCAACCCCATACATGAAGTATTTGAATCCATCATCTTTAATGGCTTAGATTTTCTTTTAGAAATTTATCATCATCAAATTGAAAACATTTTATCTTTTACAATAATGATTTTTTAGGAATAATTTCAAAGATTAGTGATGTTTCCCCTTCCATAAAATTTTCATATGAAAATTTACTAAATCCATGAATATAAGATCTTTCTCAATCCTCATTTGTTACATAATTCCATGATATTTCCTACTTACTTAATTTGATTCCTTATTTTCTTTTCCTGGGTGGTAGTGAATTCCTAAATCACAATCTTTGAGTAACTCAAGCCATTTTCTTTGCTTTATGTTGCTTGTTTTCAATGTAAAGATGTATTTTAAACTCTTGAGATTCATACATATCTCACATATTTTACCATAGAGATAGTGTCTATATATATTCAGATAAAATATTATAGCTACTATCTAAATATAAGGAGTTGTATTATTGTTTTAATGAATCTTCATCTACCTTGATGTGTACACAATAACTTTACGATTTTCTCTAAGGAAATAACCTAGTCATTTCTTTGATGCATCACTATATATTACAAAAACTTCATTTCTTGATGGTAAATTCAATTTTGTTTCAATGAATAATCTTCTCCTCATTTCTTCAAAACATTCTTCACATTCTATTTTCCAGAAAAACATAACCCCTTTACATGTGATCTTAGTTAACAGGTTTCACAACCAAGAAACATCGTGAATGAAATTCCATTAGTAACCTGCTAAAAAATTAAAAAACGTGCCTTAATTATATTCATTGGCATAGTACATTAATTTATTTCCATTTTAATTCTAGGATCAATTTATATTTTATCCTTAGAAGAAATATTTCCAACAAAATTAAATTTTTAAATATGGAATTCAAGCTTTCTAAACATACCATATAACTCTTTCTTTATGAGAGTCTAAAGAATGACCAAAATGTAATTCTCATGGTCTTAATAGATGTTATAATACACAATAATATAATAAATGAATACTACAAAAAATATTCATGATATTCCATCAATACTCTATTCATTATATACATGAAAACATAAGGTACATTTGTCAGTCCAAAAGAAATTACTATAAACTTGTAATTTCTATACCTCATCTGAAAAGTTGTCTTTTGAATATCTTTAGTCATTACATGTAATTGATGACACTAAGAACAAATTTCTATATATGAAAAAAATTATTGGACCTCATGATGTTAATAATATAAATCATCAATGTGAGGCAAAGGATACTTGTTCTTTTTATTATTCATTGATTTATCTATAATAAATGCACTTCCTCAAGGGTCCATTTTTCTTATTAAAATAGTCAATAGGGGATCCCCATGAAATAACACTTGGGTGAAAACATCCCTCATTACTCAACTCATCTAGTTGTTTCTTCAGATCCACTAATGCCACAGTGGGAATTATATAAGGAGACTATGGCATTTTTCATTAATTAGGGATTAAATCAATGACAAATAAAAATTCACACAATGGGGGTTGTCCAGGTAATTCCATAGAGAATACATCATTGTAATCCCTTGAAATTGGTACATAATCAATTTTAATATTAATTTACTCATCCCTAAATTTTTTTCTCTTCCTCCCCAATATTTTTATTTAGTAGAGCTATTGGCGGTGGATCTTCATAAGAATCAGATAACAGATTTTGTACTCTAAATATTTGGGATTCTACATCTTTCTCACAAATCATAATTTCAATGGTCATTCAATAAATAATTATAAAAAATTTTGAAGGACAGTTCATACCATGGAATATATCAAATTAAAACACAAGAATGATGATAAGGTCTACAGCTAAAGAATATTTATATGTCATAAAGGGGACTAACCTACACATTTTTATTGAAATGAGACACCCCTTGGGATTATTGATAGACAATTATCTAACTAAATCAAAAGGATATTTCTTATTATCTTAGAAAATTAGGTAGATATAAAATATTTAGATGACCCAGAATAAAATAAAGCATTGGATAAATTTGAATACAGGATTTATGTACCTTCCACCACATCATTGGGAACTTCTACTTCAGCTATGGTGATCATGTAAGATTAGTCATCTCCCCCTGGCCTCCTGTATAGTAGATTCCCTTAACACTTGGGGCATTCATTTGAATAATTCCCCATTTCATTATAGTCAAATCATTTACAATCATTGATTTTTTCTTCCCCTTTCATTATTTACCTTGATGAATCTTTTCCCCATACTTGTAAAAAACTCCCATGCCTTTAAAAAATTTCCTAGGATGATTAATTCCATAATTTATACATAATTGGAATTACTTCATTCCCCTATTATTAATTGAATCATCAACTTTTCCATGGTTATTATAATACCAATTGTTATCTTTAATTATTTTGATCATATAATATATAGAAAATTCCTTCTGAATTTTGATGGAATGTAATATTATTTCTTCATATGATGAAAATATTTTAGAATCTAGTTCCATTTGTAGACCTATATAAACCCCTTCCAATAAATTATCAATCCTGTTTTCTGAATCACATATGTAATATTTAGCATGACTAACTATTGTTGTGAAGGAAACATCATACTCTACGACACTATGTTCTTAATTTTACTTTATGTTATGGAATTTTCTGTTCATTTTAGTTCATTTCCATTGAAGGAAATGTTTTTAAAAGAATGTATCATTAAAATATTTCAATTCCAGTCCTTCTATTTCATCTTTTTTATTTAGTATTCTGGATTATATACCACCGATGATCAACATCACCCTTGAGGAAATGTACCAGTAGTACTATATTTTTCTTTCATCACATCCCAATACTTTAAATATCATTTCATGGGACTTGATTCACTACTCAACTAACACTAGATTAGTAGTACCACTAAAATATGGGGGATTCTACCACGTGAAATGATCCAAAATATGTTTAGTATGGTTATTTTTCATAACTGGAGTATGATATCCTAATACTGTCATTATATGATCAGATACAACACTACATATGTTGACTTTATTAGTGGGGAAATCCATATTTTGTCTATAGTTATTGATTCCATATATCCCATTAAGTGCCATCTCTAAATAATATCACACACTGAGTTAGCTCATAATCACCATGAGTATTGTGTCAAAATTATATAATAAGGTATTATTATAATTCTCATTTTCATTTTATATCTTGTCACAAATGTTCCTATAAAACCTACTCTGATACGAATTATGGAAACCATGAACCAATATTATAGAGTCACCGGTTATTATATTACAATTTCATAGATACAAGAGATCCCATTACCAAAGATTGGTCAATCTAATAGTATTGATTAACTAGAAAATACATGTTTCACTTATTACATTGGTAATTAAACATATAACACAACAACAAAATAAAATACTACCTAGAGACTTATTCAAATATTTCATCTTCATAAGCTAGAGATGGAAGATAAATAAAAGTGTGAGTTGGAACTCTTAGTAAGGGTTACATATAGTAGAAACATGAATCAATAATAATTTAATCATAATAAATAAGGAATAATCAATAAGGATTACTCATTATGTAATGGTGAATAAATTTAAGACATGTGATATTTAATCTCGAATTTGAAAATGCTAAATACATCCAAATATTTTTCCATAATAATAATTTCATGGATAGTAATAGATGAATAATGAATGAAAAAAATTCTTAATTATTGGATGTAATGTATGTGTAACATGAACCACTAGCATCAAAACCTTTAACTAGATAATTAAATTTAGCTTGTATAAATTCATCTTATTTTATTTAGATACAACCATGAAGGGTTTTTCACCAAATATTTTGTCTCATGAGACTTGTTGATGCATTGAGTGCATATCTATAACTAGTCCCCACCCATAAATACAATTCCAAAACATTATTCATACATATATTTAATTCATGAACAGTATGACTTATCAAAATATATAGGTACATTAGAAAATATGAATTTATAAATATTCCCCCCAGGTAAAACAACATCCATGAAAACATCATATGTAAAAATGGTATACCGATAAGACAATAATAATATCCATGATACAAGAAAAATATATATTTAATGAAATATTAAATGATTTATGATCATAAAAAAGCATGGACACATAAACTACACACAAGGACTAAGTGGTGATTATGGCATTTCTAATAGAAATAAAATATATGTGATATAACCATTACAAATATTATATCATTGGAGTGAGGGTAAATTAATTGAATAATTATCTTTGATAAATTTAAATCCAAAAAAATAATTGTAAATACATTATAAAATATTCTACGGCCATTTCATACATATTCTTGGCATAATATTACCAATGACCTGTAATTTTAACCCAATGAATAGAAATTGAGTTAAGAAATCACTTACATTATGTCTAAAAGTGTTCTGACCTTGTACATAATGTCCTGGATAGTCAAATTATATTTATTTATTACATAATTAAGATCTTTTATACATTTATTTTTTTTATTATAATTTAATTAATTTCATGTGTGGTTTTTTTATGAGTTATAATATTCAATTTCATCAATTTGAGTGTGTTCGTTTTCTGGGTTTTCATGATCAATTTCCTTGTATATAATTATGAATGTTCGTGTAAAATGGGAATAGTTCTCTAATATTAAATTTTACATCATTAATAAAATTATAGAATTTTAAATGATCCTATATATTGTTTTTATATGGAATTATAGGGATTCTTTAGATAAAATGAGAATAACAATTATTTAATGAATTTTGGTGGTTTTATGACCACCAAAAACTTATATAATTTTATTTAATTTCATGTTTATATATTGGTTAAAAAATATATAACATATAATATGTATAATAAAATCTCATTTCACCATAAAAATTTTAGTATGACCATATTTGAAGGAGATAATGGAAAATGAAAATGCATCGTCCACGATAGAAGGTAAATCAACACATCAAAGATGATGTTATTGTTTTTACTATAAACGGGATAGTATAATAGTTTTGATGATGGATATTACATTAACACAAAAAATCATAGTATGTGTAAGATAATGGTGTTATAATTCAAGTTTGGATAGAAAAGGTAAAGAGGGGATAATAAAATAAATGAAATTAAAATAAAATGAAAGAGGATTTTACCTCTTGTATTGAATCCCCTTGAGAACCTCCTTAAGGAACATGGGATTGGTCTTTCAGCTACAATAGAAAGAACATTTATTGGGGAACAGTTTTTGGGAGAGTAATTGGGAAGAATATAATCAAGATAAATGTTTTAATATTTTGAGTAAAAGGTTGAGTGAGGGTTGGAATTTATAGTGGAAGAGATGGGTGTTATTTGATTATTTTATTCATTTTATTGTTATTTTGGGCCAATAATATCAATAGTGATGAATCTTGTGAAAACAAAAAAGTAACTAATGCATGTGAGATCGAACTAATGGTTATTACATTAGCGATAAATTAGTAATTACTCAATAATTTATCTATCAAGCTAATGATGTAAATTAATGTATTTCTCTATTCACCAAAAATTATGATATTTCGTCAAAAATACCAAAAAATTACCCCAACCATTTTTTAATGTTGAGATTTTTAAAATGGAACCCATTTTCGTAAAATAATTTATAATTATGATAAGTTCAATTGTTAATTAAAATCAACATTTATTAAAAAAATATAGATTTTAAAATTATAACTGATTTTATGACACTTTGAAAAATTAATTAATGTCTCATAAAACAATAATAAAATAATAATAAAACAAACTATTTATTTATGAATCAATTTTGTGAAAATAATTTGATTTTAAATAATTATATTAATTATAAAATTTTAAATAAACATAAAATTTTCCCAAAAATTCAAAAAAATAATTTATCATTTTTATAACATTTATTTAATTATTACATGATATAAATATATTAGATTTTCATTTATGGGAAACAAAATTTTGATTTTTAGTTTCAGAGGTTAGTTTTTTACTCTAATCGCCACATTACTATTTCTAATGGTCTCATTACTATTCCATTAGCCGTGATAAAATTTAAAAGTATATCGTGGTTCATTTAAGCTTAGTGTTGCATGTGACATAATCTATAGAGTAAATTGAATTTATTTAAGAATATACATACCATGAATCATTTGGTTTTATATTCTTCCCACTTTTAGAAATTTCATCCTTGAAATTTTTCATGAATATTTTATTCAAAATAGATGAGGGTAGTTCTTATTCATAATTACCCCAGGTTCCCAAGTTTTTTCTTGTATTTTATAGTTTCTCTAATGAACTTTTACTAGTTGGGTCATCTATTTTATCAATACTCACCATATATTTTGAATATTATCAATAGGATTTTGACATTAAGATTAATTTTGTTCCAGTTCTATTTTGTCATAAGTGAGTCCATGCAATGTGTCTGGCATGTACTTATTTAACGATCATATGTAGAACACATCATGAACATTGGAGATCGATTGAGTAATTTCTATTTCATAAGATACATCAAAAATTATATCAATAATTTCAAATGGTCCAATATACCTAGGGATTAGTTTTCATTTCTTACTGAATCTTTTGACACCCTTCTATATAGATACAGTTAAAAAGACATGATCTCTCACATCAAATTAAAAATACTTTATCTGGTTGTTAGTATAACTCTTTTGAATACTTTGATCTTATGTAATATGATCTTGAATCTTATTTACCTTCATTGTTGTCTCATAAATAATATTTTGTCCTATAAGTTTCCTCTCACATACTTTATCCCAACAAGTTGAAGTACAATATCACTTTCCATATAATGCTTCATATAAAACCACTTGAATACTATAATGGAACCAATTATTATAGGAAAATTATAAAAATGGTAAATTATAATCTAATATTCCATGAAATTCATGCTGTCATGATATGAACATTTCTTCAAATGTATGAATAGTCCTTTAGACTATCAATCAGTTTGAGGGGGATATCTAATACTCAGATGAATCTCACTATCCAAATTCTCTTAAGAAAGTTCATTAATTTTAATTTAAAATGGGGATCTCAATTATAAATAATCAATAGTGGTTAACCATGATGAATTATAACTTTATTAATATATAGTCATTATAGGTTTCCAATAAGAAAATCTTCACTTATAGAAAGAAAATTTGCAGATTTTGTATGGTGATAAAAAATGACCCAAATCATATCATTCTTTTTAGGGGTACATGGAAATACTATTTTTAAGACTATAATAATTTAATACCACTTCTATATAGGAATATTTATAGGTTTTAAGACATCTCTAGGATGTTATCTATCATCTTTCACTTGTTGACAAACTAGGCATCTTGGAACATCGTCACCAATTTCCCACATAATATTATCCCACTAAGTATTTTCCTTCAAATCATTATACATATTGGTACTACCATAATGTATGTAAAAATTTGATTTATGAAAATCATACAATAGTTCCCCTTTTATCTCAGGTATTAATAGAACACATTAACACTCTCCAAATTTTAGAATTATTTCCTCACGTATGAAGTTTGGTAATTTTCTATCGTTAATAGCTGTAATTTTCTTTTTAAAACTGTTATCATCAAATTTTAAACTTTTTATCTTTTCATGTAATGATGGTTTAGAAATCATTTTTAAAGGTAGGTATGTTTCCCCTTTCTTATATAATTCCCATATCCAAATTTTCTAAATTCATTAATATATGATCTTTCTTAATCCTCATTTGGGTCATAATTTTATGATCTCTCCTACATAATTAATCATCTATTGTATTTTATTTTCCAAAGTGGTAGCGAATTGATAAATCATAATCAATGTGAAAACAGATACATCTAATTTTCTTCATGTTGAGTTCTTTCTTTATAAATATGTATTTAAAACTCTTTTAATCCTTATATATCTCACATATTTCACCATAGTGATAGTGTCTCCAAACCGTTAGAGAAAATATTACGACTGCTAACTCAGAAACATGAGTTGGATAATTTGTTTCATGAATCATTAACTACCTTCATGCATATTCTATAAATTTATCATTTTTCATTAGGAAAAAATCCACACGTTATTTGATGAATCAATGTATATTAAAAACCCATCATTTCTTGATGGTAAAGTCAAAATTGGAGCACTATCTAATATTCTATTCAATTATTCAAAAACAAATTTACACATTCTTTTGTCCATATGAACATAACCCCTTTATGGGTGATCTTGGTTTACAGGTTAGCCAATTAGGAAAGTATTTTAATGAAATGATGATAGTAACCACCTAAACCAATGAAAATATATACCTTAGTTATTTTATTTGGAATAGGCCATTATTGAATTACCTTTGTCCTAAAATGATCAACTAAGATTCAATCCCTAGATAAAATATGTGAAAGAAAAGAAATTTCCTAAAGAAAAATTCACACATGAAAAAATTACTATATAAATATTTCTTTGTGAGATACTCAAGAATTATCTTCAAGTGATTCTCATGGCCTTTATAGATTTTATAATACAGTGTAATAACATCAATGAATACTACAAATAATAAAGATATTACATTAACACTCTCTTCATTAGATCCATGAAAAAATAGGGTGCATTAGTCAATCCTATTGACTTTACTCTAAACTCATAATGTCCGTACCTTATTTTAAAAGTTGTCTTATGAATATCATCATCATTTACTCCTAATTTATGTTACCTAAAATTGAGGTAAATCTTCAAAATATATTGGGATCCATGAAGTTGATCACATAAATCATAAATTCATGGTATATGATACTTGTTCATTATTGTACTAGCCTTGATTAATCTATATTCAATGCAGAACCCCAAGGATCCATATTTCTGCTTAACAAAGAGAAAAAGGGCTCCCATTGGGGAAACCTTGGGATGAATAAATTTCATTATTACTCAAATACTCAAGTTGTTTCTTCAACTCAACTAATTACATAGTGTAATTTCTATAACTAGTCTTTGATATTAGCCTTACATCATGGATTAAATCAATGGTAAAATCAACTTCACACTCTAGGGGTGTCCATGTAATTATTTAGAAAATACATCAATATATTCCGGTAAACTTTTCACATCCTCAATTTGATTATTACATTCCTCAACCCTAGATAATGTTTTCTCTTACTCCATAATAATTTCATTCAGAATAACTATTAAGGGTGGATCTGGATAAGAATCAGATGATGACTTTTCTTCAATAATGACAATATATTATATATCTTCCTCAAAAATAATTATTTCATTCTTCATTAAATAAATTTCACATCATATTTTTTAATGTGAGTTCACACAGAGGATTATATCAAAGTCAACCATAGGTATGATAATAGGGTCAGTAACGAAACCACATTTATAAGTCATAAAGGGTATTGAATAACATATTAGTTTTGTAATGAGACATCCCATAAGATTTTGGACTGAAAACTCCCTTACTAAATCAAAAATGGAATTTTATTTTCTTCTTGAAAAATTAAATAGATATAAATTATTTAAATTATCTAGAATCAAATAAATCATTTTATAAATTTTAATACTGGATTAATTAACCTTTCACTACATCATTGGGTTCTTCTACTTATGTAATAGTGATCACCAAATATTGATCATCTTCTGATGGCCTATTCTATGTTATATTCCCATTACATTTAGGACCTTTATTTGAATAATTCACCATTTAATTATATTCTAAGAATTTAAAAACCTTGATTTTTTTCTTCCTCTTTAATTGATTATCTCGATGAAACATTTCTCTACACATATAACAAATTCTAATGCCTTTCAAGAATTTCGAAAGTTGATTCTTTCCCCAATTTTTACATAATGGAAATTTCTTCATTCCACTCATCTTCATTGGAACTTCACATATTACATGGTTATCAGAAGACCTATTATTATCTTTATTTCCCTTAAACATATAAGATATAGAAAATTCCTTCTTAGTTTTTATGGAACTTAAATATATTTCATCATGTTATTAAAATGTTTGAGAATCCAGTTCCTTTTAAATATCTGGCTTAAGACCTCAAAATAACCGATCAACCTCTTTTTATAAATCATGTATATAACATGTAACATACATTTATAGTCTTTTGAAGGTATCCTCACACTCTGTAGTGCTCTTTTCTTTCATTTTATTTATGTTAAGTAATTTTATCTTCATTTCATTTTTTTATCTTGAGAGAAATATTTTTCGAATAATGAATTTTTAAAATATTTCCAATCCATGTATTAAACTATATTTTCCTTCTTAGTATTGAGGATCAATGTTCGTCATTGATCATCATCTCCCTCAGGGAAATATAATATTGGTACTACCTTATCCCTTTCATCATATCCCAATGCAAGATGTATATTTTCATGGGACTTGATCCACTTCTCACCTACCATAGGATTAGTAGTCCCACAAATATAAGGGGGCTTCTTCTATATGAAATGATCCAACATAAATGTAGTATGGTTATTTTTCATATCATGTGTATGTTTTCATCATATATTCATGATCTTCTTAGCTACAACACTTTCTATGTTGAATTTCTCAGTGGGTAAATCCCTACATTATCTTCGAGTATTAATTCCCTTTCTTCGATTGGGCATCATCACTAAATAATGGAACACACGGAGATAGATCATAATCACCACCATTATTGTGCTAAAAAGTCACTGTAAGGAATTATTATAATTTTCATGTTTATTTGTTATCTAGTTCCCAATGTTTCTACTAAACGTATTGTGATACCAACTATAACAACCCTGAACCATGTAACATAGAGTTGGTGGTTATTTTTTTACTATATCATAGATACAGGATATCACATCCACAATGATCAATCAATTTAGTACTCTTTAAGAACTAGATATATACATGGTTCTGTTATTACATTTATAATTAAACATAAGAAATAAGAAATAATAATTAAATGTTTCCATGAAGCTTTTTCAATGATTTCAGCTTCATAACCTAGGGAAGGAAGATAAATAACATGAGAAAACAAATGATCAGTAAGGGTTTTACAAAACAGAAACATGAGTCCATAATAATTGAGGAATAATCAATAATTTTTAATAAATATGGAATAATAAATATGGTATGGTGATTAAATGGAATGCACATTCCATTTTATCGAAAACTTAAAAATGATAAATGTATTCATAGATTATGTAATATTTAAAATCTCAATGATATTAATAGATGAATACTAAATGAAGAAAATAAATAATCATTCTACATCATGTATTTGCCGTACGAACCACTACCATCAAGAACATTCAAAAGTGGGATTAAGTTTGTGGGTTGGAACCTGGGTAACTCTTATCAGAAAAAAAAAGATGAAGGGTTTGTTGCCAACTATATTGTTTTATAATACCTATCGATTCATCTAGGGGCTATCTATAACTTGGCCTCACATATCACTAAATGTCAAAATAATTCTTCATACACCGATTGAATTCATGAAAAATATAACATATCAAAATATCTTAATAATGTATAAAATACATATTTATCAATATATCCATAGTTAAAAAAAATTCAATGAAAACATTGTATGTAAAAATGGTATACCAATAAGATACTAATCATACCCATGATATAATAAATATACATATTTAATAAAATATTTAATAAGAATTAATCATAAATAAAAGGTAAGTATGCAAACAACACAAAAAAAGAATAAGTTGTAATTAGGGAATATATCATAGAAATAAAAGTGAGATGATAAAACCCTTACAAATGTCATTTAAATAGATTGAGGGTTAATTAATGAAATAATTATTTGTGAAAAATGTGAATCTACACAATAAAAGTGGTAAAATAGTATAATACATTTAGAGTTTATTTAACACATATTCTTGAAATAACATAACCGATGACATATAATTTTAACTCAATTGATGGAAATTGTGTTTAGAAATACCTTACCTTATTTCTAAAATCATTCTTTACTTGTACTTAATGTCATGGACAATAAAATTAGATTCATTACTTACATAATTCAGAAAATTTAACACATGTATCTAATTTAGTATATCTTTATTCAGTTTATTTATGGATTTTTTTATGTGTTATACGTTTAAATTTCATAATTTTGGGAGTGTTCGTTAATTTTATTAAATTCATTTATGGCCTTTTTATTATGTTTATTTATTTCCATTTATGGACTTTTTGATGTGTTATAATTTTATTAAGTTCCTTTATGGCCTTTTATACAAGTATGAAAGTTCATATAAATTGAGAATAGTTCTCTTGAATTGAAATTATATTTTATTAATGAACTTTTATTATATTAAATGATCTTATATATCATTTTGTTATATCGTACAAGAATGATTCCTTAGATAAAATGATAAGGAAAATGAATCAATTTTTTTTGGTAATTTTAATGAAAATCGTGAACTTATATAATTTTATTTAATATCATGTTTATATATTGATTCTTGAACAATAGATAAATTATTTTCTGTATAATATAATCTTATTTAACCATAATAATCATTTTATGATCAGACCTGAATGCGTTAACGGAAAATGAAAAATCATCATCCACGATTATGGTAAATCGACACGTCATAGATGATTTTTTCATTTTTAGAAGAAAAAGCAGTGGAGAAGGGGATTGATAATGGATATTACATTAACATAATAAAATTATAGAATATATAATATATTGGATTTATCATTCAGTTTTTTAATATATTAGGTAAGGATAGAATAAGAAAATAAAGTAAATTAAAAGAAAACGAAACAGGATTTTGCCTCTTGTAAAACATCTCCTTGAAAACATCCTTATGGCACATATGATTTGTCTTATGGTGAGACCATAAAGAATAGTATGTGGGGCAGATGTTTCATATAGGAATTGGTCATAATATAAGCAAGCTACAAGGAATATAAGGAGGGAGGAGAAGGGGTGGTGAGGGGTGGTATTTATAGTGGAGGAGAGGGGTGTATTTTTTATTATTTTATTTATTTGTTTATTTTATGGATCAAGACTATAAATAATGATTATTATTGTGAAAAAACATTGTAAAAATATAATTTTAGTATGAAATTATGGTGCATACATCTACCATACATCATCCATGACTCAATACTTCATTTATTAAGCTAATACTGTAAATTACTGTTTGTCACAATTCACCAAAAAATCATCTATATTAAAAAAATACCAAAAATTTACTATAACCATATATTGATGTTTATATTTAAAAAATGGACATAATATTTTTAAAATAATTTTATCAATATGATAAATTTAATTTTTAATTAATATCATCATTTATTCAAAAAATACCAATTTCAAAATTATAATTGATTTTTTGACACTTTGAAAAATAAATTATGCTCTTATAAAAATATATTATACTCATAAAACAAAATAAAACATTGATTTTATAATCTATTTTATGTAAATATATCATCTTTTAAATTATTATTTTCATTATAAATTTATAAATAAACATAAAGGTTTCACAAAAATAACAACACTAAATTTATCATTTTTAAAACATTTAAATAATTATACTATTATAAAAATATACCATATTTTCATTTATAATATAACTAAATTTTATATATACATTAATATGTGAGGGTACAATTCTAATGGAGACAATAGTATTTGTAATGGTCATATTATTATTCCAACAGTCTTGTTAATAATTACTACTATATCACAGTTTGTTTAAGCTCAGTGTTTCATGAAACACAACCAATCAAGTAATTTGATTTTATTTAAAAAGATACATTCCATAAATATTAGGTTGTTATAAATATCAACAAGGAAACTTATTAAATTCTTCAAAAGGATCCATATGAATAAATTATTGATAACTATTATTGTATGAGAACACCTCTAACAATATATGCTCCTCCCATGAGCCACAAATACCCATTTCACAAATGCTTAGCATGTATTCCAACATCTTCATTGTTCTTTCATATTTCCCATCCATTTTAGGATGATACAATGTGCTCATAGTAAATTGTGTCACATGGTCTTGCTGTAAGTACTTCCAAAAAAGATATTTGAACCCCTAATTTTTGTGTATATACAATCAAGACTAGAACATAAGGCCTCTTTAAAAATTATTGAATATAAATTTTAGAAAATTTCTCCAACATATGGGATTCATGAATATGGATAAAATGATCCAAAGTGTTTATATGATTCAATATTACCTAGATAGAGTCATATTTCCTAACCATACATGGTAAACTTTTCCTAAAATCCTTGGCTGCCTGATCACACTTCCACAAGGAAATTGGTAAAGACCATGACATAACCATTTGTTGTTGGTGCACTACCTTGACGTACTGATAGATAAGGAATATTTAAAAAAACCATAACAATACCCTTTTCATTATATCCTACCAAAAAATTTCTTTCATCACACTATACATATTTTGAATTCCGGGATGAATTACCCATTTTGAATGGTGGTAAGCATTAAGAATTTATTCTTAATAAACCAATGGTACCATGATTTAAACTCTCAATATCAAAACTAACCTCCCATATAGCTTTAATCCCATAATCTTCTCACCACAATTTAGTTTTTGTAACACCCCGAGATTTTATGAAAAATATTATTTTAATTTCATTAATGTCTTGTGTTGTATTCTACACCAAGATTACCTTGCGCTATATGCAACACCGTATTAGCTTGCAGTATACGCAACACTATTCTTGGATCGTGTTACACACAATTTTGATAATAGTTATTCTACGCAACATTGAATATATATATATATATGTATTCAATGTATAAATGAAATATGGTTGGATTATGTTATACAAAACAATGAAGGATTCTTTCACAACACGCAACCCTGACTTGGCTTGCATTACACGCAATCGCGACCTTCCTCGATAGCGTGTGTTGTACGCAATACCGGGTTTTAATATACAACGATATATTATTATAACATTGTCATGAACTAGCCGTTATGAATAGTATTAACTAAATTTTGAATTTTATAACATTATTATTAATCTTACACATTTTCTAGAACATGGTATAAGAACAAAATAAATTTTTCAGGTAAAATAAGTATTTTTAAAAAAATGCAGTTTTGCCGCCTTTTGATGGAACACCCACTTTAAATATAGTTTTTGACATGTTTATATGTTAAATTTGACAAAATAAAATTCTTCTTTTGAATCAGGATATAAAAATTTACATTATATAAGGTTTTGATATTTTTCTGATAACTTTCATATTTTAATGAATAGTAAAAACACACTATATTTTAATTAAAAACATTTTTTTCATCGTAATATATTATGTGGTTAAATTATAATATTGAATGGTTCTAAAGTATAAATATAATATATTTTTACCATTAAATATAATGAATGTCATTATCATTGATTTTACCTTGAATTCGTAGGTTAAATCAATTCAATCTTTTGCAATGTTTTAAACAAATACCCATTTTTATTTGACAACGAGATTAATTTTAATTTAATTTCTGCTACTTCTGTGTATTGAATTTTAAAAAATTAATTCCATATTTGGAATAAGTGGGTCCAAATTATGTTAATAGGCTAATTTTTATTTTTGGGAATTATGAATAGTAACTACGGTAAATTTTATTTACCATAGTTAATGGTAAATTAGGTAATTAAGGGTAAATATAATATTATAAAATTACCCTAACACATGACAAAATTCTATTTGATGGCTAAAAGTAAACCAATATCAACTAAGGGTCGGATTAGATTCATTTTATGGACTTTTGACCATGAAAATAATTTAATTATTATTAAAACCAATGAAAGTGACAACATGTCACTTTCTTAAATCTTATAAGTATAATAATTTTAACATAGTGATAAAAATCATAAAACTTCGAACATGAATAGTCTACAGAAATCTAACAAAATTATCTACATCATGGGAATTTATCTATAATTTTTTGGGATTAAATAATTATCTTTAATTGTGACACAATAGTGATGCAGAAATTATTTATCTAGTGAAAAATTAAGAATATAGTATTTATTAAACTAATAGTGACCATAAAAGGCACAAAAACCTGACCAAAACTTATTGGTCATGTAAATTTAAACTTTAATCATCCAATGGTCGAATATTTGACCATTTTGAGTCTTATACAAGCAATTATGACACTTATAGTATTTTATTTTAAATGATGCCAAAGTTGTCACCTTCATAATTTAATAAATATAACAATTTAAATATTGTGATTTTAAGATGATAAATTAGAGTAAAAGTATTATAGTGAAAGTTAATATATTTATCTTCATCATAGGATTTTATTTTAAATTTTTATGCAACAAATAAGTATATTAAATAATTATACAAAAATCATGTAGTAATTATTTTATTAAGAGATAAACCAAATAAATGGTTTCAAAAATAATAAAATAAATATTATATGAACTATTTAATGTGATCCACTAATTTTATAGATACATATGACCTTTTAGTATTATATAAAAGCTTTTATTTCAAACATATCTTCTGTATATATTTTCTTTAATTTCAAATAAATGAATAGTGTCAAAATTGACACTATTGTTATTTTATAAAAAATAACATATTATAAAATTGATTAAAAATCACAAAGATATCTAAAAATTTTAAATTTAAATTTATATGGTCTATAATGTTATAAATAAAAAAAACTATGTAAAATTCACAACAAATAAGTAATTATTTGTTATAATTTAAAATTTAGAATTTTATTACCACAAATAAACTTAAATAGATTAAATAAGGATAAATCAAAATGATAAGGTTTAAAATAAGATCCAAACATGTCTAAATTTGATTGTTTTATGAGATTACAACCCTATCTCATCTAATATTTGAATATGAGTCATTTTTGGAGGTTTTTATGTGGGGTTAGATTTATTATAAATTAATATTTTTACGAATTCCAAAGGTGCCCATCTCCTCCCTTATAAAAGGGAACATCATCCCTATCTTCCTCACACAACTTTGAGCCTTCAAGCTCGGCCAACCCCTGAAAAATTCTCCTCTACACTTCCCTAGCAACATCCTAGAGGTTCTGGTCTTCCTCAATGACCAATTTTAGTGCCCTAAGAGGAGGTCTCAAAGAGGTGCTTCAAAGAAGAGGTAATTTCTGTTACCGATTCTTTCAACTTTATTTTTTCTTCAACTTCTTCTTCTTAGGTTGTTTCATTATAAAGTAATAACATAAGTATCAATAATATGCTGATATGTTATTATAAGTACTAAAAAACCCTATTTCACCATCTATCCATCCTACGGAAAACAAAATCACCGCGCGTGCGTACGTACGGAATACCGTCTCCACGCTGTGGTGTAATATGTTTTTCCACCAACACCTTACATGGATGGGTATTATGGTGTAAAAAATAACAATACATTTTTATTATAACATCATAATGATTATGATATATTTTATCATCCACTCCAATTCAATTCAATAATTATGGAAATGATATCATCGCTCGTGCGTACGTACGGACTACCGTCTCCACGACGCGATGAGATTCATTCTCCATGTTAACCATTTAAGAATGATTATAAAGTATATATAAGAAATAATAATTGAATATATGACATTATAATGCTACTGTATTTATGTGTATATATATATGTCATCTACTTAATTCCACTCAATTCAATAAGGAAACGAAAACAGCGTTCATGTGTACGTACGGCCTACCGTCTCCATGAACGGTGTATTTCATTCCATTTATCGATCCATTATATATATGTATATTCTGAATATATACTATATATAAATCATGTTTTATATTCTATAATTAAGTAATAATGATCTAAGTAATCATATGAATAATTACAAGTTAAAACATGAACGACAAATGAGACGATTTTACCCAAAACGCTACTTTAACATGAATTTACAAAAGAACGGGTAATATAAAGTCATAAGTGAACCATATATTATATAATAACAATGAATATGATTATTTAATAAGTCAATGACATTATTTAAATCATTATACAGGAGTTTCGGACACTTACGAAGCAAATCGGACCAAAGGTAAGGGAATATATCACAATCTCATTTTATCCGAGATTGTTTATACTTTGGTATTTACTGGGGTGTATTTTATCATCCACATCCATGTTTCCTCGATATGTAATATTATTTCCATCCAAATACAATTTTTTAAATCCAATTTTAACCTTCGGTAAGTTTTTAGTAAATGATATGAAAGGAATCTTTTGTCATTTTTCATACGAGGTACTTTTTGACTTTTCCGACAAAAGTACGAGAAGAATGTTTTTTTAACTTATACAGGATGAATGGATTTTTAAAACATTATTTCCAAGAAGCTTACTTTACAAGTTTTCAAGTTTACTTTTAATCAACTTCTTTTAGTTTAAAGTTTTAGGACATGTTAAGAAAGGAAAAAAAAATTTGAAGAAGAAAGGATATTTTCCTCAAGAATGGAGTTCAAGTGTTTTATCAAAATTATTTTCCATCTAAGATAATAAAGGGTTATGTTTTTATCCCTATTATTACATTGATTTGATTATGTTGTGATGGAATTGTTTTTATGAATTCTTTTATCTTATATGAATTGTTTTATGATGTCATGTTGTTTAAGAATCCCATTTTTATTACATGGGTTACGCAATGATGAATGATTTATGATTTTGTGGAACACATAAGAATGGTATCATTATGAGATGGGTGGGACCTATATCTGCCTCCAATGCATTGGGTAAAGATTTTATATCTCATGAGATAGACTTGGCTGGAATGGTAGGTTATACCGGTTCAGTGAAACAGGACTGAAACAAGGGTGACTCGGTTCAGAAAGGGACTTTGTCCACTAAGATAGACTTGGCAATGAGTCTTGACTAACAAGAAATGATTCTCTATGATTATGTGTGTATGCCACAAAGTTTAATGTTTTATGTTATGATTATTGTGATTACATTTCACTACCATGAGTTATCCGAGGTTATGAAATTATGATCTCTTTTACAGGTTAAGATTTCCAATAGTTTTGTGCTTATGTTTGTGATGTGATTGATATTTCTTTTGTTTACCCTTACTGAGCATTTGAGCTCACGCTTTTATGTTTTCTTTTCCCTAGGATATAAAGAAAGGTTTTAGGTATAAAAAAAGAAGATCTTTATGGGAGATGTTGATGAGCTTTCACTAGGATTAGAAGATTATATTATGAGTTTCCAAAGCCACTAAACTATTACGATCCTTGTGTGTTTGTTTTTGTTATGTACTAAGTATTCCACAAATGTAATGTAATGTCAATGTACGTCAGGCTTCGGGTTTCTACAGTTGGTATCAGAGGAAAGGTTTAGTCAACCTTTGGAAACTAGGATGCGAAAATGTTAGTGAGATCCCTAGATATATTTCTAAGGTATGTCTAGGGATGTCTCTAAGGTTAAGTATACGTATAGGTTATAGTCCTAGAATTGAGATAAAGATATTAGAATTTAACCTAAGATGTTATATATTAAGGTTACTCCCTCTTTTATTATGTTGTTTTCCCTAGCATGATTTTTGCATCTCACACTATTTTTTTTGGGTTTTAGAAAATGACTAGAAACAAGATAATTCACGATAATGGAGGATATGATGGACAATGGAATGATATTCTTCATGAGTAATCAAATGAAATGGGATTTGGAAGTCCAAACATAATTATTATGCCGAATCAGCAATCTCATAATATGATCAATAAAGTGAAATTTGGTAAGTTTCCTGACTCTTCTAATAAGAGAAAGATGGATTTTCATGATGATCATAGAGGAAAGAAAGTTCAATTTCCCCTATGTAAATCATGTGGGAAGAGGCATCAAGGAGAATGTTTCAAAGGAACTGGAAGATGTTTTGGGTGTGGAAAAGAAGGACATAAAGCCAGTAAGTGCAAATGAAAAGGTTCAGTTAACACCAAGGATGAGGATAATGGTATCGCTACGACATCAACAATGGTTAAATGTTTTAAATGTGGAATGTACGAGCATTATGCAAACCAATGCCCTAAGGGAAAGTCTCATGAAGAGAATCAGTATGGTCATATGGGTAGTATTTATGTGGATGATGATGAAGAGACTATAAATGATATGTGAGATGAAAGAATTGTTGAAGCTCGATCAATGGTTTAAGAATGTAGTGGAATGATTACATGTTTATCATGTGTAATGTTGTATAAGTAATCTCATAAAGAGAAATCTATGGATTGTTACACTGTTGTATTTCCTTGAGTTTTGAAAGTGTATGATTAATGCTACCAGTATCCATGAAAGTTTATTCATATATTTTTGGAATGTAGATGATATGCGCATAATGAAGGGATAAGGAGAAAATTAAATGTTTAATAGTATTCATGAGCTCATGACTGATATAAGGAGAAGGTTATATCATGGTTTGAGTATATATAATTTTGAGGATTTTGGTATGTGGAAAGTTTTATCTTTTAACAGCACTCATGTTTTCAATAAGGTTCAATGGGTATTCAAGAGAGTACATGATTAAGGCCTTTGAATGTTTGGAATGTGACCAACAAGATATATCTTATGATATATGGGAATAAACGATGGTATTAAATCTCTGAGAGTGGACTGCAGTATTATGGATAAGCCTAAAGATTGGAATGGATTATGTTGGACATAAGTTAGTATTGTTTGTTTTTCGATATTATTGATGGGATGTTATAGTAATATAGTTTTAGAAAAAGGACAACCTGCAGGACGGGCGACAGCCCATCGCGTCGGACAAGGCTGTGGGAATCTAACCCACAACCGAAGTGAGAAGGGCCTTTATCGCATACCACTGGCCTACAAGAAGTCCCTAGTTAGTATAAACTAGTTTTATTTTATTAAGCAGTATGATATATGAAGTATAAGTTCATTTTTTGAACCATATACGATTAATCTAACCATAAGATGGAATTATAACTTTTTCTAACCTTTTGTTTGAAAGAGATGGAATGACCCATCATTCTATCACATGACCTGCTAACACATCACGAATAACAAATTCAACTTCATTTCTTTAAGGGATAAAGTGGAAATTGTTCAATTCACAAACAACAGTGAGATTGTACCAAAATGAAGTAAGTATTTCTTCTAATTCAAATTTTTCAACTTTAGGGAAATGATATTGAAAACCAAAAATGTTGTCCTAGTGATCTTATATCTGATGAATTGGATGGTACCCTAGATCATCACAAATCAATACCTTTGTGATTGTTGGATTTTTCATAGCCATGTTCTCTACCACTCTCCATCAGAACTTGATGGTTAGATTTTTCTTCCATATCCATATTTTCACCTATGTTCTCCTATGCGGAAACCCGGTGATGAGTTAATTTGGGTAACTGTTACATTTCCTACTTTAGTTTTTAAAGCCATGTTTTGGTATTCCTTTTTACAATGTGGGTTTCTATTAAACAAACTTTCGAGTAGTAAACCATTTATAACCCCGACGAATTTCGAAGGAGAAATTCATTTTATGGGGAGTAGAATGTAACACCCCGAGATTTTAAGAAAAATGTTATTTTAATTTCATTAATGTCTTGTGTTGTATTCTACACCAAGATTACCTTGAGCTATACGCAACACCGTATTAGCTTGCAATATACACAATACTATTCTTGGATCGTGTTACACACAATTTTGATAATAGTTATTCAACGCAACATTGAGTATATATATATATATATATTCAATGTATAAATGAAATATGGTTGGATTATGTTATATGAAACAACGAAGGATTCTTTCACAACATGCAACCCTGACTTGGCTTGCATTACACGCAATTGCGACCTTCCTCGATAGCGTGTGTTGTACGCAATACCGGGTTTTAATAAACAACGATATATTATTATAATATTCTCATGAACTAGCCGTTATGAATAGTATTAACTAAATTTCGAATTTTATAACATTATTATTCATCTTACACATTTTCTAGAACATGGTATAAGAACAAAATAAATTTTTCGGGTAAAATAAGTATTTTTAAAAAAATGCAGTTTTGCCAACTTTTGATGGCACACCCACTTTAAATCTAGTTTTTGACATGTTTATATGTAAAATTTGACAAAATAAAATTCTTCTTTTGAATCAGGATATAAAAATTTACATTAGATAATGTTTTGATATTTTTCTGATAACTTTCATATTTTAATGAATAGTAAAAACACGCTATATTTTAATTAAAAAACAACTTTTTTCATCGTAATATCTTATGTGGTTAAATTATAATATTGAATGGTTTTAAAGTATAAATAGAATATAATTTTACCATTTAATATAATGAATTTCATTAGCATTGATTTTACCTTGAATTCGTAAGTTAAATCAATTCAATCTTTTGCAATGTTTTAAACAAAAATACGTTTTTATTTGACAACGGGAATAATTTTAATTTAATATCTGCAACTTCTGTGTATTGAATTTTAAAAAATTTATTCCATATTTGGAATCAGTGGGTCCAAATTATGTTAATAGGATACTTTTTATTTTTGGGAATTATGAATAGTAACTAAGGTAAATTTTATTTACCATAGTTAAAGGTAAATCAAGTAATTAAGGGTAAATATAATATTATAAAATTACCCTAACACATTCCAAAATTCTATTTGATGGCTAAAAGTAAACCCATATCAACTAAGGGTCGGATTAGATTCATTTTATGGACTTTTGACCATGAAAATAATTTAATTATTATTAAAACCAAAGAAAGTGACAACAAGTCACTTTCTTAAATCTTATAAGTATAATAATTTTAACTTAGTGATAAACATCATAAAACTTAGAACATGAATAGTATACAGAAATCTAACAAAATTATCTACATCATGAGAATTTATCTAGAATTTTTTGGTATTAAATAATTATCATTAATTGTGACACAATAGTGATGCAGAAATTATTTATCTAGTGAAAAATTAAGAATATAGTTTTTATTAAACTAATAGTGACCATAAAAGGCACAAAAACCTGACTAAAACTTATTTTTCATGTAAATTTAAACTATAATCATCCAATGGTAGAATATTGGACCATTTAGAGTCTTATACAAGCAATTATAAAACTTATATTATTTTATTTTAAATGATGCCAATGTTGTCACCTTCATAATTTAATAAATATAACAATTTAAATATTGTGATTTTCAGATGATAAATTCGAGTAAAAGTATTATTGTGAAAGGTAATATATTTATCTTCATCATAGGAGTTTATTTTAAATTTTTATGCAACAAATAAGTATATTAAATAATTATAAAAAAATGATGTAGTAATTATTTTATTAAAAGATAAACCAAATAAATGGTTTTAAAAATAATAAAATAAATATTATATGAACTATTTAATGTGATCCACTAATTTTATAGATACATATGACCATTTATTAATATATCAAAGCTTTTACGTCGAACATATCTTCTGTATATATTTTATTTAAATTCAAATAAATGAATAGTGTCAAAATTGACACTATTGTTATTTTATAAAAATAACATATTATAAAATTGTTTAAAAATCACAAAAATATTTAAAAATTATAAATATAAATTTATATGGTCTATAATGTTATAAATTAAACAATTATGGAAAATTCACAACAAATAAGTAATTATTTTTTATAATTTAAAATTTAGAATTTTATTACCACAAATAAACTTAAATAGATTAAATAAGGATAAATCAAAATGATAAGGTTTAAAATAAGATCCAAACATGTATAAATTTGATTGGTTGATGATATTACAACCCTATCTCATCTAATATTCTAATATGAGTCATTTTTGGAGGTTTTTAAGTGGGTTAGATTTATTATAAATTAATATTTTTTAGAATTCCAAAGGTGCCCCTCTCCTCCCTTATAAAAGGGCACCTCCTCCCTCTCTTCCTCACACAACTTTGAGCCTTCAAGATCGGCAAAACCATGAATAATTCTCCTCTCCACTTCCCTAGAAACATCCTAGAGGTTATGGTCTTCCTCAAAGACCAATTTTAGTGCCATAAGAGGAGGTCTCAAAGAGGTGCTTCAAAGAAGAGGTAATTTCAGTTACCGATTCTTTCAACTTTATTTCTTCTTCCACTTCTTCCTCTTAGGTTGTTTCATTATGAAGTAATAACATAAGTATCACTCATATACGAATATGTTATTATAAGTATTAAACAACCCTATTTCACCGTCTATCCATCCTACGGAAAACAAAATCACCGCGCGTGCGTACATACGGAATACCGTCTCCACGCCGTGGTGTATTCTGTTTTTCCACCAACACCTTACATGGATGGGTATTATGGTGTAATGAATAACAATACATAGTTATTATAACATCATAATGATTCTGATATATTATATCATCCACTCCAATTCAATTCAATAATTATGGAAATGATATCATCGCTCGTGCGTACGTACGGACTACCGTCTCCACGATGCGATGAGATTCATTCTCCATGTTAACCATTTAAGAATGATTATAAACTATATATAAGCAATAATAATGAAATATATGACATTATAATGCTACTTTATTTATGTGTATATATATGTATGTCATCTACTTAATTCTACTCAATTCAATAAGGAAACGAAAACAGCGTTCATGCGTACGTACGGCCTACCGTCTCCATGAACGGTGTATTTCATTCCATTTATCGATCCATTATATATATGTATATTCTAAATATATATTATATATAAATCATGTTTTATTTTCTATAATTAAGTAATAATGATCTATGTAATCATATGAATAATTACAAGTTAAAACACGAACGACAAATGAGAAGATTTTACCCAAAACGCTACTTTAACATGAATTTACAAAAGAACGGGTAATATAAAGTCATAAGTGAACCATATATGATATAAATACAATGAATATGATTCTGTAATAAGTTAATGAAATTATTTAAATCATTATACAGGAGGTTCGGACACTTACGAAGCAAATCGGACCTATGGTAAGGGAATATATCACAATCTCATTTTATCTGAGATTGTTTATACTTTGGTATTTACTAGGGTGTATTTTATCATCCACATCCATGTTTCCTCGATATGTAATATTATTTCCATCCACCTAAAATTTTTTAAATCCAATTTTACCCTTCGGTATGTTTTTAGTAAAAGATATGAAAGGAATCTTTTGTCGTTTTTCATATGAGGTACTTTTTGACTTTTCCGGTAAAAGTACGAGAAGAATGTTTTTTTAACTTATACGGCATGAATGGATTTTTAAAACATTATTTCCAAGAAGCTTCCTTTACAATTTTTCAAGTTTATTTTTAATCAACTTCTTTTAGTTTAAAGTTTTATGACATGTTAAGAAAGGAAAAATGTTTTTGAAGAAAAAGGATATTTTCCTCAAGAATGGAGTTCAAGTGTTTTATCAAAATTATTTTCCATCTAAGATAATAAAGGGTTATGTTTCTATACCTATTATTACATTGATTTGATTATGTTGTGATGGAATTATTTTTATGAATTCCTTTTTCTTATATGAATTATTTTATGATGTCATGTTGTTTAAGAATCCCATTTTTATTACATGGGTTATGAAATGATGAATGATTTATGATTTTGTGGCACACATAAGAATGGTATCATTATGAGATGGGTGGGACCTATATATACCTCCAATGCATTGGGTAAAGATTTTATATCTCATGAGATATACATGGCTAGAATGGTAGGTTATACCAGTTCAGTGAAACAGGACTGAAACGAGGGTGAATCAGTTCAGGAAGGGACTTTGTCCACTAAGATAGTCTTGGCAATGAGTCTTGACTAACAAGAAATGATTCTCTATGATTATGTGTGTATGCCACAAAGTTTAATGTTTTAAGTTATGATTATTGTGATTACATTTCACTGCCATGAGTTATCCTAGGTTATGAAATTATGATCTCTTTTACAGGTTAAGATTTCCAAAAGTTATGTGCTTATGTATATGATGTGATTGATATTTCATTTGTTTACCCTTACTGAGCATTTGAGCTCACACTTTTATGTTTTCTTTTCCCCAGGATATAAAGAAATGTTTTAGGTATAAAAAAAGAATATCTTTATGGGAGATGTTGAAGATCTTTCACCAGGATTAGAATATTATATTCCGAGATTCCAAAGACACTAAACTATTACGATCCTTGTGTGTGTGTTTTTGTTATGTACTAAGTATTCCACAAATGTAATGTAATGTCAATGTACGTCAGGCTTCGGGTCTCTACAGTTTTTTCCTAATACATAAACAGTCTGAATCATATAGATGAGCTTCATTCACATACTAAACCAAATCAAATATATAAAAAACTGGGAGGAAAACTACAACATCGTCGTATTCTGAATAATCCAGCTGCATTTACACTATCCATAACATTGGCTACCAATGATCAGAAGTTTCTTTATTCAATTGATTATATGAATCGCTGTTAAATTAATACAACACATAATTACATATATCCGATTTATCCATCAGGATGAAGTAAAACATTTGAAGTTATTACATTATTCTTCATTGCATTTGATTCAAACCTATTTGCGAGAAAATTTGTTTCACAATATTATGCTCCATAAACACATTTAGTTTATTACCAAAAATATAATGATTCCAAGTCTTCAAGGAATTAACTACCACATCTAATTACAAATCATGTCATGGATAGTTCTTCTCATGAGATTATAATTATTTTAATCCATAAGTAACAATATATTCTCCCTATTTTAGAATACATCCAAACCCAAATTCTAATGCATCACAATATACTACATATCCCATTCAAGGTTCTATAAACATGAGTATAGGTAATGATGTAAGTCTAAATGTAATCTCTTTAAAATATTAATGAAATTCTTCGTTCCACTGGAATGGAATTCCTTTACTCATTAAAGCTTTATTTTGTGATTTCAAACCATAAAAGTAAGGTAAAAATCATTTGTAGTATCCCAATAATCCAAGGAAAAATCATTTCTCCAAGACATTATTCAGTGGTTCCCAAGAGATAAAAGCTTTTATATTTCTTGGGTCAACAAAAACACCTCTTTTAGAAATTAAATGGCCAATGATATGTACCTATTGTGTCTCGAAATCACAATTTGATTACTTTTGATATAGATTATGATCCTGCAAGATACCCAAAACTATATCCATATATTTCTCATGATCCTCCTTATTTCTTGAATACACTAACATATCATCCAAAAACACCACCACAAAATAATTCTATATACCATTCAAAAAATTGATTCATCAATTCCATAAATATGAATGCATTATACATAAGACCAAAAGGAATAACAATGAACTCATAATGGCTATATCTGCTTCTAAAAGATATCTTCAAGATATCGTTCTACCAAACTCATAGTTGGTGATATCCTGAACACCATTCAATATTAATGAATCACTAGGATTCCATCAATTGATCAAACATATCATCAATACATGGAAGAGGATATTGATTCTTTATGGTAACTTGGTCAAGAGTACGATAATCTACAAAAATAATCCTTAGTGTTCCACAAATACATATATAAAGAAAAGAACAAGTTATACCCATGGAGATGTGTTTAGTCAGATAAATCCTTTTCTTTCGAAATCTTACAATTAATCCTTCAATTATCTTAATTCTGTTGGTGGCATTTGATAAGACAAACTAGAAATAGGGAGAGTCCTTGGTAATAGTTCAATCAGAAACATAGCTACACATTTGGGTTGAAACCTAGAGTATTTTTTTGGAAAAACATTAAGGAACTAATCCACTGTAGTTTGAAGATATCTATATATGATATCGTACATTGAATATAAACTAATTTATGTCAACTAGTACGATATATTTCATACCATTGGTACCATGGGTACTTCTCTACTTACATCCATTGATCGATCTCCTTTAAATATATATCTAACACCATTAGAGGATTATACACTCTCTTTTGTAGTATAAAAATAGATATGGGCCTCAATGTTCATAAGAAAATACATTCCTAGAATAATTTCAAATACATCAATCTATATCATAGATAAATCCCATACCAACTCATTCCCATCAATTGAAATTGAAAATGATTCCCATTATAAGGCTCCAATCTGTAATTTTCCTAAAGGTATTTGTAGTTCTAAAAAAGGAGGAATCATCACAACATGTTAACCCAAAGGATAAACAAAACAAAAATAAATAAATTAATGGGATTCACATGTCTCTAAAAAGTATTGTATAATGGTGGTAGTAAAAACAACTATACCTCTTATTATTGAAGGTCCGGATTGATTATCCCTAATCAGTTGGTCATATACATACAATTTATTACCCACTGAAATTTTATTTTTATTACCATATTAATATATCAATGGTTGGGGATTCTTGGAATTCCTCAATTCACCCTAGATTTATTAGTAAAATTGATGATAATTATTCATTTTCACTCTTCTTGTTGAATCATATTGTGCCTTTGAATCACGATATGTGTCCTAATAAAATAACCTTTGAGCACTGTGACAATAGTGTTAATTATTCCCCATCTTGTTCAAATTGTGACATGATCAATGATCTTTCATAAAATATCATTTTATATACTCAAAACAACGACACAGATAACATCTATTTTTACTCTTCTGTAGAGGAGGTAAGTTAACCTAGCCCACAGTCTGATTCTTAGATAAACCAACCCATTGAGAATAGGTGTCCCTCCTTCACATTTTTCCATCATTGGTGTTCATGAGTGTTCTGATAGTAATGAATATACTTCCTCTAATAGTATTAACCAAGTTTTTTCTTTAAAACACCATCACTTTATTTACTATACTGTCCAATCTATTATACAAATCACTCTTTCAAAATATTTATGGTTTAAACCCCAACTCAAAAATGTGTTACATAAAGGACATATGTTTATTAATTATTGGTGAAAAGTGAACTAAATTCATAAATTAGGATTCATACAATATTAGTAAAATATTTTCATGGTTCAAAATGATGAAATGTGTAGTTCGAGAAATTTTAAATGTGGCATGATAGAATTATTTGTGGAAAATTTCTTCAAAATACTCTCTTTCCATGAATTGGTCCAATTTATATTGAACAACTGAATCCCACCACTATAATTATAGATCCTAATACATATACATTTCCAATGTCAATTTCAAATCTACTGGTGTCCCAACAAAATTAAAATTTTGATTCATCTGATACAACTTGACTTCTTCAATTTTCAATTCAAAATCTTTGTAAAAGGTGTACATGTTCCACTTTTATAACTAAACTAATTGATCCCCCTTTCCCAGGTTATCATTCTTATTCCCTCTATCTACAACATAAAAAGGTTGTAAAATACATTTCTCTAATTGTTGGTTCACCCATGTCTTAGGTGTAACCGCATTCTCAGCAGCCTATTTTTGTTTTTTCCTAATGCACCCACCTAGTTTAATTTTCTATAAAAAAACAAAATTCATTCATACTTAAGTGAAACTAAATTATTATCTATTTAAAATTACATCTAAATCCTTGAAAATACTCTAGACGAACTATGTGTTCGCTTGTGGCTCATGTGAAATCACATTCTCAGTAACCACTTCTGGTTGGTTCTTACAACGCTTAACCAATTCCATTTACTATAACAAAAAAAACTCCATTTAGTTTCACTCACTAGAATCATAAGTCTTAAATAATTCAAATAACTAATTCAAAAATTTGTATAATCATATTTTTCCACAATAAACTATTTTAACCATTTTCAAAATACCCACATCATGCATTTTCCAAATATCACCATTTGAAAACATTTTCAATACTTTTCAAAATCATTACCTCATTCCATTTCCATAAATAATTCTTATAATATTAAATATTGTATTCCTAGTGGAAATTAATATAATAAATTCAAGTCATGTAACTCTCATTAACTAAACCAAAGACAATGAGTTTACTACTCACCTATAAATGTCTAGAAACCCTCATGTACACAAACTCACTAGAAACATAATGTTCAAATTTTTAAGGATGTATGTTACTTTTTAAGCTCTAAATATTATGTTATGATTATCTTACTCCTTAATACCTTCTCATGATAAAAACCGATACCATTTGAAACTCCAAGACAAAACACAACTGATAATGAAAGATAAAACATACTTACACAATTTGTAATATCCCACCCCTCACTCATTTTCCTGGAAATAGGTGATGGTATTAGTAGTTATAAGGGATATACCTAAAACAAAAAAGGATAGGAAGAAATTAAAAGTTATTTATAAACAATTGGGGGATTATTTTCCCTTAAAATATAAAACCCAAAAAACCAAGAATTCCATAACAACCAACCCTCTATAATTCCTGAGAACAAAATAAAACTCCTGAAACTAAACCAAACTAATAACCATATTATAGTACAAGAATAAACCAAAATATAACATTAAAGAAAAACCAAAGACAGCAAAACCCCAAAAGCCACTAAATACATCAAATCGGTAACTCCTAAAAATCTCCCATCTCTAGAAAGATAATCCACACTCATGGTATCATTATGCATCACCAAAGAACAGATACTCCTAACCTTTATCCATATCATGATTTATACCATTTGAGAATTCACAATAATACCCATGAAGGGGGTGAGTCAAAACTCAGTATCAATTCCCCAATGACTTCCCAACTCATGCCACCGGGAAAAATTTGTTATTAGATTTATATACAATAGTCTAAAACAATTTAAAATAGTTTATATCAAAGCCAAAATAATTTTTCCAAGTCAAAATATTTTTCTATGAAAAAAGTAAATCAAGATAATAAAAACAATCACAAGTCTATTTTGAATACCCATTCCATACATCCACACATCCACACATGCATTCCTAGGTGATATTTCAATATTTATAAGTTCTCTCTCATAATTATACAAAGACATCACAAGGTAACCAATACCATGTTCCCTAATGAAACATGACCCTTCCATAGATTCAAATATAGTGAAAATGAACTCACACCAAACATGAATGCCAAAAACATTCCAAACCAACCATTACAATCCATTTCAATAATACATTTCTTTTATTTAAATCATTTCTAAAAGTATTTTTCCATTAGCCAAATATTCATAAATTTAAAATCACCATTTTAAAATTAATATAGATGTTAATTTTTTTACAAAACCATCTAATTTCCACCACTTAAAAAATGTAACAAAATTTATTTTACATAAATAATAAAACAAATCGTTAATCAATTAAAGAAATTAAATTTATTTTAAACTAATAATTCATGCCCTAATCAAGTGGAGACGAGGAAGAAACCACATATTTCATAAAAGCCTATAAAAACGAAGAATAACACAATGATTCTCTAGATCCAATCATGAAACACATGTTCATCCCTATATCAAACCTGAAAAAATTAAAAATCACATCAAGTAACATGGATCTTATTGCATCCAATTTGATAAAGGTTTCAAGAAATAGAAAGAAAAGATATCTATGGAGAACGGCTAAGAACAATGGTATATTGAAAAAATATGATCCTTAACAGCCTTCTAATCTGTAACGACCCTATGTTTTATCAACTAAATTCTATTATTAGAATAATTTCATATATTAAAATCACATAATATTGCTTTTATAACACATAAAAACCGTATGAATAAATAATGAGAGAAATAAAATATATCTCTTTAGGTTTTGGAACATATACTAATAAAATAGTAACTTCACTATTAGAAGAGCAATATAAACCTTATAAATAGTAAAATAGAGAATGTAATAGTAACCTCACCATTAAGAGTATAAATAAAATTTATCCATCTTATAATAGTCAATATGATATAATTTTTCGATAGTATAAGTGAATAAATATTTCTAAAATTATTGATTAAGTGTTGGTATTTTTCTAAGGTATGTATATTTAATTAATATTTTTTGATTAATATAATAATTTAAAAGAATTTTAATTTTCATAAAATTATTTAATAAATTATTATTTTGAATTCTTATGATCATAATATTATTTTATGAGACCACAATTAATTTTTCAAAGTGTTAGGAAATCAATTTTAATTTTAAAATTTATATATTTCAAGTAAATTATGATTTTAATTAAAACATAAGTTTCTAATATTTAAAAAATTATTTTTGAAAAATTAAGTTAATTTTTGGATGCTACACTTCAATAAATGGTTTGGGTGAATTTTTGGTATTTTTAAAAAATACATTCATTTTTTATGAATAGTGAAATACTATAATTTATGATAATTACTAAATACATGAATTATGATTTCATCAGCTAATGTAAGGCTGATGTAAGGCCATTATCTATAACTCACATTCCCACTTACTATTTTGGTCATAATAATCTATAATATTCAGATACTTTAAAAAAATATTAAACTAATGATTTAAATAATGGGAAACCCCTCCTCTCTTCCACTATAAATTCCACCCCTCTTTATCTCCTCTTCTCGCACTTCTCATGACTTGTTCCAAGACAAAATTATGCTCAAATATCTCCCTAATCCCCTATCTCATGTCCATCAGACCTTGGTATCTTCAAAAGGTCAAATCCTCTCCCCTGAAGGGGTTCTCAAGGAAGATATATTCGAGAGATAAATTCCTCTTTTCTTTTCTTTTCTTTTATTTCAAGTTCATTTCATTCTTTTTCTTTCCTCACAACCCTTCATCCAAATGTTATGATAAGTCTCATACCTTACATGTAAATTAAGTTTTTTTATGATAATAGAATAATTCATCATAATATTTTTCACGAATCGAATCTGATTGCCACCGAAACTGGCACCAAACCCAGCTTGTGACAAGGCCCTATGGGAGTTCCTGATCCCCACGGACTGGCACAGGTGCCCGGGTATCAAAAAATTATAATTGGGAGCGATTTACCAAAGTTTATAAACAAAAAACAACAAATGAATCCAATAAAATGAATCTAGATTTTTCAAACCAAACACTGTTTTACAATAATTTAGAACTGAATTACATAGTCTGAAACAACTCACCAAGACTATAAAAAAGGTAAAAAAACTAAAATTGAATATCCCAAGAACCTCAACATGGCAAGAGGCATCACCCTCAAGCCATCTCCACAATGCTGTATCATGAATGACCGGTGAAAACCCGAACTGTTGGCACAAAATTTGTACCCAAACCCGCAACAACATAAATAACCAAGTCTACTTACACCCAAGGGTGTATGTAGGGTGTGAGACAATGCCCATTTGGATACCACCACTAATATATTCCCTGTAATAAAAATTTGAAGACGAAAAGAATGAATGTTTTCAAAAACATGTAATTTCTATTTAAAATTTCTAAATGATGTAGCTTAAAAAATCAGTTTTCAAGTGGACTAATTCAAAAAATCAAAACTTTTAGAATAAATTCAAAATCTACTGAATTTTTCCAACCAAATATATATTATGCCGATAGTAAGTATAATGGATCTAATGAGCACAAGCAATAGGAAATAACAGCTAAGCACTTGCTAGTTGTGGGTCCAAGGTACCTCGTATCTCGTTGAGAGTAACCAAAAAAATATTTGTTCTTGTGCACAAGCCACTAGTATGGAACATACCCATAACCTAGTGGTCCCTAATCATCATCATCATAGTTTATTAAGAGTTTTATGTGTCAATATTTCTAATTGAAACTGAGGCCAAACCCCACGGAATCACTAGCATACTAGTACACGCCCACCAACCTAGACAATCGGGTATTCCCTTTATGCTCAAAAAAGTTCAAAAAGCCAAGAAATATAGTTTTCAGAAGAAAATATAACATCTACATCACACATTAACCAAAAATCCCCATGTACATCACACAAGTCACAAATTACACTTTTCATTCAAATGCATTTTGAAATCAAACTCACACCAAAATAGCCCACCACACTTTTTGCATAACTTTCAGAATCCAACACATCCTTTAAAAATTTTATAAAGTGCCTACAAATATTCTAAACATCACATAACAACCCAATCAGCTGTTTCATAATATCCTTTTTATAAAAAAAATCCATTTTCACATCGCACCCAGACAAACAACCAACATCACGTTCACACCACTTTCACATTTCATTAAATCCATTAAACATTTCTATAAAACATTTCCAAGAGGATATGCATCACATGACAGACCTATTCCAATTTAAAATGGTTCATTTGAAAGTATAAATAATCCAAAATAGTTTTCCAATATGGTTTCACCTCTTACATAAATCATTAAACCATTAAAAACTTTCATAAAACAATTCTAAAGAGTATAACCAAGCTGTTCACATAAAACCAATTTCAAAACCGTATTTCAAGGAAAAAATCTCATCAATAAGAATTAAAAACAGAATTGGCATCCCCAAAAACATATATTAAACTACCCGGAAGTGTTATACAAACACCTCAAATAATACCACAAAATATCCACATGAAAAGCACGCATTTTCGAAATCACTTTCAAGAAGTTCAATAAGTTTTTACACCATAAAGCTATTAAAAAACCATTTAAAACCTAATGGAACACCAGTACCCTACCAAATCATAATTTTAGCATAAAAAATATTTATTAAACCAATTTCATATGTTATAAAACACACCCAAACAATACCCAAAGGGATACACATGAAAAACACCCAATTTTAAGCTAAAATGAAACTATAAAAATAAATATAGAACCACATCGAACATAAACAGTTTTTGCACCACACACAACATATTTGGAACATGAATAATAAGTAATTCAAGTAGAATAACTCATCTAGAAATGATTACACAAGTAATCACCTACCTTTTATGTTGAAACCCTCAAAATGTGGTGTGAAACATCAATCGCACCACCGCCGCACCTCAAGGAAGATAAATCCTGCCCTAGACAACAATATTTGACCAAAAAGACACCAAAGAAGACCCTAGGATCGAACATCAACTTCTGGACATTAGGAACTTCATGAAAGGGTGAATGAAACCCTAAGGAAGGGGAATAAATCAAGGAAATAAACACATACTTGAAACATTGTGAATCAAACGAACCAAATACACCAAAATTTGAATCTAGAAGCAACCAAACCTGATATTGAGGATCTAATGGGGATGAGAAGGTCATGTGGGGACTGAAATGGGGGAAAAGTGTGAAAATAAAAACATTATGAAGGAATCAATTTACCTTCTCAAATATGAACGATTTGAGGAACATTAATAAATTTTTCCCTACTCCGTGAGGCAAATGAGGCCCAAAGTGGAAAAATTAATAATGGGGGTGAGACTCGTGATTTTGGCTTTAGGTGGGTGGTAGAATCATGGGAATACAGTAAAAAATGTTTTAGTTATTAAAGATATAAAAAATCATTTTTAAACTGGAAATGGCTCACGGGTTGGCCCAATTCAAAATTAATTCACTCAAACCCAAAATTATAATGGGTTCAAAAAGGGTCCAAATGGACATGGTTATTTGTATTGGTCATAGGAGAAAAAGTGGGAAGTGAAATGGATGAAAAATGTTTAAAATGAAGGATTTATAAAAGAAATAATATTTATTTGTAAATCTGGAATTGGGATAACGTTTTAGCCCAAATTTTTAAAACCCTCCATTTCCACCAAAATGAATGGAAAACCCCCCAAACAAAGAAAGAATGGAAATTAAATGAAAAATAAATTTAAAATAATTCATGGATGTGACAATTCTCCCCACCATAAAACTTTCTATTCCCGTAAAGCCACAGCAAGGCCAAATACAAAAACCAAACCCAACCGATAAACCAAAAAGTAATTCTTTGCCAAGATTCTCCCTCAAAGACCAAAACACCTCTAGTGATCATTTGAGGAAGGATTACTCTCACAACCAAAACATACACCACTTTCCTGAAACAATCAAGCACATTTAGGCTTTATCCCAAATTAAAACACGTTAAACACAATCTGAACAATACTCAATCAATTTACCTAACCAAACAACAACATAGAACAAAGTTACACTTACCCTACTATAAACAAACCATTGGGCGCTCTCTAATCTCAAAGTTTACCCAAGGAAGATGTAGGTATTTAGATATCTCTGAATGATAATAGTTACTTCAAAGACAAGACCAAGGAAAAAATCTGAGTTACTCATATGAAGACACAGAAATGGGCTCCCCACCATAAGAGACAACTTAAATTTTTTCCCGATACAGAATCAGGACACTATTGGGGGGAGGCCCGAACAGACTCCCCAGTACAAGGGGTATACATCCATTCTTAATTTACAAAATAATATGCATGAAACCCATGTTAGGTCTCCCTACCATAAGAACCAACCATCTTAACCGACCGGCATGGGCCGACACGAAACATCCTCGAAGATATTGGGTGATGACATGGGTACAAGGCCCTCCACCTATTCCCACCAAAACATGAACAATAGAAGAAAGATGATGACACCATAGGTTTAAACTCTTACTATCTTTCATACTGAGGATTGGACTTTGTATAAGGGTTTAAAAAACACTAGGGTTTCCCTTGACTACGTGTCAGCTTCTCTCTATGACCTATGGCTGGAGCTCAAAGTATTGAAGCATCTTCGGCCTCACAGTTAGGCTATGGAAACCCCTATGTGGAACTTCTTCTTTCGGTTCCACAAACAACTACATTGAATACCCCCAATGGGTTCACCAAGACATAAAACACTCCATAACATACTTTAACGGAACCTGACATTTCACTAAAACAAGGGATCAGATGATGCTCACACATAACTCCTTGTTTATTTGGGTGAGAAACAACAGAAGGGAAGGAAACATATGAACACCTTCTTCTAAGATAGAGGATTTGATGTTTTTCCCACGGGAGACATACTCCCAACATAACAGAGAACCTCAGAGGATTGTGAGACCTTCACCATTACAGATAAATGAGCACACAATATCAAAATGCATCACCGAACATGACCTTTGTGATTGATAGAAACAATACATAGAATGGGGCCTTATGCCACGTCTCTAAACAAGAGAAAGGTCCAAAAGGTGGACACAATTTCCTCTCATGACCAAAATCCCAAAATTGGTGGTTTAACAAGGACTCTTGTTTCAATGAAACTGTGAAGAAACTAGAGGTCGTCTTAGACACAATCGAGACACTCATCCACACTAACAAGCCCAGAACACTTCCACCATCTATGAATCAAAAAACATAAGAAACTGAGGACTCTTTCAACCTTCCACAAGGACTATCCCACTACAAGAGGATCCACAAATCAAAAAAATGAATGGGTGTAGACTCAATCAATAAATATCTATACACTATTCCTTATTTTGATCAACTAAAGGATTTTTTATTGGCGAAACAATATGGGTTTCACTTCAGTTATGCATTAACCCTTAATGGGGGCATACCTTATACAATGAGAGAACCCAAGTACCCAACCAATCTGGTTCATTGGTCAAAACATGCCACAAATCAGATCAAAACACATGAAGGTAACCACCATAAAGGTGTCCCAAAACATATCTCAGAAGAGTCTAGTAACTGGTCCTCTACCCAACATGTCATCCAAGCAGAAACCCCAAACATGGTTTGAACAAAAGGGGTTCATGGAATCAAAACATCCCAAAACATCAACATTTTCAAAAAAACACATAATATACACCATCCCTAACAATTCAAAAATACATCATGTTTTTATTTAAAAACATATCTTTGAAAAAAACGGTTCAGCGGTTAGCGTATCCACCAATGGTACCCCATGGGCCTCACACATTCATGTTTCTGTGCCACACCGAGAACCCTCCTCATATCCGTCCGGGCACTCATCTAGTTATGCCATCAACCATCCATCATCCCATATAACCCTATGCATGTGGTCTCTCATCAAAATACCAAAGGTTATAATAAAATTTCATTCCACTTTTCAAAACCAAAACAGTTAACCAACACATCCTTTTTCTCAAAACCATTAACCACCAGATCAAAATACCAATTCACATCTTTCAAAACATTTCACAAAGACACAGAAATTCAGAAAAGAACTCAATTTCATGTTATTTACTTAAATTTCAAAACAACTCATCCCATTAAAATATCCTTTTATTTTTTAGAGAACTCTATTCAAAACACATTTTCAAAACCAACTTCAATATAGTTCCTGATTTCAAAAAAGGTATAATCACACCATTTTTCATTTCAAAATAATTCTGAAAATTCAGTTCCACTATTTCATGAATCAAACCATTACCTATTTATTTGAAAATAATTTCACAAAAACTTTTCAATTCTTAAAACCAAGTCACTTTAAAACCAATGTTCCAAGATTTTAAAACTAAAGAACACAATACAATGTGAGAGGAAATTAGTTTCATTGGGTGACTTGGACATATGGTTTACGGCCATATTCAAATCACTTCACTGTCATAGAGTGTGTTCTAGGGAATATCCCCATATCCACATGTCTTTCCAGGCTTGATGAGCTCATAGAGACCATTAACCCAACTCTCTTTTAATTTCCCCTAATCACCATTAGACCAAGAAAACGAAAGGACTCTGAAAGGTCTCGACATCCCCTGGAGACATGAATCCTGTCATGAGGTGTGGTGATCAACCACACTACTCATAACCAAAATTCCATGTCCCGAAAATCCTAACTCCAGATTATCCTGAATTTTCCCCAAATAACATGACCCAAAGAGAGTGAACCTCCTCTGATAACATTTTTTCACGAACCGAATCTGATCGCCAGCAAAACCGGCACCAAACCTTGCCTATGATAAGTCTTGAATGGTGTTCCAGATACCTACTGGCTAGCACAAGATCCAGGGTATAAAAAATGAATATTGGGAACTATTTACCCATGTTTATAAACATAGAACAACAAATTAATCCAATAAAATGAATCTGGATTTTTCAAACCAAACAATGTTTTAGAAAAATTCAGAACAGAATTACATAGTCTAAAAAAACTCACCATGACTATAAAAAAGTTAAAAAACCAAATATGAACAACCCAGTAACCTCAACAAGTCAAGAGGCATCTCCCTCAATCCATCTCCACAACAACGCATCATGAATGACCGGTGAAAATCCAAACTGTTGGCACAAAAGTTGTTCCCAAACCCGCGACAACAAAAATAACAAAGTCCACTTACACCCAAGGGTGTAAGTAGGGTTTGATCCAATTCCCATTAGGATACCATCACTAAGAGATTCCATGTGATAAACATTCAAAGACAAAAAACATGTATGTTTTCAAAAAACATGTAATTTCTAGTTACAATTTCTAAAAGATGCAACTTAAAAAAATCAGTTTTCAACTGGGATAATTTAAAGAATCAACACATTTAAAAAAAATTCAAAAGATACTTAATTTTTTCATCCAAATATACCGTATACTGATGGTAAGTATAAAGGTTATAATGATCACAAGCAATAGGAAATAACCCCTAGGCACTAGCTAGTTGTGGGTCCCAGGTACCTTGTATATCGGTGAGAGTAACCACAAAAAATATTTGTTCTCATGCATGGGCCACTAGTAGGGAACATACCAATAACCTAGTGGTACCCAATCATCATCATCATAGTTTAGTTAGAGTTGTAAGTGTCAATATTGCTAAGTGAAACTGAGTCCAAACCCCAAGGATTCACTAGAATACTAGTACACGTCCACCCACCTAGATACCCGGGTTTTCCTTTTGTGCTCAAACAATTTCAACAAGCCAAGAAATATAGTTTTCATAACAAATTATCACTTCCACATCGCACATTAACCAAACAGCTCCAGGTACATCATACAAGCCACAAATTCAAATTTTCATTCAAATGAGTTTTTAAATCATAATCACACCAAAATAGCCCACAACACTTTTTTGCATAAATTTCACAATCCAACACATCCTTTAACAATTTTATAATGTCCCTCCAAATGTTCTAAACATCACAAAACATCCCAATCACATGTTTCATAAAACCCTTTTTATAAACAAAATCCATTATTCACATCGCACTCACACAAACAGACCACATCACGTTCACACCTCTTTCACATTTCAGTAAATCCATTAAACATGTGTATAAAACATTTCCAAGAGGATACACATCACATGACAGACATATTCACATTTAAAATGGTCCATTTGAAAGTATAAACAATCCAAAATAGTTTTCCAATATGGTTTCACTGAATACATAAATCATTAAACCATTCAAAACTTTCATAATACAATTCTAAAGAGTGTACCAAATATTTTCACATAAACCCCATTTCAGAACCATATTTCAAGGACAAAATCACACCAATACGAATTCAAAACATATTTTTAATCCCCAAAAACATTTACTAAACTACCCCCAAGTGTTATACAAACACCTCAAACAATACCACAAAAGATCCACATGAAAAGCACACATTTTCAAAATCACATTTAAGAAGTACAATAAGTTTTTGCACCTTATACCCATTAAAAAAACCTCCTTAAAACCTAATTGCACACCAATACCATACCAAATCATAGTTTTACTCCCATAAAAAGATTTTTTAAACTAATTTCATATGTTATAAAACACACCCAAACTATACCCAAAGGGTTACACATGAAAAACACCCAATTTTAAGATAAAACGAAACTATAAAAATAAATATTTAACCAAATCCAACATAAATAGTTTTTACACCACACACAGAAAATTAGGAAAATGCATAATAAGTAATTCAAGCAAACTAACTCATATATAAATGATTACACAATGAATCACCTACCATTTATGTTGAAACCCACAAAACATGCTGAGAAACATCAACCGCACCACTGTCGCACCTCAAAGAAGATAAATCTAGCCCTAGACCACAATATTTGACCAAAAAGACACCAAACCAAACCCTAGACATTAAAAATTCAATAATTGGTGAAATAAACTCTAAGGGGAAGAAATCAAGGAAAGAAACACTTACTTAAAACATCTTGAATCAAAAGAACCAAATACACCAAAATTTGAATCTCAAAGCAACAAAACCTGAAATGGAGGCTCCAATGGGGATTAGAAGGTAAAGTGTGGACTAAAATGGAGCGAAAAGAGTTAAAATTAAAATAATTATGAAAGAATCATATTACCATCTCATATATGGACAATTTGACGAACCGTAATAAGTTTTTCCATACTCTGTGAGGCAAATGAGGTTAAAAGTGGATAAATGAATAATGGGGGTGAGTCTCGGGATTTTAGCTTCATGTGGTAGGTGGAATCACAGGAATATAGTAAAAAATGAGTATGTTATTAAATACATAAACAAAAAAAATTTAAAACTGGAAATGTCTCACGGGTTGGCCCAATTCCAAATGAATTCACTCACACACAAAATGCTAATGGGTTCAAAGACGGTCCAAATGGACATGGTGATTTGGATCGGCCATAGGAGTAAAATGGTGATGTGTAATTGATGAAAAATGTTAAAAAATTAAGGAGTTTTAAAATAAATAAAATTTATTTTTAAATCATGAATTCGGCTCACGGTTTGGCCCAAATTTTAAAACCCTCCATTTCCATCAAAATGAATGGAAAACCCCCAAAACAAATATATAATAGAAATTAAATGAAAAATTCATTTAAACGAATTCATGGATGTGACAATATTTCTTTTTCCCTCATCTTATACAAGAAATTAAAACATCATCTGAGATTTTTTTAATTCATCACATTCGAGGAAAATGGGTTTTCAATTTCTTTTATCGTATACAATTCTAGTCATGAAACACTTTTTATGGTTGAACTAGAAAATAATATATATTTTATGTCTTATGTAAGGTTTGTGAATATTTTGTACACATGATATTAATTTATATATAAGAATGTGTTCGTTGTGATCCAAAAATCTCCAATTAACCAAAATTGTTATCATTAATGATTCATCTTCACTCTAAATAACCAATTTAATTTTATAACCATGTAATCTTATGTGTGTTTACAAATAAAATAAAACTTAACTTATTTACAACCATTTTCATATTACATTTTTTTTGATTATATGTATATGAGTAAACCAATCATGAAAACCAAGGAATCAAATGCTCCCAAATAAAAAAATTGAACCAATTAACCCATCAAAAAAACATGAATGAAATTAATAAGGTTATACTAAATCAATTACATATATACGAGGTTCTAGAAATATTAATTAATGAATTTAATTTGGTTATCCCAAACATTAAGATCATGTTAAGGACACCTTCAGACTTAAGGTAAGGGATTCTACCCAAACCTCCATTATTCATTCGGGTTGACCTATCATTATTTTAACCCAAATGAAATTATATATTATTTTTTTTGAATGTCTTATAAATGATTTTAATATTCTCAAAACTCATGTATCAATATTCACTCATCGTTATATTTTGAAGATATACATGATTTTAAATGATTCCCTCCTCAATTCTTCTCGATATGCATGTCCATTTTAAAGGAATGTTCCGAATTCTAACCCATTTTCAAGTACACTACATAATATATTATTAAGAAACCATTTTTTTCTATAAAAACACTCATTTTTATGTTAAAATATTCTTGTTTAAATTATTATTTTATATAAAATATTATTCCCATTTATGTTTTATATGGACATTGGAATTTTCCTTTAATACCAATTAAATGTTTCAATTATAAAGTTTATCAAGTACTATTTTTTCTTGTTAATACTTCATGTTACAATAAATTTATATGATATATTCCTATTATACCCTATTATATTCCATTCATGATCTAATTCATTTCCTTAATGGAAATTTTAATGATAATCCCATTTTTTATCCTTTATTATTTGATTATGATACACAATTCTTACCATGGGTAGTTCTTATGTTTATATATGATTGATTATGTATGATTATATATGTGTAATGATTATTCCAGAACATGTTATGATGGGTGTGCCTAGATATCAGTCCATTTCATTGGGTAATTTTGAGTCTCATGAGACAATATGTTCTACGGTCATGGCTGTTAGCCTTGACTCGTGCTCCCATGTGCAATGGTCTTGGTGGATAACCATGACTTGTGATCCTCTATGTGAAATGAGACTTGACTCATGATAATGTCACGTTTTATGTTGAATCCACATTATTATGAATCCATGTTTATTTATTATGATAATATATGTTTCATTTATTTTTTATATCATTATGTCATGCCCTCTAACCCATATGCTAAAGCATTATTATTACTATTATTCTATTAATGGGAGTTTATCTTATCCCTCTGTTCATTTTATCCCAAGATTATACTATAATGATTTATAAGAACAATGGATTTTAGTAGATAATTATGACAATTAAGTAAAAAATGAATTTTTTGTCCCATGTTTTCTGATTTATGAACCTAGTCTTTCATGAATACTAGACATTTCAATCTTTGGCTTATAATATGATGTTTTATTATGCCTAAAATCATGAAATGATGTGTGTAAAAGGATATGGTCTCTATAGTTGGTATCAAAGGAAGGTCTAGTTATTTTTAGAGATTGGTAATAGTGTACTTTAGAAAGAACCATATGGATGAAAATATGTATAATAAAACATCCTAAAATTTTGGCAATTATAGAGAATGTGATTTATCAAGAATATATATCCATGTATAGATACAGAAAATTGGATGTGGCTCTAGCACATATGTATATAGGGGTAAAACCTAAAAACACCAATTTGAGCTAGACTTGAAAGGAAACTGGTGAGTGGTAATGGTCCTTGCTAAAACCCTATTTTGGCACCCTAAGGGTATATGCTTTGGTAAATTCATAAGATTATTATGAATAATTATTAAGGGAACAAAAAAAGAAACCCATAAGAATAAATGTTTGGAAATAAATTATGGATAACCTAGATTGAATCTCATGGAATCACAAGTTGGGATATACTTTTCCTTTAATATTTTACCCTTTTGTATTTAATGTTTCTTTTATATAATTATTAGCTAAGTATTCAATCCTGTAACACCCGAGACTTTTATGTTATATAAATCAACAAAGGAATATTTTTCTACACACAACACTTGCTTGGCTTTCTTTACACGAAATCGTGACCTTCCTCGATAGCTTGCGTCGTACGCAATACCTAGTTTCACTAAACAATGATATGCTAATAAAATATTATTAAAACTAGCCGTTATGAATAGTAATAACCATTTTTTGAAATTTTATAAATTTTATTATTCAAAATGGATTCATTTTTGGATTCGGAATATCAAAATTAGCCCAGGGTAAAATTTTGGTATTTTTCTGAAAACTTTCAATTTTTGATGAATAGTGAAACCACTAAGTGGTAGTTAAAAAACTGATTTTTTCATAAAACATAATTTTACCACTTCTGTGAGTGGAGTTTCAAAAATCCGAGAGACACGGTTGATGTTAGTAAGTAAAATGTGGTTCAATGAGATGAAAATAATTTTTGGTGAATAGTAACTTTTTACTTTTATTTACCACGGTTAAAAGTAAATAGGGTAATTAAAGAATCAAATTATATTATTATTACCCTAACACATGTCAAAATTCTATTGGATAAGTGTAATTAGACCAAAAACAAACATAGAAATAAAATATGACCATTTAGGCCCACTTGGATTAGATTAGGACATTTATTATTAATTTATTTAAAGAAGGGTTAAAATAGTTAAAATCAAAGTTTAATAAGTAAATAATTTTTAATATGGGGTTATACATAAGATAAATTCGACTATAAATATTCATTAGAAAGATAAAAAGATTTCCTACATAATGGTGTTTTATTTGTAATTTTTAGACATTAAATAATTTAATTTATGTATGACAATGATGATGCAGTAATTATCTTATTAATGAAATATTGACATAATTGATGTTATAAACACAAAACTAAATGTAATTTGAGACTTTTTATGAATTACAATAATTTTATAGGTTACTATGACATGTTAGTATTAATTTAATTAACTTTTTTCGAACTTATCATTCTATTATGATTTTCACAAAAAATCAATTACTAAATAGTGTCAAAATTGACATAAAATAGTTTTTAAAACAAATATTATATTAGTAATTGTTATTTTATTCCTAATAATATAAGGATCAGCCAAATGACTTAGATAAGGATATATATATTAATAATAAACAACTTGGGGTTCGTTTGGCTGCTTATTGTATGTCTATTAACCTTATAGTATAAGAACACAAGAAGACACGGTAAATGTAAAATTATTTAACTTAATTTTCAATCTACATGATAAGGTCAAAATAGGAACCTAAACTTGTCTAAATTCTATTGTATGAGAGGATTTAGACCCATCCCTACCTTAGCCTCTAAATACATCAATTTAAATCTATTTAAAACCGAACTTGACTTTATAATAAAACAATATTTTTAGTTATTCCAAAGGTGCCCTTCTCCTCCCTTATAAAAGGGCACCTCCTCCCTCTCTTCCTCACACCACTTTGAGCCTTCCCTCTCGGCAAACCCCTGACACTTTCTCCTATCCACTTCCCTAGAGACATCCTAGAGGTTCTGGTATTCTTAAAAGACCTATTTTAGTTCCCTAAAAGGAGGTCTCAAAGAAGCACTTTAAAGAAGAGGTAATGTCCGTTACCGATTCTTTCATCTTTTTTTCTTCTTCCACTTCTTCTTATTTAGTTGTTTCATTATGAGGTAATAACATCAGTATCACTCATATACTAATATGTTATTATAATTATGAAACAACCCTATTTCACCATCTATCCATCCTACGGAAAAAGAAATCACCGCGCGTGCGTACGTACCGAATACCGTCTCCACGCCGTGGTGTAATCTATTTTCCACCACCACCTTACTTGGATGGGTATAATGGTGTAAATAATGACTATATATGACTATTATAAAGTGATACTGATTATGAAATAGTTTACATACACTTCAATACAATTCCACAATCAAAGGAATGATATCATCACTCGTGCGTACGTACGGAATACCGTCTCCACGATGTGATGCGACTGGTTCTACATGATCTTCATTTCATAATGATCATATAAATGAATTTAATCAATGAATATGATATATATTACACTAATACCATTCTGGTAATGAGGTATCTATAACCTAAAGAGAAGAATAAGAATTTATTTGACAAAACACGCATAAGAACAAAAAGTTATAAACACCTGAATAACAAGTAGCAATGAAATATTACTACTAAGAAGCTAAGAATATGACCATATATGATATAATAAAAATAATTATGATTATGTAATAAGTCAATAACATTATTTAAATCATTATACAGGAGGTTCAGACATGTACAAAGCATATCAGACCTAAGGTAAGGGAAATATCACAATCTCATTTTTATACGAGATTGTTTATACTTCAGAATTTACTGGGGAATATTTATCATACACATCCTTGTTTCATCAATATGTAATATTATTTCCATCCAACTACAATTGTTCAAATCCAATTTTACCCTTCGGTGAGTTTTTAGTAAAAGATATGAAAGGATTCTTTTGTCATTTTTCATACGAGGTACTTTTTGACTTTTCCGACAAAAGTACGAGAAGAATGTTTTTTTTAACTTATACGGCATGAATGGATTTTTAAAACATTATTTCCAAGAAGCTTCCTTTATAAGTTTTCAAGTTTATTTTTAATCAACTTTTTTTATTTATAATTTTATGAAATGTTAAGAAATGAAATGTGTTTTTGAAGTAGAAAGGATATTTTCCTCAAGAATGGAGTTCAAGTGTTTTATCAAAATTATTTTCCATATAAGATAATATAGGGTTCTGTTTCTATCCCTATTATTACATGGATTTGATTATTTTATGATAGAAATATTTTTATGAATTCCTTTATCTTATATGAATTGTTTTATGATGTCATGTTGTTTAAGAATCCCATTTTTATTACATGGGTTATGCTATGATGTATGGTTTATGATTTTGTGGAACACATAAGAATGGTATCATTATGAGATGGGTGGGACCTATATCTCCCTCCAATGAATTAGGTAAAGATTTTATATCTCATGAGATAGACATGGCTGGAACGGTAGGTTATACCGGTTCAGTGAAACAGGACTAAAACGAGGGTAACTCGGTTCAGAAATGGACTTTGTCCACTAAGATAGTGTTGGAAATGAGTCTTGACTAATAAGATATGATTCTCTAGGATTATGTGTGTATGCAACAAAGTCGCATGTTGTATGTTATGATTATTGGTATTTCATTTCACTACTACGATTTATCCCATGTTATGAAATTATGCTCCCTTTTGCAGGTTAAGATTTCCAAAATGTTATGTTCTTATGAATATGATGTGATTGATATTTCTTTTTTTATCCTTACTGAGCATTTGAGCTCACCCTTTTGTATGTTTTATTTCCCCAGGTCAGGAAGAAGGTTATTAAGTAGAATATGCCAAAAAGGGACTCTAGATATGATGAAATAAATGGGAGGAAAATTAGATGCTTTATGAACCAGTTGTTTATGTTCCCCAGTTTCTAAATACACTATACCTATACGGTCCTTTCTTGGTTTTGTTATATGTTGTAATAAGTGTGCTTAAATTCTTAATTAATAACAATGTATGTAAAGTATGGGTCGTTATAGTTGGTATCAGAGGAACGGTATAGTCAACCTTTGGAAACTAGGATGCGAAAGCCTTAGTAAGAACCCTAAGGATAAGTCTAAGCATAGAACACAATCTTAGTGTTTTAGAAATGGCCATGAATAACCTAGGATAAGGCCTTGTGTGTGAAATTTTATTCTTGATTATGTGGTTTTCCTATTATAATTAGTGTTTCTCACACTATTCATCTTGGTTTTAGTCAATGGCTGGAACCCGAAGGAACCGTGTTAATGCGGAATGCGACGGGAAATGCAATGATTGTCCCCCGGAGCAACCAAACGTTATGGGAGCTAGAATGAAAAATCGTGTAACCATGCTCAAACAACTTTCTCAAGCTATGAATCATGCAGTACTTCCAAACGAGCAAAGGAAGAAGCAACATTATGTTGAATCCTTCATGAGATAGCGTCCACCTTCTTTTAGCGGGTCTACTGATCCATTAGTTACTGAACAATGGATTTGTACTACTGAAAAGATATTTTCAGTTCTTCAATGTTCTGAACATGATAAAGTCATCCTAGAAGTGTATCGTTTGGAAGGAGATGCTGATCAATGGTGGAATCTTATTAAGAATACGAGACAAAGGGATGAAATTGAGTCCATGGAATGGGACGAGTTCAAGAACTTATTTTTCAATAAGTACTTCCCTCGTATTCTCCAAACAAAGATGGAGAAAGAGTTTCTTGAACTGAAGCAAAAGGATGATGAATCTGTTGGTACCTATGAAGCAAATTTTACCAGACTGGCAAGGTACTCTTCTAGGATTATTATCCAACCTGAGAGTAAGATCGATCGATTCTTTAGTGGCTTAAAACCAAGTCTTAAAAGGGGCTTAGCCATAAGGGACTTCAATAGCTATGAGGAAATCGTTCGATGAGCTCTCAAAGTTGAGATGGAGATTGGAGTAACCCATCAGTCATATGGGTTTGATAAGAAGAGGAAAATGGAATTCAAAGGAAAATCTAAAGAGCACACTGAAAATAAGATGAGCTTTCCCTTATGCTCAAAGTGTGGAATGAAACATGGAGGGAGTTGTCTTAAAGGGACAAGTAAATGTTTCAAATGTGGAAAGGAAGGTCATCGGGCATTTGAATGCCGTGATGATGGGAAGAAGATGTCTAATGATGCAAACGAAATATTGGATACATAGAATGAGCCTACTACACTTCAATGCTTCATGTACAAGGAGATGGGACATTATGCCAATAAATTCCCTAATCCAAGAGTTGATGATGATGGCCGACGTCAACAAACTCTTAAGGCTAAAGACAAAGGAATGTCACATGCAATTTCTATCAGCGATGTGGAGTATGATAATGATGTGGTGAAAGGTACACTTACCATCCACTTTAAAGTAGAAAATGTTTTATTTGATTCTGGATCCACCCACTCATTTATTTCTGAAGAATTTTCTAAGGGTATCACCGTATTACCTCAACAATTAGATGTTGAGTTAGCTGTGACAACACCTAATGGCACAACAGTCGCATCAAAAGTTTATAATTCTTCTCCGATTGAAGTTTGTGGGAAAGTGCTTCCTGAAAATCTTGTGATCCTTCCTATAGTGGAATTTTATGTGATTCTTGGCTTGGATTGGCTTTCTCTACATGGATCTCATATCAATTGCCAAAGAAGGGAAGTCACATTTGATATTCCAGATCAATCTATGATCATCTATCGATGCAAGGATGAACATAACCTTCCAGTGGAAATTTCTTCCATTTTATGGGTACTGATTCCACTAAATGAAGGTTATTTATCTCAAATGGTTTGTGAGAAACTCATGATTAAGAATATTCTCATTGTACGGGAGTTTGATGATGTCTTTCCGGAGGAATTACCGGGTCTTCCACCGAATCGTGAGGTAGAGTTTTCAATAGAACTCATACCTGGTGCTTTTCCTATTTCAAAGACACCTAATAGAATGTCCCCAATTGAGTTGCAGGAATTGAAGAAGAAAATCCAAGAGAATCTTGATAAGGGGTTTATACGCCCTAGTGAGTCACCTTGGGGAGCACCTGTTTTGTTTGTTAAGAAGAAATATGGATCAATGAGACTCTACATTGATTATCGAGAACTTAACAAGATCACTATCAAGAACAAATATCCTCTCCCGTGCATTGATGACCTATTTGACCAACTACGCGGAGCTCAATACTTTTCCAAGATTGATCTTCGTTCAGGGTATCATCAATTAAGGGTCAAAAGGGAGGATATACCAAAGACGGCTTTCCGTACAAGGTATGGACACTATGAATTTATAGTGATGCCATTTGGTCTTACTAATGCCCCTACTATCTTCATGGATCTGATGAATAGAGTCTTTAGAGACTATCTTGATCAATTTGTGGTAGCCTTTATAGATTATATTCTTGTCTATTAAATAGCAAGGAAGAACATGAAGATCACTTGAGAATTATATTGAAGACCCTGAGAAATGAAAAGCTTTATGCCAAATTTACCAAGTGTGAATTTTGGCTTCAAAAAGATGCATTTTTGGGTCACATAATCTCAAAGGAGGGGATATCTTTGGATCCAGCAAAAACAGAGGTTATCAAAAGATGGTCAAGACCGACAACAGTAACCGAGATCCGAAGTTTTCTTGGTTTGGCTGGATATTATCGACGTTTTGTGAAAGATTTTTCACGATTATCAAATCCACTCACCAAGTTGACTTGGAAAGGAGTTAAGTTTGTTTGGACGGAGGAATGTGAAGAGAATTTCAAGGAGTTTAAAAGAAGGTTATCCAGTGCACCTGTGCTCACACTGCCTTGTAGTGGAGAAAGGTTTGTGATTTACAGTGATGCATCTAAGAAGGGATTGGGGTGTGTTCTTATGCAAAATGATATGGTGATAGCTTATGCCTCACGACAGTTGAAAATACATGAGAAAAATTACCCAACTCATGATTTGGAGTTATCTATGGTAATCTTTGCATTAAATATTTGGAGGCATTACCTTTATGGTGAAAGGTGTGATATTTATACTGATCATAAAAGATTAAAGTATATTTTCACACAAAATGAGATGAATATGCCTCAAAGAAGATGGTTGGAGCTGATTAAGGATTATGACTGCTCAATCCATTACCACCCTGGGAAAGCAAACAAGGTGGTAGATGCATTAAGTCTACAAGACCATGCTAGTTTATCCATGATGAGGATCACAAAAGATCCAATATTTATGGATTTACAAAGGATGGATCTTGGAATTATAATGAAAGGGAAAAAATCGTATCTTTCTCAAATGAATGTTCAACCATCTATACATTTGATGATTAAAGATGCACAGAAAGAAGATGCCGAGTTACAAAAGAAGGTGAGAAATGTTCATGAATTCAACCTTGATTGTGATGGGATAATAAAGTTCTAGAATCGGGTTTTTGTTCCTCCCATCCCCGAATTAAAGAAGGAGATGCTGGATGAGGCTCATAGTTCTTCATTCTCTATTCATCATGGAAGCACGAAGATGTATAGGGACCTGAAAGAGTACTTCTGGTGGGATGGCATGAAAAGAGATGTTACTGAATATGTCTCTCGATGCTTGGATTGTCAACAAGTTAAAGCTGAGAGACAGAAGTCTAAGGGGATGTTACAACCATTACCCATAACCGAATGGAAATGGGAAAACATCACTATGGACTTTGTCATAGGACTTCCTAAAATATCCAAAGGCAATAATGCTATCTGGGTCATAGTTGATCGTCTTACAAAATCTGTACACTTCATTGCTATTAGAGAGGATTTATCTTTGGATCAGCTTGCCAGGATATATGTAAAGGAAGTGGTAAGATTGCATGGAGTACCACTTTCTATTATATCTGATCGGGATCCGAGATTTACCTCGAAGTTCTGGTGAAGTCTTCAGCATACTCTGAATACAGAGTTGAGTTTCAGCACTGCTTATCATCCTCAGACAGACGATCAGTCTGAGAGAACAACTAAAACTCTAGAAGATATGTTGAGAGCTTTCTCTATGGACTTCAAAGGTGGTTGGGATCAACCCCTACCTTTGGATGAATTTTCTTATAGTAATAGCTTTCACTCCAGTATTCAGATGGCTCCTTATGAAGCTCTCTATGGAAAGAAATACAGGACTCCAACTTGTTGGGATGACGTTGGGGAAAGAAAGCTATTAGGACCTGATCTTGTTGATGAAATGGCAGAAAAGGTCAGATATATTCATCAACACATAAGAGAAGCTCAGAGTCGACAGAAAAGTTATGCCGACAACCGAAGAAAAGACCTAGAGTTTGAAGTGGGTGATAAAGTGTTCTTACGAATATCTCCCTGGAAGAGGGTTATGAGATTTGGGAAAAAGGGGAAGTTGATCCCTAGATATATCGGTCCTTTCGAAATACTAGATCTTGTTGGGATGGTAGCTTACCGATTAGCGCTTCCACCGAATCTCTCTCAAGTTCACGATGTGTTCCATGTATCTCTCCTGAGAAAGTACATACCTGATCCTTCACATGTACTCATCTCAGAAGTTGTACCGCGGGAGCAAGATCTTTCTTATGAAGAACAACTGCTAGAGATTCTGGATCGTAGCGAAAAAGTCCTACGAAAAAAGACCACTAGATTGGTGAAAGTTTTATAGAGGAACCACCAATTAGAAGAAGCTACATGGGAACTTGAGGATATGATGAGGGAGAGGTATCCTCATCTGTTTGTCACAAAGAAACGAATTTTGAGGGAGAAATTCATTTTAAGGGGGGTAGAATGTAACACCCAAGACTTTTATGTTATATAAATCATCAAAGGAATATTTTTCTACACACAACACTTTCTTGGCTTGCTTTACACGAAATCGCGACCTTCCTCGATAGCTTGCGTCGTACGCAATACCGAGTTTCACTAAACAATGATATGCTAATAAAATATTATTAAAACTAGCTGTTATGAATAGTAATAACCACTTTTTGTAATTTTATAAATTTTATTTTTCAAAATTGACTTCATTTTTGGATTCGGAATATCGAAATTAGCCTAGGGTGAAATTTTGGTATTTTTCTGAAAACTTTCAATTTTTGATGAATAGTGAAACCACTAAGTGGTAGTTAAAAAACTGATTCTTTCATAAAACTTAATTTTACCGCTTCTGTGAGTGGAATTTCAAAAATCCAAGAGACATGGTTGATGTCAATAAGTAAAATGTGGTTCAATGAGATGAAAATAATTTTTGGTGAATAGTAACGTTTTACTTTTATTTACCACGGTTAAAAGTAAATAGGGTAATTAAGGGTAAAAATGATATTATTATTACCCTAACACATGTCTTAATTCTATTGGATAAGTGTAATTCGGCCAAAAACAAACTTAGGAATAAAATATGACCATTTAGGCCCACTTGGATTAGATTAGGACATTTATTATTAATTTATTTAAAGAAGGGTTAAAATAGTTAAAATCAAAGTTTAATAAGTAAATCATTTTTAATATGGGGTAATACATAAGATAAATTAGACTATAAATATTCATTAGAAATCTAAAAGGATTTCCTACATAATGGTATTTTATTTGTAATTTTTAGACATTAAATAATTTAATTTATTTATGACACAAAATGATGCAGTAATTATCTTATTAATGAAATATTGACATAATTGATGTTATAAACACCAAAATAAATGTAATTTGAGACTTTTTATGAATTCCAATAATTTTATAGGTTAATATTACATGTTATTATTGATTTAATTAACTTTTTTAGAACTTATAATTCTGTTATGATTTTCACACAGAAATCAATTACTAAATAGTGTCAAAATTGACATAAAATATTTTTTAAAACAAATATTATATTAGTAATTGATATTTTATTCCTAAAAATCTAAGGTTCGGCCAAATGACTTAGATAAGGTTATATATATTAATAATAAACATCTTCGGGTTTGTTTGGCTGCTTATTGTAAGTCTATTAACCTTATAGTATAAGAACACAAGAAGACACGGTAAAAGTAAAATTATTTAACTTAATGTTCAATCTACATGATAAGGTTAAAATAGGAACCTAAACTTGTATAAATTCTATTGGATGAGAGTATTTCGACCCATCCCCACCTTATCCTCTAAATAAATCAATTTGGAGCTATTTAAAACCGAACATGACTTTAAAATAAAATAATATTTTTAGTTATTCCAAAGGTGCCCCTCTCCTCCCATATAAAAGGGCACCTCCTCCCTCTCTTCCTCCCACCACTTTGAGCCTTCAAGCTCGGCCAACCCCAGAAACTTTACCCTCTCCACTTCCCTAGAGACATCCTAGAGGTTCTGGTCTTCTTCAAGGACCTATGTTAGTGCCCTAAAAGGAGGTCTCAAAGAAGCACTTCAAAGAAGAGGTAATGTCTGTTACCGATTCTTTCATCTTTATTTCTTCTTCCACTTCTTCTTATTTAGTTATTTCATTATGAAGTAATAACATAAGTATCACTCATATACTGATATGTTATTGAACGTATGAAACAACCCTATTTCACCATCTATCCATCCTACGGAAAAAGAAATCATCGCATGTGCGTTAGTATGGAATATCGTCTCCACGCCGTGGTGTAATCTATTTTCCACCATCACCTTACTTGGATGGGTATAATGGTGTAAATAATGACTATATATGACTATTATAAAGTGATACTGATTATGAAATAGTATACATACACTTCAATACAATTCCACGATCAAAGCAATGATATCATCACTCGTGCGTACGTACGGAATACCGTCTCCACGATGTGATGCGACTCGTTCTACATGATCTTCATTTCATAATGATTATATAAATGAATTGAATGAATTAATATGATATATATTACACTAATACCATTCTGGAAATTAGGTATCTATAACCTAAAGAGAAGAATAAGAATTTATTCGACAAAACACGCATAAGAACAAAAAGTTATAAACACCCGAATAACAAGTACCAATGAAATATTACTACTAAGAAGCTAAGAATATGACCATATATGATATCATAAAAATAATTATGATTCTTTAATAATTCAATAACATTATTTAAATCATTATACAGGAGGTTCGGACACGTAGAGATCATATCAGACCTAAGGTAAGGGAAATATCACAATCTCATTTTTATATGAGATTGTTTATATTTCAGAATTTACTGGGGAATATTTATCATCCACATCCATGTTTCATCAATATGTAATATTATTTCCATACAACTACAATTTTTTAAATCCAATTTTACCCTTCGGTTAGTTTTTAGTAAAATATATGAATGGATTCTTTTGTCGTTTTTCATACGAGGTACTTTTGGACTTTTCCGACAAAAGTACGAGAAGAATGTTTTTTTAACTTATACGGCATGAATGGATTTTTAAAACATTATTTCCAAGAATCTTCCTTTATAAGTTTTCAAGTTTATTTTTAATAAACTTCTTTTAGTTCTAATTTTATGACATGTTAAGAAATGAAAAGTGTTTTTGAAGTAGAAAGGATATTTTCCTCAACAATGGAGTTCAAGTGTTTTATCAAAATTATTTTCCATCTAAGATAATATAGGGTTTTGTTTCTATCCCTATTATTACATGGATTTGATTATTTTGTGATGGAAATATTTTTATGAATTCCTTTATCTTATATGAATTGTTTTATGATGTCATGTTGTTTATGAATCCAATTTTTATTACATGGGTGTTGCTATGATGTATGGTTTATGATTTTGTGGCACACATAAGAATGGTATCATTATGAGATGGGCGGGACCTATATCTCCCTCCAATTAATTGGGTAAAGATTTTATATCTCATGAGATAGACATGGCTGGAATGGTAGGTTATACTGGTTCTGTGAAACAGGACTGAAACGAGGGTGACTCGGTTCAGAAATGGACTTTATCCACTAAGATAGTCTTGGAAATGAGTTTTGAATAATAAGATATGATTCCCTATGATTATGTGTGTATGCCGCAAAGTCTCATGTTTTATGTTATGATTATTGGGATTTCATTTCACTACTATGATTTATTCCATGTTATGAAATTATGCTCCCTTTTGCAGGTTAAGATTTCCAAAATGATATGTTCTTATGAATATGATGTGATTGATATTTCTTTTTTTTATCCTTACTGAGCATTTGAGCTCACCCTTTTGTATGTTTTATTTCCCCAGGTCAGGAAGAAGGTTATTGAGTAGAATATGCCAAAAAGGGACTCTAGATATGATGAAATAAATGGGAGGAAAAGTAGATGATTTATGAACCATTTGTTTATGTTTCCCAGTTTCTAAAGACACTATACCTATACAGTCCTTTCTTGGTTTTGTTATATGTTGTAATAAGTGTGCATCAATTCTGAAGTAATAACAATGTATGTAAAGTATGGGCCGTTATAAATACCATATAATTTTTTGTTCTTTTTCATTGTTAATGGATGTAAATAAAGTAACACGTTCCAACAAGAAATGTTATTGGGATCTCAAATATTTTCGTAATTATATGAATAATATGAAGGGAACGAGTGCACAAACCATTATGAGAGTACTTTCCCACCAAAATAAAAATATGAATAATAACATGAATCATGTGGAACACCCTCCTCCTCTAAGTAAAGTTAATGTCCTCGTTGAATCCTTCATATGGAAAAGTCCCCCCATGCATAATGGTTCTTTTGATACCCTCCTCACAGAACAATGGATTTACACTATTGAAAAGATATTCTTTGTCCTCTAGTGATTAAAAGAAGAGAAATTCATACTGGAATTCTATTATTTTGATGGAGAAGCTAATATTTGGTACAAATTAATCAATAATATGAAGTACCAAGAAGAAATTTACTCAATGAATTGGGAGGAATTCCTTAAAAATGTTTTTGAATAAATATTTTACATGAACCCTCTATCGCAAGATGGAAAGATTGTTCATTGGACTTGAGTATAATAAATAAGATTCCATCTTGGTGTATATACCAAACATCATACGACATGAAATATATGCCTTCAGATTTTTCATGACCCCTGAAATCCCAGTGGATCACTTCATTAGCAGACTAAAGATATGTTTATAAAAACTATTGGTGATTTGAGACTTCGACCATTATGAATAGATTGATCATTATAACCTCAAGGATGAAATGGTGATCAGTGAATCTCAATGGTATCATGGGAAAAATGAAAATAATGAAAAATTGATTCTTATATGGGTGGTTTGGTGAATAAATTCGATGATTGAAAGAAGATTGAACATCCTATGTGTCAAAATTGTCAAAAAAAAGAATCATGGGAACTGTCTAAAGAGAACTCATATTTGCTTCAAATGTAAAAGAATGGGACATATGGATAATAACCTCCAGAGAGATATGAATGATCTCACTAATTTTGAAGAAGAAAGTATGTTTTAGATCAACACTCATCATGTAGTGAATTGTTACAACTGTAAGGAAAATGGGAATATGTGAACAATTTACCTATGCCAAGGGCTGTTAGAGGAAATCAACAATAACCTCCAACAAAACAAGGAAGGGATTATGCTGTCACTACTACCAAGGTGGAGTTGTAAAATGATGTGGTAATAGGTAAACTAGTTATTCATTCAAGAATTGTTAATTGACTATTTGTTTCTATTTCTATGAATTCTTTTATATCTTATAAGATTTGTAGAACGATTCAAAAACCGCCTCAAGATTCAAAGGTTGAGTTATGTATGAGAATAAGGAAATGGGAAATTATTTTGACCAAGATTTATAACTCCTCCCTAATGAATTTTTTTGAACTAAAACTCCTTGAAAATATTTTCACACTTACTATGTTGGAGTTCAATGAAATCTTCGACATAGATTGGATATCTTTATAAAAAGATAATATTAACTGTCAGGAAAGGTAGAGATCTCTTCACATCCTATAAAATCCTCCAATCCTATAAAAGTGTAATGAGGAAGATGAATCTCATTCAAAATCGTCATCTCATGTGTGCATAATATTTTATTAGAAAGAATATCTTACTTAAATGGTTGAGACAAAGAATATGGAACTTCTTGAAGATATGTCCATCGTGAGGGATTACACAAACGTATACCCTGAATATTTTCCTAGCCTTCCTCTAGATCATGAGGTTGGGTTCTTAATTTATAATATTATTGGATCCAAACATATATTAGGGAAACCATATATAATGGACACCATATAGTTAGAAGAGTTGAAGAAGTTGTTACAGGATAAATTGGAGAAGGCTTTTATATGCCTGAGTGCATCACCATGGGGTGAACCTATCCTCTTTATTAAGAAGAAGGATGGATCAATGATCCTATGAATTGATTATCATGATCTCAATAAAATGATGATAAAAAAGTATCCCTTACCTTGGATAGATGACTTCTTCAATCAGCTATGTCGGGCCAGTTATCTCTCTAAGGTAGACCTTCAGTTAGGATATCACCAATTAAAGGGGAGGAAAAATGATATTCCAAAAATTGGCTTTCGAATGAGGCATGGACACATTTAGTTCATATTGATTCCCTTCAGACACACTAATTATCCCACAATATTCATTGATTTAATGAATTGATTCTTTAGTGATTTCCTTGAAAAATATTTGGTAGTCTTTATCATTGATATTTTGATATACTCTATGCGCAAGGAGGAACATAGAAAGTAGTTGAATACTAGGACGATGACATATTTAAGGGATAAATATTATGAAAATTATAGAAAATGTGAGTTTTGGATAGAGTAAGAATAATTCTTGGGGAGTATTATCACTATAAAATGAATATTTTCGGACCCTTCCAAGACAATGGCAATCAAAGAGTGGCCCAAACCAACATCTGTAATGGAGATCCACATAATTCTGGGTATATCTGGTTATTATCAATGATTTCTGAAGAACATTTAACAATATTCAAACCCAATGAATAGGATTACATTGAAGTGTGTGATGTTTTTACAGAATCATGAATGTGTGTAAATATTTAAGGAGATCAAAAATAGGCTAATCACTACACTAGTACTCACACTCCCCACAAGTGGATAACTCGTTGTTGTGTACAATGATGCTTCAAAGTAGTTATGAGGCTATTTATTAATGAAATATGATAAAGTGATATCCTAAAACTCAAGGTAGTTGAAAATAATTGAGTAAAACTATCTCACACACGGTCTATAGTTAGAGGACGTGATCTATGCATTTAAAATATGGATACATTATCTTAATGGGTAGAAGTGTGAGATATATACTTATCACAAGAGTCTCAAATATATATTCATAAAGAAATAGAATAATATACACTAGTAAGGATTGTTATTTCTCATCATGGATTGTGACTGCTCAATCAATTACCATCCTGGTAAGGTAAATAAGGTGGTAGATTCTCTAAGTAGAAAAAATCATTCATCTTTATCAATGATGGGAGTTCGGAATGATCCAATCTTCTTAGATTTGTAGAGGATGGACATGGGAATAATTAAGAGAATAACATCGTTAATCCTTACTCAAATGGTTGTTAAATAGTTCCTCATTGAGAAAATAAAGGATGATCAAAGAAAAGATTTGGTAATTCTGAAAGGGTTTAATTGATTAGAAATGGGAAATTCTCGGAGTTTATATTGATGAGGATGAAGTCATGAAATTTGGGTCACGATTATGTGTACCATATGATCCATATATAAAGAAAGAGATTTTGAATGATTTACATATATGAACTAAATCTATTCACCCATGGATCACAATGATGTATTGATATCTCTGAGATAACTTTTGGTGGGACAATATGAAGAAGGAGATCGTTGAGTAAACATCAAAGTGTCTGTTATTTCAACAAGTGAAGGATGACTGACAAAAGTATAATGGGATGATTCAACCACTACCCATACCAAAATGGATGTGGGAAAATGTCACCATCGACTTTGTCCCTGGACATCATAGGACATCCAAAGAAACAATGTTATATGGGTCATTTTGGATCATCTTACAAAGATAACTCACTTTATTGCAATTTGAGAGGACTTATAATTGGATAAACATTCATATATATATATATATATATCAAAGTGGTTGTAAAGTTGCATGAATTACCACTATTTATTTTTCTGATAGAGATCTTTGATTCACCTCAATGTTTTGGAAAATTATCTAACAAGCTCTAAGCACAAAGTTGAACTCTATCATGGTCTATCATCCTCAAACTGATGGATAATCTGAACAAACTATTCTTACATTAGAAGATATGATGAGAGAATATTTTGTGGAATTCAAAAGAATGTGGTACCAATATCTTCCACCGGTCATGTTCTCTTACAATAATAGTTTCCACTCAAGTATTTTAATATAACCGTATAAATCCCTTTTATGGTAAAATGTGCAGAATATCGGTGTTCTAGGATGAAGTCGGTGATCGTAAGATACTAATACCTAAAATGTGTGAAGAAATGGTGGAATATGGTAAAACCATTCAGCATCTTATAAAGGTATCCCATAGTCAAAAAAAGAGTTTCCTAAAAAATCATCTAAGATACCTTGAGTTCAATGTGGTAGACATGATATTCCTCCACATATCTCCATAGAAGATGATTATGATGTTTGGGAAGAAAAGAAAGCTAAGTCACTAGAACATAGACCATTTCAGGATCTGTGATCATGTTAGAGTTTTGGCCTATCTACTAGAACTTCCACCTACCATGATTAATGTATATGATGTCTTCTATGTACCCCTCTTAAGGAAGTACATACCAGATTCTTCACATGTACTCTCTTTAGAGGTGGTATGGTTGGAGAATTTTCGTTCTTAGGAGGAATATCTAGTGAAGATCTTGGATCATAGAGATAATGTTCTAAGCAACAAGAATAATCAGTTGGTCAAAGTTCTATGGTGGAACAATAAGTATGAAGATGCAACATGGGAACTGGAGGAAATAATGAAAGAAAAATACACACACCTGTTTATATAATGGATGTAAAACGAAAATTTGAGTGGGAAATTTCATAATGTGGGAGGATTTTAATGGCCTAATGATTTTTCAATATAATTCCATTCTTATAAAAATTTATTATATTAAAATCACATAATATTACTTATAGAACATAATACAAACCTTTTACATAAATAATGAGTAAAATAAAAGGAATCCCTTGATGTTAAGGAACATATACTGATGAAATAGTAACTTGACCATCGGAATAGTAATGTGACCCTTATAAATAGTCAACTGAATAATGTAACAGTATAATCACACATGATAATCTAAATAAAATTTAATCTTCTTATTTGTGTCAATATGATATAATTTTATCATAGTATATGTAAATGAATATTTCAAAAATTAATGATTAGCTGTTGTTATTTTTAGTAAGTTTTGTATGTTTAATTGAAATTTTTGATTAATTTAATAATTTAAAAGAAACATTACTTTCATAAAATAAATTTTTAAATTATTATTTTGATGAATTATGATTTTAAGAAAATTTTATGAGACCTTAATTAATTTTTCAATGTGCTAGAAAAGCCATTTTAATTTTAAATGTTTTTTATCAAGTAAATTATGATTTTAATTAAAAATTAAATTTCCCATAATTAGAGAATTATTTTTTAAAATATAAGTTTATTTTATTATTCTACACATCAAAAACTAGTTAGGGTTAATTTTTTGGATTTTTCTAAAATAATTTAGTTTTTTGATGAATAGTGAAATATAATAATTTACAGTTAATACTAAATGCAAGAATTATGATGTCACCAGCTGATGGATTGCTGATATAAAGCCATTATCTCAAACTAACATTCCCAATTGCTATTTTTGGTCTAAAAAATCTATAATATTCTTAATTTTGAGAGAACATATTAACCTACAGTTTAAAATAATGAGAAACCCCTCCTCTCCTCTATTATAAATATCACCCCTCTTTACCTCCACTCCTCACACCTATCAAGATTTTTTCGTAGTCCAAATTCTACTCAAATATCTACCTAATCCCCTCTCCCACATCTATTATCCCTTGGTCTCTTCAAAAGACTAAATCCTCTACAATAAATAGTATCTCATGAAAAATATATTCAAGAGGTAAAATCATCTTTTAATTTCATTTTATTTTATTTCAAGATCCCTCCTCTATTTTTCTTTCCACTCCCCTTTTCATCCAAATGTTATGATAAATTCAATTCCATAAACATAATATATTTTTTTAATGGTAATCAAATAATTCATCACCATATCTCCATTCCCCTCATTTATACTACAAATGAGAACACCATCTGAGATATGTTAATCCATCACATTCAAAGACGATGGGTTTTCAATTTCTTTTAACATCTTCAATTCTAGTCATGAATCTATTTTTATGGTTTAACCAGACTATAATATATGTATTATTTATTATTTTAGGATATAGAATTTTTTTACACATGATATTAATTTATAAAGAAAAATGCGTTCATTTTGATCCAAAAATAGAAAATTGACCAAAATGGTTAACATTAATGATTCATCTTCACTTCAAAGAACCAAACTAATTTTATAACCATTTAATATTATATTATTTTAATTAATAAAATAAAACATAAATTATTTACAACCATTCCAATCTTACACGTTTATCCTTACATGTTTATAAGTAATCCAATCATGAAACCAAGGAAACAAATGCTCTGAAACAATGAAATTAATCCTCTTTACTTATAAAAAACTCCATGAATGAGCTTAATAAGGTTATAATAAATCAATTAAATGTAGAGGTGTTTCTAAAAATATTAACTAATGAAATTAATTTTTTTATCCATGATATTAATATGATGTTAGGGACACCTTCCGACTAAGGTAAGGGATTAAACCCAAACCTACATTATTCTTTCAGGTTGTTCTATCTTTATTTTTACACATATAAAGATATATATTATCTTTATTAACATATTATAAATGTTATTAATATTATCCAAACTCATGTATCGAGATCCATTCATTATTATCTTTCATGGATATACATGTTTTTAAATGATTTCCTACTCTTCTCTTCCGGATAGGCAAATAGGTTTTAAGGGAACAATCCTAATTCTTACCCATTTTCAAGTACACTATATAATAAATTTTTAAGCCAAAAGTATTATTTTAAAAACACTCATTTTATTAGGAAAATATTATTGGTTCAATTCTTAGTTTATATAATAGATTATTCCCTTTTTGGTTTTAAATTACCTTTGGTATTTTCCTTTAATTGCACTAAAATTATTTAATTCTAAACATTCTTAAGTAAACTCTTTGAAATTTTAATACATCAAGTTTCCATCAATTTTTATGATATATTCATATTATACACTATTATATTCCATTAATTATCTAATTTTGTTCCTTCTTGGACATTTTTATGATACTTCCATTTTTATGCTTTATGACATGATTAAAATACAAAATTCTTACTATGGGTAACCCTTATGTTTTTGTATGATTGATCTTGTATGATGTTATATGTGGAAAGGATATTCATGACCAAGTTATAAGGGGTTCTTCTAGATATATCTCCAATGCATTGGGTAATGTTGAGTCTCATGATACGTTATGTGAAATGATCTTTGCAGTTATCCTTGACTCGTGCTACAATGTAGAACGCTCTTGGTGGTTAACCATGGATTATAATCCTCTATGTGCAATAAGCCTTGACTTGTGCTATTGTAATGTTTTTCTATTGCTTCCACATTATTATGACTCCATGATTATATGTCATGATTAAATATGTTCCATTCATTTTTATATCATTATGTTCTGCCTTCTAACCCATGTGGTAAAGCTTTATTATTATGCTTATTATCTTACATGGATTTTGGATCATCTCATTCTTCATGTTATCCAAAAGTATTCCTATGAAGATGTATGAGTATGATGGAAGTTTGGACCTATTTATGAATATTAAATAAAAAATATATTTTATTTAGTCCAATGTTTTTATTTTCTTGTACATAGTTTACTAAGACACTAGATATTATGATCCTTGGCTTGTAATGTGATGTTTTATTGTGCCTAAAATCATGTAATGATATGTTTAAAAGGATAGGGTTTAGATATAATCACCAACAGTTCACTCCCAGACCAAATGGAAATATCTCTCACACCTTGGGAGAAAAAGGAGACCATGTTATCAGAGATTTAGGGGGAATGAGTGATTAAAGAGGTAAATCAAATTGGATACACAAATTTTGGAGGGATGAATGTATGTTTCATGGTTTGGAAAACTTTGTTCCAACTATGTTGTTTCTACTATCTCAGTCCAACACCTCGCATGGTTAGACAAACCATTCACTGACCGTGCAATTTTCACTATGTGAAATGATATTAGACTCACACGGTTTCTCCTATCCACCTGCATGGTTTTTCCAAACCATGTACTGGCCATGTGCCTACATAGTGACCATATTTTCCCATTTCATTATTTCCTAGTGGTTTTTAATGGTTTCAACTAACCATTATCATAATTTGAACCTCTGTAAAAGCCTCCAAAAAGAACCAAACCCCCTTAGATCCTCCTGAAACCTAACCCCAAACATTATATATACTTATAATACATATATAAGGTGTTAAGTTCCTCAAATAGGTGGTGATAAAATTTGTGTTATTATAAATATTAATAATGTTCTAGTATAAGTAAAAAACATGTTTAAAACTATCATGAACTAGCTTCAATCATCCCTGAACCAGTCACCCAAGATGATATTTGGCATGGACCAAAGGGCGTTCCTGATCCCCATGGGATGAAAACTAGTGACATGAATCATAATAGTACAAAAGGGAATGATTTTTCCCAATAACCAAGAAATGAACTAAATATAAGAAGGAAACGTACAACCCAATATATATAAATTAAAATGAACCAAAGATCATTTATTCAAGAAACTGAATGTACAACTGAATAATAAAACTAAGCCTACTAAAACTGACAACCAAACTAACTCCATGTGACCCAACTGGTCACTCTCTAACACAAAGATCACACATCAGTCAAGGTGATTGAACTCAAGCTTCAACCTACATAAGGGATAAAAATTGAAATGAACTATAGGCATGAGTGTTAAAACATAGTAGGCTAGCCTGATAATCTATGACCATTGCATTTCATTTAAAATAAATGAAACATGAATTACAAGTTTGAACTAAAATATATAAAATAATTTTTTTCTACACTTTTTACTTCAAAAAATTTATAACTCATTAAACTTACTCATTTCCAAAACTAGATTCATTTCATTAGTGTGTCATTATCATTTTCAAGGTGAAAGTGATTTCTATATTTTTCACCTTTCACAAAGAGGGTGGAACACTTTACTTAAAAGAATATCATAAATCTTATTAAAACCAACTCATCACATTACATGAAAAACAACACATAGTAAATCACAATAGAAATCACAAAACATAGGCAATGTAAATATACATAAAAGTGTCACATTCATAACTACATGCAACCAAAAGACAACAGACATGGGTAAACCTACCAGATCATGAAAATCCAGAAGAAACTAATTCCTATGACCCCATATATGGTATCATGCCACATGTGATAAAATTAAAACACACAATACGCTCATCCATCCTTTCTCAGGGAAACCTGAGGGAAAATCCCATTGTAATAAACCCAATAAATCTACTACTATGCACCATTGGTTAGTACATTAACCTTTTAGTGTAAAAATAATTCTTGTAAAATTATCTCAACATTCCATGTTCCCATGTCTCATGTATTTAATGGGTGTGAACCAACTGATTCTAGGAGGACATCCAATCACAACATATATATAATAATAATTCACAACCTGCATCACTTAGAGTAACTCCAAGGACTGATATCATGCCATATAATAAATTGAACACAAAGAGTCCAACTCTAGGAACCTTAATAATGGATCACAAGGATTCCATAGAAAATATATCCCATCCAGATTATATGTACATACTAGTCATGAGAACATGTGAAGGAGTTTTTCTATAATAATTAGTCTCACCATTTTCATTAAGATGACAAATGGGATTTTAAACATTTTACCGAACCAACATTTATCAAAGGTGAAAATTTCACAATTCATAAAGGGTGTGTAAACAAACCATTTCTAGTAAGTATAAATTTAAATAAAACCATTATAAAATTCTGGTTACAAATTCAACATACAGCCATTTTTATCAAAATGCCAAATGGGCCTTTAAACATTTCAAAAAATCAAAAATTATTATAATGCAATCCATTTTTCAAGAATACGTGTCAAACACTCCATTTCCATATAATACCATTTATAAAAATCCTTCCAAAACATTTCCATCACAATTTAAAACCAAAACCATTTTCTATGAAAATTCTAACTGGGCCACAATTCATTAGCATATGTCCAACATATTTCAAAAGTCAAATACACACTTCTTTTTATCTCAAATGCATATAAACCTTTTTTATGAAACACAAAAACATTATTCCACATGCTACACATTTATAATAAAATTCATATCACACTTATCATACCATAATATGCTCAAAAATCTAACCGGCTATTTCATCGGACACTTTATGTGTGTTTCATAATAAAACAATCTGAAATATCACAAAATAAGGCATAAAAATACCAATAAAACACCCAAAATTTAATATAAGGATCATAAATTAATTTTTATATAACAAATAAGATGTTAAAAGTAAGAAACTAATTATTCTTGATTTAAAAATGCACATGCATGGGAAAACCTACCTCGAATCCATGGTGCAATGATAACACATGTCTGCAAACATTTCAAGATGGTTCCACAACCCTAGATCTACCTAGATGAACCCTAAAATAACAAAACCCCAAACATAAACAAGGTAAAACCCAAACCCTAGGTCAAAATGACCATAAAATAAGAGAAAACAAAGTTGTAATGAGAGTAAAAGGAAGAGGGGGGAGAGAAGAAGAGGAAAGGGGAGAATTTGATGAAGAAAACATGGATTATCACTAACCTTTTGTGATAAATCATCCAAAAAGTATACCAAAACGAGGAATAATGAATGGGGGAACCATCTGGTCAATACCCAATAGGTAGGGATTCAAATTGGTTGTGAAATAACTCAAATTAGATATTATAATTAAATTTTATTCATCCAATAAAGGGCTGCATGGTTTCGTAAACCATGCGCAAACCGTGAGAATGTTACTAGAAAAAATCTGCAACTTTACAGGTTTATGTTTCAAAGATTGGGACAACCGTGTCCAAACCATGCGACCCCAAAAAATTTCCATACCTCATAAAATTACACGCCAAACACTAGGTAATCTCACCAAATGATTTTTGAATAATTTAAACACAATATAGTTTCACAATGGGAGTCACAAACTATCCACCACGCAATATCCTCCCAACCCGAAACAAGGAATATTCATGGGACAATAACTAGACAAGGGAACACTTCAAAACTCAAACCATGTCACACTCAGAACCTGAGAAAAGACCAGGATTCCCAACAGACTAGAACATAAACAAAAACATGAAGAACAGAGTGTGACAAATATCCCCACTATAAATGCTTTCCACCCCCAGAAATCCACAAAACTTCCCAGCTGACTGATCAACACCCAAGGATTCTATGTTAACATTACCTAACCTCTTAATAAAGAGACACTTCACCCACCAATATCTGAACTCAATCCTCTTTCCTAAAATGAAACAAAAACTTCAACCACTACCAGAGAATAGTGGGAAAGTTCAAATAGCCACATCTGAAAAGCTACTCAACACTCCCCCAACTAAAGATGAAATCAAGGAACTGGATAGCTATAAAGATAGCTACAATAATAGGCTTAAACTAAATACAAACCAAAAACAGATCACTAGTAAACATGAGGTCCAAATGGACTCCCCATTATTAAAATTCTACTAGCCTCCGACAACACCTTAAGAGAAGAAATAACAAGACCTGTAGTAGGTCTCCCTACCAATAAGAATCAACTAAAAATGGCCAACTAAGAATTTAAAATGAACTAGGGATGGGTCCTTACCCCACATTCCAACTAAAATTCTTCTTTCAAGACCTTCCCAAGCTAAAAATGACAAAATTTAATAAAAACACATCAAGACCATCTTAAATACCCACCCCAAATAATGTGTACAGTAAGTGAGCCAAAACATCCCACACTGACCAAAAACACCCACCACATGGAAAGTAGAGGGAAGGGGGGCCAATGATTGCACCACCAAATCCACAATCGATAACATCCCATAAATCTTTACCTCTGAACGGATAAAACCAATACCACACCCAATTCACATTGGTGGTCCACAAAAGGAAATTAATCAAAAACCTATCTTTTATAACTCTCAATCAAAGAAATTATGTGAGCGGTATGTTCAATGCACTCTTTTCAGCAAGAAGGAATTTAAAATGATGAGGATCTTTAATAGGAATAATGAAACTACCTCACTGCAATGGTGGAGGTACTAATTTAACCAGACTTCCCACACCACTGGGACTCCTGACTATGCACCAGCTTCACTCTAAGACCTATGGATGAATCTCTGATGGTTGAAGAATCTATTGCCTTATTGTTAGAATCTATTAATCCCTAATAGTAACTCTTTCCCCTAGTTAAAAATAGTCCTAGATAACACTCCCTGGTAGAAATAACGGATTATGACAACAAAAAACTCACTTCCTCAAACAAGACATCATCACCTAGAAATGGACTTAAGAAAACACATCCACATTCTCTCTCACTCTAAACAAGGAGCATAATAAACTTGGAACATGACTAAAAGCCTAAACATCACTGAGCACAACTACCACACCTAAGAGAATCATCATTACATAAAGGTACTTTAAATAAAGATGAAACAAATCCCTACTCTGATAAATGTGTTAAGGAACCATTTGAAGAGGTGGATTTAACATTTGAAATGAATACATAGTTTGATAAACTAGGAATAATGACAATGGAGAAACATCCATGGACAAATCACAACATCTAACAATTATTTAAAAACCCACGAGAAATTACTCCAAAACTGATCCACCAACAATATTCCATCTCAAGACACAGTATGAGTATAACTTTCCGATTATAGGGTGGCATACCAAATAAAATACACTTATAAGACATAGAATACCAAGCCACACAAAAAATTTATTCTCAAAAAAAAAAATATTACATAAAAAAAATGAACTTAGTGTAATTTTTCATTTAACAATGGTGTTTCATTGATTCTCACTCAAATTCATGTTTTTGTGCCACCCCGAGCACCCATCCACATTTCCATATACAAACATTCATGTTAGAACCCATGAAAATACCATTGGGATAAACAATACAACCTCATTTTCAATAAAATACCATTCAACCCCTTTCAAAATCAAGGGCCTTCCAAAGGAACACTATCCACCATGTCAAAGACCATTTTGTATATCACACAACAAACTATATTACCATACATGAAAATTAAATCCACATAATTGCATCAAAATATTTTTTTATCCTTTTCAAAACATTTTCTAAAATTTCATCCAAATCGTATTTTCGTAGTCTTCTAGACACAAAGATTGAAACTCAATTTGAATCACAAAAGGACTCTTTAGAAAGACACAAACCATTAAAATATGATTTCAAAAACCATATTATTTAGTTCAAGCATTTTTTATCAATCCAACACATCCTATTTAAAACAATTTTATAAAACAGACCATGAAATAATCAATTATTTCCAAACACTTTATTTCATTAAATCAAAAATTTTGATCAAGGAAACCTGATCTCATTTTACCATTTCTTCTTCACCTAAAGATTTGTTTTACAAAATCCCAACATTCCAATGCCTTAATTTATTTAAATTATGAAAATCCATTTTCCACCTTTCAAAATCCAACCAGTCGATCAAGACCCAATTTTTTTCCCAATTCCCACATATGGATTTTTAAAACAATTTTCAGAATTCAAGAATGTTATAAGAGACCCACAAAGGGGAACTAGTGTCAGTGGGTTCTTTGACCATATGTTAGTGGCAATATGTCAAACCCACCACCAATACAGAGATACTTAATAGGACTATAATCTAACTCCACATGGATTTATAGGGCCTACAAGTTCATAGAAACCATTAGTCCAACCCCCTTATCATATTCCAATCACCAAAAAATCTTTAAAGACCAAAGAAACTACTAAAACAAGATGTCCCATGAAAACCTGAGGATCAGAATGAGCAAGGGTCAAAGAGGTTCTTCCAGCACCAACCCTTAATGCCCCAAAAATCCTAGTTCATATACCAGGACATCCCCAAGTACCATAGATCACTCTGAAAAACAAGTTCTTCTAAAATACAACCTACTATGATACCATTTTGTCACGAACTATCTGGGGTCAACCATGAATCGGTCACCCAAGCCAATCTATAGCATTGGCCGAAGAAGTTTCATAATCCCCACAGGTTGGAAACTAATGTCAGGCCTCGTCTGAGTACATGGGGGAATGATTTCTGCCAATAACTAATGAATAAACTAAATATATGAAATAATAATACAACCCAATATAAATAAATGAAATCAAACCAAATATAATTCATATAATAAATGGAATGTTCAACTGAACAATAAAACTAAGCTGACCAAACCTGACATCCAAACTAACTTCATGTGACCACACTAGTCATTCTAAAACACTACCATCACATGTCAATCAAGGTGATTGAATTCATGTTGAAACTTTTATAAGGGGTAAAAATAGAAAAGAACTACATGTGTGAGTATTAATACTCAGTCGGCTAGCCCAATAATCTATTCCAATGAACTTCCTTTAAAATAAAAGAAACATAAATTTAAAGTATGTACTAGAATATATAAAATTATGATTTTATACACATTTTTCTAAAAAACAATGTACAACTCATTTCCCTTAGTCATTTAAAAAACTAGATTCATTTTATTATGTGCCGTTAGCATTTTCAAGGGAAAAGTGATGTCTATATTTTTCATATTGCACACAGATGGTAAAACAATTTACTTGAAAAAACAATTTCATATACCTTATTAAAATAAACAGATCACATTCCATTAAAAAATACACACAAGAAAGAACAATTACAATCAAACAACAAGAGAAATGTAAATATAGATACAAGTTTCACATTCATCACTATAAGAATTTAAATGCTCGTAGACATCGGTGAACCTATGATATCAAGATTAATCCAGAATACACCAATACGTGATACACCATCGACGATATAATTCCAAACATGATGATATCAAAACACTCAATATTCTCATCCATCTTTTCTCAGTGCAGGCTAAGGGAAAATCCCATAGCAAAAAACACAATAAATCCACATATTATTGGACAATGGTCAGTATCATGACCTACCAGTGCATCAATCCCTCTTATATAATTATCTCAATATTCTATGTTCCCGTGTATCATGTATTTAATGGGGGTGATCCAACTGATTCTATCTAAGCATCCAATCACATCATATATATAATAATAATTCACAATAAACATCACCACGAGTCACTCCAATGACTGATCTCATGCCAGATAACAAATAGAACCCAAATAGTACAACCTAGGGCACTCTAAAAATGGATCACAAGGATTCCATAGAAAAGATATTATTTCCATTTTATATACACATACTAGGCATGAGAACATCCAGAGGAGGTTTTCTATAACAATCAGTATCACCATTTTCACAACGATTTCCTATGAGCCTTTAAGCATTTTACCGATCCAACGTTTATTAATAGTAAAAATTTCATTTTTCATAAAGGGGGTTTAAACAAACCATTATGAGAAACTAAAAATTTAAAAAACCCCTTAAAAATAAAGGTTAAACATTCCACATACAACCATTATTTATCAAAATGTTAAACATGCCTTTAACCATTTCACAGTACCAATATTCATCAAAATGAAATCCATTTTTCAAGAATAGGTGTCAAACACACCATTTATAAATAAAATCATTTATTAACTCATTCCAAAATATTTTCATCTCACATTCAAACCAAAACCATTTTCTATGAAAATTCCAACCGGTCCAAAATTCATTATCATATGTCAAACAGATTTCAAAAGTCAAATAAACACTCTTTTTTAACTCAAAACCATTTAAACCTATTTCAAGAAACCCGAAAACATCATCCCACATGCTATGCATTTATAATAAAATCCAAACCACACATGAAATTCCATGATATAATCATAAAATCCAACCAGGCACTTCATTGAACACATGGTGTGTGTTACATAAAAAATAAGATTAAATATCACAAAATAAAGATAAAATCTACCATTCGCACACCAAAAATTTAAACCAAGGACTATATATTAATGTTTATATAAAAAAGTGTGATAAAATAAAAGAACTAATTATTCACAAAATAAATAATAATTTGCATGGGAAAATCTACCTCTGATTCATAGTGTAACCACAACGCACCACCATAAATTCTCCTTGAGGGTTCCAAAAACCTAGATCTACCAAGATGAACCCTAAAATAACAAAAACCCCATATAAACAAAGGTAAAACTGAACCCTAGGTTGAAATTACCATGGGATAAGAGAAAACCAAGAAGGAACGAATAGAGAAGGAAGTGGGAAGAGAGGTCAAGGGGAAAGGTTAGGATTTGATGAAGAAAACATAAAGAATAACTAACCATTGGTGATAAATTACCAAAAATGTGGTCCAAAATGTATAAGAACAAAGGGGGGATCCCTCTGGTCAATACCCAAGAATTATGGATTCAAATGGGAGGTGAAATCACGAAAACTGTATTTTTAAATTAAAATTTATTCATCTCATAATGGGTTTCACAATATTCTTACACAATTTTGGAAACCATGCACTAACCGTGTGAATGCTACTAGAAAAAATATGCAACTTTGTAGGTTTAAGTTGCACGGTTTGGGAACACCGTGCTCAACCCGTGGGGTCCTAAAAAATTTGTCAAAACCACCAAATGAAACACCAAACACTAGGGAAGCCCAACCAATGATTCTTGAATGATTTAAACAAAATATAGTGACATTGTGGGTGTCAAAAACTCTTCAGCATAAAACTTACTCCCAACATAAAAAGACATGGTGGTCCCTTTCCCATGAGAGAAAGCTAGGATTTTGTGGAATTCATTGCAATAATTGGGATCATGGATGCTTTTTATTCTGGATATCTATTTACTTGGTGTAATAATTTGAGATGGAATCATTGGTCTTAGAGTTTTATTGATCTTTTTTTAGTGAATGTGGCTTTTATATCTTCCTTTATAATAATTAATGTCTTCCACTTGGTAGGGGTATCTCAAACCACTCTTCCATTTGCATTTTCTTCAAATATAGTAGTTCGAGTGATGGATTTTTTCACTCTTCATCCATGTGGATCGATATCCCAAATTTTCTAGACATTGTGAGAAAATCAGGGGATCTCTCTATTAGAGGTTACCCTTGGCTTCCACTACATAATAATTTGAGGCATCTAAAAGGTTGGCTTCGATCCTGGATAAATAATCTCCCCTCATGTGATATATAGATAGATTCCATTAATAGAGACATCAACCAAATGGAATTGAGCTTGGAAAATGTTTGGGATGATGATGTTTTTGGTTGCATGAGATCCCATAAGGATTATCTAGTAGGGTTATTTTTTGAAACAAGAGGGAATTTATAGTTAAAAGTATAGAGTCAAGTTTCTATCTGAATGTGATAAAAACACTAATTATTTTCATGCATTTCTCATCGAAAGACACAGACCAATGAATCATAATTTTCTTATAGAGGTTGGTTCTTATACTAATGATAGGGATGTTGCTGGTCATATGGTGGATTATTTCTTTTGGTCCCTCTTAGAAGCCCCTAACCAGAGCATGGTTTAGGGTTATCCTAGTGGCTCTTTAGATCTATTTGACTTGATTACATGTTTTGTGATGGAAGTGGTGAATGATAAATTGAGATCTATTCCAAGTGACGATGAAATTCGTGACGTGGTTTGGGACATGAAGTCTGACAGTGCGCTGAGGCCGGATTCTTTCCCTACCTCTTTTTAAAAAGTTGTTTGGGATATTGTTAAAGGGATTTTGATTATTATAGTGCAAGATATATTTCATGGAAGAAATATACCATGCGTTTCTTGTACTAACAAAATTGTTATTGTTCTCAATGTTAAGGATCCTTAATCTCTAAATCAATTGCAACCAATAATATTATGCAATGTTCCATACAAAGTTCTTTCTGGTGTACTTAGTAAAGGACTTTCCACTCATCTTCCTTGTTGGGTGGATGAGTAACAACATGGGTTTTTGAAATAAATATCCATCCAAGAGGCCATTGCATTAGCTGATCTTATTATTAATGATATTATTTTTAAAACCTTAGGTAGTAATGTGTCAAATAACTGGACATGAGTTAGGCATATGGAAGGGTTGAGTGGTTCTTTTTTATTAGGTTTCTTCGATGAATGGGGTGTGTTGAGGGGGTCATCAATATTCTCTTTCACTGTTTCAGCTTTCCTTAGGTGTCTACTTCATTTATGGGAAAAAATCAGATTCTTTAGGTTTCAGAGGTTTGAGGTAGGGAGATCCCCACTACCCCTATATGTTTATCATTTCTCAAGATTCCATTAGCACATACTTTAATCATTTCATTGAGGTTGTCAAGGTGATTCGTTTTCGTCATAAACATTTTATATGATGTAATTCTCATCTAATTATTTCGGATGACACTAAACTCTTTTCTAATGGTAGTAGAAGGTCAATTCAGGGTTTAATAAAGTTTTAGAGGTGTACTGTAATTGGAGTGGCTATATTTTCAATGGTGAGAATAGTAGTTTATTTTTCCCTAATAAATGTTCTATGAGGAGAATAAGGGTTTTGGAATCCAGTCTTGGTATGCAGAAAGGCTCCTTACCTATGAACTTCCTGGGTGCTCTGGTGTCTCTTAGTCCTCTTCTAATTTAGGACTTTGATTCAGTGGTTGAAAATCTTGTGGGTCACATTCTTAACTGGAAAAAAAGGTTTCTATCATTTGGAGGATGAAACAATTTGATTATTTCTATTTTATCCTCTATCCCTATATATATTTTGTTAACCCTAATGTTTCCAAAGAAGGTGATTGAACCCAAAGAGGGAACTATAACTTCCTTCCTTTGGGATGAGCACTAAGAGGGTAAAAATCCCTAGGATTCTTGGATCAATATGGATAAACAAATTTATGATGTTGGTATAAATCTTAGGAGTATTTATGATAATATGGCTGGACTCCATGCCAAATTGTCTTGGAAGATTATTGAGTGGATGTCTTTATTTGGAAAGCATATGCAATGTACATACAAAGTTGATGGTTGTAATTCCATATGAAAGCCTTCCAGAATCCATAATATTGTATGGAAGTATCTTCCTATTCTACCCCCATATTCTCAGTGGATTATTGTCAATGGTGATCTATGATTTTGGAATAAAAATTGGGTAGGCACTGTACAAGGCTTTCCTCATAGCCTAGATCCATCTATTAGTTTTAGAGAAGATTTTTCTTATCCTCTTATCATCAATACCATTTTGAATTATAATCAGAAGTATTTTTTTTATAAAATATTGATGTGAGATGACTTGGATTAATTTTTCTTTAGTGGTGATGCTATAGGTGTTTTTAAAATCAATGATTTTCTGTCTATTTGATCTATTTCTATTTTCCTTTATCAATGGGTTGATATTATATGGTGCAACGATATTCCTTTGAATTTATTCATTATTTTGTGGCACATTTAGAGAAACACCTTTCTAAATGATGAGTGTATTAAACGTAGAGGGATCAACCTTTCTTCTATATTCCAATGCAGAAAGATGCCAATCTATGAGTCCACTCTCCACCTGTTATTCAACAGTGAATCGGTGAAGGAAATATAGATATCCTTGGGTCATTTTTCATGGTGACTGGGTTTCTTTACCTCTACATATTCAATTCTCTAAATTTGGTTTGAAGGAGTGAACAATCCTAATCCAGAGTGGAAGGCAAGGTCGCTGATTTTCATAGCAGGGTGTTGGGTCCTCTAGTCGACCAGAAACACTAGGTTCCACCATTCCTTTCCAGGAACAGTTGTAGGTATTTTCTTCAACATTAGAAACCTAGTCGTGGATTTTAACAGGTTATGCAATGATAAAATGATTGGACCTTACATCATGTCCCTTCATCCCCAGTTTCTTTGTATGATAAATGACTTATATTCTAAAGGGATTTAGTTCATGTGGATTCCTCCGATGTTGGGGAAGAATCTAAAAACTGATAGGTCATGTTTCATCGGTATAATATACATGGGTGGAGTTTTCAGGGAACATAAAGGCTCTATTGTGGTGGATTTTTCAGATTCATTAGACAATGATGACTCTCTTAAAGTGGAGACCCTTTTTATTCTCACTAGATTGTCTTTTTGTAATCATTTGAATATTTCAATCATGGAGGATGAAACTGATTCATTGAAAATTTATAAATATTTTTCATGTTGTGGTCCCATTCTGTGGTCTATTGAGTACCCTATTCGAAGGTGGATGCAACTTGTGAACAATCAGATGTATGTTCATTATACCTGGCGTGCGGGTAATATTGTGATGACATACTTTCTTATAAAGTGTCCTTGGATGATAAGCTTGTTTTTTTCTAGCCTTTGTTCCTTCCCCCATGAGGGTTTGAATTTTTTTGGGCTGACACTCTTGGGTTACATTATTTTAGGCCCCCCTTAACTATCTCTGTATAGGCTTTTTAGCCTTTTCCTGTTAAATAAAATAAAAAAATTGTCCAAAAAGAACACAACTAAAAAGAAGCATAAGGTAAGAGGATTCTTAAATCAATTTCTATTAATTAGGTTATATGTTTACTTCGTTGATTAAATTATGCCCATATTATGTTTGAAATGAATTTTGATTTTTTATATTGAATTTTCATTTGAATATGTGTGGATATGAATTTATTACACATAATCTCCTAATTGGTTAATTCTCACAACAATGATATGATCTTTGAACGCTTTTTTTCTCAAAAATTCCACCATCGAGACAAATGCTCTTTTATACAACTAATTTATTTTTAGTGGTGTAAATATTTACCAATTACATATTTTGTCATGAAACCTTTATACTTCATTATATTTTATGTTATAATTCATTTAGATCAATCATGGGAGTTATGATTCAAAATTTACCAAAGTGTTGAGGGTTTGTGATTCAATCTCATTTTAATACGCATTGTTTATTATATAATTTCCATTTTTTGAAATAATATGATCATTTCCTAATAAAACCCTTTTATTTTATTCTCCTTTTTTTATTATGGATTTATGTATGTAATAGTTGTATTCTACCCAATCCTTGGGACCTAAAATTAATGAATAAATAATTTTAATAAAATATGGTTTCATTTCCCTCTTTGGTCAATATTCATATTTTCTTCCAAATAAATGTTTTATAAAATAGTTTTTTATTTTTTAATATGATTTTTTAAATCTATTTTTACCCCTAATTAGATTTTTAAAAAAAATTCTAATGGGAATCTTCCAATTTTTTTCCCTAAAAAGTTACTTTTTAACTTTTACCAACAATGTAAAAAATATTTTTTTTAAACGTACAACATGAATGGTATTTTCCACTGTTATAACCTTAAATTTTAATGAATCATCCTTTATAAGCTTCCAAGAATTTTTTAAAAGAAAGTGATTTCCACACAATTTTGTGAAATTTCATTTTTCAAAATTGACTTTCAAGGCGGAATGGTAATTTTCCTTAAGATTTTTTTAAAACAATTTAATGGTGTTCATATTTATCAAATTAAAACAATATTTAATGTTATATAATGTATCAAAATTCTATATATATATCTCTCACATGTAAACCTAGATTATTATCCCTTCTTTTGATGAGGTAATAAATTCCCTATGATCATTTCATTAATGAATTCATTGGGAATGTTTCTTTTTTATCATATAAAGAAGGATTATGAAACCCATTTTCATTCCATGGGTTATTATTATATTATTATTAATTATTGATTTCTTTTATGTGGGACACATAGATCCTGAAAATCTTCTGATGGGTTTGAAAAGATATCTCTCAAATAAATCGGTTCATGTTATAGTTTCATGAGATGCCATGTATGGGACTAGAGAGTAAACCAAATCCATTGTGGGACTCTATTCACTATGTGATATTGTCTAGGATGTTAGCCTTGACTTTTGTTTATGTCATGTTATATGTTTCTTCCACATTTCCTATGCTTCCATGATCTTAGGATACCATGTTTTTTATGTTATGCATCCATGTGATTACTCATGCTCCTTTCTTCTGATATCATGTTATATTTTTGAATCACACCTTATGTTTCTTTGTCATGTTTATTTCCATAATCTCCTTTCTATCTCCCCCATTTTTTTATGTATTCTCTAGTTCGTCCTATTTAGTTTTTGGGGCCCTAATTCATTTAGGATATCACTATGGAGGAAAAAATTATGGATTTCAAGTTTTAGTTTCTTTTTATGTATTATGATCCTAGTTTTCCAAAGTCACTAGGCATCATGATCATTGGGATTGTACTTGTGGTATATTAATATTTTAAAATATTGTTATAATATATCTAAAAGTATTTGTTTACTATATTCACCTTAAATATTATATATTGAACAAATTATAGTCCACGAACACTTAAATCTCCATATTTGGTCAAACACAATAGAGATATGAAAGGTTGTACATACAGTAATGTTAATGGTGTCATACCAATAGTGGAGTGATAATTTTTATTTTAAGAAAACAAAGCCAATTGTCGTTTCTGCACCCACATACCCCCCAAAATCTGAAATGCATGTGTGAAACATATAATCTATAGTCTGGGTAGTTTTTATACTATAAATTCTATCTACAGATGAAAATATATTCTTAGACATAACTATGATTCAAGATCATGTTTGATACTTATCAAAATATTAAAGGTAAAATAGGGATCATGATCAGTGGTTATCTTCCTTAGAACCCTCTAAACCCTCACTATGTCCTATAAGTACTACCTTGATAACACTTTTACTATGAAAGACTATATGATCACTAAAAAGTGTGATGAATTCTTTATAAGATCTATAATCACCCATATAACATCATAACCACCCTATGATCTGGGTAAATTGTCAATGAAGACCCAAAAAATGTCCTCCCACTTCAACGTGGAAGAATAAGAGGCTGAATAAATTTACCTATAACATGGTTCTTAGAATTCACCATATAGAATACGGGACACCAGTTAACAAAATATGTAGTTGAGTACATCATGTTATAGATATTCCAAACTAGGATTAACTATTATGGAAGAAGTATTTAACTCATAGAGAACAAAATAAATCATCATTGAAGGAATAAAGATAATTCCCTCTAAGAACACATGATATTTCTCCTCCTCAAACAATACCTCATGAGAATCTCCCTAGAAATCCCAATCACACCAAACCACTTCCTAATAATCTTTTAGCTAGGAATATTCCACTTGTCAAATAAATATTGATTTCAATTTAATACAATAAAGATTAATATTCCATTAACTAATTCACCATTATGGTGAAATGTTGATCACTATTTCATCACTCTATAAGAGTCTCAAGACTCACAAACAACACTAACTTATGACTTCCTAATCAAGTTATTTTATAAAAAAATACGTTTACTATAGAAAACCCTTGGAAAAGTAATAATTAAAAATATTAAATTTTATTTCCCATGTAAAAAATGTGAACCTTTCATTCTTAAGAGACTACTTAATTTTAATTCCATATTTAATAATTATTTTCCTCGATTAGGTTAATTCTTAGTAACAAACTAAGTCATTTCCCAAGGTGTGAGTGAGTGAGGATAAAAAATGAAAAAAAAATAAAATTTATTGGCCTATAGGGATAGTAATTTTTTTGATAAGTGTCCCAAATATGTAATACCCTTTGGATTGATGGTAATGAAACTAAGGTATTATAGGAGACATAAGGGTTCATATGACCTTATTAATAGACCAAGGAGGTCAGGTCATGATATATGGTATCATATCCAATAAATAGAAAGAAGTTTAGTTCCACTAATTTGGTTTTAGGTTTGGGTTCCCCAACATTGGATTTCTACTTTAAATAGTGGGGGTGTAACACACTTGGAAAAGTAAGACCGAAAAATACTAAATGATACTACCCATGCCAATAAGGTGAAAATTTATTTTTGGGATCATGTGTGTGAGTGAGGATAAAACACATTGAAATCACAGGTCTTTTCATGTGGATTCATTCATTACTCTAACAATTCACCCTAGTGTGTAATAGCCTATGGTGTGTCGGGAAGGAAAAAAAGAATTCTAAGAGACCCATTGAGTTTGATGAATTTTTTTGGGAAATGGAATTTAGTTTGTGACATACCTTGTGTAAAATAAATTTTCAAGTCATAGTGATACATGAACTATATAAATTATTTTTGACATAGATTTATGTCACGCTAGGAGAAGTCATAATTTGGTATTTTTTTTATTAAGGAAGACCACAAAGCATTCACTAATGAGGTAGTTTCTATGTAACATCAAAGTAAAAAACTACTACATAAATATTTAATCAATTGTGGAAAAGTTATGCTTAAGAGGACATGACTATAGAATCCTGTAAGTGATAATATCTCCATGCCTATTCAACATGAAACTCAATCCATTATGGAAAGTGTCACAATAAAAATCATATGAAATTCTATTTTTCTATAAAAAATTAAATAAAACACTGAGTATATTCTAATTTAAAAACATGAAAGAAGTATAATAGTGGGATGTACATTTGAATGACTAATATTTTTTAGTAAATTATTTATAGAAGATTCAATCTGATAGAAGTTAATTATGAACCTCTTATATTGTCCAATTAGGCAAAGTAAATTATTCAGTTATGAAAATTTCATTTAGGATACCCTAAAAACAACCATCTCAACCTTATATGGATCAATATCTATTCTAGGTTGTTGTATTTCATTCCCTAATAAATGGACCTCAATTCCTAGAACTCAAACTTAGAAAGTTCCCCAAATAAATAATAAAACAAAAGAAATCCCAACACTACCCACAAATTCTCTGTATGCTCCAAATATAATGCTAAAAATGTAAGGATTCCATTTATAAATACCAAAATTAATCAATCTATAAAATCATAGAAAAAAACATTAATCAACCCCATCATCATAGATAGGGTATTCGTTACACAAAATAGTATCAAAATTAACTTTTAATGCCTATAACGACATATAAAATAAATATTTTGGAAATATTGATAATTTAATTTCATGTGATGATTCTCAGATCACTGGTTGATCTTTTAGAACCAAATTTATCCCTTCATCTAATTTAATAAATACATAATCCATGTGATAGGGAAGAATATATTCACAATCACCTGATTCAAATAGGGAATAATGGAACACATCTAAAAACTATCCTTTGAATACTTCAAAAATAGAACAAGATCTTGGAAATAGAAATAGTGGGATGAATTAATATTCGTTTCAAGAGATCATAATCCTAGATCCTCAGCACCTGAAACTCATAAGGGACATATAAAAAGATTATGTCAATATTAGGGAAACACTTTACCATAGATCTATCAAAAAATAAATCTCTGATGAAGGGGGTACTTCTAAAACCTCTTCTAGAAATATATTTGTGTACTCTTCAATATCCCTAGGAAAAATCACCAAATGAAAATTTTTATAACTAAACACCATATCATTAAAAATATAGATACTTCACACGCTTCAAAACCATTTAAGGGTCCTACTCACTAATGAACAGTTCCTGGTCTCTATCAGTGTCATAGAATATGGTGCACCAACTGAAGAAATCCATGATATCCTATACTAAATATATACAATACATACTAAATAGGATTTAATATGGTTATATCCTCAATAATAAGAAATATACCCAATAGAATTTATTTCTTATCACCAATTAAAAGTCTTTATACACATCAAACTGGCTAGTTCAACCGCTATCTAGAATAGCCAACACCAAGGGAACTGGAAGCCTATCCAAATCATGTCCCAAAACATAGACTATAGTTGATGAAATGATACAGTTTATATCTATAAAATCAAAAATGGTATCAAAACTAGTATAAAATAAGAATATAGTACCATGTGTGACATCTGGATCACCTGGCACTGACAGCACTGAATCTTTCATCTAAGAACATCCTTCTATACGACCTCTATATCCCTCATGGTGATAACATATAGGGGCTTTATATTCACATATTACACGAATAAAATGGATGTAAAAATACTATCTTCTTCCTCCCTTTTTCCATCTCAAATTACAAAAATACAAAAAAGAAACCTGATGATGCTAACTTAGATGAAATAGCTATAAAAGATATGCTTAAAACTGGCCACCAACTTCACATAAACTAATGAGTAATTTTAATAAGTCCCTATTATTATTTTTGGGACATCTTAAAGAAAATAAAAAACACTCATCCCACTATAAATGTACCAAAAACAAATATCTCTAGTGAATCAGGTAGAAGTCGGATAAAACCCACTCTATGATGACTGCAATGTATTCTCTCCTGGAAACTAAGAATTATTAGTCACAATTATGTTCTATGTAGAGTATTTATGACTCACATACCTTGAAAATAGAGTCTTATCAAATATACTTTCATTGAACTATCCCTTAACCAGTACCTCAGTATATGACTTCAACATAAAAAGTGTGACTAGGCACTATACCTCTTGATGTAAATCCTCCTCAAAATATATCACCTTTGCATCATCATTAGAAAATATTTTTAAATAATATCATATAAGGTTCATATAGTGATACTAAACTCTCAAAAAATTTAACTCCTTTATTTTATGGAAATGATATCATATATTCAATCGGTCTTAGTGATCAATGAAAATAGTATCCATAAAATTGATCCCTAACCTTTTCACATGAAAGAGAAAACCCCAAATGATTTTTAATGGAACAAATCCTCACTAATGAGCTAACCAATGCTTCATAATCATATGTAAAAAAACATAATCATCAATTTGAGAATGTATCAAACTGAAGGATATTTTTATTTCTTCTAGTGAATCATCTATCATAAAAATTAATAATAAAACAATATACCTATAGAATCTCTATAACTCTAAGTCTCAAAGCATCCTCCTCCATGGGTTATTATCATTGACCTCGACTCTATGATTACCCATTGTAAAATTCAACAAAACATCTTCTATATGAAATGGATGGAGACATCAACCTAGATCAATGTATTTAAAATAATAAATTGTGTTACTCTGAAATACGAGACAAATTAATTTTTAAGGAAAATTACTTAGCTTATTTAATTTAAACCTATTTTCCACTATCTAACCAAATTCAAAAAAAATAATATAATGACCATGATTTCTGATCCCCTAAAACATATGTAGCCATAAATAACCACACGAACTCTTAGAGTGTCTAGTAACCCTTATGGTCCTTGTTTTGGATCAAAGGTGGCCATAAAATCTCATGTCCAATCTTTTTCCCATTATCTATAGTAAATACTAATCCTAGATGATTCTTTTTCCTTAAAATACCATATATCCTAACTAGTTCATAACTCTAAATAATATCGTATCTCTTAACCATCAGCCTCTGATAATATTATATCATGACCCATTCCCTCTAATGGTACCCCATATGGGATAAAAATAAAGGAAGATAGATTATAATTCCTGAATACCACATCCAATAGGCCATAGATTGGGGAATAAAATTGTTGGTATATCAATCACACACATTATAGAAAATACCTTTCATATGTTTTATAGAGTAAGAGATAAACAAGATAAACCATGAATCACCACAATGTTGAAATCATTAGAAATCCCATTACATGTAATGGAATACATATAATAAAGGAAACTATAGTTACTAAGAGTAAGACTAGTAAAGGAAAAAAAACTCTAGTAACACCATATAAATGATCAACAACTCCTCTATGATAGTAATTTATATCCTGATCCCTAAATTTTTTATGATATGAAAAAATATATTTGTTGGATGATAATAACATATATAATAAGTAACATCCTCCATGAAACTTCTCATAGAAAATATGAAATAAGTGTAGTAAGGCTTAGTGAAAAAAATGAAACTAACTTTACACCTAAATATATAATACTTGTTTCCCATCATCAACATGGATCTCTCAATAACCCACACATAGAAGTAAAAAATTCTATAATAAAATAACATATATAATTTAAGGTATGACACATCCACTTCTCCACTTGTTTTTCACTATCACACCCTAATTATGCACATATTTTTCTTGTTCCTTCCATAAGTAAGCCATCCCTATTTTGAATTAGGCCTCAGACCTATCTACCTTAGTCCCACACTAGGAAAACATATCTTATTGGAATCTGTACACATATCTTTATCATTATCATCGTCATCTTATCTATAACCATGTGTATGTATAGAAGCCACTATAACATCTATAAATTCATTATTTTTTAATACTTCACAACCCATGAATATATACCCTTCAGAAGCTGGATCCACAGTTACAAGATATAATTATATACTATAACTCAAACCATTAAAAACCATACATAAATGTATAGAAGTTCATGATCCATCGTATCCCAAGAAAGAAAACACCCTAAATTTTAATACATTATAGTCTAGGTGTCTCCCACTTATATCAACTTCAAATGTTAGAGAGGGGATGAGGGAGAACTCATATATCTATTTCCTATCCATCCTGGATGGTAGATAAAACACCTCCAAAACATTTGGGTGTCAGTTTCCCTACCAGAGTAGGTAGGGTTTCATATGAAATTAGAAAATTTAAAAATTATAATGCATAGTCCACACTAAAAAAATAAATCCGTGTACTCATCCCTAATAGTATGATATTAAACACTTATCATTACTACCATCAATATAACCCCATATCATGGGTTGATTATTTTAGAATTTATCATTTATAAATTATCCAAGTTCCCTAGGACTCCAACTAAGATACCACATCAGAGTTGTACATTTCATGAATACAGTATGACTAAATCAGCCAATAGGAAACTAACAAATAACATCCATTCATCTAGCCATCTATGAAGCATCGAGAAAGAAAATGGGTCAACAAGGAAGACCCAATGTGGAGTCATACCAACCTCCCCTGTGTCCTTCAACATTTCATGGAACATAAAATATCTCTCTATAATAGGAATAAACTACCACCATAGCTTGGGATCCCAACACATAACTCATCAAGGTTTCCTAATGATATAAAAACAAACATAAATTAAATGAACTACAAGATTTCATCTCATCTATCATCAAAGAAAATCAACCACATTTTTTTATCAAATAATTACAACAGGGCTCTAAATTCCATAGAGCTTACATACATTTAAAAATTATTTTATACATATATAAAAACGAACTAAGGCCATTGTACCAAGTCATATAAGCCTTCCATAATAAAAACATGCTCACACAACCTGAAAAAAATATCATTAGAAATAAAAAATTTTAATTCCTACATTAATTTAATATTTTCATTATTAATAGGATTTTATCAATAAAAACTTATAAATTTTTATATTTCAATATATATAAATCTCAAAAACATTCATATAGAATTATATCCTTTTTTGTAAAAAGAAATTATTAGATATCAAATTATCATTCCTCTTTATTTAATCATGTCATCAAAATTATTCTGGATCAATATTATTTATCAGATTTCAATAAAAAACAATAAAAATAAAAAAAACTATAATACAAAGATAGAACACTATCATTGAAAAACACATGGCATCAACAGGGAGAAAACCAAAATTGAACACAAAACCATGCCAAATCTTTATAATTCCTTTAAATTCTATGTACGTATCTTTATTAGGTTAATTATATCGTTACCAAATGAAGTAAATCATGATAATCCAAATTTTCATAATGAAATCGAGATAATGATAATATATCCCCTACATAAATATGAAGATATCAACATTTTCCAATAAAGAGTGGAAAAACAAGCTCTTATCCTTGACTAACTTTTCTAGGGGATACCAAAAACCCATAAAACACAGACCCAAAAATATCCCACTATAATTCATTGATTTAAACCATTATAAGAATAAGATAAGAACCCATTGTAGCATTATAGTAGAATAAACAGATAAAATAGTACCAAAATAGAAGCGAAAATGACCCGCATATCCCCATGAAAAGAACTACAGTAGATGTGGGATTACACCTAGAAAATGGGATTGAAAACATTATTAAAAAGAGCTTCATGTATCATAGTGTTTAAAGGAAAATTGAGAAATTATGAAGATTAAAATGAAACATTAGAATTTTAAATGGATTTTAAAATAGAAATGAATTATGTATCCTCTGTGATTATTTCATAATATGTATTATTTACCGTAATTTTAAAGCGGAGGAAGTTTAGCCATTCCATAAGAACCCCGATCAGTGTGGCGCTATGTAAAATATAATGAAGATACCTTCATACAACCCCTTTAAAAAAACATGTCAAAATATATCCTAAAACCATAGGGTAAAACCACAATTCAACCCCATGTTCTTTTCCATTGATACCCTAAAAATGAAAAATATTATGAAACCAATACCCCAAAACTCCACTAAAACCCCATCCCATGACAAAGATACCTCTCACGAGGAAAATACAGAAAAACTAATCCTGACAGGACACTACGTCACAACCTACCTCCACACCACGACTTCCTCTCGGGAGGTAGTGACACCAAAACCACCCATCTCTGGACCCCCATGCCATAGGGTCCACTCTTATAATTTAATTTATCCATTACTATGAATCCTATGTTCCTTGATATATAAACCCCATGTAGTTGAAATTCAAGCCTTACTAAACAATTGATATTCAATATTCTTTTAGGAAACCATCAACCACACAAAACCCGAAGGAACTGGTATGGAAAAACAAGGTACATATAAATAAATACATGATTTTATTAAAATTATATATAATTAATGGATTATAATTATCTAATCCACATGATCAACTAGGAAAAAATGATAATGATAAGAGAATGAGGAAGAAAAAATAATCCCACCGTGATAAATAAAAAAGGAGGAACCTCCACACCTTTTGGAGTACAAACATCTATCAATGTAGTCATCTAAGACTAATATAACAGAATTCAAACTTTTTCAATTTATCTGAGGAAATAATGAATAAGATTGAAAAATAATAATAGGAAAAATAGAGTGTAAAATCACCTAATATAGTAAGGCGATGAACAACTAAATATAAGGGTCAAAATCCAATAATGGATTATCAATGATCTCTAAATATGATCCATTGAGAGACTAGTTCCCCTTTATGTATTGTGAGTTATAAAGAAACCACTTTGGAATTGAATTTATATGAAAAGTAGAAAAGTAGATAATCACCTTGTGATAGGGGTCGTCATGCCATAATGCACAAAAAACCTGAATTTCATTGTGAGATATCCCATGTATCTCATCATTAAAACCAAATTAAGTTCATTATGAATAATAAATGTCATTGCATAATAATGGTGGAAATTCCACAGTGCATGAAATATTGAATACAGTCTCAAAAACCACATCCTTTACCACTCAAACTTGTTACTCCTTAACTAACCATCACAATGTAATGGATACCTCCATAGTGTAACCACACTCACAAATATAGAACCATGGAAATAAACCTTATGAAAATATAACTCAACATCACTCTACATAATGAATCATACCATATATATGATTAATCCATTAAACTTCATGTCATAAAAAAATAGTTATTCCAAAAACACATATAATTATTAGAATATTGGAAACTCAAATCACATTTTTTTTCATCTATATGTAGTAATTCATACCATGTACCATTGTCCCATACCCCATGATGCAACACCAAAAACTGCTGAAAACCTTATCCATTGAAAAAATCATTTTGTTTAGAAGACATTTTGACACTAATGAATTACCCTTTTAGTTAAAAAATCATCTCAAACTCTTCATTTACTTCCAATAAACTTCCACCAAATATTAACAAACACTTACGACATAAAAAATTATAAATTAAGGGTATAAGAAGATTCAATCTGATATGTTAGATACCTACAAAATTATTTTATCCTCAAAAATAATATCCAAACATAGAAAGTGGAAAATAAATAATAAACCAAAAACAGCCTATGGTGATACCTATAAAAGAGGTGAAACCCCACCATCAGAAGAAAACCATAATAGAAAAGGTAAATAAACTTTTGTAGAATCATATTATAAAAATAAAATCAATATGAAATTAGATCATAGAATGAACTAAAATTTTGATCACAGTTTTATAAATCACATTCCAACATATTATACTCTGAACCATATGACACCAATTGATGTAAACTAAAAGAATGATGTACCCATGCCACAAATTGTTCTAAACATCTAGGAAATTAATAATCTTATCCATGAATGTTACATATTATTTGATATCCAATAATACCAAATCATTAATATAAGATTCATAATTAATATAAAAATTATTATACAATGTGTGGAAGATAATTTTGATTAGAACCTGCTATTGAGGAAGATATATTTTCTACTCCACCACATCAACATGCTCCAAAACATCCAGAAAACTAATAAATTAAGGGAAAATATTACTCCATTAATTAATTCTATGATTTCTAAAATGCAGAGAAACATTCAAGAACACAACATATATGAACTCTAAATCTATATTTATTCTCATTTAGTCTTCTTAATACATCTGTTGGAATTACAGTACTTTTATCTCCACACAGCTCATTTTCTACTTTAAAGTTATTCTCTACTTCACATTTTGTCTAAGGATCAACAAGTCCCTAATATTGGACCAATAACACACTTATATTCAAGGATACATAACAAATCCTCAAAATAAGCTATTTAAATTGATGAAAGAAGGTTATTATTATAGGTAAACTCATCCAAAGGTAGTTTAGTCACCCATGGACCCCTAAAATATAGGACACATGAAGACAAGTTATCCTTTATTATCTTGATAATATACTCAGATAGACTTTTATTATATGTATGGGATGCCTTTATCAGGTATTAAAAAGATAAAATCCATATTTATGAACTCTAAAGACACCCTAGGTAAAAAAGGAGATGATTAGAGATTATAGACTTTAACACCCCAGGACGTTTCATTATCTCATCCATATATCACCACAAAAAAATATCCAAACCCATTAAAACCTTAATAGACAGAAAAAGGTACATTTTAATTAATTGATCTATGATTACCCAGGTAATATAACATCCTACCTTGGATCTAGGAGAATTGTTTTTGAAAAAAAATAGAGATATACTCCCACTTGAACATAGTGACAAACAATGGATATAAAAAACCTTCAGAAACATGATACTATGGCATCACCTAATGGAAGACCATAGATCTAGAAAAAATAACTATCCAAGACCTCAACATATTTAGAAAACATAACAGATCCCACATTTCTTGATATATCTTTAACACATGATGATGAATAACTGAGTGTGAGTAATGAAACTCCCAAAGAATCACCTCAAAGATCATTAATGAAATTAAATATTTTTAGTAACAAAATTCTCATAAATAATCCATCCACTATCCCTTAGAGATATAACAAAAAATGATATGATCAGGACGTAACACTATATAAATATACCCAAACTATAACTCCTCAAATAGGAGAAACAATTATGACTACACAGTTATCAAATATAGAGAACCTCTATAACTTAGTTCTTCCTCATAAAGATGAAATGATTCAAGTTCCTCCAAAAGTCTTTAAATCATAGAAATAACTTATCAACACTATTAGATTTAAAAATTACGTACACATTTATAATTTGATATTATCATACATTATATTTATTCATTCTCATCTTATTTATTTTGATAATTAAATTACAATTTTTCATTATTAAAAAAGTTTGGAAAATATTTTATTGTTCAAAATTATAAATTCATTATTTTTATAATTTTGTAATTTTGTGTTTTTTAGAATGATGTTTACTATGATAAATATTTTTAGTTCTTATCTTTCTTAGAAAAAAATCCTTCTTAAAGGGTTATAAATCTTAGTTATTGTATTATTTAGTTTTTTCATAGCAGATAAGTAATCCTTGTGATATTTTTAAAACATCCTTAAAGATTTTAAAAACATCCTTGTGATGTTATTAAATAATCTTTATAATGATTATAATATATAGTTATTATGTTTCAAATGATCCATGTAAAATTTTCAAATCATTCTTATACAGTATTAGAATTGTTTTTATGAATATTGGTTTGCATCTTTATATATATTAAAAAAATACATAAAAAGGTCAATAAACATCCTTATGATGTTTTAAAAAAAACCTCATAAATATATTTAACATCTTGAAAAATGAAACTTATGGTGATGTTGAACCTCATGAATATGTTGAAACTTATTAAGATATTGTACCATATGATTGTTTTTATAACCTTGTGAGTTTTCGTGAAATATATAACAAAAGAGTTTATTACTCTATTATTTTAGATTAATTTTATATAATATATTAATATAATAATATTTATATGTTATAGATTTTATTATTTTAATAATGTGATTGTTAGATGATAGAAGGTATACCTGAAATGTTTCAAACTACTCACACATTTATTCCATGATGTATATTCTGCATCGAGGATTATTTTATTTGTTTATTTTAAAATTATATGATTCACACCATTTTTTGTCTTTTCACATTGGTTTAAAACTCATAATATTTATTTAGGAATGTTATTTAGAAGTTCCAATTAACTACTCATTATTTGAAACCTTGACTGATAATATAATTGAGCATGAATTTAGAAACACCATGGACTAAACCATTGGATATTACTATAAAATTTTAGATCAAAATAACCTATTAAGAAGAATTGTTTTAGAGGATATTACAATGACTTTGTAAATGGAAATTTTTTCTTGATTTTTGTCTACGTGTTATGATCATTGGGGGAGATAAAACATGTTACAATGCAATTCTAGGCATGATCAAACATTTATCATCTATTCTAATGTATTCATCTATTTTGATTTATTAGTTTATTGATTTGAATTTATTATCTTTTTATTTATTTCTCCATTAAAGTACATGATTTAATATTTACCCTTAGAAAATCATTTCTTGTGTCAGTTATACTATTATTATAGAAGTTACATTGTTTTTTGTTGCACCTCCAACTATTTATGGTAGTTTTTTATGTGCTTTTTATTTACACTAATAATGAATGTAGGTATTTGTTAAATACTCCCAAATAAATTTAAATTTATATTGGTTGTTCATTGGGACACATAATGTTATATTGTAATTTGATATTTTATACTCATACAGATGTCAATTTGAGTTGGTACCATTACTCTCAAGGAGTATAGAAAAGTGAACAGAAGATGTAGGATCAGTTTGACAAAACATCCATAATAATTTTAGTGTTGTTTATGTCATTTTATTTTCCAGCACATAAAATTTAACCTGATCATAAAACAATAATCTATTTTATGTATAATTTTTACTTTTATTTTCTTTTTATTTTTAAATTAGTAAATTCACCCCCACTCACCACCAATTGAAAATCTTAGAATCTCAACCTGGGAAAAAAATTTATAATATTAAAGGATGTTTGATTAGATTATATGATTTTTTTTATAACCTTTATCCTATAGCTAATAGTCTAGAGGGAATATTATTTTTATGATTTCATGATTAAATTTAAATGATGGATAGATCAAAAAATAATACTATATTTATGTCTAAAAAATTTCATATACTCAGCATATCAAATATAATATTACCATAAGAACTAAAGTATTAACCACTGAACTACAATGGAAAACCATAAAATCATCTGGATTCTATATAGTAGTCATTAACTGGTATTTAATCAGTAATGTATATGTTATAAAAATTCTATTAATATTTTTTAATTTTCAATAAGTATATGTTTTTTTAGTAATGTTTTATTATGAAAATCTATACAATATATATAGAGAATTATAAATGATACTCACTACGGTACAAAAAAGATAAAGATAAGGAAATTAGGAATGTTAAGAGATAAATATCTAGATTTCAATATGGGGGAATAGGAAAGAATTAATCATATCTTACATACATGTATATATATTTTTAATGTAATGATGTCACATTGTGAATGATCAAATAATATAGTGCTAGTAAGATGAGTGTTGTGATACCTACAAAAAGAATTGGTATATAGATAAGGCTTCCATACATGAAAGTATTAATTTCAAATATTACGCACTAGATGAGATCATTTGAACACTCCTAGAATATGAAGTCGGTTTAAAGAACCTAGAAGATGAGGAGACTATAAAAATAATGGTCTATTATTTAAATCCAATATTGATGTTTCATCTGAATCTTTTGATTTTTATATAAAAGGGTAAAATATATGAATGGGATTTTCTTGTACAAGAATTATACCAAAATATGAAATGATCTAAAGGATTTGAATGTCATTTTTGAATGGATTATGCTAATAATAGACAAAAAGGTAATAATAAAGGTATCTCCAGTTCATAAAATGAAGATTCATTATTAAATTACTTCAAATGTATAAATAATGGTCATATAAATTTGTACATAAGCATATTAAATCTGGATATAAATAACATAAATAAAAATAAAAATTTAGAAAGATCCCTAACTGGTGTATAGAGATTCAAAAAATAATTAGGTTCAAATAAAGAATCTATAAATAATGAGGATTATTCTATGTTTTATATAATGGCTTGTAAAAATAAGGATAATAGTTATTCTCATTTTATTTGTAAAAATTATTATGATTATGAAAACACTAAAAAACTTTAAATAAATATTAATCAAAAAGAAATCAAAAGTTATATTTTTAGAATTAGTGAGTTCTATGAAAAAATAAAGATGTAATAAATAATATTGTAAGGGAAAAATATTCTTATTGAAGATAACAAAAAGCAAAAAATATATAAGTTGATGTTATAATAAGGAATATTATGATGATCTAAATATCACATTAAAATGAAACACATAAGACTTAAATTATATACTTAATGGATGAATTAGTTACATTAGTCCAAGGAAAATTATATATTATAAAATAAGGGTTATGAATTAGGTAAATAAAAATAAAGGTGTCGTTTAGAGTGGGACACTCAAGATGGGATTAATTGAGTTTCTGATAAAATTTTCTCTTAAAATGATTTAAAAACTAAATCCACCAATTTATAAAATTTAACCATTTAACTAAAATATTAGAGTTATATAATTTCATATTTTTAAAACAAAATTCTCAAAGCCCAACTACAGCTCAATTTAAATGATTTTCCAAACACTTTTACTTTTAAATATAATATTATATAATCAAATAAAATATATAAAAGAACTTAATCTAACACTAAAGGTAATATTTTGTTGTGTATTTTTGAAAATAGATATAGATTTATTGAAAAAACTAAGTAAAAATAGATAAAAACAAATAGTGTTATAAACAAGGGGTTCGATATCAAGCTGATACCTAATCCTCTCCACATGGAAATCACCCACAACCAAGAATCTTATTATAAAATAAATTTATCCAAATCCAATATCATGTTTTACAACAACACATAAGGATTTCTAGGATTCATATAAAGCATATTCATTAGTACTACCTAGGAGAAATAAAATAAAAACTTCCTGTAGGTAGTCCAAGATAAATAACATCTTCCATTGATTTTGATGAGAGTACATATGGAGAAATAAAGGTGAGGGTGTATTGAGATATCTATATTAGTATCAGATCTAGTTTTATAAATATAAATAACATATATCACACAAAAAACATGAAAATAAATAAAATAATGTAAGAGAATATGAAGAGTCTGGCGTTGCATAATTTTTTATTATATAGTTAGTTATAATATTATTATTGTATCAGTTTGATTGATAATATATATATGAATATTTCTAAATAACCTATTAATGTTTCATCAATGATTCTATGATAATATTATGTCACAGATGCTTTAAAAATAGTAAATGTTATTTGTTTTTGTTTGGGAAAAATTATGATGTCTCCATGTTCACATGAGTATGTCTATCTATTGTTATGAGATACATATCTGGTATTTTAAATTATTTCTCCAAAAACTATCCATTAAAAATTTATTATCATAATCCTCATATTTTTTTTAAAATTTTATCATTAAATGGTTTTGATGAGGATTAAATTCTGAAAAAAGTGGTTGGATTTATATATAATAAAATAATAATTTATTAATTACTTTTATACGTGGTCTTTTTAAAATATTCCATTCCAAAATTCCATTGTGGATTCTTCTTTCTTATGTTCTACATCATCATCTACAGTCTCTTCAACACTTGATGAGATTTTTGGGTAGATATCTTAATTAGTTCTATAGTTAAACATATATTCATTACAGTTAATTGGATTAAAATATGGTTAATTATTTTTCTCTTTCTTTGAATCAATACTTCTTCAATTTTTCAACTACTAACCATGGTCACTAAATTGCATCTTGTGGTTGATTCTTTACTTTGTTGAAGTCCATTAACATGATCTTTTCATTGCATAGTTTTCTATGTGGTTGAAACAACAAACTTAAATATCCACTTATTAGGTGTGGATTTTATAAAACCCTAAACCCAATTAAGAGTGTTGTTTCATATTTTTTTCATTTGTCATATACATTCCACAGTTGATTAGGTGGTCGTGCATTCAATCATATATCATGCGGTCGATTCCAGACTTGGAAAAAATGTATTCTACCCCAAAAAGTTAAATTGATTTTATAAAATATATAAAGGATTAGAAAGAATATAAAAATTATTTTTGATTTTTAAAATATGTAAATTATTGAAAAATATAATAATCTACACCTTTTTGAATATCAAAAATCATAGTATAGATTTTAATTTAAATAGTTAATGATTAATCATTAATTATTATAATCTGGTCTAGAAATGTGTAACAATGAATAATCATCATATTTTTATCAACATGACATATTATTTTTTTCAAAATGAAATAATATTTATAATATTTATATTCCATATATTTTACTCCCCCTTTGAGATTATAAAAAAATTAAGAAAGAGTTTAAAGAGAAAATATAAAAATATAAAAAATATGAAATAGAACAAAAGCAGAATTTTTTTTCAATTAAGTATTCAATAAGTTACAAAATCCTTCTCATGTTCAAATAAAAATATAAATCTAAGGGCTCTAAAAGAGGGTACTTCCTTTTTCTGTCAAAATGAATAGGTGAAGGATTATAATGAGAAGGCACATCCACTCGAGGAATGGACAAACCTTTTGAGACTGGGATAATGTTTCCAAGGGCCTGGGCTAGAGTGATACTAAAATATCTTTTTAGAGCTATTGATGTGGTAGATAGAGTTATATAAATAATAGTAATTGGTGTTTCAGTATAAGAGGTAGAATACAAGGGTAGAGGTAGAGAAGGAGATACTAATAAGGGAAAATTAAAAACATAAATTTATGTATTGAAAATATTTTAAATGTAAAATAAAACTATTGTTACATGTTACATCACATGAAAAAACTCATTATTTTCTCATATAAACTGATAAATTAAAATATTTGTTGCTAATAAACTTCATAATATGTATTTGAATGTGGTTTTCAGAGCTGACATTATTAGATCTCTTGTCAAAGACATGAACTAGGTCTTTATATTAGCTCTAGTATAAAACATTTTAAGATAATAAGTTACTAGTCCCTTGATTACATTCTTATATTCAATAGACATAATATATTTATCTTATATACAATCAAATCACCTCTCTACATGAAAATAAATACACATTTAAACCATATTTATCATATCCTATTCACTATACAAAAAAAATTGAATCTCTTCATGGATCAGTATTTGAATAACATCATTATCTAATAAAAATAAAATTGTAAGAGGTTTTCTAGAAATATTTAAAGTTATAGATGGACCTATAATCATTTAAAGATACATTGCATTTGGGGGAGTGATCATGATTGATAGATCTTTTTTTAGAGCTCTAATTTGATTTCATAATATCTCTCTTTAACATCTAAAATTTATAATCTCTTAATTCAAATAATCTATTCTCAAAAATACTATGGGATGGAGGTTTACAATAACACACAAAATAGTGTAAGAAATTTTCTCATCTCGATAATTATTATTATCCCATATAATAGTCAAGAACAAGTAATTACTGAAATTGAAATGATCATTCTTAAATCGAGGTAAGTCTTTAGAGGATGCAATATAGGGAGGAGAAAAGGGTTTACCTTTTTAAGATTAAGTAGATTGATCTTGATCATGTGTAGATTCAGTAATAAAATCATCTTATAAATAATAATTATGTATAATTAACTAAGATATCTATTTATAAGACTCTAAATTAGGTGAGAATGACTCGTGTGGTCTCACAATTTCTTTTAACGAGGCCTTAGATTATCATTTAATATCTTCCAAGGCTAGAACCCCAGCCCTAGGATAAGGTTCATACATTGGATATTCATGAAAAATATTATCATGGAAGATTATTCTTTGAGTGGGATGGGTTGTGTAACACACCAAATTTTTATGAGAAAGAGTTTATTTATTTTTTTTTTATTTCTTTTGTTTTATGCTACAACAAGATTAGCTTTCACAATACACAACATTGTATTATCTTGTAGTATACTCAACACTATTCTTGGCTTTTGTTGCATTCAAGAGTGACCTTCCTCAAGAGCTTGTGTTGTACGCAATACTGATTTTCACTAAATAATGATATATTGTTATAATATTATTATGAACTATCCTTAATTCATATTATTAACCCCATATTTATTTTTATAACATTATCATTCATCATAAACATATTCTAGAACATGGTATGAGAACAAAATTAATTGTTCAGATAAAAGATGTATTTTAAAAAAAATGAAGTTTTGTCACATTTTGATGGAGTACCCATTTTAAATATAATTTTTGACAAGTTTATACGTTCAATTTTATAAATTAATATTCATATTTTTAATCATGATATAAAAATTTATGTTGGATAAATTTTTGACATTATTCGGATAACCTTCATATTTTGAAGAATAGTAAAAATACGCTATATTTTAATTAAAAACAACTTTTTTCATTAGGATAGTTTATATGGTTAAATTACAATAGTTAATGGTTTTAAAGTATAAATAGAATATATTTTTACCATTTAATATAATGTTTTTAATTAGTATTAATTTTACATTGAAATAATAGGAAAAAACATTTTAGTCTTTTTCAATGTTTTAAACAAAAAACCATTTTTTTGACAATGAGATTAATTATAAATTAATTACAGCAACTTCTACGTATTGAATTTGAAAAAATTAATTCCATATTTGGAAACATTACGTCTAAATTATTTTAGTAGGATAATTTTATTTCTGGCCATTATGAATAGTAACTACGGTAAATTTTTTTTACCACAGTTAAAGCTAAATCGGGTAATTAAGGGTAAAATTATTATTATAAAATTTCCCAAAAACTTGTTTTAATGTAATTGGATGACTATAATTAGTCGTAAAATATACTTGGGATGAAATGGTATCTATTGGAACTTACTTGTATGTGATTAAGATATTTATTTTATTTTATTTAAAGAAATGATAAATATGTATCACTCAAACTTTAATAATTAAATTATTTATAATATATGGTTATATTGAATATCAATTTGATTATAAATAATAATTTGAATGATAAAATGATTTTCTTTATCATGGTTATTTATTTATAATTTTTAAGAAATATATAATTACATTAATATCTTATACATTAATGATGTGGAAATTATTTATTTAGTGATAAAACAATAATATAGTTTTTATTAAAATAATAATACCTGTCAAAAAGACCAAATACTTGACATAGACTTATTAGTAGTGTATATATAACCCATAATCATCCATGTGTCGACTTGTGGTCCATATCGAGACATATAAAACATATTAGGACATTTATATTATATTATTTTAAATGATGTCAAACTTGTCACCTTCATAATTTAATAAACATAACATTTTAAAAGCTGGGTGTCTTAAAAGATAAATTTGACTAAAATTATTCTTATAAAATATATTTTATTTATATTCATCATAGTACTTTTTTATGAAAAAAATATGTATATTAAATGATTATACAAAAATGTTGTAGTATTTATTTTATTAAGAGAAATATCAAATAAATGATTTTAAAAGTATTAAAATATATATTATATGAACTATTTAATATGATCGAATAAATTTCAAGATTAACATGACTTGTTATGAATCAATTAAATATTTATTTTTGAAAATATATTATGTGGGGATTTTATTGAAATTCAAATAAATGAATTGTGTCAAAATTGACTCTATTGATATTTTATGAATATAGCATATTATTAAATTGATTAAAAATCACAAAAATATTAAAAAATACAAATTAAAATTTATATGTTCTACCATGTCATAAAGTATCCAATTATGTAAATTTAACAATACATAAGTAAGTATTTTAACCATTTAATATTTATAACATTATTACCACAAATAAATTTAAATATATTAAATAAGTATAAGTCAAAATGATAACGATTAAAATAAACTGAAAACATGCCTAAATTTGATTGGTTGATGATATTTAAACCCTTAGCATTATAATATCCGAATTTGAGTCACTTTTTAAGTTTTTATATGAGGTTTTATTTTATTATAAATTAATATTTTTGGAGGTTTCCAAAAGTGCCCCTCTACTCTCTTATAAAAGAGCAGCTACTCCCTATTCTCTTCACTCCATTTTTAGTTTTCAAGCTCATAAAACCCTAGAAAATTCCCCTTATTAACCTATATTGTTACATTATATAGGTTTTGGTATTCTAAATAGACCACCTCTAGTTCCCTAAGAGGAAGTTTAAAGGAGGCACTTCGAGGAAGAGGTATTATCTTCTACTGATTATATCAAATTTATTTTGCCTTTTAATTCAAATTATTTAGTTGTTTAATTATAATGTAATAACATCAGTATCACTAATATACTGATATGTTATTATAAATATTAAACAACCTTATTTCACCTTCTACCCATCCTACAAAAAATGAAATCAACACATGTGCGTATGTACGGAATACTGTCTCCATGACGTGGTGTAATATTTTTTTTCATCACCAACATACTAGGATGGGTATAATGATGGAAGAAATTACTATATATGATTATTTTAAAGAGATATTGATTATTAAATATTGTACACCATACACTTCAATACAATTCCACAATCATGGGAATGATATCATCGCTCGTGTGTTCGTACGACCTGCCATCTCCACGATGTGGTGTCATTCGTTCTGCATGATCTTCATTGATGAAGGATTATATAAATGACTTGAATGTATTAATATGATATATATTATACTAATAAAATACTGTAAATTATATAGTTATAACCTAAAAAGAGGAATACGAATTTATTCGACAAAACTAGTATAATAACATAAAATAGTTAACACCCGAATAATGAGTAACAATGAAATGTTACAAATAAACTGATAAGAACATGACCATATATGATATTAAAAAAATAAATATGATTCTGGAAAAAGTAAATGAAATTTTTTAAATAATTATACAGGAGGTTCGGATACGTATAAAGCAATCAGACTTAAGGTAAGGGGTAACATTGCCAATCTCGTTTCTATCCGAGATTGTTTATTCGTAAGTATTTACTGGGATATATTTATCATCAATGTCCATGTTTTATAAAAATGTTTTCTTAAAGTGTTTACTATTCTTCTATTTATGTTTCAAGTCATTTTTACCCCTTTTAGACTTTTACCACATTGTATGGAAGGTATTTTTATTTTATTTACCATACAAGGTGCTTTTTGACTTTCCGGAAAAGTACAAGGAGAATATTTTTTAACTTATACGGCATGAACAAATTATTAAAATTTCATAAAAACTTATTTCTTTTAAGATTCATATACAATATTTCATGATTATTTTCAACGAAATTTTTTTCTTTTAAAATTGCATGACATTTTGAGAAAAAAAATGATTTTGAAGAGAAAATGATATTTTCCTCAAAAATTCATATCAAGTGTATTATCAAAACTATTTTCCATATAATATAGCATTATTTAATTTGTATATGTTTCATTTATAGTGTCTCTATTATTTACATGGTTTTATTTTGTTTATAAGGAAATTATATCCATTTTTTAATATGGTTTATGTTGTGATGGGATGATGTATATGAAACCCGTTTTATCCATTTGGTTATGAGGAATGATTTATATTTATTTTGTGGAACACGAAAGAATGATTTTATTATGAGATCGGTGGGACCTATATCTCCCTCCAATTGATTGGGTAATGATTTATATCTCATTAGATAAACATGGTCAGAATGGAAAGTAAATAAGGTTCAGTAATACAGGGCTAGAACGAAAAGTAAACCTAGTTCAGTAATGGAATTTGTCCACTATGATCGTCTTGGAATAAATGCCTTGGATAATATTGAAATAAAATCATGTGATTAATGGTTTTCCACAATTACATGTTTTATTCCCACACTAATGTATCATGATTTATGTTTTTTATGATATATTCCTTACGTACTACAAATATTTATTTCACAACTCAAGATTTTGATTTTTAAACATTATGTTCATATTTTTAAGTTCTAATGTATATGGTTTGGTTTATTTTTTCCATGCATACCCTTTCTGAGAATTTGAACTCACCCTTTATATATTTTCTTTTCACCATGATATAATAAAAGTATCTAGGTAAGAAAACAAAAGGGGAATATCTTTATGGGAGATGTTGAAGATATTTCACCATGATTAGAGGATTATGTTCCAAGTTTCCAAAGACACTAAACTATTATGGTCCTTGGGTGTCTGATTTTGTTATGTATGAAGTATTCCAAAAATGTATTGTAATGTCTATGTATGTAATGCTTGGGTATCTATAGTTGGTATCAGAGGAAAGGTTTTGTTATCCTTCGGAAACTAGGATGCAAAAACTTTAGTGAGATCCTTAGAGATATTTCTAAGGTATGCCTTGGGATGTCCCTAAGGTTAAGTATAAGTATAGGTTACAGTCCTAGAATTATGATAACAATCATTAATAACCTAGGATTAAACCTAAGATATTAGATATTGAATGTACTCTCATGGATTATGTTGTTTTCCTAGTATAATTTTTTCCACTCACACAAGTCTTTTTGGGTTTTAGATAATGGATGAAACCTAAAAGAACCATGTTAATGATCAATTCACTGGGAAATGCAATGATTTTCCTCATGAAAAACTAAATATTATCGGAAATAGAGTGTAAAATCTTATTTTTGTACTTACACAAGATATTAACCATGCTAGAATTTCAAATTAGCCTAGAGAAAACAATATTCTACCGAGTCCTTCATAAGGCAATGCCCACCTTCTTTCAGTGGGTCTTCTGATCCCCTTGTTGCTGAACAATGGATTGGTACCATTGAAAAGATATTTTTCATACTTCTCTGTTCAAAACCTGAAAAATTCATTTTGTATGTTTACTATTTAGATGGTGAAACAAACCAGTGGTGGACTAAAAATAAGAATACAAGGCCCCAAGATGAAATTGAATCCATGGAATGGGAAGAGTTCAAGAACTTGTTTTTCAAAAAGTACATCCCTCATATTCATCAAAAAAGATGGAAAAGGAGTTCCTTGAGATTAAGAAAAAGGATGACAAATCTTTTGGTATATACTAAGTGAATTTTACAAGCCATGCAAGGTATGAATCTGTTTTTATCCTCCAATATAATAGTAAAGTTGATTGATTATTCAGTGGCGTAAAACTAAGTCCTCAAAAGGAATTATCTATAAGAGAATTTTGTAGCTATGAAGAGACTGTGTATTATGCTATCAAGGTAGAACTAGAAGTTGGTGTTATATATCCATCTCATGGTTTTGACATGAAACGAATGGTGGAGTTCAAGGAAAAATCTAAAACTATCGTGAAAAGAATACCAATGATTTGTTATGCTAAAAGTGTGGAAAGAAGCATGGTGGAGATTGTCTTAAAGGAACTATAAAATGTATTAATTGAGGAAAAGTAGGTCATCGAGCAGTTGAGTGCTGATGTAATGGGAAAAAGGTAGAAAATTATGTGAATAGAGAAAAGACTACCGAGAATGCACCACCAACACTTAAATTCTACAAGTGCATGGAAATGGGGCATTATGCTAACCAATTCCCTAATCCAAGGGTTAGTGATGATCGACATCAACAACCTCTTAAGGAAAAGGACAATGGGAAGTCACCAGAAATCACTATTGGAGATGTTGAATTTGACAACTAAGTGGTGGAATGATTAATTGTTTAAGTAACGGGATTCAAAAATAGTGTTGTGGATTATCATTTATAGTATCGTGGAATTTTGATATATCTATGTATTGTTTTATTGTGTTTTTCAATAATTATATGGTATTGGTAACCATGAAAAGTGATTGAAATATTTTTTGGAAGTAGATGATATGCGCATAATGAATGAATAAGGAGAAAAAAATATGTTGGATATTATTAATGATTTCATGGCTAATATAAGGACAAAGTGATATCATGATTTGAGTATATAGAAAATTTGGGATTTTTGTATGTGGAAATAGTTACCTTTTGACATCAATCATGTTTTCACTAAGGTTATATAGTAATTAATATTTCAAGAATACATGAGTAAGGTATTCACAGGTTTCTAATGTGACCAACAAGAAATATGTTATGATATATGCGGGATAAATGATGGTATTCACATGCTTGTTATATGACCTTTCTGGTAATTATTTTCTTTATGTTGTGAGTTTGGACAGAAGTAATTAGGATAAGCCTAATGGTTGTAATGGATTAAGTTAGACATTAGATAGTATTTTATATGGATATAAATGTTTGTCGATATTATTTCTGAAATGTTATAATGGTGTAGTTTTATAAAAAAGAAAACCTACAGGAAGGGCAACAACCCCTCGCGTCGAACAAGGATATGGGAATCGAACGCACAATAGAAGTGGGATAGGCCTTTATCTCCTACCATCATCTTACAAGAAGTCTTTGGTTAGTAGAAATTAGTTTTATTTTACTAAGATATATGACATTTGAAGTATACTTCCATTTTGGAATCATATACGGTTAATCTCACCATAGATGGACTTATGTATATTTAAAAACTTTTTCTAACTTTTTGTTTCAGATAGATGGAATAACTTATCATTCAATCGCATGTTCTGCTAACACTTCACGAAGAACAAATTGAATTTCATTTCTTTTAATAAGATACGAAGTGTAAATTTTTTATGGAATGACCAACGATGATAACACACTTAAATCAAGTATTTATCCTTATGAAAAAATTCATCAACTTGATGGAAATGATCTTAAAAACCAAAAATGTTGTCCTAGAACCCTCATATTCGATGAATTAGATAGTAAATTAGATCATCACAAATTTATGGGTTTTTATTGAGGGATTTTTCAAATCTATGTTCTCTACCACTCTCCATCAGAAAGGGATGGTTAGATTTATCTTCCATATCCATATTTTCACCTTTGTTATCCTATATGGAAAACTTGTGATGAGTTAATTTGGGTAACTTTTACATTTCGTACTTTAGTTTTTTAAAATAACTTTTAGTATTCCTTTTTTATGATTTAGTTTTCTAGAATGAATCTTTCAAGTAGTAAACCATTTATAACCCTGACGAATTTCGAGGGCGAAATTCATTTTAAGGTGTGTAGAATGTAACACCCCAAATTTTTATGAGAAATGTTTTTTTTATTTCATTGATGTCTTGTGTTGTATTCTACACTATGATTAGATTGTGATATATGCAGCACTGTATTGTCATTTAGTATATGGAACACTGTTCTTGGCTTGTGTAGCATGCAAGAGTGACCTTCCTTAAGAGCGTGTGTTGTACGCAATTCCAAGTTTTACTAAACAACAATATATTGTTATATTATTATTAGGAACTAGATGTTATGAAGATTATTAACCACATTTTTTATTTTATAACATTATCATTCATCTTACACATATTCTAGAACATTGTATGAGAACAAAATTAAATTTTCGTATAAAATAAGTATTTTTCAAAAAAAATGCAGTTTTGTTGCGTTTTGATGGTGCACCCATTTTAAATCTAATTTTTACATGTTTATAAGTTAAATTTGATGAATCAAACTTCTTAAATTGAATCAGGGTGTATAAAATTAATTTGGATAAATTTTTGACATTATTCTGATAACCTTTATATTTTGATGAATAGTAAAAATATGCTAAATTTTAATTTAAAACAACTTTTTTCATCAAGATAATTTATATAGTTAAGCTATAATATTTAATAGTTTTAAAGTATAAATAAAATATATTTTTACCATTTAATATAATTTATATAATTAGCATTAATTTTACATTGAATTCATAAGTAAAAACATTTCAATCTTTTGCAATGTTTTAAACAAAAACCCATTTTTTCGACAACGAGATTTATTTTAAATTAATTACTCAAAATCAAGTGTTTTGAATTTGTGAAAATATATTCCTTATTTGGAATAATTAGGTCCAAATTATGTTAATAGGATATTATTTTTTTACACTATGATTAGAAACTACGGTAAATTTTATTTACACCGGTTAAAGGTAAATCGGGTAATTAAGGGTAAAAATAATATTATAAAATTACCCTAACACGTGAATTAATATAATTGGATGATTATATTTTTTCCTAAAATATACTTGGGTTAAAATGGTATCTATTAGAACCCAATTTTATGTGATTAAGACATTTATTGTATTTTATTTAAAGAAAAGTTAAATATGTATCACTCAAACATTAATAAATAAATTATTTTCAATATAAGGTTATACTGAATATAACTTAGATTATAAATAATAATTTTAATGATAAAATCTTTTTATTTATCACGGTTATTTATTTACAATTTTTATGAAATATATAATTACCATAATATATTATACATTAATGATGCAGAAATTATTTATTTAGTAAAAAATCAATAATATAGTTTTTATTAAAATATAAATACCCATCAAAAAGACCAAACACTTAAACAAACCTTATTGGTCGAGTATATATACCCCATAAGAATCCAAGTGTTGATGTGTGGACTATTGTGAGGCTAATATTATAGATTTGGACATTTATATTATTTTAATTTAAATGATGTCAAAGTTTCCACCTTCATAATTTAATAAACATAACATTTTAAAAGTGAGCTATTTTAAAAGATAAATTTTACTAAAAGTATTATTATGAAAGATATTTTTTTTATATGCATCATATTATTTTATTCTATATTTTTATTCTATAAATATGTATATTAAATAATTATAAAAAATGTTTTAGTAATTATTTTATTAAGAGAAATATGAAATAAATTCTTTTAAAAGTATTAAAATAAATATTATATGAACTAATTAATGTGATCTACGAATTTTGTAGATTAATATGACTTTTTAGGAATCAATAAAATAGATTCTTTCTAAATATATTCTGTTTAACTTCAAATAAATGAATTGTGTCAAAATTGACAATATTGATATTTTATGAAAATAACATATTCTTAAATTGTTTGAAAATCACAAAAATATTTCAAAATCACAATTTAAAATTTATATGGTAAAACATGTCATAAATAATCCAATTATGTACAATTAACAACACATAATTAAGTATTTATAACCATTTAAAATTTATAACATTATTACCAAAAATAAAATTAAATAGATTAAATAAGGATAATTCAAAATGATAAGGTTTAAAATAAATACCAAATTTGTATAAATTTTATTGTTTGCTGATATAACAACTCTATCATATCTCATATCTGAATTTGAGTCACTTTGGATGTTTTTAAGTGGGGTTTGAGTTTATTATAAATTAATATTTTTGGAGGTTTCCAAAAGTGCCTCTCTACTCTCTTATAAAAGGGAACCTACTCCCTCTTCTCTTCACTCAATGTTGAGCCATAAATCTCGTTCAAACCCTACCAATTAATCTTCTAAACCTCTCTAGTTAAATTATTGAGGTTCTGGTCTTCTCAAAAGACTATCACTAGTGCCCTAAGAGGAAGTTTAAGGGAGGCACTTCGAGGAAGGGGTAATATATTCTACTAATTCTTTCAAATTTATTTCATCTTCTACTTCCTCTTATTTAGTTGTTTCATTATAAAGTAAAATTATCATTATAACTAATATAAAGATATTTTATTATAAATTTTAAACAACCCTCTTTCACCTTCTACCCATCCTATGAAAAATGAAATCAACATGTGTGTGTCGGTAAGGAATACCGTCTCCACGCCATGGTGTAATCTTTTTTCATCACCAACATACATGGATGGGTATATTGATGGAATAAATTACTATATGTGATTAATTTAAAGTGATATTGAATATGAAATATTATAAACCATACACTTAAATACAATTCCATAATCATGGGAATGATATCATCGGTTGTGCGTACATACGACCTACCGCCTCCACGATGTGATGTGATTCGTTCTACATGATCTTCATTGAAGATTGATTATATAAATGAAATGAATTAATTAATATAATATATATTATACTAATGATATTCTTTAAATGATATATCTATAACATAAAAGGAGGAATACGAATTTATCCAACAAAACATGTATAATAACATAAAATAGTTAACACCCGAATAACGAGTAACAATGAAATGTTACTAATAACCTCATAAGAACATGACCATATATGATATAATAAAAATAATTATGATTTTGGAATAAGTAAATGACATTATTTACATCATTATATAGGAGGTTTGTAGACGTACAAGGCAATCAGACCTAAGATAAGGGGTAATTTTTCCAATCTTGTTTCTATCTGATATTTTTTATTCATAAGTATTTAATAGGGTTATATTTATCATCCATGTCCATGTTTTATAAGAAAGTTTTCATAAAGTGTTTAATATTCTTAAACGTATTTTTCAAGTCATTTTTACCCTTTTTTGACTTTTAACACATTGTATGGAAGGAATCATTCTTTTGTTTACCACACAATGTACTTTTTGACTTTCCGGCAAAAGTACAAGGAGAATGTTTTGTTAACTTATATGGCATGAACGCATTACTAAAAATTAATAATGCCTTATTTCAATGAATATTACTCTAAAATATTTCATGATTATTTTAAAATAAATTCATTTCTTTTTAAATTGCACGGAATTTTGAGAAAAAAGTGATTTTGAAGAAAAAGGGGTATTTTTCTCTGGAATTAATTTCAACTGTTTTATCAAAACTATTTTCCATCTAAGATGACATTATTTAATTTGGATATGTTTCATGTATAATTCTCCTATTATTTATATGGTTTTATTTTTTTATGATGAAATAATATCCATTGTTTTATATGGATTATTTTATGATGGGATGATGTATATAAAACCCATTTTATTCATTGGGTTATGATGAATGATTTATTTTTATTTTGTGGAACACAAAATTATGATTTCATTATGAGATGGGTGGGACCTATATCTCCCTCCAATTCATTGGGTAATTATTTATATCTCATTTGATAAACATGGTTGGAACGACATGTAAATCCAGTTCCGTATTATAGGGCTGGAACGGAATGTAAACCCTGTTTAGTAATGGAATTTGTCTACTATGATGTTCTTGGCTGCAATTCATGGATAATATGGAAATCATATCATGTGATTAATGGTTTTCCACAATTACAAGTTTTATTCCAATTATATTTTATCATGATTTAAGTTCCTTTATTATATATTCCTTACATACATCCATGATTTATTTCAAAACTCAAGATTTTGATGTTTAAACATTATGTTCATGTTTTTAAGTTCAAATGTATATGGTTTGCTTTATTTTCTCCATTATTACCCTTACTAAGAATTTGATATCACCCTTTATATGTCTTCTTTTCCCCGGGATATAATGATAGGGTTTTGGTATGAAAAAAGGGGAATATCTTTATAGGAGATGTTGAAGATCTTTCACCATGATTTGAAGATTATGTTCCACATTTTCAAAGACACTGAACTATTACGGTACTTGGTTGTCTGTTTTTGTTATGTATGAAGTATTCTGCAAAAGTAATGTAATGTCTATGTTCATCAAGCTTGGGTGTCTATAATTTTCTAATAGGTTAAATAAATATTCATTAGATTTAAGTCTTACTGGAATCTTTAATGCATGAGTATCATGAATCATAAGCTCAACTTGTCCTTTCCATGTAATAATAACAACAATATTTGCTTCTAAATTTCCTTCTAGAATAGGACCATCATCACTATTATAATCATATTTATCAACCTTAAAATATTAATTATCATCTTTTTCATCTTTATTTCAACCAACAATAGGATTCGATACACCATGATTAATGAAAGGATTATATATAGGGGATTCTTCACCAGAATATTAGGAATAAAAATTGGGATTTCTCCTATCTCAAATATAGGTGGACTCTATAATACAGTAGGATTCATATCTTTACCAATTTACGTATATATATGGATCGTTCCAAAAAATATTTTCATTGAATATTTTTACACCTCAAGAGGAATATATTCCCTTTATAGGATCAACTAACACAATAACATTGGCTCTCTACTATGTTCAGTCGAAATGAGAGAAGGTTGCGAAACAACATGAGAAGAAGGTAATTCTTCTCTCATTTGTTTTGATATATCAGAAACATAAAAAATGAGATACTTTCTAATATTTTCTCAAAGTATTCTTTGGTTTCCTCATAAAAATATAGTACAACTTGAGACAATTCCTCATCATAGTAGTAATTAGCATAAACTATTTCATATGGCTCCAAACCATGGTCAATTAAATCCCTTGGCCTATGGGGATGACATATAGGATTGAATTTCTCTTATAACTTATCCTCATCAGCTATCAAAACAAATTTCCTAGGATTCTAGATGATATTTATTCTCTTACAGATATCTAATTCAAACTAACACCATTTGGAATTATATTCCTCTCAACTCCAATAGGGACAAAATTATTTCTTTTTAGAAAAATGAAATACAAATTTTGGATATATAAGAGAGTTAAATCATGAATATGGATTAGTTAACTATTTTTTAAGTCTGATTAAGAAATTAATATTACTTTTATAAATTTTATGAACTATTAGATAGAAAAATATAATTCCTCGTACCTCGTAAAATTAATATCTCCCTTCCCTGGGAAAATATTATGTTGAATGAAATTCAACAAAAGTTAGCATTCTACACTCAGCTCATTCGCAACTGGTCTTCTGAATGTTCTACCATTAGTAAATTCCTAAAGTGAATTTATTATATTTAAATGTGTATGATTAGTAAGGTAATAAATTTTTTAGTTATCATATTCTCTAATTTTTTGAATTGTTATACAATAATCACATAAGTTCAAGTTAAACACACATTCATGGCCATCAATGATTATTCGAATTGAATACTCATTCTCTAATGTTTTAAACACCATGTTTGGATAACACTAAATTAAATGGTTTCAATATAATGGTTCATTTTTATCTTAAAACAAACTTTTCATGTTCTGATTCAAAACATATCTCTATAGAACCGATCAACTAGTTATAAACCATTAAATAATAACTTCTATTTCAGATACAACTACAAGAGAAAGGTAATACAATTTCAATAGATTACATTCCATGATTGAGATGTTTGTTGAATACATAGACAGCATGGGAGAATAAACTTTTAGATATCCCTATAACTTAGTTGATTAAAAAAAAATAACATGAGATATGGGCTAGAGATTCGATGAAATATTTGAGAAAAATGTTTTGAAAAGAAATAAAAATAGTGTCCAATTACGGTAAAAAATGTGTCATGATTGGAATGTTATTTGATAACATAATATTCTAGGGATTTATTAAATGACACATGGGAAAATAAAACATAATTATTATATTTGTAAGACCTATATCATCAATATATTTAAAATAAAATAATTAAGAATAATACTTAATAAAACTATATCATATTTAATATACAAATTCTATAAAACATTTTATGTAATATTATTCATACCTAATTCATGTATAATATAAATTAATCTCTCACTATTTAATATCTTTGTGAAAATTTTACAATGTTGATTCTTCGTGCAAGTAAATTCTAGAGTTATATCTTAAATTTTGTAAATCATCTATCAAAATGTGATTTTATATATAAATATGTTTTGTTATAAAATGAGATAGAGGGTTCTTAGAGACTATTTTTTGAACATTAATTTATCATAATTTATAAGGGAATGTAGAAATTTATATCCATGGTCAAAAAAGTTTTGTTTCATCCTCAAATTATGTGTGCAATAACATCCTATAGCCACATATTCAGCTTCATCAGTATACAATGATGTAGAGTTAAGTTTCTTACTACACCGTGTATATAACGATCCATAATTTTATGAATGAAATTTACCTTATTATAATTATGTTATATTGTATAAAACACAGACATCACATACAAAACCTAATAAAAACATTATTCTCAAAAATTAATAATAACAAAATTAGTATTTATAGAAATTGTGGAACCTATACCGAGGTAATAATAACCTAACCATTGGATTAGTAATATGAACATTAAGAATAATAACCTAGATAATAGAAAATTAACTTCACATAAGAATGTATAAATTAAATTTAGTCACCTTATAAATGAAAATATGACATATACCTTATAAATGAAAATATGACATATTTCACCTTTTTTTGGGTAAATAAATGTTTCAAATTTGATAAATTACGTGTTGGTATTTTTGTAAAATGTAAATGTTTATTTAACATTTTATAATTAATATAATGATTTAAACGAAATTTATTTTCATAAAATATATTAATAATTTAATATTTTTTTGTATTATAAATATAATTTGATTTTATAGGACCGTGTTTAATTTATCAAAGTGTTATAAAATCAGTTAATAGTATTAGAATTGGTATTTTTTAAATAAATAACGATTTAAATTAAAAATTAAATTAATAATATTTAGAAAAACATTTTCATAAAATTATGTACATTATTGAAATATACAGATCAAAAAATGGTTAGAGTGAATTTTTGGGATTTTGTTTTAAAATAGTTGAATTTCTAGTGAACAGTGAAATACAATAAGTTACAGTATTTGACATTATAGGAACTATACATGATTTATTTATTCATAGTTGATATAATCACACATTAGTTAGAAAATTAATTAAATAATTACTATAATTAGTCATAGTAATCATCTCTATTGATATTCTTGGGCTAAAATAATGAATGAATGAATAATATAATAAAAATCACCCATCTCCTCCCACTATAAATACCACCCCTTACAACCTCTTCTCCTCACACCTTCTATGATTTATATCTTGATTATATTATGAAACATACTATCCCCAACCTCTTCCAAAAATCCTAGTATTACTGGTCTCACCAGAATACCTAACCCAAGTGCCTTAAAGAGGTTCTCAAGGAGAGGACATTCAAGTGGTAAAACCCTCCTTCTTTCTCTTTTAATTTCTTTTCTTTTATTATACTACCCTAAATTTCTCTATCCAAAGTGAAACGATAACTCCATTATCATACATATACTAGAATTTAAATATGTTAATATAATATCCATCATTATTTCTCTTATCTTCTCCTTTTATTCTAAAAAACTAGAAGCATCGTCCGTGATGTGTCGATTCACCATCTTCATGAACGACAAGTTTTGGTTTTCTATTACCACCATTATGGATGGTCATAAAACAATTATAATAGTTAAAAAATACTGTAAAATGTATTTTATAATTTTATTCATGTAATGAAACTAACATATATTCATAATATTTAATAAAAAAAACTAGTTCGTCATGATCATAAAACAGCCAAACAAAACTAAACATTTATCATTAACGTTCTATATAATGAATCATCGGCATACCAAAAAATGGTATATGGGGAAATTTATAACTATGGGGGTGAATTAATATCATATAATTTCAATTTTTAATTTTTTTCATCCATTTTACAATAACTCCTATAATTAAACTCAAGATAACTGATCATAAAATCCTGAAACGAATGCACCTAGTACAACAAAATTATAACTTATAACACATAAAAGTGGTCATAAATGAACATAAAAATTATAATAAATAAAATATATAATTAGTGGGTTATGAATTAAATTATTAATAATTATAATTTTATAATCCCTAACATTATGTAATAAAACATTCAGACAGAAGGTGAGGCATCACTCTGAACGTCCATTTTTTCATCGTGTTATGTTCTCCCCCCTAATTAAACCATTGTATTTATTATTTAATATTTTTGTAATATTATAAAATCTATTTTTATTTTAAGAAAAATGTATCCAAACTATTAACACTTCTTTAAATATGAAATAAATTTTTTTAAAATGTTCCCTTCTCAATTCATTTTGATAAGAAACCCTGCCTAAAGCTAACTTCCCTGTTTATTAATCCATTTCAAGTACACTCGATAATCTATTTCAGAATATAATTATTTTTTTAACCACTAATTTCATAATAAAATTCAATATTATTCCATTTCGGAATTTATTGAAAAAAATTGTGTTTTTTTATCTTTAAATTCTCTTTAATATTTTCCCGTAAACCTTATTAAAGTATCTCATTTCTGATGTTTCTTAAACACTATTTTTACATATCTCTACATCATTTGGACATAATTTTTCATAATATATTACTATTTTACATCATGAATATCCATTTGTGATTTAAATCCATTCTTTCATGGACTCCATTATGATACAACCATTGGTTATGTCTCATCAAATGACTATCATACTCGTTTTTTTCCATGTGTAACCCTTACTTTATTCTATATGATTGATTCTTCATGTGGAAAACATATGAAAGAACATTTTATGATGGGTGTTCTTATATTGAAATAAATTAGTTTTGTAATATTTATTCTCATGAGATGTCATGTTGGGATAGGGAGTAAATGTAATTATTTTATGGGACATTGTCTACCCTGTGATATAGTTATGGCATTTAGCCTTGACTCATGTTAATTTCATATTTTATATTGCTTCCACATTCCTATGTTTCCATGATTAAATGATCCCATTTTATCTATGTAATACATCAATATGTTTATTTTTGTGACATACCTTTTTATTTCATCATTTTATGACTTCTATCTTGTGTGCTATTCTTAATTCTTATTTTTATTCCCTTAATGGGCTTTTTAGCACATCTCTTTGTTCATGTATTCCCTTGGATATCATATGCATACGTAAAAGCTCAAATGAAGTTAATATATCATCATAAAGACTAAATAAAATATTATATTATTTTGGTTCCATGATTTATAATTATGTACCTATTCATTAAAAGACATAGTACTTTATGATCCATAATTTTTATTTTGTGGTTAATTATGCTTAAAATCATGTAATAAAAATTGTAAATGTCTAGACTAACTATAATTTGTATCAGAAGTTATGATATACTTTTAAAATATATTTTTATACTTATATGTTCATTGTTTCATTTTTATAGGATTATTATCTAGGTATTCCAACCCTCAACTCTTTTCACCTTTATATGTATTATAAAACATTGAAGGAAACTTTTTATAATTGGGGAAGAATGTAATGAACCAAAATTTTATCAATGATTTATTCTTTCTTATAGTTATTTTATATATATTAAAACACATACATAACATATTTAACATAATAAGAATATTATTCTCATAAATTAAGAATGGAATAATTTGTTTTTATAGAAATTAAGAAATCTATACCAATGGAATAGTAACCTGCAAATTTGAATAGTAATACAAAAATTAACCATAATAACTCGTACAATAAATTAGAAACCTAACCTATTAAAGTATAATTAAAATGTATACATCTTACAAATTGAAATATGATATATTTATACCTTTTAATAAGTAAATAAATGTTTTAGAAAAGATAAATTATGTATTTTTATTTATATAAAATGAAAATTTTTCTTTACAATTTTATAATTATATTAATTATTTAAAAGAAAAAATATTTTAATAAAATAGATTCAGAAATTAATATTTTTTGTATTATAATTAAAATATGATATATTTATACCACCACTTCTCTTCGCACCTTCTAAGATTTTTATATTTCTTATATTATACAAAATTATTTTACCAAACTTATTCCCCACATCATTTTATTTCTTGTCTCACCAAAATACCAAACCCAAAATCCTTAAAGTGGTTCTCAAGGAGATGACATTAAAGTGTTAAATTCCTCCTTCTTTTTAATTTTAATTTGTTTTCTTTTCTAATAATCCTCTCACCTCCACTATCCAAAGTTAAATTAAAAATAAATTATTATATATATATATATATTGGATTTATTTGTTTTAATATAATATCCTTCATCAAGTCTCTTCTCAAGTTCATTTATTAAAAAAAAAGAATATATCGTTTGTGATGTGACGATTCACCGCCTTTGTGGATGACAAGTTTTTTTTTTCCATTAACACATTCATGGTTGGTGATAAAACCATTAAAATGGTTATTCATTATAAGAATTTATATTATAACTTCTTTTATGTTAATTAACTATTATTTATTCATAATATTTAATAATAAAATAAAATAAGTTTGTGATGATTGAAAAATCTCCAAAACAAACTAAACATTTTTCATTAACGTTAGATCTATTGAATCATCATCATACTAGATAAAAAATATATATATTGGACCAATTAAAATTATATAGGATCATTAATATCATACTATTCCACTTTTTTTGTTTTTCTGTAATCTAATAAGAACACCCTTAATTAAACTCAAGGGAATCGATAATAAAATCATGAAACAAACGAACCCAAAATAACAAAACAATTACACCATATTTCATTAAAATAGTTATAAATAATTAAAAAAATTATAATAAATCAAATATATATTGAATAGGTTCCATATTAAATTATTAATGAATCTAATTTTATTATCTCGGAAATTATGTACAAGTGCATAACACTTTCGGACATAAGGTAAGGGATATCTCTGAACCTCCATTTTCTTTTTGGGTTACATTCTCAATCTCATTACACCAATAAATTTAATCATTATTCTTACATACATCTCTTAAATTATGTCTATATTTTCCATGACTATTTATCCAGATCAATTTATCCTTCTTTGATGGGTAAATAGATATTTTTAAATATGTTCCTTCTTAATTCCTTCTGTTAAGAAACCCCAATTAAAGGGAACTTACCAATTTTTTAATCCTTTTCCAGTACACCCCATAATATTTTCTAAGCCATCATTTTTAGATAAAATCAATAATTTCATCATAAAAATATATATTTGTTCACTTTGATTTTTATACAAAAAATTGTGCATTTTCCTCTTTAAACTCTTTTTAGTGTTTTTTGTTAAACCCCACTAAAGAAACTCATTTATAATGTTTCTTAAACACTTTTTTACATGTATTTACATCAGTTAAACATCGTATTTAATTATATAGGCCTATTTTACCTTAATAAAGTACAAGTACTATTTAAATTTATTCTTTCATGGAAAACATTATGATACTCCTATTGGTTAAGCATTATGACAGGATTACGATACATATTTATTTCCATGTGTAACCCCTATGTTTATTCCTTATGTTTTATTCTTCATGTAACACAAATAATTGTGAACATGTTATGATGGGTGTTCCCAAATATCACTCAAATAAATTGTGTAATTTTTAGTTTCATGAGACGTCATGTTGGGATAAATAGTAAACCTAATTTCCATATGGGACTTTGTGCACCATGTGACATTGTCTTAGCATATAGTTTTAACTCATTTTTTTCATATTTTATATTTCTAAAACATTACCAAGTTTCCAGGATTATATTATACCATTTTTATATGGTATAACTCCATATTTTAATAATTATTTTATTCCTCTTATGTCATTATGTTATTCCTTATAACTCATGCGTTAATTTTATTCCTATTTTAATTCTCTTACCAGGATTTTTTACCTATCCCTGTGTTCATGTATTACCCAAAGATATCCTATAATGATGTAATATCAGAATGGATGTTTGGATCACATTATAGATATTAAATAAAATATGATTTCATTTTTGTTTCATGATTCCTAATTATGTACCTGTTCATCAAAATGTTTTATAATTTAGAATCCTTAGTTTCAATTTGATGTTCACTAATACTTAAAATCATGTAATAATATGTGTTAAAAGCTTGGGTATCTATAATTAAATTAGAGACTTGATTAAAAAGATAAACTTTCTATAGGTTCTTTCTTAATCTAGATAAAATCACCAAAATCTAGATTTAAATAACAAACAATTTCAAATGTCTCTCTATTAGAATAAAATATTACTATATTGGTTGATTTTTTTAGGTATTTCAAAATTATTTTAACATTATGTAAATGTGATTTCCCTTTATTTTTTTAAAAACTTCTTCACATACGTACACAAAATATTATATGTACTCAACAATAAATTAAGTAAATTGACCTCCCAATCATACCTCTATAAATGGTTTAATCAACTAGTTTCCCACTTTCATCTAGATTCATTTTATAGGGGAACTCATAGGAGTATATCTTCCTTTTGTCCTATCAAAAACGAAAAACTTTAAAATATCTTTATTAAACTTACTTTGATTAAAAATAATTCCTTATTTATTTGTAAAAATTTTAAAATCCAAGGAATTATTTTAATTTACCCATTAAACTGATTTCAAATTTATTTTACATAATTTTTTAAAATTTAATTCATGATGTGTTCTTGGGTGATCTGAAGATAATATTATCAATGAATATTTTTAAAACAGGAAAAAAATTTAAACTATTTTAATAAATAAATTTGGGTCTTCTATGCCTATAGAAAATTATTTATAAATAAAAAATAAACTAATCCAATCATACCAAGCTCTAGAATCATATTTTTTACCATATTAATCTTTTGTTAATTTAAAAACATGATTTTAAAAATGGGGGTTTTAAAATCCATGGGGTTTTTCCATAAAATCTCAATTATATGACCATCTTGGAAAACACTCTTGGCATTCATTTGATATAATTGGAAATCCGAATGTTATTTATACCCACCCAACATTCAGATAGCTTCAAGTCTAGATACTAGTTAAACAGTTTCTTCAGAGTCAAGATCATCTTATTGATTATACACTAATGCTACCAATATATCAATATCACTAATTGTAGTTCATATCTAATAAAAAATGTTTCTAAAAACCAATTTATTTCCAATGTTCTGGTTGTCCTTGGGTCTTTCTAATAGTTCCCAGACTCTATTTTGCTGAAACTCATTCAGCCCTGGTTTTTTCATTGCCAAAATTCATCATCTATTTCATCATTGATGTTCATAGGTTCGAGTTGTGATAATAAATCTTTATTTTAAATGTAATTTCTAGAAAAATATTTAATCCTAGTTCATCTATCTAGATATCCAAATATAGAATCTAAAGGAAGGTCTCTATGAGTCTTAATGGTTCTTGGGACTAATGTATTTGATACTTCATTATCATTTGTGCTTTAAGCTACAAACAATTCTTTGGTATATTACTTTTTTACCTGTTTTGTATAATTTTTATTGTATTTATCATGGATATCTATATTAGATATGCCATCCACATGGTTTTATAAATAATCCTTCAGTTCATGTGGGTCAGTTTCATCAAAATTTTCATGTACATATTATTCCAAAAAATTATTCCTTTTATTAAACACCCTATATGATATACTGAATTTTGGATATCCAAGGAGAATTCCTTCATCATTTTTTTATGAAAGCTTATCTAAATTATACATTGTTTTGTGTATAAAAACATTACAACAAAAAACATTGATGTAATTACCTTTTGGTTTTGTACCATTCTATAAATATGATGGGTTTTTTTAAATGTGGTCTAAAATGTACTCTATTAATTATATAAAGAGATTAAATATTTGTATAAAGTAAAAAATAAACAAGTAAATCATAATCATTGAGTATGTTCTAGGAAATATCTTGAAGATTTATTTTTTTTCTACTACATCATTCTACTATGGGGTCATAGGATATAAAATATTGTGATTGTGTCCATATTGTGAGCATAAGGTTTTAAAATATTGATTTTAAAACTCACATCCATGATCAATTATTAAGGTTTTAATATAATTTATTCTATAGTTTTATATGTATTTTTCATACTTGTAAAAATAATAAAAATCATTACTTTTGTGATCTAGAATGAATAACCATGTGTATATAGAAAAATCATCTACAAGATTATAATAATAGTTATTACAATTTATTATAGAAATACTAGAGGGTCCAAAGAATTCCATGTGAACTAACTCAAGCGATTGAGAAGTTGAATCTTGTTTTTTTATTTGAAATATATTCTAGGTTGCTTCCCCTTTTGACATGGGTTGCAGAATTTGTATTTAGGGGATTATATTTTTGGAAGGTCCTTAACTAATCCCATCCAAGTCATATTTATAAGTGATTATTGGTTTAAATGATCTATATTATATTCCACTTCCAAGACCCTTTGTGAAAATTAACATAAACAAGAAATATTTTTAGAAAAAAATAATTCAAATCAACATCATAAATATTGTCATTAGGAAAAACATTAAAGACTAAATCATGCCCACAATAATAAACAATATAACAATTATTATAAATATTATTAGGATATACATCATCCCATAGTTGATATATGAAAATCAAATTATAATATATTCTATCTACAAATAAAACTTTAGAAATCCAAATAGTTTTAGAGTAGCCTATTTGACCAAGTCTAATTATTTTTCCTTTGTAATTGTCACTAAACATGACATGCCCACCATCTACATTAAAAAGGTTCTATAATCTCAATTATATTATTGTCATGAGTCTTTAAAACCCACTCTCAAGGTTTCATAAGTACTTATTTCTACTCTTCAATCTTTTTTTCTACAGTGAAATTAAGGAAGAATTGATTTTAAAGCCAATATTTTCTTATGATGATAAATGTTAACTAATAAAGGCTTTAGGAACCCAAACATGTTTAACTGATTTTCTATAAGAATAATTAAAAAATTTATAAATAATATCATTTTTAATTCTAAAAGAATAATAATTATTAATATATTTTGAATAAGTAGAATTGAGAACAAATTTGTACTTATAAACTTCTTTTTCCATGTTGGTAACCAATCCTAGTAGCATACATAGGTTTGATTTATTTAAAAATAATTATATTAATATTTTCAATAACATTTTTGAATATTTCTAGATCCATAATTAGTTTCTCATTGTACGTTTTAAAATCATTGTTTTATTTTAAAAAATTACTCATTTTTTCTTATTTATATAGAAAATTCATATTTAATGTTAGAAAATATCACATACTGCTTCTTTAAAATTTCATATTAACCCTTAAGTTCCCTAAATATTTCCTATATAATATTAAAATACATTATTCAATGCCCAATTATCTTTTTTCATCAATGAATTTATATTTTGATAGATTTTAATTATGTTTAAGAGATTTGGGAAAAATATTTAATACCTCAGATGTTTTTATAAGGAAATTCATAGTTTCTTTGTCATTTTTATCTTTTATGCTTGAGTTAGAGTAACTCGAGCTATCCTTAGAGGAACTCTAGGTGTATTTCACTTATTTTTTATATAGTCTTCCATTTTCCACATTATTGTTTATATATTTTGTCCTGGTAAAATCTTCCTCATTGTTCCCTTATAATTTCCATTCATTGAAGGATATCTCATTAACAGAATAATCTTTTTTTCTATTCAATCCTTGAATTCCCTTCATTGTCAAAAATAACATTGTAATTATATTTCTTAAATAAAATATTCATTTTATATAACTTTATTAATACCCTAAATAAATGATCCATTTTCTCATCTCTGTCTGATGGTGATTCATCATCGATGGAACTATCAACGTTGATCTTTTTATTTTTCTTGGAGTTAGGAGTCTTAAAGTATGCTGATTTCCTTTGGATTATTTTTCTTTCTCTCTATTTACCTGAAATTATTCTTTATAAATCATATTATTTCCAATAATCTCCTTCACTGGTAAATTACTTATGTCACATTACTCTATTATAAAATCATATGTTCATCTCTACCTATTATGTTGATATATGAGAAGTCTCATCACTTGATCTTTGTCTACAATTTTCTTTCCTGGGGAAAAATAGTATTCACTATCTCATTAAACCTAAGATTCACTTCATAATGGATTCATCTATATTTATCATGAAAGTATTATATTTAATGGTATAATTATTTAAACATATGTGTTTAAAATTTTATGTTCCCTTATGAGATATAGTTTGAATATCTAGAATTTTAAATATAGTTTAACAAGATAATATTCTATTAAATTCGTATTCACCTAAATAATAGTATAAATACTAAATTCCTTTAAATTTTTATTCATAAGTGCCCTTAATGGATTCACTCCAATTAACTCTAGATTTTTTAATTCTTTCATATCTACCTAAAATAATAGTCCAAATATAAAATATTATTCTATCTAATTCAATTTTCATCTCAATATTGTATTTTTGTGTTATTAGTTCCATCAAAATGAGGAGTTATATTATTTTTTGTACATTATTGTCAGATATTATCCCCAAGAACATAAATTTAGTGTTAATAAAAAAATTATCTTAATATAAAACTATATCATAGTTAAAAAGTAATCTAAAATCCTGTAATACCAAAGTATGGTAAGATATGAACACTCAAGAAGGTATTGAATTGACATTCCAATAGCAATTATAGATAAAAAATTTATTTAAAAACAAAATCTCCATATTTATAAAATTTTCCTAGTTAACTAAAATATTATATTTTAATAATTTTATCATTTCAAAAAACTTCTCAAAGGTCTATCATACATCCGTTAAAATGATTTTGAAAACACTTAACTATTTAAGATAATCTACAAGAATTAAATATGACATAAAAATAAAAAATTAAAGATAATTATCAATGAAATTTTAATTGTGTTTTTTATAACATATATCATCTTTTTTGAAAAACTATGTAAAACAAAATGGATAAAAAATAGAGGGATAAGAAAATGGTTCAGTATCAAGAAGATACCAAATCCCCTACACTTATTAGTCACCAATTTCCATGAAATATATTATAAATTAAACTTATCCACAATCTAGATAATGTTTAACAATAGCACACAAGGTTGTACAATCTTTATAAAACGACTTCTATAGTTCGACGTGGGAGATATAAAATAAAAATGGTACGCATGAATTCTCAGATAAATATCCTCTTCCACTATTCTTCATAGGAGTACATATGTATAGATAATTTTGAGAGTTTATTTTACTCTCTAGTTAAGTACATGTACTAGATCTAGAAACATAAATACTGTACAAGACACATAGAGCATAAAATAAATAATATAGAGTAGGAGAGGGTGAATATTTTGGTGCAATATAATTTGTTGTTCTATTATTATAAAGTTTTTTATTTGATTCTTGTACTAATATTTTGATTTAAAATAGATTCAAGATAAATCTCATATTTTCACTTGATTTGTATTTAAGTATTCCATGAGAAAAATACACAGTAGATGCTCTAAGTATTGTAAATTTTATTCATTTTCATTCAGGAAAAAGTCTTGTGTCTTTATTCTCACAATAGTATGTATATACTTTTATATTATTCAATGTGAATTTCTTATTTTAGTGTCTTTTCCCAAAAATATCTATTAAGAAGTAATCATTGCAATATTTTTATTTTGGAAAGAAAAATGACTCATTAAGTGATTCTAATCAGTATTAAATTATGTATAGAAAAGTGGTTGGATTAATATATAATAAAATAATATCTTAATACATAACTTTAGACGTTTTCATTTTAAACTTTTTCAGGTTATCATTTTAAGGTGGCAATCACTTTTAGTTGGTCCATGTCAAAATATATCATCACTTCAAAAATTGGTAATATTTCCAGTTTGATGTCCTAATAACTCACACAGTCAATTATTTTTCATTTACTTTTGATTGGATGAACTTATAATTGATTGTGTTTTTATTTCATTTGAATCAATACTTTTCCTATTTTTTAACTACTAACCACAATCTCTAAATTCGATCTTTTAGCCAATTATTTTCTTTGATTATGTTCATTCACCTGATCTTACACTCACATAGTTTTTCATATGGTTGAACTCACTAGATTATTGGTTACCCTATCAGTTGTGTGGTTGAACATTTCATTCACTCTATTAGGATTACAGTCACATAATTTATTTCTTTCATCATATAGTTTCTATTGATCATCGGGTGTTCTTTCGGTAGATCGTATACCATGTGGTCAATTTCAGATTTGGTAAAAAAATTATTCTTTTTTTGAAAATTAATTTCCATTAATTAAACATAAAAATTGATTAGAAATAATCTAAACATGATTTTTTATGATTAAAATAATGTATTTCTAGACTATTCCAAAAAAATGTTTTTGGGTTATCATAGGAAATTACGTAACATATATAAGAAATTATTTAGTTAAATATCTAAAGGATGTATATTAATTATCAAATGTTTTAGATATAATTTTGAATATGTTATAAAAGTGAATGTCTGTTATGATTTTGAATATAATTAGGAAAAAAATATTTATTTCTATGAAATTATCTTCAATATTACCCAATGATAAATTTTTAAGATCAATTTAGGTACTAAAAAATTCAATTACTAATCACATTGATCCCAAAGTAACATCATTATAAAAAATGGTTTATAAAGTGTTTTTTATGAAAAAATTATATCAAATTCTCATGAAGGACATTTTTTACAAGTAAAATAGATTCTATAAACACATAACTAGAGATCCGTCAATATTATTATCATATAATAAATCTTATGGACACACTATTAAATTTAGAGACAACACAAAAGGAAAAGTAAAATTATTTATAAATTACTATTTTATAATATGTTTATGGTTTAAATAATATTTTAATTATTATTCTAAAACATTATTATTATGGGTTTTTTTAAAAAAAATTTAATATGTTAAATTATTTTTTAATGAATGATTTTATATTTTTTTTCAAAAGAAAGGATAATATTTTTTAATTTATTTTACTAAGTTAAAAAATAAAATAAAAATTATGTCTATTAATTCATTACACACATATGATGTTTTATGTAATATAACTCTTGGACATTCAAATCTCAAAATTTTCGAAAAGCTATCAAAACATGAAAATGTACTATAACATCATGATAATAAATTAAAAAAATATAACTTTTGTGATTCAAAAAAATTGTATGTAGTGTAAAGAATTAAATTAATATATTATATATATAAAATACTATATCCCCATAAACTTATTTATTTATTTTTATTTAGACTGTTTTAAACTTCTATTTTAGCTAGTAAAAAAATTATCATTTTAATGATTTTAGTAGACAAATGTTGATTTTTTTTCAAATATCTTAAAAATTAATTATTATTAATATTTTCTATTTTTTATAAAGTGGTTAAAAATAAAAATTTTATTTATTTATTTTGATTAAAAGTGATTTATTTTTAAAATTCTTAAATATCTAATTTTATAAACTTTTTGAAGAGGATGGATGTTTTCATAATTTATCTACACCTCTATCATATTAGAAAAAGGGATTGGTATAATTAAATATATAATCCTTTTAAAAAAAATTCAAGATAAATGTTAAGTGAATTTAAACTAGACAAATAAAGTTTTTCTAAAGTAATAAATAATTCTCTATTTTTTTTATAAAAATCATATTAGGCCTATATTTATAAAAACACAATGTGAAATAATGAATTGAAAGAAACATAAATTCATATTATTTATATATATTTTTTTACTTTAAAATTTTAAATTCTAAAGATTCCATATATAAATTATATGATCAACTAGAATATTGAATAATCATTTCTTAATCTATTATTAGTAATGATTTTAGAGTTTATAAAAAATCTGCTTGGTCTTTGATGGATATCTTCATTTTATATTTGATGGACAATAATGAATTAAAAAATATTTTTATTTAAAATATATTGAAGATAATTTTTGAGATTTTGAGTGAAAAGAGTATTTATATCAAGAAAAATGTTTTAAAATTGAAAATGAAACCTTCATGAAAGAAACTGGAAAACTATTGATGACCATCTTATTAAAATAATTATTGGTGATATTAATTATAGTTTAGACCAGAAACTCTACACATAATCTTCATGCCCAATCATATTTTATTTTACGGTTTTTTTCTTAATAATATTTATGATGTTATAAAATATTATAATTTTATTTGTCAAATCAGATAAGTGTATAAAATTTTTTTCAAAATAGTATTTTAAGATTAGTTGAAACATATATGAATTAGAAAATAATTTGATATAAATTTATTTCAACAAATAAATTAAATTAATCCTATAAATTACAATAAATAATGATAGATTAGTTATATAGATATTTTTCCAGAAAAAATGAATTTACTATAAATAAAGTTTTATACCTCTTTCTAGGATGTAGTCAATTAAGATATTGTTAGCTTATATTTATTTTCATGGTATTAAAAATTATCAAATATATGATAAATTTTTTAAGGTTTCATTTCACAATAAGCTTATGTTAAACAACACCCAAGTTTAAACTTGAAAAATATCCAAAAAAAGTTTTAAATGTTTTGAAATTCATATATAGACATAAAATATCTCTTGAACATTGATATGAAATATTTAAATTTTTAAAAAAAAATGGTTTCGTAAATGGAAAATTAGATCCTACATCATTTAATAAATAACATTCTATATTTGTTTTGATTATTCAAATTTATCTTGATAATGTTATATATAAATATTGTTTTGAACATCTTTATAATTAATTTTTTTAATTTAATTATGGGTGGATTTTTTTGTGTCTTATGGTAGAATTAAAATTATTATTTTAACATTAGATTAATCAAAGAAATAATATAATATTCTGAAAAAAATTGTTTTTAAGCTAATAAATAATTTAAATGATTTGAAATCGATAAAATAAATGTATTAAAACCCCTTTGTTTTAAACATGTAAAATATATTCTATATAACATGTAAATCTGTAGATATTAAAATGTTTTGAAGTATAATGGTTAGTCACTTTTTCAAGCTGTTGGTAGACCTTATTTAATATTTATTGTATTCATGTGTGTGATATTTCATATTATCTTTTAAGGAATTCCATTTCAATTATTAAAAAGGTATTTTTAAATAGGTGAAAATATTTGGTTGTCTTGATTTGTTTTATCCATTAAAAACCCACTTTTAATTTTATTAGTTATCCCAATTCTAATATTGGAAGTTTTAGAATTGATAAAAAAAGTACTCATGGTATGTGTCATCTTTTAAGGAAGTGTTTAATATTATAGACTTATAAGAAATAGTAATCAATTTCTTTATCCACTACTTATGAAAATTACATTAATACTAATATATTTCATTCACTATCATTAGAGAAGAAATAAAATATATCATATTTTTATGTTAACTTATAGAAATTTATGTTTTTTAACTCTTCTATATTTTTTATTTCTAGTAATAACTTAATACATTCTAGAACAATGCATAAAATGATGATATTATTTATTTATAAATCATGTATAAAAAAGAGATATTAATTTTGAATATAATTATAAGAAGATCAATTATCTAATATCAATAATAAACATTTAGATGCAATGTTATTTTAAAATATTAAATTTGAATGTGGAATGATATAAACATACTATATACATGAAGGATTCATATATTCCTATATTTTTTTGTATTTACCAAAAATTTATTATTTTTTTGAATATATTTGATTATATAGGAGTTGTTTAATGAATTATAGATGCACTATTATATAAATTCAAGACAATATTTTAGAAAAAATCCCACTATTTAACATTTTCTTATTATATTAGTTGTTTCTGTTTCTATAGTGTAGTTATTTTTAATTATAAATTAATTTAAGATGAGTTATGATATAATAATATGTATTAATAATGATATCTCACAAAGATAAATTTTTAATTACCCATGTATCATTAAATTGTATTATGTGTTTACTATTTTATTCATTTATAAAGGAAAATTTGGTTTTAAGAGGAAGTGGTCTTATTTTAAAAATTTACCGAGGTATGTTTTTAAATATTTTATTTCATTTTTTAATAATATTTTATATTTAAAAAATTGAGGAGGTTTTTGTTGTTTTCCAATAATTTATTTTTTAATTACCAATATGTTAGATGTTATTGTAATTTAAATTAGGGTGATTATTAGAGTTTTATATTTTTGGAGTCCCACTATTTTCCCACTCATGTTTTTTTATTTTGATGATCAAAAATATATTTTTGATAATTTAAATGATATGAAAATATATTATTATTTCAAAATTCATTATTTTAATATTTTATATGGGATTAAATTTGTTATTTTATTATGATTTCTGAAAATTATGTCGACACTAATGAATTTTCATTTTATTTATTATCAATATTTTATTTTTGGTTTCTATTTTCAGTGTTTATAAATATCACATGTTGGGATTTTTAGTTTTTTCACAATGTAAAAAAATTATGATTCTTCCATGATATTTTTAGATAATTAAAAACACAACCTTACGATGTTTATAAATAATCATTAAAATGATTTAAAAATATCATTATGTAATTTCAATACATCATTACGATGATTTTAAAACATTAATAAACTGTTTCAAAACATCCTAATGATGATTTCAAAACATCCTTATACAGCATAAAAAAATATTCACAATGGTTTCAAATAATTTACAAATTTTTCAAAATAACCATATTACGGTATTGAACCTTATAAAAAAGTAGTAATTCACCCATGTCTTCACACAATGTTATAAATAAATGTCTATTTTCAATAAAATAATCCTATTTTGGAAAAATCATAATCTATATACATATTTAACATATTTAAACCATAAATAAGTGGTACAGAATAATGGATTACAGGTTGGAAATTTTTTTGGACATCATGTATAAGAAAACATTTAGTAGAATCATTATAGAATAAAAATTTATATTGGGGATTCATGAAGAAGAATTCAATTACATGAATGAAAAAATTACCCAAGTGGATAATTCAAATTTTTTATCATTATTTAAATTTATATTGGAATAAAAGATATGTAACTGAAAATAAAAAAGTCAAAGGGATGGATATGAATAAATTTCATAGGTACATACATAAAAAATATTAGATTTCTTTCATCACTAAAATTTGTAGTGTCCAAGAAAAAAAATTATGAAATTTCAATTTATGTTGTGAATAGAATAAATGAATTATCAAAAGAATGATATTTCATAACTCTTCAAGGAAATAATCCATGAAATATTGTCAAAAATTTAAATTTACACATTGATAAAACACATGAAAATTTATTTTCAAAACACTATTAAAGAGGACTTGTTTTTTAAAATTGATTTCTAAGTCAAATGAAAAACAAATAAAAAATTATTTAAAAAATTTCCTATGAACATCAGTTGTTCAACAGGAAGAACATACATTCCCATGATCAAAAATAACATCATTATGTCACTTTTACAATTACTTATATTATAAAAATCAAAATAATCCCTAGAAATGGGTGTAATAAATATGTGGGATAATGATAGAATAAGGACTCATTCATAAACCCTTTGCCTCTCACATGGATGTTTTTTAAAAAATAAATTAATTATAATTTTGTAACCCCTTTATTTTTATTATTAACATACTCCTTAGTTCCATAATATTAGGTAAACATAAATTCCATTCCTTCTTCTAAACACCGTTATTTCAATTTTTCTCTCTCTTATTGTTATCCCTCTCATTCCTTCATAATTGTTTTTAATAGAAACTCACGATATGATTTATAATATCTCTAAAAAACTCATGGGAATAATGATATGTCCACTAAAACATGATTTTATTTTATTTTAACCCATTTTATATCACAGTGAAAAAATAATTCTACTTTGTGATACAAATTGGATTGTGGAATTAATTCTAAAAACTAAACCAATAAATAAGTATCATTTATGAGATATATAAAAAACTAACTATGATAGGTAGTATAATATTATTATAAGAATGATATATAAATAAAATCTTTTCAAACTCTTTTTTGTATAATGATGTGAATGAATAGTATATTCCATCACCTTCTATAGGTAAGGAGTTATTTTCATCACTTTGATGGTAAGATTAGGCTTTGAGAGAGTCTAGATCTCCAATAGTTAGGTAATATACACAATAACACCAGTAAAACAAAGATCGAGTATATTTATAATATTTCCAATGTTATGGATTCATAGAATATAATTATCCAAAATTAATTAAAGATCATGTTAAAACATCGCATGCTCATCAAGAAAAAAATATCAACCAAAACTGCACTATGAAAATCAGTTCACATATATAATTAACTATGGATAAAATATATTTTATTTAGGACATAATAATATAAAATTTAGAAAATATTTTACTCGGTCAAATAACATCACATGAATGGGATTTACACATGAATATCTAATTATATAAAAAATACATCTATACTATTACTTTAATTTTTTGACAAAAAAATAGATAAGTATCATAGGGTTTTGGGATAGATGCTATGTAAGATTCTAGGAAGACAGTGACGAAGAGTCTGGTAGATTCTAAAAAGGAGAGATAGAGGATGGTGAATAGAGAAATTATGTCGGAGGCAAGAGTGGAAATGAGGAGGCACAGATAAAGAAATATAAAGGTGGATCTGGAGAGGATGGAACAAAGGAAAATTTGAGGTAGAGGGAAAATAACATAACTGGATTAACATTGATGAGTAAGAAGAAGTATATAGCCCAAAAGATGGAGAATATGGAATATAGAAGAGGTATACAATGGATTGGAACTTCGATTAGGGAAGAGCTCTCAGAATAGGATGGGTTACGAGAACCCTATGGTGGACAAGATAGAAATGTGTGATATTCCTATTTTGATTGGTTTAAATGAGGAAGGATAAAATGTATAGATTAAAAAAATAACTTGGGGATAACATGTGTGTATAAGGAAATCTATCTTTTATTTATATATTAGATAAAAAGTATGATGAAATTAAACTGTAAAAATATATCACACCTTGAAATGATATTAAACCTTATAATTATTTATCTTAATATTGTAAACATTTATGAATGATATTATTGATGTTTTTTACTCTTTTATTACAGATTAATTTTATCTTATTTGTTATTTTTGCAATATTTCAATGTTATAAAGATTTTAATTTTAGTGAATTGATTATTATATGATACAGGATATAACTGAAGCATTTTAGATAATAAGAAAACTCATTCTATGAAGTTTCTTTTCCACTATGGATTGTTTTATTGATTTATTTTAAAATAATATATTTCATGCTATTTTTATGTTGGTTTGCAACTCATGTTGTGAATTTTAAAAATTTATTATGATTTTCTAAGAGACTACTCATTATTTAAAATGATCAAATGATGTTACCTTGGAACTGGTATTAAGATACATTAATGAATAAACTATCATATATTTCTCTAAATATATATATTAAATGAAATATAGGAAAATATTTTTTTAGAGGAGATTACTACTGTTGATTTAAAAATAAATATTCGTGATCAAGACTATCTATGTGGTGTGATCATTGATAGACACACATCTTACTAAAACATAATTCTAATAATGAATAATTATTCATTAACTATTCTAAATTTTCATATAGTCTTCTTCTTCTTCCTCTTCATCTACTGTATATTGAGTTGTAGTTCTTATCTCTATTATTAGATTTACTTAATTATATCTGTTTTATTATATTACCTTGTAATAAAATTTCTTATATCAGTTAAACCACTATTAAAAATGATTTATTGTGTTTTTTTAGTCGTCCAACATTAAAAGGAATGTCTTAATGTTGTTTTGATTTCAACTTAAAAGGAAGATTTATGTAGGGTTTTGACTCCCATTAAAATTAAGGGTTGTGTTGGTTATTCCATATAACATATAATAGAATATTTAATTTTATTGGTGAGTCACTTAAAAAATCTATTTTTAATGGATACCAAATCACTCAATAATTATAGAGAAGGCTGAAATATATTTAGCATCACTTTGATCCTGACTACTAAATAAATTGTGGTTTTTATTGTTTTATTTTAGTTCATCTACACACAAACCAAAAAATACACATAAAATATAAATAAATTTTATGTTTAAATATAAGTATAAAATTATACTAAATTTTAAACTCTCTAATTCACTACCTAACTCTTAAGATTCTCAACATCTCAGCCATGGTAAACACTCATGACATCCTTCCCAATATATTAACATCTACATTCCCTTTCACTAGCCTAAAGGTATCTCAATTTTATAGTAATATAATAAATCCTTCCATATTCATTGAAGAAAATTTAAATCTCACTAAGAGAATGTGTATGTAAATATTTTATGGTCTCGTAAGACCATAAATACTTCACTAATTCCATTAGTCCATGCCCAATTTAAACCAAACATAGTTGTTTGTGACTTGATATAATGTGAGTCATATTTATTATTGGTAGGGTGTAAAAACTATGACCCATATAAGATCTTCAATCTCAATAAAATAAAGATACAATCTAATCTGAAGTGATAATAATAAAAAAAAATCTTCCAACATTACTCCATCCTCTAGTGTCAGAGTGACATGATAAGAAATAAACATCTCCTTGATGGAATGCAATTATTGAAAATAGCAATCAATCTATATAAATGCATGGTACTCCCCTTCCAAGTCATTCAAAGAGGCCAAAATATAATATAAATAAAAAATAATCCTATGATAATATCATGTATGACTAAGAAAAATAATGATATCTATGATATTCATTGCTGATCCTTGATAAATAGCCCCTTCAGTCTTTAAAGTATCCACTAGAGTTACATATTGAGACACTACCTTCCCAATGTGATTCACTAACCATTTCAAAAACCTTTACATGTAAAACATTCCATAGAGATGATTTTATCGAATATTTTGATTTCCATAAATGCTAAGGGTAATCCTATTTCGAATTCAACTGTATAATAATTTCCTTCATGAAAACCACAAGAAACATATCAAGGAATTCATTAAATGTTGATTTCATGAGTCCCATAAAACAATCTACATAATTCATGACATATATTGAAAAAATCTACAAAATCTAATGGACCATAATATAAAATAACGAAATTCACTGATATGTCCTCCTTCAATAACATCATCTAATGATACACATATCCCAGTTTTATTTTCAAAAATTACATGGACCCTATTAAGTTCAAAATATTATAATAAATTATTATATTATGTTAGTAAATCTTCACTATCACTTAGTTTAACAATTATTAATGTCTACATAACCCCAAAAAATAGTTCCCCTTCTATGTTAGTAACATGGTAACATTATAAAAGAATAACTAGGTTGGTTGAGACACTTAATAATTTATTTACATATTTGAATCCTCAATTTCCACATATAATATCGTTCTATCAAATATGGATATATAAAAATTAAATATACTTATTGATGAAACTAAATCCCACACTTGATTTTACATCCAGGGGTAGCATCACAACCACATCCTAGAAGACGTCCATGATACTCCTAAAAACTCTCGGGAAGCAACCAATTGGAATTTTGGATGACATGTTGAAAATTTTCCCATACAAAACAAAATAGGATTCAAATTCTTATAGATCGTCATATGGTCTCACTCACTAATGAAGACCACATTATCGCCTCTCAATTTGAAGAAGTCAACTCTCCTATAAAAGAAATATATAGCTATGAAAATAGAATACACCCAATACACACTATGAATAATAGTGTATTATTTTATATTTAGTAATAATAAATCTCACGTTAAGTAATAAATCATCATTATCATCTCAAAACCCTACTACCCATCAAGTAAACAAGGTTGTCCTCTAAAAATAATAAACAATACCAAGGTAATTAAATGTGAATATACTTAGAGTCCCGTAGATATGATTAATGTTAGTGAAACAAATAATTATGAGGCTAATGAATCCATTTTTGTAACTAATAAGGAATAAAATAAACAAATAGTTCATTGGATTATCGTTGACCAAACATGAATTTTAAACTCTATAAAATTAATCTAGTCATTCTATTCCCATATACTTCATAGACCTTGCTGAAGACAAATTCCTTAACCAATATTATTTATTTATCTTATATATGGGGGATGTCATGGTGATGTAATACTATTGATTTATCTTCCCACTAATAATTAAAATCATTTTGGACCCACTAATTATGTGGCCTCAGAGTAAACTACCACTTATAATTCATTATATGTTTACACCCATGATTTATTTATACCATGAATAGTTGGGGACGTGAACTTATGATAACAATGACATCCACATTGAATGAAAAAAAATAAAAGAATACTCGAAAGATACTCATGTACAAGACGCTCTTAAGAAGATTGAAGATGGATGAGACTGACTCCCCTCTTGTCAAAAAATTGAATTCCATGAAATCTAAGAACCTCCACCCACTTCTCTCCTCCACAAAAAGAATTGTTTATTTCCTTCTTGGGATGACCCAAAATATGCATGAATTTACATAATCACCTAATACTTATCTAGAATAAATATATATATAAGACACATAAATTAGCTAACATGATTCTAAATAGCAAGATACAGAACCTCATAAATGTTTTAAACTCAGGACTCTTCATTAGAATAAGATCAGGGGTATAATGGGGGAGTCCCTTAAACTAGATCCCAAGCTCTTTCATAATCACTTCCCCTCCTAAAGGATGTGAATTTTTTTCTTTGATTCCATTAGTTTCAAATAAATTAAATATAAATGAAATTACTCCTATAATATATCACAAAATCACTCTGAGTCTCCATGATACCCAGTAACAGAAACAAATATTGATGATCACTACCTATATTGTGACAACCTAAACCACTGATTCCCACCTCACCAGTGATATGTCAGGGGAGACACCCCAATCCCATCTCTAATAAGCTAAGCGCTCATGAAAAGCATTGAGAATGAAATTATAAAATGGGAGGCCTTATCCTAAAGTACTTGTGTTCACACCCCAATGAGATCCATGCAACAATATATTTATATAATAATTGAAATAATATCTAGAGTGTAATAAACATAAAATAGACAACCTCTAAGAAAGTTTCATTATACAACTACATACTAAAATGTTATAAAGAGAAAAGATACACACCTAACTTGAAATGATGTCCCAACCTGAAAAAAATTAGAAAAATGTAAACTAAAGATAACCCATCTCACAATCTCCATATCCGACCACTAAGCAAGGTTAGCTTCAATAGGTATAACTATTCTCCTTGGAATATTATTCCACAAATATCACGGCTGATATATCTGTCATCTACATAAGAAAAAAATTATGTTAGAGAAAACCATACAAGGGTGAGTAAATAGAAACCTAGTAACATTCCCTGAAAACTAAAAATTGATCAATAGGAAGTTAAAAATAATCAACTCAACCCAAATGTAAGAGGTAAATGAAACTAAAAAATATATCATCTTAAATAAACCTAATAGAGAGAGATAGGGGGTCTCTATCTCCTCAAACAATCTAAGAATGAAGATTTATCCTATTTCTCTAAATGTACATATTTGATTCCCAACACCACATATAACTTCTACTAAATCTATGTGTAGGTACCACACCTCACCACTATAATACAAAGATGAGGGGTCACAAAATCCAGTACTGAAAACACTACCCACTAGAGCTTGATGATGAAGGGGTTTTACTCTATATATATAGTAATCTCTCTCTATATAGGATGGGGTTTCTTACACTACCAATGTAAGTAGTCTGGGGGACTTATTACCTAGTGTGGTACGTTGGTTTCAAACCCTGATAATGCTATGATGATCACACTCAATCCATATCACCATTAAACAATCACTATAATAAGTTCAACACACAATAGTCCTTGTAATGTATCCCTGATTCCAAAACTAATGTGGCCATTATGTTCTATTTCGAGAACAACACAAGATAGGGTTCTCACATTCCAAAATCTAAGTCCTTGAGAAAGAAATAAACAATGTAGAAGTCATATGTAAATGTACCTGGAAAGTATAGGATATTAATAGAATGTCCTTTTACTCTAGGTCTACCTAGAAATTTTGGCCCATTCCCATATACTTTGGTCAATACCCATGTACTTTTTCCATGTCTTTGTACTCTTTCCATGACCGTGAACACAGTTCATGCTCATGTACATTGTCCATCTCAGGGTATCATAGTCACGTAGGAGTATTATAGATGTGTGTGAGTATATAGTCATGTTCTCATACTCTAGGATACACATAGAGCCACTAGTACTAGGTCACACTTTTTGTAATGGTGATACAAGGTGTTTGATAGTTAACTCCACCTAAAACCCCAGCTTTCGCATCTAGTGGACTACAATACATGTGTTCTTGGACTTCACATCATGTATATTGGTATTTTCCAGAAAGTAAAGAACACTCCACACATATCTCCCATACCTCTAATGCTACTGATCTAACCATGAATCACATAATAAATCATGGATTTGGGACTCCACATGACAAATCCATTGCTAGTGTTTGGATTTCAAATACATGTACCATGTGAGGCCTATTCTCACTACAAAACCACACCACATCATCTATCTCATTGATGGATATTCATAATCTATACTATGATCCTTGTTTCTAACACATAAATCATGCATTACATCAAAATATATCTATAAAATATTGATCCGTACATCATGCATTCATCCTCCATTAATTGAGAGGTTTAATCATGCTTGAATCTAACTCGACAATGTCCAACTGTGACCCATTTTCTAATGTGGAATATAGTGAAGAGTGGTGGCGGGAAATCACATGAACAAGGTGAATCCATAATTGCCTGATGATATATTTTCCAGTGATTATATAAATCTAAATGAGGGTGATGAACATGCACAAACATAAAAATAAACTAGATCTGAAGTATTTAATAAATCTAGTCTTGTGTGGTGTATTGAAAAAATATAAGAAAAAAGAAGATAAAAATACATTATTATTTATAAAAAGAGTGTGTAATTACAAAAATAATTGTCCCTGCCTTGAGTTTGAGTCGATTGATGATGATTAGTGGGTTTGTGCCATTAATATTCGCAATATACAGGAAACTCATTGGTGAAGAGGAATCATTTGAAGAATGATCACTACTCCATGGTCCATTTTACTTCATCAATGAGGATCTTCTTTAGCTCCTCCAATTTTCTTCGGGTTATGAAGATAACCCTAGAATTTCATTTTAACATTTGTATTGAGGTTAACTAGGTTTTATGTTATTAAATAAACTAAATAAATTAATCATTTAATTAATTTAATTCACTCACTAATAGTTATACTCAACATGAAACCTGATGAAAAATAACTTCATGATACATCTGGGACAATCCCCATGTCCCAAAAGAAATTTTTGTCATAATTATTCCATCTGAGGTTCCAAATAGTTTGAAAAGCGTATATTTTAAAAAGCATTGTGCATGTGCTTTCATATAAATTAATATTTTTAATATATTAGTTTTATGGTCCTATGAAACCCAAATATAGTGCCGAATTCATGGGAAACTCCATATATATATAAATAAAAATAAAAAAACTAAAGAAAAAATACCAGATACATTACATATATGAATAATGAGATACAAAAAGATACAATAATACTTTAATGTAATGATCAGACTGAAGTTGATCTCAATATCCTCTAGTCAACACTTTATCACTTTATTAGATATTATTCCATTATAATTTTACATGTTCTATTTCTAAAAAAAAACATAAAAATACTTCAAGACTATTATTTCTTAGTCATTTGAACCCTTATATGATCGACCATAATATCTTACCACAACATCCTAGGTTTTATTTCATTTAGATGATGCATACCATCTTGCATTAAATATTAAAAGAAACTCATTATGATGGTGCCACATTTATATTTTTGGATCATTTAATTATATAATTTCATTACTAAATAAACACACTAATTCAAGATATGCATCAATATCATGATGCATGGAACAATAAAAAATCAATATCAGAAAATCAATATTATCTTTCATAGAATTTATAGAAATCATAAAGTGATTGTGTAGGATCATAAGAGTTCCAAATGACATTGTCAATGCCATTATTCCTAGCTACAAGCATTTTATGTGTGATTAATACTTTTTTCCTACCGCTCTCATTCTGTCTTAAATGGTTCCCAAATCGAAACTCCATACTAACTCCCAATGATATCTAAGATACTAGAATTCCATGATTCACCTCTATTAGTACTCCTCATGGGTTTATAGTGAATATGAGAGAGACCCATAAGGACCAACTCCAAAATTAAACATGATGGTTATGACTATTGAGTGTGAAAAAACATGAATGTGATGAATTATCCTCATAAATCCAAGAAGAATGTATAACAATCTGTCAATTAACTCCTTCAAATAAAACATAACCAATATCGGTAAAATTTATGTATCTTCATATTTAAAAAAACTCCAAAATGAAATAACAAAACCAAATCCTATGACATCAACCCTCGATCACCTCACATGAGCCCTATGTGATAGTAATGTCTATCTAGATAACCGAATACCTCTTAAAAATATGAATATATATATATAGAATCATTGATATATACTTAGTAGGATCATCCCAGAATTAAAATCATGTAATTCTAGATGAAGCAAACAAATGTATCAATAATAAGATGTGGAATTAACACTATTTATACCAATTCTACTACTACCCATCCATATTGAGGATAATTATCCAAATAATTCTCCCAAGTATATTAACATATTATAAAATAAATATATTTATAATGGTACTCAAAATTACATCCCTAATAATCCATTATTTCTTATACCCTAGTGACATGAATCATATTCTATAATCCCTTCCATATCTATATATCCACATTATCACATTTTGCATCATAACCACAACCAAATATCCACCTCCACAAACTATATCACAAACATAAATCATAATATATCCAATGTAGCGTAACATGAACATGAATAAATTCATCATTATGCACTCCTCATCTTATACAAATACTAACCATGCCTCCACATCACCACCAAAAAAACATGTCAGCCAGTATATCAATAATATAATCTTGATAAATTAAAACACACACACACACATCTATATATATACCTATTTATTTATTCCATAATAATCAATAATACATCTTATGGTGTTGGGGGAGATGTATAATCCAATAATTAATTCCCAATACAATTTGGATGTTAGAAAAAAACACATAAAACCCATGACCTTATATTGGTGTTAGTAAGTTTACCCAACTATTGTGTTGATCTATATTAAATAACAATAAAATAAATTTACATAATAATCCATTGAACACTATTCTATAGGTAAAATCTAATAAATAACTCCATAATCACTACTACTATAATGTTAATGTCTTTATAGTATAATACGCTATAAACTACTTCCAACAATTGGTTTATGGTGATTTAATGTAAATATACATTATATATTTTGATTTTATAACACATGATCATTAACCCGGACATTCTAATAGGTAATTAATAATATAGGAGATGCAAAAAAATATATAATTTTTATTACTCATGGTGAAATTTTATTTAAATAATCACTGGAAAAATTTATATATGAAATAAAAATAGTCTAAGTATATGGAAATGTTTGATGAATATATATTGAGTGGTCATTATATTAGAAATTTTGTAGTGGGATTTTTTTTGATTTATACAAAAATATTTGGATGCCATGAGAAACAAAAAAATGCCTTTGTTTCATTCATGATTTACTCAAAAAATGGGGGACCACAATATTTTCAGCATTTATCTAATCATTTTACCTAGAGAAGTTGTCATTTGAAAAATCTTTTCATGGATTATTATAACTACATAATATATTATTAATGATTTGGATTATAATTTGAAGAAATTCTATTGGTTATTGGTCAATGTAGAGATTTTTATACCATGTTTTTATAGAAAAATATGAGTACTAAAATAATGTGTTGATGTTAATGATTACATCCTTTTTTGGGTTTTTCTATATATTTTTTAGATTAAAATGTTTATTCAAAAGTGGAAATATTTTTTAAAAAATATATATTGACCACGATATTAAATATTTAAAATGATTTTTACCAATTTCTAATGATAATAATTTAAGTCTAATATTGGAAAAATAATTAAAACCCCTATTGATTCTAATAAGGTTGATTGAACATGTAAAAAAGGAGAAATAAATTTTCCGAGTTATCGATTTGAAAAATAAATAAATGGTCATACAATAACTAATCTAGAAAATTAAAAGAAATAAAATCGAAGATGATAATTTTATTGGGATAATAATTCAAATTTTTAAATCAACACTAGTATATTTATTATCATTTTCATTAGTGGGGATCAAACTGACACTTCTGAGGTATCAAGTATTTCATATGTTAATAGTAGTCTACATTCATCTCTGTGAGTGGTTATAAATAAAAGTGTAAATCAAGACCACTATAAATTATGTACTTATAGTGTTCTTATATAATATTTCTATATCATCACATCATCGTTTTATATTCTTAATAAAATTCTATATGATATTAAATTATGTAAAAATCATGTACATGTTGTTTATCAAATTTTTATCCAGTGGGAAAGAGGGGAGTGTATTGACTAATTATGGGACCATATCATTGAAGGGGATATTTTTATTTTCATATTCCTATTTAGTATCAATCTTATAGTATCATCTCTTCCCGAGACTAATAGGTGGTATTAGAGATAAATGATCATATTTTGTTGTGATATGAAATGAAATGTTATTTTACTAAGGATTTTTTCCTTATTAGGTGATATATAAATAGTTTAAAATAAAAACTAAATTACAATGATCATCATGCATAATATCCAAATATTGAATATCTATTAAATGATGTATATTGGATCACTAAGTGAGATTCGATCTCTCAATGAGATTCGATCACTAAAGGAGAGTTGATCACTCAAGGATAGTTAATCACTCATGGAGAGTGCACATTTAATAGACAAACAGACTGTCTTCTATCATTTAATCCTTATTTATAAAAAATCATTAAAAATTTTTAGTTGATCACTAAAGTAAAATTTTGAAAAGTAATTTGGTAATAACACTAATTAATTCAATGCTATAATGGGTGATTTATCTTGCACAGTCTATATGAATATAATTCTCTAAAAATTGCCGAAACTCTTCTAAGAATCAAAATCAAACGTATCAATAGGATAACACTTGTACTCTCCGGGTATATTAGTGAATATGATGGATATACCTATCATATACCACTTATATACCATGATATAGTGACAATAACCATGGGCATACAACAAAAAAATGATTGGAATTTCCTTAAAAATACAAGAAATATATTTATTAAAAAAACAATTAAAATTAATATAAAATAAAACATATCCAATATCACAAAAATTCATGTCAGGTAGTATATAAAATTAAATTACAAAATTTAAAAATTATAATATTAACTCATATGAAAGAAAAAAAACAACCCACAATACCCATGAAAAAGTATTGTCATGTCCAATCTCTAATTCCTCTTCAAAATATGAATATATATATATATATATATATATATATGTATATTTGGGATCAAAAAATTATATATAATTATATATTATTTAAGAAATATCATTAAAATATTGAAGAATCTTACCAACGACTTATTTAATAAAAATATGATCCAACTCATCATCTATACTTGGTTTATTACTAATAATCTTTAATGAGTATCACTCAACAGATAAAGCATCTATAACATTCCATATTTAAGTATGCATTTTATTTCCCAATAATTCATGTTTTCCTCTTTATATTTAGTTAAAAATTATTATTAATTAAATAATATAATAAATTATCTAATTAACATAAATTTATTTAATCATAATGGGGCATTATAACAAAATTATATGAAACCATGTATTGCATACTCTAGATTAATAAACACCTCTGATAGTGGTATCCCTATAAAAGTGAATAAATAAAATGGGAAATAAATTCTTTTTTAAAATTATGAAATCTCATGGATCATATTCAATACCTATAATTTATATTCATATAACTAATCTTATAATGAGAAAAAACATCATAAAAGGAAAGAAGCATATTATAAAACATTAAAATAAAATTAAGGGAAAGTGAATTATGATTATAGATTTATAATGTAATGAACATTTAATATATAATGGGGTATAATAATTCTATTATATGATATTTATAAAAAATTGAGTATATATTTGGGATTTAATTCAAAAATAGTTATCATAGGTTTGGATGTACGTGTATATAGTTAACATAAAAGAATATTACATAAGTGTTAATAATATAAATTATCAATACAAATTATTAATTTTATATAAAATAAATGATTTCAAAAGATAATTAAAAATAAATTAATTCACTTAGGAAAATATCGACTCTTGTAAATTATTATTTTTTCTGAATTATTATTTTTTGATAATTTTATTACTTTTTATGAATGATTTCAAAAAATTTATTATAATAATTTACTAAAAATATTAATAAAATTAATAAATATCATTTATAAATTAATTTAGTCACTATAATGAAGGATAACTTAAATTCTCATGAAAAAAAATATTTCATAATTCTTCTTTGCATATATATATTTATAAATAATTTTTATTCTTTTTTATCAAATGAGAATACACCAAAATGATATTTCAACCACTCATTATGAACCACCACCATAACATCCAAAATATAAAAACTGGGATTTATAAAAATATCATAACACGTATTTAACCACCATGGACGTTCTTATGGTGTTAAAAACATAGGAAAGGATCAAATACAGGAACTTTAGTATCAAATACTTCACCAAAAAAAGGGATAATTAACACCTGAATATTAAATTATTCCAAGATTTATTAAAAAATTGTTAATAATTATTTTTAAATTAGTGTTATTAAGTAATATATATATATATATATATAATAAACCAATATTGATTATATAAGAGGTTACAGAGCATCTGGCCAAGTTGGGATCTAAGGTAAGTGTTTCTGTTACTCAATTTCCAATCAATGAGTTATGATCATTTTTCTTGAAATTTATTCCTATAAGTGAGTTACATTATAAATAATAAATTTATTAAATTTAAAATCATATTTTATTTTGGGTAATATTTATTTCATTCCCAGAATCCCCTTTTATATTGATTCTAATACCCTAAAATATGACAATGTAAGGATATCCATTCAAATCTTACTTTGAAATCAAGATTTTATTGGTCTACTTCTCTATTTGGAAATTTAATGTTATTTCTCTATAAAAACGCATATATTTTATTTCTTTTAGTTATAAATTATTTCATTTATGGGTTTCTGTCTATATTCTTTAATTATAGTTTATGGTAATTTTGTGTTAGCTTTTACTATCGTTACAAAAGTGTAAAACTAATATGTTTTATATTATTTTTAGATGGTTAATTTCTCTTAAAATATTATTTGGTTGTCACTAATAATAATCATTTTATTTTTTTAATGTTTTTAGAAAGAAATTTCAACTCTAATTATTTTAATAAATTTTTTCTTTTAAAATTATTTATTTAAAGTGGTAAGGGGTTTTCATTTCAATTTCTTCTTCATTAAGACAAGATTCGTATTATGAACCAATATATAATTACATGACATATATAATGCTTATTTGAAATATTTTTTCATAATAACCATTTTATTAATAAATTTTTAAGTTCACTTTCATGTTCTCATTTTCATTATCAATTACAATATTCATTTCCATAGTAATTTGGTTTTGTGTTAACATAATCACTTTTCATTAATTCATACACATTCTTGATTTAATATGTTCATATTTAATTTTTCTATTCTTTTATTTATTTATTTCATATGGTATTTCCCATTTATATTTGTGGAAGTTAAATTTTTAAGTAAATTTTTTTTCTTTGATGGATTTTTCTCTACATTAAATTTTGATGTTGTTAAGAGTGATTTCCTTCTTCAAAATTAACACTTTCCCCTCTGTTTCTTTATTATTTCATAAAAAAAGTATTATTATATGATTTTTAAATCATTATATCTATTTATTCATTTACTCTTTTTATTTATCATTATTAACTTGTATAAGGTAGTTTTAAAACACATAAATCTATGTGATTTTTCTAAAAAACACCCAAACAAGATGTAGAAGGAATTTATTATTTTACTTTGGTATATTTTATATCTTCTAATAAAAAATTTGTTAGATTAAAATTATTTAATTTATTAATTCCATTATTGGGTATTTTTATGATAAGGTTTTAAAAATTCTTCTTATCAACTTAAGGAAAATGATTTTTTAATGTTACAGGAAACAATGTATTTTTGAAAATAAGATTAAATATTTATAAGAAATTAATTTTGTAGTTTGACATACTATTTACTCTCTATCTATATAAGATATATCATATATGGAGTTATGTTTCATGAATGAATCTCTAAATTCTATTAAGATATAGTTTATCTAGGATATTGATATTTGGGTATCAACTGATCTAATTCTTAACTCTGTGTTATACAATAAAATTTGAAAATTCCATGTAACCCATTTTAATTCTATATGTTTTATGATAAGATAAAATAAAATTTCATATTTAAGACATATATATATGGTTTATAATTTTTTTTGGGTAATTCAAATATTTCCCTGCAATATTTTGGGACAAGTTATATCTAATGAGACAATAATTTTAAATGCCGACAAGATTACATGTTCACAACATTATATGTAGACTTGTTTTTATTTTTACATGTTCAATATTCTATGTGTGGGCCTGATTTCATGTTCAAAACATTATTCAATGAAATTATTACAATAAAATTTCTCTATAATTTTATGATTTGTATAACTTATGTGAGTTCCAAATTTCTTTTCTTTTATATATTCTTATTTTATGATCTATGACTCATAATTATTGTCTAATGTCTCTACATTTTTTTATAATAATATGTGTATGATCATTTGATGTTATTTATACTTATATTTCTCATTATGGGAAAATATTATGATTCAATATTCTTTTTAACAATATATTTCTCCCATGTTCATGATTTCTCACAAACTTACGAACTAGACCATTATGAATCACTAATAAGGTTTCACATTACATAAAATATGAGCTCACTTCTTATGATTTCCATTTTCAAATGGAATTAACTAAAGAATTTTTTTTATAAAGAAGACATGTGGGGAGAATTGTATCCTATATGGTGAAAAAATATTAGAAAAGAAAATATTTTTTATTATTAATCTTTAGAACACTACTTTTTTGGGTTCTTAAAATTCTCATTAATTTATGAGATCTAATATTTAAATTATAAAAATGAGGGAAAATATTTTATTATTATTATAATTAGTTTATCTTAGTTATTATCAAAGTGAGATTTATTTATTTTTTATATTAGACTTTTTATATTATGTGCATAAAATTAATGAAAACTTAATTTAATTTGAATGGGTTATAGGTAGAACCAATTATCTAATAAATGAATGTAAAGTGTTGTAGATTTAATTAAATGTGTCATATGATAAGATATCTTAAGATTTTTATTTCATATTCAAACAATGGTTTAATTTTAGTTAATATAATATCATTATATATAAATATTTATTTATTTATTTATTTGGTTAGAAAGAATAACATAATAATGAATCTATGAAAGGTTATATAGTTGTTGGCTATAATAATAGTAAACATGTCCCAAGATTGGAATTTTAAGTATGTAGTTAATGTACATAATTCATATTTACACATTAGAAATATTCATTTTCATTATAAAAAATTTATTTAAAATAATATAAATTCCTTTAGAGTTAAATTAAAAGTTATTTATTAACCTGAGAAAATATTATTGATTTTAACAGAAATATTTTTAAAAAGTTATGAATTTTTATTAAAGTTATAACTTATAATGAATAAAATCAATAAAATATATTTATTAAATTAAAATAATTATTAGTTATATAAATTAATAACATCAATAAAATAATTAATAATTTGATGGGTAATCCATATAATATAGTAATTGGATTTAATACCATTTATTGGTAGGAGACTAAGGAAATTGTAAGAAATATCCTTTATTATGGTTTATAATGATCATGTGCATATTAAGAAGCATATCCCTCAAGAGTTTCTATCGATTTCGGTAGTATTAATCTATTTATTCATTCATAAGAGTGACAATTTATTTAATGATCGACCAACCATTTTGGGGTGATTACCCTGGGGCTAATTTATTCCACAACCATATCCACATTAAAACAACCTGATAGTGAGTTATTTTCTAGGAAACTATACATACTTTTATATTGCCAAACCATAGGTTAGATTTTCCAAAATAGAAAAGATTGAGTTTTACAATAGTTTTAGTAACTCTTAAATAAATATAATATCATAGGGAGAAAGATATAGTCTTGTAAATCTATTTAATTTAATGAGTAATATATTAAAATTATTCCATGGAAATGTCTTCACCATATAAAAGGAAAGATGTGGTTAATATAACATGCATCCAAAAGAATGAAAATTTAGATGAAAAACTTCCACTTATGTCTTGGGTTTAAATTAAATGTGAAATATATTTAAATATAGGGATTCAAATTATTCCATGAATTCCTGAATAAATAATTTCATGTTATAAGATCACAAATAGGTAGTATATGCACCACATAATGTAAATTATGTTCGCAATAGAAAACATGTTGTAAATATATGAATTTGAGATAGAAAAACCTTACCTATTGTCCTAAAATTTAGGAAATTAGATTAACATATAGTATTAAAAAAATATTTATATTAATAACTTAATTAAAAACCTTATTCATAAACATTTTCATTCACACTCTTCAAAAACATTAATTACCTACATTAATTATTCTAGTTTTCCTCATTAAGTGTTTATTATTTTATCATTTGTATAAGTTTCATAATAGTGGTTTATTTATTCATTATTATTCTAAATTTAATTATTATTTTGATATTAAATATATTTTTAGGGATTATTTATAATTATTTTTTAGGTTAAAATATTTTTCACCATTTTTTATCCATTATTGTCGAAGATGAAATAAAAAATAACCATGTTTCTGTGATTCTTGAATATCAAACTGTGTTTTCTTAATTAATTAATTAAATATTGATAGATCATCTCAACAAATATGTATTTAAAAAATTATATTATATTATTCCAGAAATTTTTTTCCCATATTTATTCTTGATATAAGTCTATAATATTGTTCAATTAGGTGGACAAACTGAACAAAACAGAAGCATATCCTAATTTAATAAATTATTATGTGGCTGTTTTGTTCTAATAAAATAATAATAGAATTATAATGATCTTATTTAGTTTTCATTAAGGTGATATATCATAATTTTAAGGAATTAAAATAATAATTCATGGATATGAAAGCACTACCCAATATGAATAGAATATTATCCTCTCAGTATTTTTATATTAAATTATTTAATTAATTATGTTAATTTGTTGGTAATATCATTAATAGGTTCCATAATTTATCATAATAAAACATCCAAAATATCATAAAAATCATATTTAACCTTTAATCTAATCTTTGTATCCAACCATTTATGTTAGTGGGGGAAAATAAAACATATTGCATCATGGAACTGGTAGTCTGTAGAATGCATGAATGACAGTATCATTTTTATTAAGTGGATTAGAAAGGTAGTTAGTTCTTATTTAAAAAATATAAACATTTAGTATAATATAAATTATAAATTCATTATATTTTATTAGTAAAAAATAAATTTTAAGTGGAATGATAAAATGGAAATATTTTTGCGAAAATAATGAACTTACATTGAGAACTTTGGTTCTCCTATAGAGGATTCCTTATAAAAGAAGGTATTAGGGTATTAAATTGTAGAACGAAGTAGAATGGAGTGAAATATTTTTTTAGTTTATGGAATAATTTATGGGTTCCATGAGGAAACCAAATTTTTTAGTTCCTTAAAGGGATCGTGAGAGGCCCATTTTATTAGTGGTAAGAATTGTATTTTTGTAAATATTTGAACTTAATAGAAAGAGATCACATGTTAATAATGTCAATTGGAAATAATGTAAATAATAGAGACATGAATAGATGTGGTTTATACACACATAATCCACTAAATTCTAGATATGTTTTTATCATGTTTCTATCCCTTTAACACTTGAATTAATATACTTTCACTTTCATTTTTACTATAATAACTAGTTTTTACCTAAGGTAATGTAATTTGTATGCCAAAAAATAAATTTTTAATTGTAAAATAATTTCTAAATTATGATTATAAGTTATAAATCCCTTCTTTATTCAATTTAAATAAGTGTAAAAAATAAGTTTTTATTTGAAAATATATTATATATTAAAAAACATTGAGTAAAATATTAAATTATTTTTCAAATATCAATCAGGGGTTTATAATTTATAATTAATAATTTAAAATGTTTAATTTAATTTATAGAATACATATTTTTTTCAAAATAATGTTTTAATAAATTTATAATTCATACATAAGTAATTAATGTCATAGTATATGTAAAACTTTTATATTTCACTACTATTCTAAAAATAAATTTTCCTAAAAAACTACCAAAAATAACATTATGATAATGTTTTTATGAATAATTAAAAATTTAATTCCATTATTTTAAAATAATATATATCATTAGAAAATAAAACCTTTAAATATACTTATGAATAACTGTTATTTATAGTGTTCATTGTGTGGTAGTTCAAGATATGTTGTTTACCTGGTATAGTTGGGTCTTTAGTATTACATTCTCACCCATTAAATAATTTCATTCTTAAATTTCGGTTATATATTATCTATTGAAAAGTGTGTATATTAATTTCTCATAGATTCTTTAGGATAACATGTTACCTCTTTTAGTTTGTGATATTTCTAAAGTAATTTCATTAATTTGGTTGTTTGATTACACAACACTTTCTTTCTGGTTTCAAGAATATGAACAAGTTATTCATTATAAGATAAGCGAGGATACATTTATATTCACTCAAATTTGAGAACAATTTTCGAAACTAGAATGTATTTTTTCAGTAATGAACATGGAATACATCATGTACAGTAGAAAGGTTGGGTGGAATGGCCAATCATGAAGTCATAACTCTAATTATTTATTGTATTTTAAAAGGCTTAACGAACCTATAGTGTAACTTTCCCATTTTTCCGATTATTGAAACTCCATTTCAAGGTGAAATATAAAATAATATATTATACCCAACTTGAAATTTAATAGTTTCCTTAGATTATTAGCATAACTATTATGTATGCTTTGGGATACTTTAATGTGATCCTGAATTATCAATACATTAATAGTTGTTATCTCATCATGTTCTGGGCCAACTAACTTTCCCTCTCTAACTTCTTTATAAAAATTTGGAGTGTGACACCTATTCCCATTCATTTATTCATATATTTCCATATGTATGACTTAATTAATGTTATTATTGTATGAAAATTCCACTAAGGCTGGATATGATTCCCCCATACATTGGAATTCAAGAGAACATTATATCAGCATGTCTTTCAAAGTATGCATACACTTTTCAAACTACCAATTAGTCTGGGGATGATAGGATGTTGTTAAATGTATCTCAATGTTATATTCTACTTAATAACTCCTCCAAAATTTTAATGTTAGATAAGGTTCCTGATCAGATAAAATAAATAGAGTTTCCCTATAATTCCTTATTTTTTTATTGATATTAATTCTAGAAATATTATCACGGGTTATATCTTCTCATATCATTAAGAAATACATATACATGTATGGAAGATCAATTTTGACACATATATAATTGTTCTACCTTTTATTCTTTGGGATTTCGGTTACAAAGTCTATTTTTATGGTGTCCCACTTCTATACAAGTATAGAAAGAGGTTTCATTACTCCCTTATGATGGTGTCTTACAGCCTTAACCTAATATCATACTAATAATCTAGAATCATAGTCCACAATTTCCTATTTCATATCAACCAACAATAAATATTCTCTTAAATCCATATACATCACTTTGATACCAGGGTCTATACAGATATTTGATATATGTACTTTGTCTTAGAGTTCCCTCTTCAACTCTGGTATGGAAGGGACATATAATTGCTTCCCAAATTTCAACAATATATATTTATAAATAAAACATATCAGTATGACGTCATTTTTTAATTTAATATTCCTTTTTAATTTCTCATAAACCAACTAGGAAATCTCTATCTTTTTTAGTATAGACCATTTAGTAATTTCTTGAAAAAGGAAATATATATCCCCTTGAATAGATACTGCCACATCATAATTTACTAGATATATACATATAATATCCTTATTGATCATCATCATGATCAAAACCCCATAGTCCTACTTAATCAATACATCCACTACATTTTTATCCTTCCCAAGGTTGTAGTGTATCGATAAATCATAGTCCTTCAATAGTTCAACCATCTTCTTTTCCTCATTTTGAGATCATACTAATAAAATATATATTTAAGAATGTTGTGGTCTTTATATATATCACATATTTATCAATTGATGTGGTTTCTCTATATTTTAAATGAAAATACTATTTATATCATCCCCAGTTCATGATTTGGATATTTCTGTTCATGTATTTTCAATTTCCATGATACACAGTTAATCACATTGATATTCCATGTAAGTAAGAAACCATGAACATTATTTAATACATACCTATGTATTACAAATAATTCCTTACATATGGTTAATTTAATACTAATGAATTAATTTTTATTCTCTTTATATATTTATAATATTTCTCACATTCCCATAATTATGTGAATTTAACCCCTTATTTGTTAATTTTTCTAACGATCCAGCCAACTCGGATTTTATTAACAAACAACCACTAGTACACTATTTCACCCATGAAACATGGATATTAGTTATATTAATTATTATAGAAAATTATTTGATTACCTTGTTATTTTTAAGGTCAAAATATATTCTATAATTGGGGATACTATAGCTAAAAAATAAACTTCCTTGATCCAAAATTTTCACTTATTATACCTCCCATAGCATTATGTTTTTCTAAGGGTGTCTAGAATTATTTTTGGAAGACTATAATTCTCTATATATCCATTAGAGTATATCAATATATCATCAATGAATACCAAAGATTTTTTACCAATATAACCCTTGAATAATATATTATTTATGTCTATAAATATATATGGTACAATAGTCAATCCAAAATTTATTACCAAAAACTCACAATGTTCATACCATATCTTAAATTTAATCATTTGTATATCATAAATATTCACCCTTAACTTATGATAATTAGAGAAAATTATATTTTTGAAAAGTATAAAGCTACACAAAGTTAATCAAATAATCCATAAATTCATGGTAAATGATAATTATTATTCATAGTAATTATAATGATCACCCTATAATGGAGGAAAAATCTCATAGAAAATCATTATTTTTCATGAAAAAATAAGGGATCCATGCAATAAAATGTTTGGGGAATATAATTACATTTTCAACCAACTCCTATATTTTTTTTATTTAAATCCAATAACTCCACTTCTTCTATTCTCTAAAGGGTTTTAGATATTTTTCTTGAATTTGGAATTAAATCAATGGAGAACTCAACATAACACTCTAGTGAATGACCATGTAATTATTTTGGAGAAAAAGAAATGAAATTCTCTACAATGTGTGCATCCTCAATTATTATGATACCATATTTATCCATATATTTCACTTTATCTTCCTCTTTACCAATAATTTAACTACTTAGAGGTATTGGGGGAAAGATGCAAAGATGATTTAGATTATAAATATTCCCTTATAAATTCAAGATATTACACCTTAAATTCATGAATCATAATCTCTTTCTCATGGAAATAAAATTTTTCTTTATACATTGAAATATAATCCATACCAAGGATCATATCAAAGTCAACCATATTAATAGTAGCCATGTTTGAAAATAGGTTACACCCATGAATTTTAATTGCAATACCTTGAAAGATATTCATTTACATAAGATTTAAAATTGTTATATTGATAGATAACTCCCTTAATAGGGTTCTAGATAAGTATATATTTTTTTGGAAAACATGGAACTTTTGAAAGAGTTAAAAGATACAAAATCAAATAAAACATTTTCCAACTCATTGAAAATTATAAAAGTACCTACATCCATGTCATTAAGAACTTAAAATTTATCTATGGTAATAGAATATACTTGGCCTTTCCCCTTGGACTTTTCTTGGGTAAATTAACTTGTTTTTTGGGTAATTCATTAAAATTATATCCCATATCCTTATCGTTAAAATATTTAACATAAAAAAAATTCTTCCATACCCTGGTATTCATGAGTTTGATGGTATTTTTCTTCACAATTGTAACAAACTCATATTCCCATACTACAAGCCCTTGGTTGTTTCTTTACAAATTTATCATATGTGGGAAATACCACCCTTCTATTCTCCCCCTTTATCTTGTTGTTATTACTAGGATATTCAATCATCTAATTATTCTCCAAATTTATTTTTTATACATTCATTCTAGATAAATAAATTACTTTCTTAATGAAACTTGAGAACATATCCTCATATGATGAAATCGTATGAGAGACCAACCGCCTTTGAAGGCTCAAGAATTAACCCACAAAATAAATATTATTTATTTATTTATATTATATGTAAATAGAATGACGAAATCCTAGTTTACCTTGTAAATTTAGCCACACATTCAACAAAATTTTCCTCATATTTTTGGAAAAGATTACGGAATTGAATTTCAAATTCCCTTAAATGGTCATAATGAAAGTATTTTTCATAGAATAACTCATTAAAAGTTACCAATTATATGAACTTTAACTCATAATAATCTTTAGTTCTTTGAATCATAGACCATCAACAGTATACATATCCCTTCATATGACAGATTTCCATGATGAATTTTTCATTTTCACTACTTTATAAAATAAGAAATATCTTCTCTAGTGACTTGATACATTATTTAGCTACACATAGATTATGGATTCCATTATGTTCTGGAGGTTTTTGTTAAAAAAAGTGTTCCAATATAGTCACACCATGTTTTGGAACATAAATTCACTTTATGTAAGAATTATTATTCTTCATAACCTAAGTCAATATCCTAAATATGGTTGTCATCTAATTTTACATAGCTCTAGATGTATTAAATTGTTCAAGGTTAATATCCCAAAATTGACTACTGGTGTTGATATGGTTCCCAATCCTCCCATTATTCACCATAATTCTAAAATGTAATACACATAATTAGCTCATGATATTAAATTGTAAAATTAAATTCCTATTAAGTTTTATATTGTGTTACGAAGAAATATTGAAAGGTTTTCATAGTACTTGTGATATCTCACCTGATTCCTATAAATAAAATCACCAATTTTCAACAAAACCTCTTTTGATACCAACTATGACATCCAGGACTCCATAAACCTAGAGCATATAGTTATTTTACTTTATTAGTACAAAATATAATATTTCTTTAAGGATGTTACATTTTATTAGTATTGAATGACTAGATACATACACTCAATATTTTTCAAAATATAAGATATAGTTTGAACATATCATAATAACATAGTTATCCCTTCCTTAATATCCCTAAAAATTACACATATTCTACCTTTATGTTTCCTAGGGAAAGGAAAAAAATAAGGGTGATCTCAGATGCTTAGTAAGGAGTAGCATACAATGGATGTTTTCATGACATAAACATATCATAAGTATTATGCATTGAATAAATGAAAAAAAATCTATAATCAATTGAAACTATGGGAATTATATTTCCTGGGAAATAATTGAAAATATGTACAATAATGTCCATTAATCTTATAGTGATGCAATTCATAATATAGAACATAACAAAAACATTCAAGGGTTATTGAAAATACATTATCCTCATATAGGAAAAGGTATACACAAAATCATAGAGGGTTTTGTACCATGATACCTATAAATTTATTGAGTTTCTCTACACATCTTGGCCCCTCCATTTATATGATTAAGTCCAATGGATCAACCAAAAGAGTCGCCATGGACTTTTACACCATTACTTAAAGAACCAGTTACATAATGAAACTTGTCTATCCATATAATGAGAAAAATAATGATAAAATAATTCCCCATTTAATATAATGTTGTCGATGTTATTTATAATATAAATTAATCAAATTAGGATTCATGGTTGGGTTTAATATAATATGAAGTAACTATATTAAATAAATATAAAAGGAATGGTACATATAATGTGTTGAGATATCCATGGAAGATAAAAATTGGATTAAATAGATTTCATTGTTAGGATATAAATGATGTAGTATCAAATATCCTTCATCATAGTTCCTAATGAGAATGTAAATATTCAAAATATATCCCTCGAGAGTGACTAGCTAGGTGTGTAGTTCGAGTCCCATTCATAATGAATCATAGTGTGGATTTGGTCAATTCTTGAACAAAACATTTCATAGGGATTACCTATAGGTGTATCTATGAAACAACTACATACACTCCCCACTATCCAAAAGCAGATTTATTTTATTAGAAAGTATCCATAATTTTACCATACCAAAAAATAGGAAGGTTTTTCCAGCATGAAAAAGATTGAGTTTTACAATAGTTTTAGTAACTATTGAATAAAAATAATATTTTTGGGATAACAGTATAGAAATATAAATCCCATAAATTTAATTACTAATATGGTAAAACTATTCAATGTCAATGTATTCATAACATAATAGGAAATTGGTGGTTAATATAACTTGAGTGAGAAAGAATGAAAATAAAGACATAAAAACACATCTAATGTCTTGGGTAAAAGTTAAATCAAACAATATTAAAATATTGGTATTAGAATTTATATTTAAATACAGTGATTACTTTAATTTTTTATATAAAATTTTATTTAGGCGTTATATAAAATATATAAAATAAATTAATACAAAACATCCGTCAAATAGATGAATTTGAGACAGAAAACCCTTACCTCTTGTCTTGAAATCCATGAAAGTACTTTAAAATCACCTATTTAAAACATATATATCTTAATAAATTAATTAAAACCACAATAAAATCCATTTTTAGTTATACTCTTCATAAATAGTCATTATGTCTTTGAATTTTAACCAATTTCCACTTTAGAAGTTTGAGTTTTGATCGTCTGTACCAGTTCCATAATAGTGGTGTTTGTAATGATTTTTATTATAAATTTCATAATCACTATGTCATTAAAGTTTCTATTGGGGATAATTTATAATTATTATTTATTTCTAAACTATTTTCTTTATTTTTTGTATTTATACTTAATCACTAACAAGCATGTTTTAGTGAATCTTGATTGTCAAAGTTTGTTTTCATAATTAATCTATTAATTATTGATATAAAATATATATAACCAAAAAATTAATTATTGTTTACATTTTTTTATCAAACTATACAATAATTATGTTCAAATTATAATTTATGACATATTTATATATTATTGTTCAATTATGTGGTTAAACCGACCAAAATAAAAACATACCCAGATTTAATGAACGATTATGTGGTGATTTTTTATATTATTATAATATAAGAATAATAAGATAATATAGGGTCTACTAGTTTAATATAAAATAATATTATGTATTTATAATAATTTTTAATTGAAATGGAAACATTACACAATTTTAATTAAGGATTATACTCTTAGTGTGATTATTTTAAACTATTAAATTAATGATGATTGTTTATTAATAATGTCACAAATCAGTTCTTTGAATTTTCAAACTAGAACACTATTTATTTAATAATCATAATATTTATCCTTTAATCTTATCCTTATAACTATTCTTGTAATTTAATGAAGGAAAAAAGATTTATGTTGTGTCATGGAGGCTGTAGCCCTCACAACACACGAATGACATTTTTGTTTTTCTTAAGGGTAAGGGGGAAAGGTTTTTAAATTTCATTTCCACAATATTAAAATATTTATTATACTATAAATGTTTATTTCATAATATAATTTTGGGAAAAATTAATTGTTACTGTAAATATAAAAGGAAAATATGTAATGTAAAATATTGAAGTTGTGTTGAAAACTTTGGGTTTCTCATGGAGGGTTCCTTATAAAGAAAGGGAATAAAATAATTTCTTAAATCCCTAAGATAAAGGGGGTAAAATATTATTTTAGGTTAATGAAATTTTGTTGGGTTTTAGGATTAAACATATTTATTAGGTGTTCTTTGAAGGGTTTGTGAGATTCCCCTTTTATAAGTTGTGATAATTCCATTTTTGTAAATATTTCAACATAATATGAAGGGAGAACATGTAAAACATATAAATTGGGGCAAAAAATATGAAATAATTTAGTGGGTCTGATGGAATTTTGATCAAAATATAATAAAATAAATTATAGGCACGTTTTTATCATGATTCAAGCCATTTCCCCTTTAATTATTACTTTTACCCTTTTCTTCCTTTACTGTGGATACTAGTTTTTACATTGCCTAACGTAATTACTAACAAAACAATAAAGTGGTACTTATAAGATAAGTTGGACCTACTATTCTAAATTTTAAATATATTTTTTCTTATTCAATTTCTAAAACATATAAAAATTAATTTTAATATGAAAAATGTCTACTATATCAAAAAAAGAAAAATATTAATTTAGTTATAAAATATAAATCATGGGTTTAAAAAATATAATTGATATTTTAAAATGTACGATTTAAATTTTAAAATATTTATTTTTCAATAAAATTATTTCCAAAATTTCTAGGTTATACTTACAACATAGAATTCTATTTATTAGTAGAATCAACATATCAAACTATCCACATAGAGACACTTTTTTTAAAAAAAATAACAAAAATTAATATTAATCTAACATTTAAATGTTGAATTCAAAAATAATTTTTATTATTTTAAAATAAAATTCCAGTATTGATAAATTAATCTGTTATTATACTTATGATTAATGTATCTTTAAAGTGATCATTACACGATTGTTAAAGATATAGTTTTTACCTACTATTATAGGGTCTCAAATATTATAGTTAGAGTATATCCCACCATATGGGAATCTATGTTTATGTTTTTTTATAATAAATTTATATTCATTGAATTATACTCATATTAATAGAAAAATATTTATTAATATTTATAATAACTAATTTTTTAATTTAAAATATTTTAATATCATATATGTTTTTATTATTTTTCATTTAGTCTTTATAATCCCCTATTTTATTTATTATTACACCATAAAATATGATATTTTATGTGTTTCTATTTAAATATAAATAATAAATTAATATTTTAGATTTCTAAATTTATATTTCATAAATTTTCATGTTCATTATCAACAAAACTAATCTATTTTTTCTTCTTCCTTTCTATATTATTTATCTCACATGAATATTTATTTACTCACCAATGTTTTATTATTGTAATCTTCTATTTACACTCTCATTCATTGATAAAGTTTGAAAAAAATGATTTTTTAACTCTTTCCACATGATAACTTTCTCCCAATGTATTCTTTAGTGTTTATTATGAAACATCCTCTCCAATTTCCTGGGGTTTTCTCATTTAATTACTATTCTCATTATACTATAAATATTTCCTATTTATTTTTTTATTAAATGTTGTAAGGGTTTTTAAACTCAATTCCCCATTATCATAAATTTTAGACAATTTATATGATCCCATCTTATTCTTAATAAAATATTTCTACCATGCTCATGTTTTCTCATTTTCTTATGATCTAAACATTTATGCCTCACAGAAAATTTTTCCACTACTAATAGTCTAAACAAAATTTTTGTTATGATTTGTATTTCCACAAGTCATTTCATTTAATATTATTTTTTAAATGATGTCATGTATTGTTATTTTTTTGTATATGTTGATGAAATATTTTTTAATAATAAATTTATGTAACTAATCTCCATAGAAACGAAACTATTGGGTTCTGGGATTTTTAATATAATTGTGATATTTTTTACAAATGGAAACCTTAATGTCTCTTAAATCAATGATAGTTTGATGCAAACATCATTGAGAACTTATTTTCCAATGGTAGGTAGTCAAAAAGGTTTCTTTCCAGCAATGCTTCTAAATACACATAAGTCTAGAGGATGGGAGTTCAATCTCATTAGACCCTTTCGGGGAGGAAAGTATTTCATTCTCTAGGGCTCTCTTATATATTTAAGTCATCTTTGTGTGTCAATACCATATCCAAATTAACAATTTGTTACCCTTGTTCAATCATTTGACTAAATCCATGCATTAATGTGAACAACTACATGTATGACATGTTTCTATCAATATTGTATTAGTTCATGATGGTTCTATATAAATATAAATATATATATATATATATGGCCTCTCTTAAGATTATCATTGTCATAGGAGGTGGTGGGTATTGTGTATTTGAGATCAGTCCCTTTAGTGGTCTTCCTATGTATCCCTATGAATGGAATCCAAACCCACATATTTTCATTCCACATAATAGTGGCATCACACATTTAAGGTTCTATGAAATGAACCAATACATGTAGTTTAAAATAAATTGGTAAGGAATACTATGTAAAAGGTTCCTATAAATGGTTAGTGTGGGACTAATACATGAGTGGCCCTTTTTGTTGGTTATTTCTATAGGAAAATAAATTGAATACGGTATAGATCATCTCTAGCTCATCAAGAGAGTCGTCCCTAGAACATCACTAGAGAGGGATTATTCTATTTATAATCGTCAGTATTAGGAGGCAATTTTCTCATAAAATAATTATTCCTAGGATAATATATTAGAAAGTAGATAAATTTTTTTAGGCTTACATCTATTAGGTGGCATATATATAAAAACTCATAGGTGTATATTGGCTTAATGTATCTCAAGGAACTACAAAGGGAATCATGATTCATGATTCATGAGGGTAGTAAGAGTAATATATTGACTCAATATGTATTAAGAACCCAATAGGGTTATATATATTCAATTAATATGTATATACTAAGGGGATTCTATTGACTCAATTTCTATGAAGGTACAAATAGGAGTATATCTACTAAAGGTATAATGGGTCATCTTATAATCATCACATAAGCAAATAGATATGTTTGAAATAATTAGAATTGAACCTAAATTATGTTTTCTAAGTATCCTAGTTAATATGAATCAATCAACACATTGTTTTATTGACACGGTTTGATGTAATATATTAGGATCGACCTAAGCAGTTTAACATGGTGTGGTAAGGACATGCATTAGGAAGTTTAATGTCATGTATCTCAAAATAAAAATTGATTCCATAAATTCTTATCAATTAAACTTATGTAATGATAAATTAAAAATCTATTCCCATGTGAGTCATGCCCGATTTGAGAAATATGAGTTAGAAGATTGGTCATGTCATATTGGATCACACATAAAAGGATAGATCAGGTCTTACATTTGAGTTTCCCTATGATGATTGACCTATTAAATGTGTCAAGTAAAGAAAAGAAGGATTATGCATTACAATATAAATATTTACCCCCACCCCCAGTATTTTTGAAATAGAATATGGATGGGGATTGTTAATTATGGGGATTAAACTTATAATGAAGCCTATATATGATAACAATGAGAAATATATTGACATGATATGAATAAAAACCTATATGAGTGTATTGACTCAAGGTAATGATAAAACTAATAAGAGTATATTGAATCAAGGTTATTGGGTGGGGAATACTAATAGGTGACCCAAGAGGTACCAAAACATGATTATTGACCAATGTTATGGTAGGGATAAATATGGGATTATACCTTGTAGGATACCCATATATAAAAAAATCAAATGGATTATCTCAACTCTAGCTATATATAGAAACCATGATGATGATCTAAAATCTATTTATTTTGGTATGTATGGGTGCCAATGTATGAGACTTGGGTGAATAGGTTTTCTCCATAGAAAGGGATAATGTTGAGATTTTATATAAGAAACCACCCAAATAAGGGATCCAAGGTATGAGACTTGGTAAAATTAATTTCACCCATATAGGGGTTCCCGGGTGAAAGAACTAGGTAAATGTTAAATATTTTCCCTATTATGGGGCTGGGAGAGTAGTGAAGCTTCCATATAGAATATGGATGGGTGAAGATAATGCTTTGACATAGTGGATGGAGGGATATATTGATTCACATTTGTAAGGGAGAACAAGGGGTCTCTCCCTATAAGGGGGAGATCCATGGTGGTTTACCCTAGTAACGGTGAACACATGGCCTCACCCTAGTGAGGGTAATCCATGGTAGTTTACCCTAGTAAGGAAGTACACGGTACCTCACCCTAGTTGAGTTGATCAATGGTGGTTCACTATAGTAATGTGTAACATGGTGCTTACCCAGGTGAGTAAAAAATAGAGGTTTTCCTTTGTAAAAGAGTACATGGATACTCTCCATACTAAGATTGATCCATAGTGGTTCATCCTATTAAGTTCAAATATTTAAGGTGAATAGGTTGGGTGATTAGACCTCTTACCTTTATTTATCCTTTAAATGTTCATACACCAAGATAAAAATTAGATTTAGGTTATATTTATCGATAATACTAATGAGATGGGAATGAAAAATGGTTCAGAGACTTATGTGCTTGATATGTATAAGGGAACAACCTTAAAAATTACTTATTCCTGACTTTTTCACAAGATCATACATTATTACACATTAAAGATCTTTTTAGGTTTAGTGTTTTAAAGAATTAGGATATCTTACATACATGAAATACAACATTCATACAAGAGGATACTACTAAAATAGTATCCATTTTTTGAAAATATAAAACATTATAACATAAAACATGATTTCTTTAAACAACTATATATATCAATCATCATGATTACCTTATTTCTTATAGCCATCCTTATATCATGTGGGAAACATTCTAAAAACATGGGATATGTATAAAAATCAGAAAGGTATATAAAGAAAGAAAACACTAGTCAAGTGATAACATAAGAACTAATAAAACTCTTAATCATAAAAACTCAAATGCCTAGAAACAGCATAGAGTTTCCTTGGAAAATATTTACCATATAACTCTTACATTCACCATTACTCATGAAATAACCTTTTGGTTAACCTCAATCTCTGGAGTATCCAATGCACTGGAAAGCTCTAATGGGGATCACCCATCATATCATGAGCTATAATGGGCTCAACCCAACATATCTTGACATATAATGGCCTCAAACCAACATATCTTGAGCTATAATTGGCTCAACAGATTATAAATAATTTTTAGGTAACATATCATATGGAATCTAGAAGAAACCACTCATGGAATATACATATAAAAACAATCTTTTAAAATTTATTAAATAGAGTTTTAAAAGGATTTTAAAAAGAAATTACCTTAAAATATAATTGGATTGAGAATTAATAGAATGGAATAGATATGTTTATACACTAAAAATACACATAATAAAGTATAATATAAGAAAAAATTCATCACACTAATAATCGTAATACAATATAATGGATAAAGTAGAAGGCAAACCCAATGATTTTAAATTGGGTAAAGAATTCACTTACCTCGGGTTCTTATTTCTTAAAAAATATTAAAAACTCCTATATAATGGTTAAAAGAGTGTTATTAATAACTTATAGAAACATATTAATATTTATAATACATTATATGATTCTTTCAGTAAATCATTTCAGCCTTTAATTGTTAGTATTTTGTTCCTTTCATTGTTTTGGGTGCGTTCTTCACATGATTTCCATGATTGGTTCATGATAGAAGTTCTTCTCATTTCGAAGTTAAACTCCATAATTGGAATATAATGTTATTTACATAATTCCATTAGCATAAATTATACCATTTATCATTTTGAAATCTGAAATAAGGATGAAACATAAGTTAAAACATTAATGATGTTCATTTAGATCATTTTTATGGTTCTTTGATAACAACGACCTCATTTTGTTTTATTAATTAAAACCATGTGTAAGAAAGGATTAAAGAACCATGGATGAGAAATAATAAATATATTATTACTAGGTTAAACCATAAAAATGGTTTCATGACCAGACTCGAATGAATTGACGAACATTGAAATCATATTGTCCATGATGTCAGGAATTCGACACATCACGGACAGTGTTTTTATTCTTTGAATAAGTGGGATATGAGAAGAATAATGATGATGAATTTTCCATGAACAAGAGAAAATCAAAAATATAAATGATTTCTGTGGATTTTTTTCCCTCTTTAATAAGAGTCTGTTTGGAAATAATAATAAAAGAATGGAACTCAAAATAAAAAATATTTGAGAATTCCCTTACAAAAATTTGGCAGCCTGACGACTATGCAACATGGTTTTAGAAAACATTAAAAAGAGAGGGGAAAAGGTTCACCCATCTAGAAATGAATCATAAAACCAAATAGGGAGATAATAAGATAAAAATATGAACATGGAATGTACTCTTTAATTTTTCGTGAAATCAATGAGAACTTGAATGGAAAAAAGAAAGAAGTTGAGAATTTTTGTACCGTGTAAAGTAACTCCTATAAAATGAAGGATATGACCTTCATGGGATTGGGGAAAACTTGTGAGGACTACTAGGCAGTTAAGGAGTTTAGATCATAGTTTAGGAGGAATTTGTAATGAATTTAATGAAAGAAAGTGTTGGTATTTCTAGCAAAAGTGAGGGAATATTTTAATAATTTCTATAGGACACCTCATTAGTGGTATTTGCAAAAACATGGACTTTTGCATCATATTTTCCCATGGTATTATCCACATGGACACCTAAAATATTATTTTACTATACATAATTTTATTAGATTTATTACATCATTAATGATGGAATTAACACACAGAAACTCAAAACTGCATTTTTTACTATTCATGAAAAAATCAACTGTTTTAGAAAAATCTCAAAAATTCACCCTAACCATTAATCAATGCATAGAATTTAAAAATGAACTCCATTTTTTGGAAGTAAATTTCTAAATATTAATAATTTATTTTTTAAATAAAGTCAAACATAATTAAAAAATTAAAAATTTTAATTCTATAACTACTTTTATATAACATTGAAAAATAAACCCAAATGTCATTATATTAAATCATTAAGAAAATAAAAATAATAATACAATTCACTATTCGTTAGCGTCATAATAGTATTCATAAGGGTATGTTACTATTCACCAAAAAAACAAGTTGGTTCCATTAAACTCCAAATAACGTACTGAATAGAAATGTAGATGACCGTTTTTTGAAATTCAAAACATGGATTTTGCTAAATTAAGATTAAAGGATAGTTATAAATATCTACTTAAAACAATGTTTCATGATTTCAATTTATTTTTAAAACCTTGGGGATTGACATTATCCCCACCTTCTATAAATATCATCCTCATAATTTTATCTACTCATTAAACAAGTGAGGGTACCTTTCCCTTATATCATTTTTTGAATCCCATGTTTTTTCCTCAACCATGTGGTTTCTCCAAATAACATTTACCTGGTTAATTACCTTATTCCGCAATACTTGTTTCCATAAATCAAGAATATGAACTAGATTCTCTTCATCTAAAAGTTTCTCTTCTATCTTAACTTCTTCTAGGATAAAGACATGTGATGAATTTGGAACATAATTGCTCAACATCAAAATATGCAAAAATTTATTTAACTGAGATAAACTCGGAGGCATACTCAGTATGCAACTAGTAAAACATTCTCCAGTATTTCAAAAGGAATGACGAACCAAGGAATTAAAATTACTTTCTTACCAAAATACATCACACTTTTCCAAGGGGTGATTTTGAGGAAAAAATGGTCACCTACCTCAAAAGAGAAGACTTTCCTTCCATTATCTACATAACGTTTTTGCATGCTTTGAGCTATCCTCATGTGATATTGGATCATCTTCACTTAATCAGCCACTTCCTCTACAAATTCTAGTCCCATCAACTTCCATTCCCTGACTTCATCTCAAAAATATTGAGTTCAACACTGATTCCCATACAATGACTCAAAAGGTTCCATCTGTATACTCGAATCAAAATTGTTAATATAATAAAAGTAATCTAAAGAAATATGATAATCCCAACTTCCCTAGTAGTATATTGAACAAGGTCGAAGCATATCCTCCTAGGTCTAAATCATTCTTTTTGACTGCCCAAATGATTAAGGATAAAAAGTTGTACTAAAATTTAATTTTGTGCCCAAAGTCTTCTAATGTCCCTTACAAAAGTTAGAAGTGAACCTAGGATACCGGTCAGATACAATGGAAAGAGGAACTGCATGTAACCTGACAATATATTTGAGGTACAATAAAGAATGTTCATCCAACAAAATTGTATCTCAAATAAAAAATAAATGTGTAGATTTTCGCACCCGGTCAACAACAACCCAAATCACAATGTTACCTTGAGAATTCATAGGTAGTACCACTATGAAGTCCATCAATATATTCTCCCATTTCAACATTGGCACTAGAAAAGGTTGAAGCATCCCCTTCAGTAAGAACCTATTTTCCTTAACCTATAGACATGTAAAGCATTTTAAAGTAAATTATGCAATATCCCTTTTCATTCCAACCCACCAGTAATACTTCTGAAGGTCTCTATACATCTTAGTACTTCCAAGATGAATTGAAAATGGGGAACTATGAGCTTCACACAACAAATCATTCTTCAAATAGGAATCACAAGTCATACAAGACATTTTTTTAAATCATAAAATACAATATTTATCAAGGTTAATTTCTGGAAGCTTACCTATTTTAAGAAATCATTCCTTTTTGAACAACTCATGGTATTCATTTTGTGCTTTCTTGATTCTATCTTGTAATGGTGACTGCACTGAAACCTGAAGAAAAACATATGTATTCCCTACAAAAACAACATCTAATCCAAAATTCATCAAATCATCGGTCAAGGGATCATGTTCTAAATGAAATATGGCTAATGATGAATGATGTTTTTGAATCAAGGCATCTAACACATTGTTTTCTTTTCCTAGATGATAATTCATCATGAAATCATAACCCATTAATATATCAATCAATCTTATCTACCTCATGTTTAATTACTTCTAAGTGAATATATAAATAAAACTTCTATGGTCAGTATATATTTGATATTTGACTCTGTATAAATGGTGCCTCCAAATTTTCAAATAAAAAACCACAGCTTCCAATTCTGAATCATTTGTGGGATAATTTAACTTATGAGGATTTAGTTATCTTGAATCATAAAGGATTACTTGATCATTCTAAATCATAACACAGCCAAATCCCTTCAAAGAAGCATCAATATAAATGAAAAACTCACCATTTCAAGAAGTTAAGACCAAAACTGGAGAATTCACCAATCTTTTTTTTAGTTCCTTAAAACAAACATTGCATTCTTATGTCCACAAAAATTTAACCCCTTTTTTGTTAATATAATAATAGGGCTAGATAACTGTGAAAATTTTCAAACAAACCATGGGTAATAACCTACTTATCCAAGAAAACAAGAAATCTATATAACATTTGTAGGCCTTGGTAATTAATCAACCACTTTTGGTATGGAAGGATCAACTGTTATTCCATCCATATTTACAATTTTCCCACGAAAATAAATTTGTTGAAACCAAAAATCACATTTTCTGAATTTTCCATACAGTATATTTTCTTTTAAGGTTTTAAAAACAACCCTTAGTTATCTTTCTCCCCTCTTTACATCAATAATATATCAAAATTTCATCAATAAACACGACTACAAACTTATCCATGAACTCATAAAATATTCTATTCATAATATCCATGAATATAGTAGGTGCATTATTTTACCCAAAAAGAATAGCTAAAAAATCATAATGGCCATATCTAGTATGGAACGTAGTCTTCAGGATGTCTTCATCTTTTACCTTCAACTGATGATACCCCGACCTCAGGTCAACTTTGGAAAAATGCTATGCTCCCTATAGCTAAACAAACAAATCATCGATATGAGGAAAATGATAATTGTTTTAAATAGTAATTTTATTAAAGCCTCTATAATCAATGAAAACTCTCATTGAACCATATTTTTTCTTAACAAACAAGACATGAGAACCCCATGGTGAGGTTCTAGTTTAGATGAAGCCTTTATCTAATAATTTTTTCAACTTCTTTTTTTAATTATGGAACTTCTATTTCAGAAATTCAATAAGGATGTTTAGAAATTGGCTTATCATCAGGAACTATTTCAATTGTAAACTCAACCTCTCGATTAGGAATAACACCAGCAAAATTTTCAGAAAAAACATCTAAGTATTCATTTACCACTGGTTCATAATTAATCTAGATAGTTCCCTTATCTTCAACAATATGCACAATATAACATTCATTTTAATCGATTATCAGTTTCATAGCTTCCTGATATGTAATTAATGGTATGGGCTCTTTATTGTACCAAAACTGAAATTCATTATGAAAAAAAAATTCTTTGCAATCTGTCATAACATGATAAAAAGAAAGCTAGTCCATACCCAGAATAACATCAATGTTTTATAATGGAAAAAATACAAGGTTTGTAGGTAAACTATTTCCATGAAAAAGAATATGAAAATTATTATAATTTTTTCTTCCAAAAAATTTTCTTCTAGGTGTTTTCTACCATGATATCTGGTTTCATTTCATGAGGTTTAATTCCCAATTTTTCTGAAAATTTCTCATAAATGAAAGAATCTGTAGACCCTGAATCAAAAAACACATTTTTGAAATCTGTAAAAATAAGTAATGTACCTGATACCCCCTCATTTGACGGCTCACCATCTTCTCATGTGGTTGAAAAAAAATTTATCGAACCCCTCTACTTCCAATATTGCTAATTCCCTACATAAGTAACTAGATTTGGACAAACATTAGAAAAATTACCCAATTCCTTATAGTTAAAGTCTCTTACCATCGACTTCTCATTAGTTTTTGAGTCATTTTATTTGCACTCACGTGACATGTGTCCTAACTTCCCACATCGGTAGCATTTCACATAATTTCAAATAAATTCACCAGGATTCCTTTTACCACACTTCTCACAAGAAGGGATATTCACTTTCTTAGCTCCAGACATATTTAACGAGTTCTTGAACATTTCCTACCAACCTAACATGTTTTTAATCTTGTCATAAAGGGGACCATATGTGTTAGAAGATTCCATCTGAACTTTTTTAGCACAACGAACAAGCATCTCATAGCATTTAAACTCTCATGCGGCCAAAGATCTTTGAAAAAATGGTTTCAAACCAGTGTAAAATCTATTAATTTTACTTTCAAAACACTTGATAAAATCATGTAAATGCCTGGCTTGTCACGACCCGTCCTTGGGGCCCGTGAAGTGATTACCCCAAGCCCGCCATCCATAGGCCAGGGTCTGGCGACTAGCACCAAGGCGTGATTCCTGATAAAAGGGAAGCCATTGCCTAGTAAAGTAAACAAACACACATAGTAAGAAAGAGGATGTAAACACTAAGTAAAAAATGGGTACAATAGTAAGTGAGGAAAAGTAAGTGGGCCAGAATAAAAACCCAAACTGAAGGTAAAGTACAACTCAAAAGGGAAAATAGCAACTGAAAGTAAGGCCGCAACGTCGAGCCGCCCACTGGAAGTCCCACCTGAAGGGTGAGTACAGATAGCCTCCACAGCTCCTCGGGGCCAACCATCTGCTCTGAGTACATCCCGCCCAGTGGTCCACCTCCAGGTACCATCCTGCTCCACAAGCCTCAACCATGATCAGCGTTGTCCATCGTCTGCAACCAACACAACGTAGTGCGGGCATAGCCCGTGCAAGGGTGAGTATAAACTACTCAGTAGGGACCCCGAGACCCCCGATGGTCTCCCAGAATCCACAAAGGATAATCCACAAAGGAAAGATACAATCAAGAAGTAACATCCGACACTACTTAGGTATATGCCCATTGTAACACCCCAAGCTTCTACGGTACGCTTCTCTTTGAATAATGCGATAACGTGTGTTGTACGCAACACCGAGTTCTAACAATCAATCAAACTAGCCGTTATGAATAGTAATACCTACTTTTTAGAATTATATGTATATATTATATTTCAATATGGACTTAATTTTTTAATTCGGAATATCTAATCTAGCCTAAGATGAAATTTTGGTACTTTTCGGATAACTTTAATATTTTGATGAATAGTGAAAATTACTAAATTTTAATTAAAAACAAATTTTTTAATCAAAATAATTAATAGTGATAAATTATGAATTTTAGTGGTTTTAATGTATATTTAGAATATATTTTTACCATTTAATATAATGTTGGTCATTGGAATAATTTTACAATTAAACCGAACATAAACAAGTGTCAATCTTTTGATAGTTATTATCTCTTAAAAACACGCTTTTTGTTTTGACAGCGGGAATTAATTTTAAATTAATTTCTGCCACTTCTGTGTTTTGAATTTAGAAAAATGGATTCCATATTTGGAATCAGGATGTCCAAATTGTGTAAATAGGTAACTTTTATTTTTAGACATTTTGAATAATTACTGTGGTAAATATTTTATTTACCATGGTTAAGGGTAAATCTGGTAAATAAGGGTTAAAAAATAATATTATAATAATACGAAATTACCCTAAAACGTGTGATAGCCTTATTTTTTGATACATGTTCGACCATAGGAATCTTTGGGTCGATTTGGGGACCCCATGGTGCCACTTGTAGGTGATAGGGACACATTATTTTAATTAAGTTAAAATGAATACAAAAATGACACAAGCATATATCTTTTAGAAAAACAATTTTTACATAGGGTTATATATGTTGGATTTTAGATTATAAATATTAATTAGAAAGATAAAACGACTGCCTACATAATTATATTTTATTTATAATTTTTAGACATTAACTGATTTAATTTATTTATGACACAATGATGATGTAGTAATTACTAAATAGTGAACAATTAAACTAATTGATATTATAAATACCCAAATAAATATAATATGAAACTTTTAATGAATTAAACTAATTTTCTAGGATAATAAGATATATTAGGATTGATTTAATTTACTTTGTTCGAAGTAATCAATCTTTTATGAGTTTCAAAAAAATCAACTATTGAATAGTGTCAAAATTGACATAAAAGAGTTCTTAAAACAAATATTATATTATTAATTGATATTAAATTCCTAAAAATCTAACGTTCGGCCAAGAGACTTATATAATGATAGGTTCATCATTAATGGACCACTTGGGGGTCGCTTGGATGTATATAGTAATTTTATTAACCATATTATTTAAAAATACAAAGAGACATTGTAAAAGTGAAACTAATTAACTTAGAGTTAATACTTAAAGATAAGGTTAATATAAGTACCCAAACCTGTTTAAATTATATTGGTTGAGTTGTTTTCGACATATCCCCACATTGACATTTAAAAAATAAACTTTGGAGCCATTGGAAACCGAATATGAATTTATTATAAACTAATATCTCTAGCTTTACCAAAGGTGCCCCTCACCCCTCTTATAAAAGGGAACTCCTCCTTCTCATTTCTTCACACCTTCAAAGCCTTTTGGTTCGGCCAACCTCTGACCAAATACTCTCCCAACATCCCTCAATACAACCTAGAGGCATTATTTTGATCATAAATCCAACCTAAGGATCCATTTTGATCAAATCAAAAGGAAGAACCCGAAGAAGAGGTAATGATTTCACCACCCTTTTCCAAGTTCATTTCTTCTTCCACTTCTTCTTCCTTTGTTGTTACCATTCTAAAATAATAACTCCAGTATCATATATATACTGTGATGTTATTATAAATATGGTACAACCATATTCAGTATTCTATCCACCCTTGGAATAACATGTCACCATACGTGCGTACGTACGGCTTACCGTCTCCACGTCGTGGTGTAATTGTTATTCAATATAATATTATTTGGATGGGTATAATAATGATGTGTAACTCATGTAAATAATAAATATAACATGTTAATGATTCAGTATATATGATATACCATCCATTTATATATTATTTTAATATCAAAAGAATGATATTGTCGCTCGTGCGTACGTACGGACTACCGTCTCCACGAACGCGATGAGATTCATTCTCCATCGTATCCATTCAAGTATAATTATCATTTGATGATTTAAAAATGATGTTTAAGGACTTGATATCATTCTACATATGAATAATATACAACCTATCCTTTATAAACATGTCTTACGTAACAAAAAATATAAAAGAAAACAAGTTAACACCCGAAACAACGATAATACTAAGATATTATTATCAAATCAATATTAAAAGATCATATATGATATCATATTAATGTATATGATTCCTGTATAATTGAATAACAATTATTTCACCACTATACAGGAGGTTAACCTACCCCAACCAAGGAAGAGTACAAGGTAAGGGTTATTTCACAATCTCTTCATTATCCGAGGTTGTTTATATGTAATAATCTACTGGGATCTCTTTATCATCCACATCCATGTTTCATCAAAATGTATTTCAAAACATTTTTATTATTTACAAGAATATGGGTTAAAGTCATTTATACCCTTGTTTGACTTTTTATAAGAGGAATCTTTCTGTCGTTTTCAAAACAAGGTCCTTTTTAACCTTTTCGATAGAATTAAGGTAAGAATGTTTTTTTTAACTTATCAGGTGAGTGAAGTTATTTTATTCCGTTATAAAATCATCAATGTTTTTCTTACAAGCTTACAAGAATATTTTCAAGAAAATGTTTTATTTTATATGGCTCTTAAATGATTTCAAAAATAGAAAGAGATATTTCTCCAAAAAGTGTTTTGATTTCATCTATGTCAACATCCTTTGATGGATTTTACGCTTATTTGAAGTTGATTTATTATGATACAAAACTTCTATATTGTATTAATGGTTTTGTGATATGTTTGACTGTGGATGTGCTATTTTTATACCATTCATAGTTTATGGTGAAATTATTGACATTTCGTATGATATTTTTAATACGAATGTTTATGTTATGTTTAAACCTTTTCATATGGGAATGCATTGGACTTAATATGTGACGGGTGGAGCCCGCTATAGCTCCTCGATGCATCGGTAGGACTCATGAGACAAACTAGTGTCTTGGCACAAGGCCTTGGAAAAATATTATTTGTAGTCTTGGCACGAGGCCTTGGCTATGTGGTTATGATAGTCTGGCATTATGCATTCCAACATTATGAAAGTGGTTAGTGATTTTTCATGTGATTATTCGATTAGTAGAATATCCATGTGAATGAGTAAATGGCATTATTTCATTTTATTTATGCCATACAATGTTGAGAGTTCAAGTTTTAAAGGTTTTTGTTTTAGTTATACATTGCCTTAAATGTTTATTCTTATTTATGAAAGTTTCCGCTATATTGTTATCCTTACTGGGCATTTGAGCTCACCCCTTTTCTATGTTTTATTTTTTCCAGGAAGTGAAGAAGTAAATTATGAATGACCTGCAGGGATATTATGTGGGGATATGAGTGTGGATTATGGAGACATTATGATGTTGTAGTAGTTTTTCATTTTATGATGTAATGTAAAACAAATGAATATATCTAGTGTTTCCAAGGCTACTAGACCAATCGGTCATTCGAGATTTGATCTTTCTTGTGATCATGCCAATGTTATGTAATAATGCACCGACTCTGGGTAACTAGGGTCGGGGTGTTACACCCATACATATACCTAAGTCATCAATTCCAGTTCGCTCCAACCTCTGAGCCCAAGCACAACCGAGTCCACATAGGAAAGAAAAATGTAAATCCACACAGGATAGCACAACACCATCCACAAAGGAATGCAAAATAGGATTCAGCTCACACAGGTATACTTCTTCGTATGATGATAGAGATGATCAGATATATCCACTGATTCATCTATGCCGTCGGACCCACAAAGGATCGATAGGTACTAACCCCCACAATGACCCACAAAGGATCTGACCCACACAGGATTGATAGGTTACTAACCCCCGCAATGAACCACAAAAGATCTAACCCACACAGGATCGATAGGTAACTAACCCCTGCAATGACTCACAACGGATCGGACCCACACATGATCTGTAGGTAACTAACCCCCGCAATGACCCACACAAGATCGGACCCACACAGGATCTGTAGGCGCTGGCCCACACAGGACCGCTGAGCGCTGACCCACACAGTATCGGACCCACACAGGATCTGTAGCACTGATCCACGGAGGATCTCTGAGTGTTGTAGTCGTCATCGTCGAATCCACTGAGGATCTCTGTACAGTTGTCATCGTCGTCATCGTCGCAGCTAGCTCTAGGGTTCCCGCACAGAGAAAGCTCGTTCGGGAGGGTCCGCTCCACGAGCCGAGAGGCTGATACATCAAATGACACATAGTCCAGAGTTGATGTATCCAAATGTTTCATATCGTCAACAGGAACTCAACGCCACAGACGGTGCGTCAATCGGACGCCTGGTTTGAGAGTTATTGGCTTTTTCGTCCCAGGGGCCCGGTTGGATTTTAAGTTAAAACCAAACCGACTGTACTCCACCTACATCCAAACTTCGGGGCGAAGTAAGCCAAAAGATCCACCTCACTTAGAGGAATCAATCAAAGTCAACGGAACGTCAATCGGACGTTTGGAGCTCATGTTATAAGTGTTTCCGCTCCGAGGGCCCGGTTGGTTTCGTGTACGAGCCAACCCGGCCGAACCCAAAGTATTCCAAAACCTTGAGTGCAATATACCAAAACGACCACCTCGATCCAAGGATTTCATCGCAACTGACGGTGTGTCGATCAGAGTCCCGTAGCTCATGTTATGGGCAACAGACCGAATAAGGTTCGGTATTAGGGGGTTCGGGCCCGGTCCGACCCGGCCCGATACCCCCAGGGTCGGCCCGAACCTAGTTGACCCATTCCGGGTCCGGATCCAGCCCGCTTAGGCGCAGACCAACCCGGTCGGTGTGGCCTGGCCCGGCCGGCGCGGCCCGGCACGGTCTGGCGGACCGGCCAGGCAGCCAGCCCGGCGCGCGGCGTGCTGGCCAGGGGTTCGGCCAAACGGTCGAACCATTCGGGGTGGGGGGCGCTGCCCCCGCATGAAGTAAACCGCGGACCCTTAATGTGGCTGCTTTTTCTGACGAGTTGGGGGTTTTGAACCCCCAGTTCCTCCATGGTCCTGTCGACCCGCTCCCGCCGGCCGGCCTCTGCCTCCATGGGACCAGCAAGGCTAGTCCCCTCGCTCCGACGTCGGCGGCCCGGTACCGGCCGCCGGTTCCGCTGTTCCGCCGCGGCCCGGAACCGGTCTTAACCTTGGTTCGTCCGGCGCAGCACGACAGCGTCGTGCCCCTCCGCCACGGCCCCACATCTTTGGTTCGTTTTCAATAGCCCGGCGCGACGGTGCCGCGTCTTGGTTCGTCTTCAACGGCGTGGCATGACGGCGCCGCGCTTCTCCCCCTTTCCTTATCAAAATTCTGCGAGGTGCTTCAACACCGCGTTGTCGTGCTCTCCACGACAATACCAACAACCAAAAAAGGGGAGGAGTGTTGGCCGTGTTTGTGCGGTCTGACCTCCTCCTGTTATCACGATAACAGGAGGTTCAAAGAAAAGGAGAAGCGACGGAAGATTTCACGAACTAACAAATAAAAATAAATCCCGACCTCAACACTGTCGTTGAACGAGAGTTCATCGTGGAATTAACCATCGCGGAAGAAGAGGATCGCCGTTGGCGTCATGTGATCTCTGAGGAAGGCATCACTCATTGTCGTTCGCCATCGGAGATTGGCGTTCTTCGTCGGCGGTGGTGCGTTCTTCGCTTTCTTCGTCGGTGGTGGTGCGTTCTTCGCGTTCTTCATCGAAGAACAAAGAATCTTCTCTTTTTCTCCCAAAGGTTTATCACAACACATCCACAACCATAATAAAATAAGTCCAAAACTTATTTAATTATCAAACTAAGCTTTTGATATTCAAAAGGTAAGAAATAAACAATTAATTCAAAGAATTAATTGTATCAATTTAACTGCCCAATTTAATGGGGCGTTTCTTAACCAGAAAAATGCATGGTTGACTTTCATTAATGAGGGGGGTTTGCAGGTGCGTTACATAGGGGGAAGAAAAGGAGGGGCTCGTGTGGGCCCCACCTCACAAATATCCTACCATGTGGGTAGGATATTGTGTGTTCCACCTTATCCGCTTAACTTAGCTTAAGTGGCTTTAAGTGAAATAAAATAAAGTGTCGCACCACTTTTATTTTATTTCTTAACTTAATCCCAAAAACTAAAAACCACAAACGAGAAAACACAACTCCAGAAAAGGCGTTTCTAAGAAAATATTGGTGCTGTGATTCCATCGGTGTCCTCGGAATTCGATTCCGAGCACCGGTTCAAAAGTTAGAAAAACCCGCTCATTCGTTCACTGAACGTACCCGAGCTAAACATTGGAAAATGATTCTGGGAACACCAGGCCTCGGAATCAGGTGCCGTCAGAAACTGCATTCTTGTAAAATTCCCAATAAAATTAATAAATAAATTTCCTTGAATTTTTCGAGTCTTTACATCACTCCCACCTCAGGGCTTTACGTCCCCGCAAAGATACATCATAAACTAGGGAAACAAAAGTGGGTACTGAGCACGCATCTAAGCCTCCTGCTCCAAAGTGCTCTCCTGGAGGTTCTCATGCTGCCATCTGATGCGCACTAGAGGAATCGACCGTTCGCATAGGACCCGCTCCTGTCGATCCTCAATCTCCACTGGGACCTCCGCAAAATTCGCCCCACCATCAACGTCCAAGTTCCCATGGTCAATGATATGCTTCGGGTCATGCATGTATCTCCTCGTTTGGGATATGTGGGAGACGTCATGCACCCGGTGTAACTGAGATGGGAGAGCCAGGAAATAAGCCACCTTGCCAATCCTACAGAGGACTTGGAATGGTCTGATGAAGCATGGAGACAACTTGTCGCCTCAGCCAAATCTCTTTAATCCACATCGAGGTGAGACTCGCAAGAAGACGTGGTCGCCATCCTCGAACTCCAGTGGCCTCGCCTCCTATCAGCATAAGACTTATGCCAGCTCTGAGCTGTCCTCACCCGCTCCTGGATGACCTTGACCTTCTCTGTTGTGGCCTGGACCATCTCCGGTCCCACAAGTGCTGACTCCACAGGGTCTGCCCAGCACAAAGGAGATCTGCAAGGTCAGTCATACAACGCCTCGTATGGTGCCATCCCGATGGTGGAGTGGTAGCTGTTTTTGTACGCGAACTCCACCAAGGGTAGGTGGTCCTCCCAACTGTGACCAAAGCTGAGGACACATGCACGAAGCATGTCCTCGAGAGTCTGTATGGTCCTCTCCTCCTGACTATCTGTCTGTGGGTGAAATTCGGTGCTCAGATGTAACTGCGTCTCGAATGCCTCATGCAACCCCTTCCAAAGTCGGGAAGTAAAGCGAGCATCACGATCGGAGACGATAGATGATGTCACACTATGAAGCCTCACAATCTCCTGAATTTAGAGATGTCCCAATCTCTCCACTGAGCCATGATCTCTGATGGGTAAGAAGTGTGCCGACTTGGTGAGTCAGTCGACAGTCACCCAAATAGAGTCGTGACCTCTGGAAGTGCGTGGAATTTCAGTCACGAAGTCCATAGATATCCCATCCCACTTCCACTCTGGGACATGCAAGGGTTGTACCAAGCCTGCTGGTACCTGGTGCTATGCCTTCACCTGCTGGCCGGTGAGGCATCGAGAAACGAACTCTGCCACAGCCTTCTTCAAGCCCGGCCACCGGTTCTGACCATCAGATAGTGTCGTCGCATCTTCAGAGCGAAGACCACTGCTACTAATTCCAGGTCATGGGTAGCGTAGTTCTACTCATGCTACCTCAAATGACGTGATCCATAGGCGATCACGGCCCGCTCTTGTATCAGGACACATCCGAGTATGGTCCCTGATGCATCACGGTAAACTACGTACCCTACTCCCCCCTCTGGAAACCTCAACATAGGCATGCTGGTCAATCTCTATCTCAGCTCCTGGAAGCTCTGCTGACATCTGTCTGACCACACGAAGGGTTGCCTCTTCCTCCTTAATGTTCTGCAAAGATGTAAAGATTTCTCCTTTACCAAAAAGGGAAATCCGGTCTCATCCCCTAGATGAACCATGTTCCTTTCCTAATACAGTCAATCCCGTCATTATTAGTCAATTCATGTCATGGATGACATCATAAGGCCTGAACGCTACTACCAAGAGATCCAACTGTTACTATCACCTCCAAGGGTTCAGTCACCCTGTCAGCATCAGTGTGTGGTCACTGGGTCTCCTCGAGTAAAAATCTCGCAAGTGAGGGTCAAGTCAACAGTTTTTAACCGGCACCTCTTAGTATTAACAAACAAAAGATAAGAAAGTAAATGTCACTAATGAAAGTGTCTTTTATTACTTCAACTCAAAGTACAAGGACTCAAGGAAACACAAACAACGAAGATAGAGGCATAATGGGCAATGGCCTCTATGCCTGGAGCTAGACCCGTACTTGTCCACCTGCTTCCGGAGCTCCACGATCGTAAGCTTTAGCTGCCTAAAGATGTGCTCTCCCCTGAGGTTTGGGTGGACCTCCTGGTGGTGGTGGTGGTAGAGCCACAAAGCGTCACCCACCACGTGCTGCTCGGCCAGCTCCTCTGCCTCATCCGCATGCTCCCTGCGGACCGCCATGGTCAAACCTCTGCCTTTGCCTAGGTGGTTCCTCAACCGTCTGCTGCTCCTATGCATGGAGGTTCGGGCAGTCATGAGCCATGTGGCGCTGCCCACAGCATGCATAGCACTATCTTCCACTCGTAGGACTGGTTCTTCTGCGTGTGCCCCGCACCTCCGAGCCAGTATCCTGGGGTCGTCCACCCGATGTCCTGGCCCGCTTGGACCTCTGTGACATCTGTCTACTGCCGACAGCAAAAGACTCTGCCACGTGTCACCCTGCGGTAGGTCTCTCCACTGGTTTAGACTCAACAAGAATGCTCTCGATGAGAAGAGCTCTCTCTAGTACTTTTACCTGAGTCAGAATGCTGAGGGAGATCAGTGATGCCCTGATCTCATGACTCAATCCCTGCTCAAAGGTCCGGGACTGAAAGAATGGTTAACGTACCTTGTATGTCAAGTAGCGTGAGAGATCGGAAAATCTCACCGAGTACTAGGAGACCGTCAAGTTGCCCTGCCGCATTTGTAGAAGCTCCTGGATGTGCACCGCACGGAGGGTGGCTGGGACGAACTCCGAGTGGAAGAGGCTCTCAAAGTCCGTCCAGAGAAGAGATGCCTCATCGTGCACCTAGAGCATCATGCTCCACCATCTGCCTGCTGTCGCGTGAAGGACGCTCGCTGCAAGGATCACCATGAGGTCTGCTGGTGTCCTCACTAACCTGAAAACCCATACCACTGCCTCCAGCCAGTCCTCGGCTGCCTGGGGGTCCATCTCCCCGTGGAACCTGGGCGGTCACTGGCGCTGAAACTCGTGCAGTGCAATAAGGCAACGTGCATCGTCAGTGGCTGGGGCTGGTAGCATCGGTGGCTCGACGGGTAGAGGTACCTCTGGTGCCTCTGCTGTCAAAGGGCCTTGTATCGAGGCCTCGTCGCTCGGCGGGCTGTCGTCACGTACAACTCTCGGAACCCTAGTTGGCTACCATTGTGGGGCCATATCGAAAAGAGACAGGTGCACCATGGTCAGACCAGTATACCTGGTGAGCTGACACAAAGTAATAACAAAGAAAACTTGAAACACACATGCAATCAATGTTTTCGTGCATTAAGTCGGAAATCAGTGGTCAGGGTCCTGGTGTACGGATACGTCGGCCGCCGCACCAACACTGGACTCCCTGGATTGATAATCATACCCAATACGTTGAACACTATTTATTCACATAGAAGAAAGATCAGAGTCCAATGTTCTGCGGTAGAACCGGACTTCTCTAATACCAATTTGTCACGACCCATCATTGGGGCCCGTGTCGTGACTACCCCAAGCCCACCTTCCATAGGCCAGGGGCTGGCGACTAGCACCAAGGCGTGATTCCCAATAAAAGGGAAGGCATTTCCTAGTAAAGTAAACAAACACACAGAGTAAGAATTCAGAAATAAACACTAAGAAAAAAACTGGGTACAATAGTATGTGCGGAAAAGTAAGTGGGCCAGAATAAAAACCCAAACTGAAAGTAAAGTACAACTCGAAAGGGAAAACATCAACTGAAAGTAAGGTCGCAATGTTGAGCCGAACACTAGAAGTCCCACTTGAAGGGTGAGTACAGATAGCCTGCACATCTCCTCGGGTCCAACCGTCCGCTCCGAGTATGTCCCGCCCAGTGGTCCACCTCCAGGTACCGTCCAGCTCCGCAAGCCTCAACCACGATCAGCGTTGTCCATCGTCTGCAACCAAAACAACGTAGTACGGGCATAGCCCATGCAGGGGTGAGTATAAGCTACTCAGTAGGGACCTCGATACCCCCGAAGGTCTCCCATAATCCACAAAGGATAACCCACAAAGGAAAGATACAATCATGAAGTAACATCCAACACTGCTTAGGTATATGCCCATATATATACCTAAGTCATCAATTCCAGTTCGCTCCAACCTCCGCGCCCAAGCACAACCCAGTCCACACAGGAAAGAAAAACGTAAATCCACACAAGATAGCACAATACCATCCAAAAAGGAAAGCAAAATAGGATTCAGATCACATAGTTATACTTCTTCGTATGATTATAGAGATGATCAGATATATCCACTGATTCATCTATGCCGTCGGACCCACAAAGGTTCGATAGGTACTAACCCCCGCAAGGACCCAAAAAGTATCTGAACCACACAGGATTGATAGGTAAATAACTCCCACAATGACCCACAAAGGATCTGACCCACACAGGATCGATAGATAACCAACCCCCGCAATGACCCACACAGGATCTGTAGGTAACTAACCCCCGCAATGACCCACACAGGATCGGACCCACAGAGGATCTATAGCCGATGGCCCACACAGGACCGCTGAGCACTGACCCACACAGGATCGGACCCACACATGATCTGTAGCACTGATCCACGGAGGATCGCTGAGTGTTGTAGTCATTGCCGTCGATTCCATGAAGGATCTTTGTACAGTCGTCGTCGTCGTTATCGTCGCAGCCAGCTCTAGGGTTCCTGCACACAGCAAGCTCGTTCGGGAGGGTCCACTACACGATCTGAGAGGCTAATACAACAACTGACACATAGTTCAGTGTTTTTGTATCCAAAAGTTCTGTATCGTCAATAGGAACTCAACGCCAGAAACGGTGCGTCAATCGGACGCCCGGTCTGAGAGTTATTAGCTTTTTCGTCCTAGGGGCCCGGATGGTTTTTAAGTCAAAACCAATCCGACCATACTCCACCTGCGTCTAAACCTCGGGAGGAGTAATCCAAATGATATTTCTCACTTAGAGTAATCCATCAAAGTCAACGGCACGTCAATCAGACGTCCGGAGATCAAGTTATAAGTGTTTCCGCTCCGAGGGCCCGGTTGGTTTCGTGTACAAACCAACCTGGTCGAACCCAAAGTAATCTGAAACCTTGAGTGTGATATACCAAAATGACCGTCTCGATCCAAGGATCGCATCGCAACTAACGGTGCATTGATCGGAGGTCTGTAGCTCACGTTATGGGCAACAGACCAAATAAGGTTCGGTATTAGGGGGTTTGGGCCCGGCCCGGTACCCCCAGGGTCGGCCCGAACCTGGTCAACCCGTCCCGGGTCCGGGTCCAGCCCGCTTGGGCGTGGCCCAGCCCGGTCGGCGTGGCCCGGCCCGGCCGGCACAGCCTGACCCGGCCTGGGCACGGCCCGGTCTGGCGAACCCGCCAGGCAGCCGGCCCGGCGCGCGGCGTGCTGGCTAGGGGTTCGGCCGAACGGACGAACCGTTCGAGGTGGGGGGCGCTGCCCCCACATGAAGTAAACCATGGCCCTTTAATGGGGCCTATTCTTCCGGCCAGAAGGGGGTTTCAGACCCCCGGTTCCTCCATGGTCTGGCCAGCCCACTCCGGCCGGCCGCCGGTTCCGCTGTTCCGTCGCGGCCCAGAACCAGCCACGGCCTTGGTTCGTCTGGCACTGCGCAATGGCGCCGCGCCCCTCTGCCGTGGCCCCGCATCTTTGTTTCATTTTCAACGGTGTGGTGCGACGGCGCCGTGTCTTGGTTCGTCTTCAACGGCACCGCGCTTCTCCCCCTTTCCTTATCAAAATTCTTCGCGGTGCTTCGGCACCGCGTTGCCGTGCTCGCCGCGACAATACTAACAACCAAAAAAGGGGAGGAGTGTCAGTCGTTTTTGTGTGGTCCGACCTCCTCCCGTTATCACGATAACAGGTGGTTCAAAGAAAAAGAGAAGAGACAGAAGTTTTCACGAACTAAAAAATAAAAATAAATCCCTACCTCAACGACGTCGTCGAACGAGTGATCGTCACAGAATTAACCATCGCGGAAGGAGAGGATCGCCATTGGCGTCAGGTGATCTATGAGGAAGGTTTCACTCACTGTCGTCCACCATCGGAGATTGGCATTCTTCATCAGTGGTGGTGCGTACTTCGCGTTCTTCATCGGCGGTGGTGTGTTCTTCGCGTTCTTTGTCAAAGAATGAAGAATCTTCTCTTTTTCTCCCAAAGGTTTATCACAACACAACCCCAACCATAATAAAATAATTCCAACACTTATTTTATTATCAACTTAAGATTTTGAAATTCAAAAGATAAGAAACAAACAATTAATTCGAAGAATTAATTGAAAAAATTTAACTACCCAATTTAATGGGGGTGTTTCTTAACCAGAAAAACGCACGGTTGACTTTCATTAAAGAGGGGGGTTTACAGGTACGTTACTTAGAAGAGAAGAAACGGTGGGGCTCGTGCGGGCCCCACCTCACAAATATCCTACCATGTGGGTAGGATATTGTGGGTTCTACATTATCCGCTTAACTTAGCTTAAATGGCTTTAAGTGAAATAAAATAAAGTGTCGCACCACTTTTATTTTATTTCTTAACTTAATCCCAATAACTAAAAACCGCACCTGAGTAAATGCAACTCCAAAAAAGGAGTTTCTAAGCAAATACTGACGCTGCGATTCCATCAGTGTCCTCGGAATTCGAGTCCGAGCACCGGTTCAAAAGTTAGAAAAACCCGCTCGTTCGTTCACTGAATTTACACGAGTTAAACTTTGAAAATGATTCCGGGCACACTGGGCCACAAAATCAGGTGCCGTTAGAAACTGTGTTCTTGTAAAATTCCCATGAAAATTAAGAAAAGAATTCCCTTGAATTTTACGGGTCTTTACATGGCTAGTCTTGTATAATTGGATTCATATGATGCCATGCAATCATCATCTTTTTTCTTCAGTTCCAAGAATTTTTTCTCCATTCTAAGTCGAACTGTTTTGGGAAAATAGTTTTTTAGAAAAAAGACTCTTAAAATAATCCTATTCCAAACTGTCAATATCCTCTTTCTCTAATATTCTTAACCAGATACCACTATTTATTGGATTCACCTTCCAAATGATAAATTTCTAGTATTAACATTTGACATTTTGAACATCCCATGAAATCAAATATCTTTTCTAGAGCATTGATCCTTCCTTCAGTTATCACTGGATCTGTGGTTCCACTAAATGTTGGAGGATGTTTCCTTATAAAATGCTCCACATAAGACATGTTTATTCATGGTAGATCATGTTCCTCTATAGCATGGATACCACCCCCATTTATTGCTTGATTCAACTGATCCATTTCGTTTACAAACAGCTTGGTTTGGATTCCCACTATTTTGGGCTATAGAATCGGACATACATCAGCCTCTTGGTGCCTTCTTACTTCGGTTTCCATGTTTCTTCTATGGACAAACATTCTGAAAAAAACACTACATAGATGAAGCAACATGGTAATCCTTAAATTCTATAACATTTCAAATTACTATTGAGTAAAAATCAATTATGGTGTTCATTAAATATCATCCCAACCCTTAATGTTTTCTAAACCATCCTATGATAAAAACTATAAATATTTGTCCTTAAAATGTTACTTAATATTTAATTTTACACAAGACCATACATTATTAAACATTTAGGATCTTTTCATGTTTATAGTTATAAATAATTAGGATATCTTTCATATATGACATAACACATTCATTCAAGATGATACTACTAAAATAGAATCCATTTTTTCAAAATATAAAACATTAAAATATAAAACATGATTTCTTTAAAAAAAACTCTTCATATCAAACATCGTGACTGCCTTATTTCTCTTCCCCATCCTTTTATCTTGTGGAAAACATTTAAAAACATTGGACGAGTATAAAACTCGTTAAGGGATATAAAGAAAGAAAGCGTTAGTCAAGTGATAACCTAAAAACCAATAAAACTCATAATTATAAAAACTCATTTGCATAGAAACATCAGGAAGTTTCCTTGGGAAATATTTACCATATCACTATCATATTCACCCTTACACATGGAATATCCTTTTAGTCAATTTCCATCTCTATGGTACCCAATGCATTGGAGAGCTATAATGGGGCTCATATATCATATCATTGGCTATAATTGGCACAAACCAACATAAATAATTTCCACAGAACATATCATAACGTATCTCGAAGAAACCACTCATTCTATATACATATATAAAATAACCCTTTTGAAATTTATTAAAGAGTATTTTAAAATGATTTTAAAAAGAATGTCCCTTAAAATATAAATGGAGTCATAATTAATTGAATGGAATGGACATGTGTATACACTCTAAATAAACATAATACTACATAATATAAACAAAAATGTATCACACCAATAATATTAATACAACATAGTGGATAATTTATAAGGTTAACCCAAAGATTGGTAATTGGGTTAAGAATTCCCTTACCTCAGGTTCTTATTACTTATAAAGTGTTTAAACATCATTTATAAAGGTTAAAAGAGTGTTATAAATATATTATATAAAAATATTCATCTTTATAATACCTTATATGATCATTTAATTACATCATTTCATCCTTTAATTATTATTATTTTGTTCCTTTCATTGCTTTGGGTGTGTTCTTCACTTAATTTCCATGATTGGTTCATAATGGATGTTCTTCTCATTTGGAAGTGAAACTACAGAATTGAAATGGAATGGTACTTACATATTTCTAGTACCATAAATTATACCATTTATCATTTTGAATTGTGAAATGATTATGATTCATAAGTTAAAACCTTAATGTTGTTTGTTTAGGTCATTTTAGTGGTTCTTTGTTATAACAACATCATTTTGTTTTATAAATTAAAAACGTGGGAACAAAAGGATTCAAAAACCATGGATGATACATAATACATATACTATAACCTATTTCAAATAAAAAAATTGTTTCATGACCAGACTTAAAGGAATAAAAGTAAATTGGAATCACATCGTCCATGAAATCGGGAATTTGACACATCATGGACAATGTTTTTATTCCTTGAATAAGTGAGAGAGAAGAAGAATAATGAGGATGATTTTTACCTAAACATGAGAAAATCCTGAATATAAATAATTTCTAGATATGTAATGCCTCTTGGATAATAGGAGTTGAGGAAATAACAAGAAAATAACGGAACTCAAAATAAAATAATAGTTGAGAAATCCCTGACAAACATTTGGGAGACTAACGACTATGAAACATGGTTTTAGAAAACATTAAAAAGAGAGGGGACAAGGTTCACCTATTCAAAAATGATTCATAAAATATAATAGAGAAATACTAAGAAGAAAAGAATAACATGGTATGGATTCTTGAATTTTATTCCATATAAAAGAGAACTAGAATGGGAAAAGGAAAAAGTTGAGAATTTTCATACCTTGTAGAGTAACTCCCAGAACATGATAGTTGAGACCATAGGGGCTGAGGAATCCTTGGTAAGACTACTAGGAATATAAGGAGGCCAAATATTCATTTATGAGGAATTTATAATGAATTTAATGAATTAATGGGTCAGTATTTATAGAAAAAATTGAGGTAATATTTTAATAATTTCCAAGGGACACGTCATTAGTGGTATTTGAAAAACCATGGGTTCGCCCATGGTTTATTCCCACGGTATTATTCAAATGGGACACCAATCATATTATTTTACTGTACAGAAGTCTACCAGATATATTACATCATTATTAAATCATTAATAATGTCATTAACACACCGAAACTCAAAACTGTTTTTTTACTATTCACCAAAAAATCAACTGTATCAGAAATATCTCAAAAATTCACCCTACCCATTTTTTGACATGTATAATTCAAATGAGAATTCCAATTTTTTAAAATAACCTTTTAAATATTATAAGGTAAATTTTTAAATAAAGTCATACTTAATTAAAAAAATTGCCTTTTTAAATCTATAACTACTTTTATATCACATTTATAAATCCACCCAAATGTCATTATCTTAAATCCATAATAAAATAAAATATAAATAAAATTTACTATTCATTTGATTCATAATACTATTCATATTACTATTAACAAGTGTATGTTTCTATTCACCAAAAAAACCAGTTGGTTATATTAGACTCCAAATAACTTACTGAACACAAATGTAGATGACCATTTTTCAAAATTCAAAACATAGAAACTGCTAAATTACGTTTAAAGGATACTTATAAATATGTACATAAAATAATGTTTCAGGAATTGAAATTATTTTTAAAACCTTGGGGCATTAAAATATGGGAGATAGAGTGAATGTTCTAGGTGAGAACCTTGAGCATGAGCCCTGATTTCTTCATAAAATTTTACCAATGGTTGATGACCACAACTATTGATATGTAGCATTTTTGGCTCTATTACTATTTAAATAAAATATTTGGAAGTGAAATATACCTATAGATATATTTTATACACCATATAAAAAAATTTCAAATGATAAAAACTACTTAGAATAACCTCAAAATGGGGTTTAATGCTTCAATTAACCTTTATTAAAAATATTTGAAATCCATGGTCTACTTCTAAAGGGAGGTTCTCACCGCCATGTCACCAGACTAAAAAACTTTTTCGAGGAATCTCTATCCCTCAATATGTGTGAAATAATGTGGTGTATAGTGTTCCAATTTGATTATTCCTAGGGAATGGAGATAAATTTCATCACGTACATGAAATATGTTCTCTAAGGGAGTCTCATTTTGTGGGATATGTGAAAAAATTCATGGAATAAATATTTTAATGAAAAAAATAACCCCCTTAGAATTATTTTCTTTTCAGAAAAAAAATATTATAATTATATGTTAAATACATTGCACTTTTTTTAATTTTAAAATCTACTAATGGGTTGTGTAATTGTCTTACTAGAGGGAGTATACTTTCTAAAAGGATGATATCATCTAAAAGTATTTAAATTTCGCTGATGGTAACTATCTCAACATAAGGAATTTATATTCTAAATTGTTAAAGGTCCAAATTCTAGTATAAAAGTAGAGAATATAATTAATGTGTAATTTTTACTTGATCCAATATAAGAGATCTGGATATCATTATGTATCCCTTGAGAACGTGAATCATGCCACTAATAATTCGTATAAAGGTCCCCCTAGTGAGATCAAACTATTTTATAATGGTTGAGGTTTTTTAGAATCTTTCTTTGGTGATGAACAAGATAGTGAGGGCCCATACATAGATCTATCTATACATAGAATGGGTTATTTTTTTATTCAGTGTGTGAGCATGGGTAATTCTCCAGAAAATACTAAATTTAGAAATGGATTTGGATCTTGTGTGAGATTAATTGGTCAAAATATCATATAACACTAACTAATTTAAGGTTAACACAGGATGTAACATATGTCTTGCAGTTTTTAGTCATGAAATAATGACATGGTACGCTCATATGGGTCATGAGGATAAAGTATAAGCTCTATTTTTTCCTAAGTTGATAGACCTGGAGAGAATATATAAATTTTTTATAAGTATGAGTGATACTCCCTATGAGGATTATATATTTTTTTCATCCTATTTTTACCTAATCCATCAAAGGAGAGGCATAGAAAAAAGGAAAATGGATTTTTCTTATGAAAAATTTTAATGTTTTCAACTTAACATTTTTTATTACTTTTCTATTTATTTCAAATGATTTTTTATGATATAATTTTTTCTTACCTAGAGATCATAGAAGAAATTTTTTTCTAGATGTACATTCATGGGGTTTAAAACAAGAAAGTACAATGTATATTTCTATTTTAGGTTTACTTTATTGTATGTGTGGTCAATATAGCTTGTGTTTATGGCCAAATAACTTTTACCATAAAGTGATTTAGTATGCATAGTGAATCGTGTGATGAAAACCCAATGTGTATAGAAATCCCATTATCATGTATATAGAGAACATCGAGGAAGGGTAAACATAGTTTAAATTCATATTTCTTAGACGAATTTTTTGGTGATGTTTTAGGTTGAAATGTAATTATCAAGACCAATTATAGTATAAGTTATCTCATGGAAAAGTATAACTAGTTAAAATTCATAGTTCTTGGACGAAAATTTACATTAATTTTAGGTATAATACCTTTGAGCCATTGATTGGGGATGTTTATAAAGAGAGGGTAAATACAACAATGATTTGAATAAAGGAAAATATTATCATATACCACCCCAAAATGGGGGAATTATGTTTATAGTCCTGAATTATAAACCATTATGTTATGAAGTTTCAAGTCATGCAACAAGGACCATGTTTCTAATAAAGAATTTCTAGAAGCACAATCCCAATTTAAGTATATTTGATTCCAATAGAAACATTATAATCATGGATTTTGGTATCCACATGAGTGGAATACATATATATAAATGGGAATATGAATATAATTTCATAATATTTCACTTTTAATGGGTATGAAGTACAAGTGCATAACATCAAGGGTTTTTTAATCATCTTCAATAATTGGATTTCAAAACGTGTAAATCATAATAAAATATTTTTGGAGCCATAAAGAAATGTAGATACATGGGGATAGGTTGACCTTAAAAATGTAAAAAATCAATACTACACAAAATCCATAGATATTACGTGAACATACAGGGGGCATTTCACTAGGATGAGAACTTCTACTAGGTGTTACTTTACAGGCTCAAAGGTATCTCTTCTCTTCACCATCAAATCCTAGCAATGTTAGTTGATATTAGCCATTAACTCAATTAACAATATTTATATGAATGATATAACCAATAGTTTAACAGCTCTATATTTTGTGAAGTATATTTTTGAATTAATTTAATATTTTTTTTATTTTTCATTTCATTCAACACTGAATATAGTTTGTATTTTATAAAAGAAATATGTTTTGATTAACTTTCACATAAGACCAAGGTAATTATTCACTACATGAAACACTTATATTATCTTTTGGTACACAAAATACTATTTTTGGATTTTATTTCACACAACATTGTGTCCCTCCTATATCTTACGTTACACATAATTATGAGTTTTACCAAACTACAGTATATTATTAATATGATTATGAAAATGTTATTATCGCTACCATACAACTACTAAAATGTATGTTAGGAATAATATTAATAAAAATTTTAATATATTATTTTCATGTGTATGAAATGAATCAATTTTTTATCAATTAATATAATTGAATGTAAGAACTATTTGAAAATAATGAAATTACATTTCTAATAAAATCATTTATCTATATAAAAATAAACGTTTATCTCATTAAATTAAACAAACCAATTTTTAATAATATTCTAAATAAAATTTAAATATTATATATTCAATAAATATTTTTTATACTCATCCAAAAGATTTTATAGGTAAAAGATAAGAATTAATCGAGTTATATGAATAAAAGATATATTTTTCTAAAAGGTAATATTACCATATTTTTATAGAGCCCACATTATATTTGATTTTTGAAACTTATAATTTTTATTTTACAAAATAAACATCATTATTGAATTTTTAATATCCTAATATACATTGGGTGAGTTTTAGGGTTTTTCTGAGAGGTTTATTTTTTTATGAATAGTGAAGAACACTAAATTTTAGTTCAAAACTACTTTTTCACCAATTGTATTTATATATTTAAATTATATTTTAATTATTTTATAAAATATAATTACATCAATTTTATATAAATTAAAAAAATTTAGGTCATTGTATCTAATTTTACCTTGAAATTGCATATAAAATCATGTCAAACATTTATACATTTTCAATTAAAAAACGTATTGTCGTGACATGTCTGTTAGATTAACATTAAATTAATTTCTTCCACATTTATGATAATAATTTCTCAAAAATTGATTCTATATTTGTAATCATAATGATTTATAAATATAATAAGTTCATGTTATTTTTTTTTCTAAAAATAGTAGTGAATGTAATTAAAATTAATTACAGTGACTAAGGTAAAAACATATTACTTAGTGGTTAAACATTAATAATTAGAGGAAAAATTACCTAGAAACATCTCCAAAAGACATGTTATGGATATATTTCATCCAATTACCCTATTTTCTCAAATTTTCACAATTGTTAGGCACATTATATGAGGGATACCTCTCAATAGTGATTACGTTTTTATATTTACAATAATGTCACTCCTCCACTATAAAAGGGCACTCAAAACCCTCACTTCCTCACACCTATCAGGACACCTTGTCTAGGAAAATACATAAAAATGTCCTCAATAAATCCATAAATTACTCTTATAATCCTAATTTTTTTAATAAATCTAACAAAGGATTCCATTTGGGGGAAACCAATAAGATTTACCCAAATAAGAGGTAACACCCTTTCTCAAGATCCTTTGTTTTATTTTCATTCTCCAGCCCCTCAAATATTATTATTCCATTATTTTTTAATAACCAAATTATTAAAAATATGTTTTTATGATTTTATTATAAGGTTTTTTACTATACTTACCTACAGTTTTATTTAATGGGTACCAAACTTATAGTTTGTGTGTACGGAAGACTACCACCTTGAGAAACAATGTTGGTTGTTTTTTCTTTTACCGCCTATCACGGGTGGGAATTATTATGTAAAATATAATTTTATATGATATATATTTTATTTATGATTTATTTATTATTATTTAATTTTTAATTAAAAAATGAATTTATGACTTCCATTTTGTTAAAATTTGATAACTTTATTTGTGGACATGTGGACTACTGCCTCCTCAAAGTGATGCAATTTGTTCACACTTTAAATGGAATGTATTAAGGATGGGTTTCGTGAATGTATATGATATATATGACATAATAATTATACTTAAATTATATTATATATATACATATATCCTATTTACATTATTTCTTTCAACATGATAATAAAACAGACACAACATTCATGCGTACATACATCCTACCGCCTCCATGAATGGTGTATTCTATTTCATATTTCTACATTAAATAGAATATTATAAAGACATATATACTGAAAATATATGATATTTTTATCTTTTTTTAAATCTATAAATAATTAAATAATTATCTAAGTAATAAGATCAATAATAACAAGTGAAAATGTATAAAAAAACAAAGAAAATAATACCTGAAATGAAACATTAACATAAAATTGTTAATAAATGGTTAATATATGGCCATAATAAAATCATATATGGTATTAACTATAATAATATGGTTCTATTATAGATTTATAATAAATTTATATATATTATACAGGAGGTTTGAATGTGTATAAATAAATTCAAGGCTTAAAGAAAGGATTTTCTCATCTCCCTTTTTATTATCCATGAGGTATATGCCATTTTCACCACTAATTTATTTTTTGTGGTGTATATACTAACCATGAATGTATTCTATGATATTTAAAATTAAAATTATTTGTATTTATGTATACATTTTATTATATCCCTTTAATGGGTTTTATGCTTCAAAATTTACCAAATCAGTGAAGTAGTTTTGTCTTCATTTTCTTTCTTTGAGTCACATGTTGTGTTATAAACGTACATTTTTATATGATGTGTCCATACTTTCTATGACATTTTATATCATTAAATTTCTAAATTTCATGATATTATATGCTTAATTTAATTTCATAATCTTATAGGATCCTGATTTAATGTTACCAAAGTGGTAACAATTAATTGCTTAAATCTCATTGTTTATTAGGATTATTTATGATTATACTTTTAATGACGAAATATTTTGATCCATCTCCCAATAAAACTCATGAAATTTATTATCATCTATATATCCTTGATATATTGATGTATTGGTACCATTTTTTCACTCTTTATTACTTAAGATAATTAAAAATGAGTTTTTAGGAAATCTAATATTATCTCTCTCAGTGGTCAGATATATGTGCTCTTTAAATACCATGTTTTCTAAAAAGGTTTTAAAAATATTTTATGTTTTCAAAGTGTTTTAAAAAATTTCAAGATTTTTTTATATGTTTTAAAGTTATTGTAAAATAATGGTGTTTTCAAAATTATTTTCATATTTTGTTTATATGTTTTCAATGAAAAATGTTTTTCATAATGATTTATGTTTTAAATGGAAATGTTTCAAATATAAAAACATATTTTCCTCAACAAATGTCACTAAAAGATAATTTTCTTTTTCCAACATGGGTATATCTACTGGTAAAAGTGAATTTTTTATTGATAAAACCATTTACCAACAAAAATTTTTATGTTACTAAACAGTTGGTAAAAATTCAATATATAAATGTTATTAAGACATATAAAATAGTTCTGTTACTATTATAATAATACCATCAAGTAATATATATGTTGGTCAGTGTGTTTAACAGCCTATTCATATGTCAGATATATCTGTTGGTAATATTATTAATAACATATATTATATATTTATATTTTATATTTAAATAAAAATTATAGATTTTTATTATTATTAATATTTGATATTATATTTATTAATTTATCATATATAATATAACTTTTTTAATTATCATGAAATATACGATTTTTACACATGTTAAAATTTAAAAGAAGATTAATTTTATTATTAATATAATTTATTACAAAATGAATCAATACATATTTTAAGTTGATTGATAAAACCATAAAAAAACAAAAACTCAAGACCCATCTAAGAATTTTTCTTCATCTAACCCCCACCACCCATGTCATCTCTTGACTTCAATCCTCCAGCACTGTCATCTATTGACTGCAATCCTCTAGCACCCATCAATGTTGATGAATTGTTACTTCTTCTAAAAAACATTCATCACCTCTAGGTCAGACACTAGAAGTAAAAACCCATTTGAACTCCAGTACCATTCATTAACCACAATTCGATGTTATGTGATATCCTTTAGCTTTAAGATATACACCACACATAATAAAAAATAATACCAAAAAATTAGAGAAAAATATCGGCGTGAATTGAAACCTAAAAAAATAAAAAAGTATTAAAAATGAATTCCACATATTTATGAAATTGAGTAGAAAACAAATGTACATAAAAACCAATTAATCCCCAGAAATTGAAGCTTTGTCATCCTAGTTGAGTCAAAAAAAACATCTACCTTTATCTTGAAAGAAACAACATGTTTAATTACTTCAAATCACCTACACAAAAGATTATTGAAAAAACAATGCTGCCATAGTATTCTAATAAAGGAACACAACCATGTTAAAAATTAATAAGGGAATTAAATCCAAAAAAAGATCATATTAGTTGTTGGGGATTTATCATAGTACATGTCCATATTGAGGAGGGAGACTTCTAGAAATAATGGGGTTTTTATAGGAATTATAATTATAAAAAAGGAACCTACCATCAAGATTTCAAATATAATCCATAGAGATCAATATATATTGGACCCTTGTATGACTAGTATGATTCACAAATTTCCTATCATGAGGAAGCTTGACTACAATATGAGCTCGAATAGCAATTAAAAGAGACAAATATGCAATCTCAGAAATTATTCATGAAGTTGTGTCATGAGGTTCACCCACAAGGCTAAAGGTTAAAGGTTCAGAAAAATTATTTTAATTAAATGGTTGATCACTAAACACTTGTAAAGGCATATTCAAAGAGAACACTATAATTATACAGTTTAATCTCAAAAGAATTTTAAAATAAAATCAAAAGCATATGATGTATCCCTTAAGACAGAACACAACCAGAATATCAACATTATAGATAAACGAGTCAACAAGAATATTTTAGCACAACCTTTAACAACACATGGCCTAAAATAAAATAATGAAAACTATTATTTCACCACCAATAAAGACAAAACAAGTAATAAAAGCATAAAAATAAACCAGCATGAAAATCTAGAATGCAACAACTTGAATATCTGCAAATTTCTTATAGAGACTTGTCTAAGTTAACAATCATTCAAAAAGAGTGACAAAAACATCATCCGTTTTAAATGTATAAGCTTTAAAAACTAAATTAAAATAATAAAAATATATTACACTCAAGAAAATTTCATCTATCACAAATGCACTGGGTTATTGTCCTTCTATTGAATTAAATCAAAGAGTATCATCCCCATTTCTATTTCCTAAAGTTAAACACAGTTGGTCCACTAAAAACCTACAAGCAAAATAAAATTAAAAGAACTAATTTCATCATATTTATTGCTAAAAGAATTAGAATAAATCTTGAGGCTCTAAAAAATGATCATTAAAGCTACCCCCGATTCACAAAACCATAAGCATCATTCTTGAGATAAATTTTGATAGATTTGTCAATCAAATTAGTATCAAATTTATCAAAAAGGAATCTATACAGTTCAAATCCATCAAAATTTGAGAAAATAATATAAGTAAATTATGTCATGTTATAATTAAATCTCATTAGTATATCCAATAAGAATTTATTCATCATGAAATAAAATCTCTTTAGAATATGGATCACGTTAAATCATCTTGTAACAGTGCCTTAAAAGCATGAAAGAATATAGTTCATTGTACATGATGTTAACCAATTAATATTCAATCTGATTTTCAACAAACAACCCATGAAAAATACATTTAAAATAAACCCCATCATTCCTTTAGACTCAAAACCTTTAATTTATTACAAGAAACCATGTAGTTTTTTAATAACCAAGTTTTACATACATAGTGAAATGAATTTTTGAATTAAAATATTAAGCATAAACACACATACATCATAGTAAATGGAGTTCCAACAAGTTAAAAAAATAATGAGAAGTTAAATTGAAATTAAAATCAAATGAAGAAAGTATTTCTCTACATGGAGAGCATTTAATCCTTTATTAAATGAAGAACCATCAATACTTATTTTTTGAAATTGCACTCAACCTGATTTTTCTCATTGACGTACCTACAAAAGAAAAAAAATTCGACATCAGATTCAATAATTTTAGTTCAAGAACGATAAAACCATATAACAAGTGAGAAAGTAAAAAATCCAATCTAGGGTCGACCCTAAATTATAAGGAAGAAACCCTAAATATAAAACACCAAAATAAACTTAAATAATAATGAAATAACTATATAAGACTAGCCCCGCGTAGAATCACAAGAAGAGGAATGCCACCAAATGTGAGAGAAGTGAGAAATGAGGAGGTAGTAGGATTTAGTAAAATAGATGTGATGCAGCCAACTCTAATGATGACTCCAAGAGAGTCTCATATAACCAAAATCCCCTCTGACAAGATCATTCATTCATTCCATCTTCAGCATTTGGTCCACCAAGAGACATCAATAAAAAATCCATTCATTCCACCTCTCCAAAAGAGTTAAAATAAATCTATGTTTGGTTTTGGAAAATATTTAACAGAGAACTACTTTAAATAAGCTATAAACATGTAAATGGGAACACCTCTGGATCATAAATGAGTGAATTGATACTGAAAACATAGATGAAGTAACAAGTACATGAATAAATTGAGATTTTTTCACACCTATCTGCATCTATATACCAAAAAAACATTATTTATGTGCAGAGTGAGTCCCATAAAATCAATTAAACTTGAACAAGAAATATTTGAACTGCTAACATAAAATTATTTTTATTAACAAAATATTGAGACAAATAAATATCACTAAAGCATACTAGTCATAGTATACTCTAATAAGGCCACATTAAAAAATATATCCCAGTGAGCACAACAAGATGGTTATCTAACAAGGAGAATAATCAAGCATAAGATAATCCAATTAGAAACCCCAACAACCAAAAAATTATCCATCCAGTAACCACAAAAATAATATAGAACAAATGCCCACAACAACATCCATAATGAATGATATAAAAATGACCATTGAGCACAATAAAAAAAGATGAGAATAACTAGTGACTAAAATAATTACAAGTGACCACATTAGTTGAAGATAATCAGTGACCACAACAACTGAAAACAACAATGCATTATAAAAAATAACAAGAGGATTATCTAGCATGTGACCACAGACCATTGAGAATGACACTAATTTTAATTAAGAGTGACCCATAACCCAAAATTATATAATCTAGTAACACTTCATGAAATTATATAATCAATTAAAGGTGTTGTAAATTTATAATGATAGTACTTTTCAATTTATAATATCATTACTTTTAAATTGAGAATTAAACCTAATAAAATAGATAAAAATCCAGTCATTGTAATGAAAAACCGTAGACACTAAGGATAGAGTTGAAAAGGCAGTCTTGAAATAAATTTAAAAATTGTATCAATATAATTGGGATCTATATTCGATCAAAGACGAACTTTTATTAGAATATAAATCATAAATTGAAATTAGATACAATCAAAGATGAAACATAATGTCTTGAAATATCAAGTGATAAATCTACAAATATCATAAAGGACAATACATTAGTAAGGTTAGGACATGAAATGTTTGATGTAATGTATAATTCTGATAAAATTACAAAATTAAATATCAAAATTGAAAACATGATATTCAGTATCTTAAAATTAATAGTAGAATTTGAAAATTAATACCAGTAATTTGAATATATATACATTTATTTGTAAATATAGGAACTTGATACCCAGGATTTGAAGCCTTACTGAGCGTAACTGAGTGAAGTAGATATGAGGGGGAATCAGAGTCTCAAAATCTTCTATGGATTAGAGTTATTGGATACTGACTGGTCCAACCAGAGGATGAATACCATCCATGATGATGAACAAATGAACAATGAGTGAGCTTGATAGCAAGTCGGAATCATAGCGTCTATGGAGGGAGAGTAGGAACTCATTGGTGCCAATTCCGAAAAATCTCATCATTCCATTAAAATATCTCCAAGTAAAAATTCTCCATGGATCCAAAATTACAAGAAAACATTCATCTTCCTAACAACCAAAGACACCAAAAATCCACCAACAAGATAGAAGAAACCTGATTTGATATGAAAACTATAACTATAAAGAAAAATTAAATCCTTTGATAATTGATTTGGAGATTTTGTGGATTTAATCAAAGATTTTTCCTCTTCTCCCACCTTCTCAGTTTTCTTGGGAAACATTACAAGATTAATGTTAGGAAGAAGGCCACTAGGAGAAATGTTTACTCCATCAATAATCTTACCGTGCTCCTCAACATTCTTCATGCATAGTAACATCTATCTCAGCAAAATCATGTTATTCTTGTTATCACAAGCCTCATTCCCAGCCAATTCAATAAACTCAGTAGCTAGGTATTCGAGAACAGAGGTTAAATAAACCCGAGCACTAGTACCGACGCATTGCTAGTAACACCATTTCTTTAGGAAATGATTGATCATGCCTATGGAAAATTATAGGCCCACATTTAAAGAGTGGAAAATTAGATTCTTCTTCAGACCACCCACCTTACTTCCCCTAGAACCCTTCTTACTTTTCTTGAACACTATACTTTACCATTATGCAGGAAGAAAAACATTAAGAACCTGAAATGAAAATGAGATTTCTAGCTCCTGATAACAGATTAGGTGATGCCAATTGAACAATGATACAAGAAGCTAATTGATAAATATTTACTGAATCATGAATAATGAATTACTGGCATTAGGGTTGGCTGAAAAAAGATAAAGAAGGTTAGGAGATTGAAAAAAATGGTGGCTGGTCTCTGGTATCTTTGATAGTCGTAGAGGAGAGTAAATTTGATTATGGTTATTGACAAGGAATGATATGTTAGGATAATGATGGGTTGGGATTCCATTTCAGATATTGGGGGAGAGGCTACCCGATTAGTTTTTTTCTAAAATTTTAAATAAAAAATTTAAATGTAAATTTAGGTATTAATAAAATAATAATTCTAAATTTATCACAATTTTTTTATTTTTTAATGTTGTATTAATAATTTATTATATTTTTGTTGATTTAGTATCTATATTTAATATATATAAACATTAAAAAAAGTACTCTCAATAACATGATATTTTAGAAAAATAACAAAAAATGTCAAATTTAAAATCAGTGTTGGTCTTAATAATGATCATATACAAAAATAGTTTTCAAAATTGGTTAATGGTGAAATATTTTTTTATTCAATGATTTATTGCAACATAGTTTTTTGATGTTAAAAGGCCACTTATTAATAATGGATATTAACAATATATTCATCTGTTGGTAAAAAAAATTGTATTGATATACTAAACTAACATATTTAACTATTAGTAAAAGAATTGTTGGTATTGAAAATTTATTATTAACAGATATATTTATTGGTAAAAATATTTTTTATATCTTAAATTAATATAAAGAATAATAATATATATTGTAAATACTAATTTTTACCAATATATATATTTTCTGTTACTGAATTTATGTTGGTATATGTTTTCTTATAGTGTGTTTTAAAATATTTTTTATGGTTATTTTATATTTTTTTCAAATTGGTTTTAAAGAAAAGTATTTTGAAAATGTTATATATTTTAAAAAATGATAAGTGATCTTTTAAAATAATTATCTATATAAGATGACATCCTTGGTTATATTTTTTCCTTTAATTGGGATATGATTAAAGAATACCATTCATATTATTTATAATAATGGGTTATTTTTTGTTAGTTTTATTTTAATGAAACTTTTCTCTCTTTAATGGGTTATGACAAGATAAATTATTATGAAAACCACTTCCTTTAATGGGTTATTCTAGGATGAAATTATTATGATAAATATTAATTTTACATCAGTTATGATATGATTAAATTTATATGATAACCATTTCATTTCATGGGTTATGGTATGATTGTTCATGATATTTTTTCACATGCATGTATGATTTTGTTATGGGATGCGTGTGACCTATATCTCCCTATAAATAATTAATTAATGATTTATATCTAATGATTATGATAGGGTTTTAACAAGAAGTAAACCAAACTCAGTAACTCAAGGATGGAATTATGAGTGAACTCGGTTTAGTATGACAGGGCTGAAATATGAATTGAACATGATTCAGTAATACAAGGCTAGAATTAGGATTAAACTGGATTCAATAATATACGTATGGAAAGGTAAGTGGACTTTGATCCGTAATATAGGGGTATAATGTAGAGTGAACTCAATTCTGTAATACATGTCCGAAATTAGAAGTGAACCTAGTTAAGTAATACCGGCCTGGAATTGGGAGTTAACCCAATTCATTAAAGGAATTTTCCCACTAATATTGTCTTGGGAGTGAAAAGTACCTATGAAGATGGTTTGGGGAGTGATTAAATTCCACTAATATTGCATTGAAATTAAGACTGGACTACTATAGAAGTCATTTTATATATTTTTGTGTCTTCCACAACCACATGTCTCCTGTTTATGTTATTATCTCATTGGTTATGCTCTTGATTCCCTTTTGATACATGTCTTATGAATTTATAATATTTATTCTTTGACTCTTGATTATTATATTTTAATGGTAAGTTATCATATTTTAATTTTAAGATCATGTTATCATACCCTTATGGTCTAGTTATGCTTACAAATCTACCTTGTTTACTAATATTGAGCATCTGAGCTTACTGCTTTTCTTATGGTTCTTAATTAAAAGTTATGATGAAAGGATTTAAGTAGGATTAATAAAGCTTAAGATATTTAAGTGATATTTTAAAGATATTTAAACAAGATAATATATTATGTTTCTATGTTTCTAAATATACTAAACTTTTATAGTCCTCATGAATTTATTTTTGTATTGACAGAATATTCATCTCAAAAGATTTAATATCCATGTATGTTATGCCTGAGTCGCTATAGATGGTATCAAAGGAAAGGTTTAGTCAACCTTTGGAAACTATGATAATTAACATTTATTGGGATACATAGAGATAATACTATGGATATGTATACATATATATATATATATATGGATAAGGATAAGGTGTCGTATATTTAGGGGAAGGATTAATAATTTAGAAAACCTAAAACATATTTTTCATGATTATGTTATTTTATTCAAGGATATGTGATTCTCATACTATGGTTTATGGTTTTAGTGAATTTTGGGAACTAGAAGGAAATGGGATAACATTGAATGTGATGGACATTTTTTTGATGATAAATCAAATTTAATGATCACTGAAGTAAAGGATTTTATGATCAGCCCTAATTAGATTTCACGAAACATGATTAAGTATGTGTACCTTAACCAACTGTCACCCTCGCCAATTAATAGAAGGAATGAGTTTTTTGATAGTTCAAGAAATATAGACCGTGAAGGAAAGAATATTTTGTTTCCTTTTGTGTCGAGAATATGGAAAGAATCACCCATGTTAATGTCTTATAGGAATATGAATATGTTTAGACTTTATAAAATAAGGACACAAAGCAAGTATCTTCAAAGGTAAAATTAAAAGTTTATTTAACATAATAGATGGTAATATTGTCCTCCCTAAGGTATTATAAGTTGAGGAATTATATAATTTTGGAATGTATGGGCATAATGGAAATTGACGTCCTATGTGGATGGCTCATGAAGAGAATCAACAAGGTGGTACAAGTAATGGTTTTACTACTGATGATGAAGAGACCACAAGTGACATTTGAAAGCTATGTTTTTTTCAAATGGTACTGTTGATAATATTGATTAAGTTATTTTTGAGAAAAATTAATACATGATTTGTATTTCATATTTTAGGAAATGGGTGTAAAGGAATAAGATGGTGAATCATAGTTAGTTATTTGATAAAGAAGTGGGATGAATGAAGAATATAAGTTTTGGAATTCAAATATTATGTTCTATGAATCATGAAATATATAATCATTTTCATGAAAAGTTTTTTAATTAGGGATTTTAAAGGATATGTTGAGTCATATAGATGAATTTGAAAAGTGATTTAATGAAATGGTGATTTTTTTATTAATAGAATGTAACCCTTAATGTGTTCAGCATGCTCAGAAAATCATTTTTATCTTGGATAAAGTGAATAAGTAAATTTGATAGTATTGATTACCTTATAAATGATAATGTATTTGTTTAAAAAGTGTTTTATTATATAATTGATTGTTCTTAAAACATTGTTTTTTTATTTATGATATATATCCAACAATATTTAGAATAAAAAAGAGTGCATGTTTTCTATAAGATTTTTTTTTTGTAATTCATGTTATTACCATGTTTTAAAGGAATAAATTATTAAGGTATTTCCATGGATGGATGTGAAGAATGTATTTCCCTATAAGGATAGTGTGTTATCCTCTAGAAAATGACGAACCATCCATCCTTCTTTTTTTAAATTTCACTCAACCAGATTTTTCCCATTGAAGTACCTACAAAAGAATCAAATTAGACATAAAATTCAATAATTTTAGATCAAGAAGGATAAAAACATGTAATAAGTGATAATATACAAATCCAGTCAAGGGTCAATAGGAAATGATAAGGAAGAATCCCTAAAAAGACAATCCCAAAAGAAACCTAAACAGTGATGAAATAAATACAGAAGATCGACCCTGCATAGCGTCATAAGAAGAAGAACGCCAGAAAATGTGAGCTAAGAGAGAAAATATGAGGTAGTGAGATTTAGTACAGTATATTTCATGAATCCAACTATGATGACGACTCCAAGAGATTCCCTGATAACTAGAATCCCCTCTGGAAATATAATTCATTTTGTCCATCCCCAATATTAGGTCCACAAATATACACTTGTGACAAAAAATTCCAATCATGAAACCTCTTCAAAAGAGTTAAAATAAAGCTATTTTTTGGAAAACATTTAATATAGAACTACTTTGGAAAAGGTATAAACTTGGAAATGGGAACACCTCTGTATCTGTAATGAGTCAATTGATACTGAAAACATAGATGAAGTCATAATTCCATGAATAAATTGAGATATGTTCACACCTATAAGAATTTATATACCAAAAAAATCATTTATTAGCAGCGTGAGACCCATAGATTCATTAACCTCGAGCGGGGAAATTTTCAACTAATATCTTAAAATATTTTTTCGTTCACAAATTGATCTGACATAAAAATAGTACAAAATCTTAACAGTCATAATAGACTCCAATAAGGCCACAGTCAAAAGTATATCCAAGTGACCACAACAAAGGGTAACCTAACTAGTGGAATCGACAACCATATGATAATCTAACTAAATACCACAACAACTACAAAATTATCCATCTAGTGACCACAAAAAATAATATATCACCAATGACCACAAAAATATCCATAATTAATTATATAAAAATGACCATTAAGAACAACAGAAAATGATCAGATGAACAAGTGAATAAAAAAGTAACAAGTGACCACATTAGTAGAAGATAATCGGTGACCACAACAACTGAACACATTAATGTATTATTAAAATAATAACAAGAACATTGTCTAACTTATGACCACAAACCATTGAAAATGATACTAATTTTAAATATGTGTTCCCTATAACACAAAATTCCATAATCTAGTAACCATTCAAGAAATTATATAATCAATTAAATGTATTTTAAACTTATATTTATAATACATTTCAATTTATAATAAAACTATTTTTAAATTGATAATGACACTTAATCCAATAGTTGAAAATTCATTTAGTGTAATGGAAAACCATTGGAATTAAGGATAGAGTATCAAAGATGATATTCAAGGAAATTATCAAAATGTATCAATATAATTGGGATCCATATTCGATCAAATATGAACATGTTTTAGAATATCCATCATAAATGGAATTTAGATATAATAAAAGATGAAACATAATGTCTTCAAATGTCAAGTGATAAATCTAAAAATGTCATAAAAACCAAAATTTTAGTTAGTTTAGGACATGAAATGTTTTATTTTATATATAAATTTGATAAGAATACAAAATTAAATAAAAAAATTCGAAACATGATATTTAGTATCATAAATTCAATAGTAGAATTTGAAAATTAATACCCATAGTTGGAATGTATATACTTCTTTTTATAAATCTCATAACTTGAACTTCAGGATTGGAAGCTTTGGTGAGCGTAACTGAGTGAAATAGAAGTGAGGGGGAATCAGAGTCACAAAATCTTTTATGAATTAGAGTTACTGGATTCTGACTGGTCTAACCTGAGGATGAATACCATCAGAGATGAAAAAAATGAACATTGAGTGAACCTGATAGAATGTGGGAATCATATCTGGTATGGAGGGAGGATGGGTACTCATTGATGAAAATTTCAAACAATCTCATCATTAACTTTAAATATCTCCATGTAAAAATGATCCATGGATCCAAAACTAAAAAAAATAGTCTTCCTAACAACCACAGACACAAAAAATCCACATATGAGATGCACAAAACATGATCTGATTTGAAAATAATGACGATAAAGAAAAATTAATTCCTTCAGAAATTTATTTGGAGATATTATGGATTTCATCAGATATTTTACTCTTCCTCCACCTTCTCAGGTTTCTTGGAAAACAGTACTAGATTGATGTTAGAAATAAGTCCTCAAGGAGAAATGTTCACTTCATTAAGAATATTACGAAGCGACTCATCATTACACATGGCTAGTAACAAGCATCTCAGAAAAATCAAGTTATTTTTGTTATTAGGATCCTCATTCCCATCCAATTCAAGAAACTCGGTGGTAATGAATTTGAATATAGAGACCAAATAAACAATAATACTTGTACCAAAGTGTTGCGAGTAACACCCTTTATTTAGGAAACCACTGATCTTACCTATGGGAAATTGCAGACCTGTATTTGAAGAGTGGGGAATGGGCTTCTTCTTTGGACCACCCACCTTCCTTTCCCCAGAACCCTTCTTACTTTTCATGGACTCCATCACTTACCACTACGCGGGAAGAAAAACATCATGAACCTAAAATGAAAATGAGATTGCTAGCTGATGCTAGCAGATTAAGTGAGGCTATTTGACCGATGATACATGAACCTAATTGAGAAATATCATCTGAATCATGAATAATGAATTACTAATATTAGGGTTGGACGAAAAATATGACGAAGGTGGGGAGATTAAAAAATATGGTGGCTGAGATCTGGTGTCTTTGATTTTTGTAGAGGTAAGGACATTTGATTAGGGTTCTTGATAAGGCAGAGGATTCTGGGGGGAATAATGTGGTGGGATTTCATTTTGGATAATAGGGGAGAGGCAATCTGATTAGATTTTTATACAATTTAAAATAAAATTTATAAATGTATATTTAGTTATTAATAAAATAATAATACTTAATTTACTTCAATTTTTTTATTTTTTATTTTGTATTAATAACTTATTGTATTTATATTGATTTATTTTCTATATTTAATAGATTTAAATATTAAAAAAAGTACTCTCAATAACATGATATTTTAGAAAAAAATCCAAAAATGATAAATTGATTATCAGTGTTGGCCTTAAAAATTATAATATAAAAAAATTGTCTTTAATATTTGTTAATGATGAAATTTTTTTTATTCAATGTTTTATTGAAACATAATTTTCTGATGTTAAAATATCTCTTGTTAATAATGGCTATTAATAATAGATTCATTCGTTGGTAAAAAATATTTTTGTATTGATATATTAACTAATAGATTTAACTATTTTTAAAATAATTGATGGTATTGAACAATAATTATTAATTGATTTATTTTTTGGTAAAAATGTTTGTTTCTAAATTAAATTAATATAAAAATACATAATATATATTATAAATAATCATTTTTACTAATAGATATATTATCTGTTACTAAAATTATATTGGTATAAGTATTTTTTTTGTTTGTTTTAAAAGAATTTTCATGGTTCTATTATATTTTTCCAAATTGGTTTTAAAGAAAAGGATTTGGAAAATTTTATACGTTTTAAAAAATTATGTTTCACGTGATCTTTCAATATCATTATTCATAAAGAGGAAATCCTTTGTTATAGTTTTTTCTTTAATGGGGATGTGATCAAAGGACGCCATTCATATTATTTCTCATAATGGGTTATTTTTTTGTTCATTTTATTTTTATTAAACATTTCCCTCTTCAATGGGTTATACCATTATAAATTCTTATGAAAACCACTTCCTTTAATGATTTATTATAGGTTGAAACAATTATGATACATTTTTATTTATTAATAGGTTATTATATGATTAAATGTATATTATATCCATTTCATTTCATGTGACATGGTATCACTATTCCTGATATTATAGCACATGAATGTATGATTTCATTATGGGAAGGGTGGGAATTGTATCTTCCTATAATGAATTAAGTAAAGATTTATATCTAATGAGTACGATATGGTTTGAATAGTAAGTAAACCAAACATAGTAATTCAAAGATGTAGTGAGGAGTGAATTCGAATCAATAATAGATGTATGGAATGTGAATTGAACATTGATCAATAATATTTGGTTGGAATATGGAGTTAAATAAATTTAGTAATATAGGCCCACAATTAGAAGTGAACCTATTTAAGTAATACAGAGCTAGAATGGGGAGTAAACCCAATTCTATAATGGACTTTTTCCACTAATATGGTCTCGGGAGTGAAAATTTTCTCCTAACATGGTTTGTGGAGTGACCCATTCTACTAATATTTCCTTGAAATTAAGACTTGACTACTATAGAAGTCATTTTATATATTTATGTGTATTCCACAATCACATGTATCATATTTATTTTATGATCTCATGGATTATGCTCTTGAATCCCTTGTGATCTAAGTCTTGTGAATTTCTAATATTTATTCCATTACTCTTGATTATGATCATTTATATGCAAGTTATGATCTTTTAATGTTAAGATCATGTTCTTGTAACCTTATGATCTTTTTATGCATACAAATATCCCTTGTTTACCCATATTGAGCATCTGAGCTTACCCCTTTCTAATGGTTCTTTTTTACAAGAAGTGATGAAAGTTTCAGGTAAGAGTACTAAAGTGTAATATATTTAAGTGATGTTTTGGAGATATTTAAACAATTTAAAATATTATGATTCTATGTTTCCAAATACACAAAACATTTAGGGTCATCGTGAATTTTTTTTTAATGTACTGAATATTTGTCTCAAAATATTTAATATCCATAAATGTTAAGCTTGTGTGGCTATAGTTGGTATGAAAGGAAAGGCTTAGTCGACCTTTAGAAATTAGGATGAGAAACTTTTAGTGATATACCTAGGCATATTACTATGGACATTTCTATGTATGTCTCTACGGATAAGGATAAGGTGTCATATATTTAAAAGAAGGTTTCATAATTTAGACATCATGTAACATATTTTTCATGATTATGTTGTTTTATTCTAGGATAAGTGATTCTCACACTATGGTTTTTGGTTTTAGTGATTTTCAAGAACTATTAGGAATTGGGTTAATGGTTAATGTGATGGATTTTTCTTGACGATCATTCAAATATAAAGATCACTTAAGTAAAGAATTTTATGATAATGCCTAATTATTTTTCATGGAACATGATTAACAATGTGTACCTTAACCAACTCTCAAACTCACCAATGAATATAAGGACTAATTTTTCTGAGATTTTAAGCAACATAGATGATGAATGAAAGTATATTTTGATTCCTTTATGTCGATAATATGGAAAGAATCGCCCAATTTTATGTCTTATAAGAATATGAATATATTTTGAATTTATAAAATAAGGACACAAAGTAGGTAACTTCAAAGGGAAAATGAAAATTTCATTTAACATAATGGATGGGAATATTGGACTCCCAAAGGTTTTATCAATTGAGGAATTATTTAAATTTGGAATGTATGGGAATTAAAAAAATGACTTCCTTTGTGGAAGGCTCATGACGAGAATCAACAAGGTGGAAGAAGTAACGGTTTTACTATTAATGATGAAGACACCACAAATGACATATGAAAGTTATGTGTTGTTAAAATAGTATTGTTGATAAGATTGATTAAATTATGTTTGATAAATATTAAGACATGATTTGTATTACATATTTTAGGAAAGGGGTATTAAGGAATAATATGATGAATCTTAGTCGGTTTTTTGAGATGGAAGTGGGATGAATGAAGTATGTATGTTTTGGAATTCAAATATCATGTTATTTGAATCATTAAATATATAATTATTATCATGAAAAGTTATTAATTAGGGATTTGAAAGGATATGTTAAATAGTAATGATGAATTTGAAAAGTTATTTCATGGAATTGTGATATTTTTATTAGAGGAATATAACCCTTAATGTGTTAAACAAGAATAGAAAATCATTTTTATCTTGCATAAAGTGAAAATATAAATTAGATAGTATTGATTACATTTAAAATGATAAAGGATTTTTTAAAAAAGTTTCCTATTTTATCCTGAATTATTCATAAAACCGTGTTTTTGTATTAAAGGAATATATCCAACAATATTTAGAATAAAAAGAGTGTATGTTTTCAATAAGGTTTTTTTTGTAATTCATGTTATTACCCTGTTTCAAGAGAATACATGATGATGTTATTCACATCGGTGGTATGTGACATCCAAGAGCTACGTTACAGAAGGGAACAATGCTAGGATATTTTTTAGAAATCTATTCACCTCCCTTATAATGGTTAAGATTTTCAACTTTGGGAAGGATTACAAGGTTATCCATTTTTTGAATGGTTTAAGTTAATCTCCAGATGTGGTTTTAGATATTAAATTATTATCTATCCATATGAGGATTTATAAATATTTGATAACATGTGATTATATTTTTGTTTTAATAACTGTATTTATATGGAATCACCTATCATTTTATTTAAGGAACTCATGGTCTACTAATACTTCTGGAATGAAAAATTCACCTTCCTTTTTTAGAATAAGATATGAATTGGAATTGATCAAGGCACAACAAAGGGAAATGTTTTACAGAAATCATGTAAGTTTATATTTTCATGAAAATTCTTGAAATTTATGAAAATAGTTCTTGAAATAAAATGTAGTCAAGATATCATATTGTTTATGATATCAGTGACCTTTATCTAGCCTATTTGGGTCATTTATTTTTTTATTGTTAACTTTATCATAACTATGTTCTCTATCACTCTCCATTATAAATTAATAGTTATAATTCTGATCCATGCCCATTTATAAACTTTCCACCTTTGTTCTTATATGTGGAAACATATTTATGAGTTACTTTTGGTAACCATTATGGTTCCAACGTTGTGTTTTAAATAAATATTTAGTATTCATTTTTTTGATGTGGGTTTCTATGAAAGGAACTTTTATGTATTAAACATTCGATTACTTAGATGAATTTCAAGGTAGATATTCATTTTAAGGGGGGTAGAATGTAAAACCCTTAGATTTTGTGAAATATAAATTTTTCAAATTAATTTAATCTTTTTTATATTTTTCATTTCATGCAACACTGAATATATCTTGTGTCATATGAAAGCACTATGTTTGGATTGTGTTTCATACAACAACATGTTATGGTTACACTACACATGACACATATATAATCTTATTTTACACTAAAAACTACGTTTGGATTGTATTACACACAATATTGAGTCTCATTGATACCTTTCATTACTGAAAAGATCGATTTTTACTGAAATACAATATTCTATTAATATTACTATTAAAATATTATTATAGATACCACCTAGCCACCAAAATAGACATTACGAATATGATTAATTATACTGTGAATATATTATTTACACATGTTTACAAACATAATCCTTTTTTATTAATATTTATAAGTGAATATAAGAACAATTTGAAAATAAAGAAATTACCTTTCTAAGAAATCAATTTTTCTCTTTACAAACAAAATTTTATCTCAATAATTTAAAAAACCACTTTTTTTTTAATTTTTTAAAAAAAATTTCTATGTTATATATTAAAAAAAATTCTATACTCATCCAACATATTTTATAGGTATAAGATGAGAATAAATCAAATTTCATGAATAAAATATGTATTTTTCTAAAATGTAATTCTACTACCTTTTAATTGATAACCCATTTTAAATCTAATTTTGACACTTATATTATTTTTATTTGAATAAATTAACTTCATTTTTAAATGTTTAATACAAAAATTTAAATTCTATTAGTTATTGGTAATTTTCTGAGAAGTTTCATTTTTTGATGAATAGTAAAGAACACCGAATTTTAGTTCAAAACTATTTTTTCATAAAATTTATTTATGTTGTTAAATTATATTTTATTTTACTTTTAAAGTGTCATTTTAAAAATTATATATCAATGAATCAAATTTAGGTAATTGTAACTAATTTCACATTGAAATTGGATATAAAATCATGTCAATATTTTAAATATTTTCGCTTAAAAATCCCCACTATTGTGACACGTCTGTGGGATTAACTTTAAATTAATTTATTCCACTTATGTGATTATAATTTTTAAAAATTTATTACTTATTGGAGTCATAATAATTTATAATTTATAATATGGTCAACTTGGTTTTTAACCATAAATATTAGTGAAATTAATTAAAATTAATTTCAACGATTAAGGTGAAAATAAGAATACTTAATGGTTAAAATTTAAAATTAGGCAGCCAAATGACCTAGAAACATGTAAAAAATACATTTCATGGATATATTTAGACCAATAAACCTATTTTATCTAATTTTACAAATTATTGGAGGAACATGATGTAAGAGATATCTCTCAATAGTGTTTACATTTTTATGTTTAGAAGAATGCCACTCCTCCTCCACTATAAAAGAGAACTCACACCCCTTACTTACTAACACCTCCAAAGACACTTTTCCTCAAAAGAAACATGAAAAAATATCCTCCCACTATCCCTAAAATAATCCTATAATCATCCCTTTCGACATAAATCTAACAAAGTAAGCCCTTTGGTGTAAACCTAAAGAAGTTACCCAAAGAAGAGGTAACATCTATCCTCAAGCTCCTTTTTTAATTTTCATTCTCCATCCCATAACATTTTCTTATAAAATTATTATATAATAACCTCAATGTCCTAAATATTTTTTTGTTATTTTTATTCTATGTTTTATACCAAAAATTACACACACATTCATCAAATGGGTTACAAACTTACCATTCATGTGTCTGGTGGACTACAACCTTTCGAAATGAAATTGTCCATTTTTCCTTTACCAACTCTCTTAGGAGGAATTATGATGGAAAATATTATTTTATATTATATATATTATATGTTTTATTTATTAATTTTTTATAATTTTTTTAAAAAATATACCTTCATTCTTTATATTTTTTTCTAAATAAGATTGCATCATTTGTGGAAGCATGGACTACCCCCTCCTCAAAGCTATGTGATTCGTTCACACATTACATAGAATGTATTATGGGGGGTTCAGTGAAGTTATATGATATATACAAAATAATAATTCTAAGTTAACGATATTATATATATAGATACATATATTTCATTTAATTTCTTCCTTTCAATATGATAATAAAACTGAAATAGTCTTCAGGCATAAGTACGACCAACCGTCTCCATGAACAGTGTATTCCATTGAGTATTTATATATTTTATATATTTTTATAACTATATATATACTGAATATATATAATATTAATATAATTTTTTACAATATATAAATAATTAATCATGATCTATGAAAGAGGATCATGAATAATAAGTCAAAACTTATATGAAAAATAAAACGGATATTACACGAAACGTAACATTAACATAGAATTTCTAATAAACAAGTAATATAACATGATAACAAAAAAAATAATGGTATTAAATATAAGAATATTGTTTTTTATTATATTTATAATAAATTTATATTTATTAAATAGGAATTTTAAATGTATAAAAAATAGTCAAGACATAAGGTAAAGGTTTTCACCTCTAACTTTTTATTATCCTTGAGACACATGTCGTATTCACCACATGATTATTTTATTTGGTTTATATAATTCACATGAATGTATTATATGATACTTATACATAAATTTATGTTTATATATGTATCAAATTAATTATCTCTCTTTTCACGAGGTTTGTGTTTCTAAATCTAACAAATTAGTAAAGTAGCGTTTTCTCAATTTTCCTCCTTTGAGACACATGTCATATTATGCACCTACATTTATATATGAGGTCTATATACTTCCATTGAAATTTCATATCATGGATTTTATTATTTTAATGATATAATAATCTTCATTTAATTTTATTGTCCTATGGGGATCATGATTTAATGTTACCAAATTTGTGATAGTTTATTCATATAATCACATCATTTATCAGGATTGTTTATGATTATACTTCCATTGATAAAATATCCAGATCCATATCTCAAGAACACTAATTAATTTAATTCTAATATGTTTATTTATGGTTACATAATGTATTGGTATCATTTTCTCACTCTTTTATAATTATGATAAATAAAGTGTTTTTAAGAAAATATGACTTTATCTTTCTCTTCGGTCGAAAATCTGCGTTCTTTCAAAAACTATGATTTTAAAAAAGGTTTTCAAAAATGTTTTACGTTTAATTGTTTTTAAATCACGTTTTTTTATAAGTTTTCAAATTATTTTAAAATAAAAATGTTTTCAAAATGATTTCAAGATTTCTTTTTATGTTTTCAAGAAAAATGTTTTCATGATGTTTTCAAGATTCCTTTATAATTTTACAAATATATTTTAAAAGAAAAAGGTTTTAAAATAGATTTTTGTTTCAATGATATTTTTTCAAAGGGGAAAAGATATTTTCTCTAATAAATATTTTAAAATATTTTCTATGATTCTGTTATATTCTTTCAATGTGGTTTCAAATAAATGGATTCTGAAAATGTTACTATTTTAAATATTTTTGTTCCAAGTGATATCTCAAAATAATTATCCATATAAGATGACATACATGGGTATAGTTTATGATTGACTTGAGATATGATCTAAGAAATCCATTCATATTAGTTTAATGAATGGTTTATGTTTTGATGGATTGATTTTAATTAAACCCATTTATCTTCAATGGGTTATACAGTGTAAAATTATTATGAAACCTGTATGATTTCATGGGTTATTATTGTATTAAATGATTATGAAACCTATCTATTTTCAATAGGTTATTATATGAATAATTTATTATGATACCCATTTTATTTCATGGGACATGATATAATTGTTTATGATATTGTGCCACATGCATTAATGATATCATTGTAAGATGGATGAGACCTATATCTACCTCCATTGAATTGAGTAAATATTTATATCTCATGAGTATGACAGGTCTGGAATGGGAATTTAACCTAGTTTATTAACACAGGGCTTCAACGAGGATTGAACAATGTTTATTATGTCAAGGGTGGAATGGGAAGTGAACCTGGTTCGATAATGCACGGCTAGAATGAGGAGTAAAAATGGATTAATAATATAGGGATGAAATGGGATGTGAATCTGTTTTAGTAATACATGGTTGTAATGATATGTGAACGTAGTTCATTAATGCAGAGTCTGAATGGGATGTAAACCTGGTTTAGTAAATCAAGGAAGGAATGGGGGGTGAGCTTGGTTTACTAAAGGATATTTTCCACTAAGTTGGTCTTCGGAGTGAACCTAGACTTCTAAGATGGTTTTTCTTATGAACCCATTTCACTAATATGGCCTTGGAATTAAGCCTTGACTACAACGAAAATCGTATTATATATTCCTGTGTCTGCCAAAATCACTTGTCTCATGATTAGGTTATGTTCTCATGGATTTTTATCTTGATTTACTTATGATTCATGTCTTATGAATTTCCAATATTTTTTTTAGGAATCATGATTATGATATTCGATATTAAGGTTATAATATTCTAATGTTAAGATCATGTTATCATACCATTATGGTCATGTTATACTTACAAATATCCCATGTTTATCATTACTAAGAATCTGAGCTTGCCCCTTTCTTATGATTTCTTTTCCAGAGTTATGAAGAATTTTTTTAACTAGGATTACTAAAGGAGAAGATATTTAAGGTGGATGTTGAACATATTTCACGAAGATAGAATATTATAATTCCATGTTTCCAAAGAAACTAAGATATTATAGTCCTCAGACATGTATTTTTGTAATGTGTGGAATATTCATCTCAAATGATATAATATCCATATATGTTAGGCCTATGTTTCTATAAATAGGATTAATCTATAATAACTAATATAAAAAATGTTGATATTGGATCCACATAATATCTGTCATGCATGTCAGTGTTTTCAAAATTTCCTGATTGTTGCTTCCTCTTTCCCTGGATTGTTACCAATGGTGTTTCCTAAGTCAGAAGCATCTCAGCCTCTATCTTAACTAGATCATCCACCAGATTCAACTATAGATAATATTAATGGTTTTAACCTTCATAATGATCTTTTGGTCACCTACTTTTTCACATCTTTGATAGATATTATTCTCTTGTAAATGCCTCTATCATCTGATGGTATCTTACCCTTCTAGAAGATCCTATTGGAGTGGGTTAGGTCAGAACTAGTGGATGCATCCCCAATTCTCGTTTTTCTAGTTTAATACCTTGATACATCCAAATATCTTCATCAATTTACATTTATGGCATGTTTTTCATGTTATCCCCCACTTCCCAACTACTAAAAACTTGTTGTTATATGGTAACTACATATTCCAGTGAGAATCTTAGTGTCAAATTGGAAATCCTTTTATGTAGTTATTTCATCGCAGGGAAATTTTTTTGTAATTGTAGTTTCTACCTTCTACGATGTGAAAAAATTGGTGCTTCAATTTTTTTAGGTGGCCCTTAGTGGTTCACTCTAGGAGAAACTCTCTTCAGGATACAGTATACCTCAATCACTATGACCTCCCCCTTCCCTTCCACAACAAATGCTTTCTTCACAATATAAGTGAATTTATGGGATCATTCTTCTATGGGGATTAGTTAAATTCTAGGATTATATATGCCTCTATTGAATAGATTTATGTTGAAATTTACCTCTCCATTCACATATAATATTCAATTATGCTATGATTGGGAAACTCTTCTTAGTAGAAGAAGATATTCCCCTGTTATCCAATGGATTTATAATCAAGTTTCCAGTTTAAATTCCACTAATACTCAACATATATGAGTTACACATCCACTTCACATAAATATTGATGTATAAAAGATTCATCATGTGTTTCCATTCTCTCACCACAACCACTTTCCATAGGGCCTCCCTAGTCCCTCACTGTATCCACCTTCCCTCTTCTGTGACCCCTAGAATCCACTTGTTGTTTCTCTTAGTTCCCCACCCCTCGGTCTACCCCACTGGATCAAATGTTCCACCTCCATGTCTTCCTTATTCTACCATTTATTACCCATCTCTATGGGATGACTTGATTATGCATACAATGTTAAAGAGGCCACTGCTGATCATCTTGGATGCCTCACCTTCCCATATTTTCAAATTGCCTCTAAGAAATGGAAATGTATTATAAGTCATTTTTTTGACATTTTCTCTTTTCATATGTGACCCAGGACATTCTAGTAACTCTCCCCTCTCTCTTTCCAATAGTTTATCTATGCTCCTTAATCTCTCATAGCTTCACCAAGAACCAGAAGAGACAGCCCTTCTGACCTTTACTATCCTCTCCCTATAATAGTGTCTTAACCAAGTCCAAACCCAAGAATATACAATACATGGTCATATACCCAAATAAATCATCAATGGTAGTTTAAAAATCCAATATCTCCCACTATTTATAATATCTTTTTAGATATGGAATTCTGGGTCCAAATAACTGAGGAAAAAACTAACTTACTATCTCTTGAGCTTTAGAATAAAGACAATACACTTGTGGTAGTTCCTGAACCAAAAAAACTACCTTCTAAGATTGGTTAATTCACACAAAGAATATGAGTGCAAAACATCAAGCAGAACAATCCTTAAAATCGACATATATGGATATTTTGAAACCTATAATTTTAGAGGTACTCATTGATTCATTAGAATAGTTTGTAACTAAGAATATTAGTATAAAGGTGCACTGTCTATTATTCACATTCGTCTAGGCCTAGTGTGATGCTCAAGTAAGAGATTACTTATGGAACAATGTATCATACTTAATCATAGGTGTCTAGAAATGGACTGTGGAAGAGGCATTAATGTGAACCTGGACACATCATAAAAGAAGGTAACATAGTCCTTACTCACAAAAGGAAACCCTTGATTTCTCCATGTTAATTTGTATAATGTCTTTCTGGACTTGGGTTACATGGGATATCACTAAAACTATTGAAAAAATCAGAAGTGGAATAATAATTCTTGGTGTAGGCTCGATCAGTGCCTAGAAAATATCAATTCCATCTCCTCCTTCCCAAATTTTAAATTTTCCCATCTTGTTTGGGCTATTTTTGATCACTCTATAACTAGTATTGATCTATCTCAAAAACAATGAAAAGGAATATGTTTCTTCTTCTATTAAAGATGGACCTTTGACCATGGATATCATTATATTTTTATTCTCTATAGTATAAACCAATGTTGGAAGGTTCATGGATAGGACTCCATAGAAAGAAAATTCATCTCAAAGAAGATATTTAAACATAGATAAAGAACCAACTGCCTCGCTTTAGTGTCCTATACATGTTAAAAAGAGAGATTTTATGGATGTAGATCATTATTTAGAATATATGGGATGAGTTCCTCTTCAAATATTTGGTTAAAAATAATAATTCCTTAGAGGAAGGGAACCTAGAACCAAAACTTGTGGCCAATATGAAATTCGTGATCAAATGGTTGAGAGAATGTGATAAAACCAAATTTAAATCCAAGATTGCATCAAAAAAAAGTGATAGATAATTAATTATAACATTCTTTTAGAATATATTTCATTCTATAATGATCTTTATGTAGTAGGAGGGATTGTTAAAATGAATTTTTAGTCTCTTATAGCTAGTAGAAATCCTTATATACATGGAGGACACCTGACAGGCCATGCCGATCTCTTCACCATCATCTCTAGTGTAGTGTTAGATGGTGATAATATTGGATTTGTTTCCATTCCAAATTAACTAGAGATACATTAGTCTTTGCATTCTCTCAGCCCTAATAGCACACTAGGCCAGGAAATATTTCATGGTTCTCTATAGGTTTCTGTAACACCCCGTGATTTAATGAAAAATATTCTTTTTAATTTCATTAATGTCTTGTGTTGTACACTACACCAAAAGGAGCATGCACAACATGCATCCTTGACTTGACTTTCATTACACGCAATCACGACCTTCCTTGATAGCGTGTTTAGTACGCAAAACCAAGTTTCACTAAACAACAATATGCTATTAAAATATTATTAAAACTAGCCGTTATGAATAGTAATAACCACTTTTTGAAATTTTGTAATTTTATTTTTCAAAATGGAATTCATTTTTGGATTCTTAATATCGAAATTAGCTTAGGGTAAATTTTGGTGATTTTCGGATAACTTTGATATTTTGATGAATAGTGAAAATTACTAAATTATAATTAAAAACAACTTTTTCAATAGAAATAATTAATAGTGATAAATTATTAATTTGAGTGGTTTTAAAGTATATTTAGAATATATTTTTACAATTCAATACAATTTTGGTCATTGGATGTAATTTCACATTTAAACCAGTTATAAACAAGTGTCAATCTTTTGATAGTTATTATCTCTTAAAAACACGCCTTTTGTTTTGACGACGGGAATTAATTTTTAAATTAATTAATGAAACTGAAATGTTTTGAATTTGGTAAAATAGAAATCATTTTGAGTTCATAATATCAAATATAGCTTAGGCCTAATTTTTGGTATTTTTCTGAAAACTTTCAATTTTTGATGAATAGTGAAACCACTAAGTGGTAGTTAAAAAACTGAATTTTTCATAAAACTTAATTTTACTGCTTCTGTGAGTGGAATTTCAAAAATCCGAGAGACACGGTTGATGTCAGTAAGTAAAATGTGGTTCAATTAGATGAAAATAATTTTTTGGTGAATAGTAACTTTTTACTTTTTTTTACCACGGTTAAAAGTAAATAGGGTAATTAAGGGTAGAAATGATATTATAATTACCCTAACACATGTCCTAATTCTATTGGACAAGTGTAATTCGACCAAAAACAAACTTAGGAATAAAATATGACCATTTAGGCCCACTTGGATTAGATTAGGACATTTATTATTAATTTATTTAAAGAAGGGTTAAAAGAGTTAAAATCAAAGTTTATTTGCTAAAACATTTTTAATATGGGGTTATACATAATATAAATTCGACTATAAATATTAATTAGAAAACTAAAAAGATTTCCTACATAATGGTATTTTATTTGTAATTTTTAGACATTAAATAAAATAATTTATTTATGACACAACGATGATGTAGTAATTATCTTATTAATGAAATATTGACATAATTGATGTTATAAATACCCAAATAAATATAATTTTAGACTTTTTATGAATTCCACTAATTTTCTAGGTTAATATGGCATGTTAGTATTGATTTAATTAACTTTTCTAGAACTTATAATTCTGTTATGATTTTCACAAAAATCAATTACTAAATAGTGTCAAAATTGACATAAAATAGTTTTTAAAACAAATATTATATTATTAATTGTTATTTTGTTCCTAAAAATCTAAGGTTCGGCCAAATGACTTAGATAGGGTTATATATATTAATAATAAACAACTTGGGGTTCGTTTGGCTTCTTATAGTAGGTTTATTAACCTTATAATGTAAGAACACAAGAAGACACGGTAAAAGTAAAATTATTTAACTTAATGGTAAATCTAAATGATAAGGTTAAAATATGATCCTAAACTTGTCTAAATTCTATTTGATGAGAGGCTTTCGACCCATCCCCACCTTAGATTCAAAATATAACAATTTGGAGCTATTTAAAACCGAACTTGACTTTATAATAAAATAATATTTTTAGTTATTCCAAAGGTACCCCTCTCCTCCCTTATAAAAGAGCACCTCCTCCCTCTCTTCCTCACACAACTTTGAGCCTTCAAGCTCGGCCAACCCCTGCACAATTCTCCTCTCCACTTCCCTAGAAACATCTGAGAGGTTCTGGTCTTCTTCAAAAACCCATTTTGGTTTCCTAAAAGGAGGTCTCAAAGAATCACTTCAAAGAAGAGGTAATGTCCGTTACCGATTCTTTCATCTTTATTTCTTCTTCCACTTCTTCTTCTTAGGTTTTTTCATTATGAAGTAATAACATCAGTATCACTCATATACTGATATGTTATTATATTTATGAAACAACCCTATTTCACCATCTATCCATCCTACGGAAAAAGAAATCACCGCGCGTGTGTACGTATAGAATACCGTCTCCACGCCGTGGTGTAATCTATTTTCCACCACCACCTTACATGGATGGGTATAATGGTGTAAAGAATAACTATACATAGTTATTAGAACATAATATTGATTCTGATATATTGTATCATCCACTCCAATTCAATTCAATAATTATGGAAATGATATCATCACTCGTGCGTACGTACGGTCTACCGTCTCCACGACGCGATGAGATTCATTCTCCATGTTAACCATTTAAGAATGATTATAACGTATATATAAGAAATAATAATGAAATATATGACATTATAAAAATACTGGATTTATTTGTATATATATGTATTTCATCTACTTAACTCCACTCAATTCAATAACGAAAAGAAAACAGCGTTCATCCGTACGTACGGCCTACCGTCTCAATGAACGGTGTATTTCTTTCCATTTATCGATCCATTATATATATGTATATTCTGAATATATATTATATATAAATCATGTTTTATATTATATAATTATGTAATAATGATCTAAGTAATCATATGAATAATTACAAGTTAAAACACGAACGACAAATGAGACGATTTTACCCAAAACGCTACTTTAACATGAATTTACAAAAGAACGGGTAATATAAAGTCAAAAGTGAACCATATATGATATAATAACAATGAATATGATTCTGTAATAAGTCAATGACATTATTTAAATCATTATATAGGAGTTTCGGACACTTACGAAGCAAATCGGACCTAAGGTAAGGGAAATATCACAATCTCATTTTTATCTGAGATTGTTTATACTTTAGTATTTACTGGGATGTATTTTATAATCCACATCCATGTTTCCTAAATATGTAATATTATTTCCATTCTCCTACAATTTATTAAATCCAATTTTACCCTTCGGTGAGTTTTTAGTAAAATATATGAAAGGAATCTTTTGTCGTTTTTTCGTACAAGGTACTTTTTGACTTTTCCGACAAAAGTATGAGAAGAATGTTTTTTTAACTTATACGGCATGAATGGATTTTTAAAAAATTATTTCCAAGAAGCTTCATTTACAACTTTTCAAGTTTATTTTTAATCAACTTCTTTTAGTTTAAAATTGTATGACATGTTAAGAAAGGAAAAATGTTTTTGAAGTAGAAAGGATATTTTCCTCAAGAATGGAGTCCAAGTGTTTTATCAAAATTATTTTCCATCTAAGATAATAAGGGGTTCTGTTTTTATCCCTATTATTACATTGATTTGATTATGTTGTGATGGAATTATTTTTATGAATTCCTTTATCGTATATGAATTTTTTTATGATGTCATGATGTTTAATATTCCCATTTTTATTACATGGGTTATGCAACGATGTATGGTTTATGATTTTGTGGTACACATAAGAATGGTATCATTATGAGATTGGTGGGACCTATATCTCCCTCCAATGCATTGGTTAAAGATTTTATATCTCATGAGATAGACATGGCTGGAATGGTAGATTATACCGGTTCAGTGAAACAGGACTGAAACGAGGGTGACTCGGTTCAGAAAGGGACTTTGTCCACTAAGATAGTCTTGGAAATGAGTCTTGAATAATAAGATATGATTCTCTATGATTATGTGTGTATGACAAAAAGTTTCATGTTTTAATTTATGATTATTTGGATTTCATTTCACTACTATTATTTATCCCATGTTATGAAATTATGCACTCTTTTGCAGGTTAAGATTTCCAAAATGTTATGTTCTTATGAATATGATGTGATTGATATTTCATTTGTTTACCCTTACTGAGCATTTGAGCTCACCCTTTTATGTTTTCTTTTCCCCAGGATATAACTAAAGGTTTTAGGTAAGAAAAAAAAAGATCTTTATGGGAGGTGTTGAAGATCTTTCACCATGATTAGAAGATTACATTCCACGTTTCCAAAGAAACTAAACTATTACGGTCCTTGTGTGTGGGTTTTTGTTATGTAATAAGTATTCCGAAAAAGTAATGTAATGTCCATGTACATCAGGCTTCGGGTCTCTACAGTTGGTATCCGAGGAAAGGTTTAGTCAACCTTTGGAAACTAGGATGCGAAAACGTTAGTGAGATCCCTAGAGATATTTCTAAGGTATGTCTAGGGATGTCCCTAAGGTTAAGTATACGTATAGGTTATAGTACTAGAATTACGCTAACAATCATAGAATTAAACCTAAGATGTTAGATATTGAAGGTACTCCCCCTTTATTATGTTGTTTTCCCTAGCATGTTTTTTGCCTCTCACACTATTCTTTTTGGGTTTTAGAAAATGGCTGGAAACAAGATGATTCACGATAATGGAGGATGTAATGGACAATGGAATGATATTCTTCATGAGCAACCAAATGAAATAGGATTTTGAAGTCCAAACATCATTATTATTCCGAATCAGCAATCTCATAATATGATCAATAAAGTAAAATTTGGTAAGTTTCCTGACTCGGCTAATAAGAGAAAGATGGAGTTTCATGGTGATCATAGAGGAAAGAAAGTTCAATTTCCCCTAAGTAAATCATGTGGGAAGAGGCATCAAGGAGAATGTTTCAATGGAACTGGAAGATGCTTTGGGTGTGGAAAAGAAGGACACAAAGCCAGTAAGTGTAAAGGAAAAGGTTCAGTTAACACCAGGGATGAGGATAATGGTATTGCCACGACATCAACAATGGTGAAATGTTTTAAATGTTGAATGTACGGGCATTATGCAAACCAATGCCCTAAATGAAAGTCTCATGAAGAGAATAAGTATGGTTGTACGGGTATTATTTATGTTGATGATGATGAAGAGACTACAAATGATATGTGAGATGAAAGAATTGTTGAAGCTCTGTCAATGGTTTAAGAATGTAGTGGAATGATTACATGTTTATCATGTGTAATGTTGTTTAAGTAATCTCATGGTACTATGGAATAAAGAGACATCTAAGGATTGTTACACTGTTGTATTTCCTTGAGTTTTGAAAGTGTATGATTAATGGTACCAGTATCCATGAAAGGTTATTCAGATATTTTTGGAATGCGCTTAATGAAGGGATAATGAGAAAATTAAATGTTTGATAGTATTTATGAGCTCATGACTGATATAAGGAGAAGGTTATATCATGGTTTGAGTATATAGAATTTTTGGATTTTGGTATGTGGAAAGAGTTAACTTTTGACAGCATTCATGTTTTCACTATGGTTTAATGGGTATTCATTTTTCAAGAGAATACATGATTAAGGTATTCACATGATTGAAATGTGACCAACAAGATATATGAAGTATTTTAGATAAGCCTAAAGATTGGAATGGATTATGTTGGACATAAGTTAGTATTGTTTAAGGATAGAACTTTTGATATTATTTTTTTGATGTTATAGTAATGTAGTTTTAGAAAAAGGACAACCTCTAGGACGGGTGACAACCCATCGCGTCGGACAAGGGTGTGGGAATCGAACCCACAACTGAAGTGCGACTGGCCTTTATCTCCTACCACTGGCCTACAGGAAGTCCCTGTTTAGTAGAAACTAGTTTTATTATATTAAGCAGTATGATATATGAAGTATAAGTCCATTTTAGGAACCATATATGATTAATCTCACTATAGATCGACTTATGTATATTTAATAACTTTTGCTAACCTTTTGTTTGAGATAGTTGGAATGACTCATCATTCTATCACATGATCTGCTAATAATTCATGAGTAAAAAATTCAACTTCATTTCTTTAAGGGATAAAGTGGAAATTGTTCAATTCACGAACAACAGTGAGATTGTACCAAAATCAAGCAAGTATTTCTTCTAATTCAAAATTTTCAACTTTAGGGAAATGATATTGAAAACCAAAAATGTTGTCCTAGTGCCCTTATATCCGATGAATCAGATGGTACCCTAGATCATCACAAATTCATGGCTTTGTGATTGTTGGATTTTCCATAGCCATGTTCTCTACCACTCTCCATCAGAACATGATGGTTACATTTCTCTTCCATATCCATATTTTCACCTATGTGGAAACCCAGTGATTAGTTTATTTGGGTAACCGTTACATTTCATACTTTTGTTTTTAAATATTGGTTTTGGTATTCCTTTTTACGATGTGGGTTTCTAATAAAGAAACTTTGGAATAGTAAACCATTTATAACCCCGATGAATTTCGAGGGCGAAATTCATTTTAATGGGGTAGAATGTAACACCCCGAGATTTAATGAAAAACATTCTTTTCAATTTCATTAATGTCTTTTGTTGTACACTACACCAAAAGGAGCTTTCACAACACGCATCCTTGACTTGACATTCATTACATGCAATCACGACCTTCCTTGATAGCGTGTGTAGTACGCAATACCGAGTTTCACTAAACAACAATATGCTATTAAAATATTATTAAAACTAGCCGTTATGAATAGTAATAACCACTTTTTGAAATTTTGTAATTTTATTTTTCAAAATGGAATTCATTTTTGGATTCGTAATATCGAAATTAGCTTAGGGTGAAATTTTGGTAATTTTCGGATAACTTTCATATTTTGATGAATAGTGAAAATTATTAATTTTAATTAAAAACAACTTTTTCAATCGAAATAATTAATAGTGATAAATTATTAATTTGAGTGGTTTAAAAGTATATTTAGAATATATTTTTACAATTTAATACAATGTTGGTCATTGGATGTAATTTCACATTTAAACCAGTTATAAACAACTGTCAATCTTTTGATATTTATTATCTCTTAAAAACACGCCTTTTTTTTGACGACGGGAATTAATTTTTAAATTAATTAATGCAACTGATATGTTTTGAATTTGGTAAAATAGAAATCATTTTTGAGTTCATAATATCAAATATAGCTTATGCCTAATTTTTGGTATTTTTCTGAAAACTTTCAATTTTTGATGAATAGTGAAACCACTAAGTGGTAGTTAAAAAACTGAATTTTTCATAAAACATAATTTTACCGCTTCTGTGAGTGGAATTTCAAAAATCCGAGAGACACGGTTGACGTTAGTATGTAAAATGTGGTTTAATGAGATGAAAATAATTTTTTGGTGAATAGTAACTTTTTACTTTTTTTACCACGGTTAAAAGTAAATAGGGTAATTAAGGGTATAAATGATAATATTATTACCCTAAAAACGTCCTAATTCTATTTTACAAGTTTAATTCGACCAAAAACAAACTTAGGAATAAAATATGACCATTTAGGCCCACTTGGATTAGATTAGGACATTTATTATTAATTTATTTAAAGAAGGGTTAAAAGAGTTAAAATCAAAGTTTATTTACTAAAACATTTTTAATATGGGGTTATACATAAGATAAATTCGACTATAAATATTAATTAGAAATCTAAAAAGATTTCCTACATAATGGTATTTTATTTGTAATTTTTAGACATTAAATAATTTAATTTATTTATGACACAACGATGATGCAGTAATTATCTTATTAATGAAATATTGACATAATTGATGTTATAAATACCCAAATAAATATAATTTGAGACTTTTTATGAATTAAACTAATCTTCTTGGTTAATATGACATGTTAGTATTGATTTAATTAACTTTTTTCGAACTTATCATTCTGTTATGATTTTCACAAAAATCAATTACTAAATAGTGTCAAAATTGACATAAAATAGTTTTTAAAACAAATATTATATTATTAATTGTTATTTTATTCCTAAAAATCTAAGGTTCGGCCAAATGACTTAGATAAGGTTATATATATTAATAATAAACAACTTGGGGTTCTTTTGGCTTCTTATAGTAAGTTTAATAACCTTATAGTGTAAGAACACAAGAAGACACAGTAAAAGTAAAATTATTTAACTTAATGTTAAATCTAAATGATAAGGTTAAAATAGGAACCTAAACTTGTCTAAATTCTATTGGATGAGAGGATTTCGACCCATCCCCACCTTAAATTCAAAATATAACAATTTGGAGCTATTTAAAACCGAAATTGACTTTATAATAAAGTAATATTTTTAGTTATTCCAAAGGTACCCCTCTCCTCCCTTATAAAAGGGCACCTCCTCCCTCTCTTCCTCACACAACTTTGAGCCTTCAAGCTCGTCCAACCCCTGACCAATTCTCCTATACACTTCCCTAGAAACATCCTAGAGGTTCTGGTCTTCTTCAAAGACCCATTTTAGTGCCCTAAAATGAGGTCTCAAAGAAGCACTTCAAAGAAGAGGTAATGTCCGTTACAGATTCTTTCATCTTTATTTCTTCTTCCACTTCTTCTTCTTAGGTTGTTTCATTATGAAGTAATAACATCAGTATCACTCATATAATGATATGTTATTATAAGTATGAAACAACCCTATTTCACCATATATCCATCCTACGGAAAAATAAATCACCACGCGGGCGTACGTACGGAATACTGTCTCCACGCCGTGGTGTAATCTATTTTCCACCACCACCTTACATGGATGGGTATAATGGTGTAAAGAATAACTATACATAGTTATTAGAAAATCATATTGATTCTGATATATTTTATCATCTACTTCAATTCAATTCAATAATTATGGAAATGATATCATCCCTCGTGCGTACGTACGGACTACCGTCTCCACGGCGCGATGAGATTCATTCTCCATGTTAACCATTTAAGAATGATTATAAAGTATATATAAGCAATAATAATGAAATATATGACATTATAAAGCTACTTGATTTATGTGTATATATATGTATGTCATCTACTTAATTCCACTCAATTCAATAACGAAAAGAAAACAGTGTTCATGTGTATGTACGGCCTACCGTCTCTATGAACGGTGTATTTTATTCCATTTATCGATCCAATATATATATGTATATTCTGAATATATATTATATATAAATAATGTTTTATATTCTATAATTAAGTAATAATGATCTATGTAATCATATGAATAATTACAAGTTAAAACAAGAACGAAAAATGAGACAATTTTACCCAAAACGCTACTTTAACATGAATTTACAAAAGAACGGGTAATATAAAGTCATAAGTGAACCATATATGATATAATAACAATGAATATGATTCTGTAATAAGTCAATGACATTATTTAAATCATTATACAGTAGGTTCGGACACTTAAGAATCAAATTGGACCTAATGTAAGGGAAATATCACAATCTCATTTTTATCAGAGATTGTTTATACTTTAGTATTTACTGGGGTGTATTTTATCATCCACATCCATGTTTCCTAAATATGTAATACTATTTTCATTCTCCTATAATTTTTTAAATCCTATTTTACCCTTCGGTGAGTTTTTAGTAAAATATATGAAAGGAATCTTTTGTCGTTTTTTCGTACGAGGTGCTTTTTGACTTTCCCGACAAAAGTACGAGAAGAATGTTTTTTTTAACTTATACGGCATGAATGGATTTTTAAAAAATTATTTCCAAGAAGCATAATTTAAAAGTTTTAATGTTTATTTTTAATCAACTTCTTTTAGTTTAAAATTGTATGAAATGTTAATAAAGGAAAAATGTTTTTGATGTAGAAAGGATATTTTCCTTAAGAATGGAGTTCAAGTGTTTTATCAAAATTATTTTCCATCTAAAATAATAAAGGTTTCTGTTTTTATCCCTATTATTACATTGATTTTATTATATTGTGATGGAATTATTTTTATGAATTCCTTTATTGTATATGAATTGTTTTATGATGTCATGATGTTTAAGATTCCCATTTTTATTACATGGGTTATGCAATGATGTATGGTTTATGATTTTGTGGCACACATAAGAATGGTATCATTATGAGATGGGTGGGACCTATATCTCCCTCCAATGCATTGGGTAAAGATTTTATATCTCATGAGATAGACATGGCTGGAATGGTAGGTTATATCGGTTCAGTGAAACAGGACTGAAACGAGGGTTACTCGGTTCAGAAAGGGGCTTTGTCCACTAAGATAGTCTTGGCAATGAGTCTTGACTAATAAGATATGATTCTCTATGATTATGTGTGTATTCCACAAAGTTTCATGTTTTATGTTATGATTATTATGATTTCATTTCACTACTATGATTTATCCCATGTTATGAAATTATGCTCTCTTTTGCAGGTTAAGATTTCCAAAATGTTATGTTCTTATGAATATGATGTGATTGATATTTATTTTGTTTACCCTTACTGAGCATTTGAGCTCACCCTTTTATGTTTTCTTTTCCCCAGGATATAACGAAAGGTTTTAGGTAAGAAAAAAAAAGTAGATTTTTATGGGAGATGTTGAATATCTTTCATCCTGATTAGAAGATTACATTCCGAGTTTCCAAAGACACTAAACTATTACGGTCCTTGTGTGTGTGTTTTTTTTTATGTAATAATTATTCCCCAAAAGTAATGTAATGTCCATGTACGTCAGGCTTCGGGTCTCTATAGTTTCCTCCTAAGAGAAGATAAAGAGTAGTATCTTGGAAGCATTATATGGATTTTTTCTTGGTGAGAATATCCATCACATGGCGAGTTCCACATCCCTAGTGTTGATTATTCAAATAAAAGTCTCATATTATATTAATCCCTAAATATAGATATGTTTTTTTAATTTTCCATATAATATTATTGCCAGTGTGACTAATAGGATTCTTTCCTAGAACCTACTCATATGGGTTTTTGATAAAGAGCATGTCTTTTTCAATGACATAATAATCCAAGGAAACTTTAGTTTGGTGTGAGAGATAATTTGTGACCTAATTAAATGGGTTTTGTGTTCTAATGTTTTGATAAAGTTGGATATTTACAAATTATGTGATCATCTTGAGTGTTCATTCATCTTAAAGTCACTTTCTGCTTGGGATTTTCTGATTTTTTTTATTGGTATGTTTTTCAGGTGTTTCAACTCTCTGTGGAAGTCCATTTTGTTATTTGGAAATAATTGTGGTTTCTTAAAATATTTTCATGGATTAAGGAAAAGGATACCCCTTTTATCCTACCCTATTCATATTAATATAGTAAACTCTCAGTAAATATATCAAAAAATCATACACGAAGGTATTGTTATATCGTTTCGATGTAGGAATCATTTTTATAGAAAATCGCTCCTCATATTTACCGAAGAAAAAATAATCTTTTTCAATTTAATAAATTTCTAAATGAATTTAATTAATAATGTCAAAAAATTATAAAATAGGTGGAGTGGAAAATTGTGAATTGATAGAACATCAGTGCATACATCTTGAGTCAATGTTCACAATAAAGGGTAAAGGATTTAAAAAATATTTTGGGAATTCACAGGAGGATTTATATTATAGACTGTCTGGGTGATCCTATCTCATCAAGAAGGATAAGTATTAACAATTTATACAAATTCATAGCTAAGATATCAAGTTATATGACAAACTATAAGATCCTTTTTATTATTTAGAGGAATAATAACCCTGGTTAACTATATTATCTCCTTCATCCCCATACATGAGTCGTCATCTCTTAAAGTGAGGAGATCTATATCAGGTATTGAAAACACAATGGAATTGTTCATATCAGACTCCCATTATAACGGTATACACAATTAGGATTCATGTTAAACACTATCTGGCATGAGAGAGAGATATGCATCAATTATAGGAGCATCTCAGAAACCATGCATTCCCTAAATGTAAAACTGTCTTGGTAAGTCATCAAGGCTCAACCCCTGTGGGGAAAGATCATTAAAAACAAGAATTAGTCTATTATGGGACTTAAAAAGGATAAATTACCATCATTCAGTTCATGATTCAACCTTACATAGCTATAATATAAGGATAATCACACTGGATAATTGTATAGGGTGAAATAAACATATGGCAGCACAATTGGGCAAGAAATTATATCATCTCCCTAGGGTTTTCAACCAATGATATGTCTTTTAGACATGCCTAAAGATACTCTATGTTCATTAAATCCATACTAAAAAAGGTTATAAGGGTTACTTTGATCTAATTTAGTTTTTTACTAATCATTATAAATGTATGTTTACTGGTTCTACATCTGGTGTATTCTTGGTTAAGGATGATCACATGACACCTCGAACTTCCATTGGAGTGGATGGATGAGGTGAGTTTATTTTGTTCACTAAATGTTCCATTTCATCTATATTCAGGCTATAAACTAGTATTTATCCATTTAATAGAATTTCCAATTCATGGTTATCCATATTTCCTCTAGGTGCAACTACTACAGTGAAAAATACAAAGAAACATTATGTTGCCTATTTTTCAAGTGTCAAAGTGTGAGAAGTGTTGGGATTTCTTTATGAATATTTCAATTTAGTTTCAAAAAATAATTTTACAGGTTTGTAATTTTTTGATATATGGTTTCATGGTGCATAAGATAACAAATATTAGAATATGGTGAAATTTCTCATTCTTATAGTAGGGAGTTGGTTTATATGGAAGGTAAGGAATAGAGCTTGGTTTTAGGGGATTTAAATCTCAAAGACGACCATTATTTTCAAGAATTATTAGACTAATGATCAACCTGGTAATGCAATTAGTTAAATAGGATAGTTATCCCTCCCTCAAAACCCTCATGTATGTTGTTACTCCCCTCCCTTCCACGCTCATCCTTTCCCCGGTAGTCGAATCCACTAGAACCCTCCAAGTAATGGGATCAAATTTAATAATGACTGCCTATTTAGTATAGGATTAATGTAGGGTTGCTATTGTTCATGAATTTATAGGTCTATCAAAATATTATTTTTTGTATATTTTCTGTAATGAGTATTTACTCTAGAATGAATCCAACACCATTCTTACTAGTCTTGAGTTATGTAGTAAGGAAAATATCAATATTGATATGGTTGAAAAAGATTCCTAAATAGTCTATAATTACTTTCATAGATAAAACTCCACCCCCTAGATCATATCCTACCAATTTTGAAAGATGATTAACCTTATAAAAAATGACATGGACATCATTCACACATGGTGTGAGGGGAACAAAGTAGATGTGTACCTTGTTTTCACGTCCCCTCAAGTGGGACTGATTTCTTATTTTCCTAATTTGAAATCAATTCCACTCAGAGGTGTAAACATATTCAAAGGTAATTCCCTGAAAATTAACTATATTATTCCATAATAATTTTTCTTCCTTCCCTGTATTTTGGGTTGATAGGTGTGGCTTCCCATTTTAATAAATAGAAATGACTGGTGTGAATAGGATTAATCAAATCATGGTGATGAGATTCTAGGAGGAGTATATCTACTCAATGAATTGGGATGGTGATGATTCATATATCAAATATATAAATTATGTTCATGAATAAATATAATAGTCAAGGTGTAATCAACCATGATAAGGCTTACACCATCATGTATTGAACACAATCTCAGGGGGGAGGGATACAACATGAGATTCAAAAGTACACAATAACTTAAATGGGTGGTATAATCGATGTGAAGATGTAATCATTATAAGAATGAAAATAAACTTATGGAAAAATATATGTTCACTTGTGAATAAAAATTATGATCTCCACTATCTTTTTCTTATACTAGGGGGTTCTAGAGAGTACGGTCCATGTTTTATAGGGACACATGGTGGTCCTTAGGATCATTATTCATTTATTCATTTTACATTATAAATTTTTCCTAAACCAAGAAAGTAAAAGGATTAACTAGTGGAGACTTATATTTTTATTAGGTTTCCTTTTATAGGTTTTCTATATAAAAAGATTTTGTGTATCTTTTTATTTGAAAATTAAGGTCTTGAAATTTTGACAATATACGGATAGACTTTAAGTTCATATACAACTTACAAAAGGGTGGCATAGTCTATATAAAAAAGGAATGAAAAAACCTAATTTTAATATAGATCCCTTTTCTAACATACAATTCCTTTATCGGTTTATGCATGTGGTTTTATAGTGATAATGATTCAATCAAGTTTTTGGTTCATCCTAACATTGGAGATCATGATTCCATTATATATCCTAAACAGATATGAATCGAGGAACATTTTATTCTTATATTGGGACTTCCCATATAGTTCTAACTCATATGTAAGAAATAGTTCATTTTTATATTTTATTCTAGTATAAGATCATATCTTGGAATAGCTTTATGTGTTGTACCTGGTATTAGATTTTTGGGTTGCTTTTAAAATGGGAGTATTTTTCCCTATCACAAATCATATGTGAGACATATTTTATGTAGTCATATATAAATTTGTATCACATGTACTACATGGGATTTATAGGGTGGAAAATTCTAAGAAGTTTCAGGTCATGTAGGATGGACCATATATAATGAAGTTTAAAGTCATGGGACAAAGAAAGAGATGATATAAATTTTGGGGTCATGCTATGATGATCTTAATCTAGTTAGTTTAATAACATATTTCTAGGATGGAGGCCTTATAATTTAACATCATTTGATAAAGGCATTCTAAACTGAAATTATGATCATGAAAATTATCTTTAGACAAACGTTATATTGGTTTGGAGTGTTTCAATACATGGAACATTTTCATCTCTATGTAAATTTTGGATAAAAACACATATTTTTGGGATTAAAATATTTCTTTGACTCATATGTAGGAAAGGTGGGTCTTATGGAAAAGGCCATTTGATGAAGTGTATGTTCTTGCATGATTGACCAAAGTAGGAAATTTTTATACTCATGTGACTTAGATTCTTCTTAAAAAAAGATTTGGAGTATGATGGCATAAAACATAGAATTATTTTTAACCCTTTTGAACATGGGAGAATAGATTAAGTAAATGAAATCCTAAAATCTTGGAATTATATATGATTGACAAACAAAGAAAAGTGATCATAGGTTGACCATAAGCAATATTAGAAACTAATTAAAAACCATTGCAAAAATTACTCACATGGTAAATTTGGACCTCTCTTTGGGACCAAAACATACACTAGGGGTATTATCATAGTCTCAGATGAAATATATATTATCCATCATCAAATCCTACAACATACCCTTCAGATTAATAAATCTATGTTACCAATATTTCTATGAAATAGGGAAAGAATAGGACTAATAATATCATGTTTTTGGGATGCAAATTGGAGTATATAGACTCTATGAATTAAGTGATTTATAAATCAAAAGGCTTGAAGTAGATTAGGAATAAGAAGTTATGTTCCAATGGTTTTGAAAAATCCCATGGCCACACCGTCACATTCTAGATGATATTGATGGTAAGAGAAATGATACCTACCCAAAAGAAAGTTTTATTTAACACCCACAAGGAATAGAGTTTGGACTTAAGAAATAATGGAGTCATCTTGGTCATTCATTATGGCCATCAATGATTTAAAATCAATCATATTATAGTTTTGATGGATATAACATTCAACACATAGTTTAAAGGTTATATGGTAAGGACCGTATGTGGTGTAGTCTAAAATCATGTGATGAATATGAATATGTCATATAGTGTAAGGTTTTATAATGGGTACTTGTAAGAAGATGCTTAATGCTCTAAGTAAGGGACTTTTTTGAACTCCATGTGAATTTAGATGAGCCAATGAACTATGAGTGAAATCAAACGCATTTTTTATTAGGCTTAGAATAACAATTTTTACCATCACTATATATCCCATGTTATGAGAATCCAACCACATGTACTTACATAGATGTCTCCTACACAAATCTATCTCATACTTATGAGGGTTAAAATATTTGTTCCTTTGTAGATATCCTTGAATATAGGATCCAACCATGACTTGGGAAGTCAAAAAGAAAAGGAATTTTACCAATCCTTTATGGGGTTATAGGAAATACCTATGTGTTTGAGGGGGGTATTATAAGGATCCGTCAATCATATAAGAAAATCATTTCATATAGAGTATGAAACTCTACATAGTTTAAGTTCTTATAGGATAGAAAATACATGTTTTATAGTTTATAGTCATGCATCAAGGACATGGGTCTCCCTAATGATGGGTATGATGCATCTAAATTTCACCAATCGAAGTTGTTAACCAAAACCTCTAAAATCATAGTAGTGATTCTCAGTGTGAGAAACAAGGAGTGATTTGAGAATTAATTGTATTATGAATGAATACATAACTTGGACTAATGTTAACCATGTAGTTTAACTTCACATGGAATTCATGAATATGATGTGAAGTTTATAGTCATGTAGCAAGGACTTATGTTTAGTTTTGTGTGGACCTGATTACTACATGAAGTATAAAATAGTTTCCTAGAAATGGGTAATGAAAATATCATATGTGAAAAATAAAATGTTCATGGAATAAGACAAGGTCAGTCTATTTTATATTTTTTTTCGTAGACCATGTTTTGGGATTTTGGGGATCACTACATATCCCATGGTATAAGAATCCTTAAATGAATAGATCTTATAATCACCCCTTGTAGATCCATATAATATGGATAGAGAGGGAATTATACTATTTTAATAGAGGATTAAAAAAATGAAACTTTTGTTCTATATTGGAATGAATCATTATGTTGAAACACAAACTGATGGTTGAGTTTGGCATAAGAAGTCCATACATTATTAGGGAAAGGGAACACCACCCCAATAACATCGAAAGAAGAACATAATCCTTGGATTTATGATGAAAAATAGTTGGTCCCATATACATATTGATAATGCATATAGGGATTATGGGATTTTTAATTTTGGGTCATATAGAATTGACCCCTCCATACAATTTTAGGTCATGTAAGAAGGACTATAGATGTTATAATGTTTAACAGTGTGCCACTAAGTTGATTATCATATGTACATTGGTGTGTCACATTTCAAAATCTATAATCAAGATAATTATCCATAACCCCTAAGATCGCATGAGTTGTTATCAATGTGAGAAACTAGGGGAAGTTACAGAACAGATCATATCATATAGGATTGTGTAATAAAGATATGTGGGTTGTGTCTTGAAGGTCAAATCAATAAATGTAAGATAATCATTAATGGAATTTTTTGGATGGTCCTGGGGTAGGTTACATGGGAATCACTACCTATCCTATAAGGATTGGAATCAATCCATATGTATTCCTTATAACATAGTCTATATATAGATTAGACTCTCACACAAAGATGGTGGTATTTATTTTTCTATCAATATTGGGATAATATGCATTCAATGGAAAATTAAATAGAAAACTATCCTTACATTATAATGTAGGAATCCAAATGTGGATAAGGTCTTATTCCCATGATGAGATGAGATGATAATGTCCCAGTGTATGGTTATTGGATAAAACTAAGAATGATGTCATAAAACCATACCATATAAATAGTTTTCATAGGTTATGGTCATATATAAAAGGTAGGGATGTTCATAAAATGTGACCATATGTAATATTGTTTAATTCTATGAGATATGTAAAATAATTATTTAAATTTTATGGTCTTATATCTCATACCATCACTATGCAGTTTAACATCATATGGTAGGGTTGAGTTGGGTGGATGTTCAATTTAACATCATGTGACAAGGAAATTATGTTCTATAGTTAATACTCATATTGTATACACATTATTTTTTTTCAGTTTAGGTTCATATAATTAAAACTAGGATCTTACATAACACTTTAGTCAAGGTGATATTATGTTTGAATAAAAATACATCTCATGTGTGTGGAATGACTTTGAGGATTCTATAATGCTATAAGTTCTTCATATAACTCTTCTTGGAGCCAATTTTGAAGTTGAATCATTCTTCACTTTCATGTTCCATAATTATGTGCTATGGGATATAATTAAGAATATCTCTCGTGATTTCCTCCTTAGGTATTCTAAACATTAGAATCCTAAGAGGTTCACGGTTGAATAATTATGTGAATAATGTAGAAACAAGATTAGTATTAAAGGGATAGACCTTGTATTGATTTTTATAAATAAAACGATGGCCTTGACATTAATATTCTTTATTAATTGTGCTCAGGGTTTCCACATGGATGAAGAAGAGTCTTGGGTGTCATTATTTCCAATATCTCCTCATCTATCTTCTTCTAAATAGAATAATTAGTGTCATAGAACCCATTGATTATATTCCTAAACAATTGATGGAAGGGGGAGTAATTAGAATGGCCACTAAAATTTTCCCCATTAGGTATCACAATCTTGATCGATGGAAGGTCAACAAAATTAATCTTTTAGGGAAAATATGAATACATTGGAAACTTCTCAGGTTGGAAGGAATATACCTTCATCCATATATTATAAATAGATGAAGGATAATGTTAATTCACGTGTCAGTCACATATTCCTCAATTAGAATGGGCACATCGTTGATCATGATATCATTTTGGTTATACCTACATCTCGATTATGTTGTGATGGAATTATTTTTATGAATTCCTTTATCTTATATGAATTGTTTTATGATGTCATGTTGTTTAAGAATCCCGTTTTTATTACATGGGTTATGCAATGATGAATGATTTATGATTTTATGGAACACATAAGAATGGTATCATTATGAGATGGGTGGGACCTATATCTGCCTCCAATGCATTGGGTAAAGATTTTATATCTCATGAGATAGACATGGCTGGAATGGTAGGTTATACTGGTTCAGTGAAACAGGACTGAAACGAGGGTGACTCGGTTCAGAAAGGGACTTTGTCCACTAAGATAGTCTTGGCAATGAGTCTTGACTAACAAGAAATGATTCTCTATGATTATGTGTGTATGCCACAAAGTTTAATGTTTTATGTTATGATTATTGTGATTACATTTCACCGCCATGAGTTATCCCAGGTTATGAAATTATGATCTCTTTTACAGGTTAGGATTTCCAAAAGTTTTGTGCTTATGTTTATGATGTGATTGATATTTCTTTTGTTTACCCTTACTGAGCATTTGACCTCACGCTTTTATGTTTTCTTTTCCCCAGGATATAATGAAAGGTTTTAGGTATAAAAAAACAAGATCTTTATGGGAGATGATGAAGAGCTTTCACCAGGATTAGAAGATTATATTCCAAGTTTCCAAAGACACTAAACTATTACGATCCTTGTGTGTGTGTTTTTGTTATGTACTAAGTATTCCACAAATGTAATGTAATTTCAATTTACGTCAGGCTTCGGGTCTCTACAGTTGGTATCAGAGGAAAGGTTTAGTCAACCTTTGGAAACTAGGATGCGAAAACGTTAGTGAGATCCCTAGATATATTTCTAAGGTATGTCTAGGTATGTCTCTAAGGTTAATTATACGTATAGGTTATAGTCCTAGAATTGCGATAAAGATATTAGAATTTAACCTAAGATGTTATATATTAAGTTTACTCCCTCTTTTATTATTTTGTTTTCCCTAGCTTGATTTTTGCATCTCACACTATTCTTTTTGGGTTTTAGAAAATGGCTGGAAACAAGATAATTCACGATAATGGAGGATATGATGGACAATGGAATGATATTCTTCATGAGAAATCAAATGAAATGGGATTTGGAAGTCCAAACATAATTATTATGCCGAATCAGCAATCTCATAATATGATCAATAAAGTGAAATTTGGTAAGTTTCCTGACTCGGCTAATAAGAGAAAGATGGAGTTTCATGATGATCATAGAGGAAAGAAAGTTCAATTTCCCCTATGTAAATCATGTGGGAAGAGGCATCAAGGAGAATGTTTCAAAGGAACTGGAAGATGCATTGGGTGTGGAAAAGAAGGACACAAAGCCAGTAAGTGAAAAGGAAAAGGTTCAGTTAACACAAAGTATGAGGATAATGGTATCGCTACGACATCAACAATGCTTAAATGTTTTAAATGTGGAATGTACGTGCATTATGAAAACCAATTCCCTAAGGGAAAGTCTCATGAAGAGAATCAGTATGGTCGTATGGGTAGTATTTATGTGGATGGTGATGAAGAGACTACAAATGATATGTGAGATGAAAGAATTGTTGAAGCTCGGTCAATGGTTTAAGAATGTAGTGGAATGATTACATGTTTATCATGTGTAATGTTGTATAAGTAATCTCATAAAGAGACATCTATGGATTGTTACACTGTTGACATTCCTTGAGTTTTGAAAGTGTATGATTAATGTTACCAGTATCCATGAAAGGATATTCAGATATTTTTGGAATGTAGATGATATGCGCATAATGAAGGGATAAGGAGAAAATTAAATGTTTAATAGTATTCATGAGCTCATGACTGATATAAGGATAAGGTTATATCATGGTTTGAGTATATAGAATTTTGAGGATTTTGGTATGTGGAAAGAGTTAACTTTTAACAGCACTCATGTTTTCAATAAGGTTCAATGGGTATTCAAGAGAGTACATGATTAAGGCCTTTGAATGTTTGGAATGTGACCAACAAGATATATCTTATGATATATGGGGATAAACGATGGTATTAAATCTCTGAGAGTGGACTGTAGTATTATGGATAAGCCTAAAGATTGGGATGGATTATGTTGGACATAAGTTAGTATTGTTTGTTTTTCGATATTATTGATGGGATGTTATAGTAATATAGTTTTAGAAAAAGGACAACCTGCAGGACGGGCGACAGCCCATCGCGTCGGACAAGGCTTTGGGAATCTAACCCACAACCGAAGTGCGAATGGCCTTTATCGCCTACCACTGGCCTACAGGAAGTCCTTGGTTAGTATAAACTAGTTTTATTTTATTAAGCAGTATGATATATGAAGTATAAGTTCATTTTTGGAACCATATACGATTAATCTAACCATAAGATGGAATTATAACTTTTTCTAACCTTTTGTTTGAAAGAGATGGAATGACCCATCATTCTATCACATGACCTGCTAACACATCACGAATAACAAATTCAACTTCATTTCTTTAAGGGATAAAGTGGAAATTGTTCAATTCACAAACAACAGTGAGATTGTACCAAAATGAAGTAAGTATTTCTTCTAATTCAAATTTTTCAACTTTAGGGAAATGATATTGAAAACCAAAAATGGTTTCCTAGTGATCTTATATCTGATGAATCGGATGGTACCCTAGATCATCACAAATCAATAGCTTTGTGATTGTTGGCTTTTTCATAGCCATGTTCTCTACCACTCTCCATCAGAACTTGATGGTTAGATTTTTCTTCCATATCCATATTTTCACCTATGTTCTCCTATGCGGAAACCCGGTGATGAGTTAACTTGGGTAACCGTTACATTTCCTACTTTATTTTTTAAAGCCATGTTTTGGTATTCCTTTTTACAATGTGGGTTTCTATTAAACAAACTTTCGAGTAGTAAACCATTTATAACCCTGACGAATTTCGAAGGAGAAATTCATTTTAAGGGGGGTAGAATGTAACACCCCGAGATTTTAAGAAAAATATTATTTTAATTTCATTAATGTCTTGTGTTGTATTCTACACCAAGATTACCTTGCGCTATATGCAACACCGTATTAGCTTGCAGTATACGCAACACTATTCTTGGATCGTGTTACACACAATTTTGATAATAGTTATTCTACGCAACATTGAGTATATATATATATTCAATGTATAAATGAAATATGGTTGGATTATGTTATATGAAACAACGAAGGATTCTTTCACAACATGCAACCCTGACTTGGCTTGCATTACACGCAATTGCGACCTTCCTCGATAGCGTGTGTTGTACGCAATATCGGGTTTTAATAAACAACGATATATTATTATAATATTGTCATGAACTAGCCGTTATGAATAGTATTAACTAAATTTCGAATTTTATAACATTATTATTCATCTTACACATTTTCTAGAACATGGTATAAGAACAAAATAAATTTTTCCGGTAAAATAAGTATTTTTCAAAAAATGCAGTTTTGCCACCTTTTGATGGCACACCCACTTTAAATCTAGTTTTTGACATGTTTATATGTTAAATTTGACAAAATAAAATTCTTCTTTTGAATCAGGATATAAAAATTTACATTAGATAAAGTTTTGATATTTTTCTGACAACTTTCATATTTTAATGAATAGTAAAAACACGCTATATTTTAATTAAAAAAAACTTTTTTCATCGTAATATCTTATGTCATTAAATTATAATATTGAATGGTTTTAAAGTATAAATAGAATATATTTTTACCATTTAATATAATGAATGTCCTTAGCATTGATTTTACCTTGAATTCTTAGGTTAAATCAATTCAATCTTTTGCAATGTTTTAAACAAAAATCCGTTTTTATTTGACAATGGGATTAATTTTAATTTAATTTCTGCAACTTCTGTGTATTGAATTTTAAAAAATGGATTCCATATTTGGAATCAGTGGGTCCAAATTATGTTAATAGGATACTTTTTTTTTGGGAATTATGAATAGTAACTAAGGTAAATTTTATTTACCATAGTTAAAGGTAAATCAGGTAATTAACGGTAAATATAATATTATAAAATTACCCTAACACATTCCAAAATTCTATTTGATGGCTAAAAGTAAACCCATATCAACTAAGGGTCGGATTAGATTCATTTTATGGAATTTTGACCATGAAAATAATTTAATTATTATTAAAACCAAAGAAAGTGACAACATGTCACTTTCTTAAATCTTATAAGTATAATAATTTTAACTTAGTGATAAACATCATAAAACTTAGAACATGAATAGTATACAGAAATCTAACAAAATTATCTACATCATGAGAATTTATCTAGAATTTTTTGGGATAAAATAATTATCATTAATTGTGACACAATAGTTATACAGAAATTATTTATCTCGTGAAAAATTAAGAATATAGTTTTTATTAAACTAATAGTGACCATAAAAGGCACAAAAACCTGACTAAAACTTATTTTTCATGTAAATTTAAACAATAATCATCCAATGGTCGAATATTTTACCATTTAGAGTCTTATAAAAGCAATTATGAAACTTATATTATTTTATTTTAAATGATTCCAAAGTTGTCACCTTCATAATTTAATAAATATAAGAATTTAAATATTGTGATTTTCAGATGATAAATTAGATTAAAAGTATTATTGTGAAAGGTAATATATTTATATTCATCATAGGATTTTATTTTAAATTTTTATGCAACAAATAAGTATATTAAATAATTATACAAAAATGATGTAGTAATTATTTTATTAAAAGATAAACCAAATAAATGGTTTTAAAAATAATAAAATAAATATTATATGAACTATTTAATGTGATCCACTAATTTTATAGATACATATGACCTTTTATTATTATATCAAAGCTTTTAGTTCGAACATATATTCTGTATATATTTTAGTTAAATTCAAATAAATGAATAGTCTCAAAATTGACACTATTGTTATTTTATAAAAATAACATATTATAAAATTGTTTAAAAATCACAAAAATATTTAAAAATTATAAATTTAAATTTATATGGTCTATAATGTTATAAATTAAACAATTATGGAAAATTCACAACAAATAAGTAATTATTTGTTATAATTTAAAATTTCGAATTTTATTACCACAAATAAACTTAAATAGATTAAATAAGGATAAATCAAAATGATAAGGTTTAAAATAAGATCCAAACATGTATAAATTTGATTGGTTGATGATCTTACAACCCTATCTCATCTAATATTATAATAGGAGTCATTTTTGGAGGTTTTTAAGTGGGGTTAGATTTATTATAAATTAATATTTTTAAGAATTCCAAAGGTGCCCCTCTCCTCCCTTATAAAAGGGCACCTCCTCCCTCTATTCCTCACACAACATTGAGCCTTCAAGCTCGGACAAACCCTGAAACATTCTCCTCTCCACTTCCCTAGAAACATCCTAGAGGTTATGGTCTTCCTCAAAGACCAATTTTCGTGCCATAAGAGGAGGTCTCAAAGAGGTGCTTCAAAGAAGAGGTAATTTCAGTTACCGATTCTTTCAACTTTATTTCTTCTTCCACTTCTTCTTCTTAGGTTGTTTCATTATGAAGTAATAACATAAGTATCACTCATATATGGATATGTTATTATAATTATGAAACAACCCTATTTCACCATCTATCCATCCTACGGAAAACAAAATCACCGCGCGTGCGTACGTACAGAATACCGTCTCCACGCCGTGGTGTAATCTTTTTTTCCACCAACACCTTACATGTATGGGTATTATGGTGTAAATAATAACAATACATAGTTATTATAACATCATAATGATTCTGATATATTGTATCATCCACTCGAATTCAATTCAATAATTATGGAAACGATATCATCGCTCGTGCGTACGTACGGACTACCGTCTCCACGACGCGATGAGATTCATTCTCTATGTTAACCATTTAAGAATGATTATAAACTATATATAAGAAATAATAATGAAATATATGACATTATAATGCTACTTTATTTATGTGTATATATATGTATGTCATCTACTTAATTCCACTCAATTCAATAAGGAAACGAAAACAGCGTTCATGCGTATGTACGGCCTACCGTCTCCATGAACGGTGTATTTCATTCCATTTATCGATCCATTATATATATGTATATTCTAAATATATATTATATATAAATCATGTTTTATATTCTATTATTAAGTAATAATGATCTAAGTAATCATATGAATAATTACAAGTTAAAACACGAACGACAAATGAGAAGATTTTACCCAAAACGCTACTTTAACATGAATTTACAAAATAACGGGTAATATAAAGTCATAAGTGAACCATATATGATATAAATACAATGAATATGATTCTGTAATAAGTTAATGAAATTATTTAAATCATTATATAGGAGGTTCGGACACTTACGAAGCAAATCGGACCTAAGGTAAGGGAATATATCACAATCTCATTTTATCTGAGACTGTTTATACTTTGGTATTTATTGGGGTGTATTTTATCATCCACATCCATGTTTACTCGATATGTAATATTATTTCCATCCACCTACAATTTTTTAAATCCAATTTTACCCTTCGATAAGTTTTTATTAAAAGATATGAAAGGAATCTTTTGTCGTTTTTCATACGAGGTACTTTTTGACTTTTCCGACAAAAGTACGAGAAGAATGTTTTTTTAACTTATACGGCATGAATGGATTTTTAAAACATTATTTACAAGAAGCTTCCTTGACAAGTTTTCAAGTTTATTTTTAATCAACTTCTTTTAGTTTAATGTTTTATGACATGTTAAGAAAGGAAAAATGTTTTTGAAGAAGAAAGGATATTTTCCTCAAGAATGGAGTTCAAGTGTTTTATCAAAATTATTTTCCATCTAAGATAATAAAGGGTTCTGTTTTTATCCCTATTGTTACATTGATTTGATTATGTTGTGATGGAATTATTTTTATGAATTCATTTTTCTTATATGAATTATTTTATGAAGTCATGTTGTTTATGAATCCCATTTTTATTACATGGGTTATGAAATGATGAATGATTTATGATTTTGTGGCACACATAAGAATGGTATCATTATGAGATGGGTGGAACCTATATCTCCCTCCAATGCATTGGGTAAAGATTTTATATCTCATGAGATAGACATGGCTGGAATGGTAGGTTATACCGGTTCAGTGAAACAGGACTGAAACGAGGGTGACACAGTTCAGAAAGGGACTTTGTCCACTAAGATAGTCTTGGAAATGAGTCTCGACTAACAAGAAATGATTCTCTATGATTATGTGTGTATGCCACAAAGTTTAATGTTTTATGTTATGATTATCGTGATTACATTTCACTGCCATGAGTTATCCTAGGTTATGAAATTATGATCTCTTTTACAGGTTAAGATTTCCAAAAGTTATGTGCTTATGTATATGCTGTGATTGATATTTCTTTTGTTTACCCTTACTGAGCATTTGAGCTCACCCTTTTATGTTTTCTTTTCCCCAGGATATAAAGAAATGTATTAGGTATAAAAAAAGAATATCTTTATGGGAGATGTTGAAGATATTTCACCAGGATTAGAAGATTATATTCCGAGATTCCAAAGACACTAAACTATTACGATCCTTGTGTGTGTGTTTTTGTTATATACTATGTATTCCACAAATGTAATGTAAAGTCAATGTACGTCAGGCTTCGGGTCTCTAAAGATTTTTCCTAATACATAAACGGTCTGAATCATATAGATGAGCTTCATTCACATACTAAACCAAATCAAATATATAAAAAACTGGGAGGAAAACTACAACATCGTCCTATTCTGAACAATCCAGCTGCATGTACACTATCCATAACATTAGCTACCAATGATCAGAAGTTTCTTTATTCAATTGATTATATGAATCGCTGTTAAATTAATACAACACATAATTACATATATCCGATTTATCCATCAGGATGAAGTAAAACATTTGAAGGTATTACATCATTCTTCATTGCATTTGATTCAAACCTATTTGCGAGAAAATTTGTTTCACAATATTATGCTCCATAAACACCTTTAATTTATTAAAAAAAATATAATGATTCCATGTCTTCAAGGATTTAACTACCACATCTAATTACAAATCATGTCATGGATAGTTCTTCTCATGAGATTATAATTATTTTAATCCATAAGTAACAATATAATCTCTCTATTTTAGAATACATCCAAACCCAAATTCTAATGCATCACAATATACTACATATCCCATTCAAGGTTCTATAAACATGAGTATAGGTAATGATGTAAGTCTAAATGTAATCTCTTAAAAATATTAATGAAATTCTTCGTTCCACTGGAATGGAATTCCTTTACTCATTAAAGCTTTATTTTGTGATTTCAAACCATAAAAGTAAGGTAAAAATCATTTGTAGTATCCCAATAATCCAAGGAAACATCATATCTCTAAGACATTATTCAGTGGTTCCCAAGAGATAACAGCTTTTATATTTCTTGGGTCAACAAAAACACCTCTTTTAGAAATTAAATGTCCAATGATATGTACCTATTGTGTCTCGAAATCACAATTTGATTACTTTTCATATAGATTATGATCCTGCAAGATACCCAAAACTATATCCATCTATTTCTCATGATCCTACTTATTTCTTGAATACACTAACATATCATCCAAAAACACCACCACAAAATAATTCTATATACCATTCAAAAAATTTATTCATCAATTCCATAAATATGAATGCATTATACATAAGACCAAAAGGAATAACAATGAACTCATAATGGCTATATCTGCTTCTAAAAGATATCATCAGGATATCCTCCTACCAAACTCATAGTTGGTGATATCCTGAACACCATTCAATATTAATGAATCACTAGGATTCCATCAATTGATCAAACATATCATCAATACATGGAAGAGGATATTGATTCTTTATGGTAACTTGGTCAAGAGTACGATAATCTAAAAAAATAATCCTTAGTGTTCCACAAATACATATATAAAGAAAAGAACAAGTTATACCCATGGATATGTGTTTAGTCAGATAAATCCTTTTCTTTCGAAATCTTACAATTAATCCTTCAATTAACTTAATTCTGTTGGTGGCATTTGATAAGACAAACTAGAAATAGGGATAGTCCTTGGTAAGAGTTCAATAAGAAACATAGCTACACATTTGGGTTGAAACCTAGAGTATTTTTTTGGAAAAACATTAAGGAACTAATCCACTGTAGTTTGAAGATATCTATATCTGATATCATACATTGAATATAAACTAATTTATGTCAACTAGTACGATATATTTCATACCATTGGTACCATGGGTACTTCTCTACTTACATCCATTGATCGATCTCCTTTAAATATATATCTAACACCATTAGAGGATTATACACTTTATTTTATTGTATAAAAACAGATATGGGCCTCAATGTTCATAAGAAAATACATTCCTAGAATAATTTCAAATACATCAATCTATATCATAGATAAATCCCATACCAACTCATTCCCATCAATTGTAATTGAAAATGATTCCCATTATAAGGCTCCAATCTGTAATTTTCCCAAAGGTGTTTATAGTTCTAAAATAGGAGGAATCATCACAACTTGTTAACCCAAAGGATAAACGAAACAAAAAGAAATAAATTAATGGGATACACATGTCTCTAAAAAGTATTGTATAATGGTGGTAGTAAAAAAAACTATACCTCTTATTATTGAAGGTCTTGATTGATTATCCCTGATCAGTTCGTCATATCCATACAATTTATTACCCACTGAAATTTTATTTTTATTACCATATTAATATATCAATGGTTGGGGATTCTTGGAATTCCTCAATTCACCCTAGATTTCTTATTAACATTGATGATAATTATTCATTTTCACTCTTCTTGTTGAATCATATTGTGCCTTTGAATCAAGAGATGTGTCCTAATAAAATAACCTTTGAGCACTGTGACAATAGTGTTAATTATTCCCCATCTTGTTCAAATTGTGACATGATCAATGTTCTGTCATAAAATATCATTTTATATACTCAAAAGAACGACACTGATAACATCTATTTTTACTCTTCTGTAGAGGAGGTAAGTTAACCTAGCCCACAGTCTGATTCTTAGATAAACCAACCCATTGAGAATAGGTGTCCCTCCTTCACATTTTTCCATCATTGGAGTTCATGAGTGTTCTGATAGTAATGAATATACTTCCTCTAATAGTATTAACCAAGTTTTTTCTTTAAAACACCATCACTTTATTTACTATATTGTCCAATCTATTATACAAATCACTCTTTCAAAATATTTATGGTTTAAACCCCAACTCAAAAATGTGTTACATAAAGGACATATGTTTATAAAGTATTGGTGAAAAGTGAACTAAATTCATAAATTTGGATTCATAAATTATTAGTAAAAAATTTTCATGGTTCAAAATGATGAAATGTGTAGTTCGAGAAATTTTAAATGTGGCATGATAGAATTATTTGTGGAAAATTTCTTCAAAACACTCTCTTTCCATGAATTAGTCCAATTTATATTGAACAACTGAATCCCACCACTATTATTATAGATCCTAATACATATACATTTCCAATGTCAATTTCAAATCTACTGGTGTCTGAACGAAATTAAAATTTTGATTCATCTGATACAACTTGACTTCTTCAATTTTCAATTCAAAATCTTTGTAAAAGGTGTACATGTTACACTTCTATAACTAAACTAATTGATCCCCCTTTCCTAGGTTATCATTCTTATTCCCTCCATCTAAAACTTAAAAAGTTTGTAAAATACATTGCTCTAATTGTTGGTTCACCCATGTCTTAGGTGTAATCGCATTCTCAACAGCCTATTTTTGTTGTTTCCTAATGCACCCACCTAGTTTCATTTTCTATAAAAAAACAAAATTCATTCATACTTAAGTGAAACTAAATTATTATCTATTTCAAATTACCTCTAAATCCTAGAAAATACTCTGGACAAACTATGTGTTCGCTTGTGGCTCATGTGAAATCACATTCTTAGTAACCACTTCTGGTTGGTTCTTACAACGCTTAACCAATTCCATTAACTATAACAAAAAAACTCCATTTAGTTTCACTCACTAGAATCATAAGTCTTAAATATTTCAAATAACTATTTCAAAAATTTGTATAATCATATTTATCCACAATAAACCATTTTAACCATTTTCAAAATACCCACATCATGCATTTTCCAAATATCACCATTTGAAAACATTTTCAATACTTTTCAAAATCATTACCTCGTTCCATTTCCATAAATAATTCTTATTATATTAAATATTGTATTCCTAGTGGAAATTAATATAATATATGAAAGTCATGTAACTCTCATTAACTAAACCAAAGACAATGAGTTTACAACTCACCTATATATGTCTAGAAACACTCATGTACACAAACTCACTAGAAACATAATGTTCAAAATTTTAAGGATGTATGTTACTTTTTTAGCTCTAAATATTATGTTATGATTATCTTACTCCTTAATACCTTCTCATGATAAAAACTGATACCATTTGAAACTCCCAGACAAAACACAACTGATAATGAAAGATAAAACATACTTACACAATTTCTAATATCCCACCCCTCACTCATTTTCCTGGAAATAGGTGATGGTATTAGTAGTTATAAGGGATATACCTAAAACAAAAAAGGATAGGAAGAAATTAAAAGTTATTTATAAACAATTGGGGGATTATTTTCCCTTAAAATATAAAACCCAAAAAACCAAGAATTACATAACAACCAACCCTCTATAAATCCTGAGAACAAAATAAAACTCATGAAACTAAACCAAACTAATAACCATATTATAGTACAAGAATAAACCAAAAGATAACATTAAAGAAAAACTAAAGACAACAAAACCCCAAAATCCACTAAATACATCAAACCGGTAACTCCTAAAAATCTCTCATCTCTAGAAAGATAATCCATACTCATGGTATCATTATGCATCACCAAAGAACAGATACTCCTAAACTTTATCCATATCATGATTTATACCATTTGAGAATTCACAACAATACCCATGAAGGGGGTGAGTCAAAACACAGTATAAATTCCCCAATGACTTCCCAACTCATGCCACCGGGACAAATTTGTTATTAGATTTATATACAATAGTCTAAAACAATTTAAAATAGTTTATATCAAAGCCAAAATAATTTTTCCATGTCAACATATTTTTCTATGAAAAAATGTAAATCAAGATAATAAAAACAATCACAAGTCTATTTTGAATACCCATTCCATACATCCAAACATCCACACATGCATTCCTAGGTGATATTTCAATATTTATAAGTTCTCTCTCATAATTATACTAAGACATCACAAGGTAACCAATACCATGTTCCCTAATGCAACATGACCCTTCCATAGAGTCAAATATAGTGAAAATGAACTCACACCAAACATGAATGCCAAAAACATGCCAAACCAACCATTACAATCCATTTCAATAATACATTTCTTTTATTGAAATCATTTATAAAAGTATTTTTCCATTATCCAAATACTCATAAATTTAAAATCACCATTTTAAAATTAATATAGATGTTAATTTTTTTACAAAACCATCTAATTTCCACCACTTAAAAAATGTAACAAAATTTGTTTTACATAAATAATAATAAAAAATCGTTAATCAATTAAAGAAAAAAAATTATTTTAAACTAATAATTCATGCCCTAATAAAGTGGAGACGAGGAAGAAACCACATATTTCATAAAAGCCTATAAAAATGAAGAATAACACAATGATTCTCTATATCCCATCATGAAACACATTTTCATCCCTATATCAAACCTGAAAAAATTAAAAATCACATCAAGTAACATGGATCTAATTGCATCCAATTTGATAAAGGTTTCAAGAAATAGAAAGAAAAGATATCTATAGAGAACGACTAAGAACAAAGGAATATTGAAAAAATATGATCCTTAACAGCCTTCTAATCTGTAACGACCCTATGTTTTATCAACTAAATTCTATTATTAGAATAATTTCGTATATTAAAATCACATAAGATTGCTTTTATAACACATAAAAACCGTATAAATAAATAATGAGAGAAATAAAATATATCACTTTAGGTTTTGGAACATATACTAATAAAATAGTAACTTCACTGTTGGAAGAGTAATATAAACCTTATAAATAGTAAAATATATAATGTAATAGTAACCTCACCATTAAGAGTATAAATAAAATTTATCCATCTTATAATAGTCAATATGATATAATTTTTCGATAGTATAAGTGAATAAATATTTCTAAAATTATTGATTAAGTGTTGGTATTTTTGTAAGGTATGTATATTTAATTAATATTTTTTGATTAATATAATAATTTAAAAGAATTTTTATTTTCATAAAATTATTTAATAAATTATTATTTTGAATTCTTATGATCATAATATTATTTTATGAGACCACAATTAATTTTTCAATGTGTTAGGAAATCAATTTTAATTTTAAAATTTATATATTTCAAGTAAATTATGATTTTAATTAAAACATAATTTTCTCATATTTAAAAAATTATTATTGAAAAATTAAGTTAATTTTTGGATGCTACACTTCAATAAATGGTTGGGGTGAATTTTTGGTATTTTTAAAAAATACATTCATTTTTTATGAATAGTGAAATACTATAATTTATGATAATTGCTAAATACATGAATTATGATTTCATCAGCTAATGTATGGCTGATGTAAGGCCATTATCTATAACTCACATTCCCACTTACTATTTTGGTCATAATAATCTATAATATTCAGATACTTTAAAAAAATATTAAACTAATGATTTAAATAATGGGAAACCCCTCCTCTCTTCCACTATAAATTCCACCCCTCTTTATCTCCTCTTCTCACACTTCTCATGACTTGTTCCAAGAAAAAATTATGCTCAAATATCTCCCTAAGTCCCTATCCCATGTCCATCAGACCTTGGTATCTTCAAAAGGCCAAATCCTCTCCCCTGAAGGGGTTCTCAAGGAAGATATATTAGAGAGATAAATTCCTCTTTTCTTTTCTTTTCTTTTATTTCAAGTTCATTTCATTCTTTTTCTTTCCTCACAACCCTTCATCCAAATGTTATGATAAGTCTCATACCTTACATGTAATTTAATTTTTTTATGATAATAGAATAATTCATCATAATATTTGTCACGAATCGAATTTGATTGCCACCGAAACTAGCACCAAACCCGGCATGTGACAAGGCCCTATGGGAGTTCCTGATCCCCACGGGCTGGTACAGGTGCCCGGGTATCAAAAAATGAGAATTGGGAGCGATTTACCAAAGTTTATAAACAAAAAACGACAAATGAATCCAATAAAATCAATCTTGATTTTTCAAACGAAACACTGTTTTACAATAATTTAGAACTGAATTACATAGTATAAAACAACTCACCAAGACTATAAAAAAGGTAAAAAACTAAAATTGAATATCCCAAGAACCTCAACATGGCAAGAGGCATCACCCTCAAGCCATGTCCACAACGCTTCATCCTGAATGACCGGTGAAAACCCGAACTGTTGGCACAAAATTTGTACCCAAACCCGTAACAACATAAATAACCATGTCTACTTACACCCAAGGGTGTATGTAGGGTGTGAGACAATGCCCATTTGGATACCGCCACTAATATATTCCATGTAATAAACATTTGAAGACGAAAAGAAGGAATGTTTTCAAAAAAATTTAATTTCTATTTAAAATTTCTAAATGATGTAGCTTAAAAAATCAGTTTTCAAGTGGACTAATTCAAAAAATCAACACTTTTAGAATAAATTCAAAATATACTGAATTTTTCCAACCAAATATATCTTATGCCGATAGTATGTATAATGGATATAATGAGCACAAGCAATAGGAAATAACAGCAAAGAACTTGCTAGTTGTGGGTCCCAGGTACCTCATATCTCGTTGAGAGTAACAAAAAAAATATTTGTTCTTGTGCACAAGCCACTAGTATGGAACATACCCATAACCTAGTGGTCCCTAATCATCATCATCATAGTTTATTAAGAGTTTTATGTGTCAATATTTCTAAGTGAAACTGAGGCCAAACCCCACGGAATCACTAGCATACTAGTACACGCCCACCAACCTAGACAATCGAATATTCCCTTTATGCTCAAAAAAGTTCAACAAGCCATGAAATATAGTTTTCAGAAGAAAATATCACTTCTACATCACACATTAACCAAAAATCCCCATGTACATCACACAAGTCACAAATTCCACTTTTCATTCAAATGCATTTTGAAATCAAACTCACACCAAAATAGCCCACCACACTTTTTGCATAACTTTCAGAATCCAACACATCCTTTAACAATTTTATAAAGTGCCTACAAATATTCTAAACATCACATAACAACCCAATCATATGTTTCATCAAAACCTTTTTATAAAAAAATCAATTTTCACATCTCACCCAGACAAACATCCAACATCACGTTCACTCCTCTTTCACATTTCATTAAATCCATTAAACATTTCTATAAAACATTTCTAAGAGGATATGCATCACATGACAGACCTATTCCAATTTAAAATAGTTCATTTGAAAGTATAAATAATCCAAAACAGTTTTCCAATATGGTTTCACCTCTTACATAAATCATTAAACAATTAAAAACATTCATAAAACAATTCTAAAGAGTATACCCAAGCTGTTCACATAAAACCAATTTCAAAACCGTATTTCAAGGAAAAAATCACATCAATAAGAATTAAAAACAGAATTTGCATTCACAAAAACATATATTAAACTACCCTGAAGTGTTATACAAACACCTCAAATAATACCACAAAATATCCACATGAAAAGCACGCGTTTTCGAAATCACTTCCAAGAAGTTCAATAAGTTTTTACACCATAAAGCCATTAAAAACCATTTAAAACCTAATGGAATACCAATACCCTACAGAATAATAATTTTAGCATAAAAATATTTATTAAACCAATTTCATATGTTATAAAACACACCCAAACAATACCCAGAGGGTTACACATGAAAAACACCCAATTTTAAGCTAAAATGAAACTATAAAAATAAATATAGAACCACATCGAACATAAACAGTTTTTGCACCACACACAACATATTTGGAACATGAATAATAAGTAATTCAAGTAGACTAACTCATCTAGAAATGATTACACAAGTAATCACCTACCTTTTATGTTGAAACCCTCAAAATGTGGTGTGAAACATCAACCGCACCACCGCCGCACCTCAAGGAAGATAAATCATGCCCTAGACAACAATATTTGACCAAAAAGACACCAAAGAAGACCCTAGGATCAAACATAAACTTCTGGACATTAGGAACTTCATGAAAGGGTGAATGAAACCCTATGGAAGGGGAAGAAATCAAGGAAATAAACACATACTTGAAACATCGTGAATCAAACGAACCAAATACACCAAAATTTGAATCTAGAAGCAACCAAACCTGATATGGAGGCTCTAATGGGGATGAGAAGGTCATGTGGGGACTGAAATGGGGGAAAAGTGTGAAAATAAAAACTTTATGAAGGAATCAATTTACCTTCTCAAATATGAACAATTTGAGGAACCATAATAATTTTTTCCCTACTCCGTGAGGCAAATGAGGCCCAAAGTGGAAAAATGAATAATGGGGTTGAGACTCATGATTTTGGCTTTAGGTGGGTGGTAGAATCATGGGAATATAGTAAAAAAATGTTTTTGTTATTAAAGACATAAAAAATCATTTTAAAACTGGAAATGGCTCACGGGTTGGCCCAATTAAAAATTAATTCACTCAAACTCAAAATTATAATGGGTTCAAAAAGGGTCGAAATGGACATGGTGATTTGTATTGGTCATAGGAGAAAAAGTGGGAGGTGAAATGGATGAAAAATGTTAAAAATGAAGGATTTATAAAAGAAATAATATTTATTTGTAAATCTGGAATTGGGATAACGTTTTATCCCAAATTTTTAAAACCCTCCATTTCCACCAAAATGAATGGAAAACCCCCCAAACAAAGAAAGAATGGAAATTAAATGAAAAATAAATTTAAAATAATTCATGGATGTGACAATTCTCCCCACCATAAAACTTTCCATCCCCGTAAAGCCACAGCAAGGCCAAATACAAAAACCAAACCCAACCGATAAACCAAAAAGTAATTCTTTTCCAAGATTCTCCCCCAAAGACCAAAACACCTCTAGTGATCATTTAAGGAAGGATTACTCTCACAACCAAAACATACACCACTTTCCTGAAACAATCAAGCACATTTAGGATTTATCCCAAATGAAAACACATTAAACACAATCTGAACAATACTCAATCAATTTACCTAACCAAACAACAACATAGAACAAAGTTACACTTACCCTACTATAAACAAGCCATTGGGCGCTCTCTAATCTCAATGTTTACCCAAGGAAGATGTAGGTAGTTAGATATATCTGGATGATAATAGTTACTTCAAATACAAGTCCAAGGAAAAAATCTGAGTTACTCGTATGAAGACACAGAAATGGGCTCCCCACCATAAGAGACAACTTAAATTTTTTCTCGATACAGAATCAGGACACTATTTGGGGGAGGCCCGAACAGACTCCCCAGTACAAGGGGTATACATCCATTCTTAATTTACAAAATAATATGCATGAAACCCATGTTAGGTCTCCCTACCATAAGAACCAACCATCTTAACCGACCGGCATGGGCCTACACGAAAAGTCCTCGAAGATATTGGGTGATGACATGGGTACAAGGCCCTCCACCTATTCCCACCAAAACATTAACAACAGAAGAAAGATGATGACACCATAGTTTTAAACTCTTACTATCATTCATACTGAGGATATGACTTTGTGCAAGGGTTTAAAAAACACTAGGGTTTCCCTTGACTACGTGTCATCTTCTCTCTATGACCTATGGCTGGAGCTCAAAGTATTGAAGCATCTTCGGCCTCACAGTTAGGCTGTGGAAACCCCTATGTGGAAATTCTTCTTTCGGTTCCACAAACAACTACATTGAATACCCCCAATGGGTTCACCAAGACATAAAACACTCCATAACTCACTTTAACAGAACCTGAAATTTCACTAAAACAAGGGATCAGAAGATGCTCACACATAAATCCTTGTTTATTTGGGTGAGAAACAACAGAAGGGAAGGAAACATATGAACACCTTCCTCTAAGATAGAGGATTTGATGTTTTTCCCACGGGAGACATACTCCCAACATAACAGAGAACCTCAGAGGATTGTGAGACCTTCACCATTGCAGTTAAATGAGCACACAATATCAAAATGCATCACCGAACATGACCTTTGTGATTGATAGAAACAATACATATAATGGGGCCTTATGCCACGTCTCTAAACAAGAGAAACGTCCAAAAGGTGGACACAATTTCCTCTCATGACCAAAATCCCAAAATTGGTGGTTTAACAAGAACTCTTGTTTCAACGAAGCTGTGAAGAAACTAGAGGTCGTCTTAGACACCATCCAGACACTCATCCACACTAACAAGCCCAGAACACTTCCACCATCTATGAATCAAAAAACATAAGAAACTGGGGACTCTTTCAACCTTCCACAAGGACTATCCCACTACAAGAGGATCCACAAATCAAAAAAATGAATGGGTGTAGACTCAATCAATAAATATCTATAAACTATTACTTATGTTGATCAACTAAAGGATTTTCTAATGGCGAAACAATATGGGTTTCACTTCAGTTAAGCATTAACCCTTAATGGGGGCATACCTTATACAATGAGAGAACCCAAGTACCCAACCAATCTGGTTCATTGGTAAAAACATTCCACAAACCAAATCAAAACACATGAAGGTAACCACCATAAAGTTGTCCCAAAACATATCTCAGAAGAGTCTAGTAACTGGTCCTCTACCCAACTTGTCATCCAAGCAGAAACCCCAAACATGGTTTGAACAAGAGGGGTTCATGGAATCAAAACATCCCAAAACATCAACATTTTCAAAAAACACATAATATACACCATCCCTAACAATTCAACCAGACATCATGTTTTTATTTAAAAACATCTCTTTGAAAAAAACGGTTCAGCGGTTAGCGTATCCACCAATGGTACCCCATGGGCCTCACACATGCATGTTTCTGTGCCACACCGAAAACCCTCCTCATATCCGTCCGGGCACTCATCTAGTTATGCCCTCAACCATCCATCATCCCATATAACCCCATGCATGTGGTCTCTCATGAAAATACCAATGGTTATAATAAAATTTCATTCCACTTTTCAAAACCAAAACAGTTAACCAACACATCCTTTTTCTCAAAACCACTAACCACCAGATCAAAATACCAATTCACATCTTGCAAAACATTTCACAAAGACACAGAAATTTAGAAAATAACTCACTTTCATGTTATTCACTTAAATTTCAAAACAACTCATCCCATTAAAATATCCTTTTATTTTTTAGAGAACTCTATTCAAAACACATTTTCAAAACCAACTTCAATATAGTTCCTGATTTCAAAAAAGGTATAAGCACACCATTTTTCATTTCAAAATAATTCTGAAAATTCAGTTCCACTATTTCATGAATCAAACCATTACCTATTTATTTGAAAATAATTTCACAAAAACTTTTCAATTCTTAAAACCAAGTCACTTTAAAACCAATGTTCCAAGATTTTAAAACTAAAGAACACAATACAATGTGAGAGGAAATTAGTTTCAGTGGGTGACTTGGACATATGGTTTACGGCCATATTCAAATCACTTCACTGTCATAGAGAGTGTTCTAGGGAATATCCCCATATCCACATGTCTTTCCTGGCTTGATGAGCTCACAGAGACCATTAACCCAACTCTCTTTTAATTTCCCCTAATCATCATTAGACCAAGAAAACGAAAGGACTCTGAAAGGTCCTGACATCCCCTAGAGACATGAATCCCATCATGAGGTGTGGTGATCAGCCACACTACTCATAACCTAAATTCCAAGTCCCGAAAATCCTAACTCCAGATTATCCTGACTTTTCCCCAAATAACATGACCCAAAGAGAGTGAACCTCCTCTAATAACATTTTTTCACGAACCGAATCTGATCGCCAGCAAAACCGGCACCAAACCTTGCCTATGATAAGTCTTGAATGGTGTTCCTGATACCTACTGGCTAGCACAAGATATAGGGTTTAAAAAATGAATATTGGGAACTATTTACCCATGTTTATAAACATAGAACAACAAATGAATCCAATAAAATGAATCTGGATTTTTCAAACCAAACAATGTTTTACAAAAATTCAGAACAGAATTACATTGTCTAAAACAACTCACCATGACTATAAAAAAGTTACAAAACCAAATATGAACAACCCAATAACCTCAACAAGTCAATAGGCATCGCCCTCAATCCATCTCCACAACAACGCATCATGAATGACCGGTGAAAATCCAAACTGTTGGCACAAAAGTTGTTCCCAAACCCACGACAACAAAAATAACATAGTCAACTTACACCCAAGGGTGTAAGTAGGGTTTGATCCAATTCCCATTAGGATACCATCACTAAGATATTCCATGTGATAAACATTCAAAGACAAAAAACATGTATGTTTTCAAAAAACATGTAATTTCTAGTTACAATTTCTAAAAGATGCAACTTAAAAAAATCAGTTTTCAACTAGGATAATTTAAAGAATCAACACATTTAAAAAAAATTCAAAAGATACATAATTTTTTCATCCAAATATACCGTATACTGATGGTAAGTATAAAGGTTATAATGATCACAAGAAATAGGAAATAACCCCTAGGCACTAGCTAGTTGTGGGTCCCAGGTACCTTGTATATCGGTGAGAGTAACCACAAAAAATATTTTTTATCATGCATGGGCCACTAGTAGGGAACATACCAATAACCTAGTGGTCCACAATCATCATCATCATAGTTTAGTTAGAGTTGTAAGTGTCAATCTTGCTATGTGAAACTGAGTCCAAACCCCAAGGATTCACTAGAATACTAGTACACGTCCACCCACCTAGATACCCGGGTTTTCCTTTTGTGCTCAAACAATTTCAACAAGCCAAGAAATATAGTTTTCATAACAAAATATCACTTCCACATCGCACATTAACCAAACAGTTGCATGTACATCATACAAGTCACAAATTCAAATTTTCATTCAAAAGAATTTTTAAATCATACTCACACCAAAATAGCCCACAACACTTTTTGCATAAATTTCACAATCCAAAACATCCTTTACCAATTTTATAATGTCCCTCCAAATGTTATAAACATCACAAAACATCCCACTCACATGTTTCATAAAACGGTTTTTATAAACAAAATCCATTATTCACATCGCACTCACACAAACAGACCACATCGCGTTCACACCTCTTTCACATTTCAGTAAATCCATTAAACATTTGTATAAAACATTTCCAAGAGGATACACATCACATGACAGACATATTCACATTTAAAATGGTCCATATGAAAGTATAAACAATCCAAAATAGTTTTTCAATATGGTTTCACTGAATACATAAATCATTAAACCATTCAAAACTTTCATAAAACAATTCTAAAGAGCATACCAAATATTTTCACATAAAACCCATTTCAGAACCATATTTCAAGGACAAAATCACACCAATACGAATTCAAAACATATTTTTAATCCCCAAAAACATTTACTAAACTACCCCCAAGTGTTATACAAACACCTCAAACAATACCACAAAAGATCCACATGAAAAGCACACATTTTCAAAATCACATTTAAGAAGTACAATAAGTTTTTACACCTTATACCCATTAAAAAAAAATCTTTAAAACCTAATGGCACACAAATACCATACCAAATCATAATTTTCCTCCCATAAAAATATTTATTAAACTAATTTCATATGTTATAAAACACACCCAAACTATACCCAAAGGGTTACACATGAAAAACACCCAATTTTATGCTAAAACGAAACTATAAAAATTAATATTTAACCAAATCAAACATAAACAGTTTTTACACCACACACAGAAAATTAGGAACATGCATAATAAGTAATTCAAGAAAAGTAACTCATATATAAATGATTACACAATGAATCACCTACCATTTATGTTGAAACCCACAAAACATGGTGAGAAACATCAACTGCACCACTGTCGCACCTCAAAGAAGATAAATCCAGACCTAGACCACAATATTTGACCAAAAAGACACCAAACCAAACCCTAGACATTAATAAATTCAATAATTGGTGAAATAAACTCTAAGGGGAAGAAATCAAGGAAAGAAACACTTACTTAAAACATCTTGAATCAAAAGTACCAAATACACCAAAATTTGAATCTCGAAGCAACAAAACCTGAAATGGAGGCTCCAATGGGGATTAGAAGGTAATGTGGGGACTAAAATGGGGAGAAAAGAGTTAAAATTAAAAAAAATTATGAAAGAATCATCTTACCTTCTCATATATGGACAATTTGACGAACCGTAATAAGTTTTTCCATACTCTGTGAGGCAAATGAGGTTAAAAGTGGATAAATGAATAATGGGGGTGAGTCTCGGGATTTTAGCTTCATGTCGGAGGTGGAATCACGGGAATATAGTAAAAATGAGTATGTTATTAAATACATAAACAAAAAAAATTTAAAACTGGAAATGTCTCACGGGTTGGCCCAATTCCAAATGAATTCACTCACACACAAAATGCTAATGGGTTCAAAGAGGGTCCAAATGGACATGGTGATTTGGATCGGCCATAGGAGTAAAATGGGGATCTGTAATGGATGAAAAATGTTAAAAAAATTAAAGAGTTTTAAAAGAAATAAAATTTATTTTTAAATCATGAATTCGGCTCACGGTTTGGCCCAAATTTTGAAAACCCTCCATTTCCATCAAAATGAATGGAAAACCCCCAAAACAAAGATATAATAGAAATTAAATGAAAAATTCATTTAAACGAATTGATGGATGTGACAATATTTCTTTTTCCCTCATCTTATACAAGAAATTAAAACATCATCTGAGATTTTTTTAATTCATCACATTCGAGGACAATGGGTTTTCAATTTCTTTTATCGTATACAATTCTAGTCATGAAACACTTTTTATGGTTGAACTAGAAAATAATATATATTTTATGTCTTATGTAAGGTTTTTGAATATTTTGTACACATGATATGAATTTATATATAAGAATGTGTTCGTTGTGATCCAAAAATCTCCAATTAACCAAAATTGTTATCATTAATGAGTCATCTTAACTCTAAATAACCAATTTAATTTTATAACCATGTAATCTTATGTATGTTTACTAATAAAATATAACTTAACTTATTTAAAACCATTTTCATATTACATTTTTTTGATTATATGTATATGAGTAAACCAATCATGAAAACCAATGAATCAAATGCTCCCAAATAAAAAAATTGAACCTATTAACCCATCAAAAAAACATGAATGAAATTAATAAGGTTATACTAAATCAATTACATATATATGAGGTTCTATAAATATTAATTAATGAATTCAATTTGGTTATCCCAAACATTAAGATCATGTTAAGGACACCTTCAGACTTAAGGTAAGGGATTCTACCCAAACCTCCATTATTCATTCGGGTTGACCTATCATTATTTTAACCCAAATGAAGTTATATATTATTTTTTTGAATGTCTTATAAATGATTTTAATATTCTCAAAACTCATGTATCAATATTCACTCATCATTATCTTTTGAATATATACATGCTTTTAAATGATTCCCTCCTCAATTATTCTCGATATGCATGTCCATTTTAAAGGAATGTTCCGAATTCTAACCCATTTTCAAGTACACTACATAATATATTTTTAAGAAAACATTTTTTTCTATAAAAACACTCGTTTTTATATTAAAATATTCTTGTTTAAATTATTATTTTATATAAAATATTATTCCCTTTTATGTTTTAAATGGACATTGGAATTTTCCTTTAATACCAATTAAATGTTTCAACTCTAAGGTTTATTAAGTACTATTTATTCTTGTTAATACTTCATGTTACAATAAATTTATATGATATATTCCTATTATACCCTATTCTGTTCCATTCATGATCTAATTCATTTCCTTTATGGAAATTTTTATGATACTCCCATTTTTTATCCTTTATTATTTAATTATGATACACAATTCTTACCATGGGTAGTTCTTATGTTTATATATGATTGATTATGTATGATTATATATGTGTAATGAATATCAAAGAACATGTTATGATGGGTGTGCCTAGATATCAGTCCATTTCATTGGGTAATTTTGAGTCTCATGAGACAATATGTTCTACGGTCATGGTTGTTAGCCTTGACTTGTGCTCCCATGTGCAATGGTCATGGTGGATAACCATGACTTGTGATCCTCTATGTGAAATGAGACTTGACTCATGATAATGTCACGTTTTATGTTGAATCCACATTATTATGAATCCATGTTTATTTATTATGATAATATATGTTTCATTTCTTTTTTATATGATTATGTCATGCCCTCTAACCCATATGCTAAAGCATTATTATTACTATTATTCTATTAATGGGAGTTTATCTTATCCCTCTGTTCATTTTATCCCAAGATTATACTATAAAGATTTATAAGAACAATGGATTTTAGTAGATATTTATGACAATTAAGTAAAAAACGAATTTTTTGTCCCATGTTTTCTGATTTATGAACCTAGTCTTTCATGAATACTAGACATTTCAATCTTTGGCTTATAATATGATGTTTTATTATGCGTAAAATCATGAAATGATGTGTGTAAAAGGATATGGTCTCTATAGTTGGTATCAGAGGAAGGTCTAGTTATTTTTAGAGATCGGTAATAGTGTACTTTAGAAAGAACCATATGGATGAAAATATGTATAATAAAACATCCCTAAATTTTGGAAATTATAGAGAAAGTGATTTATCAAGAAAATATATCCATGAATAGATACAGAAAATGGGATGTTGCTCTAGCACATACGTATATAGGGGTAAAACCTAAAAACACCACTTTGAGCTAGACTTGAAAGGAAACTGGTGAGTGGTAATGGTCCTTGCTAAAACCCTATTTTGGCACCCTAAGGGTATATGCTTTGGTAAATTCATAAGATTATTATGAATAATTATTAATGGAATAAAAAACGAAACCCATAAGAATAAATGTTTGGAAACAAATTATGGATAACCTAGATTGAATCCCATGGAATCACAAGTTGGGATATACTTTTCCTTTAATATTTTACCCTTTTGTATTTAATGTTTCTTTTATATAATTATTAGCTAAGTATTCAATCCTGTAACACCCGAGACATTTATGTTATATAAATCATCAAAGAAATATTTTTCTACACACAACACTTGCTTGTCTTTCTTTACACGAAATCGCGACCTTCCTCGATAGCTTGTGTCGTACACAATACCTAGTTTCACTAAACAATGATATGCTAATAAAATATTATTAAAACTAGCCGTTATGAATAGTAATAACCATTTTTTGAAATTTTATAAATTTTATTATTCGAAATGGATTCATTTTTGGATTCGGAATATCAAAATTAGCCCAGGGTGAAATTTTGGTATTTTTCTGAAAACTTTCAATTTTTGATGAATAGTGAAACCACTAAGTGGTAGTTAAAAAACTGAATTTTTCATAAAACATAATTTTACCGCTTCTGGGAGTGGAATTTCAAAAATTAGAGAGACACGGTTGATGACAGTATGTAAAATGTGGTTCAATGAGATGAAAATAATTTTTGGTGAATAGTAACTTTTTACTTTTATTTACCACGGTTAAAAGTAAATAGAGTAATTAAAGAAAAAAATTATATAATAATTACCCTAAAACATGTACAAATTCTATTGGATAAGTGTAATTAGACCAAAAACAAACTTAGGAATAAAATATGACCATTTAGGCCCACTTGGATTAGATTAGGACATTTATTATTAATTTATTTAAATAAGGGTTAAAATAGTTAAAATCAAAGTTTAATAAGTAAATAATTTTTAATATGGGTTTATACATAAGATAAATTAGACTATAAATATTAATTAGAAAGATAAAAAGATTTCCTACATAATGGTATTTTATTTGTAATTTTTAGACATTATATAATTTAATTTATTTATGATAATGATGATGCAGTAATTATCTTATTAATGAAATATTGACATAATTGATGTTATAAACACCAAAATAAATGTAATTTGAGACTTTTTATGAATTCCAATAATTTTCTAGGTTAATATGACATGTTAGTATTGATTTAATTAACTTTTTTCTAACTTATCATTCTATTATGACTTTCACAAAAAATCAATTACTAAATAGTGTCAAAATTGACATAAAATAGTTTTTAAAACAAATATTATATTAGTAATTGTTATTTTATTCCTAATAATCTAAAGTTCAGCCAAATGACTTAGATAGGTATATATATATTAATAATAAACAACTTGGGGTTCGTTTGGCTGCTTATTGTAAGTCTATTAACCTTATAGTATAAGAACACAAGAAGACACGGTAAAAGTAAAATTATTTAACTTAATGTTCAATCTACATGATAAGGTCAAAATAGGAACCTAAACTTGTCTAAATTATATTGTATGAAAGGATTTAGACCCATCCCTACCTTAGCCTCGAAATAAATCAATTTAAATCTATTTAAAATCGAACTTGACTTTATAATAAAATAATATTTTTACTTATTCCAAAGGTGCCCTTCTCCTCCCTTATAAAAGGGAACCTCCTCCTTCTCTTCCTCACACCACTTTGAGCCTTCCCTCTCGGCCAACCCCTGCCACTTTCTCCTATCCACTTCCCTAGAGACATCCTAGAGGTTCTGGTATTCTTAAAAGACCTATTTTAGTGCCCTAAAAGGAGGTCTCAAATAAGCACTTCAAAGAAGAGGTAATGTCCGTTACCGATTCTTTCATCTTTATTTCTTCTTCCACTTCTTCTTATTTAGTTGTTTCATTATGAAGTAATAAAATCAGTATCACTCATATACTGATATGTTATTATAATTATGAAACAACCCTATTTCACCATCTATCCATCCTACGGAAAAAGAAATCACCGCGCCTGCGTACGTACCGAATACCGTCTCCACGCCGTGGTGTAATCTAATTTCCACCACCACCTTACTTGGATGGTTATAATGGTGTAAATAATGACTATATATGACTATTATAAAGTGATACTGATTATGAAATAGTTTATATACACTTAAATACAATTCCACGATCAAAGGAATGATATCATCACTCGTGCGTACGTACGGAATACCGTCTCCACGATGTGATGCGACTCGTTCTACATGATCTTCATTTCATAATGATCATATAAATGAATTTAATGAATGAATATGATATATATTACACTAATACCATTCTGGTAATGAGGTATCTATAACCTAAAGAGAAGAATAATAATTTATTTGACAAAACACGCATAAGAACAAAAAGTTATAAACACCCGAATAACAAGTAGCAATGAAATATTACTACTAAGAAGCTAAGAATATGACCATATATGATATAATAAAAATAATTATGATTATGTAATAAGTCAATTACATTATTTAAATCATTATACAGGAGGTTTGGACATGTACAAAGCATATCAGACCTAAGGTAAGGGAAATATCACAATCTCATTTTTATACGAGATTGTTTATACTTCAGAATTTACTGGGTAATATTTATCATACACATCCTTGTTTCATCAATATGTAATATTATTTCCATCCAACTAAAATTGTTCAAATCCAATTTTACCCTTCGGTGAGTTTTTAGTAAAAGATATGAAATGAATCTTTTGTCGTTTTTCATACGAGGTACTTTTTGACTTTTCTGAAAAAGTACGAGAAGAATGTTTTTTTAACTTATATGGCATGAATGGATTTTTAAAACATTATTTCCAAGAAGATTCTTTTATAAGTTTTCAAGTTTATTTTTAATCAACTTCTTTTATTTATAATTTTATGAAATGTTAAGAAATGAAAAGTGTTTTTGAAGTAGAAAGGATATTTTCCTCAAGAATGGAGTTCAAGTGTTTTATCAAAATTATTTTCCATCTAAGATAATATAGGGTTCTGTTTCTATACCTATTATTACATGGATTTGATTATTTTGTGATGGAAATATTTTTATGAATTCCTTTATCTTATATTAATTGTTTTGTGATGTCATGTTGTTTAAGAATCCCATTTTTATTACATGGGTTATGCTATGATGTATGGTTTATGATTTTGTGGAACACATAAGAATGGTATCATTATGAGATGGGTGGGACCTATATCTCCCTCCAATGAATTAGGTAAAGATTTTATATCTCATGAGATAGACATGGCTAGAACGGTAGGTTATACCGGTTCAGTGAAACAGGACTAAAACGAGGGTGACTCGGTTCAGAAATGGACTTTGTCCACTAAGATAGTGTTGGAAATGAGTCTTGACTAATAAGATATGATTCTATAGGATTATGTGTGTATGCAACAAAGTCTCATGTTTTATGTTATGATTATTGGGATTTCATTTCACTACTACTATTTATCCCATGTTATGAAATTATGCTCCCTTTTGCAGGTTAAGATTTCCAAAATGTTATGTTCTTTTGAATATGATGTGATTGATATTTCATTTTTTTATCCTTACTGAGCATTTGAGCTCACCCTTTTATATGTTTTATTTCCCCAGGTCAGGAAGAATGTTATTAAGTAGAATATGCCAAAAAGGGACTCTAGATATGATGAAATAAATGGGGATAAAAGTAGATGCTTTATGAACCAGTTGTTTATGTTCCCCAGTTTCTAAATACACTATACCTATACGGCCCTTTCTTGGTTTTGTTATATGTTGTAATAAGTGTGATTAAATTCTTAATTAATAACAATGTATGTAAAGTATGGGTCTTTATAGTTGGTATCAGAGGAAAGGTATAGTCAACCTTTGGAAACTAGGATGCGAAAGCCTTAGTAAGAACCCTAAAGATAAGTCTAAGCATAGAACACAATCTTACTGTTTTAGAAATGGCCATGAATAACCTAGGATAAGACCTTAAGTGTCAAATTTTATTCTTGATTATGTGGTTTTCCTATTATAATTAGTGTTTCTCACACTATTCTTCTTGGTTTTAGTCAATGGCTGGAACCCGAAGGAACCGTGTTAATGCGGAATGCGACGGGCAATGCAATGATTGTCCCCCGGAGCAACCAAACGTTATGGGAGCTAGAATGAAAAATCTTGTAACCATGATCAAACAACTTTCTCAAGCTATGAATCATGCAGGACTTCCAAACGAGCAAAGGAAGGAGCAACATTCTATTGAATCCTTGATGAGACAACGTCCACCTTCTTTCAGCGGTTCTACTGATCCATTAGTTATTGAACAAAGGATTTGTACTACTGAAAAGATATTTTCAGTTCTTCAATGTTCTGAACATGATAAAGTCATCCTAGAAGTGTATCGTTTGGAAGGAGATGCTGATCAATGGTGGAATCTTATTAAGAATACGAGACAAAGGGATGAAATTGAGTCCATGGAATGGGACGAGTTCAAGAACATATTTTTCAATAAGTACTTCCCTCGTATTCTCCGAACAAAGATGGAGAAAGAGTTTCTTGAACTGAAGCAAAAGGATGATGAATCTGTTGGTACCTATGAAGCAAATTTTACTAGACTGGCAAGGTACGCTTCTGGGATTATTATCCAACCTGAGAGTAAGATCGATCGATTCTTAAGTGGCTTAAAACCAAGTCTTCAAAGGGCCTTAGCCATAAGGGACTTAAATAGCTATGAGGAAATCGTTCGATGAGATCTAAAAGTTGAGATGGAGATTGGAGTAACCCATCAGTCATATGGGTTTGATAAGAAGAGGAAAATGGGATTCAAAGGAAAATCTAAAGAGCACACTGAAAATAAGATGAGCTTTCCCTTATGCTCAAAGTGTGGAAAGAAACATGGAGGGAGTTGTCTTAAAGGGACAAGTAAATGTTTCAAATGTGGAAAGGAAGGTCATCAGGCATTTGAATGCCGCGATGATGGGAAGAAGATGTCTAATGATGCAAACAAAATAAGGGATACATAGAATGAGCCTAATACACTTCAATGCTTCAAGTGCAAGGAGATGGGACATTATGCCAATCAATTCCCTAATCCAAGAGTTGATTATGATGGCCGATGTCAACAAACTCTTAAGGCTAAAGACAAAGGAATGTCACATGCAATTTCTATCAGCGATGTGGAGTACGATAATAATGTGGTGAAAGGTACACTTACCATCCACTTTAAAGTAGAAAATGTTTTATTTGATTCTGGATCCACCCACTCTTTTATTTCTGAAGAATTTTCTAAGGGTATCACCGTATTACCTCAACAATTAGATGTTGAGTTAGTTGTGACAACACCTAATGGCACAACAGTCGCATCAAAAGTTTATAATTCTTCTCCGATTGAAGTTTGTGGGAAAGTGCTTCCTGCAAATCTTGTGATCCTTCCTATAGTGGAATTTGATGTGATTCTTGGCATGGATTGGCTTTCTCTACATGGAGCTCATATCAATTTCCAAAGAATGGAAGTCACATTTAATATTCCAGATCAATCTATGATCGTCTATCGATGCAAGGTTGAACATAACCTTCCAGTGGAAATTTCTTCCATTTTATGGGTATTGATTCCACTAAATGAAGGTTATTTATCTCAAATGGTTGGTGAGAAACTCATGATTAAGAATATTCCCATTGTACGGGAGTTTGATGATGTCTTTCCGGAGGAATTACCGGGTCTTCCACCGAATCGTGAAGTAGAGTTTTCAATAGAACTCGTACCTGGTGCTTTTACTATTTCAAAGACACCTAATAGAATGGCCCCAATTGAGTTGTAGGCATTGAAGAAGCAAATCCAAGAGAATCTTGATAAGGGGTTCATACGCCCTAGTGCGTCACCTTGGGGAGCACCTGTTCTGTTTGTTAAGAAGAAAGATGGATCAATGAGACTCTACATTGATTATCGAGAACTTAACAAGATCCCTATCAAGAAAAAATATCCTCTCTCGCGCATTGATGAACTATTTGACCAACTACGCGGAGCTCAATAATTTTCCAAGATTGATCTTCGTTCAGGGTATCATCAATTAAGGGTCAAAAGGGAGGATATACCAAAGACGGCTTTCCGTACAAGGTATGGACACAATGAATTTATAGTGATGTCATTTGGTCTTACTAATTCCCCTGCTATCTTCATGGATCTGATGAATAGATTCTTTAGAGACTATCTTGATCAATTTGTGGTAGTCTTTATAGATTATATTCTTGTCTATTAAAGAGCAAGGAAGAACATGAAGATCACTTGAGAATTATATTGAAGACCCTGAGAAAGGAGAAGCTTTATGCCAAATTTACCAAGTGTAAATTTTGTCTTCAAAAAGATGCATTTTTGGGTCACATAATCTCAAAGGAGGGGATATCTTTGGATCCAGCAAAAATAGAGGTTATCGAAAGATGGTCGAGACCAACAACAGTAACTGAGATCCAAAGTTTTCTTGGTTTGGCTGGATATTATCGACGTTTTGTGAAAGATTTTTCACGATTATCTAATCCACTCACCAAGTTGACTTGGAAAGGAGTTAAGTTTGTTTGGACGGAGGAATGTGAAGAGAATTTCAAGGAGTTTAAAAGAAGGTTATCCAGTGCACCTGTGCTCACACTGCCTTGTAGTGGAGAAAGGTTTGTGATCTACAGTGATGCATCTAAGAAGGGATTGGGGTGTGTTCTTATGCAAAATGATATGGTGATAGCTTATGCCTCACGACAGTTGAAAATACATGAGAAAAATTACCCAACTCATGATTTGGAGTTATCTATGGTAATCTTTGCATTAAAGATTTGGAGGCATTACCTTTATGGTGAAAGGTGTGATATTTATACTGATCATAAAAGATTAAAGTATATTTTCACACAAAAGGAGCGGAATATGCCTCAAAGAAGATGGTTGGAGATGATTAAGGATTATGACTGCTCAATCCATTACCACCCTGGGAAAGAAAACAAGGTGGTAGATGCATTAAGTCTACAAGACCATGCTAGTTTATCCATGATGAGGATCACAAAAGATCCAATATTTATGGATTTACAAAGGATGGATCTTGGAATTATAATGAAAGGGAAAAAATCGTATCTTTCTCAAATGAATGTTCAACCATCTATACATTTGAAGATTAAAGAGACACAGAAAGAAGATGTCGAGTTACTAAAGAAGGTGATAAATGTTCATGAATTCAACCTTGATTGTGATGGGATAATAAAGTTCAGGAATCGGGTTTGTGTTCCTCCCATCCCCAAATTAAAGAAGGAGATGCTGGATGAGGCTCATAGTTCTTCATTCTCTATTCATCATGGAAGAACGAAGATGTATAGGGACCTGAAAGAGTACTTCTGGTTGGATGGCATGAAAAGAGATGTTGCTGAATATGTATCTCGATGCTTGGTTTGTCAACAAGTTAAAGCTGAGAGACAGAAGTCTAAGGGGATGTTACAACCATTACCCATAACCGAATGGAAATGGGAAAACATCACTATGGACTTTGTCATAGGACTTCCTAAAATATCCAAAGGCAATAATGTTATCTGGGTCATAGTTGATCGTCTTACAAAATCTGTACACTTCATTGCTATTAGAGAGGATTTATCTTTGGATCAGCTTGCTAGGATATATGTAAAGGAAGTGGTAAGATTGCATGGAGTACCACTTTCTATTATATCTGATCGGGACCCGAGATTTACCTCGAAGTTCTGGTGAAGTCTTCAGCATACTCTGGATACAGAGTTGAGTTTCAGCACTGCTTATCATCCTCAGACAGACGATCAGTCTGAGAGAACAATTAAAACTCTAGAAGATATGTTGAGAGCTTTATCTATGGACTTCAAAGGTGGTTGGGATCAACACCTACCTTTGCTGGAATTTTCTTATAGTAATAGCTTTCACTCCAGTATTCAGATGGCTCCTTATGAAGATCTCTATGGAAAGAAATACAGGACTCCAACTTGTTGGGATGACGTTGGGGAAAGAAAGCTATTAGGACCTGATCTTGTTGATGAAATGGCAGAAAAGGTCAGATCTATTCAACAACACATAAGAGCAGCTCAGAGTTGACAGAAAAGTTATGCCGACAACCGAAGAAAAGACCTAGAGATTGAAGTGGGTGATAAAGTGTTCTTATGAATATCTCCCTGGAAGAGGGTTATGAGATTTGGGAAAAAGGGGAAGTTGAGCCCTAGATATATCGGTCCTTTCGAAATACTAGATCGTGTTGGGAATGTTGCTTACCGATTGGCGCTTCCACCGAATCTCTCTCAAGTTCACGATGTGTTCCATGTATCTCTCCTGAGAAAGTACATACCTGATCCTTCACATGTACTCAGCTCAGAAGTTGTACCGCAGGAGCAAGATCTTTCTTATGAAGAACAACTGCTAGAGATTCTGGATCATAGCGAAAAAGTCCTACGAAACAAGACCACTAGATTGGTGAAAGTTTTATAGAGGAACCACCAATTTGAATAAGCTACATGGGAGCTTGAGGATATGATGACGGAGAGGTATCCTCATCTGTTTGTTACAAAGCAACGAATTTCGAGGGAGAAATTCATTTTAAGGGGGGTAGAATGTTGCCCCCGAGACTTTTATGTTATATAAATCATCAAAAGAATATTTTTCTACACACAACACTTTCTTGGCTTTCTTTACACGAAATCACGACCTTCCTCGATAGCTTGCGTCGTACGCAATACCGAGTTTCACTAAACAATGATATGCTAATAAAATATTATTAAAACTAGCTGTTATGAATAGTAATAACCACTTTTTGAAATTTTATAAATTTTATTTTTCAAAATTGACTTCATTTTTGGATTCGGAATATCGAAATTAGTCTAGGGTGAAATTTTGGTATTTTTCTGAAAACATTCAATTTTTGATGAATAGTGAAACCACTAAGTGGTAGTTAAAAAAAGGATTCTTTCATAAAACTTAATTTTACCACTTCTGTGAGTGGAATTTCAAAAATCCGAGAGACATGGTTGATGTCAGTAAGTAAAATGTGGTTCAATGAGATGAAAATAATTTTTGGTGAATAGTAACTTTTTACTTTTATTTACCACGGTTAAAAGTAAATAGGGTAATTAAGGGTAAAAATGATATTATTATTACCCTAACACATGTCTTAATTCTATTGGATAAGTGTAATTCAGCCAAAAACAAACTTAGGAATAAAATATGACCATTTAGGCCCACTTGGATTAGATTAGGACATTTATTATTAATTTATTTAAAGAAGGGTTAAAGTAGTTAAAATCAAAGTTTAATAAGTAAATAATTTTTAATATGGGGTTATACATAAGATAAATTCGACTATAAATATTCATTCGAAATCAAAAAATATTTCCTACATAATGGTATTTTATTTGTAATTTTTAGACATTAAATAATTTAATTTATTTATGACACAAAATGATGCAGTAATTATCTTATTAATGAAATATTGACATAATTGATGTTATAAACACCAAAATAAATGTAATTTGAGACTTTTTATGAATTCCAATAATTTTCTAGGTTAATATTACATGTTAGTATTGATTTAATTAACTTTTTTAGAACTTATAATTCTGTTATGATTTTCACACAGAAATCAATTACTAAATAGTGTCCAAATTGACATAAAATAGTTTTTAAAACAAATATTATATTAGTAATTGTTATTTTATTCCTAAAAATCTAAGGTTCAGCCAAATGACTTAGATAAGGTTATATATATTAATAATAAACAACTTTGTGTTCGTTTGGCTGCTTATTGTAAGTCTATTAACCTTATAGTATAAGAACACAAAAAGACACGGTAAAAGTAAAATTATTTAACTTAATGTTCAATCTACATGATAAGGTTAAAATAGGAACCTAAACTTGTATAAATTCTATTGGATGAGAGTATTTCTACCCATACCCACCTTAGCCTCTAAATAAATCAATTTGGAGCTATTTAAAACCGAACTTGACTTTATAATAAAATAATATTTTTAGTTATTCCAAAGGTGCCCCTCTCCTCCCATATAAAAGGGCACCTCCTCCCTCTCTTCCTCACACCACTTTGAGCCTTCAAGATTGGCCAACCCCAGACAGTTTCTCCTGTCCACTTCCCTAGAGACATCCTAGAGGTTCTGGTCTTCTTCAAAGACCTATTTTATTTCCCTAAAAGGAGGTCTCAAAGAAGCACTTCAAAGAAGAGGTAATGTCTGTTACAGATTCTTTCATCTTTATTTCTTCTTCCACTTCTTCTTATTTAGTTGTTTCATTATGAAGTAATAACATCAGTATCACTCATATACTGATATGTTATTAAAAGTATGAAACAACCCTATTTCGCCATCTATCCATCCTACGGAAAAAGAAATCATCGCATGTGCGTAAGTACGGAATATCGTCTCCACGCCGTGGTGTAATCTATTTTCCACCACCACCTTACTTGGATGGGTATAATGGTGTAAATAATGACTATATATGACTATTATAAAGTGATACTGATTATGAAATAGTATACATAGACTTCAATACAATTCCACGATCAAAGCAATGACATTATCACTCGTGCGTACGTACGGAATACCGTCTCCACGATGTGATGTGACTCGTTCTACATGATCTTCATTACATAATGATTATATAAATGAATTGAATGAATTAATATGATATAAATTTCACTAATACCATTCTGGAAATGAGGTATCTATAACCTAAAGATAAGAATAAGAATTTATTCGACAAAACACGCATAAGAACAAAAAGTTATAAACACCCGAATAACAAGTAGCAATGAAATATTACTACTAAGAAGCTAAGAATATGACCATATATGATATCATAAAAATAAGTATGATTCTTTAATAATTCAATAACATTATTTAAATCATTATACAGGAGGTTCGGACATGTACAAAGCATATCAGACCTAAGGTAAGGGAAATATCACAATCTCATTTTTATCTGAGATTGTTTATACTTCAGAATTTACTGGGGAATATTTATCATCCACATACATGTTTCATCAATATGTAATATTATTTCCATAAAACTACAATGGTTTAAATCCAATTTTACCCTTCAGTGAGTTTTTAGTAAAATATATGAATGGAATCTTTTGTCATTTTTCATACGAGGTACTTTTGGACTTTTCCGACAAAAGTACGAGAAGAATGTTTTTTTAACTTATACGGCATGAATGGATTTTTAAAACATTATTTCCAAGAATCTTCCTTTATAAGTTTTCAAGTTTATTTTTAATAAACGTCTTTTAGTTATAATTTTATGACATGTTAAGAAATGAAAAGTGTTTTTGAAGTAGAAAGGATATTTTCCTCAAGAATGGAGTTTAAGTGTTTTATCAAAATTATTTTCCATCTAAGATAATATAGGGTTCTGTTTCTATCCCTATTATTACATGGATTTAATTATTTTGTGATGGAAATATTTTTATGAATTCCTTTATCTTATATGAATTGTTTTATGATGTCATGTTGTTTAAGAATCCAATTTTTATTACATGGGTTATGCTATGATGTATGGTTTATGATTTTGTGGCACACATAAGAATGGTATCATTGTGAGATGGGTGGGACCTATATCTCCCTCCAATGAATTGGGTAAAGATTTTATATCTCATGAGATAGACATGGCTGGAATGGTAGGTTATATAGGTTTAGTGAAACAGGACTGAAACGATGGTGACTCGGTTCAGAAATGGACTTTATCCACTAAGATAGTCTTGGAAATGAGTTTTGACTAATAAGATATGATTCCCTATGATTATGTGTGTATGCCACAAAGTCTCATGTTTTATGTTTTGATTATTGGGATTTCATTTCACTACTATGATTTATTCCATGTTATGAAATTATGCTCCCTTTTACAGGTTAAGATTTCCAAAATGATATGTTCTTATGAATATGATGTGATTGATATTTCTTTTGTTTATCCTTACTGAGCATTTGAGCTCACCCTTTTGTATGTTTTATTTCCCCAGGCCAGGAAGAAGGTTATTGAGTAGAATATGCCAAAAAGGGACTCTAGATATGATGAAATAAATGGGAGGAAAAGTAGATGCTTTATGAACCAGTTGTTTATGTTTCCCAGTTTCTAAAGACACTATACCTATACAGTCCTTTCTTGGTTTTTTTATATGTTGTAATAAGTGTGCTTCAATTATGAAGTAATAACAATGTATGTAAAGTATGGGTCGTTATAAATACCATATAATTTTTTGTTCTTTTTCATTGTTAATGGATGTAAATAAAATAACACGTTCCAACAAGAAATGTTATTGGGATCTCAAATATTTTCGTAATTATATGAATAATATGAAGGGAACGAGTGCACAAACCATTATGAGAGTACTTTCTCAGCAAAATAAAAATATGAATAATAACACGAATCATGTAGAACACCCTCCTCCTCTAAGTAAAGTTAATGTGCTCGTTGAATCCTTCATATGGAAAAGTCCCCCCATGCATAATAGTTCTTTTGATACCCTCCTCACAGAACAATGGATTTACACTATTGAAAAGATATTCTTTGTCCTCTAGTGATAAAAAGAAGAGAAATTCATACTAGAATTCTATTGTTTTGATGGAGAAGCTAATCTTTGGTATAAATTAATCGAGAATATGAAGTACCAAGAAGAAATTTACTCAATGAATTGGGAGGAATTCCTTAAAAATGTTTTTGAATAAATATTTTACATGAACCCTCTGTCGCTAGATGGAAAGATAGTTCATTGGACTTGAGTATAATAAATAAGAGTCCATCTTGGTGTATATACCAAACATCATACGACATGAAATATATGCCTTCAGATTTTTCAGGACCCCTGAAATCCCAGTGGATCACTTCATTAGCAGACTAAAGATATGTTTATAGAAACTATTGGTGATTTGAGACTTCGACCATTATGAATAGATTGATCATTATAACCTCGAGGATGAAATGGTGATCAGTGAATCTCAATGGTATCATGGGAAAAATGAAAATAATGAAAAATTGATTCTTATATGGGTGGTTTGGTGAATAAATTAGATGATTGAAAGAAGATTGAACATCCTATGTGTCAAAATTGTCAAAAAAATCATCATGGGAACTGTCTAAAGAGAACTCATATTTGCTTCAAATGTAAAAGAATGGGACATATGGATAAGAACATCCATAGAGATATGAATAATCTCACTAATTTTGAAGAAGAAATTATGTTTTAGATCAACACTCATCATGTAGTGAATTGTTACAACTGTAAGGAAAATGGGAATTATGTGAACAATTTACCTATGCCAAGGGCTGTTAGAGGAAATCAACAACAACCTCCAACAAAACAAGGAAGGGATTATGCTATCACTACTACCAAGGTGGAGTTGTAAAATGATGTGGTAATAGGTACACTAGTTATTCATTTAAGAATTGTGAATTGACTATTTGTTTCTATTTCTATGAATTCTTTTATATCTTATAAGATTTGTAGAACGATTCAAACACCACCTCAAGATTCAAAGGTTGAGTTATCTATGAGAATAAGGAATTGGGAAATTATTTTGACCAAGATTTATAACTCCTACCTAATTAATTTTTGTGAACTAAAACTCCTTGAAAATATTTTCACACTTCCTATGTTGGAGTTCAATGAAATCTTCGACATAGCTTGGATATCTTTATAAAAAGCTAATATTAACTGTCAGGAAAGGTAGAGCACTCTTCACATCTAATAGAATCCTCCAATCCTATAAAAGTGTAATGAGGAAGATGAATCTCATTCAAAATCGTCATCTCAAGTGTGCATAATGTTTTTTTAGAAAGAATATCTTACTTAAATGGTTGAGATAAAGAATATGGAACTTCTTGAAGATATGTCCATCGTGAGGGATTACACAAACGTATACCCTGAATATTTTCCTGGTCTTCCTCTAGATCATGAGGTTGAGTTCTAAATTTATAATATTCTTTGATCCCAACATATATTAGGGAAACCATATATAATGGACACCATAGAGTTAGAAGAGTTGAAGAAGTTGTTACAGGATAAATTGGAGAAGGATTTTATATGCCTGAGTGCATCACCATGGGGTGAACCTATCCTCTTTATTAAGAAGAAGGATGGATCAATGATCCTATGAATTGATTATCGTGATCTCAATAAAATGATGATAAAAAAGTATCCCTTACCTTGGATAGATGACTTGTTCAATCAGCTATGTAAGGCCAGTTATCTCTGTAAGGTAGACCTTCAGTTAGGATATCACCAATTAAAGGGGAGGAAAAATGATATTCCAAAAATTGGCTTTCGAATGAGGCATGGAAACATTTAGTTCATATTGATTCCCTTCAGACACAATAATTATCCCACAATATTCATTGATTTAATTAATTGATTCTTTAGTGATTGCCATGAAAAATATTTGGTAGTCTTTATCATTGATATTTTGATATACTATATGCGCAAGGAGGAACATAGAAAGTAGTTGAATACTATGACTATGACATTTATAAGGGATAAATATTATGAAAATTATAGAAAATGTGAGTTTTGGATAGAGTAAGAATCATTCTTGGGGAATATTATCACTATAAAATGAATATTTTCAGACCCTTCCAAGCAATGGCAATCAAAGAGTGGCCGAAACCAACATCTGTAATGGAGATCCACATAATTCTGGGTATATCTGGTTATTATCAATGATTTCTGAATAACATTAAACAATTTTGAAACCCAATTACTAGGATGACATTGAAGGGTGTGATGTTTTTATAGAATCATGAATGTGTGTAAATATTTAAGGAGATCAAAAATAGGCTAATCACTACACTAGTACTCACACTCCCCACAAGTGGATAACTCATTGTTGTGTACACTGATGCTTCAAAGTAGTTATGAGGCTATTTATTAATGAAATATGATAAAGTGATATCCTAAAACTCAAGGTAGTTGAAAATAATTGAGTAAAACTATCTCACACAGGGTCTATAGTTAGAGGATGTGATCTATGCATTTAAAATATGGATACATTATCTTAATGGGGAGAAGTGTGAGATATATACTGATCACAAGAGTCTCAAATATATATTCATAAAGAAATAGAATAATATACACTAGTAAGGATTGTTAGTTCTCATAAAGGATTGTGACTGCTCAATCAATTACCATCCTGGTAAGGTAAATAAGGTTGTAGATTCTCTAAGTAGAAAAAATCATGCATCTTTATCAATGATGGGAGTTCGGAATGATCCAATCTTCTTAGATTTGTAGAGGATGGACATGGGAATAATTAAGAGAATAACATCGTTAATCCTTACTCAAATGGTTTTTAAACAGTTCCTCATTGAGAAAATAAAGGATGATCAAAGAAAAGATGTGGTAATTCTGAAAGGGTTTAATTGATTAGAAATGGGAAATTCTCGGAGTTTAGATTGATGAGGATGAAGTCATGAAATTTGGGTCACGATTATGTGTACCATATGATCCATAGATAAAGAAAGAGATTTTGAATGATGTACATATATGAACTAAATCTATTCACCCATGGATCACAATGATGTATTGATATCTCTGAGATAACTTTTGGTGGGACAATATGAAGAAGGAAATCGTTGAGTAAACATCAAAGTGTCTGTTATTTCAACAAGTGAAGGATGACCGACAAAAGTATAATGGGATGATTCAACCACTACCCATACCAAAATGGATGTGGGAAAATGTCACCATGGACTTTGTCCCTGGACATCATAGGACATCCAAAGAAACAATGTTATATGGGTCATTTTGGATCATCTTACAAAGACAACTCACTTTATTGCAATTTTAGAGGACTTATAATTGGATAAACATTCATATATATATATATATCAAAGTGGTTGTAAAGTTTCATGAATTACCACTATTTATTTTTCTGATAGAGATCTTTGATTCACCTCAATGTTTTGGAAAAGTATCTAACAAGCTCTAAGCACAAAGTTGAACTCTATCATGGTCTATCATCCTCAAACTGATGGACAATCTGAACAAACTATTCTTACATTAGAAAATATGATGAGAGAATATTTTGTGGAATTCAAAGGACTGTGGTACCAATATCTTCCACCGGTCAAGTTCTTTTACAATAATAGTTTCCACTCAAGTATTTTAATATAACCGTATAAATCCCTTTTATGGTAAAATGTGCAGAATATCGGTGTTCTAGGATAAAGTCGGTGATCATTAGATACAAAGACCTAAAATGTGTGAAGAAATGGTGGAATATGTTAAAACCATTCCGCATCCCATAAAGGTATCCCATAGTCAAAAAAAGAGTTTCCTAAAAAATCATCTACGATACCTTGAGTTCAATGTGGTAGACATGATATTCCTCCACATATCTCCATAGAAGATGATTATGATGTTTGGGAAGAAAAGAAAGCTAAGTCTCTAGTACATAGACCATTTCAGGATCTGTGATCATGTTAGAGTTTTGGCCTATCTACTAGAACTTCCACCTACCATGATTAATGTATATGATGTCTTCTATGTACCCCTCTTAAGGAAGTACATACCAGATTCTTCACATGTACTCTCTTTAGAGGTGGTATGGTTGGAGAATTTTCATTCTTAGGAGGAATATCTAGTGAAGATCTTGGATCATAGAGATAATGTTCTAAGAAACAAGAATAATCAGTTGGTCAAAGTACTATGGTGGAACAATAAGTATGAAGAGGCAACATGGGAACTAGAGGAAATAATGAAAGAAAAATACCCACACCTGTTTATATAATGGATGTAAAAAGAAAATTTGAGTGGGAAATTTCATAATGTGGGAGGATTGTAATGGCCTAATGATTTTTCAATAGAATTCCATTCTTATAATAATTTATTTTATTAAAATCACATAATATTACTTATAGAACATAATACAAACCTTTTACATAAATAATGAGTAAAATAAAAGGAATCCCTTGATGTTAAGGAACATATACTGATGAAATAGTAACTTGACCATCGAAATAGTAATGTGACCCTTATAAATAGTAAACTGAATAATGTAATAGTATACTCACAAATGATAATCTAAATAAAATTTAATCTTCTTATTTGTGTCAATATGATATAATTTTATCATAATATATGTAAATGAATATTTCAAAAATTATTGATTAGCTGTTGTTATTTTTAGTAAGTTTTGTATGTTTAATTGAAATTTTTGATTTATTTAATAATTTAAAAGAAACATTACTTTCATAAAATAAAATTTTAAATAATTATTTTGATGAATTATGATTTTAAGAAAATTTTATGAGACCTTAATTAATTTTTCAATGTGCTAGAAAAGCCATTTTAATTTTAAATGTTTTTTATCAAGTAAATTATGATTTTAATTAAAAATTAAATTTCCCATAATTAGAGAATTATTTTTTAAAATATAAGTTTATTTTTTTATTCTACACATCAAAAACTAGTTAGGGTTAATTTTTTGGATTTTTCTAAAATAATTTAGTTTTTTGATGAATAGTGAAATATAATAATTTACAGTTAATACTAAATGCAAGAATTATGATGTCACTAGCTGATGGATTGCTGATATAAAGCCATTATCTCAAACTAACATTCCCAATTGCTATTTTTGGTCTAAAAAATCTATAATATTCTTAATTTTGAGAGAACATATTAACCTACAGTTTAAAATAATGAGAAACCCCTCCTCTCCTCTATTATAAATATCACCCCTCTTTACCTCCACTCCTCACACCTATCAAGATTTTTTCGTAGTCCAAATTCTACTCAAATATCTACCTAATCCCCTCTACCACATCTATTATCCCTTGGTATCTTCAAAAGACTAAATCCTCTACAATAAATAGTATCTCATGAAAAATATATTCAAGAGGTAAAATCATCTTTTCTTTTCTTTTTATTTTCTTTCAAGATCCCTCCTCTATTTTTCTTTCCACTCCCCTTTTCATCCAAATGTTATGATAACTTCAATTACATAAACATAATATATTTTTTAATGGTAATCAAATAATTCATCACCATCTCTCCTTTCCCCTCATTTATACTACAAATGAGAACACCATCTGAGATATGTTAATCCATCACATTCAAAGATGATGGGTTTTCAATTTCTTTTAACATCTTCAATTCTAGTCATGAATCTATTTTTATGGTTTAACCAGACTATAATATATGTATTATTTATTATTTTAGGTTATAGAATTTTTTTACACATGTTATTAATTTATAAAGAAAAATGCGTTCATTTTGATCCAAAAATAGAAAATTGACCAAAATGGTTAACATTAATGATTCATCTTCACTTCCAAGAACCAAACTAATTTTATAACCATTTAATCTTATATTATTTTAATTAATAAAATAAAACATAAATTATTTACAACCATTCCAATCTTACATGTTTATCCTTACATGTTTATAAGTAATCCAATCATGAAACCAAGGAAACAAATGCTCTGAAACAATGAAATTAAACCTCTTTACCCATAAAAACGCCATGAATGAGCTTAATAAGGTTATAATAAATTAATTAAATGTAGAGGTGTTTCTGAAAATATTAACTAATGAAATTAATTTTTTTATCCATGATATTAATATGATGTTAAGGACACCTTCCGACTTAAGGTAAGGGATTAAACCCAAACCTACATTATTCTTTCAGGTTGTTCTATCTTTATTTTTACACAAATAAAGATATATATTATCTTTATTAACATATTATAAATGCTATTAATATTATCCAAACTCATGTATCGGGACCCATTCATCATTATCTTTCATGGATATACATGTTTTTAAATGACTTCCTCCTCTTCTCTTCCGGATAGGAAAATAGGTTTTAAGGGAACAATCCTAATTCTTACCCATTTTCAAGTACACTATATAATAAATTTTTAAGCCAAAAGTATTATTTTAAAAACACTCATTTTATTAGGAAAATATTATTGGTTCAATTTTTAGTTTATATAATAGATTATTCCCTTTTTGGTTTTAAATTACCTTTGGTATTTTCCTTTAAATGCACTAAAATTATTTAATTCTAAACATTCTTAAGTAAACTTTTTGAAATTTTAATACATCAAGTTGACATCACTTTTTATGATATATTCATATTATACACTATTATATTCCATTAATTATCTAATTTTGTTCCTTCTTGGACATTTTTATTATACTTCTATTTTTATGCTTTATGACATGATTAAAATACCAAATTCTTACTATGGGTAACCGTTATGTTTTTATATGATTGATCTTGTATGATGTTATATGTGGAAAGGATATTCATGACCATGTTATAAGGGGTTCTTCTAGATATATCTCCAATGCATTGGGTAATGTTGAGTCTCATGATACGTTATGTGAAATGATCTTGGCAGTTATCCTTGACTCGTGCTACAATGTAGAACGCTCTTGGTGGTTAACCATTGATTCTGATCCTCTATGTGCAATAAGCCTTGACTTGTCCTAATGAAATTTTTTTCTATTTCTTCCACAATATTATGACTCCATATTTATATGGCATGATTACATATGTTCCATTCCTTTTTATATCATTATGTTCTACCTTCTAACCCATGTGGTAAAGCTTTATTAGTATGCTTATTATCTTACAGGGATTTTGGATCATCCCATTGTTCATTTTATCCAAAAGTTTTCCTATGAAAATGTATGAGTACGATGGAAGTTTGGATCTTTTTATGAATATTAAATAAAAAAATATTTTATTTAGTCTAATGTTTTTATTTTCTTGTACCCAGTTTACCAAGACACTAGATATTATGATCCTTGGCTTGTAATGTGATGTTTTATTGTGCCTAAAATCATGTAATGATATGTTTAAAAGGATAGGGTTTAGATATAATCACCAACAGTTCACTCCCAGACCAAATGGAAATATCTCTCACACCTTGGGAGAAAAATGAGACCATGTTATCAGAGATTTAGGGGGAATGAGTGATTAAAGAGGTAAATCAAATTGGATACACAAATTTTGGAGGGATGAATGTATGTTTCATGGTTTGGAAAACTTTGTTCCAACTATGTTGTTTCTACTATCTCAGTCCAACACCTCGCATGGTTAGACAAACCATTCACTGACCTTGCAATTTTCACTATGTGAAATGATATTAGACTCACACGGTTTCTCCTATCCAATTGCATGGTTTTGTCCAAACCATGTACTGGCCATGTGCCTACATAGTAACCATATTTTCCCATTTCATTATTTCCTAGTGGTTTTTAATGGTTTCAACTAACCATTATCATAATTTGAACCTCTATAAAAGCCTCCAAAAAGAACCAAACCCCCTTAGATCCTCCTGAAACCTAACCCAAACATTATATATACTTATAATACATATATAAGGTGTTATGTTCCTCAAATAGGTGGTGATAAAATTTGTGTTATTATAAATATTAATAATGTTCTAGTATAAGTAAAAAACATGTTTAAAACTATCATGAACTAGCTTCAATCATCCCTGAACCAGTCACCCAAGATGATCTTTGGCATGGCCCAAAGGGCGTTCCTGATCCCCATGGGATGAAAACTAGTGACATGAATCATAATAGTACACAAGGGAATGATTTTTCCCAATTACCAAGAAATGAACTAAATATAAGAAGGAAACGTACAACCCAATATATATAAATTAAAATGAACCAAAGATCATTTATTCAAGAAACTGAATGTACAACTGAATAATAAAACTAAGCCTACTAAAACTGACAACCAAACTAACTCCATGTGACCCAACTGGTCACTCTCTAACACAAAGATCACACATCAGTCAAGGTGATTGAACTCAAGCTTCATCCTACATAAGGGATAAAAATTGAAATTAACTATAGGCATGAGTGTTAAAACATAGTAGGCTAGCCTGATAATCTATGACCATCTCATTTCATTTAAAATAAATGAAACATGAATTACAAGTTTGAACTAAAATATATAAAATAATTTTTTTCTACACTTTTTACTTCAAAAAATTTATAACTCATTAAACTTACTCATTTGAAAAACTAGATTCATTTCATTAGTGTGTCATTATCATTTTCAAGGTGAAAGTGATTTCTATATTTTTCACCTTTCACAAAGAGGGTGGAACACTTTACTTAAAAGAAAATCATAAATCTTATTAAAACCAACTCATCACATTACATGAAAAACAACACATAGTAAATCACAATAGAAATCACAAAACATAGGCAATGTAAATATACATAAAAGTGTCACATTCATAACTACATGCAACCAAAAGACAACAGACATGGGTAAACCTACAAGATCATGAAAATCCAGAAGACACTAATTCCTATGACCCCATATATGGTATCATGCCACATGTGATGAAATTAAAACACACAATACGCTCATCCATCCTTTCTCAGGGAAACCTGAGGGCAAATCACATTGTAATAAACCCAATAAATATACTACTATGCACCATTGGTTAGTACATTAACCTTTTAGTGTAAAAATAATTCTTGTAAAATTATCTCAATATTCCATGTTCCCATGTCTCATGTATTTAATGGGTGTGAGCCAACTGATTCTAGGAGGACATTCAATCACAACATATATATAATAATAATTCACAACCTGCATCACTTAGAGTAACTCCAATGACTGATATCATGCCATATAATAAATTGAACACAAAGAGTCCAACTCTAGGAACCTTAATAATGGATCACAAGGATTCCATAGAAAATTTATCCTATCCAGATTATATACACATACTAGGCATGAGAACATGTGAACGAGTTTTTCTATAATAATTAGTCTCACCATTTTCATTAAGATGAAAATGGGCTTTTAAACATTTTACCAAACCAACATTTATCAAAGGTGAAAATTTCACAATTCATAAAGGGTGTGTAAACAAACCATTTCTAGTAAGTATAAATTTAAATAAAACCATTATAAAATTATGGTTACAAATTCAACATACATCCATTTTTATCAAAATGCCAAATGGGCCTTTAAACATTTCAAAAAACCAAAAATTATTATAATGCAATCCATTTTTCAAGAATATGTGTCAAACACTCCATTTCCATATAATACCATTTATAAAAATCCTTCCAAAACATTTCCATCACAATTTAAAACCAAAACCATTTTCTATGAAAATTCTAACTGGGCCACAATTCATTAGCATATGTCCAACATATTTCAAAAGTCAAATACACACTTCTTTTTATCTCAAATGCATTTAATCCTTTTTTATGAAACACAAAAACATTTTTCCACATGATACACAAATATAATAAAATTCATATCACACTTATCATACCATGATATTCTCAAAAATCTAACCGGCTATTTCATCGGACACTTGATGTGTGTTTCATAATAAAACAATCTGAAATATCACAAAATAAGGCTTAAAAATACCAATAAAACACCCATAATTTAATATAAGGATCATAAATTCATTTTTATATAACAAATAAGATGTTAAAAGTATGAAACTAATTATTCTTCATTTAAAAATGCACATGAATGGGAAAACCTACCTCGAATCCATGGTGAAATGATAACACATGTCTGCAAACACTTCAAGATAGTTCCACAACCCTAGATCTACATAGATGAACCCTAAAATAACAAAACCCCAAACATAAACAAGGTAAAAACCAAACCCTAGGTCAAAATGACCATAAAATAAGAGAAAACAAAGTTGTAATGAGAGTAAAAGGAAGAGGGGAGAGAGAAGAAGAGGAAAGGGGAGAATTTGATGAAGAAAACATGGATTATCACTAACCTTTTGTGATAAATCATCCAAAAAGTATACCAAAACGAGGAATAATGAATGGGGGAACCATCTGGTCAATACCCAATAGGTAGGGATTCAAATTGGATGTGAAATCACTCAAATTAGATATTATAATTAAATTTTATTCATCCTATAAAGGGCTGTATGGTTTCGTAAACCATGCAAAAACCGTGAGAATGTTACTAGAAAAAATCTGCAACTTTACAGGTTTAAGTTTCAAAGTTTGGGACAACCGTGTTCAAACCATGCGACCCCAAAAAATTTCCATACCTCATAAAATTACACCCCAAACACTAGGTAATCTCACCAAATGATTTTTGAATAATTTAAACATAATATAGTTTCACAATGGGAGTCACAAACTATCCACCATGCAATATCCTCCCAACCCGAAACAAGGAATATGCATGGGACAATAACTAGACAAGGGAACACTTCAAAACTCAAACCATGTCATACTCAGAACCTGAGAAAAGACCAGGATTCCCATCAGACTAGAACATAAACAAAAATATGAAGAACAGAGTGTGATAAATGTCCCCACTATAAATGCTTTCCACCCCCAGAAATCCACAAAACTTCCCAGCTGACTGATCAACACCCAAGGAATCTATGTTAACATTACCTAACCTCTTAATATAGAGACACTTCACCCACCAATAGCTGAACTCAATCCTCTTTCCTGAAACGAAACAAAAACTTCAACCACTACAAGAGAATAGTGGGAAAGTTCAAATAGCCACATCTGAAAAGCTACTCAACACTCCCCCAACTAAAGATGAAATCAAGGAACTGGATAGCTATAAAGATAGCTACAATAATAGGCTTAAACCAAATCCAAACCAAAAACAGATCACTAGTAAACATGAGGTCCAAATGGACTCCCCATTATTAAAATTCTACTAGCCTCCGACAACACCTTAAGAGAAGAAATAACAAGACCTGTAGTAGGTCTCCCTACCAATAATAATCAACTAAAAATGGCCAACTATGAATTTAAAATGAACTAGGGATGGGTCCTTACCCCACATTCCAACTAAAATTCTTCATTCAAGACCTTACCAAGCTAAAAAGGACAAAATTTAATAAAAACACATCAAGACCATCTTAAATACCCACCCCAAATAAAGTGTACAATAATTGAGCCAAAACATCCCACACTGACCAAAAACCCCCACCACACGGAAAGTGGAGGGAAGGGGGGCCAATGATTGCACCACCAAATCCACAATCGATAACTTCACATAAATCTTTACCTCTGAACGGATAAAACCAATACCACACCCAATTCACATGGGTGGTCCACAAAAGGAAATTAATCAAAAACCTATATTTTATAAGTCTCAATCAAAGAAATTATGTTAGCGGTATGTTCAATGCACTCTTTGCAGCAAGAAGGAATTTAAAATGATGAGGATCTTTAATAGGAATAATGAAACTACCTCACTGCAATGGTGGAGGTACAAATTTAACCAGACTTCCTACACCACCGGGATTCCTGACTATGCACCAGCTTCACTCTACGACCTATGGATGAATCTCTGATGGTTGAAGAATCTATTGCCTTATAGTTAGAATCTATTAATCCCTAATAGTAACTCTTTCCCCTAGTTACAAATAGTCCTAGATAACACTCCCTGGTAGAAATAACGGATTATGACAACAAAAAACTCACTTCCTCAAACAAGACATCTTCACCTAGAAATGGACTTAAGAAAACACATCCACATTCTCTCTCACTCTAAACAAGGAGCATAATAAACTTGGAACATGACTAAAAGCCTAAACATAACTGAGCACAACTACCACACCTGAGAGAATCATCATTACATAAAGGTACTTTAAATAAAGATGAAACAAATACCTACTCTGATAAATGTGTTAAGGAACCATTTGAAGAGGTGGATTTAACATTTGAAATGAATACAGAGTTTGATAAACTAGGAATAATGACAATGGAGAAACATCCATGGACAAATCACAACATCTAACAATTATTTAAAAACCCATGAGAAATTACTCCAAAACTGATCCACCAACAATATTCCATCTCAAGACACAGTATGAGTATCACTTTCCGATTATAGGGAGGCATACCAAATAAACCACACTTATAAGACATAGAATACCAAGCCACACAAAAAATTTATTCTCAAAACAAAAAAAAAATTATTACATAAAATAACATTAAAAAATGAACTTAGTGTAAATTCTCATTTAATAATGGTGTTTCATAGATTCTCACTCAAATTCATGTTTTTGTGCCACCCCGAGCACCCCTCCACATTTCCATATACAAACATTCATGTTAGAACCCTTGAAAATACCATTGGGAAAAACAATACAACCTCCTTTTCAATAAAATACCATTCAACCCCTTTCAAAATCAAGGGCCTTCCAAAGGAACACTATCCACCAAGTCAAAGAACAATTTGTATATCACACAGCAAACTATATTACCATACATGAAAATTAAATCCACATAATTGCATCAAAATATTTTTTTATCCTTTTCAAAACATTTTCTAAAATTTCATCCAAATCCTATTTTCATAATCTTCGAGCCACAAAGATTGAAACTCAATTTGAATCACAAAAGGACTCTTTAGAAAGACACCAACCATTAAAATATGATTTCAAAAAACATATTATTTAGTTCAAGCATTTTTTATCAATCCAACACATCCTATTTAAAATAATTTTCTAAAACAGACCATAAAATAATCAATTATTTCCATACACTTTATTTCATTAAATAAAAAATTTTGATCAAGGAAACCTGATCCCATTTTACCATTTATTCTTCACCTAAAGATTTGTTTTACAAAATCCCAACATTCCAATGCCTTCATTTATTTAAATTATGAAAATACATTTTCCACCTTTCAAAATCCAACCAGTTGATCAAGACCCAATTTTTTTTCACAATTCCCACATATGGATTTTTAAAACAATTTTCAGAATTCAAGAAAGTTATAAGAGACCCACAAAGGGGAACTAGTGTCAGTGGGTTCCTTGACCATATGTTAGTGGCAATATGTCAAACCCACCACCAATACAGAGATACTTAATAGGACTATAATATAACTCCACGTGGATTTATAGGGCCTACAAGTTCATGGAAACCATTAGTCCAACCCCCTTATAATATTCCAATCACCAAAAAATCATTAAAGACCAAAGAAACTACTAAAACTAGATGTCCCATGAAAACCTGAGGATCAGAATGAGCAAGGGTCAAAGAGGTTCTTCCAGCACCAACCCTTAATGCCCCAAAAATCCTAGTTCATCTACCAGGACATCCCCAAGTACCATAGATCACTCTGAAAAACAAGTTCTTCTAAAAGACAACCTACTATGATACCATTTTGTCACGAACTATCTCGGGTCAACCATGAATCGGTCACCCAAGCCAATCTATAGCATTGGCCGAAGAATTTTCATAATCCCCACAGGTTGGAAACTAATGTCAGGCCTCGTCTGAGTACATGGGGGAATGATTTCTTCCAATAACTAATGAATAAACTAAATATATGAAATAATAAGACAACCCAATATAATTAAATGAAATCAAACCAAATATCATTCATATAATAAATGGAATGTTCAACTGAACAATAAAACTAAGCTGACCAAACCTGACAGCCAAACTAACTTCATGTGGCCACACTAGTCATTATAAAACACTACCATCACATGTCAATCAAGGTGATTGAATTCATGTTGAAACTTTTATAAGGGGTAAAAATAGAAAAGAACTATAGGTGTGAGTATTAATACTCAGTCGGCTAGCCCAATAATCTATTCCAATGAACTTCCTTTAAAATAAAAGAAACATAAATTTAAAGTTTGTAATATAATATATAAAATTATGATTTTATACACATTTTTCTTAAAAACAAAGTACAACTCATTTCCCTTAGTCATTTACAAAACTAGATTCATTTTATTAGGTGCTGTTAGCATTTTCAAGGGAAAAGTGATGTCTATATTTTTCATATTGCACACAGATGGTAAAACAATTTACTTGAAAAAAAATTCATAAACCTTATTAAAATAAACAAATCACTTTCCATTAAAAAATACACACAATAAAGAACAATTACAATAAAACAACAAGATAAATGTAAATATAGATACAAGTTTCACATTTATCACTATAAGAAGTTAAATGCTCATAGACATCGGTGAACCTAGGATATCAAGATTAATCCAGAATACACCAATACGTGATACACCATCGACGATAGAATTCCAAACATGATGATATCAAAACACTCAATATGCTCATCCATCCTTTCTCAGTGCAGGCTAAGGGAAAATCCCATAGCAAAAAACACAATAAATCCACCTACTATTGGACAATGGTCAGTATCATGACCTACCAGTGCATCAATCCCTCTTATATAATTATCTCAATATTATATATTCCCATGTATCATGTATCTAATGGGGGTGATCCAACTGATTCTAGATAAGCATCCAATCACATCATATATATAATAATAATTCACAATAAACATCACCACGAGTCACTCCAATGACTGATCTCATGCCAGATAACAAATAGAACCCAAATAGTCCAACCTAGGGCACTCTAAAAATGGATCACAAGGATTCCATAGAAAGGATATTATTTCCATTTTATATACACATACTAGGCATGAGAACATCCAGAGGAGGTTTTCTATAACAATCAGTATCACCATTTTCACAAAGATTTCCTATGATCCTTTAAGCATTTTACCGAACCAACGTTTATTAATAGTAAAAATTTCATTTTTCATAAAGGGGGTTTAAACAAACCATTATGAGAAACTAAAAATTTAAAAAACCCCTTAAAAATAAAGCTTAAACATTCCACATACAACCATTATTTATCAAAATGTTAAACATTCCTTTAACCATTTCACAATACCAATATTCATCAAAATGAAATCCATTTTTCAAGAATAGGTGTCAAACACACCATTTATAAATAAAATCATTTATTAACTCATTCCAAAATATTTTCATCTCACATTCAAACCAAAACCATTTTCTATGAAAATTCCAACCGGTCCAAAATTCATTATCATATGTCAAACAGATTTCAAAAGTCAAATAAACACTCTTTTTTAACTCAAAACCATTTAAACCTATTTCAAGAAACCCGAAAACATCATCCCACATGCTATGCATTTATAATAAAATCCAAACCACACATGACATTCCATGATCTAAACATAAAATCCAACCAGGCACTTCATCGAACACATGGTGTGTGTTACATAAAAAAAAGATTAAATATCACAAAATAAGGATAAAATCTACCATTCACACACCAAAAATTTAAACCAAGTCCTATATATTAATTTTTATATAAAAAAGTGTGATAAAATAAAAGAACTAATTATTCACAAAATAAATAATAATTTTCATGGAAAAACTACCTCTGATTCATAGTGCAACCACAACGCACCACCATAAATTCTCCTTGAGGGTTCCAAAAACCTAGATCTACCAAGATGAACCCTAAAATAGCAAAACCCCCATATAAACAAAGGTAATACTGAACCCTAGGTTGAAATTACCATGGGATAAGAGAAAACCAAGAAGGAACAAATGGAGAAGGAAGTGGGAAGAGAGGTCAAGGGGAAAGGTTAGGATTTGATGAAGAAAACATGAAGAATAACTAACCATTGGTGATAAATTACCAAAAATGTGGTCCAAAATGTATAAGAACAAAGGGGGGATCCCTCTGGTCAATACCCAACAATTATGGATTCAAATGGGTGGTGAAATCACGAAAATTTTATTTTTAAATTAAAATTTATTCATCTCATAATGGGTTTCACAATATTCTTACACAATTTTGGAAACCATGCACAAACCGTGTGAATGCTACTGGAAAAAATATGCAACATTGTAGGTTTAAGTTTCACGGTTTGGGAACACCGTGCTCAACCCGTGGGGCCCTAAAAAATTTGTCAAAACCCCCAAATGAAACACCAAACACTAGGGAAGCCCAACCAATGATTCTTGAATGATTTAAACAAAATATAGTGACATTGTGGGTGTCAAAAACTCTTCAGCATAAAACTTACTCCCAACATAAAAAGACATGGTGGTCCCTTTCCCATGAGAGAAAGCTAGGATTTTGTGGAATTCATTGCGATAATTGGGATCATGGATGCTTGTTATTCTGGATATCTATTTACTTGGTGTAATAATTTGAGATGGAATCGTCGGTCTTAGAGTTTTATTGATCTTTTTTTAGTGAATGAGGTTTTATATCTTCCTTTATAATAATTAATGTCTTTCACTTGGTAGGGGTATCTCAAAACAATCTTCTCTTTGCATTTTCTTCAAATATAGTAGTTCGAGTGATGGATTTTTTCACTCTTCATCCATGTGGATCGATATCCCAGATTTTCTAGACATTGTGAGAAAATCAGGGGATCTCTCTGTTAGAGGTTACCCTTGGCTTCCACTACATAATAATTTGAGGCATCTAAAAGGTTGGCTTCGATCCTGGATAAATAATCTCCCCACATGTGATATATAGATAGATTCCATTAATAGAGACATCCACCAAATGGAATTGAGCTTGGAAAATGTTTGGGATGATGATGTTTTTGGTTGCATGAGATCCCATAAGGATTATCTAGCAGGGTTATTTTTGAAACAAGAGGGAATTTATAGTGAAAAGTATAGAGTCAAGTTTCTATCTGAATGTGATAAAAACACTAATTATTTTCATGCATTTCTCATCGAAAGACACAGACCAATGAATCATAATTTTCTTATAGAGGTTGGTTCTTATACTAATGATAGGGATGTTGCTGGTCATATGGTGTATTATTTCTTTTGGTCCCTCTTAGAAGCCCCTTACCAGAGCATGGTTTAGGGTTATCCATGTGGCTCTTTAGATCTATTTGACTTGATTACATGTTTTGTGATGGAAGTGGTGAATGATAAATTGAGAACTATTCCAAGTGATGATGAAATTCGTGAGGTGGTTTGGGACATGAAGTCTGACAGTGCGCTGAGGCCGGATTCTTTCCCTACCTCTTTTTATAAAGTTGTTTGGGATATTGTTAAAGGGATTTTGATTAGTATAGTGCAAGATATATTTCATGGAAGAAATCTACCATTCGTTTCTTATACTAACAAAATTGTTATTGTTCTCAATGTTAAGGATCCTTAATCTCTGAATCAATTGTAACCAATAATATTATGCAATGTTCCATAGAATGTTCTTTCTGGTGTACTTAGTAAAGGACTTTCCACTCATCTTTCTTGTTGGGTGGCTGAGTAACAACATGGGTTTTTGAAATAAATATCCATCCAAGAGGCCATTGCATTAGCTAATCTTATTATTAATGATATTATTTTTAAAACATTAGGTAGTAATGTGTCAAAAAAACTGGACTTGAGTTAGGCATATGGAAGGGTTGAGTGGTTCTTTTTTATTAGGTTTCTTTGATGAATGGGGTGTGTTGAGGGGGTCATCAATATTCTATTTCACTGTTTCAGCTCTCCTTAGGTGTCTACTTCATTTATGGGGAAAAAATCGGATTCTTTAGCATTCAGAGGTTTGAGGTAGGGAGATCCCCACTACCCCTATATGTTTATCATTTCTCAAGATTCCATTAGCACATACATTAATCATTTCATTGAGGTTGTCAAGGTGATTCGTTTTCTTCATAAACATTTTATATGATGTAATTCTCATCTAATTTTTTCGGATGACACTAAACTCTTTTCTAATGGTAGTAGAAGGTCAATTCAGGGGTTAATAATGTTTTAGAGGTGTACTGTAATTGGAGTGGCTATATTTTCAATGGTGAGAATTGTAGTTTATTTTTCCCTAATAAATGTTCTATGAGGAGAATAAGGGTTTTGGAATCCAGTCTTGGCATGCAGAAAGGCTCCTTACCTATGAACTTCCTGGGTGCTCTGGTGTCTCTTAGTCCGCTTCTAATTTAGGACTTTGATTCAATGGTTGAAAATCTTGTGGGTCACATTCTTAACTGGAAAAATAGGTTTCTATCATTTGGAGGACGAAACAATTTGATTATTTCTATTTTATCCTCTATCCCTATATATATTTTGTTAACCCTAATGTTTCCAAAGAAGGTGATTGATTCCAAAGAGAGAACTATAACTTCCTTCCTTTGGGATGAGCACTAAGAGGGTAAAAATCCCTAGGATTCTTGGATCAATATGGCTAAACAAATTTATTATGTTGGTATCAATCTTAGGATTATTTATGATAATATGGCTGGACTCCATGCCGAATTGTCTTGGAAGATTATTGAGTGGATGTCTTTATTTGGAAAGCATATGCAATGTACATACAAAGTTGATGGTTGTAATTCCATATGAAAGCCTTCCAGAATCCATAATATGGTATGGAAGTATCTTCCTATTCTACCCCCATATTCTCAGTGGATTATTGTCAATGGTGATCTATGATTTTGGAATAAAAATTGGGTAGGCACTGTACAAGGATTTCCTCATAGCCCAGATCCATCTATTAGTTTTAGAGAAGATTTTTTTTATCCTCTTATCATCAATACCATTTTGAATTATAATCAGAAGTATTTTTTTATTAAATATTGATGTGAGATGACTTGGATTAATTTGTCTTTAGTGGTGATGCTATAGGTGTTTTTAAAATCAATGATTTTCTATATATTTGATCTATTTCTATTTTCCTTTATCAATGGGTTGATATTATATGGTGCAAAAATATTCCTTTGAATTTATTCATTATTTTGTGGCACATTTAGAGAAACACCTTTCTAAATGATGAGTGTATTAAACGTAGTGGGATCAACCTTTCTTCTATATTCCAGTGCAGAAAGATGCCAATCTGTGAGTCCACTCTCCACCTGTTATTCAACAGTGAATCGGTGATGGAAATATAGATATCCTTGGGTCATTTTTCTTGGTGACTGGGTTTCTTTACCTCTACATATTCAATTCTCTAAATTTGGTTTGAAGGAGTGAACAATCCTAATCCAGAGTGGAAGGCAAGGTCGCTGATTTTCATAGCAGGGTGTTGGGTCCTCTGGTCGACCAGAAACACTAGGTTCCACCATTCCTTTCAATGAATGGTTGTAGGTATTTTCTTCAACATTAGAAACCTAGTCGTGGATTTTAACAGGTTATGCAATGATACAATGGTTGGACCTTACATCATGTCCCTTCATCCCCAGTTTCTTTGTATGATAAATGACTTATATTCTAAAGGGATTTAGTTCAAGTGGATTCCTCCGATGTTGGGGAACAATCTAAAAACTGATAGGTCATGTTTCATCGGTATAATATACATGGGTGGAGTTATCAGGGAACATAAAGTCTCTATTGTGGTGGATTTTTTAGATTCCTTAGACAATGATGACTCTCTTAAAGTGGATACCCTTTTTATTCTCACTAGATTGTCTTTTTGTAATCATTTGAATATTTCAATCATGGAGGATGAAACTGATTCATTAAAAATTTATAAATTTTTTCATGTTGTGGTCTCATTCTATGGTCTATTGAGTACCCTATTCGAAGGTGGATGCAACTTGTGAAAAATCAGATGTATGTTCATTATACCTGGCGTGCGGGTAATATTGTGATGACATACTTGCTTATAAAGTGTCCTTGGATGATAAGCTTGTTTTTTTCTATCCTTTGTTCCTTCCCCCATGAGGGTTTGAATTTTTTTGGGCTGACACTCTTGGGTTACATTATTTTAGGCCCCCCTTAACTATATCTGTATAGGCTTTTTAGCCTTTTCCTGTTAAATAAAATAAAAAAATTGTCCAAAAAGAACACAACTAAAAAGAAGCATAAGGTAAGAGGTTTCTTAACTCAATTTCTATTAATTAGGTTATATGTTTACTTCGTTGATTAAATTATGACCATATTATGTTTGAAATGAATTTTGATTTCTTTATATTGAATTTCCATTTGAATATGTGTGGATATGAATTTATTACACATAATCTCCTAATTGGTTAACTCTCACAACAATGATATGATCTTTGAATGCTTTTTTTCTGAAAAATTCCACCATCGAGACAAATGTTCTTTTATACAACTAATTTATTTTTAGTGGTGTAAATATTTACCAATTACATATTTTGTCATGAAACCTTTATACTTCATTATATTTTATGTTATAATTCATTTAGATCAATCATGGGAGTTATGATTCAAAATTTACCAAAGTGTTGAGGGTTTGGGATTCAATCTCATTTTAATACGCATTGTTTATTATATAATTTCCATTTTTTGAAATAATATGATCATTTCCTAATAAAACCCTTTTATTTTATTCTCTTTTTTTTATTATGGATTTTTGTATGTAATAGTTGTATTCTCCCCAATCTTTCGGACCTAAAATTATTGAATAAATAATTTTAATAAAATATGGTTTCATTTCCCTCTTTGGTCAATATTCATATTTTCTTCCAAATAAATGTTTTATAAAATAGTTTTTTATTTTTTAATATGATTTTTTAAATCTATTTTTACCCCTAATTAGATTTTTAAAAAAATTTCTAATGGGAATCTTCCAATTTTTTTCCCTAACAAGTTACTTTTTAACGTTTACCAACAATGTAAAAAATATTTTTTTTAAATGTACAATATGAATGGTATTTTCCACTGTTATGACCTTAAATTTTAATGAATCATCCTTTATAAGCTTCCAAGAATTTTTTAAAAGAAAGTGATTTCCACATAATTTTGTGAAATTTCATTTTTCAAAATTGATTTTCAAGGCGGAATGGTAATTTTCCTTAAGATTGTTTTAAAACAATTTAAAGGTGTTCATATTCATCAAATTAAAACAATATTTAATGTTATATAATGTATCAAAATTCTATATATATATCTCTCACATGTAAACCTTGATTATTATCCCTTCTTTTGATGAGGTAATAAATTCCCTATGATCATTTCATTAATGAATTCATTGGGAATGTTTCTTTTTATCATATAAAGAAGGATTATGAAACCCATTTTCATTACATGGGTTATTATTATATTATTATTAATTATTGATTTCTTTTATGTGGGACACATAGATCATGAAAATCTTATGATGGGTGTGAAAAGATATCTCTCAAATAAATCGGTTCATGTTATAGTCTCATGAGATGCCATATACGGGACTAGAGAGTAAACCAAATCCATTGTGGGACTCTATTCACTATGTGATATTGTCTAGGAAGTTAGCCTTTACTTTTGTTTATGTCATGTTATATGTTTCTTCCACATTTCCTATGATTACATGATCTTAGGATACCATGTTTTTTATGTTATGCATCCATGTGATTACTCATGCTCCCTTCTTCTGATATCATGTTATATTTTTGAATCACACCTTATATTTCTTTCTCATGTTTATTTCCATAATCTCCTTTCTATCTCACCCATTTTTTATGTATTCTCTAGTTCATCCTATTTAGTTTTTGGGGCCCTAATTAATTTAGGATATCACTATGGAGGAAAAAATTATGGATTTCAAGTTTTAGTTTCTTTTTTTATGTATTATGATCCTAGTTTTCCAAAGTCACTAGGCATCATGATCATTGGGATTGTACTTGTTGTATATTAATATTTTAAAATATTGTTATAATATATCTAAAAGTATTTGTTTACTATATTCACCTTAAATATTATATATTGAACAAATTATAGTCCACGAACACCTAAATCTCCATATTTGGTCAAACACAATAGAGATATGAAAGGTTGTACATACAGTAATGTTAATGGTGTCATACCCATAGTGGAGTGATAATTTTTATTTTAAGAAAACAAAACCAAGTGTAGTTTCTGCACCCACATACCCCCCAAAATCTGAAATGCATGTGTGAAACATATACTCTATAATCTGGGTAGTTTTTATACTATAAATTCTATCTACAGATGAAAATATATTCTTAGACATAACTATGATTCAAGATCATGTTTGATACATATCCAAATATTAAAGGTAAAATAGGGATCATGATTAGTGGTTATCTTCTTTAGAACCCTCTAAACCCTCACTATGTCCTATAAGTACTACCTTGATAACACTTTTACTATGACAGACTATATGATCACTAAAAAGTGTGATGAATTCTTTATAAGATCTATAATCACCCATATAACATCATAACCACCCTATGATCTGGGTAAATTGTCAATGAAGACCCAAAAAATGTCCTCCCACTTCAACGTGGAAGAATAAGAGGCTGAATAAAATTACCTATAACATGGTTCTTAGAATTCACCATATAGAATACGGGACACCAATTAACAAAATATGTAGTTGAGTACATCATGTTATAGATATTCCAAACTAGGATTAACTATTATGGAAGAAGTATTTAACTCATAGAGAACAAACAAAATCATCATTGAAGGAATAAAGATAATTCCCTCTAAGAACACATGATATTTCTCCTCCTCAAACCATACCTCATGAGAATCTCCCTAGAAAACCCAATCACACCAAACCACTTCCTAATAATCTTATAGCTAGGAATATTCCACTTGTAAAATAAATATTGATTTCAATTTAATACAATAAAGATTAATATTCCATTAACTAATTCACCATTATGGTGAAATGTTGATCACTATTTCAGCACTCTATAAGAGTCTCAAGACTCACAAACAACACTAACTTATGACTTCCTAATCAAGTTATTTTTAAAAAAAATAAGTTTACTATAGAAAACCCTTGGAAAAGTAAGAATTAAAAATATTAAATTTTATTTCCCATGTAAAAAATGTGAACCTTTCATTTTTAAGAGACTACGTAATTTTATTTCCATATTTAATAATTATTTTCCTCGATTAGGTTAATGATTAGTAACAAACTAAGTCATTTCCCAAGGTGTGAGTGAGTGAGGATAAAAAAACAACAAAAAAAATAAAATATATTGGCCTATAGGGATAGTAATTTTTTTGATAAGTGTCCCAAATATGTAATACCCTTTGGTTTGATGGTAATGAAACCAAGGTATTATAGGAGAAACAAGGGTTCATTTGACCTTATTAATAGACCAAGGAGGGCAGGTCATGATAAATGGTATCATATCCAATAAATAGAAAGAAGTTTAGTTCCACTAATTTGGTTTTAGGTTTGGGTTCCCCAACATGGGATTTCTACTTTAAAGAGTGGGAGTGTAACACACTTGGAAAAGTAAGACCGAAAAATACTAAATGATACTACCCATGCCAATAAGGTGAAAATTTATTTTTTGGATCATGTGTGGGAGTGAGGATAAAACACATTGAAATCACATGTCTTTTCATGTGGATGCATTCATTACTCTAACAATTCACCCTAGTGTGTAATAGCCTATGGTGTGTCGGGAAGGGAAAAAAGAATTCTAAGAGACCCATTGAGTTTGATGAATTTTTTTGGGAAATGGAATTTAGTTTCTGACATACCTTGTGTAAACTAAATGTTCAAGTCATAGTGATACATGAACTATATAAATTATTTTTGACATAGATTTCGGTCACGCTAGGAGAAGTCATACTTTGGTATTTTTTTATTAAGGAAGACCACAAAGTATTCACTAATGAGGTAGTTTCTATGTAACATCAAAGTAAAAAACTACTACATAAATATTTAATCAATTGTGGAAAAGTTATGCTTAAGAGGTCATGACTATAGAAACCTGTAAGTGATAATATCTCCAAGCCTATTCAACATGAAACTCAATCCATTATGGAAAGTGTCACAATAAAAATCATATGAAATTCTATTTTTCTATAGAAAATTAAATAAAACACTGAGTATATTCTAATTTAAAAACATGAAATAAGTCTAATAGTGGGATGTACATTTGAATGACTGATATTTTTTAGTAAATTATTTATAGAAGATTCAATCTGATAGAAGTTAATTATGAACCTCTTATATTGTCCAATTAGGCAAAGTAAATTATTCAGTTATGAAAATTTCATTTAGGATACCCTAAAAACAACCATCTCAACCTTATATGGATCAATATCTATTCTAGGTTGTTGTATTTCATTCCCTAATAAATGGACCTCAATTCCTAGAACTCAAACTTAGAAAGTTTCCCAAATAAATAATGAAACAAAAGAAATCCCAACACTACCCACCAATTCTCTGTATGCTCCAAATATAATGCTAAAAATGTAAGGATTCCATTTATAAATACCAAAATGAATCAATCTATAAAATCATAGAAAAAACATTAATAAACCCCATCATCATAGATAGGGTATTCGTTACACAAAATAGTATCAAAATTAACTTTTAATGCCTATAATGACATATAAAATAAATATTTTGGAAATAATGATACTTTAATTTCGTGTGATGATTCTCAGATCACTGGTTGATCTTTTAGAACCAGATTTATCCCTTCATCTAATTGAATAAATACATAATCCATGTGATAGGGAAGAATATATTCACAATCACCTGATTCAAATAGGGAATAATGGAACACATCTAAAAACTATCCTTTGAATACTTCAAAAATAGAACAAGATCATGGAAATAGAAATAGTGGGATGAATTAATATTCGTTTCAAGAGATCGTAATCCTAGATCCTAGCACCTGAAACTCATAAGGGACATATAAAAAGGTTATGTCAATATTAGTGAAACACTTTACCATAGATCTATCAAAAAATAAATCTCTTATCAAGGGGGTACTTCTAAAACCTCTTCTAGAAATATATTTGTGTACTCTTCAATATCCCTAGGAAAAATCACCAAATGAAAATTTTTATAACTAAACACCATATCTTTAAAAATATAGATACTTCACACGCTTCAAAACCATTTAAGGGTCCTACTCACTAATGAACAGTTCCTGGTCTCTATCAGTGTCATAGAATATGGTGCACCAACTGAAGAAATCCATGATATCCTATACTAAATATATCCAATACATACTAAATAGGATTTAATATGGTTATATCCTCAATAATAAGAAATATACCCAATAGAATTTATTTCTTATCACCAATTAAAAGTCTTTATACACATTAAACTGGCTAGTTCAACCGCTATCTAGAATAGCCAACACCAAGGGAACTGGAAGCCTATCCAAATCATGTCCCAAAACATAGACTATAGTTGATGAGATGATACATTTTATATCTATAAAATCAAAAATGGTATCAAAACTAGTATAAAATAAGAATATAGTACCATGTGTGACATCTGGATCACCTGGCACTGATAGCACTGAATCTTTCATCTAAGAACATCCTTCTATACGACCTCTATATCCCTCATGGTGATAACATATAGGGGATTTATATTCACATATTCTGTGAATAAAATGGATGTAAAAATACTATCATCTTCCTCCCTTTTTCCATCTCAAATTACAACAATACAAAAAACCAACCTGATGATGCTAATTTAGATGAAATAGCTATAAAAGCTATGCTTAAAACTGGCCACCAACTTCACATAAACTAATGAGGAATTTTAAGAAGTCCCTATTATTATTTTTGGGACATCTTAAAGAAAATAAAAAAAACACTCATCCCACTATAAATGTACCAAAAACAAATATCTCTAGTGAATCAGGTAGAAGTGGGATAAAACCCACTCTATGATGACTGCAATGTATTCTCGCCTGGAAACTAAGAATTATTAGTCACAATTATGTTCTATGTAGAGTATTTATGACTCACATACCTTGAAAATAGAGTCTTATCAAATATAATTTCATTTATCTATCCCTTAACCAGTACCTCAGTATATGACTTCAATATAAAAAGTGTGACTAGGAACTATACCTCTTGATGTAAATCCTCCTCAAAATATATCACCTTTGTATCATCATTAGAAAATATTTTTAAAGAATATCATATAAGGTTCATATAGTGATACTAAACTCTCAAAAAATTTAACTCCTTTATTTTATGGAAATGATATCATATATTCAATCGGTCTTAGTGATGAATGAAAATAGTATCCATAAAATTGATCCCTAACCTTTTCACATGAAAGTGAAAACCCCAAATGATTTTTAATGGAACAAATCCTCACTAATGAGCTAACCAATGCTTCATAATCATAGGTAATAAAACATAATCATCAATTTGAGAATGTATCAAACTGAAGGATATTTTTATTTATTCTAGAGAATCATCTATCATAAAAATTAATAATAAACCTATATACCTATATAATCTCTATAACTCTAAGTCTCAAAGCATCCTCCTCCATGGGTTATTATCATTGACCTCAACTCTATGATTACCCACTGTAAAATTCAACAAAACATCTTCTATATGAAATGGATGGAGACATCAACCTAGATCAATGTATTTAAAATAATAAATTGTGTTACTCTAAAATACAGGACAAATAAATTTTTAAGGAAAATTAATTAGCTTATTTAATTTAAACCTATTTTCCACTATCTAACCAAATTCAAAAACAATAATATAATGACCATGATATCTGATCCCCTAAAACATATGTACCCATAATTAACCACATGATCTCTTAGAGTGTCTAGTAAACCTTATGGTCCTTGTTTTGGATCAAAGGTGGCCATAAAATCCCATGTCCAATCTTTTTCCCATTATCTATAGTAAATACTAATCCTAGATGATTCTTTTTCCTTACAATACCATATATCCTAACTAGTTCATAACTCTAAATAATATCGTATATCTTAACCATCAGCCTCTGATAATATTATATCATGACCCATTCCCTCTAATGGTACCCCATATGGGATAAAAATAAAGGAAGATATATTATAATTCCTGAATACCACCTCCAATAGGCCATAGATTGGGTAATAAAATTGTTGGTATATCAATCACACACATTATAGAAAATACCTTTCATATGTTTTATAGAGTAAGAGATAAACAAGATAAACCATGAATCACCACAATGTTGAAATCATTAGAAATCCCATTACATGTAATGGAATACATATAATAAAGGAAACTATAGTTACTAAGAGTAAGACTAATAAATGAAAAAAAACTCTAGTAACACCATATAAATGATCAAAAAATCCTCTATGATAGTAATTTATATCCTGATCCCTAAATTTTTTATGATATGAAAAAATATGTTTGTTGGATGATAATAACATATATAATAAGTAACATCCTCCATGAAACTTCTCATAGAAAATATGAAATAAGTGGAGTAAGGCTTTGTGGAAAAAATGAAACTAACTTTACACCTAAATATATAATACTTGTTTCCCATCATCAACATGGATCTCTAAATAACCCACACATAGAAGTAAAAAATTCTATAATCAAATAACATATATAATTTAAGGTATGACACATCCACTTCTCCACTTTTTTTTCGCTACCACACCCTAATTATGCACATATTTTTCCTGTTCCTTCCATAAGTAAGCCATCCCTATTTTTATTTAGGCCTCAGACCTATCTACCTTAGTCCCACACTTGGAAAACATATCTTATTGGAATCAGTACACATATCTTTATCATTATCATCGGCATATTATCTATAACCATGTGTTTGTATAGAAGCCACTATAACATCTATAAATTCATTTTTGGTTTAATACTTCACAACCCATGAATATATACCCTTCAGAAGCTGGATCCACAGTTACAAGATATAATTATATACTATAACTCAAACCATTACAAACCATACATAAATGTATAGAAGTTCATGATCCATCGTATCCTAAGAAAGAAAACACCCTAAATTTTAATCCATTATAGTCTAGGTGTCTCCCACTTATATCAACTTCAAATGTTAGAGAGGGGATGAGGGAGAAGTCATATATCTATTTCATATCCATCCTGGATGGTAGATAAAACACCTCCAAAACATTTCGGTGTCAGTTTCCCTACCAGAGTAGGTAGGGTTTCATATGAAATTAGAAAATTTAAAAATTATAATGCATAGTCCACACTAAAAAAATCAATCCTTGTACTCATCCCTAATAGTATGATATTAAACACTTATCATTACTACCATCAATATAACCCCATATCATGGGTTGATTATTTATGAATTTATCATTTATAAATTATCCAAGTTCCCTAGGACTCCAACTAAGATACCTCATCAGAGCTGTACATTTCATGAATACAGAATGACTAAATCAGCCAATAGGAAACTAACAAATAACATCCATTCATCTAGCCATCTATGAAGCATCGAGAAAGAAAATGGGTCGACAAGGAAGACCCAATGTGGAGTCATACCAACCTCCCATGTGTCCTTCAACATTTCATGGAACATAAAATATCTCTCTATAATAGGAATAAACTACCACCATAGCTTGGGATCCCAACACATCACTCATCAAGGTTTCCTAATTATATAAAAACAAACATAAATTAAATGAACTACAAGATTTCATCTCATCTATCATCAAAGAAAATCAACCACATTTTTTTATCAAATAATTACAACAGGGCTCTAAATTCCATAGAGCTTACATACATTTAAAAATTATTTTATACATATATAAAAACGAACTAAGGCCATTGTACCAAGTCATATAAGCCTTCCATAATAAAGACAAGCTCACACAAACCGAAAAAAATATCATTAGAAATAAACAATTTTAATTCCTACATTAATTTAATATTTTCATTATTAATAGGATTTTATCAATAAAAACCTATAAATTTTTATATTTCAATATATATAAATCTCAAAAACATTCATATAGAATTATATCCTTTTTTGTAAAAAGAAATGATTAGATATCAAATTATCATTCCTCTTTATTTAATCATGTCATCAAAATTATTCTGGATCAATATTATTTATCATATTTCAATAAAAAACTATAAAAATAAAAAAAACTCTAATACAAAGATAGAACACTATCATTGAAAAACACATGGCATCAATAGGGACAAAACCAAAATTGAACACAAAACCATGCAAAATCTTTATAATTCCTTTAAATTCTATGTCCTTATCTTTATTAGGTTAATTATATCGTTACCAAATGAAGTAAATCATGATAATACAAAATTTCATAATGAAATCGAGATAATGATAATATATCCCCTATATAAATATGAAGATATCAACATTTTCCAATAAAGAGTGGAACAACAAGCTCTTATCCTTGACTAACTTTTCTAGGGGATACCAAAAACCCATAAAACACAGACCCAAAAATATCCCACTATAATTCATTGATTTAAACCATTATTAGAATAAGATAAGAACCCATTGTAGAATGATAGTATAATAAACAGATAAAATAGTACCAAAATAGAAGCGAAAATGACCCGCATATCCCCATGAAAAGAACTACAGAAGATGTGGGATTACACCTAGAAAATGGGATTGAAAACATTATTAAAAAGAGCTTCATGTATCATAGTGTTTAAAGGAAAATTGAGAAATTATGAAGATTAAAATGAAACATTAGAATTTTAAATGGATTTTAAAATAGAAATGAATTATGTATCCTCTGTGATTATTTCATAATAGATATTATTTACCATAATTTTAAAGCGGAGGAAGTTTAGCCATTCCATAAGAACCCCGATCAGTGTGGCGCTATGTAAAATATAATGAAGATACCTGCATATAACCCCTTTCAAAAAACATGTCAAAATATATCCTAAAACCATAGTGTAAAACCACAATTCAACCCCATGTTCTTTTCCATAGATACCCTAAAAATGAAAAATTTTATGAAACCAATACCCCAAAACTCCACTAAAACCCCATCCCATGACAAAGATACCTCTCACGAGAAAAATACAGAAAAACTAATCCTGACAGGCCACTACGTCACAACCTACCTCCACACCACGACTTCCTCTCGGGAGGTAGACACACCAAAACCTCCCATCTCTGGACCCCCATGCCATAGGGTCCACTCTTATAATTTAATTTATCCATTACTATGCATCCTATGTTCCTTGATATATAAACCCCATGTAGTTGAAATTCAAGCCTTACTAAACAATTGATATTCAATATTCTTTTAGGAAACCTTCAACCACACAAAACCCGAAGGAACTGGTATGGAAAAACTATGTACATATAAATAAATACATGATTTTATATAATTAATGGATTATAATTATCTAATCCACATGATCAACTAGGGAAAAATGATAATGATAAGAGAATGAGGAAGAAAAAATAATCCCACCGTGATAAATAAAAAAGGAGGAACCTCCACACCTTTTGGAGTACAAACATCTATCAATGTAGTCATCCAAGACTAATATAACAGAATTCAATCTTTTTCAATTTATCTGAGGAAATAATGAATAAGATTGAAAAATAATAATAGGAAAAAGAGAGTGTAAAATCACCTAATATAGTAAGGCGATGAACAATTGAATATAAGGGTCAAAATCCAATAATGGATTATCAATGTTCTCTAAATATGATCCATTGAAAGACTATTTCCCCTTTAAGTATTGTGAGTTATAAAGAAACCACTTTGGAATTTAATTTATATGAAATGTAGAAAAGTAGATAATCACCTTGTGATAGGGGTCGTCATGCCATAATGCACAAAAAACTTGATTTTCATTACGAGATATCCCATGTATCTCATCATTAAAACCACATTAAGTTCATTATGAATAATAAATGTCATTGCATAATAATGGTGGAAATTCCACAGTACTTGAAATATTGAATACAGTCTCAAAAACCACATCCTTTACCACTCAAACTTGTTACTCCTTAACTAACCATCACAATGTAATGGATACCTCCATAGTGTAACCACACTCACAAATATAGAACCATGGAAATAAACCTTATGAAAATATAACTCAACATCACTCTACACAATGAATCATACCATATATATGATTAATCCATTAACCTTCATGTCATAACAAAAATAGTTATTCCAAAAACACATATAATTATTAGAATATTCGAAACTCAAATCACATTTTTTTCATCTATATGTAGTAATTCATACCATGTACCATTGTCCCATACCCCATGATGCAACACCAAAAACGGCTGAAAACCTTATCCATTGAAAAAATCATTTTGTTTAGAAGACATTTTGACACTAATGAATTACCCTTTTAGTTAAAAAATCATCTCAAACTCTTCATTTACTTCCAATAAACTTCCACCAAATATTAACAAACACTTACGACATAAAAAAATTATAAATTAAGGGTATAAGAAGATTCAATCTGATATGTTAGATACCTACAAAATTATTTTATCCTCAAAAATAATATCCAAACATAGAAAGTGGAAAATAAATAATAAACCAAAAATAGCCTCTGGTGATACCTATAAAAGAGGTGAAACCCCACCATCAGAAGAAAACCATAATAGAAAAGGTAAATAAACTTTTGTAGAATCATATTATAAAAATAAAATCAATATAAAATTAGATCATAGAATGAACTAAAATTTTGAGCACAGTTTTATAACTCACATTCCAACATATTATACTCTGAACCATATGACACCACTTGAGGTAAACTAAAAGAATGATGTACCCATGCCACAAATTGTTCTAAACATCTAGGAATTTAATAATCTTATCCATGAATGTTAAATATTATTTGATATCCAATAATACCAAATCATTAATATATGATTCATAATTAATATAAAAATTATTATACAATGTGTGGAAGATAATTTTGATTAGAACTTTCTATTGAGGAAGATATATTTTCTACTCCACCACATCAACATGCTCCAAAACATCCAGAAAACTGATAAATTAAGGGAAAATATTACTCCATTAATTAATTCTATGATTTCTAAAATACAGAGAAACATTCAAGAACACAACATATATGAACTCTAAATCTATATTTATTCTCATTTAGTCTTGTTAATACATCTGTTGGAATTACAGTACTTTTATCTCCACACAACTCATTTTCTACTTTAAAGTCATTCTCTACTTCACATTTTGTCTAAGGATCAACAAATCCCTAATATTGGACCAATAACACACTTATATTCAAGGATACAAAACAAATCCTCAAAATAAGCTATTTAAAATGATGAAAGAAGGTTATTATTATAGGTAAACTCAGCCAAAGGTAGTTTAGTCACCCATGGACCCCTAAAATATAGAACACATGAAGACAAGTTATCCTTTATTATCTTGATAATATACTCAGATAGACTTTTATTATATGTATGGGATGCCTTTATCAGGTATTAAAAAGATAAAATCCATATTTATGAACTCTAAAGACACCCTAGGTAAAAAGGATATGATTAGAGATTATAGACTTTAACACTCCAGGACGTTTCATTATCTCATCCATATATCACCACAAAAACATATCCAAACCCATTAAAACTTTAATAGACACAAAAAGGTACATTTTAATTAATTGATCTATGATTACCCAGGTAATATAACATCCTCCCTTGGATCTAGGAGAATTGTTTTTGAAATAAAAATAGAGATATACTCCCACTTGAACATAGTGACAAACAATGGATATAAAAACCTTCAGAAACATGATACTATAGCATCACCTAATGGAAGACCATAGATCTAGAAAAAATAACTATCCAAGACCTCAACATATTTAGAAAACATAATAGATCCCACATTTCTTGATATATCTTTAACACATGATGATGAATAACTGAGTGTGAGTAATGAAACTCCCAAAGAATCACCTCAAAGATCATTAATGAAATGATATATTTTTAGTAACAAAATTCTCATAAATAATCCATCCACTATCCCTTAGAGATATAACAAAAAATGATATGATCATGACTTAACACTATATAAATATACCCAAACTATAACACCTCAAATAGGAGAAAAAATTATGACTACACAGTTATCAAATATAGAGAACCTCTACAACTTAGTTCTTCCTCATCAAGATGAAATGATTCAAGTTCCTCCAAAAGTCTTTAAATCATAGAAATAACTTATCAACAATATTAGATTTAAAAGTTATGTACACTTTTATTATTTGATATTATCATACATTATATTTATTCATTCTCATCTTATTTATTTTGATAATTAAATTACAATTTTTCATTATTAAAAAAGTTTGGAAAATATTTTATTGTTCAAAATTATAAATTCATTATTTTTATAAATTTTTAATTTGGTTTTTTTTAGAATGATGTTTACTATGATAAATTTTTTTAGTTCTTATCTTTCTTAGAGAAAAATCCTTCTTAAATGGTCATAAATCTTAGTTATTGTATTATTTAGTTTTTTTCATAGCAGATAAGTAATCCTTGTGATATTTTTAAAACATCCTTAAAGATTTTAAAAACATCCTTGTGATGTTATTAAATAATCCTTATAAGGATTATAATATATAGTTATTATGTTTCAAATGATCCATGTAAAATTTTCAAATCATTCTTATACAGTATTAGAATTGTTTTTATGAATATTTGTTCGCATCTTTATATATATTAAAAAATAAAAAAAAAGGTCAATAAACATCCTTATGATGTTTTTAAAAAAAACCTCATAAATATATTTAACATCTTGAAAAATGAAACTTATGGTGATGTTGAACCTCATGAATATGTTGAAACTTATTAAGATATTGTACCATATGATTGTTTTTATAACCTTGTGAGTTTTCATGAAATATATAACAGAAGAGTTTATTACTCTATTATTTTAGATTAATTTTATATAATATATTAATATAATAATATTTATATGTTATAGATTTTATTATTTTAATAATGTGATTGTTAGATGATAGAAGGTATACCTGAAATGTTTCAAACTACTCACACATTTATTCCATGATGTATATTCTGCATCGAGGGTTATTTTATTTGTTTATTTTAAAATTATATGATTCACACCATTTTTTGTCCTTTCACATTGGTTTAAAACTCATAATATTTATTTAGGAATGTTATTTAGAAGTTCCAATTAGCTACTCATTATTTGAAACCATGACTGATTATATAATTGAGCATGAATTTAGAAACACCATGGACAAAACCATTGGATATTACTATAACATTTGAGATCAAAATAACCTATTAAGAAGAATTTTTTTAGAGGATATTACAATGACTTTGTAAATGGAAATTTTTTATGATTTTTGTCTACGTGTTATGATCATTGGGGGAGCTAAAACATGTTACAATTCATTTCTAGGCATGATCAAACATTTATCATCTATTCTAATGTATTCATCTATTTTGGTTTATTAGTTTATTGATTTGAATTTCTTATATTTTTATTTATTTCTCCATTAAAGTATATGATTTAATATTTACCCTTAGAAAATCATTTCTTGTGTCAGTTATACTATTATTATAAAAGTTACATTGTTTTTTGTTGCACCTCCAACTATTTATGATAGGTTTTTATGTGCTTTTTATTTACACTAATAATGAATGTAGGTATTTGTTAAAGACTCACAAATAAATTTAAATTTATATTGGTTGTTCATTGGGACACATAACGTTATATTGTAATTTGATATTTTATACTCATACAGATGTCAATTTGAGTTGGTACCATTTCTCTCAAGGAGTATTGAAAAGTGAACAAAAGATGTATGATCAGTTTGACAAAACATCCATAATAATTTTAGTGTTATTTATGTCATTTTATTTTCCAGCACATAAAATTTAACATGATCATAAAACAATAATCTATTTTATGTATAATTTTTACTTTTATTTTCTTTTTATTTTTAAATTAGTAAATTCACCCCCACTCACCACCAATTGAAAATCTTAGAATCTCAACCTGGGAAAAAAATTTATAATATTAAAGGATGTTTGATTGGATTATATGATTTTTTCTAACCTTTATCCTATAGCTAATAGTCTAGAGGGAATATTATTTTTATGATTTCATTATTAAAATTAAATGATGGATAGATAAAAAAATAATACTATATTTATGTCTAAAAAATTTCATATACTCAGCATCTCAAATACAATATTACCATAAGAACTAAAGTATTAACCACTGAACTACAATGGAAAACCATAAAATCATCTGGATTCTATATAGTAGTCATTAACTGGTATTTAATCTGTAATTTATATGTTATAAAAATTCTATTAATATTTTTTAATTTTCAATAAGTATATGTTTTTTTAGTAATGTTTTATTATGAAAAACTAAACAATATATATAGAGAATTATAAATGATACTCACTACGGTACAAAAAAGATAAAGATAAAGAAATTAGGAATGTTAAGAGATAAATAACTAGATTTCAATATGGGGGAATAAGAAATAATTAATCATATCTTACATACATGTATATTTATTTTTAATGTAATGATGTCACATTGTGAATGATCAAATAATATAGTGCTAGTAAGATGAGTGTTGTGATGCCTACAAAAAGAATTGGTATATAGATAAGGCTTCCATACATGAAAGTATTAATTCCAAATATTACGCACTAGATGAGATCATTTGAACACTCCTAGAATATGAAGTCGGTTTAATGAACCTAGAAGATGAGGAGACTATAAAAATAATGGTCTATTATTTAAATCCAATATTGATGTTTCATCTGAATCTTTTGATTTTTATATAAAGGGGTAAAATATATGAACGGGATTTTCTTGTATAAGAATTATACCAAAATATGAAATGATATAAAGGATTTGAATGTCATTTTTGAATGGATTATGCTAATAATAGACAAAAAGGTAATAATAAAGGTATCTCCAGTTCATAAAATGAAGATTCATTATTAAATTACTTCAAATGTATAAATAATGGTCATATAAATCTGTACATAACTATATTAAATCTGGAGATAAATAACATAAATAAAAATAAAAATTTATAAAGAGCCCTAACTGGTGTATGGAGATTCAAAAAATAATTAGGTTTAAGTAAAGAATCTATAAATAATGAGGATTCTTCTATGTTTTATATAATGGTTTGTAAAAATAAGGATAATAGTTATTCTCATTTTATTTGTAAAAATTATTATGATTTTGAAAACACTAAAAAAATTTAAATAAATATTAATCGAAAAGAAATCAAAAGTTATATTTTTAGAATTAGTGAGTTATATGAAAAAATACAGATGTAATAAATAATATTGTAAGGGAAAAATATTCTTATTGAATATAACAAAAAGAAAAAAATATATATGTTGATGTAATAATAAGGAATATTATGATGATCTAAATATCACATTAAAATGAAACACATAAGACTTAAATTTTATACTTAATGGATGAATTAGTTACATTAGTCCAAGGAAAATTATATATTATAAAATAAGGGTTATGAATTAGGTAAATAAAAATAAAGGTGTCGTTTAGAGTGGAACACTCAAGAAGGGATGAATTGAGTTTCTGATAAAATTTTCTCTTAAAACGATTTAAAAACTAAATCCCCAAATTTATAAAATTTAACCATTTAACTAAAATATTAGAGTTATATAATTTCATATTTTTAAAACAAAATTCCCAAAGCCCAACTACAGCTCAATTTAAATGATTTTCCAAACACTTTTACTTTTAAATATAATATTATATAATCAAATAAAATATTTAAAAGAACTTAATCTAACACTAAAGGTAATATTTTGTTGTGTATTTTTTGAAAATAGATATAGCTTTATTGAAAAAACTAAGTAAAAATAGATAAAAACAAATAGTGTTATAAACAAGGGGTTCGATATCAAGCTGATACCTAATCCTCTCCACATGGAAATCACCCACAACCAAGAATCTTATTATAAAATAAATTTATCCAAAACCAATATCTGTTTTTACAACAACACATAAGGATTTCTAGGATTCATATAAAGCATATTCAGTAGTACTACCTAGGAGAAAAAAAATAAAAACTTCCTGTAGGTAGTCCAAGATAAATAACATCTTCCATTGATTTTGATGAGAGTACATATGGAGAAATAAAGGTGAGGGTGTATTGAGATATCTATATTAGTATAAGATCTAGATTTATAAATATAAATAACATATATCACACACAAAACATGAAAATAAATAAAATAATGTAAGAGAATATGAAGAGTCTGGCATTGCATATTTTTTTATTCTATAGTTAGTTATAATATTATTATTGTATCAGTTTGATTGATAATATATATATGAATATTTATAAATGACCTATTAATGTTTCATCAATGATTCTATGATAATATTATGTCACATATGCTTTAAAAATAGTAAATGTTATTTGTTTTTGTTTGGGAAAAATTATGATGTCTCTATGTTCACATGAGTATGTCTATCTATTGTTATGAGATACATATCTGGTATTTTAAATTATTTCTCCAAAAACTATCCATTAAAAATTCATTATCATAATCCTCATATTTTTTTGTAAATTTGTATCATTAAATGCTTCTGATGAGGATTAAATTCTGAAAAAAGTGGTTGGATTTATGTATAATAAAATAATAATTTATTAATTACTTTTATACGTGGTCATTTTAAAATATCCCATTCCAAAATTACATTGTGGATTCTTCTTTCTTATGTTCTACATCATCATCTACAGTCTCTTCAACACTTGATGAGATTTTTGGTTAGATATCTTAATTAGTTCTATAGTTAAACATATATTCATTACAGTTAATTGGATTAAAATATGGTTAATTATTTTTCTCTTTCTTTGAATCAATACTTCTTCAATTTTTCAACTACTAACTATGGTCACTAAATTGCATCTTGTGGTTGATTCTTTACTTTGTTGAAGTCCATTAACTTGATCTTTTCATTGCATAGTTGACTATGTGGTTGAAACAACAAACTTAAATTTCCACTTATTAGGTGTGGATTTTATAAAACCCTAAACCCAATTAAGAGTGTTGTTTCATATTTTTTTTCATGTGTCATATACATTCCACAGTTGATTAGGTGGTCGTGCATTCAATTATATATCATGCGGTCGATTCCAGACTTGGAAAAAATGTATTCTACCCCAAAAATTTAAATTGATTTTATAAAATATATAAAGGATTAGAAAGAATATAAAAATTATTTTTCATTTTTAAAATATGTAAATTATTGAAAAATATAATAATCTACACCTTTTTGAATATCAAAAATCATGGTATAAATTTTAATTTAAATAGTTAATGATTAATCATTAATTATTATAATCTGGTCTAGAAATGTGTAACAATGAATAATCATCATATTTTTATCAACATGACATATTATTTTTTTCAAAATGAAATAATATTTATAATATTGATATTCCATATATTTTACTCCCCCTTTGAGATTATAAAAAAATTAAGAAAGAGTTTAAAGAGAAAATAAAAAAATAAAAAAATATGAAATAGAACAAAAGCATATTTTTTTTCAATTAAGTATTCAATAAGTTACAAAATCCTTCTCATGTTCAAATAAAAATATAAATCTAAGGGCTCTAAAAGAGGGTCCTTCCTTTTTCTGTCAACATGAATAGGTGAAGGATTATAATGAGAAGGCACATCCACTCGAGGAATGGACAAACCTTTTGAGACTGGGATAATGTTCCCAAGGGCCTGGGCTAGAGTGATACTAAAATATCTTTTTAGAGGTATTGATGTGGTAGATAGAGTTATATAAATAATAGTAATTGGTGTTTTAGTAGAAGAGGTAGAATACAGAGGTAGAGGTAGAGGAGGAGATACTAATAAGGGAAAATTTAAAACATAAATTTATGTATTGAAAATCTTTTAAATGTAAAATAAAACTATTGTTACATGTTACATCACATGAAAAAACTCATTATTTTCTCATATAAACTGATAAATTAAAAGATTTGTTGCTAATAAACTTCATAATATGTATTTGAAAGTGGTTTTCAGAGCTGACATTATTAGATCTCTTGTCAAGGACATGAACTAGGTCTTTATATTAGCTCTAGTATAAAACATTTTAAGATAATAAGTTACTAGTCCCTTGATTACATTCTTATATTCAATAGACATAATATATTTATCTTATATACAATAAAATCACCTCTCTACATGAAAATAAATAAACAATTAAACCATATTTATCATATCCTATTCACTATACAAAAAAATTTGAATCTCTTCATGGATCAGTATTTGAATAACATCATTATCTAATAAAAATAAAATTGTAAGAGGTTTTCTAGAAATATTTAAAGTTATAGATGGACCTATAATCATTTAAAGATACATTGCATTTGGGGGAGTGATCATGATTGATAGATCTTTTTTTAGAGCTCTAATTTGATTTCATAATATCTCTCTTTAACTTCTAAAATTTATAATCACTTAATTCAAATAATCTATTCTCAAAAATACTATGGGATGGAGGTTTACAATAACACACAGAATAGTGTAAGAAATTTTCTCATCTCGATAATTATTATTATCCCATATAATAGTCAAGAACAAGTAATTACTGAAATTGAAATGATAATTTTTAAATCGAGGTAAGTCTTTAGAGGATGCAATATAGGGAGGAGAAAAGGGTTTATCTTTTTAAGATTATGTAGATTGATCTTGATCATGTGTAGATTCAGTAATAAAATCATCTTATAAATAAGAATTATGTATAATTAACTAAGATATCTATTTATAAGACTCTAAATTAGGTGAGAATGACCCGTGTGGTCTCACAATTTCTTTTAACGAGGCCTTAGATTATCATTTAATATCTTCCAAGGATAGAACCCCAGCCCTAGGATAAGGTTCATACATTGGATATTCATGAAAAATATTATCAAGGAAGATTATTATTTGAGTGGGATGGGTTGTGTAACACACCAAATTTTTATGAGAAAGAGTTTTTTTTATTTTATTTATTTATTTTGTTTTACGCTACAACAAGATTAGCTTTCACGATACACAACATTTTATTATCTTGTAGTATACTCAACATTATTCTTGGCTTCTGTTGCATTCAAGAGTGACCTTCCTCAAGAGCTTGTGTGGTATGCAATACTGATTTTCACTAAATAATGATATATTGTTATAATATTATTATGAACTATCCTTAATTCATATTATTAACCACATATTTATTTTTATAACATTATCATTCATCATACACATATTCTAGAACATGGTATGAGAACAAAATTAATTGTTCAGATAAAAGAAGTATTTTAAAAAAAATGAAGTTTTGTCACCTTTTGATGGAGTACCCTTTTTAAATATAATTTTTGACAAGTTTATACGTTCAATTTTATAAATTAATATTCATATTTTGAATCTGGATATAAAAATTTATGTTGGATAAATTTTTGACATTATTCAGATAACCTTCATATTTTGAAGAATAGTAAAAATACACTATATTTTAATTAAAAACAACTTTTTTCATTAGGATAATTTATATGGTTAAATTATAATAGTTAATGGTTTTAAAGTATAAATAGAATATATTTTTACCATTTAATATAATTTTTTTAATTATTATTAATTTTACATTGAAATAATAGGTAAAAACATTTCAGTCTTTTGCAATGTTTTAAACAAAAACCATTTATTTTGACAACGAGATTAATTTCAAATTAATTACTGCAACTTCTACGTATTGAATTTAAAAAAATTAATTCCATATTTGGAAAAATTACGTCCAAATTATTGTAGTAGGATAATTTCATTTTTGGCCATTATGAATAGTAACTACGGTAAAAAAAATTTACCACAGTTAAAGCTAAATCGGATAATTAAGGGTAAAATTAATATTATAAAATTTCCCAAAAACTTGTTTTAATGTAATTGGATGACTATAATTAGTCGTAAAATATACTTGGGATGAAATGGTATCTATTGGAACTTACTTTTATGTGATTAAGATATTTATTTTATTTTATTTAAAGAAATGATAAATATGTATCACTCAAACTTTAATAATTAAATTATTTATAATATATGGTTATATTAAATATCAATTTGATTATAAATAATAATTTGAATGATAAAATGATTTTCTTTATCATGGTTATTTATTTATAATTTTTAAGAAATATATAATTACATTAATATCTTATACATTAATGATGTGGAAATTATTTATTTAGTGATAAAACAATAATATAGTTTTTATTAAAATAATAATACGTGTCAAAAAGACCAAATACTTGACATAGACTTATTAGTAGAGTATATATAACCCATAATCATCCATGTGTCAACTTGTGGTCCATATCGAGACATATAAAACATATTAGGACATTTATATTATATTATTTTAAATGATGTCAAACTTATCACCTTCATAATTTAATAAACATAACATTTTAAAAGCTGGGTGTCTTAAAAGTTAAATTTGACTAAAATTATTCTTATAAAATATATTTTATTTATATTCATCATAGTATTTTTTTTATGAAAAAAATATGTATATTAAATGATTATACAAAAATGTTGTAATAATTATTTTATTAAGAGAAATATCAAATAAATGATTTTAAAAGTATTAAAATATATATTATATGAACTATTTAATATGATCGAAGAAATTTCAAGATTAACATGACTTGTTATGAATAAATTAAATATTTATTTTTGAAAATATATTATGTGTGGATTTTATTGAAATTCAAATAAATGAATTGTGTCAAAATTGACTCTATTGATATTTTATGAATATAGCATATTATTAAATTGATTAAAAATCACAAAAATATTAAAAATTAAAAATTAAAATTTATATGTTCTACCATGTCATAAAGTATCCAATTATGTAAATTTAACAAGACATAAGTAAGTATTTATAACCATTTAAAATTTATAACATTATTACCACAAATAAAATGAAATATATTAAATTAGTATAAGTCAAAATGATAAGGATTAAAATAAACTAAAAACATGCCTAAATTTGATTGGTTGATGATATTAAAACCCTTAAAATTATCATATCCGAATTTGAGTCAATTTTTAAGTTTTTATATGAGGTTTTATTTTATTATAAATTAAAATTTTTGGATGTTTCCAAAAGTGCCCCTCTACTCTCTTATAAAAGAGCAGCTACTCCCTATTCTCTTCACTCCATTTTTAGTTTTCAAGCTCAGAAAACCCTAGAAAATTCCCCTTATTAACCTCTATAGTTACATTATATAGGTTTTGGTATTCTGAATAGACCACCTCTAGTTCCCTAAGAGGATGTTTAAAGGAGGCACTTCAAGGAAGAGGTATTATCTTCTACTCATTATATCAAATTTATTTTGCCTTTTAATTAAAATTATTTAGTTTTTTAATTATAATGTAATAACATCAGTATCACTAATATACTGATATGTTATTATAAATATGAAACAACCTTATTTCACCTTCTACCCATCCTACAAAAAATGAAATCAACACATGTGCGTATGTACGGAATACTGTCTCCATGACGTGGTGTAATATTTTTTTTCATCACCAACATACTAGGATGGGAATAATGATGGAAGAAATTACTATATATGTTTATTTTAAAGAGATATTGATTATTAAATAGTTTACACCATACACTTCAATACAATTCCACAATCATGGGAATGATATCATCGCTCGTGTGTTCGTACGACCTACCGTCTCCACGATGTGGTGTCATTCGTTCTGCATGATCTTTATTTACGAAGGATTATAAAAATGACTTGAATGAATTAATATGATATATATTATACTAATAAAATACTGTAAATGATATAGTTATAACCTAAAAAGAGGAATACGAATTTATTCGATAAAACTAGTATAATAACATAAAATAGTTAACACCCGAATAATGAGTAACAATGAAATGTTACAAATAAAATGATAAGAACATGACCATATATGATATTAAAAAAATAAATATGATTCTGTAAAAATTCAATGACATTTTTTAAATAATTATACAAGAGGTTCGGATACGTACAAAGCAATCGACCTAAGGTAAGGGGTAACATTGCCAATCTCATTTCTATCCGAGACTGTTTATCCGTAAGTATTTACTGGGATATATTTATCATCTATGTCCATGTTTTATAAAAATGTTTTCTTAAAGTGTTTATTATTCTTCTATTTATGTTTCAAGTAATTTTTACCCATTTTAGACTTTTACCACATTGTATGGAAGGAATTTTTCTTTTATTTACCATACAAGGTACTTTTTGACATTCCGGAAAAAGTACAAGGGGAATATTTTTTAACTTATACGGCATGAACAAATTATTAAAATTTCATAAAAACTTATTTCTATTAAGATTAATACACAATATTTCATGATTATTTTCAACGAAATTTTTTTCTTTTAAAATTGGATGACATTTTGAGAAAAAAAAATGATTTTGAAGAGAAAATGATATTATTTCTCGAAAATTCATATCAAGTGTATTATCAAAACTATTTTCCATATAAGATAGCATTATTTAATTTGTATATGTTTCATTTATAGTGTCTCTATTATTTACATGGTTTTATTTTGTTTATAAATAAATTATATCCATTTTTTAATATGGATTATGTTGTGATGGGATGATGTATATGAAACCTGTTTTATCCATTTGGTTATGAGGAATGATTTATATTTATTTTTTGGCACATGAAAGAATGATTTTATTATGAGATCGGTGGGACATATATCTCCCTCCAATTGATTGGGTAATTATTTATATCTCATTAGATAAACATGGTCAGAATGGAAAGTAAATAAGGTTCAGTAATACAGGGCTGGAATGACAAGTAAACCTAGTTCAGTAATGGAATTTGTCCACTATGATGGTCTTGGAATAAATGCCTTGGATAATATTGAAATAAAATCATGTGATTAATGGTTTTCCATAATTACATGTTTTATTCCCACACTAATTTATCATGATTTATGTTTTTTATGATATATTCCTTACGTACTACCAAGATTTATTTCACAACTCAAGATTTTGATTTTTAAACATTATGTTCATATTTTTAAGTTATAATGTATATGGTTTGGTTTATTTTTTCCATGCATACCCTTGCTGAGAATTTGAACTCACCCTTTATATATTTTCTTTTCACCATGATATAATAAAAGTATCTAGGTAAGAAAACAAAAGGGGAATATCTTTATGGGAGATGTTGAAGATATTTCACCATGATTAGAGGATTATGTTCCAAGTTTCCAAAGACACTAAACTATTATGGTCCTTGGGTGTCTAATTTTGTTATGTATGAAGTATTCCACAAATGTATTGTAATGTCTATGTATGTAATGCTTGGGTATCTACAGTTGGTATCAGGGGAAAGGTTTTGTTATCCTTTGGAAACTAGGATGCGAAAACTTTAGTGAGATCCTTAGAGATATTTCTAAGGTATGCCTTGGGATTTCCATAAGGATAAGTATAAGTATAGGTTACAGTCCTAGAATTATGATAACAATCATTAATAACCTAGGATTAAACCTAAGATATTAGAGATTGAATGTACTCTCATGGATTATGTTGTTTTCCTAGTATAATTTTTTCCACTCACACAAGTCTTTTTGGGTTTTAGATAATGGATGGAACCTAAAAGAACCGTGTTAATGATCAATTCACTGGGAAATGCAATGATTTTCCTCATGAAAAACTAAATATTATCGGAAATAGAGTGTAAAATCTTATTTCTGTACTTACACAAGTTATTAATCATTCTAGAATTTCAAATTATCCTAGAAAAAACAATATTCTACCGAGTCCTTCATAAGGCAATGCCCACCTTCTTTCAGTGGGTCTTCTGATCCCCTTGTTGCTGAACAATGGATTGGTACCATTGAAAAGATATTTTTCATACTTCTCTATTCAAAACATGAAAAAATCATTTTGTATGTTTACCATTTAGATGGTGAAACAAACCAGTGGTGGACTAAAAATAAGAATACAAGGCCCCAAGATGAAATTGAATCCATGGAATGGGAAGAGTTCAAGAAATTGTTTTTCAAAAAGTACATCCCTCATATTCTTCAAAAAAGATGGAAAATGAGTTCCTTGAGATTAAGCAAAAGGATGACGAATCTGTTGGTATATACTAAGTGAATTTTACAAGCCATGCAAGGTATGAATCTGTATTTATCCTCCAATATAAAAGTAAAGTTGATTGATTATTCAGTGGCTTAAAACCAAGTCCTCAAAAGGCATTATCTATAAGAGAATTTTTTAGCTACGAAGAGACTGTGTATTATGCTATCAAGGTAGAACTAGAAGTTGGTGTTATATATCCATCTCATGGTTTTGACATGAAACGAATGGTGGAGTTCAAGGAAAAATCTAAAACTATGGTGAAAAGAAGACCAATGATTTGTTATGCTAAAAGTGTGGAAAGAAGCATGGTGGAGATTGTCTTAAAGGAACTATAAAATGTATTAATTGTGGAAAAGTAGGTCATCGAGTAGTTGAGTGGTGATGTAATGGGAAAAAGGTAGAAAATGATGTGAATAGATAAAAGACTACCGAGAACGCACCACCAACACTTAAATGCTACAAGTGCATGGAAATGGGGCATTATGCTAACCAATTCCCTAATCCAAGGGTTAGTGATGATCGAAATCAACAACCTCTTAAGGAAAAGGACAATGGGAAGTCACCAGAAATCACTATTGGAGATGTTGAATATGACAACTAAGTGGTGGAATGATTAATTGTTTATGTAAAGGGATTCAAAAATAGTGTTGTGGAATATCATTTATAGTGTCGTGGAATTTTGATATATCTATGTATTGTTTTACTGTGTTTTTCAATAATTATATGGTATTGGTAACCATGAAAAGTGATTGAAATATTTTTTGGAAGTAGATGATATGCGCATAATGAATGAATAATGAGAAAAAAATATGTTGGATATTATTAATGATCTCATGGCTAATATAAGGACAAAGTGATATCATGATTTGAGTATATAGAAAATTTGGGATTTTTGTATGTGGAAATAGTTACCTTTTGAAATCAATCATGTTTTCACTAAGGTTATATAGTAATTAATGTTCCAAGAATACATGAGTAAGGTATTCACAGGTTTCTAATGTGACCAACAAGAAATATGTTATGATATATGCGGGATAAATGATGGTATTCACATGATTGTTATATGACCTTTCTGGTAATTATTTTCATTATGTTGTGAGTTTGGACAGAAGTAATTAGGATAAGCCTAATGGTTGTAATGGATTAAGTTAGACATTAGATAGTATTTTATATGGATATAAATGTTTGTCGATATTATTTCTGAAATGTTATAATGGTGTAGTTTTAGAAAAAAGAAAACCTACAGGAAGGGCAACAACCCCTCGCGTCGGACAAGGATATGGGAATCGAACCCACAATAGAAGTGGGATAGGCCTTTATCTCCTACCACCATCCTACAAGAAGTCTTTGGTTAGTAGAAATTAGTTTTATTTTACTATGATATATGACAGTTGAAGTATAATTCCATTTTTGGAATCATATACGGTTAATCTCACCATAGATGGACTTATGTATATTTAAAAACTTTTTCTAACTTTTTGTTTCAGATAGATGGAATAACTTATCATTAAATCGCATGTTCTGCTAACACTTCAAGAAGAAAAAATTGAATTTCATTCCTTTTAATAAGATACGAAGTGTAAATTTTTATGGAATGACCAACGATGATAACACACTGAAATCAAGTATTTATCCTTATGAAAGAATTCATCAACTTGATGGAAATGATCTTAAAAACCAAAAACGTTGTCCTAGAACCCTCATCTTCGATGAATTAGATAGTAAATTAGATCATCACAAATTTATGGGTTTTTATTGTTGGATTTTCCAAATCTATGTTCTCTACCACTCTCCATCAGAAAGGGATGGTTAGATTTATCTTCCATATCCATATTTTCACCTATGTTATCCTATATGGAAAACTCGTGATGAGTTAATTTGGGTAACTATTACATTTAATACTTTAGTTTTTTAAAATAACTTTTAGTATTCCTTTTTTATGATTTAGGTTTCTAGATTGAAACTTTCAAGTAGTAAACCATTTATAACCCTGACGAATTTCGAGGGCGAAATTCATTTTAAGGGGTGTAGAATGTAACACCCCAAATTTTTATGAGAAATGTTTTTTTATTTCATTTATGTCTTGTGTTGTATTCTACACTATGATTAGATTGTGCTATATGTAGCACTGTATTGTCATTTAGTATACGGAACACTGTTGTTGGCTTGTGTAGCATGCAAGAGTGACCTTCCTTAAGAGCGTGTGTTGTACGCAATACCAAGTTTTACTAAACAACAATATATTGTTATATTATTATTAGGAACTAGATGTTATGAAGATTATTAACCACATTTTTTATTTTATAACATTATCATTCATCTTACACATATTCAAGAACATTGTATGAGAACAAAATTAAATTTTCGTATAAAATAAGTATTTTTCAAAAAAATGCAGTTTTGTCGCGTTTTGATGGTGCACCCATTTTAAATCTAATTTTTACATGTTTATAAGTTAAATTTGATGAATCAAACTTCTTAAATTGAATCAGGATATATAAATTTAATTTGGATAAATTTTTGACATTATTCTGATAACCTTTATATTTTGATGAATAGTAAAAATACGCCCAATTTTAATTTAAAACATCTTTTTTCATCAAGATAATTTATATAGTTAAGTTATAATATTTAGTAGTTTTAAATTATAAATATAATATATTTTTACCATTTAATATAATTTATATAATTAGCATTAATTTTACATTGAATTCATAAGTAAAAACATTTCAATCTTTTGCAATGTTTTAAACAAAAACCCATTTTTTCGACAACGAGATTTATTTTAAATTAATTACTCAAATTCATGTGTTTTGAATTTGTAAAAATATATTCCTTATTTGGAATAATTAGGTCCAAATTATGTTAATAGGATATTATTTTTTTCCACTATGAATAGTAACTACAGTAAATTTATTTACACCGGTTAAAGGTAAATCGGGTAATTAAGGGCAAAAATAATATTATAAAATTACCCTAACACGTGAATTAATATAATTGGATGATTATATTTTTTCCTAAAATATACTTGGGTTAAAATGGTATCTATTAGAACCCAATTTTATGTGATTAAGACATTTATTATATTTTATTTAAAGAAAAGTTAAATATGTATCACTCAAACATTAATAAATAAATTATTTTCAATATAAGGTTATACTGAATATAACTTAGATTATAAATAATAAATTTAATGATAAAATCTTTTTATTTATCACGGTTATTTATTTACAATTTTTATGAAATATATAATTACCATAATATATTATACATTAATGATGCAGAAAGTATTTATTTAGTAAAAAATCAATAATATAGTTTTTATTAAAATATAAATACCCATCAGAAAGACCAAACACTTGAACAAACCTTATTGGTCGAGTATATATAACCCATAAGAATCCAAGTGTTGATGTGTGGACTATTGTGAGGCTAATATTATAGATTTGGACATTTATATTATTTTAATTTAAATGATGTCAATGTTTCCACCTTCATAATTTAATAAACATAACATTTTAAAAGTGAGCTATTTTAAAAGATAAATTATACTAAAAGTATTATTATGAAATATATTTATTTTATATGCATCATATTATTTTATTCTATATTTTTATTCTATAAATATGTATATTAAATAATTATAAAAAATGTTTTAGTAATTATTTTATTAAGAGAAATATGAAATAAATTCTTTTAAAAGTATTAAAATAAATATTATATGAACTAATTAATGTGATCTACGAATTTTGTAGATTAATATGACTTTTTAGGAATCAATAAAATAGTTTCTTTCTAAATATATTCTGTTTTTATTTTATTTAAATTCAAATAAATGAATTGTGTCAAAATTGACAATATTGATATTTTATGAAAATAACATATTCTTAAATTATTTGAAAATCACAAAAATATTTAAAAATCACAATTTAAAATTTATATGGTAAAAAATGTCATAAATAATCCAATTATGTACAATTAACAACACATAATTAAGTATTTATAACCATTTAAAATTTATAACATTATTACCAAAAATAAAATTAAATAGATTAAATAAGGATAATTCAAAATGATAAGGTTTAAAATAAATACCAAATTTGTATAAATTTTATTGTTTGATGATATAACAACTCTATAATATCTCATATCTGAATTTGAGTCACTTTGGATGTTTTTAAGTGAGGTTTGAGTTTATTATAAATTAATATTTTTGGAGGTTTCCAAAAGTGCCTCTCTACTCTCTTATAAAAGGGCACCTACTCCCTCTTCTCTTCACTCAATGTTGAGCCTTAAATCTCGTTCAAACCCTACCAATTCATCTTCTAAACCTCTCTAGTTAAATTATCGAGGTTCTGGTCTTCTCAAAAGACTAGCACTAGTGCCCTAAGAGGAAGTTTAAGGGAGGCACTTCGAGGAAGGGGTAATATATTCTACTAATTCTTTCAAATTTATTTCATCTTCTACTTCCTCTTATTTAGTTGTTTCATTATAAATTAAAATCATCATTATAAATAATATAAATATATTTTATTATAAATTTTAAACAACCCTCTTTCACCTTCTACCCATCCTATGAAAAATGAAATCAACATGTGTGCGTCGGTAAGGAATATCGTCTCCACGCCATGGTGTAATCTTTTTTCATCACCAACATTCATGGATGGGTATATTGATGGAATAAATTACTATATGTGATTAATTTAAAGTGATATTAAATCTGAAATATTATAAACCATACACTTAAATACAATTCCATAATCATGGGAATGATATCATCGGTTGTGCGTACATACGACCTACCGCCTCCACGATGTGATGTGATTCGTTCTATATGATCTTCATTGAAGAGTGATTATATAAATGAATTGAATTAATTAATATTATATATATTATACTAATGAAATTATTTAAATGATATATCTATAACATAAAAGGAGGAATACGAATTTATCCAACAAAACATGTATAATAAGATAAAATAGTTAACACCCGAATAACGAGTAACAATGAAATGTTACTAATAACCTCATAAGAACATGACCATATATGATATAATAAAAATAAATATGATTCTGGAATAAGTAAATGACATTATTTACATCATTATATAGGAGGTTTGTATATGTACAAGGCAATCAGACCTAAGATAAGGGGTAATTTTTCCAATCTTGTTTCTATCTGATATTTTTTATTCGTAAGTATTTAATAGGGTTATATTTATCATCCATGTCCATGTTTTATAAAAATGTTTTCATAAAGTGTTTAATATTCTTACACGTATTTTTCAAGTCATTTTTACCCTTTTTTTACTTTTAACACATTGTATGGAAGGAATCATTCTTTTGTTTACCACACAATGTACTTTTTCACTTTCCGGCAAAAGTACAAGGATAATGTTTTTTTAACTTATATGGCATGAACGCATTACTAAAATTTCATAATGCCTTATTTCAATGAATATTACTCTAAAATATTTCATGATTATTTTAAAATAAATTCATTTCTTTTAAAATTGCACGGTATTTTGAGAAAAAAGTGATTTTGAAGAAAAAGGGGTATTTTTCTCTGGAATTAATTTCAACTGTTTTATCAAAACTATTTTCCATCTAAGATGACATTATTTAATTTGGATATGTTTCATGTATAATTCTTCTATTATTTATATGGTTTTATTTTTTTATGATGAAATAATATCCATTGTTTTATATGGATTATTTTATGATGGGATGATGTATATAAAACCCATTTTATTCATTGGGTTATGATGAATGATTTATTTTTATTTTGTGGCACACAAAATTATGATTTCATTATGTGATGGGTGGGACCTATATCTCCCTCCAATTCATTGGGTAATTATTTATATCTCATGTGATAAACATGGTTGGAACGACAAGTAAATCCAGTTCAGTATTATAGGGCTGGAACGGAATGTAAACCCGGTTTAGTAATGGAATTTGTCTACTATGATGGTCTTGGCTGCAATGCATGGATAATATGGAAATCATATCATGTGATTAATGGTTTTCCACAATTACAAGTTTTATTCCCATGATATTTTATCATGATTTAAGTTCCTTTATTATATATTCCTTACATACATCCATGATTTATTTCAAAACTCAAGATTTTGATGTTTAAACATTATGTTAATGTTTTTAAGTTCAAATGTATATGGTTTGCTTTATTTTCTCCATTATTACCCTTACTAAGAATTTGAGATCACCCTTTATATGTCTTCTTTTCCCTGGGATATAATGATAGGTTTTAGGTATGAAAAAAGGGGAATATCTTTATAGGAGATGTTGAAGATCTTTCACCATGATTTGAAGATTATGTTCCCCATTTTCAAAGACACTGAACTATTACGGTACTTGGTTGTCTGTTTTTGTTATGTATGAAGTATTTTGCAAAAGTAATGTAATGTCTATGTTCATCAAGCTTGGGTGCCTATAATTTTCTAATAGGTTAAATAAATATTCATTAGATTTAAGTCTTACTGGTATCTTTAATGCATGAGTATCATGAATCATAAACTCAACTTGTCCTTTCCTTGTAATAATAACAACAATATTTTCTTCTAAATTTCCTTCTAGAATAGGACCATCATCACTATCATAATCATATTTTTCAACCTTAAAATATTCATTATCATCTTTTTCATCTTTATTTCAACCAACAACAGGATTCGATACACCAAGATTAATGAAATGATTATATATAGGGGATTCTTCACCAGAATATTAGGAATAAAAATTGGGATTTCTCCTATCTCAAATATAGGTGGACTCTATAATACAGTAGGATCCATATCTTTACCAATTTACGAATATATATGGATCGTTCCAAACAATATTTTCTTTGAATATTTTTACACCTCAAGAGGAATATATTCCCTTTACAGGATCAACTAACACAATAACATTGGCTCTCTACTATGTTCAGCCGAAACTAGAGAAGGTTGCGAAACAACATGAGAAGAAGGTAATTCTTCTCTCATTTGTTTTGATATATCAGAAACTTAAAAATGAGATACTTTCTAATATTTTCTCAAAGTATTCTTTGGTTCCCTCATAAAAATATAGTATAACTTGAGACAATTCCTCATCATAGTAGTAATTAGCATAAACTATTTCATATTGCTCCAAACCATGGTCAATTAAATCCCTTGGCCTATGGGGATGACATATAGGATTGAATTTCTCTTATAACTTTTCCTCGTCAGCTATCAAAACAAATTTCCAAGGATTCTAGATGATATTTATTCTCTTACAGATATCTATTTCAAACTAACACCATTTGGAATTATATTCCTCTCAACTCCAATAGGGACAAAATTATTTCTTTTTAGCAAAATGAAATACAAATTTTGGATATATAAGAGAGTTAAATCATGAATATGGATTAGTTAACTATTTTATAAGTCTGATTAAGAAATTAATATGACTTTTATAAATTTTATGAACTATTAGATAGAAAAATATAATTCCTCATACCTCATAAAATTAATATCTCCCTTCCCTGGGAAAATATTATGTTGAATGAAATTCAACAAAAGTTAGCATTCTACACTCATCTCATTCGCAACTGGTCTTCTGAAGGTTCTACCATTAGTAAATTCCTAAAGCGAATTTATTAGATTTAAATGTGTATGATTAGTAAGGTAATAAATTTTTTAGTTATCATATTCTCTAATTTTTTGAATTGTTATACAATAATCACATAAGTTCATGTTAAACACACATTCATGACCATCAATGATTATTCGAATTGAATACTCATTCTCTAAAGTTTTAAACACCATGTTTGGATAACACTAAATTAAATGGTTTCAATATAATGGTTCATTTTTATCTTAAAACAAACTTTTCATGTTCTGATTCAAAACATATCTCTGTAGAACCGATCAACTAGTTATAAACCATTCAATAATAACTTCTCTTTCAGATACAACTACAAGAGAAAGGTAATACAATTTCAATAGATTACATTCCATGATTGAGATGTCTGTTGATTACATAGACAGCATGGGAGAATAAACTTTTAGATATCCCTATAACTTAGTTGATTAGAAAAAATAACATGAGATATGGGCTAGAGATTCGATGAAATATTTGAGAAAAATGTTTTGAAAAGAAATAAAAATAGTATCCGATTGCGGTAAAAAATGTGTCATGATTGGAATTTTATTTGATGACATACTATTCTAGGGATTTATTAAATGACACATGGGAAAATAATACATAATTATTATATTTGTAATACCTATATCATCAATATATTTAAAATGAAATAATTAAGAATAATACTTAATAAAAGTATATCATATTTAATATACAAATTCTATAAAACATTTTATGTAATATTATTCATACCTAATTCATCTATCATATAAATTAATCTCTCACTATTTAATATATTTGTGAAAATTTTACAATGTTGATTCTTCGTGCAAGTAAATTCTAGAGTTATATCTTCAATTTTGTAAATCATCTATCAAAATGTGATTTTATATATAAATATGTTTTGTTATAAAATGAGATAGAGGGTTCTTAGAGACTATTTTTTGAACATTAATTTATCATAATTTATACGGGAATGTAGAAATTTATATCCATGGTCAAAAAAGTTTTGTTTCATCCTCAAATTATGTGTGCAACAACATCCTATAACCATGTATTCAGCTTCATCAGTATACAATGATGTAGAGTTAAGTTTCTTACTACACCATGTATATAATGATCCATAATTTTATGAATGAAATTTACCTTATTATAATTATGTTATATTGTATAAAACACAGACATCACATACAAAACCTAATAAAAACATTATTCTCAAAAATTAATAATAATAAAATTAGTATTTAAAGAAATTGTGGAACCTATATCGACGTAATAATAACCTAACCATTGGATTGGTAATATGAACATTAAGAATAATAACCTAGATAATGGAAAATTAACTTCACATACGAATGTATAAATATAATTTAGTCACCTTATAAATGAAAATATGACATACACCTTATAAATGAAAATATGACATATTTCACCTTTTTATGGGTAAATAAATGTTTCAAATTTGATAAATTATGTGTTGGTATTTTTGTAAAATGTAAATGTTTATTTAACATTTTATAATTAATATAATGATTTAAAAGAAATTTATTTTCATAAAATATATTAGTAATTTAATATTTTGTTGTATTATAAATATAAGATGATTTTATAGGACCGTGTTTAATTTATCAAAGTGTTATAAAATCAGTTAGTAGTATTAGAATTGGTATTTTTTAAATAAATAACGATTTCAATTAAAAATTAAATTAATAATAATTAGAAAAACATTTTCATAAAATTATGTACATTATTGAAATATAAAGATCAAAAAATGGTTAGGGTGAATTTTTGGGATTTTGTTTTAAAATAGTTGAATTTCTAGTGAACAGTGAAATATAATAAGTTACAGTATTTGACATTATAGGAACTATACATGATTTATTTATTCATAGTTGATATAATCACACATTAGTTAGAAAATTAATTAAATAATTACTATAATTAGTCATAGTAATCAGCTCTATTGATATTCTTGGGCTAAAATAATTAATGAGTGAATAATATAATAAAAATCACCCCTCTCCTCCCACTATAAATACCACCCCTTACAACCTCTTCTCCTCACACCTTCTATGATTTATATCATGATTATATTATGAAACATACTATCCCCAACCTCTTCCAAAAATCCTAGCATTACTGGTCTCACCAGAATACCTAACCCAAGTGCCTTAAGGAGGTTCTCAAGGAGAGGACATTCAAGTGGTAAAACCCTCCTTATTTCTCTTTCAATTTCTTTTCTTTTATTATACTACCCTCAAATTCTCTATCCAAAGTGAAACGATAACTCCATTATCATACATATACTAGAATTTAAATATGTTAATATAATATCCATCATTATTTCTCTTCTCTTCTCCTTTTATTCTAAAAAACTAGAAGCATCGTCCGTGATGTGTCGATTCACCGTCTTCGTGAACGACAAGTTTTGGTTTTCTATTACCACCGTTATGGATGGTCATAAAACAATTATAATAGTTAAAAAATACTGTAAAATGTATTTTATAATTTTATTCATGTAATGAAACTAACATATATTCTTAATATTTAATAAAAAAACTAGTTCGTCATGATCATAAAACAGCCAAACAAAACTAAACATTTATCATTAACGTTCTATATAATGAATCATCGGCATACCAAAAAATGGTATATGGGGAAATTTTAAACTATGGGGGTGAATTAATATCATATAATTTCAATTATTAATTTTTTTTCATCCATTTTACAATAACTCCTATAATTAAACTCAAGATAACCGATCATAAAATCCTGAAACGAATGCACCTAGTACAACAAAATTATACTATATAACCCATAAAAGTGGTCATAAATGAACATAAAAATTATAATAAATAAAATATATATTTAGTGGGTTATGAATTAAATTATTAATAATTCAAATTTTATAATCCCAAACATTATGTAATAAAACATTCAGACAGAAGGTGAGGCATCACTATAAACGTCCATTTTTTCATCGTGTTATGTTCTCCCCCTAATTAAACCATTGTATTTATTATTTAATATTTTTTTAATATTATAAAATCTATTTTTATTTTAAGAAAAATGTATCCAAACTATTAACACTTCTTTAAATATGAAATAAATATTTTTAAAATGTTCCCTTCTCAATTCATTTTGATAAGAAACCCTGCCTAAAGCAAACTTCCCTGTTTATTAACCTTTTCAAGTACACTCGATAATCTTTTTCAGAATATAATTATTTTTTTAACCACTAATTTCATAATAAAATTCAATATTATTTCATTTCGGAATTTATTGAAAAAAATTGTGTTTTTTTATCTTTAAATTCTCTTTAATATTTTCCCGTAAACCTTATTAAAGTATCTCATTTCTGATGTTTCTTAAACACTATTTTTACATGTCTCTACATCATTTTGACATCATTTTTCATAATATATTACTATTTTACATCATGAATATCCATTTGTGATTTAAATCCATTCTTTCATGGACTCCATTATGATACAACCATTGGTTATGTCTCATCAAATGACTATCATACTCGTTTTTTTCCATGTGTAACCCTTACTTTATTCTATATGATTGATTCTTCATGTCGAACACATATAAAAGGACATTTTATGATGGGTGTTCTTATATTGAAATAAATTAATTGTGTAATATTTATTCTCATGAGATGTCATGTTGGGATAGGGAGTAAATGTAATTATTTTATGGGACATTGTCTACCCTGTGATATAGTTATGGCATTTAGCCTTGACTCATGTTAATTTCATATTTTATATTGCTTCCACATTCCTATGTTTCCATGATTAAATGATCCCATTTTATCTATGTAATACATCAATATGTTTATTTTTGTGACATACCTTTTTATTTCATCAATTTATGACTTCTATCTTGTGTGCTATTCTGAATTCCTATTTTTATTCCCTTAATGGGATTTTTATCACATCTCTTTGTTCATGTATTCCATTGGATATCATATGCATACGTAAAAGCTCAAATGAAGTTAATATATCATCATAGAGACTAAATAAAATATTATATTATTTTGGTTTCATGATTTATAATTATGTACCTATTCATTAAAAGACATAGTACTTTATGATCCTTAATTTTTATTTTGTGGTTAATTATGCTTAAAATCATGTAATAAAAATTGTAAATGTCTAGACTAACTATAATTTGTATCAGAAGTTAGGATATACTTTTAATATATATTTTTATACTTATATGTTCATAGTTTCATTTTTATAGGATTATTATCTAGGTATTCCAACCCTCAACTCTTTTCACCTTTATATGTATTATAAAACATTGAAGGAAACTTTTTATAATTGGGGAAGAATGTAATGAACCAAAATTTTATCAATGATTTATTCCTTCTTATAGTTATTTTATATATATTAAAACACATACATAACATATTTAACATAATAAGAATATTATTCTCATAAATTAAGAATGGAATAATTTGTTTTTATAGAAATTAAGAAATCTATACCAATGGAATAGTAACCTGCAAATTTGAATAGTAATACAAAAATTAACCATAATAACTCATACAATAAATTAGAAACCTAACCTATTAAAGTATAATTAAAATGTATACATCTTATAAATTGAAATATGATATATTTATACCTTTTAATAAGTAAATAAATGTCTTAGAAAAGATAAATTATGTATTTTTATTTATATAAAATGAAAATCTTTCTTTACAATTTTATAATTATATTAATTATTTAAAAGAAAAAATATTTTAATAAAATAGATTCTGAAATTAATATTTTTTGTATTATAATTAAAATATGATATATTTATACCACCACTTCACTTCACACCTTCTAAGATTTTTATATTTCTTATATTATTCAAAATTATTTTACCAAACTTATTCCCCATATCATTTTATTTCTTGTCTCACCAAAATACCAAACCCAAAATCCTTAAAGTGGTTCTCAAGGAGATGACATTAAAGTGTTAAATTCCTCCTTCTTTTTCATTTTAATTTCTTTTCTTTTCTAATACCTTTCTCACCTCCACTATCCAAAGTTAAATTAATAATAAATTATCATATATATATATTGGATTTATTTTTTTTAATATAATATCCTTCATCAAGTCTCTTCTCAAGTTCATTTATTTAAAAAAAATAGATCATTTGTGATGTGACGATTTTCCGCCTTTGTGGATGACAAGTTTTTGTTTTCCATTAACACATTCATGGTTGGTGATAAAACCATTAAAATGGTTATTCATTATAAGAATTTATATTATAACTTATTTTATGTTAATTAACTATTATTTATTCATAATATTTAATAATAAAATAAAATAAGTTTGTGATGATTGAAAAATCACCAAAACAAACTAAATGTTTCTCATTAACGTTATATCTATTGAATCATCATCATACTAGATAAAAAATATATATATTGGACCAATTAAAATTATATAGGATCATTAATATCATACTATTCCACTTTTTTTGTTTTTCTTTAATATAATAAGAACACCCATAATTAAACTCAAGGGAATCGATAATAAAATCATGAAACAAACGAACCCAAAATAACAAAAAAATACACCATATTTCATTAAAATAGTTATAAATAATTAAAAAAATTATAATAAATAAAATATATATTGAATAGGTTCTATATTAAATTATTAATGAATCTAATTTTATTATCTCAGAAATTATGTACATGTGCATAACACTTTTGGACATAAGGTAAGGGATATCTCTAAACCTCCATTTTCTTTTTGGGTTACATTCTCAATCTCATTACACCAATAAATTTACTCATTATTCTTAAATACATCTCTTAAATTATGTCTATATTTTCCATGACTATTTATCCAGATCAATTTATCCTTCTTTTATGGGTAAATAGATATTTTTAAATATGTTCCTTCTTAATTCCTTCTGTTAAGCAACCCCAATTAAAGGGAACTTACCAATTTTTTAATCCTTTTCCAGTACACCCCATAATATTTTTTCATCCATCATTTTTAGCTAAAATCAAAAATTTCATCATAAAAATATATATTTGTTCACTTTGATTTTTATACAAAAAAATGTGCATTTTCCTCTTTAAACTCTCTTTAGTGTTTTTTGTTAAACCCCACTAAAGAAACTCATTTATAATGTTTCTTAAACACTTTTTTTACATGTATTTACATCAGTTAAACATCATATTTAATTATATAGGCCTATTTTACCTTAATAAAGCACAAGTACTATTTAAATTTATTCTTTCATGGACAACATTATGATACTCCTATTGGTTATGCATTATGACAGGATTACGATACCTATTTATTTCCATGGGTAACCCCTATGTTTATTCCTTATGTTTTATTCTTCATGTAGCACAAATAATTGTGAACATTTTATGATGGGTGTTCCCAAATATCACTCAAATAAATTGTGTAATTTTTAGTTTCATGAGACGTCATGTTGGGATAAATAGTAAACCTAATTTCCATATGGGACTTTGTGCACCATGTGACATTGTCTTAGCATATAGTTTTAACTCATTTTTTCATATTTTATATTTCTAACACATTACCAAGTTTCCAGGATTATATTATACCATTTCTATATGGTATAACTCCATATTTTAATAATTATTTTATTCCTTTTATGCCATTATGTTATTCCTTATAACTCATGCGTTAATTTTATTCCTATTTTAATTCTCTTACCAGGATTTTTTACCTATCCCTTTGTTCATGTATTACCCAAAGATATCCTATAATGATGTAATATCAGAATGGATGTTTGGATCACATTATAGAGATTAAATAAAATATTATTTCATTTTTGTTTCATGATTCCTAATTATGTACATGTTCTTCCAAATGTATTATAATTTAGAATCCTTAGTTTCAATTTGATGTTCACTAATACTTAAAATCATGTAATAATATGTGTTAAAATCTTGGGTATCTATAATGAGATTAGAGACTTGATTAAAAAGATAAACTTTCTATAGGTTCTTTCTTAATCTAGATAAAACCACCAAAATCTATATTTAAATAACAAAAAATGTCAAATGTCTCTCTATTAGAATAAAATATTACAATATTGGTTGATTTTTTTAGGTATTTCAAAATTATTTTAACATTATGTAAATTTGATTTCCCTTTATTTTTTTAAAAACTTCTACACATACGTACACAAAATATTATATGTATTCAACAATAAATTAAGTAAATTGACCTCCCAATCATACCTCTATAAATGGTTTAATCAACTAGTTTCCCACTTTCATCTAGATTCATTTTATAGGGGAACTCATTGGAGTATCTCTTCCTTTTGTCCTATCAAATACGAAACACTTTAAAATATCCTTATTATACTTACTTTGATTAATGATAATTCCTTATTTATTTGTAAAAATTTTAAAATCCAAGGAATTATTTTGACTTACCCATTAAACTGATTTCAAATTTATTTTACATAATTTTTGAAAATTTAATTCATGATGTGTTCTTGGGTGATCTGAAGATAATATTATCAATGAAGATTTTTAAAACATGAAAAAAATTTAAACTATTTTGATAAATAAATTTGGGTCTGCTATGCCTATAGAAAATTCTTTATAAATAAAAAATAAACTAATCCAATCATACCAAGCTCTAGAATCATATTTTTGACCATATTAATCTTTTGTTAATTTAAAAACATGATTTTAAAAATGGGGGTTTTAAAATCCATGGGGTTTTTCCATAAAATCTCAATTATATGACCATCTTGGAATACACTCATGACATTCATTTGATATAATTGGAAATCTGAATGTTATTTATACCCACCCAACATTCAGATAGCTTCAAGTCTAGATACTAGTTAAATAGTTTCTTCATAGTCAAGATCATCTTATTGATTATACACTAATGCTACCAATATATCAATATCTCTAATTATAGTTCATATCTAATAAAAAATGTTTCTAAACACCAATTTAGTTCCAACGTTCTGGTAGTCCTTGGGTCTTTCTAATAGTTCCCAGACTCTATTTTGCTGAAACTCATTCAGCCCTGGTTTTTTCATTGCCAAAATTAATCATCTATTTCATCATTGATGTTCATAGGTTCGAGTTGTGATAATAAATCTTTATTTTAAATGTAATTTCTAGAAAAATATTTAATCCCATTTCATCTATCTAGATATCCAAATATAGAATCTAAAGGAAGGTCTCTATGAGTCTTAATGGTTCTTGGGACTAATGTATTTGATACTTCATTATCATTTGTGCTTTAAGCTACAAACAATTCTTTGGTAGATTACTTTTTTACCTGTTTTGTATAATTGTTATTGTATTTATCATGGATATCTATATTAGATATGCCATCCACATGGTTTTATAAATAATCCTTCAGTTCATGTGGGTCAGTTTCATCAAAATTTTCATGTACATATTATTCCAAAAAAATTATTCCTTTTATTAAACACCCTATATGATATACTGAATTTTGGTTATCCAAGTAGAATCCCTTCATCATTTTTTATGAAAGCTTATCTAAATTATACATTGTTTTGTGTATAAAAACATTACAACAAAAAACATTGATGTAATTACCTTTTGGTTTTGTACCATTCTATAAATATGATGGGTTTTTTTAAATGTGGTCTAAAATGAACTCTATTAATTATATAAAGAGATTAAATATTTGTATAAACTAAAAAATAAACAGGTATATCATAATCATTGAGCATGTTCTAGGAAATATCTTGAAGATTTAGTTTTTTTTTCTACTACATCATTCTACTATGGGGTCATAGGATATAAAATATTATGATTGTGTCCATGTTGTGAGAATAAGGTTTTAAAATATTGATTTTAAAACTCACATCCATGATCAATTATTAAGGTTTTAATATAATTTATTCTATAGTTTTATATGTATTTTTCATACTTGTAAAAATAATAAAAATCATTACTTTTGTGATCTAGAATGAATAACCATGTGTATATAGAAAAATCATCTACAAGATCATAATAATAGTTATTACAATTTATTATAGAAATACTAGAGGGTCCAAAGAATTCCATGTGAACTAACTCAAGGTATTGAGAAGTTGAATCTTGTTTTTTTTTATTTGAAATATATTCTAGGTTGCTTCCCCTTTTGACATGGGTTGCAGAATTTGTATTTAGGGGATTATATTTTAGGAAGGTCCTTAACTAATCCAATACAAGTCATATTTATAAGTGATTATTGGTTTAAATGATCTAGTATTATATTCCACTTCCAAGACCCTTTGTGAAAAGTAACATAAACAAGAAATATTTTTAGAAAAAATTAATTCAAATCAACATCATAAATATTGTCATTAGGAAAAACATTAAAGACTAAATCATGCCCACAATAATAAACAATATAACAATTATTATAAAAATTATTAGGATATACATCATCCCATAGTTGATATATGAAAATCAAATTAAAATATATTCTATATACAAATAAAACTTTACAAATCCAAATAGTTTTAGTGTAGCCTATTTGACCAAGTCTAATTATTTTTCCTTTGTAATTGTCACTAAACATTACATGCCCGCCATCTACATTAAAAAGGTTCTATAATCTCAATTATATTATTTTCTTGAGTCTTTAAAACCCACTCTCAAGGTTCCATAAGTACTTATTTCTACTCTTCAATCTTTTTTTCTACAGTGAAATTAAAGAAGAATTGATTTTAAAGCCCATATTTTCTTATGACTATAAATGTTAACTAATAAAGGATTTAGGAACCCAAACATGTTTAAATGATTTTCTATAAGAATAATTAAAAATTTTATAAATAATATCATTTTTAATTCTAAAAGAATAATAATTATTAATATATTTTGAATAAGTAGAATTGAGAACAAATTTGTACTTATAAACTTCTTTTTCCATGTTGGTAACCAATCCCAGTAGCATACATAGGTTTGATTTATTTAAAAACAATTATATTAATATTTTAAATAACATTTTTGAATATTTCTAGATCCATAATTAGTTTCTCATTGTACGTTTTAAAATCATTGTTTTATTTTAAAACATTACTCATTTTTTCTTATTTATATAGAAAATTCATATTTAATGTTAGAAAATATCACATACTGCTTCTTTAAAATTTCATATTAACCCTTAAGTTCCTTAAATATTTCCTATATAATATTAAAATACATTTTTCAATGCCCAATTATCTTTTTTCATCAATGAATTTATATTTTGATAGATTTTAATTATGTTTAAGAGATTTGGGAAAAATATTTAATACCTCAGATGTTTTTATAAGGAAATTCATAGTTTCTTTGTCATTTTTATCTTTTATGCTTGAGTTAGAGTAACTCGAGCTATCCTTAGAGGAACTCTAGGTGTATTTCACTTTTTTTTATATAGTCTTCCATTTTACACATTATTGTTTATATATTTTGTCCTGGTAAAATCTTCCTCATTGTTCCCTTATAATTTCCATTCATTGAAGGTTATCTCATTAACCGAATAATCTTTTTTTCTATTAAATCCTTGAATTACCTTCATTGTCAAAAATAACATTGTAATTATATTTCTTAAATAAAATATTCATTTTATATAACTTTATTAATACCCTAAATAAATGATCCATTTTCTCATCTCTTTCTGATGGTGATTCGTCATCAATGGAACTATCAATGTTGATCTTTTTATTTTTCTTGAAGTTAGGAGTCTTAAAGTATACTGATTTCATTTGGATTATTTTTCATTCTCTCTATTTACTTGAAATTATTCTTTATACATCATAATATTTCCAATAATCTCCTTCACTGGTAAATTACTTATGTCACATTACTCTATTATAGAATCATATGTTCCTCTCTACCTATTATGTTGATATATGAGAAGTCTCATCACTTGATCTTTGTCTACAATTTTCTTTCCTGGGGAAAAATAGTATTCACTATCTCATTAAACCTAAGATTCACTTCATAATGGATTCATCTAGATTTATCATGAAAGTATTATATTTAATGGTATAATTATTTAAACATATGTGTTTAAAATTTTATGTTCCCTTATGAGATATAGTTTGAATATCTAGAATTTTAAATATAGTTTAACAAGATAATATTCTATTAAATTCATATTCACCTAAATAATAGTATAAATACTAAATTCCTTTAAAATTTTATTCATAAGTGCCCTTAATGGATTCACTCCAATTAACTCTAGATTTTGTAATTTTTTCATATCTACCTTAAATAAGAGTCCAAATATAAAATATTATTCTACCTAATTCAATTTTCATCTCAATATTCTATTTTTGTGTTATTAGTTCCATCAAAATGAGGAGTTATATTATTTTTTGTTCATTATTGTCAAATATTATCCCCAAGAACATAAATTTAGTGTTAATAAAAAAATTATCTTAATATAAAACTATATCATAGTTAAAAATTAATCTAAAATCCTGTAATACCAAAGGATGGTAAGATATGAACACTCAAGAAGGTAGTGGATTGACATTCCAATAGAAATTATAGATAAAAAATTTATTTAAAAACTAAATCTCCATATTTATAAAATTTTCCTAGTTAACTAAAATATTATATTTTAATAATTTTATCATTTCAAAAAACTTCTCAAAGGTCTATCATACATCCGTTAAAATGATTTTGAAAACACTTAACTATTTAAGCTAATCTACAAGAATTAAATATGACATAAAAATAAAAAATTGAAGATAACTGTCAATGAAATTTTTAATTGTGTTTTTTATAACAGATATCATCTTTTTTGAAAAACTATGTAAAACAAAATGGATAAAAAATAGAGGGAAAAGAAAATGGTTCAGTATCAAGAAGATACCAAATCCCCTACACTTATTAGTCACCAATTTCCATGAAATATAATATAAATTAAACTTATCCACAATCTAGATAATGTTTAACAATAGCACACAAGGTTGTACAATCTTTATAAAACATCTTCTATAGTTCGACATGGGAGATATAAAATGAAAATGGTACGCATGAATTCTTAGATAAATATCCTCTTCTACTATTCTTCATAGGAGTACATATGTATAGATAATTTTGAGAGTTTATTTTACTCTCTAGTTAAGTACATGTACTAGATCTGGAAACATAAATACTGTACAAGACACATAGAGCATAAAAATAAATAATATAGAGTAGGAGAGGGTGAATATTTTGGTGCAATATAATTTGTTGTTCTATTATTATAAAGTTGGTTATTTGATTCTTGTACTAATATTTTGATTTAAAATAGATTCAAGATAAATCTCATATTTTCACTTTATTTGTATTTAAGTATTCCATGAGAAAAATACATAGTAGATGCTCTAAGTATTGTAAATTTTATTCATTTTCATTCAGGAAAAATTCATGTGTCTTTATTCTCACAATAGTATGTATATACTTTTATATTATTCAATGTGAATTTCTTATTTTAGTGTCTTTTCCCAAAAATATCTATTAAGAAGTAATCATTGCAATATTTTTATTTTGGAAAGAAAAATGACTCATTAAGTGATTCTAATCAGTATTAAATTATGTATAGAAAAGTGGTTGGATTAATATATAATAAAATAATATCTTAATACATAACTTTAGACGTGTTCATTTTAAACTTTTTCAGGTTATCATTCTAAGGTGGCAATCACTTTTAGTTGGTCCATGTCAAAATATATCATCACTTCAAAATTTGGTAATATTTCCAGTTTGATGTCCTAATAACTCACACAGTCAATTATTTTTCATTTACTTTTTATTGGATGACCTTATAATTGATTGTTTTTTTATTTCATTTGAATCAACACTTTTCCTATTTTTTAACTACTAACCACAATCTCTAAATTCGATCTTTTAGCCAATTATTTTCTTTGATTATGTTCATTCACCTGATCTTACACTCACATAGTTTTTCATATGGTTGAACTCAATAGATTATTGGTTACCGTATCAGTTGTGTGGTTGAACATTTCATTCACTCTATTAGGATTGCAGTCACATACTTAATTTCTTTCATCATATAGTTTATATTGATCATCGGGTGTTCTTTCGGTAGATCGTATACCATGTGGTCAATTTCAGATTTGGTAAAAAAATTATTCTTTTTTTGAAAATTAATTTCCATTAATTAAACATAAAAATTGATTAGAAATAATCTAAACATGATTTTTTATGATTAAAATAATGTATTTCTAGACTATTCCAAAAAAATGTTTTTGGGTTATCATAGGAAATTACGTAACATATATAAGAAATTATTTAGTTAAATATCTAAAGGATGTATATTAATTATCAAATGTTTTAGATATAAATTTGAATACATTATAAAAGTGAATGTCTGTAATGATTTTGAATATAATTAGGAAAAAAATATTTATTTCTATGAAATTATCTTCAATATTACCCAATGATAAATTTTTAAGATCAATTTAGGTACTAAAAAATTCATTTACTAATCACATTGATTCCAAAGTAACATCATTATAAAAAATGATTTATAAAGTGTTTTTTATGAAAAAATTATATCAAATTCTCATGAAGGACATTTTTTACAAGTAAAATAGATTCTATAAACACATAACTAGAGATCCGTCAATATTATTATCATATAATAAATCTTATGGACACACTATTAAATTTAGAGACAACACGTAAAATTATTTATAAATTACTAATTTATAATATGTTTATGGTTTAAATAGTATTTTAATTATTATTCTAAAACATTATTATTATGGTTTTTTTTAATATGTTAAATTATTTTTTAATGAATGATTTTATATTTTTTTCAAAAGAAAGGATAATATTTTTTAATTTATTTTACTAAGGTAAAAAATAAAATAAAAATTATGTGTATTAATTCATTACACACATATGATTTTTTATGTAATATAACTCTTGGACATTCAAATCTCAAAATTTTCGAAAAGCTATCAAAACATGAAAATGTACTATTACATCATGATAATAAATTAAAAAAATATAACTTTTGTGATTCAAAAAAATTGTATGTAGTGTAAAGAATTAAATTAATATATTATAGATATAAAATACTATATCCCCATAAACTTATTTATTTATTTTTATTTAGACTGTTTTAAACTTCTATTTTAGCTAGTAAAAAAATTATCATTTTAATGATTTTAGTAGAAAAATGTTGATTTTTTTTCAAATAACTTAAAAATTAATTATTATTAATATTTTCTATTTTTTATAAAGTGGTTAAAAATAAAAATTTTATTTATTTATTTTGATTAAAAGTGATTTATTTTGAAAATTCTTAAATATCTAATTTTATAAACTTTTGAAGAGAATGGATGTTTTCATAATTTATCTACACCTATATCATATTAGAAAAAGGGATTGGTATAATTAAATATATAATCCTTTTTAAAAAATTCAAGATAAATGTTAAGTGAATTTAAACTACACAAATAAAGATTTTCTAAAGTAATAAATAATTCTCTATTTTTTTATAAAAATCATATTAGGCCTATATTTATATAAACACAATGTGAAATAATGAATTGAAAGAAACATAAATTCATATTATTTATATATATTTTTTTATTTTAAAATTTTAAATTCTAACGATTCCATATATAAATTATATGATCAACTAGAATATTGAATAATCATTTCTTAATCTATTATTAGTAATGATTTTAGAGTTTATAAAAAATATGCTTGGCCTTTGATGGATATCTTCATTTTATATTTGATGGACAATAATGAATTAAAAAATATTTTTATTTAAAATATATTGAAGATAATTTTTGAGATTTTAAGTTAAAAGAGTATTTATATCAAGAGAAATGTTTTAAAATTGAAAAAGAAACCTTCATGAAAGAAACTGGAAAACTATTGATGACCATCTTATTAAAATAATTATTGGTGATATTAATTATAGTTTAGACCAGAAACTCTTCACATAATCTTCATGCCCAATCATATTTTATTTAAGATTTTTTTCTTAATAATATTTATGATGTTATAAAATATTATAATTTTATTTGTGAAATCAGATAAGTGTATAATAAATTTTTTCAAAATAGTATTTTAAGATTAGTTGAAACATATATGAATTAGAAAATAATTTGATATAAATTTATTTCAACAAATAAATTAAATTAATCCTATAAATTACAATAAATAACGATAGATTAGTTATATAGATATTTTTCCAGAAAAATGAATTTACTATAAAGAAATTTTTTTACCTCTTTCTAGGATGTAGTCAATTAAGATATTGTTAGCTTATATTTATTTTCAGGGTATTAAAAATTATCAAATATATGATAAATTTTTTAAGGTTTCATTTCACAATAAGATTATGTTAAACAACACCCAAGTTTAAACTTGAAAAATATCCAAAAAAAGTTTTAAATGTTTTTAAATTCATATATAGACATAAAATAGCTCTTGAACATTGATATGAAAGATTTAAATTTTTTTAAAAAATGGTTTCTTAAATGGAAAATTAGATCCTACATCATTTAACAAATAACATTCTATATTTGTTTTGATTATTCAAATTTATGTTGATAATGTTATATATAAATATTGTTTTGAACTTCTTTATAATTAATTTTTTTAATTTAATTATGGGTGAATTTTTTTGAGTCTTATGGTAGAATTAAAATTATTATTTTAACATTAGATTAATCAAAGAAATAATATAATATTCTGAAAAAAAATTGTTTTTAAGCTAATAAATAATTTAAATGATTTGAAATCGATAAAATAAATGTATTAAAACCCCTTTGTGTTAAACATGTAAAATATATTTTATATAACAGGTAAATTTGTAGATATTAAAATGTTTTGACGTATAATGGTTAGTCACTTTTTCAAGCTGTTGGTAGACCTTATTTAATATTTATTGTATTCATGTGTGTGATATTTCATATTATCTTTTAAGGAATTCCATTTCAAATATTAAAAAGGTATTTTTAAATAAGTGAAAATATTTGGTTGTCTTGATTTGTTTTATCCATTAAAAACCCACTTTTAATTTTATTAGTTATCCCAATTCTAATATTTGATGTTTTAGAATTGATAAAAAAAGGACTCATGGTATGTGTCATCTTTTAAGGAAGTGTTTAATATTATAGACTTATAAGAAAGAGTAATCAATTTCTTTATCCGTTACTTATGAAAATTACATTAATACTAATATATTTCATTCACTATCATTAGGGAAGAAATAAAATATATCATATTTTTATGTTAACTTATAGAAATTTATGTTTTTTAACTCTTCTATATTTTTTATTTCTAGTAATAACTTAATACATTCTAGAACAATGCATAAAAATGATGATATTATTTATTTATAAATCATGTGTAAAAAAGAGATATTAATTTGGAATATAATTATAAGAAGATCATTTATCTAATATCAATAATAAACATTTAGATGCAATGTTATTTTAAAATATTAAATTTGAATGTGGAATGATATAAACATACTATATACATGAAGGATTCATATATTTCTATATTTTTTTGTATTTACCAAAAATTTATTCTTTTTTCGAATATATTTGATTATATAGGAGTTGTTTAATGAATTATTGATGTATTATTATATAAATTCAAGACAATATTTTAGAAAAAATCCCACTATTTAACATTTTCTTATTATATTAGTTGTTTATGTTTCTATAGTGTAGTTATTTTTAATTATAAATTAATTTAAGATGAGTTAGGATATAATAATATGTATTAATAATGCTATCTCACAAAGATAAATTTTTAATTACCCATGTATCATTAAATTGTATTATGTGTTTACTATTTTATTCATTTATAAAGGAAAATTTGGTTTTAAGAGGAAGTGGTCTTATTTTAAAAATTTACCGAGGTATGTTTTTAAATATTTTATTTCATTTTTTAATAATATTTTATATTTAAAAAATTGAGGAGGTTTTTGTTGTTTTCCAATAATTTATTTTGTAATTACCAATATGTTAGATGTTATTGTAATTTAAATTAGGGAGATTATTAGAGTTTTATATTTTTGGAGTCCCACTATTTTCCCACTCATGTTTTTTTATTTTGATGATCGAAAATATATTTTTGATAATTTAAATGATATGAAAATATATTATTATTTTAAAATTATTATTTTAATATTTTATATGGGATTTAATTTTTCATTTTATTATGATTTCTGAAAATTATGTCGACACTAATGAATTTTCATTTTAGTTATTATCAATATTTTATTTTTGGTTTCTATTTTCAGTGTTTATAAATATCACATGTTGGGATTTTTATTTTTTTCACAATATAAAAAAATTATGATTCTTCCATGATATTTTAAGATAATTAAAAACACAACCTTACGATGTTTATAATTAATCATTAAAATGATTTAAAAATATCATTATGTAATTTCAATACATCATTACGATGATTTTAAAACATTAATAAACTATTTCAAAACATCCTAATGATGATTTCAAAAAATCCTTATACATCTTAAAGAAATATTCACAATGGTTTCAAAGAATTTACAAATTTTTCAAAATAACCATATTACGGTATTGAACCTTATAAAAAAGTAGTAATTCACCCATGTCTTCACACAATTCTATAAATAAATATCTATTTTCAATAAAATAATCCAATTTTGGAAAAAACATAATCTATATACATATTTAACATATTTAAACCATAAATAAGTGGTACAGAATAATGGATTACTGGTTGGAAATTTTTTTGGACATCATTTATAAGAAAACATTTAGTAGAATCATTATAGAATAAAAATTTATATTGGGGATTCATGAAGAAGAATTCAATTACATGAATGAAAAAATTACCCAAGTGGATAATTAAAATTTTTTATCATTATTTAAATTTATATTGGAATAAAAGATATGTATCTGAAAATAAAAAAGTCAAAGGGATGGATATTAATAAATTTCATAGGTACATACATAAAAAATATTAGATTTCTTTCATCGCTAAAATTTGTAGTGTCCAAGAATAAAAAATTATGAAATTTCAATTTATGTTGTGAATAAAATAAATGAATTATCAAAAGAATGATATTTCATAACTCTTCAAGGAAATAATCCATTAAATATTGTCAAAAATTTAAATTTACACATTGATAAAACACATGAAAATTTATTTTCAAAACACTATTAAAGAGGACTTGTTTTTTAAAATTGATTTCTAAGTCAAATGAAAAACAAATAGAAAATTATTTAAAAACTTTCCTATGAACATCAGTTGTTCAACAGGAAGAACATACATTCCCATGATCAAAAATAACATCATTATGTCACTTTTACAATTACTTATATTATTAAAATAAAAATAATCCCTATAAATAGGTGTAATAAATATGTGGGATAATGGTAGAATAAGGACTCATTCATAAACCCTTTACCTCTCACATGGATGTTTTAAAAAAAATTAATTATAATTTTGTAACCCCTTTATTTTTATTATTAACATACTCCTCAGTTCCATAATATTAGGTAATCATAAATTCCATTCCTTCTTCTAAACACCGTTATTTCAATTTTTCTCTCTCTTATTGTTATCCCTCTCATTCCTTCATAATTATTTTTAATAGAAACTCACGATATTATTTATAATATCTCTAAAAAAACTCCTTGGAATAATGAGATGTCCACTAAAACATGATTTTATTTTATTTTAACCCATTGTATATCACAGTGAAAAAATAATTCTACTTTGTGATACAAATTGGATTGTGGAATTAATTCTAAAAACTAAACCAATAAATAAGTATCATTTATGAGATATATAAAAAACTAACTATGATAGGTAGTATAACATTATTATAAGAATGGTATATAAATAAAATCTTGTCAAACTCTTTTTTGTATAATGATGTGAATGAATAGTAAATTCCATCACCTTCTATAGGTAAGGAGTTATTTTCATCACTTTGATGGTAAGATTAGGCTTTGAGAGAGTCTAGATCTCTAATAGTTAGGTAATATACACAATAACACCAGTAAAACTTAGATCGAGTATATTTATAATATTTCCAATGTTATGGATTCATAGAATATAATTATCCAAAATTAATTAAAGATCATGTTAAAACATCACATGCTCATCAAGAAAAAAATATCAACCAAAACTACACTATGAAAATAAGTTCACATATATAATTAACTATGGATAAAATATATTTTAATTAGGACATAATAATAAAAAATTTAGAAAATATTTTACTCGGTCAAATAACATCACATGAATGGGATTTACACATGAATATCTAATTATATAAAAAATACATCTATATTATTACTTTAATTTTTTGACAAAAATTAGATAAGTATCATAGGGTTTTTGGGATAGATGCTATGTAAGATTCTAGGAAGACAGTGACGAAGAGTCTGGTAGATTCTAAAAAGGAGAGATAGAGGATGGTGAATAGAGAAATTATGTCGGAGGCAAGAGTGGAAATGAGGAAGCACGTATAAAGAAATATATAGGTGGATGTGGAGAGGATGGAACAAAGGAAAATTTGAGGCAGAGGGAAAATAACATAACTGAATTAACATTTATGAGTAAGAAGAAGCATATAGCCCAAAAGATGGAGAATATGGAATATAGAAGAGGTATACAATGGAGTGGAACTTCGATTAGGGAAGAGCTCTCAAAATAGGATGGGTTACGAGAACCCTATGGTGGACAAGATAGAAATGTGTGATATTCCTATTTTGATTGGTGGAAATGAGGAAGGATAAAATGTATAGATTAAAAAAAATAACTTGGGGATAACATGTGTGTATAAGGAAATCCATCTTTTATTTATATATTAGATAAAAAGTATGATGAAATTAAACTGTAAAAATATATCACACCTTGAAATGATATTAAACATTATAATTATTTATCTTAATATTGTAAACATTTATGAAAGATATTATTGATGTTTTTTACTCTTTTATTACAGATTAATTTTATCTTATTTGTTATTTTTGCAATATTTCAATGTTATAAAGATTTTAATTTTAGTGAATTGATTATTATATGATACAGGATATAACTGAAGAATTTTAGATAATAAGAAAACTCATTCTATGAAGTTTCTTTTCCACTATGGATTGTTTTATTGATTTATTTTAAAATAATATATTTCATGCTTTTTTTATGTTGGTTTGCAACTCATGTTGTGAATTTTAAAAATATATTATGATTTTCTAAGAGACTACTCATTATTTAAAATGATCAAATGATGTTACCTTGGAACTGGTATTAAGATACATTAATGAATAAACTATCATATATTTCTCTAAATATATATATTAAATGAAATATAGGAAAATATTTTTTTAGAGGAGATTACTACTGTTGATTTAAAAATAAATATATGTGATCAAGACTGTCTATGTGGTGTGATCATTGATAGACACACATATTACTAAAACATAATTCTAAAAATGAATAATTATTCATTAACTGTTCTAAATTTTCATATGGTCTTCTTCTTCTTCCTCTTCCTCTACTGTATATTGAGTTGTAGTTGTGATCTCTATTATTATATTTACTTAATTATATCTGTTTTATTATTTTACCTTGTAATAAAATTTCTTATATCAGTTAAACCACTATTAAAAATTATGTATTGTGTTTTTTTAGTCGTCCAACATTAAAAGGAATGTCTTAATGTGGTTTTGATTTCAACTTAAAAGGAAGATTTATGTAGGGTTTTGACTCCCATTAAAATTAAGGGTTGTGTTGGTTATTCCATATACCATATAATTGAATATTTAATTTTATTGGTGAGTCACTTAAAAAATATATTTTTAATGGATACCAAATCACTCAATAATTATAGAGAAGGCTGAAATATATTTAGCATCACTTTGATCCTGACTACTAAATAAATTGTGGTTTTTATTGTTTTATTTTAGTTCATATACACACAAACCTAAAAATAAACATAAAATATAAATAAATTTTATGTTTAAATATAGGTATAAAATTATACTAAATTTTAAACTCTCTAATTCACTACCTGACTCTTAAGCTTCTCAATATCTCAGCCATGGTAAACACTCATGACATCCTTCCCAATATATTAACATCTACATTCCCTTTCCCTAGCCTAAAGGTATCTCAATTTTATAGTAATATAATAAATCCTTCCATAATCATTGAAGAAAATTTAAATCTCACTAAGAGAATGTGTATGTAAATATTTTATGGTCTCGTAAGACCATAAATCCTTCACTAATTCCATTAGTCCGTGTCCAATTTAAACCAAACATAGTTGTTTGTGACTTGAGATAATGTGAGTCATATTTATTATCAGTAGGGTGTAAAAACTATGACCCATATAAGATCTTCAATATCAATAAAATAAAGATACAATCTAATCTGAAGTGATAATAATAAAAAAATCTTCCAACATTACTCCATCCTCTAGTGTCAGAATGACATGATAAGGAATAAACATCTCCTTGATGGAATGAAATTATTGCAAACAGCAATAAATCTATATAAATGCATGGTACTCCCCTTCCACGTCATTCAAAGAGGCCAAAATATAATATAAATAAAAAATAATCCTATGATAATATCATGTATGACTAAGAAAAATAATGATATCTATGATATTCATTGCTGATCCTTGATAAATAACCCCTTCATTCTTTAAAGTATCCACTAGAGTTACATATTGAGACACTACCTTCCCAATGTGATTCACTAACCATTTATAAAACCTTTACATGTAAAACATTCCATAGAGATGATTTTATCGAATATTTTGATTTCCCTAAATGCTAAGGGTAATCCTATTTCGAATTCAACTGTATAATAATTTCCTTCATGAAAACCACAAGAAACATATCAAGGAATTCATTAAATGTTGATTTCATGAGTCCCATAAAACAATCTACATAATTCATGACATATATTGAAAAAATCTATCAAATCTAAAGGACCATAATATAAAATAATGTAAGTCAATGATATGTCCTCCTTCAATAACATCATCTAATGATACACATATCCCAGTTTTATTTTAAAAAATTACATGGACCCTATTATCTTCAAAATATTATAATAAATTATTATATTATGTTATTAAATCTTCACTATCACTTAGTTTAACAATTATTAATGTCTACATAACCCCAAAAAATAGTTCCCCTTCTATGTTAGTAACACGGTAACATTATAAAAGAAGAACTAGGTTGGATGAAACACTTAATAATTTATTTACATATTTGAATCCTCAATTTCCACATATAATATTGTTCTATCAAATATGGATATATAAAAATTAAATATACTTATTGATGAAACTAAATCCCACAATTGATTTTACATCCAGGGGTACCATCACAGCCACATCCTAGAAGACATCCATGATACTCCTAAAAACTCTCGGGAAGCAACCAATTGGAATTTTGGTTGACATGTTGAAAATTTTCCCATACAAAACAAAGTAGGATTCAAATTCTTATAGATCGTCATATGGTCTCACTCACTAATGAACCCCACATTATCGCCTCTCAATTTGAAGAAGTCAACTCTCCTATAAAAGAAATATATAGCTATGAAAATAGAATACACCCAATACACACTATGAATAATAGTGTATTATTTTATATTTAGTAATAATAAATCTCACGTTAAGTAATAAATCATCATTATCATCTCAAAACCCTACTACCCATCAAGTAAACAAGGTTGTCCTCTAAAAATAATAAACAATACCAATGTAATTAAATGTGAATATACTTAGAGTCCTGTAGATATGATTAATGTTAGTGAAACAAATAATTATGATGCTAATGAATCCATATTTGTAACTAATAAGGAATAAAATAAACAAATAGTTCATTGGATGATCGTTGACCAAACTTGAATTTTAAACTCTATAAAATTAATCTAGTCATTCTATTCCCATATACTTCATAGACCTTACTGAAGAAAAATTCCTTAACCAATATTAGTTATTTATCTTATATATGGGGGATGTCATGGTGATGTAAAACTATTGATTTATCTTCCCACTAATAATTAAAATCATTTTGGACCCACTAATTATGTGGCCTTAGAGTAAACTACCACTTATAATTCATTATATGTTTACACCCATGATTTATTTATACCATGAATAGTTGGGGACGTGAACTTATGATAACAATGACATCCACATTGAATGAAAAAAATAAAAGAAAACTCGAAAGATACTCATGTACAAGACGCTCTTAAGAAGATTGAAGATGGATGAGACTGACTCCCCTCTTGTCAAAAAATTGAATTCCATGAAATCTAAGAACCTCCACCCACTTCTCTCCTCCAAAAAAAGAATTGTTTATTTACTTCTTGGGATGACCCAAAATATGCATGAATTTACATAATCACCTAATACTTATATAGAATAACTATATATATATAAGACACATAAATTAGCTAACATGATTCTAAATAGCAAGATACAGAACCTCATAAATGTTTTAAACTCAGGACTCTTTATTAGAATAAGATCAAGGGTATAATGGGGGAGTCCCTTAAACTAGATCCCAAGATCTTTCATAATCATTTCCCCTCCTAAAGGATGTGAATTTTTTTTCTTTGATTCCATTAGTTTCAAATAAATTAAATATAAATGAAATTACTCCTATAATATATCACAAAATCACTCTGAGTCTCCATGATACCCAGTGACAGAAACAAATATTGATGATCACTACCTATATTGTGACAACCTAACCCACTGATTCCCACCTCACCAGTGATATGTCAGGGGAGACACCCCAATCCCATCTCTAATAAGCTAAGGGATCATGAAAAGCATTGAGAATGAAATTATAAAATGGTAGGCCTTATCCTAAAGTACTTGTGTTCACACCCCAATGAGATCCATGCAACAATATATTTATATAATAATTGAAATAATATCTAGAGTGTAATAAACATAAAATAGACAACCTCTAAGAAAGTTTAAATGTACAACTACATACTAAAATGTCATAAAGAGAAAAGATACACACCTAACTTGAAATGATGTCCCAACCTGAAAAAAATTAGAAAAATGTAAACTAAAGATAACCCATCTCACAATCTTCATATCCGAACACTAAGCAAGGTTAGCTTAAATAGGTATAACTATTCTCCTTGGAATATTATTCCACAAATAACACGGCTGATATATCAGTCATCTACATAAGAAAAAACTTGTGTTAGAGAAAACCATACAAGGGTGAGTAAATAGAAACCTAGTAACATTCCCTGAAAACTAAAAATTGATCAATAGGAAGTTAAAAATAATCAACTCAACCCAAATGTAAGAGGTAAATGAAACTAAAAAATATATCATCTTAAATAAACCTAATGGAGAGAGATAAGGGGTCTCTATCTCCTCAAACAATCTAAGAATGACAATTTATCATATTTCTCTAAATGTCCATCTTTGATGCCCAACACCACATATAACTTCTAGTAAATCTATGTGTAGGTACCACACCTCACCACTATAATACAAAGATGAGGGGTCACAAAATCCAGTAGAGAAAACACTACCCACTAGAGCTTGATGATGAAGGGGTTTTACTCTATATATATAGTAATCTCTCTCTATATAGGATGGGGTTTCTAACACTACCAATGTAAGTAGTCTGGGGGACTTATTACCTAGTGTGGTACGTTGGTTTCAAACCCTGATAATGCTATGATGATCACACCCAATCCATATCACCATTAAACAATCACTATAATAAGTTCAACACACAATAGTCCTTGTAATGTATCCCTGATTCCAAAACTAATGTGTCCATTATGTTCTATTTCGAGAACAACACAAGATAGGGTTCTCACATTCCAAAATCTAAGTCCTTGAGAAAGAAATAAACAATGTAGAAGTCATATGTAAATGTACCTGGAAAGTATAGGATATTAATATAATGTCCTTGTACTCTAGGTCTACCTAGGAATTTTGGCCCATGCCCATATACTTTCGTCAATACCCATGTACTTTTTCCATGTCTTTGTACTCTTTCCATGACCATGAACACAGTTCATGCTCATGTACATTGTCCATCTCAGGGTATCATAGTCACGTAGGAGTATTATAGATGTGTGTGAGTATATAGTCATGTTCTCATACTCTAGGGTACACATAGAGCCACTAGTACTAGGTCACACTTTTTGTAATGGTGATACAAGGTGTTTGATAGTTAACTCCACCTAAAACCCCAGCTTTCGCATCTTGGGGACTACAATACATGTGTTCTTGGACTTCACATCATGTATATTGGTATTTTCCAGAAAGTAAAGAACACTCCACACATCTCTCCCATACCTCTAATGCTACCGATCTAACCATGAATCACATAATAAATCATGGATTTGGGACTCAACATGCCAAATCCATTGCTAGTGTTTGGATTTCAAATACATGTACCACGTGAGGACTATTCTCACTACAAAACCACACCACATCATCTATCTCATTGATGAAAATTCATAATCTATACTGTGATCCTTGTTTCTAACACATAAATCATGCATTACATCAAAATATATCTATAAAATATTGATCCGTACATCATGCATTCATCCTCCATTAATTGAGAGGTTCAATCATGCTTGAATCTAACTCGACAATGTCCAATTGTGACCCATTTTCTAATGTGGAATATAGTGAAGAGTGGTGGCGGGAAATCACATGAACAAGGTGAATCCATAATTTCCTGATGATATATTTTCCAGTGATTATATAAATCTAAATGAGGGTGATGAACATGCACAAACATAAAAATAAACTAGATCTGAAGTATTTAATAAATCTAATCTTGTGTGGTGTATTGAAAAAATATAAGAAACAAGAAGATAAAAATACATTATTATTTATAAAAAGAGTGTGGAATTACAAAAATAATTGTCCCTGCCTTGAGTTTGAGTCGATTGATGATGATTAGTGGGTTTGTGCCATTATTATTCACAATATACAGGAAACTCCTTGGTGAAGAGGAATCATTTGAAGAATGATCACTACTCCATGGTCCATTTTACTTCATCAATGAGGATCCTCTTTAGCTCCTCCAATTTTCTTAGGGTTATGAAGATAACCCTAGAATTTCATTTTAACATTTGTATTGAGGTTAACTAGGTTTTAGGTTATTAAATAAATTAAATAAATTAATCATTTAATTAATTTAATTCACTCACTAATAGTTATCCTCAACATGAAACCTGATGAAAAATAACTTCATGATACATCTGGGACAATCCCCATGTCCCAAAAGAAATTTTTGTCATAATTATTCCATCTGAGGTTCCAAATAGTTTGAAAAGCGTATATTTTAATAAGATTTGTGCATGTGCTTTCATATAAATTAATATTTTTAATATATTAGTTTTATGGTCCTATGAAACCCAAATATAGTGCTGAATTCATGGGAAACTCCATATATATATAAATAAAAAAAACTAAAGCAACAATACAAGATACATTACATATATGAATAATGAGATACAAAAAGATACAATAATACTTTAATGTAATGATCGGACTGAAGTTGATCTCAATATCCTCTATTCAACACTTTATCACTTTATTAGATATTATTCCATTATAATTTTACATGCTCTATTTCTAAAAAAATCATAAAAATACTTCAAGACTATTATTTCTTAGTCATTTGAACCCTCATATGATCGACCATAATATCTTACCACAACTTCCTAGGTTTTATTTCATGTAGATGATGCATACCATCTTTCATTAAATATTAAAAGAAACTCATTATGATGGTGCCACATTTATATTTTTGGATCATTTAATTATATAATTTCATTACTAAATAAACACACTAATTCAAGATATGCATCAATATCATGATGCATGGAACAATAAAAAATCAATATCAGAAAATCAATATTATCTTTCATAGAATTTGTAGAAATCATAAAGTGATTGTGTAGGATCATAAGAGTTCCAAATGACTTTTTCAATGCCATTATTCCTAGCTACAAGCATTTTATGTGTGATTAATATTTTTTTCCTACCGCTCTCATTCTGTCTTAAATGGTTCCTAAATCGAAACTCCATACTAACTTCCAATGATATCTAAGATACTATAATTCCATGATTCACCTCTATTAGTACTCCTCATGGGTATATAGTGAATATGAGAGAGACCCATAAGGACCACCTCTAAAATTAAACATGATGGTTACGACTATTGAGTGTGAAAAAACATGAACGTGATGAATTATCCTCATAAATCCAAGAAGAATGTATAACAATCTGTCAATTAACTCCTTCAAATAAAACATAACCAATATCGCTAAAATTTATGTATCTTCATATTTAAAAAAACTCCAAAATGAAATACCAAAACCAAATCCTATGACATCAACCCTCGATCACCTCACATGAGCCCTATGTGATAGTAATGTCTGTCTAGATAACTGAATCCCTCTTAAAAATATGAATATATATATATATATAGAATCATTGATATATACTTAGTAGTATCATCCCAGAATTAAAATCATGTAATTCTAGATGAAGCATACAAATGTATCAATAATAAGATGTGGAATTAACACTATTTATACCAATTATACTACTACCCATCCATATTGAGGATAATTATCCAAATAATTCTCCCAAGTATATTAACATAATATAAAATAAATATATTTATAATGGTACTCAAAATTACATCCCTAATAATCCATTATTTCTTATACCCTAGTGACATGAATCATATTCTTTAATCCCTTCCATATCTATATATCCACATTATCACATTTTGCATCATAACCATAACCAAATATCCACCTCCACAAACCATATCACAAACATAAATCATAATATATCCAATGTAGGGTAACATGAACATGAATAAATTCATCATTATGCACTCCTCGTCTTATACAAATCCTAACCATGCCTCCACATCACCACCAAAAAAACATGTCAGCCAGTATATCAATAATATAATCTTGATAAATTAAAACACACACACACACATCTATATATATAACTATTTATTTATTCCATAATAATCAATAATACATCTTATGGTGTTGGGGGAGATGTATAATCCAATAATTAATTCCCAATACAATTTGGATGTTAGAAAAAAACACATAAAACCGATGACCTTATATTGGTGTTAGTAAGTTTACCCAACTATTGTGTTGATCTATATAAAATAACAATAAAATAAATTTACATAATAATCCATTGAACACTATTCTATAGGTAAAATCTAATAAATAACTCCTTAATCACAACTACTAGAATGTTAATGTCTTTATAGTATAATACGCTATAAACTACTTCCAACAATTGGTTTATGGTGATTTAATGTAAAAATACATTTTATATGTTGATTTTATAACACATGATCATTAACCCAGACATTCTAATAGGTAATTAATAATATAGGAGATGCAAAAAAATATATAATTTTTATTATTCATGGTGAAATTTTATTTAAATAATCACTAGAAAATTTTATATATGAAATAAAAATATTCCAAGTATATGGAAATGTTTGATGAATATATATTGAGTGGTCATTATATTAGAAATTTTGTAGTGGGATTTTTTTTTGATTTATACAAAAATATTCGAATGCCATGAGAAACAAAAAAATGCATTTGTTTCATTCATGATTTACTCAAAAAAAATGGAGGACCACAATATTTTCAGCATTTATCTAATCATTTTACCTAGAGAAGTTGTCATTTGAAAAATCTTTTCATGGATTATTATAACTAAATAATATATTATTAATGATTTGGATTCTAATTTGAAGAAATACTATTGGTTATTGATGAATGTATAGATTTTTATACCACGTTTTTATAGAAAAATATGAGTACTAAAATAATGTGTTGATGTTAATGATTACATCCTTTTTTGGGTTTTTCTATATATTTTTTAAATTAAAATATTTATTCAAAAGTGGAAATATTTTTTAAAAAATATATATTGACCACGATATTAATGATTTAAAATGATTTTTTACCAATTTTTAATGATAATAATGTAAGTCTAATCTTGGAAAAATAATTAACAACCCTATTGATTCTAATAAGGTTGATTGAACATGTAAAAAAGGAGAAATAAATTTTCCGAGTTATCGATTTGAAAAATAAATAAATGGTCATACAATAACTAATCTAGAAAAATAAAAGAAATAAAATCGAATATGATAATTTTATTATGATAATAATTCAAATTTTTAAATCAACACTAGTATATTTATTATCATTTTCATTAGTGGGGATCAAACTGACACTTCTGAGGTATCAAGTATTTCATATGTTAATAGTAGTCTACATTCATCTCTATGAGTGGTTATAAATAAAAGTGTAAATCAAGACCACTATAAATTATGTACTTATAGTGTTCTTATATAATCTTTCTATATCATCACATCATCATTTTATATTCTTAATAAAATTCTATATGATATTAAATTATGTAAAAATCATGTACATTTTGTTTATCAAATTTATATCCAGTGGGAAAGAGGGGAGTGTATTGACTAATTATGGGACCATATCATTGAAGGGGATATTTTTATTTTCATATTCCTATTTAGTATCAATCTTATAGTATCATCTCTTCACGAGACTAATAGGTGGTATTAGAGATAAATGATCGTATTTTATTGTGATATGAAATGAAATGTTATTTTACTAAGGATTTTTTTCCTTATTAGGTGATATATAAATAGTTTAAAATAAAAAACTAAATTCCAATGATCATCACGCATAATATCCAAATATTGAATATCTATAAAATTATGTATATTGGATCACTAAGTGATATTCGATCTCTCTAGGAGATTCGATCACTCAAGGAGAGTTGATCACTCAAGGATAGTTAATCACTCAAGGAGAGTGCACATTTAATAGAAAAACAGACTGTGTTCTATCATTTAATCATTATTTACAAAAAATCTTTAAAAATTTTGAGTTGATCACTAAAGTAAAATTTTGAAAAGTAATTTGGTAATAACAATAATTAATTCAATACTATAATGGGTGATTTGTCTTGCACGGTCTATATGAATATAATTCTCTAAAAATTGCTGAAACTCTTCTAAGAATCAAAATCAAACATATCAATAGGATAACACTTGTACTCTCCTGGTCTATTAGTGAATATGATGGATATACCTATCATATACCACTTATATACCATGATATAGTGACAATAACCATGGGCATACAACAAACAAATGATTAGAATTTCCTTAAAAATACAAGAAATATATTTATTAAAAAAATTAAAATTAATATAAAATAAAACATATCCAATATCACAAAAATTCATGTCTGGTAGCATATAAAATTAAATTACAAAATTTAAAAATTATAATATTAACTCATATGAAAGAAAAAAACAACCCACAATACCCATGAAAAAGTATTGTCATGTACAATCTCTAATTCCTCTTGAAAATATGAATATATATATATATGTATGTATATTTGGGATCACAAAATTATATATAATTATATTTTATTTAAGAAATATCATTAAAATATTGAAGAATCTTACCAATGAATTATTTAATAAAAATATGATCCAACTCATCATCTATACTAGGTTTATTACTAATAATCTTTAATGAGTTTCACTCAACAGATAAAGCATCTATAACATTCCATATTTATGTATGCATTTTATTTCCCAATAATTCATGTTTTCCTCTTTATATTCAGTTAAAAATTATTATTAATTAAATAATATAATAAAAGATCTAATTAACATAAATTTATTTAATCATAATGGGGCATTACAACAAAATTATATAAAACCATGTATTGCATACTCTGGATTAATAAACACCTCTGATAGTGGTATCCCTATAAAAGTGAATAAATAAAATGGGAAATAAATTCTTTTTTAAAATTAGGAAATCTCATGGATCATATTCAATACCTATAATTTATATTCATATAACTAATCTTATAATGAGAAAGAACATCATAAAAGAAAAGAAGCATATTATAAAACATTAAAATAAAATTAAGGGAAAGTGAATTATGATTATAGATTTATAATGTAATGAACATTTAATATATAATGGGGTATAATAATTCTATTATATGATATTTATAAAAAATTTAGTATATATTTGGGATTTAATTCTAAAATAGTTATCATAGGTTTGGATGCACGAGTATATAGTTAACATAAAAGAATATTACATAAGTGTTAATAATATAAATTATCAATATAAATTATTAATTTTATCTAAAAGAACTGATTTCAAAAGATAATTAAAAATAAATTAATTCACTTAGGAAAATATCGACTCTTCTAAATTATTATTTTTTCTGAATTATTATTTTTTGATAATTTTATTACTTTTTATGAATGATTTCAAAAAATGTATTATAATAATTTACTAAAAATATTAATAAAATTAATAAATAGCATTTATAAATTAATTTAGTCACTATAATGAAGGATAACTTAAATTCTCATGAAAAAAAATATTTCATAATTCTTCATTGAATGAATATATTTATAAATAATTTTTACTCTTTTTTATCAAATGAGAATACACTAAAATGATATTTCAACCAGTCATTATGAACCACCATCATAACATCCATAATATAAAAACTGGGATTTATAAAAATATCAAAACACGTATTTAACCACCATGGATGTTCTTATGGTGTTAAAAACATAGGAAAGGATCAAATACAGGAACTTTAGTATCAAATACTTCACCAAAAAAAGGGATAATTATCACCTGAATATTAAATTATTCCAAGATTTATTAAAAAATTGTTAATAATTATTTATAAATTTGTGTTATTAAGTAATATATATATATATATATATAATAAACCAATATTGATTATATAAGAGGTTATAGAGCATCTGACCAAGTTGGGATCTAAGGTAAGTGTTTCTGTTACTCAATTTCCAATCAATGAGTTATAATCATTTTTCTTGAAATTTATTCCTATAAGTGAGTTACATTATAACTAATAAATTTATTAAATTTCAAATCATATTTTATTTTGGGTAATATTTATTTCATTCCCAGAATCCCCTTTTATATTGATTCTAATACCCTAAAATATGACAATGTAAGGATATCCATTCAAATCTTACTTTGAAATCAAGATTTTATTGGTCTACTTCTCTATTTGGAAATTTAATGTTATTTCTCTATAAAAACACATATATTTTATTTCTTTTAGTTATATATTATTTCATTTATGGGTTTCCGTCTATATTCTTTAATTATAGTTTATGGAAATTTTGTGTTGGTTTTTACTATCGTTACAAAAGTGTAAAACTAATATGTTTTATATTATTTTTAGATGGTTAATTTTTCTTAAAATATTATTTGGTTGTCACTAATAGTAATCATTTTATTTTTTTAATGTTTTTAGAAAGAAATTTCAACTCTAATTATTTTAATAATTTTTTTCTTTTAAAATTATTTATTTAAAGTGGTAAGGGTTTTTCATTTCAGTTTCTTCTTCATAAAGACATGATTCGTATTATGAACCAATATATAATTACATGACATATATAATGCTTATTTGAAATATTTTTTCATAATAACCATTTTATTAATAAATTTTTAAGTTCACTTTCATGTTCTCATTTTCATTATCAATTACATTATTCATTTACATAGTAATTTGGTTTTGTGTTGACATAATCACTTTTCATTAATTCATACACATTCTTGATTTAATATGTTCATATTTAATTTTTCTATTCTTTTATTTATTTATTTCATATGGTATTTCCCATTTATATTTGAGGAAGTTAAATTTTTAGGTAAATGTTTTTTTCTTTGATGGATTTTTCTCTACATTAAATTTTGATGTTGTTAAGAGTGATTTCCTTCTTCAAAATTAACACTTTCCCCTTTGTTTCTTTATTATTTCATAACAAAAAGTATTATTATATGAATTTTAAATCCTTATATCTATTTATTCATCTACACTTTTTATTTATCATTATAAACTTTTATAAGGTAGTTTTAAAACACATCAATATATGTGATTTTTCTAAAAAATACCCAAACAAGATGTAGAAGGAATTTATTATTTTACTTTGGTATATTTTATATCTTCCAATAAAAAATTTGTTAGATTAAAATTATTTAATTTATTAATTCCATTATTGGGTATTTTTATGATAAGGTTTTAAAAATTCTTCTTATCAACTTAAGGAAATGATTTTTTAATGTTACATGAAACAATGTATTTTTGAAAATAAGATTAAAGATTTATAAGAAATTGATTTTGTAGTTTGACATACTATTTACTCTCTATCTATATAAGATATATCATATATGGAGTTATGTTTCATGAATGAATATCTAAATTCTATTAAGATATAATTTATCTAGGATATTGATATTTGGGTATCAACTGATCTAATTCTTAACTCTGTGTTATACAATAAAATTTGAAAATTCCATGTAACCCATTTTCATTCTATATGTTTTATGATAAGATAAAATCAAATTTCATATTTAAGACATATATATGGTTTATAATTTTGTTTTGGGTAATTCAAATATTTACCTGCAATATTTTGGGACAAGTTATATCTAATGAGACAATAATTTTAAATGCCGACAAGATTACATGTTCACAACATTATATGTAGACTTGTTTTTATTTTTACATGTTCAAGATTCTATGTGTGGGCCTAATTTCATGTTCAAAAAATTATTCAAAGAAATTATTACAATAAAATTTGTCTATAATTTTATGATTTGTATAACTTATGTGAGTTCCAAATTTCTATTCTTTTATATATTCTTATTTTATGATCTATGACTCATAATTATTGTCTAATGTCTCAACATTTTTTTATAATAATATGTGTATGATCATTTGATGTTATTTATACTTATATTTCTCATTATGGGAAAATATTATGATTCAATATTCTTTTTAACAATATATTTCTCCCATGTTCATGATTTCTCACAAACATACGAACTAGAACATTATGAATCACTAATAAGGTTTCACATTACAGATAATTTGAGCTCACTTCTTATGATTTCCATTTTCAAATGGAATTAAATAAAGAATTTTTTTTATAAAGAAGACATGTGGGGAGAATTTTATCCTATATGGTGAAAAAATATTAGAAAAAAAAAAATTTTTTTATTATTAATCTTTAGAACACTAATTTTTTGGGTTCTTAAAATTCTCATTAATTTATGAGATGTAATGTTTAAATTATAAAAATAAGGGAAAATTTTTTAGTATTATTATAATTAGTTTATCTTAGTTATTATCAAAGTGAGATTTATTTATTTTATATATTAGACTTTTTATATTATGTGCATAAAATTAATGAAAACTTAATTTAATTTGAATGGGTTATAGGTAGAACCATTTATCTAATAAATGAATGTAAAGTGTTTTAGATTTAATTAAATGTGTCATATGATAAGATATCTTAAGATTTTTATTTCATATTCAAACAATGGTTTAATTTTAGTTAATATAATATCATTCTATATAAATATACATATATATTTATTTGGTTAGAAACAATAACGTAAAAATGAATCTATGAAAGGTTATATAGTTATTGGGTATAATAATAGTAAACATGTCCCAAGATTGGAATTTTAAGTATGTAGTTAATGTACATAATTCTTATTTACACATTAGAAATATTGATTTTCATTATAAAAAATTTATTTAAAATAATATAAATTCCTTTAGAATTAAATTAAAAGTTATTTATTAACCTGAGAAAATATTATTGATTTTAACAGAAATATTTTTAAAAAGTTATGAATTTTTATTAAAGTTATAACTTATAATGAATAAAATCAATAAAATATATTTATTAAATTAAAATAATTATTAGTTATATAAATTAATAACATCAATAAACTAATTAATAATTTGATGGGTTATCCATAGAATATAGTAATTGGATTTAATACCATTTATTGGTAGGAGACTAAGGAAATTGTAAGAAATATCCTATATTATGGTTTATAATGATCATGTGAATATTAAGAAGCATATCCCTCAAGAGTTTCTATCGATTTGTGTAGTATTAATCCATTTATTCATTCATAAGAGTGAGAATTTATTTAATGATCGACCAACCATTTTGGGGTGATTACCCTGGGGTTAATTTATTCCACAACCATATCCACTTTAAAATAACCTGATAGTGAGTTATTTTCTAGGAAACTATACATACTTTTATTTTACCAAACCATAGGTTGGATTTTCCAAAATGGAAAAGATTAAGTTTTACAATAGTTTTAGTAACTCTTAAATAAAAATAATATGATAGGGATAAAGATATAGTCTTGTAAATATATTTAATTTAATGAGTAATATATTAAAATTATTCCATGGAAATTTCTTCACCATATAAAAGGAAAGATGTGGTTAATATAACATGCATCCAAAAGAATGAAAATTTAGATGAAAAACTTCCACTTATGTCTTGGGTTTAAATTAAATTTGAAATATATTTAAATATAGGGATTCAAATTATTCCATGAATTCATGAATAAATAATTTCATGTTATAAGATCACAAATAGGTAGTATATGCACCACATAATGTAAATTATGTTCACAATAGAAAACATGTTGTAAATATATGAATTTGAAATGGAAAAACCTTACATATTGTCCTAAAATTCAGGAAATTATATTAACATATAGTTTTAAAAAAATATTTATATTAATAACTTAATTAAAAACCTTATTCATAAACATTTTCATTCACACTCTTCAAAAATAGTAATTACCTACATTAATTATTCTAGTTTTCCTCATTAAGTATTTATTATTTTATCATTTGTATAAGTTTCATAATAGTGGTTTATTTATTCATTATTATTCTAAATTTAATTATTGTTTTTATATTAAATATACTTTTAGGGATTATTTATAATTATTTTTTAGGTTAAAATATTTTTCACCATTTTTTATCCATTATTGTCGAAGATGAAATAAAAAATAACCATGTTTCTGTGATTCTTGAAGATCAAACTGTGTTTTCTTAATTAATTAATTAAATATTGATAGATCATCTCACCAAATATATATTTAAAAAATTATATTATATTATTCCAGAAATTATTTTCCCATATTTATTCTTGATATAAGTCTATAATATTGTTTAATTAGGTGGATAAACTGAACAAAACATAAGCATATCCTAATTTAATAAATTATTATGTGGCTGTTTTGTTCTAATAAAATAATAATAGAATTATAATGATCTTATTTAGTTTTCATTAAGGTGATATATCATAATTTTAAGGAATTAAAATAATAATTCATGGATATGAAAGCACTACCCAATATGAATAGAATATTATCCTCTCAGTATTTTTATTTTAAATTATTTATTTAATGATGTTAATTTGTTGGTAATATCATTAATAGGTTCCATAATTTATCATAATAAAACACCCAAAATATCATAAAAATCATATTTAACCTTTAATATAATCTTTGTATCCAACCATTTATGTTAGTGAGGGAAAATAAAACATATTGCATCATGGAAGTGGTAGTCTGTAGAATGCATGAATGACAGTATCATTTTTATTAAGTGGATTAGAAAAGGTAGTTAGTTCTTATTTAAAAAATATAAACATTTAGTATAATATAAATTATAAATTAATTATATTTTATTAGTAAAAAATAAATTTTAAGTGGAATGATAAAATGGAAATATTTTTGCGAAAATAATGAACTTACATTGAGAACTTTGGTTCTCCTATAGAGGATTCCTTATAAAAGAAGGTATTAGGGTATTAAATTGTAGAACGAAGTAGAAGGGAGTGAAATATTTTTTTAGTTTATGGAATAATTTATGGGTTTCATGAGGAAACCAAATTTTTTAGTTCCTTAATGGGATTGTGAGAGGCCCATTTTATTAGTGGTAAGAATTGTATTTTTGTAAATATTTGAACTTAATATAAAGAGATCACATGTTAATAATGTCAATTGGAAATAATGTAAATAATAGAGACATGAATAGATGTGGTTTATACACACATAATCCACTAAATTCTAGATTTGTTTTTATCATGTTTCTATCCCTTTAACACTTGAATTAATATACTTTCACTTTCATTTTTACTATAATAACTAGTTTTTACCTAAGGTAATGTAATTTGTATGCCAAAAAATAAATTTTTTATTGTAAAATAATTTCTAAATAATGATTATAAGTCATAAATCCCTTCTTTATTCAATTTCAATAAGTGTAAAAAATAAATTTTTATTTGAAAATATATTATATATTAAAAAACATTGAGTAAAATGTTAAATTATTTTTCAAATATCAATCATGGGATTTTAATTTATAATTAATAATTTAAAATGTTTAATTTAATTTATAGAATACATATTTTTTTCAAAAAAAGGTTTTCATAAATTTCTAATTCATACATAAGGAATTAATGTCATAGTACATGTAAAACTTTTATATTTCACTACTATTCTAAAAATAAATTTTCCTAAAAAACTACCAAAAATAACATTATGATAATGTTTTTATGAATAATTAAAAATTTAATTCCATTATTTTAAAATAAAATATATCATTAAAAAATAATAAATTTAAATATACTTATGAATAACTGTTATTTATAGTGTTCATTGTGTGGTAGTTCAGGATATGTTGTTTACCTGCTATAGTTGGGTCTTTAGTATTACATTCTCACCCATTAAATAATTTCATACTTAAAATTCGGTTATATATTATCTATTGAAAAGTGTGTATATTAATTTCTCATAGATTCCTTAGGATAACATGTTACCTCTTTTAGTTTGTGATATTTCTAAAGTAATTTCATTAATTTGGTTGTTTGATTACACAACACTTTCTTTCTGGTTTCAAGAATATGAACAAGTTATTCATTATAAGATAAGTCAGGATACATTTATATTCACTCAAATTTGAGAACAATTTTCGAAACTAGAATGTATTTTTTCAGTAATGAACATGGAATACATCATGTACATTAGAAAGGTTGGGTGGAATGGCCAATCATGAAGTCGTAACTCTAATTATTTATTGTATTTTGAAAGGCTTAATGAACCTATAGTGTAACTTTCCCATTTTTCTGATTATTGAAACTCCATTTCAAGTTGAAATATAAAATAATATATTATACCCAACTTGAAATTTAATAATTTCCTTAGATTATTAGCATAACTATTATGTATACTTTGGGATACTTTAATGTCATCCTGAATTATCAATACATTAATAGTTGTTGTCTCAGCATGTTCTGGGCCAACTAACTTTCCCTCTCTAACTTCTTTATAAAAATTTGGAGTGTGACACCTATTCCCATTCATTTATTCATATAGTTCCATATGTATGACTTAATTAATGTTATTATTGTATGAAAATTCCACTAAAGATGGATATGATTCCCCCATACATTGGAATTCAAGAGAACATTATATCAGCTTGTCTTTCAAAGTATGCATACACTTTTCAAACTACCCATTAGTCTGGGGATGATAGGATGTTGTTAAATGTTTCTCAATGTTATATTCTACTTAATAACTCCTCCAAAATTTTAATGTTAGATAAGGTTCCTGATCAGATACAATAAATAGAATTTCCCTATAATTCCTTATTTGTTTATTGATATTCATTCTAGAAATATTATCAAGGGTTATATCTTCTCATATCATTAAGAAATACATATACATGTAAGGAAGATCAATTTTGACACATATATAATTGTTCTACCTTTTATTCTTTGGGATTTCAGTTACAAAGTCTATTTTTATGGTGTCCCACTTCTATACAAGTATAGGAAGAGGTTTCATTACTCCCTTATGATGGTGTCTTACAGCCTTAACCTAATATCATACTAATAATCTAGAATAATAGTCCACAATTTCCTATTTCATATCAACCAACAATAAATATTCTCTTAAATCCATATACATCACTTTGATACCAGGGTCTATACAGATATTTGATATATGTACTTTGTCTTAGAGTTCCCTCTTCAACTCTGGTATGGAAGGGACATATAATTGCTTCCAAAATTTCAACAATATATATTTATAAATAAAATATATCAGTATGACGTCATTTTTTAATTTAATATTCTTTTGTAATTTCTCATAAACCAACTAGCAAATCTCTATCTTTTTTAGTATAGATCATTTAGTAATTTCTTGAAAAAGGAAATATATATCCCCTTGAATAGATACTGCCATATCATAATTTACTAGATATATACATATAATATCCTTATTGATCATCATCATGATCAAAACCCCATAGTCCCACTTAATCAATACATCCACTACATTTTTATCCTTCCCAAGGTTGTAGTGTATCGATAAATCATAGTCCTTCAATAGTTCAACCATCTTCTTTGCCTCATTTTGAGATCATTCTAATAAAAGATATATTTAAGAATGTTGTGGTCTTTATATATATCACATATTTATCAATTGATGTAGTTTCTCTATATTTTAAATGAAAATACTATTTATATCATCTCCAGTTCATGATTTGGATATTTCTGTTCATGTATTTTCAATTTCCATGATACACAGTTAATCACATTGTTATTCCATGTAAGTAGAAAACCATGAACTTTATTTAATACATCCCTATATATTACAAATAATTCCTTACATATGGTTAATTTAATACTACTGAATTAATTTTTATTCTCTTTATATATTTAGAATATTTCTCACATTCCCATAATTATGTGAATTTAACCCCTTATTTGTTAATTTTGCTAACGATCCAGCCAACTCGGATTTTATTAACAAACAACCACTAGTACACTATTTCACCCATGAAACATGGATATTAGTTATATTAATTATTATAGAAAATTATTTGATTACCTTGTTATTTTTGAGGTCAAAATATATTCTATAATTGGGGATACTATAGCTAAAAAATAAACTTCCTTGATCCAAAATTTTAACTTATTATACCTCCCATAGCATTATGTTTTTCTAAGGGTGTCTAGAATTATTTTTGGAAGAATATAATTCTCTCCATATCCATTAGAGTATATCAATATATCATCAATGAATATCAAAGATTTTTTACCAAGATAACCCTTGAATAATATATTATTTGTGTCTATAAATATATATGGTACAATAGTCAATCCAAAATTTATTACCAAAAACTCAAAATGTTCATACCATATCTTAAATTTAATATTTCGTATATCATAAATATTCACCCTTAACTTATGATAATTAGAGAAAATTATATTTTTGAAAAGTACTAAGCTACACGAAGTTAATCAAATAATCCATAAATTCATGGTAAATGATAATTATTATTTATAGCAATTATAATGATCACCCTATAATGAAGGAAAAATATCATAGAAAATCATTATTTTTCATGAAAAAATAAGGGATCCATGCAATAAAATGTTTGGGGAATATAATTACATTTCCAACTAACTCCTATATTTTTTTATTTAAATCCAATATCTCCACTTCTTCTATTCTCTAAAGGGTTTTAGATATTTGTCTTGAATCTAGAATTAAATCAATGGAGAACTCAAATTAACACTCTAGTGAATGACCATGTAATTATTTTGGAGAAAAAGAAATGAAATTATCTACAATGTGTACATCCTCAATTATTATGATACCATATTTATCCATATATTTCACTTTATCTTCCTCTTTACCAATAATTTAACTACTTAGAGGTATTGGGGGAAAGATGCAAAGATGATTTAGATTATAAATATTCCCTTATAAATTCAAGATATTACACCTTAAATTCATGAATCATAATCTCTTTCTCATGGAAATAAAAATTTTCTTTATACTTTGAAATATAATCCATACCAAGGATCATATCAAAGTCAACCATATTAATAGTAGCCATGTTTGAAAATAGGTTACACCCATGCATTTTAATTGCAATACCTTGAAATATATTCATTTACATAAGATTCAAAATTTTTATATTGATAGATAACTCCCTTAATAGGGTTCTAGATAAGTATATATTTTCTTGGAAAACATGGAACTTATAAAAGAGTTAAAAGATACAAAATCAAATAAAACATTTTCCAACTCTTTGAAAATTATAAAAGTACCTACATCCATGTCATTAAGAACCTAAAATTTATCTATGGTAATAGAATATACTTGGCCTTTCCCCTTGGACTTTTCTTGGGTAAATTAACTTGTTTTTTGGGTAATTCATTCAAATTATATACCATATCCTTATCGTTAAAATATTTAACATAAAAAAATTCTTCCATACCCTGGTATTCATGAGTTTGATGGTATTTTTCTTCATAATTGTAACAAACTCATATTCCCATACTACAAGCCCTTGGTTGTTTCTTTACAAATTTATCATATGTGGGAAATACCACACTTCTATTCTCCCCCTTTATCTTGTTGTTATTACCAGGATATTCATTCATCTAATTATTCTCCAAATTTATTTTCTATACATTCATCCTAGATAAATAATTTACTTTCATAATGAAACTTGAGAACATATCCTCATATGATGAAATGGTATGAGAGACCAACCCCCTTTGAAGGCTCAAGAATTAACCAATAAAATAAATATTAGTTATTTATTTATATTATATGTAAATAGAATGATGAAATCCTAGTTTACCTTGTAAATTTAGCCACACATTCAACAAACGTTTCCTCATATTTTTGGAAAAGATTACGGAATTGAATTTCAAATTCCCTTAAATGATCATAATGAAAGTATTTTTCATAGAATAACTCATTAAAAGTTACCAATTATATGAACTTTAACTCATAATAATATTTAGTTCATTCAATCATAGACCATAAACAGTATACATATCCCTTTATATGACAGATTTCCATGAAGAATTTTTCATTTTAACTACTTTACAAAATAAGAAATATCTTCTATAGTGACTTGATACATTATTTAGCTACACATAGATTATGGATTACATTATGTTCTGGAGGTTTTTGTTAAAAAAAGTGTTCCAATATAGTCACACCATGTTTTGGAACATAAATTCACTTTATGTAAGAATTATTATTCTTTATAACCTAAGTCAATATCCCAAGTATGGTTGTCATCTGATTTTACATAGCTCTAGATGTATTAAATTGTTCAAGGTTAATATCCCAAAATTGACTACTGGTGTTGATATGGTTCCCAATCCTCCCATTATTCACCATAATTCTAAAATTGCATACACATAATTAGCTCATGATATTAAATTGTAAAATTAAATTCCTATTAAGTTTTATATTGTGTTACGAAGAAATATTGAAAGGTTTTCATAGTACTTGTGCTATCTCACCTGATTCCTATAAATATAATCACCAATGCTTCTACAAAACCTCTTTTGATACCAACTATGACATCCAGGTCTCCATAAACCTAGATCATATAGTTATTTTACTTTATTAGTACAAAATATAATATTTCTTGAAGGATATTACATTTTATTAGTATTGAACGACTAGATACATACACTCAATTCTTTTCAAAATATAAGAGATAGTTTGAACATATCATAATAACATAGTTATCCCTACCTTAATATCCCTAAAAATTACACATATTCTACCTTTATGTTTCCTAGGGAAAGGAAAAAAATAAGGGTGATCTTAGATGCTTAGTAAGGAGTAGCATACAATGGATGTTTTTATAACATAAACATATCATAAGTATTATGCATTGAATAAATGAAAAAAATACATAATCAATTGAAACTATGGGAATTATATTTCCTGGGAAATAATTGAAAATATGTACAATAATGTCCATTAATCTTATAGTGATGCAATTCATAATATAGAACATAACAAAAACATTCAAGGTTTATTGAAAATACATTATCCTCATATAGGAAAAGGTATACACAAAATCATAGAGGGTTTTGTACCATGATACCTATAAATTTATTGAGTTTCTCTACACATCTAGGCCCCTCCATTTATATGATTAAGTCCAATGGATCCACCAAAAGAGTCGCCATGGACTTTTACACCATTACTTAAAGAACCAGTTACATAATGAAACTTGTCTATCCATATAATGAGAAAAATAATGATAAAATAATTCCCCATTTAATGTAATGTTGTGGATGTTATTTATAATATAAATTAATCAACTTAGGATTCATGGTTGTGTTTAATATAATATGAAGTAACCATATTAAATAAATATAAGGGGAATGGTACATATAATGTGTTGAGATATCCATGGAAGATAAAAATTGGATTAAATAGATTTCATTGTTAGGATACAAAGGATGTAGTATCAAATATCCTTCATCATAGTTCCTAATGAGAATGTAAATATTCAAAATATATCCCTCGAGAGTGACTAGCTAGGTGTGTAGTTCGAGTACCATTCATAATGAATCCTAGTGTGGATTTGGTCAATTCTTGAACAAAACTTTTCATAGGGATTACCTATAGGTGTATCTATGAAACAACTACATACACTCCCCACTATCCAAAAGCAGATTTATTTTATTAGAAAGTATCCATAATTTTACCTTACCAAAAAACATGAAGGTTTTTCCAGCATGAAAAAGATTGAGTTTTATAATAGTTTTAGTAACTATTGAATAAAAATAATATTTTTGGGATAACAATACAGAAATATAAATCCCATAAATTTAATTACTAATATGGTAAAACTATTCAATGTCAATGTATTCATAACATAATAGGAAATTGGTGGTTAATATAACTTGAGTGAGAAAGAATGAAAATAAAGACATAAAAACACATCTAATGTCTTAGGAAAAAGTTAAATCAAACGATATTAAAATATTGGTATTAGAATTTATATTTAAATACAGTGATTACTTTACTTTTTTATATAAAATTTTATTTAGGCGTTATATAAAATATATAAAATAATTTAATACAAAACATCCGTCAAATAGATGAATTTGAGATAGAAACCCCTTACCTCTTGTCTTGACATCCATGAAAGTACTTTAAAATCACCTATTTAAAACATATATATCTTAATAAATTAATTAAAACCACAATAAAATCCATTTTTAGTTATACTCTTCATAAATAGTCATTATGTCTTTTAATTTTAACCAATTTCCACTTTAGAAGTTTGAGTTTTGATCTTTTGTACCAGTTTCATAATAGTGGTGTTTGTAATGATTTGTTTTATAAATTTCATAATCACTATGTCATTAAAGATTCTATTAGGGATAATTTATAATTATTATTTATTTCTAAACTATTTTCTTTATTTTTTGTATTTATACTTAATCACCAACAAGCTTGTTTCAGTGAATCTTGATTGTCAAAGTTTGTTTTCATAATTAATCAATTAATTATTGATATAAAATATATATAACCAAAAAATTAATTATTGTTTACATTTTTTTATCAAACTATACAATAATTATGTTCAAATTATAATTTATGACATATTTATATATTATTGTTCAATTATGTGGTTAAACCGACCCAAATAAGAACATACCAAGATTTAATGAACGATTATGTGGTGATTTTATATATTATTATAATATAAGAATAATAAGATAATATAGGGTCTACTAGTTTAATATAAAATAATATTATGTATTTATAATAATTTTTAATTGAAATGGAATAATTACACAATTTTAATTAAGGATTATACTCTTAGTATGATTATTTTAAACTATTAAATTAATGATGATTGTTTATTAATAATGTCACAAATCAGTTCTTTGAATTTTCAAACTAGAACACTAATTATTTAATAATCATAATATTTATCCTTTAATATTATCCTTATAACTATTCTTGTAATTTAATGAAGGAAAAAGATTTATGTTGTGTCATGGAGGCTGTAGCCCTCACAACACACGAATGACATTTTTGTTTTTCTTAAGGGTAAGGGGGAAAGGTTTTTAAATTTCATTTCCACAATATTAAAATATTTATTATACTATAAATTTTTATTTCATAATATAATTTTGGAAAAAATTAATTATAACTGTAAATATAAAAGGAAAATATGTAATGGAAAATATTGAAGTTGTGTTGAAAACTTTGGGTTTCTCATGGAGGATTCCTTATAAAGAAAGGGAATAAAATAATTTCTTAAATCCATAAGATAAAGGGGTAAAATATTATTTTAGGTTAATGAAATTTTTTTGGGTTTTAGGATTAAACATATTTATTAGGTGTTCTTTGAAGGGTTTGTGAGATTCCCCTTTTATAAGTTGTGAGAATTCCATTTTTGTAAATATTTCAACATAATATGAAGGGAGAACATGTAAAACATATAAATTGGGGAACAAAATATGAAATAATTGAGTGGGTCTGATGGAATTTTGATCAAAAAATAATAAAATAAATTATAGGCACGTTTTTATCATGATTCAAGCCATTTCCCCTTTAATTATTACTTTTACCCTTTTCTTCGTTTACTGTGGATACTAGTTTTTACATTGCCTAACGTAATAATTAAGAAAACAATAAAGTGGTACTTATAAGATAAGTTGGACTTACTATTCTAAATTTTAAATATATTTTTTCTAATTCAATTTCTAAAACATATAAAAATTAATTTTAATATGAAAAATGTCTACTATATCAAAAAAATATTAATTTAGTTCTAAAATATAAATCATGGGTTTAAAAAATATAATTGATATTTTAAAATGTACGATTTCAATTTTAAAATATTTATTTTTCAATAAAATTATTTCCAAATTTTCTAGGTTATACTTACAACATAGAATTCTATTTATTAGTAGAATCAACATATCAAACTATCCACATAGAGACACTTTTTTTAAAAAAATAACAAAAATTAATATTAATTTAACATTTAAATGTTGAATTCAAAAATAATTTTTATTGTTTTAAAATAAAATTCAAGTATTGATAAATTAATCTGTTATTATACTTATGATTAATGTATCTTTAAAGTGATCATTACACGATTGTTAAAGATATAGTTTTTACCTACTATTATAGGGTCTCAAATATTACAGTTAGAGTATATCCCACCATATGGGAATCTATGTTTAAGTTTTTTTATAATAAATTTATATTCATTCAATTATACTCATATTCATAGAAAATTATTTATTAATATTTATAATAACTAATATTTTAATTTATAATATTTTAATATCATATATGTTTTTATTATATTTCATTGTTCTTTATAATCCCCAATTTTATTTATTATTACACCATAAAATATGATATTTTATGTGTTTCTATTTAAATATAAATAAGAAATTAATATTTTATATTTCTAAATTTATATTTCATAAATTTTCATGTTCATTATCAACAAAACTAATCTATTTTTTCTTCTTCCTTTCTATATTATTTATCTCACATGAATATTTATTTACTCACCAATGTTTTATTATTGTCATCTTCTATTTACACTCTCATTCATTGATAAAGTTTGAAAAAAATGTTTTTTAACTCTTTCCACATGATAACTTTCTCCCACTGTATTTTTTAGTGTTTATTATGAAACATCCTCTCCAATTTCCTGGGGTTTTCTCATTTAATTACTATTCTCATTATACTATAAATATTTCCTATTTATTTTTTTATTAAATTATGTAAGGGTTTTTAAACTCAATTCCCCATTATCATAAATTTTAGACAATTTATATGATCTCATGTTATTCTTAATAAAATATTTCTACCATGCTCATGTTTTCTCATTTTCTTATGATCTAAACATTTATGCCTCACAGAAAATTTTTCCACTACTAATAGTCTAAACAAAATTTTTGTTATGATTTGTATTTCCACAAGTAATTTCATTTAATATTATTTTTTAAATGATGTCATGTATTGTTATTTTTTTTGTATATGTTGATGAAATATTTTTTAATAATAAATTTATGTAACTAATCTCCAAAGAAACTAAACTATTGGGTTCTGGGATTTTTAATTTAATTGTGATATTTTTTACAAATGGAACCCTTAATGTCTCTTAAATCAATGATAGTTTGATGCAAACATCATTGAGAACTTATTTTCCAATGGTAGGTAGTCAAAAAGGTTTCTTTCCAGCAATGCTTCTAAATACACATAAGTCTAGAGGATGGGAGTTCAATCTCATTAGACCCTTTCGGGGAGGAAATTATTTCATTCTCTAGGGATCTCTTATATATTTAAGTCATCTTTGTGTGTCAATACCATATCCAAATTAACAATTTGTTACCCTTGTTCAATCATTTGACTAAATCCATGCATTAATGTGAACAACTACATGTATGACATGTTTCTATCAATATTGTATTAGTTCATGATGGTTCTATATATATATATATATATATATATATATATATATATATATATGGCCTCTCTGAAGATTATCATTGTCATGGGAGGTGGTAGGTATTGTGTATTTGAGATCAGTCCCTTTAGTGGTCTTCCTATGTATCCCTATGAAGGGAATCCAAACCCACATATTTTCGTTCCACATAATAGTGGCATCACACATTTAAGGTTCTATGAAATGGACCAATACATGTAGTTTAAAAGAAATTGGTAAGGAATACTATGTAAAAGGTTCCTAGAAATGGTTAGCGTGGGACTAATACATGAGTGGCCCTTTTTGATGGTTATTTCTATAGGAAAATAAATTGAATACGGTATAGATCATCTCTAGCTCATCAAGAGAGTCATCCCTATAACATCACTAGAGAGGGATTATTCTATTTATAATCGTCAGTATTATGAGGTAATTTTCTCATAACATAATTATTCCTAGGATAATATATTAGAAAGTAGATAAATTTTTTTAGGCTTACATCTATTAGGTGGCATATATATAAAAACTCCTAGGTGTATATTGGCTTAATGTATCTCAAGTAACTACAAAGGGAATCATGATTCATGATTCATGAGGGTAGTAAGAGTAATATATTGACTCAATATGTATTAAGAACCCAATAGGGTTATATATATTCAATGAATATGTATATACTAAGGGGATTCTATTTACTCAATTTCTATGAAGGTACAAATAGGAGTATATCTACTAAAGGTATAATGGGTCATCTTATAATCATCACATAAGCAAAGAGATATGTTTGAAATAATTATAATTGAACCTCAATTATGTTTTCTAAGTATCCTAGTTAATATGAATCAATCAACACATTGTTTTATTGACACAGTTTGATGTAATATATTAGGATCGACCCAAGCAGTTTAACATGGTGTGGTAAGGACATGCATTAGGAAGTTTAATGTCATGTATCTCAAAATAAAAATTGATTCCATAAATTCTTATCAATTAAACTTATGTAATGATAAATTAAAAATCTATTCCCATGTGAGTCATTCCCGATTTGAGAAATATGAGTTAGAAGATTGGTCATGTCATATTGGATCACACATAAAAGGATAGATCAGGTCTTATATTTGAGTTTCCCTATGATGATTGACCTAGTAAATGAGTCAAGTAAAGAAAAGAAGGATTATGCATTACAATATAAGTATTTACCCCCACCCCCAGTATTTTTGCAATAGAATATGGATGGGGATTGTTAATTATGGGGATTAAACTTATAATGAAGCCTATATATGATAACAATGAGAAATATATTGACATGATATGAATAAAAAAACCTATATGAGTGTATTGACTCAAGGTAATGATAAAACTAATAAGAGTATATTGAATCAAGGTTATTGGGTGGGGAATACTAATAGGTGACCCAAGAGGTACCTAAACATGATTATTGACCAAGGTTATGGTAGGGATAAATATGGGATTATACCTTGTAGGATACCCATATATAAAAAACCAAATGGATTATCTCAACTCTAGCTATATATAGAAACCATGATGATGATCTAAAATCTATTTATTTTGGTATGTATGGGTGCCAATGTATGAGACTTGGGTGAATAGGTTTTTTCCATTGAAAGGGATAATGTTGAGATTTTATATAAGAAACCACCCAAATAATGGATCCAAGGTATGAGACTTGGTAAAATGAATTTCACCCATATAGGGTTTCCCGGGTGAAAGAACTAGGTAAATGTTAAATATTTTCCCTATTATGGGGTTGGGAGAGTAGTGAAGCTTCCATATAGAATATGGATGGGTGAAGATAATGCTTTGACATAGTGGATGGAGGGATATATTGATTCACATTATTAAGGGAGAACAAGGGGTCTCTCCCTATAAGGGGGAGATCCATGGTGGTTTACCCTAGTAACGGTGAACACAGGGCCTCACCCTAGTGAGGGTAATCCATGGTAGTTTACCCTAGTAAGGAAGTACACGGTACCTCACCCTAGTTGAGTTGATCCATGGTGGTTCACTATAGTAATGTGTAACATGGTGCTTACCCAGGTGAGGGAAAAATGGAGGTTTTCCTTTGTAAAAGAGTACATGGATACTCTCCATACTAAGATTTATCCATAGTGGTTCATCCTATTAAGTTCAAACATTTAAGGTGAATAGGTTGGGTGATTAGACCTCTTAACTTTATTTATCCTTTAAATGTTCATACACCAAGATAAAAATTAGAGTTAGGTTATATTTATAGATAATACTAATGATATGGGAATGAAAAATGGTTCAGAGACTTATGTGCTTGATATGTATAAGGGAACGACCTTAAAAATTACTTATTCCTGAATTTTTCACAAGATCATACATTATTACACATTAAAGATATTTTTAGGTTTAGTGTTTTAAAGAATTAGGATATCTTACATACATGAAATACCACATTCATACAAGAGGATACTACTAAAATAGTATCCATTTTTTTGAAAATATAAAAAATTATAACATAAAACATGATTTCTTTAAACAACTATATATATCAATCATCATGATTCCCTTATTTCTTATATCCATCCTTATATCATGTGGGAAACATTCTAAAAACATGGGATATGTATAAAAATCAGAAAGGTATATAAAGAAGGAAAACACTAGTCAAGTGATAACATAAAAACTAATAAAACTCTTAATCATAAAAACTCAAATGCCTAGAAACAGCATAGAGTTTCCTTGGAAAATATTTACCATATAACTCTTACATTCACCATTACTCATGAAATAACCTTTTGGTTAACTTCCATCTCTGGAGTATCCAATGCACTGGAAAGCTCTAACGGGGCTCACCCATCATATCATGAGCTATAATGGGCTCAACCCAACATATCTTGGCCTATAATGGGCTCAACCCAACATATCTTGAGATATAATTGGCTCAACAGATTATAAATAATTTTTAGGTAACATATCATAATGTATCTAGAAGAAACCACTCATGGAATATACATATAAAAACAATCTTTTAAAATTTATTAAAGAGAGTTTTAAAAGGATTTTAAAAAGAAATTACCTTAGAATATAATTGGATTGAGAATTAATATAATGGAATAGACATGTTTATACACTAAAAATACACATAATAATGTATAATATAAGAAAAAAATCATCACACTAATAATCTTAATACAACATAATGGATAAAGTAGAAGGAAAACCCAATGATTTTAAATTGGGTAAAGAATTCACTTACCTCGGGTTCTTATTTCCTAAAAAATATTAAAAACTCCTATATAATGGTTAAAAGAGTGTTATTAATAACTTATATAAACATATTAATATTTATAATACATTATATGATTCTTTCAGTAAATCATTTCACCCTTTAATTGTTAGTATTTTGTTCCTTTCATTGTTTTGGGTGCGTTCTTCACATGATTTCCATGATTGGTTCATGATAGAAGTTCTTCTCATTTTGAAGTGAAACTCCATAATTGGAATATAATTTTATTTACATAATTCCATTAGCATAAATTATACCATTTATCATTTTGAATTCTGAAATGAGGATGAAAAATAAGTTAAAACATTAATGATGTTCATTTAGATCATTTTTGTGGTTCTTTGATAACAACGACCTCATTTTGTTTTATTAATTAAAACCATGTGTAAGAAATGATTCAAGAACCATGGATGAGAAATAATAAATATATTATTAATAGGGTAAACAATAAAAATGGTTTCATGACCAGACTTGAATGAATTGATGAACATTGAAATCATATTGTCCATGATGTCAGGAATTCGACACATCACGGACAGTGTTTTTATTCTTTGAATAAGTGGGAGATGAGAAGAATAATGATGATGAATTTTCCATGAACAAGAGAAAATAAAAAATATAAATGATTTATGTGGATTTTTTCCCTCTTTAATAAGATTTTGTTTGGAAATAATAAGAAAAGAATGGAACTCAAAATAAAAAATAGTAGAGAATTCCCTTACAAAAATTTGGCAGCCTGACGACTATGCAACATGGTTTTAGAAAACATTAAAAAGTGAAAGGAAAAGGGTCACCCATCTAGAAATGAATCATAAAACCAAATAGGGAGATAATAAGATAAAAATACGAACATGGAATGTACTCTTTAATTTTTCGTGAAATCAATGAGAACTTGAATGGAAAAAAGAAAGAAGTTGAGAATTTTTGTACCGTGTAGAGTAACTCCTATAAAATGAAGGATATGACCTTCATGGGATTGGGGAAAACTTTTGAGGACTACTAGGCAGTTAAGGAGTTTAGATCATAGTTTATGAGGAATTTGTATTGAATTTAATGAAAGAAAGTGTTGGTATTTCTAGCAAAAGTGAGGGAATATTTTAATAATTTCTATGGGACACATCATTAGTGGTATTTGAAAAAACATGGACTTTCGCATCATATTTTCCCATGGTATTAGCCACATGGACACCTCAAATATTATTTTACTACACATAATTTTATTAGATTTATTACATCATTAATGATGGAATTAACACACAGAAACTCAAAACTGCATTTTTTACTATTCATGAAAAAATCAACTATTTTAGAAAAATCTCAAAAATTCACCCTAACCATTTTTCAATGCATAGAATTCAAAAATGAACTCCATTTTTTGGAAGTAAATTTCTAAATATTAATAATTTATTTTTTAAATAATGTCAAACTTAATTCAAAAATTAACAATTTTAATTCTATAACTACTTTTATATAACATTGAAAAATAAACCCAAATCTCATTATATTAAATCATTATTAAAATAAAAATAATAATACAATTCACTATTCGTTAGCATCATAATAGTATTCATAAGGGTATGTTACTATTCACCAAAAAAAACAAGTTGGTTCCATTAAACTCCAAATAACTTACTGAACAGAAATGTAGATGACCATTTTTTGAAATTCAAAACATAGATTCCGCTAAATTAAGTTTAAAGGATAGTTATAAATATCTACATAAAACAGTGTTTCAAGATTTCAATTTATTTTTAAAACCTTGGGGATTGACCTTATCCCCACCTTCTATAAATAGCATCCTCACAATTTTATCGACTCATTAAACAAGTGAGGGTACCTTTCCCTTATATCATTTTTAGAATCCCATGTTTTTTCCTCAACCATGTGGTTTCTCCAAATAACATTTACCTGGTTAATTACCTTATTCTGCAATACTTGTTTCCATAAATCAAGAATATGAACTAGATTCTCTTCATCTAAAAGGTTCTCTTCCATCTGAACTGCTTCTAGGATAAAGACATGTGATGAATTTGGAACATAATTGCTCAACATCAAAATATGCAAAAATTTATTTAACTGAGATAAACTCGGAGGCATGCTCAGTATGCAACTAGTAAAACATTCTCCATTATTTCAAAAGGAATGACGAACCAAGGAATTAAAATTCATTTCTTACCAAAATACATCACACTTTTCCAAGGGGTGATTTTGAGGAAAAAATGGTCACCTACCTCAAAAGAGAAGTCTTTCCTTCCATTATCTACATAACGTTTTTGCATGCTTTGAGCTATCCTCATGTGATATTGGATCATCTTCACTTTATCAGCCACTTCCTCTACAAATTCTAGTCCCATCAACTTCCATTCCCTGACTTCATCTCAAAAATATTGAGTTCAACACTGATTCACATACAATGACTCAAAAGGTTCCATCTATATACTCGAATCAAAATTGTTAATATAATAAAAGTAATCTAAAGAAAAATGATAATCCCAACTTCCCTAGTAGTCTATTGAACAAGGTCCAAGCATATCCTCCTAGGTCTAAATCATTCTTTTTGACTGCCCAAATGATTAAGGATAAAAAGTTGTACTAAAATTTAATTTTGTGCCCAAAGTCTTGTAATGTCCCTTACAAAAGTTAGAAGTAACCTAGGATACCGGTTAGATACAATGGAAAGAGGAACTGCATGTAACCTGACAATATATTTGAGGTACAATAAAGAAAGTTCATCCAACAAAATTGTATCTCAAATAAAAAATAAATGTGTAGATTTTCGCACCCGGTCAATAACAACCCAAATCACAATGTTACCTTGAGAATTCATAGGTAGTACCACTATGAAGTCCATCGATATATTCTCCCATTTCAACATTGGCACTAGAAAAGGTTGAAGCATCCCCTTCAGTAAGAACCTATTTTCTTTAACCTATAGACATGTAAAGCATTTTAAAGTAAATTATGCAATATACCTTTTCATTCCAACCCACCAGTAATACTTCTGAAGGTCTCTATACATCTTAGTACTTCCAAGATGAATTGAAAATGGGGAACTATGAGCTTCACACAACAAATCATTCTTCAAATAGGAATCAAAAGTCATACAAGACATTTTTTTAAATCATAAAATACAATATTTATTAATGTTAATTTCTGGAAGCTTACCTATTTTAAGAAATCATTCCTTTTTGAAAAACTCATGGTATTCATTTTGTGCTTTCTTGATTCTATCTTATAATGGTGACTGCACTGAAACCTGAAGAAAAACATATGTATTCTCTACAAAAACAACATCTAATCCAAAATTCATCAAATCATCAGTCAAGGGATCATGTTCTAAATGAAATATGGCTAATGATGAATGGTGTTTTTGAATCAAGGAATCTAACACATTGTTTTATTTTCCTAGATGATAATTCATCATGAAATCATAACCCATTAACAGATCAATCAATCTTATCTACCTCATGTTTAATTACTTCTAAGTGAATATATAAATAAAACTTCTATGGTCAGTATATATTTGATATTTGAATCTGTATAAATGGTGCCTCCAAATTTTCAAATAAAAAACCACAGCTTCCAATTCTGAATCATTTGTGGGATAATTTAACTCGTGAGGATTTAGTTGTCTTGAATCATAAAGGATTACTTGATCATTCTAAATCAGAACACAGCCAAATCCCTTCAATGAAGCATCAATATAAATGAAAAACTCACCATTTCAAGAAGGTAAGACCAAAACTGGAGAATTCACCAATCTCTTTTTCAGTTCCTTAAAACAAACATTACATTCTTATGTCCACAAAAATTTAACCCCATTTTTGTTAATATAATTATAAGGCTAGATAACTGTGAAATGTTTCAAAAAAACCATCGGTAATAACCTACTTATCAAAGAAAACTAGAAATGTCTATAACATTTGTAGGTCTTCGCAATTAATCAACCACTTTTGGTATGGAAGGATCAACTGTTATTCCATCCATATTTACAATTTTCCCACGAAAATAAATTTTTTGAAACCAAAAATCACATTTTCTGAATTTTCCATACAGTATATTTTCTTTTAAGGTTTTAAAAACAACCCTTAGTTATCTTTCTCCCCACTTTACATCAATAATATATCTAAATTTCATCAATAAACACAACTACAAACATATCCATGAACTCATAAAATATTCTATTCATAAGATCCATGAATATAGTAGGTGTATTAGTTTACCCAAAAGGCATAGCTAAAAAATCATAATGGCCATATCTAGTATGGAACGTAGTCTTCAGGATGTCTTCATCTTTTACCTTCAACTGATGATACCCCGACCTCAGGTCAACTTTGGAAAAATTCTATGCTCCCTATAGCTAAACAAACAAATCATCGATATGAGGAAAATGATAATTGTTTTAAATAGTAATGTTATTCAAGGCTCTATAATCAATGAAAACTCTCATTGAACCATCTTTTTTCTTAACAAACAAGACATGAGAACCCCATGGTGAGGTTCTAGTTTAGATGAAGCCTTTATCTAATAATTTTTGCAACTTATTTTTTTAATTATGGAACTTCTATTTCAGAAATTCAATAAGGATGTTTAGAAATTGGCTAATCATCAGGAACTATTTCAATTGTAAACTCAACCTCTCGATTAGGAATAACACCAGCAAAATTTTCAGAAAAAACATCTAAGTATTCATTTACCACTGGTTCATAATTAATCTAGATAGCTCCCTTATCTTCAACAATATGCAAAATATAACATTCATTTCAATCGATTATCAATTTCATAGCTTCCTGATATGTAATTAATGGTATGGGCTCATTATTGTACCAAAACTGAAATTATTTATGAAAAAAAAATTCTTTGCAATCTGTCATAACATGATAAAAAAAAGCTAGTCCATACCCAGAATAACATCAATGTTTTATAATGGAAAAAATAAAAGGTTTGTAGGTAAAATATTTCCATGAAAAATAATATGAAAATTATTATAATTTTTTCTTCCAAAAATTTTTCTTCTAGGTGTTTTCTACCATGATATCTGGTTTCATTTCATGAGGTTTAATTCCCAATTTTTCTGAAAATTTCTCATAAATGAAGGAATCTGTAGACCCTGAATCAAAAAACACATTTTTGAAATCTGTAAAAACAAGTAATGTACCTGATACCCCCTCATTTGACGGCTCACCATCTTCTCATGTGGTTGAAAAAAAATTTATCGAACCCCTCTACTTCCAATATTGCTAATTCCCTACATAAGTAACTAGATTTGGACAAAAATTAGAAAAATTACCCAATTCCTTATAGTTAAAGTCTCTTACCATCGACTTCTCATTAGTTTTTGAGTCATTTGATTTGCACTCACATGACATGTGTCCTAACTTCCCACATCGGTAGCATTTCACATAATTTCAAATAAATTCACCAGGATTCCTTTTACCACACTTCTCACAAGAAGGGATATTCACTTTCTTACCTCCAAACATATTTGACGAGTTCTTGCACATTTCCTACCAACCTAACTTGTTTTTAATCTTGTCATAATGGGGACCATATGTGTTAGAAGATTCCATCTGAACTTTTTTAGCACAACGAACAAGCTTCTCATAGCATTTAAACTCTCATGCGGCCAAAGATCTTTGCAAAAATGGTTTCAAACTAGTGTAAAATCTATTAATTTTACTTTCAAAACACTTGATAAAATCCTATAAATGCCTGGCTTGTCACGACCCGTCCTTGGGGCCTGTGTCGTGATTACCCCAAGCTCGCCTTCCATAGGCCAGGGGCTGGCGACTAGCACCAAGGCGTGATTCCTGATAAAAGGGAAGGCATTGCCTAGTAAAGTAAACAAACAAACATAGTAAGCAAGAGGATGTAAACACTAAGTAAAAACTGGGTACAATAGTAAGTGAGGAAAAGTAAGTGGGCCAGAATACAAACCCAAACTGAAGGTAAAGTACAACTCTAAAGGGAAAAAACAACTGAAAGTAAGGCCGCAACGTCGAGCCGCCCACGGGAAGTCCCACCTGAAGGGTGAGTACAGATAGCCTCCACAACTCCTTGGGGCCAACCATCCGCTCCGAGTACATCCCGCCCAGTGGTCCACCCCCAGGTACCATCCTTCTCTGCAAGCCTCAACCACGATCAGCGTTGTCCATCGTCTGCAACCAACACAACGTAGTGCGGGATAAGCTACTCAGTAGGGACCCCGAGACCCCCGAAGGTCTCCCAGAATCCACAAAGGATAATCCACAAAGGAAAGATACAATCACGAAGTAACATCCGACACTGCTTAGGTATATTCCCATTGTAACACCCCAAGCTTCTACGTTATGCTTCTCTTTGAATAATGCGATAGCGTGTGTTGTACGCAACACCGAGTTCTAACAACCAATCAAACAAGCCGTTATGAATAGTAATACCTACTTTTTAAAATTATATATATATCTTATATTTCAATATGGACTTAATTTTTGGATTCGGAATATCTAATTTAGCCTAAGATGAAATTTTGGTACTTTTCGGATAACATTAATATTTTGATGAATAGTGAAAATTACTAAATTTTAATTAAAAACAACTTTTTTAATCAAAATAATTAATAGTGATAAATTAAGAATTTTAGTGGTTTTAAAGTATATTTAGAATATATTTTTACCATTTAATATAATGTTGGTCATTGGACATGATTTTACAATTAAACCGATCATAAACAAGTGTCAATCTTTTGATAGTTATTATCTCTTAAAAACACGCTTTTTGTTTTGACAGCGGGAATTAATTTTAAATTAATTTCTGCCACTTCTTTGTTTTGAATTTAGAAAAATGGATTCCATATTTGGAATCAGGATGTCCAAATTGTGTAAATAGGTAACTTTTATTTTTATACATTTTGAATAATTACTGTGGTAAATATTTTATTTACCATGGTTAAGGGTAAATCTGGTAAATAAGGGTTAAAAAATAATATTATAATAATACTAAATTACCCTAAAACGTGTCCTATCCTTATTGGTTGATACATGTTCGACCATAGTCATATTTGGGTCGATTTGGGGACCCCATGGTGCCACTTGTAGGTGATAGGGACACTTTATTTTAATTAAGTTAAAATGAATACAAAAATGACACAAGCATATATCTTTTAGAAAAACAATTATTACATAGCGTTATATATGTTGGAATTTAGATTATAAATATTCATTAGAAATATAAAACTATTTTCTACATAATGATATTTTATTTATAATTTTTAGACATTAAATTATTTAATTTATTTATGACACAATGATGATGTAGTAATTACTATAATAGTGAAAAATTAAACTAATTGATATTATAAATACCGAAATAAATATAATATGAAACTTTTAATGAATTAAAATAATTTTATAGGATAATATGATATATTAGGATTGATTTAATTGACTTTTTTCGAAGTAATAAATCTTTTATGAGTTTCAAAAAAATCAACTATTGAATAGTGTCAAAATTGACATAAAAGAGTTCTTAAAACAAATATTATATTATTAATTGATATTAAATTCCTAAAAATCTAAGGTTCGGCCAAGAGACTTATATAATGATAGGTTAATCATTAATGGACCACATGGGGGTATCTTGGATGTATATAGTAATTTTATTAACCATATTATATAAAAATACAAAGAGACATTGTAAAAGTGAAACTAATTAACTTAGAGTTAATACTTAAAGATAAGGTTAATATAAGTACCCAAACCTGTATAAATTCTATTGGTTGAGTTTTGCTCGACCTATACCCACCTTAACATTTAAATAATAAACTTTGGAGCCATTGGAAATCGAATATGAATTTATTATAAACTAATATCTCTAGCTTTTCCAAAGGTGCCCCTCACCCCTCTTATAAAAGGGAACTCCTCTTTCTCATTTCTTCACACCTTAAAAGCCTTTTGGTTCGGACAAAATCTGCCCAAATACTCTCCCAGCATCCCTCAATAAAACCTAGAGGACTTAGTTTGATCAGAAAGCCAACCTAAGGAGCCCTTTTGATCAAATCAAAAGGAAAACCCGAAGAAGAGGTAATGATTTCACCACCCTTTTCCAAGTTCATTTCTTCTTCCACTTCATCTTCCTTTGTTGTTACCATTCTAAAATAATACCTCCAGTATCATATATATACTGTGATGTTATTATAAATATGGTGCAACCATATTCAGTATTCTATCCACCCTTTGAATAACATGTCACCATACGTGCGTACGTACGGCTTACCGTCTCCAAGTCGTGGTGTAATTGTTATTCAATATAATATTATTTGGATGGGTATAATAATGATGTGTAAATCATGTAAATAATAAATATAACATGTTAATGATTCATTATATATGATATACCATCCATTTATATATTATTTTAATATCAAAAGAATGATATTGTCGCTCGTGCATACGTACGGACTACCGTCTCCACGAACGCGATGAGATTCATTCTCCATCGTATCCATTCAAGTATAATTATCATTTGATGATTTAAAAATGATGTTTAAGGACTTGATATCATTCTGCATATGAATAATATACAACCTATCCTTTATAAACATGTCTTACGTAACAAAACATATAAAAGAAAACAAGTAAGTTAACACCCGAAACAACGATAATAATAAGATATTATTATCAAATCAATATTAAAAGATCACATATGATATCATATTAATGTATATGATTCCTGTATAATTTAGTAACAATTATTTCACCACTATATAGGAGGTTAACCTACCCCAACCAAGGAAATGTACAAGGTAATGGTTATTTCACAATCTCTTCATTATCTGAGGTTGTTTATATGTAATAATCTACTGGGATCTCTTTATCATCCACATCCATGTTTCATCAAAATGTATTTCAAAACATTTTTATTATTTACAAAAATATGGGTTAAAGTCATTTATACCCTTGTTTGACTTTTTATAAGAGGAATCTTTCTGTCGTTTTCAAAACAAGGTCCTTTTTAACCTTTTCGACAGAATTAAGGTAAGAATGTTTTTTTTAACTTATACAGCGAGTGCAGTTATTTTCTGCCTTTATAAAATCTTCAAAGTTTTTCTTACAAGCTTAAAAGAATATTTTCAAGAAAATGTTTTATTTTATATGGCTCTTAAATGATTTCAAAAATAGAAAGAGATATTTCTCCAAAAAGTGTTTTGATTTCATCTATATCAACATCCTTTGATGGATTTTACGCTTATTTGAAGTTGATTTATTATGATACAAAACTTCTATATTGTATTAATGGTTTTGTGATATGTTTGACTGTGGATGTGCTATTTTTATACCATTCATTGTTTATGGTGAAATTATTGACATTTCGTATGATATTTTTAATACGAATGTTTATGTTATGTTTAAACCTTTTCATATGGGAATGCATTGGACTTAATATGTGACGGGTGGAGCCCGCTATAGCTCCTCAATGAATCGGTAGGTCTCATGAGACAAACTAGTGTCTTGGCACAAGGCCTTGGAAAAATATTATTTGTAGTCTTGGCACGAGACCTTGGCTATGTGGTTATGATAGTCTGGCATTATGCATTCCAACATTATGAAAGTGGTTAGTGATTTTGCATGTGATTATTCGATTAGTAGAATATCCATGTGAATGAGTAAATGACATTATTTCATTTTATTTATGCCATACAATGTTCAAAGTTCAAGTTTGAAAGGCTGTTGTTTTAGTTATACATTGCCTTAAATGTTTATTCTTATTTATGAATGTTTCCGCTATATTGTTATCCTTATTGGGCATTTGAGCTCACCCCTTTTCTATGATTTATTTTTCCCAGGAAGTGAAGAAGTAAATTATGAATGACCTGTAGGGATATTATGTGGGGATATGAGTGTGGATTATGGAGACATTATGTTGTTGTAGTAGTTTTTCATTTTATGATGTAATGTAAAACTTAGGAATATATCTAGTGTTTCCAAGGATACTAGACCAATCGGTCTTTCGAGATTTGATCATTCTTTTGATCATGCCAATGTTATGTAATAATGCACCGACTCTGGGTAACTAGGGTCGGGTTGTTACACCCATACATATACCTAATTCATCAATTCCAGTTCGCTCCAACCTCTGAGCCCAAGAACAACCGAGTCCACATAGGAAAGAAAAACGTAAATCCACATAGGATAGCACAACACCATCCACAAAGGAAAGCAAAACAGGATTCATCTCACATAGGTATACTTCTTCGTATGACGATAGAGATGATCAGATATATCCACTGATTCATCTATGTCATCGGACCCACAAAGGATCGATAGGTACTAACCCCCGCAATGACCCACAAAGGATATGACCCACACAGGATTGATAGGTTACTAACCCCCGCAATGAACCACAAAAGATCTAACCCACACAGGATCGATAGGTAACTAACCCCCGCAATGACTCACATAGGATCAGACCCACACATGATCTGTAGGTAACTAACCCCCGCAATGACCCACACAAGATCGGACCCACACAAGATCTGTAGGCGCTGGCCCACACAAGACCGCTGAGCACTGACCCACACAGGATTGGACCCACACAGGATCTGTAGCACTGATCCACGGAGGATCGCTGAGTGTTGTAGTCATCATCGTCGAATCCGCTGAGGATCTCTGTACAGTTGTCGTCGTCGTCATCGTCGTAGCTAGCTCTAGGGTTCCCGCACACAGCAAGCTCGTTCGGGAGGGTCCGCTCCATGAGCCGAGAGGCTGATACATCAAATGACACATAGTCCAGAGTTGATGTGTCCAAATGTTTCGTATCGTCAACAGGAACTCAACGCCACAGACGGTGCGTCAATCGGACGCCTGGTTTGAGAGTTATTGGCTTTTTCGTCCCAGGGGCCCGGTTGGTTTTTAAGTCAAAACCAACCCGACTGTACTCCACCTACATCCAAACTTCGGGGAGAAGTAAGCCAAAAGATCCACCTCACTTAGAGGAATCCATCAAAGTCGACGGAATGTCAATCGGACGTTTGGAGCTCATGTTATAAGCGTTTCCTCTCCGAGGGCCTGGTTGGTTTCGTGTACGAACCAACCCGGCCGAACCCAAAGTATTCCAAAACCTTGAGTTCAATATACCAAAACGACCATCTCGGTCCAATGATTTCATCTCAACTGACGGTGTGTCGATCGGAGTCTCGTAGCTGATGTTATGGGCAACAGACCGAATAAGGTTCGGTATTAGGGGGTTCGGGCCCGGTCCGACCGGGCCCGATACCCCCAGGGTCGGCCCGAACCTAGTTGACCCATTCCAGGTCCGGATCCAGCCCGCTTAGGCGCGGACCAACCCGATCGGCGTGGCCTGGCCCAGCCGGCGCGGCCCGGCCCGGTCTGGCGGACCGGCCAGGCAGCCAGCCCGGCGCGCGGCATGCTGGCCAGGGGTTCGGCCGAACGGTCGAACCGTTCGGGGTGGGGGGCGCTGCCCCCGCATGAAGTAACCCGCGGCCCCTTAATGTGGCTGCTTTTTCTGACGAGTTGTGGGTTTTGAACCCCCGGTTCCTCCATGGTCCTGTCGACCCGCTCCCGCCGGCCGGCCTCTGCCTCCACGGGACCAGCAAGGCTAGTCCCCTCGCTCCGACGTCGGCGGCCCAGTACCGGCCACCAGTTCCGCTGTTCCGCCGTGGCCCGGAACCGGTCGCAGCCTTGGTTCGTCCGGCGCAGCGCGACAGCGTCGTGCCCCTCCGCCACGGCCCCACATCTTTGGTTCGTTTCCAACAGCGCGGCGCGACGGCGTCGCGTCTTGGTTCGTCTTCAACGGTGTGGCGTGACGGCGCCGCGCTTCTCCCCCTTTCCTTATCAAAATTCTGTGAGGTTCTTCAACACCGCATTGTCGTGCTCTCCACGACAATACCAACAACTAAAAAAGGGGAGGAGTGTTGGCCGTGTTTGTGCGGTCTGACCTCCTCCTGTTATCACTATAACAGGAGGTTCAAAGAAAAGGAGAAGCGACGGAAGATTTCACGAACTAACAAATAAAAATAAATCCCGACCTCAACGCTGTTGTCGAACGAGAGTTCATCGTGTAATTAACCATCGCGGAAGAAGAGGATCGCCGTTGGCGTGATGTGATCTCTGAGGAAGGCATCACTCGTTGTCGTCCGCCATCGGAGATTGGCGTTCTTCGTCGGCGGTGGTGCGTTCTTCGCTTTCTTTGTCGGTGGTGGTGCGTTCTTTGCGTTCTTCATCGAAGAACAAAGAATCTTCTCTTTTTCTCCCAAAGGTTTATCACAAAAAATCCACAACCGTAATAAAATAAGTTCAACACTTATTTAATTATCAAACTAAGCTTTTGATATTCAAAAGGTAAGAAATAAACAATTAATTCAAATAATTAATTGTATCAATTTAACTGCCCAATTTAATGGGGAGTTTCTTAACCAGAAAAATGCATGGTTGACTTTCATTAATGAGGGGGGTTTGCAGGTGCGTTACTTAGGGGGAAGAAACGGAGGGGCTCGTGTGGGCTCCACCTCATAAATATCCTACCATGTGGGTAGGATATTGTGTGTTCCACCTTATCCGCTTAACTTGCTTAAGTGGCTTTATGTGAAATAAAATAAAGTGTCGCACCACTTTTATTTTATTTCTTAACTTAATCCCAAAAACTAAAAACCACAAACGAGAAAACACAACTCCAGAAAAGGCGTTTCTAAGAAAATACTGGTGATGTGATTCCATCGGTGTCCTCGGTATTCGATTCCGAGCACCGGTTCAAAAGTTAGAAAAACCCGCTCGTTCGTTCACTGAACGTACTCGAGCTAAACATTGGAAAATGTTTCTGGGCACACCAGGCCTCGGAATCAGGTGCCGTCAGAAACTTCTTTCTTGTAAAATTCCCATTAAAATTAATAAATAAATTTCCTTGAATTTTACAAGTCTTTACATCACTCCCACCTCAGGGCTTTACGTCCCCGTAAAGATACATCATAAACTAGGGAAACAAAAGTGGGTACTGAGCACGCATCTGAGCCTGCCGCTCTAAAGTGCTCTCCTGGAGGTTCTCATGCTGCCATATGATGCGCACTAGAGGAATCGACCGTTCGCATAGGACCCGCTCCTGTTGATCTTCAATCTCCACTGGGACCTCCGCAAAAGTCGCCCCACCATCAACGTCTAAGTTCCCATGGTCAATGATATGCTTCGGGACATGCACGTATCTCCTCGGTTGGGATACGTGGGAGACGTCATGCACCCGGTGTAACTGAGGTGGTAGAGCCAGGCAATAAGCCACCTTGCGAATCCTACAGAGGACTGGGAATGGTCTGATGAAGCATGGAGACAACTTGCCGCCTCATCCAAATCTCTTTAATCCGCATCGAGGTGAGACCCGCAAGAAGACATGGTCGCCATCCTCGAACTCCAGTGGCCTCCGCCTCCTATCAGCATAAGACTTATGCCAGCTCTGAGCTGTCCTCACCCGCTCCTGGATGACCTTGACCTTCTCTGTCGTGGCCTGGACCATCTCCGGTCCCACAAGTGCTGACTCCCCAGGGTCTGTCCAGCACAAAGGAGATCTGCAAGGTTAGCCGTACAACGCCTCATATGGTGCCATCCCGATGGTGGAGTGGTAGCTGTTGTTGTACGCGAACTCCACCAAGGGTAGGTGGTCCTCCCAACTGTGACCAAAGCCAAGGACACATGCACGGAGCATGTCCTCGAGAGTCTGTATGGTCCTGTCCACCTGACTATCTGTCTGTGGGTGAAATTCGGTGCTCAGATGTAGCTGCGTCTTGAATGCCTCATGCAACCCCTTCCAAAGTTGGGAAGTAAAGCGAGCATCACGATCGGAGACGATAGATGATGTCACACTATGAAGCCTCACAATCTCCTGAATGTAGAGATGTCCCAAGCTCTCCACTGAGCCCTGATCTCTGATGGGTAAGAAGTGTGCCGACTTGGTGAGTCAGTCGACAGTCACCCAAATAGAGTCGTGACCTCTGGAAGTGCGTGGAATTTCAGTCACGAAGTCCATATATATCCCATCCCACTTCCACTCTGGGACTTCCAAGGGTTGTACCAAGCCTGCTGGTACCTAGTGCTCTGCCTTCACCTGCTGGCAGGTGAGGTATCGAGAAACGAGCTTTGCCACAGCCTTCTTCAAGCCCGGCCACCGGTTCTGACCATCAGATAGTGTCGTCGCATCTTCAGAGCGAAGACCACTGCTACTAATTCCAGGTCATTGGTAGCGTAGTTCTTCTCATGCTACCTCAAATGACGTGATCCATAGGCGATCACGGCCCGCTCCTGCATCAGGACACATCCGAGTCCGGTCCCTGATGCATCACAGTAAACTACGTACCCTACTCCCTCCTCTGGAAACCTCAACATAGGCATGCTGTTCAATCTCTATCTCAGCTCCTGGAAGCCCTGCTGACATCTGTCTGACCACACGAAGGGTTGCCTCTTCCTCCTTAATGTTCTGCAAAGATGTAAAGATTTCTCCTTTACCGAAAAGGGAAATCCAGTCTCATCCCCTAGATGAACCATGTTCCTTGCCTAATACAGTCAATACCGTCATTATTAGTTAATTCATGTCATGGATGACATCATAAGGCCTCAACGCTGCTACCAAGAGATCCAACTGTTACTATCGCCTCCAAGGGTTGAGTCACCCTGTCAGCATCAGTGTGTGGTCACTGGGTCTCCTCGAGTAAAAATCTCGCAAGTGAGGGTCAAGTCAATAGTTTTTAACCAGCACCTCTTAGTATTAACAAAAAAAAGATAAGAAAGTAAACGTCACTAATGAAAGTGTCTTTTATTACTTCAACTCAAAGTACAAGGACTCAAGGAAACACAAACAACGAAGATAGTGGCATAATGGGCAATGGCCTCTATGCCTGGAGCTTGACCCGTACTTGTCCACCTGCTTCCGGAGCTCCATGATCGTAAGCTTTAGCTGCCTAAAGATGTGCTCTCCCCTGAGGTTGGGGTGGACCTCCTGGTGGTGGTGGTGGTAGAGCCACAAAGTGTCACCCACCACATGCTGCTCGGCCAGCTCCTCTGCCTCATCCGCCTGCTCCCTGTGGACCGCCATGGTCGATCCTCTGCCTCTGCCTAGGTGGTTCTTCAACCGTCTGCTGCTCCTCTGCATGGCGGTTCGGGAAGTCATGAGCCATGTGGCGCTACCCACCGCATGCATAGCACTATCTTCCACTCGTAGTACTGGTTCTGCTGCGTGTGCCCTGCACCTCCGAGCCAGTATCCTGGGGTCGTCCACCCGATGGCCTGGCCCGCTTGGACCTCTGTGACATCTGTATACTGCCGACTGCAGAAGACTCCGCCACATGTCGCCCTGCGGTAGGTCTCTCCACTGGTGTAGACTCAACAAGAAAGCTCTCGATGAGAAGAGATCTCTCTAGTACTTTTACCTAAGTCAGAATGCTGAGGGAGATCAGCGATGCCCTGATCTCATGACTCAATCCCTGCTCAAAGGTCTGGGCCTGAATGAATGGTTCACGTACCATGTCTGTCGAGTAGCGTGAGAGATCGGAAAATCTCGCCGAGTACTAGGAGACCGTCAAGCTGCCCTGCCGCAGCTGTAGAAGCACCTGGATGCGCACCGCACGGAGGGTGGCTGGGACGAACTCCGAGCGGAAGAGGCTCTCAAAGTCCGTCCAGATAAGAGATGCCTCATCGTGCACCTAGAGCATCATGCTCCACCATCTGCCTGCTGTCGCGTGCAGGACGCTCGCTGCAAGGATCACCATGAGGTCTGCTAGTGTCCTCACTAACCTGAAAACCCGTACCACTGCCTCCAGCCAGTCCTCGGCTGCCTGGGGGTCCGTCTCCCCGTGGAACCTGGGCGGTCACTGGCGCTGAAACTCATGCAGTGCAATAAGGCAACGTGCATTGTCAGTGGCTGGGGCTGGTAGCATCGGTGGCTCGACGGGTAGAGGTACCTCCGGTGCCTCTGCTGTCAAAGGGCCCTGTATCGAGGCCTCGTCGCTCGGTGGGCTGTCGTCACGTACAACTCTCGGAACCCTAGCTGGCTACCGTCGTGGGGCCATATCGAAAAGAGACAGGTGCACCATGGTCAGACCAGTATACCTGGTGAGCTGACACAAAGTAATAACAAAGAAAACTTGAAACACACATGCAATCAATGTTTTCGTGCATTAAGTCGGAAACCAGTAGTCAGGGTCCTGGTGTACGGATACGTCGGCCGCCGCACCAACACAGGACTCCCTGGATTGATAATCATACCCAATACGCTGAACACTATTTATTCACATAGAAGAAAGATCAGAGTCCAATGTTCTGTGATAGAACCGAACTTCTCTGATACCAATTTGTCACGACCCGTCCTTGGGGCCCGTGTCGTGACTACCCCAAGCCCGCCTTCCACTGGCCAGGGGCTGGCAACTAGCACCAAGGCGTGATTCCCAATAAAAGGGAAGGCATTGCCTAGTAAAGTAAACAAACACACAGAGTAAGCAATCTGAAGTAAACACTAAGAAAAAAACTGGGTACAATAGTAAGTGCGGAAAAGTAAGTGGGCCAGAATAAAAACCCATACTGAAAGTAAAGTACAACTCGAAAGGGAAAACAGCAACTGAAAGTAAGGCCGCAATGTCAAGCCGAACACTGTAAGTCCCACCTGAAAGGTGAGTACAGATATCCTCCACAGCTCCTCGGGTCCAACCGTCCGCTCCGAGTATGTCCCGCCCAGTGGTCCACCTCCAGGTACCGTCCAGCTCCGCAAGCCTCAACCACGATCAGCGTTGTCCATCGTCTGCAACCAACACAACGTAGTGCGGGCATAGCCCATGCAGGGGTGAGTATAATCTACTTAGTAGGGACCTCGAGACCCCCGAAGGTCTCCCAGAATCCACAAAGGATAATCCACAAAGGAAAGATACAATCATGAAGTAACATCCAACACTGCTTAGGTATATGCCCATACATATACCTAAGTCATCAATTCCAGTTCGCTCCAACCTCCGCGCCCAAGCACAACCCAGTCCACACAGGAAAGAAAAACGTAAATCCACACAAGATAGCACAATACCAACCAAAAAGGAAAGCAAAATAGGATTCAGATCACATAGTTATACTTCTTCGTATGATGATAGAGATGATCAGATATATCCACTGATTCATATATGCCGTCGGACCCACAAAGGTTCGATAGGTACTAACCCCCGCAATGACCCACAAAGGATCTGACCCACACAGAATTGATAGGTAAAAAACCCCAACAATGACCCACAAAGTATCTGACCCACACAGGATCGATAGGTAACCAACCCCCGCAATGACCCACACAGGATCTGTAGGTAACTAACCCCCGCAATGACCCACACAGGATCGGACCCACACATGATCTTTAGCCGCTGGACCACATAGGACCGCTGAGCACTGACCCACACAGGATCAGACCCACACAGGATCTGTAGCACTGATCCACGGAGGATCGCTGAGTGTTGTAGTCATCGCCGTCGAATCCTTGAAGGATCTATGTATAGTCGTCGTCGTCGCCGTCGCAGCCAGCTCTAGGGTTCCTGCACACAGCAAGCTCGTTCGGGAGGGTCCGCTACACGATCTGAGAGGCTAATACATCAACTGACACATAGTTCAGAGTTTATGTATCCAAAAGTTCTGTATCGTCAATAGGAACTCAACGCCAGAGACGGCGCGTCAATCGGACGCCCGGTCTGAGAGTTATTGGCTTTTTCGTCCCAGGGGCCCGGTTGGTTTTTAAGTCAAAACCAACCCGACCATACTCCACCTGCATCCAAAACTCGGGAGTAGTAAGCCAAAAGATATGTATCACTTAGAGTAATCCATCAAAGTCAACGGAACGTCAATCAGACGTCCGGAGATCAAGTTATAAGTGTTTCTGCTCCGAGGGCCCGGTTGGTTTCGTGTACAAACCAACCCGGCCGAACCCAAAGTATTCTGAAACCTTGAGTGTGATATACCAAAATGACCGTCTCGATCCAAGGATATCATCGCAACTAATGGTGCATCGATCGGAGGTCTGTAGCTTAAGTTATGGGCAACAGACCGAATAAGGTTCGGTATTAGGGCGTTTGGGCCCGGTCCGACCCGGCCCGATACCCCCAGGGTCGGCCCGAACCTGGTCAACCCATCCCGGGTCCGGTTCCAGCCTGCTTGGGCGCAGCCCAGCCCGGTCGGCGTGGCCTGGCCCGGCCGGTACAGCCTGACCCGGCCTGGGCACGGCCCGGTCTGGCGAACCCGCCAGGCAGCCGGCCCGGCGCGCGGCGTGCTGGCTAGGGGTTCGGCCGAACGGCCGAACCGTTCGAGGTGGGGGCGCTGCCCCCACATGAAGTAAACCGCGGCCCTTTAATGGGGCCACTTCGTCCGTCCAGTAGGGGGTTTCAGACCCCCAGTTCCTCCATGGTCTGGCCCGCCCACTCCGGCCGGCCGCCGATTGCGCTGTTCCGCCGCGGCCCAGAACCAGCCACGGCCTTGGTTCGTCTGGCACTGCGTAATGGTGTCGCGCCCCTCCGCCGCGGCCCTGCATCTTTGTTTCATTTTCAACGGTGTGGCGCGACGGCGCCGTGTCTTGGTTCGTCTTCAACGGCACCGCGCTTCTCCCCCTTTCCTTATCAAAATTCTTCGTGGTGCTTCGGCACCGCGTTGCCGTGCTCGCCGCGACAATACTAACAACCAAAAAAGGGGAAGAGTGTCGGTCGTTTTTGTGCGGTCCGACCTCCTCCCGTTATCCCGATAACAGGTGGTTCAAAGAAAAAGAGAAGAGACAGAAGTTTTCACGAACTAAAAAATAAAAATAAATCCCTACCTCAACGTTGTCATCGAACGAGTGTTCGTCACATAATTAACCGTCGCGGAAGGAGACGATCGCCGTTGGCGTCAGGTGATCTCTGAGGAAGGTTTCACTCACTGTCTTCTGCCATCGGAGATTGGCATTCTTCGTCATTGGTGTTGCATACTTCGCGTTCTTCATCGGCGGTGGTGCGTTCTTCGCGTTCTTTGTCGAAGAACGAAGAATCTACTCTTTTTCTCCCAATGGTTTATCACAACACAAACCCAACCATAATAAAATAAGTCCAACACTTATTTTATTATCAACCTAAGATTTTGAAATTCAAAAGATAAGAAACGAACAATTAATTCGAAGAATTAATTGTAACAATTTAACTACCCAATTTAATGGGGCGTTTCTTAACCAGAAAAACGCACGGTTGACTTTCATTAAAGAGGGGGGTTTACAGGTACGTTACCTAGAAGAGAAGAAACGGTGGGGCTCATGCAGGCCCCACCTCACAAATATCCTACCATGTGGGTAGGATATTGTGGGTTCTAACTTATCCGCTTAACTTAGCTTAAATGGCTTTAAGTGAAATAAAATAAAGTGTCGCACCACTTTTATTTTATTTCTTAACTTAATCCCAAAAACTAAAAACCGCACCTGAGTAAACACAACTCCAAAAAGGCGTTTCTAAGAAAATATCGACGCTGCGATTCCATCAGTGTCCTCGGAATTCGATTCCGAGCACCGGTTCAAAAGTTAGAAAAACCCGCTCGTTCGTTCACTGAATTTAAACGAGCTAAACTTTGAAAATGATTTCGGGCACACTGGGCCACAAAATCAGGTGCCGTTAGAAACTATGTTCTTGTAAAATTCCCAAGAAAATTAAGAAAAAAATTCCCTTGAATTTTACGGTTCTTTACATGGCTAGTCTTGTATAATTGGATTCATATGATGCCATGAAATCATCATCTTTTTTCTTCAGTTCCAAGAATTTTTTCTCCATTCTAAGTCGAACTGTTTGGGGAAAATATTTTTTTAGAAAAAAGACTCTTAAAATAATCCTATTCCAGACTGTCAATATCCTCTTTCTCTCGTATTCTTAACCAGATACCACCATTTATTGGATTCACCTTCCAAATGATAAATTTCTAGTATTAACATTTGACATTTTGAACATCCCATGAAATCAAATATCTTTTCTAGAGCATTGATCCTTCCTTCAGTTATCACTGGATTTGTGGTTCCACTAAATGCTGGAGGATGTTTCCTTATAAAATGCTCCACAAAAGACATGTTTCTTCATGGAAGATCATGTTCTTCTATAGCATGGATACCACCCCCATTTATTGCTTGATTCAATTGATCCATTTCGTTTACAAACAGCTTGGTTTGGATTCCCACCATTTTGGGCTATAGATTCGGACATACATCAGCCTCTTGGTGCCTTCTTACTTCTGTTTCCCTGTTTCTTCTACGGACAAACATTCTGAAAAAAACACTACATAGATGAAGCAACATGGTAATCCTTAAATTCTGTAACATTTCAAATTACTATTGAGTAAAAATCAATTATGGTGTTCATTAAATATCTTCCCAATCCTTAATGTTTTCTAAACCATCCTATGATAAAAACTATAAATATTTGTCCTTAAAATGTTACTTAATCTTTAATTTTACACAAGACCATACATTATTAAACATTTAGGATCTTTTCAGGTTTATAGTTATAAATAATTAGGATATCTTTCATATATGACATAACACATTCATTCAAGATGATACTGCTAAAATAGAATCCATTTTTTCAAAATATAAAATAGTAAAATATAAAACATGATTTCTTTAAAAAAAACTCTTCATATCAAACATCGTGACTCCCTTATTTCTCTTCCCCATCCTTTTATCTTGTGGAAAACATTTAAAAACATTGGATGAGTATAAAACTCGTTAAGGGATATAAATAAAGAAAGCGTTAGTCAAGTGATAACCTAAAAACCAATAAAACTCATAATTATAAAAACTCATTTGCATAGAAACATCAGGAAGTTTCCTTGGGAAATACTTACCATATCACTATCACATTCACCCTTACACATGGAATATCCTTTTAGTCAACTTCCATCTCTAGGGTACCCAATGCATTGGAGAGCTATAATGGGGCTCATATATCATATCATTGGATATAATTGGCTCAAACCAACATAAATAATTTCCACAGAACATATCATAACGTATCTAGAAGAAACCACTCATTCCATATACATATATAAAATAACCCTTTTGAAATTTATTAAAGAGTATTTTAAAATGATTTTAAAAAGAATGTCCCTTAAAATATAAATGGAGTCATAATTAATTGAATGGAATGGACATGTGTATACACTCTAAATAAACATAATACTACATAATATAAACAAAAATGTCTCACACCAATAATCTTAATACAACATAGTGGATAATTTATAAGGTTAACCCAAAGATTGGTAATTGGGTTAAGAATTCCCTTACCTCAGGTTCTTATTACTTATAAAGTGTTTAAACATCATTTATAAAGGTTAAAAGAGTGTTATAAATATATTATATAAAAATATTCATCTTTATAATACCTTATATAATCATTTAATTACATCATTTCATCCTTTAATTATTATTATTTTGTTCCTTTCATTGCTTTGGGTGCGTTCTTCACTTAATTTTCATGATTGGTTCATAATGGATGTTCTTCTCATTTGGAAGTGAAACTACAGAATTGAAATGGAATGGTACTTACATATTTATAGTACCATAAATTATACCATTTATCATTTTGAATTGTGAAATGAGTATGATTCATAAGTTAAAACCTTAATGTTGTTCGTTTAGGTCATTTTAGTGGTTCTTTGTTAATAACAACATCATTTTGTTTTATAAATTAAAACCGTGGGAACAAAAGGATTCCAAAACCATGGATGATACATAATACATATACTATAACCTATTTCAAACACAAAAATTGTTTCATGACCAGACTTAAAGGAATTAAAGAAAATTGGAATCACATCGTCCATGAAATCGGGAATTCGACACATCATGGACAATGTTTTTATTCCTTGAATAAGTGAGAGAGAAGAAGAATAATGAGGATGATTTTTACCTAAACATGAGAAAATACTGAATATAAATAATTTCTAGATATGTAATGCCTCTTGGATAATAGGAGTTGAGGAAATAACAAGAAAAGAACGGAACTCAAAACAAAATAATAGTTGAGAAATCCCTGACAAACATTTGGGAGACTAACGACTATGAAACATGGTTTTAGACAACATTAAAAAGAGAGAGGACAAGGTTCACCTATTCAAAAATGATTCATAAAATAGAATAGAGAAATACTAAGAAGAAAATAAGGACATGGTATGGATTCTTGAATTTTATTCCACATAAAAGAGAACTAGAATGGGAAAAGGAAAAAGTTGAGATTTTTCATACCTTGTAGAGTAACTCCCAGAACATGATAGTTGAAACCATAGGGGCTGAGGAAACCTTGGGAAGACTGCTAGGAATATAAGGAGGCCAAATATTCATTTATGAGGAATTTATAATGAATTTAATGAATTAATGGGTCAGTATTTATAGGAAAAATTGAGGTAATATTTTAATAATTTCCAAGGGACACGTCATTAGTGGTATTTGAAAAACCATGGGTTCTCCCATGGTTTATTCCCACGGTATTATTAAAATGGGACACAAATCATATTATTTTACTGTACAGAAGTCTACCAGATATATTACATCATTATTAAATCATTAATAATTTCATTAACACACCGAAACTCAAAACTGTTTTTTTACTATTCACCAAAAAATCAACTGTATCAGAAATATATCAAAAATTCACCCTACCCATTTTTCGACATGTATAATTCAAATGAGAATTCCAATTTTTTAAAATAACCTTTTAAATATTATAAGTTAAATTTTTAAATAAAGTCATACTTAATTAAAAAAATTGCCTTTTTAATTCTATAACTACTTTTATATCACATTTATAAATCCACCCAAATGTCATTATCTTAAATCCATAATAAAATAAAAATATAAATAAAATTTACTATTCATTTGATTCATAATACTATTCATATTACTATTAACAAGTGTATGTTTCTATTCACCAAAAAAACCAGTTGGTTATATTAAACTCCAAATAACTTACTGAACACAAATGTAGATGACCATTTTTCAAAATTCAAAACATAGAAACTGCTAAATTACGTTTAAAGGATACTTATAAATATGTACATAAAATAATGTTTCAGGAATTGAAATTATTTTTAAAACCTTGGGGCATTAAAATATGGGTGATAGAGTGAATGTTCTTGGTGAGAACCTTGAGTATGAGCCCTGATTTCTTCATAAAAATTTACCAATGGTTGATGACCACAACTATTGATATGTAGCATTTTTGGCTCTATTACTATTTAAATAAAATATTTGGAAGTGAAATATACCTCTAGATATATTTTATACACCATATAAAAAAATTTCAAATGATAAAAACTACTTAGAATAACCTCAAAATGGGGTTTAAAGCTTCAATTAACCTTTATTAAAAATATTTGAAATCCATGGCCTACTTCTAAAGGGAGGTTCTCACCGCCATGTCACCAGACTAAAAAACTTTTTTGAGGAATCTCTATCCCTAAATATGTGTGAAATAATGTGGTGTATAGTGTTCCAATTTGATTATTCCTAGGGAATGGAGATTAATTTCATCACATACATGAAATATGTTCTCTAAGGGAGTCTCATTTTATGGGTTATGTGAAAAAATTCATGGAATAAATATTATTATGAAAAACAATAACCCCCTTAGAATTATTTTCATTACAGAATAAAAATAATATAATTATATGTTAAATACATTGCACTTTTTTTAATTTTAAAATCTACTAATGGGTTGTGTAATTGTCTTACTAGAGGGAGTATACTTTCTAAAAGGATGATATCATCTAAAAGTATTTAAATTTCGCTGATGGTAACTATCTCAACATAAGGAATTTATATTCTAAATTGGTAATGGTCCAAATTCTAGTATAAAAGTAGAGAATATAATTAATGTGTAATTTTTACTTGATCCAATATAAGAGATCTGGATATCATTATGTATCCCTTGAGAACGTGAATCATGCCACTAATAATTCTTATAAAGGTCCCCCTAGTGAGATCAAACTCTTTTATAATGGTTGAGGTTTTTTAGAATCTTTCTTTGGTGATGAACAAGATAGTGAGGTCCCATACATAGATCTATCTATACATAGAATGGGTTATTTTTTTATTCAGTGTGTGAGCATGGGTAATTCTCCAGAAAATACTAAATTTAGAAATGGATTTGGATCTTGTCTGAGATTAATTGGTCAAAATATCATATAACACTAACTAATTTAAGGTTAACACAGGATGTAACATATGTCATGCAGTTTTTAGTCATGAAATAATGACATAGTATGCTCATATAGGTCATGAGGATAAAGTATAAGATCTATTTTTCCCTAAGTTGATAGACCTGGAGAGAATATATCAATTTTTTATAAGTATGAGTGATACTCCCTATGAGGTTTATATATTTTTTTCATCCTATTTTGACCTAATCCATCAAAGGAGAGGCATAGAAAAAAGGAAAATGGATTTTTCTTATGAAAAATTTTAATGTTTTCAACTTAACATTTTTTTATTACTTGTCTATTTATTTCAAATGATTTTTTATGATATAATTTTTTCTTACCTAGAGATCATAGAAGAAATTTTTTTCTAGATGTACATTTATGGGGTTTAAAACAAGAAAGTACAATGTATATTTCTATTTTAGGTTTACTTTATTGTATGTGTGGTCAATATAGCTTGTGTTTATGGCCAAATAACTTTTACCATAAAGTGATTTAGTATGCATAGTGAATCGTGTGATGAAAACCCAATGTGTATAGAAATCCCATTACCATGTATATAGAGAACATCGAGGAAGGGTAAACATAGTTTAAATTCATATTTCTTAGACGAATTTTTTGGTGATGTTTTAGGTTGAAATGTAATTATCAAGACCAATTATAGTATAAGTTATCTCATGGAAAAGTATAACTAGTTAAAATTCATAGTTCTTGGACGAAAATTTACATTAATTTTAGGTATAATACCTTTGATCCATTGATTGGGGATGTTTATAAAGAGAGGGTAAATACAACAATGATTTGAATAAAGGAAAATATTATCATATACCACCCCAAAATGGGGGAATTATGTTTATGGTACTGAAGTATAAACCATTATGTTATGCAGTTTCAAGTAATGCAACAAGGACCATGTTTCTAATAAAGAATTTCTAGAAGCAGAATCCCAATTTAAGTATTTTTGATTCCAATAGAAACATTATAATCATGGATTTTGGTATCCACATGAGTGGAATACAAATATATAAATGGTAATATGAATATAATTTCATAATATTTCACTTTTAATGGGTATGAATTACCAGTGCATAACATCAAGGGTTTTTGAATCATCTACAATAATTGGATTTCAAACTGTGTAAATCATAATAAAATATTTTTGGAGCCATAAAGAAATGTAGATACATGGGGATAGGTTGACCTTAAAAATGTAAAAAATAAATACTACACAAAATCCATAGATAGTACGTGAACATACAAGGGGCATTTCACTAGGATGAAAACTTCCACTAGGTGTTACTTTACAGGCTCAAAGGTATCTCTTCTCTTCACCATCGAATCCTAGAAATGTCGGTTGATATTAGCCATTAACTCAATTAACAATATTTATATGAATGATATAACCAATAGTTTAACAGCTCTATATTTTGTGAAGTATATTTTTGAATTAATTTAATATTTTTTTTATTTTTCATTTCATTCAACACTGAATATAGTTTGTATTTTATAAAAGAAATATGTTTGGATTAACTTTCACATAAGACCAAGGTAATCATTCACTACATGAAACACTTATATTATCTTTTGGTACACAAAATACTATTTTTGGATTTTATTTCACACAACATTGTGCCCCTCTTATATCTTACGTTACACATAATTATGAGTTTTACCAAACTACAGTATATTATTAATATGATTATGAAAATGTTATTATCCCTACCATACAGCTACTAAAATGTATGTTAGGAATAATATTAATAAAAATTTTAATATATTATTTCCATGTGTATGAAATGAATCATTTGTTTATCAATTAATATAATTGAATGTAAGAACTATTTGAAAATAATGAAATTACATTTCTAATAAAATCATTTATCTATATAAAAATAAACTTTTATCTCAATAATTTAAACAAACCACTTTTTAATAATATTCTCAATAAAATTTAAATATTATATATTCAATAAATATTTTTTATACTCATCCAAAAGATTTTATAGGTAAAAGATAAGAATTAATCGAGTTATATGAATAAAAGATGTATTTTTCTAAAAGGTAATATTACCATATTTTTATAGAGCCCACATTATATATTATTTTTGACACTTATAATTTTTATTTTACAAAATAAACATCATTGTTGAATTTTTAATATCCTAATATACATTGGGTGAGTTTTAGGGTTTTTCTGAGAGGTTTATTTTTTTATGAATAGTGAAGAACACTGAATTTTAGTTCAAAACTACTTTTTCACCTATTGTATTTATATATTTAAATTATATTTTAATTAATTTATAAAATATAATTAGATCAATTTTATATAAATTAAAACAATTTATGTCATTGTATCTAATTTTAACTTGAAATTTCATATAAAATCATGTCAAACATTTATACATTTTCAATTAAAAAACGTATTGTCGTGACATGTCTGTTAGATTAACATTAAATTAATTTCTTCTACATTTATGATAATAATTTCTCAAAAATTGATTCTATATTTGTAATCATAATAATTTATAAATATAATAAGTTCATGTTATTTTTTTTTACTAAAAATAGTAGTGAAAGTAATTAAAATTAATTACTGTGACTAAGGTAAAAACATATTACCTAGTGGTTAAACATTAATAATTAAAGGCAAATTTACCTAGAAACATCTCCAAAAGACATGCTATGGATATATTTCATCCAATTACCCTATTTTCTCAAATTTTCACAATTTTTAGGCACATTATATAAGGGATACCTCTCAATAGTGATTACATTTTTATATTTACAATAATGTCACTCCTCCACTATAAAAGGGCACTCAAAACCCTCACTTCCTCGCACCTATCAGGACACCTTGTCTAGGAAAATGTATAAAAATGTCCTAAATAAATCCATAAATTACTCTTATAATCCAAATTTTTTTAATAAATCTAACAAAGGATTCCATTTGGGGGAAACCAATAAGATTTACCCAAATAAGAGGTAACACCCTTCCTCAAGATCCTTTGTTTTATTTTCATTCTCCAGCCCCTCAAATATTATTATTCCATTATTTTTTAATAACCAAATTATTAAAAATATGTTTTTATGATTTTATTATAAGGTTTTTTACTATACTTACCTACAGTTTTATTTAATGGGTACCAAACTTATAGTTTGTGTGTACGGAAGACTAACACCTTGCGAAACAATGTTGGTTGTTTTTTATTTTACCGCCTATCACGGGTGGGAATTATTATGTAAAATATAATTTTATATGATATATATTTTATTTATGATTTATTTATAATTATTTAATTTTTAATTAAAAAATGAATTTATGACTTCCATTTTGTTAAAATTTGATTACTTTATTTGTGGACATGTGGACTACTGCCTCCTTAAAGTGATGCAATTTGTTCACACTTTAAATGGAATGTATTAAGGATGGGTTTCGTGAATGTATATGATATATATGACATAATAATTATACTTAAATTATATTATATATATATACATATATCCTATTTACATTATTTCTTTCAACATGATAATAAAACAGACACAACATTCATGCGTACATACATCCTACCGCCTCCATGAATGGTGTATTCTATTTCATATTTCTATATTAAATAGAATATTATAAAGACATATATACTGAAAATATATGATATTTTTATCTTTTTTTAAATCTATAAATAATTAAATAATTATCTAAGTAATAAGATCAATAATAACAAGTGAAAATGTATAAAAAAAGAAAGAAAATAATACCTGAAATGAAACATTAACATAAAATTGTTAATAAATGGTTAATATATGGCCATAATAAAATCATATATGGTATTAACTATAAAAATATGGTTCTATTATTGATTTATAATAAATTTATATATATTATACAGGAGGTTTTAATGTGTATAAATAAATTCAAGGCTTAAAGAAAGGATTTTCTCGTCTCCCTTTTTATTATCCATGAGGTACATTCCATTTTCACCACTAATTTATTTTTTGTGGTGTATATACTAACCATTAATGTATTCTATGATAATTAAAATTAAAATTATTTGTATTTATGTATCCATTTTATTATATCCCTTTAATGGGTTTTATGCTTCAAAAGTTACCAAATCAGTGAAGTAGTTTTGTCTTCATTTTCTTTCTTTGAGTCACATGTCGTGTTATAAACGTACATTTTTATATGATGTGTCCATACTGTCTATGAAATTTTATATCATTAAATTTCTACATTTCATGATATTATATGATTAATTTAATTTCATAATCTTATAGGATCCTGATTTAATGTTACCAAAGTGGTAACAATTAATTTCTTAAATCTCATTGTTTATCAGGATTATTTATGATTATACTTTTAATGATGAAATATTTTGATCCATATCCCAATAAAACTCATGAAATTTATTATCATCTATATATCCTTGATATATTCATGTATTGGTACCATTTTTTCACTCTTTATTACTTAAGATAATTAAAAATGAGTTTTTAGGAAATCGGATATTATCTCTCTCATTGGTCAGATATATGTTCTCTTTAAATACCATGTTTTCTAAAAAGGTTTTAAAAATATTTTATTTTTTCAAATTGTTTTAAATTTTTTCAAGATTTATTTATATGTTTTAAAATTATTGTAAAATAATGGTGTTTTCAAAATTATTTTCATATTTTGTTTATATGTTTTCAATGAAAAATTTTTTTCATAATGATTTATGTTTTAAATGGAAATGTTTCAAATATAAAAACATAATTTCCTCAACAAATGTCACTACAAAATAATTTTCTTTTTCCAACATGGGTATATCTGCTGGTAAAAGTGAATTTTCTATTGATAAAACCATTTACCAAAAAAAATTTCATGTTACTAAACAGTTGGTAAAAATTCAATCTATAAATGTTATTAAGACATATAAAATAGTTTTGTTACTATTATAATAATACCAACAAGTAATATATATGTTGGTCAATGTGTTTAACAGCCTATTCATATGTCAGATATATCTGTTGGTAATATTATTAATAACATATATTATATATTTATATTTTATATTTAAATAAAAATTATAGATTTTTATTATTATTAATATTTCATATTATATTTATTAATTTATCATATATAATATACCTTTTTTAATTATCATGAAATATAAGATTTTCACAAATGTTAAAATTTAAAAGAATATTAATTTTATTATTAATTTAATTTAATACAAAATGAATCAATACATATTTTAAGTTGATTGATAAAACCATAAAAAAACAAAAACTCAAGACCCATCTAAGAATTTTTCTTCATCTATCCCCCACCACCCATGTCATCTCTTGACTGCAATCCTCCAGCACTGTCATCTATTGACTGCAATCCTCTAGCACCCATCAATGTTGATGAATAGTTACTTCTTCTAAAGAACATTCATCACCTCTAGGTCGGACACTAGAAGTAAAAAACCATTTGAACTCCAGTACCATTCATTAACCACAATTCGATGTTATGTGATATCCTTTAGCTTTAAGATATACACCACACATAATAAAAAATAATACCAAAAAATTAGAGAAAAATATCGGCGTGAATTGAAACCTAAAAAAATAAAAATGTATTAAAAATGAATTCCACATATTTATTAAATTGAGTAGAAAAAAATGTACATAAAAACCAATTAATCCCCAGAAAGTGAAGCTTTGTCATCCTAGTTGAGTCAAAAAAAACATCTACCTTTATCTTGAAAGAAACAACATGTTTAATTACTTCAAATCACCTACACAAAAGATTATTGAAAAAAAATGCAGCAATAGTATTCTAATAAAGGAACACAACCATGTTAAAAATTAATGAGGGAATTAAATCCAAAAAAAGATCATATTAGTTGTTGGGGATTTATCATAGTACATGTCCATATTGAGGAGGGATACTTCTAGAAATAATGGGGTTTTATAGGAATTATAATTCTAAAAAAGGAACCTACAATCAAGATTTCAAATATAATCCATAGAGATCAATATATATTAGACCCTTGTATGACTAGTATGATTCAGAAATTTCCTATCATGAGGAAGCTTGACTACAATATGAGCTCGAATAGCAATTAAAAGAGACAAATATGCAATCTCAGAAATTATTCATGAAGGTGTGTCATGAGGTTCACCCACAAGGCTAAAGGTTAAAGGTTCAGAAAAATTATTTTAATTAAATGGTTGATCACTAAACACTTGTAAAGGCATATTCAAAGAGAACACTATAATTATACAGTTTAATCTCAAAAGAATTTTAAAATAAAATCAAAAGCATATGATGTATCCCTTAAGATAGAACACAACCAGAATATCAACATTATAGATAAACGAGTCAACAAGCATATTTTAGCACAACCAGTAACAAAACATGACCTAAAAAAATAATGAAAACTATTATTTCACCACCAATAAAGACAAAACAAGTAAGAAAAGCATAAAAATAAACCAGCATGAAAATCTAGAATGCAACAACTTGAATATCTGCAAATTTCTTATAGAGACTTGTCTATGTTAACAATCATTCAAAAAGAGTGACAAAAACATCATCCGTTTTAAATGTATAAGCTTTAAAAACTAAATTAAAATAATAAAAATATATTACACTCAAGAAAAGTTCATCTATCACAAATGCATTGGGTTATTGTCCTTCTATTGAATTAAATCCAAGAGTATCATCCCCATTTCTATTTCCTAAAGTTAAAACCAGTTGGTCCACTAAAAACCTACAAGAAAAATAAAATAAAAAGAACTAATTTCATCATATTTATTGCTAAAAGAATTTGAATAAATCTTGAGGCTCTAAAAAATGATCATTGAAGCTACCCTCGATTCACAAAACCATAAGCATCGTTCTTGAGATAAATTTTGATAGATTTGTCAATCAAATTAGTATCAAATTTATCAAATAGGAATCTATACAGTTCAAATCCATCAAAATTTGAGAAAATAATATAAGTAAATTATGTCATGTTATAATTACATCTCATTAGTGTATCCAATAAGAATTTATTCATCATGAAATAAACTCTCTTTAGCATATGGATCACGTTAAATCATCTTGTAACAGTGCCTTAAAAGCCTGAAATAAGATAGTTCATTGTACATGATGTTAACCAATTAATATTCAATATGATTTTCAACAAACAACCCATGAAAAATACATTTAAAATAAACCCCATCATTCATTTAAACTCAAAACCTTGAATTTATTACAAGAAACCATGTAGTTTTTTAATAACCAAGTTTTACATACATAGTGAAATGAATTTTTGAATTAAAATATTAAGCATAAACACACATACATCATAGTAAATGGAGTTCCAACAAGTAAAAAAATTAATGAGAAGTTAAATTGAAATTAAAATCAAATGAAGAAAGTATTTCTCTACATGGAGAGAATTTAATCCTTGATTAAATGATGAACCATCAATACTTATTTTTTGAAATTGCACTCAACCTGATTTTTCTCATTGACGTACCTATAAAAGAAAAAAAATTCGACATCAGATTCAATAATTTTAGTTCAAGAACGATAAAACCATATAACAAGTGAGAAAGTAAAAAATCCAATCGAGGGTCGACCCTAAATTATAAGGAAGAAACCCTAAATATAAAACACCAAAATAAACTTAAACAATAATGAAATAACTATATAATACTAGCCCCGCGTAGAATCACAAGAAGAGGAATGCCACCAAATGTGCGAGAAGTGAGAAATGAGGAGGTAGTAGGATTTAGTAAAATAGATGTGATGCAGCCAACTCTAATTATGACTCCAAGAGAGTCTCATATAACCAAAATCCCCTCTGACAAGATCATTCATTCATTCCATCTTCAGCATTAGGTCCACCAAGAGATATCAATAGAAAATCCATTCATTCCACCTCTCCAAAACAGTTAAAATAAATCTATGTTTGGTTTTGGAAAATATTTAATAGAGAACTACTTTAAAGAAGCTATAAACATGTAAATGGGAACACCTCTGGATCATAAATGAGTGAATTGATACTGAAAACATAGATGAAGTAACAAGTACATGAATAAATTGAGATTTTTTCACACCTATCTGCATCTATATACCAAAAAAACATTATTTATGTGCAGAGTGAGTCCCATAAAATCATTTAAACTTGAACAAGAAATATTTGAACTGCTAACATAAAATAATTTTTATTAACAAATTATTGAGACAAATAAATATCACTAAATCATACTAGTCATAGTAGACTCTAATAAGGCCACATTAAAAAATATCTCCCAGTGACCACAACAAGATGGTTATCTAACAAGGAGAATCAACAAGCATAAGATAATCCAATTAGAAACGCCAACAAACAAAAAATTATCCATCCAGTAACCACAAAAATAATATAGAACCAATGCCCACAACAACATCCATAATGAATGATATAAAAATGACCATTGAGCACAATAAAAAAAGATGAGAATAACTAGTGACTAAAATAATTACAAGTGACCACATTAGTTGAAGATAATCAGTGACCACAACAACTGAAAACAACAATGCATTATAAAAAATAACAAGAGGATTATCTAGCATGTGACCACAAACCATTGAGAATGACACTAATTTTAATTAAGAGTGACCCATAACCCAAAATTATATAATCTAGTAACACTTCATGAAATTATATAATCAATTAAAGGTGTTGTAAATTTATAATGATAGTACTTTTCAATTTATAATAACATTACTTTTAAATTGATAATTAAACCTAATAAAATAGCTAAAAATCCAGTCATTGTAATGAAAAACCGTAGACACTAAGGATAGAGTTGAAAAGGCAGTCTTGAAATAAATTTAAAAATTGTATCAATATAATTGGGATCTATATTTGATCAAAGATGAACTTTTATTAGAATATAAATCATAAATGGAATTTAGATACAATCAAAGATGAAACATAATGTCTTGAAATGTCAAGTGATAAATCTACAAATATCATAAAGGACAATACATTAGTAAGGTTAGGACATGAAATGTTTGATGCAATGTATAATTCTGATAAAATTACAAAATTAAATATCAAAATTGAAAACATGATATTCAGTATCATAAAATTAATAGTAGAATTTGAAAATTAATACCAGTAATTTGAATATATATTCATTTATTTGTAAATATAGGAACTTGATATCCAGGATTTGAAGCCTTACTGAGCGTAACTGAGTGAAGTAGATATGTGGGGGAATCAGAGTCTCAAAATCTTCTATGGATTAGAGTTATTGGATACTGACTGGTCCAACCAGAGGATGAATACCATCCATGATGATGAACAAATGAACAATGAGTGAACTTGATAGCAAGTCGGAATCATAGCAGCTATGGAGGGAGAGTAGGAACTCATTGGTGCCAATTCCGAAAAATCTCATCATTCCATTAAAATATCTCCAAGTAAAAATTCTCCATGGATCCAAAATTACAAGAAAACATTCTTCTTCCTAACAACCAAAGACACCAAAAATCCACCAACAAGATAGAAAAAACCTGATTTGATATGAAAACTATAAATATAAAGAAAAATTAAATCCTTTGATAATTTATTTGGAGATTTTGTGGATTTAATCAAAGATTTTTCCTCTTCTCCCACCTTCTCAGTTTTCTTGGGAAACATTACCAGATTAATGTTAGGAAGAAGGCCACTAGGAGAAATGTTTACTCCATCCATAATCTTACCGTGATCCTCAACATTCTTCATGCATAGTAACATCTATCTCAGTAAAATCGTGTTATTCTTGTTATCACAAGCCTCATTCCCAGCCAATTCAATAAACTCAGTAGCTAGGTATTCGAGAACAGAGGTTAAATAAACCCGAGCACTAGTACCGACGCATTGCTAGTAACACCCTTTCTTTAGGAAATGATTGATCATGCCTATGGGAAATTATAGGCCCACCTTTAAAGAGTGGAAAATAAGATTCTTCTTCAGACCACCCACCTTCCTTCCCCTAGAACTCTTCTTACTTTTCTTGAACTCTATAATTTACCACTATGCGGGAAGAAAAACATTAAGAACCTGAAATAAAAATGAGATTTCTAGCTCCTGATAACATATTAGGTGATGCCAATTGACCAATGATACATGAAGCTAATTGATAAATATTTACTGAATCATGAATAATGAATTACTGGCATTAGGGTTGGCTAAAAAAGATAAAGAAGGTTGGGAGATTGAAAAAAATGGTGGCCGGTCTCTGGTATCTTTGATAGTCGTAGAGGAGAGTAAATTTGATTATGGTTATTGACAAGGAATGATATGTTAGGATAATGATGGTTTGGGATTCCATTTCAGATATTGGGGGAGAGGCTATCCGATTAGTTTTTTTCTAAAATTTTAAATAAAAAATTTAAATGTAAATTTTGGTATTAATAAAATAATAATTCTAAATTTATCACAATTTTTTTATTTTTTAATGTTGTATTAATAATTTATTGTATTTTTGTTGATTTAGTTTCTATATTTAATATATATAAACATTAAAAAAATTACTCTCAATAACATGATATTTTAGAAAAATAACAAAAAATGTCAAATTTAAAATCAGTGTTGGTCTTAATAATGATCATATACAAAAATAGTTTTTAAAATTGGTTAATGGTGAAATATTTTTTTATTCAATGATTTATTGCAACATAGTTTTTTGATGTTAAAAGGCCACTTATTAATAATGGATATTAACAATATATTCATCTATTGGTAAAAAAAATTCGTATTGATATACTAAATTAACATATTTAACTATTAGTAAAAGAATTGTTGGTATTGAAAATTTATTATTAACAGATATATTTATTGGTAAAAATATTTTTTATATCTTAAATTAATATAAAGAATAATAATATATATTGTAAATACTAATTTTAACCAATAGATATATTTTCTGTTACTTAATTTATGTTGGTATATGTTTTCTTATAGTGTGTTTTAAAATATTTTTTATGGTTATTTTATATTTTTTTCAAATTGGTTTTAAAGAAAAGTATTTTGAAAATGTTATATGTTTTAAAAAATGATAAGTGATCTTTTAAAATAATTATCTATATAAGATGACATCCTTGGTTATATTTTTTCCTTTAATTGGGATATGATTAAAGAATACCATTCATATTATTTCTAGTAATGGGTTATTTTTTGTTAGCTTTATTTTAATGAAAGTTTTCTCTCTTTAATGGGTTATACCAAGATAAATTATTATGAAAACCAATTCCATTAATGGGTTATTCTAGGATGAAATTATTATGATACATATTAATTTTACATCAGTTATGATATGATTAAATTTATATGATAACCATTTCATTTCATGGGTTATGGTATGATTGTTCTTGATATTTTTTCACATGCATGTATGATTTTGTTATGGGATGCGTGTGACCTATATCTCCCTATAAATAATTAATTAATGATTTATATCTAATGATTATGATAGGGTTTTAACAAGAAGTAAACCAAACTCAGTAACTCAAGGATGGAATTATGAGTGAACTCGGTTCAGTATGACAGGGATGAAATATGAATTGAACTTGATTCAGTAATACAAGGCTAGAATTAGGATTAAACTAGATTCAATAATATACGTATGGAAAGGTAAGTGGACTTTGATCCGTAATATAGGGGTATAATGTAGAGTGAACTCAATTCTGTAATACATGTCCGAAATTAGAAGTGAACCTAGTTAAGTAATACCGGCCTGGAATTGGGAGTTAACCCAATTCATTAAAGGAATTTTCCCATAATATGGTCTTGGGAGTGAAAATTACCTATGAAGATGGTTTGGGGAGTGAATAAATTCCACTAATATTGCATTGAAATTAATACTGGACTACTATAGAATTCATTTTATATATTTTTGTGTCTTCTACAACCACATGTCTCCTGTTTATGTTATTATCTCATTGGTTATGCTCTTGATTCCCTTTTGATACATGTCTTATGAATTTATAATATTTATTCTTTGACTCTTGATTATTATCTTTTAAAGGTAAGTTATCATATTTTAATTTTAAGATCATGTTATCATACCCTTATGGTCTAGTTATGCTTACAAATCTCCCTTGTTTACCAATATTGAGCATCTGAGCTTACTGCTTTTCTTATGGTTCTTTTTTAAAAGTTATGATGAAAGGATTTAAGTAGGATTAATAATGCTTAAGATATTTAAGTGATATTTTTAAGATATTTAAACAATATAATATATTATGTTTCTATGTTTCTAAATATACTAAACTTTTATAGTCCTCATGAATTTATTTTTGTATTGACAGAATATTCATCTCAAAAGATTTAATATCCATGTATGTTATGCCTGAGTCGCTATAGATGGTATCAAAGGAAAGGTTTAGTCAACCTTTAGAAACTATGATAATTAACATTTATTGGGACACATAGAGATAATAATATGGATATGTATACATATATATATATATGGATAAGGATAAGGTGTCGTATATTTAGGGGAATGATTAATAATTTAGAAAACCTAAAACATATTTTTCATGATTATGTTATTTTATTCAAGGATAATTGATTCTCATATTATGGTTTATGGTTTTAGTGAATTTTGGGAACTAGAAGGAAATGGGATAACATTGAATGTGATGGACATTTTTTTGATGATAAATCAAATGTAATGATCACTGAAGTAAAGGATTTTATGATCAGCCCTAATTAGATTTCACGAAACATGATTAACTATGTATACCTTAACCAACTCTCACCCTCACAAATTAATAGAAGGAATGAGTTTTTTGACAGTTCAAGAAATATAGACCGTAAAGGAAAGAATATTTTGTTTCCTTTTGTGTCGAGAATATGGAAAGAATCACCCATGTTAATGTCTTATAGGAATATGAATATGTTTTGACTTTATAAAATAAGGACACAAAGCAAGTATCTTCAAAGGTAAAATTAAAAGTTTATTTAACATAATAGATGGTAATATTGTCCTCCCTAAGGTATTATAAGTTGAGGAATTATATAATTTTGGAATGTATGGGCATAATGGAAATTGACATCCTATGTGGATGGCTCATGAAGAGAATCAACAAGGTGGTACAAGTAATGGTTTTACTATTGATGATGAAGAGACCACAAGTGACATTTGAATGCTATGTTTTTTTCAAATGGTACTGTTGATAATATTGATTAAGTTATTTTTGAGAAAAATTAATACATGATTTGTATTTCATATTTTAGGAAAGGGGTGTAAAGGAATAAGATGGTGAATCATAGTTAGTTATTTGATAAAGAAGTGGGATGAATGAAGAATATAAGTTTTGGAATTCAAATGTTATGTTCTATGAATCATGAAATATATAATCATTTTCATGAAAAGTTTTTAAATTAGGGATTTTAAAGGATATGTTGAGTCATATAGATGAATTTGAAAAGTGATTTAATGAAATGGTGATTTTTTGATTAATAGAATCTAACCCTTAATGTGTTCATCATGCTCAGAAAATCATTTTTATCTTGGATAAAGTGAATAAGTAAATTTGATAGTATTGATTACCTTATAAATGATAATGTATTTGTTTAAAAAGTGTTTTATTATATAATTGATTGTTCTTAAAACATTGTTTTTTTATTTATGATATATATCCAACAATATTTAGAATAAAAAAGAGTGCATGTTTTCTATAAGTTTTTTTTGTAATTCATGTTATTACATTGTTTTAAAGGAATAAATGATTAAGGTATTTGCATGGTTGGATGTGAAGAATGTATTTCCCTATAAGGATAGTGTGTTATCCTCTAGAAAATGACGAACCATCCATCCTTCTTTTTTTAAATTTAACTCAAACTGATTTTTCTCATTGAAGTACCTACAAAAGAATAAAATTAGACATAAAATTAAATAATTTTAGATCAAGAAGGATAAAAACATGTAATAAGTGATAATATACAAATCCAGTCAAGGGTCAATAGGAAATGATAAGGAAGAATCCCTAAATAGACAATCCCAAAAGAAACCTAAAAAGTGATGAAATAAATACAGAAGATCGACCCTGCATAGCGTCATAAGAAGAAGAACGCCAGAAAATGTGAGCTAAGAGAGAAAATATGAGGTAGTGAGATTTAGTACCGTATATTTCATGAATCCAAGAATATGCGCCCGTAAGGGGCTCTCCTCTTAGGGTTTTCTCCTCTCGCCGCCGCGTTCCTCATCGCTGCGGTGGGCGCGTCTTCTCTCTTCGAGATCAGCAGGTTTTGGTGGAGGCACCACTGCAGTGGCGTTAGGTGGCTTCTCGGTTTGTGATGCGTCATAGGCTTTTCAGCTATTGCTTCGGATCTGGGGGTGTAAGACCGGATCGTCATCGGCATACTCTACGGAGCGCTTCTGATTCGGTTGGGCAGTTTGTTGATGACCTATGGTGAGTTTCCCTACCGTTTGAAGGTGTGCTCAAGAGTTGGTGGTATGGTGGTCCGCCTCTCCTATGGTGAGTTAGGGTTTTTGTGCTTTTTGCAGCTGATCTGGTCGGCAGCGGCGGGATCTCCTGCTTTCCTTTTTGGCGTGTTTTTGGGGGGGTTTTTCCGTTCTTGTTATCTTGCGGGGTTTCGATCTGCCGTGGTTTATATTCATGCGTCTTCGCGAGTATGGGTTGAAGTTTCTATGTGGATGTTGTTTTCGTTTGAGTGGATGGTTTGCGATGGTGGTGATGTTTGGGCTTGCGCCGTTTGGGCTTTTCCCTCAAGGTCGTTGGATGCTAGGATCCGTGATTACAGTGGCAGTCCGGTGTGTTTTCCCAGCGGCCTGGACGGAGTCGACTCTGGGACTCGTGATGGCTCGAACCTTGCACGGCGAACGACGATGCAGAGGTGAAGTGAGGATCGTCCATGTTCGATGTTGCGATTCCGGCAACGTCGAGGTGAAGTGTTGTGTGGCTCCGACGATGGTTCCCCGCCTGGGCGCGTGGTGATCCAGCGAGTGTGAGTGGTTCGAGTTGTGCGGATCGAGGTTTCTGTGTGATGTTCCGAAACCCGAGGTGGGGCACGGCTCGAGGCGTTGAAGACTGAGTTTATTAATTTGGATGTATTTTGTTTGAATTTCAAATTCCTAGTGACGTGGACTGTAAGGGGTACCGGCAACCCTTAAACCAGTTTTCTGTAGTTTTCTTTTATTTTAATAAATAGTCAGGGGCCTGCCTCTGACTGACTTTCCTGGTATTTCATGAATCCAACTATGATGATGACTCCAAAAGATTCCCTGATAAATAGAATCCCCTCTGGAAAGATAATTCATTTTGTCCATCCCCAACATTAGGTCCACAAATATACACTTGTGACAAAAAATTCCAATCATGAAACCTCTTCAAAAGAGTTAAAATAAAGCTATTTTTTGGAAAACATTTAATATAGAACTACTTTGGAAAAGTTATAAACTTGGAAATGGGAACACCTCTGTATCTGTAATGAGTCAATTTATACTGAAAACATAAATGAAGTCACAATTCCATGAATAAATTGAGATATGTTCACACCTATCAGAATTTATATACCAAAAAAATCATTTATTAGCAGCGTGAGACCCATAGATTCAATTAACCTCGAGCGGGGAAATTTTGAACTAATATCATAAAATATTTTTTCGTTCACAAATTGTTCTGACAGAAAAATAGTACAAAATCTTAACAATCATAATAGACTCCAATAAGGCCACAGTCAAAAATATATCCCAGTGACCACAACAAAGGGTTACCTAACTAGTGGAATCGACAACCGTATGATAATCTAACTAAATACCACAACAACTACAAAATTATCCATCTAGTGACCACAAAAAATAATATATCACCAATTACCACAACAATATCCATAATTAATTATATAAAAATGACCATTGAGAACAACAACAAATGATGAGATGAAAAAGTGAATAAAAAAGTTACAAGTGACCACATTAGTAGAAGATAATCGGTGACCACAACAACTAAACACATCAATGTATTATTAAAATAATAACAAGAACATTGTCTAACTTATGACCACAAACCATTGAAAATGATACTAATTTTAAATATGTGTGCCCTATAACACAAAATTCCATAATCTAGTAACCATTCAAGAAATTATATAATCAATTAAATGTATTTTAAACTTATAATTATAATACATTTCAATTTATAATAAAACTATTTTTAAATTGATAATGACACTTAATCCAATAGTTGAAAATTCATTTAGTGTAATGGAAAACCATTGGAATTAAGGATAGAGTTTCAAAGATGATATTCAAGGAAATTACCAAATTGTATCAATATAATTGGGATCCATATTCGATCAAATATGAACATGTTTTAGAATATCCATCATAAATGGAATTTAGATATAATAAAAGATGAAACATAATGTCTTCAAATGTCAAGTGATAAATCTAAAAATGTCATAAAAACCAAAATTTTAGTTAGTTTAGGACTTGAAATGTTTTATTTTATATATAAATCTGATAAGAATACAAAATTAAATAACAAAATTGGAAACATGATATTTAGTCTCATAAATTCAATAGTAGAATTTGAAAATTAATACCCATAGTTGGAATGTATATACTTCTTTTTATAAATATCAGAACTTGAACTTTAGGATTGGAAGCTTTGGTGAGCGTAACTGAGTGAAATAGAAATGAGGGGGAATCAGAGTCACAAAATCTTTTATGAATTAGAGTTACTAGATGCTGACTAGTCTAACCTGAGGATGAATACCATCAGAGATGAAAAAAATGAACATTGAGTGAACCTGATAGAATGTGGGAATCATATCTGGTATGGAGGGAGGATGGGTACTCATTGATGAAAATTCCAAACAATCTCATCATTAAATTTAAATATCTCCAAGTAAAAATGATCCATGGATCCAAAACTAAAAAAAATAGTCTTCCTAACAACCACAGACACAAAAAATCCACATATGAGATGCACAAAACAAGATCTGATTTGAAAATAATGACGATAAAGAAAAATTAATGCCTTCAGAAATTTATTTGGAGATATTATGGATTTCATCAGATATTTTACTCTTCCTCAACCTTCTCAGGTTTCTTGGAAAACAGTACTAGATTGATGTTAGAAATAAGTCCTCAAGGAGAAATGTTCACTTCATTAAGAATATTACGAAGCGAATCATCATTACACATGGCTAGTAACAAGCATCTCAGAAAAATCAAGTTATTTTTGTTATTAGGATCCTCATTCCCATCCAATTCAAGAAACTCGGTGGTAATGAATTTGAATATAGAGACCAAATAAACAATAATACTTGTACCAAAGTGTTGTGAGTAACACCCTTTCTTTAGGAAACCACTGATCTTACCTATGGGAAATTGCAGACCTGCATTTGAAGAGTGGGGAATGGGCTTCTTCTTTGGACCACCCACCTTCCTTTCCCCAGAACCCTTCTTACTTTTCACGGAATCCATCTCTTACCACTACATGGGAAGAAAAACATCATGAACCTGAAATGAAAATGAGATTGCTGGCTGATGCTAGCAGATTAAGTGAGGCTATTTGACCGATGATACATGAACCTAATTGAGAAATATCATCTGAATCATGAATAATGAATTACTAATATTAGGGTTGGACGAAAAAGATGACGAAGGTGGGGAGATTAAAAAATATGGTGGCTGAGATCTTGTGTCTTTGATTGTTATAGAGGTGAGGACATTTGATTAGGGTTCTTGATAAGGCAGAGGATTCTGGGGGGAATAATGGGGTGGGATTTCATTTTGGATAATAGGGGAGAGGCAATCTGATTAGATTTTTATACAATTTAAAATAAAATTTATAAATGCATATTTAGTTATTAATAAAATAATAATACTTAATTTACTTCAATTTTTTATTTTTTATTTTGTATTAATAATTTATTGTATTTATATTGATTTATTTTCTATATTTAATAGATTTAAATATTAAATAAAGTACTCTCAATAACATGATATTTTAGAAAAACATCCAAAAATGATAAATTGATTATCAGTGTTGGCCTTAAAAATTATAATATAAAAAAATTGTCTTTAATATTTGTTAATGATGAAATTTTTTTTATTCAATGTTTTATTGAAACATAGTTTTCTGATGTTAAAATATCTCTTGTTAATAATGGCTATTAATAATAGATTCATCCGTTGGTAAAAAAATATTTTTGTATTGATATATTAACTAATAGATTTAACTATTTTTAAAATAATTGATGTTATTGAACAATAATTATTAATTGATTTATTTTTTGGTAAAAATGTTTGTTTCTAAATTAAATTAATATAAAAATACATACTATATATTATAAATACTCATTTTTACTAATAGATATATTATTTGTTACTAAAATTATATTGGTATAAGTATTTTTTTGTTTGTTTTAAAATAATTTTCATGGTTCTATTATATTTTTCCAAATTGGTTTTAAAGAAAAGGATTTGGAAAATTTTATACGTTTTAAAAAATTTTGTTTCACGTGATCATTCAATATCATTATTCATAAAGAGGAAATCCTTTGTTATAGTTTTTTCTTTAATGGGGATGTGATGAAAGGATGCCATTCATATTATTTCTCATAATGGGTTATTTTTTTGTTCGTTTTATTTTTATTAAAAATTTCCCTCTTCAATGGGTTATACCATTATAAATTCTTATGAAAACCACTTCCTTTAATTTTTTATTATAGGATGAAACAATTATGATACATTTTTATTTTTCAATAGGTTATTATATGATTAAATATATATAATATCCATTTCATTTCATGTGACATGGTATCACTATTCCTGATATTATAGCACATGCATGTATGATTTCATTATGGGAAGGGTGGGAATTGTATCTTCCTATAATGAATTAAGTAAAGATTTATATCTAATGAGTACGATATGGTTTGAATAGTAAGTAAACCAAACTTAGTAATTCAAAGATGTAGTGAGGAGTGAATTCGAATCAACAATAGATGTATGTAATGTGAACTGGACCTTGATCAATAATATTTGGTTGGAATATGGAGTTAAATAAATTTATTAATATAGGCCCACAATTAGAAGTGAACCTAGTTAAGTAATACAGAGCTAGAATGGGGAGTAAACCCAATTCTATAATGGACTTTTTCCACTAATATGGTCTCGGGAGTGAAACTTTTCTCCTAACATGGTTTGTGGAGTGACCCATTCTACTAATATTTCCTTGAAATTAAGACTTGACTACTATAGAAGTCATTTTATATATTTATGTGTCTTCCACAATCACATGTATCATATTTATTTTATGATCTCATGGATTATGCTCTTGAATCCCTTGTGATCGAAGTCTTATGAATTTCTAATATTTATTCCATTACTCTTGATTATGATCATTTATATGCAAGTTATGATCTTTTAATGTTAACATCATGTTCTCGTAACCTTATGATCTTTTTATGCATACAAATCTCCCTTGTTTACCCATATTGAGCATCTGAGCTTACCCCTTTCTAATGGTTCTTTTTTACAAGAAGTGATGAAAGTTTTTAGGTAAGAGTACTAAAGTGTAATATATTTAAGTGATGTTTTGGAGATATTTAAAAAATTTAAAATATTATGTTTCTATGTTTCCAAAGACACAAAACATTTAGGGTCATCGTGAATTTATTTTTGTAATGTACTGAATATTTGTCTCAAAATATTTAATATCCATAAATGTTAAGCTTGTGTGGCTATAGTTGGTATGAAAGGAAAGGTTTAGTCAACCTTTAGAAATTAGGATGAGAAACTTTTAGTGATATACCTAGGAATATTACTAAGGACATTTATATGTATGTCTCTATGGATAAGGATAAGGTGTCATATATTTAAAAGAAGGTTTCATAATTTAGACATCATGTAACATATTTTTCATGATTATGTTGTTTTATTCTAGGATAAGTGATTCTCACACTATGTTTTTTGGTTTTAGTGATTGTCAAGAACTAGAAGGAATTGGGTTAACGGTTAATGTGATGGATTTTTCTTGATGATCATTCAAATATAAAGATCACTTAAGTAAAGAATTTTATGATAATGCCTAATTATTTTTCATGGAACATGATTAATAATGTGTACCTTAACCAACTCTCAAACTCACCAATGAATATAAGGACTAATTTTTCTGAGATTTTAAGCAACATAGATGATGAATCAAAGTATATTTTGATTCCTTTATGTCGATAATATGGAAAGAATCGCCCAATTTTATGTCTTATAAGAATATGAATATATTTTGAATTTATAAAATAAGGACACAAAGCAGGTAACTTCAAAGGGAAAATGAAAATTTCATTTAACATAATGGATGGGAATATTGGGCTCCCAAAGGTTTTATCAATTGAGGAATTATTTAAATTTTCAATGTATGGGAATTAAAAAAATGACTTCCTTTGTGGAAGGCTCATGACGAGAATCAACAAGGTTGAAGAAGTAACGGTTTTACTATTAATGATGAAGACACCACAAATGACATATGAAAGTTTTGTGTTGTTCAAATAGTATTGTTGATAAGATTGATTAAATTAAGTTTGATAAATATTAAGACATGATTTGTATTACATATTTTAGGAAAGGGGTATTAAGGAATAATATGATGAATCTTAGTCGGTTATTTGAGAAGGAAGTGGGATGAATGAAGTATGTATGTTTTGGAATTCAAATATCATGTTATTTGAATCATGAAATATATAATTATTATCATGAAAAGTAATTAATTAGGGATTTGAAAAGATATGTTAAATAGTAATGATGAATTTGAAAAGTGATTTCATGGAATTGTGATATTTTTATTAGAGGAATATAACCCTTAATGTGTTAAAAAAGAATAGAAAATCATTTTTATCTTGCATAAAGTGAACATATAAATTAGATAGTATTGATTACATTTAAAATGATAAAGGATTTTTTTAAAAAGTTTCCTATTTTATCCTGAATTATTCATAAAACCGTGTTTTTGTATTTAAGGAATATATCCAACAATATTTAGAATAAAAAGAGTGTATGTTTTCAATAAGGTTTTTTTTGTAATTCATGTTATTACCATGTTTCAAGAGAATACATGATGATGTTATTCACATGGGTGGTATGTGACATCCAAGAGCTACGTTACAGAAGGGAACAATGCTAGGATATTTTTTTTGAAATCTATTCACCTCCCTTATAATGGTTAAGATTTTCAACTTTGGGAAGGATTACAAGGTTATCCATTTTTTGAATGGTTTAAGTTAATCTCCAGATGAGGTTTTAGATATTAAATTATTATCTCTCCATATGAGGATTTATAAATATTTGATAACATGTGATTATATTTTTGTTTTAATAACTGTATTTATATGGAATCACCTATCGTTTTATTTAAGGAACTCATGGTCTACTAATACTTCTGGAATGAAAAATTCACCTTCATTTTTTGGAATAAGATATGAATTGGAAATTGATCAAGGAACAACAAAGGGAAATGTTTTACAGAAATCATGTAAGTTTATATTTTCAGGAAAAATCTTGAAATTTATGAAAATGGTTCTTGATATAAAATGTAGTCAAGATATCATATTTTTTATGATATCAGTGACCTTTATCTAGCCTATTTGGGTCATTTATTTTTTTATTGTTAACTTTATCATAACTATGTTCTCTATCACTCTCCATTATAAATTAATAGTTATAATTCCCATCCATGCCCATTTATAAACTTTCCACCTTTGTTATTATATGTGGAAACCTATTTATGAGTTACTTTTGGTAACCATTATGGTTCCAACGTTGTGTTTTAAATAAATATTTAGTATTCATTTTTTTGATGTGAGTTTCTATGAAAGGAACTTTTATGTACTAAACATTCGATTACTTAGATGAATTTAAAGGTAGATATTCATTTTAAGGGGGGTAGAATGTAACACCCTTAGATTTTGTGAAATATATTTTTTTCAAATTAATTTAATCTTTTTTATATTTTTCATTTCATGCAACACTGAATATATCTTGTGTCATATGAAAGCACTAAGTTTGGATTGTGTTTCATACAACAACATGTTATGGTTACACTACACATGACACATATATAATCTTATTTTACACTAAAAACTATGTTTGGATTGTATTACACACAATATTGAGTCTCATCGATAGCTTTCATTACTGAAAAGATCGATTTTTACCGAAATACAATATTCTGTTAATATTATTATTAAAATATTATTATAGATACCACCTAGCCACCAAAATAGACATTACGAATATGATTAATTATATTGTGAATATATTATTTACACATGTTTATAAACATAATCCTTTTTTATTAATATTTATAAGTGAATATAAGAACAATTGGAAAATAAAGAAATTACCTTTCTAAGAAATCAATTTTTCTCTTTACAAACAAAATTTTATCTCAATAATTTATAAAACCACTTTTTTTTAATTTTTTTAAAAAAATTTATATGTTATATATTAAAAAAAATATTTTCTATACTCATCCAACATATTTTATAGGTATAAGATGAGAATAAATCAAATTTCATGAATAAAATATGTATTTTTCTAAAATGTAATTCTACTACCTTTTAATTGATAACCCATTTTAAATCTAATTTTGACACTTATATTATATTTATTTGAATAAATTAACTTCATTTTTAAATGTTTAATACAAAATTTTAAATTCTATTAGTTCTTGGTATTTTTCTGAGAAGTTTCATTTTTTGATGAATAGTGAAGAACACCGAATTTTAGTTCAAAACTATTTTTTCATAAAATTTATTTATGTTGTTAAATTATATTTTATTTTACTTTTAAAGTTTCATTTGAAAAATTATATATCAATGAATCAAATTTAGGTAATTGTAACTAATTTCACATTGAAATTGGATATAAAATCATGTCAATATTTTAAATATTTTCGCTTAAAAATCCCCACTATTTTGACACGTCTGTGGGATTAACTTTAAATTAATTTATTCCACTTATGTGATTATAATTTTTAAAAATTTATTACTTATTTGGAATCATAATAATTTATAATTTATAATATGGTCAACTTGGTTTTTAACCATAAATATTAGTGAAATTAATTAAAATTAATTTCAACGATTAAGGTGAAAATAAGATTACTTAATGGTTAAAATTTAAAATTAGGCAGCCAAATGACCTAGAAACATGTAAAAAATACATTTCATGGATATATTTAGACCAATAAACCTATTTTATCTAATTTTACAAATTATTGGAGGAACATGATGTAAGGGATATCTCTCAATAGTGTTTACATTTTTATGTTTAGAAGAATGCCACTCCTCCTCCACTATAAAAGAGAACTCACACCCCTTACTTACTAACACCTCCCAAGACACTTTTCCTCAAAAGAAACATGAAAAAATATCCTCCCACCATCCCTAAATTAATCCTATAATCATCCCTTTCGACATAAATCTAACAAAGTAAGCCCTTTGGTGTAAACCTAAAGAAGTTACCCAAAGAAGAGGTAACATCTATCCTCAAGCTCCTTTTTTAATTTTCATTCTCCATCCCATAACATTTTCTTATAAAATTATTATATAATAACCTCAATATCCTAAATTTTTTTTTGTTATTTTTATTCTATGTTTTATACCAAAAATTACACACACATTCATCAAATGGGTTACAAACTTACCATTCATGTGTATGGTGGACTACAACCTTTCGAAATGAAATTGTCCATTTTTCCTTTACCAACTCTCTTAGGAGGAATTATGATGGAAAATATAATTTTATATGATATATATTATATGTTTTATTTATTAATTTTTTATAATTTTTTTAAAAAATATACCTTCATTCTTTATATTTTTTTTCTAAATAAGATAACATCATTTGTGGAAGCATGGACTACCCCCTCCTCAAAGCTATGTGATTCGTTCACACATTACATAGAATGTATTATGGGGGGTTCAGTGAAGTTATATGATATATACAAAATAATAATTCTAAATTAATGATATTATATATATAGATACATATATTTCATTTAATTTCTTCCTTTCAATATGATAATAAAACTAAAATAGTCTTCAGGCATAAGTACGACCAACCGTCTCCATGAACAGTGTATTCCATTGAGTATTTATATATTTTATATATTTTTATAACTATATATATACTGAATATATATAATATTAATATAATTTTTTACAATCTATAAATAATTATTCATGATCTATGAAAGAGGATCATGAATAATAAGTCAAAACTTATATGAAAAATAAATCGGATATTACACGAAACGTAGCATTAACATAGAATTTCTAATAAACAAGTAATATAACATGATATCAAAAAAAAATGGTATTAAATATAAGAATATTGTTTTTTATTATATTTATAATAAATTTATATTTATTAAATAGGAATTTTAAATGTATAAAAAATAGTCAAGACATAAGGTAAAGGTTTTCACCTCTAACTTTTTATTATCCGTGAGACACATGTCGTGTTCACCACATGATTATTTTATTTTGTTTATATAATTCACATGAATGTATTATATGATACTTATACTTAAATTTATGTTTATATATGTATCGAATTAATTATCCCTCTTTTCACGAGGTTTGTGTTTCTAAATCTAACAAATTAGTAAAGTAGTGTTTTCTCAATTTTCCTCCTTTGAGACACATGTCATATTATGCACCTACATTTTTATATGAGGTCTATATACTTCCATTGAAATTTCATATCATGGATTTTATTATTTTAATGATATAATAATCTTCATTTAATTTTATTATCCTATGTGGATCATGATTTAATGTTACCAAATTTGTGATAGTTTATTCATATAATCACATCATTTATCAGGATTGTTTATGATTATACTTCCATTGATAAAATATCCAGATCCATATCTCAAGAACACTAATTAATTTAATTCTAATATGTTTATTTATGGTTACATAATGTATTGGTATCATTTTCTCACTCTTTTATAATTATGATAATTAAAGTGTTTTTAAGAAAATATGACTTTATCTTTCTCTTCGGTCGAAAATTTGCGTTCTTTCAAAAACTATGATTTTAAAAAATGTTTTCAAAAATGTTTTACGTTTAATTGTTTTTAAATCACGTTTTTTTATAAGTTTTCAAATTATTTTCAAATAAAAATGTTTTCAAAATGATTTCAAGATTTATTTTTATGTTTTCAAGAAAAATGTTTTCATGATGTTTTCAAGATTCCTTTATAATTTTTCAATACATTTTAAAAGAAAAAGGTTTTAAAATAGATTTTTGTTTCAATGATATTTTTTCAAAGGGGAAAAGATATTTTCTCTAATAAATATTTTAAAATATTTTCTATTATTCTGTTATATTCTTTCAATGTGGTTTCAAATAAATGGATTCTGAAAATGTTACTATTTTAAATATTTTTGTTCCAAGTGATATCTCAAAATAATTATCCATATAAGATGACATACATGGGTATAGTTTATGATTGACTTGAGATATGATCTAAGAAAGCCATTCATATTATTTTAATGAATGGTTTGTGTTTTGATGGATTGATTTTAATGAAACCCATTTATCTTCAATGGGTTATACAGTGTAAAATTATTATGAAACCTGTATGATTTCATGGGTTATTATTGTATTAAATGATTATGAAACCTATCTATTTTCCATAGGTTATTATATGAATAATTTATTATGATACCCATTTTATTTCATGGGACATGATATAATTGTTTATGATATTGTGGCACATGCATGAATGATCTCATTGTAAGATGGATGAGACCTATATCTACCTCCATTGAATTGAGTAAATATTTATATCTCATGAGTATGACAGGTCTGGAATAGGAATTTAACCTAGTTTATTAACACAGGGCTTCAATGAGGATTGAACAAAGTTTATTATGTCAAGGGTGGAATGGGAAGTGAACCCGGTTCGATAATGCACGGCTAGAATGAGGAGTAAAAATGGTTTAATAATATAGGGATGAAATGGGATGTGAATCTGGTTTAGTAATACATGGTTGTAATGGTAAGTGAACGTAGTTCATTAATGCAGAGTCTGAATGGGAAGTAAACCTTGTTTAGTAAATCAAGGAAGGAATGGGGGTGAGCTTGGTTTACTAAAGGATATTTTCCACTAAGTTGGTCTTCGGAGTGAACCTAGACTTCTAAGATGGTTTTTCTTGTGAACCCATTTCACTAATATGGCCTTGGAATTAATCCTTGACTACAATGAAAATCGTATTATATATTCATGTGTCTGCCAAAATCACTTGTCTCATGATTATGTTATATTCTCATGGATTTTTCTCTTGATTTACTTATGATTCATGTCTTATGAATTTCCAATATTTTTTTCAGGAATCATGATTATGATATTTGATATTAAGGTTATAATATTCTAATGTTAAGATCATGTTATCATACTATTATGGTCATGTTATACTTACAAATATCCCATGTTTATCATTATTAAGAATCTGAGCGTGCCCCTTTCTTATGATTTATTTTCCAGAGTTATGAAGATTTTTTTTTAACTAGGATTACTAAAGGAGAAGATATTTAAGGTGGATGTTGAACATATTTCACGAAGATAGAATATTATAATTCCATGTTTCCAAAGAAACTAAGATATTACGGTCCTCAGACATGTATTTTTGTAATGTGTGGAATATTCATCTCAAATGATATAATATCCATATATGTTAGGCCTATGTTTCTATAAATAGGATTAATCTATAAGAACTACTATAAAAAATGTTGATATTGGATCCACATAATATCTGTCATGCATGTCAGTGTTTTCAAAATTTCCTGATTGTTGCTTCCTCTTTCCCTGGATTGTTACCAATGGTGTTTCCTAAGTCAGAAGCATCTCAGCCTCTATCTTAACTAGATCATCCACCAGATTCAACTATATATAATATTAATGGTTTTAACCTTCATAATGATCTTTTGGTCACCTACTTTTTCACATCTTTGATAGATATTATTCTCTTGTAAATGCCTCTATCGTCTGATGGTATCTTACCCTTCTAGAAGATCCTATTGGAGTGGGTTAGGTCAGAACTAGTGGATGCATCCCCAATTCTCGTTTTTCTAGTTGAATACCTTGATACATCCAAATATCTTCATCAATTTACATTTATGGAATGTTTTTCATGTTATACCCCACTTCCTAACTACTAAAAACTTTTTGTTATATGGTGACTACATATTCCAGTGAGAATCTTAGTGTCAAATTGGAAATCCTTTTATGTAGTTATTTCATCCCAGGGAAATTTTTTGTAATTGTAGTTTCTACCTTCTACGATGTGAAAAAATTGGTGCTTCAATTTTTTTAGGTGGCCCTTAGTGGTTCACTCAAGGGGAAACTCTCTTCAGGCTACAGTATACCTCAATCACTATGACCTCCCCCTTCCCTTCCACAACAAATCCTTTCTTCACAATATAAGTGAATTTATGGGATCATTCTTTTATGGGGATTAGTTAAATTCTAGGATTATTTATGCCTCTATTTAATAGATTTATGTTGAAATTTACCTCTCCATTCACATATAAGATTCAATTATGCTATGATTTGGAAACTCTTCTTAGTAGAAGAAGATATTCCCCTCTTCCCCAATGGATTTATAATCAAGTTTCCAGTTTAAAGTCCACTAATCCTCAACATATATGAGTTACACATCCGCTTCACATAAATATTGATGTATAAAAGATTCATCATGTGTTTCCATTCTCTCAACACAACCACTTTCTATAGGGCCTCCCTAGTCCCTCACTGTATCCACCTTCCCTCTTCTGTAACCCCTAGAATCCCCTTGTTGTTTCTCTTAGTCCCCCACCCCTCGGTCTACCCCACTAGATCAAATGTTCCACCTCCATGTCTTCCTTATTCTACTATTTATTACCCATCTCCATGTGATGACTTGATTATGGATACAATGTTAAAAAGGCCACTGCTAATCATCTTAGATGCCTCACCTTCCCATATTTTCAAATTGCCTCTAAGAAATGGAAATGTATTATAAGTCATTTTTTCGACATTTTCTCTTTTCATATGTGACCCAGGACATTCTAGTAACTCTCCCCTCTCTCTTTACAATAGTTTCTCTATGCTCTTTAATCTCTCATAGCTTCACCAAGAACCAGAAGAGACAGCCCTTCTGACCTTTACTATCCTCTCCCTATAATAGTGTCTTAACCAAGTCCAAACCCAAGAATATACAATACATGGTCATATACACAAATAAATCATCAATGGTAGTTTAAAAATCCAATATCTCCCACTATTTATGATATCTTTTTGGATATGGAATTCTAGGTCCAAAGAACTGAGGAAAAAACTAGCTTACTATCTCTTGAGCTTTAGAATAGAGACACTACACTTGTGGTAGTTCCTGAACCAAAAAAAAACTACCTTCTAAGATTGGTTAATTCACACAAAGAATATGGGTGCAAAACATCAAACAGACCAATCCTTAAAATCGACATATATGGATATTTTTGAAACCTATCATTTTAGAGGTACTCATTGATTCATTAGAATAGTTTGTAACTAAAAATATTAGTATAGTCTATTATTCACATTCGTCTAGGCCTAGTGTGATGCTCAAGTAAAAGATTACTTATGGAAAAATGTATCATACTTCATCATAGGTGTCTAGAAATGGACTGTGGAACATGCATTAATGTGAACCTGGACACATCATAAAAGAAGGTAACATAGTCCTTACTCACAAAAGGAAACCCTTGATTTCTCCATGTTAATTTGTATAATGTCTTTCTGGACTTGGGTTACATGGGATATCACTAAAACTAGTGAAAAAATCCGAAGTGGAATAATCATTCTTGGTGTAGGCTCGATCAGTGCCTAGAAAATATCAATTCCATCTCCTCCTTCCCAAATTTTAAATTTTCCCATCTTGTTTGGGCTATTTTTGATCACTCTATAACTAGTATTGATCTATCTAAAAAACAATGAAAAGGAATATGTTTCTTCTTCTATTAAAGATGGACCTTTGACCTTGGATATCATTATATTTTTATTCTCTATAGTATAAACCAATGTTGGAATGTTCATGGATAGGACTCCATAAAAAGAAAATTCATCTCAAAGAAGATATTTAAACATAGATAAAGAATCAACCACCTCGCTTTAGTGGCCTATACATGTTAAAAAGAGAGATTTAATGGATGCAGATCATTATTTAGAATATATGGGATGAGTTCCTCTTCAAATATTTGGTTAAGAATAATAATTCCCTAGAGGAAGGGAACCAAGAACCAAAACTTGTGGCCAATAAGAAATTCGTGATCAAATGGTTGAGAGAATGTGATAAAACCAAATTTAAATCCAAGATTACATCAAAAAAAAGTGATAGATAATTAATTATAACATTCTTTAAAAGATATTTCATTCTATAATGATCTTTATGTAGTGGGAGGGATTGTTAAAATGAATTTTTAGTCTCTTATAGCTAGTAGAAATCCTTATATACATGGAGGACACCTGACAGGCCATGCAGATCTCTTCACCATCATCTCTAGTGTAGTGTTAGATGGTGATAATATTGGATTGGTTTCCATTCCAAATTAACTAGAGATACATTAGGCTTCGCATTCTCTCAGCCCCAATAGCACGCTAAGCCAGGAAATATTTCATGGTTCTCTATAGGTTTCTGTAACACCGCGAGATTTAATGAAAAATATTTTTTTTCATTTCATTAATGTCTTGTGTTGTACACTACACCAAAAGGAGCTTGCACAACACGCATCCTTGACTTGACTTTCATTACACGCAATCACGACCTTCCTTGATTGCATGTGTAGTACGCAATACCGAGTTTCACTAAACAACAATATGCTATTAAAATATTATTAAAACTAGCCGTTATGAATAGTAATAACCAATTTTTGAAATTTTGTAATTTGATTTTTCATAATGGAATTCATTTTTGGATTTGTAATATCGAAATTAGCTTAGGGTAAAATTTTGGTGATTTTCGGATAACTTTGATATTTTGATGAATAGTGAAAATTACTAAATTTTAATTAAAAACAACTTTTTCAATAGAAATAATTAATAGTGATAAATTATTAATTTGATTGGTTTTAAAGTATATTTAGAATATATTTTTACAATTTAATACAATTTTGGTCATTGGATGTAATTTCACATTTAAACCAGTTATAAATAAGTGTCAATCTTTTGATAGTTATTATCTCTTAAAAACACGCCTTTTGTTTTGACGATGGGAATTAATTTTTAAATTAATTAATGCAACTAATATGTTTTGAATTTGGTAAAATAGAAATCATTTTTGAGTTCATAATAACAAATATATCTTAGGCCTAATTTTTGGTATTTTTCTGAAAACTTTCAATTTTTGATGAATAGTGAAACCACTAAGTGGTAGTTAAAAAACTGAATTTTTCATAAAACTTAATTTTACCGCTTCTGTGAGTGGAATTTAAAAAATCCGAGAGACACGGTTGATGTCAGTAAGTAAAATGTGGGTCAATTAGATGAAAATAATTTTTTGGTGAATAGTAACTTTTTACTTTTTTTACCACGGTTAAAAGTAAATACGGTAATTAAGGGTAGAAATGATATTATAATTACCCTAACACATGTCCTAATTCTATTGGACATGTGTAATTCGACCAAAAACAAACTTAGGAATAAAATATGACCAATTAGGCCCACTTGGATTAGATTAGGACATTTATTATTAATTTATTTAAAGAAGGGTTAAAAGAGTTAAAATAAAAGTTTATTTACTAAAAAATTTTAATATGGGGTTATACATAAGATAAATTCGACTATAAATATTAATTAGAAATCTAAATATATTTCCTACATAATGGTATTTTATTTGTAATTTTTAGACATTAAATAATTTAATTTATTTATGACACAACGATGATGCAGTAATTATCTTATTAATGAAATATTGACATAATTGATGTTATAAATACCCAAATAAATATAATTAGAGACTTTTTATAAATTCCACTAATTTTCTAGGTTAATATGGCATGTTAGTATTGATTTAAGTAACTTTTTTCGAACTTATCATTCTGTTATGAGTTTCACAAAAATCAATTACTAAATAGTGTCAAAATTGACATAAAATAGTTTTTAAAACAAATATTATATTATTAATTGTTATTTTGTTCCTAAAAATCTAAGGTTCGGCCAAATGACTTATATAGGGTTATATATATTAATATTAAACAGCTTGGGGTTCGTTTGGCTTCTTATAGTAAGTTTATTAACCTTATAATGTAAGAACACAAGAAGACACGGTAAAAGTAAAATTATTTAACTTAATGTTAAATCTAAATGATAAGGTTAAAATAGGAACCTAAACTTGTCTAAATTATATTTTATGAGAGGCTTTCGACCCATCCCCACATTAGCTTCAAAATATAACAATTTGGAGCTATTTAAAACCGAACTTGACTTTATAATAAAATAATATTTTTAGTTATTCCAAAGGTACCCCTCTCCTCCCTTATAAAAGGGCACCTCCTCCCTCTCTTCCTCACACAACTTTGAGCCTTCAAGCTCGGCCAACCCCTGACCAATTCTCCTCTCCACTTCCCTAGAAACATCCTAGAGGTTCTGGTCTTCTTCAAAGACCCATTTTAGTTCCCTAAAAGGAGGTCTCAAAGAAGCACTTCAAAGAAGAGGTAATGTCTGTTACCGATTCTTTCATCTTTATTTCTTCTTCCACTTCTTCTTATTAGGTTGTTTCATTATGAAGTAATAACATCAGTATAACTCATATACTGATATGTTATTATATGTATGAAACAACCCTATTTCACCATCTATCCATCCTACGGAAAAAGAAATCACCGCGCGTGCGTACGTACAGAATACCGTCTCCACGCCGTGGTGTAATCTATTTTCCACCACCACCTTACATGGATGAGTATAATGGTGTAAAGAATAACTATACATAGTTATTAGAACATAATATTGATTCTGATATATTGTATCATCCACTCCAATTAAATTCAATAATTATGGAAATGATATCATCACTCGTGCGTACGTACGGACTACCGTCTCCACGACGCGATTAGATTCATTCTCCATGTTAACCATTTAAGAATGATTATAAAGTATATATAAGCAATAATAATGAAATATATGACATTATAAAGGTACTGGATTTATGTGTATATATATGTATGTCATCTACTTAACTCCACTCAATTCAATAACGAAAAGAAAACAGCATTCATCCCTACGTACGGCCTACCGTCTCCATGAACGGTGTATTTCTTTCCATTTATCGATCCATTATATATATGTATATTCTGAATATATATTATATATAAATCATGTTTTATATTATATAATTAAGTAATAATGATCTAAGTAATCATATGAATTATTACAAGTTAAAACACGAATGACAAATGAGACGATTTTACCCAAAACGCTACTTTAACACGAATTTACAAAAGAACGGGTAATATAAAGTCATAAGTGAACCATATATGTTATAATAACAATGAATATGATTCTGTAATAAGTCAATGACATTATTTAAATCATTATACAGGAGTTTCGGACACTTACGAAGCAAATTGGACCTAAAGTAAGGGAAATATCACAATCTCATTTTCATCTGAGATTGTTTATACTTTAGTATTTACTGGGGTGTATTTTATCATCCACATACATGTTTCCTAAATATGTAATATTATTTCCATTCTCCTACAATTTTTTAAATCCAATTTTACCCTTCGGTGAGTTTTTAGTAAAATGTATGAAAGGAATCTTTTGTCGTTTTTTCGTACGAGGTACATTTTGACTTTTCCGACAAAAGTATAAGAATAATGTTTTTTTTAACTTATACGGTATGAATGGATTTTTAAAAAATTAATTCCAAGAAGCTTCATTTACAACTTTTCAAGTTTATTTTTAATAAACTTCTTTTAGTTTAAAATTGTATGACATGTTAAGAAAGGAAAAATGTTTTTGAATTAGAAATGATATTTTCCTCAAGAATGGAGTTCAAGAGTTTTATCAAAATTATTTTCCATCTAAGATAATAAAGGGTTCTTTTTTTATCCCTATTATAACATTGATTTGATTATGTTGTGATGGAATTATTTTTATGAATTCCTTTATCATATATGAATTGTTTTATGATGTCATGATGTTTAATATTCCCATTTTTATTACATGGGTTATGCAACGATGTATGGTTTATGATTTTGTGGTACACATAAGAATGGTATAATTATGAGATGGGTGGGACCTATATCTCCCTCCAATGCATTGGGTAAAGATTTTATATCTCATGAGATAGACATGGCTGGAATGGTAGGTTATACCGGTTCAGTGAAACAGGACTGAAACGAGGGTGACTCGGTTCAGAAAGGGACTTTGTCCACTAAGATAGTCTTGGCAATGTGTCTTGACTAATAAGATATGATTCTCTATGATTATGTGTGTATGACAAAAAGTTTCATGTTTTAAGTTATGATTATTGGGATTTCATTTCACTACTATGATTTATCCCATGTTATGAAATTATGCTCTCTTTTGCAGGTTAAGATTTCCAAAATGTTATGTTCTTATGAATATGATGTGATTGATATTTCTTTTGTTTACCCTTACTGAGCATTTGAGCTCACCCTTTTATGTTTTCTTTTCCCCAGTATATAACGAAAGGTTTTAGGTAAGAAAAAAAAGAAGATCTATATGGGAGGTGTTGAAGATCTTTCACCATGATTAGAAGATTACATTCCGAGTTTCCAAGGACATTAAACTATTACGGTCCTTGTGTGTGTGATTTTGTTATGTAATAAGTATTCCGCAAAAGTAATGTAATGTCCATGTACATCAGGCTTCGGGTCTCTACAGTTGGTATCAGAGGAAAGGTTTAGTCAACCTTTGGAAACTAGGATGCGAAAACGTTAGTGAGATCCCTAGAGATATTTCTAAGGTATGTCTAGGGATGTCCCTAAGGTTAAGTATACGTATAGGTTATAGTACTAGAATTACGCTAACAATCATAGAATTAAACCTAAGATGTTAGATATTGAAGGTACTCCCCCTTTATTATGTTGTTTTCCCTAGCATGTTTTTTGCCTCTCACACTATTCTTTTAGGGTTTTAGAAAATGGCTGGAAACAAGATGATTCACAATAATGGAGGATATGATGGACAATGGAATGATATTCTTCATGAGAAACCAAATGAAATAGGATTTTGAAGTCCAAACATCATTATTATGCCGAATCAGCAATCTCATAATATGATCAATAATGTAAAATTTGGTAAGTTTCCTGACTCGACTAATAAGAGAAAGATGGAGTTTCATGATGATCATAGAGGAAAGAAAGTTCAATTTCCCCTATGTAAATCATGTGGGAAGAGGCATCAAGGAGAATGTTTCAATGGAACTGGAAGATGCTTTGGGTGTGGAAAAGAAGGACACAAAGCCAGTAAGTGTAAAGGAAAAGGTTCAGTTAACACCAGGGATGAGGATAATGGTATTGCCACGACATCAACAATGGTGAAATGTTTTAAATGTGGAATGTACGGGCATTATGCAAACCAATGCCCTAAATGAAAGTCTCATGAAGAGAATAAGTATGGTTGTATGGGTAGTATTTATGTTGATGATGATGAAGAGACTACAAATGATATGTGAGATGAAAGAATTGTTGAATCTCTGTCAATGGTTTAAGAATGTAGTGGAATGATTACATGTTTATCATGTGTAATGTTGTTTAAGTAATCTCATGGTACTATGGAATAAAGAGACATCTAAGGATTGTTACACTGTTGTATTTCCTTGAGTTTTGAAAGTGTATGATTAATGGGACCAGTATCCATGAAAGGTTATTCAGATATTTTTGGAATGCGCATAATGAAGGGATAAGGAGAAAATTAAATGTTTGATAGTATTCATGAGCTCATGACTGATATAAGGAGAAGGTTATATCATGGTTTGAGTATATAGAATTTTTGGATTTTGGTATGTGGAAAGAGTTAACTTTTGACAGCATTCATGTTTTCACTATGGTTTAATGGGTATTCATTTTTCAAGAGAATACATGATTAATGTATTCACATGATTGGAATGTGACCAACAAGATATATGAAGTATTTTAGATAATCCTAAAGATTGGAATGGATTGTGTTGGACATAAGTTAGTATTGTTTAAGGATATAACTTTTGATATTATTTTTGTGTTGTTATAGTAATGTAGTTTTAGAAAAAGGACAACCTCTAGGACGGGTGACAACCCATCGTGTCGGACAAGGCTGTGGGAATCGAACCCACAACTGAAGTGCGACTGGCCTTTATCGCCTACCACTGGGCTACAGGAAGTCCCTGTTTAGTAGAAACTAGTATTATTATATTAAGCAGTATGATATATGAAGTATAAGTCCATTTTAGGAACCATATATGATTAATCTCACTATAGATCGACTTATGTATATTTAATAACTTTTGCTAACCTTTTGTTTGAGAAAGATGGAATGACCCGTCATTCTATCACATGATCTGCTAATAATTCACGAATAAAAAATTCAACTTCATTTCTGTAAGGGATGAAGTGGAAATTGTTCAATTCACGAACAACAGTGAGATTGTACCAAAATCAAGCAAGTATTTCTTCTAATTAAAAAATTTCAACTTTAGGGAAATGATATTGAAAACCAAAAATGTTGTCCTAGTGCCCTTATATCCGATGAGTCAGATGGTACCCTAGATCATCACAAATTTATGGCTTTGTGATTGCTGGATTTTCCATATCCATGTTCTCTACCACTCTCCATCAGAACATGATGGTTAGATTTCTCTTCCATATCCATATTTTCACCTATGTGGAAACCCAGTGATTAGTTTATTTGGGTAACCGTTACGTTTCATACTTTTGTTTTAAAAGATTGGTTTTGGTATTCCTTTTTACGATGTGGGTCTCTAATAAAGAAACTTTGGAATAGTAAACCATTTATAACCCCGATGAATTTCGAGGGCGAAATTCATTTTAAGGGGGGTAGAATGTAACACCCCGAGATTTAATGAAAAATATTCTTTTTAATTTCATTAATGTCTTGTGTTGTACACTACACCAAAAGGATCTTTCACAACACGCATCCTTGACTTTACATTCATTACATGCAATCACGACCTTCCTTGATAGCGTGTGTAGTACGCAATACCGAGTTTCACTAAACAACAATATGCTATTAAAATATTATTAAAACTAGACGTTATTAATAGTAATAACCACTTTTTGAAATTTTGTAATTTTATTTTTCAAAATGGAATTCATTTTTGGATTCATAATATCGAAATTATCTTAGGGTGAAATTTTGGTGATTTTCGGATAACATTCATAGTTTGATGAATAGTGAAAATTAATAAATTTTAATTAAAAACAACTTTTTCAATCGAAATAATTAATAGTGATAAATTATTAATTTGAGTGGTTTTAAAGTATATTTAGAATATATTTTTACAGTTTAATAAAATGTTGGTCATTGGATGTAATTTCACATTTAAACCAGTTATAAACAATTGTCAATCTTTTGATAGTTATTATCTCTTAAAAACACGCCTTTTATTTTGACGACGGGAATTAATTTTTAAATTAATTAATGCAACTGATATGTTTTGAATTTTGTAAAATAGAAATCATTGTTGAGTTCATAATATCAAATATAGCTTAGGCCTAATTTTTGGTATTTTTCTGAAAACTTTCAATTTTTGATAAATAGTGAAACCACTAAGTGGTAGTTAAAAAACTGCATTTTTCATAAAACTTAATTTTACCGCTTCTGTGAGTGGAATTTCAAAAATCCAAGAGACACAGTTGATGTTAGTAAGTAAAATGTGGTTTAATGAGATGAAAATAATTTTTTGGTGAATAGTATCTTTTTACTTTTTTTTACCACGGTTAAAAGTAAATAGGGTAATTAAGGGTATAAATGATAATATTATTACCCTAACAAATGTCCTAATTCTATTATACAAGTTTAATTCGACCAAAAACAAACTTAGGAATAAAATATGACCATTTAGGCCCACTTGGATTAGATTAGGACATTTATTATTAATTTATTTAAAGAAGGGTTAAAAGAGTTAAAATCAATGTTTATTTACTAAAACATTTTTAATATGGGGTTATACATAAGATAAATTCGACTATAAATATTAATTAGAAATATAAAAAGATTTTCTACATAATGGTATTTTATTTGTAATTTTTAGACGTTAAATAATTTAATTTATTTATGACACAACGATGATGCAGTAATTATCTTATTAATGAAATATTGACATAATTGATGTTATAAATACCCAAATAAATATAATTTGAGACTTTTTATGAATTAAAATAATTTTCTTGGTTAATATGACATGTTAGTATTGATTTAATTAACGTTTTTTGAACTTATCATTCTGTTATGATTTTTACAAAAATCAATTACAAAATAGTGTCAAAATTGACATAAAATAGTTTTTAAAACAAATATTATATTATTAATTGTTATTTTATTCCTAAAAATCTAAGGTCTGTCCAAATGACTTAGATAAGGTTATATATATTAATAATAAACAACTTGGGGTTCTTTTGGCTTCTTATAGTATGTTTATTAACCTTATAGTGTAAGAACACAAGAAGACACGGTAAAAGTAAAATTATTTAACTTAATGTTAAATCTAAATGATAAGGTTAAAATAGAAACCTAAACTTGTCTAAATTCTATTTTATGAGAGGATTTAGACCCATACCCACCTTAGCTTCAACATATAACAATTTGGAGCTATTTAAAACCGAAATTGACTTTATAATAAAATAATATTTTTAGTTATTCCAATGGTACCCCTCTCCTCCCTTATAAAAGGGCACCTCCTCCCTCTCTTCCTCACACAACTTTGAGCCTTCAAGCTCGGCCAACCCCTGACAAATTCTCCTCTCCACTTCCCTAGAAACATCCTAGAGGTTACGATCTTATTCAAAGACCCATTTTAGTGCCCTAAAATGAGGTCTCAAAGAAGCACTTCAAAGAAGAGGTAATGTCCGTTACCGATTCTTTCATCTTTATTTCTTCTTCCACTTCTTCTTCTTAGGTTGTTTCATTATGAAGTAATAACATCAGTATCACTCATATACTGATATGTTATTATAAGTATAAAACAACCCTATTTCACCATCTATCCATCCTACGGAAAAAGAAATCACCGCGCGTGCGTACGTACGGAATACCATCTCCACACCGTGGTGTAATCTATTTTCCACCACCACCTTACATGGATGGGTATAATGGTGTAAAGAAAAACTATACATAGTTATTAGAAAATCATATTGATTCTGATATATTGTATCATCTACTTCAATTCAATTCAATAATTATGGAAATGATATCATCGCTCGTGCGTACGTACGGACTACCGTCTCCACGACGCGATGAGATTAATTCCCCATGTTAACCATTTAAGAATGATTATAAAGTATATATAAGCAATAATAATGAAATATATGACATTATAAAGGTACTGGATTTATGTGTATATATATGTATGTCATCTACTTAATTCCACTCAATTCAATAACGAAAAGAAAACAGCGTTCATGCGTACGTACGGCCTACCGTCTCTATGAACGGTGTATTTCATTCCATTTATCGATCCATTATATATATGTATATTCTGAATATATATTATATATAAATCATGTTTTATATTCTATAATTAAGTAATAATGATCTAAGTAATCATATGAATAATTACAAGTTAAAACACGAATGACAAATGAGACAATTTTACCCAAAACGCTACTTTAACATGAATTTACAAAAGAACAGGTAATATAAAGTCATAAGTGAACCATATATGATATAATAACAATTAATATGATTCTGTAATAAGTCAATGACATTATTTAAATCATTATACAGGATGTTCGGACACTTACGAATCAAATTGGACCTAATGTAAGGGAAATATCACAATCTCATTTTTATCAGAGATTGTTTATACTTTAGTATTTACTAGGGTGTATTTTATCATCAACATCCATGTTTCCTAAATATGTAATATTATTTCCATTCTCCTACAATTTTCTAAATCCAATTTTACCCTTCGGTGAGTTTTTAGTAAAATATATGAAAGGAATCTTTTGTCGTTTTTTCGTACGAGGTACTCTTTTGACTTTTCCGAAAAAAGTACGAGAAGAATGTTTTTTAACTTATACGGCATGAATGGATTTTTGAAAAATTATTTCCAAGAAGCTTAATTTACAAGTTTTCATGTTTATTTTTAATCAGATTCTTTTAGTTTAAAATTGTATGACATGTTAATAAAGGAAAAATGTTTTTGATGTAGAAAGGATATTTTCCTCAAGAATGGAGTTCAAGTGTTTTATCAAAATTATTTTCCATCTAAAATAATAAAGGGTTCTGTTTTTATCCCTATTATTACATTGATTTGATTATGTTGTGATAGAATTATTTTTATGAATTCCTTTATCGTATATGAATTGTTTTATGATGTCATGATGTTTAAGATTCCGATTTTTATTACATGGGTTATGCAATGATGTATGGTTTATGATTTTGTGGCACACATAAGAATGGTATCATTATGAGATGGGTGGGACCTATATCTCCCTCCAATGCATTGGGTAAAGATTTTATATCTCATGAGATAGACATGGCTGGAATGGTAGGTTATACCGGTTCAGTGAAACAGGACTGAAACGAGGGTGACTCGGTTCAGAAAGGGACTTTGTCCACTAAGATAGTCTTGGCAATGAGTCTTGACTAATAAGATACGATTCTCTATGATTATGTGTGTATGCCACAAAGTTTCATGTTTTAAGTTATGATTATTGGGATTTCATTTCACTACTATGATTTATCCCATGTTATGAAATTATGCTCTCTTTTGCAGGTTAAGATTTCCAAAATGTTATGTTCTTATGAATATGATGTGATTGATATTTATTTTGTTTACCCTTACTGAGCATTTGAGCTCACCCTTTTATGTTTTCTTTTCCCCGGGATATAACGAAAGGTTTTAGGTAAGAAAAAAAAAGAATATCTTTATGGGAGATGTTGAAGATCTTTCACCATGATTAGAAGATTACATTCCGAGTTTCCAAAGACACTAAACTATTACGGTCCTTGTGTGTGTGTTTTTGTTATGTAATAATTATTCCCCAAAAGTAATGTAATGTCCATGTACGTCAGGCTTCGGGTCTCTACAGTTTCCTCCTAAGAGAAGATAAAGAGTAGTATCTTGGAAGCATTATATGGATTTTTTCTTGGTGAGAATATCCATCACATGGCGAGTTCCACATCCCTAGTGTTGATTATTCAAATAAAAGTCTCATATTATATTAATCCCTACATATAGATATGTTTTTTTAATTTTCCATATAATATTATTTCCAGTGTGACTAATAGGATTCTGTCCTAGAACCTTCTCATATGGGTTTTTGATAAAGAGCATGTCTTTTTCAATGACATAATAATCCAAGGAAACTTCAGTTTGGTGTGAGAGATAATTTGTGACCTAATTAAATGGGTTTTGTGTTATAATATTTTGATAAAGTTGGATATTTACAAATTATGTGATCATCTTGAGTGTTCATTCATCTTAAAGTCACTTTCTGCTTGGGATTTTCTATTTTTTTATTGGTATGTTTTTCAGGTGTTTCAACTCTCTGTGGAAGTCCATTTTGTTATTTGGAAATAACTGTGGTTTCTTAAAATATTTTCATGGATTAAGGAAAAGGATACCCCTTTTATCCTACCCTATTCATATTAATATAGTAAACTCTCAGTAAATACATCAAAAAATCATACATGAAGGTATTGTTATATCGTTTCGATGTAGGAATCATTTTTATAGAAAATCGATCCTCGTATTTACCGAATAAAAAATAATCTTTTTCAATTTAATAAATTTCTAAATGCATTTAATTAATAATGTCAACAAATTATAAAATAGGTGGAGTGGAAAATTGTGAATTGATAGAACATCAGTGCATACATCTTGAGTCAATGTTCACAATAAAGGGTAAAGGATTTAAAAAATATTTTGGGAATTCACAGGAGGATTTATCTTATAGACTATCTGGGTGATCCTATCTCATCAAGAAGGATAAGTATTAACAATTTATACAAATTCATAGCTAAGATATCAAGTTATATGACAAACTATAAGATCCATTTTTATTATTTAGAGGAATAATAACCCTGGTTAACTATATTATCTCCTTCATCCCCATACATGAGTCGTCATCTCTTAAAGTGAGGTGATCTATATTAGGTATTGAAAACACAATGGAATTGTTCATATCATACTCCCATTATAAGGGTATACACAATTAGGATTCATGTTAAACACTATCTGGCATGAGAGAGAGATATGCATCAATTATAGGAGCATCTCGGAAACCATGCATTCCCTAAATGTAAAACTGGCTTGGTAAGTCATCAAGGCTCAAACCCTGTGGGGAAAGATCATTAAAAACAAGAATGAGTCTATTATGGGACTTAAAAAGGATAAATTACCATCATTCAGTTCGTGATTCAACCTTACATAGCTATAATATAAGGATAAACACACTGGATAATTGTATAGGGTGAAATAAACATATGGCAGCACAATTGGGCAAGAAATTATATCATCTCCCTAGGGTTTTCAACCAATGATATGTCTTTTAGACATGCCTAAAGATACTCTATGTTCATTGAATGAATCCTAAAAAGGTTATAAGGGTTATTTTTATCTAATTTAGTTTTCTACTAATCATTATAAATGTATGTTTACTGGTTCTACATCTGGTGTATTCTTGGTTAAGGATGATCACATGACACCTCGAACTTCCATTGGAGTGGATGGATGAGGTGAGTTTCTTTTGTTCACTAAATGTTCCATTTCATCTATATTCAGGCTATAAACTAGTATTTATCCATTTAATAGAATTTCCAATTCATGGGTATCCATATTTCCTCTAGGTGCAACTATTACAGTGAAAAATACAAAGAAACATTATGTCGCCTATTTTTCAAGTGTCAAAGTGTGAGAAGTGTTGGGATTTCTTTATGAATATGTCAATTTAGTTTCAAAAAATAATTTTACAGGTTTGTAATTTTTTGATATATGGTTTCATGGTGCATAAGATAAAAAATATTAGAATATGGTGAAATTTCTCATTCTTATAGTAGGGAGTTGGTTTATATGGAAGGTAAGGAATAGAGCTTGCTTTTAGGGGATTTAAATCTCAAAGATGACCATTATTTTCAAGAATTATTAGACTAATGATCAACCTGGTAATGCAATTAGTTAAATAGGATAGTTCTCCCTCCCTCAAAACCCTCATGTATGTTGTTACTCCCCTCCCTTCCACGCTCATCCTTTCCCCGGTAGTCGAATCCACTAGAACCCTCCAAGTAATGGGATCAAATTTAATAATGACTGCTCATTTAGTATAGGATTAATGTAGGGTTGGTATTGTTCATGAATTTATAGGTCTATCAAAATATTATTTTTTGTATATTTTCTGTAATGATTATTTACTCTAGAATGAATCCAACACCATTCTTACTAGTCTTGAGTTATGTAGTAAGGAAAATATCAATATTGATATGGTTGAAACAGATTTCTAAATAGTCTATAATTACTTTCATAGATAAAACTCCACCCCCTAGATCATATCCTACCAATTTTGTAAGATGATTAACCTTATAAAAAATGACATGGACATCATTCACACATGGTGTGAGGGGAAAAAAGTAGATGTTTACCTTGTTTCCACGTCCCCTCAAGTGGGACTGATTTCTTCTTTTCCTAATTTGAAATCAATTCCACTCAGAGGTGTAAACATATTCAAAGGTAATTCCCTGAAAATTAACTATATTATTCCATAATAATTTTTCTTCCTTCCCTGTATTTTGGGTGGATAGGTTTGGCTTCCCATTTTAATAAATAGAAATGACTGGTGTGAATAGGATTAATCAAATCATGGTGATGAGATTATAGGAGGAGTATATCTACTCAATGAATTGGGATGGTGATGATTCATATATCAAATATATAAATTATGTTCATGAATAAATATAATAGTCAAGGTGTAATCAACCATGATAAGGCTTACACTATCATGTATTGAACACAATCTCAAGGGGAGGGATACAACATGAGATTCAAAAGTACACAATCACTTAAATGGGTGGTATAATCGATGTGAAGATGTAATCATTATAAGAATGAAAATAAACTTATGGAAAAAACTATGTTCACTTGTGAATAAAAATTATGATCTCCACTATCTTTTTCTTATACTAGGGGGTTCTAGAGAGTACGGTCCATTTTTTATAGGGACACATGGTGGTCCCTAGGATCATTATTCATTTATTCATTTTACATTATAAATTTTTCCTAAACCAATAAAGGAAAAGGATTAACTAGTGGAGACTTATATTTATATTAGGTTTCCTTTTATAGGTTTTCTATATAAAAATATTTTGTGTATCTTTTTATTTGAAAATTAAGGTATTGAAATTTTGACAATATAGGGATAGAGTTTAAGTTCATATACAACTTACAAAAGGATGGCATAGTCTATATAAAAAAGGAATGAAAAAACTTAATTTTAATATAGATCCCTTTTCTAACATACAATTCCTTTATAGGTTTATGCATGTGGTTTTACAGTGATAATGATTCAATCATGTTTTTGGTTCATCCTAACATTGGAGATCATGATTCCATTATATATCCTAAACAGATATGAATCGAGGAACATTTTATTCTTATATAGGGACTTCCCATATAGTTCTAACTCATATGTAAGAAATAGTTCATTTTTATATTTTATTCTAGTATAAGATCATATCTTGGAATAGCTCTATGTGTTGTACCTGGTATTAGATTTTTGGGTTGCTTTTAAAATGGGAGTATTTTTTCCTATCACAAATCATATGTGAGACATATTTTATGTAGTCATATATAAATTTGTATCACATGTACTACATGGGATTTATAGGGTGGAAAATTCTAAGAAGTTTCAGGTCATATAGGATGGACCATATATAATGAAGTTTAAAGTCATGGGACAAAGAAAGAGATGATATAAATTTTGGGGTCATGCTATGATGATCTTATTCTAGTTAGTTTAATAACATATATCTAGGATGGAGGCCTTATAATTTAACATCATTTGATAAAGGCATTCTAAACTGAAATTATGATCATGAAAATTATCTTTAGGCAAACGTTATATTGGTTTGGAGTGTTTCAATACATGGAACATTTTCATCTCTATGTAAATTTTGGATAAAAACACATATTTTTGGGATTAAAATATTTCTTTGAATCGTATGTAGGAAATGTGGGTCTTATGGAAAAGGCCATTTTAAGAATTTTATGTTCTTGCATGATTGACCAAAGTAGGAAATTTTAATACTCATGTGACTTAGATTCTTCTTAAAAAAAGATTTGGAGTATGATGGCATAAAACATAGAATTATTTTTAACCCTTTTGAACATGGGAGAATAGATTAAGTAAATCAAATCCTAAAATCTTGGAATTATATATGATTGACAAACAAAGAAAAGTGATCATAGGTTGACCATAAGCAATAGTAGAAACTAATTAAAAACCATTGCAAAAATAACTCACATGGTAAATTTGGACCTCTCTTTGGGACCAAAACATACACTAGGGGTATTATCATAGTCTCAGATGAAATATATATTATCCATCATCAAATCCTACAACATACCCTTCAGATTAATCAAACTATGTTACCAATATTTCTATGAAATAGGGAAAGAATAGGACTAATAATATCATGTTTTTGGGATGCAAATTGGAGTATATAGACACTATGAATTAAGTGATTTATAAATCAAAAGGCTTGAAGTAGGTTAGGAATAAGAAGTTATGTTCCAATGGTTTTGAAAAATTCCGTGGCCACACCGTCACATTCTAGATGATATTGATGGTAAGAAAAATGATACCTACCCAAAATAAAGTTTTATTTAACACCCAAAAGGAATAGAGTTTGGACTTAAGATATAATGGAGTCATCTTGGTCATTCATTATGGCCATCAATGATTTAACATGAATCATATTATAGTTTTGATGGATATAACATTCAACACATAGTTTAAAGGTTATATGGTTAGGACCGTATGTGGTGTAGTCTAAAATCATGTGATGAATATGAATATGTCATATAGTGTAAGGTTTTATAATGGGTACTTGTAAGAAGATGCTTAATGCTCTAAGTAAGGGACTTTTTTAAACTCCATGTGAATTTAGATGAGCCAATGAACTATGAGTGAAATCAAACGCTTTTTTTATTAGGCTTAGAATAATAATTTTTACCATCACTATATATCCCATGTTATGGGAATCCAACCACATGTACTTACATAGATGTCTCCTACACAAATCTATCTCATACTTATGAGGGTTAAAATATTTGTGACTTAGTAGAGATCCTTGAATATAGGATCCAACCATGACTTGGGAAGTCAGAAGGAAAAGGAATTTTACCAATCCTTTATGGGGTTATAGGAAATACCTATGTGTTTGAGGGGGGTATTATAAGGATCCATCAATCATATAAGAAAATCATTTCATATAGAGTATGAAACTCTACATAGTTTAAGTTCTTATAGGATATAAAATACATGTTTTATATTTTATAGTCATGCATCAAGGACATGGGTCTCCCTAATGATGGGTATGATGCATCTAAATTTAACCAATCAAAGTTGTTAACAAAAACCTCTAAAATCATAGTAGTGATTCTCAGTGTGAGAAACAAGGAGTGATTTGAGATTTAATTGTATTATGCATGAATATATAACTTGGACTAATGTTAACCATGTAGTTTAACTTCACATGGAATTCATGAATATGTTGTGAAGTTTATAGTCATGTAGCAAGGACTTATGTTTAGTTTTGTGTGGACATGATTACTACATGAAGTATAAAATTGTTTCCTAGAAATGGGTAATGAAAATATCTTTTGTGAAAAATAAAATGTTCATGGAATAAGACAAGGTCAGTCTATTTTATATTTTTTTTGTAGACCATGTTTAGGGATTTTGGGGATCACTACATATCCCATGGTATAAGAATCCTTACATGAATAGATCTTATAATCACCCCTTGTAGATCCATATAATATGGATGGAGGGGGAATTATCCTATTTTAATATAGGATTAAAAAATGAAACTTTTGTTCTATATTGGAATGAATCATTAAGTTGAAACACAAACTGTTGGTTGAGTCTGGCATAAGAAGTCCATACATTATTAGGGAAAGGGAACACCACCCCAATAACATCGAAAGAAGAACATAATCCTTGGATTTATTATGAAAAATAGTTGGTCCCATATACATATTGATAATGCATATAGGGATTATGGGATTTTTAATTTTGGGTCATATAGAATAGACCCCTCCATACAATTTTAGGTCATGTAATAAGGACTATAGATGTTATAATGTTTAACATTGTGCCACTAAGTTGATTATTATATGTACATTGCTGTGTCACATTTCAAAAACTATAATCAAGATAATTATCCATAACCCCTAAGATCGCATGAGTTGTTATCAATGTGAGAAACTAGGGGAAGTTACAGAACAGATCATATCATATAGTATTGTGTAATAAAGATATGTGGGTTGTGTCTTGAAGGTCAAATCAATAAATGTAAGATAATCATTAATGGAATTTTTTGGATGGTCCTGGGGTAGGTTACTTGGGAATCACTACCTATCCTATAAGGATTGGAATCAATCCATATGTATTCCTTATAACATAGTCTATATGTAGATTAGACTCTCACACAAAGATGGTGGTATTTATTTTTCTATCAATATTGGGATAATATGCATTCAATGGAAAATTAAATAGAAAACTATCCTTACATTATAATGTAGGAATACAAATGTGGATAAGGTCTTATTCCCATGATGAGATGAGATGATAATGTCCCAGTGTATGGTTATTGGATAAAACTAAGAATGATGTCATAAAACCATACCATATAAATAGTTTTCATAGGTTATGGTCTTATATAAAAGGTAGGGATGTTCATAAAATGTGACCATATGTAATATTGTTTAATTCTATGAGATATGTAAAATAATTATTTAAATTTTATGGTCTTATATCTCATACCATCACTATGCAGTTTAACATCATATGGTAGGGTTTAATTGGGTGGATGTTCAATTTAACATCATGTGACAAGGAAATTATGTTCTATAGTTAATACTCATATTGTATACACATTATTTTTTTCAGTTTAGGTTCATATAATTAAAACCAGGATCTTACATAACACTTTAGTCAAGGTGAAATTATGTTTGAATAAAAATATATCTCATGTGTGTGGAATGAGTTTGAGGATTCTATAATGCTATAAGTTCTTCATATAACTCTTCTTGGAGCCAATTTTGAAGTTGAATCATTCTTCACTTTCATGTTCCAAAATTATGTGCTATGGGATATAATTAAGAAGATCTCTCGTGATTTCCTCCTTAGGTATTCTAAACATTAGAATCCTAAGAGGTTCATGATTGAATAATTATGTGAATATTGTAGAAACAAGATTAGGATTAAAGGGATAGACCTTGTATTGATTTTTATAAATAGAACGATGGCCTTGACATTAATATTCTTTAGTAATTGTGCTCAGGGTTTCCACATGGATGAAGAGGAGTCTTGGGTGTCATTATTTCCAATATCTCCTCATCTATCTTCTTCTAAATAGAATAATTATTGTCATAGAACCCATTGATTATATTCCTAAACAATTGATGGAAGGGGGAGTAATTAGAATGGCCACTAAAATTTTCCCCATTAGGTATCACAATCTTGATCGATGGAAGGTCAACAAAATTAATCTTTTAGGGAAAATATGAATACATTGGAACCTTCTCAGGTTGGAAGGAATATACCTTCATCCATATATTATAAATAGATGAAGGATAATGTTAATTCACATGTCAGTCACATATTCCTCAATTATAATGGGCACATCATTGATCATGATATCATTTTGGTTATACCTACATCTCGATCAATTAGGGGGAATATGGAAATTCTACTATGGACTATGAATTCACTCGATGGGAGGGTCAAAAATATAAAAATACCCATAACATCATAGGATTTGGTGAGGTGGAACGATGTTGAAGATTCGCCTATTGAGGGGTTGAAAATTGATAAACATCCTCTAACCATGTGGGAAGGGGTACTTAACTATAAAGTTGAAAAAAGTTAAAGGATTATAGTATCTCGCAATGCGGAAAATATCCAAGAAGAATCTTCATAATTACTAGCCATATATACTCATTTTCATATTCCAACTAAGTGATCTATCTTTGGAAAATATTTCCTTTTCATCCTAAAGTAGTAGATAGGCTAAAGAATTTTTGACACCCTTTCCATTCTCATGGGAAGCTTGGTTAGATGATGACGGTAATTTTGATTCCTCAATAGGTATATGTAAAACATTATTAGAGGGGAGTGGGGCATCACTATCTATTATTCATTGATTATATGATTATATAATGGGATAATATGTTTCACATATTCCAAATGTATAGGTTAACACACATTCTTTTTAAGAGGGAACTCATCAAAACAAGGTGAAAATTCATCATACATAGATAATTCCAGGTTTATATAAATATTAGTGCATTTATGTTACTTATTATTAGAGTATACCATTTAGTGGATTGGTGCCCATTTTCCCATTTGATGGGTTGACACCTATTCCCTTATTTGGTGGGTCAGAACCCATGTTCATAATGATGTGATCATTGATTAAATATGGTTCTAGGCTTTATGCGATGTATATTATACTGTAGTATGGGGTTCATAGGGAAATGGGATAAAAAAATATTTGATTTATTCATGCCTTTTTGATAGCATGCCCATGAACCATTTATTCTTAAATTAACAATTAATCAATATCTTATGTATCCTTATATGGTGAATTATCTTATTCTTATACTTAATTGGGGAGAATGGGTGACACATATGTCATGAGTTACTTGGGATCTTCTAGGGTAACTTGACAAACACCGACCATCTTTTACAGAATATATTTGAAAATGTATAACTCATATATCATGTAACGTTGTATATGATGGTAACGAATGTGTTTTGGGTGATCATTATACCCTACTTCATCTACCTTCATGATTTATGGTACATTGATTTTGATTTTATCTAAGGAAGATATAAAGTACCATAGAACCAAATCATTTTGGAAGGAATAAATTTTTTTCTTTATACATTAAACGTTATGTCGCCTCATCCATTCTCGCTTGAGGGAGATATTATTTTCATCTACCATCCCAGAATTTGTAACCCATGATAGTGGTACTTAGTGACATATTTCCTTTGTTTAGAGAATAAATTTTTATAGATGTTATGTTATGGTCTCAAAATCTGAAAACCGTTGAGGTAATTTTGGGTGAAGATTGTAGTTAAAAAATCATCTTATATATTCTCTACAATGATATCTATTAATTATTATTAGGGAATCAGAATTTCAAAGGAATATGTTAGACCCATCCATATTTTAATGAAATCTGTAAACCTCCTATTTTGTTATATTTTTCAACTGGAGAGGTCGATGATTATTTTTTATCTCAATCTATAGAAAAATTGGAAGAGAAATTATTGACTAAGATCTTTCTATCCTATGATGCCCCATTCTTCAAGTTCATTATTCCAAAAAAATGGTGATTTATATGGTCTATAGAAAGAATCTAAGATATGAATCATATTTTGTTCCATGGTTCCTAAAATTGGTCACACTGAGAAGATAATTTCCTGAGATAATTTTATAGATCACCCATTTCATCAAATGTATAGAAGCATTGGTTCCTGATATTTAGTGGAGAAGGAGTATAATCTAACCAATCGGGATATTAATTTATCTCTAGATGTATAAATTCAATTCAACCATCAAGGGAATACATTTGATCTATAATAGAATTAATTATTTCCTTAGAAACAATCCTTTGGGTCATTCTGGGGTGACTTTAAATAATTGGAAAATAAATTCCCATTAGTGAATGGAAATTGTGATAATAAACTAGTGTTCCAATCAATTAAAAATATTTATATGATCTCAAGTAGATAGGGTGGCTCGATTCGTCTTATCTAGGTTGATAAATCTCCCCTGTTTGAGATGAATAGTTAAAGGAGGCATGCTAACTTCAGCCTCTAGAAGGAAATTGGTGGTTTTGTTTCCCCTGATCAATTCAATATTAAAATATTCATAAATTTCTTATTTTGGACTTGAATTATGAAATTTTATGTTCTATTGATATGAATTCAACATTGTTGAGTGGTGGGTGGTGGGTGAATGTAGCTACACCTATTACATCTTCAATAGTTCCATGGTTTGGTGTATCAGTTAGGAAAATTGTTGTGAATGTTTTTAATGTGAATATTATAAAAGGAAATATAGATAAATTTTTAGGATACGTTTATTTATTTATATGTAATTCCTTTCAATATTATGATATCATAGATGAATCCAATGTTATAATGATAAAAATCCCCTCAAACATTTTTTATAGGGTCTCTTATATTTTTCAGTCACCAAGGCTAACTATGCTGAAGTTATAAGCTTCTATCTAGTGATGATCTAGGATTAGTTCTAGCCTATTATCTTGATATATTAATGGTCATTATGGGTTCTTTGAATAGCGGGTACATTGACCTTATCTACAATTTTAGTGGCTGGTTTACCCTAGAGGGATCTCCTACTAGGTTGCATATTCTAGATGACTGTATTGGACGTATATTCTTATGAAACATATTATAGAATTGGGGATATGAACGAGTGACAATGAAAATGTTGAATATGAGCATTCTATAGTAGCTCCTGGTTAGATTTCATGATGTGGTGGGTAGCCTCCTCCATCACCATAAGGTAAATATAGTATAAGATACTATGATCCGTTGATAAGTTCCTAATGTAGTTAGCTATTGTAATAGGTTCGACCTTCTTCTCTTCATCTTATGATTTATCAAACAGTCGATTAGGATTCATCGCCTATAAAATCATATGATCTACCTATTAGTTTAGAGATATTGATATGATATTAGTATACAGGAGTGCTCATAAACTGATATTGTATTTATTGGGTTGCTAAAAGTTTGTATTGGGGCAATGAAACCATGGAATTTATGGAAGTCAAGGTATATGTTTAGAATGTTATCAAGTTATGTGTAGCTAATTAAGGGGTTGGGTTGGTAATACTAACTTTACTATTGATCAAGTCATTAATTAGTGAATTTGATGATGCCATTTAGATTTTATAATGTTCTGAATGTCCAAAATAAAGGAACAAAAAAAATAAACTTATCAATGAAACATGACATATAAGATTGTGCAGTTGGTCATTTTTCTTCACAGTTAAATAATTCAGGTCGGGTTCACTTTTTTTGTTTGTGTGGAACACATTAAGAAAAATAGGCTAATGTGAAATTTTGTGTTAGTCCCTTATAATATGTGAGAATCTTGCAATAGTTAAAATATTCATATTAGGTTTCCCATTTTTTCATAGAACATGAAAAAGATAATGTCTTGAGGTGTAAGGGAAATTTTGATCATCTATTATATGTAAGAGTTTTTAAATAGATAAAGGATTCACATAAAATTCACTATTTTCTTCAGATAGAAGCATTGATGAATCTAGCATCCATGAAAGTTCAATGTGAGCTTCAATGGGGCCTTCTTTCCAATGGGGGGTGGTCACTAAGTTTTATTACCAACGATTATTTGGAATGAAATTTTTTCAATTGAATGATATATTAGGATAATCACATCCATTTGGGTTGGAAAATGATTCCTAATTAATTTTTGTCTTATAGATTTAGAAACATTTCATGTATTCTTCCCAAATCCTAGTGTAGGACTATTTATCTCAATGCGAATGATTTGATCAAATCTATGTGTTGATATAAAAAATTAAAAGTATAACACATTCTCTGTATTTATATTATTAGATCATGACTCTTTGGTATAAATGTGACGAGTAGGGGTCTCTTGAGTTTATCATCATCTAGGAAGGTGGTAATTTTTATATATTTGGGGTTGTTCTTGTGATAGGGAATCATGCATATCCCTATGAAGTTAATCTATATTCATGTAGTTTGATGCCACATAAAAGTGAACTTTTTATATTTTAAGGTCATGTGACAAGAACCAATCCCTGAAGTTTGACATTTGTGGTAAGGAATACTAGTTGAAAGGTTACTAGCAATAGTTTGTACAAGACATACACAAGGGAGACCTTTTACAACACTTTTTTCTATAGGTAACTAAATAAGAGATGTTATGGATCATCTTTGTCTCATCACTCGATTCATCCATGCATCGTTGGAATATAATTATGGTTCTCCTAATATATTCCATTATAAATCGATCGTACTCTCATCACTTAAGATATCCTAGGTTCATTACCTAGGAGAAAGCTAGTATATGTTTTTTATTACACCTAGTAGGTGTCCCCTATATGGGAACCAAGAGTAGTATTTCATCTTGATTTTTATCAAGGAACTAAAATAAGAATCTTAACATGAGGTGTATTAGTACACTAATTGGTATATATTGATTAATAATGTATAAATAACTCAACAGGATTATATCAACTCAATCTATATAAAGATACCAAGTTGAATATATTAACACATGATATATGAATAGAAAAATAGGTGTATATCGACTCAAAGTATATTGTTTCATCTTATTCTCATCACATAAGAGAATATGTATGTTTAAAGGTATTATGATTAAAACTCAGTGAGGTATCCTATATATGCACTTTATTAGGAGTCAAATCCCATATATTTTGAGTGAGATGGTTTAATATCATAGGTAGGGACCATCCCATGCAGTATAACATAATTTCATTAAAATGTGTGCAATGAAGATTAATTTAATATATATTAAACTAAAAAATTGATTCTCCTGATTCATTTAATTTGTACTTATAGAATTATCAACTATAACATTAATACTTTGTAATAAATTCTTGGTGTGAGAAACCAGGGATAAAAGATCAGTTGTGTCTCTTTGGAGAGCACGATAGGGGATTGAGTTGGGTTTATAGCTGAGCTACCCTATGATTATTGATTGGGTAAAAGCATATGGTGAAAAGAAGAAGGATTGGGTGTTAAACATACTAGATGGCCCAATAATATTTTCCAATCCCGGCTGTATTTAGGTAGAAAAATGATAAAGGGAGATTATTAAGGTTGCATATACACCTATTATAAAGCCCATACATGATAACCAAGAGGAATATATCAACCTGAGGTGAACAAACAAACTAGAAGTAGTATATTGACTCAAGTTAATGATTGAACCAAGAGGATAATATCAACTCAAGGTGATTTTATGTAGCATACAAATAGGTGTCACCTAGAGGTATCTAAATATTTTTAGTGACATAGGTGAAGTTAAAGAGAGATAGGGGATTATACTTAGAAGTTTCCCATATATAATGAAACCAAAAAGAGTATCTCAACTCTAGGTGTATATATGAACCAATAGGATTATCTAAAATCTATGTATTTTTATAGGGATACGTTCCACTAAATGAAAATTGGGAGAATATGTTCTTAACCATAAAAAAGGAAAATAAAGGTTCTAATTCCTATTGAGGGCTAGAAAAGGTTTTAATACCTAGTGATAGTTAGACTGAGGACCCTCCCTAATACATGTTTTTAGGTGTGAGACTTTGGTGGATGTTGTTTTCCCTAGTAGTGGAACTCAAGTGAAGGATATGGTATAATGATGATTTTTCCCCTAGTATGGATCATTTCAAGTGGTTAAGCTTCACCCTAGAAGAGAGAAAATAACATTTGGATCTTTCACCTAATAGTGGGTGAGCTATGGTAGTTCACCATTATAAGGGAAATCATGTGGTCTCTCCCTGGAAGAGGGAGATCAATGGTGGTTCTCTCTAGTGAGGGTAAACATTGGCCCTCACCCAAGTGAGGGCGAGCAATAGTGGTTCTCACTTATAATGGATAATATGGGGTCTCACCATACAGATAGAGAACACGGGGCCTCTACCTTGTGAGGATGATCCATGGTTGTTCTCCCTAGTAGAAAGAATATAGGCCTTATCCTTGTTAGGGATAGACATGGAATTTCACCCTAGTATGAGCAAACATGGTATCTCACTATAGTAATGGTGGGCCATGGTGGTTCTCCATTTTCATGGAAAAAAGTGGGGTAAATTGGTAGGGTGGGAAGATCTCTAACCTAACTTTTCCTAAAGTATTTCATCCATCCATCTAAAAACTAGATTTTTCTGGACTATTTATAGAAAAACCTCATGATCTAAGCATTGTATATGAGTGAGAAACATGGATGTGTGATATGGGTGAATGATTTATGGAGTTGGGTGAAGGATTTTGGTGCACGCCTTATGTGAAATCCATGAAATTATCATGAAAAATGTACAACTTTTGAAATTCATAACATTTGAACTGTAATCCCATTTAGCTCTTTGAATAGTAAAATTGAAGCCTAGGAAGTAAGTTAGGCCCAATATAATGATGTATAGACCCAATAATGATGTTATAGAGGAAAAACGTTTACAGAAGATCCTCAAAATGGGTTTTAAGGATTATTCACCCATTTTTTAGTATTTTTTGAAATAAAATTCTTACTCCTAGGGGAGGTTCTCACCACAATTTCCCCAAATCGATAAACATTTTTAAGGAATGTTCATCCCTAGTTGTGTGCTAAATAATGTAGCAAATGGAGTTCCAATTTTATTGAATTTAAAAACAAGAGATAAGTTTCTATTCAAACATAATATGTATTTGATAAGTGCGGACAATATCATGGGTTATAAGGATAATTGTGTGGCATTAATATTTATATTTCAATATAGATATAATGTCTTAATTATGGAAATGAATTATAAATGTAATTTTTATGGTTGGTTAATCTCAGTTGATATTAGACAGTGATTTAGTTATTTTTGGGTATTATGTTATTAATATTAAGATGAGAAAATATTTGGAAGCCGTGGTTAATCTGAAATGTTTATAGAGTAAGAAAATTATATAATAATTGAACAAATAGTTTCATAGTTAAAAATTATGTTCTCATAGGATAAGATATCTTAGGGTTGATATTTCATAATCGTAAGATGGTTTAATTTTATTTTATATAGTATAATTCTTTATTACCATTTAATTTTAGTATTCAATTAGAAAAAACATTATGAAAATGATGTTACCAATTATATGTCTGTTAAAACTCTAATTTTTTAAGACTATATAAGAAGGAATATTTGGAATTATTGGTTAAGACTAATGCAAATCTCAAAAAAATCCTACTAAGATGGAAAATATGATTTCTTTTAGTAAAACCTATGATTATGAGGATGATATAGCATTGAAAATTATATCTTGAGACATGACTGTGATATGAATACCCTTATCTATTCTCATTGGTAAGATCTACTATAATTAGGAGGGAACAATTTATATAATTGGGGAAGAATGTGACATCCAACATTTATGTATCCATTTTATTTTTATATGTTCCTCGTTTTATTATATATATTTAATAATATCATGTGTTGGAAATAAATCACCTAATAAATTGTCCAAATCAATTAAAATTTATTTAGTCAAAATATAGAAACATAAATAAAGTACATGAAACAATGTATTATATACAATAGATAATAATATATCAGGAAATATTACATACTATAAAAGTGAATGTGTGACAATAAATAATATTTTTACAACTATAAAATCCCATGATTATTATTAATTATATATAATAACCATTAGCAGATCTGAACATATAATAAAAAAGCACATAATCAAATAAAAAAATATTTTTTAAAAAACCAAAATAAAATTAAAATGGTGGAGATTTATTAAATTATAAGATAGAATGGAATGAATTTATAGGATGATGTAAGGGTATTATTTAAAGTGCATGGTTACAATAAAATGGTTATATATTTTTTGGGTATAATACTAGTAAACATGTTACCGGTCTATAATTATGGGTATATTGTTAATATGTATAAATTATATATATATTTCAAAATATACTTATTAATTTTTTGTAATATATTTGAGATAAAATATATTATTTCTTAATTTAAATAATATATACCTATCCTAGTTTAAAAATTTCAATGATTATAAAAAAATATTTGTTATGAATTTTGTAATTTGGGAAAATTTATTACTTTTGCAAAATGATATCAAAAAAATTGGATAATAATACATGAATGATTTATAATATAAATTAATAAAAATCCAATAAATACTTAGGTTACTAAAAGGAATGTTAATTTTATTATTCATGGATAGATGATTATTTTTTGTTTAAAATATTTTTTTATAATATATTATAACTTTTTACTTAATGTTTAAATTTCTAATATTAGGATTATAAATCATAATTAAATGTATTCTTTATAAGAGTAAAAATAATAATAAATATCCATCCATTTATTATTAATTTCATTTTTGATAAACTTATAATTTTAGGTAATTACAAATCATGTGAAGGATTTATCATTGTAGTTTAAAAAACTCCCTGATAGGTTGCATACAAATTATTAAAAATGGAGTGACAAAAGTAAAATATAGACCAACTGGTTATAGTGGGATCATCACATATTCAATAGGAGATATTTCATATGTTTTTATGGATAGAGGGATAACTATTTATTTTGATATTGAAATGAAGTGAGTTATCTTATTGATCTAAATTATAAGTTGTAATAACTATAGAAACATATATATTGAGACTTAATTCACATTTATTTTTTATGTGATCATAATGAGGATCTCATATCCCTCTTTGTGGCTAGAAATTACATGTGTGAAAAATGTGGATTATTTTTTAAAAAATATTTTTTGTAGTTCTAAGCATATATAGAAGAAAAAAGTAGTAGATATTTTGGATTTCATGGGTATTATTTCATGAACCCATTTCCCTAAAGTTACCCCTAATAGGAATGAAATTAAGAAAGAAGATAATGACCCCCAAATCCCTCCCCAATAAACCATGGCTTAGTGACAAACATAGATGGTATATCAATTACACACATGTGATGAATTACCATTATAGTAATTTAATGAGTAATACATGTGATAAAAACAAAAAAATAAACTCCATATAAAATTAAAAAATAAATCATTATACAACAAAATCTCATGCACAAACTAATATAACCGAAAGAAACATAAGGTACATTGATTTAAAAACTCATCAACATCTATGAAGCTCAAACAACTCTGAAATAACACCCATGAACTAATAATTCCTAGATCGATCCCCAAATATACTTTATAGACTTGAAAATTAGTTTATATATATATAGGTTATGAATAACATATAAACATAGTAAGATTATCTATGAAACCTATCATAAAAAATATAAAATAATCATATATAATCCTTGTAAATAAACAAATGTATTGATGTCATTAAATAAACAAGTAATATAATATTTGTATCCATGCCATTTCTCACTCACAGAGTAATTCCCGAAATAAAAAATTATTAATCAAAATAATTTATATATAAATAATGTTCCTCGCATCCACATCCACTTTTATTTATTACTCTCACGAAAAATTCCATGTATCATATGCTTATCCCTTCCATTAGTCCAGTCATCCTTGATGTGAGACAAGAATCAGTTCTTCCTATCTCACACCTATACAATGCCCAATATCTCATGTTGGTATTGGTTCAAATATCATTCTCATTATCCCATCCTTTAACTCATGAAAATATGTCATCCATTCCCATATTGTAATTTGGATTCCACTATAGCTTGAGTAAATGAATTACACAACAATCCATCAAAGCCCATGTATGAACACCTGTGAGAATTTGTAAACACCATGAGATGATATAAGTATATGATATAACTCAATCCATAAGAACCCACACATAACTATATAGTTAAACTAGGATACATCATGACCGGTGTAGGAATTAACCATAAACTATAATCCATTATATCATAGGATACTACTACTCAAAACAACATCCAAAGGGAGATAGTGGTAGAGGGAGAAGTTAGAAATCCATTTACTTTCCTTCTTAGATGTTGGAGAATGTACCCCACACAACATTTGGGTGTTTATTTCCATACTAATGATAGAGGTGAAATTTGTGAAGTCATAAAATATTTAATATATCGTGCACATTCAAACTAAGGGAAAAAATTATCCTTAGACTCATCTTCCACTATAATTCCAAAGGACACCCTAATTTTTCCTCTAAGGTCAAGATCTTATATAATAATACAATCATGATGTATCATATTAATTAAATAAATATGGATTAATTAAATATTGTCATTCCATATTAATTTCTAACATTAATACTTTAACATTTTACACTATGTGTCTCACCACTATAATTTCATTACTTATATTTGAATGAATTTCATCATCATATGTGATCACCTAGAACCAACCCCATTATTTTAGTAAAATAATTTTCCTTATAGGTTTATCTAGGCACTCTAGGTCTCTATCCTAAGATACCATAACAAAGATGTAACTTTTTTCATAGATTCAAATTGATCCTATCGGTTTAAATCTAATAATATAAATAGTATCTAACAAATTTTCCATAAAACAAGTATCAAGGATAAATATATATAAATTATAAATCCCAAAAATTGAATCATGTTGATCTTCCAGGTTTCATTCCCACACCATTTCACATAACATAAATTTATCTCGACGTCATTGGAATCAACCATAACTAAAGCCTCAGCTTTCATTATATCTCTCATCAAATATTATCAACCATAGTTATTTCATAATCAAAAAATATCATTAATATTTAATGTGGATATAATTATACAAGATCACATAGTCATATTTGATTTATTCTCTATAAAGTTTTGGAATGTAACTAATGGTTTGACATTGAGGTAGTGAATCCGACCACAAAAAATCAGGTCTTTTTATTCACTAAACATTTTTTATTTCAGAAAAAAATAATTTTAATTCCTATAATTAATTTACTAGTTTATTATTCATTTGTTTTTGACATTATAAAGTCCCATATGAAATAGGTAATAATATCAATAAATCTTTTAATTGAAAACTTTAATAAAACCCCTAATATTCAAATATTTTTCATAAATAATGGAAATTAATTTATCATTAACCTTATAGTATTTAATTAATATTACAAGATTTATCTTTCATAACCAATTTCAAAAATATTATTTCTTTTACATAGGAATATAAATAAAAAACAACATAAAAATATGCACAATCACTTGTAAATATCAAGAGGCATACTAAAAAAATCATAATCAAATGTGATCAATGGAACCCCAATACTTATTTATATCTAATTCATTATTTAAAATAATGAAATAATTATTACACAATAACTGATTTAAGGAATGTCATAAATAGTAATAATAATCTACTATATGTGGTTATTAACTTTCAAATTTCAAATTCCTATAATTATAAAAAAACGTTGATCGACATACTATATTCATGATTTAAAACAATATAATAAGTTTAATGTTGAATTTTATACTTTCTCTTTATTCTATAATTTTCTAGATTTTAAATTCATAATAGCTTAGGATTCAACATGTATATGCTTTCAACTACAATCATTAAAAATATTAACAAAAATATTAATAATATACATTAACATGTGATTTATCAAAATTTTATAATTAATAATATTATCTTTATAACATCATATTCTTCTTCCTATATAATTTCAAGATTATTTAATAGTTATTTTTAATTGATTTCAGATTATTATCTGAATAAGGATAATTGAGGAAAACCAAACCCACACTCCTAGGTTTAGTGATAGAACACTTTCATTAAATATTGGTTTTGATACAAAGTGAGATGAATATATTAATATTTCACAAAACAATTATATGCTAAACTTTATATCTCATAAGTAGTCACGCAATCCAAATAACCAAGGGATCAGTGTCTATGATGACTAGTTACATAGGAAACATATTTTTTAAAAAATCGTGACCATATTTCTATAATTAAACTACAAAATATTCCCTTATAGATTTATCATAAGTTATGTTGGACTCCTCATGTGTTAATTAGGTTTTAATGATCGCATATCATATTCAGTCTATAAAACTTGTTAATCCAATGTAATATATCTCAAATCATATGTACATATGATTATTATCGTTATAATTTATGTAAAGTTATCCTATATATTAATTTTTATACATTAAGTCTAATTACTATACACTATATTTGATTTACTTTATCGTGATTTCTTTGATGAATTATTTAGTCTAATCCATTTTGTTAATATCATTATTCAATTCTGAATTCAGAAATTTGGCTATGTTTGGGACACAGTGAGTCTGCCACCAGTTATGTTTTTCTGGCAAAGGACACAGACACCATGACCACCCAGACACTGTGACTATCAAGACACTGCGACCAGTAACTGTGACCAGACACTGTGACCAGACACCGTGACTATCCAGACACCGTGAGCCTCCAGACACTATGATCATCCAGACACCGTGACCATCCAGTCACAGTGACCATCCAAACACCATGACCAACCATACACAGTTTCAATAAGACATTGTTTTAGGGAGACATTGTTTCAAGGAGACATCGTTTCATGATGATTATGACACAGTTTCTTAATCTATTTTTTCATTTCTCAATTTAATCTCTAATGGTCATATTTGATGTTTTTAAATGCATTGACATTATTAATGTTTCTTTGTAGACATGTGACCTGACTGTATGAGGTAAAAGGTGCAAAATACATGAATCATGTCAGCTCCAACACATTCACACTAGAATAATATAGAAGTGTGGTCCAGAAATAATGCGTGTGAATAAAGGGTGTGATCATGATAACGAAGAAATAGATAGAGAATTATTGAAAATATAATCAATACATGCAACTCGACAATGATGAAGAACACATGAGGCCTACTAAAATCCCAGAGTCTAGGACCTCTTCACACTATCAAACAGCACAAAGAACACAAGCTAGATCTAGATGACTTGTGATAGTCGATTTTCCCCATGTGGACTGGATTCTTATATCTGCTTCATCCTAGAAGTCCAAAGTTGCACAGAAAAACACTCAAATCCTTTATAACCTGATCTCATCATTTATACTCTTTTGTTTATCATTTTTATCTTTTTAATAGTGTGTGTGTGTCTGTAGGAAAAACACAGACTATATCCTATATTAAAATGAAGGATAAAATATATCCTTTCTCAGTCATCTTTTTACACTTGTGTATTCCCACCTATAAGTGCCGAAGAGTTTCATGTGTAACCAATTAGTTTTTACCCATGAGGAACTATGGAAGAGGCCATGTGACATGGTCAGTCCTCTGTACTATTGTTAAGCATAGTCCAGGGTGTGGATTAAGATTATTTATATAAACTAGTTGGTAAAATTTGATCACCAAGTGGAGTGGATTAGGTCTCATCTTGAGACTGGAACCCTTGTTTTATATCCCCTCTGTTACTTAATTTAGTCTTTCTCTGTTTTACTATATAATTCAAAAATCACTACATTAACATTGATATTTAATCTTGGAACGAAGTTATAATTTCTTCTCCTTATTATAATAGCTTAAAAAGTAATGTTTATAATTGATATTAAGATTACTGAGAATTAATCAATCTTTTGAGAATCTATTTAAACAGTCAAACTTTCATAACCGTATAACCTTGATTAACTGAGCTGTATTTAAATTTATTATTGATCCTTTTTAATAATACTATTTTAATATTAATTCTTATAGATACTCAATTCACCCCCCCCCCCATTGAGTAATCTACTCTGACCAACATTTGGTGTTAGAGGATTGTTTATTAAGACTCTTATTTTGAATTTAATCAACTATGATTTTAGATGTACATTTAAGATCTTTAAATTTCTCTTAATTCTAAATTTATAGCTCTATTAATTTATTTCTTTATCACGGATAGTAGATTGGATTGTTTTGAAAAAAATAGACCACCATTATTTATTAGAACAAATTATGTTCAATGGAAAATCAATATGAAAATTCATTTAGAAAGTATGATCTTTGAAATCTGTTCTTCAATTCTAGATGAATATAAGATTCCTACTACTGATAGAATCACTTAGGATAATCCTTCAAAAACTACCTACAATAAAAATTTCAAAGCTATGAATTATTTATAGTTCTCTTTAGCTGATGAATAATATAATAGAATATTTTTGTCTAAAACAACCCCTGAAATTTGGGATACCTTGTCTGTTTCACATGAAGGAACTTCTAGTGTGAATTAAATGAGACTTAATACTTATACTATTAAATATGATAACTTTAAAATGAAACATGATGTGCCTATTTTTTACATGTTTCTCAGTTTTAATGAAATTTTCTACACATTGATTTCTCTTTTAAGAGAAGTCACTACTAAGGAACAAATCATGAGAATTCTCATATGCTCACATGATAGATGGAGAGGAACCTCTGTCTTTGTAAGATAATAATGTGATATCTTCTAGCTACCTTTAAAAGAACTCATTGGAAAACTGATGATGTATTAAGAGGAGAAGAAAGTCAACAAGGAAGAGGAGGATGCACCAAAAAAATAGGTCGTGTTCAAGACCACCACCTCTAAACACAAAGAAAAAGGGAAATTAGAAGCCTCTGTTGAAAGTTCTAGAAGTGAACAATCATCACCTAACAATGATGAGGACATAGCTCAATTATCTAGAATATTCAATAGATTTTACAAGAAAAAGAAATTTTTCAGAAATCCTAACTTCAATGGAATATATGATCAAAAATGAAGTTGGAAGAAATATTGGAAAAGAAGTGACAAGTCTGATGAGATAGTCTACTATGAATGTAAGCACAAAGGACATATCAAGGTTGGATGTCACAAGATCTAGTACAAAAAAGAAATATGAGGACAAGGACATAAAATATAAAAAGTAAATGAAAGCAACATGGAGTGGTTCTGAGGATAGTTCATGTGACTCAAAATCTTCACATGATGAACGTGATAACAAAGAAAATATGTGTCTTATTAAAAACACATATGAGGTAACACTAGACTCTCTTGTATATAATTTATAATATTCTGGGAGGTGAGAGTGACTTTATAAAAATATTTATAATGATGAAATATTTTAATATTTTAATATGCTTGAAGAATCATGCAATTAACTGAAAGATAAATACAAGTCCTTAAAGAAAAAACATGATCATACCTCAAATGTTAAAAAAACTTTCCATATAAAGGGAGAAAATACTCAATTACTCAACGAGAACAATGAACTAAAACTATCTAATGAGAAATTGAGAAAGGATCTTGAAAGTTTTACTATTGGTAAAGATACCTTGGTACAAATTCTATGTAGACAGATTGCTACAAAATATACTACTGGAATTAGTTATCGACCCAGTAAAAGAAATATTGGAATAAATAATTTTATTTCTAAATCAGTCATATACAGATTTACTCCCAGTTCTGGAAAAAATTCAACTAGTTCATGTTATGAGACACTCTCTTCTATTTGAAGATTTTCTGGACCAAATAGTGTTTATTTTTCAACTACATTACAAAATTATTATAGGAAGCATATGAGGCATATATGGGTTTGTAAGCCACTTACCACAAATATTATTTGACCCAAACAAGTTTGGGTACCAAAATCTATTTAAATATGACTATTTTGTTGAAAATATTTTTAAAGAGTTCCTATAAGAGTTTATGGTACTTGGAAAATTCGTGTTCAAGACACATGATAGGAGACTACAAACGCTTCAAGAATTTAATAAAAATTGATGGAGGACATGTCATCTTTGGTGAAAATTCCAAAGGAAAAATCATTGGCCTTGTCCAAATTAGTAACTCTAACATAGTTTTAATTTCCAATGTATTTTTTGGTGATTGATTGAAATATAATCTACATAGTGTCTCACAAATATGTGATGATAGATTTCATGTCCAATTTAAAAATGATGCTTGCAATGTTTTCAATTCTTAAAATTAATTAGGGTTTTTTCATTAATAAATGAAAATATATACCCCGTTAACATAGATTCTTTAGTCTCTCAAAATGAATCATGTTTATGTGTATTTCATAAAGAGTCTTGGCTTTGGAATAGGAGACTAGGACACTGTAACACTCACTCCCTTAAAATGGTAACTAGAAAAAGCTTAGTCAAATACCTATCCATACTTTATTTTCCAAATGATAAAGTGTGTAATCCCTGTCAAAAGGGAAAGAAACATAAAATTTCCTTCAAGCTAAAGAAAGAAGTGTCAACTTCTCAACCTCTCGAACTGGTTCACATGGATTTGTTAAGACCAACTAGAGTTTCTATCTTAAATGGGAATCACTATGTTATTGTTCTTGTATTTGAATTTTCTAGATATACATGGACTCTTTTTTGCTCACAAAACTGAATCATGCTCTCATTTTTCCAAATATTCCTAATCTGTAGAAAATCATTGTGGACATAAAATTTAATCCTTAAGAAGTGATCTTGGCTGTGAGTTTGAAAATCAAGATTTTGAATCCTTTTGCTCAAAAATGTCTACAGTCATAATTTATCTTCACTAGAACACATCAACATAATGGAGTTGTAAAAATAAGAAATAAAACACTACAAGATATTGATAGAACCATTCTTAGTGAATATTTCCAACCTATTTATTTCTGGGATGATGCTGTAAATACATCATGCTACATAATCAATAGACTGTTGATTAGACCTATTCTTAAAAGGGCTCCTCATTAGTTATGAAATAATAGAAAACCCAAAGTTAGCTACATAAAAGTTTTTGGTTGCATGGTCTATATCCTTAATACTAATGATAATCTTGAAAAAAATTCATCTAAGAGTGATGAAGAAATATTTTTAAAATATTTGATCTCTGGTAAATAATATAGAGTGTTTAGTAAAAGAACATAATGTGTAGAAGAATCTGTACATATCAAATTTGATGTAACATATCCACATGTGCCTGAAAACCATTTTAGAGAACCTGGAGAATGATGTATCAAATTTGGACGTTAATTCAAAATCCTCAAACCATCTTTTGAAAGAATCTATAAAAACTTCCAGTTTTGAAAATTCTGTAGACTCAAGTAACAATGAACCTAAACCTGTTGATGAACCAAAAATCACTATTCCTTCTTTTAAAAAGTTTTTTAAACTCATAAGAACCATCCATAGATGATGTTGTAGGGGACATAGACAATGGAACTCAAACTAGAGCTTCTCTTAGAAATTAAGTAGAACATAAAGTCTTCTTGTCACTACCTAAACCTAAAAACATTAATTATTCTATCAATGATGACTTTTGGGTGATGGTTATGCAAGAAGAACTTTATCAGTTTGAAAGAAACAAAGTTTGGGAACATGTTGAAAGACCCAAAGACACATTCACCTTAGGCACTAAGTGGGTTTTTAGAGATAAAGTAGATGAAGCTGGTAATATAATTAGAACCAAGGCTATATTGGTTTCACAAGGCTTTATTCAAGAAGAGGGAATTGTCTATGAAGAGACTTTTGCACCAGTATCTAGACTTGAACCCTTTAGAATTATGCTTACTCATGTTTCACATTTGAATTTAAAACTGTATCAAATGGATGTTAAGAGTACATTATTAAATTGGTATATAGGTGAGGAAGTCTTCGTTGTTCAACCACCTGGTTTTACAAACCCTTATTTTCCAAATCATATTTTTAAATTTTCCAAATCTTTATATGGTTTTAAAAAATCCCCAAGAGCTTGGTATGATAGGATGAGTACTATTCTTATTTCCATGGGTTTTACAAAAGCAATAGATGATCCTACCCTCTTTATAAAATGAATTTCCAATGATGTTTTAGTAATTCAATATTAGGTAGTTAATATTATCATTAGATCTTCAAGAAATTCTTTATGTATTGATTTTTCTAAAATGATGTAAAATGAATTTGAAATGAGTTTAATGGGTGAACTAAAATTCTTTCTAGGATTTGAAATCATTCAAAATGAAGATGGTATTATTTTAAATCAAATAAAATAAACTATAGTTCTTCTAAAACGTTTTGGATTGGATAGAACTAAAATTAGTAAGAAACTAATGAGTTCCACTTGTAAGTTAGATCTTGATAAAGATGAAAAAACTATTGATCAAACCACTTACAGAGGAAGGTTTAGAAGCTTACACTATTTAACTGCTAGCCAACCTAACATTATGTTTATTGTGCTGTATGTGTGCTTGTATTCAAGAAAATCCTAAGGAATCTCATTTAAATTATGTTAAGAGAATTTTCAAATACCTCAAGCATACACCCAATCTAGTACTGTTTTATCCCAAAATAAAATCATTTCAGTTTGCTAGTTATTATAATGCTGACTTTAGTGGTTATTAGATAGATAGAAAAATCACCTCTAGAACATGTCACTTTTTAGGGAAGTCACTAGTAACATGGTGTAGCAATAAAAAAGATATGTTGCATTATCTACTCCATAAGCGGAATACAATGCTATTGTTAGTTATTGTGAACAAATTTTGTGGATGAAAAACACATTAAATGATTATGGATATCAATTCAAGCATGTACCTTTAAATTGTGACAATAAAGTGATATTAAAATCTCAAAAAATCATGTTTCACACTCTAGGACAAAGAATATTGATGTAAGACTTCACTTTTTGAGAGATCATTCTCAAAATGCTGATATAACTTTGGAATTAATTGGTACTGAATATCATCTCGCTGATATGTTCCCCAAACCATTAAATTATGAAATAAGAGACTACATTATACATGAATTAGGAATGATAAACCTTTAGTAGTAATCATATTGTTTCACATCTTACTGTCTCGCAACTTAAGGTTTCACAAGTCACTATCTTGAGATTACAGTTTAACTCTAATAGATCATTGATTTTACTATTATAAGACTTACTGTTTCATGTTTATAGTCTCATAGTTACTATTTCTTGGTTACTATCTGGCACATACTGTCTCAAATAATACGGTTTCACAGTTAAGAAATCACATTGTTGTGGTCTCAATGTGAACCCTTGTTTCTATCTCACCATGAAGGATTATTATGGTCTCACCATAAATATGATTTATTGATTTATTTATACATTATATCTTGTATCTCGGTAATTACATATTTCACCTTTTTACTTTCATGTGCTTTTTTTTCTGTGACGATTGGTATTTCAAAATGAAAAAATAAAAGAATTTTCACTCATTCTTCACTCGAGCTATCTTTTCTTTCTCTTATACTATAACCCTTCTCCCAGACTTTTGGTTCCTCTCTCTTTTGCACCTTCATTGAATACCCAGGATGAAACACTCATCACCATCAACTCCTAAGAAATACAGTTCAAAGATGAAGAGGAAAATCACATCGAAGATAACACCTGAAGGTCCTCGGAATCCAACTCTGGTAGATAGAATAGTGGTGCCTGAAAAAGAGATTTTCTCCAAGTGGATCATTTCAATTAGGTCTCTGGTACTGAATTTTTTAAAAGAGAAATTATGGTTAAACTAGTTTACAAAGGAGGATCAACCTATTTACCAAAAATTAGTTTCACAATTTTACCAGTATGTTCAATTGTCATTTGATTCTTAAGATCGATATGTTTTATGAAGCTGGATAAATGGCGATAGATGCACATTTTCATCAAAATTATGGGATGAATGCCTTAAGATACCTCATAAGGGTACATTTGAGGACTATCAAATAGTTCATCCACCTCAAATAGATTTTTTTTAAGATTATTTGGGAAGCTTACCTGGAAATAAAACTAAGAGTAGAGCTATAGCTGCAGAGCTAGATGGATAAACCAAACTCTTGTTTATGTTTTTTCAGAATATGATTAGCACCAGAAAATATTATTTAACTGTAGTCTTATATCTGGATGTATTTTGGATTAATCTAATGAAAAATGTACATAAGATTAATCAATGCAAGTATGGCATACTCCATTTGTATGAATTGATCAAGACCCCCTCCAAGTAAAACTCCATATTCTATTTGAGGCTTCTTTCAGCCATGGTTTCTACTAAATGTGTTTTTGGAAGAATGAGGAAGTTTTCAGGATTATGATTTTATTTATTCCAAATTTACAATAAATAAGATGAAAATTAGTTGGAATCCATGGAACAAATCATGGGTGAAAGACAATAATAGAATTTATGAAACGTTCAATCCACTGGGAAACTCGTCATGACCTAAGGGTATTTCTCAACATGGTTTAGAACTAGATGAATTTGTTGAGTATCCTAAACAAGAAGAATAAGAGGAGGAGGAGGTTATTGCACCGAAAATAGTAACTATTCTGAATGAGGTGGATAGTGAACCTGTTCATTAATTCATAGCTGAGAATAAGGGCATGTTCCTAAAAATGTTTCTATTTTGGAAGATCAACCTCTTAAAAAGAAGATTTTTTTGCTGCTGAAAGAGAAAAGGATGTTATATAATAGCTTGTAGTATAATATTTTCCTCTTGTGCAAGAATATATAGGTGAGGAACATGTAGAGGAAGAAACTCTCCAGAATTTATTCTTTTTGATGAAGAGAGAATGGAGCTAGACTTTCAGTTGGCTAGGTAAGAAGTGGATGAGGAAATAAGGGATGAAATAGTGGACATATATCAAGGAACTAAATATCTCAATCCTAAGATGGATGCACCTATTGAGGGGGAGTATCCCCCCAGTCTGGAATCTATTGAAGCGCCTAATCTGATTGATCCAAGCTCAATGGACACATGGTATAAATTACACAGTTATTATAATGTGACTATTTCCCAGAAAGTATCAGTAAGTGGTATTTCTCTCCCTACAGTGTTCCAATTGAAATCAGTTCCTGATCTTGTCTCTACAAAGAACATGTGACTGTATCAACTTCTATTTCTAAGCCTTCACAAGAACCTTAAAACTCAGTAAATAATGATGATTCGAAAGAATTTAGAGATATCCTTTTGGCTGAGGTTGAAAAGTTCATGAATAATCAACCTGCTCTTGTAACTTATTTAAATGAGAGAGATGCTTCACAATTGTTGGAAAATGTTATATGGCATATTCAACCCAATATGATCCATAGGATTCAAGAAACCATAATTGAGAATAAACAACTTAGCAATGAAATAAAGAATCTAAAGGGTATGGTGGATGCTATGCAGAGAGTGTTGAAATCGAGACTAGAACCTGCTTCTCATACTATTGAGGATATTTTTTCTCTGTCCCCACAGGACGTTTCCTCTCTAAGTCAACCTAATTTAGCCTCCTTAACTGAAAAATCTTCTGAAAAAAAACAATAATATTGTTCAAGAGATGTGTGAACTTGTTATTAGTCTTAACATGTTAACTGATTAGTATAAGGGGTGCCTTCAAAATGTGCTAAATCAACTGAAATATCATTCCTCAGATGCCACTGTTTGTAATGCTTTTGGACAATCATCTCAACCTACTTTATATAGTGAACTTCTCATAACAGTTGTCAAAGGGGAACTTCAGGATGTGCTTAGTGGCTTTGATATAGAATCTCTATCTGAGGTTATCAAGAACAGTGACAGAGTTCTTCATTTAGTGGGAATCCATTCCAAGATTGCTAATGATTCCTAGCAAGACATTTCTAAAAAGGTGTATTTCTACTTCAACCGAAACTTCTCTAAGAATGACATGACCAACCATTTCTAGTACCTAGTGGATAATCTGATGATCCCTCCTGTTACTCGAGATTTCAAGAATAAAGTCTAAAATCTCATAGAGTTAAATCCTTTGTTGGAAAAGTTTATAGAGAACAAGCATTACTTTGAGAAATCCATGGAATATGTTGGAGAGATAATTGTTGATTTTTTCAAGCATCTGCAGCCTTATCTTCATATGCGGAGTACTACAATTGTGGCTCCTGCAGCTACACCCCTGAGATATGGTTTTCCTACCTTCACCTCTGCTACCCTTGCCTCTACATATATGTAAGTTTCTCAGGCTTTGAGTCATATCAAACCAATTATTGTCGATCAACAGTTTCATCGGTCTCCCATTACACCTACCTTATCCCCCTATGTTTTAATAGGACTCCATTTAAATTCTTTTTCCACTAGTTCAATCTCATATTCCACTTATACCTATGCTCCTACAGATTCCTCTTATGATGCTTCCACTAAGGGAAAAGTGAAGAAAATACAGTACTGAATAACAGTGACCACTATCTTTTTATAGGGATATTATTGCATTTGTTTTGTTATCTCCTCTTTGTAATGACACTCTTCTTTATCTAATGAATTGTGAAATTTTGTTGTCTATTTCTTATTCACTCTTTTTGATAATCCCAAAAGGTGGATAACCATGTAATCTGTATGCACACTAGATACATATGTATTATCTCACTCATATGATTTTTGATCATCAAATAGGGGGAGATTGTTGGACTCTGTATGTGTTAATAATGTTTTAATGATCAAAAATACTATTCAGTGTATAAAACTTGTTAATCTGTTGTAATCTATCTCAAATCATATGTATAGATGACTAGTATCATTATACATTAAGTAAATCTCTCCAAGATCTTAATAAAACTCTAAATTAAATTTGATTACTATACACTATATTTGATTTACATTATCATGTTTTCTTTGATGAATGATTAAGTCTTATACATTTTGTGAATATCACTGTTCAAGTATGAATAAAGATATTTGGCTATGTATGAGACACCATGAGTCTGCCATAAGTTATTTTTATCTAGAAAAGGACACAGACACTATGAACAAACTTTGTGACCACGTAGACACTATGACCATCCAGACACAGTGACTATCTAGACACTGTGACTAGACATCATGACCAGACCCCGTGACTATCCATACACTATGACCATCCAGACACCGTGACCATCCAGACACTGTGACCAGACACCGTGACCAGACACTCTGACCTTCTAGACACCATGACTATCCAGACACCATTTAAAGGAGACACTATTTCAGGGAGACACCGATTCGAGGATACACCATTTCATGAAATACTTTGACACCATTTCTTAATCTGTTTTTTAATTTTTCAATTTAATCTCTAACGGTCATATTTGAAGTTTTTAAATACACTGACATAATTAATGATTCTTTTTAGACATGTCACCTGACAGTACGAGGTACGAGGTGCAGAATACATGAATCATGTCAGCTACAACTCATGAAATCTAGAATAAAAGAGAAGAGTGGTCCAGAAACAATACACCTGAAGCAAGGGTGTGAGCACGATAACAAAGATACACAAAGATAAATCCAGAAAAAAGATTCAATACATGAAACTCAATACTGGTGAAGAACACACAAATCATACTCAAATACCAGAGTCAATGACATATTCACACTGTCAAACACCACGAAGAACATGATCCAGATCTAGCTAACTTGTGACACTCTGTTTTCCTCATGAGGACTCGATTCTAGTATCAAATTAATCATATAAGTCTAGAGTGGAATAGAAAAACACTCATAGCATTTCTAACCTCATCTCATCATTTCTACTCTGTTGTGTATCATTTTTATCTTTCGAACAATGTGTGTGTGTGTGTGTGTTTGTATGAAAAACACACATTTTCTCCTACATTAAACTTACGGATACAAGTTATCCTTTCTAATTATGCTTTTTAAACTTGTGTATTCCCATGGTTAAGTGTGGAGGATTTTGTTGTGTGGCATATTAGTTCATACCCCCAAAGAACTATGGAAGAGATCATGTGACCCAGAAAATCCTGTGTACTATTGTTAACCCTGATCGAGGGTGTGGATCAAGTTTATTTATATAAACTACATGGTGGTAGGTGATCACCAAGTGAAGGGGATTAGGTCTTTGCTTAAGACTGAACCACTTATTTTATATCCTCTTTGTTACTATATTTATTCTTTCTATGTTTTACTATATAATTCATAAATCACTAAATTTGCATTGATAGTTAATCATAGAAAGAAGTTATAATTACTTTGCCTTACTATAATTTCATCAAAAGTAATGTTAATAATTCAAATTAATATTACTGAGAATTAATCAATCTTTTGAGAAGTTATTTAAAGAGTCAAACTTTCATAACCATATAACCTTGATTAACTGGACTGTATTTAAATTTATTATTGTACCTTTTAAGAATACTATTTTAACAGAAATTTTCATAGATACTCAATTCACCCCCCCCCCCACCCATTTCATTATTCTAGTCTGACCAATAAGTTGTACTCATCTTAATAACCTTAGTAATGCAAAAATAAGAAAGGGGTGAGCTCAAACACTCAGCAAAGGAACATGTATCTACATATCATCAAGGATGATATCAAAATCATATGGGAAATTAGGATTAGGGGAGAAATATATTCTTATAAGAATATGTAACAATAATAGTTTTCAATAATATTTGATATAAGGTCATATAATCTTATAGGAACAAATATATACCATCTTGTAAGAGTTATAAATAAAGTGAAAATAAGCCTGATCCATGATGTATAACAAAGGCACATAACATAAGTACACGCAAATATCATATTATAAGAAAACCCAACATATCTCACTATTCCATATGTGAAAAAACATTTGTATCTTCACCCTTTATGTTATTGAATAAATAAATGAATGTCCATACATTATTTTTGTGAAACAAATAATGTATTTTCACCCTTTACATTTTTCAACAAATCATAGTATGTCCACCCTAAAATTTGTGAACAAATACTAAAATTTCTAGACTATATGTTATGAACAAATCCAAACATGTATACACATTATGTTTGTGAGTAAATCCAAGCATGTTCACACTTCATTATCCCATGATATATAAAATATTACCCAATACATTGAAGGGATTTAATGAACCATACTTGTCTTAAGGATTTACCTGAATCAAACCATATCAAGGATTTATTAGACTCAAAAATTAAAATCATAATAATATATACACCTATATGGAACACTATAAATAAGTCCAATATCATAAAATAATGAAACCATATAATAAAAATGGTTTCTATATCATTTCCAAATGGTGTCTCATAACATGATATAAAAATAAGATTGGTTGATATAAAAAACTCAATCACCCAAAGGGAGTTTTTTATAAATTTATTTAGAAAGTGGTTCTAAAATAATAACTCCATATTTCCCAAATATTTTAGATTTATATAAGAAAATGTAAGTGAATCAGAAAATAGGCATTATAGAAAATGTCAAAATATTGTTAAAAAGGAATAAGTTATACATGAATATAAGAAGGATAAAAGTTGAATGATTGAAAGGAAATAATTTTAAATATATATATATATATATAATATAAATAATTAATCCTTTAAAAAGAGACAATCATTAAAAATGTTTAAGTAAAAATATGTTTAAAACATTTACTTTTAAAACTAACCAATAATAATTGAGACATGACAAAAACATAATGGATTCCAAAAGGTGAAGTGAATTTTTTTAGAAATTATTAATTTTTCAATAAAATCAATAATGGAGCCTTTAAAAATACCTAAATATTGAAAAATGTTATGTGAAAACCTTTATATAAATGTTAATTTAAAATTTTATGTTCAATAATGGGGCCTTAAGAAATACTTAAATTTTATAAATGGTGGTGTGAAATATTTTTGAATGATTTTACTTTCAAAATAATCTTTAATAATGGATCCTTGAAAATACAAAAAGTTTATAAAAATTTATTGTACAATGAAGGATAAAACTTTTGATTATGAAAATTTGGAAATCCTTTTTAATATTTTAAAATTCCTTTATTGATACTACACATTGTAAAAAGAGAGAAATATCTTTTTGAAAATAGGGGAAGGTAAATATGAAGGTCACATGAGATAACATACAATTTTGTATCCAAATATAAATGTGAAAATTAGAGGGAATAGAATATATATATATATATATATTGAGTCAAAAATATTATTAAATAGAATATAAATTATTTTCAATAATGATATACTTTTTCTGCGGATGAAATTCATCAAGGTAGAATAATTGAATGAGAAGTTATACATTTACTGTAGAGTAAGATATTATACCATTAAATAAACTCTTTGTGTTTATAAAACTAGTCTTGGAGTAAAAAAATCATGGAGTACTATAATACAATGAAGGTAGTCGTGTTAACAAAACCCTTATAACTTTTGTATCTTTTTAATAAAAGTCCATTAAAATAGAGAATGCTAGAAAATTTAATTTCTTATTTAATACTAGTTTTCTCATGGAATTGTTGATAATTATTTAATAACAAAAAGTTAACCATTCCCATATTATCCAGTATACTATAATCATGGGTTTTCAATGATTCTTCATATCCCATTTTCATTTTTTGATTTATAATTTTATTATTTTTAAAAATGGATATTGTGGAGAACTTATTTCAGCATGTTTGACAATCAAAAGATGAAATATTAATAAATACATTAAATGTAGATAAAAAATTGTATAATAATTAAAAAATGTAAAAATCCCAATTATTATATGATATTATAATTATATAATATTTCTTAATCATTCATGATATTGAAATTATAATATTTTTCATGTCGGTGGAAAAACCAACCCAAATGGGCGCTTGTTATAACGATTTAACGTGCAAGGAAATTTTTTATGTAATGTTAATATAAGTTTTAAATAATATAAAAAATTTCATAAATATCATCTAACTTAATTAAAAATATTTTTTATGATTCCATGTAGGATGGTGATGATAAATGATATTAATCTTTAATGGAGGTGGTAGTCCATATGTCTGTCTGATTAATGATTCCCTTTCTTAGCGAATAGGATTGAATGAAGCGATATGTTTTGGATAATAATTTTTAAATATTAAAAATATTCATTCCTAAAATTTATCCTTGTTCCCAACCTTGATATGAGGTGATGAAAAATGAACTAAATAACATTGTGGTTGTGGTCGTCTTTATGTATGAATGATCGATGCAGTTTAGTTTCTCTTAGATGATGGAAAGGAATAAGTAATGGTTCATATTTTAATTTCATAACATTAAAATATATTAATACTACTGATTTCATTATATAAGTTTGTATATAATAACTTATTAATAGAAATATTATGAAGAAAAAAGGATAAGGAGTATGATATATCCATGTTATTAACATAAGATTTTCTTCGAAATCTCCTTTGAAAGGGAAGAATTTGGATATCTATTTGAGACCATAGATATATAAAAATTATATGATATTCTAGGATGATAAAAGATATATATTTTTATAATGTAATTATAAGGTATTTTTTTAACATGAATTGGTGGAAGTGGCCCCCTTTTATATGTGATAAAAAAAGAACTTTGATGAATGCCCAATATTTTTCAATAGTTGAATGAAACTCTTTTACAGGAAAATGGCTCCAAAAATGATATATAAATTTTTTTTGGTGATATATGGTCAATAAAACTTCAAAAATAAATTTTTTTAAAAAAATTAATCTATTGACTACTTTGTTATTATATTTTACCATTTTGGATTTTACCTTGGTAATTAATTTCTTTCGAATAAATTTAATGTTTCTTAAAAGTATATAGTAGACCATATAACTTAATTTTTTTCTTATAGAACATAATTTTATCCCCACATAATATAATTCATTTTATAAATATTATAATATTACCATTTAAATTAGAAAATTTAATATATAGAAAAACTACTTTATAGGAAAATGTTGTTTTCAAAATTAAGATTCCTTAGTCTTATATAACATTTATTACCAATGAAATGAGTGGTAAAATATTATTATATATGATAAAACATAATAATTAATTATTTAAATAAAATATATCATTTTAATTTTTCATATATAAATCAAAAAAATATTAATAAAACAATTCATTATAAATAACCCTTTCACTATAATGATGGCCATTAACATGAATATTAGAAATCATACTTTTATGGATAAATTTAAATTTATATTTGTATATAATATAAACATGTAATTCTAAAATATTATATCCATTTCATCATATTTATTTTCTATAAGTTATTTAAACTATATTTTTAATATAATTAAATAAAAAAACTATAGTACAATATTACTTAAGATTCCAAAACATTAAACATGGGTTCTGAAAATCCAATAGTGTTTTTTAGTGATTCATTTAAATTTATAAATATATATTTTATATAGAAAAATTATTTCAATGTCATTTAAGTTATTCTTGTATGATGATAATCTCTTTAAAGCTACTGCTTATCAAAATATTTATTTTTTTACTATCCACCTAAAACTAAATTATTTTAAAAAATATCAAAAATACACTTTAGGTTTACTTTGTTGTGTGAAAATTAAAAAATGAATTTCATCATATAAAATTTACATTATAAATTTATAAATTCATATTTTAAATAAAAATTCAATATGTATAAATGAAAAAACTTTTTTTGAAAATTCCATTTGAAATCTCTAAGTGTTTTTAATCATATTTTGTAGAGATTTTAAAATTTAGTACAATCAATTTTATTTTCAATATTTTAATTATTCTTAAATTTTATAAACAATAAAATTGATACGAACCATTTTAGTCTGGTATTGTTTATGGAGTAATATATTTAATATAATATTAATTTATTAACATACATATATATTCCAAAATCTTTAAGTCTTACATTTTTCACCTTTAATAAATTATGTCCTCCCAATTTTAATTATCACTCACTAATGAAAATTTCTATGAATATTTAAAAGTTTTACACACAAAAATATATAATTTATAGAGAAATATCATCTTTGAAAATATTTAAAATATATATTTCCCTTTATAATAGGTGAATCATAATATTACGTTTTTCTTTGATTATTTGATATAAATGTTCGTCATGATTAGGTATTATAACTAATATAGTAGAATTAGTTTTAAAAGGGGGATCACGGTAATATTTTCACTAATAGATGATCAAATTATGGTCTAAAATGTGATTTCCATATTTTGGTAAATAATATAGAGTCGGTGTGGATTGGCTTATTCCATTCCAAAAAGAACCTGAAAATAATAATATTCACATTTCTACAAACTTTAACTTGAGAATAATAATCTTAGGACTATAATATTCCTTATATAATTTGAAATTAGATCCTTAGTGTAGTTATTTTACACTCTTAGAGAACACCTTAGGTATATTAGAGTGGTAGGACAAGATTACAATTTGATATCCACAAATATTTAGTAGAGGGTTATTGTACCTTTTATAACTATTTTTCGTGAACTTCTTTTATAAATAGGGATATAATATGTTTTCCCTTGTTCCCTTGGTTTAGAAGGCTATTGATTTTTGTTATCCAAGTTAGTCATTGGGTTAGGGAATCATATTTCATAATTCCTAAACTCATGAATGTTTTTCATTCTATAATATTAATCAATATTTCATTGATCAGATTCCTCACCCTAGCTCTACAATCATGAGATTGATGGCCAATCCTTCCAAACAAGAAACACTTTCTTTCTCCTCTGATACATTCCCTTAGGTTCTAATTCACACATTTTTTTCATGTATGAAGTTTAATAATTTTTTTTCATTATATTAATCACCAAATATTCTATGAAACTACATCTTTATCTTATTTAGTTTGTTTGGATGTTTTTAAATACTCAATTTTTTAAACATAAATTTAGATAGTTGGGTGTCCATAACCATAATATTTTCAACAAAAAATTATATCCCATTTATTTTCTCATCTGGAAAATTATTGCATTATCCATCACTTCTATAATAAACATGATTCCTCCTATCACTAACCATTTTTAAAACCGAAAGGTTTAGTCAAGAGTGACCATTAATAACATTACAAGGGAATTATTATTAATAACGTCATGAAAGTTTAATCGAAAGATGTCTCACATTATGAAATGATCTTGTTCTCCTATAAATATTTTATTTCAACCTAGATCACTAATAGATTAATATAGTTTTATTTAAGATTGGATATCTATTACTTATTAACATATTCCACTAACGTAATACATAATTAAATCATACATATTATGTTTTAATTAATATGTGTATTACCAAAAGCATATCCCCCAATAGTATATTGTCAGGTGTGTTTTCTTAGGCCCACAAATAATGATCCAGAGTGAATATTAAGTTGATACTCAACTATAATTTCTTCAATTGAGTATTATGAGGTGCATCTATACTACAACCACATCCACATCCTAGTATCCAGAAAGGTACATAATTACTATGAAACCAAACAATCTCTAATTTGAATAAAACCACATTTTTTCATATAAATAGAATTATCCCTTAACTTATCCCTAATTTTTTAAATATTTTGTCTTAACATAATACCAAAGAAAACTAAACTAATCATAAAAAATAACTAAACAATACTATGATACCAACAGAGTCACCCCAAACCCACACTCTTAGGTATAGTGCTAAAACAAATTCTATAAACACTGCCTTTGATAAAAATTTAGATGAACACATCATTGTTTTTAAACATTTCCATAAGCTAAACATTACATCTAAAATAATCACACAATACAAAGAATTGAGGGTTTAGTTTCATTGAATACCTATTACTTATGTAACTTATTTTACAAAAACATGTGAATATTTCACCTTAATAAAAAAATAGACTCCATTCTAAATTTCTCATAAGTTATACTCATCTTTACAATATGAGAAATGGATACATAATATTGGTGTGTGGTTAAAATATTAACAAAAAAAACTTATCACCATTTCACTTAGGTTAAGATCAAAAGAATATAGTGAAACGTGATTAGGGTATAAATATATTCTTATAATAACTTAGAATAATCATAGTTTTCTACAAGAAATGATTAAATGATATATAAAATCAAATGGGTAGACATATACAATGGAACAAGTTTTTGAAATCAAGAGGAAATAATCATGATACATAAATTATAACAAAATAACATACAATAAGAACCTTAAAATATCATATTGTTGAAAACCTAAAAATTATAATACATCATATTCTTTCCAACCTATATTTTTATAAACAAATCAAAAAATATATTCCCTTTATGTTTTAAAAAAAGTCCAATTATGTACACCATTTATGTTTATGATCAACTATAAAAATTTAAAACCTATATTTTTTAAACAAATAAAAGTATGTCTACCATGTAAGTTGGGTAAAAATACTAGTACGTACACCATTTTTGTTTGTGAAAAAATACAAGCATGTCCATGCTTCATTATCTCATGAGATATAAAACATTATCCAATTAATTAGAGAAAATTAATAGAGACTCGCCATAACATGGATTTTTCAGACTCAAACCATCTCATAATGATACTTCATACACATGTGTTGCACAAAAAAATAATTCTAATATCCTAACGTGAATAACCCATATGAAATGGGATTTATATCATTTCTAAATGGTATCTGATGACATGATATCATAAGTAGATCAGTTTATATCAATAAATCAATCACCCAAAATGATTATTTAATAATTTAATTTATAAATTTATTCATAAAACAAAACTCTATTGGATACCCATTTTTATAGTTAAATAATAACATATAATAAAAACATAAATTTGTATTTATAAAAAATGACTTAATACTAGAGTAAAAAAATAGAAATTTAAAAAAGATAAATATTAAAATACTTAAAGGAATTAATTTTAAAAATCAATATCTATAAAGAAAATTAAATATTTTTTCCTTTAAAATTTTATAATGGTTACAAAAATATGGGGGGGAAACATTTTGAAAAAATTTAGTTTTAAAAGTAATCTTTAATAATAGGGCCTTAAAATGAAATAATGGTTTATAAATAGTTTAGTGATAACTTTTTTAAAAGATTATCTTTTATAAATTATGTAAAATAATATATTTTTTGAATATAAATAATTTTTTAAAAATATAAATTGAAAAAATTTCTTAAACATTCTCTATTAAAAAAATATTTAATAATGGTTCCTTGGAAATGACATAATGGTTTCTTAAGGTGAAGTGATAACGTTTTGAAAAATATTATATTAAAAATAATATTCAATAATTTTTCCTTAAAATAATATAAAGTTAATAAAAATTAATTTGTAGTGGAAGATAAACCATTGATTAAAAATTGAAGGAAATTTTCTTTAATATGTTCAAATACCCTTATTAAAAACCAATATTGTAAGAATTATAAACAACTCTCCATTTTGAAGAGAAGGGAAGTGATATATGAAAAGAAAAGAAGATAACACATAATTAGGTTTCAAAGTAAAAAAGATATAATTATATAGAAATTAAAATGGGGTCAAGGAATGGAATCCATCATTAAAGAGGATGGGAATTATTTTCAATAATGATATTTTTTTAAGGATAAAAAATTCATCAGGACGAAGGTTTGAATAAAAAGTATAATTTTCAAAAAATCATAAGATAAAATAAAATGAAAGAAAATACAATGTTAGATTAAACTAATCATTGAATAATTAAGTTAACGAATAATCGTTATAACTCAACTAAGGGAACTGAGTTAACAAAAACCCTTACTGCTTCGGTATCATTGGAATTAAAGTTAATTTAATGAAAGAACACATTATGAATTTTAAAACACCATTAAATATATCAATATTGTGAAATAAATACCTTATGAATTAATCACTCCATATTAAAGATATCATGTTTCTAAAAATGAAATATTACTCATGGAAATAATTGTTAGACAATGAACATATTACCTTGTATTTCTGCTTACTCGAACGTGCTTTAATGTTCTATGTAATAATTTTAACTATCATCATAAAATATTACATAAATTAATTAATATATATTTCAATGTATTCATGTCAATTATTACTATTTTTTACAAATTTACTAGTTAATTATGGTTTATTTTTCTCACATGATATTAAGATCTAGGATTTCTTATTTCATACAAGTTTTATAATGGAATTGGAAATTCTTTTTTATCAATAAAATTGATATCATTCCCAGATTATCCATGATACAAAAATAATTTTTTTTGCCATTTTTCATAATATTTAATTTTCATTTGGTTAATAATAAATATACTTTTTGTGACAATGAAAATTATGAAGAACTAGTATCAGCATGTATAATGATCGTCAAGTGATATATTAATAAATATACTAATTATTGATAACACCATTCCAGAATATCTAAATCATAATAAATGAATTATTATTTAATTTTAGTATTCAAATATAATATTCCTTAATTATTTATGATATAAATATTATATCATTAGCCATGTATGTGAGAAATATTACCCAGATGGGAGCGTGTTATAATGATATAATGAGTATGGAAATGCATTTATATAATGTTAATATAATATTTACATAATCATAAAAAAATTAATAAATATCATTTAACTTCATTTAAATTTTTATCATAATCATCGATGTAGGGTGGTGATGAAAAATTAATTCCATTTTTTATGGAGGTGGTAGTCCGCACATGCACATGATTAATAATTCCATTTCTCAGTGGATGGTAAGGAATGAAGGTATATTATAAATTATCTTTTAAGAAACAAAATATTCATATTAAAAATATTCATACCTCAAATACATACTTTCACCAAGCATAATAATAAGTGATGAAAAATGAGCTACATCTCTCTGTAATGGTAGTAGTATACTCACATAGAAAATTATTGTGGAATTGTTTTTCTTAGAGCATCAAAAATAATGAATAATAGTAACTAAATGAATATAATAACATTAAACAATATTAATTTTACTATTATAATTATAATATAGTCTCATTAAGAAGTTATTAAGTTAAATATTAAGAAGAAAAGGCTATGGAGAAAAAAACTACTTTCATTTACAACTTATGGTTTCTCTTATAAATCACCTTATGAATGGAGGTCATAGGCTATACAATTGACACCATACGATTATGAAAATGATATGTGATTATTGTAGGATAAAAATATAAGTGTTTTGGGATAAAATTATAAGGGATAGGTTTATAATGAAGTGGTGTAAGTGATTTCTTTATAAGTGAATAAAAACACACTTTTGGGAATTCAAATTATTTTACAATAATTGAATGAAACTATTCAATGGTCAATGGCTAAAAAAGTGATAAATAATGGATTTTTTTGTGATATAATTTTAATAAATCTTCTATATTTTTTTCAAATATTTTTAAACATTTTTTAATCCCTTTACCACTTAATTTTTACTTTTCAGCATTTTTTACCTTAATAACTATTTTTTTACCATTGTAATTTGTATGTTATTAAAATTATAAAGTACATAATATTACCAAATATTTGTTTTATGAACCAAAATATTAACCCCAATGTATTATAATTCAAATTGTAAACATTATAAAATTAATATTTATATTAAAACATTTTACATGTCGAATAAATATATTATAGAGAAATGGTGTTTTCAACATTAAGTGTTCTTAATATTATATATGATTAATTTCCAATTAAATGAGTGAAAAAATATTACTATACATTATAATACATAATATAAATATATTAATAAAAAATATATCATTTTAATTTATTAGATAAAAATGAAACTACATTAATAATGCAATTCTTTGAAATTAACCTTTTTGCAATTATCTTAGTCATTAACATTAATGGTAGTAATAATATGTTTATTTATAAAACTAAATATATCTTAATAAATAATATTAACATTTAATAATAATATATGACATAAAATTTTTTATTTAACTTCTACAGGATATGAAAACTGATTCTAAATATAATAAAATAGAAACAGTTTTTAGAGTAAAAAATTACTTATGTTTCTAAAATGGTATATATGGGTTCTATAAATTTAATGTAGTGGTTTTAAATGATTCAAAATAAATTATAAATATAAATTTATATTTATAAAAAAAGAATTATTTTTATTTCATTATTATGTTATGATAATTTAATAAAAGTAACAGTATTATGAAGACTGATATTTTTTACTATTCACTTAAAAGTGAATTATTTTAGAAAAATATTGAAAAATAATCTTATGTTAATTTTTATGTTTGTAATTAAAAAATTAAATTTATCATTATAAATTAAAAATCTTAAATTTATAAAATTTTCATTTATATGAAAAATAAATATAGATAAAGAGAAAATACTTATATTAAAAAATTACAATTTAAAACATTATATTTTCTTAATAACTTTTTACAATATTTTTTAATTGATTAAAATAATTTTAATTTACTGGATGTTTTAATATTTTCAAATTTTATTCATGATAATAATTTCGTGACTTTTTATTGTGGTGATGGGAGTGGAGAAAGAAATTAACCACAGTACTAATTTAGTTATGTGTGTGTGTGTGTGTTCCAAAATCTCAAGGTGTAAAATCATACCCCGTTACATAAATTTCATCCTTGAGATACTAATTATAACTTACTATCTAAATTATATAAGGATATTTAAAATATAGACATGACCAAATATATAATTTCGAGAAATATATTATCTTTACAAAATTGGGAAATATAAATTTTTCCCTTAGAATATGTCAAAATTAATATTGGAGTTGTCATCGGGTTACATGAGATAAAAATCCATCACGATTTGGTATCACAACTCTTCTAGTATAATTATTTTTCCAAGAGAGATCATAGACATTCATGTAATAATTTATGATCAAAGGTTGGTTTGAAATGTGATTTCATTATTTTTTAAATTAATATAGAGTATATGGGTATATAGTTATTAAATTCCCTAACTGACCTCAAAATAAAAAGATTCATATTTCTTCAAACGTGAAATTGGGATACCACAATATTATGACAGTATGTTTCCTATGATAATTTGATATCTAATCATTATATTGTTGATAAAATGAACTTTGGAATCCTTCTATGTATATTAGAGTGGATATAACTATTCTCCAATTGGGTATCCATAACTTTTGAGTTTTTGGTGAATGTACCTTTTCCCTTCATTTTTAGAAGCTATATTTACTAGTAGGGATATAATATTATTTCCCGTATTCCCAGGGTTAATGATGTATCTATTTTTTATTATCCTCATGAGTTGTTAGGTTAGGACAATGTTTTGAATAATTCATAGACTCTTGACATTTGAGGATTTGGACATTCTTATCTTCTATTTAATTGTTCATACTATTCCCCCTTCTAAATAATCAAAAGCTCTATTGAAAATCCTTCCACACTTGAAACAAATTCTTATTACATTGATACATTCCCTTTGGTACTCTATCTAATAATTTTGAAATTTATGAAGTTGAATCTTCTTTCCTTCATCACCTATTTCGCCAAATCTTCAATGAAACTACATATTTTTCTTATTTAGTGTGTATGGATTTTTGGAATATCTCAAGTTGTTAATAATAACTCAATATAGTTTGGTGACAGTGACCATATATTTTTTAGCACCAAATATCATCCCATTTGGTTTCTCATTATAAAAAATATTATATTTTCCATGATGTCTATTATTAACAAGGTTCATCGTATGTTCATCCATTTATAAAATCAAAATAGTCAATCAAGAGTGATCAATTACAAAATTATAAAAAAAATTGATAGATAACATTAGGAAAATTTAATCTCATTTTGTATCACTTTATAACACCATAATTCTAGCCTATGATTATTTTAGTTTAACACATATTTCATTTAGTTCAACCCGGGTCTCATCATGATGGGTTCGCTCATACTTATTTACTTAATCCACCAAAGTATTAATGAAATAAATCCTTCATAATAGTTTATAAAGATAATGTTAATTAACCAAATAATATCCCCTGAAGGTATTTAAGAAGAAATTTATTCATAGGCCCACTCATCTCACACCAAGATGAAGATTGAGTTGATAATAAACTTGAATTTTCTGGGTGATTTCCCCTAGGTGAATCATTATAATTTAGACATTAAATTTATTGTATTAATATAGGAATTAAATTCGTGGAAACAACACAGTATTTACTTTATCAAAACATCATTTTGAAATTGTATAATAAGAATTTACCTTAGACTTATCGATAGGGTTTTTACTAAATTCTATTATATTAATCCTTATAATAACTGAACTATTCCCAAAAATAACTAAAGCCCTATCAGATAGAAACTAAGGAACCACAGACCCACACACCTGAGTCAAATTCTAAAATAAATTCTTCAAACATTTTCATTGATACAAAGTGAGATGAACCAATCCTTATTTTACAATATTTTCAAAATCCATTCTTTATATCCCACAAATAATGTCATAATCTCAATAATAAACGGTTTTGTTCTTTTGATGTCCAGTTATATAGGAAACTTATTTTACAAAATTTTTAAATGTCCCCCCATAATCAAACCACACTAGACTCTCTTATTGACTTCTCATAAGTTGTAATCATCTTTATATCATGTGCAATGGAAACATAAGGAAGGGGTTAACTCATATTCTCAATAAGGGAAAAATTATCGATATTTCATCAAGGGATAGATGAAAAGTATAATAGAATACATAGGAATGGTAGAGATATCATATAATATGGTCCTAGAAAAATAAGTGTTATCTATATGGAATGATAGAAGGATATATAAATTTGAATGAAAAAATATATATTATTTCATAAGAGTGATAAATCAACACACAATAATCATTTTCCTAGAAGTACAATGAAAGAATATAGCATAGTATATGAAAATATCATAATATGGGAAATCCCAATCTTCTTAATCCTTTATGTTGTAAACAGTTCCATGTAATTCCATGATTTAAATTTTTGATAATTTCCACCTTTTGTTTTGGAGAAAATCCAACATTTCCCCACTTTAAGATTGTGAATAAATCCCAGCATTTCCACCCTATATATTATGAACAAATCTAATTAATTATTCCCTATAAATTATGAAAAAAATACAATAATATCCACTCCGTATGTTTGTAAAAATATCCAATAATGTATACACTTAATTATATAATGAGATATAGAAGAATAACTAATTAATTTCATGGATTTAACCGTCACAAACCCTCTTATTGATTTATTGAACCCAAACTAAATAGGGGATTTATCAGACAAAAACCATGTCATGGATATATCATACCTAACTAATCTTAGTGATTTATCATACTATACCTATCTCATAATAATAATACTTAATCATGTTTGGAAAAAATCAATCGAATAACATAACATGAATAAACCACGAAAATAAAACGGATTCTAGTTAATTTCTAAATGGTATCACGTTACATGATATCAAAATTAGATCTGATGATACCAAAAATTAAACAAAAAAAGAAATTTATATAATGTAATTTTAAATTTTATTCATCAAACATTATTTCATAGGGGCCAAATTTTCTGTAGTTAATGAGTAAAATGGAAGCGAGAAAAATAGTATATAGAAAAAAAGGTCTTCACATTTTATTAAAATTGGTAGGTTATGCATAATCTATCAAAATATAACTTTTAAAATATTGAAAAAAAAATTCATTTTCTGAACTTATATTTTTAAATAAATCTCAATAATGAATCCTTGACAAATTCACAATGATTACTAAATAGTTATGTGATATTTCTTTAAAACTATAAATTGTAAATAAAAATCTTCAATAATGGTGCCTTGAAAATGAAATAGAGTATTAAGTACAGTAAAGTTATTTTTTTAAAATAATTAAATTAAAAAAGAATATTCAATAATGGATCCTTGAGAAAAAATAATTGTTTCAAAGAATTATGTAAAAACATTTTGGAAAATTTTACTTTTAAAAATATTCTTCAATAATGGAAGCTTAAAAAATTGTTTGAAAAGGACCAGTGATTTTTTTTCAAACATGAATTTTTTAAAAATAATATTCAATAATAGAGATTTGAAAATATATAAAGTCTTTCAAAATGGGATTGTGCGATTAATATAAACCCTCTTGTTATGAAAGGATTCAATAACTTTTTGAAATTTTTAAATACCCCAATTGATAACCCATATTGTAAAATGTGTAACAAAAAGACCATAAATGAGAAATGGAAATATAAATTTCACATGAGATAATGAATAATTGGGTTTCCAAATATAATAGATATAATTTCATGTAATATAAAATATGGACAATGAGGTGAAACTATCGTTAAAAAAGATGGTAATTATTCTCAATAGTGATATAATTTTTTTGAGGAAACAATTCATTGAGGAAAAGGATTTAAATAAAAAGTTATATTTACCTTATATAAGAAGAAAAATAACAATGAAATAAAATATTAGTGTGGTATAATCCAATCCCAAAATAAATAAGTTTTAGAATAATAAATATAACTCATTTAAGGGATTTGAGTTGACAAAAAAAACTTAATACTTTGGTATATTTTTAATAGAATCCCATTTAAAGAAAGAAAATTATATAGATCTTCAATCCCCATAAGTTAAATGAATATTCTAAATTAAATCCATTAGGAATTAATCACATTATACTAATAATATCAGGGTGCATAATATGAAATATGTCTCAAAAAATTAAATTTCAGACAAAGAACACTTAACGTGTACTCTTACATACTTAAAGATGAACTAACCACCATTATAATAAAAATAAATACATTATTAACTTTTAATATAACCTTATTCATATGTTCTTACATTTATAAAATTCATTTATAACCATTTATTTAAAATATTTTAGTTTGTTTTTAGCATCAAATTATAGAAACTCTAATTTCTGGTTTCATATTAGTTTTGTAATGGCAGTGATGATTTTTTATTATTACCAAAAATTTCATAATTACCAGATTATAAAAGATACTATATTCATGTAATTTATCTAGCTCATCATATACTATTTATATTTAGTGAATCATAAAGGTATGGTTTGTGAAAATGAAATTTTTTTAAAACTACTTTCATCATGTTTATTGATCAAAATATGTTATATTGTCAAATGTATTAAATATTTATTAAAACTTTATCAAATTAATGAAAATTATTTATCACATTTTCTTTACATTATGTAAAAATTATATAATATTCATTAAGCATTCATGATATAAATATTATAACATATTTTGTAGAGGTGGTAAAAATGGCCAAAATAAAAGACTTTTATAATGATTTAATGAGTAAAGAGATGTTTTTATGTACTGTTAATATAAAATTTATTGTATCTTAAATTTTTATAAGTTTGGTGATGATAAATTAAATATGTCACTCGTGGAGTCATTAGTCTACACATATGCACATTTAACAATTCTATTTCTCAATGAATTTGTTTAAATGAAAATATATGATAAATAAACATTTCAGGTTAATATTTATAAAATTTTCAACAAATTAATTCCTCAAATATATCCTTGATAACAATATTTATAGGTGGTTATAAAAAATGAAGTGCATTACATTGTGGTGGGTGGTAGTCTCCAGGTACACCCAGTCAATATTGTTTTGTTTTTTAGAGGATAGAAGGGATTGAATAATGGTTTATAAATTAATATTTTTACATTTAATAATATTAATAATATTCTTCTTATTATATTATTATATATAAAAGAAATATTAACTCTAAATATTAAGAATAAAAGGGTAAGTACTATGAAATACGTACATTGATAACATAATGTATGTCTTTGAAATATCCTTGGAAATAAGGGCATTGAGCTATATTATTGAGTCCAGAGGATTATGAAAATGAGATATTATTATATGAGGAGAAATATAGAATAGTCAATGGATTAAACTATAAGGTATATTTGTATCATTAAGTGGTGGAACTGATCCCCTTTTATAAGTGAAGATAATGGAAATTTTTTGAATACCCATTATTTTTCAATAATGGAATTAAACTATTCAGGGGTCAACGGAGCCAAAAGAGATAAATAATGGGTTTTGTGGTTTTATAAGGTCACTAAATATTATAAAATTTATTTTAAAATATTTTTAAAACATTTTTCAAGCCATTTAACACATCATTTTTACATTTTTATCATTTTTTTACCTTCGAAATATGTTTGTATGAAAATAATTTATATTTTATTAAAAATATAATGTATCCCATGATAGAAAATTTATGTTTTATAAGCCTAAATTTAATACCCATATAATATAATTCGTTTTATAAATAAAATAAAATTTAATTTTAAATGAAAATATTTAGTATATATTTATTTTTTTTATTTTTTTATTTATAAACAAATATTGGTATTACTATTTTTTGTTGTTAATATTATATAACATCAATTACAATTTAAATTAGTGATAAAATATATTTATACATGTTAAAACATAATATTAGGGTATTTATATAGAATATGTAATTTTAATTTATTTTATAAATATTAAACAACATTAATAAAATAGTTCTTCAAAAATAACCATTTCATTAGAATCATGGTAATTAACATTAATTATAGTAATCATAATTTTATAAATAAAATTAAATTGACCTTATTTCATAATATGAACATGCTGATCTAAAATATTAAATCAATTTTGGTAAATTTTATTTCCACAAGGGATGAGTACAGATTTTTAATATAAGAAAATAAAAAATGTATTAAGAGTAAAATGTTTCATAAGTTTCCAAAATGATAAACATTAGTTTAATAAATTAAAAATAGTGTTTTAAAATGATTTATTTTAAATCATAAATATATAGTTTTATAAGAAATTTTTTATTGACTTTTATGTTATTTTTTGTCCTGATATAATCATAAATGTGATTTTTTTACAAAATTTAGACTTTTTTTAATATTAACCTAAAAAATATTTTATAAAAATTTAGAATATTCACCTTTGGATAATTTTGATATATTGAATTAAAAAATATAGTTCAATTAATGAAATAAAAATTCTAAAATTTATAAATATATCTTTTAAATGAAAATTTAATATATTTAAATAAAAACTGCCTTTATTGAAAATTAAATTCTTAAAACTCTATGTGTTCTTAATCATATTTTGTGTGTATTTTCTAATTTATTAAAATAATATTTATTTACTAGGGGTTTTATTATTCTTAAATTTTCTTAAAAATGAATATGTCGCACCTTGTTTTTGTTCAACATTATGTCTGGGGAAAGTTATCGAACATAGTATTCATTTAGAAAAAATATATATACAAATTAAAAAACTATGAGTATTACAATAATAACGTTAATTTACCGAAAATATTTATGACATGATTGAATCACTCTTTGAAAAATAAAAAATAATCAAATCCCCTGCCTTAGGATAATATTTTATGATTTCAGTACACCAAAAATAGAGGAAGGAATGAGGTTTGGGAAGGTCTGAAAAACCATATGAATAACTTTAGGATGATCTTATAAGAGATTATAAGACACCTAGTGGTAATTTTAGATCATAAAATATCAATGTAATTTAAGAAAAATTTGTGTGAGTAATTACATCTTATTTTAGAAATAAAGATATAATTCTCTCAATATATCCAAAAACACATGTAAACATTCCTTTTAATTCAACCTTAATGTTTTTAGATTTAATCCCCCAAGGATGGATTCATTGTAAACCCCCATTATTAAGAAATTCAAAGATGTAAACTATATTTAATTATTATATCTTAAAACCAAAGATTTTATACTTTTATTTCAATTTTTTTAATAATGGGTATTGTATGTCAAACTATAATTTTTGGTATTTTATTTAATTTTTATACTTAACAAGCTGACTAACCATGAGTACGAACTGTGAAAATTGACCAAATAGAGATAATATGTAAAGTAACCAATCAACCACATGAAGGATCGACCATTATCAACAACAAACCCTCCATTGCGCGGTCAGTCAACTGATCGCATGAAAGAACTTATATATTAATGAGGAAATAGAATCTGATAACCCTCTCGACACCTCCATACCACAAGAAAATATAATGGAATGGTTTTAGAAATATTTTACCTAAATTAAGATGACTCACAAAAATTTCTCATCCCTGAGAATTTAAATAAAATCCGAAAAAGTGAAATGGGTCTAAACAACCACCTTTTGGAATACCTCTTAAGTATATCTCTATAACATGAATATAACAAACATTCAGTGGAAAATTTTTGGTTAATATTAATTATAAACCAAATTCCAAAATACACTCATGGTAAAAGCCATAAATAATCATCACATAATGGAATAGAAAAAAAAGGATGATAATATAGAATGTTAAAACAGCATCTCAAAAAAAGATCAAATAAAGAATCAAAACCACTCAAGATCATAAAAATGAATCTTCTACTCCATCTACCATATTCTGTCATCGAAGAAACAGTGCCACCATATGATAAGAACTAAAATAGTATCATTCCCAACCAGTATGTTCTTATTTTGGTATTTGAATCTCAATAGGTCATTCCTCGATGGTGGCACTATCTTCCATATCATATCCTCCCTTGTTAATGATGCAATAATCCTTAATAAAAATTGTTGAATATATTATATATATAATATTTAGTGAATCCATATCATTTTATTGGGTAGTTCTTATTGATATTCCACAACTATAACACATGGAAACCCCTAGAGAGGTCCAATAAACTAGAGAGAACCCTTAAGTTACTGATTGAAGCTATATTTACCATGAGGAGGTGATGCCTTCATCAATAGATGATATTTAATTATAAAACTCTATAGGACTCCTCATATGATCATTATTGTACTTCTAATGATCCTATATCACCTTCATTAACTCATTGATTCCATATACATTCTCATCACACAATACATAAATTAATTTCCCTAAATAATAGACTCTAAGACTGTTATCAAACAAAAAATAAATCCAACTTTTTTTATATAAAATGATTCTAATGTTTCCATTGAAATTGAAAAATGATTACTATTATATTAATCTAGCATCACATGATGTAGATGTATCTCCCATAAGTATCTAAAATATATAATTCATACGAAGAATGTATTCTAATGTATGGATAGTTCCTTATGTCTGATCATTTCATTGTGGATGAAATGTTGTCCTAAGGAATAAATGGGACCCAAAATCATGATAAAGACCTCTAAAAACATTTTTATTTGACTGAGGATCTTGACTAGAGATTATTTATTTAAAACCACATAAGACCTCCCTTTCTCCTTTAAATACAGCCTTGAAAAATATCCACTAAACCCAACTCTCTAATCGATAAGATATTGTCATACTTCTTAATATGTTTCATAATCACCCATATAAAATCATAACCACACAAATATATATAAAAAATGGTTGTGGTGACCATCAATATTTCCTCCCACTAAAACTATAGAATATCAATCAGTTGAAAAAAACCACGAGGAAAAAGATGGTCAACCTTCACCTTCTAGAAAACCAAACATTAAGAGAGAAAAATATATAATAGTATTCCTTATACTAGACCACAAAAATTATATTGTAAATTAACGATACATCATCATCACACCAATATGTTCCAATAAGGGAAATTATGGAACTCATAGTGAACCAAATCATGAATTACAAAAATAATGGAAAGGTTCCTTTTAAATAGTACATGATGATATCCATCTTAAGATAACCCTAAAGAAAACTACCACAAAAAACATGATCACACAAAAACTTCACCTAATAATTCCCCAATTGTAATCCTACACTTTTTACACTAAGGATTACTACACCTTAATTAGATAAATAAAATATTTTTCAATAACTTATCCCATGACAAAGCGAAGCACTGACTACTATTTCATCACTCTCCAAGTGTCTCCAAACTCACATGTTGAACCACCTCGTTGCTTCTTTTTCAGGGAATCCAAAAAAATCTCTTTAATAAGATTAATGTAAATATTAATTTCATATTATCATAAAAAATCATTTGAAAATACATACTTTAAACATTTATTATCTATGAAGACAATACGAAGATACACTATTGATATAGTACCACCAAAACATCATGAAAACACAACTACAAAAATCTCATGATCGTTAGTGGAATAGTTACATTCATGAGTTCAAAAGTAATAATTATAGTAATATATAACCTCCTTATACTGAATCAATTTCCAATATAAGATAATATATGTATAGTCTCAAAAGTCCTCGAATTAAGTTCCCTCCTCGGGCAAACAAAGAAGCAAAACACTGACCAGTTTCTTATTCAAATATTTAATAATAACATAGAAAATTTTGGAATAAATTAATGAAATATTATTCATATTCAATGTTGTTATAGGATTCTCCATCCAAGATATGTAAAGAGATACCACCTATAATAGTCGGTGAGACAATGGAAACTCTGCACCACTAAACATTATTGGGGGATGTTAAATAAACCACCACCTCGATCGTCAAAAGATCCATGGAAATTATATATTGATATAAAGTAGGAACAATTCAAAAACCTTATAGTTATTGAATTAACATGTCAATAGATTCCCAATAAATAGTATGATATCAAAGTACTCCTAATATGGATTGTTGATGTTCTGTGTGCAATACCTACAAATCATTGAAAATATTAATTTCATCTAAAATTTCCACCATGAAATAATCCATGAATTCATAAATCACTATATTCATCACTCTTTTGATCATGGATGGAATGTTCATAACTTGAACAACATCACATAAAACTCATATAGACGATAATGACATCAAATGTAGTCTTTAGGATATCAATATCATTCTCCCATGTCTAATGATATTCTGATAGCAATTTGATCTTTGAGGATAAGTTAGATCACTTTAATTAATCAAATATATAATCAGACTATTGGAGGATATAGTTTTTATTCAAAACATATAATTAAAACAATGATAATAAACACACAACCACATACTGACATCCACCTTCTTTGAAAAAAAACTGGAGCTCCCTTATAAGAAAAACTATTTCAAATGAATAATCTTTTCTCTAGATCATTAACCTAAATCTGTATCTCTTACAACTCTTAATGATAATCTAATTTAGAAACATCAATATTAGATAAACACCTAGATTCATCTGTATCCCAAACATTGACTCTCCTAGTGGGGTTTGTTTTATCACCTCTATAGGGAAAATATAAAGTTATTTTTTACTAATCTTGGAAAAAATGGGTAGAACATCTAGGGAACTCACCTTCTACCCATCCATAAAAGAATATAAAGGCACAAAATTCTTAAGACCAATTTTAGTGTCATATTGGGAAACAAACATTGACCAGTATCTATCATCTTTGTATAATCTAAAGAAAATTTTATATAAATCCATTGTAGGAGACACTGAATATAGAAAATCCATGCCAAGGATGATATATTATGGTATTATTCATAAATACAAGACACCACCCAAAGAGAAATTCATCCCGAGCACTGACACGTAGTGTTTACAAACATAAAATATGAAAGTTTGATCTTTAACTGGCTTAGTTAGTACAAAGGTAACTAAAAGTATCACCACCTCATGTCACAAATAATGGTCTAAGATGAGTGAAAGAAATTATTTTTCTAGCTCCTAAATCAAACAATGAATAAATCCAAGTCAAAATAATTAGAAAGTACCGTACATAATGTTAGGCTCTCCTATAGATCCCTGTGTTAAGGCATGTATCTGACACATCCATGTATAGAAAATCTATATACATAAAAGATACCACCTAAAAGGTCACACTCAGACCACTATCCCCATATATGGTAGATATCATGAGGCCACCCTCTACCTACCTTGTCCCCTATAGAAATCATAACATGGAACACTCAACTACTACTGATGTCTTAGCTAAAATTTCTACAATGGATGAACCTATAATGGAACACCAACTATAATATGACTACTAAGGATGTTTGGTAACTCTTAATTCTAATAGACATTGTCTCTAAAAAATAAAAACCCTATTCTAGGCCAAGTGTAAGGGGTTAACTAACTGATATTTATATAGAAATGAGTTAGAGAGGGATGAAAACTTCTCCAATATGACTAAAACTTCTTCTTTTGGATAGAAATCCCAAAAGGACAAACCATATATCTTCTTTGTGAAAAAACATGGTGTCTCTAATCTCATAATGATCTGATTCTATTCCTGATCCTATTAATTGTCTCTATACTAACTAGTACCTCAATATATGACTTTATCATAAATGAGGTGACTTTGCATTGGATATATTGATGCAAATCCTTCTCTAAAATTCTTCTCCCTAGCTGCCTCGTTTAGTATAAGGCATATAACAAAATTTAGTTTAAATTTTTATCATCTTTTTAACTACCACACACTTGAAATCCCTGATAAAGGGTAAGGATCTCCTTCTTAAAATCCTCCTTAGCTATCTAAGATATATACTAATCCATAAACTATTCCTAAAAATCTACCACACAACAACAGACTCCTTTTGATCCCTAAGGAACAAAATCTACCACTACATGGTAGATCTATACAATATCTTAGTATCTAGAGAAACATGGTCCTCATTCTAACCATGAATAAAATTGAAGGTTGTCACAACCTCCACCTTCCAACCCTCTATCTATTTATCTAAAACAATGTTCTAGTAATTATGTAGTACCTATCGTTGAAACTCACAGAGTTCCCATATCTATGTTTTTTCATCATCAGCCTTCACTCTATGGTTAACCTCTTTAACATATTATTGAATTTATTCAGCACAAACCTGAAGTGGATGTCAACCTAGAGCTATATCCATAAATGAAAGAAACATTAAGAATGCCTAACCCAGTACAAAAGAATATTTTAAATTAATTAATTAATTAATTTGAACCTAATTTATCATTTTTAACACAATTGAATTATAAGAAAAACCAGTTATAATACATGATCCGTAACTAGGTCTCTACCCCATAAGGAGAATCACTTCACTTAGTATGATTAGAAAACTTGAAGTTCCACTATATGGATTATAGGGGATCTAAAACTCCCATTTCGTAGTTTTCATCTCATTTTTATTTTGTGTATTATTCCTAACTGATGTCATTTCCCAACCAACCCATGATTACTTCACAATGATTAACTCCAAATTCCATCAAATATCTCAACCATTAGCTTTGATACAACTATATAATGACCCCCTCCACAAAGGTTGTCCTTTATGGGATGCCAATGCAGAAAGGTATTTAATGACCCATGGAGCCTACCACCAATTTTCCATGGGTTGGAAACTATAACTAAGGTTATATCAATAGCATGTATAAGATTAATTACCAACTACCAAAATTTAAGTGCAATAGATATGATGGTAAACCACTAAACCACCCCATACATCTCTAAAAAAGAAAAAATAATACATAAAATGATTTACGTAAACTAATACAACTAAAAATTAGATCATATGTAACAAAAACTAAACCTGTGGTAGAAACCATGGAGATTCAAAAAATCATGGCCAACTCCCATGATGTAGTAACACCCAATTAAATCACTTAAAAGTTAATATTTAACTAAATATAAGTAGGGTGAGCATCACTTGTATACTCAATAGGATACTCCCTAAAACCTATCATGATTAATGTGAATAAAGCATATTAAATCATAGTGAAAAATAAATGAAAGTAACATATCATCTAAACATGTAATGTTATCTTTCTATCTTCACCATGTCTCACTCACCAAGTAACACATACAGGTAAAAAAATTTATCAACTGAATATATATATGTGTGTATATGATATTTTGCATTAACATCCCCACTAGTTCATTACTCTCAAACCCCAATTCAATGCATATTATGGTCATTCATTCCAAAATCCAAATTATCAATGATGTGAGTTGGTCCTAGGATCTTCCTACCTCAGTCTGGCATAGGCCCCACCACCTCTTATTGGAATTGGAACATATATCAATCTCATCATTCCATACCCCACCTCATGAAACCATCCCAATCATAACCACTTAATAGTTTAAAATCTACTTCAACTCATGTGAATAAATTATTACTCAATCAATCATAGCCCAAGCATAAACACCCATGGGAATCCATAACCAGTGTAACCTGATACAAGTATGTGTTATACGTCAATCTATCACATCCAAAATAACAAAAACTAACTATCCTAATACTCTTCTTGTACTATCTTCTCAAAAGACACCTGGTCTCTCTTGGAAACATGTAAATATCAAATAGACATAAAAACATTATGTTCCATATTAATTAATTAAATAACCATTAATTAATTATTATCATTCTATATCCATCGAAAAGATTAATAAATTAATATTTTAATACATTTTATAAAAATATTTCATTATATATCTTATATTATCCAACCTTTCATCATCATCAGCGATCACCAAGAAAAAATTCATTTATTGAAACTTTTATCTTTTGATGTTTTTTCGTTTCTTTTATATTTCAGTCTATGATACAAAAAAATATGTGCATTTTTTTCATGAGGTCAAATTATTCCTAAATATAGAAAAATAACATATAAAATTTTTTTGGTCAATCGACCATCAAAAACACATCAATAAAGAGTATATTTTGATGATAAGGCCCCACTTTATAAACATCTCATAATATATAGTGTTAGTCACACACCTTTTCTTATAGTATAAATAAATCCCTCCATCACCAAAATCATCCATCATTATAGCCTTTACATCTCATTGACCATTAATTATTCTTAACCATAATAGGTTCAAAATCAAAATATAACATCACATAAAAATGAGGCTATATTTATTCTATCACACACATATATATTTATTTAATTATCTAAACATAGTTCAAAGGAAACTAAGGCTATATCAGTGAGAAAATAAGGCCTCCTGTAGTTAGTAACATGTTCGTTTGGCACTAAGCATTATGTATTTATCATGAAACCATTTTAATTCATGTCTGGAATTAAAAAGTTTATTTTTCATAAATTTTACATAATAATAAACCTACGAGTACTAGCTAACAATATCTATACGTCAACTAGTATACGGATTTAATAAAAGACCCAATATTTAAATAATTTTCACAAAGAAAATTAATTAATTAATCATTCCCCTTCCACTATTAACTTGATATTACCAAAATTTTGTTTCTTATCCAGTTCCATTCATATAAATTAATCTATAAAAAATTTCATCACAAAACATCCCAAAAAGAAACACACTATGTATTAAATATAAATAATAATAACCTATAAATTATAACCACATTAGATCATAGTAACATCGTCATATATGTAATTTTCTTTCATTATTTCAAAATCATTAATGAAAAATTACCCAAAATGTGATTTATATAATAATATAAATAATTATAATAGCCATCTATAAACAATAATTCCTTTTAAATTTTCTTGTTCCCCAAATTATAATCTCATATAGATAGAAATTCTATTTTCATGATTGGTAAAATAATAATCAAATTACTTTACGCACTTATACTTTCTACTACTTTGATAATTTTCCAAATTATTTATGATTAATAATTTTGAATACTTTATGCATATATATTAAATTCCCATAACATATAAAATTAAAAACAACAATAATAATACAGTTTACTATGTGATTTCTTAAAATTAAAACGTGAATAATATTCACTATAGAACATCATATTCTTTTTTCTGTATAATTTCAATATTATTTCATAGATATTTTTATGTGCTTTCAAGATTGTTATATAATTAAGGTTAATTGAATTAATTTACTTAGAGAAGGTAAAACATTATTAAATAGCACTTTAAAAACAAAAAAAGATTATTTATATCCCCTACCCCATGATAATCATTTAATATTTCTCTACACCTAAAATAAAAGATGAAAATAATTGTTCCCAAGTCTGGGAACTCATAATAAGAACTTTGGGATGATTAGAGATGGGTTCAAAATACTAAAAAATGATGTTTAGATCATTTGGGATGAATAGAAAGAAAGTAACCTGATTAAGGGGAAATATATCATGTTTTTGAAATTAATATATACTTCTCTTAGAATTTCTAAAATCACAGGCCATATTTTCTTTTAATTCTCAATTAATGTAGCATGGATTTAATATACCATAAAATGAATGATTTAAAATCCCCATTATGATATAATTTAATGATATAAAATATATTTAATGATTCGAATTTAAAACCCATTATTTTAGACTGTTATTTTAATATTTATTTTTAAAAAGCATATTTTACATCAAACTGGGATTTTTATGATTTCCTGATATCTTTATTCTTATAGAGTTGACTGACCATGATAACTGACTACACTGAGTGGATACACTGATTGACCACATAAATAAATGAATTGACCACATGAAGGATTGATAAACCACAAGGAAAATCCATCAATTTCACAGTTAGTCAGGCGATTCCATGAACAAACTTATAAAATAAAGACAGAAAATACATTGGGCACCCTCTCGACACATCTGAGACTCATGAAAACACAAGGTAACTTTTTTATAAATATAAGTCGTTAAATATTAGTTTGTTATATGTAATTGGTATTATTTTTTTGAGAGTATATCGAGGAATATTTATTCTTTGACATTTGTAAAACTCCATAATTTAATTTTTTTGTTGATTTTATGGGCCCTAGGGTTTTCCTCGGGACATTACTTATATATTATTAATTTTTTTATAAATATAAAATTAGTTAATTTTAAAAATTCCTATTAGTGAAATAATTTTGATTTATATATAATTTTTTACTTTATTTTAATAAATAAACAAATACATATTTAGGAATTATTTTAAAGAAGATAATTATTTGTATACATATTCCAAAAAATTCCAATCTTCCAATGACTTTTACATTGTAGGAAATAATAATATATTAATTATTTTATTTTATTTGTTTTTATACTAAGGATAAAAAAATTCATCATTTAAAATTTTAATCTAATAAGATGAATTTAATGTTTTCAATCTACTTTACAAAATTATGTAAAATAAGTTATCAAAGTAAAAAAATTAAGTATCAGTGGTAACAAAAAAAATATGGTTAAAGGGATAAATTAATAGTTAATGACCTTCAATATCACAAAAAAGTATCTTTAAATGTGTCTGTTAGATAATTTTTTACCTCTGTTTATCAAATCAGAATTATTTTTACACATTAAATCCACATTCCATGGGATATTACATTAATTATTTAATAAAGAATATTTATTTGAGAAAATTCCACAGAAATTCACCTATAAAAGGACCCATCCTATATTAACTTAATCCTACACCATTAATATTGTTTTCACTTAAATCCATGGAAATTTTGTTTCCTTACAATTCACTCTCATGTTTATTAACCTTTTTTCATAAGGATACCTAAATCATTAATTTACAAGAGGATCTATAAGTAAGACTCATGACTTCAATGTAAGTATTATACACTCACTAATCATTTATTAATTAAATTTTTCATCCACATCATTTCAAATATTTTTTGTAACTTCAATAAAATTATTTTTAAACAATGTTTCATTTATAGATGTAATATTATAGTTATGTAATATCATAATCATGTTCATTCATTAGTTACATTGTGTTCTTGTTTGGGTGATTTTACCACATATATGATGATGTTATAATGTCTATATCAAAAATGATTAAGAAAACATAAATATTTATTATATTATATAATAATGATTTATTTATGATTTATTCTATAGTTCAATAATAGTAATATATTTAAATAAAATTGTCAATAAAAAAAAATTTTTATTGAATCAAAATTCAAAAATAATGATATTTTTTCTAATCTTTATATACTCCCATAATAATATCTATAGAATGACTAGTGTAATAAAAAACTATATCAAACACACCTATGTGACATCCATTTCCATTTCTTAAGAGATGAAACCATGAGAAAAAATAAAGAATTGTAACCACTGTACTAAAGCTTACACATAATAAACAAAATAATTAAAAACTAAATATTAATTTTAAACAAGAATGATTAATGAAAGCGTAATATTAAATTAAAAATGAATGGTATAAAGTAAAATGAATATAAAAATATTTTTTGATATAGAAGAATAATAAACCAAAATTGGTTATTCAGGATGATAGATGATGTCTAACCCGGCTAAAATCCAAAGTTTAGGTTATTCTTACATCAATTTCTTTTAATTGAGTTATACTCATTTTTATTTATTATTACAGTTTGTTACTTTATAACATATAACTTTACTATATAGATATTATAATTATTTTTTATGTATTTTCATTTCATTTTTATAATACCCTTTTTCATTTATTCTTATAATATAAATTATTACATTATTAGGGTTTCCTTTCAAATGTCAATTTAAAGTCAACATTTTACATTCCTAAATTACTATTAGGTATAATTAAATGTTCTTACCCTCCAAAACCATATATATATTATCAATATTATATTAATATTCATTATTTTAGGGTATTACTTATCAATATTTTAATGATTTATTATGTTTATTTTCTGTTGAGTTTTACTTTCATTGAAAAAGTGTAAATAAAATATATGTTCTCAATTCTTTATGCATGATTTCATTTTCCCTCTATGTTCATCAATTTTAATTAAAATTATTTATTTCCATGTTTTCATTATCTTCCAATATATTTTATATTCTAATTGTTTTATAACTTATTTTCTATTAAAAATAGTTATTATAATTATTAATGGTTTTTCATCTCAATATCCGCTTCATTGAGACAAGTTTCTTATTATACACATGAAAATTTTATATTGGATATGTTTGCTATATTAAATACTTTATGATAATTTCATTTTTATTAACTATATTTTATGTTCCATTTCATGTTCCATATTTTTTTGGACTTATTAATCACAAAATTTTAATGTGTTTTTGTGGACTCAACCTCTTTTAATTCATCACTATGTTATTCTATATTTCGTATATTATTCTATTTTTCAATTTTAAATGGTTTTTTCTCTTTCACCGTGGAGAAATAACATTTCCATTTAACAATATTCTTATTTTTTTAATTCATTCTTTATAAATATATGAGATTATTAAGAATAAGTTGTATCCTGTCTATTAACACTTTTCCCTCTATATATATACATTATTTATTAGCACAAAGGTTTTATTAGATTTTTTTTTGAAATTTACATATGTAATATATTTTTAAACATAAAATTTCCCTATATTTTTTCAATATGAAATTTTATTAATCATTCACCGATGTGGATTTTCTCCTAAACAACATAAAATTATATATAAATGAATTTTTTTACATTCATATATTTTATATCCTACAAGTAATATTTTATAGATTACCATATTTTTAAATAAAATGATCCATTTTTTGGATTATTTTAATATTTGGTTTAAATAATTAATCTTTCAACCTTCTGCAATATTATTTTTTAATATAACTAGTTAGATAGTTTTTACAACAAAATTTTAAAATCATTAAAAAATTATTTTTATGGTTTTACTTGCACTTTCATACACATCTCTAAAAGGATCATATATATTGGAATTATGTTTCATGAATTAACCTCTCAATTATGTTATGATATAATTCCTTTGGGAGATTGAATTTTTAGTATCAACTTACTAAATTCATGATACCATGTTATTCAATACCATTTAAAAATGGCTTGAAAAATATTTTATTTCTAGGGGAATTTATGATATAAAAAATGATTTATTTTTTGTAACAAAAATATGTTTCATTCATAATTATTTTATTGGTGGGTCTAATATATACCCTTTTACATTAGGTATTTAATTTTATCTGATGAGATAATGATTCTAGGTGTGAACTTGATTACATTTTCATAACTCTATGTTTAGACATGTTTTCATTTAACCATAGTAAAAATTACATGTATGGACAAGATTTCATGTTTAAAATAATATATTTAGACATTATTTCATGTTTACATTTTTTTAAACCTGGCTATGGCTACATATTTCCACAATTTTATTATTTTATTTTCTTATTCTTCTACAACAATTCAATATTATGCCACTTGACATTGTTATACTCAAATTTTTATAATTATTTTATATTGTTACCAAATTATTATGAAATGGTATATTCATGGTTTTTGAAGTTATATGTCCTTTTATAATGACTTATTGAAAACTCTTATGGTTCCATGTTATTTTTAATTGAGTGTTTCTCTTGTGTTCATGTTATCTTGCATGATTATAAACTAAAACTGTATGAATTGTTAATAAATTTTTTTGTTACTGGGAATTTTAGAAAATACATTAATGTTTTTCCCATTTAACTAGGAAATTACATAAATGATTATGTTTAGAAGAAATTCATGTGGGTTAAATTTTATAAGAGATATTGAAGAAATAATGTTCTATATTATATTTATGTAACCAATGTCCAAGGATAGTAAACCGTTGGTTTCAATGGTTTTATGTTTATTTGTGATATATAATGTTTCAATTATGGAAATTATGTAAATTATATGGCATATTTTCGTGTATAATTTAAACATAACTCTATTATAACATAATATCATGTTCTGAGATCACAAAGTTACCCTACAAACACATCGCCACTGCTATGTTCACTCTTATACCCCAACATCATATGTATTAAGCTTAAATCCATTAAAAATCCCCATATCCACATTACCAAATATTTAATCCCAACCATAAACACATATACACATCCATATACCATATCACAACAACATATCATAGTCTCATCATAGTAGGGTTATGTGAACTTTTAGGACATCAGCATTGTTTACTACTCCTATATTTCTTATTCCTTGTAATGTATACATGCCACAACCACAAAATCAAGTTAGTGATTATAAATATATTGTAACCTCAATCCATTACAACCTACATATATATATAACTAATTCCTTTATTTGTCATATACTTTACTGTTTTTTTGGTTGTGTGGAGAAGATCAAGCAGTCAGCTATCTGTTTTATCTATAACAAGGATATTTGGGAAAACACATGGAACCCATATACTTGTATGGGTGTTAGTATGGTTACCCAATTTGGGTGGTGGTTCATATAAAATAATTAATAAATACAATGATATAATAATCCATACAACCCCATCATAAGGGTCAACTCCAAAACTATAAAACCATAACCACTGCAAAATAGAATGGATAATTCATCCCACTCAACTCACACTGATAAATAATGATTTATCTATTTATCCACACTAGACTTCTTGATTGCCTTAAAATATCTATATCGTATAATTATGTTCCCCTTTTACCATATGAACATCAAAATCAATGTTTATCAATTTAGTGCCCATATTACGTTCATTTATCCATATTTAATGTTAACTCCACCAATAATTAGTATAGTATCGAACAGATACTTATTGTAGTATCTAATGATGTAGATTATCAATATAAAATAGGGGTGAATTTTATACTTTAAAAAATTCCTTTATAACTTTTAAATATGGTAATGTTTAACAATGTTAAACAAGGTAAATTCACAAAACCTCTTAGTTCTACAAACTTTATTGATTATGGAAATATGGTTCTTGAAATGAACCTTAAGAAAAGTTTACAAAGATAAAGATTATACCTTAAAGCGTATAGAATCTTACTAATAAGAGTACAAGTATATGAAAGTATAAGATAGTTATATTTTACTCAACAACCAAAATACAGTGGAAAACATGAAACAATACAAGTAACAAGTAGTAAATATTTTTACCCAAAGATAATGGTATCCAACAACCTTGGATAAAGGTACCTTGATTTATACTTTCAAGAAATTCTATCTTACCCACACCAGGGTAAGCCCTTGATATGAATATCAGAGTCTGTCTTGATATCCCAGCAATCCCTCGAACTTCAAGGTAGTCCACACCTCTATCTTCCTATCCCCAGAAGCCCTCGAATGTACTCAGCATCATTCAGAGTCACACGAATCAATTCTAAACAATATGTTCAATATGGACAAAGCATGAAAGCCTCTCTCTAGAAATAACATCATAGAATTTAATCTCTATAGTCATAGAACAATTCATCAATGTTGTGAGCTCTTTCAAATGAGATACTATTTATAGGTACATCTCCAACACTCGGATCCCTCCCGTAACAGTCATATTTTTTCTTCAATTTCCAAGGTACCTATACACGTGTCACTCAAACAACGGTTGGTTTGTAACTGAATGCACAACATAGTTTTATAACCAAAACATGAGTAACAAAAAAAATATATGGTTTCTTAACAAAATTAATTTTTCGGAGTGTAAGGAAAAAATAAAAGTTCGGAGTCTAAAAAAAACAATTTGGTGTCTATAATACATGAATATTCGGATTCTGTTTTCTTGAAGGATTTGGAACCTGAATTCTATATAATTTTGGAGTCTGAATTTCAAGGAAATTTGGAGTTTGGATTCATATGAATTTGGATTCTGAACATATAATTTTTGGAGTCTGAATTCATAATGATTCTGAGTCTGAACATAGAAAATTTGGATTCTGAATTCATAATAATTTGGAGTATAAACTTAAAATGTTCGTAGTCTGAGTTCATAGAGTTTAGAACTAGAATTTGGATCCTAAAAACATAATTCTCTACAACTAAGTATTTATAGGATTCCAAAGTTTTAGATACAAATATTAAATTTATACTTAGAAGGAAAATGAGTTAGATTATAATATGAACAATGAAAACATTGTAAGGATAAATTTCCTTGGGGAAGGAGAAATTTTTTTATGAAAGCAAATATAGGTAATGAAAAAATTTACATAAAGAATGAAAATATCCTTAAATAAAGAAAATTTTCCTTATCAAGATAAAATACATTTTTCCTTAAAATATTGTGTTTGTGATTTTCAAAAAAAGAAGGAATGGAGAATTCATAAGGAAAACTTATTAACTCAACAATCTCCCCCTTTTTGGAAAGCACAAAAATCCTTTTTAAAAAGAATATAAGGAGTTAGAAAAATAATTTCCGGTCCTTGAAAGTACAAATTATCTCCCTTAACACATGGTCAATGATGAATATGACTAACTACCCCCTTAGGATTTGGAAACACTAAGGTTCATACTCTTGATTTTTGTTTTGAGGCTAAACATTTTAATGCACATGGAAAGATCCTTGGATAAGAACCCCAGTTATATGAACTTTCCCATACTTAAGGAAATTTCTTATTTTATTTTTTATTATTTTTTACCATTCATTTCTACCCCTTTGTGATTTTAAAAAAGGAATACAGGGAATGGAAAAGTAAATATGGTACCTGAAATATTTTTACAAGATAACAAAAAATAGACAAAGAGAAACCAAAAAATTTCATTAGGATTGAAAAAATTTCTAAAGGGAAGGAATAAGAAAAATATCATAATTGAAAAAGATTATCCTTCATTTTCCTTGGTAATCATCTTCTTCACTATTTTTTTAGCCTCTTGAGCTCCTTATGGTCCTCTTATTCACATTTTAGTAGCTGATTCTGGTCTTCAGTTTTCTCTTATAAGACTTTGATTATTTTTTCTTGAGCTTTAAGAACCTCTCCCTGAGCCTTCAATGCTTCATCCTTCTTAGAAATCTTCTATTCTATCTCAATACTGAGATCCCTTTCTATTTTCTTGTTTTGATCAACTGAATACATCTACCCACTCAAATCTTTTACTTCTTTAATATGAGAATTTTTTCCAGATTTAACTTTTCCTCAAAATTATTTTTAATATCCTTGATTTTTACATTATTGGTGTCAAATGAATCCTTGACACTTTCTTGGCACTCATCAAGAATTCTCATGTCTTTAATTGTTTTCCTTGACCAACTGGTCATTTTTTTGCAAGATCTTTTGTGGGATTCATAGTTTATGAAAAAGGTTTTGAAATCGGCCTCAAGCTTGATAGAATTATCCATCACCATGGATACTGAATTTGATTTCTGATTCAAGTTTTGTTGAATCATTTGGCATATGAAGTCTATACTGGGAAATATTGGAATAGTCTCAACAAGCTTCTTCAAAGACTGAACTACAAAATCATGTCCAAGGGAGGATGATTTTGAATCTGAGACTTTACTTGGTGAGGATCTTTCTCAATTTCAACTGCCTTTTTCATCGATGATCCACCAACTTCTTTCTTCATCACAACAGCTTTACTAGGTGTATCAAAAACAACTTATTTTCCCTTATCAACCTTCATAATGGATTCCCCTTGGTTAGGGGATTCGTTTTCACTATCAGATAGTTGAACAATTCTGTATTCATCAACATCTTCCTTCTCAGCTTATGCCTCAACATCCTCTGGGTGTATGAAATCTTTTTTGATGATTTCTTCTTTAGATGGTTTGTCTACTTAATCTTCAGCCTTCTCTTCATCCTTCCCTGTATTAGAAATCTTTGAAGACTCAACTTCAGAAGATCATATTGAAAGCTTCTCCGATGGACTTTTTTTCTCCTGAAAATCCTCAACATGTTTGATCAGATCTTCGATATCACCACTTCCTTCCTCTTTTTCTTCTTATACTTATTCTACATCTTCTACTACTTTTTATTTTACTTTTTCCTCTTGTACTTTTTCCAGAGTCACAAACTTTATTCTCGGGGTCTCTGGTAAAGCTTCTACTAAGAAGGATTGTGGTACCAGATTATTTTCAAAGGCTTTCTCAGTGGCCTTAAAAAGTGATTGAACTGTCTCTTCTTCAGACTTTTTCTTCTTTGGCTTCTTTTCATTCTCTTGTCTGTCAAGATATTCTACTACTTTTTCTTTCGAATCCTTTACTTCAGCAGGGTCCAAGCCAAACTTAGGCTCCCCTTCATTTAGATTTTTCTTGTCTTCTCTCCACTTGGCTACAACCTCATCCTGATAATCTTTTTGTTTCTTTGGCTTTAGTGGACCGGATTGAAAATCCTTGGCCACATGAGTTTTTCCCTTTTCTTCGAATTCCTTTACCTTCCACTTTCTTCCACCCTTTTTAGAAGGTTTATCCACTTCCTGTTCCATCGATATGTCTTCAACCTCTTCTTCTGGAAAGTCATAGATTTCTTTGGACTCTCTGGAAAAACCAACTCTCATTCTTCTGAGAGTGTCATCACACAACAACATAACCATACAATTACTTGAATTTGATTTGAAAGGGATATTGAAAGATTCTAAACACCAAACAATAAACTTAGAGAGAATGGTTGGATTCATAATAATCTGATCCCTTAGATATTTATTCATTGTTTTCTCAATTATAATTAGGATGTTCTTAACCAGGTTAATATTTCATAGATTGACCAAGAAATCCAGGATATACATGTCACTCTTCATCAAAGTATCCTTGTCCCCTTTTCTTGATATGATGAATCCTTGAACCTATAATTCTAAAGTCAGAAAATTTTTAGTCAGATGAAGAATCTTTGGAGTCTTCACCTCTGACATACAAAGGCAATCCATGGACATCACATTAAAAAATCTTCCTTGAACATCCGGAATCTTATGAGAACAAAACTCAGCTTCTCCTTCATATGGGATTTCTATCCAACATGTAGCCTTGGTATATGAAAGTGAAAAATTCTTCCCATAGAACATAAAAAAAACTTGTTTATTTCCTATTCCTTGAAGAAGGAAACTGTTTAATAGAATAATATTAACATTTCCGGATATACCAGATCCTGGGATCCTGGTTTCGATACGCAAAGACTCTCCCACCCATTCAGTTTTATATTCTTGGAAATTATAGAATCATACTTTGTGAAAAACTTCATATCAACTAACCTTTTTCTGTATATTTTTCATTCTAAGATTGGTTTGACAATTGACATATATTTCTGAAAGGAGACTTCATTTGAAATTTGGAAGTAAGAAAGATCTAAGAAGTTTGGAACGAGCTTATATAGGAGGGCAGGGCTTCAGCATGCAAAATCTTGGATCTTGATGTGGGAAAACCATCAGTGGTCCTTCATATAGGCATTTGAGGTGACAGTTCATCTTCCAACCACAGTCCAACAGTTAAAAAACCTTCTGATCAGATTTGAGGATTCAAATGATAGTCGAAAGGAAATTATTATAGAATCTGATCTTTCTAGGTTTTTTAAGAAAAACATTCAGATTTAAGAGAAACTGAATATGAAAATTTAAAAAACAGATGAAAATACCAACAAGTACAAGATGATTAGGAAAATTTAAGAAAGGAACCATAACATTCAAATTTCTAGAAAGATTATTCATATTGAGGAAAATTATTCTCAAAATACATTAGATTCTGAAAATTTGATTATGAAAAAAATTTAAATACAAAAATTTGATTACGAAAAATATTAAGCTAAAAAAAACTTCATTAAAAAAATTAAGCTACATAAATCTTCATTATGAAAAGTTTTTAAACTATAAAAATTTACATTACGAAAAATTTTAAGCTACAAAAATCTTCATTACGAAATGTTTTTAAACTAAAAAAATATTCATTACGAAAAATTTAAAGCTACAAAAATATTCATTACGAAATGTTTTTAAACTACAAAAATCATTATTATGAAAAATTTGAAAAATCTAGCAAACAAATATACTCCCTTTATGAAAAAGAGTTTATTACTAACAAGAATTTAATCAAGGAATATTACCATACAGTTATCATTACTAACTTCTGTTTAATGTATTCAAATCTATCAAAAGGTAAATATTTTGTGAAAATATCAGCATGTTGGTCTTGCGTTCCAATAAATTGAAGAATGATATCTCATATTTATGTGTGATCCCTAAGAAATTGATGTCTAATATCTATCTATTTTGCACAAGAGTGATGTGCAGTGTTTTTACTAAGGGAAATGGCACTAGTATTATCACAAAAAATTTGTGTTTTGGTAAAACTCATACCATAGTCTGTGAGTGTATGTTCCATACACAAAACATGAGCACAACAACTTCTAGCTTCTACATATTTAGCTTCAGTAGTGGAAAGTTCTACTGAGTGTTTATTTTTTCATGACCAATATAGTAATGAATCTTATAAGAAATTACAAGTTTCGAATGTACTTTTTTTATCCATTCTAAATCCACCAAAGTCAGAATCCAAAAAACTTTTAAAAATAAAATCATTTCCAGAAGTATAAAAGAGTTATATATCCATGGTTCCCTTTAAGTATCGAAAAATTCTTTTCACTAAATTTTAATTATATTCCTTAGGATTGGATTGATATCTTTTACATAAGACTATTGAAAACATTAAATCTGGTCTATTAGTTTTCAAGTAAAGTAGACTTCCTATCATACCTATAAAAGATTTTTGATCTACCGAATACTAACTCAACATGGTTCTTGTTATCTCATGAAATATTCTATTTATTCTTTCAACAACACTATTTTGTTGAGCTGTTCTGGGTGATGAGAAGTTATGATTAATGCCTTTTATACTACAAAAAGTTTTAAAATATGATTTCTGGAATTCTCCTCCATGATCACTATGAATATTTATCAAAGGAATCTTTTTATCATTTTTAACATGGGCTCTAAAAGTTTTGAAATAAGAAAAAGCATCAGATTTTTTTCTTGAAAATAGACCCACATAAGTCTAGTGTAGTCATCAACTAAGACAAATACATAATATTTTCCTCTAATGCTTCTATTTTATGTTGATCCAAAATGATCCATGTGTAATAAATATAATGCAACAGTGGTTGAGACTTCATCGACTGATTTAAAATTTGAATTATGTTTCTTTCCAAATTGACAAGGATCATAATCTTTTGAAGAATCAAATATAATCTCAGGTAGATCCTCAACTATTCTTTTCATAGAGATTTTTCATAGGTTTCTAAGGTTACAGTGACCTAGACTTCTACGCCATAACCAATAATGATCTTCCATTTCACTACGGAAAGGTAGATCTTGGCTCCTAAGGTCCTCTATGTTTATTTTGTATACATTCTCTTGCCTATTGGTAGAAAGAATAAAGTCTTCCTTGTAATTGTGTACTAAGAACATGTCATTACTAAAATTCAAAAGGTAAACTTCATCACATAATTGAATTATGATAATGAGGTTGTGCTTGAGATCCTTAACAAATAAAACATTTGAAATCAAAATTTTTGTGAGAAGAATAATGTTACATATTCCAATAATTTCTCCCTTAGCACTCTAAAAGTTTCTTTTCTTCTTTTCATCCAAATAATATTTTCAAATATGTTTTTGTTACCAGTAAAATGTCGGGAACATCCAATATCCATGTACCATGTGTTGTTGTTGGTACTTTAATTACTTTCCTGAAAAGAAGAGTGTTAGAATTTCGGAACCCAACCTTTCTTGGATCTGGAAACTTCAGAAAGCAGAATTTTAAGTATCAGCATTTTCTTTGAAAATTTTTCTTTATAAAAAACCTAAAGTCTTTGTTTTGATTAAGGAACAATTTGTTCCCAATTCCCACCAAACTAACACTTAGTACAGAATGGAGCACATTGAAGAAAAAATTAATTGTTACTAAATATCAGTTTTGAACTAGTATAACCAAATCCAGAATTATTCCTTAGAGGTTGAATTTGGGAATAAATCTTATCAAAATCTTCCATACCGAAGGTAATGTTTTAAAAACACTTCCTCAGGGAAAATATTTCTGACTTTAGTCTAATAACTAAGTTCTTATCCTCAAAAACAACAGTTTTAGCACTAGATTTAGGCTTGAAAACATTTTTCGTGGAAATTAATTTTTTTACATCGTTAAAAATTTTATCCATATTAGAATTAACTTTCTAAAGGTTTTTTGAAAGGATTTAAAAATCAAGTGTTTTCTTATAAAGATATTTAGAAATATTTGATATTTATTTAGTAGAATAGAAATTCTAGAATTTTCCTTATCAATCATTTTCTTGAGTTTTGAATTCTCATTCTCAAGAAGCATACCAAACCTGGAAACTTATTAATTAGTAGGTAAAGTATTATCTTGATTAGAAGAATATTCTTCATTCGAGTATTGAGAGTATTTACTATCACTATAATTAGTATTTAATGATACATTGGTAATGGATTCAAAATTGTGTACTTTAGACATTACAAAATGATTTTCAATAGGTAGTCTGGCGAGTAAAACAAGATTCTTCTGTCCAGATGATTTGTAATATGAGGATTCATATGAATAGTGACCACCACTGGCACATCAGGTTTCATTAGCTTTCAAGACATTCTTAGCATTAGCTCTGTAGTACTTCATTCTATTCCTTTCATAATTCTTTTCCTTTCTATCTTTTCTCTTAAGAATAGGACAATCAGGTCTTATATGTCCACCTCTTTCCCATTCATAATAGGTGACTTCTGAGTCTTTATTATCTTTCATTTATTTCTTCTTCTATCTGGATTAAAAGTTCTTATATCCAAAAAACTTATTAATCCTTTGAGAAATATTGGCTAATTCATTTTCTAAAGACTCACTTCCACTAGATTTGAATTGAATAATAATATTTTTAGATTTAGATATAGTAACTCACTTAGGAGTCTTGGCTTTCATATGATTTGAAGTTGTTGTAAAATCAATATGGCCATTACCATTCTTCTTCTTAACATTGTCATCATCTCTCTTCATTCTAGTTTCATGTTGAAGAAGAGTTCCAAAAAGTTCATCAAGAGTGATCTGTTAGACTTTCTTATTCTCATCTATGCCTGTTCTCTGAGATTCCCGCTCATTAGGCATGATGTATGTAATCTTTTCAACAAGTTCCTCATCATCAAATCCTTTTTCACCCATGTATTTTAAGATGATTATAATTGTCATAAATCTCTATTGTACCTTAAAAATGGTTCTTCATAAGTAAAGAAAAAACCATGATATTTATCTCTGAGCATGGCTCTTCTAGTTTCAATGACTTTGGAAGTACCAAAATGTGTAAATTCAATCTTCTTCCAAATAAAATTTGCTACTTCACAAGAATAAATATAGATATATATATATTCCTAGTCCTGGAACACAATAAAGTATTTCATACCTTATATTTTAGTTGATATTCATGCTTTTCTTTATTGGTGAAAGTACTAACTTCCTTTTCCGGGATTTTATAACTGACAGTAAGCATAACAAAGTTTTCCACTCCAGTATTGATAACAGAATCCTTCATACGATCTCTCCAATATTATTAATCATTCCCATCATAAATAGGTGGTCTAGTATGATTTAATTTGTCTATGGAACCAAAATTAATTCCTGCTATATTAATGAAAATCTTTCCAAAAAAAACATTTCAGTAATAAAAGATTGTAAACAAGGATAAAAATATCCTAAGAAAGAAAAATGTAGAACAATGAAAAACATGAGCAGGAAAACATATATATGAATATATGTATTTCAGAGTCCAACCGTTGATAAAAATGGTGGGATCGAAATGATATTGATTGTAGTATCTAATGATTTAGATTCTCAATATTAAATAGGGGGGTTAATTGTATACTTTAAAAAATTCCTTTGGAACTTTTAATGATAGTAATTTTTAACAAAGTTAAATAAGGTAAATTCCCAAAACCTCTTAGTTCTACAAACTTTATTGATTTCGGAAATATGGTTCTGGAAATGAAACTTATGACAAGTTTACAAAGATAAATATTATACCTTAAAGCATATAGAATCTTACTTATCAGGGTACTAGTATAAGAATGTATAAGAGAGTTATTATTTCCTCAATAACCAAAATACATTGGAAAACTTGAAACAATACAGCTAACAAGTATTAAATCTTTTAACCCAAAGAGAAGGTTATTGAACAACTTTGAATAAAGGTCCCTTAATTTATACTTTCAAGAAATTTTATCTTGCCCACACCAGGGTAAGCCCTCAATAAGAATATTGGAGTCTGTCTTGATATCCCCACAAGCCCTTGAACTTCAAGGTAGTTGGAACCTATATTTTCCTATCCCCGAAAGCCCTCGAATGTACTCAGCAACATTTGGAGTTGCACGAAGCAATTCTGAACAAGATGTTCTGTACACACAAATCTTAAAATCCTCTCTCTAGAAATCACTTCATAGCAGGTAATCTCTAGAGTCGTAGAACTATTCATCAAAGTTGTGAACTCTTTCAAATGATCTCCTATTTAAAGTCACATCTCCAATAGTCGGCTCCCTCCTCCAACGGTCATATTTTTCCTTGAATTTCGGAGGGACCTGTATATGTTTCACTCAAACAATGGTTGGTTAGTAAATAAATGCACAACATCGTATTATAACCAGAACGTGATTAAGAAAAAAAATATGGTTTCTTAATCAAATTCATTTTTATAAGTGTAAGGAAAAATAAAAGTTCGAAGTCTAACCAAAAACCATTCGGTGTATATAATACATGAATATTTGGATTCTGTTTTCTTGAAGGATTCAGAACCTAAATTCTATAGAATTCCAGAGTCTTGATTTTAAGGGAATTAAGAATCTGGATTCATAAGAATTCAAAGTCTGAACATAGAAAGTTCAGAGTCTGAATTCATAAGAATTCAGAGTCTGAACATATAAAGTTCGTAGTTTCAATTCATAATAATTCGTTGTCTGAACCTAGAAAGTTTGGTGTTTGAATTTAGAGATTTAGGAACCTAAATTTGGATCCTAAAAGCAAAATGATCTATATCTTAGAATTTATAGGATTATAAGGTTTTAGAAACAAATCTGAATTTTATAATTAGAAGGAAAATAAGTTAGATTATAATATGAACAATGAAAACTTGGTAAGGATAAATTTCCTTGGGGAAGGAAAAATTTTCATTATGAAAGAAATACTAGGTAAGGATAAAATTTACTTGAGGAAGGAAAATTTCCTTAAGGAAGGAAAATTTTCCTGAACAAGCTAAAATACATTTTGCCTTAAGATAGAGTGTTTGTGATATTCAAAACAAGAATGAATGGAAAATTCATAAGGAAACTTTATTGACTCAATAATTAGTATCCTCATATATTCCATCCATTTTATTTATATCACATCCTCGTTTTTTAAAATAAAAACCAACATTTATCAATTTGTTTCCATTTTCTACTACCATGTTCCATTAATTACAAATGTGTCACATGCCTCAGAAATCTATAATGACTCTATAAACATAAAAAACTGCAACATGCAATTTTTAGCAACCCATTATTAATAATTTATATATAATTTCACTTGTATGCATCGAAGAAAGGGTTAAATATTTCTTTTATACCATTTATTTAATAAATTTTCTTCATTAACGTATTATTAAAGGTGATTAAATCATTTTTAGAATTGAAAACAAGGTTTTCAATTACGAAAAACATAAAACATGAAACATTAATAAAAAACAACATATAATTATATAAATCACATGTAAAACACCCATTACCATTAAATTTCAATGTTATAGTTCATTAAAATAATTTGGATATTTCAAATTATTAATATAATGAAAAGAAAATAATGATTCATCTACAATTATAGTTTAATAATGAAAGAAAATTCTGAAACCCCTACCTCAACTAGGGATGAAACAACTCAATTTATGAGTAATAAGAAAAAATAATGACAGCCCCGTGAATATCAAATGAATAACCTACACAACTTATTTTATAATGGTTTGTAACAAAAAAGTGACCCATGAATAATAAAAGAAAATATAGACTATACATATGGGTCCCATGAAATATATAAGAAGAGGGATGAAAATTGTAGATGAAAATATATTGTAAACTCGCCTCTAATAAAAATGGGTTGATTATTCAAATACAAGAATCAAAATCCACCAATGGAAGCACGATGATATATTATGATGATTCACTAAGTGTTTAGTTTTTAAGTATTGTTATTTTTAAGGAAATAAAAAGGAAATTAAATTTATAATAAAATAATAAATGTTGTAGAAAACAATATTTCATGGGACACCATGTTATAATTCACCAAAAAATCATATTTTGATGGTGTTATATTACTCATATCTCATGGATAAAACCAAATAAAATTCAATATAAATGATTATGGTTGGGGAATAACCATAGATAAAATTTCACAATACTTGAATATTTGAAGATCGTGATGCAATCCACTACCCTCTTCCCCAAACCGGTTACCCCTTAACCAACCATCATGAATAAATTGATAACTACAAGGTGTAACAACACTCAAACATGATTAAATAAGTAAATAAACATCATGAACCCCTCAAAAGAACACTACTTCAAATGATAAAAGGTATCATTTATATGATTAACCCATAAACCTTCATACCATAACAAAAGCATTTATTCCAAAAAACAATGGTTCTTATTAGAATAGAGGACACCCAAATCTCATGCCCTCATCTCTATACTGTAACACATACCTCATTTAATAATACCATCACCCAGGGTTAAAAACACTAGACAGAAAAATACCCTTTCCAACGTACTTCCCATTATTATGAAATGAAATATACACACTAAAAATTCACATTTAAACTATGTATTCATCTTAATATCTTATTATCCTTATATTAAAAATCCACCACACATTACATGAAACAAATATTGTACATAAATCATAAAGGTTTTGGTAATGTAACACCTTAATATTTTGTGAAATATTTTGTTTCAAATGTATTTAATATTTTTGATATTTTATTTTATACTCAACACTAAGTTTAGTTTGTGTTACACACAACATAAATTTTACATTTAATTACATGAAATAATAAATTTATGTTGAATTACATGAATTAATGATGTTTCTTGTGTTGCACACAACACTGAGCTTAATTTTTTCTACATGAAACACTGAGTTTAAATTAAACACGAAATATTATTAAAGTATTATTATTTAATATTATAGTTATAAACTAGTCATTGAATTGGTGAGTATGAATAGGATTAAGTATATTATGTAAATAAATTGTTTATAAATATATATAAAATGAATTATTTTGTGACCAATTAATTGAAAAATGAAAATAAAACCTATTTGAAAATAAAGGAAATAATTTTCTATAAAGTATTTTTTATGAAAACTAACACATTTTAAATTAATAAATTAAATAAGAAACTTTCGGTGAATTATTTTAATAAAATTTAAGTATTATATATTCAATAAAATAACATTTATATTATGTTTTTTCTAGATAAGAGTTAATCCATCCATCCATCCAATGGCCCAGAGGCCTTTTTTTATTTATGATAATCAACCTTTCAAGGGGTGAGGTGGAACCCTTACAGGGCCCGTAGGCATAAGTATTATATAGACCATAGTCCTTAGAAGAATTCATTTCTTATAAGATTCAAACATTACATACAACCTAGAATAACTACATGGAACTGCTCCTCCCCAGTATCTTTATCGTGAAATCAGCTCTCCACCTTCGCATTGCTATTCAGTTAGGTTATCCTATGAATGCATAGGCTTGTCCCGATGGCAGGTGACATAACCTATCATTCTTGAATCTGTGTAGTTTATGTTGTGGTGAAAGATCCTTGCTCATCCTCTTATAGAGATTGTTCCTTGTAGGTTGTCTGGTTTGAATCTGCACTTAAGGTGGCCTGAAGGCCGTACTGAATCGAAGTATTGGGTGTCCCGAATGCCTTATAAGACTCAAGGACCAAATAGGTGGCCCGAAGGCCCAAACGGGGGAAATTTCCTGCTTCTATAGTTCTAAACAATACCTTCTACAGTACCCGCTTCAGTACCTACTACCATACTACACAGTTCCCGCTACGGCACTACTACAGTACCAGAAATTATTTCTCCACCTGTATTTTATCCTAGGTCACCTAGATGCACTTAAGAGTCCTTACAAATAGGGCTGAGGCTCATGTGTTATAGGAGATAATAATATATCCAATTTTAAACATAAAAGAAATATTTTTTTAAAAACCACTTATGTTTCCTTTTTTATGAAATTATGTTAATGTTAATTGTTACTTTTAGAAAAAAAAATTGGAAAATAAACTTTAGTTTTGAAATAATCATATCAAAATAATCTTATGGTTAATATTTTTTGAATTTTTGGAAAAGTTTTTTTTATTGATGAATACTAAAAAATACTAAATTCTAATTGAAAACGACGACATTATTTAAATTAATTATAAAGTTAAAATATATTTTAAATTATTTTTAAAGTTAATTTAGTTCAATTATATATCTATTAATCTAATTTAATACATTTTTATCAAATTCATATTTAAATTAGATATATAAACATGGTAAACTTTTGAACATTTTCTCATTGAAAACATGCTTTCTCCTTATGTGTGTGGAATTATTTTTAAATTAAATATAATCACATCTGTAAATTGAGTTTTTTAAAATGAATTCAATATTTGGAATCAGAATAATCTATATTTTCAAATAATTTAAACTTATGTTTTCCAAAAATAAGAGTGGAAACAGTAAAAATTAATTATGATGGTTATGGTGAAAATTTTTTTACGGGGGGGACTAAAAAGATAAGGGCTAAAAAAATAGAACTTTTCTAGCTCCCATTTTATGAAACTATTTCTACATTATAGATTCTATTCTGGAAAATGGTTCATTATTTTATCCTTATTATGTTAAAAAAACATGTGCATAACTCTTTTAAAAATTTACAACTGTTCAACTCACCTCACTTATAAAAATCCACCCCTTCTCTTATCCTCTTTACACATTCAAACATTTTTTGTTCAGTAAAACCCTACTCCAATAACTTTAAAACTACCCTAATCTCATCTTATAATCCTTATTTTTTATATAAATCTAAATTATGAAGTACTTTGGTGAAAACCTAAGGAAGATACCCGAAGAATATATAATGTTTATCAATGAGTGTTTTTGTTTTATTTCCCCCTCAACCACATTAAATTGTTATTAATATATGTTGATATAATAAACCCTTTATGTTACATATAACTAGATGTTTTTTGCTAATTTAATTACCTAAAACCATATCCACTTTCATTAAATGGGTTATGAAATCATCGTTCGTGTGTATGGAAGACTACCACCTTACGAACTGATGTTATTTGTTTTATCATGATGAGCTCTTATGGTTCGGAATGATGATGGATATAAAGTATATATAATATATTTATTAAAAACAATATACCTATATATTCATTATATAATTTATTAACCTTTCTATATTATATTTCATTGGGGATACAGTAACATCGCTCGTGTATACGACACACTACAACCTCATGAAGTGATGTGATTTGCTTTTCATTAATTCTTTACATGGAATATAGTAAGGATAAAAATATGCGATATGAATTACATATATATTATATTCATGACATATTTATATTTATTAAATGATAATATGTCATTTTATTTCTTACCTTTTCACTCACTGAAAGATGATAATGTTGTTCATGAATGTGTCCCCTACTACCTTTATGAAGTTATGTGACTCTCCTTTCATCTCCACACCATGTGGATGATATGTATGAATATATTTAAAGAAATAATATTTGATTTATAATATTATTATAAATTTTTAAATATAATATATTAGATACCTCATTTTCATAACGATTTTGGAAAAATGGAAATGTTAATCATGTGTATATATTCCCTACCATCTCTACGATCGTAACATATATTATTTCTCAGAACCATATTTCATGATTGGTTTTTAAAGTATAATTTATGTATAAATATGAAAATTATTTCATGATTATTTTGATTTTCTTATGGAATCGTTATCAAATTATGAGGAATAAAAATAAAAAATTATTACATATAAGATACACAATGTGGTTATTCTCCGAAATGTAATTTTAAAATAGAACTGTTAAAAATGTATAATAAAAGGACATATATAAACCTTATAAGGTTTGATATATATATATATATGTGTGTGTGTGGGTGTATTTATTTTTCTTTAATATATGTATAATACACTTATAATTAATATATATGAGGTTTGAATGAGTGTGATGGATGTCACGATATACAGTAAGGGATTTCTAGTCTCTCTTTTATATATGGGAGACATATAAAAATCCACAAATTGTTTATTTTTTATTGTGTATGTAAAAATCCTTTGATATTTTATATCATGGATTCTATTATTTTTAAGATATTTAAATTTTCATTTGATTTTATTCTTAATTGGTGATTTTTATTCAAAAGATTACTAAAGCGGTAAGGGATTTCTAGTCTCTCTTTTATTTTTGAGAGACATGAAAATTCTCCACTCATTATTTTTTTGGTGTATATACCAAATCATTGATATTTTATATCATGAATACCATTATTTTAATTATATTTAATGTTTTGTTTTATGTTATTATTTATTGGGTATTACGATTTAAAATATTACTAAAGCGGGAAGGGATTTCTAGTCTCTTTTATTTCTGGGAGACATGAATATTCAGAAATCATTCATTTTTTGGAGTATATTTGTTCAATTTTATATTTTATATATTTAATAACATTATTTTCATGATATTTAATGTTTCTTTTTAATTTATTATTTATTTGAGATTATAATTAAAAATATTAATAAAGTGGTAAGTGATTTTATCTCAATTTTACTTCTTTGTGACATATTTTATATCATCCAAAAATATTATTTTATGAGGTGTATATTAATACCCTTAGATATGTAATATCTTTAATTTATTTATCATCATGATATTTTATGTTTGTTTTATTGCTATTCCTTCATGGGGATTACGATTCAATGTTATCAAATTAGCAATGATTTTATGGTAGAATCTCATCATTCATTGGTATTGTTTATAATTATGTTTACAATGATAAAATATTATGATAAATCTCTAAAAAACTCAATAATTTTCTTATACTATTTTTATTCATTTTATTTTAACATAATAGTACCATTTTCCACTCTTTGGTACTTAAAATAATTGAGAAAATATTTTTAAAAAGATATGTCTTTCTTCCTCTCTTCAGTCAAAATTTGTTTTTCTCAATAACCATATTTTATAAAAATGTTTTCAAAAATGTTTTATTATTCCCCTATTAATTTTTTAAAATATATTTTACCCATTTTTCTGTTTTTTATCATTTTTTAAGGAATCTTTATGTCACTATCCAAAGAATTTTCATTTTCCTTTTAACAAAAATGTCAATGGAATTTATTAATAACATGTACATCATTAACAGAACTTCCCATCATCATGACCAATAATTAAATAGAATATTCCTTAATAATTTTTTAATTTTATTTTCAAATAAATTAATTTACAAAAAATTGGTTTTTTGAAAATTGTTTTCATAGTGAAAATTATATTTTCCTCAAGATATGTTTCAAATAATTTTTAAATATTCCTTTATATGTTTTCAATGTTATTTTTAAAGAAAATTATTTTTAAAATGTTTTATGTTTTAAAAAAAATCAAATTGGAAATAATATTTTTCTCAATAAATGTTTTAAATTGTTTTTAAATCTTCTGGTATAACTTTTCAATTTTATTTTCCATTAAAAATATTTTTATATTGGTTTATGTTTTAATTTTTTTTTAAAGTGGAAAAGATATTTTTCTTATGTAATGTTTTAAATGATCGTCGAAAATGATTTTACAAATATGATTATATATTTTGATGTTACCTAATACTTTCTAGTGATATGGTCCATGTATACCAATACTATGTTTTCCTTAAATGGTTTATGGTTATGGAGAAAATATATTTATGAAACTCATTTCTCTTCCACGGGTTATACCATGATAGAATGCTTAGGATACCCAATTCTTTTCCACATGTTATCCTATGAAGAAATGATTATGAAACCCATTTCATTTCATAGGGAATGATATGATGAATTCTATAATGACAAATACTCTATAAGATTGTAGGGTATATGATTTTTCAGCCCAAGACTGAAAAGAAGGGAATGTGAGTGGTTATCCCAAGCCCAAAAAATCGGTACATAGTTGGTCAGCCCAGACCCGTAGTAGATACATGGGTGGTTAGCCTTAGAATAATATTTTATCAATTTATTGGTGGGTAACCATGACATAAAATTTTATATTCTTATGTGTATTCCACAAATCTATGTTTTATACCAATTCTATTCTCTCATGGCTCATGTTCTATGATTTCCTTATCCTCCAAGTCCTATTAACTACCAATATTTATGCCATGACTGAATATTATGATCATTGATATGTAGGGTATGGTTTTCAAATGTTATTATCATGTTCTATTACTCATATGTTCATGTTATTCTTATATATCTCCCTTGTTTACCCTTACTCAACATATGAGCTCTCCCTTTCTTATGTTTCCTTTACCCAAGTAATGAACAAAGGTTTTAGTTTGGAGTACTAAATTAGAAGACCTTTATGGGAGAAATTGGATATTATTCTTGAATTAAGAATATTGTGTTCCAAGATTCCAAATCCACTACAATGTTACGGTCCATGGTAGTGTGTTTGTGTAATATAATGAATATTAATCTAAAAATATGTAATATATGTCTATTAAAAGATTGGGTCACTATATTTGGTATCAGAGGAAAGGTTTAGTTATCCTTTTAAAACTAGAAAGATAAAAAATTATTGAGATACCTAAGGATATTTTTATAGATATATTTTAGTATTTCTCTAGGGATAATTATAATTATGATTCAAATTATAGGAAAATGTCATAGAATTTTGGTAAAGGATAAAGAAAGTGGTTTCCAAGAAATTATATCCAAGTATTTATACTACAAGTGGATATGGTTTTGGAACAAATGTACTTAGGGGTAATAACTATGAATAGGACACATTGGCTGGACTTGAACACCACCTAGGGCCTGATAACAGGCATTAATTCATACTTGGAATGAAACTCCCTGAGGATATGCATTAGAAATTAACGAAATCTTTAAAAACCATAATGAATTATTTAAATATATCAAAACTATGAATGAACTAGAATAAACATAATGTTTCATTGACTAAAAAGGTTTCATGATATATACATCCAATATTTTATTTTTCTATGATTTTGTGTTTTTCCACTGTTAATAGTGCTTCTCACCCTATGCTTTCTGGTTTTAGTAAATGGTGGGAACCCGAATGAACTAGGTTAACATTTAATGTGATGAAAAATTTACATATGAGTAGCCAAATGTTATGATGAATAGAGTAAAGGATACTATGATTATTCTTAATCAATTATCATGAAACCTGATTAATAATGTGATCCTTAACGAACTCTTAGTCTCGTCAAATAAGAGAAGGATAAAGTTCACTGAGGGTTTGGGTGGTGGAGACCATGTATTAAAAAAGATTCAATTTTATATATGTAGATAATTTGGGAGGAATAACTCAAGGGAATATCTCAATCAATTGAGAAGATGTTCTATTTTTAGAGTTTAATGGAATAGAGCAAGCAGTTTATAAGGTAAAATTAAAAGTTTAGTTAACTCAATGGATCATAATATTGTTCTCCCTAGGGTATTATCAATTTATTAATGCTTTAAATATTGAAAATATGGGCATTATGAAAATTTATATACTAAAGGAAAATATCATAAAGATAATTGACAAGGTTTTACCAGTAATTGTTATATTATTGATGATGAAAATGCTACAAATGACATGTTAAAGAAAATAAGTGTTAAGGAAAAATATGACGAAGCCTAGTTAATGGTATGAGAAGGAAGATGGATGATTTAAGTATTTATGTATTGGAATTAAAGGATTATTTATCATAACATATATAAGTATTTTTTATTATAAATTTTTCATTAAGTATTTGAACAAATATGTTAAATAATATTGATGGAGTAGAAAAGTGGTTTAATGAAAAGTTAGTATTTTGATTAAGTAAAGAAAACCCCAAATATGTTCATAAAATTTAGAAAATGTGGTTTAGTTTGCAAAAATACATTATTGATATAGAGAAAGTATACTGGATAGTATTGATGAACTCATAACTGATAAAGGAATTTTTAAAAAAGTGGTTTATGTTATCATTGATGGATTTTAAAAAATTATTGGGTCCATGAAATATGTTTAATAATTTAATGTTTTGTTCAAGTAATGAGGAATAATGCATGCCTCCATTAAGGTTTTAGGGTAATTATGGTTATTACTATGCTTTAGTAGAATGCCCTATAAATGTATTCACAAGTTGAGTATTTGAGAATTAAGAGCTACATAATGTTGTTTAGTTGATTAATGATATGTTCATTTTATATCTTTAGAGACCTTATTTATAATGTTTTAGATTTTAATATTATGTAAGGGTTGTAAGGTTAACCATTTATGGAATAGTTTAAGTTGAACATTGAAAAAGGATTTACGTATTAATGTGTTAATTTATCATATAAGGATTTGTGGATATTGGACAACCTGTGTTAACCATTTTTCTGTGATTATAAGTAAATATATATTAAATGAATTATCATTCTTTCTATGGACTTTATGATCTATTAGTGCTTTAGGCATAAAAAATTCATAAATATTACTTGAAGTAAGAGATGAAGTGGAAATTGATCAGGGCATAACCAAAGGGTGATATTGTGCTTATGAAATAGAATAAAATCAAGTAAGTATAATTTCCCATAATTTTTTTTCAAAATTAGGAAAAAGGTATTGAGATTAAATGTTTTCATGTTATCACTATTTTTCTTGATATCAATGTCGTTTTTAATGCCTCTTTAGTCTATGGATTTATAGTTACTAACTTCTCTGGATTACTAAATTTCTTTTGATCAGTGATCTTTATCACTCTCTATAATTATTTATGTTTTTCATAAATGTCTAAATATTCACTTCCCACCTACTTTCTTAGATATGGAAACCTATTTATGGGTTACTCTATGTAATTGTTATGCTTCCAATATTCCGTTTTTAAAGGAAGTTTTATTGTTCAATTAAATAATGTGTGTTTTTATGAAAGAATTTTTTAATGTAAATATTTTATGACTAAGATAAATGTAATGGGAATAATAATTTTAAGGGGGATATAATATAACACCCTTATATTTTGTGAAATAGTTTTTTCTAAATTAATTTTATCATATTGATAGTTTCTATAACATGTAACATGGAATTTTTTTACACACAATAACAATTTTTGTTGTATTACATGAAACAATAGTTTTATCTTTCATTACACTCAATACTCAGTTTTTATTATGTTACATGCAACTCTGACTTTATCTTTCAAAACACGGAACACTGAGTTTAAATGAAACATGAAATATTCTTATACTATTATTATTTAATTTTACAGTTATGAGCTAGCCATTTTAGTATAGAGTATGAATAGGTTTAATTAAATTATGAAAATATACAGTTTACACATGTATATAAAATTAATTCTTTAGTGACCAATTAACTAAAAAACTATTTGAAAATAAAGAAAATATTTTTCTATAAAATCTATTTTTATACAAAAAAACATGTCTTGCCTCAATAAATTAAATAAGATACTTTTGGTGAATGGTAATAATGAAATTTTTATAGTATATATTCAATAAACTAATTAACATTCATTATTTGTGGTTTCTAAATAAGAGATAAGAATAAATCAAATTTTATACTTAAAACTGTATTTTTCAAAAAAAACACAGTTTTGCTGCTTTTCGTATTTTATAAAATTATATTTTTTAAAACATCATTTTTTAAATTACCATATTAATATAATATTAGGGTGAATTTATAGGATTATTCTAAAAAAGTTTTATTTTTTGATGAATAGTGAAAAATAATGAATTTTATTTAAAAATTGCCTTTTGTTTAAATTATTTATAAATTTAAATTATATTTTATATTAGTTTTAAAGTGTAATTAGTTAAATTATATATCTATTAATATATTTTGTTTTATTTTAATCAATTTGATACTAAAATTTAATATAAAAACTAAGAAAACCTTTGAACATTTTATCTTTGAAAACGAGCTTTCTCATCATGTCTTCGGGGTTAATTTTAAATTAAATTTTTTCACTTCTATTAGTTTTATTTAGAAATATGTATTAAATATTTTTAATCATAAAAATTTATATTTTCTAATAATTTCAACTTAATTTTATCCATAATTAATTGATAAATAATAAAAATTAATTATCATGGATAATATAAAAATGGGTTTGTTTGGGGGGTAAATTGACAATATAATGTTTAAAAATAACAAAAAACTTGTCCAAAACCTATTTTATGGAAATATTTTGACATTATAACTTATATTATAAATACATTACTATTATTGGATCCTTGTAAGATGAAAAAATTGAGGGTTAAATATTTATTTCAGAAAATTATAAGTGTGTCACTCACCTCTCTTATAAAATTCCACCCCTTATCCTCTCTTATTCACAACATCAAACCCTTTTAATTTGGAAAATACCCTCCCAAATCACTTAAAAAACTTCCTACTTTCATTATATAATCCTTATTTTGTTTATAAATCTATTTTATGATGGATTTTGGTGCAAACCTATGGATAATACCCAAAGAAGAGGTAAAGTTCATTAATGAGCATTTTATTCCATTTATTCCTCCACATACTTAAATTCTTATTATTAATTTATGATATAATAAAATCTATGTATTACCTTTAATTAAATTAATTTATTCTAATTCAATTACCAAAAACCATCTCAATTTCCATCAAATGGGTTGTAAAATCATCATTTATATGTATGGTGGACTACCGCCTCACAAACTGATGTCATTAATTATTCTATTAACAACTATTAAGGAATATTATAAGGATTGTTATAAAATATAAATGATATTTATAAAATAATTGTATCTACAAAAAATTGTATAATATTTTTCTTTTTTACTTTTCATTCTATATGGGATATGATAACGTCGCTTGTCTGTACATGGGATACTGCCTCGCGAAGCGATGTGATTTGTTTCTCACAAACACATTACATGGAAGATAATAAGGATAAATATATGTGATATAAAAGAAATAAATATGATATTCATGACATATTTATCATTATTAAAATATTATATATCATTTTATTTCTTACCTTATCACTCACTAAAAGATGATAACATTTTTCACATACTTGTGGACTACTATATAATATACCTCATGTAAGAACCTGGGTCTTATTTTCAGGTATCTTTTCCTTCTTCTGGTAGTTTTTGAGAAGAATAGGAATTTCTAGAAATTTTTTAAGTACACGTCAGGTACTCGGTTGCAGCAGGAGGCCATGTGATGGATGTGTAATGGCCACACACACAGCCATGTGGATGTGACCTGGAGGCTGCCTAAAGCAGGGTATGGAAATTGAAAGTACACACCATGTACTTCAAAAGTACATTCGACGTATTTTATTTTTTTTCATTAAACATACCGAGGACACGTCTAATCACCAGAAAGCAATCCTTCTATGTTTGGTTCGACCGAGAGCCCATGTACGGCCGCGATATTCCTCCGAGCCCCTGAAGGAGCATCTGATCTCTGATTCGATCATTGTCGATTACTTTGGGATTACCTCAGTAAGCTTTTCCTTATGGTTGAGCTTCATTTCCCAATTCCTACTTTTTATCATGTTATCTCTAGTTCAACGTTTTAGTCCTTTTTGTAGATCTATGGTGTTCTTGGGAAATTCTAAGATTGAGGTTCATGTATATCGATCTCCAAACACCGAGGTAGGTGGTTTGTGCCTTTCTGTTGAAAGTCTTTTAGCAATATGTGCAAATTTTCTAATACCGATGAATGGGGTATTGTGTGTTTACTGTTTTAGCCCTATTGTTTGCCTGCTATGCTTATATGCTTGAGTAGAGGTTAAATGATTGTGAATAGGGTGATTTGTTATGATTTGGAGATATTTTCCCATGCATGTTTTGTTATGACCTGTTCGTTATGCTAATTCTATTAGACTACTATGTTTTTTCATGCCTAGTTATAGGATGCTTTGATTGTTCTCACATGATGATATGTCGTAGATGTTTTATCCATGTAGTTCTTGACATTTACTTTGGTTTTATTGCATTAATATGCTTGATTGATTTACACAGGGCTTTGAGAACCTGGTGTAGTTGACTATAATGCGAACTGATTATGAGTGCTTCCTTATAGAGTCCTTAATCACTCTGGATATAAGGGGAATTGATTTTGAGTGCTTCCTTAGAGATTATTTATTTATATTATACTATAAGGTGCATTGACTATGATTACTTCTTTAGACAGACTATATTTATATTAGACTATAAGGGGAATTGACTGTGAGTTCTTCCTCAAAGTGTATTTGTTATATCCTTGAAATTTGAACCTAAAGGGATAGGCTGTGAGTACTTCCCAGAGACTTACCTATTTGGATTATCTATTTTCTTCATATATGAAATTGGATACTTTGAAACTGTGAATTGTTTACTACTGAGTACTTCCTTGTTTACTGTTTTGTTTTACTTATTACCTGCCATATATTCACTGACTATTAAGCACAGATCTTGTGGTGGTTTCCTAGTGGGATTTAGTCTCACACCATGTTTGGGCCACGTTTTTGGGCCCAAACATGTTATATTTTTGAAAGTATAGATAAGGGAAAACTCCCTTCTACTTCAGGTTCTTGATTGATTGTAAAGCTAGAGAGCATGGGACCTAGCTGAGGCTTGTGATTCTGAGGAGTTTTTTATATATTTTCCTTTTTACTTTGGATTAGTACTATTTTTTATTCCAACATTGTTATTTTTTTTGGCTTCTTTCCTAGACTTATATATCATGCATCATTCATATATACATGTTCTCTAGTTTATTATTTTCAGTGTTCTGGTGTTCAAATTAGCATGGATTATTAATGTTTTGGATATTTCCATGTGTTTAATTCCATTGTGTTACTCTTCCAATGAGGGAATAGTTTCCCCACTTTCACATCCAAGGCCCTTGCTGCTATACGGCTACCTATGGAGTTTGGGGAAATGTGCTTGAGGCCATGTGACTAACCAGGTACAGGGCATCTCTGGGATACATCCGTAACTCGGATGTTACAAAGTGGTATCAAAGGGGTTATTTTCTTTTGACTTACTGTTTGGAGCCTATAGTCAGGGAGAGAATGGAATAGGTACTTGGTAATAAGTTGTTCCTAGGAGTAGCTAACCCGTATACCAGGAAAATCCAATCTACCTCGTATTGAAAATTTTCTGGTTTTTCAATTTTACAGTTGATTTGATTTTCACCGTTGGGTTACTCACATGTATTGTGCTATTATTTATGATGTTATTGAGGTTCTATTTCTCTCGCAACCCAATGAGATGAGGGTATTCCATCTCATGCATTATATATAAACTTTTCAGAAATCACATGTCATTCATTCTTTCCATGCCATTTAGGTTGCATTACAAATTTCATGTTTTTGTGATAGATGTTGTGTAGAATACGCATTCTGTTGTGATAGTTGCCTTGATAAATACCTATTGTTTGATGGGGTATTTTTTTGTAAGTTTTTATTTGAATGAAGCTAAACATTGGTTCTTGAGGTGTTATGGGCCCTCGTGGATCAGAATTTGGTGGATCATTGACTTTATTACCTTGTTTATAACACTTATAAGATGCCATGGTTTGATTCACGGGGATTATGGGTCCTCACGGATCAGAATATGGATCTTTGGTGTTTCTTTCAGTGTTTTTCTCGGCTCTAGAGTAGTTTCTGAGGCTTACTGTCTAGAGAAAACCTAGAATACATGCCGTGTAGTTTTTACTACACGCCATGTGTTCTTCTGTTCAGGAAGAAACTATTTTTCATAAGTACATGTAGTTTACCAAATGTACACACCGTGTAGTCTCTATCCATGTCATAGGATGTGTGGTCAGAGACATGGGATAGGGAAATACTTGGGTTAACACGTTGTGTACTATCTATAAACGATGTGTTGAGTTAAGCAAGAATTTAGCCTTGTAACTTACAAGACGGGTCGGTGAAGTCCTTACTAGTACATGTTGTGTCAATCTGTAACATGTTGTGTAGTGTAACATTGTATCTGATTGTGTCATGAACAACATGGGTTGTTTGAGTCTTTTCTAACACATGTCACATCCATCTGGGAATAGGCTATGTAGTCTAAAATTTGAGTACGGTTGTGTAACTAACAACACGGGTTGGTGAAGTTTGTTTAGTACACACCGTGTCTGGCACATACACGTCGTGTAGTCTCATTCTAAGGAAAACCGTGTGGCTTAGCAGTGTAAGGGAACATGGGCAGAGGAAGAGGATTCAAGTACGTGTTGTGTATTAAAAATATATGCCATGTATCCATGTTATCTTAAAATTGAAAGCATTAATTCTCATGTTCCCTTCTTATGATTCTATCTTTCAGTACATGATAATATTAACATATGGTGTGAGCTTGACCTTGCAGATTCATTCCACCGAGACATCCTCCAGTTGTATTCCAGTTGCAAGGCGGTGATGAGACATTAGATATGGCTGATCAGGGACTTCCTGTAGACCTCTAATTGTGCCAGTCTTGGCACTAGCCATTATACCTGATGCTGGTGATGATGCACAGTTCAGAGATGGATTTATGAGGATGATGTAGACCGTTCAGGGAGCACCGCCTCCTACCTCATCGATGGCAGAGCCGATGTGGGTTTTTCACTAGTAGCATCCTTCCACCTTCACATGGGAATGATGACCTTAGGCAGTAGAGTCATGGCTAGAATCCATGATGATGATCTTCGACCAACTGAAGATACCTCCAGATAGGAGGGTGAATCACTCTACGTACATGCTTCGAGACTCCGCCAAGAGGTGGTGGGATGTGATCTCACTGGTGGGATTCAAGCTAGTCATGGCTTGGGATATGTTTCTGTGCATCTTCTACAACTACTTCTACCCAGAGACATTGAGGGCCAATCGACCTCTAGATATTATAAGTATGGAGTAGGGTACTCTTTCTGTTTTTGATTATTCCCCTTGCTTCACCAATCTACAGTGCTTTACACCCATTCTAGGAGAATATGAGTTGTTCCTTGCACAGAAGTTTGAGGATGGTCTTAGGAAGGATATCTGATCTCAGTTGAACATCTTCAAGATGACTCTGATATCTTCTATAGTTAACCAGACACTGATCATAGATCATAATCTGAGGGATTCTAGAACTGTTGGCCAGAGTGGTTCAACATCCAAGGATAGTGCTTCTCTGGACAATAGTAGGAAGTGCCACTGGGAGACTACATGTTGAGATCTATGTAGGTGGGACGCATCTTATGGTAGCCAGGTGTTGTGATACCAGTGCAGGAAGAGCAGCCATATGAGGCCACATTGCCCAAGAGATCCAGTGGAATGCTGAACTTCTGGAAAGATGGGTCATCTTTAGCATTTATGTTAGTTATTCTCACTATCATCTGGTGAAAGGGGTTCTTCTATGACTCCTCTCTCTAGAGCAACACCACCAATTTCTCATAATTTTGGGAACTAGAGTTTTTTCGGTTGTTCAGGCCGAGGTGGAGGGCGTGGCCGAGGTAACCAGTCGCCAGGATTCTAGTGACAACTAGGGGGATCATCTCAGATTGTTCAGGCAGGGTCATAGGGATGTAGTACATGCTATACATTTACAGTGGATCAGACCCAGCAAGAGAAAAATCCTAGACCTTCTACCGTTCGAGGTACGATCTTAGTTGCCTCAGTTTTAGTTTCTTCTCTTTTCGACACAGGGGCTTCCCATAGCTTTATATCGGTTGTTGTTGTGGAGACCCTTGGGCTCTGCATCTTTTCTTCTACTATTATTTTGATTCTAGACACTCCTTTGGGGACTAGAATGGCTAGTGTACATATGTGTAAGGAGTGCCCTCTAGAGGTTGGTGGGTGTCACTTCATTTGGTACCTATATGTATTTGAGATGACATGCTATGATTTCATTCTCGGAATAGACCGGTTGGTTTCCTTCAAGGCATTCATCAATTGCTATCGTTGCAGGGAGAGTTTCACATCACTAGAGGGTGGATCTTTTCTTCTTAAGGGAGAATGGGGTGTCCAGGCGAGCAGAGCGGGACTAAATCATCATGGGTTGGGATGAGTTACCACCCATATTTCTACTCTATATCTAGAATACCAGGGGACTTCATAGTTAGAATTTCCTCTAGTGGTGGATCGTTTCAGAGATTTATTTCCAGAGGACATTTCAGGTTTGCCTCCATAGCGTGAGGTAGACATTTCTATTGAGCTTGTTCTAGGAGTGGCACTGGTGTCCATTCCTCATTATAAGATTTCTATACCAGAGTTGCGGGAGATCAAGAAGAAGATGGAGGAGTTGCTGGTAAAGGGTTTCATCTGACTCGGTACTTCTCTTTCGGGTTCACCAGTCCTGTTTGCGATGAAGGTGGATGGTACCCTCTGACTTTGTGTGAATTATCGGATGTTGAACCAGCTTATGGTCAAGAACTGATATTCTTTACCAAATATTGATGATCTCTTTAATCTACTTCAAGGAGCCCAGGTATTCTCAAAGATTGACTTGAGGTCTAGTTGTCATCAGTTTCACATTAGACAATATAATATACCTCTTATAGCCTTTCAGAGCAGGTATGGTCTATACGAGTATGTGGTTATGTCGCTCGGTCTCACGAACGTGCCTGCAGTTTTCATGTCACTGAAAAAATGAGTGTTCCATCCATACTTGGATTCTTTCATGGTGGTCTTCATGGATGATATGTTGGTGTACTCTCACACTCGACACGACCATGATACCCATCTTGAGATCATTCTGAGTACACTGAGGGTGCATCAGTTATATGCTAAGGTCTAAAAATGCCACTTTTGGATGGACCAAATTCACATCTTGGGTCATGTTATCTCAAAATCATGATTATATGTCGACCTAGATAAAGTGATAGCAGTAGTTTCCTGGGAGTAGCAGAAGAAAGTCTTCGAGGAATGGAGTTTTCTAGGGCAGGATGGTTACTACAGACGCTTTATATAAGACTTATCATGCTTAGCAGCACCATTGATGGGTATGACTAAGATGGGTGCAATGTTCTTGTAGTCGGATTCTTGTGAGTAAGTCTTTCAGAAGATGAAAGGGAGATTGACTTCAGCACCGATACTAGTTTTTTCAGATCCATGAAAGAGATATACTGTTTACTATGATGCTTCAGGTATCAGGCTGGGAGTCGTGCTTATGTAGGGAGATTGACTTCAGCACCGATACTAGTTTTTTCAGATCCATGAAAGAGATATACTGTTTACTATGATGCTTCAGGTATCAGGCTGGGAGTCGTGCTTATGTAGGGAGAATGAGTCATCACGTATGGGTCTCGGCAGTTGAGGTCACACGAGAGAAATTACTCAATGCACAATCTCGAGTTGGCTGAAATTTTTTAGGCCTTTTGCTGTTGGATACACTACCTTCTGGGAAAGAATTTTTTGGTTTTAACCGTCCACAAAAGTCTCAAGTATATCTTCACTCAGCATGACTTGAATTTAAGGTAGTGAAGTTGGGTTGAGTACCTTCAGTCTTTTCACATCGATCATGCCTACACACCGGGGAAGGGAAACATAGTTGCTGATTCATTGAGATGGAGGACTCAGATATAGGTAGTTCAAGAGGCCAGTAGTGAGTCGTAGTTTATGGGTTTGTTCTCTGAGATGCATTTCTAAGTACATGATAGACAAGGGCATCTATTTCATTCCTCTATAGTGGTTACCTCTACTCTACTTTATCGAGTGTGAATGAGGCATCTATCAGATTCTGAAGGCCTAGTCCTATAGGAGAGCATGTCTGGAGAGGACCCTATTCTTGGATGGACTATAGGAGAGGATGAGATCTTGATTTTCTAGGGGCGTGTATGGGTTCCAGCAGACATACATGAGAAGCTGATGCAGGACTTTCACTCCTCAGTTTGGGTTGTTCATACAGGTGTCACCAAGATGTATTGTGATCTTCACTGTTAGTATTGTTGGCCAGGTATAAAGAGAGATGTTTTGGGTTTTTTCATGAGGTGTTCCACTTATCAATAGCTGAAGGTAGAGCATCAGTGACCAGCAGTGCTTTTTCATCAGTTACCCATTACCAAGTAAAATTGTAATGATGTCGCGATGGATTTTGTCACAGGTTTACTGAGGTCACCTCAATGGAATGATGCGGTTCAGGACGTCACTGATAGACTCATGAAGGTTTATCACTTCATTCCAATCAGGGAGACCTTCAGTGTTGATGAGATGAGATGGTTGTACATTTGTGAGATTGTACGTCTGCATGGAGTTTCACACTCCATCGTTTCAGATAGGGATGCATGTTTTACTAGTTGGGTCAGGCAGGGGTATCAGAATTATTTGTGTACAATGGTACTTTTGAGTACAGCTTAGCATCACCAGATAGATGGCTAGTCTGAGCGTACAATTCAGGTTCTTGAGGACATGCACTGAGTATTCATTCTAGATTTTGGATGTTCTTGGTAGAATCACATATCTATTGTGGAGTTTACATACAATAATAGTTTTCAAGCAACTATTATGATAGAACCTTATGAGGATTTATATGATAGGCCATGTCGATCACCCTTATGTTGGCTGGAGGCAGGAGAGGTAGTTATGCTAGGACCTCGTCTTGTTCAAGAGACCACAGAGTACTTAGAGTTGATTCAGAAAAGGATGGATACTACACAGTCTTGATAGAAGTCTTATGCTGATCAATAGAGATGAACTTTAGATTTTGAGGTCAGGGATCAGGTTTTCATGTGTGTCACACCGAGGTTGGGACACAGAAGAATTAGAAGATAGGGTAATATTTCTCCAAGGTACATCGGTTCATTTGAGTTTTTGGAGAGATTTTGGCAGGTTGCCTATCGGTTGTAGTTACCTCAGAGGTACTGGGCTATACATGACGTCTTCCATGATTCTCAGTTTTGACGTTACTTCTCAAACCCATATCATGTCTTCCAACCTGAGGAGTTTGATTTTGAAGTGGATACATCTTTTGAGGAGAGTCATATACGGATTGTTGATCGAAGTATGAAGGTTCTTCGTGGTCGGTCTATTCCTCCGGTATGAGTTCTATGGCAACATGGGAAAGTATAAGACGAGACTTGGGAGAGGGAGGCAGATGTACGATAATAGTGGTCGGAGCTGTTCAGGGTTTCTTCTTCAACGCCGCCTTGTTAGGGAAATTTGGGGACAAATTTCTTTTAGGGGGAATGTTTGTAAGAAACCGAGCCTTTTTTCAGGTATGTTTTTCTTTTTCTGGTCATTTTTTATAAATAAATGTATTTTCTGAAAATTTTTGAAGTACACACCGTGTAATTTCTGAGTAAATTTTGTGTACTCAGTTGCCACAGGAGGCAGTGTGTTGGTCATGAAAGGGCCTCACACATGACCATGTGGGGGTGTCTTGAAGGCTGGATATAAAAGGGTATGAAAATAAAAAGTACACGTTGTGTACTTCAAAAGTCCACGCCATGTATTTTCTTTTTTTTCATTAAACGTATGGGGGATGCATCTAATCACTAGAAAGATCTCCTTCTAGGTTTGGTTCGACTGAGAGCACCCATAAGACCGCGATATTCCTCTGATCCCTCAATCGAGCATCCGATCTCTGATTCGATCACCATCTATTGTGATGGAATTGCCTCAGTAAGCTCTTCCTTCTTCTTGATCTTCGTTTCCTGATTCATCCTCATTATCAAGTTATCAATGATTGAACGTTTTAGGAATTTTTGTAGATCTACGGTTTTCTTGGGCAATCAAGGCTTTAATATCACGTATAGCAATCTCCTAACACTATGGTAGGTGTTTTGTGACTTTCTGTTGAATTTATTTGAGTTATATTTACAAATTTTCCAATACCCATGAACGGGCTATTGTGTGTTTACTATTATAGCCCTATTGTTTTCCTACTATGCTTGTATTCTTGAGTAGAGGTTAAATGATTTTGAATATGGTGATTTGTTATGATTTGGAGGTGTTTTCCCATGCAGGTTTTTTTGACCTTTTTGTTCTTCTTAGCATGTTAGGCTGCTATGTTTTCCCATGCCCAGTTGTATGATGGTGTGATTAAACTGAAAAGCTGATAAGTCATAGACGGTTTCTCTAAGTAGTTCTTGAGTTTTAATTTGGCCATATTGCATTACTATGCTCAATTGATTTACACAGGGCTGTGATAACCTGGTGTAGTAGACTATAAGGGGAATTAACTATGAGTGATTCCTCAAAGAGTCATTAATCTCTCTTGACTATAAGGGAATTTACTATGATTATTTCCTCAGAGATTCATTATTTATATTAGACTATAAGGGTAATTTACTATGAGTGCTTTTTAAGAGAGTCTTTATTTATATTAGACTATAAGGGGAATTGACTGTGAGTGCTTCCTCAGATAGTCATTGTTATATCCTTGAATTTTGAACCCGAGGGGATAGGTTGTGTGTACTTCCTAGAGGGTTACCTATTGTGATTAACTATTTGATTGATATATGAAATTGGATGCTTTGAAACTGTGAATTGTTTACTACTGATTACTTTCTTTTTTTCTATTTTCTTTTAATTATTACCTACCATATATTTACTGACTGTTAGGAACATATCTTTTGGTGGTTTCCTATTAGGATTTAGTCTCACACTCTGTTTGGGCCATGTTTTTGGGACCAAACAGATTATGTTTTTGCAGGTATAGATAAGGGAAGACGCCCTTCTACTTCAGGTTATTGATTGATTGTAGAGCATAAGAGCATGGGACCAAGCTAAGGCTTGCGATGCTAAAGAGTTATTTATATATTTTCTTTTGTACTTTGGCTAAGTATTGTTTTTTATTCCAGTATTGTGATTTTTTTGGATACTTTCCTAGACGTATGTATCATGAATCATTCATATATATGTGTTCTCTAGTTTATTATTTCCAGATTCTTTCTGTTCACTTTTCCATGGATTATTACTATTTCCGCTATAGAAATTTGTTTACTTCCTTTTTGTTACTCTGCCAATGAGGTCATAGTTTCTTCACTATCAGACCCAAGGCCCTCGCTTCTAGTCGGCAGCCTATAGAGTTTGGGGAAATGCGCTTGAAGCCATGTGACCAACTGAGTACGGGCCATGTTTGGGTGGCTTCAAGAACTGGGATGTTACACCTCATTTCAAAAATTATCTTTGAAAAATTAAAATGTTACTCATCTGTGTGTACGACCTACCAAATCTATGATTATAACACACTTAATTTCTCAAAACCATATTTCATGATTGGTATTAAAATTATAATTTATGTAAATATATTATAATTATTTCATTACTATTATTCTATATTTTATGGAACTATTATCAATATAATGGGACCAAAAATAAAAAATCAAAACATATACAAAAACAAAGCAGTTATTACCTAAAACATGACTTTAACATGGAATTAATAATAAGAGGGTACTAAAGGATATAATTAAAGCATATATGGTATAATATATATTTTTATATTTATATAATAGATTTATAATAAAATTATAATTATTATATAGGAGGTTTCAATGAGTTTTAAAGAAGTCAAGACTTATGTTAAGGTATTTCAAGTCTCTCTTTTATTTCTAGGAGACATATAAAAATTCACAACTCATTTATTTTGTGTGGTGTATATACTTATCATTTGATATGTTATATAAATAATCCCATTATTTTAATGATGATTAATTTTATATTTGATGTTATTATTTATTGGGGATTATGATTCAAAGCATTCCTAAAGTCATAAGGGATTTCTAGTCTCTCTTTTATTTCTAGGAGACGTACGCAAATCCACAACTCATTTATTTTGTGTGGTCTATATACACCCACTTTTATATTTTATATCATTAATACAATTATTTTCATGATATTTAAATATTCATTTGATTTTATTATTTATTGGGTATTACCATTCCAAATATTTCTTAAGCGGTAAGGGATTTCCACTGTCTCATTTATTTCTAGGAGTCATATACATGTTAACCACTTGTTTATTTTTTTTGTGGTGTATATACTACCACTTTGATATGTCATATAATTAATCCCATTATTTCCATGATATTAAAGGTTTTATTTTATGTTATTATTTATTTTGTATTATGATTCAAAAGATTACTAAAGTGGTATAGTATTTTTATCTCAATTTGACTTCTTTGAGACATATATTATATTATGGACCTATCTTATTTTTTGAGGTTTATATACATCTTCTTAGATAAGTAATATCATGGATTTATTTATAATAGTTATATTTAAACATCCAATTTATTTTATTTCTTAATGGGGATTATGATTCATGGTTACCTAACAGGTAATGATTTTATGTTACAATTTCATCATTTATCATGATTATTTATGATTATGTTTCTAATGATAAAATATTATGATACATTACTCAAGAAGATCATTAATTTTATTCTCCTCTGGTTATTCATGATAATTTCAAGTAATATTACTATTTGTTCACTCTTTGTTACTAAAAATATTTGAGAAAATGTTTTTAAAAATATCTGAATTTATTTCTCTATTTGTTCGGAATCAGCATTATTCCAAAATCATGTTTTCATAAAATGTTTTCAAAAAATGTTTTATTATTATCTTATGATTTTATTTAAAAAAACCCATTTTTTTATTTTTAAAAAAAATTGAAAGTAATTTTCATATTGCTTTTTAAATAATGCTTGTACAGATTGAACCAAAAATGTGAAAGTAATAGAGGTTTTAGTATGTACGACATAAATAAATCATCCCATAATCATGCCAAATCATTTCTTTAATGCTTAATTTATATGTTTTCATAGAATTTTCAATAAAAAGTATTTCCAAAATTATTTATGATTTAAAAATTGTTTTCACAGTGGAAAAGATATTTTCCTCAAGAACTGCTTTAAATGTTTTTTAAAGCCTTCTTTCTAAGTTTTCATAGTTATTTTGAAATAATTTTTTTTTCAAAATATTTAAGTTTTAAAAAGTTTTTTCAACAAGTAATGGATATTTTCCTCAATACATTTTTTAAATTTTGTTAAATATACCTTTATAACTTTTCAAGCAGACTTTCAAATAAATGAAACTTTTAAATTTTTTACATTTTAAAATGTGTTTTTCAAAGTGGAAATGAAATTTCCCTCAAGAAATGATTTTCTATCTAAGAATAATTCTACTGATGTTACTTATTCCTTAATGGGGATATAATCTATAGATAATGATCTTATTCATTCTCTGAATGGTTTATGTTTATGATGACAAGATGTTAATGAAACTATTTTCACTTCCACAGGTCATACTGTGAGAGTGTTATTATGAAACCTTATTCTTTTTCAACAGTAATTCTTTGATGAAATATTTAAATGACTATAAAAAATTTATCTTTTCCCTATGTTATGATATGTTTAAATATTTATCAAAAGAATATCTTTTCATGGGTAATGATATGATTTTTTGATCTTATGGAACACATAAATATGGTTTTCATTATGATATGGGTGGGACCTATATCTCCATATAATTCCTTGGTTAATGATAAATGTTCTCTAAGATCTGAAGGTATATAGGAGATGAGCTCAATCCCATAAAAGGTACATGGGGGGTTGGACCAATCCTAACATGTTATGAATATATTGGTGGTTATCCATGACATAAGATCTTATATGATTATGTGTATGCCAAAAATCTATGTCTTATACCAATTTTATGTTCTCATGGCTCATGTTATTTGATTTTCCGATGTCTGTTCCTTATGAACTGCTAATCTCTATGCTATGAATCAAGATTATGATATTTTATATTCAGTTTATGTTTTTCAAATGTTATGTTCATGTTATCATACCCTTATGTTCATGTTATACTTATATATCTCCCATTTTTAACCTTACTAATCATTTGAGTTCACACTTTATTATGTTTCATTTCCCCATATCATAAAGAAAGGTTTTAAATATGATTACTAAAGGGAATATTTTTAAGGAAAACATTGAATATATTTATTGAATTAAGAATATTTCATTCCATGTTTACAAAGGTCCTAAATTATTACAATCCTCATGTGTGACATTATTTATTGTATTTAATATTCATATAAAAATATTTAATATCCATTTATAAATTTACATGGCCATTATAGGTAAGGTTAAATACATTATTTTAGGTATCTCTCAAATGGATTCATCTTATATAATGAAAACAAAACCCATAAATTATATAGTTTTCATGAAATCAAAAACTACATTTGTTGATGCCTCTCAAAAAAAGACACAACACCATCAGACCACAATCCCGACACAAGAGGTAAAGAAACACTATCCAAATCATTATATAAACATTAATATTTGTATCTAATAAGATTTTATAACAACTCAGTTCACTGGGAACATATGAGAGATTAATATTCCATTGCACACTCCTCTACACCACCATGCATCCACCAGACATGGACCAAAGGGATGATGCACCCATGAATCACCATCTCCTAATGATCCATGATTTTGATTATCCACACACGAATTCTTCCTCATACTGAACATCTAAATCTCTATAGTAATTGAAATAGGAATCATCATGATAAACCCAATTTAGATATGACACATTGATGATTATTTGGATCTAATCCAACTGTGGTGGAAGATCTACCTAATAAGCCCTCATGTAAACATGCTCAAACACCTCAAATGAATAAATAAAATAAAGGAAATTTCTAATCCATATATTAATCCCTAGATAATAATAATGATGAAAAACTATCAAGAAAACATGATCTCCAGTCTTATAATCTATAGGTCTCATCCTCTGGTCAATATAAGGCCTTCTCGGACTTGAGATTTCTTTATCTCTAATCAAATCATTTGAACCTTCTTAGTAATTCTCTACACCAGATAATTTAAAAGGATCTCTAACTCCTTCATCTTAGTCTAGTACAGTGAACATATTAAATTATTCCTATAAAAAGACTTAAATGGAGCCATTATAATAGATTAGTGAGAGTTATTATTATACAAATACATAACCAAATGTACTTTATTCTACCATGAACCTGTTAAATGTTGAACACATGTACAAAAGATATCCTCTAATTTCTTAATTGAATACTCCATTTGAATATCTATCTAGGGTTAGAATGTAGTGATAAGGGGTTACATTGATCCAAAATCATGTTGAATTCATTCTTAGACACAATAGGTAATATAGGAACCCTAATTAGATATTTTGGTCCTTAACAACACTTGAAGAATAATTATGACATCCAAATACTGCTTCAAAAATAGTTCCACCACACATAACTCATTAATCTCAAAAAAAAATTCCAGATTCATCAATAAATCTATGATCACTAAAATAAATCACATCCTCTCTAAGATCAGGGAAAACCGGTGATTAAATTCATATATATTGTAACTCTCTATAACCTTATGATTAGTTCTGGTGCTAAAATAATTTTATTTACATACTATATTTAATAATAAGTATAATTTCTTTAAATTTTACCATCCATAAATATAATATCAATAACCAACATTGAGGACCCAACATGTTTTTTGGATTAGATCTCTAGTGATTTACGAAAAATATTTACATAATAAAACCCATGTCATTTCCACAAAATGGAGATTTCTCCCACTACACATTGATTTAAAAAATTTATAATAAATGAAAAATATATCACACAATACTATCAATATATGATAACCTTCTAGAAAAATATTTAACAATATTATTATTTATAATTTTTATAAAATTAATCATATGAAAGGGTGAGCTTAGATGCACAATACGAGAAAACATAAGAGATATAAATCAATGATAATAATTGATCATTAGATAAGAATTATGGTATAAGAACATAGTCATAACATATAATAAAACATAACCAATAATTCATAGATCAAAAATCATGAATCGTGGAATAATTATTTTCATAACAAAGGATATGAGTTATAATACTATGTTATCATCAATAATAAATCATAATACATGACATAGTATCATAAAAAATAAATATTATTTTTTGATAAAAATAATCCTATAAAATTATTTACATAGTCAAGGCTCACTAGCAATAATATTATAGTGGATATAGTTCCATTGTCGATCAGGTTTACACTCCATTCCTATAAACAATGTAAGAAGAGTCCCATAGTGGATTGGTTTTACTCTCTATTCCCTTTAATATTGTATCATGAGATGTCAAGATTTATATAATTCATTTAGGGATATATAATTCTAAATCCACCCTTTACATAATTAAAAACATATATGTATATGCCACAAGATAAAAAAATAATTCATCATTTCATCATAAATCAAAGAATATTTGGAAAATAAATATCTCTATTAAATAATTCATTAGAAAATCATCATAATAATCCATCAAGAGAAAGATAGTGGATAATATCATTAGATCATATCACTATTTAAACATAAGATTCCTTAACGGATGTTGAAATAGATAGAAATAATATTATAAAACCATTATAATTATCCTATTAATGACAATGGAAAAAATAATTTGCATTGGGTAAATTTTAAAACCTAAACATTCTCAAAAAATGAGATTATAATTTTCTATGATAATCATGGAAAATTATAATAAAACATTTATTAACAATAATAATCATGATGGAGTGAAATAAGGTTAGGCTATAAAAATTAAAAAATAATTATGTTCTAACATTTTAAAAAAGGTTAAAAGTTATTCATACAGAAAATGTTTGAAATGATTCATTTAAATAATTTTTAAAAAAATTAGAATGTAATATAATAGAACTTTATCAATCATTTCTATATAGATCAAAACATTTGTAACAAAAATTAATAACATCGACTTCTAGGAGAATGATTGATGACTAAAAGAAAGAAAATAAGATCATATTTTCATAAAAATAAACTTTTGATATTTTTTTGTAACAAAAAAGTAGAGAAGTAGAATGAATATATAAAACCCAAATAAATGACTAGATAAGAATTAAATATATGGATTTTAGAAAAGAAATAATATATGATTTCCAATAATGTAAAATTTGACCTAAACAATCTCAACTAAAAGTGATATTTTATTATAAACCATTACAACTTTAGTAACCTTTCATTTAAACCCAAATGAATGATAGAACATTATATGGATTAATAAATCCCCATAATAATCATTTAAATTTTAATAAAATTCATCCATCTATAGAATGTACACCATTTAAAAGAAGGAAGGTGGTGAGTATATAAAATATCTCAGTAGTGGGAAATTGAGATAAGTAAACCTTTTAAACATTGGAATCTCTTAAATAAAAATAACATTAAAGATGTAATCTAATATTGATTTTTAAATCTTGTTGATTTAATGAATTTTTTATAATAAATCTATAGTTATTTATATACACCACATAATATAAAACAAGTGTTAAATATGGAATACGTCTCAAAGAAATAAAATTGAGATAGAAAACCCTTTCTTAACTATCATATTCCAGGAAATATCGTTAAAATACTTTATAATAAACGTAATTATCTTAATAAATTATTTTATAAACTTATTAATATATATTATTTTTTATATTCTTCCATTATAATTGTTTATTAAACCAGTATTCGTTAGTTATTGTTTATTTTAATCATTATATGTTAGCAATTTCGATTTTTTATCGCATATTTTGTAAAGGTGATGCCAAATTTTGTTCATCTATATAAATTTTATCATGTATATATTATTTAATTTAATTTAATATATGTTACATGAGGATTAATAGTTTTTACAATTCATTCCATGGGAGTATTAGTTTTGATTCTTGAAGATAAAATCATTGGCGATGTTGTTTCATAAAATTTAACAACATAATTAAGTTAAATTATCTTTTAAGAATCATAATTATGATATAAGTATTATATATATTCATTAAATTTGTCTATATAACCATCAATTATTGAAATTGATGAAATATTAAATACATTTCTTCCCGGAGGTTGTAGTCTTCTCATGTGCGTAGAGGATGCTTTCATTTTCCATTAGAAGGAAAATATGTAGAAAATTGTTGTACCGGTTAAAAATCAACATTTTAGTATATTAAATATACTCATGTAATTAAGATAATATGATTATATTACAATTTTAGGAGGTATAATTACAAAAAAAAATCAAATCTTTTGGTGATAACTTATATCAATTCCTTGGATAATATCCATTCAAAAATAATTAAGGCTTCTTAGATGAGTATTTTGGTAAAAATAACCTCTAGATAATGGATAAGGGTTTTGGTTAGGTATTTTAGAATATATTGGTTGAGTTAGGGTTCTCAATATGTACAAGAGTGTGAGATGAGTAGCTTCCCTTTTATAACTGAGTGGACTAGAACCCTTTTAAATGCCCATAGATTAAAAAATAAAATTTAATTTTTAATGGAAAGAGGAACCAAATCGACATATTTTAAATATTAGTATATGTTAAGTTCATAATACACTCATAAAATAATATTTATAAAAATTTTAATGATAATTTAATAATCATCTCTTAGCTTATCACCCTCATTAACACTTTTAACCCTTATAGTGCTGAATAGATTTTTACTATGATAGTTATTTATTGTGGATAAAAATTAAATGGGACTTATAAAATAATTTTAATTTTATAATTCTAAATATAAAATACATTTTAGAGGATTTAATTTATAGTGGTGTTCAAAATTAATCTTCGCATAAGTACACATAACACAATGAAAACCTTTTAGAAAAAAAAATATTTTTCGTATAAAATTATTTTAAAGAAAAATAATGTATATAATTGATTCTAATAAAATTTATGGATTTATAACTAAATAAATATTGATATATTACTTGTAATTTAACTTAAAACCGAATTTAAATTTTAATTTCATAATTAATTAAATGTATCAAAATGGGTCTTTTATTAAAATAAAAATTCACTTAGGTTTTAAAATTTCAATCATAGGTTTCTCAATTATAAATAATTTTTTAGATGATTTATTTGAATTACTAAAAATATATTTAGTGTATAAATTTCTTTTAAAAATATTTATATCATTTTAATAATAAAATTGTGTTATAAATGTTATAGTGGTTTTTCACATATGTATTATTCACTATTAATCTAAAAAACAACATTTTTAGAAAATCCAAAAAAAATCACCATAAGATCATTTTGAAGAGATTAATTCAAAAAGAAATTTCACTTCTTCAAATTAAAATTATAAAATATATAAATTTATATTTTTAATGAAAATATTAATTAGAAATAGACTATTTTTATTGAAAATTTTCTTTTTACACATCAATTGTTTTTAATTTTATTTTGTATCGATTTCTGATTAATTGAGTGTTAATAAATTATTTCATACAAGGAAATGTTTTAGAACATTTTACGTTTTAAAAAAAATAAAAAATAGGTCATTTAAAATAATACCCCTTTAAAATAATAAATTATTTTAGTCATAACACATTAATTATTTATTTTTAAATAATTAAATTTCAACAATCAACAATACATTGTATGTATAATATTTGATTATTATTATTCAATTTACTAATGTTTTATTCTTATTATAATTTCAATATGTTGTGAAAAAATTTATTTTGGTGTTTCATTTGTGAAATTTTATTCAACATATTATTTATTTAACAGAAAATATTTACAAAAATATTAGTGTGTTATATTGTCCCCCCTTAAATAAATTTCATCCTTGTAATTTGAATTTTCACTCACAAGTGAAAATAACTAGGGGTATATGAATCATAGACATGACTTAAAACATAATTTCTAGAGAGATATCACCATACAAACATATGAATCATATTTTTTTACTCATAATAATCTTATCCCCAATATGGTGTTTTTCTCTAATCATTTGAGATAAACATACCTCATGGTTGTGTATCGTGTCTCATATGATTCAATTTTCCTAAGGAGTTTATAGTCAACATTTTCACAGATACATTATCATGGGTTGGTTTGAAATATGAAATGTGGTTTTCCTATTTCTGTAATTATTAGAGTGTCTATGTAGATAAACAATCCATTTCAAAATCCAAATAAAATTCATATGATGGATAAATTAATAAGATTTTCCCAAATAACATTCACATAAACATCTACTTGGTATTCAAGGATACTACTAATTATTCTTTGATAGTAAATTAATCATGGTGATGGTTTGACTATCATGTAAAAAATAATTGATTTATTAGAGTTTATATAATCAAACTCTAAAAATATTTCCACAATAATATATCAGAGGATAAGTGTGCTTTAATTTTCATGATCTAGTTTAGTGACTAACATAAAATAGGCCATTACATATTCCTTTATACTATTAGGTTTCTAATTTTTATCATCCTTGTTAGCCTTTGGATTTAGACATTGACGAGCATAATGTCCAGGTTTCCCAAATTTAATTCATTTAACTATAAGAGTAACAGTAATTAGAACTTAATTTGACTCCATTTTCTTAAACAATCAAATCATTATTACTTGGAAATAAATTTATCTAGGCCATCTGATTCCAAACATAAAAAATATTTCATTCCCTTTGAGTAATTTTCCTAGTTTCTTATTGACATTTTTTATATTTATGATATTTAATCTTCATTTGAATGTATTTTTTACCACTTGAAACCCTATGTAAATCCCTTATTATTCTATTTCGTGTGTTTGAAAATTCAACTAGATTTATGTTTTTAACCAAAATTAAGGGTAGTTAATTATAAATAACCATATTATTTATAATTCTAACTCCCATTCGAATTGGTTTCTCATCAGGATTCTCATTCTATTGTATATCACATTAATTATTCACATGATCCCTCTTATTTCCAAACACTAATTTAAACCAAAATATACAGTGTGTGTATTAATCAAAATTAATAAAAGTAAGAAATCATATGATATTGAAGCTAATTCCTCAGATGTTCTAAATAATGAATCTTTTTTCCACTAATGACATTCAATGTTTAAATATAGATTTTCTTTTGTAATCTCATATTAGTATTTCTAACCTATATATATTAAGAACTATCATAATAGTTAACAAAAAGAATTTGAATTAAACAAATAATATAAATTGGGATTTTAAACCAATTGTGTATTTAAAAATATTATTTTTACATTGAGTGATGAGTGATTTAACACCAAGAAATCCTTTTTATTTATATTACACAAGTTCTAAAGGATCGAATAACAACTGGGAAGGGGGTTGAATCAGTTTTATTAAATTTTATATGTTTCAAAAAAAATTCAAACTTGGCCCCTAAAACCTATTAATATATATTTCCTTATCATATTTTTATAAATACTCATTCATGAAAAAGTAGGAAAGAAAGTAAAGGACACAATATTTTCATGGTTTTAACTCAGTGTGAGAAACTACATCCTTTCCATAGCCACTCCCATGGGTCTATGGAAATCCACTAATATGAAGAAGTGAATACAACCTTTTTCAACTCCTATTAGACACATTATATCTCCCAATATGAATGATTATACTGAATATTTTCAGTTTATAATTTTTTCTTATAAAATAGTTGAGAAAAAAAAGAGAATAATTACTTTGTGGAATCTTCTCCACAATTTCTCAGTCTAAATTATCATTCTGATTTATCTAGATCTGACATTCCCAATCTAATGAGGATGGATCTAATTTTTTTCAATACATTGGATCTTATAAACTTACTCTGATTAATTAAATCTCAATATTTATTACACAAACTCTGATAATATTATCAATATGATATTTGTCAGTCTGATTGAATTAGTATGATATTATCAACACAATCTTGCTCAATCTGGTAAACAAATTTTCAGTTTTCTGATCCTCCTCAAGATATATCTATCTAGAAATAACATTCACTTGCTTTATTTAGAGATCCTACTTTCCCACTTATGTAAAAGTTACAATTAATGAATTATATGAGAAAATATTTATAGGTGTCTTAAAAAACAAAAGCAAGAAACTTAGAAACATTCCCTACTTCCTCAAATTCAAAACTCCAAAAACACTCGCATTTAATCTTCTTCTTTAACATACTCAATAATAATTGTATTTATATAAGATTTATGAAAAATTTAATTTCATGTTTCGACCTTTTAAAATCTTTATAAAACTTATGGAATCGTTTTTTGAGCCTTCTTTGTAATTAGATCATTATGAATGTTTTTACTTCTCAAATCATTGTGAATCTGTTTCCTTCTCAACTCATTATGATTTTTGTTTAATTCTCATATCATTATGATTTATGTTTCCTTATAATATCATTATATTTTTTTCATTATTAGATCATTATGAATCTATTTATTTCCCATCTCATTATGAATCTATTTCCTTCTCAGCTCATTATGATTTATATTTCTTTGTCAAATCATTAAAATTTATGTGTCCTTATCATCTCATTAAGAAAAGTTTTCCATATCAAATCATAATGAATATGTTTCCTTATAATCACATTGTGATTTCTATTTATTTATCATATAATTATAATTTTTGTTTCTTTATCAATTAATTATGATTGAATTATTCACTCCAAAACTTTGAAATTCATCAAAATTCAACAACTCTAAAAATTCTGATATCTTTCAACTTCTAAGTTTAATACCTATGGAACTAAAAAAAATTATTCCTACAATTATTCAAACTATTTTATCAGGATTATGTTTCAAGATTTATGATAACATCATGATTAGAAAAAAATCATCTAATTTTTTTTTATAAATTTTGAGAACATTCTAACTCTTAACTTCACATTCTTCAACAAACCTCTTTAGCATCATTACCAATTCCATTTTTTAAAATATCAAAACCTGGGTTTGAAAATCTATGTCTAGAAAAACAAACTCATCTACCCCTTTATTTTTGGGTTTGAACAATTATAAACTTTCCACTTTCTTATAGAACGCATTATAATGGGATAGGTCTCATTCCTGAATAATAAAAACATTCTTGTACCAAAAGGTTAGTAGTTAACAAATGAAAAAACTTTGTGAAAACAATTTATCATAAATATTATTTAATCTCCCACTTTTTATTTTTTTACAACCCTTGTTAACAACTTTTCCAACTCTCAAAAAATTTCACAAATCAACTTTTGTAAGCAACCCATGTTTTTTGACTTTTACCAACAAATATATCCTTTCTTAAAATAGAGTGTCCTAACCTCACACCACTAGATAAAGTAATGTTTTTAAAGGAATTTAATCCCTTAGTGGAAAGAAAATTTTGTATCTATGTACATATAAACTCACCCTCAATTTTAATTTTCTCTCACTTTTATTTTCCCTCCCCCATTTTATGACAACCACATCTTTAGATTCATTTAATAAAGATAAATAAAAACTTCTTACAAAGTAAAAAGTTTTTACGTTCTTTCCTCCTCTATCAGCGAAATCCAAAACATAGTGTTTTTTCTACCCTATGAGGTTTAGGAAGTAATGAGAATAAGATGAACATGAATTTTATCCTCATTTCAAAAAAAATATTTCTTTTAGCATTTCTTTTGTAAATATATCATCAATGTAATTCTTTTTCGAAATGTATTCCATAAAAAATTCTCCAGGAACAACATTCTCTTTTATAAAGTGAAACATTATACTAATTATTTTTCATCGTAACTATTGAACAAAAAATTTAGAAAGATCAATTTCACTTTGATTATCATAAATTATCTTTAATTGTTTAAAATATTTTATTTCAAATATTCTATTTGAACTTTCATTCATAACATTTGAGTATACGCTTGAGTAGCTACAATGTTTTCAGATTTTATTATTCTCAAAGTTAATGAACTTTGATTCTTAGTATGCTATATTTCATAACCTTTACTGAATAAAAATCATCCTCCTGAGGTTTATTTTCTTTCATTAATAACTCTAACCCAATCGATATCAGTATAACCATAAAATTTCATCTCACTATTTCTTTTTTATAACAACCCATGTGAATCTATTCCTTTTACATATCTAAAAATTCTATTTTCTTCCAATATATGTGATTATTTTGGATTACTTTTATAACTGCAACACAAATTTATAGCATAAAAATATCAGGTTATAAGACTATAATGTAATGTAGACATCCTATCATCTTTCAAAAAGCTTTTTGATTGACACTTTTTTCAAACTCATCCTTACTCAAATTTGTGCTCACATATGTAGAAGTAGTAACTTATTTGCATTCAATGATTCCAAACTTCTTTAACAATTCTCTATCATACTTTTATTAGGATAAGAAAATGTATTTCTTCTGAACTAGCAAGGAAATAAATAAATTTAATTTTCTCAAAATTGACATTTCAAAATTATTATTTATTTCTGTATAAATTTTTTTACAAACTTTCTCTTCATCCCCAACAAAAATTATATTTTCCACATAAACAATTACAATTAGAATTCCATAGTCAGCTTATTATATATATAATTTTATATTCAATTTTTCTTTATAAAAGTTCAATATTCTAAAACAATTTCCATGTTTAGAATACTAGGCTTGAGGGGATTATTTCAACCCATACAATTCATTCTTTAATATTTTAACTTTTTTTCATCCTCATCAAGTAGAAATCACAAGGTTGTTCAATGCAAACTTCTTCCACAATACAACTATTTAAAAAATATTAACATACATCCATATGATAAATTTTTTAATTTTGATGTGTGTCCACTGATAGAAACATTTTAATAGTCTCTAATCTTTCAAATCAAGAAACATATTCTGCAAAATCTGCACCTTATACCTATGTATAGCCTTTACAAACAAGCTTGTATTTGTTTCTTTAAACTTTTATATGTTCATTTAACTTGTTTCTATAAGACCACTTGGTTATGATAACATTTTTATTTGATGGTTGTGCAAAATTTCACATGTTTCATTTTTCTCAATCTGATCTAACATTTCATTCATAGCATCAACCCATTTTTTGTGTTGAATTGATTCTGAAACTGATTCTGGTTTACTTTTGAGATAAATGAAGTCAAATTTTCTAATCTCAACTTTATTATTATTTAAACTAGATTATTTTTTATTTCTAATAATATTTTGAGACTTAATATATTTTTATATTTAGAAAATACAAATGTTTTCTCCCTACTTAACTTTCCTCAACACATGAATTTTCTAAATCTTTATAATGATGTTTTAACTTACTTTCACTATTATTAGAAATCTCTAGTTTATCTTCCTCAACATTCTCAAAAAAAAATTAAGGAATTTTTATTTTCAATTACTTTCACATAATATTAGTCCACCAACTTTTGTAAAAATGTTTTCCAACACTTATAACTTCTTTCATTTGGTGAATAACCGATAAAAGTTCCTTCCTTAGATTTCTCATCAAACATTACCAAAGTAATAATTTTATTTTAAGAAATCATGGACTTATAAAAACATTGTAGTACATCAATGAAAGATTTTTTTATACCACATTTCATAAGGAGTCGTGTCGGTTTTTTGACTCAACTAGAATTTATTTTTAACATGTATAGTAGTACTAATAGCTTCTCTTCAATATAATTTTACAAGAATGTATTCTACTAACATACTTCTCCCTATTTCCACCAAACTTCTATTCTTTATTTCTTTCACTCCATTTTTTTTTGGAGTATAGGGAGCACTATACTGATCTTTGATACCATGTTTTCTTAGATAATATTAAAAATCATTTCTGGTGAATACAATGCCATTGTATTTTCTCAACATTTTTATATAAACATACATTTCTTTCTGAACTTATTTTTTGAAAAATGTTAACATTTGCACAACCTATGACTTTTTTTTCATAAACATTATTCTTTTAATATGAGTTAAATCATCAATAAAATTGATAATGTATAAATATCATTTTTTTGATGGATTTATCATTGGCCCATATAAATCAGAATGAATAATTTCAAGAGGTCTTGTAGACAAAATCTCAACTCTCTTATGACTTTTATTAGTTATTTTTCCATTAAAAAATTAATAAAAACAACTTCTTCTCTTCTTTTCAATTCTAGAAAATTTCTAATAGCATCAAAATTAGAAATTTTTTCATGTTTTTTCTTTCTAATATGGCTATGTACTTAGTTCCAAAATTTATTTACCTCTTCAGAACTTAAGTTACAAGAGTTGTTAAATTATTCTATTTGGAAAAGATTATCATTGGTTCTTTCTCCTTTTGCAATTACTCTACCACCATTCACACTTTTGTTAACACAAGAATATTTTTTGATTATTACTTACTTTCCATCTTAACAATGTTGAATTAAACTATGTATGTTGTGTTTTATCCCATCAAAAAACTTCCTTATATTTCAACTTTTCTTCTTCAATTTTGTCTATTATGATTCCATTGATTTTTAAGGAACTATCATTACCAAGGGTAACATTTCCTCCATAATGAATATGGACATGTTTCAATAGTTTTATATCACCTTTCATATATTAAAAATATCCATTATCAAGTATCCATGGTTTGTTCCCTTTACTTTCTTTTAAAAATGTCTAAAAAATATCTTTCTTCAACTGTCTCCTTCCCAACTTCTATTTATTTTTATAATAAAAAACTTATTATGGAAGCAGTTTCATACATTTTTTTGGCATGATGACCAGCCTTATCACATCTTCCACAAACTACTTCTAGACATTTATATTGATTTATTGTTGGATAGTTTATGGCATCTTGAGACTTCACCTTTTCAAATTTTTATAAGTTAGAAAAGTTACTCATTCTACTTCCACTTTGATAATTCTTCCAAGTATAGATATGTTATGACAAAAATCATATTCTTTTTTCCTAGGGATTCCATAACACCAACAATATCTATCAAATTTTTATTTTCTATTTATGGAAGAAATTTCTCAATAGAAACTATGTTGAGGTTGATAACTTCTTTTAGCTCTAACATACTCAGGATGTTGAACATCTTTTCTTTTTAGTGAGTTTTATACTATTGCATATTTGATAGGTTTCTTAAATCCTTTATCTAACCATGATTTTCCAATAACTTTTTTGGAAACTTAAATGTTAGAAAAATTAGATGAAACATTCTTTTTGGTGGCTGAGGATTTTACCTCATTCTTGATTTAATTCTTCTTAGGAACATTAGAAGTTTCAACATTTACTTCAAATGATTTGATAAAGTTTTAAATCATCTTTATCAAGGTATTTTTGTAATAAAAATGTTTTGATTGAAAATTGTTAACTTTTTCTTCCTTAACATCCATCTTTATATTAAGATCTTCAACAATAATTCCCCGTTCATGGATTCTATGTTTGTAACTTAAGATCTTCTGAATATATTCATCATCCTTCTCGATAACATGTTTTTGTCCTACAGTAACTTCTTTGCAATATTTATTTATCATTTTTATTTATTTCTTGAGATATTATTTTTAAAGACTTGAAAGAAGTTCTTTTCTGAGTTAATTCTCCCTATAATATTCTTCGCCTCCTTCTTCTCCACTATTTGAGGAGTTATCAACTTTATCAAATTTTAAAATGAATGTTATAAATTTTTATGAACTTTCATCTTCTAAATAATTCATAGCATCTGATTTTGATTTATATTTCTAACTTAAAAATACTTATTTATTCCCAGTATACTTCTTTTTTGATTTTTTGGATGAATTTTATTCTTTATAACATTTTTCCCACTTTTTTCATCAATGTTTTTGATTAGAACCATCTTGATATTATTCAAATTTCATTATGGATCAATTCATAGCAAAGTGTCTAATTCCACCACACTAAAAAAATTGAGATGAAGTTTACCTCAATACTTTCCTCTTCCTCTTCAATAGTTTTTGTATATAAGATACATGATTTGATCATTCAACTCATCATCCTTTTAACATTATATGTCATAAGGATCAACTTATTCAATATCTTGAATTTTCAAATATCTCATAGCTTCAAAATTTATTTCAACTATCACATTCTTTTTAAACATTAGATGTGACAACTGGGCCTCGGTGACAGCACAGACACCCCTCATTAACATGGTCGTCGGGTCCTGGCCCTCTAGGTACTACTAGTTTCCTCGCAGACACATGGTCCCCACCCAAGGGTCCACCCACATGCCTAAATAGAACATTTAACTAATAATAGTCCCCACAGGCCTACACTTGTCCTTTCTAGTGTGCTTTTTCTACACTCGCACACACCCTGGGAAACATTCCAGAAGGTTACCCATCCTGATCACTACCCCAAGCCATGCACGCTTAACTATGGAGTTCTAATCAGACAGGCTCCCGAAAAGGAAGGTGCACCTTGTTGAGATGAGTCATATCATTTAGCTATTTAACCCTTTATCATTTGGGGATGTTACAATCACCCCCCCCCCCCCCTTAGAGCACAACGTCCTTGTTGTGGGCCCTAAATATCAACCCAGGTAGTGCACCGCACATAAGGATGGTTTTCTCCTCTAATACCAAATGTGACAACTGAACCCTGATGATAGAACAAACACCCCTCCTTAACATGGTCGTCGGGTCCTGGCTTGCTAGGTACCACAAGTTTCCCCACAGACATGTCATCCCCACCCAAGGGTCTACCCACATGCCTGAACGAATCATCTGACTAATGATAGTCCCCACAGGCCAACACTTTTCATTTACATTGTGCTTTGTCCTCACTTGCACACACCCTAGGAAAATTCCTAGATTTTCACCCATCCTAATCACTACTCCAGGACAAGAACGCTTAACTATGGAGTTCTAATCAGACAGGCTCTCAAAAAGGAAGGTGCACCTTTTTTACATGAGTCATATCATTTATCCATTTAACCCTTTATCATTTGGTTATGTTACATTATAGATTTTCTCATTTCATATGTAACAAGAAATTTATTAAATTAATCAAGAGATAAATTATCCTTATCTTTTAAATAGTAATCATTATAATCAAACATTTCTGGGAAGTTTTTCATATTTTTATTCACAATTGTATAATATTCAGGGACATCTCTAAATCTTATATCTAGCAGCCCATAATTTACATACATAGTTATTACTTCATAATTGAAGCATACTTATTACTACATATAACAAAACCATGATAGGACCGTATATATATAGTGTCTTTAGAAACTGAGAAACATAAACAATTGGTTCATAAATCATCTACATTGTATCCCATTTATTTCATCATATCTAGAGTCCCTTTTGGCATATCCTACTTAATAACCTTCTTCCTGACCTAGGGAAAATAAAACATACAAAACGGTGAGCTCAAATGCTCAGTAAGGGTAAAAAAAGAAATATCAATCATATCATATTCATAAGAACATAACATTTTGAAAATCATAACCTGCAAAAGAGATCATAATATCATAACATGGGATAAATCATAGTAGTGAGATGTAATCCCAATAATCATTCCCTAAAACATAAAACTTTGTGCCATACACACATAATCATATAAAATAAATTCATATAAGTAAATTATCTTTTCCAATACCATCATAGCGGACAAATTCCATTACTGAACCGATTTCAATCCCCGTTCCAGTCCTGTATCACTAAACTGGATTAACTTGCCATTAAATCCATGTCTATCTCATGAGATATAAATCTTTACCCAATGAATTTGATGGATATATAGGTCCCACCCATCTCATAATGAAACCATTCTTATGAGTGCCACGAAATCATAAATCATACATCATAGCATAACCCATGTAATAAAAATGGAATTCTTAATCATCATGACATCATAAAACAATTCATATAAGATAAAGGACTTCCTAAAACTAATTATGTCACAATATAATCAAATAAATGTAACAATAGGGATAGAAATAGAACCCTGTATTTTTTATATGGAAAATAATTTTGGTAAAACACTTGAACTCCATTATTGAAGAAAATATCCTTTCTACTTCAAAAAAAAACATTTTTCCTTTATTAACATGTCATACAATTTTAAATGAAGTTAATTAAAAATAAACTTGAAAACCTGTAAAGTAAGATTCATGGAAATAATTTTCTATAAAATCATAAAAATTGATTCATGCCGTATAAGTTTAAAAAAACATTCTTCTCGTACTTTGGCTAGAAAAGTAAAAAAGTATCTCGTACTGAAAACGACAAAATATTCCTTTAATATCATTTACTAAAACTTCACCAATAGGTAAAATTGGATTCAAACAATTTTAGGAGGATATAAATAATATTATATATTGGGTAAACATGGATGTCGATGATAAATATGCCCTAGTAAATTCGGAAGTATAAACAATCTATTATAAAAATGAGATTGTGAGATTTTTTCTTACCTTAGGTCTGATTTGCTTCATATGTATCCAAACCTCCAGTATAATGATTTAAATAATGTCATTTTCTAATTAGAGAATTATATTCATTGTTATGATATAATACATGGTCATATTATTATCTTCTTATTAGTAATATTTCATTGCTACTTGTTATGTGGGAGTTCATTGCTTTATGTTCTTATGCATGTCTGTCGAAAAAATTATTATTCCTCTTTTTAGGTTATAGATACCTTATTTAAATAATGGTATTAGTTTAATATATATCATATTTATTCATTCAATTCATTTATATAATCATTATTCAATGAATATCATGTAGAACTAGTCACATCACATCGTGGAGAGGGTAGGTCGTACGTACGCACGAGCGATGATATAGTTCCCATAACTATGGAATGGTATTGGAGTGGAAGATTGAATGTCTCAGAATGTTATAATAATCATATATAGTTATTCGTTACACCATTATACCCATCCAAGTATGGTGGTGGTGGAAAACAGATTACACCATGGCGTGGAGACGATATTCTGTATGTACGCACGCGTGGTGATTTCATTTTCCATATGATGGATAGAAGGTGAAATAGGGTTGTTTCATATTTATAATAACATATAATTATATTAGTGATACTGATGTTATTACTTCATAATGAAACAACTAAATAAGAGGAAGTAGAAGAAAAAATAAATTTGAAAGAACCGGTAATGGATATTACCTCTTCTTCGACAAGCCTCTTTGAAACCTTCTCTTAGGGCACTAAAATTGTTCTTTGAAGAAGACTAGGACCTCTAGTATGTTTCTAGGAAAGTTGAGAAGGGAAATGGGAAGGGGTTGGATGATCTTTAAGGCTCAAAATTGTGAGAGGAGGAGAGGGAGGAGGTGCCCTTTTATAAGGGAGGAGAGGGGCACCTTTGGAAATCTAAAAAATATTAATTTATAAATTATGTTAACCATATAAATTATTTTGATGAAAAAAATTGTTTTCAATTAAAAATTTCGTATTTTTACTATTCTTAAAAATATGAAAGTTATTAGAAAAGTATAAAAAATTTCTCAACCGAAAATTTTTATATATTCATTCAAAGGAATAATTTTATTTTGTAAAATTTAACTTATAAACTTGTCAAAAATTAGAATTAAAATTGGTGCGCCATCAAAAGGTGGAAAACTGCATTTTTGAAAAAATTCTTTTATCCGAAAAATTGATTTTTTTCTTGTATCATTTGTAAAATGAATTCTAATGTTATATAAAATTCAAAATGTTGTTAATAATATTTATAACGGCTAATTTATATAATATTTTAATAACATATCATTGTTTAGTGAAACTCGATATTGTATACAACACACGCTATTGAGGAAGGTTTCTCTTGCGTATAATGAAAGCCAAGCTAATGTTCTGTGTAGTGAAAGATTCCTTTAATGTTGCATATTACATAATAATATGAAAACAACATAATCAAGAGTAAAATCTCACACTTTAGGTCTTATCATAGGTTGTTCATGGCCATTTCTAAATCACTAATATTGTGTTCTATGTTTAGACATATCCTTGGAGTTCTTACTAATGCTTTCACATACTAGTTTCAAAAGGATGACTATACCTTTTCTATGATAACAACTATAATGACCCATACTTTACATACATGGTTATTACTTCAGAATTGAAGAATACTTATTACAACATATAACAAAACCATGATAGGACCATATAGTTATAATGTCTTTAGAAACTGGGAAACATAAACAATTGGTTCATAAATCATCTACATTGTCTCTTGTTTATTTCATCATCTCTAGAGTCCCTATTGTCATATCCTACTTAATACCCTTCTTCCTGGCCTGGGGAAAAGAAAACATACAAAAGGGTGAGCTCAAATTCTCAATAAGGTTAAACAGAAGAAATATAAGTCATATCATATTCATAAGAACATAACATTTTGAAAATCATAACCTGCAAAAGAGATCATAATATCATAACATGGGATAAATCATAGTAGTGAGATGTAAACCCAATAATCATACCTTAAAACATGAAACTTTCTGTCATACACACATAATCATAGAAAATCATTTCATATTAGTCAAGGCTCCTTTTCAAGACCATCATAGCGGACAAAGTCTATTACTGAACAGAGTTCACTCCTCGTTCCAGTCATGTATCACTGAACTAGATTAACTTCCCATTCCAGCCATGTCTATCTCATGAGATATAAATCATTACCCAATGTATTGGAGGGAGATATAGGTCCCACCCATCTCATAATGAAACCAATATTATGTGTGCCACAAAATCGTAAATCATATATCATAGCATACCCCATGTAATAAAAATGGGATTCTTAATCATCGTGACATCATAAAACAATTCATATAAGATAAAGGACTTCATAAAAATAATTCCATCACAACATAATCAACTCAATGTAACAATAAGGATATAAATAGAACCCTATATTTTCTTAGATGGAAAATAATTTTGATAGAACACTTAAACTCCATTCTTGAGGAAAATATCATTTCTTCTTCCAAAACACATTTTTCCATTCATAACATGTCATAAAATTTTAAAATAAGTTAATTGAAAATAAACTTTAAAACTTGTAAAGTATGCTTCATGTAAAAAATTTTCTATGAAATCATAAAAATCCATTCATATTTTCTAAGTTAAAAAACATTCTTCTCGTACTTTGGCCGGAAAACTCAAAAAGTATCTCGTACTGAAAATGACAAAAGATTCCATTCATATCTTTTACTAAAAATTATCCAAGAGGTAAAAGTGGATTTAAACAATTTTAGGGGGATAGAAATAATATTACATATTGAGAAGACATGGATGCAGATGATAAATATGCCCAGTAAATTCTAAAGTATAAACAATCTCTAATAAAAATGAGATTGTGAGATTTTCCCTTACCTTAGGTCCGATTTGCTTCCTACGTATCTGAACCTCCTATATAATAATTTAAATAATTTCATTGACTTATTAAAGAATCATATTAATTGTTATGATATCATACATGGTCATATTCTTATCTTATTATTAGTAATATTTCATTGCTACTAGTTATTCGAAAGTTCATTGCTTTATGTTCTTATGCATGTCTTGTCGAATAAATTATTATTCCTCATTTTAGGTTATAGATAACTTATTTAAAGAATGTTATTAGTGTATTATATATCATATTTATTCATTCAATTCATTTATATAATCCTTATTCAATGAATATCATATAGAACGAGTTACATCACATCGTGGAGATGGTAGGTCGTGCGTACGCACGAGCAATGATATCATTTCCATAACTATTGAATGGTATTGGAGTAGAAGATAGAATGTCTCGTAATTTTATAATAATCATATATAGTTATTCTTTACACCATTATACCCATCCAAAGTAAGGTGGTGGTGTAAAACATATTACACCATGGCGTGGAGATGGTATTCCGTACCTACGCACGCACAGTGATTTCATATTCTGTAGGATGGATAGAAGGTTAAATAGGGTTGTTTCAGATTTATAATAAAATATCAGTATATTAGTGATACGGATGTTATTACTTCATAATTAAACAACTAAATAAGAGGAAGTATAAGAAGAAATAAATTTTAATAAATTGGTAATAGATATTACCTCTTCTTCAACACGCCTCTTTGAAACCTCCTCCTAGGGCTCTAAAATTGGTATTTGAAGAAGACCAAACCCTCTAGTATATTTCTAGAAAATTTGAGAATGGAAATGGGCAGGGGTTGGCCGAGATTTAAGGCTCAAAATTGTGTGAGGAGGAGAGGGAGGATGTGCCCTTTTATAAGGGAGGAGAGGGGCACCTTTGGAAATCAAAAAAATATTAATTTATAATAAATTCAATCCCCACTTAAAAACATCAAAAATTAATCCAATTCAAAGATTAGGTGATATATTGTTGTAATATCATCAACCAATAAAATTTAGACATGCTGAGAATTTATTTTAAACATTATCAACTTGATTTATCCTTATTTAATCTATTTAATTTTATTTGTCGTAATAATATTCTAAATTTTAAATTGATATAAATAATTACTTATGTGCTGTTAATTATCCATAATTAGATAATTTATGATATTTTAGACCGTATATATTTAAATTTTTAATTTATAAATATTTTTGTGATTTTTAAACAATTTTATAATATGTTTTTTTTATAAAATAACAATAGTGTCAATTTTGACACTATTCATTTTTTTGAATATAAATAAAATTCACATAGAGGATATATTCAAAATAAAATCTTTAATAGATTTATAAAAAATCATATTTATCTATAGAATTAGTGGATCACATTAAATAGTTCATATAATATTTATTTTAATATTTTTAAAACCATTTATTTGATATTTCAATCAACAAAATAATTTCAACATCACTATTATGTCACCTTTAATGATAATTATTTAATCCGTAAAAATTATCAATAAATTAACATGATGTATATAATTTTATTATATATTTGTAGACTATTCATGTTCAAAGTTTCATGAAGTTTATCACTAAATTAAAATTATTATACTTATAAAATTTAAGAGAGTGACATGTTGTCGCTTTCTTTCGTTTTAATAATAATTACATCATTTTCAGGGTCAAAGGTCCAAGAAATGATTCTATTCTGACCCTTAGGTGATATTGGAAGACTTTTATTCATCCAATATAAATTTTTCATGTTTTAGGGTGATTTAACAATCTTGTATTTACTCTTAATTGCCCGATTTACCTTTAACTGTAGTAAATAAAAATTACCATAGTTACTATTCATAATATAAAAAACTAAATTAACCTATTAAAATAATTTGGACCCACTGAATCCAAATATGGAATCCATTTTTCAAAATTCGAAACATAGAAGCTGCAGTAATTAATTTAAAATTAATCCCATTTTTAAGAAAACAAGTTTTAAAAGATTTAACATTACCAAAGATTGAAATGTTTTTACCTATGAATTCAATGTAAAATTAATGATAATGAAATACATTATATTAAATGTTAAAAATATATTCTATTTATAATTTAAAACCATTCATTAATATATTTTAACCATATAAATTATTTTGATGAAAAAGTTGTTTTCAATTAAAAATTTGCGTATTTTTATTATTCATCAAAATATGAAAGTTATTAGAAAAGTATAAAAAATTTATCCAATGTAAATTTTTATATCTTCATTAAAAGGAATAATTTTATTTTGTAAAATTTAACTAATAAACTTGTCAAAAATTAGATTTAAAATGGGTGCTCCATCGAAAGGTGGAAAACTGCATTTTTGAAAAAAAAATATAATTCTTTTATCTGAAAAATTGATTTTTTTCTCGTATCATATTTAATATCAATTATAATGTTATATAAAATTAAAAATGTCATTAATACTATTTATAATTGGTAGTTTATATAATATTTTAATAATATATCGTTGTTTAGTGAAACTCGGTATTGCGTACAACACACTGTATCGAGGAAGGTTGCTCTTGCGTATAACGCAAGCTGAGCTAATGTTGTGGGTAGTGAAAGATTCCATTGATGTTGTGTATAACATAAGACATAAAAAAATATACTTCTCATAAAATATCATGGTGTTACACTCTGATATTTCAAACAACTTCATTTACTCTATTGAAGTATTCATCAATAGTTTCTTCATCTCTCATTCTGATGTCTTTATAATTACTATTCCATATTTTAATATTTGCTTCCTTAAATTTAGTATTCCCTTCAAAAAAACTTTCCATCTTTTTTGACATACTTTTTGATGTATTGAGACTTATAAAATTTTAATAAACATTCTATGGTAATGATATAAGGATTGTGTAAATCCATGACCCCACTTACCCAGAGTCAGAGCATTTTTTTAATACATTGGCATGATTACAAGGAATCAAGTCCCTAAGGACCGATCGGTTTAGCAGTCTTGGAAAATAGATTACATACATGAATGTAACATTAAACTTTATAATATACAAAACAACATAAATAATCCTTTACGAATGCCATTATTCCCTTGGCTTAACCCCGAATATCAATCACAATACACTTCTTGGAATCCTGGGAAAAATAAAACATAGAAAGGGGTGAGCACAAATGCTCAGTAAGGATAACAACACGGTGGAAACTTTCATAAATAATCATAAAAATTTAAATCAATGTATAACTAAAACAAAATCCTTTTAAACTTGAACTTCAGCATAATATGGAAAAAAATAAAATGAAGTAATTCCATTAACTTATTCACATGGATATTCTACTAGTCGAATAATCACATGAAATATCACTAACCACTTTCATAATGATGGAATGCATAATTCCAGACTATTATAACCACATAGTAAAGGCCTTGTGCCAAGACTACAAATAAGATTTTGTCAAGTACTTGTGCCAAGTCACTAGTTTGTCTTGTGAGACCTACCGATGCATCGAGGAGCTATAGCGAGCTCCACCCGTCACTTACTAAGTCTAATGCATTCCTCATATGAAAAGTTTTAAACGTAACATAAACATTCGTATTAAAACTAGAATACGAAATGTCAATACTTTATCCGTAAACCATGAAGGGTATAAAAATAACATATCCATAGTCAAACATATCACAAAACCTTCAATACAATATGGAAGATTTGTATCATAATAAATCATCTTCAAATAAGTTTAAAATCCATCAAAGGATGTTGACATAGATAAAAATGATTTGTAAAAATCTTTGAGAGAAATATCCCTTTTTCAGGAAAACTGTTAAAAGTCACACAATTTAGAAAGGAATACATTTAATGTCATTTTTGAATCAAAGTGTCCCATACCACTTTGAAACTTTTGAAAGGAATTAACATTTTAAAAACATTCATGTCCATATAAATAAATCCTTAAAAACCATTTTGAAGACGTGGACATTAATGAGAAAGATTTAGAAGAGTAAGTATTTAAAACATTTGAAATGATGTTTTTTTAAAAAAAATTCCTTAAAAGAATCCCTTTGAATACTCTTTCCTGAAACATGGACATGTATAATAAATATGTTCCATTAGATACTTATGTAAAAACAACCTCGGATAATAAATAGATTTTGAAATTAACCCTTAACAATTTGGTAACTTACGAAACATACACCCCATGAAAGAGGTATCATACAATGAATATGTAAATACACATAAATTAAAGTATATTACACAAAGAATATAATTATGGGCAGTACATACACCACACAAAAGGTAATAGTGGAAAAATGGCACAAATCTCACAAGAATAAGGAGAGAGATGAAAACCCCTTACCTTGCACTTTCATTTAGTCGAGGGTATGTTTAACCTCGTATATGAAGACTATAGTATGTTATTAAATTATACCAGAACCATATTAATATTTATGATATCATAAATTATTCATTTATGACTTTATACAACCCATTTAATAGTAATTTCCATGTTATATTAATATTTAATGTAATAATCTCTTTCTTTATCGTACCTGTTTTAACTTGTTACTCTTGATTGTATCACTTATATCATGATTTAAATACTTCCAGAATATAAAAAATGATTTATATATCATATATATTTAGAATATAAATATGTATAATAGATATATATATATATATGAAATTGAAAGAACCGCTTATGGAGGCGGTAGTCTGTACGTACGCATAAACGTTGTTTCCGTTTTCATATAGTATTGAACAGAAGCAAGTGAATACGATAAATATATATATATTACATACTTATATATATAAATATAAGTATAAATACTTATTCACATACTTATATAGTGTGTCAGTACATAAATACTTATATATATAAATATATATATCTCCAGTAGCATTATTATATTATATATTACATACTTATTAGTAATATATAATTTTATAATCATCGATGAGTTGTGAACATTGAAATGAATCTCATCGCGTCGTGGAGATGGTAATCCGTACGTACGCATGAGCGAAAATATCATTCTTTTGATATTAAAATAATATAATTGGATGTTATATCATATATACAAAATCCTTATCATGTTATATTTATTATTTACATCAAATACACATCATTATTATACCCATCCAAATAATAATGTATTGAATAACAATTACACCACGACGGGGAGACGGTAAGCCATACATACGCACGTATGGTGACATGTCATTCAAAGGGTGGATAGAATAATGAATTTGGTTATAACATAATTATAAAAAAATCACAGTATATAGAAGATATGGATTTATTATTTTAAAATGGAAACAACAAAGAAAAAGGAAGTGGAAGAAGAAAGGAACTTCAAAGAGGGTGGTGAAATCATTACCTCTTCTTCAGGTTCTTCCTTTTTATTTGATCAAAATAGCTCCTTAGGTTGGATTTATGATGAAAATAAGGCCTCTATGTTTAAGGGAGGATAGTTGAGAGGGTATTTGGGCAAGGTTCTTCCGAGCCAAATGGCTTAGAAGGTGTGAATTATAGTGAATTAGGAGTTCCCTTTTATAAGATGGGTGAGGGTCACCTTAGGAAAAACATAAAATACTATTTTATAATAAATTCATCTTCATTTTATAATGGCTCAAAATAGATTTATTTCGAGGATAAGGTGGGTATGGGTCGAAATACACTCGACAAATAGGTTTTAGATAGGTTTGGGTCACTTTATTAACCTTATCTTTTAGTTTTAACTCTTAGTTAATTAGTTTGACATTTACCATGCCTCTTTGTATTTTAATATTACACGGTCAATAAACTTACCATAAACTTCCAATCGACACCAAAGTGGTCCATTAATTAAACACCTATAATGATATATGTCCTTTGGCCGAGCCTTAGATTTTTATGAATATAATGTCAATTAATAATATAATATTTGTTTTTAAAACTCATTTCTGTCAATTTTGACACTATTTGGTATTTTGTTTTTGATAAATTCATAAAAGCATTATTACTTCGAAAAAAATACATATAACCAATCCTAATATGTCATATTGACCTAGAAAATTATTTTATTTCATAAAAATTCTCAAATTACATTTATTTGGGTATTTATAATATCATTTATCTTAATCTTTCATTAATACGGTAATTACTGCATCATCATTGTGTCATAAATAAATTAAATTATTTAATGTCTAAAAATTATAAATAAAATACCATTATGTTTTATAACCTAATTTATCTAATGTATAACCCTATATTAAAAATGTTTTAGTTATTAAACATTGATTTAAACTCTTTTAACTATTTTTTGAATATAATAATAATAAATGTCCTAATCAATTCCAAGTGGGCCTAAATGATATTTTTTTATTCCTATGGTTTTTTTGGTCGAGATTCACTTGTCCAATAGAATTAGGACATGTGTTTGGGTGATATTAATATCATTTTTACCTTTAATTACCCTATTTACTTGTAAACGTGGTAAATAAAAATAAAAAATTACTATTCACCAAAATTTATTTTTATATCATTGAACCTCATTTTACTCATTGATGTTAACCGTGTCTCTGAGATTTTTGAAATTCCACTCACAGAAGCGGTAAAATTATGTTTTATGTGAATTTGAAAATTCTCTTAAGAGATGGGTAAAAGATGGTGAAAAGTTCAATAAAATTTTTATATATCTAAAATTATTATAAACTAACTCCAATGAAATAAATTTAAATTATATAGGTACTATGTATCTATTTTCACCTAAAATAAATTTAAATAAAAAAAAATTTAAATAAAAAATTGGTTTAAAACTATAACTCAGTGTTTTTCACTACTCATCAAAAATTGAAAGTTTTTAGAAAAATACCAAAAATTAACCCAAATCTATTTTCGATATTCCAAATCCAAAAATGAAGTCCATTTTGAAACATAAAATTTATAAAATTTAAAAAATTGGGTATTACTATTCATGACGGCTAGTTTGGTAAGTTATGGTGCGATTGAACTCGGTGTTGCCTATAGTTCAAGTTATTGAATTATTTTTAAAAAATAATGTACTATGAAATATTGGGGTGTTATATTCTTCCCTCCATCAGTAAATTTCATCCTCGCAATTTGAAATTGTTCTTCGAAAATAAAAGGTTGAAAATAGAAAATACCATTTAGGGAAAACCCACATCGAAAATTGGGTTAATAAAATTTAGTCTTGATAAGAGGAAAAGGGGAATGAAAAATTCACCACCAAATTATGATCTCGATTAAGAGAACATTTATGGAAATTAGAGACACATAATTGGAGGAAAATGTAAATATTTATAGGGAGTGATTGAGGTCATCAATCATAAATAATTGTAGAATTTTGGGCCTCAAGGCCACCAATCAATGATGATTTAAAAAACTATCAATTCAACAAAATTTAAGGTAATAGGATAACACATTTTTGGTTTTAAGATACCATTACTAAAGTTTAATAATTAATTTATCCATAAAATAAGAGGGAATATGTATATATATATCTATGTGTGTGTGTGTATTTATATATACCTGACTAGTAGAGTTTCATCCTTCAACTAATTCCTACCACAAACTCATATTTAACTCTAAAAGATTTTAAAAAAATTATATTTATCCTTATCGGATAGGGTTCCAAAAATAAAATGAATTTATAATTCGTCTACCATACCCTTTAAAAAACTACATTATTCAATCCTAGACATCACGTGGGTTAGTGATTAGTGATACACCGTTGTCTCCCTTCAGTTTCGGTTTCAAGTCTCCTGGCCTTACCGGACGCGATGGGTTTTCTCCCAACCTCCGGGTTGTCCTTTTAGGGAAATCCAAAAATAATCTCAAACTAATATTATCCAAAATAATTCTATCCAATATCACAGTGAAAAATTTATAATGAAGGTAAACACAATGAAGATCCTTTTTTCTGTGTAATAACATGTGAACTCCTTCATCATGTATTCTTTTAAAACATTGAAACATCCTTAATTACCATAAAACCTTATTAATTACATTCATGATCCATTATTCCTTATTGAATATTGGATATACACCTTATATAAAAAATGTTGTAAACTCCAACAATGATGGAATATACAAATCATTAATCAGTTTCAAGGTAGTCATGAATATCCAATATAATTTATCCAAATCAATCATGTATTATTCCAAAATCACGACCTCAGTATCAGAACCATATTATGGTTTATATTTCTCTCAACCATATATTTTCCAAAAATTTAACCTGCTATTGAGTCACTTTTCATGGATCCACCAATCTCAGGTCCCTAATAAAATATTACTATAGTAAAATCCTTATATACTCCATAATTATTATAACTAGTACATTGTTGATAAAACACTCAAATGACATAATTATCTAATAACAACATAAGAATTATAATTATTCCTCCTCATCTGTGGTAGTATCATAACATGATTATTATCCAATAGCATCATTTGGGGCATACTCTGATGAGTTGTACATTGGTTTGTGTAGTTTCCCAACTCATTACAGAAGAATCATTGTACATTTGAAACCTTTTTCTGACCCTTGAAGTCACGTACTTGGTGTCCTTTTTCTCCAAACTTATAAAAAACTCTCATTCCCTTTAGGAGAGTTCTCAGGTGTTTCTTCCCACAGTTATCACATATGGGAAAATTCTTCTTTTCCCTCTTCCATTTATCCATCTTTCTCTCGTCTATCCTTTTCTTCTCTTGCTTCCCTCCAAATCCATAGGACTCCGAGAATTAGTTATTTGCATTATATTATTTCATCATATTTTTAGAATACATGGTAGACTATTTACCTTCTAAATGTTGTCTTAATACTATGAAAGATGTGATATTTCTTACTCTATAGATCATATGTATTGCTGGAGTTCACATTCCTTCTACTGGGTTCCATTTCTATACAATAGCATAAACTTGGTCAGTTTATGAATTGAAATGAATAATTCAAAACTTATAAAATACCTAACATAAAATGAATGGTTTATGGATATAATCTATAATCATAATGATGTTTCCATTGAGTAAATATATACTCATAAACCCTTCACAATTATTTTTAATGAATATGAGAATTATCCTAAGCATATCCCCTGGGAGTGTCGTAACCATTGCAGTAAGGCCCGTTTTCCTGCACCAGTTCCCATTCGAGTCTAGCTCAATGTGGTGTTTTTGGGTTTTACCCATAGGGACATCTATGTCAGAGCCAACTCTACCTTCTCAAATCCAGAAAGGGATGTATTTTCTTGAAATCTCACAAAATCTCTACATTACCAAAATTTTAGGAATTTATTCTATAATAATCCTCAAATTCTATCTTAGGTGTATGTGCTCTAATCATAGTTTATCTAAATCGAGCTTCCAAGGTTATTTATGAACTTCCTATGATACCAACTGTAACACCCCGACCCCAGTTACCCAGATTCGGTGCATTATTTTAATACATTGGCATGATTACAAGGAATCAAGTCTCAAAGGACCGATCAGTTTAGCAGTATTGGAAAATAGATTGCATACATTAATGTTACATTACACTTTATAATATAAAAAACAATATAAATAATCCTTTACGAATGCCATTATTACCTTGGCTTAACCCTGCATATAAATCACAATACACTTCTTGGAATCATGGGAAAAATAAAACATAGAAAGGGGTGAGCTCAAATGCTCAGTAAGGATAACAATACAATGTAAACTTTCATAAATTAGCATAAAAATTTAAGGCAATGTATAACTTATTCAAAAGACTTTTAAACTTGAACTTCAGTATAATATGGAAAAAAATAAAAAGTAATGCCATTTACTTATTCACGTGGATATTCTACTAGTCAGATAATCACATGCAATATCACTAACCACTTTCATAATGATGGAATGCATAATGCCATACTATCATAACAACATAGTCAAGGCCTTGTGCCGAAACTACAAATAAGGTTTTTTCAAGGCCTTGTGCCAAGACACTAGTTTATCTCATGAGACCTACCAATGCATCGAGAAGCTATAGCGAGCTCCACCCATCACTTACTAATTCCAATACATTCTTCATATAAAAAGGTTTAAACATAACATAAACATTCATATTAAAATTAGCATATGAAATGTCAATGATTTATTCGTAAACCATGAATTCTATAAAAATAACACATCCATAGTCAGACATATCACAAAACCTTCAATACCATATGGAAGATTTGTATCATAATAAATCATCATCAAACAAGTTTAAAATCTATCAAATAATGTTGAAATAGATGAAAATGAATTGTAAAACTCTTTGATAGAAATATACCTTTTCATGAAAACATTTAAAAGTCGCACAATTTAGAAAGGAATACATGTAAAGACATTTTTGAATCTACGTGTCCCATACCAATTTGAAACTTTTGAAATGAATTAACATTTTAAAAACATTCATTTCCAAATAAATAAATCCTTAAAAATATTTTTGAAGACATGGACATTATTGAGAAAGATTTAGAAGAGTAAATATTTAAAATATTTGAAAGGATGCTTTTGTAAAAAAAGTTCCTTAAAATAATCCCTTTGAAAACACTTTCCTGAAAAATGGACATGGATAATAAATATGTCCCATTAGATACTTACATAAAAACAACCTCGGATAATAAAGAGATTGTGAAATTAACCATTACCAATTTGGTAACTTATGAAACATACACCCCATTAAAGAGGTATCATGCTATTAATATGTAAATAAACATAAATTAATGTGTATTAAACAAATAATACAATTATGGGTAGTACATACACCACACAAAAGTTAATAGTGGAAATATGGCACGAATCTCATGGGAATAAGGAGTGAGATGAAAACCCCTTACCTTGCACTTTCCTTTAGATGAGGGTACGTTCAACCTCATGTATGAAGACTATAGTACGTTATTAAATTATACCAGAGCCATATTAATATTTATTATATCATACATTATTCATTTATAACTTTATACTACCCATTTCATAATAATTTCCATGTTATATTAATATTTTTGGTAACAATCGCTTTTCTTTATCGTACGTGTTTTAACTTGTTACTCTTGATTGTATAACTTAGATAATGATTAAAATAATTCCATAATAAAAAAAATGATTTATATATCATATATATTTATAATATAAATATGTATAATAGACATATATATGAAATGTAAAACATTGTTTATGTAGACGGTAGTCCGTACGTACGTATAAACGTTGTTTCCGTTTTCATATAGTATTAAACGGAAGTAAGTGAATAAGATATATGTAAGTGAATAAATAAATATATATATATATATAAATTTATATATCTCCAGTATAATTATTATGTCATATATTACATACTTATTAGTAATATATATTTTTATAATCGTCGATGAATGGTGAACTTGGGAATGAATCTCATCGCATTGTAGAGACGATAATCCGTACGTACGCACGAGCGAAAATATTGTTCTTTTGATATTAAAATAATATATAATTGAATGGTATATCATATATAAAGAATCCTTATCATGTTATATTTATTATTTACATCAAATACACATCATTATTATACCCATCCAAATAATAATATATTGAATAACAATTTCACAACGACGTGGAGACGGTAAGTCGTACGTACGCACGTATGGTGACATGTCATTAAAAGGGTTGATAGAATAATGAATTTGGTTTTACCATAATTATAATAAAATCACACTATATATAAGATACTAGATTCATTAATTTATAATGGAATCAACAAAGAAAAAGGAAGTGGAAGAAGAAAGGAACTTGAAAGAGGGTGGTGAAATCATTACCTCTTCTTCAGGTTCTTCCTTTTGATTTGATCAAAAGGGCTCCTTATGTTGGCTTTATGATCAAAATAATGCCTCTAGGTTGAAGGTATGATAGTTTATAGGGTATTTTGGTATGTTTTGGCCGAGCCAAATGGCTTATAGGGTGTGAATTAGAGTGATAGAGGAGTAACCTTTTATAAGAGGGGTGAGGGGTACCTTTGGAAAAGCATAAAATATTATTTTATACTAAATTAATATTCGGATTATAATGGCTAAAAATTAGTTTATTTCTAGTATAAGGTGGTTATGGGTCTAAATCCACTCAAAAAATAAGTTTTATACAGGTTTGGGTCACTTTATTAACCTCATAATTTAGTTTTAACTCTTGGTTAATTAGTTTGACATTTACCATGCCTCTTTGTATTTTTATATTACATGGTTAATAAACTTACTATAAACTTTCAATGGACCCCAAATTGGTCTATTAATTATACACATATCATGATATATGTCCTTTTGTAGAGCCTTAGATTTTTAGGAATATAATATCAATTAATAATATAATATTTGTTTTAAAAACTCTTTTATGTCAATTTTGACACTATTAGGTATTTTGTTTTTGATAAATTTATAAAAGAATTATTACATCTAAAATAATTCATATAACCAATAATAATATGTCATATTAACTTAGAAAATTATTATATTTCATAACAATTCTCAAATTACATTTATTTGTGTATTTATAATATCAATTATCTTAATCTTTCATTAATAAGGTAATTATTGCGTCATCATTGTGTCATAAATAAATTAAATTATTTAATTTTTAAAAATTATAAATAAAATTACATTATGTAGGATATAATTTTATATTTCTAATTAATATTTATAATCGAATTTATATTATGTATATCTCTATATTAAAAATGTTTTAGTTATTAAACTTTGAATTTATCGCTTTTAACTCTTTTTTGAATATAATAATAATAAATGTCCTAATCTAATCCAAGTGGACCTAAATGATGATTTTTTATTCCTAAGGTTGTTTTTGGTCGAGATACACTTTTCCAATAGAATTAGGACATGTTTTAGAGTAATATTAATATCATTTTTACCCTTAATTACCCTATTTACATTTAACTATGGTAAATAAAAGTAAAAAAAAGTTATTGTTCACCAAAAATTATTTTAATCTTATTGAACCACATTTTACTCCTTGATATTAAATGTGTCTCTTGTATTTTAGAAATTCCACTCACAGAAGAGGTAAAATTATGTTTTTTGTGAATTTTCAAATTCTCCTCAGAAATGGGTAAAAGACGGGGAAAATTTTAATGAAGTTTTTATATATCTAAAATTATTCTAAACTAACTGTAATGAATTAAATTGAACATATATAGGTACTATGTATCTATTTTCACCTCAAATAAATTTAAATAAAATAAATAATTATTAAAATAAATATTTTGTTTTAAACTATAACTCTGTGTTTTTCACTATTCATCAAAAATCAAAAGTTTTCAGAAAAATACCAAAAATTCACCCAAAGCTAATTTCGATATTCTGAATTCAAAAATTAAGTCCATTTTGAAACATAAAATTTCAAAAATTTCAAAAAGTGGGTATTACTATTCATAACGGCTAGTTTGGTAAGTTATGGTGTGCTTGAACTCAGTGTTGCCTGTAGTGCAAGTTATTGAATTACATTGAAAAAATAATGCACTATGAAATCTTGGGGTGTTACATTATTCCCTTCTTCAATTAATTGCATCCTCGCAATTTGAAATTTGTCTTCGAAAATAAAATGTTGAAAATAGAAAATACCATTTTGGGAAAACCCACATCGAAAATTGGTTTAATAAAATTTAGTCTTAATAAGAGGAAAAGGGAAATGAAAAAGTCACCACCAAATTATGATCTTGATTAGGGGAACATTGGTAGCAATTAGAGACACATATTTGGAGGAAAACATAAATATTTATAGGTAGTGATTGAGGTCATCAATCACAAACAATTGTAGAATTGTGGGCCTTAAGGCCACCAATCTATGATGATTTAAAATTCCATCGGTTCAACAAAATGTAAGGTATTAGAATAACACATTTTTGGTTTTAAGATCCCTTCCCTATAGTTAAATAATTAATTTATCTATAAAATAAGAGGGAATATATATATATATGTGTGTGTGTGTGTGTGTGTGTGTATACTTGACAAGTAGAGTTTCATCCTCCAACTAATTCCTACCACAAACTCATCTTTAACTCTAAAAGATTTCAAAAAACATATTCTATTTATCCAAATCGTGTAGGGTGCCCAAAATAAAATGAATTTATAATTATTCTACCACACCCTTTTAAGAACTACATTATTCAATCCTAGACATCATGTGGGTTAGTAATAGGTGATACACTTTTGTCTCCCTTCAGGTGCAAGTTCAAGTCTAGCGGCCTTGCCAGACGTGACGGGTTGCCGCCTGACCTATGGGTTGTCCTTTTATGTCAATCCAAAAATAATCTCAAACTAGAATTATCCAAAATACTTTTGTCCGAACTCACAATCCAAAATTTATAAGGAAGGTAAACACAATGAAGATCCTTTTTTCTACGTAATAACATGTGAACACCTTCATCATGTATTCTTTTAAAACACTGAAACATACTGAATTACCATAAAACCTTATTGATTACATTCATGGACCCTTATTCCTTATAAAATAGTTGATATACTCCTTCGATAAAAAATGTTGTAAACTCCATCAATTATTGAATATACAAATCATTAATCAGTTTCAAGGAAGTCAAGAATATATAATATAATTTATCCATATCAATCATGTATTATTCTAAAATCACTACCTCGATATTAGAACCATATTATGGGTTATCTTTCTCTCAACCATATATTTTCCAAAAATTTAACCTGCTATTGAGTCACTTTTCATGTATCCACACAATCTCAAGTCCTTAATGAAATAAGACTACAGTATAATCCTTATATACTCCATAATTATTATAACCAGTACATTGTTGATGCAACATTCAAATGACATAATTATCTAATAACAACATAAGAATTATAATCATTCCTCCTCATCTGTGGTAGTATTATAACTTGATTATTATCCAATAGCATCATTTGAGGCATACTCTGATGATTTGGACATTGGTTCATGTAGTGTCCCAACTCTTTACATAAGAATCAATGTACATTTCAAACCTTTTTCTGACACTTGCAGTCACGTACTTGGTATCCTTATTCTCCACACTTATAAAAAACTCCCATTCTATTCAGGCAAGTTCCAGGGTGTTTCTTCCCACAGTTATCACATATGGTAAAATTCTTTTTTTCCCTCTTCTATTTATCCACCATTCTCTCGTCTATCCTTTTCTTCTCTTATTTCCCTTCAAAGACATAGGACTCAGATAATTATTTACTTACATGACACTATTTCTTCATATGTTGAGAATACATGGGATACTATTTCCCTTCTAAATGTTGGATAAATACCTTGAAATATATGATCTTTCTTACTCTTTGGATCATACGTATTGATGGAGTTCACATTCCTTCTATTGGGTGCCATTTCTATACAATAGCACAATCTAGGTCAGTTTATTAACTGAAATAAATAATTAAAAACTTGTAAAATACCTAACATAAATTGAACATTTTATTGATATAATCCATAATCATAAAGATTTTTCATTGAGGAAGTATATACTCATAAACCCTTCACAATGATTTGTAAGGAAAATAAGAATTATCCAAAGCATATCCCTTGGGAGTGTCGTAACCAAGAGTGCAGCAAGGCCCATTTTCGTGCACCAGTTCACGTTCGAGCCTAGCTCAAAGCGGTGTTTTTGGGTTTTACACCTAGGTACATCTGTTCCAGAGCCGCCTCTACTTGGTCGTATCCAGACAGGAACGTATTTGCTTGGAAAACACATAAAATCTCTACATTACCAAAATTTTAGGAATTTCTTCTATAATAATCCTCAAAGACTATCTTAAAAATATGTGCTATAATCATAGTTTATCTAAATCTGTCTTCCAAGGTTATTGTTAAACTTCCTCTGATACCAATTGTAATTCCCCAACCCCAGTTACCAAGAGTCGGTGCATTATTTTAATACATTGGCATGATTACAAGGAATCATGTCCTGAAGGACCGATCTGTTTAGCAGTCTTGGAAAGTAGATTACATACATGAATGTTACATTACACATTATAATATAAAAAACATAAGTAATCCTTTAGGAACGCCATTATTACCTTGGCTTAACCCTTTATATCAATCATAATACACTTCTTGGAATCCTAGGAAAAATATAACATAGAAAGGGGTGAGCTCAAATTCTCAGTAAGGATAACAATACAGTGGAAACCTTTATAAATAAGCATAAAAATTTAAGGCAATGTATTACTAAAACAAAATCATTTTAAACTTGAACTTCAGCATAATGTGGAAAAAATAAAAAGAATTAATGCGATTTACTTATTCACATGAATATTCTACTAGTCTAATAATCACATGCAATATTACATACAACTTTAATAATGATGAAATTCATAATGCCAGACTATCATAACCACATAGTCAAGCCCTTGTGCCAAGACTACAAATAAGATTTTGTCAAGGCCTTGTGCAAAGACCCTAGTTTGTCTCATGAGACCTACCGATGCATCGACGAGCTATAACGGGCTCCACCCATCACATACTAAGTATAATTCACTCCTCATATGAAAATGTTTAAACATAACAAAAACATCCGTATTAAAAATAGCATACGAATTGTCAATACTTTATCCATAAACCATGAATTGTATAAAAATAACACATCCATAGTCAAACATATCACAAAACCCTGAATACAATATGGAAGATTTGTATCATAATAAATCATCCTCAAACAAGTTTAAAATCTATCAAAGGATGATGACATAGATGAAAATGATTTGTAAAACTCTTTGAGAGAAATATCCCTATTTCATGAAATCATTTAAAAATCACATAATTTAGAAAGGAAGACATTTAAAGACATTTTTGAATCAAAGTTTCCCATACCACTTTAAAACATTTTAAAGGAATTAACATTTTAAAAACATTCATGTCCATATAAATAAATCCTTAAAAACCTTGTTGAAGACATGGACATTATTGAGAAATATTTAGAAGAGTAAATATTTAAAACATTTGAAATGATGTTTTTATAAAAAAAAGTTCCTTGAAATAATCCCTTTTAAACTCTTTCCTGAAACATGTACATGTATTATAAATATGTCCTATTAGATACTTACTTAAAAACAACCTCAGATAATAAAGAGATTGTGAAATTTACCCTTACCAATTTGGTAACATAAGAAACATACACATTATGAAAGAGGTATCATAAAATGAATAAGTAAATAGACATAAATTAAAGTGTATTACTAAGGAATACAATTATGGTAAGTACATACACCACACAAAAGGTAATAGTGGAAATATGGCACGAATATCATGGGAATAATGAGTGAGATGAAAAACCCTTACCTTGCACTTTCATTTAGTCAATGGTATGTTTAACCTCTTGTATGAAGACTATAGTATGCATTTAAATTATACCAGAACCATATTAATATTTATGATATCATACATTATTCATTTATGACATCATACTTTCCATTTAATAATAATTTCCATGTTATATTAATATTTAGGATAATAATCGCTTTTCATTATCGTACGTGTTTTAACTTGTTACTCTTGATTGTATCACTTAGATAATTATTTAAATACTTCCAGAATATAAAACATGATTTATATATCATATATATTTAGAATATAAATATGCATAATAGACATATTTATGAAATGGAAAACACTGTTTATGGAGGCGGTAGTCCATATGTACGCATAAACGTTGTTTCCGTTTTCATATAGTATTGAACGAAAGTATGTGAATAAGATATATGTAAGTACATAAATACATATATATATAAATATATATATATATCCAGTAGCATTATTATGTCATATATTACATACTTATTAGTAATATATATTTTTATAATTGTTGTTGAATGGTGAACTTGGGAATGAATCTCATCGCATCGTGGAGACGGCAATCCGTACGTACGAACGAGCAAAAATATCATTATTTTGATATTGAAATAATATATAATTGGATGTTATATCATATATACAGAATAATTATCATGTTATATTTATTATTTACATAAAATAGACATAATTATTATACCCATTTAAATAATTATGTATTGAACAACAATTACACCACGATGTGGAGACGGTAAGCCGTGCGAACGCATGTATGGTGACATGTCATTCAAAGGGTGGATAGAATAATGAATTTGTTTGTACCATAATTATAATAAAATCACATTGTATATAAGATACTGGATTTAATATTTTAGAATGGAAACAACAAAGAAAAAGGAGGTGGAAGAAGAAAGGAACTTGAAAGAGGGTGGTGAAATCATTACCTCTTCTTAGGGTTCTTTCTTTTGATTTGATCAAAAGGGATCTGTAGGTTGGCTTTCTGATCAAACTAAGGCCTCTAGGTTGAAGGTAGGATATTTGAGAGGGTATTTGGGTAGGTTTTGGCCGAGCCAAATGGCTTAGAAGGTGTGAATTAAGGTGAAAGAGGAGTGACCATTTATAAGAGGGGTGAGGGGCACCTTAGGAAAAACATAAAATATTATTTTATAATAAATTAATACTCAGTTTATAATGGCTCCAAATTGATTTATTTCGAGTCTAAGGTAAGGATGGGTCTAAATCCACTCAACCAATAGTATTTATACTAGTTTGGGTCACTTTATTAACCTTATCTTTTAGTTTTAACTCTTAGTTAATTAGTTTTACATTTACCATTCCTCTTCGTATTTTTATATTATATGGTTAATAAAATTACGATAAACTTCCAATAAACCCCCAAGTGGTCAATTAATTTTACATCTATCAAGATATAAGTCTTTTGGCTGAGCCTTAGATTTTTAGGAATAGAATATCAATTAATAATATAATATTTGACTTAAAATCTCTTTTTTGTCAATTTTGACACTCTTGGGTATTTTGTTTTTGATAAATTCATAAAATCATTATTACTTCAAAAATAATATATATAACCTATAATAATATGTCATATTAACCTATAAAATTATTTTATTTCATAAAAAGTCTCAAATTACATTTATTTGGGTATTTATAATATCAATTATCCCAATCCTTCATTAATATGGTAATTACTGCATCATCATTGTGTCATAAATAAATTAAATTATTTAATGTATAAAAATAATAAATAAAATACCATTATGTAGTAACTCTTTTTATATTTCTAATGAATATTTATAATCTAATTTATCTTATGTATAACCCTATATTAAAAATGTATTAGTTATTAAACTTTTATTTTAACTCTTTTAACTCTTTTTTGAATTAAATAATAACCAGTGTCCTAATCTAATCCAAGTGGACCTAAATGATAATTTTTTCTTCCTATGGTTTTTTTGGTCTAGATACACTTATCCAATATAATTAGGACATGTTTAAGGGTAATATTAATATCATTTTTACCCTTAATTACCCAATTTACTTTTAACCGAGGTAAATAAAAGTAAAAAAGTTACTATTCACCAAAAATTATTTTTATCTTATTAAACCACATTTTACTCCTTAATATTAACTATGTCTCTCGAATTTTAGAAATTATACTCACAGAAGCGGTAAATTTAAGTTTTATGTGAATTTTCAAATTCTCCTAGGAGACAGGTAAAAGATGGTGAAAAGTTCAATAAACTTTTTATATATCTCAAATTATTATAAACTGACTCCAATGAATTACATTGAACCTATATAGGTACTATGTATCTATTTTGACCTAAAATAAATTTAAATAAAATAAATAATTATTTAAATAAAAATTTGGTTTTAAACTATAACTCAGTGTTTTCACTATTCATCAAAAATTGAAAGTTTCTAGAAAAATACCAAAAAATCACCCTAATTTAATTTTGATATTCTGAATCCAAAAATAAAGTCCATTTTGAAACAGAAAATTTAAAAAAAAATTAAATAGTGGGTATTATTATTCATGACGACTAGTTTGGTAAGTTATGGTGTGCTTGAACTCGGTGTTTCCTGTAGTGCAAGTTATTGGATTACTTTGAAAAAATAATGTAGTATGAAATATTGGGGTGTTACAGATTGAATTTCTATCCTTTCCATAAACTCCTATATTTATATTATCATAAAATGACATAGGGTCATCTTTCTCAAAAGGGGAAAACCAATAGTAGCAACATCAACAACCTCTAGGCCATGATATAGGATATAAGAATTCATCCTATTTTTTATTCCATAATTGTTTTTTCTATAAAATTTTATAATTCCTCTACTGTTGATAGAATTAAAATTATCCATGATAAGGATTAAACGAGGGACCCTTGTATCTGAAAAAAAAATTAAGTTCCAAAGGATCTAATAACAACTGAAAAGGGGGGTTGAATCAGTTGGTATACTTTTTATAAGTTTTAAACCTTTTTAAAACATAACCCCTGCAAACTATTAAGATATATTTCCTTGTCATATTTTATAAATACTCATGAATGAAAATGTATGCGAGAAAGTAAATCACATGAGATATATAATCTTCGGACTTAGTGTGAGAACCTACATCATTTCCATAGCCACTCTCATGGATCTACAGAAATAAACTAATATGAAGATGTGAATACAAATTGTTCCAACTACTGTTTGAAACCATATATCTCTTGATAGGAAAGATTATATTAACTCTCATAAGCTTACAATGTCTTTTTATAAAAAAAATTGATCCATAAAAAATAATAAATAATTTTTTTAAACTACTCCACAACTACTCAGTATGAATCCCCAGTCTGATCTTGTTGGATCTAATTCTCTCAATCTGATAAGGCTAGATTCAATTCTCTCAATATTTTGGATCTGATGAACTCAGCTTGATGATATCATTATCAATCTGAATTACTCAAACTCTACTCAAATTATAAATATGATATTTCTCAGTCCAGTTGACTCAATATGATCTTCTCAATACTATTTTAATTAATCTAGTGAATGAACTTTATTCTCTTTGCACCTCCTCAAAATATCTCTATCTAGATATAAATTTCACATGATTTCTTTACCGCTCCACATTTTTTACTTATTTAAAAGTTACAATGAAGGAATTATCTAAGAAACTATTTATCAAAAACTTATAAAAACAGAAGAAATAAACTTGATAACTTTCCTTACTTCCTCAAATTTCAAAACTCTAAAAAACACTTCCATTTCATCTTATTATTTGACTCCTTCAATCCTCCTCAGATTTCTCTAAGATTTATGAAAAACTAAAGTTCAATTTTTGACATTTTAAACTATTCATAAAACTTATTGAATCTTATTTTTGTGTCTTCTTCATAATCATATGATTATGAATATATTTCTTTCTCATCACTTTATGAATATTTTTCCTTCTTAGATCATTAAAATTCATGTTTATTTCCCATCTCATTTCAATTTTTTATTCCTTCTCAGATCATTAAGAATCTATTTCCTTCTCAGATCATTATGAATTTATTTCCTTCTTAGATAATTATGAATCTATATCCTTTTTAGATTATTACAATTTATATTTATTTCTCAGCTCATTAAGATTTCTATTTCCTTTTTATCTCATTATGAATCTATTTTCTTCTCAGCTTACAAATTTATTTCCTCCTCAACTCATTAATGTTTCTGTTTCATTCTCATCTCATTATGATTTTAGTTTCTTTGTCAGTTAATTACGATTGAATTATTACATCTGGAAATTTAAAATTATTCAAACATCATCAAAATTAAGCATTTTGACATATTGAAAATTTTGAGTCTTGTGCTTATAGAACCAACAAAAACATTAAAATTCTTATAATTATTTAAATGTTATTATCATGAGTATGTTTCATGATTTATGTTAACTTCATGATAAAAAAAAGCATAATCATGTTTATTTTTAGAACACATGAAAACTTTTAAAGTCCTAACTTTACTTTCTTCAAAAAACATCTTCAGCATCATTATGACATAAATTTTTAGAAACTTCAAAACCTGAGTCCAAAAACCTATGTCTCCAAAATAAAAAAATTTATCTCCCCCTTTTTTGGTTTTGAATAATCAATAACTTTTAACTTTTTTAAAGAACTCATTATGATGGATTGGGTATGATTCATGAATAATAAAAACATTATTATAAATAAAAATTAGTTGTGAACAGATACAAAAACTTTGTTAAAAAAATTTATCACAAATTTTATTCAATTACCCCTAGGTGAATTTGGTGCAAAGCCTTAATCACCTCATTTATTATCCATATAGTGAATTTATTACAAGTAAACCACCGGTATTATGTAAAATCAATATCCAACCTATTATAATAGTAATGGAAAAAAAATTCACTATCTTTATGTGGCATCTCTAAGGCACCAAATCCTGACAATAAATTTCAAGGTATTTACCAAAATATGGTGTGACTTTACCATACATGAACAACCTAAAATAGGCCAATATGATGCACGATACAAAACCATAATAACTCAAAATGTATAACTAAAAAATCTGTGTGGTGGCTAAAGTGGAAAACCAAAAAAATCTACAATTTCAGGTCAATATGACTCAAGGTAAATAGGACTCAAGATAAAAAGACCAAAGTCACCAAAATGGAACCACTCTAAATGATAGGACTTGACAGTTTCCCCAAGCACCAACACTAGACATCCAATATCACAACATCACATATCTCCACTAGTAAAATAAAAATCCATCCCCTTACCTTCATTGTGTTATACAATGAATGCATATACCAAAAGTTTAATATAAATGGTGTGAGTATACAACCTAGTAGGTAAATTGTGAGACTTCCCACAAATTTTTCTAAAATAATAAATGCATTAGATTAAATTTTATTTAAAATAAAAGATTGGAAGAATCAGGAAATAAAATACACAACTAATATATATATATATATATCCAAATTAAATGAAATAAATCACAAAAAAAAATAAACATATGGCATGATCCCACACACCCATGCATAACACCAACCAATTCCCAAACTACTTAAAGGCCACTCCTGAGTAGTCCAACTCATGAGTAGTTTGTGTCCCTCTAATCAAAAGTCATCACTTGATGTTATAATCCCATTTTTGAAAATATTGGTAATATTACTAGTTCTAATCTTCATGGTTCCACCCATATTTATATGAACACCCACCCACCAAACTTATGTAAAATAATCACATACAAAATCCTTATTTTGAAAACCGGTTTAATTAAATCATTTAATCGAACACCATATAGGTATCGCCCACAACTCTAGTTTTGAAGACAAACCAATAAAATATATTTCCAATGGATATTTTACTAATATATTACAACTAAAATCATAAGAAATTTAATTATAAAATAATGAGCCTTCACCTTTTAGGTGAAAGTAAAAAAAAGGAATCCACCTACCACCAAATGGTTGTCCCATGAACAATTATCCCACAACCTCAATGGTATGGGATTCTTAATTTTTTATTTTAATAAACCCTAAATAAGATTAATCAAGACATGATCTAACCAATAGACGTAGGAAATAAAAACCTAATAAAATGTTACACTTTTGATAAAATATGAGGATCAGAAATAAAGAAGAAGAAGAAGGATCTTACCTTCAATTTTCTAGATCTAACACCCTCTAATCCATTAAAATCTGCCACTTTAAGGAAAATGATGAACTAAAACTTCTAGAGGGATACTAGAATTCAAGATCCTATGTAAGATGATAAATGATGATGGTTTTTAAAGAAGTATTGTGTATTTATTTGAATTTTTTTATTTAATTATTCCTATAACATTGTTAACCCAAACTATTGGGAGAATAATGTGTCAACAATGAAAATCAACATTATCCTGAAAATTTTGAAGTTGCAATTTTATTACATGGCTTCACCATATTTTTCACTAACCATGCACCTATCTAGAAGTCCCGTTGAGATATTTTACTGTTACCTGGGGAATCTACATGGACTCATCTAACCTCTCTAAGGCACTTAAAACATTAATAACCATCATAGGGCCTACAAAAATCATTCAATAGATAAAAATATAGGGTATAATAAGGAAATACCTCAAATTGTGGGTGTTACACTCTCCCCAATATAGTGATTTTCCTCATTGGGAAGCTATAGGTCAAAATGGTGGTTAAATTTTTTTTTACCACTACTCCAGAATAAATCTCATTCATTCCCATGTATCTTATTGAATCATTCTACACTGCCATAATTCCTATAGAAAAGAGACATGTATTCCTCAAAATATCCTCTCTTATCATTCAAGAATACGAATCAGACCATGGATAAATGAAGCGTTTGGTTCAAGAGTGGCATGGTCCCATTATATCACATGGATATGGTCAAGCTAGTACATATTTAATTATGATATATTGAAAACATTATAGGTATCCCTAAATTTTTAGAGATCATCTAAATTATATGAAATATATTAAATGTAATATAAAATATCAAATGGATTGATCTAAGAAGGAGAAAATTTTATATTCTTTCCCATCTGGAGGTGACCAGATATTGGGGATACATTCATGAACACATGTTCACATACCTCCAAATATATGGTTCATCATTAATGATCTGCATAATATTTCTAATGGATTTGGGTAATTCTAATTCATTTTTTAATAATTTGGATTTATATAGTAGTTTTATGGACTATAATTGGTTTCATCAATGAATTTAACCTGATCTATACCCCAAAAGCCAATGATTGGTTTGGATAACCATACAATGCCTCATGTGGAGCCATTATTATTGAGGCCTAATAACATTTTATATAAAAACTCACTAAATGGAAATGAAATTCCCATAAACCATAAAAATTCATAACACATTCTAAGATCATATACCATAATGTTTTGATTGTACATTCTAACTAACTATCTTTTTGTGGATAATATGTTTTAATCATGGTCAATTGAGTGTCAATGTCATGTTATAAGGATCTACAAAATCATAAAGTTAATAAAGGGTCTCAATAAGAGATAATTGATACATGTGATCCATAAATTATCTCCACTTCTTTAACATAGAAATTTGCTAAATCCTCCACTGTACTGGACTCTCAAGATGGAATGAGATGTGATGAAATTTTGAGCGAGTGAAAAATATCCCAAATAATATTATGTTTCCAAATTATCTATGGTAGACCAAAGAAAAATACCAAGTCAATATTTTCACATTTCCAAATGGGTATTGGCATATACTGTAACATGTCTATTGTTCATTGGAATTGATCTATTAACTATAGGCTAGTGTGACATTTTATAAAATATGTTATGTTTTCTATATCATACCTAATGGCTAAAAACGGGACTTCATTACCCTGTACATATTTTGCATTCATTGGATAAGTGTCCATTTTTTATGTTGAAAAGAATAAGTAATCTACTATTGGAATGATGAAGAAACTATGAATCGATTCAAAAATAAAAACATAGATATTTTATCCATTGTCAACAAAGCAATAGCAACCCCTTTATTGAGTTTTGACCATAGGGAAAGTAAATATTAGTCTGATTACTGATCCTTATTTGTAAGACTCAACAAATTTGGAATGAGAGTAATGAGAATGAATTCTCCATTTTGATTCTATTACCTATAATACAAATGTATTAAATTACTCACATAAGATGACACTTTTCATGAGCCTTTATAAATACCTTGATATATGAACTCTATATCAAAGAAGAACTACTTAATTACCATTTCTTATTGTATAATACAAGTTAAATTTGAATATTTATATATATTCCATCCATAAAAATTGCATTAGGTTCAAATCCCATTGTGAAAATATATTTTTCAATCTTGTATGATCTATAAAAACAATGACAATTTTACCTAAGAGGTAGTGGAGATATGTTTTTAGTATTCATACCACCGAAACTAATATTAGGTTATAGTTGAGAAAATATTTTCTAGTTTTTTAATTTTCTCAATCTTTAAGAGAAAACATGTCCTTAACACATAAAAACATAACATAGCCCTGATCCTGAAACATTGAAATATAAAATATTTCCTTTTAATGTTTCTAGAAATATGAGGATTGGTGCTGGAGTGAGATGAATTTTAATCTACAAAAAGGATTCCTAAAAATCATAGTTTAATTTGAAATTAGTATTTTTTTATTAAAGTAGTGATATGAGAAAAAATACTTGAGAATTTGTGGACAAAGAGATGATAGTATCATCCTAATCATATAATTCTTCATATCTAAAAGAGGTTCTTAGGCGGTTTCCAAGAAATAATTACTTTGATCTTTCTATATTAAACTAATATTACTCTTTCAAAATTTACATGGTAATAGAAAAAAACTCTTCTATCTAGTATTCACACATAATGAATTTATAAAAAATTTAGTGCTCAATAAATGTACTCAATACAATCTCTAATTTTTTTTCTCACAGTAATTTCTTGTTTGATAATGTTTGATCTAAGCATAGTTGCAGCATGTTTTGATGGAATATATATTAAAATATCTTAAAATTATTATTCTTTAAAACCATGAATGAGGATATTTCACATCAAATTTATAATTAATTTATTTTATTTTGGAAGAAATTATTACCTAGGCTTATGATCAATCTTCATTAATAGATTTTGATCATCTTAAAATACCACTTCATATTTTCTTCCTTGTGCTATGGGATACAAAGATATAATCTATCTATAGGTGATCCATGTGATATCTTATGATCTCTAAGAAACACCACTTGATATTTGGTTTCTAGCACAGTGAATTGAATTTCCTTCTTGGTTCATTCTCGATCGCTTTTTCTTTAGCCCTGATGAAATATCTCTTGAATTTTTCATTCTTGAGAGAGAGATAGGAGGAGGGGTTGAGAGAGAATTAATTGTGAGCAACAATTATCTATTCTCAATATTCAATTTCCATATAAAATGGACATAACCATCTATTTATAGAGATATTTTTTAGGTTAAATTTTTTAAAATTTTCATACCAAAAATTAAATAATATTTAAAACCTTTAATAATCCACATTACATATAATAATATCAATATTTTTATTTTTTTGGTGTGCACCAACTTGCACAATAACAAATATTATTTAACCATGTTGTTAATTAATATTTTTTTTCTAAACTCGATCTTCATTCATTGGAACTTCTATTTCATTTATTTAACACCAGAATAAATATTTTATTCCTAAATAATTATTTAATTCACAATCCAATGGATAAATATTTATTAGAATATTAAATAAATAAAATAATATTTTATTCACAATCCATCAAATAAGTATTTTATATATATTCATGTAATAAAATATATTATTTATTAATAAAAATAATTTTTTATTACCTTGTGAATATTATCAATCAATAAAACAGGATATAAAATTATTCCTTAACCAGGTGAATAAAATTTTCTCCAGTAATTAAATTAAAAGATGATTTAATTGAGATCATCAGAAACACATATTGTGTGACCCTCTATGATTCATTATAATTTTCATTAGGTGGGCTTGAAAAAAGTCCAAAGTTATTATCTATCAACGAGTTAAGGCACCCAATATGAATAACATAATATCAAAACAATGATAACCACATACAAAGACTCATTGTGTAATATAATCCCTTTGTCTCAATATCTCATCAATCTTGTTGCACATCCATATCACCAACCTATATGCTCGATAGATCATTCTTTGACTATATAAAATAAATATATTGTTAAACCATGTCCATGAAATTTAGGGTGGTGGTTCTATTAAAATCAAAGGGATGAGATATCAAATTCCATAAAGATGGATTGAAAAATTCCTTCCTACAATTATCTATTTATGACATGTCAATCGTGACACACCCAACCTACCATACATCCCACCAATATATTGCATGATAATTTTAGTTAGTAAATATAATTGTGTAAGTACTAACATGAATCATTGATAATATTAAATTCTAAGAACCATTACACATGTTTGCAGATAGGAATATCTGATGACACAAAAACATATAGAATTCCTACTTGTAGGTATATTCCTATAATCTCTCATCTTGGAGATTACCAAGTGAAAAAACTATAATAATAAGACGCGTATTCTTATGATTACTCATAGCTAATAGTCTATATATTATGTGTCCCATCATGGTATTTTATCCAATCATAGGAAATGATTTAAAAATATCATCGTAACACTTCAAAGTTCTCATCATAGTGGGAAACTTCTATGACCTTATCAATGATATTCATACTCGATATGACATTATTACATTAGATTCATGAATTAAAATAAAAATATGTAATAAAAAGTTTTATTAATATTAAATATATCGAATATATATGTAATAAATGTATAAATAGTCGGTCTTATTATACTAACTCCAACAAACTCCCACTTGGACTAGATCCAATTGCCTATGAATTTTATTTCTCTAGAACTCACTTGATAATAATGTTTCTATTAAGTAAATATATAGTCAAGGGGTCCACCACATAGTCACCATGGAAATTCTACTTAATGTAACCTCACCTCTCTGATAAAAATACCTCAAGTGATGATACTTATGATGTATGTGCTTTTGTTATCAATGTGACCATGGATATTTTTCAAGATCAATTATTTTAGTATTATCACAATAGATTATGATATGATATTTACTACATGGTACAACTTCAATCTCTTAGAAAAAGCTATGATTCTATAATACATATCTATCTACCTTAGAAGTAGTAATATACTCAGAATCTACTATATAATCTGTTACCACAACCATTTTTTAATCTCTTCCAACTCACAATACATCCATAATAAGTTAACATGTATAATTTTTGTGACTTAATGTCATCTTGATTAGTTTGGAAACTAGCATCAATATATCCTATAATGATTATTTCATCACATCCTCCATAAACCATGAATATATCCTTAGTACACCTCATATACTTAAGAATAGTCTTGGAATCCATCCAATTCTAGTCACCTTGATAAACATGATATCTTCCTACTATACAAAATACATTGTTGAAATCTATCCTAGTACATAGAATAACACGCATGACTAACCCAATCACATATTCATATGAAATCCTTTCCATTCTATTTATTTCTTCATGTATTGGAGGACACATTTTCCTATAAGTATGAATTTCATGTAACATTGGAAACAATACAATCTAGGATTGTTCCATACTGAATATCTTTAGTATCTTATCAATGTATGTACTTTTACTTAGGCTAACCAACCTCTTAGATCTATCATGATGGATCTTGATCCGAATAATATATGTTTCCTAACCCAATTCTTTCATAAATAATAATTTATTCAGCCACTCCATAATAGACTATAAGAGCGGTATTTCATTTCCAATGAGTAATATGTGATCAATATATACAATTAAGAAATCTACTACACTTTTACTAAACCATTTGTAGACACAAGGATCACACTCATTTTTTATGAAACAAAATTCTGTTATTGATTCATCAAAATGAATGTTCCATGGCCTAAATGATTCGGTAAATCTATAAATCGATTTTTTTCAATTTTCATATCTTTTCATAATCTTTTGGATTGAAAAACACATTTAGATGTGTCATATAGACATATTCTTAAAGGTTCCCATTAAGGAATTCTATTTTAAAATCCATTTTTAAAATATCATAGTCCTAGTGAACCATAATTGAAATTATAATCCTTGTGGATTTCATTATTTCAACTAATGAAAAGGTTTCTTCATAATTAATTATTTGATATAGATTAAACCCTTTTTCATCTAGTCACTCTGTATATGTACAAAATTTCCCTTATATGTCTAGTTTCTTCTTGAATACCCATTTCCATCCAAGGGTATTTACTTCCTCTAGATAATCTTTAAAAAAATCCATACTTGGTTTTGGTACATAAAATCAATTTCATAATTCGTGAATTTTTTTCACTTGTAATAATATATGACATTTATTTCTTCTTTGTTGTTTAGATGATCATTATTATCAACTAAAGATGATTCACCATCCACATTAACTATAAAAGAATACCATATTAGTTCTGTAACATCTCTTTTATTGTTACATAGAACTTGTGCCTCTGTAATAGTTTATTCTTCCCTTAGCCATTTTTTAATAGATTCTCGTGTTAACTCATGTGTACATTGAGCCTCCACTACATTGAAGTCTATATCTCCCCCAATATCCCTATTATAGATGTTATAACTCTCAAATGATATGGTGTATCTTATCACTATTACCTTTTTTGTGGATCATAAAGGCAATATACCCTATTTTTTTGGGTATCCTATAAAGGTACACTTTGTGCCTCATGTGAATGTTTTTTACCTAAATAGGCTTTAACAAATTATTCACAAACCCAAACATGTAAATTTGATCAAAATGGTTTTTATTTCACTCTAAAATTCATATATAATACCATTTATCAATTTAGTTGGTACATGGTTTAGTATGTGTATAGTTTTTTATAATTACTACCCCCAAAATGAAAATAGAAGACTCACAAGTCTCATAATTGATCTCACCATATCTAACAAGGTCCAGTTACTCATTTTGTGCACACTGTTCCACTAAGGTGTGAAAGGATGTGTGATTTTGGATAGTATCCCAAACTCCCATAAGTGATCAATTATGTATTGATTAAGATATTCTATACCATGGTAAGAGCATATTTTCTTAATATTCTTACCAAGATGGTTCTAAACATCATTTTTGTATTCCTTGAATTTATCAAAATAACCCAACTTATTCCACAATAAGTATATATATCCATAAGTACTAAAATAATCGATAAAAGTTATGAAGTTTGATTACCCACCCTTTCTTAAATAGGTAGTGGTCCACCCACTTCGGTATCCACTTATTCGAGAATATATTTAGCCCTTTCACCTTTCCCTATGAATTGGGATTCAGTCATTTTTTCTTATAAAAATGTGTGACATACACAAATTGATTTTTTTTAAAAATAATATAAATATGCATCTTGATGTAATTAAGTCAAGAAACTTTTTTTACATGACCTCGAAGATGATACCAAATTTTCTTGTGGCTTGATCCATGTGAAGTAACATCATTATTGATTTCCATTACTTGGTTTGTGTAATCCAACACATAAAGACCATTATTAAAATGTTCCTTACCATACCAAATTCTATCACTATAAATGTATAATAATTTCTTCCTGGACATGAGAATAAATCAATCTGTATCAAATTTGGATATTAAAATAATATTTTGGGTAATAGATGAAACATAATAAAAACCTTTCAAATCCAAGATCATTCCAATTGGAAACATGTGGTGGTAGTCCCTGATATCTCCAACTGCAAGTCTGGCTCTGTTTGCTTCTTATAGATCTACCTCAATTTTCAATATTTCTTAACATACATGGTTCTTACATTTGAATACATATGTGAGCATCTCAAGCTATATCTAATACACAATTTATATAAATAGATAAATTTTACTCAATAACAAATGCACTTAAAGCATCCCATTGCATATTTGGTTGGGTGAGGGTTTTCTTCCAGTTTCTCATCCTTCCAAAAGAGAAATAGACAACATCTTGTTCCCTTGATTTCCCCTTGGTCATCTTTTTTATGGAAGGTTCTAAAGAAGATTTTAACATAGAGTGTAATGCCCCAACCCCAGTTACCCAGAGTCAGTGCATTATTAAATAACATTAGAATGATCACAAAAGATCAAGTCTCGAAAGACCGATTAGTTTAGTAGTCTTGGAAACACTAGATATATTCATAAGTCATACATTACATCATAAAGTAAAAAAAACTACAACAACATCTTTTCTTCATATCTCCTCATAATATTCTTTCAGGTCATTCATAAATTACTTTTTCACATCCTAGGAAAAATAAAACATTGAAAGGGGTGAGATCAGATGCTCAGTAACGATAAAAATATAGCGGAAACCTTCATAAATAAGCATAAACATTTACGGCAATGTATAACTAAAACAAAATCCTCTTAAACTTGAATTTCAACATAATATGGAAAAGATAAAATGAAATAATGTCATTTACTTATTCACATGGATATTCTACTAGTAAAATAACCACAAGCAATATCAATAACCACTTTCATAATAATGGAACTCATAATGCCAGACTATCATAACCACATAGTCAAGGCCTTGTGCCAAGACTAGAAATATGATTTTGTCAAGGCCTTGTGCCAAGACACTAGTTTGTCTCATTAGATATACTGATGCATCGAGGAGATATAGCAGGCTCCACCCATCACTTACTAAGTCCAATGCATTCCTCATATGAAAAGTTTCAAACATAACATAAACATTCATATTAAAACTAACATACTAAATATCAATACTTTAACCACAAGCCATGAATGGTATAAAAATAGAACATCCACAGTCAAACATAACTCATTCGATACAATATGGATGATTTTATTGTATCAGATTAACCTCAATCAAGAATAATGAAGGATATTGACATAGATTAAATAATCATCACACTATTGAGAGAGATATCCCCCTTTTTCTTGAAAACATTTAAAAGTCACACTATTTTTCAAGAAGACATTTAAAATAGATTTTTGAATCAAATTGTCCCATTCCACTTTGAAAATATTAAAAGGAATTTTGATTTGAAAACATTAATGTCAATATAAATAAATCCTTAAAACCATTTTTAAAATAGGGACATTAATGAGAAATAATTAGAATAATAAATCTTTAAAACATTTTAAAATGATATTTTAGTTAGAGTTCCTAACCAAAAGAGAGACACTTGAATACAAATAATTGAGGTAATCAAAACTTTATAATATCATGAGAATAAAGGGATTCATGATATACTATTTCAAATTACATTATATACACCATATAAAAGTGATTTGGTGTATAACAACAAAGGAGTCACAATGGAATGTAAATTGAGATGAAATCTCTCAATAAGTATGTATCCTTAGGTTAAACATAAATCAACAGCATAATTATGTTTGAAAAATATAAATACACTCAATTTGATTGGATATTCAGTGTAAAACAATCAAAGTACATTCACACATATTCTTGTAAAAACAACACCAATGAATGAGATGTTTAACTCAATAAATGGAGATTGAGTTAAAATTAATCTTATCAAGTTCATATCGAAGACTTGAGAATTTATCAATAGAGTGATTAAGTGTATCAAAATTATATCCATAGAAATTGGAGTGGAAATTATGACATAAGAAAATGAATAGTGATTCCACACATAATCTTGGTGTAAAATAATCAATGAAATATGCGTAAAGCCGAATGAGTGGATATTGAAATTCCAAATTCCCTTACAGATTTTGTAACTTACGAAACATACACCCATGAAATAAGTATCATAATATGATTATGTAAATATCTATAAATTAATTTATATTACACAATGAATACAATCATGGGCAGTACACACAACACATGCAATAAATAAGTGGTGAACAATGGATATCTCACGGAATTAAAAGTTAGATAAGAAACCCCTTTACTTTGTACTTTTTCCTTGGTTGAGGGTAGGTTAGCCTCCTGTATAATGGTGACATAATTTTTGTTAAATTATACAAGAATCATATACATTAATATGATATAATATATGATCTTTTAACATTTCTTTGTTAATAATATCTTAGTATTATCGTCATTTTGGGTGTTAACTTATTCGTTTTTTTAATGTTTTGTTACATAAGTCATGTTTGTTATGGATAGGTTGTATCTTATTCATATACAGAATGATATCAAGTCCTTAAAAATTATTTTTAATCATAAAATGAGAATTATACTTGTATGGATATGATGGGGAGTAAATCTCATTGCGTTCGTGGAGACGGTAGTCCGTACGTACGCACGAGCGATAATATCATTCTTTTGATATTAAAACAATATATAATTGGATGGTATATAACATATACATAATAATTATCATGATATACTTATTATTTACATGAATTACACATCATTATTATACTCATCCAAATAATAATGTATTGAATAACAATTACACCATGACGTTGAGACGGTAGGACATATGTACGCACGTACGGTGACATGTCATTCAAAGGATGGATATAATACTGAATATGGTTGTACCATATTTATAATAATATCATAGTATATATAATATACAAGATTTATTATTTTAGAATGGAAATAACAAAGAAAGAAGAAGTTGAAGAAGAAAGGAACTTGAAAGAGGGTTGTGAAAACATTACCTCTTCTTCGGGTTCTTCCTTTTGATTTGATCAAAAGGGCTCCTTAGGATGGATTTCTCATAAAACTAAGGCCTCTTGGTTGAATTTAGGGAAGTTGAGAGAATATTTGGGCAGGGTTTGTCTGATCCAAAAGGCTTTTAAGGTGTAAATTAGAGAGAAGGGGGAGTGCCCTTTTATAAGAGGGTAGGGGGAACCTTTGAAAATGTGAGAAATATTATTTTATAATAAATTCATATTTGGTTTCTAATGGCTTCAAAGTGGATTATTTAAATGTTAAGGTGGTTAGGGGTCTGAATCCTTTAAACCAATATATTTTAGACTGGTTTGGGTCACTATATTAACCTTATAATTTATATTTAACTCTTAGTAAAATAGTTTGACATTTACCATGTCTCTTTGTATTTTTATATTATATTGTTAATATACTAACTATATACCTCCAAGAGACCCCCAAGTTGTCCATTAATGATACACCTATCAGTATGTAAGTTCTTTGGACGAACCTTAGATTTTTTGGAATATAATATCAATTAATAATATAATATTTGTTTTAAAAACACTTTTATGTCAATTTTGACACTATTGGGTATTTTGTTTTTAATAATTTCATAACATCACTATTACTTAGAAAACAAATTTATACAACAAATCCTAATATGTCATATTAACCTAAAAAATTAGTGGAATTCATAAAAAGTCTCAAATTACATTTATTTTGATATTTATAATATCAATTATTTTAATATTACATTAATTTGGTCATTACTGCATCACCATTTTGTCGTAAATAAATTAAATTATTTAATGTCTAAAAATTATAAACAAACTACCATTATATAGGAAATATTTTTATCTTTCTAATGAATATTTATAATCGAATTTATTATATTTATAAACCTATATTAAAAATGTTTTAGTTATTAAACTTTGATTTTATATATTTTAACTCTTCTTTGAATTAAATAATAATAAATGTCCTAATCTAATCCAAGTGGACCTAAATGATAATATTTTATTCCTAAGGTTCGATTTTTCGAGATACACTTGTCCAATAGAATTAGGACATGTGTTATGGCAATATTAATATCATTTATCCCTTAATTACCCTATTTACTTTTAACCGTGGTAAATAAAACTAAAAGGTTACTATTCACCAAAAAAAATTCATCTCATTGAACCACATTTTAATCCTTGATATTAACCATGTCTCTCGAATTTTCAAAATTCCACTCACGGAAGCGGTAAAATTATGTTTTATGTGAATTTCCAAATTCTCCTAGGAGGTGGGTAAAAGACGGTGAAAAGTTCAATAAAATTTTTATATATTTAAAATTATTCTAAACTAACTCCAATTAATTACATTGAACTTATATAGGTATTATGTATCTATTTTTACCTTAATTAAATTGAAATAAAATAAATAATTATTTAAATAAAAATTCGGTTTTAAACTATAACTCAGTGTTTTTTCACTGTTCATCAAAAAATGAATGTTTTCAGAAAATACAGAAAATTTACCCTAAGCTAATTTCGATATTCCGAATCCAAAAATGAAGTCCATTTTGAAAGATAAAATTTACAAAATTTCAAAAAGTGGGTATTACTATTCATAACGGCTAGTTTGATTGGTTGTGGTGTGTGTTAGAACTCGAAGTTGCGTACAACACATGCTACTATATTATTCAAAGAGAAGCGTACCATGGAAGTTTGGGGTGTTACATTCCCCCCTTCAAATAATTTCATCCTCAAAGTTTTTAAAATTGGGTTTGGGAATATAATGGAAAGTCCCACATCAGAAAACGATGCAATAAATCTATCACCTTAAAAGAAAGAAAGAGGAGTTCAAAGGTCACCCAAGATAACTCATACTAGGATTCCATATAAGAAAACACAGATATGGAAGATAAACTATGTGTCATGTTCTGATGGAGAGGGATATAAAACATGATCAGGAGAAAGTTAACAACAAGAAAGCCACAAAATTGTGATGGGACAAATAGTCATTATTTTCCCAGTAGTAAAGGTATACGAAAAACATTTTTTTAAGTTACATTACATAAATATGAGGAATTAATTTAAGATATTGACTATGAAAATAAAGAGATATACTTACTTTTTAAGTATAGTTTAATTCTTTAATAAATTTCCACCACTAACACATTTTTTTAAATGATGAGTATTCAAGAAGACTTGGTCACACTGGAAGAGCTAGAATAAACTTTTATAGAATAACATGATCCATGAAGGATAAACTATATATTTACCTTGTATTTAGATATTAATAAAAACCAAAAAAGTTAGTAAATGATCTGATGATCCCCCAAAATTATATTCCTTTAGAGAAAGAAACACTAATCTTAATTTCTAAAATTAAACCGACAATACACCAAAGTTAAATAAATACCATTCAATAAACAATTGTCCTTAAAATACTTCAATTTAATCCAAACTAATATTGAAACCCAAAACATAGAATAATTTGGTTGTGTAGTCTTCCACGTTAAATTGTATCTCCAAATGACATCAACTACTCTTAAAGTCACATTCTTAAAAGTAATTAACCTAATCACATATTCTCTATAATAGGCTAATCATTTCCATAAATATCCCAAATCACTATAAATCTAGAATAAAAATGTAGATAAAAATCCACCATTACTTCTCAAATGAAATCCCATAGTATTCTAGTTTCATTGGGTATATAGTGTTCCCAACAAAGAAAACAACTTCCAAAATAACATTTATCACTAAATCAACAAATAATATTCCTATACTAAGGGTATTCATTTGATAAGACATAAGAACCCAAATCAACTTATTATTGATCAATAAAATCATTTAACTAAAAAAATTAGTCACACTTACCTGGGACTTCACGTAGTCCAGTGGTAGGTGATAAATCACAATCGCACTTTGGTTCTGGGTTTGATTCTCACAGCTTTTTCCGACGTGATGGGTTTTCACATAGTCTATGTGTTGTCCTTTTTCAAAAACTATATTTTATAACATTAGCAAAATGAGATAAATTCCTCAAAATAACCATAACATAATTTTAACCAGAAATGTTATCTCATACCTTTCATTTTCATCCCAAAATATAATAACTTGTAATTGCCTCAATCCCAATGATAATATAAAACCAAATGGTTGTTTATTACTATATCCACAAGAGAAAAGATAAGTCTTCCTAAAATATCATTATCACATGGCAAACTATGGGGTTAACAATACAAGAGAAAGTTATTCCAATGTAATCCCATAAATAAGGAGCACTAATACATTTAAACATTTATCTAACCATTTATTTCCACATAGCTTGTTCTTCGACCAATAAAATATCCTATAGAATAGGTAATTCACTCAGGTAATGTCCAGGTCCCCTACATTTATAGAAAATGACTGTAAATGGATTTTTAGGGCCATTTTTTTTTCTTCCATAGTACTATTCATTTTTCCTTGGAAATTCTTCACTTTATGTCATTCTTTATTTCATGTAAAGCATTTTTTTGTTGAGACACTTTCCTGGGTGTCTCCTTTCACATTTTCTACATGATTGAAATTTTGGATTCTTTTCTCCAAGGTCTCTACTACTGTAGATCTTATCATTCATCATGTTTCTCTTCTTTGTGGAGTCTGGGAGTTTGTTAATATATATTTTGTTGATAATATTTTTGGAAAACTGATTTGGAATGAACACGATATCTTTAACTCCTATCAACATTCCATTTTTTTCTCATTTCCACCAGCATTCCCACCTTGTACATCATTCTCAAATTTACAATGACTTCCTTGGACTCCAGCCATTGACTAAAACGAGAAAGCATTGTGTGAGTAACAGTGTTCATAAAATCATTTAGAGAATATCATGACAGCATATTCTCAATTTGAAACATCTTAGGATTAACCAAGGTCATTTATTCTCATCTTATATTAAAATACTTCAAATTGGTTTGTAAAGAAAATGTAAATTATCCTAAGAATATCCCCCGGGAGTGTCGTAACCAAGAGTGCAGCAAGGCCCGTTGTCGTGCACCAGTTCATGTTCAAGTCTAGATCAAAGAGGTGTTTTCGGGTTTTACCCCTAGGTACATCTGTGCTAGAGACACCTCTACCTTCTCGTATCCAGATAGGGATGAATTTCTTGGAAAACTCAAAAAATCTATACAATACCAACATTTTAGGAATTTCTTCTATACTAATCCTCAAATTATGTCTTTGGGCTATGTGCTCTAATCAGAGTTTATCTAAATCTTGTTCCCAAGGTTTGTACTAATCTTTCTCTGATACCAACTGTATGCCTCGACCCCAATTACCCAAAATCGGTGCATTGTTACATAACATTGGCATGATCACAAAAGATCAAGTCTTGAAAGACCGATTAGTTTAGTAGTCTTGGAAACACTAGATATATTCATATGTCTTACATTACATCATAAAGTAAAAAAACTACAACAACATCTTGTTTTCATATCCACTCATACTATACCTGCAGGTCATTCATAAATTACTTCTTCACACCCTGGGAAAAATAAAACATTGAAATGGGTGAGCTCAGATGCTTAGTAAGGATAACAATATAGAGGAAACCTTCATAAATAAGCATAAACATTTAAGGCAATGTATAACTAAAACAAAAGCCTTTTAAACTTGAACTTCAGAATAATATGGAAAAGATAAAATGAAATAATGCCATTTATTTATTCACATGTATATTCTAATAGTCAAATAACCATAGGAAATATCAATAAACACTTTCATAATAATGGAATGCATAATACCATACTATCATAACCACATAGTCAAGGCCTTGTGCCAAGACTTCAAATAAATTTGTCATGGCCTTGTGCCAAGACACTAGTTTGTCTCATGAGAAATATCGATGCATCTAGGAGCTATAGAGGGCTTCACCCGTCACTTACTAAGTCCAATTCATGCCTCATATAAAAATTTTGAAACATAATAGAAACATTCGTATTAAAACTAACATACGAAATGTCAATACTTAAACCACAAGCCATGAATGGTATAAAAATAGCACATCCACAGTCAAACATAACTCATTCGATACAATATGGAAGATTTTATTGTATTAAATTAACCTCAATCGATAATAATGAAGGATATTGACATAGATTAAAATAATAATCAAACTATTGAGATAAATATCCCCCGTTTTCTTGAAAACATTTAAAAGTCACACTATTTGTCAAGAAGACATTTAAAATAGATTTTTGAATCAAAGTGTCCCATACCACTTTGAAACTTTTAAAAGGAATTTGGATTTGAAAACTATAATGTCAATATAAATAAATCCTTAAAACCATTTCTAAAACATGGACATTAATGAGAATGATTTAGAATAATAAATGCTTAAAACATTTTAAAATGATATTTTAGTTAGAGTTCCTAACCAAAAGAGAGACACTTTAATACAAATAATTGAGGTAATAAAAAATTTGTAATATCATGGTAATAAAGGTATTCATGATATACTATCTCAAAGTACATTATATACACCATATAAAAGTGATTTGGTGTATAACAACAAAGGAGTCTCAAGGGAATGTAAATTGAGACGAAATCTCTCATAATGTCTGTATCCTTAGGTTAAGGATAAATCAATGACAAAATTATGTGTGAAAACTATAAATACACTCAATATGATTGGATATTCATTGTAAAACAATCAAAGTACATTCACACATATTCTTGTAAAAACAACACCAATGAATTAGATGTTTAACTCAATAAATGGAGATTGAGTGAGAATTACTCTTATCAAGTTCCTATCGATGACTTGAGAATTTATCAGTGTAGTGATTATGTGTATCAAAAGTATATCCACAGAAATGGGAGTGTAAATTATGACATAAGGAAATGAATAGTGATTCCACACATAATCTTTGTGTAATATAATCAATGAAGTATGCGTAAATCCGAATGAGTGGAAATTGAAATTTCAAATTCCCTTACTGATTTGGTAACATACAAAACATACACCCATGAGAGAAGGATAAAACAAAAATGATGTAAATATCCATAAATTAATGTATATTACACAATGAATACAATCATGGGTAGTACACACACCACATGAAATAAATAAGTGGTGAACAATGGAGATCTCACGGAATTAAAAGTGAGATAAGAAACCCCTTACATTGTACTTTTTCCTTGGTAGAGGGTAGGTTAGCATCCTGTATAATGGTGAAATAATTTTTATTGAATTACACAAGAATAATATACATTAATATGATATCATATATGATCTTTTAACATTGCTTTGTTAATAATATCTTAGTATTATCATCATTTCGGGTGTTAACTTACTCGTTTTTTTATATGTTTTGTTACATAAGTCGTGTTTATTATGGATAGGTTGTATCTTATTTATACACAAAATGATATAAAGTCCTTAAAAATTATTTTTAATCAAAAAATTAGAATTATACTTGTATGGGTACGATGGGGAATAAATCTCATCGCATTCGTGGAGACGGTAGTCCGTACGTACGCACGAGCGATAATATCATTCTTTTGATATTAAAATCATATATAATTGGATGGTATATCATATATAAAAAATAATTATCATGTTATACTTATTATTTACATGAATTAAACATCATTATTACACCCATCCAAATAATAATGTATTGAATAACAATTACACCTTAATGTGGAGACAGTAGGCCGTACGTACGCACATATGGTGACATGTCATTCAAAGGATGGATAGAATACTGAATATGGTTGTACCATATTTATAATAATATCATAGTATATAAAATATTCTGTAGTTATTATTTTAAAATTGAAATAACAAATAAAGGAGATGTTGAAGAAGTAAGGAACTTGAAAGAGGGTTGTGAAAACATTGCCTCTTCTTCGGGTTCTTCCTTTTGATTTGATCAAAAGGGATCCTTAGGTTGGTTTTCTGATCAAACTAATTCCTCTAGGATTAATTTAGATAAGTTTAGAGAATATTTGGTTAGGGTTGGGCCGAGCCAAAAGGCTTTGAATGTGTATATTAGAGAGAAGGGGGAGTACCCTTTTATAAGAGGGGTGAGATGCACATTTGGAAAAGCTAGAAATATTAGTTTATAATAAATTCATATTCGGTTTCTAATGGATCCAAAGTAGATTATTTATAGTTTAAGTTGGGTAGGGGTCGAAATCCTTTCAACCAATAGATTTTAGATAGGTTTGTGTCACTATATTAACCTTATCATTTATATTTAACTCTTAGTTAAATAGTTTGACATTTACTATGTCTCTTTGTATTTTTATATTATATAGTAAATATACTTACTATATACCTCCAAGAGACCCCCAATTTCTCCATTAATGATACACCTATCATTATATATGTTCTTTTTCTAAACCTTATATTTTTAGGAATAGAATATCAATTAATAATATAATATTTTTTTAAAAAAACTCTTTTATGTCAATTTTGGCACTATTGGGTATTTTGTTTTTTATAATTTCATAACAGAATTATTACTTTGAAAAAATTTATGTAACCCATTATAATATGTAATAATAACCTATAAAAATATTTGAATTCATAAAAATTCTCAAATTAAATTTATTTTGATATTTATAATATCATTTATTTTAATATTTCATTAATTAGGTAATTATTGCATCACCATTGTGTCATAAATAAATTAAATTATTTAATGTCTAAAAATTATAAATAAAATATCATTATGGAGGAAATATTTTTATATTTCTAATGAATATTTATAATCGAATTTATCTTTTGTATAACCCTATATTAAAAATTTTTTAGTTATTAATATTTGGTTTTATATCTTTCAACTGTTCTTTTAATTAAATAATAATAAATGTCCTAATCTAATCCAAGTGGACCTAAATGATAATATTTTATTCCTAAGGTTTTTTTTGGTCGAGATACACTTGTTTAATAGAATTAGGACATGTGTTAAGGTAATATTAATATCATTTTTACCCCTAATTACCCTATTTACTTTTAACCGTGGTAAATAAAAGTAAAAATTTACTATTCACCAAAAATTATTTTCATCTCATTGAACCACATTTTACTCCTTGATGTTAACCGTGTCTCTTGGATTTTTGAAATTCCACTCACAGAAGCGATAAAATTATGTTCTATGTGAATTTCCAAATTCTCCAATGAGGTGGGTAAAAGACGGTGAAAAGTTCAATAAAAATTATATATATCAAAAATTATTCTAAACTAACTCCAATGAATTAAATTGAACTTATATAGGTATTATTTATATATTTTGACTTGAATTAAATATAAATAAAATAAATAATTATTTTAGTAAAAATTCGGTTTTAAACTATAACTCAGTGTTTTTTCACTATTCATCAAAAATTGAATGTTTTCAGAAAAATACCAAAAAATCACCCTAAGCTAATTTCGATATTCCAAATCCAAAAATGAAGTCCATTTTGAATGATAAAATTTATAAAATTTCAAAAAGTGGTTATTACTATTCATAATGGCTAGTTTGATTAGTTGTGGTGTGTGTTAGAACTCGAAGTTTCGTACAACACGCGCTATTGTATTATTCAAAGAAAAGCATACCGTGGAAGCTTGGGATGTTACATAGAGATTGTTTTTTTTTTCATTTTTGTTTATTCACTATTAGGATGAAAGTCCTTTTGTGCTTAATATCCTAATAAACTTGGTGAAGAAGAGTGTGAATATCTATATGATACTTATCAATGTTGTGTATTTTAAAATTCATAACAAAGATATATAATCCCTAAGGTAGTGATTTAAAAATGGAATTCATGGCCAGTTATTCTGGTATTTTAAAGCCTAGAACCTTTAAGTGATCAATATATCTGATGATCTTGACTACACGAGGACCATATTGGGAACACTCTCTAATATTTCACTGAAAGAGAACCATGGAAATCCCAAACCATTACTATCTAACTCTCTCCTAGTAAATACCATGGAGGTGATCAAGTATTCTATATGAATATATGTTTTCATGAGACATCATGAGTTCACTAGACATTGATGAAATCATCCAACATTTAACATCAACCATGTCGCTGATATTTTTTCTATATATAAGGAACTCTTCATCACCTTCCTCTTAAATAAGAGGATCAATCCTTGAGGATTCAAGCACGTAAGATTTATATTCATGGTGTAGCATAACCTAAAGTTGTCTAAACCAATCCTGAATGTTACAACCAGTTAATAGGTTGTCTTTATTCAATATTGAATATAGGGATTTTGGAGATGATGAGCTTTCCATTTTAATCTACAATTAAAATATCAGACTATTAGTACTTTTTCTTGATTAAAAATTATGTGAGAAATAATAAATTAATTGACTTTATAAAATCTCAAACTATTTTATCAAGTATCAATAACCCTAACCATTGGACATAGAATGTCTAGTTTCTAAGATATTCTAGTGTAAATTATCTATATTCCCCTTCTAATAACCCCAACACGGGTTGTTCAAGCTACATAAAGGTATTTAGGTTGGTAGTTCTTTTCAAACTATGGGCTTGCAGCTCCTTGATTTGTTGATCAGATTCCCAAATCATGAAATCTTGGCTTGGATTTCCTAAACAATTTCCTCAAAATTATTCCAAGTCTATGAATAGATACTCTTATTGATGGAAAATGGTTAAGTGTACAAAAAACTATCATAATAAATCTACCTATAAAAGTAAGTGTCCCAACAAGGGTTTTTCAAACACTTAGGTCTATTGAGTTTCATTCATAATCAAAAACTAGAAGGTTTGGTCTAAAATAATATTTAATTGAGGGATTTTAATTTATTATGTATAAAACTAACCTTGTTTTATCCTTTACATGTCTTGGTAATATTAATGGGATATTAATTAATTAATTAAACATGTTGGATAAAACATTTATGCATAATTCATTTATTTAAATTTTTTTCTGTTCAAATTATTTTAATTATTTTTATGACTTTGGTCTGGCATGCTTAAAATAAACAATGCATAGACAAAAATAAATAAATTAAATGACCCGATCAAGAGATTATCGAATGGATGATTTAATAAGCAGGAATAAAATCAACCTATGACCTAGAGGAATAAATCCATATTCTATTCTTGGAATGAGTTACAAAATCCCATACGTACACATGTATATTGCCTAAGTTGGCATTGTAATGGTTCTATCTTGAGATGCCTCTATCTGTCTTGTGATGATCCATTAATTACATGTCATTATGACTCACATGTAATTGATGAAACCAAAGGATTGGTTGAAATGGGATTACATAAATATACTTGGATTAAAAGGTTCTATATAATAATGGAGGGAGGGATGACATGAAGGCCAAAATATTTTATTTAGTAATAAATAATTATAAGCTCATATAATAAATTAAATTAAAACATAAAATTCATACGTGGGTATTAGTCAATATCATGAATAGCCATACACATAGTGAATATGAAAAAGTAACTATCTATAATTCATTTATTTATTTTTTATTTATTATTTAATATGAAATAGATTTTTCTAATTAATTAATTAATTAATTAATTAATTAAAATCTTTATGATCATCAATACCTAATTTGAGATACCCATAATTTATGGAATTTGTAGAAAATAAATATCAGAACCAATAATTACATATTAATTACAATAAATTAATTGAGAATTTAATATTCTTTAAAATCATTATTAAATTTTCAAACACACATTGGTTTTATAATCAATAAAATAATGTTTTCATGCCTCAATTATCACTTTAATGTAATTTTTAATTATTTACTTTAATGGGAGACTACACGGAAAGTACAATCTTGATAAACACCATGTACCTTGGTTTCTATGTATCCTAGTCACCCACCTGGGGCTTCATCATGATAACTCACCCAGACAACACAGTGTGTACATGCGAACTACATGCCATGTAACGACTTTTAATATTCCATGTAGGCTCTGTAAACACATTGTGTGAAATAAATGTACTATGTTTAAGTAACTCTGTGGTGCATCGTAGTACAATATGCAAGGGTACAACGCATGTACTCCAACTACACATTGTGTAACCTAGTTTTTCATCCAAATATTTGGTACTTCCTGATGGAATCTTCGGTTGTTCTTCATCTATTCTTAAACCTTTAATAAAATTAAAAAATGAACAAACATTATTAATGTGTTAAATAATGTTAATTAAAATTAGATTAAATAATTAGTAATAAGATGTGATAATTCAGCCATGATTTTTTATGGATCAACAATCTAATAAATTATTATAAATTTTAATTTGACTACCCTGGTACCAATTATTGCCTCCAGGAATAGTGTAAGCATGAAATGGTTGGAATTATTTTAAAATTTATTTTAATTATCATTTCATAATACCATTAGTGATTATATTTCATGTCAATTTTATAATTAATTTATTTAATGTCGAAAGAAATGATTACCTAGACTTAGGATCTTTCTTCATTGATTAATGTTGACCATCTGAAAAGACCCTATTTGATTACCTTTGTTCCACTACAAGGATCCATGGATATACTCCCTCCATTAGTGATACACATGTACTCATGTGTTCACTTTACAATGCCACTTCATCTTTAGGTTCTATCATAGTGAGCCTAATCTTTTACATTTTTCATTCTTGGTCACTCATTTTACACTCCTAATAAAATCTATCTTGCATTTTTCTTTCTTCATATGGAGAGAGAAGGATTCAAGAGATAATTAATTGTGTGAAAAAATTCCCTGTTGTAAATATTGAATTTACATATACAATTGACATAATAACCAATTTATAAAGATAGGGTTTAGGATAAAATATTACTTGATTTTATAGCAGCCGTTAAATTACATTTAAAAACATTAATAATCCCCATTCCATATAATATTATTATTATTATTTTTAGTTTGTGCCATTATCCAACTTGCACAATTAAAAATATTATTTAATCATATTATTAATTAAAATTTGTCACCAGACTCAGTCTTGATCCATTATAACTCCTCTATAAATTATTAAACACCTGAATAAATATTTCATTCATGAAGAAATGTTTTATTCAAAATCCAGGAAATAAATATTTTATATATATTCACATAATTAAATAAATAAATTTTTAATAAAAAATAATTATTTATTACCTTTTGAATATTAGCAATCAATAAAATTGAATAAAATTATTTTTTAGTCCTATGAATAATATTTATTCCAACAATTAATTGAAAATCAAATTTAATTGAGATTATCAGAAACACAATGTGTGAGACACTCTAGGATTATTTCTCATTAACATTAGTTGGGAATTCTTAATGTCCAAGATTATTGTCCAGTAATTGGTCAAGGAACCCAAGCTAATGAACATAAAATCATAATGATGATTACTACATACGAATGCTCAGTATTTAATATAATCTTTTTGTCTCAATATCTCATCAAGTAGGCTACAAATCCATTTCAACAAACTATATACTCGATATACCTTCCTTAGAATAACTAAATTAAACAAGTCTTTACACCATGGAATTCAATTTAAGGATACAATTATATTAAAATAAAAGGACCAAAATATCATCTTTCATAAAGATGGATGGGAGAATACCTTCCTTGACTTATCCATTAATGAAATGTAAATCATGATGCACCCAACAAACCCTACTTCCATTCAGTATATTGTGTGATGGTTTGGATCATTAAGTCTAATTTCATGAATCATGACACAACCTAAGGATAATATTTAAGTCTATATACCATTAAAAATGCTCACAGATATGAATATTTGATGAAACCAAAACTTTCCAAATTTCTAATGGCAGTTATGTTATCTTAATACATAATAATGGAGATTACCAAGTGATAACATCATGAGAAGAATCCTTATTCACTTATTATTACTAAAACCTAATTGTCCATGTACAATGTGTCCCATCATAGTATATTATCCAACTGTAAAAAATTAATTAAGAATATCTTCATACCACTTCAGGGTTCTCATCATAGTAGTGAACTGTTATGACCTTATCAATGTGATGTATAGTCTAGTACATTATTACATTAAGGTAATGCATAACATTAAACAATATATAATAAGAAGTTTAATTTATATTAGATATATTAAATATACATGTAGTCAAAGTAAAAAAATATCATCTTAGGACACAAAATCCAACAGATAATACACCAAAAATATCATCGATAAATTTCATAAAAAACAAGTCTATAAACTTATGGAATGTATGATTCATTATATCCATGAAAACTTCTTGTGAATTTGTATATATAAATGTAATGACTATGTTTTCATAGTGGTCATAATAGCTTAAAATATCTATCTTTATAATATCCTCTTTACTAACTCAATTTTTTTGATATCCAACTAGTAGATCAACTATAAAGAACTATTCAACTCCTTTTAAATAATAAAAACTGTAAAAAATATTAGGAATATTGTATCGATTTTTTATCATAACCTAGTTCAATTTATGATATTCATCTCAGAAAAACCCATCTTCCTTCTTGACAAAAAGGATTGGACAAGACCATGGAAATGTGTTTGGTATAATAAATCCATTTCTTCTCATTTCTTATTGTTGGACCTTTACTTCATGTAAATTTTTTTGGTTATAGTCTATATAATAGAAGATAAATGTGACTTTTTCCTATAAGTAGATCAATAGAAAAGTTGATTTCTATTTCATGTGTTAACCTAAAGAAATTATATGGAAAAATATCACAGTATCGGTATACTATACCAAGAAGAATTAAAGCTCTGTTTTCTTTAATTGTACAAAAATTCATCACTTCCTATTATAAATATTTAATTCCTTCAACTTCCTCAAATGGCCCTACTATTCTATCATTCATATCCTGATCATCATTGAATAAGTGAGAAACACTCTTAAAGGATCCCAAGGTTACTTGTTGGGCATAACAGTTAATATACGCTTTAGATTCTACCAGCCAGCCTATTCCAAAGATCAAATCCATGATATCCATTTCCAATACTACAAAAGCCTTTAAAAATTTGATCTCATTGAAGGAAATTGGATAGTCTAGGCATTTGAATCCTCTTTATTCCTACATCCCAAGAGGTCTATTGATTCTCAATATATGAGGAATCATTTCCACATAAAACCATGATTAATTTATCACATGTGAATCTAGAAAGGAGTGGGACTTTCTAGCATTAAAAAATACATTCATTTAAATATCGTTTAGAATAATGATATATTTCACCATTGAGGGACCCGACTATTCAGCTTCGATTTATTACTAATCTTTAAACCATTGTCGATAAACACCCACATGGTAGTCCATGATTCCTTGTTGCAGTGGTGTGGGCTAAAATATGGATGTGTTCTTAGAATTAGTATGATTTTTCCAACTTTTAGGGGTAGAAATGTTTTAATGAGACCATCCTTGTTGAGCTTGAGATATTTGAGACTGATTTGATCTATCTCATCATTTTGAGTTTCGGATCTTGTACAATAATGATTAAGATGTCCTTTGTGACCATAGTTATGAAAATATCAATAATGTAATACACAATAACTTTTCTTATGAATGAATGAGTCACATTGAAAATAACTTTGTTTTGTACTACAAGGTAGTGGTAATGAAACTTGTTTGGTGTTCCTATTTTATAGAGCTCTTTTTTCCTATAAGTAAGACACTCTCCTATTATTTATGGTATTTAAGTTTTAAGATTCTGGGAGAGGTGGAATAACATTGGTGGGTGATTAACTATAAAGTTTTTTTAAAATTTAATGGATCATTTTCCTATTGTGAAAGATCTAAACTGCATGACCAATGAAATTTTTCCATCAAATATAAACTATGAAATCCCAAAACCCATGGAGAATATTTAGTATATTAAATTTATAATTAGTCTATATAATATATGAATAAAAAAAACCTCAAATTAATATCTGTTTTCAATGTAAACTTTTATTTTCTGAAACACTTTTCAGATTATGTTTATTTCGTAGAGAGGATCCAAAGTATATCTCCTTTAGTGATGATTCACAAGTGGTTATTTGATCTCTGAACAATCACTGATGGAATATTGAGTGCTAGTGTGGATGATGGATCATCTTGTGTTGTTCATCTTGATCGAAATAAGAAATTCATGCTTGTAGGATTCTCTCTTGTTCTTCTCATTATTGAGTGAATGAAAAGAGGAGGATTCTGGAAAAAAATCTATTGTGCGCAATGGTTCTTAATTCTTTATTAACCCTACAAAATATATATAGAAATGTATATATAAAGTTAGGTTTTATATTAAATTTTATTTAATTTGACAATGGACCTTAAATAATATAATAATCCTTATCATACCCCATTCCATAAAATATTATTATTATTATTTTATGGATTTCACTAACTTCTGTAATAACAAATATTATTTTACAAGCTTATAAATTAATATTTTTCACTAGACATAGTCTTGGTATGCTCATCTTCCTTGAAATTTATCCACTACTAAAATAAATATTTATCAAATGTTTATTCATAAATAAATATTCTATTCATATCCTGACAAGTAATTATTTATTAAATATTCAACAAATAAAATAAATATTTTATTCACAATTGAGATAATATATATTTATTTAGTTTATGTGTAAAATAATTATAGAAAAAAATTATTCCTCACTCTTGAGAAAAATATTTATTCCAATAATTAAATTCAAATATAATTTAATCTAAATTATAGAAACACTTAGTGTGTGACCCTATTGGATTTTTTTCTCATTAGCATTAGTCAGGCTTAAACAAGTAGAAATTTCAGCTATATCCATGACCCAAAATCATGGATATAGGGGTCAAAACTATAGTTATAATCTATAGCCACTGTTTTATCTAGTCATGGAATGTATTGTTGTCGATATAGCTAAAATCATTATCAATTATTCCTTATGAAATTTCCATGGTTCACACCATGGAAATAGATCTATTTCCATTGTTTTCCAAACCATGGAAATATATCCTATAGAAATCCACTGTGGAACATGGGATATAGCCATGGTTTTACACCATGGAAATAGAACTACTTCCATGGTTGAAAACTATTTCTATTTCCCATAAAAAATATATTTCGAACTATATTCTATCTATTTACCTCTGTTATAAGCACCATCCACCTAACCACTACTCCATGATTGACATTGGGAATATATATATATATATATATTGTCATATATATCATTAAAAATTGTTGTTATAGCATGTAAAATGTAGCTATATCCCCTCCCGCTCTTTTTTTGTGGGTTAATTTTTTTACTACGTAATGGAGGGATACCTATTATCACAATTTTTAGAAACAATGTCTATAGAAAATTGAAAAAAAATACTCTATATCCATGGTTTAGGAAAACCATGGCTATATCCATTGGAAAAAATACTCAATAGAAACAGTTTTAAAAAAACCATGGCTACATCCCTTGGAAAAAACATTATCTCCACAGTTTTACACAAATCATGGATATATCTATATGAAAAAGACTCTATATCCACAGTTTTACACAAATTATGGATATAGCTTTCAAAAAACACTATATAGCCATGGTTTTATAGAACAATGGTTATAGCTATTGTAAAAAAGTTCTATGTCCAAGGTTTCACTAAACTGTGGCCATAGCCTTCAAAAATATAACCTATATCCACGAATTATATAAAATTGTGGCTATATACTTGGTAGAAATACCTATATCCATGGTTTTTTAAAATCATGGCTATAGTTCTGTGGCTATAGCCCAGTTTTCTTGTAGTGTTACCTAAATTTCAAGATCACTATCTAATAAAGGGTCAAGGTACCCAATGGAAATAAGTTAATGTAGCACTATCAATATCACACATGAACACTTATACTGTAATATAATCCTTTTTTCATAATATCTCATCCATCAGGTTACACATCAATTTCATCAACCTACATGTTTGATACATCTTTATTTTTCTATCTTAAATAAACTCATCATTACACCATGGTAATGGAATTTAATGTTGTTTTTTCATTTCAGTCAAAGGATCCATATATTATCTACTATAAATATTTAATAGACAAATACTTTCACATATTATTAATTAATAACACATCACTCATGATGAATCCAATGTACCCAAATTCTCCCTGAACCATTGTCTTCATGGTTTATAAAAATACATCTATGTGTGTGAGTAATGAAATGCATTAATAATAATTTTAATGTATAAGGACCATTACACATGCTCAAAAATAAGAATATTTGATGGCATATAAACAGGAATTATTCCTAGAGGTGGGTATGTTCTCATAATCTCCCTTCTTGGAGTTTACCAGATTCAACCTTTATGAGAACAAGAATCATATGCTTACGAGTACTCAAACCTAATAGTAAACATTCTATGTCCCATCATATAATTTTTTCCAATAGTAGAACTATATTTATGAAATGTCATCATGGAATTTTAAGGTTCTCAACCTAACAATGAACTGTTATGACCTTTTCAATATGACAGATACTCTAGGATAATATTATGTTAAATTCATGTAGAACAATGAACAACATGTAATATGATTTTTTATTAATACTAAAATATTTTAATATACATGTAATCTAAAGTAAAAATTGTTGGTTCTAGAACACCAACTCTAATAGACTCCCATTTAGACTCCAGTAAACTACCTATGACTTTTACTCTACTAGACCTCACATGATGATCATATTTTTATTAATTTAATTCATTTGTCAATGGTTCCACCCCATTGTCTTTTGTGGATATTCCTTTCACAGTGAATTCATTCCATTGAGAAAAATCCCCCAGCAGATGATACTTTTAAAATATGCACTTCATCTACTTATGTGACCTTGACTCATTTTCAAGATCCACTGGGGTAGTATTATCATAATAGAGTGTGATGGGATCTTTATTGTTAGGTACCACATAAATCTCCTAGATGAAGTTGTATATCCAAACTACTTATTTAAATACATAAAAATCATCAATATACTCATAATCTACTATAGAATCTACTAACATATCTTTTTTTGAGCTCTACTATCTCAAAACACCTTAATTTTTACTAAAGATGTATCACATTACTGTTTCTAATCTTATTTGTCTTCTTAGAAACAATAATTTGTATATCCTTTGATGAATAGTTCCGCATATCCTCTAAGGGCCATGTACATATCCTTAACAAGCCTCAAATGATTAATGATAGTCCTAATTTCCATCCAATGGCAGCCATCTGGGTTAGCATGATATCTTCCTACCACACTTAAAGAGTAGGTGACATCTAACCTAGTGCATATCATAACATATATGAATAACCCAATTGCGGATGTGTATGGAATTCTTTCCATTATTTTTCATTCCTTGTGTGTTTGATGACACATTTTCTTAGAAATATGAGTGTAGTGTGAAATTTTCAATAATTCTCTCCTGGATTGTTCCATACTGAATCTCTTGAGTATCATTACAATATATGTACCATTCCTTAGACTTAGAAGCCTCTATTATCTATCACAATGGATCTTGATCCAAAGAATATATTTTTTTATTTTCCAATTTGTTAATGGAGAAGCATTTATTCAACAAGGATTTGATAGATTGTAATAATGGTATCTCATTTACAATTAGTAGCTTTCATCAATATATACTATTAAGAAAACAACTACACTCCCAATAACCTACTTATAGAAAAAAGTCACAGATTTATTCTTTATGAAACCAAAGTATCTTATGGATTTATCATATCAAATATTCCATGTCTTGTATTCTTTATTTAATCCATAGTTGTATTTTTACAATTTTCATATGTTTTTGCAATCCTTTAGAGTCATAAGACCTTCAGATTGTGTCATATTGACATCTTCTTAAAGGATACCATTAAAGAAAGTTTTTTTGATATCTATTTTCCAAATCTCATAGTCATGGTAAACTATAATTGAAATTATAATTATGATGGATTTCATCATTGAAATTTTGATAAGGTTGAATCATAGTTTATTATTTAATGTTATGTAAAACCTTTTGCAACTAGTCATTACTTATACTTATTAATGTTTCCATCCATGTACATTTTCATCATAAAGAACCAGTTTCAATCAATGGTATTTACATCCACTAGAGGATCTACCAAAAATGATATTTTTTGGAACATGGAATTAATTTCAAAATTTATAGCTTCATTGCATTTGGAAACATATGCACCACTTAATACTTCCTTTTATGTTATAGGATCATTATTATAAACTAAAAATGAGTCACTATACTCAGTGACTACAAAACCATAAGTTTTAGGTTCTATAACCACTCTTATAATCTTAATTAATACTTATTTCTTTAGAATTTTCCCAAGAATAGGGATTTTTGGGATTTTTTAATATGTTTACTCTTGTGTATCTTCATCTTAGGCTTCATCAGAGTCTATCTAACTCTCATTATCTATATTATATATTTGATCCCATTTTATAAAGGTAGGACTTATATTAACCATACATTTTTTTCTATATTTTCATATAGTTAATATCCTTTAGTTTCATTAGGATATCCTATACAGATACACTTAGTGCCTCTGGGTGTGTGTTTGTTCCAAAAAATGGCCTTAACAAATTCTTCACACCCCCACACTCATACATGCAATAACATGGGCTTATTTCCATACAAAATAAAATAATTAATAATATTTGTTGAACTTATTGTTACTCGGTTTAGTATGTATGATACTTTTTGAAATTTTTATCCCCAAAATGATAATATAAGAATTACATGACTCATCATTGATCTTGTTATGTCTTACAGGGTGTGTTTCCTCCTTTATCTTACTCATTTCTACTAAGGTGTATAAGGAAGAGTGATTTCAAAAAAAATATCAAGATCACATATATATTTGTTAAAGTATTGATTTATATATTCTATGACATGATATAAGAATAGATTTTTCATATTCTTACCAAGATGGTTCTCAAATTCATTCTTGTATTCTAGGAATGTATCAAAGGAATCTAACTTATACCTCATTAAGTAAACATTTTTCTATACAATTATATCATTATAAAAATTTAATAAATGTGACTACCCACCCCTTTCTTCAATAATAAATGGTCCACACATGGCTGTGAACCAATTCAATAATCTATTTAGACCTTTATAATTTTCCACTAAATGGGGATTGGGTCATTTTGCCTTGTAAATATGAATGAAATACACCAATTAGTTTTAAGTTAAATGAATCTAAATATACATCTTAGTGTAATTTACTGAAACACATTTCATTTATAATACGTAGTTAGTAATTCTATAGTTGCTTGTGATATGATTCAAGTAAACTAGTTTTTTTATCAATTCCCATTACTTAGTTCAAGTAAACCTACACATAAAGACTGTTATTTAAATGTTCCTTCCCTTATAAAATTTTATCCTTTTAAAATAAGAAATATTTAATCCAGAAATTTAAAATAAATAAATATGTATCAAGTATGGATACAAAAATAATTTTTTTAGTAATAGATGGAATATAATAACAATCATTTTATACCATAAAAATTATCATTGAAAATATTAAGTGGAAGTATCCAATGGACACAAAAGAAAGTCTAGATCCATTGGATTATTGTAGATCTACCTCCCCTTGTGAAATATTATTTAATCTTCTTGGTATCAATATTTGAATACATATGTCAAAACCACATGTGGTATCTAATACCAATTTTTTATAAATAAATAAATTACACTGAAGAAAAAATACACTTAAATATTCTCCTTAATTATTTTCCTGGGTGTAGTTTTTCTTCTAATGGACCTTCTTACCACATGAGAAATATGTAGAATACTTCTCCCATGATTGACTCTTGATCTTTCTCTTCTTGGACGGGTTTTTTAGAGTAGATTAGGTCTTAGATAACTTCACATAGACTTTCCTTTTATTCAACATAAGGATATAATTTTTTTATACATCATGTCCAAGTAAACATGGTGAAGTAGTGTAAGAAGATCTATGAGATACTTCTCAATTATTTTTTTAATTAAATTAACAAAATATTTGGAGAATCGCTGAGGAAGTGATGCAAGAATGAGATCTATGAACATTTATTTAATAACTTTAAAACATATAACTTTTAGGCACTCAATATATCCAACTATTTTGACTATATGAGGACAAACTAGTGCACCTTGTCTAATATTACTCTAAACAAATTCCTTGGATATCTAAAATCATTTCAATATTGCACTATCCTGATATAGGTCACATAGATTTTAACGAATTCTATAAGAATACATGTATTTATGTAACTTCATGATTTCATAAGACATGGATTATAGAATTAAAAATTGAGCATTGACCACATCATGTTTTTATTATAGATAGTGAACTATTCATCACTTTCCTCCCTTATAGAGAAATTTGGAAGTGAGGATTCTAATGCAGAATATTTCTGTTCATGGTTCAGCATAACTCGTAATCATTTAAACCATTCCTGGAACTTTCTATAGGTAAGTATATTGTCTTTCTCTAAGATTATTTTTAGGTATAATGTGCATGAATAAATTTAAATTATTCTATAATTATAAAAGATAATATTATTATTACTTCACTTTACTTCAATTTATATGAGACTTGATGCATTTTATATTATTAAATCTCCCACTATTTTATCATATCTCAACATCCCTCATTATTGAACTCGGAATGTACAATCATGAAAGACATTATTGTAGAATGTATATATATCCCTTCTTTATGATCCAGACTATGACCATAAAAAACATAAAAAGGTATTTAGGTAGGTGGACTTTCCAATTGAAACCCAGAAGCTCCTTGCTTTATTGAGTGGACTCCCCAATCCAGAAATCCTAATTGGTATTTTGTGAACCCTTGCCTCAAAATTTTTATTAAATATACAATGGCTATTAAATTCAATAAAATTTCAGTTATGTCAACCCCAAACATTCATGATAACTACACAATAAAAGTATGTTTCTAGAATATGGCCATGTACACACTCAGTTTTATAGTTGCACTCCCAATCAAGTAATTGAAGGATTAGTCTAACATGAAATTAAATTAAGGGATTTTTTATGCATAAATACTTATTAATTTATACTTTACATGGATTTTTAATATTGAATGGATTTTACTTAAGTGATTACCCATTTTTTGATAAAATTATTAATCATAATCAATTTATTTAATTTTCATATCACATATTAGTCCATTTATTTATATGATGAAAGTATTAAATCCATAAAGAATCATGCATAAGATAGAAATAAACAAACAAATAAATAACCCAGTCGTGATCTTATCTAATGTTTATTTATTGATTAAATAATGAATCAACCTTTGACCTAGGGGAAAATGCATTGTTCTACTATTGGAACAAATTATAGAATTCAACTGATCCACCTATGTATCACCTGGGATTGCATCATCTCAGTTACATCATGAACCGCCTCCACATTTCATGGGGTACACCTTTTTATTACATGTATTTATAAATAAAATAAAATAGATGGGAACCTAAGGATTGGTTAAGGTGAAATATATAAATCACCTTGGACATGTGTGTCCTATATAATAAAGAATAGAGGGATGACTCGTAGAGAATCATATTAAATTTAATATTAAATAAATGAAAAACCATGAAATAAATTAAATTAAATTAAACTAACTCACAAAGGTCTAAATCAATCTCATGAATGGTCATACGCATGTAACTAATATGAAAAATCACACTGGTTAATATTCATTTATATTCATTCTTTATTATTAAGAAAAATATGCTTGCATTAATTAATCAATCAATCAATTATTTAATTACCTTTAGTTTTAATGACCTTCCTAATTATATTGGAGATACCCATCATAAATGAATTCATGAAAAATAAACAGAATGACCAATAATTATATATAATTATATTAAATTAATTAAGAATTAATTATTTCTTTAAAACTATTATTATATTGTCTTTGACATCTGTTGCCAACATTTTAATGTTATTTTAATGCAAAAATTAATTATTTTAATGTAGTTTCATTATTACCTTTATTAGGAGACTAAAAGTTCTGTACTTACCAGCTACAGGCCATTTTCCTTAATTACCATATACTTAGGAAGAACATTTGGGGCTTCAACATGTACCTTGATCAGATTACATTGAATGTACTAACCAACTAAATTCCATGTTTCAGTCTTTTAATGTGCCTGTGTAACCAACTGAAATACTTGGTGTGTTCATATGATTTGGTACCACAAGTCGTGTAATCCAACAACAAGATGTCTGCTCCCCTAACCATGTGTCTGCATAACTCACCGAAGGACTCAAAGTATTATTCAGATTTTATAATTAATGAATTACACATCCTGTATGTCATGACTTGACCCTATGAGGGTCAAGCTGCAACTACCACAAGCCTTCCTTCATAGGCCAAGGTATAGAGATAAGCATAAAAAGTCATTACTATTATGGGAGGAATCTTCTTAATATACCTGTATACACACACACATGTATATCTCAATGAAAAAGTGAAAAAGGGATAATAAAAATATAAAAAATCGTGAATCTAAACCATTCATGAAAACCCTCTATTGTATACAAGAGTATGAAAGTGTAAATTGAAAAGTAAAGAGGAAAAATAAACACCCAAATAGAAAGATGTCCCAACCTAAAAAATCATGAAAAGTAAAATGTTGTGAGAGCCGAACACTTGATCTCTAAGATCTGACCACCATATGTGGTCCAATTAACTAGGTATCCCTAAGGTCTTCTATATTCATTAAATACATTTCTATCATCTGTATAATACATGACACATGTGGGAAAATCCTGTGAAAGGGTGAGTATATACATACCTATTAGGACATCCTGAAAGTTAAAGGGGTAGTAGTGAGGTACATGATAAGAATATATAGACAGTAGACAACTCAACCTAAATTAATAGAGTAACAACATCCAATGATATTGATATATATATACATATATTCTAAAACCAAAGAAACTTAAATGAGATAGAAGGGGATCTCAATCTCATAGCCTAGCCCATAAAATAGTACTATTAGTTCCAAAGGTCCATCAATTATTCCTAGCGTCTTTCATGTCTGTCCATAGGAGTAATCATGTAGAGGGTTCATGCCTTAATATTATGTCTCATAATGTTGGGAATAAGCTTACTGGAGAAGGTTTTTGGTTTTTTTTCAAATATGATTGTTTTGAAATTGTATTTTCTTTTGTTTTAATAAAGTATAAATCAATTCAGTTTGTAAAAGATTGTGATTAGACTCACAGATCATATTCAAGAAATTATACTCACAATTTTTAAGAAATTCCATCATATTGAGAAGCAGTTGTATGGAACCAAATGATCATTGTACTCACCTTAGGTCTGGAATAAGGATGTAATTGTAATGATGAATATAATTAGGTTCATCATGGATCCGTTAATAAATCGGATGATGCTTTACTTTTTTATATTTCTCACAAATCATATGTAAGTTAGAGAAGTTGTGTTGAAAGAATGATTAAAGAAAGGGGGAAAAGAAGTCCTAAAAATTGAATTTAGAATTTGATTGAGAGAAATATGATTCCAATTTTGTTCAAGTTCATATTAGAAAAAAGGAAATTCACTACAAGAATATGAATTCATAAAACTTCTTAATGGAATTCAGATGATTCTAAAGCAGATATTTATTATATTAAAAGACATAAAAGAAGTCATGATACTAGTAGATGTTTTTTAAAGAATGAATTTGTTGAAGATAAATATTTTTTTCTCAAGATCGTCATAATTATATTATCAAATGCATATTTTTTTAAAGGCTGATGAGGTTGATGTAACAGAGGAACTGTTTTTTCATCAGACCGAAAGCTAGAAGAATTAAATCCTTGGATAAAGAAGGTTATAATCATCGTATGCAAAAAAGAAATAAACCGCTAATTTCATTCCATCTGATTCATTATGTAATCTTATTCTTCTGATATATAATTGTTTGTGTATAATAATCATGGGTATCATATTCAGAAGAGAAATAAGTTGTTGAATTTGAAACTGCTGATATCGATCCATCACACTCAGAATACCATCATAATCAACAAAGGAAAAATATTTTTGGGAGTTATTGGGACTAATGTTAATAAAAATATGTTGATGTTGTTATGGATAGTACAAAAATAATGTCAATGCTTTATCAACAATATAGTCAAGCATTTTCAATAAGTTCGATTACTTTTTTTATCATTCAAGTTGGTCAAGAGAAAAGAATATATTGTTTTACATTATTCTTCATCGAAATTAGGATGATAGTAATGATAATACGAATAGAGAATCAGAATCAGACTAAGGTTTTCCAAGAAGAATAAATTTTTCTCTTTTTTCATACACACAATTGGTATGGGGAATCATATTAAATAAACCATATTGGGAAAATCAAAACATGAATGAAGTTTGTGGATCAATTCAGAGGTGATATGAAGTTGATAGATAATTCTAGAAGATTCAAGAAGAATTGATAAGTGCTGATAATGACAATATGTATCCAAAATTCAAGGAAACACATTCAAATTTTGAAAATTTGGTTGAGTGGGAAACAATTTCAAAATACCACACAAATCTAATTTGGGTCACCTATACAAGGGAAATTACTTCATACTTTCATCTGCATAAATTAATATTCCTGAAAGGAAGAGAGAGGGAAGATAACTAAATAATTCTAGAGAGAAGAAGAGGATTTAGGATTGAGTTTTGTTGAAGAGGTTCTCTTAGACATAAAAGAAAGGAGAATAGATAAGATTGCAATGTTTCGATTGATCATCGTATTCAAATGATTATTGTATTAGGTGGTCATCATATTGAGTAATCGGGCTATAAATATAAAATTTTTATTTCTAGATTGAAAATGAATATGTTTATATTTGTCTCAATCATATTCTAGATAGATTTATATATTTTTCATATTGACAAATCGAACTGGGAGAATTGGACTGGGTATTATTACAAAGTCCAGAAAAGTTCTTACTATCTTTTGGGTAAGTAGGTGAAGATTTTCTTTTAAATATCATGTTTGTTAATGTTTTTCGAGAACCACGATGACATTTTTGTTAAAAAAAATTGAATTCCATATTTGTTCTGCATGAATAACATGCTCTGTTGTATTGATCATAGAGATACACATGTTTTAGGGCCTATCCTACTCATTATCTTTCACACAAAATGATTGTTTTCTAGTGGATTGTGTGGTAATAGGATATTTTCAAACCATACCAAGGATGTAGCTACTCTTAATAAGTAATGAACCTTATAAATTTATGTGCTCATTTGGATGTGTGTTTTAATTGTTTCAGTAGGGAAATAAATCTTTAACGTGAGGCAAAGGTTGTTTCATAATAAATGAAACATAACAGAAAAATATACTAATAATTACCCCCTCCCCCTCTCATTGATATAACTATCTTGATTAGGCCATTTCAATTAGTATTACAGCCAAGGTTCCCTTTGTTTATTCTTTGCTGAAGTGTTGAAGATAAGTTGTAATGGAGAATCTCAATTGTGTTAATAGTAAAGAAATTGTGGTTTTAGATGGTAAGAATTGTCATATCTAGAAAGATAGAATGTTTCCTTATATTATTTATCTTGGATATGATGTTCTTGAAGCTTCTACAAATGGATTTACTCCAATTGATAAAAAATTTCCTCTTGCATTTGTTGATAAGAAGAATCTTGAGAATGATTGAAGGGCCAAGAATTTTTTATTATCATCACTTTCTAAAAGTGAGTTCCTGAGGGTGAAAGGTGGTGCCATAGCGAAAGGTATATGGGATTAGCTAAAAACATATATTAAGGGAATGAAAAATGAGTAAGGAAAAATTAAAAGTCTATAGATTTTATAATGAAGATTTTAAAATGGGTAAGAATGAATTTGTTAGGTACTTCCTTACAAGGGGGAATGACATTCTAGGCACTATCATATATCTTAGAGAAAAGTTGTAGGATTATATAGTTGTTGAAAAAAATCATAATAATTCTTCCCAATAAGTTTTATGTTAAAGTTTCTTCACTGATATATAGTGACCCGGTAAAATTTTCTCTGAATTATTTGAATATCACTCACATCACTTATAAAATGAGATGGGGGTATTCTTGAAAAGGAAAAAAACAAATGTTGATAGAGAAATGTATTTCAAGGCTACCAATATAGAGAAGTCAAATAGGATTCTTAATAAATAAGAAGTTAGTTATTCTAACTCCAAAAATGAGGTATGTAAAAATCTTGATGAAATTTTATCCTTATTTTTTAAAAATGGGAGAAGAGATTCAGGGAAATATAAAAGAAACCTTCCCTTTAAATTTTTTGAATTTTGATTCATTGGTCACTTTGTGGAAAATTGTCTATGAAAAAATAATGAACAATATAGTGATCAATAAGAAATAATTTCAAGAATTTATTAGAAGAAACAAGGTGATAAAATAAAATTTTATTCAAGAGGGAGAGGTAAGAAATTCTTAAAATATAAAAGGAAATGTTCCTTATAAAAATATGAATAAGTATAAGATAGTGAATTTGAATCTAAAAAGTCTACTGAGTATGTTGGTGATAATAATTTTATGTAAATATTTAATGATGAAGAATTCAGAAGTAGTAGTTTTGATGAATAATAAACTCAGCATGAATTTCATTTGAAAGAAGAGTTAAAAGAATGTATGTGAAATATCAGAAGACATGAAAAGAAAAATAAAGAAGTTTGAAGATGAATGTTCCCCAACAAAAATTTAAAATAGTTTTTAAAAAGTTAATAATAAGATATTGGTGGAGTTTGATGATTTTAAGAAATCTCTTTAGGATTAAAAGAAACATAATGAACATCTCAAAATAAATTTTAAAGTTAAATAAGAAGAATTGGAATTTGTACAACAAAAACAATCTAAGGTGAACTGAGGAATATAAGTTTTAAAAACTGTATCTAAGAATTTATCAAATTTTATGGTAAGTATTAAACTAATAAAGATAAAAAAAATTTCCTTCAAAGGTTGAGAATAAATCTTAAATTGTTTCTGCAAAAGAAAAAAAATAAGAAAGTCATGTAGGTGGACAAGACATAAAAAGTTGTGAAGTCAGAAGATTCTCATAGTTATGAGTCCAAAAATGTTCTAAAAATTATGAATATAGATAATCTTTCACAAATTCTAGTTTTGATAAGGATGAGAAGAAAACTGAGATTATAAAGAAGACACAGGTAATAAAAACAAAATTTGGTGGTCAACAAAGTTTAAAAAAGAAGGTTTCTGAGAAACACACAATTCTAGTTAGTATGGAAGCTACTGAGGCGAATATTCTTTCTATGGATAGTTCTAGTATTGTGGTGGATTAAGACCTAAAGAAAATATGTATTGGTTTAAACAACAACATTAATACTATTCAATGGGATATGAAAGGCAGAGTTTTAGGTGGAGTCAATCCTCTCAAAAGAAGAAGTCTAAAAAAGAAGATATGAAGAAATATGAGAATGATGGTGTAAAAGTTTATAATAGGTTCCAAACACTAGAAACTACTTGTAAAATACATGAAAAAATGGACATCTTTACAAGGGTTGTATTGTATTGTTACCATCACAAAGAAATATCCTAACAATTCTCAGAATCTTGAGGTGAATATGGAAACAGAAGAAGAAAAACTCTTATTGTTGAAACTACAGTGAAGGATATAAAAGGAGAATGACTGTGGATTCTTGATAGTGGTTGTTATTCTCATATAATATGAGATTTAAATTTGTTTAGTAATTTAAAATATTTTAAATAAGGAAATGTGACATTCCTTAATGATGAATCACTAATAATCAAAGGTTCTAGTTCATCTATCATTATGAAAGAAAAATTAAAATCCAAGAAAGATGTATATGTTGATGGGTCGAAACATAACATTCTGAGTGTTTCAAAAAATTTTGATTAAGGTAATAATTTTACTTTCATGAAAGATGGATTTTCTACGAAAATTGAGAAGTATGGAATTATTGTTACAAGAGGACAATGTATAAAGGGAAACCTATTTCATGTTGGTGAGGTACAAAACTCTGGTAAGATGGTCATTGCAGAAGAAACTAAATTGTGGCATAAAAGGATGGGACACATGTTCCATTGAAACATGATCAAGTTATATAATATGAAAAATTTCTAATACATTCATAATATGTCAAAAAATGTTATTGTTGCTGTATTATTTTTCAAAAAGGAAATATTACAAGTTATGTTCATAAAATAGTTGACCTTTGTTCAAAATGTCTTGTAAAACTTATCCATTATGATATCCGTGGGATGATGAGAAAATAAAAAAAATGAAAATAAGTATTTCAAAACATTCATTAATGAATTTAATTTTTTTAATTATGTCAGGTATATGAAACCTGAATCAGATGCTCTATAGATTTTTAAAAGTTTCAAGATGAAAGCTGAGAAATAATGTGAGTATTCAGTAAAGAAGTTGAGAATTGACAAAAGTGGTGTATCCAAAAGTGAATAATTTTGAATTTTATCTTAATAAGAATATATTTCTTCATGATTATTATTTTCACTATACTTCTTAATAAAAGGGATTCTTGAAAGGAAGAATAAAATTCTGGTGGAAATGGGGAACTGTGTTACTTGAACATAGTATTTCTCATTATTTTTTTAGGAAAGCCATGAGTATTGTTGTGCATATTCAAAACTGATATTTCTATAGTAAATGTTCTGATATGACCCTATTTGAATTTTTTATAGAAAAAAAACCAAGTTTGAAACACTTATGTATTTTTGGGAGTCTATGTATTATAAAAAAGAAAGGTGGAAAGTTTGGAAGGTATGAGAAGAAAGGTGAAGATGGAATTTTTCTTGGTTATGCTCTATAAGGAAGGGGATAAAAATGTTTCAAAAAAGAAATAGTAATATGTTTTGATTCGTGTGATGTGAAAGTTACTGAAAATACTAAGTAAGATAAAAATACTCATGGAGGTAAGAAAGTTTAGTAGGATAGGGGAAAAATTCTTAAAAATCTGATAAGGATACATAAAATTATAATCATATTGAAGAAGAATAATAAAACTCATCTATATCTAGTGATGATAAGGATACTCAAAAATATCACCCTAGTTTGAGGAACCAAGAGAAATCTTAGAACATTATTGGTGACCAACACCAAAAAGTTCAAAAAAGAAGAACATCAAATGCAATTGAAGACACTTATTTATATTAAAAATTTGAAATTAAAGATGTTAATGAATATTTTGAGTATCCTTAATGGGTTCATGACATTAATTAAGATTTAGATTAGATAGAAAAAAATTATACATGGGAACTCATACCTAATCCAGATAACAAAAAAAATTATTGGTACAAAGTGGGTTTTCTAGAACAAGCTGAATGAATAATGGGAATTGATAAGGAATAAGAAAAGAGTTGTTTGTAAAAAGTATTCACAAATTAAAATTATCATTTTTGATGAAATATTTTCTCTGGTGGGATTATTAGAAACTATTAGAATCTTTCTTATTATATACATACAATTAATTTATAAAAAAATTCAAATGGATGTTAAATCCAAATTTCTGAATGGGGGTCTTGATGTAGATTTTTACATTGATAAACCTTGTGGATTTATGGTTAGGAAAGAGGAAATTCAAGTGTGTAAGCTAAAAAAATCCTTTTATAGGATAATGCAAGATTCAAGATCATGGTATTCCAAATTTTATACTTTATTTAGTAAGAGTAATTTCAAGAAATGGGTATTTTATAACAATATTTACACTAAATAAATTCAAGAGTTTTTCCTCATCGTAATTGCTTATGTTGATGACATTATCTTTTCTAGAACTCATTAAATATCATGTGAATGATTTTTTGAAGAGATATTGTTTGAGATGTCTATACTGTGGGAAATGAAATACTTTCTTAGGTTATAATTTTTAAAACAGAATAAATATATTTTTATTTCTCAAGAAAAATATTCTAAGAAACTTTTTAAAAGGTTCTGTGTGAAAAATAAAATACTAGTTTTCCAATAAATATCAATGGGAACCTATTTGTGTAAAGATGTAGAAGGTGAGACTTATTATCAAAAATATTTCAAAAGATTATTGAAAGTTGGTGGTATTTGACAACCTGAAGACACAAAATTGTTTATATTATTACCTTATGTGAAAATTTTCATATCTCTCAAAAAGAATCACATTTTATGGATAGAAAAATAATTTTATGATATACAAAAGGCATAAACAAATTCATAATCACGTATGATAGCTTAGAAATTATTGGATTTTTTGTGTATTTAGATGTTGATTGGGTAGGAATTATAGATGATATAAGATCTATATCTGGTATATTATTCATTTTGGGGGAAACTAATGTTAGTTAGTTTACAAGGAAATATAATTTAGTAACTCTTTGAATAGATAAAGATGAGTATGTTGCTTCCACTCAATCTACTACCCAACTTATGTGGATGAAAACTCGGTTAGAAGACTTACTTTTTGATGTATATTTACCCATACTCTTGGTTTGTGATAATAAAAGTGTAATCAATCGCACCAATAATCCAGTACAATGTTAGCATTTAAAACATATTGATATAACATGTCATTTTACCAAATAGCATGTGGAGATGAATGAATTAAAGCTGGGGTATGCTCTTAAATCAGAAAAAGTTTCTAAAATTTTCACTAAACCTTTACCAAAGGAATATTTCACTAAATTGAGCTTGAACATGGGTTCCAAAGATCTTTCACTTCAAGGTTGAGGTATTTAATTTTTCCTTCTCTCATCTTACATTTATATAGTGTTTTTAATGGGGAGAATATTTTCATAAATCTATCCTTTATGAATGAAAGTTAAAAGGGGAAGTTCTGGGAATGCTATGAATTCAGTAATGTAAGTGTGTGAAATATTCTAAATATTTTGTTGGAGTGGTTATAGGGAAAAAAATTATTTTTCTTAGAAATTTTAAGAGATGAGGAAGAAAATTTGGAGATGAAAATTTGAGAAGGTTTTCATGATAACTACTTTTAGACGGCATGGTTTTGTTGTTATTAATTATTTTTTCCTATAACGAGTTAATTCATGTAGACATAAAATTGTTGATAAGTAATCAATATTTTTATATTGTAAAGTTTAGTGATTTATGAAATGTTTTTGAAAATAAAATCCCAAGGGGGATATTTTTGGGACCCAGTTTACTATAGAAAGTTTTTAGTTTCTATCAAAGAAGATTGTTCTCCAAGATTATTTTATTTTTTTATTAAAAAGGATAAATCAATTCACTTTGTAAAAGTTGGTGATCATAAAAAAATATAATTCAGGAAAATCAAATCGCAATGTTTATGAAATTTCATCTTATTGAGAAGAAGTTGTCTGGAAGAAAAAGCTCATCAAACTCACCTTGGGTCCAGAATGATGTTATGATCGTAATGAAGAAAATAATTAGATGCAGCATGGATTCAATAAGAAATATGAAAATGATATACTATTTTTTATTTTTCTAAAATCATAAGTAAGTTGAGAATAATTTCATGAAAGATTGATGAAAGAAATGGGGAACAAGTCTTGGCGATCATATTAAGAATCTGATTGAGATAAAAATATACATCTAATCATATTCAAGTTTATATTGGAAATAATGAGAGTTTTTTGAAAGAATAGGAAGTCATAAAAACCCTAATGTTAGTCCAGAGATGTTAAAGTTGATCTTCAACATATTCAAAGTCATTAAGGAATGCATGGTACAAGAAGAGGTTTATAAAATAATGAGTTAGTGAAGTTGAATATTTTCAGTCTCAAGAACATTATAATGATTTTATTGGAAGTAGATTTGTGTAAAGGTTAAGTAGTGTTATCATAAAAGAGGTATTGGTTTTCAATAAGACCCAAATCTAAATGATTTAAATCCTTGTAGAAAACATTTGACAAGAATCATATCCAAAAAAGAAATAAAATGCTAATATTGGTTCACTAGTTCAGTATGACATCTTATTTCTCAAATATAGAATTTATTATGATGAAGAATAATTATTATTGTATTTAGAAGTGATAGAAGCTATTGCAGTTGAATTTTCTAATACAAATCTACCAGAATCATTATACCACTATAATCATCAAAGGTATATTTTTTTCATTCGGATTTGTTGGGACCAATGTTTAAGAAAATAAGTTGAAGTTGTTTTGGCCAATTCAAAAATAAAGTCACAACATAGTCAATAATTAACTAAACCATTTTCAATTGGTTGAATTAATTAGTTTATAGTAAAACTGGGTCAAGATAAAATAATATATTGTTTTATGTTTTTATTCTTAATAATAAGGCATCTCGTAATGACAATAAGAATGGAGAATAAAAATTGGACTGAGTTTTTCCATGTAGATTAAAGTTATCTATTTCTTCATACATGAAATTGGTATGTGGCATCATAATGAAGAAATCATATTAGGAGAATCAAAATCAGACTGATGTTTGTGAAGAAAGTTATAGGTGAGAAAAAGTTGATAAAAATTTCAAGAATGCTTGAGAAGAATTGAGAAGTGTTTAAGAATTCTAGATGTATCCAAAATTCAAGGGAATATTCAAATTCATAAAATTTGGTTTAGTGGGAAACAAGTTCAAAATCCTACCCAAACTTAATTAGGGTCACCTATAAAAGGGAAAGAACTTTGTACATTTGTCTGACTAATGCATTTTTCACTAAAGGAATAGAGAATCCAGATCTCTAAAGGATTATAGTGATAAAAATAGGTTTCTAGATTGAGTTTTTTTTAAGAAATTGTTTTCGACAAAAAAGAAAGGAGAAGAGACAAGATTGCAACATTTTAGATGATCATCATATTCAGTTGTTTATCATATTCAGGTGGTCATCTTATTTAGGAATCATACTGGTAATATCATACTTCATTTTTCAGATTGAAAAAGATGTTGTTAAAACTTGTATCAATCATATTCTAATAGGGTTATATATTTTTTATATTGATTAATAGAACTGGGTGAATTAGACTAAGAAATTTGACTGAGTTTTATTGCAATGTCCAGAAAGGTTCTTACCAAACTTCTAGGTAAGACTGTGAAAATTTTCTTTAAAAGATCATATTTTTAAAAGTTATTCAAGAAGTACTATAACATTTTTGTTTCAAAAACATTGAATTAAATCATTATGCAATTTTAATCACTCGATCTATTGTATTGATCCTAGAGCTACATGGGTGTAATGGAATATCCTACTCATTGTATTCCACACAAAAATATTTTTTTCTAATTAATTGTTTGGTATTTTATTATTTCAAAACCATAGTAAGGACATAACAACTCTTATTGAGTAGTGAAACTTGTAAATTTTTATGTTCTTGTGCAAGTGTGTTTGAATTGTTTCAATAGGGAAAAATCATTAACAGGAGACAAAGGTTGTTTCCTAAGTAAGGAAATATAAAATAATAAGATATCATTAATTCAACTTCTCCCCCTATATGTGATAAAAATATCTTGATGGGTAAATTTCACACAGTTGAGGGGGAATAGTCTCCAAGTAGTGGGCCCACACCTTGGTGCATCAAGGGGTGCTACTCAGTGTAAGGATGACCCATACCCTATTTGATTGGGGGTAAAAATAAATAGATAGAGTACCGTCACCCTAAATTCATAGGGGGTAACACTCTATAGATAGAGAACATGTATGCTAATTCCATAGGGAGAACCACTTAGTAGATAGACGACCCGCACCCTAATCCTATAGGGGTACCATTTAGTAGATATTGGACTTGCACCTTCATCCATCAGGGGGTACCCTTTAGTAGATGGAGGACCTAAACTCTAATGCCATAGGGGGTACCACTCAGAGTAAGGAGGACTCAATCCATATCCAGTAGGGGTTCCACTACATAAATAGAGGACCAATTCCCAAATCTGTTAGGGCATACCACTCAATAGATAGATAGAGGACACACGCCCTAGTCCATGAGGGGGTGACACATTAATGATCATTCCTGGTAACTATTATCATCAAGAAACACCTAAATAAGCATCATGCCTAAAACCTATTGAATCATATCTCAATATTCACTATAGGGGCCACTATCATGTTTTATACAGAAACTACATAGAATAGGATACTCAGGGGACAAAATTATATTCCAAATGAAGGCGATACAATATACAAAAGGTTCATTAAAAATGAAGAAGGGGTGAATGGTGTATAATGTGAACCACATGTTCTGTGGTATCATTCTGATGGTCATGTCCCTATAGGTAAAGAAATCACTTTCCACATAGTACTACATGGATTATAACTGGAAAACAAGATGTGTCTAAGCCACTCGAGGTCCTTCCTATGCTGATGGATTTTCCCATGTAAACTATCCATGACTGCCAACTCCTAGAACATGGCATGTAAGGTCCAGGCCGGTGCCTGGTGTGTTTCATCTACTCGATACCATTTACTATTTGAATACACAAAGTGCATCCTTCCATACACGGATTGCAATGTCATTAGGTCTCCTATATGTGTACCCTATGTACACACTAAACCAATAATATAGGGTTACACAGTCTGTAAGGTCTAGATAAACACCCAACATGCACCACCTGCTTCAGCTCATGTACTCTTCAAAGTACAAAGTATACCTCCCCCCATAAATAGTGTGAAAGGTAACCTGGGATTATAGGTGTGTGCCCTATGTACACATTGATCCATTCAATTATGGTTACATGGCATGTGGTCCCTCCACATAGAGTGTCATAATTAACTCCAACTGAAACCCTTGCCACCATGGAAACTGGACTACACAATGTGTGTTCACTGAACAACACGGCATGTAGTCTTTTTTTTCACGAAAACTCAGATCCACTTATAGAATTTTAGATCTATCCTTTGTATTCAAATATATCGATTAACTACTCTAAAATGGTGGATCTTCCTCTATCTGTTGTTTCTTGACCCTTAATTTGTTTGAAATCAAACTCCAGTTCATCCCAGATGAACCCACACACGCCATCACCACTCAGGAACCTCTAGTTTTACACCATATCGATCATAAATCCCATATCCATGAGGAACATCTCCTTAATCTCAAAAATACTCTGAATCTAACCTTTATTATTTATTTTGTTCATCAAATGTGATTCTACTATGAATATTGGGGCCTAATCATGCTTGCTACCACCCAGAATTTTCAAACTGAGACCCCATAGGCCAAACTGTGAAGAACATGAAGAATAATTGGGAGAGAAAAATAATAATAGAGTTAAAAAATCATTTTCCACACATTATTGGACAATAGATACAATTAGGATAATTCAAGGTGAAGAATAATTAAAAATAAATAAATTTAAATTTGTACATGGGTGTATAGAAAGTCTAACAATTATCATAGATCAAAGAAAGAGGGTGATCTAGCTCAATAAATTTAATCAATAGAGGAATAATCAAAAAATTGAAAATTCATAACTTGAATTGGATCATTTTCTGATTAATAATTCTCTTTCTAATGAAGAATATGAGTAATTTTTTTATAGCATCTCAATCTTCCTGCATCCGGAGTTTCATCATTATCATGTTCTGATTTCCCAATCATAGGGTAGAAGAATGACTCTCAATGATCCCAAGGTTATGTGGCTGATCCTAGAGATCCTTTTATAGTGGTGTATTTAAGGATGAAATCTATTTTGGTTAATTAAATTAAATAAATAAATTTAATTATTTATTTAACTCAATGCACCCTCTCATGGATGCTTTTATCTGAACACGGCACACCGACTTATTTATTATCACGCCTAAGGTAAAGATAATGTTATAGACTCATATGTGGTCTCATATTTCTGATAAGATATTCCATTTAAGAGTTATCCAATTTTATTTATTTAATTTTTTGTGTAATATAATATATATAAATTATTTTTATAAAATTAATTCTGGGAACACTAGGCTTCAAAATCATATGTTGTAATAGCTTCTGGATTGGAAAATATATCTACAAATATTTAAAAGTATAACAAGTAAAAAACATGTTCTCTAAATCAATCCCTGATTAAATATGTTTGTACTTGAAAAGAAAAAATAAACAAAAATCTCAGGATACTGAGTCTATGTATGGATCTCCCACTCTTAGGATCTCTCATACATGCTCCCATGTTACCACAACACACGAAACAAAGCGATGGTCTATCCATGTAGGTTTTTATCATTCTGATCCTCAATTACCAATGGATTCTCAAAAAAAAGTGGATACATCCTTGATGTCTAGCACACCCCAGTCAATAATGTGAATTGTTTCATGCATGTATCTCCTCACCTGTGTCACATGGTAGATGTCATACACCCACTCCAACTATCAAGGTACGAAAAGGTGGTAAGCTACCTCACCAACCATTTACATGATCTTGATCTTACAGATGACCCTTAAGAATAACCTTCCTCCCCAACTGAATCTTCACAATCCTCATCGTGGGGAGACAATTAAGAAAATATAGTAACTCTAATTGAAATCCCATGTCATGTGATATTGATCTGTGTATGATTTTTTCCTTGTATGGGTTTTCCTCATCCACTCATGAATGATCTAAGCCTTCTCCATCATCGCTTACACCATCTCTAGACCCATAATAGATTCCTCACCGATCTCCATCTAGCACCAAGGTGACCTGTAGGGTCTCTTGTATAAGACCTCAAAAGTTTCCATACTGATAGTAAAGTGGTATTTTTTTTCAAAATATACTAATGTAAATTAATTCTCCTAGGTATAGACAATTTCATACACACAATCCATCTATGTATCCTCAAACACTTGGATAGTGCACACGGTCTTCCCATCTCTCTGGGGGTGAATGGTTATTCTTATCTTTATCTAGGTCTCGAGTGCCTCCTCTAGGGATCTCCACAATCATGAAATGAACCACACATCATGATTAGACACAATATGTGAGGGCACCCCAAGAATTTTCATAATATCCCATATATACATTTTTCTTAAAATATCCACCAAACTATACTCCCTGATAGCAAGTAAGTACACCAACATCATGAGTCAGTCAACTGTCACCCAGATGGTGTCATAACCTCTCATTTTTCATGGAATACATATCCCAAAGTTCATGGATATTTCATTCCATTTCCAATCATGAATATCAATGGGGTACAAAAAAACCTTCCATAACCTGGTTCTCATCCTTGAACTACTGACAGGTGGGGCACTGAGAGATGAACTCATCCATGCTTCATCACATACTAGACCACCAAAGTAGTCATTGATGTTCTTTGTAAATATTCCCCATACCATGATATATAACCAAGGATATGTTTGGAAATCTCACATTACCTCCTCACGCATCATGACTAAGACCATCGTCTATCTATGAAAAATTATTACCTGATCCCCTCCCTCATAATATCCAAATGGTGAATCTCCTAAGGAAAAATGGTCATGAACATCCTAAAACTCAATGTCTCTCAATTGGTCCACTCTCACATGATAAAAGATCATAGTATTCAACACCATCAAATCAATAAACACTGCACACTCCTTCTCAAAATAGGGTCAGCTGCAGGAAATCCCACTTCTTATATGCCACCTACACCAAACGATCCTTGGACTTCCTGCTAAGGGAATCTTCCACCAGATTTCCCTTATCCAAAATATAGACTATCTAGAAGTTATTGTCCTATAGGAACTCCAACTAATACCTCTAAATAAAGTTCATGTCTCTCTACATGAAGACATATATAAGAATATTTTGGTTGGAGTAAACCAAAAAAATTTCTCCCTCAGAACATAGTTCCTCCATATCCTCATATTGAAGACTACTGCTACAAGCTCTAGGTCTGGAGTCGTGAAATTCTACTCATGTGATCGCAACATCCTTGACCCAAATTTGATAACTGCCTACCTCTTTATCAACATGTATTCGAGCCCAACTCCCAAGGCATGAAAATATAATATGTACTCCACATCCTCCTTTGGTAGTCCCAAAATAAGAGAACTTCTTAGCCTCGTTCTCAACTTCTTGAAGGATCTATTGAACTGCTCATTCTAGGTAAACGGATTCCCTTTCCATGTCAGGGTGGTCACATGGGTTTCAATCCTAGGGAAGTCTTCCACAATCCTTTGGTATTACCCCACCAATCCAAGAAAACTTTTCACCTCTGACATTCTCTTGAGTGGATCCCAAGCAATAAATGCATCAATTTTTTCTAGGTCTAAGACTAAACCCTGTGCAGAAATTACATTACCTAAGAAGTGAACCTCGTGAGTCTATAAATGAATCTTTGAGAGTTTACTATAGACATGGTTCTTCTAAAGAGAATGTAGGGTAATCCTTAGGCTCTCTGTATGCTCCTCCATTGGTATAGAGTATATGAGTATGTTATCAATGAAGATAACCATAAACTAGTCCAAGTACAACTAGAAATTCTGGCTCATAAAATCCATAAACATGAACAGGTTATCCATTACACAATATGGAATCACCATGAACTCGTAGTGTATATAGAAAAATTGGAATTATAGTTTTTATCATATCAGTCATTCAAACTCTCAACTGGCAGTAGCTGGACTAGAGATATTACATTGAGAACCATCTCATATCATGTATCTGATTAAAGAGGTCATCAATCCTTGAAAAATGGTTCTTTTTTTATCATGGTCTGCTTCAGGTGATGATAATCTATGAAAATCTACAAGCTCACATTCTCCTTTTTCATGAACAACACTGGAGCTTCCCAGGGACACACTAAACATAATAAAACCATTCTCTCAAAGGTTTTAAAATTGTAATAGAAACTTCTAGAACATGGTAGGTTCTATCCCATTAGACTTAGAAGATATCGGAGTGGTCCCGAGATGCGATTTGATATAGATCTCTATCTCACAACTTGGAGTTAGTCTTGGAATTTCCTTTGGGAAGATTCCCATAAAATACTCCATCACTAAAGGAATCAAGATGCCTAAAAATACTATTAAACCAAGGGCTACAATTTCTAACTAATGGTTGATGGGATGCAGCCTTCTACTCGAAAAACCCACTCATCCCACAATGATATCTCTCCCACCCATAAAGTATAGTCATGTCCCATTAGTGAAAAGAATATGATTAATATACAGTTATAGTCAATCTGGGATTGGACTTTGAACAACCAAATTATCCCCAATATTATGTCATAAGGTTACATTATGATGACCAAATTGTTATAAAAGATCATAGCTCCTCAAAGAAATATTTTACACTACTGATATATAAAATATATAGAAGAAGTGTTCACTATATAAACCTAAAGATAGATATGTTGTACTAAAACCTCAACAACGACCTCCATTGCTCATTCCAAGAGTAAAAAAAAGGAATTACTCATACATGTGTTGAGTAATATTGAAGCAAGAGTAGAATAAACACATATTGTGCATATTATAATCTCATGTGTTAGTGGGGAATATACCTCTATATCCTCCAGTTTTCTATATCCTAGACCGCTATCTCCCTATTCCTGACATGGGCCACCGAGTGCTAGTGTTGGTAGAGGGATATCATAGAATTATCCACCACCCACACCTCATCCTCTTAGAGCTCCACCTTTTTCATTTCAAGATCTTCATCCCTAGGGGCCACCTTGCCCTCACTTGGGAGATGCCTGATCACAGTTCTGCCTCTGTCATAGGAGTCAGTCTTCTATATGCCTCCCATCCATAGCACGTCTGGTCGAGAAATAATGCTCCATGTGATCCCACCCATCACATTCATTGAACCACCCCTCTCCGGGTTTCCATGGTCCTCTATATAGTCCATGTGTCACATGACCATGTTCCTGAGTCTGATCACAAGGAGGTCTCCTACCTCGAGATTCGGTCAGCTAGAACCTGTTAGTTTCTATAGATAAATAAACCCTATAATGACCACATTCATCTCCATCTACATCGAATCCATATTATAATAAACTACCTATTTCCAGTGTCCACTACAACACCCCAGTATAGGTGGGATACATAAGTTCACTACACTAGTAGGGATATCTCTGCGGTGTCCCTGCTCAAAATTTGTGCTCGGAATTACCCATCCCAAATCACATAGAGATAGTACCATGTAAGGTCTATGAACCTTGAATCATACTTTGAAATTGTCATCTCACCCTATTTCATCTCTAGAATCTCCGTAATCCAAACTGAGTGCAAGCATGTGGGGCAATACTTCTCACAGAACAACTTCCAGAAGTCATACCATGAGAGTGTCGACTCATCAAGAACCTACATAATAAGACTCCACCAATTACCAACAACTTTGTGGAAAAGGATAACTCTATAACAACTACTTGATCTGTTGGGGTCTAGATAAGCTTGAAGACACAGATCACTGACTCTAGCCAATCCTCATATTCCCAAAGATCTATCTCACCGTGGAACCTAAGCAGCCTCTAGCTCTAGAACTCATGGAGTGTGCTAAGCATATGTACATACTCAGCCTTATCTATAGGTATGATATACTACTAAACATGTGGGGTGTTACTACCTATCTGCATAGAGGAAGAATCGCATGGGATGGACCCTGAACTAAGGAATCATCACTCATTGGATCATCATCATGATCCAAAATTGGTAACCTAGGTGGATATCTTCACATAGTCATCCTAAAAATTTAATCAAGACATTTCAAAATCATATGTGAATATTTATATATATATATATATATAATGGTGAGTATACTCAATAAGGATGGTAAAATACTCAATATATATGATGAATGTACCACTGATCCCTACAACCAATGTCTCGGTATGATAAGTTGACAAGACTGTAGTCTGTCAGGGTAATGGATATGCCAGTTTCCCATGCCATCACTAGGTTTCATGACCAAAAATCTACGTTCGAGACACATTGACACCATTTCCCTAATTCAAAAACAAATCCTCATAAGTGGACTACTCCAAAAACCGTCCCAACTAATGAACTTCTCAGATACCGATCTCTCATGAACTGACCCTACCAGGATCGAGCCGCAACTATAATGACCCATACTTTACATACATTGTTATTACTTCAGAATTGAAGCACACTTATTACAACATATAACAAAACCAAGAAACGACTGTATAGGTATAGAGTCTTTAGAAATTGGGAAACATAAACAACTGGTTCATAAAGCATCTACTTTGCCTCCCATTTATTTCATCATATCTAGAGTCCCTTTTTGTCATATTCTACTTAATAACCTTCTTCCTGACCTGGGGAAATAAAACATACAAAAGGGTGAGCTCAAATGCTCAGTAAGGGTAAACAAAATAAATATCAATCACTTCATATACAAAAGCACATAACTTTTGGAAATCTTAACCTCCAAAAGAGATCATAATTTCATAACATGGGATAAATCATAGTAGTGAAATTTAATCCCAATAATCATAAAATAAAACAAGAAACTTTGTGGCATACAAACATAATCATAGAGAATCATTTATTATTAGTCAAGACTCATTGCCAAGACTATCTTAGTGGACAAAGTCCATTTCTAAACTTAGTTACCCTTGTTTCAGTCCTGTTTCACTGAACCGGTATAACCTACCATTCCAGCCATGTCTATCTCATGAGATATAAAATATTTACCAAATGCATTGGAGGGATATATAGGTCCCACCCATCTCATAATTATACCATTATTATGTGTGCCACAAAATCATAAATCATACATCATAGCATAACCCATGTAATAAAAATGGGAATCTTAAACATCATGAAATCATAAAAAAATTCATATAAGATAAAGGAATTCATAAAAATATAATTCCATCAAAACATAATCAAATAAATGTAATAATAGAGATAGAAACAGAACCCTTTATTATCGTAGATGGAAAATAATTTTGATAAAACACTTGAACTCCATTCTTGAGGAAAATATCCTTTCTACTTCAAAAACACTTTCCTTTCTTAACATTTAGTACAATTTTAAACTAAAAGAAGTTGATTAAAAATAAACTTGAAAACTTGTAAAGGAAGATTCTTGGAAATAATGTTTTAAAAATCCATTCATGCCGTATAAGTTAAAAAAACATTCTTCTCGTACTTTTGTCGGAAAAGTCAAAAAGTACCTCGTACGAAAAACGACAAAAGATTCCTTTCATATCTTTTACTAAAAACTCACCGAAGGGTAAAATTGGATTTAAAAAATTGTAGGTGGATGGAAATAATATTACATATTGAGGAAACAAGGATGTGGATGATAAAATACACCCCAGTAAATACCAAAGTATAAACAATCTCGGATAAAAATGAGATTGTGATATTTCTCTTACCTTAGGTCCGATATGCTTTGTACGTGTCCGAAACTCCTGTATAATGATTTAAATAATGTTATTTAATTATTCCAGAATCATACTTATTTTTATGATATCATATATGGTCATATTCTTAGCTTCTTAAAAGTAATATTTTCATTTCTACTTGTTATTCGGGTGTTTATAACTTTTTGTTCTTATGCGTGTTTTGTCGAATAAATTCTTATTCTTCTCTTTAGGTTATAGATACCTCATTCCCATAATGGTATTAGTGTAATATATATCATATTCATTCATTCAATTAATTTATATAATCATTATGAAATGAAGATCATGTAGAACGAGTCGCATCACATCGTGGAGACGGTATTCCGTACGTACGCACGAGTGATGATATCGTTCCTATGATCGTGGAATTGTATTGGAGTGTATTTATACTATTTAAGAGTAAATATAACTTTAGAATAGTCATATATAGTCATTATTTACACCATTATACCCATCCAGGTAAGGTGGTGGTGGAAAATAGATTACACCACAGCGTGGAGACGGTATTCTGTACGTACGCACGCACGGTGATTTCATTTTCAATAGGATGGATAGATGGTTAAATAGGGTTATTTCATACTTATAATAATATATCATTATATGAGTGATACTGATTTTATTACTTCATAATGAAACAACTAAAGAATAAGAATTTGAAGAAGAAAGAAATTTGAAAGGATCGGTAATGGATTTTACCTCTTCTTTGAAGTGCTTCTTTGAGACCTCCTTTTAGGGCACTAAAATTGGTCTTTAAAGAATACCAGGACCTCTAGGATGTCTCTAGGGAAGTGTAGAGGAGAAAATGGCAGGGGTATTCCGAGCATGAAGGCTCAAATTGGTGTGAGGAAGAGGGGGAGGAGGTGCCCTTTTATAAGGGAGGAGAGGGGCACCTTTGGAAAAACTAAAAATATTATTTTATTATAAAGTCATGTTCGATTTTAAATAGCTCAAAATTGAGTTATTTAGAGAATAAGGTGGGTATGGGTCGAAATACTCTCATCAAATAGAATTTAGACAAGTTTAGGTAATTATATTAATCTTATCTTTTAGTTTTAACTCTTAGTTAATTATATTGACATTTACCGTGTCACTTTGTATTTTTTTATTATATAGTTAATAAACATACCATACACATCCAAGCGACCCCCAAGTTGTGTTTTATTAATATATATAACCTTATCTAATTTATTTGGTAGAACTTTATATTTTTAGGAATAAAATAACAATTAATAATATAATATTTGTTTTAAAAACTATTTTATGTCAATTTTGACACTATTCAATAGTTGATTTTTTTGAAACTCATAACAGAATGATTACTTCGACAAAAGTTAATTAAAGCAATCCTAAAATGTCATATTAACCTAGAAAATTAGTTTAATTCATAAAAAGTCTCAAATTATACTTATTTAGGTATTTATAATATCAATTATTCTAATTTTTCACTATTATGGTAATTACTACATCATCATTGTGTCATAAAAAATGATAATTATTTAATCCCTATAAATTCTAAATAAATTCCTATGATGTAGATAATTGTATTATATTTCTGGATACTATTCATGTTCGAAGTTTCATGAAGTTTATCACTAAATTAAAATTATGATACTTATAAGATTTAAGAAAGTGACATGTTGTCACATTCTTTGGTTTCAATAATAATTAAATTATTTTCATGGAAAAAAGTCCATAAAATGAATCTAATCCGACCCTTAGGTTATATGGGTATACTTTTACCCATCCAATAGGATTTTTCCAAGTGTTAGGGTAATTTTATAATCTTATATTTACCCTTAATTACCTGATTTACCTTTAACTATAGTAAATAAAATTTACCGTGGTTACTATTCATAATGCCCAAAAATAAAAAGTATCTTTTTAACATAATTTAGACCCACTGATTCCAAATATGAAATTCATTTTTCCAAATTCAATACACAAAAGTTGCAGAAATTAAATTAAAAATAATCCCATTGTCGAAAGAAAATGGGTTTTTCTTTAAAACATTGCAAAAGATTGAATTGATATAACCTACGAATTCAAGGTAAAATCAATGCTAATGAAACAAATTATATTAAATGGTAAAAATATATTCTATTTATACTTTAAAACCATTCGATATTATAATTTTACCACATAAGATATTATGATGAAAAGAGTTGTTTTTAATTAAAATATAGCGTGTTTTTACTATTCATTAAAATATGAAAGCTATCGGAAAAATATCAAAACATTATCTAATGTCAATTTTTATATCCTGATTCAAAAGAAGAATTTTATTTTGTCAAATTGAACTTTTAAACATGTCAAAAACTAGATTTAAAGTGGGTGCGCCATCAAAAGGCGGCAAAACTGCATTTTTTGAAAAATACTTATTTTACCCGAAAAATTTATTTTGTTCTTATACCATGTTTTAGAAAATGTGTAAGACGAATAATAATGTTATAAGATTCAAATTTTAGTTAATACTATTCATAACGGCTAGTTCATAATAATATTATAATAATATATCGTTGTTTAGTAAAACTCGGTATTGTGTACTACAAACGCTATCGAGGAAGGTCGCGATTACGTGTAACGCAAGGGAAGTCAAGGATGTGTGTTGTGCAAGCTCCTTTTGGTGTAGCGTATAACACAAGACATTAATGAAATTAAAAAGAATATTTTTCATAAAATCTAGGGATGTTACATTCTACCCCCCTTAAAATGAATTTCGCCCTCAAAATTCGTTGGGGTTATAAATGGTTTACTACTCGAAAGTTTCTTTAATAGAAACCCACATCGTAAAAAGGAATACCAAAACTTGGCTTTAAAAACTAAAGTATGAAACGTAACGGTTACCCAAATAAACTAATCATTGGGTTTCCACATAGGTGAAAATATGGATATGGAAGAGAAATCTAACCATCATGTTCTGATAGAGAGTGGTAGAGAACATGGCTATGGAAGAGCCAGTAATCACAAAACCATAAATTTGTGATGATCTAAGGTACCATCTAATTCATCAGATATAAGAGCACTAGGACAACATTTTTGGTTTTTAAGATCATTTCCCTAAAGTTGATGAATTAAAAGAAATACTTACATGATTTTGGTACAATATCACTGTTGTTCGTGAATTGAACAATTTCCACTTCATATCATAAAGAAATGAAGTTGAATTTCTTATTCGTGAAGCATTAGCAGATCATGTGATAGAATGATGGGTCATTCCATCTGTTTCAAACAAAAGGTTAGCAAAAGTTATAAGTCCATCTTATGGTGAGATTAATCGTATATGGTTCCAAAAATGGACTTATACTTTATTTATCATACCGCTTAATAAAATAAAACTACTTTCCACTGACCAGGGACTTCCTGTAGGCCAGTGGTATGAGATAAAGGCCAGTCGCACTTCGGTTGTGGGTTCGATTCCCACAGCCTTGTCCGACGCGATGGGCTGTCGCCCGTCCTACAGGTTGTCCTTTTACTAAAACTACATTACTATAACATCCCATCAATAATATCGAAAAAACTTTTATCCTTAAACAATACTAACTTATGTCCAACATAGTCCATTCCAATCTTTAGGCTTATCCATAATATTGTTGTCCAATCTCATATTATAGTGAAAACGATTACCAAAGAGTTCATATAAAAACCATGTTAATACCATCATTGATCCCCGTATATCATGAGATATGTCTTGTTGGTCACACTCCAAACATTCAAAGGCCTTAATCATGTATTCTCTTGAATACCCATTGAACCTTAGTGAAAACATGAATGTAGTTAAAAGTTAACACTTTACACATACCAAAATCCTCAAAATTCTGTATACTCAAACCATTATATCACTTAGTCATTACATCAATCATGAGCTCATGAATACTATCAAACATATTAGATTCTCTTTATCCCTTAATTATGTGCATATCATCTGCTTTCTAAAAACATTTCAATCACTTTTCATGGTTACCGATGCCATAAAATTATTGAAAACCACAATAGACCAAAACATAAATATTTCAATATTCCACGATACTATATACAACATTATTTTGGAATCCCATTACATAAACACTTAATCATTCCATCACATCATTGTCATATTCAACATCACCAATAGTGATCGCATGTGACTTCCCTTTGTCCTTTCCCTTAAGTGGTTTCTCATGTCGATCATCACTAACCCTTGGATTAGGGAATTTATTAGCATAATGCCCCATTTCCTTGCACTTGAAGCATTGAAGTGTAGTAGGTTCATTCTGTGTATCCCTTCCTTTGTTTGCATCATTAGACATCTTCTTCCCATTATTGCAGCATTCAAATGCCTGATGACCTTCCTTTCCACATTTGAAACATTTACTTGTCCCTTTAAGACAATCTCCACCATGCTTCTTTCCACACATTGAGCCTAAGGAAACATGCATCTTCTTTTCACCATTATTCTGAGATTTCTCCTTGAACTCCATCTTTCGTTTCTTGTCGAAACTACTAGATGGATAAGTAACACCAAATTCCATTTCTACCTTGATAGCACAACGCACAATTTCTTCATAGCTACTGAAGTCTCTTATAGCTAATGCCCTTCGAAGATTTGGTTTTAAGCCACTGAAGAATCGATCAACTTTAATTTCAGGTTGGATGATAAATCCAGATGCATACCTTCCAAGACTTGTAAAATTTTCTTCGTATACACCAACAGATTCATCATCCTTCTGCTTTAGCTCAAGAAACTCCTTTTCCATCTTTGTTCGAAGAATACGAGGGAAGTACTTACAGAAAAACAAGTTCTTGAACTCGTCCCATTTCATGGACTCAATTTCATCTCCTGGCCTCGTATTCTTGATAAGATTCCACCATTGATCAACTTCACCTTCCAAACTATATACTGCTAAGATGACTTTATCATGTTCAGAACATTGAAGAACTGAAAATATCTTTTCAGTGGTACTGATCCATTGTTCAGCAACAAGTGGATCGGAAGACCCACTGAAAGAAGGTGGACGTTTCCTCATGAAGGACTCAATAGAATATTGTTCCCTTCTCTTCTCATTTGGAATTTCAGAATGATTCATAGCTTGTGTAAGTATAGCAATAAGATTTTGCACTCCATCTCCCATAACACTTGTTTGTTCAGGAGGACAATCATTGAATTGTCCATTACAGTGATCAATAAGATTCCTTCGGGTTCCAACCATCATCTAAAACCCAAAAAGAATAGTCATATATAGTCATTATTTACACCATTATACCCATCCAGGTAAGGTGGTGGTGGAAAATAGATTATACCACAGCGTGGAGACAGTATTCTGTAAGTACGCACGCGTGGTGATTTCATTTTCCGTAGGATGGATAGATGGTTAAATAGGGTTGTTTCATACTTATAATAACATATCAGTATATGAGTGATACTGATGTTATTACTTCATAATTGAACAACTAAAGAATAAGAAGTGGAAGAATAAAGAAATTTGAAAGGATCGGTAATGGATATTACCTCTTCTTTGAAGTGCTTCTTTGAGACCTCCTTTTAGGGCACTAAAATTGGTCTTTGAAGAATACCAGAACCTCTAGGATGTCTCTAGGGAAGTGGAGAGGAGAAAATTTCAGAGGTTTGCCGAGCTTCAAGGCTCAAAGTGGTGTGAGGAAGAGGGGGAGGAGGTGCCCTTTTATAAGGGAGGAGAGGGGCACCTTTGGAAAAACTAAAAATATTATTTTATTATAAAGTCATTTTCGATTTTAAATAGCTCTAAATTGAGTTATTTAGAAGATAAGGTGGTTATGGGTCGAAATCATCTCATCCAATAGAATTTAGATAAGTTTAGGTAATTATATTAATCTTATCATTTAGTTTTAACTCTTAGTTAATTAGATTGACATTTACCGTGTCACTTTGTATTTTTATATTATATAGTTAATAAACTTACCATATACATCCAAGTGACCCCCTAGTTGTGTTTTATTAATATATATAACCTTATCTAAGTCATTCGGCCGAACCTTATATTTTTAGGAATAAAATAACAATTAATAATATAATATTTTTTTTAAAAACTATTTTATATCAATTTTGACACTATTCAATAGTTGATTTTTTTGAAACTCATAACAGAATGATTACTTCGACCAAAGTTAATTAAATAAATACTAACATGTCATATTAAAATATAAAATTATTTTAATTTACAAAAAGTCTCAAATTATACTTATTTAGGTATTTATAATATCAATTATTCTAATTTTTCACTATTATGGTAATTACTGCATCATCATTGTGTCATAAAAATGATAATTATTTAATCCCTAAAAATTCTAAATAAATTCCTATGATGTAGATAATTGTATTATATTTTTTGAGACTATTCATTTTCCAAGTTTCATGAATTTTATCACTAAATTAAAATTAGTATACTTATCAAATTTAAGAAAGTGACATGTTGTCACATTCTTTGGTTTTAATAATAATTAAATTATTTTCATGGAAAAAAGTCCATAAAATGAATCTAATCTGACCATTAGGTTATATGGGTCTACTTTTATCCATCCAATAGGATTTTTCCAAGTGTTAGGGTAATTTTATAATCATATATTTACCCTTAGTTACCCGATTTACCTTTAACTATTGTAAATAAAATTTACCGTGGTTACTATTCACAATGCCAAAAAATAAAAAGTAGCTTATTTACATAATTTGGGACCACTGATTCCAAATATGGAATCCATTTTTCCAAATTCAATACACAGAATTTTAAGAAATTAAATTAAAATTAATCTCGTTGTCGAAAGAAAACGGGTTTTTCTTTAAAACATTGCAAAAGATTGAATTGATTTAACCTACGAATTCAAGGTAAAATCAATGCTAATGACATAAATTATATTAAATGGTAAAAATATATTCTATTTATACTTTAAAACCATTCAATATTATAATTTTACTACATAAGATATTACGATGAAAAAAGTTGTTTTTAATTAAAATATAGCGTGTTTTTACTATTCATTAAAATATGAAAGTATTGGAAAAATATCAAAACTTTATCTAATGTAATTTTTTATATCCTGATTCAAAATAAGAATTTTATTTTGTCAAATTGAACTTATAAACATGTCAAAAACTAGATTTAATGTGGGTGCGCCATCAAAAGGCGGTAAAACTGCATTTTTTTAAAAATACTTATTTTACCCGAAAAATTTATTTTGTTCTTATACCATGTTCTAGAAAATGTGTAAGACAGAAAATAATGTTATAAGATTCAAAATTTAGTTAATACTATTCATAACGGCTAGCTCATAATAATATTATAATAATATATCATTGTTTAGTAAAACTCGGTATTGCGTACTACACACACTATCGAGGAAAGTCGTGATTGCGTGTAACGCAAGGAAAGTCAAGGATGCGTGTTTTGCAAGCTCCTTTTGGTGTAGCGTATAACATAATACATTAATGAAATTAAAAAGAATATTTTTCATAAAATCTCTGGATGTTACAGCAACTACCCAAGACCACCTCCATAGACCAGGGGATGGTGACAAGTGTTGAAAGAAATAACTATTCCAAGAGAATTTTTCCTAATGTACCTCTATTCAAATACTCAAACATCTTAATGCATAAGTGTAGATGAATAATAAAAAGATTAAATATTTAGAATATAACCCATTCATGAAAAATATCTAGGGTATATAAGAGTACAATAGTATTAAATGAAAAGTAAAGGGAAAAAATATTCACCCAACAAGAAAGATGTCCCAACCTAAAAAAAAGAAAATTAAAATGATGAGAGAGACTGACTCTTAATCTCAAAGATATGACCACCATATACAGTCCAATGCACTAGGTATAACCATGTTCCTCTATAGTCCTCGCTGACCTATATGTCGTCTTCATAATACACAACATGTGTGGTAAAATACCATTTAGGGGTGAGTATACATATACCCAGTAGGACACCCCAAAATCTAATGGGGGAGAAGTAAGAGACATGATATGAATAGATAGACAGTTGAAAACTCAACCCAAATTAAGAGAGTAAAAAAATCCAACGACATGGATACAGATATGTGTGTGTGTGTGTGTTATCAAACCAATGAATACCAAATGATATTGGAGGGGATCTCCATCTCACTACCCATCCTAGAAAAAGAGTTTCATCTGTTCCAAAGGTACATCAAAAATTCCCAAAAGATCATGTGCATGTCCATAGCAGTAATCGTGTCGAGGGCCCATACCTCGATATTGTACACCACATTTGAGGGGGGACAATCTCAATGTAGAACACTCATGCCCTAGTTCATCAGGGGGATGCTAATCTATGTTAGGAGGACCTTCTCCATATCTAATAGGGGGTACAACTTGGTAGATGGAGTACTGACACCAAAATTCCATAGAGGGTACCACTTAGTAGTTAGAGGACATGCACCATAATTCTATAGCAGGTACCACTCAGTAGATAGAGGATCCACACCCTAATGTTATAGGGGGTACCAATCAATAGATTGAATACCCACTCCCTGATCTATAAGGTAGAACCATTAGTAGATATAGGACCTACACCCTAATGCCATAGCAGGTTACCACTCTATGTAAGTAGGACTTATACCCATTCTAATAGGGGTAACACTATATAAATAGAGGACCCATGCCCTAATCCATTAGGGGGTACCACTTAGTAGATAGATAGAGGACCCACAATAATATTTTACAATCAAGATAGTTGTATCACTAAGAGGGGGAGGGGTGAATCAATGATATATTTTTCTTTTATGTTTCCTTATATATAAAACAAACTTTTCCTTAAGTTAAATATTTATTTTCCTACTAAAACAATTCAAACGCACATACATATGAACACCAGAATTTGCAAGGTTTTCTACTCAATAAGTGTATCTACCCTCTTGGTATGGTTTAGAAATAATCTAATACCATACATCCACTAGAAAATAATTCTTTTTTGTAGAATATAATGAGTATCATATACCCTTACACTCATGTATCTCTATGATCAATACAAAAAAAACATGTGCTTCAATTAGTACAAATATTTAATACAATGTTTTTCTAATAAACATGTTATGGTGTATCTTGACCAACTTTCACAAACATATTCTTTCAAAATAATTCATTACTATATTTCCTAGAAGATGGTAAAATATTTTCTGGACTTAGTAATAAAACTCAGTACAATTTCCCTATCTAATTATCCTAGTCTGATTGATCAATATGGAAAATATGTATATATATTATAATATAGTTGAGACAATTATGGAACAATTCTATTTGATCCTTGAAGTCCCAATATGATTTCTTAGTCCGATTTCACAATATAGAAACCCTAAATACAATCTTTTCTTTTCACTTATGTTTCTTATGTCTATAAAACTTCTTCTAGAAAATTAGTATATATACTAATTCTCACTTGAAAAATATTCTGAACTTTATCTTCTTTCTTCCTTTCATGAATATATCATCTTTAAAAAAGTAAAAGGTACTTCTCCTTTTATAGGTGATCTAAATATGATTTAGTTGATGTTCTGAAATTGTTTCCCACTCAATAAAAGTTTCTATATTTTCATGCTTTGTTAAATTTAGGATACATTTATGACATTTTCAACACATTTCAACTCTTCTCAAACCTTCTCAAATATTTTATCAACTTCATATCACTTATCACTTCTTTTAAAGACTTCAGTATAATTATGATTCTTTACTCCAATTCTCTATTATGATTCTCCAATATGATTTCTTCATTATGATTATCCATTCCAATTCTAATTCTTATTATGATCTATCTCATTTAAATAAAGACAAATGAAAAAAATATAATATTCTTCTTATTTTCTCTTGAACCACATAAAAACAACCCACAATTAATGGTGCTGAAAATGGGTGACTTCATTATTGGTCAGTTTCTGACTTTTCTTTTTAAATTGTCTCCATCAACTTCAACTTATTTTCTTTATCACCGGTCTCAGTATCTGTGGATGAAAACAATTCTTACTCTAATTATTATAATGGTATACTAAATCCCATGGATTTTTATTAGTATATTTTACTTTTGAAACTTATTTATTTAAATAATATGATACTAATGACCTTTTAACTTCTAACTTCTTTGTCTTTTTTTATTATGAAACTCATAAAATTCATTCTTTAGAGATTTAAATATTTTGGCTTTTTTCTGACTTAAAAATAGAACATTCATTATGTTTAACCCACTAAGACATTAACCAAATTTCCATCTAGTAAACTTATTACAATGATCTTTGAGACTAGAAATATCTTATTTAGTAACATTCTTATTCATTATACTTTTATCTAGTATCATGAATTCCTTCATGAATTTGAAACATTTATGATTATATTTCAGAACATCTAACTTATAATGTAATGTATCATAAATTTTCATTCCTTTAGCATCCGTATTTCTTTCCAACTCATCGAAAAATTATTTTCCTGAATATGATTTCTAGTACCTCTTTTCTTTCAATAAATTCTCAATGTGATTGTCAAAAAATCTTATCCCCCATTATTTTATCAATATACAATCACAAGTTTTTAAACTTACTTATGATATGTTGGGAATACAAAATAGAAAATCATTATCATATTTTATATTGGATCCTTGATGAATATGATTCTCTTACTCATTATGATCATAACCTCATTTCGGACCCAACGTGAGTAAAATGATCCTTTCCTTCTAGAAAAAATCTTCTTAATATTATAGACTTTATTTAAATAATGTGAGTCTAATTTCTTGAATAAGATGGTGAGTATTATTTCCCACAACTTTTGCAAAGTGAATTAATTTATCACTTTTGGTAACAAAAGATAATACTCATGAAAAAAAACTTTTTTAAAAACATCCAAAATCCTTCTCCATCCAACATTATCCCAATAATCTCCCCCTTTGTATTTATTTTCAACCAAGATTCATAAATCATTGAAATTTTTAACCTCGATTCAAGGATTACTTACGAACAATTCTAATTCTATGTGAGATAACTCATTGTAGGAAACAAGAATCATTGATAGCAAAACCATGTTTTCTAAGAGTAGTGATTATCAATATTCCTTAGCTTTTCTTCCTCATATTTTCTTTATCATATTTTCTTCCTTAGCTTTTCTTCCTTATATTTTATTCCTTGGCTATTCTTACTCACTTTCCTTCCTCAAATATTCTTCCTCACCTTTTTTTCTCAGATTACTTCACTTCTTCAACTTCTCTATAATAAAAAAATATCTTATAACCACTCTAATAAATTGTTGTAATAGTTCACACACTTAAATATTGGATTCAAATATTAACCACAACTCTCCCATTATACGTGCTTCCCTAGGGATCAATTTATGAAACAATCCCCCCCCCCTGACAAAACTATCCAAAGATAAGATGAGATAAGGGAAAATCACTTACCTTAACCTTGATTAAATGGTGGTTGGGTGCTCATTTTAAACTTTAATTTACAAAAAGTTTCATTTGGTAATGTTTTTTTGAAAATGAAAGCAACTTCTTCCGATATAAGAATATACTCTAGATTTAATTTATTTTCATATACATGATCCTTGATGAAGTGGTACTTTATATCAATGTGTTTTGATTGAGGGTTTTGTATAATTTTCTTGGTAAGATTTATGTCACTTTTATTATAAAATCCCAAGATCAAGGGTAACTTCACTTAAATTAGTAAGTCTTATAACTGAGTCTTCATCCACATAAGTTGATTCGTAACTTCTATTACAGAAAAATACTTAGATTCAATTGTACTAATAGATACTAAAATCTATTTATTTATATTCCAACCAAAACTAATTTTCCCTAGAAAGAATACTCCACCCTATGTGGATCTTATATCATTAACATTCACTACCCAATCAGCATCTAAATACCAAAACAAATCAATACTCTTTGAGTTATCATACCCTATTCTAAAATTTATTGTGCCTTTTATATATCTCGGAATTAATTTTCTAGCCATAAAATGTGATTCTTTTAGTGAACTATGAAGCCTTTAACATAAGGTAACAGCATACATAATGTCATGTCTTGAGGTATTCAAATATAAAAACTTCAAATAAGCTTTATAAATCCTTTCTAATCAACTTTTTTTCCTGCTCTATCTTTACTCAACTTGATTCCCACTGATATTGGGGTGGAAATTGGTTTTGGATTTTCAATGATGTACTTTTTATAAAGTTACATAGAAAAATTTTCTTGATAAATAAAAATGGTTTTCTTATTTTTTAAAGTTTTTGACATAAGAAATTATTTCATTTCTACTAGTATGGATATCTCAAACAACACTTCCATATCTTGATTAAATCTTTCACAGGTTCTTTCATCATTTCCATAAAAGATAACATCATCAACATAAAAAACAATGATGAGTGAAACCCATGAATTTCATTAATGTAATAATTTATATCAACTATTCATTTTTTAAAATTCATCTTTCTCAAGAAAGTATCTTATTTGGAATAACATGCTATTGGATCTTGTTTTAGCCCATAAAGGACTTTCCACATCTTAACCACATAACTTTTATCTTTCCCAACAACAAACCCACAAGGTTTTTCAATGAAAACTTCCTTATCAAGATCTTTATTCAAAAATGTGGATTTGACATCCATTTGAAAAAATTTGTAACTTCATAGTCCAATAATATTAAGATTATGATAATTCATAATATTTCCACCAGAGAAATGGTTTCATCAAAATCAATGCCATTAATTTTTGAATACCATTTGAAAACAAGTCTTTATTTATTACTTATCACTTCACCTTATTCATTTAGCTTGTTTTGGAAAACTCACATTATTCCAATAAAATTTTTGTTATCTGTATTTGGTACGAGTTCACATGAATCATTCTTTTCTATCTAATCTAGCTCTTCATTCATGGTTTCAACCCATTACAGATACTCAAAATGTTCATCTACATCTTTTGGTTCCACTTTTTAATATAAAGAAGTATGTGTTATGGAATTTGGTGTACCTCTTGTTTAAAAATTTTTGTATTGATCACTAATAATGTTATGAGCCTCTACTTACTTTCTCATCATAGAATGATATTTTTCAATATCTTTATCATCACTAGAAATATCTAAGTCTGATTATTATTCTTGAGTAGAATTACAATTTTTTGTATCCTGATCAGAATTGGGAAGAAAATTTTCTTTATACTACTCAACTTCCTTATATTCATGGGTTTGGTGATCATCCTCAACCATTTCAATATCATTAACATTAAAATAATAAAAAATTCTTCATAATTCTTTTTTGAATAATCTATATCCTCTTCTAGAGAATATCCAAAAAAAACATCATCTTCACCTTTCTGTTCAAACATTCCCAAGTTTTTATGTTTTTTATTTATATTGTATGAACTCTTAAAAACTCTTAAGTGTTTCAAACTTAGAGTTTTTTTATTAAAAATTCATATGGATTCATATCATAACTTGGTATGTAGAAACATTGATTTTGAATATACATAGTAGTACTCAAGGATTTCCTGTAAAAGTAATGAGATATACCATGGTCAAGTGACATAGTATTCCCCATTTCTACCAGACTTCTATTATTCCTTTTAGAAAACACACATTTTTGAGGAGTATAGGATGTACTATACTCATTCCAAATTCTATTCTTATCGAGATAACGTTCATAAATTTTCACTTTTTATTCATCACTATTGTTAGTTATTAACTTCTTCATTGAATACTCACATTCTTTCAAATATTTCCTCTTGAAAAATTTAAAAAATTTCAAAGCATATAATTTATGTTTCATATACATGAAAAACGTAACGTGGGTAAAGTCATCATTGAATGTGATGAAATACTTATCTCTATTTTTGATTGTTTTCTTATCATCCCATAGATATTGGAATGGATATGTTCCAAGAGTCATTTTGAACAGATATCAACTTTCTTATACACAAAATTTGTAATATTTCTTTTCTAAAAAATAGCGAACCACCAATATCTTCTTCTTGACATGTTAAAGATTTCTGAAAAACTGTTTATTTTAGATAAATTTATCATGTTTCTATGACACATGTGTCCCAGAATTTTATGCCACAATTTATTTTCTTCCACCATTCCCAAGTAAAAAGAGTTTTTTACCCCACCAATTTAGAATATGTTTACCTTTGTACATTGGCCTCATGTAACTATATTTTCATCCTTCTCACTTTTCACAAAAAAAATACATCTTTCCTAAAATTAAATTTTTTACCTTCATCACAAAATTTTAACACTTAGGAGGTTATGTTTCAACCCATAAAAATATAAAGCGTTCTTGGATTTTAATTTTCCTTTTCCAATGATAGTTGATCCAATGCCTTTGATTCATAGTGATTCATCATTTCTAAATTTCACAGTTCCTTTTCTAGAAATATTTTTAAATTCTTCAATAATTTTAAATCTCCAATCATATGTGAAGAACACCCATTTTCAAGAATCCAAGGTTGTTAACCATTAATGACTTTGAGGGTATTTTCAACAATAATATTCTTTTCATTATTCACCTTTAGATTCAGAGAATTGTTAAGAAAATTTTATTGTGTTGGTAATAAAACAAGTAAAACCTTATCAAGATTCCCTGGTTGTTCATATATTTCCCAAATATTTTCTAAATGTTGGAACCTATTTTCAATTTTCACGTTATCCTTCTCATGTTTCATCTAAACATCCTTCATGAATTTCATTCTTTGAGGGAATTGACTCCCCCTAAAATCATTTCTTCCATTACATGTTGGATAATAGTAATGTTGTTGGTTGAACGAACACATATTTACTATATATCCAAATCCACCACAATACCAGCAGTATCCATAGAAATAATAGTTTCCTTTGTATCTTCCATACTAACTGAAATTTTCATAATGTTTCGAATCAACCTTATTATCTAAATTGTTTTGACCACTATCCTTTATTATTCTAATCAAAGTTTTCTTTATCATTTTAGTTTTATTTTGATACTTATAAAAACAAAAAATTGTAATATCTTTTTCATATTAAAATTTTTTAGAAACCTTTTTAGAATCAAAGTTATTAGGAACTTTTTATTTTTCATCTTTTTTAACATTTCCCACATACATAACCCTCCGAGACTTTTCTTTTTTAGGAACAATTCCATCTTTCTTATCAGCCTTTTAAGGTGGAATTTTTTTATTCTTATTAGGTTCTTCTTTACCAGAAATTTCATCAACTTCTAAGATATGTTTTTTGAAACTTTTATTCCTCTATTCATCTTTAGAAAGTTTTTGTTGGATAAGTTCAAACTCCTCTTCTTTTTTCCTTTATCTTGATCTACATATGCTTATTATGATTCATTTCAATTTCTATAGATTTCTTCAAATCATTAATCTCCGACAGCATTTTTTTCTTCTCATCAGAAAAAATTTCTTGAATTTTTTTTAGAACATTCATCTTCCAACTTCTTTTTTTTCTTTCCAAACCTTCTAATCATTCTCAGATATTCTTTTAACTCATCATTCAAATAAAATTCAAGTTGAGTTTCCTCTTCATCAAAACTGTTGATTCTAAATTCTTCATCACTCAAAGTTATAATAAAATTATTCTCACCAACATGATTAGTAGACTTTTTGGTTTCATATTCACTATATTCCTTTTATCAACTTTACATAAGAAACTCCTCCTTTTAGATTTTGGTAATTTCCTATATTTCCTATTATAATATGATTTTCCTTTATACCTTATTTCTTCTTAATCACTATATTTTTATTTATTTATTTGAAGGAAATTAGCTATAATTTTTTCAAAGTCTCCACAGAAATTTTACATTTATATTTACTTGTACCACTTCTCACATTTTTAGAAAATAAGGATAAATTTTCATTAAGATTTTTACAACCCTAATTTTCGAAGTCTGAATCACCAACTTGTTATTAAATAAGAATCTTCTTTAACTTCCCTTTCATGGTATCCTTGAAATACATTTTTGTATCAACTTTTGTTTTTTTCATAACATTCCCCCATATCATTTCATAAGTGATGATAGTGTTATAAAAATCATTGATAGATAATATTTCAAAATCTCTATCTTCCAATAAAAAAATAAACCATAAAAATTGTCAATAGAGATTCTTAATATTTTTTCAATAACTCTAGAATATTATAACATTTTACCAAGCCATATGATAGTGCTAAAAATTTCATTTACCCTAGTAAAAACCTCTTCATCAAATTCATACTCACCCATCTTCATACTTCAACCTAAAAATTTGTAATTTTTCCTTCTTCACTTGTGTATTGCCTTTGTATATGCTTTTCAACTTATACCATATACCTTTAGATATCCAAAAAACTTTCAAATTTATAAATTCACCTTTTGAATTTGATTATAGTAAATAATTCTTAGCCTTTCCATCATTCTCAAAATTCTTCTTATCAATAGATATAAGAGGAATATTTTCATCAATAAGAGGAAATCCATCTATTGCAACTTTAGGAACATCATATCCAAGATATATAAGATAAGGAAACATTCTATATTCCTAGATATGATAATTATTACCATTGAATACTAGAATTCCTTTACTTTTTTCATAATTTAGATTCTCCATCAACTTCTCTTAAAAATGTTAGCAAATAATAAATGAAGGTTACCTTGGCTATGATAGCAATTGATATTTCCAAGTTAAGATAATTGTATCAATAAAAGAGTATGGGGTGAATCAGTGATATATTTTTCTATTAGATTTCCTAACTTATGAAATAACCTTTTCCTCCAATTAAAGATTTATTTCCCTTCTAAAAAAATTCAAACACACATCCATATGAACATAATAATTTACAATGTTCACTATTCAATAAGAGTAGCTATGTCATTAGTATGGTTTGGAAATAATCAAATACCTTACAATCCACTAGAAAATAATTATTTTTTATATAATACAATTAGTAGGATATTCCCTTACACTCATGTATATCTATGATCAATAAAGTAGAGCTTGTGCCTCAAGTATCACTAAGATGTAATACAAGGTCTTTTGTAACAAACATGTTATGGTGCTTCCTGACCAACTTTCACAAATATGATCTTTCAAAACAATTATTCACTGTATTACCTAGAAGCTAGTGATTAATTTTCTTGACTTAGTAATAAAACTTATTATTATTTCCCTATCTAATTGCTCAATATAGATAATATATATATGTCAGAATATAGTTGAGAAAATTTTGGAACAATTTGATCTGAGTCCCAAAATCCAAATATGATTGATTAGTCTAATTGATCAATACAGAAACAATGAATATAATATTCCTTCTTATCATATGTTTCTTTTTTCTTGAAAATTTATTCAAAAAAATCAATCCTAAAATTTCTTCTCTCTAGAAAATTATTCATCACTCTACCTTATCTCTACCTTTAAGGAACAGTACATCTGTCAGAAAGTAAAAAAGTACTTTCCTTTTTATATGTGACCCAAATATGGTCTGGGTGAGATTCTAAATTTTTTCCATCTCTACAAAATTTTATGAATTTTCATATTACCATTAATTTCATAAACATTTGTGAATTTTTCAACACTTCTCCACTCTTTATATCCTTCTCAAATATTCTATCAACTTCTGCTCACTTCTAACTTATTTGATAGAATTTAGTCTGATTCTGATTCTCCATTTCAATTCTCCAATATTATTTCATCATTATGATTCTCCATTATGATTTAGATTATGATTAAATTTTGTCTCATTATGATGAATACCAATGTAAAACAATAGATTCTTATTTTTCTTTTCTCTTGACCCACTTGGAAAACAACCAATAATTAATTGTGATGAAAATCGTTAACTTTATTAGTGATTGGTTTATGAATTTTATTTTAAAATCGGCTCCATAAACTAAAACATACATTCATTACAATCAATACCAATATCTCATGATGAAAATAATTTTTCATTGATGATTATAAAGGTATACTTAATCTGATGGATCAGTATTAGCAGCTTTGAATTCGGAAAATTCTTTCTTTTCTAAATCGATGCTAATTAACTTTCCAATCTTATCTTCATTCTATTTTATGATAACTAAACTCATAAAATTCTGTCACCCAATATTTAAATGTTATTTCTTTTAGTATGACTATAAATGAATACCTTTATTATGATCAACCTTCTCATCCTTTAAAAATATGTGTATCTACTATACTTATTACAATGATCTTTGAGACCGAAAATATTTTGATTTAGAAACTTTATTCTTCTTTAATCTTTTACCGTGTTTCATGAATTCCTTCATTGAATTTGAAACATATTCAATCATATTTAACATCATAATATTTTTAATGTAAAGTATTGTAACGTCCCATTCCTCTAAAAACTATATTTCTTTCTAACTCTACTTGAATAGAAAAATTTAGAATACAATTGGAAACACCTTTTTTCTTTCAATAAGATTCTCAATTTAATTATCAGGATTTCTTTTCCCCACGTAGAACCAAAAGTTTTACATCATAAGTTTGATATATGGGAAATAAAAAATATTAAATCAGCATCATATTTCTTATTGGATCCATGCTAAATCTGATTCCCTTCTTTATTATGATCAGAACCTCATTTCGGACCATAGGTGAGTCCGATTAGCCTTTTCTTCAGAATAGATTCTTCATAATACAATGTAATTTATTTAAACAATGTAAGTCTAATTTCCTAAATTTAATGGTAATTTTGATTTTCCAAAACCATTAAAAAGTAAATTGATTAATCCTTTTTGACAAAAAAAGAAAATAAACTTGAAAAAAAGTTCATTAAAAAGTTCTAAAAACATTATCGGTCCAACATGGTCCGAACACATGCCCTAGTATATTAGGGGGGTGCCACCCTAATTATCATGCCTGATCACTCTTGTCTTCGAGCACCGCCTAAATAAGAGTCACACTCAGAACATCTCGCATCATATCTCAAAACCAATACGGAGGCCACCATCACGTTCTACATGGAAAAGACACGGGATATGATACGTGTGAGATAAAATATGAGCACATCCTATGGATATATGAGAGACTAAAGGTTACTCAAAAAATAATAAGGGGTACACAACATGTAACGGGGCCCATAAGGCATGTGGTCCCACTCAATTACCTATTAATATCCCATTTGGTACACAACTCACTACCCATGTAGTACTACATAGCATGTAGGTGAACTACACGATGTGTCTAATCCACATGGGGTTATTCCCATGCTCATGATCATGTTCATGTAAACTGCTTGTTTTTGTGTACTCCCAGTACTTGACGTGTAAGGTCTAAGATGGCACTCAGCATATACCGACTTCTCAAGCCCATGTACTCTTAGAACTATACGGTGTACCGCTCACCATACATAACGTGCATGGGAACCTAGTCTCACTGGAATATACTTTATATTTTTTCAGATTCAATCAATTGGGGTTACACGACATGTAAGGCCTAGGCTAGCACCCAGCTTGTGCCACCTGCTCAAGCCTGTGTACTCTTCGAAGTACGTGGTGTGCCTCCCATCATACACAGCATGTAAGGGAACCTAAGATTATAGGATTTCACCCAATTTACATGATGAGGTGGTCATATAGGGTTACACAGTGTGTTTTCCCTCCACATGGTATTCCATACTTAACTCCAAGTGAATTCCAAGTCATGTCAGAAACTGGAATATATGGCATGTGTTCTTTTAACTACATGATGTTTAGACTAGATTTTTATAGAAACTCAGAACTACTTATTTCATTATAGATCCATTGTCTCCACCTCTAAATCCTCCAATTAACCACCCAAAATGATGTATTTTACTCTAGATGGTGATTCCTGACCCTCAAGTGTCTAGAAATCAAACACTAGTTCTTCCCTTATGAATGTGAACTTTTCATCGCCGATTGGGAGCCTGCTGTGTCATGCCATATCAATCATAGATCCTAGATTCAAGGGAAATCCTCAAAATCTAAAAAACCTCTAAATTCAACCTTGATTCCTCATTTCATTCATCACATGAAATTCCACAATTAATATGGGGGTCTGATAGGGCTCAGTACTACCTGGAAATGTCGAACTGAGACCCTGTAGGCCAAATGAAAAAGAACATGAAGAATAATTGTGATAAAATCACTATAATAGAGGTGAAACAATAATTGTCCAATATTTCATGGCCAATGGATACAATTGGCATAATCTAGTGTAATGAATAATTGAAAATATCATTTCAAATTTGTACACAGGCACATGAAAAGGCTTATAATTGGGGTAGATTAAAGAAAGAGGGTGTTATTACTCAATAAATTTAATAAATAGTGTAAGAATCCAAAAAATTGACAAGTTATAACTTCAATTGAATCATTTTTTGACAAAAACAAATGCGCTCACTAAGGAAGAAGAGGAGTTGTTAACTTCGCAGCATCTCAATTTTCTTGGATCCAGAGTTTTATCATCGTCGAAATCCAATTTTCTATGAGAGGGTGGTATAATGCCTCTAAAAAGTTACAGGGTTATGAGGATAACCCCATAAATCCTAACATAGCGTTATATTTATAGAGGAATTATATTTAGGTTAATTAAATTAAATAAATAAATTTAATTATTTATTTAACTCAACATAGTCTCCCAATCCGTATTTATCCTAATGCCATACACTAACTTATTTTAGGTCACTCCTAGGGTGAAAATAACATTTTACACTCAACCGTGGAATCATACTTATGATTTAAGATTACATTCAAGAGTTATGCCATTTTCTTTAAGAACCTTTTCCTGTATAAAATAAATTATATTTAATATTTTTATAAAATTATTTCTGGTCACACCGGGCCTCAGAATCACATGTTGTATTATCTTCTGGATTTGAAAATATATCTACAAATATTTAAAATAATTATAAGGAAAAAATTAGTATCAATAGTGTATACATGATACAGAACATGTGTTTCATTAATTATTCTGGTTGCATGTCTCGTGTAGTTACAAACCACGTATTTGACCACAAGGTTATAGTAAATTTCACCACTAAACCACATTGACTACATGACTTGTACACTAGCTACATTCCATTTAATAAAAAAATCCATATACTAGGTTCTCCTAGAATACATGATGTGTGAAATAAATATACCATACGTAATCATTGCTCGTTGTGACATATATCTCGCAACACATCTTGTTGATGTGCACTTGTGTACATGAAATATACTCTAGATACACACCATGTAACCTAATATCACGGTACGTAGTCTTTAGAATATCCTAATTGTATCTCTGGTTGTTATTCATCTATTATTAGTCATTTAAAAAATGAAATCCTAAATGATGATAATTAATATGTTGAAAGCATATTCATTAAAATAATGGATTAAATAATGAATATTATAAAAATAAAATATATGTTAAATTTTGATCATAATTGATCAAAAATAAAATAAATAACTATAAATTTAAAAATTGACTACTTTGATACCACATTAAGGGTTCAGGAATAGTAAAATTGCATTGGTTTGTGATTAACAATAAAATTTATTATTGAGTTTGATGTATCATTTACCAATTGTTCTAGATATAAACATCATGACCAGTGTGATTTTTCCATCAAATATTGACATAGGAAGCCTGAAACCCATAAAGTATCTTTATCATGTTAAATTATAATTAATTGATATTATATTTGAAGAAATAATAAATGGTATTATGATCATTTTTTTCTGTCTATATTGATCGTATAAAACCCTTTTTCAATAACCTTCATTTTGTAGGGAGGAAACCAAGTAGATCCCCTCTTGTGATGATCCACTTGTGGTCCTTTCATCTTTAAAAAAACACTAATAAAACAATGGGAAATAGTGAAAAAGATCAATCTTATTATGTTATTCTTATTGATCAAAACAAGATCCTTCGGGCTTGAAGAATTATCTCTTATTTATCTCATTATAGATAGAAAAATAGAATAATGAATCTAGAAAAAAGTTTGTTGTACGCAATGATTCTAAATTCTTAATTAACCCTATTCAATAGACAAAGAAATATATTTATAGAGATTGGGTTTTGGTTACAATATTATTTAATTACAAAAAATCCCATAAATAATATAATAAATATTATCTTATGCTGTTACATATGATATTATTATTATTATCATTTTTTGGATTTCACTAACTATCACCACAATAAATATATTATATAGGCCTATAAATTAATATTTATCATTGGAAATTATATTTTTCTGCTCATCCTCCTCAGCATTTATCGAATACCTAAATAAATATTTATCAAATATTTATTCTTAAATAAATATTCGATTCAAAACCTAGTGAATAAATAATTTTATAAAAATTCAATAAATAAACAAATGTTTTATTCATAGTCTGTAGAATAAATATTTCTTTAGTTTTGTGATCAATAAAACCTGAATAAGAATTTTCTTTGGCCTTGAGAATAATATTTATTTCCAATAATTAAATTAAAATATAATTTAATTGAGAGCTATAGAAACTCATACTGTGTAATACTTTAGGATTATTTATCATTGGCATTTGGAAGGCTTGAAAATGTTCAATATTATTATCTAGAATAGGTTCTAGGAACACAAGAGAAATAATTTAATGTCCTGACATCAACAAACAAAAATGAACTATTACATTATAATATAATCCCTTTGTCTTATTATCTCATAAAGCAGGTCACACATCTATTTCATCTACTTGTATGTTTGATGTGTCTTTCTTTGACTATCTGAAATAAACACAACATTAAATAATGACCATGAAGTTTACTATGAGAGTTCTATTTTCAATCAAAGAGTTGAGATGGAATCTTCTATAAATATATAATGGAAAAATACTTCCCCAAATTATAAATTAATAACACATGACTCATGACATGCCCAATATACCCAAATTCTATATGAACTATTATTTTCTTGATTTAAGGAAGTACATATAAGTGCATGAGTCATGACATGCATTAATAATAATCTTAAATTCAAAGAACCATTGCACATGATCCTAGATTGAAATATATGATGACGCGTAATCATGTTGTATTCTTACAGGTGGGGTTGTTCTTATAATCTATCGTGTTCATGATTAACAAGTTTAAACATCATGAGAATAAGTATCATCTGTTTATGAGTACTCTCACCTGATATTAAACATTCTATATGTCCCATCAAAGAATGTTCTCCCACCATATAACTATATTTAAGAATATTGTTTTGGAATCTCATGGTTCTCATCAAAGAGGGGAACTACTATGACCATCTCAATTAGAAATCTAATCTTGGAAACTATTACATTAAATTCATGTAGAAAAACGAATAATATTTAATAATACATTTTATTAATATTTAAATATTCGAATATACATGTAATCCAAAATAAAAATAGTCAGTTTTAGAACATCAAATCATATAGATTTTCCACTCGTGATAGTGAGGATTAAGGTGTTTACTCCATTAGCATTCCATGTTTTGTCTATTTTGTCTATATTTCCCTATTTTAAATTTCTATATAATCACATTTGAAGAACATGACCACCTTAAAATGAATATATGGTCAGATAAATGCTTCGAATATACACCCCTTTAGATGTTTACTAGCTACCAAATCAATAGAAAAGTAAACTAAGTTCCTAAATATAGATGTTTTTTCTATCATAATCATTTTTCATTTTTTTATGGTTGAATAAATCTGTCGTTATGGTCACATTTAAGGTATGTAAATAAATATGTCTTCTGAATAATTTTTCTAATCACTTACAAGTAATTACCTGGATGATTTTATCTTGAAGATCTAGTTCCCATCCTTTTTATACAACATCCTCCTGTATATATACCACTAGATTCACCTTTAATCATATGGTGATCTAAGGAAATTGAAATCTTGATTGATCATATTAATCGATGTCTCTTCTTACTTAGGTCCTAAATCCCCATTAAAAATTGGTGGATTCTATTTCTAAAACTCTAACATATGATCAATATACTTGGTTCCTCAGTTTTATTTCATTTTTCCATATCTTGGAATTATCAAACAATACTCCACACGAGTTCCAGATTCACCTATATTTTAGGTTAAATCAAATTTTTTTATGCTCCCACTTATTGGTTTTATGTATTCAAACCAATTCCATTATTATAAAACCTACATAACAATATATATTTAGTGATCACAAGTTTCATTAATTCTCTATTATATAGTATATTATAGAACAACAAGAAAGTTCATAGTAACACAATTTTCAAACCAATATTTTAAATAAAATATGAATAATTTAATATTAGTGGAAAGCCTCTTTACGAATTTTAATCTCAAGGAACTCCTTAGATAAACCAACAAAACTGAGTTGATGACATTACTTTAAGAGTTTTCCAAATCATTTATACCTGAACCACCCTAGTAAAAAGAATTTAATCTTAAAGAGGATAGATATGAATTTGTATGCTATAAATTTCATGTAATTCCATGTTATATCTTCTTATTGTTATCCCAATATATGGACTATAACAAACTAATAATATTTGTAACATCCTGACCCAATCCATTGGATAGGGAATGACCAAAATTCCACTATCCTCTAGTGACATCACAAAGGCACCAATGGGTGATAATAAATGTCACGAGATTTACCAAAACATGGGGGATGAATTTATGATAAATGAAAAACCTAAAAATAGACCAATATGAGATATGGTACAAAACCAAAATAACTCCAAATGTATAACCAAAAAATAACCAATGTAGCATCAAAAGAAAAAAATAAGAAAAATTCAATAATCTCAAGATAATAAGACTTAGGGAAAATTGGAATAAAGATTAAAAGACAAAAGGAACCTAAGTGGAACCACTCTAAATTCCAATACTTGACCACCACCCCAATATAAAACTCTTAAAATCCAATATCACAGTATAACATAGGACTACTAGTAAAATAAAAAAACTTCCCCTTACTCGTATTATGATAAACAACATCGACATATGAACAGAGCTTCATAAGATGTAGGTGGATATACAACCTAGTAGGTAAACATCTATAATTTCATGAAGTTCTACTAAAATAATATAGGGAAATAACTCACATGAAAAACACACCCATGAAATGAGCTTAAACAACCACGTATAATACTATCCAAAAAAACAACTACCTGAAGGCCACTCCTGAATAGTACAACTAGAGATAAGTTTAAATCCCTCTAGTATCACGTCATCACTTAGAGACACAATCCAATTTTCTAATATTTTAGTGTAGTAGACATGTCTAATGATCATTTTCTTACCCATATTCATATGAAAACACACCCTCTTAATTCACTCCATATTCTCACTTTAAAACATTAATTTGAAAATAAATTTAAATCATTTAATCAAACACAATATGGGTGTCACTCACAATTATATTTATAAAGTTCATCTAAAAAATATTTCTAATTGATAATTCATTACGATATTCCAACTAAAATTATAAGTAATTTATTTAAAAACAACGGGCCTTTACTTTTTAGGAGAAAGTAGAAAAAAATAGATTCCACCTACCTCTAAAGAGTTATTGTAAAAATAATTCACACATGACCTCAATGATATGGGACTCATAATCCATTCCTTCAACAAATCCCAAAGGATATTAACCTAGTCATGATCTAACCAATATATATGGGTAAAAAAGCCCAATATTATTCTCATCTATATAGAAAACAAAAGGATCAAGGCGAAAGAAGACAAACCAGTCTCTTACCTTCAATTTCCATGATCCAACACCCATTGATCCATTTAAATTAACCTCCAAAAGAAATAATATTGTCAAAATATTAATTGGGAGTTCTTTAATTCTTTATCCTAGGGTATAAGAAGAAGAATGATGGTTTTTAGGGAATTTTCAATTCTACAATTGAATTTATAGATATAATTACTCATCTCGTGTGGTTAGTGTATGTGGCTTGGAAACCAGAACTAATCATTCACATGGGATCTATTCTAAAAATTTCAATGTCACATGGTTGTCACATACTTTTTATAAACAGTTCACCAAATGTGAACCTACCTAAAATATACTTCTAACCCTTTCATGGTTACTTGAATAATATGAATGTTTTCATATAACCATAGTTAAACATTTGACCCTAAAAGACACTCAAAACACATCAAAATCATCAAGAACATTCATGATACCTAACCCAACCATTACACATCTTAATATACAAAATGAAATAAATAAATACATCAAACTAGGGGTTTTTTATTTTACTTTACTAGAATTTTTTTATGTTTCATATATTTAGGCTTATTTTTTGGCTTCTCACTATGGTTTTCTATTCCTAAACAAAAACTAATCATGATATTTCATACAATATTATATACCCAATAATAATATAAACTTATAAACATAAATTTATACATTACCTTATTAACAAATAACATTAATTGTATACCAGTTAATATAACCGTATAAATACTCCCAAAAATATATAGATTTTTTCCAAAACAACTTCAGCCACCTTTTCACTGAATAATTTTTCATCCCTAATGGTAATCAATATTCCTCATATTATATTAAATTATCAATAAACTCATCATGCTGAGTAAGAATAATTACCAAAACATTAAATTACATATTAATCTAAAGAGTTGACTAAATCTCATTCATGAATTCTCTTAAAATCCAATTAAAATTTCCAAATATATCATTAATCAACTTAGAATATAATCACTTATGACCTAAAAGTATTTACCATACCTTTCAAATTATGACCAACCTTAAACTTATCCACCCATGATGGTATCCACAACTCCTAAATTTTCCTCAACTAATAACATATTTACCTCTAATGTTTCCTAAAACCTACTTTAATACCAACTATAATTCCACAAGCCCATATAATCATATCTAGTGCTAAAAAAAATATTCCTTGCATATTGTCTTATATACCAACTATAGGCAACCCTAATTTAATCATCCATAAATATAAAACCAATAACCAACATTAAGATGATTATATAACACATCAAGAATTTAATATTTGTTTTCCTCTAAATAAATATAATGTTGAACATCTTGTGATGCATGAAACACAAAAATTATGTGAATAATTAATTATTTCAATTAAAATTAATATATATTACAAAATAATTTCTAAAATATAATTATTAAATTCAAATAAGATGCACTACTTTAATTATTATTTATTAAATAGAAATTTATTATTTACAAATGTTATTTTATTTTATATGGTTTATTTAAAAGTTAATTTCATTTGTTTAAATTATTAAAATTATAGGATAATATTTTTTTTTACATTTATTAGAATTAATGATAATTTCTAATCTAATTTTAAAATGTTTATAAATAAAGATAAAATCATTTGATATTTAAAAGCATTCTTTTTTAGAAAAAATAATTTTTATGTGCTTAATGTATTTCTCTTTTAATAAAAAAAAATAATCACTATAGATAAATGATTTTAATTATTAATTTTTAAATATCTTAGATTAAATAAATTAACATTCATATAATGGTTTTTACTAGGAACAAATGAGAATAAGGTCATTTTGTGCTTCAAAAATACCACTTTCTAAATACTATTTTTATGCCTTTCATGTGTAGATATTATAATTATTTTCATAAATATTTAGGAATTTTATTTAATAAAATAAGATTTATTTTTGAATTTTGAATGATTAAATTATATTAGGGTTAATTTTTAATATTTTTCTAAAAATATTGATTTTTCAGTGCATAATAACAAATACTGATGTTAGAAAAACTGTCATTTATTTTCTTTAAATAATATAATTTAAAAGCCACGTTCTATTTTGGATTTGGGTTTAAATTAAAATAAGATCCATTTTATTAATCATTATCTAAATAATTACATATTAATTATCATTATATTTTATTTTGGTATAAGAATATTTTTATGCGTAATAATAAACTTTTCTAATACAATGTTTTTCATTGTATTTTGCGTCATTATATTAAAATTAAATTGTACCGCTTATATAAATTTAATATTGAAAAATGGATCTCATAATTATAATTAAGATGTTAAAATTTATTAATTAAGTCAATTTTATTTTTGGTCATTATGAATAGTAACTATAGTTAAAATATGGTGACCTCGTTAAAAGGGTAAAACTAGTTAATTTAGGTTAAAACCATGTGATAAGGTCATAGAATCACATATTAATTCTTATTTGATGGTTTTATTTATAACCTTATAACCTTATATTAGAAGTTTAATTATTTATGTTCTAAATATCCTTGAGTAATACACATATATTATTTAATATTTAATAATAATTAAAAGTGTTCCACTCACACCACTTATAAAAGGGAACCTCATCTCCAATCATCTTCATAGGATTTAAGGAATTTATCTTGACCAAGCTCTATATAAATACCTTCTCTACATAATTTCTCATTTCCTAGAGGTCTTAGTCCTACCAAAAAAATAATACTATATTTCTTAATGTTTAATCCAAATGAGGATTCTCAAGGAGGAGACATGATTCTTAGCTGGGTGTTTTAGTTTATATTTATTCTTCCACCTCCATAAATTCATCAATAATGTTGAGAAAAAAAATCATATTTTAATGATCAAAAATAATTTTTTATATGTATAATGAATTCAATTTTTTATAGTAATCTATTTTCTGTCTAAACTATGAAAAGTGGAAAATTATAGATCTACCATTTGTTATAATGAGGTATCGTCAGTTAAATATGCTAATGTTCAATGAAACCATTAGTTCACATAGCTACTACAAATTTAACCCTAAGATCTATATAATCTATTATTTGGTTTTGGTACCATCGAGTGGAGCTATCGCCACTATTATCTCAATACTACCATCAGTTCATTTTTCTACCATTGTACAGTAGAGCTACTTCTGAGAAATACTATTGTCACATGGTACTACGTCTATATTGATCTACCATCGGAAATACCTACAACCAATTAAATGGTGCTACCACCAAATGAAACTATCACTCTATGTATCTACCACCATGCATTATAACTTCTAAGTGCATCGACCATCACACCAGGAAACAATTATGAAGAACTATTATCAAACCAAAGCTATTGCAACAGTTAGATTAATATATCACCAATTAAGCTACCACCAGAGTGATATAATAGTTATCCAGAATAAATTTTAAAATCATTTCTCTAACAAATTATTTATGTATTTAATGATGGAAAAAACCCATGGATTTAAAAATTATTACACTTAAATAACTCTATAGTTGACTTAAAGGCTAATAAATTATTTTCCAATTCTTTTGATCAGTATGAGGATTTTGATTTTTATATTATTATCCTAAAATAGTTAATTGGAATTAGATATTATAAATAAGTACCTTTCACTTATCAATGGGTAATATAGGGGTACATTCTTCAACACCAAATTACTAAATCTCTCATGCTCAAACAAAATTAATAAGAAGCACATGTGTGTGGAAGATCCCTATAAATTTGTATGGACTAATAATAAAAGGCTATTACAGACTTCCATAAACCCATGTTTTACTACAATTTCCAAGAAACTTCTTTTATATCCTACCAAAATAAAAATTAAAGGAATCATAACAAAATAATATATTCATATTGAGAAACTCTACACATTTACATCTCAAAAATCTTACCCCTTCTATTTATGATTTAAATTTGACCTATGTTTTTTCACTATATTTATTTGTAAAAAAAATCTTGAGCACCAAAATAGAGAGTTATTGATACTATATCCATTTTTCACATATTTATTCCAAGAAAAAACTATAGAATAGTTCATGTGGGAACTATTATTGTTTATATACCATGCATAACTTTGGAACAATCATTATTTTTAGATAACCATGTGATCTATTGTTTTTAAAATCTAATCCAGATTGTGGATTAGTTTATTTTATAATAAACTACTTGGTTGTCGGTGATTGTAAAGTAGAGGAGATAAAGTATCAGCTTGATACTTAAACACTTGTTAAATTTTGATGTGGTTTATTTACTTCTTTATCTATTTTTTAACACCCCTATATTTTGTGAATTATTATTATTTTAATTAATTTAATCTTTTTTAGGTTTTTCATTTCACACAACATAGAAAATAGTATATTTTATATTAAGTCACTACATTTATATTATGTTATATGTAAAAAAAAATTAATAATTCACTACATGAAACATAAATCTTAGCTTTCTCTATATAAAACATCGAAGATAGCATGAGTTACACTCAACAGAGCCTTTCCTTGATGGCTTGTGTAACACGTAAGATCGTGTTTTACCAGATAATGATATATTTTAAACTAGTTGTTAAATTTGTAGTTATGAAAATGTATAACTAACTTATGAAAATATATAGTTCACACAAATATAAAATAAATTCATTGGTTATAAATTAATTATAAATTAATATAAAAATTAATTGAATATAAAAGAAAATAATATTATATCCAAAAAACAATTTTACCCTAATAAATTAATTTAATTATAATTAGTGAGTGATAATATTTTAATATATATGTTATATATTGAATCAAATATTTTTTTTATTCATACAATATATATTATAGACATAAGATAAGAAAAAACCTGATTTATTGCTAAGAAACTCATATTTTTATTAAGGCATTTATATCACCTTTTAATAGAGAATCCATTTTAAATCTAATTTTTTTGAACCTTTATAGATTTAATATGTAAAAATAAATTTAATATTGGAAATAGTAAAACAATAATTATGTTATGGTAAGATTTTGGTATTTTTCTGTAAAGATTCATTTTTTAATGAATAGTGAAAAATACTAAATTTTAGTTCAAAATTACTTTTTCATACAATTTAATATTAAGGTTAAATTAAATTTTAAATTAGTTTAAAAGTTTTATTAGATAAGTTTTTTATTAATTAATCAAATTTAGGTCATTGGAATCAATTTAAAATTGATATTGGATATAAAGACATATAAATCTTTTGAATGTTTTTACTTCAAAAACTTGCATTGTCGACCCGACTACAGGATTACATTTAAATTAATTTCTGCTATTTATATAATCAGGATTTATAAAAATGGATTTCATATTTGGAATAATAATAATTTAAATTGTTTAATAAGGTCAACTTAGTTTTTCACTAAAAATATTACTGAAATCAATTATTATTAATTACATCGATTAAGGTAAAATTATGATTAGATAAGGATTAACCTTAATATTAAGGGCCTAAATAACCTATAAAATTGTCCAGAATCCATTATATGAAACATTTTAGACCCTATAATCACATTTCTCAAATTTGTACCATTATTGTATCGACTTTCTAATGGAAAACAAGGGTGGAATTCCATTTCCTAAAATTTACTAGAGTGTCACTCATCCTCTACTATAAAAAGCCCCCCCCCCCCTCCTCACACTTCTTCACACCTATAAATACACTATGGTTAGGAAATTATCTACAGAATATGGTTCCCAAAATCCATAACTTTCTTCTATAATCCTTTTCAAGGGAATAAATCAATACAAGAAATCGTTTTGGTACAAACCAAAAAAGAGTTACCCGATTAAGAGGTAACGTCTTATCTCAAGTTCTTTTCATTTATTTTCTTTCTGCACCACCTCTAATGTAATTATTACATAATTTTATAACTACACCATTATCTTTAATATACTATTATGTTATTATTATAAGGTTTATAAATACACTTACAAACACATCCATCTAATGTGTAACGAACATGCTATTTATGTGTACGGTGAACTACCACCTCACTAAATGATGATTGTTCATTTTTTCTTGATCGTATCTCATGGTGGAAATTATGATCGACGCTATTTTTATATATTTTATATTTTATATTTTATATTTATTTTACATTTAGGATTTTTTAATCATTTTACCAATCATACCTATATACACTCCTTTTCATGTAAATATGATAATTTTGTTTGAAGAAGTGTGGACTACCTCCCCCTCAAAGAGATGTGATTCATTCACACACTTCATGGAATGTATTAAGGAATTTCTAGTAAAAAATATATGATATATAAAATATAATAATTTGACTAGAATAATGATATATATACATTTAAATACATATATTTTATTTACCTTCTTTCTTTCAATGCAATAATTAAACAGAAATAGTGTTCATGCCTACGTACGGCCTACCATCTCTATGAATAGTGTATTCTATTTCATGCTTCTATAATATATAGATTATTATAATAAAAATATACTGAATATAAATTATATTTATATCATTTTTTATATTCTTTATATCAGGATATAAGTATAAGGATATAATATATAACAAATTTGGACACATGTGGAAAAAAAGGAAAATATTACCCAAAATGTAATCAGAACATGGAATTATTAACAAGTGGGTAATATAAAGTCATAATAAAACCATATTTAGTATTATATGTAAGGATTATTTTCTGTTATATATGATCAGTAAATTTATATTTATTATAAATTATGTTTGTATGAGTACGAAGAGAGTCAAGACAAGAGGTATGGGGATTTCATCTCACATTTTATTTCCGTGAGATACAATATTTATTCTCCATCCATTCCTTTTGAGTGGTGTGTATACTGTCCATTTATGTACTATATTATTATTATAATTAAATTTATGGGTATTTACATACACATTTAGCGACATTTATTTCATGGTATTTATGTTTCAAATGTTACCAAATTGGTAAAATAATTTTTTCTCAGTTTTCCTTCTTTGAGACACATACCATGTTATACACCTATATTTTTTCATTAGGGGTATATACTAAATTTGAAATTTTATATCGTGAATATATTTATTTCCATGATATTTTAAGCTTCATGTAATTTCATTTCCTTACATGTTGAGTATGGTTCAAATTTACCAAGTGGTAAGAGTTTATTGAAACAATCTCATCGCTTTTCACAATTTTTTATGTTTATGCCTCCTTTGATAAATTATTATAATACATCTATCAAGAAAATCTATGAATCTTCTTATCATGTTGTTATTAATCAATTATTTATTTTTTGGGTACATTTTTATAATATTTGGTATATAATATAGTTAAGAAATTTTTTTAAGAATGCCCCACTTTACCCTCTATTCTGTTGGAAATCTGTGACCCGTCAAAACCATGTATTCTAAAATGGGTCTCTAAGAATATTCTACAATTATATCATAATCATTAAAATATATTTGTGGTCATTTTTTACCATTTTTCTAATTGAATATTCTTGTCTCTTTCTGAACAAGTTGTTTTTTTTTTAAATTTTACAATGCAAAAGTAATGTTGATCTTACCTCATATAGTATGTATATATTTAGCCATCATAATTTCTATGAAGCTTCCTTTGAATGTTTAAAAGGTTAAATTTTATTAAAATGTTTTTTAAAATTAATTTTTAAAGAAATGGTTTTCAAAACTATTCAAATATTTATATGTTTTCAAAGTATTTTTCAAGGAAAATGGTTTTCAAAATTTTTTCAATCTTCTTTATATGTTTTCAAGGAAAATGGTTTTCAAATTATTTTCAATCCTTATTCATAAGTTTTCAATGTATTTTAAAATAAATGTTTTAAAAAAAATATCATGCTCTCTTTATATGTTTTCATTGGAAAAGCTTTACAAAAGGTTTTAAAAGATTTTTTTATAATATTTCTTGTTTATTTTCATGAAAATAGTTTTAAAAATATTTTTATGTTATAAATATCCTTTTTCAAAGAAGAAGTGACATATTCCTTGAGGTAGTTTTTCAAAATATATTTGCAAGATAATTTCCATCAAATATGGATTTTTTGGATGTTACACATTACCTTCAAGAAAATGATCCAAATTTTATATTCATATCTTTTATTGAATGGTTTGTGTTTTGATGCAATGATGCTTATGAAGCCCATTTCTATTCCACATGTCATATGCATTTGAAACCAATTCTTTTCATGGGTTATGTTTTGATGAAATGATTACAAAGCCTATCTTTTTTCTATAGGTTATGATGTGATGAAATGTTAATGGGACCCATTTCATTTCATGGGTTATGATAGGATATTTATAAAACCCATTTATTTTTATGGGTTATGATATGATGAAAGTTTTAATATCTTGTGGAACATGTATGAATTATTTTATTGTGAGATGAGTGGGACCTATATCTCCCTCCAATGCATTAGGTAATGATGGATGACTCATGAGTATAAATGTTATGTGTAAACCTGATTACATTTTCACAATATTGTGAATTAACCTAGTTGTATATTCGTAATTTTATATGTGAACTTGATTACATGTTCACAATATTATGAGTGAACTTTATTATATGTTCACAATGTTATGTGTGAACTTTATTTCAAGTTCACAATATTATGCATGAACTAGATTTCATAATCACAACAGTATTTATGGACCTAGTTTCATGTCAATGAGTCTATTAGTGGGCCTTATTTCCTATTATTAAATTAATATATGAACCTATTTCTACTTATACATGTTCACTATGTTATACATTTATGTGTATTCCACCATTACAAGTCTTATTCCTACGTTATGTTTTTATGGACTATGCTCTTGATTTCTTTATGATTCATGTATTATGGACTTCAAATATTTATTTCATGACTCATGTTTATGATATTTGATATGTAGGGTGTGATATTATAATGATCACGATCACATAATTATACCCTTATGCTCATGATATGCATACACATTTCCTTTATTTACCATTAATGAGCATTTAACCTCATCCATTTCTTATGTTTCCTTTCTCTAGGTTATGAATAATGGTTTTCAATTAGAATTACTATAGGGAATAATATTTGTAGGAAACATTGAAGATATTTAACTGAGTTTTTGGTTCAACATTTCCAAAGGAACTAAACTAATATGGTCTTTAGGTGTCTGTTTATATAATGTTTTAAGTATTTGGAAAAAGTGATGTAATGTTAATGTATGAAAAGTGAGAGCCATATTAGTTGGCATCACAATAATGTTTTAGTTAACCTTTATAAAATTGAATAATAAATATTTAGAAATATTCCTAGGTATATTTATAATGATATGTTTAGGGATGTATCTAAGGATAAATATAAGGATGATTTAACATTTAGGAAAATTCCATGTAATTTGGTAAAGGGTGGAGTGAGTGATTTCCTAGAAATACATTTGTGTATGGATACTACAAGTGGATGTCACTCTATCATAGATTTACCAAGGGGTAACAACTCTGAAATGATGTCTTGGCCTCAGTCAAGGTAATCTGGTACATGACAACAGGGCTTGCTGCAAACCTAGTTTGACACTCCTAGAGGATATGCTTTGAGAATTCACAAAATTCTTCATGAACCATCATGAAGGGTTTAAATATAAGTCATCTATGAATAAAATAGGATAAATTTATGGTTTTTGAGATTAAATAATTAGTATCCATAATCTGCACATCCTATCAGTACTTTTTCATGATTATATGTCATCCAATTAAGATAAATGTTTCTTGTAATATGATTTCTTTTTTTAGTCAATGGTGAGAATTAGAAGGAACATGGTAAAAATTTAATGTTTCAAATGTAAGGGAATTATGAAAATTAATTTCCCAATTGGAAATCTCATAAATAGAATTATTAAGGTGGTATGATTATTGGTTATACTTCTGAAGATAGAGAAACCTCAAATGACATGTGAAAGGTATGTGATGTTCTCCCTATATTGATTACATTAAATATAAGAAGCATTATTAGATTGAGGTTTAATAACATTAATATGTAATTTATATTTCATATTCTAGGAAAGAGGTTTTAAGGACTAAGTTGATAAATCCTGAGTAATGGGTTAATAATAAGGTTGGTTGAATGAAGTATTTATGTTTTGTAATTAAAAGATTATGTTATATGAATCATGAAATATATATGTATTTTCAGTACACATTTTCATTAAGGATGGAAAATTACATTTTGAATGCTGATAAAGACATAGAAAAGTTATTTAATGGAAAGGTGGTATTTTGATTAAGTGAAGGTAACCCTTAATTAATGCCTAAAATTTAGATAATGATGTTCGGATAAATATATTTTGGTTGTGAATAAATAAATTAGACTATATGGAATACCCTAGAACTGATTATTGAAAAAGTGGTCTATATAATAAAGGATGAATTATACAACTCCTTGGATTTAAATAATGTATCCTGTAATCATTGGGATAAAAAATCATGAAGGTTTCCTAGAAGGATTTATGTTAATTCAAGTTATTACCATGTTAAAAGAGGATTTATGATGAGCGTATTCACATGTTTGTAATGTGACAATCAAGGGGTAGTTTTTGAGATTTGGGGGATCAATGTAAAGATAATTTCATGAATTTCTTTCTAAAGATTAGAATTTTCATCTTTTGGAAGGATTATAAGGTTAACCATTTATGGAAATATTAAGTTAAACTTCAGATAAAGTTATTAAGATTAAAGTGTTATATCTCCATTTTAGGATATCTGAATATTGGATATCCTCTTCAAAATATATTGTGTTGATGATAACTAGTGACAAATTTGACGGAATTTCATGGATCTCGTGATCAATTAGTGCTTCAAGGATGAAAAAAAATCAACTTCATTTTTAGAGAAAGAGGTCAAGTGGATAGAGGAATAGAAAAGGGTGAGGTTTTTATAAAATAATATAAGTATATCCTTTTATGAAAATTGTTCAACTTTAGGAAAAAGGACCTTGAAACTAATAATGTTGTCCTAGTACCACTGTTTCATATTGATCTAATAGTCATTTAGGAAATAATAGATTTATGGATTTGTGATTGTTAACTTTATCCTGACCTTATTCTCTATCACTCAACATCAGAAATTTATTGTAAGATTTCTCTTCCATGTCCATGTTTTCACTTTCCCCCTATGATCCCTTATGTGGAAACCCAGCTATGTGTTACTCTGGGTAACTGTTATGGTTCCAACTTTCCTTTTTTAAGGGAAGTTTTTTGTTCATTATTACAATGTGGGTTTTTATTAAAGGAACAAAAAATTGTTAAAGCTTTTAGAACCTTACTGATTTTAAAGGGTGAAATTCATTTTAAGGGGGTAAAATTTAACACCATGATATTTGGTGATTTTTTTTAATTAATTTAATCTTTTAGATGTTTTTATTTTCATGAAACACTGAAAATAATTTATTATATATTAAATCACTAATTTTGGATTATTTTATACTCAAAACCAAGTTAATCATGCACTACACGCAATATAAATCTTATCTTACTCTACAAGGAACACTGAGGATATCTTGCATTGCACACAATAATGACTTCCCATGATGCCTTGTGTAACACGCACGATCGAGTTTTATAGAATAATGATATATTATAACCTAGATGTTAATTTAGTAGTTATGAAAAGGATTATCTAACTTCTGAAAATATATGGTTTACACAAATATACAATGAATTCATTGGTTACAAATTAATCGGAAATGAATATGAAAACTGATTGAATATAAATAAAAATATTATTATATCCAAAAAATAGTTTTACCCTAATAAATTAAATTAATTAAAACTATTGAGTGATAATAATGTAATATATATGTTATATATTCAATAAAATATTTTTTATATTCATCCAGTATATTTTATGAACATAAGATATAAACAAACCCAATTTTATGCTTAAAACCTATATTTTTATTAAGGCATTTATACCACCTTTTAAGGGTAAACCCATTTTAGATCCAATTTTTTGAACTCTTATAGATTTAATATGTAAAAAATAAACTTCATCTTTGAAATATGAATATAATAATTAGGTTATGGTAATTTTTATATATTTATGTGAAGTTATATTTATTAATGAATAGGGAAAATACTAACTTTTAGTTCAAAGATACTTTTTCATATAATTTATCTATAAGGATAAATTACATTTAAAATTGGTTTAAAAGTTTGATTAGATAATATTTATGTATATTAATCCAATTTGGGTCATTGTAACCAATTTAACATTGAAATTTCATATAAAAATATAGCAAACTTTTGAACATTTTTATTTTAAAAACCTGTATTATGGACCCGACTACGGGATTAAATTTAAATTAATTTCTGCCACTTTTATGATTGGAATTTTCAAAAATGGATTATATATTTTTAATAATAATAATTTAAAATTTCTAATATGGTCAACTTATTTTTAGAATAAAACAATTAGTGAAATTAAATATAATTAATTGCATCAATTAAAGTAAAATTATGCTTAATTATGGACTAAACCATAAACATAAGGGAATAAATGACATAAAAACTTATCCAAAAAACATTGTATGTACATATTTAGATCATATAATAAATTTTTTATAATTTGTACCATTATTTTATCCACTTTCCATTATAAAATCAAAGGTGTAATTCCCTTTCCCAAACTCTACAAGTGTGTGACTCCTCCTCCACTATAAAAAGGCCTCACCTCAAACTTATTTACACCTATCAAACCACTTAGGTTCATAACATATTTTCCTACTAAAATTTCTAGAATCCATACTTTCCTCATATAAACTTCCAATTTAGAATAAATAAATCCATGGAATCCTTTTGGTATAAACCAAAATGGGTTACCTGATTAAGAGGTAATGTCTTCTCTTAAGCTCCTTTATTTTATTTTCTTTCTACACCACATCCAATATACTTATTACATTATTGTATAACAAAACCATTATATTAAATATACTAGGATGTTTTAATTCTATGTTTTTGACCTAAAATTACACACACATCCATCTAATTGCTAACAAATATACTATTTATGTGAACGGTGGATTGTTGCCTCACTAAATGATGATTGTTCATTTTTTTCTTTTACCATCTCTCATAGTGGAAATTATGATGGAAAATATGTTAATATATGCTATATATTATATTTATTATTTCTTTAATCTTATATAATACTTTTACCACATATATATTTATACTTTCTATTTGGTGTAAAAATGGTAATTTTGTTTGAGGAAATATGGACTACTTCCCCTTCAAAGTGACATGATTCATCCACACACTACGTAGTGTGTATTAAGGATGGTTTTATTGAAATTATAACATATATATGATATAATATTTCTACCTTAATAATTATGTATATAAATATATATCATTTACATTCTTTATTTCAATGCGGCAATAAAATGGAAACAGTGTTCATGCGTACGTATGGCCTACTGTCTCCATGAAAGGTGTATTCCATTTCATACTTCTATATTATATATATTATTATAAAAAACCAATAATTAATATAAATTATATTTAAATCATGTTTAATATTTTTTAAATCATAATATAATTATAAGTACCAAATATATAACAAATTAAGACACATGTGAAAAATAAAGAGAATATTACCCGAAGCGTAACCTTAACATGGAATTATTAAAAAGAAGGTGATGTAAAGTCATAATCAAACCATGTGTGGTATTAATGTAAGAATATGGTTTTTTTATATGTGTATAATAACTTTATATTTATTATACTTTAGTTTTCTATGAGTACAATGAGAGTCAAGATACAAAGTAAGGGGATTTCATCTCACTTTTTATTTTTGTGAGATACTTTCTTTATTCACCTCCCATTCCTTTTGAGTGGTGTGTACACTGAACATGTATGCATAATATGATTATTATAATTAAATTTATATTTATTTAAATATCAACTTTATGACATTATTTCATGGAATTTATGTTTCAAAGGTTACCAAATTGGTAAAATAATTTTTTCTCAATTTTTCTTCTTTGAGACACATGCCATGTTATGAACCTATATTTTTATATTTTGTGTATATAATACCCTTAAAAAGTTATATCATGAATATAATTACTTTCAAGATTTTTTAAGATTCATTTAATTTCATTTCCTTACATGGGTATTATGGTTAAGAGTTACCAAGTGGAAAGAGTTTATTGGATTAGTATCATTACTTTTTGAGATTTTTTATGTTTATTCTTCATTTGATGAAATATTTTGATCCATATATCAAGAAAATTCATGAATCTTTTTATCCTCTAGTTATTAATGATTTATTATCATATTGGTTCCATTTTTATACTCTTTATTTCATAATATAGTTCAAAAATTATTTTTTAGAAAGTCAATTTTACCCTCTCTTCAGTCAGAAATATGTGTTTCATAAAAACCATATTTTATAAAAAGGGTCTCCAAGAATATTATACTATTATATGATAACAATTAAAAGAAATTTTTTACCATTTTTTGTCTTTTACAAAAAATTATCAAAGGAATGTTCTTGTCTCTTTTTGAAAATGTCATTTTTATAACCTTTAACTCTGTAAAAGGAATTTTCTTCTTACCTCATACGATATGTGTGGATTTACCCACCATATTTTTTAAGATTCATTTTCATGATTAAAATGTTGATATTTATGAAAATAATTTTAAATTTAATTTTCAAAGAAATGGTTTTCAAAAAGTTTTTAGTATTTATTTGTTTTCAAAGTATTTTTCAAAACAATATTTTCAAAAAAATATCAATCTTCTTTATAAGTTTTCAAGGAAAATGGTTTTAAAATGATTTTGAAGCCTTTTTCATAATTTTTAAAATATTTTCAATGAAATGGTTTTCAAAACATTTTAAAGATCCATTTATATGTTTTCAAAGGAAAATATTTCTAAAAGTTTTTCAAATATTTCATTATAATATTTAAATTTCATTTTATAGAAAATGGATTTAGAATGGTTTTTATATTCTAAAGATCCTTTTTCAAAGAAGAAATTATATTTTTCTCAAAAAATGTTTTTGAAATACCTTTAAAAGTTATTTTCCATCTTATATGGCATATGTTTATGTTACTCATTCCCTTAAAGTAAATGATCCAAAGGTTCTATTCATATCCTCTCTTTATTGGTTTATGTTTTGATTGAATGATTCTTATGACACCCATTTCTATTCCATGGGTTATATAATTTTGAAACTACTTATTTTCTTGGGTTATGATTTGATGAAATGATTTTTAGACCTATCTCTTTTCTATAGGTTATGATGTGATGAAATGTTAATGATACTTATTTCATTTCATTGGTTGTGATAGGATGTTTATAAAACTCATATTTTTTATGGGTAATGATATAATGAAAGTTATATTATCGTGTGCCATATTTATGAATTATTTTATGATGAGATTGGTGGGACCTATATCTCCCACCAATTAATTGGGTGAAGATGAATGACTCTTGGGTATAAATTTTATACATGAACCGGATTATATGTTCATAATGTTATACTTGGACCTAGTTCTATGTCCGTAATTTTATGTGTAAACTTGATTACATGTTTGAAATGTTATGATAGAACCTTGTTATATGTTCACAATGTTATGTGTTAACCTGATTTCATGTTCACAATATTATTCATGGACCAGGTTTCATGTCCATAAGTCTGTGAGAGGTCCTAATTTCATGTTATTAACTTAATGTGTGAACCTATCTCTACTTATACATGTTCACTATGTTATACATTGATGTGTGTTCCACCATTCCATGTTTTATTCCTATTTTAGGATTTCATGGATTATGATCTTGATTTCCTTATTATTCATGTATTGTAGACAAAAAATATGTATTCCATGATTCATTTTTATGATCATTTATGTACAGGGTATGATATTCTAATGATCATTATCACATTCTTATATGCTTGTGTTTATGATATGTATACGCCTTTCCTTTATTTACCCTTGTTGATCGTTTTATTTCACCCCTTTCTTTTGTTTCCTTTTACTATGTTATGAAGAATGATTTCTAATTAGAATTACTAAGGGGTGATATCTTTGTGGTAAACATTTAAGAGCTTTCATTGAGATTTTTGTTCAAAGTTTCCAAAGGCGCTAAACTAATATAGTATTTGGGCACCTGTTTTTATAATGTTTTAACTATTACACAAAAGTTATGTAATGTTAATGTATGAAAAGTTATGGTTGCTATATGTTTTGATTTCTATATATTTAAATAATATTAGTTTCTATTTTTAGTCTATTAAACAAAAATATACTCTGATAGTTAAATTAAACTAGTTTTATACATATTGTTTTGGTATGAGTAGATTGGTTTCAAAAGTTATACTATTTTCAAAAGTATTATAACTAAGAAGTGTTCAATAATTTGATAATGTTTTCAAAAAACAAAATTATATTTTCCTATAATTTTATTAATTAAGAGATTTTATAAAATTGGGGTATTTATGTTTTTATATTTATTTTAAATAGAAATTTTATTCAAAAATTAGTTCACCCCCCTCTTGAGTTATCCACTGAGATCAATATTTTTTATCAAAGTAGTTTTAAAATATGTCTTTTATATGATATAATTTTACTTAAATATCTTCAATTTATGTTTTATCTAAATTTATATCTTAATGGATAATACTAAGCTTGAAGGTTTTACCACTAATTAGCCTCCTTATTTTAATGTAACTAATTATGATCAATGGAATATTAAAATGAAAATTCATATTGATAGCATGGGGTTTTATATTTTGTTCACTATTAAAGATTAATTTAAAATACCCAAACCTCCTAGAAAAGATTGGATTGATTCTACTAAGGGTACTTTTGACAATAATTATAGAGATATGAATTATTTGTATTATGCCTTAAGTGAGGATTAATTTAACAAAATATGTTCATGTATAACTACTTTTAAAATATGGGATATATTGGATATTTATCATGAAGTAACTTACAATGATAAATAAATATAATTATGTACTTATACTATTAAATATGATACTTTTAAGATGAATCCTGGTGAATCTATTTCTAACATGTTTCTCAAGTATAATTAAATATTTAAAATGATATAGGCAGTTGGAATGACTACTGATTAGAAGGATCAAGTAATGAGAATTCTAAAATTTCTACTGAATAGATAGAGGGAAACCTCTTTTTTTGTAAGGTAATCATGTAATATAAGTATGTTTCCTGTTAAGGATATCATTGGAAGGTTCATGATGTAGGAATAGTTACTGCAAGTGATCAAAGAGGTAGTGGATAAACACAAAATAAAGATAGTAGCTTTTGTTACTTATAAATCTAAATAAAAAATATAATATCAATGATGAAACTTAAAGTGATGAAGAATCGCATTTGGTCCGTGATGAAGAAATATCTCATTTAGCCATAAGTTTTGATAAGTATGGCAGAAAGTGTATTGTTTTCATGAAATAAAACTAAAAATGTAAATATGATAACAGAGGGGATTGGATATAACAATGGATAAATGATTATTCTACCAATGAAGTAACATGTTATGAATATAATAGGAAAGGAAACATCAAATAAGATTATCTTGTGATCAAATATAAGAACAATTAGGAGGAAAGGATAAAAAATATTAAAAGTGTATGAAATCCATATGGATTCCCATTGAGAAAATCTCAAGTGATTCAAACTCGAGTAAAGAATAAAGGGATGAAAAACTGATATGTGTTTCATGAAAAACACATCTGAGCTGTTAAGTGTTTTTCTTAAATATCCTTCTCACATATCAAATAATTCTAAAAACAAAAATGATGTCCAAAATATTCCCAGTAATGAATTATTTTAATATTTTAACATGTTGTAAGCCATATTTAATGAATTAAAAGATAAATATTAAAGTTTAAATAAGTATAATTATACTTATGATCACTTTTAAACTGATCTTATAATATAAAGGGATAATAATTCTCCACTGGTTAATGAAAATAATGATCTCTAATTATCTAATTAAGAACTAAAGAAATATTTAGAGATTTTTAATAATGGAAGAAAAACATTAACTAACATTCTTGGTAAACAAATAACTCCTAAATATATTTTATTAATAGGTTACCAACCTTGATAGAGGAAAATCTATAAGAACAAACATATTCCATGTTCTAGGTATTCGAGTTTAAATAATATTTCTTATTATATTAGACCAAATAAATTTCATAATTCTGAAAGACTAAGGTCTATTATTTTGAATCTATTAAAAAAATCAGGGACTCCAAAAGTATATATTACTAACATCTCTAATAAAGAAAATATGGGTACCAAATTAATTTCTTGTTTAAATATCTTTTATAGGAACCCTATTTGAAGAGTACCTAAAACCAATTATGGTATCTGGATAGTAGATATTCTAAAGATATGACTTGGGACTATTCATGCTTCTAGAACCTGGTCAAATTGGGTGTTGTGTATGTCAATTTTCAGGACAATTCCAAAGGGAAGATAATTGGATTTTCCAAATTTGTAACTCTAGTGTTGTTTTAATTTATAAAGTAATATTTGTAGATGGATTAAAATATAATTTTCTTAGAATTCAATAATTATTTTTTCATGATTTTAATGTGATGTTTTAAAATAATTGTTGAAAATTTGTTATGCTAAATATGCTTCAATTTTAACTTCCCTTAGAAATGGAAATGTATATGTTATTGATTTAAATTCATTATTTTATTAAAAATGATCATGTTTCAGTTCGTTCCACAAAGAATCATGAATTTGGAATAGGATACTAGGGCATTTCAATATACACTCACTTTGTAATATAACTAGGAAAGGTTTATTCACAGATCTATCCGAACTAGAATTCCCATATAAAAAATTCTACAATCCATGCTAAAAGAGAAAGGAACACAAAATTTATTTCAAACCAAATAAAGAATTTTCAAATTTTCAACCTGTATAGTGGGTTCACATGGATTTATATAGACCCTCTATAGTTTATTGTTTAGTAGGAAAACATAATTCATATGTTATAGTGTATGATTATTCAAGATATACATTGGTGTTTTTCTTTCTCATAAATGTCAACCTTCTTCTTATTTCTCCAAATATTCTATATTTATATAAAATATTATTGGATTAATGATAAATAAGTTTATAATTAATTATAGAAATGAATTTGAAAATAAATAATTTGAATCATTATTCTCAAAACATGGATATATTCACAACTATAATGACCCCAACCCCAGAAGCTCGGAACTGATGCTTGCTATCATTACATTGGCATAGATACAAGATTCAAATACTAAAGGACTAAAAAGTATAGTAGATTGGGAAACCATATTACATACATGATACTCTTATAAAATTGGTAAAGAAAATAAAGAATAATAAAAGTAAAATCTCTTCATCCTGGAAACTCATTCCAAGAATTCATATTCTTATCCTGGGGAAAATAAACAATATAAGGGTGATCTCAAATACTCATTAAGGGTTAAGTACATTAGAATCTATCATGAATAAATAATGAATAATTAATAAGTAATGGTAAATAATTCAATGAATAAGGAATTTAAATAACTATATAAGTCATAATCAATAAGTAAAGGTAAATAATTGAACACACAAGATATTTAAAAATATTTATACATTCTAATAAATATCTCATGCTAAATAACTAAACACACATGCCATTTAATAAATAATATGGGAATGAAATGAATCCATATATTTATTCATAGTGAATGTATCATGGATAATAATAATTTAATGAAGAAATAATTAAATGATTAATTATGAAATTCCATGTATCCTAGTTACATGGAACCTTTACCATCAAGATCTATTCTCAAGACAGTTAAAATCCACTGTATAGAAACCAATCTCATTTGGCTAACTTATTCATCTAATTTGATTATCTATGCAATGTGGGGATATCATTAATAGGGACCCGCTAATATATTTAGGTCCTAATCATTCCTCATATATAAAAAAATATATTTAATTTAATTTATAATGTTCCATATCATCAAATATCTGTATTGAGAAGATAATATAGATTTACCAATATTTTCCATGGTAATCAAATAACTTTTAAAGTAAGCACTATATATAAAAATTGGTATATGGTTTATGAAATGATAATATATTTAATGAAATAATATGAATATTTAATATAAATTTAATGTCCAATGAAAAATTATTATAATAATGTGATTGTTTCAAGAGAAAATTTACAGTCATAATAGTGAGATTTCATAATAACTTTTACCACTTGCTGATTTTCGAGTCAAATACCCTGTCATGAAATTATTCAAAGTGAAACTTAAAATACCTTGAATTATGAATTAATCATGATATTAAATTTCAAAGGGAATTATATACACCATATTATATTAAATTGGCTTATAATAAAAAATAAGTCTTAATGGAATGTAAATTGAGACAAAATCTTTTACATCGTGCTTTTTTTTCGTACTTGCTTAAACATTATTTATGGTGGTTTTAAACTTGTTATTAACTTATAATATAATAATGTTTATATTTATTTTATTATATATGATCCTTTTATAATTTATTATTACCCATTAATTAATAATCATCCATTATTTTCATCGTTTTGGGTGTAAATTTGCTTGTTTTTCAAGTATGTTTTGACTTGTTATTTTTCTTACTATCAATAAGTTCATGGTCTCGTCATATAAAAAATTTAAAACATGATAAAATTTTAATATATATTCATTATATATTTATTTATATTAATCTATAAAATTTATTTATAGGAAATGAAAGGCATCGTTCATGGAGACGTTAGGTCGTATATACGAATAAACACTACTTACATTTTCTTTTCATTTTAGAAGAAAGAAAAGTAAGTGATATATATATATATGTGTGTGTATGTATATTATTTTTATATTATATTTTTTATTCCATATATTTCACAAATATTTTTTAAAACAATCTTTAATACATACCATGTAAAGTGTGGATGAATCACATCGCTTCACAAGGCGGTAGTTTTCTGTACACATGAACAATGTAATCATATTCCCTCAAAAAGTAAAGTATGAAGTTATATGTTATATAATGATTATATAAGCATTAATAAATCATAAATATAATAAATATCATATATTTATAGTATTTCTATCATTATTACCAACTATTATAGGGGTAATTGAAGAACGAACATCATCAGTTCGTGTGGCGGTAGTCCTTCAGACACACGAACGATGATTGCATATCCCAATTGATGGAAGTTTCTTAATTTTTAGGTCATAAAATTAACATAAAAAACAAATCAATATATGTATGATACTAGTTTTATTATATAATCAAGATATAATAATAATTTAAGGGGTTGATATAAAAATAAAACAAATATTCAGGTTGATGAACATTACCTATTCATCGGGTAACTCCAATTAGTTTTCACCAAAGGCATTTCTTAGATGGATTATTTCTCAATGTGATGATTCTAGGATAAATTTTTGGAATTTGTGTTTTTATTTTTTTCATGGGTTGGATGATTAAAATTGGTTGAGTGGTGTTAAGAGAGGGGTTAAGGTTGTATCCTTTTATAAGGGAGGTTATTGGTAAAATTATACAAACAAAAAAGGTAAAAAATATTGGGGCGTCTCCCTTGCATTATGTGCCTCAAATAATGAACAATTTTCTATAAAAGATTTTATATTATTTAAATATATCCATAAAATGGGTTTTGGTCTTGTTTCTAGGTCATTTTGACCCTTAAACTAAAGTTTATCCCCCTAGTAAACTCGTCTTTCTCTTCATTGTTGTAATTAATTTTAACTATTTTTACTAATAATTTTGGTGGAAAAATAATGTGAAATTATTATACATTATAAATTATTCTTATTTAAAATATTTAATCTATTATTATTAATTTTAATCACAAAAGTTATAGAAATTATAATAAAATAAGTATCACAGACGTGTCGAGAAAATAGGTTTTTAAGGTGAAAATGTTAAAAAGCTTACTAAGTTTTCATAAATAAATTAAGAATAAAAATGATTATAATGAACTAAATTTGATTTATTGATGTATTTTTTATCTATTTTTACTTTAAAATAAATTAATAATAAAATATATCATTGTAAATTATTTAGACAAAAAAAACAGTTTTCAATAAAAATTCAGTATTTTTCACTATACCTAAAAAAATGAAACTTCTCAAAAAATAAAAATAAAAAATCACCATAAGATAATTTTTAAATTAAAATTGAAATAAATTATTTTATTTTTTCATATAAAATTTTTAAAATTGTCAATATTTTGTTTTAAAATAAATGAGTTATTAAAAACCGCAAAACTACCTTTAGAAAAATATAGTTTTTTATGCATAAAATTGGATTTGTTCCTATATTGATTATCAAATATATTGGATTAATTTAAAAATATTTAATTGAATATATAAAATATATATTTCATTAATATAATTTAATAATAGTAATAAATTTAGTTTAATATGTTAAATCACATTTGGGCACATAATAATAGTTTTCTATAAGTACATTTCATTTATATTCAATTGGTTTTTATATTAATTTATAATTAATTAGTAACCAATGAATTAAAAAATATATTTCCATATTTTATTTAATCCTATATATAACCAAAATTTAATATAAATGAGATAATTCTAATTTTAAAAAATAATATTAATAGTATTTGGTAAAACTCGATCTTGCGTGTAATGCATGTCATCGATGAAAGTCGTTATTTCTTGTAATACAAGATAACTCAATATTTTTTGAATTTTAATCTATAGTATAGATTGAATTTATATAAGATATAAAATATTTTATAATGTATCAAGATGATATATCCCTTTCTAATCCTGGTGTTGTGTGTCATACACACAGTTGAATATGATATTCATATTTTAACATTTATGAGTGTTCCATTCTCCCTAAATTAAATAAATTGTGTCCTCAAAATTTAGACATGATAATGGTAATAATGGGTTTGAAATTTTTTAAATAACACATTTGAAAAAACAACATCGTAAAAGAGTTAATAAAATATCTTCTTAATAATAGAGAAAAAGAAGTATAAAACTTCTCTGGAATAATCACATAGCTAGGTTTCTAGATAGGAGGAAATATGTTGGAAATGAAGCCATGGACATGGAAGATAAAAATAACACTCTAATAATAAGGAACAACAATAGAGAACATTTTCATGTTAATTTTAATGAAAAAAAATCCATAAACTAGATATGTAAAAAGGTAATTGATATCATTAAAAATTATGATATTTGGAAAATATATTTTTAAAGACCCTTTTCCTAGATTTGATAAATGTTTTAACACTATATGGATATAATAAAATATACATGATACACATATATTCCATAATTACAATATTATCCTTTTTTCCCTTGAACGATTTCTACTTCATGTCTTAGAACAAACAACATCATATGGGGATGTTATACATTAATCTCTAAAATATTGTCCAAATATCAACTAAAAACATTTCATAAATGGTTAACCTTATATACCTTCCAAAATATCAACATCTAATACATTATAAGGTCACTAAATTTTAAAATTGAACTTATCATTAATAAAAAAACATTAAGTATCTCTAAATCATAACATACCTAACATGTGACTACCTTTATTATGTATTCTCTGGAAACATGGTAATAAATTTAATAACCATAAAATCATATTAAAAACATAAATGATTACATATTCCTTTAGTAAAACATATATTATTCTATATATTCAAAAAATTCAAAAAATTTGGTGACTCCATCAATTATAGCATGAACTACTTTTTCAATAAAACGTTAATCAATTCCAAGGTATTTGGTACTATCTAATTTACTTTATTCATATCAATTAAAACTTCATTTAAACATAATTATCTAAACATTAGGAACATATTATGTTTTATCATTAACTCAATCATGTGTTTTTAAATAAGATCAACTTGACACTGAATCACTATTCTTTGTCATTTGTACCATTCAACATACAATTTCAAATCCTTAATAAAATAGTACTACATTAAAATCCTTATACATTTCATAATACTTATAACTAGGTCATCATCGATAAAATAATTTTAAAAAATTAATTAATGATGAAAATACATAAGAACATTAATCATTCCACATTATTTGTATCAATAACATAAGCTTGACGTGATCCCTCAAGTTCTTCTATGGTATAGTCCCTTTATGCTTGGGGAATTTTTGTGAATAATTACCCATTTCTCTATAGTTGAATAATTTTACATCATTAATTTATTTATTAAACATTCAATAGTTATCATGTTGACCCTTATCTCCATAATTATAACAAAGTTCCAATACCTTTGATCATTTCCTAGTGTGATTCTTTCCCCAATTATCTCATGTGGGAAAATATTTCTTTCCCTTATCCTTTTAACTAAATTATTTTCTCTAATACACTTCTTCTCTAGCTTCCTTAAAATCCATAAGACTTGTAGAATTGTTTCCTTATCTTGATATCACATAAAAATATTTTGTCATATGAAAAAAAAGGTTTGACAGACTAGCACCCTTTAGAGACTTATCTTAATCCCATCAAATAAATTATTAATATTTTACTTTTTCTTGTGTATGTTATTTGTGGAATACCTGGAAAACTTCATAAAGAAAGCCTCATAGTCAACAACACTTTCTCCTTAATTTTTATTTAAGATATGGAATATTCTATTCATTTCAATTTGTTCCATGTGAGGGAGATATTTTCCCAATAATGTATCCTTAAAATCATTCCATTTGAAGATTTATATTTTTTATTCCACCCAAGTATTATGTATCAATGAACACCATTGATCATATTTTCCTTTGACTTAATACAATGCAAGTGTGATCTTTTCCTTTCCATTGCATCCCAACATTGAAAATAGCTTCTCCAAAAACTTAATCTCTTTCTCAACTGCAGTTGGATTAGTAGCCCCACTAAAGAATGGGGGCCTCAATCACATAATGTGCTCAAAAATAGTTGAGTCTCATTGTGGACTAGGTTTCTCCATCAAGGAAAGTTTATTTTTTATAACCTGATTAAGCTTACCTAATATAGTAATAATTTTTTCTATTCCAATACTAGATATATTTTTTCCATTAAATGTAAATATATACATTGTACATGAGTATTGATAACATTATTCTTTTTAGTAATAGTTTCTAAACAATAGAATATACTGAATTAGATTATATCATTATGAAATATAATTTATAATCCCAAAACTAGTGGAATACTTAACATAAGTATAATTTTTTATTTGTATCCAGTCTCATAATCATAAATAAGGTTTCTTTGGGATCTTCTTCTATACTTATCCTCAAATTATACCATAGGGTTATGTTATCTAATATATGTTTTCCTAAATCTAGTTACCAATATTTCTACTAAACATCCTATAATAAGAATTGTAATGACCCCCACTCTAGAATCCTGAAACTAGTGTCTAATATCATTACATTAACCTAGAGACAACATTCAAACCCTAAAGTACAAAAATTATTTTTAGTTTTTTAAGATATATTAGATAAATTATACCCATATTACATTGGGAAAAGAAAATAAATCATAATAAAAGTAAAATCTCAGTGTCCTTGAAACTCCTTCCAAGAATTAAACTTCATATCCTAGGGAAAGGAAACAAAATAAGTCTATGCTCAAATGCTTAGTAAGGGCTTGGTATAATAGAAGTTGTCATGAATTAATAATGAATAATCAAAATGGAAAGGTAAATAATGAAACACACAATCCATTTAAATGACTATATAAGTAATAATTAATATTTCAAGGTAAATAACTAAGCACACATTCCATTTAAATAGCAGGATAAGGCATAGTCAACATGGCAAGGTAAATAACTGAACACACATGTCATTAAATCACTAAGATGAGCATTAAATGCATCCATAGATTTTTTCATAGTGAAAATATCTTGTATAATAATAACTAAATTATGAATATAGGAAATTATTAATTATTGGATTCCATGTTTCCCAAGTACATGGAACCTTTTCTGTCAATTTCTATTCTCAAGAGAGTTTAAAACTACTTTGTAAAAACCCATCTGATTTTGCCAACTGATTCTTCACATGAGACTATCGATGCATCAAGAGAATATCATTAACTAGGACACACCCATGTATTCTTGTTAAAACCATTACTCATATGTCAAATAATCATTTTAATTTAAGGAACAATATGTCTTATCATCAAATATCCATATTGATTAAAGAATACATATTTACCAATATTTCCCCAAGTAATCAAATAACTTTCAAAGTAAACACCATATGTAAAAATTGATATATGGTCTAGAAAATAATTATATAAATCATGAATGAATATATATATTTATAATAAATTTAATTTCTAATTAAAAATTATTATAATAAAGTGATTTTTTCAAGTGAAATTTAACAATCACAAAATAAATTGAGATTTCACAATAACTTTTACCACTTGGTAATTTCAAAGTCAAATACCATTAGATGAAAGTATTCAAAGTGAAACTTAAAATACCATGATTTATTAATTAATCATGATGTAACATTTCAATGTTAATTATCTACACCACTTAAAATTGAATTGGTTTATAATAATAAACAATTCTCAATGGAATGTAAATTAGGAAAAAATCCATTACCCTGTGCTTTCCTTTTAATTATACTTTATTCAACCATAAGTATTGTGGTTTAAAACATTCTATTAACTTATAAAATAAATGTATTAATACTTCTGATATCATATATGATTCTTTTATAACATATTATTACATATTCATTAATAATCATTCATTATATTCATCGTTTTGAGTGGTACTTGTTTTGTTTTTCAAGTACGTTTTGACTTGTAATTTTGGTTCCTATTACTATGATAATGATATCATTGTATCCAAAAGGTAAACCATTATGGAAATATCATATATATTCATCGTATATTTATCCATAAAATTTAGTGATAAATAATGGAATGCACCGTTCATTGAGATGGTAGGTCGTACGTACGCATGAACGCTACTTCGATTTTATTATCATGTTAGAAGAAAGAAAAGTAAATGATATATATATATATGTATGTATGTATACTATTATTAAAATATAATTTTTATGTCATATATATCAAAAAAATTTATTAAAACCATCCTTAATATATTCCTTGTAAAGTTTGGATGAATCACATTGCTTTGTGTGGTGGTAGTCCGCCGTACACATGAATGATGGTATTGTATTCCCTCAAAATGGAAAATATGAAGTTTCGTGTTATATAATAACTCCATAAGCATAAATACATCATAAAAATAATAAATATAATATATAAATAGTATTTATATCATTATTACCAACCATGAAAGGTGGTGATGGAATAACGAATGACATCGGTTCGCGAGGTGGTAATCTATCATACACATGAACGACGATTATGTATCCAATTTGATGGAAGTGTGTGAATTTTTAGGTAATAATATTAACATAAAAATATATAAATATATTTATGATAATTAGGTTAAAATATAATCATTATATAAGAATAATTTAAGGTTTGTAGAAATAAATAAAACAAATATCCACGTTGATGAACGTTGCCTCTTTATCGAGTAACTCCAATTGGTTTTCACCAAAGGCCTTCCTTGGATGGATTTATTAAAAACATGAGGATTATATAATTAATTAAAATTATTTTTATATTTATTAATGTAGGTTTTGGATAATACAAATGGATTGAGAGGTGTTAATAGTGGGGGTAGTGGTGGCCCTTTATAAGGGAGGTGAGTGGCAAACTTGTAAATAGAAAAAAGGTAAACACTATTGGGAGGTATAACTTACATAATATACATAAAATAAAAAAAACATAAAATAGGGTATATTATCTTTTTATGTACATATAATGGGTTTTTGTTATGTTTCTAGGTTATTTGGCTTCTAAATTTAAAGTTTAGTCCCTTGTTAAACCTGTTTTTCTCTTAATCATTGTAAATAATTTTAAATATTTTCGCTAATATTTTTGGTAAAAATTTATGTTTATCTTATTATAAATTTTAAATTATGATTATTAAAAATATTGGATACATTTTTAAAAATTAAAATAATGGAAGTGGCCAAAATTAAATAAAAATTAGTCCCGTAGACATGTCTAGAAAATGAGTTTTTAAAGTGAAAATGTGCAAAATTTTACTATGTTTTCATATCTAAATTAAATATAAATATTATTACAATGAGATAAATAGGATTATTATATTTATTATTAATCTATTATTACATTAAAACTAATTAAAAATATAATTTAACATTGTTAGTTATTTGTTTGGAAAAGCAGTTTTCAATTAAAATTCAGTATTTTTTCAATATTCATCAAAAAATGAAACTTTTCTAAAAAATAAAAAAAATAACCCGACTCTTATTTTGAAATTTTACTTTCAGAGATGAAGATTATTTTTTCAATTAAAATTTATAAAAGTGTCAAAATGTAGTTTTAAAATAGGTGTGCCATTAAAAGGCGGAAAAACTGCCTTTAGAAAAAATGCATATCTTTATGCATAAAAATTTATTTGTTCTTATATTATACATATAAAATATGTTTCATTAATTTCAAAAAAAAATATTTAATATATAATATATAAATTTAATTAATATACTTTTCTAATAGTAATTAATTTAATTTAATAAGATAAATCTATTTTGGGCACATAATAATAGTTTTTTAATAAAAACATTTCCTATATATTAAATTGGCTTTTATATTTGTTTCTAATTAATTTGTATCCAAATAATTCAATAATATATTTTCATAATTTGGTCACTACTATTTATAAATAAAAATTTAATGGCTAGGTCATAATTCTAATTTATAAAAATATTATTAATAATATTTGGTAATACATGATCTTGAATGAAACTTAAGCCATCAAAGAATGTCATTGTTGTGTGTAATGCAATATATCTCAATATTGAGTTCATTTAAATCCATATAATATATTTAGTTTATTTAATTTATTTAATATATTATAAATTCTTGGGATGTTATATCCCTTTATATGTTCGGTGTTGCATGCCACATATGCAATTGAATATTATGTTCATATTTTAATATTTAGGGGTATTACAACAACTTTTTACTCCAGGTTCCTCATAGTAGAATGGTGTGGTGGAGAGAAGAAATAGAATCCTCGAATAAATTTCTCAAAACATGCTAAATTATCATGATTTACCTATCTATTTTTGGGAAAACAATTTAATGCATCTTACTATATAATTAATAATGTTTTAATTTAGCTAATATTTAAGGAAACCCGTTATGAATTTTAGAATGGTATAAAACCAAAGGATAATTACATTAGGTTTTTTGGTTTTGAAGTATTTATACTCAATACAAAATAGAATTTAGATAGTTTTTCTTAAAAAAGAGATGAGGTAATTTTCCTCAAATATTCTAGAACTTGTAAATAATATAGTGTATTTAATAAGAGGACTAATATTTTAGAAGAATATATATAGGTAATTTATGATGAGATAGGTCCACATGAGCCTAAGAAATCATTATAAAATCTATATTATGAACTTTAAAATTTAAACATCAATTATACCAGACCTCCTATAAGAAAATCTCTCAATTCTGATGAACCAATTGAATGTAAACCTCTATATAAAATTCAGGTGTCAAATAATTCTATTCTTAAAGTTGTTATGAATTATAAATATCATTACTTATATATTTTTTGTAGGTGACCTAGATAAAAGAACTCAAACTAGAGCTTATATTAGAAACTAGGTTAAATATCAAGCCTTCTTATCACATCTTAAACCTAATAACATCAAAATAGAAAATAATGATGAATTATATGTAATTGAAATATATAAATCGCATAAATAGTTTGAAAGAAATGGATTCTAGAAACTAGTGGATAGACTCAAGGACTACCTAACTTTAGGAACAATAGTTAAAAACAAAGAATGATTTTTTTCATAGGTATATAGTCAAGAAAAACGTATTGATTATAATGAAATGTTTTCTCTTATAAGTAGGCTTGAATCCATTGAGGTGTTTCTTTACTATGAATCACAATTTAATTTGAAACTATATTAAATTAATGTCAAGATTTAATTATAAAAATAAATAGTTACGGATTTTTTTTTGTTGAAAATTCCACTGTATATAAATCCCTCACTTTCTATATCATGTATTTAATTTAAAAAATAGTTTATATGGTTTAAAAAATGATCCTAGATCATGGTATGATAGGCTCTCCATATTTATGATTTCTAATGGTTTTTCTAAAGTAATAACTAACCCTAATTTATTTATTGAAACAAATACAAAAAGTTTTTTTAGTTGTCCAAATATATATTGATGACATTATTTTTTGATCAACAAGAAATTATTTGTGTAATGCATTTTCAAAAATTATGCAATGTGAATTTGAAATGAGTTTTATGGGTGGAATTAAATTCTTTCATGGAGTTTAGATTATTAAAAATAAATAAATTATTATTAAAAGGAAATAAAGTACACTAAATATTATTTAAAACATTTGTAATGGATAATACTAATCATAGTAATAATCCCATGAGTACTAGCTATAAATTGGATCTTGATAAAACTGGAAGGCTAGTTGACCAGAAAACTAATATAGGAATGATTATAAGTTTACTATACATAACTATTAACCATCTTGATATAATATTTAGTGTTTATGTGCACCCATTTTCAAGAAAACCCAAAAGAGTCACATTTACTTGTTGTCAAAAGAATTTTTGAATACCTCAAAGGTAAAAGAAATTTTGTATTGTTCTACTCTAGAGGAAAAGAATTTATCTTAGTGAGTAATTTGGATTCATATTTTGGTGGTTGTAAGTTAGTTTGATAAAACACCTCTGGAACATGTCACTTTTTTAGAAATTCTCTAGTTTCCTAGTGTAGTAAAAAGAATAACTCGATTTCATTATCCATTGTTAAAGAATATTACATAGGGGCAGGTAGTTTTTGGGGATAGATTCTATAGATGAAACACACTTTACTATAATATTAATAAAAATTTTGACATGTACACATGAATTTTGATAATACAAGTGCTATTAAAATTTCCTATAATACTATGTCTCATTAAATAACCAAACATATTGATATAATAAACCACTTTTTGAGAGTTGATTTTCAAAAGTGTGATATAAATATTGTATTTAAAATAATTTAACATCATATTTCTAACATATTCACAATGAAATTGATTTTGATATATTGATCTATATTAGTCATGGAATTTGAATGATAAGTTTTGGTTAGTATTTTTTTCTCAAATCTAGTTTGGATCAGTAAAAAAATCACAAAAGTGGAGGATCTACCACTAATATCAACCATTAGTGGATGATTTTCCATTACTTTAGACCATTAGTTATTATACTATTGTAATTTACCATTACATACTACCATTATTAAGTTTTTTTCTAGATACTACCATCACATAGTATCATCTATATTATATTGTTGCATCCAACTATAAATAAACACCTTTCCAAAACATACCATTTCTTTTTTTTTACTTCAAATTTTTTTGAGCCTATTTTTTTTTCTTATTTTATTTACTATTATTAATCTTTAAATGATAAATTCAAATTAAAATAAAATTTTAAGAACCCTCTATCTTGCACCTCCTTTGAACCTTCCCTTGTCCTTTCTCTCTCGATCAGTGACTTTCCATATTCCATCTTCATCCCTTCATACCAATGCGATAATAGGGAGAACCATGTATTATAATGTTCTCTCTATTGAAGAATCATATACCTCTAATAAAGATAGAAGTGAACCCATAGGGTCTTCTGTAGAACTAAAAAACCCTTATGTTGAGTCCCAATTTGTCATCACTGAAAAAGAGATAGATATCACTTGGTTGGATTCAATAAATTCACTTATATACACTGTGATCCAAGATGAGGGATGGGTCAAATGGTTCTCGAGGAATTATAAACCATTCTACCATAGTTTCGATCATGAATTTTATCCATTTGAAGAGTATGAGTTCAACTTAAAGAAATATGTTAATAAGATGGTGATTTATGGAAAAAAATTGACCTTTTCTTTGAATTAGTGGGAAAGTTGCTTAAATTTCCTTCATAAAGGTGTTTATAACTAATATCAAGGCTCTATTACTATTAACTAAGAAAACATTGTGTTCGAGGATGATGTTTTTGAGATGACTAGGAATTTTACTATGTGAAGGCCTATATAAGTAGAGCTTAATGGTGATTGGAGGTTGATGTTCAATTTTATAATGTACGTGCTTTGTCCCTGGAAGGGGAACTTTTGTATTATGAGGTATTAGGATGTATTTTTAATATTTATTATGAAAATATAAGATGAGATAAATATGTGTAGATATATAATGGTCCATATGAGGGATTTTAGAAATCCATATTCTAGTTCAAACTTTTTTTCTTACCCCAAGTAAATTTTTGATATTTTTGAAGTTAAATATTTTGTTCCTAAAGGGAATGAAAAATATACCAAATGTGGGGTTTTCTTATTGAGTCATGTAACTTACTAGAGTATGGGGTTATTTGGAACCCTTTGATGAATAAGTGGGTTGATGATAATGATAAAATCTATGAGAATTTTAATCCAATGTAGTATAATACTAGACCTAGAGATATTTTTGATGCTAGATTAGATCCAGATGAAGTTATGATGTATTCCTTTAATTAGAAAGTTTTTTAATAAGTAAAAGAAGATATAGATGAAGAAGTAACTTATATGGATATTTCAGTGGAAGTGTGTAGTGACCCATATGTGTCTAAGAGTTAGGTATTATCTTTTTGAGAAGCTAGTCCTCCACTTTCTATTCCTATAATAGAAATATTTTTGATAGAATATGATGAGTTAGAAGAGACAGATGTATCTAATGGTGATTAGATTGATATATCTTCTTATAAGAATCCAAGGGATGTAATAGTGATATTAGAGAAATTGAGTATGATACTGATGTAGGTGATGAGGAGGAGCATTATCACCCTTATCAATCTGTTATTAAGACAAGTACATCTACTAGTGGTGAGTGGAAGGGTGTATAACATTATCCTACAACTAACCAAGCCTTCAGTAATAGATATGATTTATCTTATCAAGCTTCTAGAAACCATACTGACCTTGTACCCTTAGATAGAGATCATTATATATCACATAATAAGGGGGTAAATACCTAAAATTTAATAAAAATGGGTTGGAGTATTTAGAATATGATGATAATGGTGATCAATTAAGTCCACCAGATCATGGTGGGCCTACCATTTTAGTTTATTATAAGGATCCTAAATGATATCTTCTTGAGAAGATTAATGAAGAAGGTAATTTTAAACATTTTTATTCTTATATACCAGCTATAGAGGTTGTATTTGATGGTTTTTTTCCTATCCAAGAGATGAATCCTCCTCCTCCCTCTTATTCTCCTAATTCCAAGTATGCGACTAAGGATTATTTGGATTCCTTCAAGGAAATGTTTCTGTCAAACATCAGTCTAATTCTTAAGTCTTCCTCGGTTCAAGAGACTAAGCTAAGTGAATATGATACTAGGATGATTATTTACCTGTGTATTCCTCATCTTTAGCCTAAACCATTTATTAATATGGGTAAAATTAAATTAGATAATAAAAATTTGGTGGAGTGAATAGATTTCATTCAAAGAACCATGGAGGATATGATTTCCATCTTTACTAGTAGGTAGATATATATTTTTGAGATATTAGATTCTCTTTATAATCCTATAAAATTCTTCTATATTTATACCTCTTACTACTCCAACCTCAGTGGATGATTATTTGATTACATCTATAGTCATAGACAAGCTTCATGCTGTGATGTAAGGTATGTTTTCTTCTCACTAGGATGAGTTTCACCAAATCAAGTCACATGGTGAGAATATTTACAAGTTGGTAAGAGAATGTTTAAATTATTCAATGAGTGATAAAGATACTATCATCGTTGTTATTAAATAATATCTATCAAGTATTTATACAAATCATGATATTATCTATCATTTTAAATACTTATCTATGAAGTTAAGGATGACACCTATGAACAGGGCCTTCAAGTGGTATGTGATAAAGCCAATGACCTTGGCCCATCTACTCAATATTTTCCTAGAATATAAGGCTGCATTATTTAAAGATATCAATCATTTTTTCTGAGTGATCACCTAGTTTATAGAGTTGATTGTACCCTTTTTTCTAAATCATCCAAATAGTAGTGATAGCTCTAAAAGCACCTCATTCAACCATTACTTTCACTGGATCCATTTTTTTACCCATTTAGACCCCTTTATAGAATACATCTATTACAATTAGTTCATTTGGACTCACTCTTGTTGAAGTTATGAGGTAGATTTGGCTAGTTATATCTACTATTGTGTTCCAGCCTCATGCACCTCCTCCTCTTGTGTGCCTCCAGTTTTTGTAAAAGGGAAGGATCTAGTATTTCCTACTTCTTATTGAGTTGAAGATGAGTCATCAGACTCTGATTAGATTTATATAGGGATTTTTTTGTTTTTTAATTTTAATCCTTCTTTATTATGTACCCTATTCCAATTTATATCTAACCACAATCCACTTTTTTATCTTTATGTCTCCAATTTTCTTTTTTTTTCTATTCCTTTTACTTTTTTTGATAATCCTAAAAATGGTAGTTATTGAATGGAATTTAATATGAATAATTAAATGGAATATCAACCCAAGTACATGTAGAGATTGACTGGATAACTCTTTGCATCATATATGGACTTGAAATGATAATTAGAGTATTAATTTTTATCTATTATTTATATATTAAAGTTTCATTATATGGTTATGAATATCATGATTTGTGATCATTAAAAGGGGGAGAATATTGTTCACCTCTGTATTTTAATGATAAAAAATTATATATTTTTTGTTTCTAATGAGTTAAATATTTTATGACTGTAAACTAATTTATAAGTAAATTTTGAAAAGTTTTTAATTAAGAATATACCGCTAGTTATAATGAGATCTCATCAGTTAAAGCATGCTGCATCTCTAAGAGACCATTAGTTCTTGTAGATACTTTTAGGTCAACTCATTGATCACCATAATCTATTGTTAGGTTCTGTTATCATCTAGTTTATCAACCATCACTGTTAGATAAATGCTACCATCAGTGAATCTATCTTACTACAAACACAATGGTGCTAATGTCAATAACCGATTATAACGCACTACACTAGAATGAGACTAATCTTTGATCAGATAGACAAACTTCCAGTTCAATGGTGTAACCACTAAATTTAGATACCACTCTCTATATCTACCACCAATCATTTATATCACTAGTTTCAACTACTATTTCTCCATGCTATCATTATTAATAGATACCATCAATGAAAATATAATGCTATTGTTAGATAGATCTAGCACCAATAAGGATCTACCGTTGTTGAAGCTACCACAAGAGTGCTACTATAACTATCCATAATTAATTTCAAAATTAATTATCTAATGTATAGTTTATGTATTTAATGTTGGATAGAACCACATGGATTTAATAATGATTATTAATAAATAACTCTGTGTCTATCATAAAAATAAATTCACTCTTTTCTAGATATTTTAATCAGTATGAGAATTTTATTTTTATATTATTATTCTACAATGGATAATTGGACCTGGTGCACTATAAAAAATGACCTTCCTCATGTGTATAAGTGATAGAGGGACACATTCTTGGACACTGAACCACTAAATCTCACACTCTAGAAAAAAAATGATTAATAAGTACATGTGTGTGGAATATCCCTATACATTTTTAGATACTGAAATGAAAGTCTATCCACGACCCCCTATTTTACTAAAATTTCTTTGAAACATGTTCAATATCCTTCCAAATAAAAATTTAACCACTATAAAAAATATAATCTGTTCATATTTATAATCTCTACACATTCTCATATCTAATATCGTTTTACTTCTATTTATTCTTTACATTTGAGATGTTTTTTTATTTTACTCTATTTAGTTGTAAAACACAATCTCCTGCACTAAAAAAAGAGTACTTGACACACCCTCTCTATATTCTTTTCATCTGTACTCATAGAAATGACTATGGAAGAGGTTATGTGTGACTTATTTATTTATACCATACATAACTGTGCAAGTAAATTTATACTCGGACATCCTTTTGAACTATTGTTTGTAAAACACGATCTATGTTGTGGATTAGTTTATTTTATAATAAAATTATTGGAAACAGGTGATTTCCACATGGAGTGAATTAAGCTTCTTATTGAGACAAAATCCCTTGATGAATTAAATTGTGCTTTATTTATTAAATTATGTATTTTTTCTCTATATTAAAACCAAATTTGTCTCTGTTTTTATTCTATCAAACAAAAATATTCTCTGATAGTTAACATAAACTGTAATTTTATATACTATGTTTGATACGATTTGATTAGTTTAAAAAGTTAAGGTATTTTCAAAACTATTTTAACTAGTAAGTGAACAATAATTTTAGAATCTTTTCAAAAGATAAATTTATATAATTCAGTTATTTTTGTTAATTATAATATTTTCTATAATTGAGGGATTTAGGTTTTTAAATTTTTTTAAAATAGAGACTTTATTGGAAACTCAATTAACCCACTCTTGAGTTTCCCATTAGGACCAATAAATAAAAATGATGTTATCATAACATCATTATCTTCTATAAAATTAAATGTTATTATATTCATGGAAAACCCTTTATCATCTCTTTTTTATCCAATAAAAAATAAAAAAATCACTCATGTGTGAATTTGGCCAACTATCTCTACATTTTGAAGTATTTAACGTTTCATCACTACCTCAAATTACTAGATATAAATATTAAATTTAAGGAATACATAATATTTTTAGGAAATTATTCTGATTTTGTAATATTATGATACAATCTAACTTCTTACCCTTTAATTCATTAGAAAATAATAACATCACTCATGTGTATGTGTGGACTAACACCTCCACAAAGTTATATGTATCATTTTTCATATCTTATTTACATATATAGAAAAAAGAAAATATTTAATTAATAATTATGATATATATATATTTTTATTATGATATAAAAGTAAATCTTTATCTATTTTATTTTATTTTCATCCATTATTAAAATTGAAACATTACTCATGCATATGTAAAAACTATAATCTCAATGTGATGATGTAATTCATTAATCATGAAACTTTTTAATGAATTTTAATAAAATTATATTTAATTTATAAATAAGATAACTATAAATTGTTTTTAATTTTTTGGTTGATTAGATAATGACTAAGGTGCAATAACCAGAACCATCAAATGGAAACATTCATGGAAAATTAAATAGTTAACCCTAAAATATTGTTTTTAATAAAAAATTATTAATAAATAGATAAGAATAAATTATTAATTAAAAATATATAGTAATATAAATAAAAATATTATTATTATATAGATGTATAATAAGTTTAAATTTATTATATAAGAGATTAGAACATGTTCATCCAATCAATTTTCTTTTCTTTGAGACTTATGATATTTTCACAACTTGTTTTCTTTTGTGTGTTGTATAAAGTGAGATATAGATGTATTTTATCATTAATTTACTGAAATTAAAGTGGTTTAAAATACTTTTCAAGTGATCCCCTTCAATGATCTTTTGATTTGAAAGTTACCAAACTCGTAAGAGTTAATTCTATAATGTTATTTTTTCCAAGATTTTTTAGGTTTAAAAATCCATTGATATAAATTATAAGCTCCTTACTTTTTAAAATATAATCTATTTTATTATCCTTTAATTATCTACAGTTTTTACATTTTTTTCGTTTAATTTTCCTCAATTTGGTACATAAAAAGTCTGAGATAATATTTTTAAGGAAACCCAACCATATCTCTTCTTTTGGTTGGAAATCTTTCTCATCCATATATATATTATCTATTTTATTTTTAAGAATATTATTATATTCTCAAATGATTATATAAAATCATTTTAAACTATAATTTACTGTTTTTAAAATGTTTTAAAATGAATTTTCTCATCATTTTCACAAACAAAGTACTTTTTATTTTTTACCAAAAGTGTGAAGAGAAACATTGTTTTAGTGTTTATCAAATGAATGGATTTTCCCACTATCATAACTATTTTTTTAATTGATGATTCCTTTTAAAGTATCCATATTTATATTCGAAGACAATAATTTTTTCAATATTCTAGAAATGTTTATTTAAAATGTTATCAAAAGAATAGGATATTTTTCTCATGTTTCCAAAGAAAGGTTAGAATATAATTTTAAAGGTATTTTAATTTATGCCAACATCCATTGAAAACTATTATTATGTGTTGGGAATAAACTATAATGATAACATACACCTTAATTATATATACGGATTATGATCATATTGTTCTATTTATTTACTAGTGACAAAATTAACATTTTGTGTGATGTTGGTTCTATTTGGATTTTTATGTTTTTCATGAATTGTATTGTTATTCAATTCATTCATATAATAATTCATTGGATTTATTAAGTGAATGGTTAGAACCAGATATTGGATAGAACCTCGATTCATACATGAGTCTTATGACCCAAAATACCTAGGTATTTGGTATATGCCTTTCCTATTTACATATATGTCTTATAACAAGGCCATGATGGAAATATTATGATGTTTACTATTATAAATTATATCATTATAATACCAATTATTAATATCCATGAGATTATTCATGTTCTTATTCAATCAATTGATATATTCCCCTATCATGATATTAGATATATGAAATATTTTATTATTCTTTATCTCTGTAATGTTTTTCATGTTTTAATTATTCTATAATATCTTCCACTAAACACTTTCCCTTACTGAGAATCTGAGCTCACCTTTTATTTTTTTTACTTTCCCTGAGATATGATAAAATAACCTTAGAATGACTCTCAAGGATAATAGAAGGTTTTTAATTCTATGTCTTTATCTTCTAATATAATATGGAATTCATATATGTATTTAGTTTTCTAATACAGCTAAACTAATTGATCCATCATCATGTGATCCATTTTATATTATACCAATGTAAAAAAGTAAACACTCTCTATGGGTTATTGGATTTAGGGTGTTACAAATTACATACCCAATACCTTTCTAAGATTATAGGATTAGAGAATTAGTAAAAACATTTACATAAAAAGACCCATGTATTTCCCATCAAATGGATAGTTTTCCAATTATATCAAAATTTATTTTTCAATGATAAGTCTTAAATATCTCCCTTAAAATTCTCAACACATGATATAATTCTAATAATGACTTACATAATATAATTCTTCATCACTTGGGGAAATTGAAACATAATAAATGGTGATATAAGATTTATAGTTAGACTAAACATGATATATAAGAATGAATTATCATGAGTTAGAATAATATAAGAAAACACATATGAAACTACAATAATAACTTAAAAAATTAATCTACAATTCATAGATCATAAATCATGATTTCTAGAATAAGGTAGTGACCTAAAAAATAAATGAGTCATAAGATTAGGAAATTAATAATAATCAATTATAATCCATAAGATAATATCCTAAAAATAATAAATATTTTTTTATCATGAACATAATAAAATAAAATCATTTCCTTAGTCAAGGAATACTTATAAGAGTATTATAGTGGAGAGATACCCATGGTGTATTGGGTTCACTCCTCATTCCCATACACATAATTTACATAGTCCCATAGTGGATTAGGTTAACTCCCCATTCCATTTCATATTAACTCATTAGATAACAAGTTTTTCCAATTAAATTTAGAGATATATAATTTCAAGAGCACCTATCACATAATTAGTATCATACATATGTATGCCATAATATCACAAAAACATTTATCATTTAACCATAGCTTAATTAATCTCCGAAAATAAAACATGTTTAATAAAAAAATATCCTTATAACAACATCATAATAATACATTTAAATAAATAATGTGTATATTATCATTAGATAATATCTCTAGGGAAGGATATGATTCCTTAATATATATTGATAGATAAGAAAAATAATTTTTTAAAATCATTAGATTTAATTTATAAAATATAAGATTAAAAATCCTTTGGTAAAATTATGAAAATACTAGGAAAATTGATATAGTATTTCCTTTGATAACATATATAATATCATAATGGATTATTCATAATTAATAAAGGTAATCAAAGAAAGAAATTTATTTCAAGCCATAATCTTAAAAAAGAACATTAATTTATTACTTTTGTAAAAAAATCTAAACATTGTGTCACATGAAAAATGATAGAAAATATTACTTTTAATAATTAGTAAATAAATTCAATTTATTATAAAATACCTATATTAAATATTTATGTATAGATAAAAAACTTAAAGAAAACATTTTGAAGAATATGGACATTTTGGAGAATGATTCTAGAGAAAAATAAGAGAAATGTGGTCAACTTTTCTTAAAAATATCATTTTGGTATTTTTATTACCAAAAATGGGGAAATAGAATGAATATATTAATACCCCAGAAATAAATATAAAAGAGTAAAATTTATGAGTTCTAGTTTAATTACACTAGTTTCTATTATTTTCTCCTTTGAATATTTTTAAATATATCTATGCATTTTTCTTCATAGTTAGTGTGGTATTTGGGTGTCATAGAATCTCAAGATTAATATGATAAAAATACTAATATATATTAAATAAATCATTTGTATATTTTCATCATAAATAGTTTTCAAATTGATTAGGACCTTGGGTCGAAAATTTGAAACCATGTTTATTTCAGAAATGTGGGGTTTGCCCTAGGTGAAATATAAAGTTGGCAAGCGTCGGGCGTTCAGTTGAGAATAGTCATGGGATGGTGCATTAAGTGAATTAAATAATTTATTTTTAAAATTTATTTAATGGATTAAAACCTAATTCTATATTTATTTATCCATCATTATAACAAATATTATAGTTTATTTGTATAAACATTTGATATTTGAGAGGTGTAGTACCCCCGGTTTCTGGTATGTAACCCTTTCTTGATGCCTTTCACGGTTTTAAAGTTAAGGGTGTTGAATAGGAGAGTCGGGAGAACTTGGAATGATGTTTTGAGGCAAAGGGGAAGTTGCATGGGAGGTGCACGGTTTGTCTAAACCGTGCAGCCAAATCGTGTGTGGCTGATTGATGAGGTAGTGGCTTCCACATGGTCGGTGCACAGTTTGTCTAACTGTGCGACCAAACTGTGCGAGAAGGGTGGCCGAGGAAATAGCTAACGCATGGTTAGTGCTCAGTTTTTCAAACCGTGCGAACTAACCGTGCGGTCACTTAAAATTAGATCCTTAAATTGTGTATCTAACTCTTTTTTCCTCTAATTGCCTCATTAAAGCTCTTAAGTGGACCTAACTTAGTATTTTGGTTCTCCTAAGGTCAAAGAGGGTTCTCCCATCATTTCGGAGGTGATTTGAAGGCTTCTCTTGGAGAATTGAAGCCGGATTCTTGAGGTATGTGATCGTTCTCTTTCATTCTTGATCGTTTTCTTAGATCTACTCAGATCTACTTCTCTTCTACTCTTAATTTCTTAGATCTATGCCCGTTATGGGTAGATCTAAGTGTTTTGATTCCAAATATGATGAGATTTAGTCTTTTTTGTGTTAGGAGAATATATCTAAGGTGGGTTTTTTGAGATTTGACCTGGTGTTCCGGAGCGTTCTTCGTCCGTTGCTTGGTTTGCCTTTTTGTTGAGATATGTGGCTTCACTCTCAACTCCTCTTGTTATAATTGGATGTCTTAGTTTCAAATTGTCTTGTTTTAATTAAATTGATTGTTCAAAGCATGGAATAAATATTTTTTAGTGATGATTTATGGATTTTATGAAATTGTGAAATCATTGTGAATTGTTGTGCAAAGTGATTTGGCTTCTTGAATTTAAAATGTTGATTTTAAGTTATGGATTTTTTAATGGTAAATGGTTTGATGAAATATGGGTTTTCAATAAAAAGGGGTGTTTTATTGAAATGGTTTGGTATTGAAATGGCTTCATGAAATTGGTTCATTCTTTGGTTTTCAATAAAAGTTCAGTTTTATTGAAATGGTTTGAAATGGTTGAACACACTTGGTTTTGATGGAAATGGTTTTTAGTAAAAGGGGTTTTATTGAAAGGATGGTTTTTGCATGATTGTTGTGAATATGTGGTGTGTGTTCATGTCACATATACGAGGCATGGTTGAAATAGGACCATGTGCTCAGTGCCAAACGTTTAATGGAACATGGGACTTTTAAGTACGATGCTTGGTTGAAATATGAACTTCTGCTCGGTGTCAAAGGTGTAATGGCACATGAGAAACAATTACCTTGTGAAGACTGGTAGATCGACGAGAAACCACCCATGATTATGGAATTGTCATAACGATGCATGCATGGTTTAATTCACGGGTTTTTGAAATGGTTGGGAATGCCAAAATAGGATGTTTGTGAAATGGTTTAGAAATTTGTTTGGTTATTTTTCTGGAAAACTAACGTGTTGGAAAATCTGGTTTAAATTGCACTTTAATGCTTTTGAGCATGGATGGTTTTGGAAAACTTGTTTATATTTATTTATAATCTACTTTGATGAAAATTTTTTATATAAACGGTTTTTATATAAATGTGGCTAACTCTTATATCCTAGTACCGTGAGTAGGGAAGTTATTGGGAAAACCTACTAAGTTTTATACTCACCCCTGCTTTGGAACTTTGGTGCTTTTGCAGATGTTGTATTCTGAGACATAGGTAAAGGTAAATCATCTCATTACTAATGGCTCATGGTGATGTTTGGGAGATGATGTGGAGCTTGGAGCTTGTGGACCATGGAGTTGTGGTGTCTTTTTAGAGTCTCGTGTTGTTCTTCCACTATGTACCTTGATTTTTGGTATGGTATTCTGCTGTTGTGTACTCTGATGTGGTTTAATATAAATGAAGTTGTGATTTGGTCTTTCTTTGTTTCATGCATCATATAGTGAATGGTTAATGGATGGGTTTATTTTCTTAAAGGGTAAATCATCCCCCAATTGTTTTTGAAACCCTTCGGCATTTATTTCCAGCCTTTGGCATCTTGGGGATGTCGCTTAAGTCCTAGTAATGACTCGTTGCATTCTCAAGACAATGAGAATTGGTGGGTCATTACAAATGGTATCAGCTTGTTTGGTCCTTGCAAGCAAGTAGTCATCGATGTTCTTGGTCTTGGTGTTGAAATTCCTTCTTGTCTATTCCTTTGGTTAAAATCTTAGACAGGAGTAAAATTGTCAAAACATGAAAGGTATAGCATAAAAGGATGTAGCTAACTCTTTTATATTGAACTTCAGGTTACCAGGGTGTTGGGTACATAAGTGCTTTGGATACACTTCTAGAATGTTGGAAATATCATTGGCATGGGTTTATCCAATGAGAGGAGCATGGTATGCATTTTAGACGAATGACTTCTCACTAGTATTGCATATCTCATTGTGAGGAATTAGTAAGGATTGGGTGCATGGTGCTATTTTTTGAAAAATGCAGAAATTTTTTTCAAGTGAAAACTTTTGAAAACAGGGTATTTGGTGTATTTTGAAAATAGATTGATTTTAAAAAAGTATGTTGAATGTTTTAAAAAATGGTTGAACATGGAAAAAGGTTATTTTGAGAACAATGTTCTGATATTTGATGTGATATAATTTGAAATTCTAATCCAACAGTCGCTAGAGAGTGAGATTGATGGAGTGTATTGTTGGTTTAGAAAATGACACCCAGTAGGTGTCGTTGAAACCAACCCGAAGAAGCTGCGGAGAATGCGGTTGCACCTGAACCATGTGTGAAGCAAGAGCTGGTTCAGCGTATTGTCTAATCCTTTCAAGTTGTGGATACGGGGAACCGGAGGAATGAGCCACAACATGTGGATTATACCATCCAGTTCATGAATCAGAAACCACTGAACATTAGGGGTGATGCTGAACCTGAGAAGGCGGAGGTGTGGCTAAGCAGGATGAATCATATATTCGATTTCTTTGTCACACCAGTGGAGCTGAAAGTAAAGCTGCCGACATATATTCTCAAGGATCTTGCACGTCAGTGGTGGGATTTAGCGGTGCATGCTAAATAGAATGAAGGACTTACATGGGAGGATTTTGAAGAATTTTTTAACAAACAATTCTATCTTCACACATTCAAGATCCATAAAATGACGGATTTCTTCAGCTCGAAACATGAGATCCTCTCTGTCATAGAGTATGAAGCTATGTTCATGAATTTAGTTCGTTTTGCATTAGAGGTTTCAGCAAGTGCTTCATTAAAGGAACACATCTCTGAATTGGGGCGAAGGTAGGAGATTCGATCGAAGATTGTGGTGCTCTGTATTGCGGATTATACAGAGATGGTGAACAGATAAACGGTTGCTAAAAGTGATGTCTCAGGATCGATAGGAGGAGGCATGATGATACCCACGAGAACTGTTGGGAACTCCAATGATGGGAACAAGAGGAAGAGGGAAACCTACTTCCTAGGTGGGAGTGCGAATCAGAACCAGACGGTAGGATCAGTCAACCTTCCTCTATGACCCAAGAGCAAAGCAGGTTTCTTTAAATGTGGTTCGACTGGTCACATGAAACGGGAATGTACAGAACCATCGAGAGCATTCCACAATTTCAACAAGATGGGGCATCTTCAGTGATATTGTCATAGTGCACCACAGTCGGGTGTTCGGGACACTTCCCAGGTGTCACAAGCATCGTATGCTTCGACATGAAGAGGATAGAAGAATCAATCTCATCAACATAACAGAGCTAGAAATGGTGATTCTTAAAATACCATGACTCCTCAAATAGGGAAATCTCAATAAGAAAACAAGGAGAACAGTTCAGTGATGAATCAATTGTATGGAGCTGAGCAGATGATGGTGGATGATAAGGTTGGACCATCTATGGTGAGAGGTATGATTATTTTGAATTCTACCCTCATTCAAGTGTTGTTCGATACTGGTGCATCACATTCCTTTCTTTCTTATTTTTTTTATTTGATATGTTTAAAACTGGAAATGATGCCTTCTGTCTTGAAACTGCAAACTCCTCTTGGTGAAAGATAATGTCAAGCCTTCGTTTGTAGAGAATGTGCTATAACTGTTGATGGAGTTGAGCTAAAATGTGATTTCTCTATGCTGTAGATGGATGTCTATGATATAATCTTAGGTATGGAGTGGTTGACAAGGTTTATGGCTCACATTGACTGTTATAGAATAATGGTTAGTTTCACGACTGAGGACGGCGTCGACCATCTCTTTAGAGGAGAGAGAATGATAAAGAAAGGTGAAAAGAGCTTGTTGGAACCAATGGTGGAAATGATATCTTACCAATTGACATTGTTAAATTTGGCATCATTAGAAGAGAGTGAGGAAAATAGTTTTCTAGCTCTGGTGGATCAATTTCCTGATGTTTTTTCTGAAAACTTCTCAGGATTACCACCTGTAAGAAAAGTAGAGTATACGATTGATCTCCTTCTGGGGACCAGTCCAATATCGCATCCATCTTCTAGGATGGCACCAATGGATTTAAAGGAATTGAAAGTGTAGTTAGAGGATCTAGAAAGCAAGGGTTTCATTCGGCCAAGCGTGTCTCTGTGGGCAGCATTAGTTTTGTTTGTAAAGAAAGTATATGGAACTCTTCGGCTATGTGTGGATTATCATAAACTTAACCAAGTTATGATAAAGAATAGATATCCAATTCCACACATTGATGATTTGTTCGATCAATTAAGGGGAGATCAGGGGTTCTCCAAGATTGACATGTGATCAGGATATCACCAATTGTGAGTTCGGAAAGAGGATATTCCAAAGACAGCTTTTAGAAGCAGATATGGCCACTACGAATATATAGTCATGCCTTTTGGTCTTACTAATGCACCAGCGGTCTTCATGGATTTTATGAATCGGATATTTCTCCAATATCTGAATTCTTTTGTTGTTGTTTTTGTGGATGATATATTGGTGTATTCAAGAACAAGGGGTGAGCATGAGAAACACTTGGCGATAGTGTTGGAAATATTGAGAGAAAATCAGTTGTATGCCAAATTATCAAAGTGCTATTTTTGGATACAAGAGGTATTCTTTCTTGTCCATTTTGTTTCTGAGAAAGGTGTTTCAGTGGATCTAGAAAATATAGAAGTTGTTCTTTCTTGGCAACCGCTAAAGAATGTCTTTGAAATACAAAGTTTTCTTGGTCTAGCTGGTTATTACCGACGCTTTGTCTGTGACTTCTCACGAATAGCATCACCTATGACAACATTGACAAAGAAGAATAGTGCATTTCAATGGACTAAGGAATGTTAGAGTTCTTTTCAAGAGTTGAAATTTTGCCTTACATCAGCACGTATCTTAATCTTACCAGAACCAGGTTAAGGATACATGGTGTATTGTGATGCTTCAGGAATAGGGTTGAGTTTTTTTCTCATTCATGGAGACCATGTGGTTGATTATGGCTCAAGGAAATTGAGGTTTCATGATAAAAACTACCCAATACATGATTTGGAGTTGGATGTAGTCGTCTATGCCTTGAAAACATGGAGACATTATCACATTGGTGAGAAATCTATTGTGTTTACAGATCAGAAAATCTTGAAACACATTTTCTCACAGCGAGATTTGAATCTGAGGCAGAGGATATGGATGGAGTATCTTCAAATGATCGACTTTGACTTAATGTATACATTGGGTAAGGAAATTTCGGTGGCTGACGCATTAAGCAGGAAGTCATATGCTCAGTTGGCAAAGGAAGCTTCAGACGAATGGCAATTGATGTTGGTCTTAGCCGACATGCATGTAGAATGTGAAAACAGAGGTGATGTTGCGGTTTTCTTTTCAGCTACGCTTGTTCCTGATCTAGTAAAAGTTGTCAATGAGGCACAAACATCTGATACGGAATGTCTGGTAATGAGTTCAACACTCAATGGTGGGGAGACCATTGATGGCTGGAAACTGGAAGTGGGTTCAGTTTTGTGTTTCATAGATTGGATGGTTGTACCTATAGTCTGTCTGGAACCACTCCTTAATGCATACCACCATTCTATATGGGTTGTACGGGTACACAGAAGATGTATAAGGTGCTAAAGGCACAGTTTTGGTGGAGCATCATGAAAAGGAAGGTGCCCGAGTTTGTCTTATGATGCTTAACTTGTTAACAGGTTAAAGAAGAGCATCAGAGACTAGCTGGAATGTTACAGTCTTTACCTATACCAGTGTGTAAATGGGAGCATATAGAAATGGATTTTGTTACAGGTCTTCCAAGAATGGTCTGGAAACACAATGCCATTTGGGTGATAGTGGATTGCCTAACCAAGTCAGACCATTTCATCCCTATTCGTGAAACCCATACAGTGGAAGATCATTCAAAAATCTATATCTGGGAAGTGGTAAAAAGACATGGTGTACCAGTTTCTATAGTATCAAATAGAGATCTGAATTTCAGAACTTGTTTATAGAAATCCTTACAACAAGCCCTTGGGACTCAGTTGACTTTGAGTACGGTGTATCATCCCTAGATGGATGGACAATCCGAAAGGACGATACAGACGTTGGAAGACATGTTGCGGGCTTGTGTAATGGATTTTGGTAGCTCATGGAAGTAGAATATACCCTTAGTGGAGTTCTCGTACAATAATAGTTATCAGGCCTCAATACACATGGCTCCGTTTGAATCATTGTATGGGCATCCTTGTCGTTCTCCACTATGCTGGGTGGAAACTGGTGAAACTTTACTAGTTGGGTCGGGCCTTGTCTAAGAAACAATGGAGAAGATTCAGTTTATTAGAAAGATGATGGAGACGACTCAGAGTCATCAAAAATCTTATGCAGAACACCGTCGAAGACCGTTGTCGTTCGAAGTGGGTGATGATTTCTTTTTGAGAATCTCTCCAAGGCTTGGACATCGACGTTTGGGAAGTAGGGAAACTATATCCTTGATATATAGGCCCTTTTTAGATACTAGAATGGGTTGGAGAGTTGTAATATCGGTTGGAATTACCACCATGGTTCAGTTCGGTGCACAATGTGTTCCATGTATCTCAGTTGAAGAAGTATCAACCCGATCCTGACTGTGTGATCAGATGGGATCACATTGACCTAAATCTGGATGCTTTGTTGGTACATATCCCGGTGTGGATTTTGGATAGGATGGATAAAGTCTTTCATGGAAAAATCAACGTTCTGGTGCAGGTTTTGTGGCAACATGGTCAGATTCAGGAAGAGACTTGGGAATGCGAGAAAGAAATGAAAGAGTAGTGGCCAGAACTCTTTCAGGCAAGAGATGGTTTTCTACATTCCAGGGAAGTAAAGACCAATGGTGGGGATAATGTTGTACCCCCTGTTTCTGGTATCTAACCCTTACTTGATGATTTTCATGGTTTTAAAGTTAAGGGTGTTGAATGGGAGAGTTGGGAGAACTTGGAATGATGTTTTGAGGCAAAGGGGAAGTCGCACGGGAGGCACACGGTTTGTCTAAACCAGGCGGCCAAACCGTGCGTGGCGGATTGAGGAGTCAGTGGCTGCTGCACGGTCAACCCATGGTTTTTCTAACCATGTGGCCAAACCATGCGAGAAGGGTGTCCGAGGTAGTAGCTAACGCATGGTTAGCGCACGGTTTGTCAAATCGTGCAGACTAAACAGGCAGTCACTTAAAATTAGATCCTTAAAGTGTGGATCTAACACGTTTTGCCTCTAATTTCCCCATTAAGGATCCTAAGTAGCCCTAACATGAGATTTTAGTTCTCCTAAGGTCAAAGAGTGTTCTCCCATTGTTCTTTAGGCGATCATAAGGCTTATCTTGGCGAATTGATGCTGGATTCTTGAGGTATGTGATCGTTCTCCTTAGTTCTTGATCGTTTTCTTAGATCTACTTAGATCTACTTCTCTTCTTCTCTCAGTTTCTTATATCTATGCTTCTTATGGGTAGATATAAGTGTTTGGAGACCAAATATGATGATATTTGGTCTTGGTTGTGTTATGAGAAAAGATCTATGGTGGGTTTTTGGCGATTTGACCCGGTGTTCTTGAGCGTTCTTCGTCCGTTTCTTGGTTCGCCTTTTTGTTGAGGTGGGTGGCTTCACTCTCGACTCCTCTTGTTATAATTGGTTGGCTTAGTTTCAAATTGTCTTTTTTGAATGAAATTTATTGTGAAAATCATGGAATAAATATTCTTTAGTGATGATTTATGGTTTTGATGAACTTTTCAAATCATTGTGAATTGTTGTGCAAAGTGATTTGGCTTCTTGAATTTAAAATTTTGATTTTAAATTATGGATTTGCTGGAATGTTAAATGGTTTGATTAAATATTGGTTTTCAATAAAAAGGGGTGTTTTATTGAAATGGTTTGGTATTGAAATGGCTTGATGAAATTCTTTCATTCTTTGGTTTTCAATAAAAGTACAGTTTTATTGAAATGGTTTGAAATGGTTGAACACACTTGGTTTTGATGGAAATGATTTTAAAAAAAGGTTTTTTATTGAAAGGATGGTTTTTACATGATTATTAGGAATATGTGGTGTGTGTTAATGTTTCATATATGAGGCATGGTTGAAATAGGACCTTGTTCTCGGTGCCAAACGTTTAATGGAACATGGTACTTTTAAGTATGACGCTTGGTTGAAATATGACCTTGTGCTTGGTGCCAAAGGTGTAATGGCACATGGGAAACAATTACCTTGGGAAGACTTGGTAGATCAACAAGAAACCGCTCATGAGTATGGAACTGTCATAACGATGCATGCATGTTTGATTTCATGGGTTTGTGAAATGGTTGGGAAAGCCAAAACGGGATGTTTGTGAAATGGTTTGGAAATTTGTTTGGTTATTTTTATGGAAACATAACATGTTGGAAAATCTGGTTTAAATTTCACTTTGATGCTTTTGAGCATGGATGGTTTTCGAAAACTTGTTTATATTAAGTTATAAACTCCTTTGGTGAAAATGTTTTATATAAATTTTTTTATATAAATGTGGCTAACTCTTCTATCCTAGTGGCATGAGTAGGGAAATCATTGGGAAAAACTACTGAGTTTTATACTCACCCATGATTTGGAACTTTAGTTCTTTTGCAGATATTGTATTCTGAGACACAGGTAAAGGTAAAGCATCTCATTGCTAATGGCTCATAGTGATGTTTGGGAGATGTTGTGTAGCTTGGATCTTGTGGACCACGGAGTTGTGGTGTCTTTTGAGAGTCTCATGTTGTTCTTCCGCTGTGTACCTTGATGTTTGGTTTGGTCTTCCGCTATTGTGTACTATGATGTGGTTTAATATAAATGAAGTTATGATTTGGTCTTTCTTTGTTTCATGCATCATATAGTGAATCGTTAATGGATGGGTTTATTTTATTAAAGGGTAAATAGTCCCCCAATTGTTTTTGAAACCCTTTGGCATTTATTGACAGCCTTTAGCATCTTGGGGATGTTTCTTAAGGCCTAGTAATGAATTGTTGCACTCTCGAGCCAATGAAAATTGGAGGGTCATTATAAGAGGGGAGGAGGAGAGATCTATTGTTGTTGAAAAATAGGGAACATGCATTAATAAAAAAATTAGTAGAATCATGAAATAAATAATGAACATAATGGGATATTCACCTTCATCTATATTAGATATATTCCTCACTATTGATCAATCTATTTTTGTGGTACGGAACTTTTTTTTGGATATTTAGCCTAGGTTAAACTTGATTATTATGGATTTATTATCTTCTTATTACTTATCTATGATTTATATTCTTCCCATGAGCCCACTATTAAATAGCATTATTGAAACTATTTTTATATATATTCTATATAAATTAATTCAACCTTATTTATACTTCATGTATCATTGGTCAGGATCGCATCAACCAATGATGTTTTTATTTTGTTCTTGTGATTTTCTTCCCATTGTTCTTCACATTATTCATTGTTGACCCATGAAGTCACGATTAGACATTGTTGATCTATATTATAGTATCATAAAACACCTAGATTCATGAACGATTCTTGAATATCAAAGATTTAAATGTTTTTCGGATGGATTAAGGTGGATTTTAGGTTGAGGGTGATGACTACATGAATTGGGACCCTAAATGGCAGTGGATGGTGCAACTGTTACTGAACAGCAAACTGGAATCCTACTTTCGGACCACCAGAGGCTAGAAAAAAAAATCAGATGAAAAAAACTTCTATTTTAGTAATTTCATAAAATTTAAATGGTATAGTAACTCATGGGAATCCCATAATTAGTATCTATATAAAGATCAAAGTTAATTTTTATGAATTCTATGACTACACTTCATGTATCCCAAAAGGAACATGTTGGGTGGTCTATGTTCTCATAAAGGCGAGGGTTTTAGATCATTAAAATATCACATGTCTTATGTTCTTGTTAACAATCCATGTGACCTAACATGGGAATCCATGTCATGTGCGGAGGTCACATGCCAATGACCCTGGGTGGACAAACACGTTGTGTACCCCATGGACATGTTGTATAGTAGTACACATCTAACCAATCCATGTGTCAAGAGAACACACCTAGGACCCTATGTGGGTGAACACAACATGTGACTCTACATTCATTCCATGTGAATCCACATTATTGGACAAGCCATGTCCAAAAAAGGACATGCCCAAGTGTCTAAGGGAGGTCACATTTCATGTGACTTTATGTACATTCCATGTAATTTTTCTAGAAAATTATACCTTGAATATATCATTCTTCCGGGATCTGATTCAGGACCATGAGTAGCCTATCATTATTAATTTTTCCATGTGGGATGTGATATTCAACTTCATTTTGGCATCAAAGATATTATGAGACATTATGTTAGAGGGAATCTTCTTTCAATGTTGTTTAGTCAGAGGAAGTGTTTGGGTGTGATCATTAGAGTGTTACCAGGGTCATTACTCCCATGTTTCTTTGGTTGGAAGGTCCCCCATATCCTCTATAAAGATAGAGATAAAACTCCCATCACTAAAGAGGGTGTAGGTACTCTATATATGAATTGGACTCCTTATATTTGAGCTCATTCTATAAACGGATTGACAAGGTGGTGATCCTCCATATTCTCTAGAGGTCACATGTGATTCTTGTCATGTAGATGGGATTTTTAGAGTTTTGTTCATATTCTTTATTCTTAGCTGGATTGGATAATTTAGATCCCATTTCCTCCCTTTTATTAGGTTTCTTTGAGTATATATAATGGTGGGTTTATTTCCTTCTTACCTTATTGTTTGAACTTTACATTTTTATTTTTATTACTTCTTATTCTTAGTTTTCAGGGAATCCTACTAGTATGTATATACTCACCCTGGTATAGGTTATTTCTACACATGTTGTGCCTTATGAGGATGATAGAATAATTTGCGCTGATTTTTGTGGACCTGGTATAGAAGGGAAATTATTGCACTTTGAGGTGTTGACCATGTTCGGTGGTTGACCTTAGATATTTTGAGTCAGAATCTCTTAAATTTTTTCCCTTTTCATTTTTTGTTAGGTTGGGACCTCATTTATCTTTGGGTGTGTATTTTTTTCCTTTATACCATTTATATTAAATTTTTATACATTGATGTTCTTCCTAGAGGTTATTTCAAGAATGGACTACACTCTATATATTTTAGTCTTTTTTATATATCTCCATTATTTCATGGAGCTGGTTTTTTGTGTTACTTATAGGAACTTTAGGTTAAGGCCTCCCATTTCAGTGATATTTCTACATGGTGCTAGTCATCATCCCCTAACCAACTAAAGATGGTCTTGGTGTTTCGCCCATAGAATATTTTTAGTGTAGTATGGGTACTTATGGGTTGGGATATGATAGAGTGCTATCAAAGGTTTTTTATCATTGAGTTTTTTTGGAGATAGACATGTTGTGAGGTTGTGATTAGAAACTTAGGGAAATTAAGTCAATGCATCTCGAGTTTATCTATCTGGTCAAGGAACCCAATGTTGGGGCAGTGAATTACATATCCATACACCGAGACTCTGAATACCATCTTATTGACTCTGGGAGTTGAGTTATAGGTTATATGGAACCAATGGAATATACATCATATAGGATTGTATAGTTTTAATTTCATTTCCTTCTTGATTCAGCTCCCCAGATATGCTTATCTAACAGCGGTACATCATTTTAACTTTCAAGATGTCTTGGTAATTATAGAGAGATATGATAATGATATAGGGTCATGATAATGAAAAAAATTTCAAGGATTCCCCATTATAGAGTATCCATGATATCCAAATTAGTATCAAGACTCCATTTTAGGATCCAGTTCAAGAGGTGGTTTTACTGTCAGGAAGCGAGAAATGTTTCCATCTATTGAGCAATTAAGAGGAACCATACCTAGTGGATTAGTTTTATGTTTTATTCTAGATGTGGTATTATTTAGTTCCAACTATTTAGTACAATTATGTACTAATAATAGGTATGCTTACTGAGTTCTGGGATCATGGGGAACCTCGATTCTAGGTTGAAACAAACCCTTAAGTGGAAGAGTCTTCTTTGAATTTTCTAGTTCATGTTTTCTATTTAGTTTGAACGCCACCCAAAGCTATGGTTTCACTTGAAACCATAATATTTATTTGGTTAGTAAAGATTTATTGGGGTTTGGTTACCCTATGAGTTTGATGAGGTGACACTCTCTTGCATATATTTTAATATCCTATTCCTCATTTATTTTTTTCCTCTACTATACCCCCTTTTCTAATATATGTTCTTCTTAATAAATCTTGTGAAATGGAGATATTCTCAAGAAGGGAGTTTATGGAAGATAGTTATTTTAGTAGACATTATGGATCTGACTCAAATATGGATTCTTGTAGTTTTTTTTTCATCAGGGTCACAACACTAGAGGCAAACTCATGATCTTACTTAGACATAGAGATATACAAAGTAGTAGAAATATGGTGGACTTAGTCAGGTTGAAGGTTCTTCAGCTCTGGATACTTTTAAAAGACACATAAATCTTGGGCATGGATTATTTTATTGTTGTGATGAGAAAGTTCATACTTCTATAGACTTCCTAACCCTTCATGTTGTAGTGGGAGGATAGATAGTAAAGACATCAAATCATGAGGGTCTAGAAATGGTATGAGGTTTAGTTTCTATCCCTTTTTCCTTTTTTCATCAATTATTATCCTTTAGAACTAATTCCTTGTTCTATGTGTATTTCCCTATGTTGGTGAAATGGGATGAGCCTTTTATCATGAAAGGAATATGAATTCTTGCCCCACCAAGACGTGTTCTCTTATTATTTGATTTAAAGTCATAAGAGAGATTCAGTTCCACCCAAATAGAATATTGCCTAGTTATGGTGGATGATTTCTTTGATTTATAAGTTTGATGCCTTTTGGGTTGTTCTAGGGTGTTAGTGAAAACCATGGTTCTGGGGAACTAGTGGGTAAATTAAAATATAAATTTAGGTTGTGGAAGCTTATGACCTAGAGGTATCAAATTGATCTGTGTTATAACTTGTGACTTCAATAATTTTTCTAGACAAAGGTGTGGGTCACTCCTTCTTTGACACATCAATTATTTGAGACATAGGGATTTCATTGGATCTTTATCATGACCCTTGCATCTAGAGACTCCTAATGAGTAATGTTTTAAAGATCTCTTTTTTCTTCTTGTAGTACAGAATGACTCTAGTAGGAGATAGATTCTTGAGGTATCTTTCAATTGTGTAAATTAGACTCTATGATATATTATAGTGTTTCCCAATGGGAGGAATGAGTTTTAACTTCATTGGGATAAGGTAAATATAGCTAAGGCAAAATAAGATTATATTTTATTGAATACAATCAACTTTTATGTAGTTATCCAGTATAGCCCTTGGAGTGGTATACACTATGAGAATGGTTCTTTTAGTACCAGTGAGTTCTCCATGGTGAGCTCTATAGTTGTTCATGAAAAAGGTGGATAGGATCTTGAGGATTTTTACTGGTTATCATCATATAAATCTAGGAATGATCAAGAAAAAGTACCCCTTTTCAAGGATTGATGAAATTTGTGACCAGCTGAATGGTGCTAGTTTGTTTTCAAATATCAATATCAGGTATATCTACCATTAGTTGAGAATTTACAAGGATGGTATTCTAAATAAATAATTATAATGTATTCATGGTAACTATGTGTTCCTAGTGATTCCTTTTTGGTTTGACTAAATTTTCCACTATGTTCATGGAACTTAGGAGTTGGATCTCCCAAACATACTTGGATTGATTCATAGTTTTCTTTATCAATGAAATTATCATATATTCTGAGTCATAAGATGATCATGCATATCATTTGAGGATGGTCTAAGACATACTCTATGAGAACTAGATATACTAAAATATCTCTAAGGGTTATTTTTACGTTTTAGTGGTTCAATTTCTAGGGCATGTCATATTTGAGCATGGATAAGCATTGGATCTATTGAATATTAATATAGTGCTTTCCTGGGAACCAATAAAGAGATTATCGAAGGAAAAAAATTTATTAGTTTAGAATGGTACTACCAGAGGTTCATGAAAGAATTTTCTATGATGTAATATCATTTAATAGCCATGATGTTGAAGGGGAATCCATATTCCTTGACTTGTCAGTATCATAGATAATTTGGGGAGTTCAGGTTGAGGTTGACTTGTACATCTATGTTGAGGCTATCGAAGGAGAGAATCGAGTACAAGGTGTTTTTTTATGACTCTATAGATGTTATTTGGTATGTTTTAATTAAGATATAGGAAGGGATAACTTATGGGTTGAGGTGGTTGATACCTTATGAGTATAATCATGTGATCCAAGTCTTATAGTTTGTTGAAATAGTATTCACTCTGATGATGTGGAGGCATTGTCTTTTGGGAAAACAATATGTTGTTTACTCAGACCAGTATATTATTGGTTATATCTTCATCCAAATCGATCTAAACCTGAGGAAGAGGTGTTAGTTTTAGTTCATATAGGACTTAAATTTTGAGATATTCTAGAATCTAGTAAACGGAATTGTCGTTGAATATTCCCTTAGTAGGAAATCTCATTCTCACTATGTGGAGGAGGCCTCAAAGTAGATATTCTCATTATAGCTGACCCTAGTAGAGGATAAGGGTGTAGATTATCTTTATTTGATAGTATTGGATCCATTTCCTCATCAACATGTGATAAAAAATCATTTTGGATATGTCAAATATCAGTTTTTTCTTGACCATATATCCTCATAATATGCTCCAGATAGATTTTCTGAAGGTGGGGATTACATAATACTTTTTTAGGGAAGGATATTATTACCATTTATGTTTCTTTTTTATAAAAAATGAGATTATATCCCATTTTGATGTGAACTTGGGGGTGGAAAATATGAATAAATACCTATCATGGGTGTTTTAGTTAGCTGAAATTTATAAGATCATTTCTGAGTTTGTTTCTTAGTTACTCACATATTAGTAGGTAAAGGTTGAGCGTCATATTCTAACAGGTTTCACTTAACTGGTAAATATTTCATAATGGAATTAGGATAGAAGATAGATGGATTTTTTTTATGAGGATTACATATATAGTGGAGTCTATGATGCTATCTAGGTGATTTTTGACCAACTTACCTTGTCATCACACTTTCTTACTATTTTGGAGTAGATTTTGGCCAAGAGTTTGGGGAGTTTGTATGTGCAATAGATCATCTGTTTTCATGGGGTACTCACAACAATCATCTCCATCCATGATTTTTGGTCCACTTCATGGATATAAAGAGGGTTAAATGAGGATTTTTTGACCCAATTATGGATGAGGAAAACTTTTTCACCCTCCATGAAGATGGAAAAATCAAGTGGACCATTCTGGTTTTTGAGGATATCCTAAGATCCTATGAGATAGACACTTTCTATAGTTATGAGGATCAATTCCATTAGTGATGTTTTCTTATAAAAAAATTTATCACTCTACTATTAGCATGGAACCTTTTGAGGCCCTATATATGATACCCTACATGTAATACTTGTGCTAGAATGATATTGGTGGGACATCTTTTTTTGGGATGGAACTATTGCAAAAAATGATAGAGAATGTTCATCTGATCAACGATTGCATAATTAAGGCTCAGATTTGGCCAAAATTTTACACAAATCGATGTCATTAACCTTTTTAGTTCAAGAAGGGAGACCATGACTTCTTGAGATTCTTCCTATGACATGAATTCTTATTCAGGGAATTAATTTTTTCCCAAAGTTCTTTGAGTTGTATGAGTTTCCGCATTGGGTTGGTGAGGTTTCATACCTCTTATCCTTACCCCTACTATGGGACAGAGTGCATGTTTTCTTCTATGTGTTGCAATTAAGTAGACATGTGCACCAACTAATATAAATTATAGATTATGGTAAGATGTTCATTGAATATGGAGTCACCTTCTCAGAGTAATTAATAGAAATTAGGGATCAGAAGGAGAAGACCCTATGTGGATGGATTTTTTCCTTGGTTCGAGTTCTTTGGCGACACCGGAGCATACAATAGAGATACTAGGAGTATGAGAGCCGTATGTATGCTTAGTACCCCCTCCATTTTGTGTAGTTTGTTATTTATGGAGACTAAAATTAAAGGATGGGAGAATGTGAAAACTCTAGTTTCTATAGTTTTATAATTTGAATATTTATAAATATATCTCTAATTTTTTCTTTGGATTTGATGACATTGGATCTCAGAACAAATATATTGTAAATATTAAAATATATTAAATCAAACACATGCATATTTTCAGAATAAATGATTTCCAAATGATAGGAATATCATATTGAAAATATGATATCACAGTTGGTTCCAAAATGTGGGGTTTTCCCTAGGCATGACATAAAGTTGGTCGATGACATGCATTCAGTTGGGGTATGTTGTTGGTGAGTGTGTTAAGTGAATTAAATAATTTATTTTTTTAATATATTTAATGTCCTAAAACCTAATTATATCTCTATTTATATTCAGTTATGATGAATCTTCAGGGTTATCTGCATAACCCGAGGAGATTGTAGGGGAGGAGATCTCTTTTGGCATTGATAATCATTGAATGTGGATCAATGACAACAGATAATGAGAATCATGAAGTGAAAAATGGACATAGTGGGATATTCACCTTAATTTTTAGAGAATATGTTATTCACCAATGGTCGATCCATTGTTGAGGTAGGTCTCATTATATTTTGGATTTCCACCCTTGGTTTCATTTGATGAGCATAGATTTATTACCTTCTTATTGTTTATTTATGATTTATATTCTTCTCATGAACCCAATTTTAAATAGAATTCTTGAACATATTTTTTTATATATTCTGCATACTTGAATTCTTAATTATTTCTAATTTTTTATTTTTGGTTGGTATCACATTAGGAAATGATTTTCTTCACTAAATTCCTATGGTTTTCTCCCCATTTTTCTTCATGTTCACCATCATTCCCCCACAAGGTCATAATTCAACATTCATTGGATGGATTAAATCATGATAGAACCCGCATATTTATGATGAATTCATGAACAAAAAAATATTTAGTGTTTTATGGATAGATCAAGGTGGATTGTGGTTTGTGGGTTATGGGTTATGGATATGAGGATTGGGACCCTAAATGGTGGTGAATAGAACAATAGTTAACGATTATGTAATCGGAATCCCTTTTTTGAACCACCGGATGCCGAGAAACAATAATTAGAGGAAACAGCCTTTGGTTGTAGAGGTTTATAGTGATTTAAACATTATAGGAACTATCATGAATCATGGATCCAACATATGTATTAATAGTAGAGTTGGTATCTATGAAATCTTCAACACTCTATGTATCTCATAGGAACACACGTTGTGTAGTCTGGGATCTTGTGAAGGCTAGGGTTTTAGCCATGTTAAATATAAAAGATTGTGTGGTTGGGCCCACATGCCATGTGACTCTACCTGGATATCTTATACATGTGTCGAGATCACACACCTATGAACCTTGGTGGACAAACAAGTTGTGTACCTGAAGAACATGTCATGTACCCCAAGGACATGTTTTCCAGTATTACATGGCTAACCAAGGTATGTTCTAATATATTGATACCAGGACCCCATGAGGGAGAACATTCCATGTTACCCTACATGTAAACCTTTTAAATCCACATTGTTTTCTAATACAAGTATTGGTGAGTACAAGCCCAGTTGTCCAAGTGATGTCACATTCCATGTGACCCCATGAACACAACATGAAATTTTTCTAGAAACTTCTACCTTGAATATATTCTTATTTAGTACTTATATTCATACCCATGAATAACCTATCCTAATTATTTTTTCCAAATGTGATTTGATAGAGACCTTCATTTTGACATTATAGATATGGTATGATATAATTTTAACGGGGTAATTTTTTCAACGATAATTAGATGATGGTAGTGTTTAGGTGCGATAATATGAGTGTTTCCAAGGTCAATACTCACATATCCCTATAGGTGGTTATTCCCCCCATATAAATTTTATAGGTATATATAGAACTACCCCACACTATAGATGATCTGGGTCCTCTATTTATAGATTGAAATCTCTATCTTTGTGCTAAGGAAGTGAGAGCGTCTTCCATTGGAGTAGTGCTCCCTCAGTTGTGCTACATAGTGTTTAAGAGTGGTTTCTTTATACTTTTTATAGGTTTCTCATGATTCTTGGATCATATATCAGATCATTGGAGTTCTGCTCAGACTCGTCATTATTAGCTAGTTAGGATGATGGTTATCCCCATTCTTCCCTTAGATTGGTTCTTATTAATAATATCTGATGTTTGGTTTCTTTTCTTATTTCCTTATGGGTTGATATGATTGTTTTTATTTAAATTTATTTCCCTTATTTATTTTTTGGACATTCAACAGGGTATGTATATACTCACCTTATCATGGTCAATTCCTGCATGTGTCGTCTCTTATACAGACAACATATAGATATGTAGTGAATTCGGTGGACCCACTATCAAAGTATTATAGTGGTACTTGGAGTTGTTAACCGTGTTTGGTTGTTGTCCTTGGAGGTTGTGATCCCTGAACTTTTTAGTTTTTTCCTTTATCAGTTGTTGTCAAGTTGGGACCTCATTTCTGGTTGGACATGAATTTTTCCCCTTTATACCTTCTATATTACCTTATTATACATTGATGTTTTTACTAGATATTATTTTATGAATGGGTTAAAATCTATATGTTTCAATCCTTTTTTAATATATACATTATTTCATAGAGTAGGATATGTGTGTGTGTTTAGGTATTTTAGGGTAAGGCCTCCCATTTTAGTGATGTATCTGCTTAGTGCTAGTCACCAACCCCTATCCTATTCAAGGACAACTTAGAGTGTCACCATCAGCTTACATTGAAACCAAGATGGGATCTTGTGGTTTAGTTCATAACATTTACGATATAAAAAACATACAATTTCCCATAATTAAAATTGAAATATAAACACTCCTAATAAAAAGTGATATTTTAACATAAACCCTTATAGCATTATTGGTCATTGAATTAAAACATAATGAAAGAGAGAACCATATATGGATAAGTAAACCACCATAAAATTCAGGAAATTTATCATAAAATTAATACATGTAGACTATATAATCTATTAAAATTAAATAAGGTGTTTAATATAGAACATATCTCAATAATAGGAAATTGAGATGAGGAAAACCTTACAACATTGGTATCACTTGGAAGGAAAGACCATGAAATATTTAATTTTATATAGATATTTAAATCCCTTTAATTTATTTAATTTGTGATTAAAACATCCATAAGTTATTATATACACTACATAATATAAAAAACTAATGAATATTAAATATGTCTCAAAGCAATATAAGTGTGAAAAAAACCCTTACCATAACTCTAAACATTCACGAAAGAGATTCATCCTTCTATATAATAAACATAATTCTCTTTAGTAATAGTATCATAAACTTATTCATTTTTAATAAATTTTAAATTTATCCTTTTAAATATTTTATTATTCATGTATGAGTTAGTTTATGTTTATTTTTGTCATCAGATGTCAGTAATTTCAATTGTTTCATACCTATTTGGTAATGGGGATGTTGGACCCCATTCATTAATAATAATTTTATAATTTATTTATTATTTAAGGTAATGTAAAATAAGTTTCATGATGATTAATAATTTTATAATTTCATTCTAGGTGACTTTTTTGTTATGAGTCTTGAAGATGAAATCATTAATGATCTTGTTTTCGAGTGATTTACCAATATAAATGGGTTATATTATAACAACCATTAATTTTTTTATTTAGAGTTTCATATTAATGAAATATATTCATTCGTAATATCGTATATATTCATCAAATAAATTTTTAGAACATCCATGTTATGTGGGGATAAAAAATGAATTACATCACTCTATGGAGGTGGTAGTCTGCACATACACACAGGAAAATTTTCCATTTTTCAATGGATGGATTGAAAAAAGGTAAATAATAATTTATCTTTCCAAAACCATAATTATGTAATAAATATAAATTCATTAAATCCATCTATATTACCATCCATGATAGATGGTGATGTAAAATGAAATACATCACTTCATGGAAGTTGTAGTTCACAAGAACACATGAGCGATATTTTCATTTTCCATTAACTGGAAAAGAGATAAAAATTGTTATACCATCAGAATAAAAACATTTTTAGTACAGTTAATATAATTATATATTTTTTTTATGCTTATAGAATCTTTTTTGGAGTTTTAATAACAATGAAACTTAGAAAATATCTATAAGAAAATATATCTCTTCCTTTGATCATCTCCTCTGAAATCACCTTAAGGAATCTTAGATTGGACTTTCAGGAAGACCCGAACCTCTAGGGTATAGATATGGGTTATGGGAAGGTATTTAGGTAGATATTGGAACACTGAGGTTCTCATTTGGTGTGGGGATGTGAGGATAGGATATTAACTTTTATAAGTGAGGGATTGGCACCCTTGTAAATACCCTTAACATTAAAATAATATAATGTCATTTTTTGGGAATCTGGTACCAAATAGGAAAATAATATAACATTGGATAATTTAAGGTAAACATAGACTAATCCAATCATATTTAGACATGATTTAGCAATATTTAAATTCTTATCTATTATTTTAACCCCCTCACAAACACTTTTATCATTTACCACAATGATAAGATTTTCACCATGGAAACTATTCATTATAGGTAAAAATGACATGGAAAAATAATAAATTATTTTAATATTATGATTACAAATATTTAATCTATTTTATAAGATTTAATTCTAATAGGTGGTAAAATTAATTTTATTATAAGTACACAAAATGAAATGAAAAATAGTCTGTATAAAAATTTCTTTCCATAAAAATGATTCTATTCTAAAATCATTCATTGAATTGATTCTCAAGACATTTATTCATTTAAAATTAAATATAGATATTTATTCAACGATGAAATTAATTTAAAACTGATTGTAACATTTTATTAATTAATTAATTAAAATGATTAAAAATAGTTTTTTTTATTATTATAACACTTATCATCTGTTTCCAAATGTTAATCATAGATTTATAAATTAAACATTATATTTTTAAATTCATTTTTTTTCTAATAAAATCTATATTTGGTCTCAAAAAATAGTTTTTAAAAAACTAAATTAATAATTACTATAATATCATTCTTATACCATAATGATGTTGTAAAGGTTATAGTATTTATAAAAATTAGTATTTTTCACTATTCACCTAAAATCACCTATTTTATAAAATTTGAAAAATATGACCCTAATATAATGTTTATATAATGAATTCAAAATTTATATCCATTTCATAAAATTAATGTTAAAAATTAGAATTTATATTTTATATAAAATATAAAACATGAATATGAATAGATTTTATTGAAAAATGACTTTTTAGATGCAAGGTGTTCTTAATAATAAGTCTTATCAATTTCTAATTTATTGTTAATTAGTTAGTTCTTATATTGAAAATTTTAAAATGTGGTAACTTTATTAAAATGAATCAAGAAACAATTCTTTGAAAAAATAACACTTTTCAAAATTAAATTATTTTCATCATATCACATTGATTATTTATTTTCTAATAATTAACTTTAATCAATCAATAATATAGTGTAAGTATCATAATTTATTGATATATCTCTATTTAATATAGGTTTATTTTTTCTAATTATATTTTTTCATTACTCACTTAGTTTAGTGTTTCATGTGTTATAAGTTATTCAATATAGTATTTATTGATAGGAAAATATGTACAACAATATTAGGGTTTTATAGATATGGACTCCCACTTGAACATAGAGACATCCAATGGATTTAGTAAACATATATGAACATTATTCTCTAGCTTCACTAGATTCTATACTAAAGATCATGAAAGATGCTTCACCACTAATCTCATCAACCCTAAACACCAAAACCGAATCCCCCTGGAAAGATACATCTTTGACATTCTAGGATGTATAAATAAGTGTGATTTGTGAAACTCACGAAGAACCACATCATGTGTCACTAATGGAATAATAAATTTATTTTGAAACAACACCTGGTATTAATCATCCTCCGACCATCCCTTAAGGGTATCACCATAAATGATATGATCACATCAGAACTCAACCTCAAGATCCCCAAAATGTGACTCCTCAATGTGGTGAAGCATGGATGACTCCACATTTATCAGATATAGGAAACCTCTACCATTGAGTTATCCCTAATCTAGATATAAGGATTCATGTTCCTTCATCACTCTCCGTGTATTTTGAGATACCAAAAAAACAACTTGGAATTGTTAGAGTTTTAAATAAGGGAGACTGTTATAATTTTAGAATGTTGGAGTTTCTCTTTATTCTATATTATAATTTTAATTTTTATAACAGCATAAAATTTTTATTTTTTACAAAAGTTGGAAAAATATATAATTATTTCAAAGATTTTTTTATGTTTTGTAGTTATTTTATTTACTAGTTTAATTTTAATTTTTTACAATGATTTTGAGTTAGATTTATTTTAATTTTATTTATTATCATTATATTAATTTTTCTTTATACTTTTAGTGTTCCTAGTTTTCACTTATTGTGTTTTTTAGTATGTTCATAATGGAAAAATAATCCTTATGATTCTTTCAATAAATCATTATACAATATCATAATAACTTTAAAATTTTATTAAACCATCCTTATGATGATTATAAAATATCATTACATAGTTTCAAATCATCATTATAAATATTTCAAATCATCCTTATACAGTTTGAAATTTTACTTATGTTGTTTAAAAACACCCATATGATGGATTCAATAAATCATTATGGTTTTTTGAAAATAATTGTGTTAATATGTTGAACCTTATGATGAATAAACCATACAGTTATATTGAACATTATGAAGACGTTAATCTGTATGAAGATATTAAAGTGTATGATGACTTATCATAACATTACAATCATTTAAGAAATATATAACTAAGGTTCTTTTTACACATCCATTTTAGATTTATATAATATTATATGTTACAATGAAAATAATTTCTTATAATAGATTTTGTTATTTCAATAAAGTGATTATTGTACGATAGAATATATATAAAAAATGTTTCAAACTATACATCCATTCACACCATGAAGTATATTTTTCATTATTGATTATTTTATTGAATTATTTTATAAAAATATGTTTTAGATAATTTTTTGTTTTATTCTTCATAGGTTTAAAAAATATATTTTTTATTTTAGAATAATATTTATATGCACTAAAAAACATATAACTATTTTGAAACCTTTTATGATCATACTATTGAATGTGAATTTGGAGTCATTATTTTTTAAACTACTAGAGATTAATCTAATAAATGTAGATTCAAACAACTGGATAAAATGACATTTAGAGAAGACTACTACTTAAACTTTGGCACTAAAAAATTTCAAACATGACTATCTGATATTGTGATAAATGATAGAGTTACATCATGATACAAGGAATGGGCCAACATGATAAATCATCCATCAATTTTTTAAAATTATTTATTTGTTCTAGTTCATTATTTTATTGATTCGTGTTCCTTATCTATGTTTGTTTTGTTCTTCAATTTGTATTGTTCTTGATTTTAACATACCAAAGAGCATCTTTTATTAGTTATAAATCCATTAAAAAATATAAATTATCATTTTTTTCCTCAAAATATAAAATGTAGGTTTTTATGTGGTTGTTCTTGAAACTTAAATGAAAGGATTTCATTGGGTTGTGACTCCCATATAAAGTAAGATTTGTGCTATTTTTTCCTTGTACTGCGTAAATATATGTTGTAATTTGAGTTGTGGATCTAATATAAAGTTAAGGATTAGTCGATGCCACCTCTCCTGAGGAGTAGAGTGATGTAAAGATTATATGTTGGTTCAATTTAATCTGATCAATTATAAAAAATTTGGTGTTCTTTTTTTTATTTAATTTTCTTTGTACATGAACATTCACCTAGACAAAATAATGAATATTTTTTACAATTAATTTTGAAAATAAAATTATTTTTACCCCCCCCCCACTCTTAACCATCTCGACATCTTAACCTAGTTAATAAATTTCAATATGAAATTACTTGACCAAGTGGGGCCCTTTATGGGCCATTGGTAACCCAAGTGTGCCCCCCACCCCCACTGCCAAACCATATCCAATAGGCCATAGACTAGTGAATAACATCTAGCATAAACATATCTCAATATGGGAGAACATAGTTTATATCAACCTATGACAAATACATATTTCTAATGAAACAATTTATCATCATCATCATCATTAAATTTTATTAAAGGACAAGTACAAGGAAACAAGAGGAAAACAAGGGAAAAAAGGGACAAAGCACTCCCCACCCTAGAAATTCCTAATGTAGTTGAGACCAAGGGAATCACCTAGGATAAAATTGACCCCTTATGTTTTAAGAAATGTAATATTTGGTAGACAAGTGACATTGGACCCTTGTTCTGCCAGCAAATCCAGGTGGTCCACAACTATGTTGCCCTCCCTCCATGTGTGAGTTACCTGTTGAGGAGGGTCTTACATATCCTGATGATATAAGCAACAAGATATCATCAATGATAGTAGTATATATATAATTAATTAACTGAACTTTGAACAATACATCCAAGAGATAACTGATAATATGTAACGAACTGGATGGGCTTCCACCAAACTCGGCACCCGACCCAGACCATCAAAATATATAAAGGGTATTCTCGATCCCTACATACTTGTAACTATTACCTAGGCATCATGATAACCCCTTGGGTAATGATTTCTAATGAATTAGATATAAATACAGTATAATAAAAAATAAAAGATCCACTTTGATTAAACATGCCAACATGTCACAACCAACTATACAGATCCAGCCCATTTTCATAAGCAAGCATATAATAAAATATAAGTATAAAACTACCAATGAGAATATATAAAATAAAAAGAAATAAAACAACTACAAACAAACATGGGTTGATCCCAACCCATATCCATGTATCCTATGGTTTCTCACCACCATCCAACTCACTCCACATCGGCCATAAGCAAAAAAACTATGACCAAATTGATACCTAAATCTGAAAAGATAAAGGAGTGGTATAAAAATTTTATTAGGTCATAACAACCTTCCAAAACTACGAAATATTTTTTATAAGGAAATTCAACAATTCTAGTTTGAAAATAAATATAGTAAGTAAGATTTTACAATATACCATATCAAAACCAAAATAATTCCATAACCCAAATTCAATACATTTCTCCTTGATTTATAAAATCGAACACACATGTTTTCAAAATAAATCCATTGTCCTAAGTTATTTTAAAAATACACTCACACATTTCATTTATAAAAAAATAACTTTTTTGTTTTGTTTAATTGAAATCCACCCCTTTAAATCATTTCATCAGTTGAAGTTTCCATTTAAATCAAACTAACCCATTTTTGAAATACACTATAAAGCACCCACACAAGATTCTTAAATTTCAAAACGGGTTTTCCAAAATCATTGAAAACTCATTTGTAAAGGAAAAAACCCAACACATACATGGGTTAATCACAACGAGGCAAGCACCACATATCACAAGGTATACATCAAATATAAATAATAGATGGTTCCAAAACAATGAGAGTAGGTGAAGTATAAAAACAAGAACTAGATAAATCTCCTCTTAGTCATTTTCCAATACATAAATATAATATGTTGTGGAATCCACTTTGGGATTCCTAATGTGCAAATAATCTAATAGTATAAGTGTATACCAACCCGTGAACCAGCTACCAACATGCACTGAAGTATAAACAAAAATTCATCCAATTAGCCCATGCCAGCCTCATTATGATGATAACCCACCTCTAATTCCTTTGTGCCTAGCATGACTAGAGGTCCACTTGTAGAATGTGAAACAACTGGCATAACAAATTATATATTTCACATAGTACGTAGTTTCCCATGAAAAATAAAAAAAGTGATGCATAAGCATAAAAAATCCAAGTCTAACTCGTAAGTCACAACCATAGCTACCCTCATCCCTAACACCCAACAATGAATATCCCCATATAAAAAATCCATCCTAGAATAAACAAGAACATTATCATACAAGGGGAGAAAACAAGAATTGCATTGTGATTAAGAACTCATATAAGGGATAAAAAAGATAAGGGGAAATCAAGGGGTGACTTTAATAACCACCATTTTAAAGAAAAAGTACCAACTAAGCCTTTAACACTAAAATTAATCTCATAAATCCAATACCTTTCACATTTAATAAATCAATTCTTAAAAATTTTCCATTAAAATAATCTAAATCACTTAAACATTCAAAACATTTCAAAGACACCCTCATACTCAAGTCCCCTTTATCTAAAATCAAAAAACAACCAAATTATAACCATTTCCATCAAATACATTTAAAATATCCATTAAGGAAATTTCACATGGGTTAAACCACACACAAATTTCAAATCATCATTAAAAATCCTATAAATAACCACTTTCCAAATCATATTGAGGTCAACAACTCACATTAAAACTCTATTCCTTTTAAAACACATTTTTTCACTCATAAAAACTAATAATAGATCATAATCCATCATTCATCATGAATTCCATTTAAAAACCCCTCAAAAATTTCAAAAAAGACTAGAACTTTTAAATATTCCATTTCAAACATGAAAACATGGGATTCACATGCCAACCCATTTATGCCAAGACCAAAAAAAATGGAATGTTTTCATATCACTACAAAAATATTACATATATTTATAATTAAATAAAAATTATTTTATACAGCACAATCACACTTTGAATTCCAAAATGAAAAAAATTCAAAGAAACACCTACCTCAATGAGATGAGAATAAAGTAGAAACATCGTGGAACATGTCACCTTCAATGGAAACCACACCCAAAAGAATAGAAATGACTTAATAAAACCCTGTACACTAAACACCCCCAACATTAGATCCACTAGAAACCCTGGAATTGGCCACAATAAATCTAGGGTTCACAGGGGAAGCCAAAACCAATAGGAAAGGGAGGGACAAGGAAGAAAGAGGTTAATAGAGGAATAAATTATACAAAATATCTTAAAAAACACAAAAAGGTAAGGTAAAGGATCAAGAGGAGGAAGAAAATGGAGATCCTCCTTAGATATCAAGTGTCGGCTAATGCGAATGGGGAGAAATTGGGGTGAAAACCCCTTAAATTCAAAGAGGGGTATTTTGGAAAAACCCAAAAAAAAATAAACACCTTGAGAAGATAAATGGTTTTCCAAACCATGATCCAGCCGTGCACTAGCCTCTTCCTAGGTTATTAACCCCTTTCACGGTTCCTCCTTTAGTGTCACACTATTTGGAAAAAATATATGCAACACCTTAGACACACCCAAATTCTTTCATAGCTTCTAGGGAGGTCCACACTATTTAATAAACTATGTCGTATCTATGAAAAATGGATCTATCAAAATGATTGTCCCACCCACATGGGAAACACACTATTACTACTAACTATGTGGGATAACCATAATCCTCCTAAAAATCCTCAAAAAATATGAAATCCTAACTGAAAACCATTATAAATAAAAACCACACAAGATATGATAAAAATAACAAAATCAATAAGACTGTGACACAGGGGCATCACGAACTCCCCAATAGGCCAATTTATAACCCTAAAAAGTATGGTCAAATAAAAATTAGGGAGAAATAGAGATATCCAAATATGTGTTATCCCCAAAGAACTACTCAACATGATGCAGCCTCAAATTCAACCACTAAAATCCTCAAAATGGGAGAACCAATCAACCACAATATTTCCAGATTTCCCCATGAATTACCAAAATTAGACCCTCAAACAAGAAGATATATGAATCATGGGAGACATAACATGGTGTCCCCACTATTTTGAGTTCCTTTAACATGGTGCCACCAAATAAGGACCACCAAGATACACACACTCAAGAAAAAATCACTTCCAAATCTAAAGGAAGTAAAAAAACCATAAGTATCCTCAAAGAATGATAAGATTTCTCAACTTAGGTCATGAAACACATAGATAACCAAGAATCAAAAAACAAATCATCACCAAATATGATACATCCCAAAAATCCACATCCAAACACTAGTTAGTATACCAAACTCAATCGGTAGGTCAGAGAACCTAGTTCCCCAATATTGTACCCATTTTCTTTCTCATTTCCTTAGAATGAGAACTTCAAAGTACAAATATAAGAATGGGAACAACCAAAACTATTAATAAAGTATGACTTAAATTGTTAGACTTAACAAATGAACTGACAACCAATCACAGAAAAAAAAAAGAATGAATCAAACTAGATCAACAACCCCAAAAGTCATCCCCAAGGGAAGGGGTATTCCTTAAAAAACAATGCCTATCAGATTAACATGTAAAACCATACATAGGATTCCAATAACCATAGTCATATCTCCAAAAACAAGATTAAAAAAAGTGAAGGCCCCAAAACTAACAACCCATCATTAAAGGATCGGACTTGATACTACTTTTGAAATCCCAGCCAACAAAACTTATGAATATGACCCAAATTGTCCCAATAGAAGAAGGCAGAATGAGACATTAGATAGGGGGCTTAGCATGACTTAAATCCTTGCACTAGAATCATGTGAGAGATATTTTCTTCCCATGAGAAAGATTCCTTTCTCTAAGATCTATCTCATATTGGATTTGTTCCTCACTCATTGAGTTATGCTCGTGCCCACCATGCTTCCTCTATATATCACATAGAACTATGGTGTCACCCACAACATGCTTCCTAGACTAGACTAATTTAATTTGAATAGAAAAATTGATAACATCTTGAAAATATTTCAAACCAATCACAAGTATAGCTACATCAAATTATAGGTGAATACCACCTTTGAAGAAAATATATTTCTCATAATAAATAAGAACCATATTTGAATAAAAGACAACCAACTTTGAAAAGTTATCGCTGTACTCAATACTGATCGATTACCCCGATGAAGAATCATGATCTCTTTCTCATTCTCCACTTTCATGGACTTAGTAAATCTCCAGTGAATGGACATCATCTTGAATATATCCCAAGACGTACCTTCATGAAATTGGGAAGGTACCATATCCTCCAACCAAACTTGGTTAAAACCTATAAGAAAAATCTCAATGGATCTCATCCACAAATCATCAGGTGTCCTAAGAGCATTTACGATCACTTAAATCTCTTCCAACCACCTCACTGGCTCTACCGACCCTTGATCAACACCAAACCAAGGTTGATGTTAATTAAAGAAGCCTAAGATGTGGTTTGAGCTTGAGGAATGTTCTAAATCCATCACCCCACTTGGAGTTTGGTTAGGCACTAGAATAGAAGAAACCTTTTCAACCATTCTAGTGGAAAATAATTACAAATACCTGAACCACATCAATTCATGCATTAAAATATAAATTCAATGATTTCTCCATGATCCATGAATAAAACTAAACCACAATCCCTCAAATGATCCACAAACCATCATGCCAAGATAAATTTTCTTTTAAAACAACCACTTCACCAATGAATTATGATATTTCCCTCAACCAAGGTGTATGATTAAAAACCAGGCCATCTAAATCTTTTAAAACAACATAACCTTAGTTGAAACAAAACTATACAAATAAGGCAAACAAAAAAACATTTTTTTGAAATTCCATTTCATTTTGATAAAATAAGCATCCAATGAGTTCCCATCAAATTTATTTTCCCCTTTCAAAAAACTTTTCAATGTTATTTCAAAATAAAATCCTACCTTTTCCATAAATCCAAAAAACTTGGTTTGAAAATATAATTTTCAAAAAATCCTTTCATTTTTGAAAATAAGGTTTTAAAACCATGGAAACCAAAGAATTACACAATAATTCAAACAAGGATCAAAAGAAACACATCCCAAAAATGGGAACATACACTCCTCAACATACCTCCCATAAGTAAAAACTACCTTAGGAGAATATATATTAAAAACGAGGAAAACCAGATAACTTGTGGGAAAACAATGTTATGCACACTTTTGTAATGTGGGTTGGGAAACCAAGAACAATTCATACAACACACTCTACTAAGGAGGTAGACTTGACTAAATGGGCACCACACATTTCCTAAGAAATGAAAGCTAATATTTCATCTCAAGATCTCCTCCCGTTCCACCCTAAAACCAAAGGGAAACCCACAATATCACTTACATAATAAAGGGGGCCAACAATATCAAAATCCATCAAAAATAACAAAAAAACAAACTCAAATTCACAATTTAAATCCCAACTTCCACTTGAATCTGGAGGATAGGGATCATAAAGAGAAATATAGACTCTCCCCACCCTTACCTCTCAATTTCTAACAACCTTAGTCTTCTTTACACTAGTAAATCCTAAAATAACAAGATCTATATAAAAATATCTTAAGATTATTACTAAAGATATCCCAAACTATGATACCATTTTTTTAATGAACTTACTTCGGCTACCACCAAACCTAGCACCCAGTATGGACCATCACACATCCCAATGGGTGTTCCCGATCCCCATGAGAAAGAAACTAGTGTCTGGATATCATAGGAATACCTTTAGAAATTATTTCTCCCAAATCAGAGAATATATAGTGGAATAAACAAATACATAATCTAAGATGACTAAACATTCCAATTGGTCACAACCAGCTATAATTATCTAACCCATTTTCATAAACATAAACATAAAAATAATATAATATAATCATATAAGTATGAATAAACAGATATAGGATTAAAAAGATAAAACAACTACAAACCAACATGAGATGATCCAAAACCAACTTCAAGAAACCTTGGGTTTCTCACCACCACATAACTCACCCCACATTGGATATAAGGAACTAAACTATACCCAATTAGAACCCAAAAACTGAAAGGCATTGGTGCATGAAAAATAGACAATTTGGCTACCATAACTCACCAAAACTATGAAATATGTTTCATAATTCAATACATAAATTCTATTATGGACATAAAACTAGAGATTATGTTTTATAATATACCATATGGAAAACAAAACAATTCTATAACCCACTTTTAGAACAATTCTATTTTCTTTCTAAAATTGAACACACACACAATTTCAAAACAAAGCCATCGGTCTAAGCTATTTCCAAAATCCACTCACACAATTCATTTCTCAAAAACAACTAATTTTTTTTGTTTAAATGAAAACCAACACATTAAATCATTTCACTAAAAGAATTTATCATTTAAACCAAAAAAAACAATTTTTAAATACAATTTAAAAACCGACACAAGAGTCATAAATTTTAAAACAGGTCTTCTAACATCATTGAAAACTAATTTTTAAATGAAACAACCCAACACATGCATGGGAAAATAAAAATGATTCAGAAACCATATATCACAAGGCATACATAAAATATAAACAATATAAGGTTTCAAAAAAATGAGAGCTAGGGAAATGATAAAAACAATCACTATATCAAACTCCCCTTGATCATTAAACAATCCAGCAATCAAATGTGTCATGGGCTCTACCATAGTATTCTTGACGTGTGGAACATATAATAATATAACAGTTTACCAACCAACAAACCATGTACCATCATGTATTGAAGTTTAAATCATGAGTTATATACAAATACTACACAAGACACATTTTGATGAAAAACCCCCCTCCAATCCCTTTTTGTCTAGTACTATAATGAACATAACATTTATAAATGAAATTATCTTTATGATTGAATTAAATTCCCAATAATATAATATGGTTATAGAAAACACATTCAATTTTTTGGTTATATCTATTCAGATTTAAAATACCATTAATCATCATGATTGTTGATAACATATCCATTGAACAATGATCATATGATTAGTACATATTAAGGGTTATGATAAATTCCTATTGACACAAACAAAAGAAGTGATGACCTCGATGAGTAAGATCATACCCTATAAAGCTCATTTATCAAAGATTACAACGGATATGGAATATTGGGGATTTAAACTTGAGTAATACTAATCCTAGGTTCAAAAAAATCATAAGGGATCCCGTTTATGAGACAAGTTCAAGATTATTGATACCAAATCCCAAAACCATGTTCGTCGAACCATCCCAAGAAAATCTCACCATTACACACCTTACCCTTAGAGCAGTAATTGGTGTAATAAAGGGATATGTATCTTGACCCTAATAGTATGAATATGTATATTTACTTTTCAAAAAAATATTTTTTATATTTATTCCTTATTATTTTTACTTTTTAAATAATTTTCTAATGTGTTTTATAAAAATTATATTTTAATAGTAGAAAACCTGAATTATATTTTTAGGTAATATGAAATTTTAATTAAGTCATTCCTTTTGATTAATTCGTGAATTAAATTATATTTTAATAATATAATTTTATTAATTATTATATATTAAATATAAATGATAATATAATTTTATGAAGTGAAAATTTCATTTTACAAGGGTCGGAAAACTATTATTGTCAAAAAAAAAGATTTGACAACAGACATGAATCTTAATTTTAAAGTTCATTTTATCATATTTATATAATTATTTTGGTAAAATAAATATTATTTTTGGAATAAAAATGTCAAAAGTATCTGATGGTTAATTTTTCATAATTTTCCAGGACAATCAATTTTTTGTGAAAAAAGTGAATACGGTATAAATATATGGTATTTGTTATGACATCATAATGTGCTAAAAGTGATGTAACATGTGCCATAAAATTTATCCATGACCAAATATATGTTTCCCCTCTAACATAATTTGTTTTTATGTTATTTTATTAATTTTATGAACCCTTGATAAATCCTCTAAAACCTATATTATATTTAAAGGTTTTTAAATCATTTCATTGTTAACGGGACACAATTATACATCACTGAGGGTGTTATTTTAATGTGATAAGTTCATAGATTTATAAAATAATTAAAACCAATTCTATTTGGTATAAAACATGGAAAATCCATGATATATTTTGTGGTTTCTATTACTTTATTATATAGATTATAAAACCTATGTTTGGAATATAATAAAGAACTCCTCTCTATTTTCATATATAAGCCCACCCAATATCTCATTACTCTTCACCCAAAATAATTTTCAAATGATTGTAATCTTACCTTTACTCCCTATATTCTTCCAAAGGTTCTCCCAAACTCTCAATAAGCTCTACCCTGGCTTTTGGAAACACCCTCTCAAGTTAAGGGATCCTCTCATTCTCCTCTTTACTCAAAAACTTTCGTTATATAATACCATTTGTATTTCAATTAATATTAACTCTAAGTGATTTGAAACATACCCATTAATTTCCCTATGATTTAAAAGTTATTATAGAACCGTTTATCTCTCATCAATTTCTCCCATGATTAATTATGTTCCCCCATTATGCTGCCAAAATTATCCAATGATTTTTCCATGCCAAAATATTATTCAAGAACCATTTCTGAATTTTAGATTTTATTACAAATTTTTTATGTTTGATTATATTTCTAAATATACCTATTACTAACCTTATAATTTATAAATGGTGATATTCCCCTTTCACTCTCATTAATCCCTTCCATGATTCATTATATTCCCCCATCATCCTGTCGAAAATAACCTTCCATTTTCTCATGCCAATTCTTTGTATTGTGAACACCATATCCATTTCCACTCAACAGTACTCACCTAGACATAGATATCCATATTTTATTTTGTAATCCCATGTATGTATTCCATACTCCTTAATATTGGGATTAAAAGGAATGAAATATTATTCTATGTTCATAATCTATGTGGCACACGTATACATGTTCATGATATGAAAGCGACGGGTGCACCTGGAATTATAAATCACTCCAATGAATTGGGTAAAATTATAGTTTTACTATACATAATTTATGGGATTAGGTAATAAACCTAATCCATTATGGGACTTCTTCTACCATGTTATGATGTCTTGGCTGTTATCCTTGACCTATGTTTATTAAGTCATGTTTAATGTGTTTTCCATATTTCCATATTGATTTCTTGATATCATGTTGTAACTTCCCTCATTATAAAAGATTATGATTATCAACCATTTTATATTACATTGAAATGACTATTGGCTAACATGTAATACTATCATCATTTTATTCTTTATTATTTTATTACTGGTATTTATAGCTCAAACATTTGTTATGTATGTCACCAAATTATCCTGTGCAATTTAAATTGAGCAGTGGAATATTAGAATAATGTTAAAGAATTTTTCAAAAATGTTATTATATCTATATATCATGGTGATGTTCTATGTACCTAATATCATAAATACATTAGGATTATCAATATTATAGGTTGTACTAAGTGTTCATTTATATAATAAATCATTAAATAAAGTGTATTAATACATGGGTTGTCATAGTTGGTATCAAATGAAGGTATATTTATTTTGGGTCTGGGATTATAAAACTCTCAAAAAGCCTTAGAGATAAGGCTAAACATAATAAAACATCCCTAGATTATATTAAAGCGTAGAGTAAGTGATGTATAATTAAATACATCCATTTATGCATATTACAAGTGGATGTATCTCTAACACAGGGGTACCTATGAGAAATAATCCTAAGAGGGTGCAGTGATTTGGACTCTATTGTCACTTGGTGCAAAAAAATGTTCCTTTATACACACCTAGTTTGACACTCCCAGGGGAAGTTATTTGAAAAATATAAAATCCAATTATGATCCATTAATAAGAGAAGAAAATTACCATAAAACTTTTTATTAGGAAATATATCGTGGATAATTTAGATTGAAACCTATAAATTCTTGGGTTGAGGAATATATGTTATTTATGTGTTATCCCTTTAATGTTCATAGTTTCACATTTATTTTTTTAATAATTTAAAAATTATCATCCCTAATTTTCAATTTATTCTAGTTAATGGATTGAAATATGAGGAATTTAGTTAATAACCAATGTTAGGAGAAATATGATGACTACCCAAATGAGATTCTCAACCCCATCGGAGAAGGAATTAAAAATTTCATGTCTTTAATTTATCAATTTTTTCATGTTTTGATCTGAAACCTAAAGCTAGAGGAACACCCAAATCCCCCTAAGAAAGGTTATGTTGAAATGGATACCTTTATGTGGAAAATACCTATGTATTTTAGTGGATCTTATGATCCCTTAACAAAGGAACAGTTGATCATCTCTATTGAAATTTTTTTCTATGTCCTTTAATTCTTTGAGAAATAGAAGTTCATGTTGGCTCTTTTACATATAGAAGGAGAAGCTGAATTATTTTGGACATTGTTCAAGAATAAGAATCCTAAGGAGGAGATTGAAGTGATGGAGTGAAAAGAATTTTGGAAGAAAAAAATTGATAAATATTTTCTTCAAACTCTCCAAATGAAAATGCAGAGGGACTTTCTTAGCCTTCATAAAAAGGATGATCAATCTACCAGTGTGTCTAAGGAAAAATCACAAGTCTTTCATGAAATGAATTTGGATTTTTCATTACCCCTGAATATAAATTTGAGTATATATTTTGTGGACTGAAGTTGAATCTACAGAAATGCTTAACTATATGGGATTTTGAAAGTAATGAGGAAATTGTTTGATGTTCCCTCATATTCAAAATGGATATCATTTAATCTCAAGGATATCATGGGGATAAAAAATATAAATTCAAGTTTAATCCTGGCGGTGAAAAATAGAAATATAATAGTGGGAAAAAATTCTACATTCCACTTGTCAAAGGTGTAGGATTAATTACCTTGAAATTTTCTTGAAGGGGACAACAAAATGCTTTAGGTGCGGGAAGGAAGGGTTCTGATCTAGTGATTTTTAATGGGAGAAACTCACTAATGTGATGGAAGAAAGGAGTGCTCTAATCAACCCTCAAACCATGGTCTAATGTTTGAACTACAATAAATAAGGACACTATGTGAGTCACTTCACTAATACAAGGGTTTTCAATAATAACTGATGATAGCAGCACCCAAGTCCTAGAGATCAAGGGAAAGATTATTCCATCAAAAAATGGAGGTAGATCCTGAAAATAAAGTGGTGATAGGTACTCTAGTTATTTATTCAAAAATAGTGAATATACATTTTTATTCTAGTTCTACATATTCTTTCGTATATTGTAAGATTATTAGAACTATTCAAACACCACCACAAATCATGAAAGTAGTGTTACCAGTGAAAATAATAAATGGTGAAATGATTTCATCCCAAGTATGTAACTAACCCTATCAAACTTTTATGGCTGAAATTTATATAGAATCTTAATATATTCCCTTTAGCGTAATTTGATGCAATTATGTGTATTGATTGGATTACTCTATATAGAGCTAGCATAAATTGATGAGAGATGGAAATAACCTTCTGTATTATGAATCATCCTCCAATTATATACAATTAAAAGTATGATGATGAATCTTTATTTGTAAAAAAATCTCAATAATGGATAGTATTTCTTTATTAGAAATCATGTCTTTCCTAAATGATTAATATTGAATATGAGATCATCCTTGTAGAAATCCCCATTGTGAGATAATATGCTGATGTGTTTCCCAAATAATTTTCTATTCTTTCTCATAGCTGAGAGGTTTAAGTTTTAATCTAGATTATACTTAGGGATTTTCTAATATCTAAGACTCTATATAGAATATCTATTTTTGAACTTGAAGAACATGAGAAAAAACTACAGGGGAATCTGGATATAGGGTTTATATTCCCAAGTATTTCACTATAATGGCCCGGACCTCTCCGGCCCATTCCTTTGTCAAAAGAGGGTCTTGAAGTGTTCTGGAGGGTAAAATGGACTTTTCCCACACTTTTCAGAATTTTAAAACTACACGCCGTGTAGTGTGAGTACATGTTGTGTACCCCCTCACCGGGTATACCCTGTGTTAAAGGTCATGTCTTTGCCATGTAAAATAAATGGGTACACGCCGTGTACCCCAATACTACACATCGTGTAGTCCCTCCCCGCGTACGTGTTACCCTCAAACAGTGTGTTGACCAGTCAATGGCTGTGTGCCATATTAGAGTTGTGTCCTTTCCATGTGAAATAAAGGAGTACACACCGTGTGTCAAATACTACACGCCGTGTAGTCCCTCTCCGTGTATGTGTTACCCTCAAACCGTGTGTTGATCAGTCAATGGCTGTGTACCGCGTTGAAGGCTGTGTTGGAAGCCGCGTGGTGACCGTGTGAAATGGCCGAGTACACGCCATGTACCATAATGTACATGCCGTGTACTTTTTTTCACGCATATTAAAGTAGGGTTCCCCTCCTCCTTTTCAAATCACTCCTCTCCTCCCCTTTCCTCTGAGAAGAGCTCTCCCAAGAGACTCGAATGCTCCATTTTCTCCATAACTTCTTCGTCCAAGCTCCGATTTACGATCCGTCAGTGGCCACAGGATTGTAACGATGAGGTAGAACTTCTGAACTTGGATCCTTTTCTTTCCTTCATCCTTTCCTTCCCATCTTCCACCCGATGAGGTTTTTCCGGGATTTGACAGAAGTGACGGACGCCGATGAACGTCTTCTAAAGTTGATCCGGGGGAGCGTTGTGATCAGATCCTGTTGAAGTAGGGATCTTACCTTCGTCTCTCTAAATTGTGCATCATGCGGGGTGGGTTTCCTCTTGTTTAAGTGAAACACATTTTGAACCGGTTTAATGAAGATAATAAATGGGTTATATAACGGGAATGGGAAGTTGTGAATGCAATTACTTTATTATATATCTTGTGATATTATGTTGTGAATTGAATAGGATTATGCCTACTGAAAATCACGATCGTTTGGGGCCTTTGTTTGCGCAATTAAATGTTTCCCTATCTTTCTAGACCTTTTTTTGAATGGTACATTGTTGAATGTGGAATTTGGATAATCACGTAAAGTTGGCTGATTTAAAATATGAAACCCTTGTGTAATCATTCCGGTTGAACAAAATGGAATAATGATCATGTGGGTGTTGGCTTGGATGTGTGGCATGTGATGGGGGTGTTTTGTGGGTTGTTGTGGATCGGGTGAGCAGTGGGGCTGTAGTTGGCTTGGTTGTGGCTTGGTGTGAATGCTATGTTGGTGATGGGCAGCGGGGCTGCGATAAATGGTATTAAAGGGGTGATGATGTATGGTGTGGTTGTGGTTATGGTGGTTGGAAGTGGGGCTGTAGGGTTGGGTTTGAATGTGAATGAAATATGGGTTGTAAATAATAAATAAAGTTAATAAATGGTGGGGCTTGGTAATGAAACGGAATAATAATCAATGGGTTGGTTGGTTATTAATAAGGGACTTGGTTGTGTTGCTTGTGTTTTCCTAACATGATTTTTGGATGGCAGGGATATTTTTTACGAATGATCGATGTGGTTGGTTGTGGATAGTTGCCCAGTAGTTAAAGAAATAATAAACTGATTCTATTGAAACATGAAAACTTAAATGGGGTTTCGGGATTTTTTGTTATATGCATGCTTCGTTGTAGCAGTGCTGAGGCACGTGCTCAGTTCTCTGATTAGAAGCCATAGGTTGGGATGAGTGTTTGGTATATATATATATATATATATATATATATATATATCTTTGTGTTTTATCGCACCCCACCCATGTCGAGCACTTAGTGTCGAACACTCCTATTTCATGGGAGATGGTGTTTTCCCCTTAGTTACTAGCTCCTTCCTGCTCTTTCTTCCCTAGGCTGTGATGGCTTCAGGCGACCTTACACCCAAGATTCTTCGGGTAGGTTTTGATTGGGGTGGTTTAGCCCAAGACTCTTCGGGCAGGTTTTACTATTTCCCAGGAACCTTCGAGATGAGGCCCAGGTGTGTTCAGGAGGGATACGTGGTTGTGAGGCCCAGGTGTGTGTGGGCGGGATACGTGGTTATGAGGCCCAGGTGTGTGCGGGTGGGATATGTGGTTGTGAGGCCCAGGTGTGTGTGGGCGGGATGTGTGGTTCTTGAGGCCCAGGTGTGTGCGGGCGGGAAGAGTGTGGCAGCGTTAGGACGTTCGCCGAGCAGCTAACTAGTGGGAAATGGTGTAGGGTACCCAATACTCTTGATCTTATATACTACTACTACATGTTGTTTGTGTTTTTCGTGAGCGTGTCTAGTGAGGATGGGTGGATAGAATTCCTTGTTAGGTTTTGGTTTCTTCTGTTGTTCTCACGGGACATTAGGATGTCTCCCCCACTTGTGCATGAGAGATTTAAGTTTACCTACTGAGTATACTTGTATGCACACCCTACGTTTAATTTTAGGTTTCCAAGAGGACTACCAGGGTCGTGCGGGACCCTACTAGTCGGGAAAATTGGAGTTGTTGCAGTTTTTGTACTCTTTTTTCTTTTTGTATTGTACTTTTTGAGAATTTTTGTACTTGTACCTTGTTTCAAAACTATTTAAACATGCATGTGGGATTGGTTTGGGTTTATTTCTATACACTTTTTCTTTTTTTCTGTTTGGTGGTTGACTTGTCCTATTTACCGATATTAAATAATAAAGGGTAAAGCCTCCCATATTTGTGAAAACTCATACCCCTAGTGCTATTCTCCACCCTGAGGCCTACTGGAGGCGGGACTCAGGGGTCATTATCTCCCTTTCACTATTACCATCTCAGGAGGGGCATCTTTGGTGGGAGGGGGTCGTGAAAGAATGGTATCAAAGGTGATGGTTTAGAGATAGGATGGAGTTTGGAGATTAGGTACAGTGAGGATTGCATGGGATGGTAGGGAAACAGTGTTGGTTAATCTTGGTGTGTGGCATAGGCCAGGGAAGACCGGCTAGGACACGGGATTTTAGGGCCTCCCGTGATCTGATGCAAGGACTCTGAGCCTACCAAACAACCAAGTGAAACCACATTGATTGCAGGGTAGAGACCCTAGGGAAGGTGCATGCATCATCATGATTGTTTTTTACTTGATTTGGGCATTCTGGGAAAGAAATTTATATAATGTGATAAAATAAAACCTTGATAATTTCCTTACTACTTGGGCTTAGGCTATCCTTGTTTACCGTATAGCTATGGCACATGGACGTCATCCTCGGGTGACTCAGACGGCCAAGGCCCAGCAGATTCAGGTGGTCTATCAGTTGAGGATTGACCGAGAGGAGGAATATAGCCAGTGGCAGAAGACTCTCCGTTCTTTCTAGTGGAAAACCCTCAAGAAGTACGAGGGTAGTACTTCGGATAAGGAGATTGAGGGGTGGCTTGAGGAGCTAGGGATCGCCTTTACCTTGATCTGTGCTCCGAGGGAGTACTGGGTTCCCCTAGTAGTCAGTCAGTTGAGAGGTGTGGTGCGACAGTGGTGGACGCTCTACCTCGGAGAGCAGATAGAGGCAGAGGTTCTGTGGGCTGACTTTGAGAAGGAATTCTGAGAGGAATTCCTTTCTTCCATGATCAAGGTGGAGAAGTGGAAGGAGTTACTCTCCCTTCAGCAAGGGAGTATTTCAGTATGAGAGTTGGGGATCAAGTTTAAGGATCTCTTACGCATTGCTCCAGATCTCTTTCTGGATGAGGAGTCTCGGGCGAGACGTTTGGAGGAGGCACTTCATACTTCGCTCCAGTATGATGTCAAACCCTTCACCCTTCTGACGTACTTGGTGGTACAGAAGAAGGCAGAGGTTGTAGAGAGGATGCACTCGCTGGGAGGTGCACCACGAGAGGGGATCTAGCCAGGTTCGTCGAAGGGGAAGGCAGTCATCAGCAGGTCTCCTGCGATGGGACCTTCCAGGTTCAGGCCAGTGGGGAGCAGGCCCCATCAGTTCCAGTTCAGATCTTCGGGTCCTCGTCCCTTTTTCACGAGCCCAGGATGGAAGTGTTTTTCTTGTGGAGGTTTTGGGCACATTTAGAGTCGGTGCCCGACCCGAGCTCAGTACGGTGGAGGTGGGTAGGTTTAGCGCCCACCTCAATAGCACCAGTTGCCGGCGAGGCCCTTTCAGCAGCAGCAGCACCATGCTCCTCTGAGGGCAGACTTTGCAGGAGGAGGCCGACCTCAGGGTGCTCCTCAGGTACCTCGACTAGGGCATGGTCGGGGAGGTGGAAGACATCATAGAGGCAGAGGAGTTGGGCGTGGACAGTTACACGCAGCAGATTTGGCAGCTCCAGCGGGACCAGAGGTGGTGTGAGGTACGATTTTTTTGTTCAGCACTCTCATTTCTGCCTTGTTATATTCAGGAGCTTCGCAATCCTTTGTTGCACCTAGTCTAGCCCATGATTTGGGACTAGATGTAGAGATACTTTCCGTACCACTGGTGCTGAGTACACCAGTTAGAGTCCAGACCAGCGTATATTGTTTTTATCGGGGATGTGGGATGACATTGGGACCACATCGATCTAGTGGGGATCTTCTTTTTCTACAGATGCAGCCATACGATGTCATCCTAGGCATCTATTTGTTTTTTTCCGTTAGTTCCATTATCGACTGCTTCCGAAGAAGGGTCGTGTTCTCCGACGTGGACGGGCAGCGTGTATCTTTTGTTGGCAAGAGGAGCTATCAGGTGGGAAGTCGTCGTCTAGAGCCTCTCCTTTCCTTGATAGATGGGTTATCAGTGGTTCCAGCTGATACGGAAATTATGGATATCCCGGAGGTTGTTGGGGAGTTCCTCGATGTTTATCCTGAGGAGGTTGTGACTCTACCCCCCCTGATGTGACGTTGAGTTCGGGGTAGACTTACAGCCTGGTGCCCGTCTGATTTCGATGGCCCCTTATCAAATGGCACCTTCAAAGTTGCGGGAGTTGTGGATTCATATTGACGATCTGATGGAGAAGGGTTTTGTTCGACCCTGCGTGTCGCCATGGGGTGCTCCAGTTTTGTTCATAAAGAAGGAAGATGGTGGTCTCAGGTTATGCATAGACTACCGAAGGTTGAATTAGGTAACGGTCAAGAACCGTTACCCCCTTCCAAGGATAGATGATCTCTTCGACCAACTGAGGGGAGAAGGTTGGTTTTCTAAGATTGATATACGATTTGGATATCATCAGCTGAGGGTAAAGGACAGTGACATCTCGAAGATGGATTTCAGGTGTAGGTATGGGAACTTTGAGTTTGTAGTGATGCTGTTTGGAGTTACGACTGCACCGGCTGTGTTCATGGGACTTATGAACCTTGTCTTCCAAGAGTTTCTGGACTGGTTCATCATTGTGTTTATCGATGACATCTGGATCTACTCAAGATCAGAGGAGGAGCACGTTGAGCATCTCAGGGCAGTCTTGGAAGTCCTTCGACACCACCAGCCTTACGGGAAATTGTCGAAGTGTAAGTTCTTGATACAAGAAGTACACTTTCTTGGGAACGTAGTGTCTCAGCATGGAGTGCCAGTGAACCCGTAAAATGTGGAGGCAGTTGTTTCTTGGGCAGCACCCAATATAGTGGTGGAAGTTCGTAGTTTCTTGGGGTTGGCAGGTTACTATCAGAGGTTCGTTTCGGACTTCTCTCGAGTTGCTGCTCCATTCACAGCTTTGAATAGGAAGAACCAGGTATTCCTATGGAGAGATTAGTGCCAGAAATCTTTCGACTACCTGAAGGAGAAGTTGTTCAGTTCTCCCGTACTCAGGTTTCCAGAGGAAGGGTTATTGTATGAGTTGTTTTGTGATTCTTTTGTCCTTGGTCTGGGGTGCATGCTGATGCAGAAGAAGGGTGTGATCTGTTATGGGTCTAGGTAGTTATGCCCTCATGAGTGTAACTATGCCTCCCATGACCTGGAACTTGCAGGAGTAGTGTCCACACTAAAGTTTTGGTGACATTACCTCTTTGGGGAGCAGTTTGTGGTCTTCTCAGATCACAAGAGCATGTGTTATATCTTCTCCCAACGTGACCTGAACTTACGGCAGTGGATATGGGTTGAGTTCCTCCAAGACTATGACTTAGAGATCTCTTACACTGAAGGTAAGGGAAACGTTGTGGATGATGCCCTGAGAAAGAAGTCGCATAAGGAAGTGGTTCGGGAATCCACTGATGCTTGGAAAGCGATGGGAGAGTTGGATGCCTTGCACTTGGATGCAAGGGTAGAGGGTGTTAGAGGCTGTTTGTTTCAGATGACGGTGCAGTCCTCTTTGTCGTAGCAGGTGGAAGAGTCTCAATGGGAGGACTCTGAGGCATAAGTGATGCAGGATCGTGTCGATCAGGGAAACGCTCCAGAAGGATGGTTAGAGGATAGCCGATATCAGATGTTTTTTCACAGAAGGTTGTTTGTTCCAGAGGTGATGCGTGAGGGAGTTCTCTGTGAGTTACATAGCTCAGCCTTAGCGGTACATCTAGGAGTTTCAAAATTGTACCAAGGCCTGAGGGAACAGTTTTGGTGGCCCGGGGTCAAACGGGCAGTGGTGGAGTTTGTGGATAAATTCCTAGTGTGTTAGTAAGTAAAGGATGAACATCATGTTCCCAGTGGTTTGTTGCATCCTTTAGATGTCCCCAAGTAGAAGTGGGATGACATATCAATGGACTTCATCACAGGACTACCCAGAGCTCAGGGAGGTTATGATGCTATCTGGGTGGTGGTGGATCGTCTGATGAAATCATCTCAGTTATTAGCAATTAAAGAGTCGGGCTCGTTGAGTACCTTAGCACAGAGGTACATAGACAAGGTGGTGCATTTGCATGGAGTTCTGAAGACTATCGTCTCATATTGGTATACTCGGTTTACCTCACGAGTCTGGAGGGGGTTACAGTATACTTTTGGAACCCATCTTTTCCTTAGCACTGCTTTCCACCCCCAGACCAATGGGCAGATAGAGTGGACTATCCATAAGTTGGAGGACATGATTCGAGCATGCATTCTAGATTTCAGAGGGTCATGGATACGACACTTTCCATTAGTAGAGTTTACCTATAACAACATCTTCCACTCTACTATTGGCATGGAACCATTTGAGGCTTTGTATGGAAGACCAAGTCGTTCACCCATTTTCTAGGAAGAGGTTGGTGAGATAGGTGCTCTTGGGCTAGAGGTAGTGCAGAGCACCACAGAGAAATTCCAGCTTGTACGTGAGAGGATGAAAGCGGCTCAGGACCGACAGAAGTCTTATGATGATCGTCGGAGGAGGCCCTTGGAGTTCGAGGTGGGAGATCATGTGTTCTTGAAGGTTTCCCCTCGACGGGGGCAATGGAGGTTCGGGAAGGGGAGTAAGCTCTCCCCTAGGTTCATTAGACCTTTTGAGGTGCTGAGGCAAGTTGGCGAGGTGGCATATCAGCTAGCCCTGCCACCTCAGTTGGAGAAGGTTCGTGACGTCTTCCACGTCTCTCAGCTTCATCGGTACTTACATGACGACTATCACTTTATCGACTGGGGAGAGTTAGATATGGGAGACGATGGGACCTTTGAGGAACGACCAGTCAAAATCAAAGATCGTAAAGAGAATGTGCTTCGTGGATGAACCATCGCCTTGGTTCGTGTGTTGTGGAGGGATGGCAGCCTCAAGGAGATCACTTGGGAGCGGGAGGCTCAGATGCACGCTTAGTACCCTGAGTTTTTTTGACTTGTGTTGCTTTGTTCTTCTGAGCTTTTTTTTATGTTATACTTTGTACCTTTGATATATGGAATGCTTGGCTTTTCGGTTATGAGACCTTTGTTTCCTTGTTCTCTGGAAGTATGTAACATGTCCGGGCATGTGGGGAAGGGAAAAACCTGATCCTTAATCGAGACGCATTAATTCGGATGCTATTTAAACCATGCAGGCGAGTCATTTCCGCCTAAAGCGGCTAATATCTTGACATAGGAAAAGTAATTTTCCCCAACCCACGTGTTCGGGCAGTCTGTGGGTTGTGCGGTGTTGGGGGCAGTGTGAGTTAAAAAATCCTAATGTATGGAAGTGGGAAGACCCGATTCCTAATCGAGACGCATTAATTGGGATGTAATTAAACTCGTGCAGGCGAGTTAGTGCTGCCTAAAGCAGATAATATCTCAACATAGGATAAGTAATTCCTAACACCTATAATTAGGGTTGATGGTTGGGTTCTGGTTATAAGGAGAGCCCTAAGAGGTATCTTGTTGGGTTCCTTTGGGTTGGTTTTGAATTCTCGAGGATGAGATTGTTTTAAGAGGTATCTGATGTAATGGCTCGGACCTCTCCGGCCCATTCCTTTGTCAAAAGAGGGTCTTGAAGTGTTCTGGAGAGTAAAATGGACTTTTCGAACACTTTTTAGAATTTTGAAACTACACGCCATGTAGTGTGAGTACATGTTGTGTACCCCCTCACCGGGTATACCCCGTGTTAAAGGCCGTGTCATTGTCGTGTGAAATAAATGGGTACACTCCGTGTACCCCAATACTACACGTCGTGTAGTCCCTCCCCGCGTACACGTTACCCTCAAACTGTGTGTTGACTAGTCAACGGTCGTGTGCCGTGTTGGAGTTATGTCCTTGCTGTGTGAAATAAATGAGTACACGCCGTGTATCCAATACTACATGTCGTGTAGTCCCTCCCCGCGTATGAGTTACCCTCAAACCATGTGTTGACCAGTCAATGGCCGCGTACCGCATTGAAGGCCCTGTTGGAAGCCGCGTGGTGACCCTGTGAAATGGATGAGTACATGCCATGTACCATAAAGTACATGTCGTGTACTTTTTTTTCACGCCTATAAAAGGAGGGGTCCCCTCCTCCTTTTCAAATCACTCCTCTCCTCCCCTTTCCTCTGAGTAGAGCTCTCCCAAGAGACTTGAAGGCTCCTTTTTCTCCATAACTTATTAGTTTGAGCTCCGATTTATGATCCGTCAGCGGCCACAGGATCGTAACAATGAGGTAAAACTTCTGAGCTTGGATCCATTGTATTTCCTTCAGCCTTTCCTTCCCAGATTCCACCCGAGGAGGTTTTTACGGGATTTGACAGAAGTGAAGGACGCCGACGAACGTCTTCTAAAGTTGATCCCGGGGAGCGTTGTGATGAGATCCTGTTGAAGTAGGGATCTTACCTTCGTCTCTCTAAATTGTGCATCATGCGGGGTGGGTTTCCTCTTGTTTACGTGAAACACATATTGAACCGGTTTAATGAAGATAATAACTGGCTTATATAACGGGGATGGGAAGTTGTGAATGTAGTTACTTTATTGTATATCCTGTGATATTATGTTGTGAATTGAATAGGATTATGCCTACTGAAAATCACGGTCGTTGGGGGCCTTTTCTTGTGCAATTAAATGTTTCCCTATCTTTCTAGACTGTTTTTTGAATGGTACTTTGTTGAATGTGGAATTTGTATAATCATGTAAAGTTGGCTGATTTAAAATCTGAAACCCTTGTGTGATCACCCCGGTTGAACAAAATGGAATAATGAACATGTGGGTGTTGGCTTGGATGTGTGGCATGTGATGGGGGTGTTTTGTGGGTTATTGTGGATCAGGTGAGCAACGGGGCTGCGGTTGGCTTGGTTGTGGGTTGGTGTGAATGATAGGTTGGTGATGGGCAGCGGGGCTGTGATAAATGGTATTAAAGGGGTGATGATGTACGGTGTGGTTTTGGTTATGGTGGTTGGCAGCGGGGCTGCAGGGTTGGGTTTGAATGTGAACGAACTATGGGTTGTAAATAATAAATAAAGTTAATAAATAGTGGGGCTTGGTAATGAAACGAAATAATAGTCAATGGGTTGGTTGGTTATTAAGAAGGGACTTGGTTGTGTTGCTTGTGTTTTCCTAACTTGATTTGTGGATGGCAGGGATATGTTTTACGAATGATCGATGTGGTTGGTTGTGGATAGTTTCCCAGTAGTTAAGGAACTAATAAACTGATTCTGTTGAAACATGAAAACTTAAATGGGGGTTCGGGATTGTTTGTTGTATGCATGCTTTGTAGTAGTAGTACCAAGGAACATGCTCAGTTCTCTGATTAGAAACCATAGGTTGGGCTGAGTGTTTCTTATATATATATATATATATATCTTTATCTTTATGTTTTATCGCACCCCACCCATGTCGAGCACTTAGTGTCGAAAACTCCTATTACATGGGAGATGGTGTTTCACCCTTAGTTACTAGCTCCTTCCTGCTCCTTCTTCCCTAGGCTGTGATGGCTTGAGGTGACCATACACCCAAGATTCTTCGGGTAGGTTTCGATTGGGGTGTTTTAGCCCAAGACTCTTCGGTCAGGTTTTACTATTTCCCAAGAACCTTCGGGATGAGGCCCAGGTGTGTGCGGGCGGGATACGTGGTTGTGAGGCCCAGGTTTGTGCGGGAGGGATACGTGGTTGTGAGGCCCAGGTGTGTGTGGGCCGGATACCTGGTTGTGAGGCCCATGTGTGTGCAGGCGGGATGAATAGTTCTTGATGCCCAGTTGTGTGTGGGTGGGAAGACTGTGGCAGCGTCAAGACGTTCGCCGTTAGGAAGAGCAGCTAACTAGTGGGAAATGGTGCAGGGTACCCAATACTCTTGATCTTATATACTACTACTACCTGTTGTTTGTGTTTTTGTTGAGCGTGGCTGGTGAGGTTGGGTGGATAGAATTCCTTGTTAGGTTTTGGTTTCTTCTGTTGTTCTCACGGGACATTAGGATGTCTCCCCCACTTGTGAATGAGAGATTTAGGTTTCCCTACTGAGTATACTTGTATGATCACCCTACGTTTACTTTCAGGTTTCCAGGAGGACTACCAGGGTTGTGTGGGACCCTACTAGTCGGGACAGTTGGAGTTGTTGCAGTTTTTGTACTCTTTTTTCTTTTGGTATTGTACTTTTTGAGCTTTCTTGTACTTGTACCTTGTTTCAGAACTATTTAAACATGCATGTGGGATTGGTTTGGGTTTATTTCTATACACTTGTTCTTTTTTTCTTTTTGGTGGTTGACTTTTCCTATTTCCCGGTCTTAAATAAAAAAGGGTAATGCCTCCCATATTTGTGAAAACTCATACCCTTGGTTCTAGTCTCCACCCCGGGGCCTACTGGAGGCGGGACTCGGGGGGTCATTATCTCCCTTTCACCACTTCCAGCTCAATTGGGGCATCTTTGGTGGGAGGGGGTCGTGACATTCACTATGGGGTGTACCAATCCTCTTTCTCAAGAAGAAGGATGGGTCAATACACATCTGTATTGATTATCATGAGCACAACAAGATTAGGATAAAGAAAAATTATCCTATTTCATGGATTTATGAATTGTTAAATCGGATAATTGAAGTCCTATATTTTACTAAGATAGATATTTGGTATGAACAATATAAAGTAAAGGTGAATGAGGAGGATATCCCCCTAACTTCTTTCTGTAAAAGTTACAAGCACTATGAGTTCATATTAATTCCATTTGGACTCACTAATTCTCTAGAAATTTTAATGTATTTTGTGAATAGAATATTTGGGTATTACCTCAATAAATTTGTTTTATTATTTATTGATGATATTTTAATCTAATTAAAAATCAAAGAGGAACATGAGGAGTATTTGAAAACTATACTGAGGACCTTATAGAAAGAAATTATGTATGAAAAGTACAATAAATGAAAGTTATGGTTGAAGCAAGTGAAATTCCTAGTAAGTTTCAACACCATAAATATGATATCTATGGATCCTTCTAAACGTATATGATAGACTGATGGCCCATACCAGCATCTATGATAAATACCTATAGTTTCCTTGGATTAATTGGGTACTATCATTGATTTGTTAGCAGCTTCACACGATTTTCAAGTCCACTAACCAAGATAACACAGAAGGGAGTCAAGTTTGTTTGGAATTATGAATGTGTGTAAATTTCTAAAGAGATGAATAAGAGGATAATAATTGCACATGTGCTCACATTATCCACCAGTAAAGATTGATTTTTAATCTACAATGATGGTTCCAAAAGGGTCTTGGGTTGGGTATGCATGAAAAATGAAAAACCAATATACTATTCCTCCCACTAACTAATGATCAATATGAAAAAAATACCCAAATCCTGATCTATAATTGTCTGTTGTGATGTTTTTGTTAAATATTTGGTGACATTATCTCTACGGGGAGAACAATGATATATATATGGACCATAAAAACCTCAATTATATATTCATACAAAATGTGATTAATATGCTCTAAATGAGGTGGTTATAGATGATCAACGGTTACCATTTTTAAATCCATTACCATCCTAAGAAAGCATACAAAGTTTTAGATGCTCTAAGTAGAAATGATCATGAAACTCTATCCATGATGAGGATTGAAATGGATTTAATATTCTTGGACATGAAAGGGGTGGACATGGAAATAATAAATGGATCATTATCTTACCTTTCTCAAATAATTTTTCAACCATATATTCCTGATAGAATCAAGGAGGCATATAATTATGATGAGTTTATACAGAAGAAGGTAGTGAATATTCAAAAGTTCATCCATGATGAATATTGATTCAAATGTTTTGGAGCACAGATATATGTCCCATCAAAACCAAAACTGAATAGGGAACTTCTAAATGATGTGCATACCTCATCCTTCTCTATTCATCTAGGAATTACTAATTTTTATAGATATTTGAAGAAAACAATTGGTGGGATAATATAAAGAGATAGATTCTGAAGTTTGTATCTTGATGATTGGTATTCCATAAAGTCAAAGAATATTAACAGAAGTCAAAGGGTATGATGAAAACATTGCACATACTATTATGAAAATTAGAAAACATAATCATGGATTTCTTTTTTGGAATCCCCATGACACCTAATGGTAATTAAGACACTTGGGTAGTAGTTTATTTCCATACTAAGTTAGTTCATTTCACTAATATCAAGTAATATTTATCTCTTGACCAACTCACCAATATATACATAAGAGAAGTGGTAATACTACTTAGAGTGCCAATATATTTTGTAACTGACTGAGATCTGACGTTTACCTTGAGGTTTTGGAGAACCCATTCAGCAAGTGTTTAATAAATAACAGGGCTTCAACACTGATTATCATCCTCATATGGATGGTCAGTCTGAAAGGACCCTTCAAACTCTGGAGTATATGTTGAGATCATGTTCAATGGATTCCCAAGGATGTTGGGATCAAAACCATCCTCTAGTGGAGCTATAATATAACAATAGTTTTCATTCTAGAATTGAAATTGAACCTTGTGAGGATATATATGGGAATAGGTATTAGAATTTGACATTTTGGGATGAAGTTGGGGAGAGAAATATTATGGGTTTTGATCTTTTCCAAGAGATGATAAAAAAGGTTCAAATAATTAAACATCATATGAAATCCACATATAATCGATATAAAATCTATGCATACAATCATCAGGGAGACCTAGAGTTTGAGTTTTTTGATAAATAATTTCTTTAAATATCTTCATGGGAAAAAATCATGTGGTTTGGAAATAAGGATAATCCTAGTATTAGATACATCATCCCATTTGATATCCTTGATTGAATTAGAGAGGTGGCATATCTTCTAGAACTCCCACCTAAGCTATCTCAAGTATATGAAGTGTTCCATGTATAACTCTTGAGAAAGTGCATATTATACCCCTTAAATATACTACATACAGAGGTGGTACCATTGGATAATGATCTTTCATATGAGTATCAACTAATGAAGATATTATATCACAGATAAAAAGGTCTACGAAATAAGAAAAATCACCTAGTCAAAGTGTTGTGGTGGAACCAAACGTTTGAGGAAGTGTCATGATAACTAGAAGATGTGATGAAATATAATAACTGCACCAAAATAATATTTTAGAATCATTTTTTATTGGTAGTTTCTTAAAATGCTGCTCAAAAAATCATCAAAATGTATCAGTGGTTTTGAATAATTGCCACTAAATATTTACATTTTTTAAGAAAACACTTCTTCCCTGACACCAGCCAAATCTCACACCTACCCCCACTCCCCAACCCCCTATCCCCCAATCCCTCTGATAATGATCCATCACTACTAAAATTATCCCTTGACTCATCGCCACAAGCCCCCTTCTCCCCTTTTACCCTTAATCCTAGCCCTCGATTCCACACACCCTAAGCCCCCCCCCCAAGCCTTAGATTGAGCCATCAACCCCTCTCTCCCCCAAACCCCCACCACCACTAACCCCCCTTTCCACCACCATTACACTGCTCCCCCTTGTTTCCTCCCCTTCCCCCTCGATCATGGATCCTCAACCCACACATGGATCCAAACACTTCCTCCCTTAAAACTATATTTACATTACCTCCTCTCACAAAGAACCCTGAACAATAACTAAATTCATGAACCCTCATCTAACTATGAGTGAAAATCCACCAATTTATATATCCCTGTGAATTATGCACTCCCCCATCCTCTTTTTATGAAGTTTAGTTTCCAACATCCTATATCTATCATTGATATCTACTCAAGCTAGTTTGTTGATCAAATCCTATAATGTTTAATTTTTCATTTTTCACTAAATTTAATATAATTTTTTCTCTTTAAATATTCCAACACCACCATAATGCAATTATAATATCATTTTTTTGTTATTTGTTTGTAATGTGATTAAATTAGTCATTTATATTTATTTTTTCATTAACTTATGGTTTTTTATATATAAAAAAGTATATTATTACTACTTTGTTGAGGGAGTTGTCTATTGTTTAAGGATATACTGCATGATTTGTTTTGATGTGGGTGGAAACATATTAAATACATGATTTTTTACTCAAGAATTACTACAAGTGATGGTTAACAGAGACACAGTGTTGAGAAATTTATTGAATTTTACTACTTAATTCATGATTGAAGTTCTTTGGAACGCATTGTTTAGTGTTTTCTAAATTTTTATTAAATGTTTTGTTATTTTTTATATAATTTGATGAATTATATAGGTTTCACTACTCACACAACCCATCAAAATACTAAAATGATTTTGGGATTTCCATTTTTTGATTCTTAGTGTCTATGGTTTTTGTGCCTCGATTGAGGCCAATCATTGCTATGAAAATTGAAGGCAATGATTTTCCATTGAATGCAGGTTGTTTTTTGGTTCATTATTCAATTTTGGATCTATTTTCATTATGTTTTTCTTTATTTTTACGTCCCACTTTTTTTATAGGATATCTTGGACCTATTTTAGGTGGGATAGTTTCACTATTTTTAGAGACAGTGTCAGGTAAGTGACCCTTTCTTTTGGTCTTTAAATTTTTGAATGTTACTTGATTATATTTTTAATCCTTAATTTGGATGTCAAATTGTAATAATAATTATGTTAAAAAGGAATTTTATGTCACTTTATTTCCACTTCAGTTCTAAGGTTTCTCTATAATTCAAAGTTAGTTAAAATTGTACTTTAATTATTGTCGCACACCGAATGTTTTATAAATTCCCAACCAACCGTTAATTAATAAGTTAAATTTTTTAATAGAGGTTTTGGTTTTAAAATTGGGGTTATCTCTTGTTTTAATTTTTTTATTGAGGTTATATGTTTTTAAAATGTATTTTGATATATATATATATATATATATTAGTTCTACACATATACATAATTGTTCATATTTGTGTCTATGTGTACAAATTCGCTTGAGAAAATGTGAATTTGTGCAATGGAATATATGTATATAAATAAATGTGTAAATATATATGGGTATAATAATAAAAATAGTGAATTTTAACCTAAAGATTGATTATTTCTTTGGTTTTATGAATGATTATTTGTATTGGAAAGATAATTGTTAATTTAATGCTTAATGAAATATTTTCGATTATCATTTGTTCTTTTTTGTTAAACCTTATAAGAAACCTAGGATTCAAGGATAGACTAAACTAAACCGGAAGTGTTCCTCCACCATTATCAATGCTAGTGAAGAATTATGTGACACCCCCTCTTGTTATAGATGTGTTAGAACTCTAAATCCACTACTAAGGTGACATATAATTATTAGTCAACCTAGACTTATTGACCCTAGGTTGTTTCTCCCATGATGACTATCTTAAATTAATTATTGTATGATTTTGTATTACTTCAATTTTATATAATACTATTCATTATTGATTCAATTTTTTACTTTGAATTTTTAAGTACTTATATGAATCTTCCTATAACTACTTAGGTTGTATTTTTTCACTTACATTTATCTCTTTTCCTACTTAGTAATACATATGTGTTTTAATTTTTTTAATAAAAAGTAGGCACATTGTGATATATATGGATAAAATATGGATTGCATTACTAAAGAACACACCTCAGTGTTCTAAGGGTTTAGATGATTTTCTATATTTTTCAATTTCCAATTGATTGATTAATGGGACAATAAGATATAAAATTCCTAATTGTAAATTTAGAAGATGGCTGAAGAGACATGAAGTTTATGAAAACTTGATATTAAATCAATTCCCTTCTCAATATTTGTGTTCAATTTGGCATGTAGAATCAAACATTATAGATTTATCGAGCACCGATGTCAATCAACATAATGAGCTCCCAAATTCATCAATAATTGACAATGAAATGAAAAAAACTTATAAACGATGCTTTCAAAATTACAAGACAACGACATAAACATAAAAACATATCAAAAAACTAGTTGAGAGTGCTTAAATAGTAACTTGAAAAGTGGTTTTTTGGGACTATAGGACAACCATATCAAGATTATAACATATCATTGGATTATTATATTGATTATGTAGAGACTCATATAAGAGAGAACTCCATTGAGTATAAAAATGTGTTTCATGATTTAGTTGTTGATGGAAATCATGATCTGTATGGTGGATGTTTAAAATATTCAAAAACTCATTTCTACTAAAGTTGTATCATATCAAATGCATATGTAAAATTATAATTAAGTTGATTTAAATGATATTGGAATTAATGTGTGATTTATTTCTTGAATTTAAGATCCCTGAGTATTTTTATGATATGAAAAAAATAACGATATTAGTCTGAATTATTGAAAAATGCAATTGTGTACCAATGATTGTATGCTTTATTGGGGAGAGGATTCAAGCATATTGGATTTTCAAAAAAATTCTTCTTCTAGATGGAAATCAATGGGTGATTTTAAATTTCTGAATCAACATATTACTATAATGATGAAGAAAAGGAACATACCTGCAAAGGTTTTTCATTACTTCCCTTTAAATCATTGATTGCAATGATTATTCATGTCATAAAAAACTACTAAGAAAATGAAGTGTAATTATATAGATAATAATAATGATGGCTTAATGTTACTTTCCAGATATTCATGATTGTGGAATAAATTTGAATCATTACATTCATATTTCTCATCTAACCCTAAGAATGTGTGATTGGGATTAGTTGTTGATGGATTCAACCCATTTAAGACTTTGAGTACCAGTTATAGCATTTGGAAAATTATTTTGATCCCATGAATGAATGGCCTAAAATCCAAAAAAAATTAGTTTTCAATAAACCCCCTTTTAAGGGAAAGGGGGAAACCTCACATGACTTCCATAACTTAGAGACATTAAGAAAATCTAAAGATCAAAAGTGTTACAATCATCCCAAAACAAGACTATGCAAAAAATACCCTCCCCAGTATCAACATCATTACAGAATACCTCCACCTTGCATGAATGATCAGCAAGATATCTTGTACATAAATAAACGGGCCTGGTATCATTGGTTTTGTCATACCCTTTCAATCATCTGAATCTGAATAGCCATGTATGATGATGGAAAACTGATCTAAATCCTTGTTTGAAGTAATCCTTGTATAATGTCTAGGAAAATCAACACAATAAAAAAAGAAAAACTAACTAATACAAAACTACATTCTAAAAACTACTAGGAGATACTACCATGTCCCAATTCACTACAATCACCCCAAACCAAACAGACCACATGAACACCATAACTCGCATCTTCACCAAATCTCCCACACCATCAACGCCACCAAACCCAACCCCACCTACATCATCATGAAATATTTCGTGAATACCAGTGTCAAAACTATATTAAAAGAACACACAAAACCAACCGCATATCTATCACAATAGATAATGAACAGCAAAAACGAACATCCCACGAGCAGCAACCAAATTGAAAAACAAAGGCAAGAAACAGACTTATAGAAACCATCACAAAAAATCTGGACACCCTAACTGGAAACCATAAGAATATTCACTGCAAAGAAATGATCCAAACCCATCACCACCATCGCTCAAAGAGACCATAGATCCAACCAAAGAACACAAATGACCCATGGTTTCACCCTCAAATCACATCAGACCAGATCTAGAGCACATTACGCTGCCATGGGGAAGCCAAGTCAATAGAAGGTTTTGATCCTTAGACAGTGCAAAATCCTGAGGATGGATGTTTCCCACAATACCACCAGAGAACCCTTGAGCCCTTATACAGAAACCCACACCTCAATGACACTGAAAATCGAGAGCCATGATGTCGAAACAACAAGAGGAGCATGTCCAAAGTCACCGAGAGCTGAGGACGAAGCCATGTCCTACTGAGGCGAGAAGGAGGCAATGGGGAAACCCTAGCACTATGGAGGATCCCCTTATAGGAACATTGGATATAGCTTATTATGTTGTTTTTATCATTTACAATATTCCTTTTTGGATGTGTATGAAACAAACCCCTTTTATCATTTTGATGATTATTCCTAGAAAGAATGTATCGAAATTATATTGATGTATACTTTCTTCCTCTAATTAAAGATTTACAAGAGTTATGATGAAATATTATTGAGACATATATCACATCTTCAAGAAAAATGTTTAAAATTCATGATACTCTAATATAGACCATTAGTAAATTCCTTAGACTTGGGAACATATATGGTTGGAACGCTTATATGGGTTTGGTTTGTCATGTTTATAAGTTTTATTTTTGAGACCAAATGACTACCTTACAAAAAAAATCAATTATTCTGGAATTATAAAATATTTCTCGATGGATATCATATATATTGGTTGAATAAGTCATAATTCAATGGTTTAATTAATCGCAGTCCACATCCAAATTTTTTGACTGGTTCTAAAATATTGAAACAACATGAAAATGTTGCAACAAAATTTGGGAAGGTGCGTCATTTGGATAATATAGCTAAATGAGTTCGAAGTGCATTTTCTAGTGAAATTGGAATACATAAATGGAAGAAAGAAAGTATATTATTCAAAATTTTGTATTGGGAATTTAATTTGGTGTGGAATAATATTGATTATATGAACATTCAGAAGAATGTTTGTGACAATTTTATCTTAACATTGCTTAATGAGAATGGAAAATCTAAGGACCATCTCAATACTCAAAATGACTTAAAATATTAACATAAAGCATGATCTCTATCTAGATGATAATGTAAAGTATGCCTCAAGAATTTTTGCAATGAAAAATAGGTATTAAGATACATTCCTTCAAATTTTAAAGCATGTGAAGATATTTGATGGGTATTCATGTAACGCACTAAGGAGTTTTGACTTAAATCATCATAGATTACATGGATTGAAAATTCATGATTCATATATTTTTTTACAACAGTTACTACCATTGGAATTACATACATTATTTCTTAAAAATGTCACTACAATTGTACTCCAATTTTACACATTCTTCAAAAAACTATGTAAAAAAATCTATAAATTGTTGAGCATGAAAACCTTTAAGAGATAATTTTATTTATACTTTGTGCAATGGATATGATATCTCCTCCATAATTTTTTACTATCATGATGTATTTAATTGGGAATTTGGTCAAGGAAACTAAATTAGGAGGAACTATACATTATTGATGGATGAATCCAATTGATAGGTACTTTATTTATATATTTTTTAGCCTAAGTAAAAATTTATTGGCACTTCATTAAATAAATAGTTATGTTTTATTTATTTTATTTCAAATATATCTTGTCTATTTGAAATTATAAGTGAAAAAAAAAGATCAGCTTGAAGTATCTACTTCTATAGACTATTTAGTATAAGAGTATATTACAAATTTTTTCAAGATACTTAGATGATATTGAGACAATATTCAATCAAGTTGTACATGTTGATGACACATCGACTCAATCTCAACTACATGTGAAATCATGAAACATTTCTACTATTAGTCGATCAGTTGGGAGGATCTAAAACATTACACTGATTGAAATTGAATTATTAAAATCACATAGATATGTGATAATAAATAGTGAAATTTCATATCTATTTATTGAAGAGATCGGGATACAAACAAATAGACATATGAGAGGAAAAACATGAAATGAGAAATATATAACAAAATATGTTAATAAAGAGATTGTATAATGGTTCACATGTCGTTTAAGTTTATAAATATTTCAATTAATATAGTTACTATGTTGACACATATTTTGTAAATCTATTAATTTATATTACTTTTTGATATCATGAATACAAATAATCAGTATGATTTGTTAGATAATTTGAATTTTTTGGCTCAAAATCCTCTAAAACAAGATAAACAATTTGATTCTTACAATTTAAATGGTTTTAAATTTCATGCAATCAATCGAAAAGAGGGTATTAAAACACATAATTTAGGTGTATTGATAGTTTCTAAGTTAGGATACTATATAAAATTGACTGATATTATCAAATTTAACTACCAAAAGCATATTTCAATTATTATATTTAAATGTAAGTGGGTAGATTTTACCAAGGGTATTAAAAGGGATTCCATGAAATTTAATTTTATGAACTTATCTTGCTTCATGGATGTCAGTGGCCCTTAATTTCATGATCTATATATCTTCCCATCATAAGAGAAAATTATATATTATGTGGATGAGGTCATTGATGAAGGGTGGAGTGTAGTTATTCACCTAAAATAAATAGACTTGTATGATATGGGGATGAAGTGGAAGATTTTTCATCTAACATTGAATCCTATAAACAATAATAAACAATCTTATTCTTCCATCATGATATTGGAAATATTAGTCTTGAAAGGGTGGATGAATTAGATGAAGTAGGGATGGAGAAGAACAACGACCTGATTATAAGAAAAATTATTGTATCTGAAATAGTCAATTAATTTATGAACCACATATTTTATATATTTATTCATTCACTATCACAGCTATGTATATTTTGATTTTTAGTATTACGCATCTGTTATCATTTATAATTTTTTTTCTACATGAATTTTTTGAAATATATGTTTTGAAGTTAATTTTATTTGATTAAATGACAGGAATGACAAGGAGGAAGCATTTCATTGATCCTAGTTGACTTCTAGTTGAAATTCCATTGACCACACTAAAAGATTATGATTTATTATTATCCCTCCCTATAGAATCTGATATAACCACCTTATTCCCCCTTCAGTATCTCTCACACCCTCCATTTTGTCAGTATTTGGAAAATCCTCCTTATTCAGCCCATCAGTATTTGAGATAGTGCCTCCCCATTCAGCAGGTTCAGTGGTTGGGGAATAGATCGTCACTCTTATTTCTTCATGAGGATATTGTAGGGTGCCATTTATAGGTAAAATTTTAATGTGAATAAAGTTATTACACTTTTTATACTGCTAAATTTTTTTCATAAAATATGCAAACAATATAACTATGAAGTGAAAAATGAATAGTTCATATGTCTTTAATCTGAATAGAATGAAGATAGTTATACCATTATACTATTATGGGGTCCCTAGGGATTATTCTGTAGGATTATTTGGCTAAATTCTAGGTCAGCTGGTGGTAGAGCTGATACCCTTCCCATTGCCTATGATGATTGGAGGAATGTTCCTCAATCTTGGAAAATGAAGACTTTGATTCCAAGATAAAGGTAATTTTAATTAATTATGGTGTAATTGAATTTTATTATGTTATTAAATTCTAATACTTTAAAAATGAATCTCTTTCTATAGAAGTTATTCCACTTTAAAGCTACAGATCTTATCACATTAAAGTGAACATTGGAAAATTTGGTTAAGAAATGGATGTATTTTAATAAGATATTATGGAATGAATTAAATGATTCTTTTTTGACCACTCAATAGTTGTATGGTAAGGTACATTAATGGGTACCTAGAGAGAAATTTAAGGTTTGTTTTGATAGCCATCGTCATGATAAGCATGTGGTATTGAAATATATATTATTATATTAACATAATTTTAAATATATACATGAATATGAAAAGAATATGGCATTAAATACATTACTATAAAATTGAATGTTATTTATTTCAGGATGTTTCAAGGAAAAATTAATCATGTCGAGAAAAAAAATCATCCCCCATACTACCGGGTCAAATATGGTTTCCAGAAACATATCAACTCTGGTAATATTTTAATTAGTTTAACTATTTATAAGATAACATTATATGTTTCATATATTAAATTGTTGATTTATCTTTTTTTAACATAGTAAAATAATTTAGGGCACCAAGCCTCCCAAATAGAACTTTTGTTGGATGTTCATATAAAATCTAAGGGGATTTATCTTAATAATATCACCAAATAAGTTGGGGTATGAATTGCTTTTTCATTATAGTAACTTATTATAATTAATAAATATGATAATATGTATTGCTTAAAATATGACTTATATTTAATTTATAGGTAAAAATAAGGAACTATGTGAGGTCAATACCATGTGGTCCGTCTTAGTCTCCTAGGATGATTCTGTTGGTCAAGTCCTTGGGAAGGATTATCCTGGTTGCGTGAGCGAGATGATTTTTGGACCATTACCATCAGAGGTATTTGGTAGACCATTGGGAATTTTAGTAGATCATAACCCTATTTATAGTTACTCCCTACCTAGAGATGCTCATAGGGAGTTTTTTTAATGCAAATCATAATTCAATAAAATGGGGCACATATAATGATGTAAGATGCAAAGGTTATTGCTCTGTAGATAGCATTGATTCAATTATATCAGAAGACAACTTGATATTTCCACATTGATATTTCATCGATGGATGGTATTGAGAGGATAAATCACAAAAACTTCAAAATAATATAGTAGACAAACTTTTATAGGTTTTAAGTTTAAATTTAAATACACAACACTATTTAATTTTCAATATAATCATCATGTAGGTTTCAGTAGCAGGGAGTGGATATGGAGATGGAGAGGGAGTTGATTAAAGTTCATCAGGTAGTGATTATTGTTAAATTTTGATTTGGAAATTATGTTTAACTAAAATTATGATAGGATAACACTAACATTGTGATTTAGAAACCATGTTGTGGTTTTGGAAGGGATATTTTTGTTTCCCTAACATTTCCTGAAAATCTATATGATTGGTTCATTTTTATGTTTTATTCTAAAGATTACCTTATGATTAATTTCCTATTAATATTATATAGATTATTAATCATGACACCCCCATGCCACTCTTATTTCAAATATGATATAATTTCTAGTATTTTATGTTTTTATGACATTTGGGATTTAACTTTGATTTTTAGAGGACTTTTTCTAATGAAAGGATTCCATATAGATACATGTAGTTTTGCGTAGAACCTTATGTCGTGGTATAAATTATGTAGATTAATATTACGTATAATCTTTTCTTATGGCACATGGTTAGTGCAAAACTGTTTAATTTTGAGTAGTAATCATGCACAAATACATACACATGAGGATTTTAGTTCAATTTTTTTGTTCATGGATTATTGAAAAATAGTGTGGAAACTCATACTTTTAGGGTGAACTGTGTGGGTTATTCTTAGAAATGGGGTGTTATCTAGTAGGGTGCACATGGTTTTCACAAGTTTTTGAGAACTATATGACTAAACTGTCTGAGGGTCAAAGCTCGATCACTCTACATGATATAAAATTTGTGCATGGTTTGGTATACTATATGGAAAAACCATGGGATTTTCACAAAATTATATTTTGTGTATTTCTTTATATACCCTTTCCCATTTTTATCTCATATGGATTAACACTAGCAAATCACTCCTTCATCCATCCCTTGGAGAGCTTAGTAGATATTCTTCTTTCTTACTCCAATCTTCTAAATCCATTTTTTCTCAAATCTATATTAGATTTAGAAGTTAAGATGATTATTTCATATTCATTATCCTTCCTCATTCCTCTTCTTATTTAATTTTTGTTCCCCTATAAATATTAATAGTTGTGATGGTAGAATTTAGGGTATAGAAGGTTCTTGGTTTAGGGAATCGGTTGAATAAGTCTTGTAGGGGTTGTTTCCGTAATTGGTTATGCTTCTACAATTCAGGGTGAGTGGTTTCAAGTTGATTGAGGTAGATTTTTTTTGTGAGAATCTTTTATTAATGAGTTTCTAATGATACCTATTCATTTTTTATGATATTGTCATTGGGATTCCCTTTGATTAATATATTTATATCACCTTGTACTCATCGTAGCTTTGTGGAACTACTTATTTATTATTTTTTATTCATATTATGATTTTTTAAAATTATTTTTCCTATTTTTTTATTTTAATTATTTCTTTTATGGATTGGATTGTATTTTAATTTGTTTTTAAAATTAAATTTTTAAATTTTTTTGAAAGATAAAAATTGTTTTGATTTTTTTTTCTAAACATGGATGTCCTGCTTTTAATTATTTTATAGTGTAATTTTATAATGTGGTAGATCTACCCATTGGTTGATAAAAATGCGGCTTTTAGATATTGTTTTTATTAGAATGATTGATTTAATCACATGGGATTGAAATTTTGGGTTTCAAGGTGAATAAATATTTTGTTCTAACAAAAATATTTTACCTTAGAGATATGAAATAGTAAAATGTATGATACTTGTTTTCTTTATAAATATCATTTGAAATACCTTATTTTTTAAGTGATGTTCAATATATATTTTATGAAATTTTTAATAAACATAATTTCATAGACTCTTTAGTGAAATAATATTGGGACAATTTAGAAAACACCTGAAATATACACATGTATGTTTATATATGTCTATTATGTTTTATACTGGTGCTCAGGTTGTGAACATAGATTGGTGGAATTTAAAGTATGAACTTTGGTCTTAATCATAGATCATTTCATTAATAGTGACTCTTATTGGTAATTTGTAAATTGAAACATATATAGAAGATGTTTTTAGTTGTAGAAGGAGGATACAATGATGGTTTGGATTCCCTGGTGCGCATTAGAGAAGGGTTTGGGTGATTATTATCTGATATTTCAGTTGCATGGTAGTATTGAGCCACAACACTAGGGATTTCAGGGTGGCATGGTTTTTTTCCATTGATAATTTTCTAATTATGTTACCATTATTTTTCTAATTATTTTGTTTTCTATATTTTCATATCTCTCTATTTTTTATGGTTTTTCTAGGGATGAAGATTCTTCAGTTATACTTTTTTTTGAAAAGTGATATACAATATAAATTTAAACCATAACTATATATTCTAAATTAAAGTTTAGTGGCAGTTCAAACCACTTCTATATTAGGTTGAAATTTTTTAGTGGTGATTTCCCCTCCCAAAAAATGGCGAGTCAATAGAGGTGGTCTAAACCGCTACAATTTACTCGGCATTTTTTGGGAGGGGAATCCACCTCTAAACAAAAATTACACAATGGTTCCTAGAAACCACTGCTAAATGGTCAATATCGATGCGAGTTGGATGCCGATGCCAAATTTATCAGTGATTTTTGGAAATCCTCATAAAACTATATTGATGCGATTTAAACCACCACCAAAACCAAAAAAACCACTACTATCAGTTGATTTTTTGTAGTGAAGTACCCTCAGTTGTTTTAGTGTATGAAATGAAGATTGTGAGGGATAAATTTCTAAAGGGGGAATAATGTAATGACCTAAACTTTTATAAATTAAATTCCCTTTTTGATTGAATTAAATACCTTATTATGTAATGTGGTCATAGAAAACACATTCACTTCTATGGTTTTATCCTATTAAATTTAAAATATTATTAAGAATCATGATCATTAATAATATATTCATTAAAAATTTATCATATGATTAGTATATATTAAGGTTTATGATAAAGTCCTATTGACACAGAAAAATAAGTGACGACCTTGACTAGTAAGATCACACCCTATAATACACATTTATTAGATAATAAAAGTGAGATATCATCTATACGATTTTCCCTTGACCAATCCTGATCTGTGATTCAATAACTAAATCATAAGTGAAACCATTTATGAGATAAGTTCAAGCTCATTGAGATCATTGGCCAAACCATGTTCCCCAAACCATCCAAATAAAATATGACCAACCCACTCCTTACCCTTAGAGCATTCACTCGTATAATAAAGTGATATCTATATCAACCCTTAATATATTAATATGTTTTTTTTATTTTCAATAAATTGATTATTAATTTATTCTTTATTGTTTTTACTTTGTAAATGAATAATTAATTAGTTTGATAAAAAATAGATTTTAATCTGATAAAACTCGAATCATATTTTTGGGTAAATTTAAATTTAAATTAATACATCCCTTTTGATGAATTTAGGAATTAAATTGTATTTTAAAAAAAAATTATATATTAAATAGAAATGATAGTATATTTTTACAAAGTGAAAATTTAATTTTTATAAGGGTTAGCAAAATGTCATTATAAAAAATTAGTATTTTACAATAAATGAAAATCTTAATTTAAATGTAAAACCTATCAAATTTGGAGAAATATTTGGATAAAATAAATATTATTTTTTGTAATCAAAGCATCAATATTATCAAATGGTGAATCTTTCATAATTTTTGGAGATGGTCAAATTTTCTAGAAAAATTTGAATACGATATAAATATACAGAATGTATTATGACAACATAATGACCCAAAAGTGATGTAATAAATTTCATAAAATGTATCCATGACAAAATATATGTTTCCCTTTTAATATTATGCGTTTTTGAGGTTATTTGATTAATTTTATAAACCCTTTATGAATCCTAAAAAAACTATATTATATTTTTAGGTTTAAAAATAAATTCTTTGTAAACATGAATCACATAACCATCACCAGGTATATTATCATAGTGTGATTGGTTCATGGATTTATTAAATTATTAAAACCACTCCTCTTTTTCAAAATACATTGGAAAATCCAAGGTGATATTTTTGGTTCTAATTACATTATTTTATAGAGTCCAAAACCTAATCTTGGAAAATAATAAAGAACTCCCCTCTCTTTTCCTATATAAACCCACCAAATATCCCATTCCTATTCACCAAAAATACAGACTATACTCTTTAATTTCCTCTTTATATCCCTCCAAAGGTTCCCCCAAACTCTCAATAAGCTTCTTCTATGCATTTGGAAACACCCTCTCAAGGTAAGGGATCCTCTCCTTCTCCACTTTATTCAAGAACCTTCTTTATTTAATGCCTTTTTTATTTCAATTAATATTGATGGGAAATTATTTTCCACATCCGTAATGCTTCTCTTATTATTTCTAAGTGATGATATATTCCTTTAGATCTCATAAATCCCTCCCATGGCCCTTCCTTCAAATAAGTTCTATGTGCTCCGGCCCGCAGATCTCCTTTTTCCTGCTTTTTGGTAGTGGTTTCCTCTCTGTCGATGGTCTCGAGGGAGGGCCAACCGCTCTTGGTGGAGGTCTTGGCCGATGAGTTTGCAGAAGCATAAGCTCATCTCAAGTGGACGTTGGTGGCATGCTTCGGATCAGCGAAACCTCATATCTCGGCCTTTCAACGATTTGTTGGGTCGTGGGGTTTGCTATCTCCAGTAAGAATCTCACCAATTCATCAGAATTCCTTCTGTGTTGTCCTAGGCTCTAAAGTAGACTTTGTTCAAGCCTGGTGTAGGTCTCCTCGCTCCTTTGAAAAGTGGAACTTCAACCTCGTCAGATGGTCACTGGATGTTCACAAGGGTAAGGAAAGCTCTGCGGATGCGGTTTGGGTCAGTCTTCCTGGAATTCCCCTTCCCTTCCAGAACGTCAGTATCCTTAAGGTCATTGGAGATGCTTTGGGTGGTTTTCTTTGGTCGGATGATCGTACCTAAAGTTTCCCAGAATCCTCAGTAGCGTGTATCATTGTGGAAATGAATACCTCGCGTCCTCTCCCTGACAACGTCTCTCTATGCGTGAAGGATTCCTTCAGCTGGTTGCAACCCATCATCTATTCGGTATACCCGAGGCAATACTCTGCTTGTTGTCTCCAGGGTCACTCCATACAAGTCTGTAGGAAGAATCTGTGGGGTGGTCATCCAGGATTCTGAAAGGTGGACCAGGATACTTTCTCGTAGAAACCTTCTTCTGCTGATCCGAAAGGTTCCCAGGTCCTGAGTTCAGATGGGGAGCAGGTCCCTGTCCAAGAGGCTTCACCTTCATTCTCTCAAGGTGAATCCTCTCATGATCCCTCGCTAGTTATCTCAAGAGAGGATAAGGCCCTTGTTCCTATTTATCATTCAAGTTTTATCTTCTCGTAATATTCCTGATCTTTCCTTATCATGAACCTAATGAGGTTCCTCGAGTCTGGGCCCTTTCTCCGATCTCCTGCCTCTCCATAGTGTCCTCCTTCTTTTCTCTCTTCCTTGCCCCTGAGCTTTCCCATGTCATAAATAGGGCCCCCTCCTTCAGCCACCTCAACAGGCCTTCCCTCTCTTCCTTCTTGTAACCCTCCTTCATCACCCCTCTTCTGATTCCTGAGTATTAAACTCAAGAGGAAACTTGGCTTAAGCCTCCTCCTCAGACCCCCAGGCGTGGACGGGGCCTAAGGTCTCCCTGCTCTCTAAAAGCCTCACCTCCTCCCCTCATGGCTTCTCCTTATAATGCGGGAGGACCACGCAGGCCCAATCTAATAATCTGAGGGAATTATCTCCCTCCTACTCCTTGAAGGACAAGAGTTCCAGGGTAAGTGTCGGGACACAATCTAGCCAATGTTTCCTATCATGATATGGAACGCCTGAGGGCTCGGGGCTCGGGTGAAAACGGACTTCCTGGCATCAGCTGCCCAAAAACACAAGGTCAGTATCATGGCTGTTATTAAGCATAAGAAAAATTGTTCTAGAATTTTAGACTTCTCTTGAAGGCTCACGATGCATGAGCACCTGTATGCAAAGCCAGCAAACCAGCATATCTGGATTTTCTGGCATCAGAACATCTCAGTTGATATTGTCAGGTCAGGTGATCAACATATTACCACGATGGTATCTCATGATAAATATGTTTTCTATATCTCCTATATCTATGGGAGTAGAGACTCCCAAAAACGAAATGTTTTATGGAAGGAAGTCTAACTTTTTGATCCTAGAAGTTTCCCCTGGTTTCTTGGTGGGGACTTTAACATCATTACAGACCTAGAGGAAAATAAGGGAAGATGTCCCTTCCCCAGAGACGCTAGCATGGATTTTGTTCGTTTCATGGTAGAAAATGGGCTCCTGGATCTTGGATTTTATGGGGATTGCTATATGTGGTGTAATAATCGAAGTGGTCCCCGTCACTCGTGGAGTCACCTTGATAGATGCTTAGAAAACTTGGCCGCCATCTCAAAGTTTCCCGAAATCCGAGTCTATCACTTAGTGCATGGTATTTCTGGAAACTCCCTAATTCATCTCAATATCTCAGTGGGGAAATATATACCATACTCCTTCAGATACATACAACATTGGGCTAGCCATATTGTCTTTCATGAAGTTGTTAAGGGGGTGTGGAAGGTGCCCACCCATTGACGTAGCTGGATTTCCCTTCACAAAAAACTCATAATTCTTAAAGGCAATCTTCAAAATTGGGCTGATATGGCCCCTCAAAGTGCTACAAACTTGGACACAGTCATGTAGGAAATTCAGCATCTTGAAATCATCCTAGAGGTATAATGGGATGATCGTACCTTTGAGGATATTTCTTTGAAGAAAAATATTTTCTGTAATTTGATTTTGTGTCAGGAGCGAACAGCGAGGGAGAATGCAAGGATTAGGTGGCCGTAGGAAGGGGACAGAAATACAGCTTTCTTTCATGCCTGTAAAAATGAAAGGAAATTCCTGGTTCAACCCAACATTGAGATGGAGGATGGGTCATTCTCGAATGATAGGGAGGAGGTGAGAGACTTGCTTTTTACCATTTCAAAGATCTCTTGGTGGGACCGAATTCGTGCATGCTTGATGGTTACCTGGGGGTGAAGCGGAGTTTATAGAGGCCATTGCGACCCAGGTCTCTTATTAGGATAACGAGCTGATGGCGGTCATCCCGGAGGAAATAGAGATTCATGAAGCTATTTTACGCCTCAAAGGTGACTGCACCTCTAGTTCGGACAAATTCCCAGGTTCCTTCTATAGGGATACCTAAGGGTGGAAAAAGTTGACCTCATTGAGGCCATCTAGGATTTTTTCCAGGGTGGTAGCCTGCATAGAGTTGCCTGCACTACCGCCTTGGTGCTTCTTCCAAAAACTAAGAACCCCTCCTAAATCCTCCACTATCTCCCTATTAGACTTTTTTAATTTTTATATAAATTCCTTGAAAGCATCCTTAATGCAAGATTATCGACTCATCTTCCCTAATGGATTTCAATGGAGCAGCGTGGTTTTGTTAAGGGTCACTCAATCCAGGGTGCAATTGCATTAGCACAAGAGATGATCTGTGATATTAATACCAAGTCGCAAGGCTCCAACATGGAGATCAAGCTCGATATGAGCAAGGCTTATGATTGGGTGGATTGGGTCTCTATCAACATGGTCATCTCAGTTATGGGATTCACTTTCTGGGTGGTTGATCTTCTCTTTTGCTGCTTCAGTTCTTCTTGGATAGAAGTTAATTTTATGGGTAAATCGAATGGTTTTTTCAAGTCAACCTAGGGTTTAAGGTGGGGGGACCCTATCTCTCCGAGTCTTTTTATACTTTCCCAGGAGATTCTTAGCCACCTTAACCTAAAATGAAAAAATGTTGGCAAGATCCTCCCTTATTTAAGGAAGGGAAGAGTCCCCTCAATTTCACATCTCATGTTTGCCGATGATACTCTTTTCTTCTTGAATTCTTCTAAGCGATCAATTTGTGGTCTTATCCAAGTTTTGGAGGAGTACTACCATTGGAGTAGGCATTTTTTCAACAAAAGAAAGAGTAACTTATTCATATCAAGGGAATGTACCCCCTCACGGACAGCCTCTATTTGCAACCTTCTGGAGATTCACCAGGGAAACTGGCCAATGATGTATCTGGGTGCTCTTTTGTCTCCAGGTCAGCTCAGAATTCAAGACTTTGATTATATTGTTTTTAGGATCCTAGAGAGAGTTCAAAACTAGAAAAAAATATTCTTGTCATTTAGGGGACGGATTGGCTTGGTAAACAGTGTTCTTCTTAGTACTTCTATTCATGCACTTTCTGGTGTTAAAGCTCCTAAAGGAGTTATTTCAATGATTGAAAAGGTTCCTGCTAACTTTATTTCGGATGCCCAGGCTGAGGGAAAGCACATTTGGGTGTCTTGGGGGATAATTGAAAGGTCCATTTTGGAAGGAGGGATTAACCTTTGCAGCCTTACTGATACGCTCATATGCATACATGCCAAACTGGACTAGGAGCATCATGAACACATAACTTTGTGGGGAAAGACCATGGAAAGCCCCTCGATGTATGGTGCGTTGATGGAGGGAAGACTAGTGTCCCCTTTTTTGTCCATGCTTCTCCCCCTTTATTCTTCCATCCATCCCCATGTTCGGTGGGTCATCGGGGAAGGGAAATTCTTCTTCTAGCATGACAACTGGGCAGGTGATATCCTTGGATTTCTAGGATGCCCTACTTAACAAATATCGTACGAGGAGGCTAGTAGATTTCCAACCTTTATAGAGGATATTCTGAATAAGGAACAACTAGAAACACTACACCTCATTGATATCACAGAGGAACCAGATAAATAGATTTTTCCCCATCAAGCTCAAGAAGTTTCTCCACTAAGGACTTCCATCGCTCCAGGATGCCTCAATCGCAAGAGAATCAGTTAAATGACCTCCTTTGTTCTAAGGGGATTCCGTCGAATTATAACTTCCTCACCAAGAGGTTCATACATGCTAAAGTTTCTACGGATAATAATGTAAAAAAATGTGGAATTTCTCTGGCTTCTTGTTGCATGTGCTGTGTTGAGTGTAGGGAGGAAAGCATCAAACATCCGTTCCTTGAGGGAGAGTGGACTCGTTTAGTCTGGTCGGCCTTTGGTGGATTCATTGCTGCTCTCCATCCTTTTTTTGATCCTTCCTTCTTTGTTTGCTGGTTTCAGGGATCAGTGGATAGGGTAATGGAATGAACAGAAAGGTCGATTATGTTTCATGTCTGAGCCTGGTGTATCTGGAATGCTAGAAACAAATCTAGATTTAAGGGAATTGGTTCGTCTGGAAAAATCATTGTCATGCATCCTGGTGCTTGACCTGACCAGACGTCTAGATAACAGGAGTGAGTCACCTTCTCTCTAGGATCTACGTTCTGCTGTTCAGACCAGTCCTACTAATAGTATTCCTTGCGGCCATTGGGTATGCTGGCAACCCCCTCCCTCGGGTTTGAAATTAAACATGGAGGCTTCTTGTAACATGGGAATTATGAGCGGAGGAGGAGTGGTTCACGACCTATGGGGCTCCTTTGTGTTCTCTTTCATTGTCTACTTGGGTAGGGGGTTTTTTTAACAAGTAGAAGCTCTTGATTTTCTTTCAGGACTTTCCCTTTGTAGGTAGGGGAATTTGCATCATAGAAGTGTAAACTGACTCTCTTTTCCTTCCCATATCTCTGCTTGACACTAGTAATTTCCCCTAGTCAATTTCATACTCCATCAAGAAGTGTAGAGCTATCATCCCTGACAATGTTCGATTGAGACACACCTGGCGAGAGGGTAATAAGGTGGATGATGATCTGGAAAACCTTGTGTCTCATGGATCAGATACGACATGTTTCTACAACCCAAACTAGTTGACACCTGAGGGAGTTAATCTGGTTAGAGGGGACTCCCTTGGCCTTCATTAGTTCATACCCCCGAGATCTTTTCTTTCGTTGTGTTTTTCCCCTCCTTTTTAAATAATGAATGATGATGATGATGATATACCCCTTTCACTCACATTAATCCCTCATGTGATTCATTATGTACCCTAGTTATGCTTGCCAAATTATCTTTTGATTTTTTCATACTAAACCATTATATTGTGAATACCATTTACATTTATACTCAAGGGTACTCACCTTGAAAAAACTATACATATTTTATTGGGTAATACCATGTATTTATTACATACTCCTTAATCTCAAGATTAAAGGTGATGAAATATAACTCTATGTTGATGGTATATTTGGCACACTTATGCATGATCATGATTTAAAAGTAATGGGTGTACCAGAAATTATATAGAACTCCAATAAATTAGGTAATTTTTTAATCTCAAGATACATCATGTATGGGCTTATGGAGTAAACATAATCTTTTATTGGACTTTTTCCACCATACTATGATGTCTTGGTGGTGATCCTTGGCATATGTTTAATGTTTTCTCCACATTCCCATATTTCCTTTATGTTTTCATGTTGTATCATGCCTCATTGTTCAAGATTATGATCCTTACCCATTTTATGTTTCATTTAAATTCTTATTGACTAACATGTAATACTTTCATCATGATATGCTTTGTTTATTCTCCTATTGGGATTTATTTGTCAACCCTTTATTATGTATGTCCCTAGATTATCCTTTTCTTATATTAATGAGAAATGGAATATTAGAATAATGTTAAGTAATTTTTCAATAATATTGTTGTATCCATGTTCATGTTAATGTAATATATACCTAATCTCCAAAACATTCCAGAATTATCTATCTTATGGATTGTAATAAGTGTTATTTTATGTAATAAATCATGAAATAAATTGTATCAAAAACAAGGGTTTCCAGATGTATGAATGGAGGGAAACTAGTTGCATATAAACCCACTAGCATAATAAATTAGATCTTCCAATTAGTACATAGTCTCCCATGACCAATAATTAAGTTAGGTGTAAGAATAAATAATCTATGTCTAACACGCAAGGTACAACAATATCATTCCACACCCCAAACGCCCAATAATGAATAGACCTATACATAATGCACTATGGAATAAATAAGCACATTCCCACATAAGGGGAGAAAAAAATCATCACATTATGATCAAGAACCTACACCATAGGTAAATAGGTTAAGGGGAAATTAAGGGGTTTCTTTCACAACCACCATTTTAAAACAAAATTACCAAATGATCCTTTAACACTAAAACACAACTTGGAAATCCAATCCCTTTCATATTTTATAAAAAACTACATAAAATATTTATTTCAAAATTAGGGAAGTCACTTGTACATTCAAAATACTTAAAATCCTCCCTCAAACATGGGTCTCCTTTATTTGAAATAAAAAACATGGCCAAAAACCATCCAATTCCATCAAATACATTTCAAAAATAAATTAAATAATTTTCAAAAGGAGTAAACCACACACACATTTCAAATAACCAATTTAAATATAATAAATAACATATTTCCTAATCATATTGGGGTCAACACCTCATGTTAAAACTAAATTCCCTATAATAACCAGTTTTCACTCATTGAAATTATGACTAGATCAAAATACTGCATTCATCATGAAAATAATTTCAAAAATCCCTTTGATCCTTGTGATGGGTTGGGTCACCTATCGAGTTTGGTGATGGCCTAGAATGGTTCAATACAAAATGCTTGTGCATTACTTATCCCATTACAATGCCTGAAGGGCATTCCTGATCCCCTAATATGGTAGCTAGTGCATTGGAATAATAGGAATCCCTTTGGGAATGATTTCTCCAAAATAAGAGATAAATATTGAAGAATAAAAAATTGATAAGTCCAAGATGATTAAACATGCCAACTGGTCACAACCAACTATATTGATCCAACCTATTTTCATAAACATAAATGTAACACAATAGAAGGATACAAATAGGCATAAGAAGGTACATGAATAACCAAAAATAAAACTACTAAAAACCAACATGATCTAATCCTGAACTAGATCTACGCAACCTTTAATTTCTCACCACTACCCAAATCACCCCACATTAGCCATGGGGAACAAAATTTTACCCAACTAGAAACCTGAAACCAAAAATATATAGGCATGAGATAAAAATCCTAATAGGACACCAAAACCAACTAAAACTATAAAATATGTTTTATAAGGAAATTAATCAAGGATGGTTTGAAAATTAATCTAGAAATTAGTATTTAACAATATAAAATTTGGAAACCAAAACAACTCCATAACCCAGTTTCAAAACATTTCACTTTGATTTCCAAAATCAAACACATATATTTTGAAAACAAAGCCACCGACCTAATCCATTTCTAAAATCTAGTCACATATTTTATTTAACAAAAATAAATATTTTTTCAAATGAAAATTGAAACTTTAAATCATTTCACCAGTAGAATCTTCCATTTAAACCAAACACATGAATTTTGAAATAAACTTTAAATCACCCACAAAAGAGTCTTAAATTTCAAAATGTGTTTTCCAACATCTTTCAAATATCATTTCTAAAGGAAATAATGAAACACATGCTTGTTTTAGTCACAATGAAGAAGGCACCACATATCACAAGGCATACATCAAATATAAACAAGATAAGGTTTCAAAATAATGGGAGTAGGGGAAATGATAAAAAAACTAGATTAAGATCCCCTAAATAATTAACCAATCCAGTAATAAAATATTTCATGGGATCTACCCTAGGATTCCTAACATGAAAATAATATAACCCTATAAAAGTATACCAACCCGTAAACCATCTACCGGCATACACTAAAGTTAACAACCAAAAGTCATCCAACTGACCTACAAAATCCTCATTACGATGACCCCCCCCCCCCAATCTATTTATTCCTAGCATGATTGGATGACCACAAGATATGTGTGAACCAACTATCATACCAAACTAGATCTTCCACTTAGTACCTAGTTTCCCATGAATAGTATGAAGGTGAGGAGTAAGAATAAATTATCCAAGTCAAACACACAAGGAATATCTATAGATACCCTCACCCCTAACACCCAACAATGAATATCCCTATATAAAAATTCCCCACATAATAAACTATCATATTCCCACACAAGGGTTGTAAACAAGAATCACATAGTGATCAAGAACCGACACAAGGTGTAAAAAAGTAAATGGGAAATCAAGGGGTGTATTTCACAATGAATATTTTAAAACCAAAGTTCCAAGTGGGCCTTTAAAACTAAAAATCAGCTTAGAAATCCAATACATTTAACATTTCATAAAACACTTCTTAAAACATTTCATTTGAAATAATGGAAATCACTAACACATTACAAAATTTTCAAATACATCCTCAAACATGGGTCTCATTTCCCTAAAATCCAAACATGAGAAAAGGTCAACCATTTCCATGAAATATTTTCAAAAATAAATTAACTAATTTTCAAAATGTGTAAACCACACATGAATTTCAATTCACTATTTGAAATTCAATAAGGAACCCCTTTCCAAATCATCTTGGTGTCAACACCTCACTTAAAAAATGAATTCCCTTTAAAACCCAATTTTCTCTAATTGAAATTAACACAAAATAAAAATGAAACATTCATCATGAAAACCATTTCAAAAATACCCTCATATATTTTATAAAATCCTATTACATTTAAAAATTCATTATCAAACATAAAAATGTGGAATTCGCATGAAAATAAATTTACTACAAACATAAAACAAAATTGAATGGTTTCAAATCACCCCAAACGTATCACATATATTCATACTTTCAATAAAAAAAATTTATAAAGCACAATCACAATTTGAATTTAAAAATGAAATAATTTCATAGAAACACATACCTTAAGGAAATGAGAATCAATCCAAAATGCCTTGAAATGTATCCCCTTCAATAGAAACCATGCCCATTAGAATAGAAATGGTTTCTATAGCTCCTAGACACCAAAAAACCCAACATTAGATCCACCCAAAACCCTAAAATTGTCCATAAGCGATATAGGGTTCATGGGTGAATCCAAAACAGAGGAAAGAGAGGGTAAAGGAAGAAAGAGGGAAGGAGAGGAAAAAATACATCAAAATCTATTAAAAACACCAAAGTAAGGTTAATTAATAAAAATAGGAGGAAGATGGAGCTCCTCCTTGGCATCCAAGGATTGGCCAACATGGATGAGGATAAATGCGGGTGAAAACCCCTTAAATTTGAGTAGGGGTATTTTGGTAAAATCCAACAATTAAACACATGGAAAAACCCCACGGTTTGGCCACAAGGTTTTCTAAACCATGTTCCAACTATGTGTTGAGATCTACTTAGGTTAAGTACCCATTACACAATTTCTCCTTGAGTAACACATGGTTTGGAAAAACTGTGTGTCTCACCTTAGACACACCCTAGGCCCCACATGGCTTCTGGGGAGCTCCACATGATTTGAAAAACTACGTAGAAACCATGAAAAATGGATCTATCAAAATGATAGGCATGCCCACATGGTTACTACTAACCAATCAGCATAATCATGCTCCTCCCAAAAATCCACTAATCAATATATGAAAAAATAATATAAAATCAAAAATATAATTAAATCGAGGGGTCACATAAGATCCTTATAGATAACTAATACATAAGGCATAATATAGAAAATGAAAAAAAATCATGCATAATAGCTAAAATGAAAATTTACATGAGAATTCAAGATAAAGTGGTCATCACTGCATGCTAGATATAACACAAACTATTACCACTACCAACTAGTCCTTTTACTTACAGGATTCACCTAAACTGAATCCCCCATGGTTTCCAGGTGTTATCTCAAAACAAGTAACATCAACTCTATATCTTGAGACCATCTTCGTCCAGTGCTAAATTTGCACAAACACAAGTCATGTGGGCCCAAGTCTCATGCAGAGGTGAGTATAATCTTACTTAGTAGGATTTACTAAACCCAAAAATCCTATAAAAATAATCATGTCAACTCAACTCCTCATTTGAGGGTTTCCCATGGGAAAGAAAAATAGGGAAAATATAACTCAAGGTCAGCTCAAAGTCTTTGTACTAAATAGTAACTAGTTAAAGAAAATAATAATAATTTGTATATACTTAATAATAGAAGTCTTAGAGACCCATATAATTCTTGATAATAGTACCCCTAATCCTAGAATTTCACCCATCATGATCATCCAGAGGTTCCTTTGATGCCAACCCGTCCATGAAACCTGATGTTGATAGCTAGCCATATATCACATCACTAAGGTCACTAAGGGGGTGACTGAGTAGTTGTAAGACATGAAGTATATTGCACTAATGAGACTATAAAAAACTATTTCATTAAAAAATTTAAGGGTATCCTTTTGATTGCTGAATCATTCTCTTAAGTTTTTTGAATACTGCCTTCTTCAATCTATTGATATCAATTGAGAAAATGGGAAAACTTATTTCAAACATCCCGTGAAATACCACAAGATTTTTTGTGGGGGATCTCAAAATTTTAACTAAACTATCATCCTATTTAACCTCTCTATACCAATAGTGGATGATCTTATAAACCTATTGGTATAGGAAGAATAACCTACTCCGGTGGAGGATCCCATGCCCCAGCCAGGAACATTATATAGGGGGAATACCAACTACAAAAATAGAGGATTCCTAGCCTCGTGATAGTGTGGGAAAAATGAACCTTGTCTGATCTATATCTTGAGTATCTTGCTCCACAATCCCTTTGGGAGAATAACCAAAATTACCTGGGTATGTTGAGAGGAAGCTACACCCCATTATAACTCATTCATTAGGGAGGGTTTCCTTCTACTATGAACGTATGAAATCCAAGTTTGAAATCTATTATTATGATTTATTATGATATATTTACCACATGTCATGTTAATATCTTCAAAATTAGAGCCACCATCGCATTATATGTGGAAAGGAATAAGAAAATACTACACGGACACCCAAATCTAATCCTGAAAATTAAAATATAAATACCCACTAAGGATGGAGAAGTTGTGTGATGTGTTCTATTGGAAAACATGATGTATGACCATTTATTCATGTAATGACAGAATATATCATGCAATTTCTATCTATGTTGATGGTGGTCATCATACTATTTGGTTTTTATTCCAATATGCTTCATATTTTTTCATGTAAATTCGTGCATCTAGTGTGTTGAGTGGTGTGATTTGATACCAGTATTGCTTAGACTCACATTCTTTGGGTGGTGTATGAGAGGCCCCCACTCGATGGTGGGTCTAGTGCATGATTGATGCATATATGAGGGTAGATGAGGGAATATTTGATTCACTAGTACACATATTCCCTTTAACATCATTCAAAAATCCTTTTAATAGCACTCAAAAGTGTTGTTAATCATAGTGCTAAAAACATGGGGCCTTTACCAGTGCTCAAAGATGCATTGATAAAGGCCTAGCTACCTATAATGTGTTGTCAATATAACTGTACACCCAGAAAAAACATGCAGGTATATACAGCACACCCATCAAATAATGTTATATACATATAATTGATATCATGAATACAAAAATATCCACCCATGGTATATACAAAAAAACTGCTATATACATTTCAAGTAATTTTTTATATAATCACATTTAAAAATATCCAAAAAATAGCAAAAAACATTAATGTTTCATCTTTTGGGGCCGATGATCCCCTCTCAAAAATGTCTACCCATGGTATCAGTTTTCAAAAAAATCATCCCAACTTGAGAAAAATATTCCACCTATATAAGAAAACAAATATTATGTTAGTAACACTATAAAGAAATAAAGTAAACATTCATATGAAAGAATACATTAATAAAATGTGAATTTTTAAAAAAAAATACACATTTAGAGTTATACCAGTCACATCATGTGTCTTATTGAGGTGGGGTTGATTTCTACATGTCACAAATGAGTTATGGATCATTTTCCTAAAATATCAAAACAATCTGAATGTGTTTTCTCGGCTTTAATTATGTCACTTATTCTTTTACTAAAATTACTATCAAATTTAAATGATGATACATTAGAATTTATATTGGTTACTCTATTTCATGGATTGGGGTTTGTTTGATTACTACCTAACATAAATTACTGATGGAACATTTTACTAAAATATCATAACAATCTAAATGTGTTTTTGTTGGTTTTCAATATGTCAATTTTTTATTAAAATTCTATTTTAAACTAGAAACATTCATTTTGATTCATAATGATTGCATAGTGTATTGGTTTTATGTGATAATACTTAATACATTTCACAAATGACTTATGAATTGTTTTCCTAAATTATGAATACATTCAGAGCATGTTTTCTTGGGTTTCAGTGAGTAACACATTTTGAGCTAAAATTTCAATTTTAAACTGATAACGGAAACTTTGAGTTTTAACAGCCACATTGTGTGTTAGATTGAGATTTGTTTGTTTCCTACACATCAAAAATGACTGAGGTATTATTTTTTAAAGTATCAAAACAATAAAAATGTGTTTTCTCATTTTTCATTATGTCGTTTTTGTTTTTTACTGAAATGCCATTTCAAACTGAAAACACACATTTTGAGTTATATCGGTCACATCATATATCATATTAAGGTGGGGTTGATTCCTAAATATCTCAAATCACTTTTTAATCACTTTCCAAATTTATGAATATAGACCAAGTGTGTTTTCTTAGTTTTCATTGAGTGACATGTTTTGAGTGAAAATTATAATTTTAAATTGATAACAGACACTTTTAGTCATACTGGTCAAACTATGAATTCGATTGAGGTTTGGTTGATTCCTACACATCACAACAGACTAATCGATTGTTTTCATAAAGTTTCAAAACAATTTTAATGTATTTTCTTAGTTTTTAGTACGTAACCTATTATTTTTAATTAAATTAATGTCTATTTTTAATGAAAAGTCACATTTGGAGTTATATAGGTCGCACCATGAATTTAATTAATGTGGGGTTGATTCATACATGTCAAAAATTACTCATAGATTGTTTTCTTAAATTATAAAAACAATATGAATGTTTTGTCTTTGTTTCCAGTATGTCACATGTTCTTTTTACTAAAATTAACATCAATATTTAATAAAAAGAGACATTTTGAGTTATACCATCCACATTGTGCATCATATTGAGGTGTGGTTGATTCCTAAAGATCAAAAATTAATTATAGATCATTTTCTTAAAGTATCAAATCAATCTGATTGAGTTTTCCCAGTTTTCAGTATACCAGTTTTATTTTTTTACTAAAATTCCATTTCAAACTCAAAAACACACATTTTGAGTCATATCGGTTACATTATGTATTGTATAGAGGTTTGGTTAATTCCTATATTTCTCAAATGAATTATGGATTGTATCTCTAAAGTATAAAAATAGTTTAATACATTTTCTTGGGTTTGAGTAGGTAAGTTGCTCTGATACCAACTATATTGACCCAGACATTTCATACATAGATATCACATCTTAGTAGATTAATATTCTTTAACTAAAAAATGACTCATTCCATAATAGTTTAGGTTTAGTGCTTTTGGAAACATTAAAACATAAAAAAATAGTTTATAAGATTCTTTCATTAAGTTATTCTTTACAAGAAACCTTCTTAGACATATCATTTACCAAAATATTATTCATAAAATAAGGATATGAAACGTAATAAATGTTGATCATATGTAACGTCCTGACCCCAGTTACCCAGAGTCGGTGCATTATTACATAACATTGGCATGATCACAAAAGATCAAGTCTCGAAATACTGATTAGTTTTGTATCCTTGTAATCAATCAATACATTCATAAAGTTTACATTGCATCATAAAATTAAAAATTACAACAACATCTTGTCTCCATAAACCACACTAATATCCCCTCTTACTATCCCTGAAGGCCATTCATAAAATAATTCTTCACATCCTGGGAAAAATAAAACATAGAAAGGGGTGAGCTCAGATGCCCAGTAAGGATAACAATATAGCAGAAACTTTCATAAATAAGAATAAGCATTTAAGGAAATGTATAACTAAAACAAAAGCCTTCTAAACTTGAACTTTGGCATAATATGGCATAAATAAAATGAAATAATTCCATTTAATAATTCACATTGATATTCTACTAATCGAATAATTACATGCAATATCAATAACCACTTTCATAATGATGGAATGCATAATGCCAGACTATCATAACCACATAGTCAGGGCCTTGTGCCAAGACTAAAAATAAGATTTTGTCAAGGCCTTGTTCCAAGACACTAGTTTGTCTCATGAGACCTACAGAGGCATCGAGGAGCTATAGCAGGCTCCACCCATCACTTACTATGTCCAATGCATTCCTCAAATGAACAGGTTTAAACATAACATAAAAAATCGTATTAAAACTAGCATACAAAATGTCAATAAATTACCCATAAAACATGAATGGTATAAAAATAACACATCCATATTCAAACATGTAAAAAAACCATCAATACAATATAGAAGTTTTGTATCATAATAAATCAACTTCAAGTAATCTTAAAATTCATCAAAGGATGTTGACTTGGATGAAATAAAAACTATTTGAGAGAAATATCTCTTTTTTTGAAATCATTTAAAAGTCACATAATTATAAAAAAACATTTAATTTGAAAATATTCTTATAATATTGTAAGGGAAGTTTTGACGATTTTATAACGGTGGAAAATAGCCGCACCCGCTGTATAAGTTAAAAAAAGACATTCTTACCTTAATTCTGTCGAAAATGTTAAAAAGGACCTTGTTTGGAAAACGACGGAAAGATTCCATTATAAAAATCTTATAAAAATTCAAACAAGGGTATAAATGACTTTAACCCATAGTCTGTAAAATAGTAAGAAGGATTTGAAATACATTTTTAAGAAACATGGATGTGGATGATAAAGAGGTCCTAGTAGATAATTACATATAAACATCCTCAGATAATGAAGAGATTGTAGAATTAACCCTTACCATGTACTTTTCCTTGGTTGAGGGTTGTTTAACCTCGTGTATAATTGTTAAATAATTTTTATTATATTATAAAATAATCATATACATTAATATGATATCATATATGATCTTTTAACATTTCTTTGTTAATAATATCTTAGTATTGTCGTCGTTTTAGGTGTTAACTTACTCGATTTCTTTTATATGTTTTGTTACATTAGTTGTGTTTGTTATGGATAGGTTTTATATTATTCATATCCAGAATGATATCAAGTCCTTAAACATTATTTTTAATCATCAAATGATAATTAGACTTGAATGGATATGATGGGGAATGAATCTCATCACGTTCGTGGTGACGGTAGTTCGTACGTACGCACAAGCGACAATATCATTATTTTTATATTAAAATAATATATAATTGGATAGTATATCATATATACAAAATCATTATAATTTTATATTTATTATTTACTTCAATTACACATCATTATCATACCCATCCAAATAATAATTTTTTGAATAACAATTACACCACGACGTGGAGACGGTAAGTTGTACGTACGCACGTACGGTGACATCTCATTCAAAGGATGGATAGAATACTGAATATTGTTGTACCATATTTATAATAACATCACAGTATATAGAAGATACTAGAGTTATTATTTTAGAATGGAATTAAAAAATAAATAAGAAGTGGAAGAAGAAAGGAACTTGAAAGAGGGTGGTGAAAACATTACCTCTTCTTTGGGTTCATCCTTTTGATTTGATCAAAAGGGATCCTTAGGATGGCTTTCTGATAAAACTAAATCCTCTAGGTTGAAGCGATGGAAGTTGAGAGAGTATTTTTGTAGGGGTTTGAAGAACCAAATGGCTTTGAAGGTATGAATTTGAGAGAAGGGGGAGTGCCCTTTTATAAGAGGGGTGAGCGGCACCTTGGGAAAAACTAAAAAAATTATTTTATAATAAATTCATATTCGGTTTATAATAGATCCAAAGTAACTTATTTTGAGGCTAAGGTGAGTATGGGTAAAAATCATTTCAACCAATATATTTTAGATAGGTTTGGATCACTATATTAACCATATCATTTATATTTCACTCTTAGTTAAATTGTTTGACATTTACCAGGTCTCTTTGTATTGTTATATTATATGGTTAATAAACATACTATAACAAGACAAGAGAACCAAAAGTGGTTCTTTATTAATATATATAACCTTATCTAAGTCATTTGGACGAACCTTATATTTTTATAAATAGAATATCAAATAATAATATAATATTTGTTTTAAAAACTCTTTTATGTCAATTTTGACACTATTTGGTATTTTGTTTTTTCTAAATTCATAACAGCATTATTACATCGAAAACAATTCATATAACCAACCCTCATATGTTATATTAACCTATAAAATTATGGCAATTCATAAAAAGTCTCAAATTACATTTATTTTTATATTTATAATATCAATTATTTTAATATTTCATTAATTAGGTAATTACCGCATCACCATTGTGTCATAAATAAATTAAATTATTTAATGTCTCAAAATTATACATAAAATACGATTATATAGGAAATATTTTTATCTTCCTATTAATATTTATAATCAATTTTATATTATGTATAAATCTATATTAAAAATGTTTTAATTATTAAACTTTGATTTTAACTCTTTTAACTCTTCTTTGAATTAAATAATAATAAATGTCCTAATCTAATCCAAGTGGACCAAAAAGGTTCATATTTTATTCCTAAGGTTGTTTTTGGTCAAATTATACTTATCCAATAGAATTAGAGTATGTGTTAGGGTAATAATAATTTCATTTTTACCCTTAATTACCTTATTTACATTTAACTGTGGTAAATAAAAGTAAAAATGTTACTATTCACCAAAAATTATTTTTATCTTATTGAACCACATTTTACTCCTTGATATTAATTGTGTCTCTCCTATTTTAGAAATTCCACTCACAGAAGCGGTAAAATTATGTTTTATGTGAATTTGCAAATTCTCTTAGGAGGTGGGTAAAAGACGATGAAAAGTTCAAAAACAATTTTATATAACTAAAATTATTATAAACTAACTCCAATGAATTAAATTGAACTTATATATGTATTATGTATCTATTTTGCCCTAAAATAAATTTAAATAAACTAAATAATTATTTAAATAAAAATTCGGTTTTAAAATATAACTCAGAGTTTTTCACTATTCATCAAAAATTGAAAGTTTTTAGAAAAATATCGAAATTTCACCCTAAGCTAATTTCGATATTCTAAATTCAAAAATGAAGTTAAATTTGAAAGATAAAATTTATAAAATTTCAAAAAGTGGATATTTCTATTCATAATAGCTAGTTTGATTAGTTGTGGTGTGTGTTAGAACACGAAGTTGCGTACAACACATGCTACTGTATTATTTAAAGAGAAGTGTACCATGGAAACTTGGGGTGTTACATTCTCCCCTTCTTAAAATAATTTCGTCCACGAAATTTCTAAAATACTACCACATGAAAAGTGTAGAGACTCGAAGCCTGACGTACATGGACATTACATTACTTTTGCGGAATACTTAGTAAATAACAAAAACACACACGCAAGGACCATAATAGTTTAGTGTCATTGGAAACTCGGAATATAATATTCTAATCATGGTGAAAGATCTTCAACATCTCCCATAAATATCTTCCTTTTTTTATGCCTAAAACCTTTCTTTATATCCTGGGGAAATGAAAACATAAAAGGGTGAGCTCAAATGCTCAGTAAAGGTAAACAAAAGAAATATCAATCACATCATATTCATAAGAACATAACATTTTGGAAAACTTAACCTGCAAAAGAGAGCATAATTTCATAACACGGGATAAATCATAGTAGTGAAATGTAATCCCAATAATCATAACTTATAACATGAAACTTTGTGTCATACACACATAATCATAGAGAATCATTTCTTATTAGTCAAGACTCATTTCCAAGACTATCTTAGTGGACAAAGTCCATTTCTGAACCGAGTTACCCTCATTTCAGTCCTGCTTCACTGAACCGGTATAACCTACCATTCCAGCCATGTCTATCTCATGAGATATAAAATCAATACCCAATGCATTGGAGGGAGATATAGGTCCCACCCATCTCATAATGATACCATTATTATGTGTGCCACAAAATCATAAACCATACATCATAGTGTAACCCATGTAATAAAAATGGGAATCTTAAACATCGTGACATCATAAAACAATTCATATAAGATAAAGGAATTCATAAAAATAAATCCATCACAACATAGTCCAATCAATGTAAAAAAAGGGATATAAACATAACCCTTTATTATCTTAGATGGAAAATAATTTTGATAAAACACTTGAACTCCATTCTTGAGGAAAATATCCTTTCTAGTTCAAAAACACTTTTCCTTTCTTAACATGTCATAAATTTCTAAACTAAAAGAAGTTGATTAAAAATAAACTTTAAAACTTGTAAAGGAAGCTTCTTGGAAATAATGTTTTAAAAATCCATTCATGCCATATAAGTAAAAAAACATTCTTCTCGTACTTTTGTCAGAAAAGTCAAAAAGTACCTCGTACGAAAAACGACAAAAGATTCCTTTCATATCCTTTACTAAAAACTCACCGAAGGGTAAAATTGGATTTAAACAATTTTAGGTGGATGGAAATAATATTAAATATTGAGGAAACATGTATGTGGATGATAAAATACACCCCAGTAAATGCCAAAGTATAAACAATCTCGGATAAAAATGAGATTGTGATATTTCCCTTACCTTATGTCTGATATGCTTTGTACGTATCTGAACCTCCTGTATAATGATTTAAATAATGTAATTAACTTATTATAGAATCTTATTCATTGTTATGATATCATATATGGTTCACTTATGACTTTATATTACCCGTTCTTTTGTAAATTCCATGTTAAAGAAGCGTTTTGGGTAAAATCGTTTCATTTATCGTAGGTGTTTGGACTTGTTGTTCTTGACATTATTATTACTTATATCATGATTTACTTACTTCCAGAATATAAAATATGATTTATATATCATATATATTCAGTATATATATATATAATAGATAGATAAATGAAATAAAACACACCGTTCATGGAGACGGTAGTCTGTACGTACGCATGAACGCTGTTTTCCTTTCCTTATTGTCTTGAATGGAAGTAAGTAGATGACATATATATATACATAAATCCAGAAGATTTAACATGTCATATATTTTATTATTATTCATTATATATAATTTATAATCATTCTGGAATGGTTAACATGGATAATGAATCTCATCGCGTCGTGGAGACGGTAGTCCGTACGTACGCACGAGCGATGATATCGTTCCCATGGTCGTGGAATTGTGTTGAAGTGTATGTATAATATTTCAGTATCAATATAAATTTATAATAATCATATATAGTTACTCATTACACCATTATACCCATCCAATTAAGTTGGTGGCGGAAAATAGATTACACCATGGCGTGGAGACGGTATTCTGTACGTACGCACGCGCGGTGATTTCCTTTTTCCGTAGGATGGATAGAAGGTTAATTAGAGTTGTTTCATATTTATAATAACATATAAGTATATAATAAATACGGATGTTATTACTTTATCATTAAACAACTAAATAAGAAGAAGGTGAAGAAGAAAGAAATTGAAAAAGATCGGTAATGGATATTACCTCTTTTTGACGCGCCTTCACTTAACCTCCACTTAAAGAACTAAGGGTGGTCTTTGAAGAAGACCAGGACCTCTAGGATGATACTAGGGAAGTTTAGAAGATATTTTGGCAGGGTTTGGATGATCTTGAATTCTCAAATTGGTGTGAGGAGGAGAGGGAGGAGGTGCCCTTTTATAAGGGAGGAGAGGGGCACCTTAGGAAACTCTCAAAATATTATTTTATATTAAGGTCAAATTCGGTTTATAATGGTTCAAAGGGGTCTTATTTCGGATCTAAAGTGGGTATGGGTATAAATCCTCTCATAAAATAGGATTTAGACAAGTTAAGGTTATTATTTGAACCTTATCAATTAGATTTAACTCTAAGTTAAATAATTTAACTTTTACCATGTCTATTTGTCTTCTTACACTATATGGTTAATAAACTTACCATAACAATCCAAAATAACCTCAATTTGTTTATTATTAATATATCTATCCTTATCTAAGTCATTTTTTAGAACCATAGATTTTTAGGAATTAAATAAAAATTAATAATATAATATTTGTTTTAAAAACTAATTTATGTCAATTTTGACACTATTTGGTACATGATTTTTATTAAATTCATAACAGAATGATAAGTTAGAAACAAGTTACTTATAACAACAATAACATGTCATATTAACCTATAAAATTAATTTAAGTCATAAAAAGTCTCAAATTACATTAATTTGGACATTTATAACGTCAATTATGTCAATATTTCATTAATAAGACAATTGTTGCATCATCTTTGTGTAATAATAAATGATAATTATTTAATCCCTAAAAATTCTAAATAAATTCCTATCATGTAGATAATTGTATTATCTATCTGGATACTATTCATGTTTGAAGTTTCATTAAGTTTATCACTAAATTAAAATTATTATACTTATAAGATTTAAGAAAGTGACATGTTGTCACATTCTTTGGTTTTAATAATAATTAAATTATTTTCATGGGAAAAAGTCCGTTAAATGAATCTAATCTGACCCTTAGGTGATATGGGTCGACTTTTAGTCATCCAATAGGATTTTGAAATGTGTTAGGGTAATTTTATAATATTATATTTACCCTTAATTACCTGATTTACCTTTAACTATGGTAAATAAATTTACCGTAGTTACTATTCATAATTCCCAAAAATAAAACGTAGCTTATTAACATAATTTGGATCCACTGATTCCAAATATGGAATCCATTTTTCCAAATTCAATACACAAAAGTTGAAAAAATTAAATTAAAATTAATCCCATTGTCGAAAGAAAACAGGTTTTTCTTTAAAACATTGCAAAAGAATGAATTGATTTATCCTACGAATTCAAGGTAGAATCTGTACTAATGATATACATTATATTAAATAGTAAAAATATATTCTATTTATAATTTAAAACCATTCAATATTATAATTTAACCATATAAGTTATTGTCATGAAAAAAGTTGTTTTTAATTAAAATATAGCGTGTTTTTACTATTCATCAAAATATGAATGTTACCAGAATAATATGAAAAATTTAACCAAAGTAAATTTTTATTTCATGATTCCAAAGAAGAATTTTATTTTGTCAAATTTAACTTATAAACATGTCAAAACTAGATTTAAATTGGGTGGGCCATCAAAAGCCGGCAAAACTGCATTTTTTTAAAAATACTTATTTTACCCGAAAAATTTATTTTGTTCTTATACCATGTTTTAGAAAATGTGTAAGACGAATAATAATGTTATAAGATTCAAAATTTAGTTAATACTATTCATAAAGGCTAGTTCATAATAATATTATAATAATATATCGTTGTTTAGTAAAACCCGGTATTGCGTACAACACACGCTATTGAGGAAGGTCGCGATTGCGTGTAATGCAAGCCATGTCAGGGTTGCGTGCTGTGCAAGAATTCTTCGTTGTTTTGTATATCATAATACAACCATATTTCATTTATACATTGAATATATATATATATATATACTCAATGTTGCGTAGAATAACTATTATCAAAATTGTGTGTAACGCGATCAAAGAATAGTGTTGCGTATACTGCAAGCTAATACGGTGTTGCGTATAGCGCAAGGTAATCTTGGTGTAGCATACAACACAAGACATTAATGAAATAAAAAGAATATTTTTCATAAAATCTCAGGGCGTTAGATTCTACCCCCTTTAAAATGAATTTCACCCTCGAAATTCGTCGGGGTTATAAATGGTTTACTATTCGAAAGTTTCTTTAATAGAAACCCACATCTTAAAAAGGAATACCAAAACCAATCTTTAAAAACGAATGTATGAAACGTAATGGTTACCCAAATAAACTAATCACTGGGTTTCCACATAGGTGAAAATATGGATATGGAAGAGAAATCTAACCATCATGTTCTGATGGAGAGTGGTAGAGAACATGGCTATGGAAAAGCCAGAAATCACAAAGCCAGAAATTTGTGATGATCTAGGGTACCATCTGGTTCATCAGATATAAGAGCACTAGGACATAATTTTTGGTTTTAAAGATCATTTCCCTAAAGTTGATGAATTAAAAAAATACTTACATGATTTTGGTACAATCTCACTATTGTTCATGAATTGAACAATTTCCACTTCATATCTTAAAGAAATGAAGTTGAATTTGTTATTCGTGAAGTGTTAATAGATCATGTGATATAATGATTGGTCATTCCATCTGTTTCAAACAAAAGGTTAGCAAAAGTTATCAAATATACATAAGTCCATCTATGGTGAGGTTAATCGTATACGATTCCAAGAATGAACTTATACTTCATATATCATACCGCGTAATAAAATAAAACTAGTTTCTACTAACCAGAGACTTTCTGTAGGACAGTGGAAGGTGATAAAGGCCAGTCGCACTTCGATTGTGGGTTCAATTCCCACAGCCTTGTCCGACGCGATGGGCTGTCTCCCATCCTACAGGTTTTCTTTTTTCTAAAACTACATTACTATAACATCCCATAAATAATATCAAAAATAAAGTTCTATCCTTAAACAATACTAACATATGTATAACATAATACATTCCAATCTTTAGGCTTATCTAAAATACTTCGGTCCAAGCACATTGTATAAAGGAAACGATTACTTGAAATGTCATCAACCAATCATGTGAATACCATCATTTATCCCCCATATATCTTGTTGGTCACATTCCATTCATGTGAATACCTTAATAATTTATTCTCTTGAAAAATGAATACCCATTAAACCTTAGTGAAAACATGAATGCTGTCAAAAGTTAACTCTTTCCATATACCAAAATCCAAAAATTCTATATACTCAAACCATGATATAACCTTCTTCTTATATCAGTCATGAGCTCATGAATACTATCAAACATTTAATTTTCTCCTTATCTCTTCATTATGCGCTTATCATCTACATTCCAAAAATATATGAATAACCTTTCATAGATACTAGTACCATTAATCATACACATTCAAAACTCAAGGAAAGACAACAGTTTAACAATCCTTAGATGTCTCTTTATTCCATAGTACCATGATATTACTTATACAACATTACACATGATAAACATGTAATCATTCCACTACATTCTTAATCCATTGACCGAGCTTCAAAAATTCTTTCATCTCACATATCATTTGTAGTCTCTTCATCATCATCAACATAAATACAACCCATACGACCATACTGATTCTCTTCATGAGACTTTACCTTAGGGAATTGGTTTGAATAATGATCTTATATTCCACATTTAAAACATTTAACCATTGTTGATGTCGTAGCAATACCATTATCCTCATCCCTAGTGTTAACAGAACCTTTTCCTTTGCACTTACTGGCTTTGTGTCCTTCTTTTCCACACCCAAAGAATCTTCCAGTTCCTTTGAAACAATCTCCCTGATGCCTCTTCCCACATGATTTACATGAGGGAAATTGAACTTTCTTTCCTCTATGATCATCATGAAACTGCATCTTTCTCTTATTATCTGAGTCAGGAAACTTACCAAAGATGAGATTATTGATCATATTATGAGATTGATGATTAGGCATAATAACTATGTTTGGACTTTCAGATCCCGTTTCATTTGGTTTCTCATGAAGAAAATCATTCCATTGTCCATCATATCCTCCATTATCATGAATCTTCCTATTTCCATCCATTTTCTAAAACCCAAAAAGAATAGTGTGAGAGGCAAAAATCATGCTAGGGAAAACAACATAGTAAAGGGGGAGCACCCTCAATATCTAACATATTAGGTTAAATTCTAAGATCGTTACCATAGTTCTAGGACTATATCTTATACGCATACTTATCCTTAGGGACATCCCTAGACATACCTTAGAAATATCTCTATGGATCTTACTAACATTTTCGCATCCTAGTTTCCAAAGGTTGACTAAACCTTTCCTCTGATACCAACTGTAGAGACCCAAAGCCTGACGTACATGGACATTACATTACTTTTGCAGAATACTTAGTACATAATAAAAACACACATGCAAGGACCGTAATAGTTTAGTGTCTTTGGAAACTCGGAATATAATCTTCTAATCATGGTGAAAGATCTTCAACATCTCCCATAAAGATCTTACTTTTTTTATGCCTAAAACCTTTCTTTATATCCTGGGGAAATGAAAACATAAAAGGGTGAGCTCAAATTCTCAGTAAGGGTAAACAAAAGAAATATCAATCACATCGTATTCATAAGAACATATCATTTTGAAAATCCTAACCTGCAAAAGATAGCATAATTTCATAACATGGGATAAATCATAGTAGTGAAATGTAATCCCAATAATCATAACTTAAAACATGAAACTTTGTGTCATACACACATAATCATAGAGAATCATTTCTTATTAGTCAAGACTCATTGCCAAGACTATCTTAGTGGACAAAGTCCATTTCTGAACCGAGTTACCCTCGTTTCAGTCCTGCTTCACTGAACCGATATAACCTACCATTCCAGCCATGTCTATCTCATGAGATATAAAATCATTACCCAATGCATTGGAGGGAGATATAGGTCCCACCCATCTCATAATGATACCATTATTATGTGTTCCACAAAATCATAAACCATACATCATAGTGTAACCCATGTAATAAAAATGGGAATCTTAAACATCGTGACATCATAAAACAATTCATATAAGATAAAGGAATTTGTAAAAATAAATCCATCATAACATAGTCCAATCAATGTAAAAATAGGGATATAAACAGAACCCTTTATTATCTTAGATGGAAAATAATTTTGATAAAACACTTGAACTCCATTCTTGAGGAAAATATCCTTTCTTCTTCAAAAACACTTTTCCTTTCTTAACATGTCATTAAATTATAAACTAAAAGAAGTTGATTAAAAATAAACTTGAAAACTTGTAAAGGATGCTTCTTGGAAATAATTTTTTAAAAATCCATTCATGCCATATAAGTAAAAAAAAATTCTTCTCGTACTTTTGTCGGAAAAGTCAAAAAGTACCTCGTACGAAAAACGACAAAAGATTCCTTTCATATCCTTTACTAAAAACTCACCGAACGGTAAAATTGGATTTAAACAATTGTAGTTGTATGGAAATAATATTACATATTGAGGAAACATGGATGTGGATGATAAAATACACCCCAGTAAATGCCAAAGTATAAACAATCTCGGATAAAAATGAGATTGTGATATTTCCCTTACCTTATGTCCGATATGCTTTGTATGTATCTGAACCTCCTGTATAATGATTTAAATAATGTAATTAACTTATTACAGAATCATATTCATTGTTATGATATCATATATGGTTCACTTATGACTTTATATTACCCGTTCGTTTGTAAAACCCATGTTAAAGAAGCGTTTTGGGTAAAATCGTCTCATTTATCGTAGGTGTTTGGACTTGTTGTTCTTGACATTATTATTACTTATATCATGATTTACTTACTTCTAGAATATAAAATATGATTTATATATCATATATATTCAGTATATATATATATATATAATAGATAGATAAATGAAATGAAACACACCGTTCATGGAGACGGTAGTCCGTACGTACGCATGAACGCTGTTTTCCTTTCCTTATTGTCTTGAATGGAAGTAAGTAGATGACATATATATATACATAAATCCAGTAGATTTAACATGTCATATATTTTATTATTATTCATTATATATAATTTATAATCATTCTGGAATGGTTAACATGGATAATGAATCTCATCGCGTCGTGGAGACGGTAGTCCGTACGTACGCACGAGCGATGATATCGTTCTCATGGTCATGGAATTGTGTTGAAATGTATGTATAATATTTCAGTATCAATATCACTTTATAATAATCATATATAGTTACTCATTAAACCATTATACCCATCCAATTAAGGTGGTGGCGGAAAATAGATTACACCACGGCGTGGAGACGGTATTCCGTACGTACGCACACGCGGTGATTTCCTTTTTCCGTAGGATGGATAGAAGGTTAATTAGAGTTGTTTCATATTTATAATAACATATAAGTATATAATAAATACTGATGTTATTACTTTATCATTAAACAACTAAATAAGAAGAAGGTGAAGAAGAAAGAAATTGAAAAAGATCTGTAATGGATATTACCTCTTTTTGACGCGCCTTCACTTAACCTCCACTTAAAGAACTAAGGATGGTCTTTGAAGAAGACCAGGACCTCTATGATGATACTAGGGAAGTGAAGAAGAGATTTTGGAAGGGTTTTTCTGATCTTGAATTCTCAAATTGGTGTGAGGAGGAGAGGGAGGAGGTGCCCTTTTATAAGGGTGGAGAGGGGCACCTTAGGAAACTCTCAAATTATTATTTTATATTAAGGTAAAATTCGGTTTATAATGGTTAAAAAGGGACTTATTTCGGAGCTAAAGTGGGTATGGGTCTAAATAATCTCATACAATAGGATTAAGACAAGTTTAGGTTATTATTTTAACCTTATCAATTAGATTTAACTCTACGTTAAATAATTTAACTTTTACCGTGTCTTTTTGTCTTCTTACACTATATGGTTAATAAACTTACCATAACAATCCAAAATAACCCCAAGTTGTTTATTATTAATATATCTATCCTTATCTAAGTCATTTTTCAGAACCTTATATTTTTAGGAATTAAATAACAATTAATAATATAATATTTGTTTTAAAAACTAATTTATGTCAATTTTGACACTATTTGGTACATGATTTTTATTAAATTCATAACAGAATGATAAGTTAGAAACAAGTTACTTATATCAACAATAAAATGTCATATTAACCTAGAAAATTAATTTAAGTCATAAAAAGTCTCAAATTACATTAATTTGGACATTTATAATGTCAATTATGTCAATATTTCATTAATAAGACAATTACTGCATCATCTTTGTGTAATAATAAATGATACTTATTTAATCCCTAAAAATTATAAATAAATTCCTATCATGTAGATAATTGTATTATCTGTCTGGAGACTATTCATGTTTGAAGTTTCATGAAGTTTATCACTAAATTAAAATTATTATACTTATAAGATTTAAGAAATTCACATGTTGTCACATTCTTTGGTTTTAATAATAATTAAATTATTTTCATGGAAAAAAGTCCATTAAATGAATCTAATCCGACCCTTAGGTGATATGGGTCGACTATTAGTCATCCAATAGGATTTTGACATGTTTTAGGGTAATTTTATAATATTATATTTACCCTTAATTACCTGATTTACCTTTAACTATGGTAAATAAATTTACCGTAGTTACTATTCATAATTCCCAAAAATAAAACGTAGCTTATTAACATAATTTGGATCCACTGATTCCAAATATGGAATCAATTTTTCCAAATTAAATACACAAAATTTCCAAAAATTAAATTTAAATTAATCCTGTTGTCGAAAGAAAACGGGTTTTTCTTTAAAACATTGCAAAAGATTGAATTGATTTATCCTACGAATTCAAGGTAGAATCAGTACTAATGACATACATTATATTAAATAGTAAAAATATATTCTATTTATACATTAAAACCATTCAATATTATAATTTAACCATATAAGTTATTGTGATGAAAAAAGTTGTTTTTAATTAAAATATAGCGTGTTTTTACTATTCATCAAAATATGAATGTTACCAGAATAATATGAAAAATTTATCCAAAGTAAATTTTTATTTCATGATTCCAAAGAATAATTTTATTTTGTCAAATTTAACTTATAAACATGTCAAAACTAGATTTAAAGTGGGTGGGCCATCAAAAGGCGGAAAAACAGCATTTTTTGAAAAATACTTATTTTACCCGAAAAATTTATTTTGTTCTTATACCATGTTTTAGAAAATGTGTAAGACGAATAATAATGTTATAAGATTCAAAATTTAGTTAATACTATTCATAACGGCTAGTTCATAATAATATTATAATAATATATCGTTGTTTAGTAAAACCCAGTATTGCGTACAACACACGCTATCGAGGAAGGTCGTGATTGCGTGTAATGCAAGCCAAGTCAGGGTTGCGTGCTGTTAAAGAATTCTTCGTTGTTTCGTATATCATAATCCAACCATATTTCATTTATACATTGAATATATATATATATATATACTCAATGTTGCGTAGAATAACTATTATCAAAATTGTGTGTAACGCGATCAAAGAATAGTGTTGCGTATACTGCAAGCTAATACGGTGTTGCGTATAGCGCAAGGTAATCTTGGTGTAGAATACAACACAATAAATTAATTAAATTAAAAGAATATTTTTCATAAAATCTCAGGGTGTTAGATTCTACCCCCTTTAAAATGAATTTCACCCTCGAAATTCGTCGGGGTTATAAATGGTTTACTATTCGAAAGTTTCTTTAATAGAAACCCACATCGTAAAAAGGAATACCAAAACCAATCTTTCAAAACGAATGTATGAAACGTAATGGTTACCCAAATAAACTAATCACTGGGTTTCCACATAGGTGAAAATATGGATATGGAAGAGAAATCTAACTATCATGTTCTGATGGAGAGTGGTAGAGAACATGGATATGGAAAAGCCAGCAATCACAAAGCCATAAATTTGTGATGATCTAGGGTACCATCTGGTTCATCAGATATAAGATCACTAGGACAGCATTTTTGGTTTTAAATATCATTTCCCTAAAGTTGATGAATTAAAAAAAATACTTACATGATTTTGGTACAATCTCACTATTGTTCATGAATTGAACAATTTCCACTTCATATCTTAAAGAAATGAAGTTGAATTTGTTATTCGTGAAGTGTTAATAGATCATGTGATATAATGATTGGTCATTCCATCTGTTTCAAACAAAAGGTTAGAAAAAGTTATCAAATATACATAAGTCTATCTATGGTGAGGTTAATCCTATACGATTCCAAGAATGAACTTATACTTCATATATCATATCGCGTAATAAAATAAAACTAGTTTCTACTAACCAGGGACTTCCTGTAGGCCAGTGGTAGGTGATAAAGGCCGGTCGCACTTCGGTTGTGGTTTCAATTCCCACAGCCTTGTCCGACGCGATGGGCTATCGCCCGTCCTACATGTTTTCCTTTTTCTAAAACTACATTACTATAACATTCCATAAATAATATCAAAAATAAAGTTCTATCCTTAAACAATACTAACTTATGTATAACATAATACATTCCAATCATTAGGCTTATCTAAAATACTTCGGTCCATGCTCATAGTATAAAGAAAACGATTACTTGAAATGTCATCAACCAAGCATGTGAATACCATCATTTATCCCCCATATATCTTGTTGGTCACATTCCAATCATGTGAATACCTTAATAATGTATTCTCTTGAAAAATGAATACCCATTAAACCTTAGTGAAAACAAGAATACTGTCAAAAGTTAACTCTTTCCATATACCAAAATCCAAAAATTCTATATACTCAAACCATGATATAACCTTCTTCTTATATCAGTTATGAGCTCATGAATACTATCAAACATTTAATTTTCTCCTTATCGCTTTATTATGCGCATATCATCTACATTCCAAAAATATCTGAATAACCTTTCATGGATACTAGTACCATTAATCATACACTTTCAAAACTCAAGGAAAGACAACAGTGTAACAATCCTTAGATCTCTCTTTATTCTATAGTACCATGATATTACTTATACTACATTACACATGATAAACATGTAATCATTCCACTACATTCTTAAACCATTGACCAAGCTTTAACAATTCTTTCATCTCACATATCATTTGTAGTCTCTTCATCATCATCAACATAAATACAACACATACGACCATACTGATTCTCTTCATGAGACTTTCCCTTAGGACATTGGTTTGCATAATGCCCGTATATTCCATATTTAAAACATTTAACCATTTTTGATGTCGTAGCAATACCATTATCCTCATCCCTGGTGTTAACTGAACCTTTTCCTTTGCACTTACTGGCTTTGTGTCCTTATTTTCCACACCCAAATAATCTTCCAGTTCCTTTGAAACAATCTCCCTGATGCCTCTTCCCACATTATTTACATGAGGGAAATTAAACTTTCTTTCCTCTACGATCATCACAAAACTCCATCTTTCTCTTATTATCTGAGTCAGGAAAATTACCAAAGATGAGATTATTGATCATATTATGAGATTGATGATTAGGCATAATAACGATGTTTGGACTTTCAGATCCCGTTTCATTTGGTTTCTCATGAAGAAAATCATTCCATTGTCCATCATATCCTCCATTATCATGAATCTTCCTATTTCCAGCCATTTTCTAAAACCCAAAAAGAATAGTGTGAGAGGAAAAAATCATGCTCGGGAAAAGAACATAGTAAAGGGGGAGAACCCTCAATATCTAACATCTTAGGTTAAATTCTAAGATCGTTACCGTAGTTATAGGACTATATCTTATACGCATACTTATCCTTAGGGACATCCCTAGACATACCTTAGAAATATCTCTATGGATCTTACTAACATTTTCGCATCCTATTTTCCAAAGGTTGACTAAACCTTTCCTCTGATACCAACTGTAGAGACCCAAAGCCTGACGTACATGGACATTACATTACTTTTGCGGAATACTTAGTACATAACAAAAACACACACGCAAGGACTGTAATAGTTTAGTGTCTTTGGAAACTCGGAATATAATCTTCTAATCATGGTGAAAGATCTTCAACATCTCCCATAAAGATCTTAATTTTATAATGCCTAAAACCTTTCTTTATATCCTGGGGAAATGACATAAAAGGGTGATCTCAAATGCTCAGTAAGTGTAAACAAAAGAAATATCAATCACATCATATTCATAAGAACATAACATTTTGGAAATCTTAACCTGCAAAAGAGAGCACAATTTCATAACATGGGATAAATCATAGTAGTGAAATGTAATCCCAATAATCATAACTTAAAACATGAAACTTTGTGTCATACACACATAATCATAGAGAATCATTTCTTATTATTCAAGACTCATTTCCAAGACTATCTTAGTGGACAAAGTCCATTTCTGAACCGAGTTACCCTCGTTTCAGTCCTGCTTCACTGAACTGGTATAACCTACCATTCCAGCCATGTCTATCTCATAAGATATAAAATCATTACCCAATGCATTGGAGGGAGATATAGGTCCCACCCATCTCATAATGATACCATTCTTATGTGTGCCACAAAATCATAAACCATACATCATAGCGTAACCCATGTAATAAAAATGGGAATCTTAAACATCGTGACATCATAAAACAATTCTTATAAGATAAAAGAATTCATAAAAATAATTCCATCACAACATAGTCCAATCAATGTAAAAATAGGGATATAAACATAACCCTTTATTATCTTAGATGGAAAATAATTTTGATAAAACACTTGAACTCCATTCTTGAAGAAAATATCCTTTCTTCTTCAAAAACACTTTTCCTTTGTTAACATGTCATAAAATTCTAAACTAAAATAAGTTGATTAAAAATAAACTTGAAAACTTGTAAAGGAAGATTCTTGGAAATAATTTTTTAAAAATACATTCATTCCATATAAGTAAAAAAACATTCTTCTCGCACTTTTGTCGGAAAAGTCAAAAAGTACCTCGTACGAAAAATGACAAAAGATTCCTTTCATATCCTTTACTAAACATTCACCGAAGGGTAAAATTGGATTTAAACAATTGTAGGTGGATGGAAATAATATTACATATTGAGGAAACATGGATGTGGATGATAAAATACACCCTAGTAAATGCCAAAGTATAAATAATCTCGGATAAAAATGAGATTGTGATATTTCCCTTACCTTATGTCTGATATGATTTGTACGTATCCGAAACTCATGTATAATGATTTAAATAATTTCATTAACTTATTAAAAAATCATATTCATTGTTATGATATCATATATGGTTCACTTATGACTTTATATTACCCGTTCTTTTGTAAATTCCATGTTAAAGAAGGGTTTTGGGTAAAATCGTTTCATTTATCGTAGGTGTTTGGAATTGTTGTTCTTGACATTATTATTACTTATATCATGATTTACTTACTTCCATAATATAAAATATTATTTATATATCATATATATTCAGTATATATATATAAATAATAGATAGATAAATGAAATGAAACACACCGTTCATGGAGACGGTAGTCCGTACGTACGCATGAACACTGTTTTCCTTTCCTTATTGTCTTGAATGGAAGTAAGTAGATGACATATATATATACATAAATCCAGTAGATTTACCATGTCATATATTGCATTATTATTCATTATATATGCTTTATAATCATTCTGGAATGGTTAACATGGATAATGAATCTCATCGCGTCGTGGAGACGGTAGTCCGTACGTACGCACGAGCGATGATATCATTCCCATGGTCGTGGAATTGTGTTGAAGTGTATGTATACTATTTCAGTATCAATATCACTTTATAATAATCATATATAGTTACTCATTACACCATTATACCCATCCAATTAAGGTGGTGGAGGAAAATAGATTACACCACCGCGTGGAGACGGTATTCTGTACGTACGCACGCGCGATGATTTTATTTTTCCGTAGGATGGATAGAAGGTTAATTAGAGTTTTTTAATATTTATAATAACATATCAGTATATAAAAAATACTGTTGTTATTACTTTATGATTAAACAACTACATAAGAAGAAGTTGAAGAAGAAAAAAATTGAAAAAGATCGGTAATGGATATTACCTCTTTTTGACGCGCCTTCACTTAACCTCCACTTAAAGAACTAAGGATGATCTTTGAAGAATACCAGGACCTCTAGGATGATAATAGGGAAGTGGATAAGAGATTTTGTCAGGGGTTGGCCAAGCTTGAATGCTCAAATTGGTGTGAGGAGGAGAGGGAGGAGGTGCCCTTTTATAAGGCAGGAGAGAGGGGCCTTAGAAAACTCTCAAAATATTATTTTATATTAAGGTAAAATTCGGTTTATAATGGTTCCAATGGGTATTATTTAGAAGCTAAAGAGGGTATGGGTATAAATCCTCTCATCCAATAGGATTTAGACAAGTTTAGGTTATTATTTTAACCTTATCAATTAGATTTAACTCTAAGTTAAATAATTTAACTTTTATCGTGTCTTTTTGTTTTCTTACACTATATGGTTAATAAACTTACCATAACAATCCAATCTAACCCCAAGTTGTTTATTATTAATATATATATCCTTATATAAGTCATTTGGCCGAACCTTAGATTTTTAGGAATTAAATAACAATTAATAATATAATATTTGTTTTAAAAACTAATTTATGTCAATTTTGACACTATTTGGTACATGATTTTTATGAAATTCATAACAGAATGATAAGTTCGAACCAAGTTACTTATATCAACTATAACATGTAATATTAACCTAGAAAATTAATTTAAGTCATAAACAGTCTCAAATTACATTTATTTGGGCATTCATAACATCAATTATGTCAATATTTCATTAATAAGACAATTACTGCATCATCTTTGTGTCATAATAAATGATAATTATTTAATCCCTAAAAACTCTAAATAAATTCCTATGATGTAGATAATTGTATTATATTTCTGGAGACTATTAATTTTTGATGTTTCATGAATTTTATCACTAAATTAAAATTATTACACTTATAAGATTTAAGAAAATGACATGTTGTCACATTCTTTGGTTTCAATAATAATTAAATTATTTTCACGGACAAAAGTCCATTGAATGAATCTAATCCGACCCTTAGGTGATATGGGTCGACTTTTAGTCATTCAATAGGATTTTGACATGTGTTAGGGTAATTTTATAATATTATATTTACCCTTAATTACCCGATTTACCTTTAACTATGTTAAATAAATTTACCGTAGTTACTATTCATAATTCCCAAAAATAAAAAGTATCTTATTAACATAATTTGGATCCACCGATTCCAAATATGGAATCCATTTTTCCAAATTCAATACACAAAAGTTTCAGAAATTAAATTAAAATTAATCCCGTTGTCGAAAGAAAACGGGTTTTTCTTTAAAACATTGCAAAAGATTGAATTGATTTATCCTACGAATTCAAGGTAGAATCAATGATAATGACATACATTATATTAAATGGTAAAAATATATTCTATTTATACTTTAAAACCATTCAATATTATAATTTAACCATATAAGTTATTGCGATGAAAAAAGTTGTTTTTAATTAAAATATAGCGTGTTTTTACTATTCATTAAAATATGAAAGTTACCAGAATAATATGAAAAATTTATCCAAAGTAAATTTTTATTTCATGATTCCAAAGAAGAATTTTATTTTGTCAAATTGAACTTATAAACATGTTAGAAACTAGATTTAAAGTGGGTGCGCCATCAAAAGGCGGCAAAACTGCATTTTTTGAAAAATACTTATTTTACCCGAAAAATTTATTTTGTTCTTATACCATATTTTAGAAAATCTGTAAGACGAATAATAATGTTATAAGATTAAAAATTTATTTAATACTATTCATAATGGCTAGTTCATAATAATATTATAATAATATATCGTTGTTTAGTAAAACTCGGTATTGCGTACAACACACGCTATCGAGGAAGGTCGCGATTGCGTGTAATGCAAGCCAAGTCAGGGTTGTGTGCTGTGCAAGAATCCTTCATTGTTTCGTATATCATAATCCAACCATATTTAATTTATACATTGAATATATATATATATATATATACTCAATGTTGCGTAGAATAACTATTATCAAAATTGTGTGTAACACGATCCAAGAATAGTGTTGCGTATACTGCAATCTAATACGGTGTTGCGTATAGAGCAAGGTAATCTTGGTGTAGCATACAACACAAGACATTAATGAAATTAAAAGAATATTTTTCATAAAATCTCTGGGTGTTACGAAAAGACTCGGGTGGTTCTTCATCATAATTTCCTTGGGTTCCCACGTTGCCTCTTCCGTCTTATGGTTTCTCTATAGAACATTTACCAAACGAGTCGTCTGATTTCTCAGAACTTTTTCTACGGTATCAAAAATCCTGATGGGCTCTTCGCAATAAGACAGATCGTGTTCCAGTTCTACTTCCTCATAGGTGAGTACATGTATTGGGTCAGGAATGTATTTTCTCAACAGTGATACGTGTAACACATCGTAAACTTTGGAGAGATTTGGCGGCATTGCCAAACAATAATCTACAGCCCCAATTCGTTCTAGAATTTCGAAAGGTCCAATATACCTGGGACTCACTTTACCTTTCTTTTTGAAATGTATAACTCCCTTCCATGGATATACCTTCAATAAAATATGATCTCCTACCTAGAATTCCAAATCCTTCCTTCAGTTGTCAGCATAGCTCTTCTGACTACTTTGAGCTGCTTTGATGTAGCTTTGGATTACCTTCACCTTTTCCATTGTTTCCTCCACCAGTTCTGGGCCAACAAGTTTTCTTTCACCAACATCATCCCAACAGGTTGGTGTGCAACATCTCTTTTTTTATAACACTTCATACAGTGCCATCTGAATACTTGAATGGAAGATATTTTTATAGGAAAATTCTACCTTAGGTAAATATTGATCCCACATACCCTAAAAGTCAAGTAAGCAATATCTCAACATATCTTCTAAGGTTTGAATAGTCTATTCTGATTTTCCATCAGTTTGGGGATGGTAGGCAGTGCACAAACAAATTTCAGTATCCAGGGATTTTTGAATACTTTTCCATAATCTTGAAGTAAAATGGGGATCACGATCAGAAACAATCGATAGGGGTACTCCATGATGTCTCACAACTTCATTAATATATAGTCTTGATAGATGTTCAAGTGGTAGATATTCTCTTATAGAAAGAAAATGTGATGACTTGGTAAGATGATAAAAAATGACCCATATTTCATCGTTCCTTCTAGGAGCCTTTGCTAGTCCCATGAAAAAGACCATCGTGATATTATCCCATTTCCACTCAGGTATAGGAAGAGGTTGCATGGCTCCTCCAGGATGTTTCCTTACAGCTTTCACTTGTTGACAAACCATACATCTTGACACAAAATCAGAAATCTCTCTCTTCATGTTGTCCCACCAAAAATGTTCATTAAAATCTCTATACATTTTGGTGCTCCCAGGTTATATAGAGAAATTGGAGATATGAGCATCATCTAACAATTCCCTTTTCAGATCAGGTAAATTGGGGACACAAAGTATCTTCCCAAATTTCAAAATTCCATCTTCATACACAAATTCACTCAATCTCCCATCATTCATAGCTTTAATCTTCTTTTGAAACTCTTCATCATCGATCTGAGAACTCTTTATCCTTTCTAGTAAATATGTTTTGGCAAGAATTTGAAAAAGTATCGATGTTTCACCTTCCATGGTTATTCCCATGTCCATCTTTACTAGATCCATGAAAATAGGATCCCTTTCAATTATCATCTTGTTCAAAACTCCATGATCCTTTCTGTTCAATGCACTTACCACCTTATTTTCCTTCCCCACGTGGTAGTGTATCATGCAATAATAATCCTTGAGTAGTTAAATCCATCTCCTTTTCCTCTTGTTGAGTTATTTCTGTGAGAAAATATACTTTAAACTCTTGTGATCAGTATAAATCTCAAATTTTTTCTCCAAAGATATATTGTATCCAAATATTTAAAGAAAATATTATAGAAGATAACAAAAGATCATCAGTAAGATAGTTTTTCTCATGAATTTTTAGTTGTCATGATTCATAGACAATAACCATATCATTCTGCATAAGGACACAACCAAGTCCTTTCTTTGAAGCATCACTATAAATAACAAACTCATCCTTCCCCGATGGTAGAGTCAATATAGGAGCATTGACTAATCTTCTCATCAATTCTTCGAAACATTATTCACACTCTTTTGTCCAAACAAATTTAACACCTTTACATGTGAGCTTCGTTAATGGGTTAGCCAATCGGGAAAAATTCTGGACGAAACGTCGATAATAACATGCTAAACCAATAAAACTGCGTACCTCAGTTATACTCGTTGGTGCTAGCCATTCCTGGATTTCTCTTTTCTTGGAAGGATCAATATAGATTCCATCTCTAGAGAAAATATGGCCAAGAAAAGATATATCTTGAAGCCAGAATTTACACTTGCTAAACTTCCCATATAATTCATGTCTTCTAAGAGTTTTCAGGATAATACGCAAGTGATTTTCATGATCTGTGTATCTTTTGGAGTATACCAAGATATCATCAATAAATACCACTATAGAATCATCGAGATATTCCTTGAAAACTCTATTCATTAGATCCATGAAGACAGAGGGTGCATTAGTCAATCCAAAATGCATTATTGTAAACTCATAATGCTTGTACCTGGTTCGAAATGATGTCTTCAGAATGTCTTCCTTCTTCACACACAACAAATTATATCCAGATCGAAGGTCAATCATTGAAAAGTATTGAGCTCCATGCATTTGTTTAAATAAATCATCAATTCAAGGTAGGGGATACATGTTCATTATTGTTATAGAATTGATCTCTCTATAGTTGATACATAACCTCATATATCCATCTTTATTTTTAACAAAAAGTACAGGGGATCCCCATGGAGAAACACTAGGGAGAATAAATCCCTTATTACTCAATTCCTCTTGTTGTTTCTTTAGTTCCACTAATTCCATAGTGGCCATTATATAAGGGTTCTTCGATATGGGCCTTGATCCAGGAATTAAATCAATGGAAAACTCAATTTCTCATTCTAGAGGATGTCCACGTAAATCTTCTGGAAACACATCAACATATTCTCTCACAATATGTACATCCTCTATTAGAACATTCCTTTCCTCACCCATAGTCATTTAATTCTCTTCCTCCCTAATAATTGAATTTAGTTGAGCTACTGGGGTGGATATAGATAAGAATTGGGTGGTGATGATTCTACTCTAAAGGTAAGGTGTTCCTTATCATCATCATCAAAAATTATAACCTCCTTCTTCTTATAATAAATCTTCTCATCATGGTCCAAAATCCAATCCATACCGAGGATTATATCAAACTCAATCATAGGTATGATGATGAGATTAGAAGATAAAGAACATTTGTATGCTCTAATGGGGATTGATTCACAATAATTTGTAGCGATGATACTTCCCTTAGGAGTTTTGACTGACAATGTAAAGTCCTGTAAAATTCAAGGGAAATTTTTTCTTAATTTTCTTTGGAATTTTACAAAAGTGCGGTTTCTGACGGAACCTGATTCCGAGGCCCAGTGTGTCCGGAATCATTTTCCGAAGTTTGGCTCGGGTATGTTCAGTGAACGAACGAGTGGGAATTTATAACTTTTGAACTGGTTCCTGGAAACGAATTTCGAGGGCACCGATGAACTCGCAGCACCGTTATTCGCTTAAGGAGACCTTTTCCGAGGTTGCATTTTATGGGGTTGAGAGTTAGTTTTGGGGGAAATTAAATGAAGTTAAATAAATTGTGGAAACACAATTTATTTTTTTATCCATGTTGGTTATATCCTCCCAAAGGGAGTTAGAGGTGGGACCCACATCCACTTAACCTCCCTTTAGAGGATTAAGTGTGGTGGGGCCCACACGAACCCTAACTCCTCAACTCCCCTTTAAACTCCCAATAAATCCTCTCTAATTAATCTTGACAACTTGGGTTATTAATTAAGTTGAGTGTCTTAATTTCAAACTTTTGAAATTCAAAGTGGTTTAGTTGTGTAAATAAAATAAGCCTTAGACTTATTTTATTTTTGTTAGTTTTCTCTTGTCACCTTGAGAGGATTTGAGAAGCGTTCTTTATCTTCTTCAACCTTGACGAAGAACGCGAAGAACACTTAAGCTTCGATGAAGAACGCCACTTCTCTTCTTCGTAGCCGGTGTGTTTCTGAAGATCGACGACGCCGCTTCTATTGATCTTCTTCCCATGTCAACTAAAGGAGATTCCAATTCCTCCTCGAGCTTTCTCCGTCAGCTTACGAAGCTTCTCCAGCGACGTTACCTCTTCGGACACACCTCGACGTCAACGGAATCGACGTACGATTTCCGCGATGCCCGACCTCCGTGACACTTGTCTTCCGCGGCTTGTTGACGTGCTCCGCACTTGAAACCGAGGTAGGGGTTAATTGTTATTTTATTTAATTATTTCCGTTCTTGATTCTGGCATGTCGAATTTAGTGGTTTTCGAATAATTGTTATCGAATAATGCGAGGGGGCCGGTCCGCACGAACACGGCCGACCATCCTCCTTATTTCATAATTGTTTTATTTTTGGTTGGTACGATGGAGCATGGTGCCGTCGCACCACGCGGTTCATGCGGAACATATGTGCGGCACCGTCGCGCCGCGCCGTGGAAAGAGATTCAAGAATGTGATGCTGTCGCGCCGCGTCAAAGGAAATTGAAGGCGCCGTGGCCGGAGCGGGGCCGCGCCGGAGGGGCGTGGTGTCGTCGCACCGCACCGGACGGCATAGGCCACGGCCGGTTCCGGGCCGCGGCGGAACAAGGTGACCAGCGGCCAGCCGGGCCGCCAATGTCGGAAGCCGGAAGGGGACCGGCCCTTGCAGGTCCCGTTGAGAAGGAACCGTCCGGCCAGGTCGGGCCGGACGGAAGTGGGAAAGCCGGGGGAATTAAATTCCCCCGGCCAACATAAAAACGGCCCCCCATAATGAGGGGGCCGCAGTTTCACAAAAGGGGGGGCAGGCGCCCCCCGTTTCTCAATCAGCTCGGCCGAAGGCCGAGCTGGCAGCGCGCCGAGCGCGCTGCCTTGAGCCAGACCGGCGCGCCTGGCCGGTCTGCCAGGCCGAGCCGCGCCGGGCCGGGCCGGACCGCGCTGGGACGGGCTGATCCTGTCCGGGGTGGGTCGACCCTGTTCGGGCCGACCGGGGGGGGGGGGGGGGGGGGGGGGTCTCGGGCCGGGTCGGCCCGGGCCCGAAACCCCCGATACCGTACTGTTAGGTTCAAATGCCCATAACTCGGGCTACGGACCTCCAAACGACGCGCCATCAGCGGAGATGCGATCCTTGGATCGAGACGGTCGTTTCGGTATATCGCACTCAAGGTTTCGGAATACTTTGAGTTCGGCTGGGTTGGTTCGTACACGAAACCAACCGGGCCCTCGGAGCGGAAACGCTCATATCTTGAGCTACGGATGTCCGATTGACGTTTCATCAGATTTGTTGAGTTCTTCTTAGTGATACGGATCTTGTGGCATACTCTGCCCGAGGTTTGGACGCAGGTGGAGTACAGTCGGGTTGGTTTTTCCATAAAAACCAACCAGGCCCCTGGGACGAAAAAGCCAATAACTCTCAGACTGGGCGTCCGATTGACGCGCCGTCTATTGCGTTGAGTTCCTGTTGACGATACAGAACTTTTGGATACATCAACTCTGGTCTATGTGATAGTTGATGTATCAGCCTCTCGGCTCGTGGAGCGGACCCTCCCGAACGAGCTTGCTGTGTGCGGGAACCCTAGAACTGGCTGCGACTGCTACTGTGACTGCGACGACGACTGTGCAGAGATCCTCAGTGGATTCGACGACGACGACTACAACACTCAGCGATCCTGTGTGGATCAGTGCTACCGATCCTATGTGGGTCTGATCCTCTGTGGGTCAGCGCTCACGGTCCTGTGTGAACCAGCGCCTACAGATCCTGTGTGGGTCCGATCCTGTGTGGGTCTTTGCAGGGGTTAGTACCTATCGATCCTTTGTGGGTCCGACGACTTAGATGGATCAGTGATCATCTCTATCGTCTTCGAAGATGTATACCTGTGTGAGCTGAATCCTGTTTACCTTCCTGTGTGAATTGTGTTGTGCTATCCTGTGTGGATTACGTTTTGCTTTCCTGTGTGGAATACGTATACTTTCCTGTGTGTATTGAGTTTTACTTGGGCTCGGAGGTTGGAGCGTATTGAAATGATGACTTAGGTATATGTATGGGCATATACCTAAGCAGTGTCGGATGTTACTTCGTGATTGTATCTTTCCTTTGTGGTTTATCCTTTGTGGATTTTGGGAGACCTTCGGGGGTCTCGGGGTCCCTACTGAGTAGCTTATACTCACCCCTGCACGGGCTATGCCCGCACTACGTTGTGTTGGTTGCAGATGACGGACAGCGTTGATCGTGGTTGAGGCTTGCAGAGCAGGACGGTACCTGGAGGTGGACCATTGGGCGGGACGTACTCAGAGCGGACGGCCGGACCCGAGGAGCAGTGGAGCTATCTGTACCCACCCTACAGGTGGGATTTCCAGTGGACAGCTCGGCGTAGAGGCTTTTACTTTATAGTTGTTGTTTTCCCTTTCGAGTTGTACTTTACTTTCAGATTGGGTTTGTATACTGGCCCATTTACTTTTCCACACTTTCAGTTGTACTCTGTTTTTACTTAGTGTTTACTTTTCTGCTTGCTTACTCTGTGGTGCTTGTTTACTTACAAAGGCAATGCCTTCCCATTTTACCGGGATTTACGCCTTGGTGCTAGTCGCCAGCCCCTGGCCTATGGAAGGCGGGCTTGGGGTAGTCACGGCACGGGCCCCGAGGACGGGTCGTGACAAATTGGTATCAGAGGAGTTTGGTTCTACCGCGAACTCTGATCTTTTCTATGAGAAGCAATAATGTTTAGCGTATTGAGTGTGGTTCTTAGTCCAGGGAGTCCAGTGTTGGTGTGGCGGCCGACGTATCCGTACACCAGGACCCTGACTTCTGATTTCCGACTTAATGCACGAAAACATTGATTGCGTGTGTGTTTCAAGTTTTCTTTGTGATTACTTTATATCAGCTCACCAGGTATACTGTTCTGACTGCGGCGCACCTGTTTCCTTTTCATGATGGCCCCACGATTGCAGCCAGCTAGGGTTCTGAGAGTCGAGCGTGATGACAGCCCACCGAGCGACGAGGCCTCGGTGCAGGGCCCTTGTTCAGCAGTGGCACCGGAGGTAGCACTACCCACTGAGCCACCGATACTTCCAGCACCAGCCGCTGACGATGCATGTTTCCTCAGTGCACTGCATGAGTTTCAGTGCCAGCGACCGCCCAGGTTTCGTGGGGAGACGGACCCCCAGGCATCCGAGGACTAGCTGGAGGCGGTCGTTCGAGTTTTCAGGCTAGTGAGGACACCAGCAGACCTCATGGTGATCCTCGTGGCGAGCCTACTGCACGCAGCAGCAGGACGATGGTGGAGCTTGATGCTCCAGGTGCACGATGAGGCCTCTCTCATCTGGACGGACTTCGAGAGCCTCTTCCGCTCGGAGTTCGTCCCAGCCACCCTCCGTGTGGTGTGCATTCAGGAGCTTCTTCAACTGCGACAGGGCAGCATGACGGTCGCTCAGTACTCAGCGAGATTTACTAATCTCTCGCGCTACTCGACCGACATGGTATGGGACCCATTCTTTCGGGCCCAGACCTTTGAGCAGGGTTTAAGACACGAGATCAGGGCATCGCTGATCTCCCTCAGCATACTGACTCAGACGAGAGTATTGGAGCGGGCCCTTTTGATCGAGACATTTCTTAGTGAGTCTACACCAGCACCGAGACCCACCATAGGGCGGCACGTGGTAGAGTCTTCTGCAGTAGGCAGTCGACGGATGACTCAGGGGTCTGGGTAGACCATACCCTCAGGAAAATGACCTCAGGAAACTGGCTCAGCAGTGCGGGGCACACAGCGCGGAGCCAGTCTTTCGAGAGGCAGAAAGTGCTACTCATGCGGCGGTCAGGGACACATGGCTCGTGACTGCCCGACCCGCCGTGCCGAGGAGTAGCAGACGGTTGAGGGACCACCGAGGCAGAGGCAGAGGGTCGACCGTGGCGGTCCGCAGGGAGGAGGCGGACAAGGCAGAGGAGATGGTCGAGCAGTAGGTGGTGGGTGACGCTTTGAGGCTCTACCACCACCACCACCAGGAGGTCCACCCCGACCACAGGGAGTTGGCGGGCAAAGACAGGCACAGCTCCAGGCAGCGGAGGCCTAGGACCACGGCGCGCCCGAGATGATTCGAGGTACTATCTGTGTCTATTCCACCCTTGCTGCAGCACTTATAGACACAGGAGCGAGTCACTCTTTCATAGCCGCTGCCCTTGTTCGGAGCTCGGAGGTTTCGACAGAGCCGTTGGCTCTATCCTTACGGCTAGAGACTCCTACGGGAGCAGACTCGACGATTACAAACTGGTGCCGGCAGTGTGAGCTTACTCTAGGAGGTGAGAGCTTCAGCTGGGATCCTCTTGTAGCAGCATCGAGGCCTTACGACGTCATCTTGGGCATGGATTTGTTATCTACGGTCCATGCACAGATTGACTGTTTTAGGCGCAAGGTGCGATGTGTACGCACTGACGGGAGCATATTCACCTTCACCGGTGAGAAGGGAGCCTTTGCAGCACAGGATGGATTTCTGCGAAAGAGAGGACAGCCCATCACTCATCAGTTGGCTAGCCTCATCCTAGGAGCAGTTGACGTGCGGAGTCCTGGTTTTCCTGCAGTGGTGGATCAGTTTGCGGACGTTTTCCCCGACGACGTTCCAGGACTACCTCTTCGCAGAGAGGTAGACTTTTATATTGACCTATACCCCGGGACAGCTTCGATATCGACTCCAGCATATCGGATGGCCCCCACCGAGCTTCGAGAGCTATGGGTACAGTTGGAGGACTTGCAGGGCAAGAGGTTCATCTGACCCAGTGTTTCACCCTGGGATTCCCTGATATTGTTCGCCAAGAAGGCGGACGGGAGCTTGCAACTGTGTGTCGATTATCGTCGCCTGAACCAGGTGACAGTGAGGAACAAGTATTTGCTACCGAGGATTGATGACCTCTTTGATCAGCTCAAGGGATCACGGTGGTTCTCGAAGATAGACCTCAGGTCAAGCTATCATCAGCTCAGAGTTAGAGACGAGGACGTGTAGAAGACGGACTTCAGATGTCGGTATGGCCACTATGAGTTCTTGGTTATGCCCTTCGGCGTAACCAATGCTCCAGCAGTGTTCATGGCCCTCATGAATAGGATCTTTCAGCCATACCTCGATCGATTTGTCGTGGTCTTCATTGACGACATTCTGATTTACTCGACGACTGAGGAGGAGCACGCCTACCACTTACGAGTTGTACTAGACACACTCCGAGAGAACCATCTTTATGGTAAGCTCTCGAAGTGCCAGTTCTGGATATGTGAGGTCCACTTCTTGGGACACGTCATCTCTGAGGTAGGAGTTGCAGTGGATCCTGCGAAGATCGAGGCAGTGTTAGCTTGGGAGCCACCCAGGAGCGTGACGGAGGTTCGGAGTTTCTTGGGATTAGCTGAATACTACCGGAGATTCGTGCCAGACTTCTCTAGAGTTGCGGCACCACTCTCAGCTTTGACAAAGAAGGGGAAACCCTTCATGTGGTCAGACAGATGCCAGCAGAGCTTCCAGGAGCTGAGACAGAGATTGACCAGCACACCTATCTTGAGGTTTCCTGAGGAGGGAGTAGGGTACGTAGTTTACTGCGATGCATCAGGGACCGGACTCGGATGTGTCCTGATGCAGGAGCGGGCAGTGATCTCCTTTGGATCACGTTAGTTGAGTCCGCATGAGAAGAACTACGATAGCCATGACCTGGAGTTAGCAGCAGTGTTCTTCGCTCTGAAGACATGGCGACACTATCTGATGGGCGAGCGCTTTACAGTCTTTTCAAATCATCAAAGTCTCAGGTATATCTTCTCCCAGAAGGACCTGAACCTGAACCTGAGGTAGTGGCGATGGCTTGAGTTCCTCCAGGACTATGACTTTGAGATAGTCTATACTCCTGGGAAGGGGAATATAGTAGCTGATGCCCTCAACAGGAGGACGGGCATTCAGCTACTTGAGGAGGCGATGGAGCAGCTAGCCTTTTTGCAGATATCCATCATGGATAGAGATGGAGTAGCCTTCCTTCAGTCACTCACAGTCACTCCTCCACTTCTACAGCGGGTCAGAGAGGCACAACATGGGAACACTGACTGTGAGACGTGAAGTGCAAAGATATCCTCAGGACAGGAACCTGATGGTTTCTCCTTTGGAGCAGAGCACGACATCCTTTTCAGAGGACGTACTATGGTACCAGTCGCTTTACGGGAGGAGGTGCTGAGAGAGTTTCCCACATCTCCTTTGGTGGTACATCCCGGAGTGGCGAAGATGTACCAGGATCTCAGACGACAGCACTGGTGGCCAGGCATGAAGAAGGTTGTAGCAGAGTTTGTTTCTCGATGCCTCACCTGCCAGCAGGTGAAGGATGAGCACCAGGTACCAGTAGGCTTGGTACAGCCCTTGGAGGTCCCAGAGTGGAAGTGGGACAAGATATCTATGGACTTCGTGACTGGACTTCCACGCACTTCCAGAGGTCACGACTCTATTTGGGTGATTGTTGACCGACTCACCAAGTCGGATCACTTCTTACCCATCCGAGAGCAGGGCTCAGTGGAGAGCTTGGGATGAATTTATGTTCCGGAGATTGTACGGCTTCACGGTGTTCCATAATCTATCGTCTCCGATCGAGATGCTCACTTTACTTCCTAGCTTTGGAAGGGATTACAGGAGGTGTTCGGGACGCAGCTATGTCTGAGTACATCCTTTCACCCTCAGACAGATGGTCAGACAGAGAGGACCATTCAGACTCTCGAGGACATGCTCCGCGCATGTGTCCTCGACTTTGGTCGTAGCTGGGAGGACCACCTACCCTTGTTGGAGTTCGCGTACAACAACAGCTTCCACTCCACCATTGGGATGGCACCATACGAGGCGTTGTACGGCTGACCTTGTAGATCTCTTTTGTGCTGGACAGACCCTGTGGAGTCAGCACTTGTGGGAACAGAGATGGTCCAAGCCACGACAGAGATGGTCCAGGTCATCCAGGAGCGGATGAGGACAGCTCAGAGCCGGCATAAGTCTTATGCTGACAGGAGGCGGAGGCCACTGGAGTTTGAGGATGGTGACCACGTCTTCTTGCGGGTCTCACCTCGACGTGGTATACGGAGATTTGGCTGAGGCGGCAAGTTATCTCTGCGCTTCATCGGACCCTTCCAGGTCCTCAGCAGGATAGGCGAGTTGGATTATCGTCTGGCTCTACCACCTCAGTTGCACCAGGTGCACGACGTCTTCCACGTGTCTCAGCTGAGGAGATACGTGCACGACCCGACGCACATCATTGACCATGGGGAGCTTGACGTTGACGATGGGGAGACTTTTACAGAGGTCCCGGTGGAGATCGAGGATCGACAGGAGAGGGTCCTACGTGGATGGTCGATTCCTCTATTGCGCATCAGATGGCAACACGGGAATCTTTAGGAGAGCACTTGGGAGCGGGAGGCTCAAAAGCGTGCTCAGTACCCTCATTTGTTTCCCTAGTTTTGATGTATCTTTACGGGGACATAAATCCCTGAGGTGGGAGTAATGTAAAGACCCGTAAAATTCAAGGGAAATTTTTTCTTAATTTTCTTTGGAATTTTACAAGAGCGCAGTTTCTGACGGCACCTGATTCTGATGCCCGGTGTGCCCGGAATCATTTTCCGAAGTTTGGATCGGGTACGTTCAGTGAACGAACGAGTGGGAATTTCTAACTTTTGAACCGATGCCCGGAATCGAATTCCGAGGGCACTGAGGAACTCGCAGCGCCGTTATTCACTTAATGAGACCTTTTCCGAGGTTGCGTTTTATGCGGGTTGAGAGTTGGTTTTGGGGGAAATTAAATGAAGTTAAATAAATTGTGGAAACATGATTTATTTTTTTATCCATGTTGGTTATATCCTCCCAAAGGGAGTTAGAGGTGGGACCCACATCCAATTAACCTCCCTTGAGAGGATTAAGTGTGGTAGGGCCCACATGAACCCTAACTCCTCAACTCCCCTTTAAACTCCCAATAACTCCTCTCTAATTAATCTTGACAACTTGGGTTATTAATTAAGTTGAGTTTCTTAATTTCAAACTTTTAAAATTCAAAGTGGTTTAGTTGTGTAAATTAAATAATCCTTAGACTTATTTTATTTTGGTTAGTTTTCTCTTTTCACCTTGAGAGGATTTGAGAAGCGTTCTTCATCTTCTTCAACCTTGATGAAGAACACGAAGAACACTTAAGCTCCGATGAAGAACGCCGCTTCTCTTCTTCGTAGCCGGCGTGTTTCCGAAGATCGACGACGCCGCTTCTATCGATCTTCTTCCCATGTCAACGAAAGGAGATGCCGCTTCCTCCTCGGGCTTTCTCTGTCAGCTTACGAAGCTTCTCCAGCGACGTTACCTATTCGGACGCACCTCGACGTCAACAGAATCGATGTAAGATTTCTGCGACGCCCGACCTCCGCGACGCTTGTCTTTCGCAGCTTGTTGACGTGCTCCGCACTTGAAACCGAGGTAGGAGTTAATTGTTATTTTATTTAATTATTTCCGTTCTTGATTCTGGCATGTCGAATTTAGTGGTTTTCGACTAATTGTTATCGAATAATGCGAGGGGGCTGGTCCGCACAAACACGGCCGACCATCATCTTTATTTCATAATTGTTTTCTTTGTGGTTGGTACGAATGAGCGTGGTGCCGTCGCACCACGCGGTTCATGCGGAACATATGCGTGGCGCCGTCGCGCCGCGCCGTGGAAAGAGATTCAAGAACGCGATGTCTTCGCGCCGCGTCAAAGGAAATTGAAGGCGCCGCGGCCGGTTCCGGGCCGCGGCGGAACAAGGTGACCGGCGGCCAGCCGGGCCGCCGGTGTCGGAAGTCGGAAGGGGACCGGCCCTTGCCGGTCCCGTTGAGAAGGAACCGGCCGGCCAGGTCGGGCCGGCCGGAAGTGGGAAAGCCGGGGGAATTAAATTCCCCCGGCCAGCAGAAAAACGGCCCCCCATAATGAGGGGGGCCGCGGTTTCACAAAAGGGGGGGCAGGCGCCCCCCGTTTCTCAATTAGCTCGGCCGAAGGCCGAGCTGGCAGCGCACCCAGCGCGCTGCCTTGAGCCGGACTGGCGCGCCTGGCCAGTCTGCCAGGCCGGGCCGGCCCACGCCGGACCACGCCGACCCTGTCCGGGGCGGGTCGACCCGGTTCGGGCTGACGGGGGGGGGGGGGGGGTCTCGGGTCGGGTCGGCCTGGGCCCGAAACCCCCGATACCGTACTGTTAGGTTCAAATGCCCATAACTCGGGCTACGAACCTCCAAACGACGCGCCGTCAGCGGTGATGCGATCCTTGGATCGATACGGTCGTTTCGGTATATCTAACTCAAGTTTTCTGAATACTTTTAGTTCGGCCGGGTTGGTTCGTACATGAAACCAACCGGGCCTTCGGAGCGGAAACGCTCATATCTTGATATACGGACGTCCGATTGACGTGCCATCAGCTTTGTTGAGTTCCTCTTAGTGAGACGGATCTTTTGGAATACTCAGCCTGAGGTTTGGATTCAGGTGGAGTACAGTCGGGTTGGTTTTTCCATAAAAACCAACCGGGCCCCTGTGACGAAAAGGCCAATAACTCTCAGACCGGGCATCTGATTGACGCGCCGTCTGTTGCGTTGAGTTCCTGTTGATGATACGGAACTTTTGGATACATCAACTCTGGTCTATGTGATAGTTAATGTATCAGCCTCTTGGCTCGTGGAGTGGACCCTCCCGAACGAGCTTGCTGTGTGCGGGAACCCAAGAGCTGGCTGCGACTGCTACTGTGACTGCGACGACGACTGTGCAGAGATCCTCAGTGGATTCGACGATGATGACTATAGCACTCAGCGATCCTGTGTGGATCAGTGCTACTGATCCTATGTGGGTCTAATCCTGTGTGGGTCAGCGCTCAGCGGTCCTGTGTGAACCAGCGCCTACAGATCCTATGTGGGTCCGATCCTGTGTGGGTCTTTGCGGGGGTTAGTACTTATCGATCCTTTGTGGGTCCGATGACTTAGATGGATCAGTGATCATATCTATCTCTTCGAAGATATATACCTGTGTGAGCTGAATCCTGTTTACCTTCCTGTGTTGATTGTGTTGTGCTATCCTGTGTGGATTACGTTTTGCTTTCCTGTGTGGAATACGTATACTTTCCTGTGTGGACCGAGTTGTACTTGGGCTCGGAGGTTGGAGCGTATTGAAATGATGACTTAGGTATATGTATGGGCATATACCTAAGCAGTGTCGGATGTTACGTCGTGATTGTATCTTTCCTTTGTAGTTTATCCTTTGTGGATTTTGGGAGACCTTCGGGGGTCTTGGGGTCCCTACTGAGTAGCTTATACTCACCCCTGCACGGGCTATGCCCGCACTACGTTGTGTTGGTTGCAGACGACGGACAACGTTGATCGTGGTTGAGGCTTGCAGAGCAGGACGGTACCTGGAGGTGGACCATTGGGCGGGACGTACTCAGAGCGGGCGGCGGGACCCGAGGAGCAGTGGAGCTATCTGTACCCACCCTACAGGTGGGATTTCCAGTGGACAACTCGGCGTAGCGGCTTTTAATTTATAGTTGTTGTTTTCCCTTTCGAGTTGTACTTTACTTTCAGATTGGGTTTGTATAGTGGCCCATTTACTTTTCCGCACTTTCAGTTGTACTCTGTTTTTACTTAGTGTTTACTTTTCTGCTTACTTACTCTGTGGTGCTTGTTTACTTACAAAGCCAATGCCTTCCCTTTTTACCGGGATTTACGCCTTGGTGCTAGTCGCCAGCCCCTGGCCTATGGAAGGCGGGCTTGGGGTAGTCACGGCACGGGCCCTGAGTATGGGTCGTGACAGACAACTCCCTTGTTAAATCAAATTGGAAATATATAATTTTCTTAGAAAACTGGGAAGATATGAAACAATGCGATGATCCAGAATCAAATAAAGCATTTTCTAAACTTGAGGAAACCATTAAATTACCTATCACCACGTCTTTTAGAGCATCTACCTCAGCAGTAGTGATAGAAAAATCTTGGCCTTGATCCCTTGGCCTTTTCTGAGGTAAGTTCCCCTGACACTTTGGACATTCATTTGCATAATGTCCCATCTCCCTACAATTTTAGAATTGAACATCGGTAGCTTCTTTCTTCCCCTTGAAATCACAAGCTTGGTGGCCTTTTTTACCACACTTGTAACAGACTCTCATTCCCTTCAAGCAAGTACCAGGGTGTTTCTTCCCACATTTACTGCAGGATGGATATTCAACATTTCCCTTCTTCCCCTTATTTCCATTCCCAGAGTGATCGTCAGATCTCTTCTCCTCTTTCTTTTCTATAAAGTCATGAGACTTAGAGAAATACTTTTCTATCTTGATAGCACATGAGACAATATCTTCGTATGATAAGAAGAATTGTGAGACTAATGCTCGATGGAGAAATAGTTTTAACCCATAAAAGAAATGATCAATCTTACTTCTTGGGTTATGTATATAATCTACAGCATTCCTTGTTAAACTTGTAAAGTTATACTCATACTTTGGAACATTCTCGTCCTCCTTTTGCCTCAGATTCAGAAATTGTCTTTCCATATCCGCTCGATGGTCATGAGGAAAGTTTTTTTCAAAGAAAATATCTTTAAACTCCTCCCATTCCATATTTGATACTTCATCATCTTCCTTTGTGTTTTGAATCAATGACCACCATTGATCATCATCTCTAGTGAGGCGGTAAACTTCCATGACAAATTTTTCCCTTTTGCTACTCCCCAAGGAATGAAATATTATCTCTAAAGAATTTATTCATTGCTCAGCTACTAGTGGATTTGTACCCCCATTTAATGTTGGTGGTTGTTACCTCATGAAGAGATCTAACATTGATCCTCCACATTGTAGATCAGGGTGCTCTATACGGCTAAGGTTATTATTCATAACCTAAGTGATTTGTCCCAGTATAGTGATTAGATGATCAACACTAGTTGCATCACCATCTCCACTATAATTATCTTGAGCAGGAGGGAAATCCCTAAATGGACTGCATTCATTAATACGGTTTCCATTTCTTCTACTAGGCGTCATTTCTAAACAATGTCATACACAAGATTAGTTTATGAATCGCAATACATAAATCCAAACTTGTAAAACACTTAACATTAATTGAACATTTTATGAATACACTCCATAATCATAAAAATGTTTTCTTTGAGGAAGTATATACTCATAAACCCTTCATAATGTTTTGTAAATAAAATGATAATTATCCTAATCATATCCCCAAGGAGTGTCATAACCAAGAGTGCAGCAAGGCCCATTGTCATGCACTAGTTTCTGTTTGAGTCTATCTCAAAGTGGTGTTTTCGGGTTTTACCCCTAGGTACATCTGTGCCAGAGCCGCCTTTACCTGCTCGTATCCAGACAGGGATGTATTTCTCAGAAAACTCACAAAATCTCTACAATACCAAAATTCTAGAAATTTATTCTATACTAATCCTCAAACTCCATCTTAGGTCTATGTGCTCTAATCAGAGTTTATCTAAATCTAGCTTCCATGTTTTGTACTAAAATTCCTCTGATAACAACTATAATGCCCCAACCCCAGTTACCCAGAGTTGGTTCATTATTACATAACATTGTCATGATCACAAAATATCATGTCTCGAAAGACCGATTAGTTTAGTAGCATTGGAATCACTAGATACATTAATAAAGTTTACATTTCATCATAAAATGAAAAACTACAACAACATCTTATCTCCATAGAACAATAATATCCCCTCATACTATCCCTGAAGGTCATTCATAAAATACTTCTTCAAATCCTGGGAAAAATAAAACATAGAAAGGGGTGAGCATAGATGCCCAGTAAGGATAACAATATAGCGGAAACTTTCATAAATAATCATAAACATTTAAGGCAATGTATATCTAAAAAAAGCCTTTTAAAATTGAAATTCACCATAATATGGCAGAAATAAAATGAAATAATGCCATTTACTTATTCATATTTATATTCTACTAATTGGATAATCACATGAAATTTCAATAACCACTTTCATAATGATGGAATTCATAATGCTAGACTATCATAACCACATAGTCAAGGCCTTGTTCCAAGGCTACAAATAAGATTTTTTCAAGGCCTTTTTCCAAGACACTAGTTTGTCTCATGATACCTACCGATTTATCAAGGAGATATAGAGGGCTTCATCCTTCACTTACTAAGTCCAATGCATTCCACATATGAACAGGTTTAAACATAACATAAACATTCGTATTAAAACTAGCATACGAAATGTCAATACTTTATCCAAAAACCATGAATGGTAAAAAAATAACACATCCATAGTCAAACATATCAAAAAACATTCAATACAATATAGAAGTTTTGTATCATAATAAATCATCTTCAAATAATCTTAAAATCTATCAAAGGATGTTGACTTAGATGAAATCAAAACTATTTGAGAGAAAAATTTCTTTTTTTGAAATCATTTAAAATTCACATGATTATAAAAGAAAAAATTTACATTGAAAATATTCTTATAATATTGTAAGGGAAGATTCGACAATTTTATAATGGCGGAAGATAGCCTCACCTGCCATATATGTTAAAATAAGACATTATTACCTTAATTCTGTCGAAAAGGTTAAAAAGGACCTTTTTTCGAAAATGAAGAAAAGATTCCATTATAAATATCTTATAAAAAGTAAAACAAGGGTATAGATGACTTTAACCCGTAGTCTGTAAAATATTAAGAATTATTTGAAATACATTTTTAAGAAACATGGATCTAGATGATAAAGAGGTCTCGGTAGATAATTACTTATAAACAACCTCGGATAATGAAGAGATTGTAGAATTAACCCTTACCTTGTACATTTCCTTGGTTGAGGATAGTTTAACCTCCTTTATAACAGTTAAATCATTGTTATTAAATTATACAAGAATCATATACATTAATATGACATCATATATGATCTTTTAACATTTCTTTGTTAATAATATCTTAGTATTATCGTCGTTTCGGGTGTTAACTTAATTGTTTTCTTTTATATGTTTTGTTATATAAGCCTTGTTTGTTATAGGTAGGTTTTATATTATTCATAACCAGAATTATATCAAGTCCTTAAAAAAATTTAATCATCAAATGATAATTATACTTGAATGGATACAATGGGGAATGAATCTCATCGCGTTCGTGGTGACGGTAGTCCGTATGTACTCACGAGATACAATATCATTATTTTTATATTAAAATAATATATAATTCGATGGTATATCATATATACAGAATCATTATAATGTTATATTTATTATTTACTTCAATTACACATCATTATCATACCCATCCAAATAATAAGGTTTTGAATAAAAATTACACCACGACGTGGAGACGGTAAGCCGTACGTACGCACATATGGTTACATGTCATTCAAAGGATGGATAGAATACTGAATATGGTTGTACCATATTTATAATACCATCACAGTATATAGAAGATACTATAGTTATTATTTTATAATGGAAATAACAAATAAAGAAGAAGTGGAAGAAGAAATGAACTTGAAAGAGGGTGGTGAAAACATTACCTCTTCTTCGGGTTCTTCCTTTTGATTTGATCAAAAGGGCTACTTAGGTTGGATTTCTGATCAAACTAAGGCCTATAGGTTAAATTGAGGGAAGTTTAGAGAATATTTGGGAAGGGGTTGGCAAAACCAAAATGCTTTGAAGGAATTAATTTTAGAGAAGGTGGAGTGCCCTTTTATAAGAGGGGTGAGGGGCACCTTAGGGAAATCATAAAATATTATTTTAAAATAAATTCATATTCGGTTTATAATTGCTCCAAAGTAACTTATTTCTAGGATAAATTGGGTATGGGTCGAAATACTTTCAACCAATAGATTTTAGACAGGTTTGGGTCACTGTATTAACCTTATCATTTATATTTAACTCTTTGTTAAATAGTTTGACATTTATCATGTCTCTTTGTATTTTTATATTATGCGGTAAATAAACTTAGTATAACATGCCATGAGAACCCCAAGTGATTCATTATTAATATATATAACCTTATCTAAGTCATTTAGCTGAACCTTATATTTTTATAAGTATAATATCAATTAATAATATAATATTTATTTTAAAAACTCTTTTATGTCAATTTTGACACTATTTGGTATTTTGTATTTTCAGAATTCATAAAATTATTATTACTTCGAACAAAATTCATCTAACCAACCCTAATATGTTATATTAACCTAGAAAATTAGTTTAATTCATAAAAAGTCTCAAATTAAATTTATTTTTAAATTTATAATTTCAATTATTTTAATATTTCATTAATTAGGTAATTACTGCATCACCATTTCATTATAAATAAATTAAATTATTTAATGTCTAAAAATTATACATAAAATACCATTATGTGGAAATATTTTTAGATTTATAATGAATATTTATAATTGAATTTATCTTATTTATAATCTTATATTAAAAATGTTTTATTTATTAAACATTGATTTTAACTCTCTTAAATCTTCTTTGAATTAAATAATAATAAATGTTCTAATCTAATCCAAGTGGACCAAATAGGTTCATATTTTATTCATAAGGTTTTTTTGGTCGAATTATTATTATCAAATAGAATTAGGACATGTGTTAGGGAAATAATAATATCATTTTTACACTTAATTACCTTATTTACATTTAACCGTGGTAAATAAAAGTAAAAAGTTACTATTCACAAAAAAAATTATTTTTATCTTATTGAACCACATTTTACTCCTTAATATTAACCATGTCTCTTGGATTTTCTAAATTCCACTCACAAAAGCGGTAAAATTTTGTTTTATGTGAATTTTCAAATTCTCCTAGGAGGTGGGTAAAAGACGGTGAAAAGTTCAAAAACACTTTTATATATCTAAAATTATTATAAACTAACTCCAATGAATTACATTGAACTTATATATGTATTATGTATCAATTTTTACCTAAAATAAATTTAAATAAAATAAATAATTATTTAAATAAAAATTCAGTTTTAAACTATAACTCAGTGTTTTTAACTATTCAACAATAATTGAAAGTTTTCTGAAAAATACCAAAAATTCACCCTAAGCTAATTTTGATGTTCTAAATCTAAAAATGAAGTCCAATTTGAAAGATAAAATTTATAAAATTTCAAAAATTGGGTATTACTATTCATAATGGCTATTTTGATTGGTTGTGGTGTGTGTTAGAACTCAAAGTTGCGTACAACACACGCTACTGTGTTATTCAAAGAGAAGCGTATCGTGGAATCTAGGGGTGTTACATCATAGATGATAAATCATTATAAATAAGGGAGATATCAAGGATCATATAAGGATAAAATCAGCATAAATATGTTATAAGGTGATCTTAACATTATAAATTCACATCCTATATATCATAGAGCATAATCATGAGTCATGTATTAAAGCATGGTAGTTCAGAATACATGAATCCTAAAAGATCAAATAATATTATAAACTAAAAACATACAATTCAAGTCATACCGAGCACATTGTGTATAAAATTGAGGTTTGGTTGATTGAGATGTGGATTATTACTACACTGTTCAAGAAATTATTCTTGAAAAATATTTTTAAAAATCATACATTGCATTGAACTACTGAGAAATGCCTTGGTAGATGCATCCTTACAATTCACAACACATTTCACCCAACATGGGGTTTCCTCTTCCACCCAAAAGAATCATATTCTCACATTTCTAGCTTATTGTAGATAGTTAAAAGGAAATTATAACATCCCAAAGAAATTATTCATGATACAAGTGTTGTTGATTCCTATTACTGTGTTAGATAGAAAATATAGTAAAATAATTAATAATTTTTATGTAATATAATTTTAAAGAAATAAAAATTTATTATGTCATACTTACACATGTTTCCCATAATTTGTGTGTGATTTCATCTATTAGTATCCCTTATTTATTTACATGTTCCTCCTTCCTAGAACATGGCATGGGATGGAAGTCAATTTGGATTTGGATTTATCAATATGTATATAAATAGAGGAAAATAATTATGTTATTGTTCCACGTCACATAAAATTATTATGATTGATTTAAAATACATACCAATTTTTTTCAAGTGAATCGTACCCCATCCTTACTTTATCGTAAGGGTATGTTGGTTTTGTTTCCCATTCTTTATTTATAGCACTCAATTGTTATTTCATAAATAAAAAATTTTCAATCAAATTAATGAATCTACATATCATCAAACAATGTATTACTAGCCACAATATACCTAAAAAGACAAATCTACATGATGGCTAGAAAACACATCCCACACTTCTTGGGTTATTATGTGTTAATAGATATGCGGTGGGTGTGGGTTTATTTTCTCTTCCGGATCCTTAAGATAATTTCACATTAGAGTTGTGTGAAAGATTTTATGAATCCTTCCATAAATAATTAGTACATATTTCATGTGGTAGTCATCTACTATAAATGAACTATACAAGGAAAGTTGAAGAGTAAGTTAATGTTTCATTATTTTATTTTTTCGTAAAATAATGAAATAATATCATAATATCATAATGTTACTGTAATATCTTCTCACATCAGGGTCTTAATCCCAACCACAACATGGTTCTATAAATATATATCAATCCATGTGCATTTCGGAGTGAATATTCTAATGTAACTACTGAACATGGCCATATTGGGGTTAACAAACGGCCTCGTGCCTTCCATCCGACCACGTATTTGATGCCTTTAATTTTCTCCATATTGGTTTTTTCTAACACCATCAAACTATGGTGATCCTAATTTTTTGTGTCATCAGTCCTTCATCGCTTTCCATTTCCTTGGAATCAGCATCATAAATATGTTCCTTTGGAGCGATAGCATCAGCATGTGCTGATGGTCATTGTATCTCTACATTAAAAGATGTAACAAGTTGAGAAACCTATTGTTCCACAAAATTGGGAGAAGCAGAACGTGTATAAGTTTGCTGTTCCTTTGCACTACGAGCAGTAGTAGATTCAGAGACCTATTATTCCTTGATATTTGGAGCACCAACATGTTCAGAAGTAATTCTCTACAAAAGTGGTTTAACATTTAATTTAGAGTACATAAATGTAGCAGTGAAAATATAATAACATGAGGTAACATTATGTATATTACCAAAAATATATAACCTGATTATTTAACTCTTTTTTTAAGGATGAATGTATTTTACCCCTTAATCGAATATCCAAATCCCTTCATTGTGGTATCCTCTGATATAAAAATTGTCATTTGGGATCATTGAGAAATGATTGTGATGTCCCAATAAAAGGGTCATCCTCATTTGAATTTTTAGCTAACCCTTCAGTGGTTTTGGTCAATAATAAAACAATTGACCACTTTTTCTTTTCTTTATATAGAACATAAAATATGTGTACTACCTTTTATACCATTATGAATGGTTTATATTTGTACCCTTTTTTACTAAAATAAAATTTCAGGAATCCCAATTCATCTGTTTTAACTTCACTTCAGTTATCAACCCACTAACATTGAAAAATTGGCACTTGAAATGTTGTATAATTCAACTCTTTTATTTGTTTGATGATTGAAAAGTATGACATATTCACGTAAATTGGATTTATTCCCTTAGTACCAGAAACATGCATCACTTCAGCCATAAGTATAAATTTTCTATTTTGCATGGTATTTTATTCATCATGTTTATTTGTATAGAACATATAAACATTAATTACATAACCATAATAATATAATACATACACACTTGGTCCTTCAGCTATCCATCGTAGTCATTCTGAAATTAAATCTGTATTTTCTTCTGACTCCTTAAAAATATGGTCTTGAAAGCATCCTATAAATTGTTGATTATGTATATTTTATATCGATCATTTAGCCCTTGATGGATTCAAATGAAAAAAAAATTCTTGGGGATTTCAATATATGGGGAAACCTCTAAACTATTATACAGACATAAAGTTGGTTCTTCCCCTGATCTATAATATTGATTGTGAAAAAATATCTTCTATAAATTCATTCACCTTCAAACCACCCAGTGTGATGAGATTTTGTTAGATCAATACTTTCCACACCGGATATGTATTCAGTACAGAATTCAAATATTTCCTCTATAATATATCACTCTGTAATACAACCCTTCGTACAACTTCAATTTTCGACATACCCTTTCAAAATATTCATATATCGTTCAATGGGGTACTTCCATTTATAGTGTACAGGAACACATAGTCGAATCTATTTCACCATGTGAACCATCAAATGAACCATCATGTCAAACAATGTTGGTGGGAAGAACATTTCTAGTTCACATAATATGATGGAAATTTCTCTTTCTATAGTCGATAATTTCACCGATTCTATAAGTTTGATGCATATTTAATTGAATAAGAAACATGTCTTGGTTAATATATGATGAACATTCTGAAAAAAAATTCATCATAAAGATATAGGAATTAGACCTTCAATCAAAACATGGAATTCATGTGATTTTATACCCTTTAACTTTAAATCAGTCATTAACATGAAGTTTTTGATATTCAATGAATACCCCTCTTTAACCATTATCTCATTCAATAAGTTGCAAAACAAATATCTCTTCTACTAAGAAAAAGTGGAAGTAACTAAAGGAAGAAAAGTTCATTTTTCACCCTTCATCGGTGCCAACTCTTCTCTTATTCTCATGTCAACCATGTCCAACTTGGCCTTAATTTAATCCTATGTTTTTTAAGTTTCATTTAGAAATATGATGATAACACTATCACATATTTTTTTCAACATGCATAACATCAATAAAATTTCAGATGTACAGATAATTCTAATATGGTAATTTAAAAAAAACGGATCGCTTTTTCTAACCGGTTTTCATAAGGTTTTTCAAAAATGGTTTACTAAAAGTAGTGTCCAAATACTTTACTTTCTCGAATTTTTGATCACCTATTAGTGAATATGGTGTTTATCATTATTATGAACTTTTATCGAATTATTTCATCCAATATTGGTACTTATGTCATCGGGGTAGATATCTGGGATGTCCTAAAACCATGGTTTTTTATGACTGTTTCAAACTAACTATCTGTGTATCTTGTTCACAAATGGGACACCCTTGAGTTTCTTTAATGATATATCTTGTAAAATTTTCATAAGTATGAAAGTCATTTATCATTTTGTACAACATTTCTCTCAATGTGAAATCTTTATTTCAGTAAGCATCATACAATGTAACACCTAAATCCCACAATAATTTCAAATTGTCGATCAATGGATCCAAATAAACATCAACATCATTACCCGGTTGTTTTGATCTTTATATAAGCATATATAACATGATGTATTTTCATTTCATTACTAACCATAGTAGTAATTTGTAATTTACCTACATAACTATCCATGTACTGTGAGTGCTACTTTTAAAATCAAAAGGATTAACTCCATCTGTAGATAACACAAGACAGAGGTTTCTCGGCTTATTTCCAAATTCAAGATACTCATGATCAATTATCTTCCATTAAGTAGATTATATTAGGTGATGTGGTTTTCAATAATTAATTCTTGTATCTACATGCCACATCAATTTCCCTGAAGTCTCCTCACTTTAATATAGGCTCCTAAACCATGGAATGATTGGAAAGCACCATACAACTTTCGTAGGACTGGATTCAACTTTATTATATTGAGAAGCACCACACTTTGGGAATTCTATAAGTGATATTGGGTCTTGAAAAATATTATACAATCATTTTGGGAGGTGTGTATTCTTTTAGAGATCATACCCATCGAGCATAGCATTCATTTAGCATTGTATGTTCATCTCTGGTGCTCATTATCTTTTAAGAGCGAGTCATTCAAGAGATAAAGTAGTTCTGTAAAACTGGAGTCACTCCATCCATTTCCTATTTCAATTTATATAAATTTAGTATGGATGACAATGTTATATATTTAGTGAATCTAACATACAATGGAATATTTTCATAACTCTTCAACTTCTCAAACAATTTTTTGAAATCAAAAAGTTCATCTTCAACTGTCCTTATCATTTCCTCAATACGATCTTCATCATCATTCACATCTATAATCACATCCTCGATACAGTCTTCTTCATTGTCCACACTTTTAATCATATCAGATGATCTATAAAACGTAGTGTTATCCATCCACTAGCTACATTCACTTTTTTCCTGTTGTTATTCCAAAGTTTATAAATTCGATCTATTATGTGATATATCATGTGTTCTTCCAAATATTATGGAATAATTAGTGTTGAATAAAAATAGCGTAAACACAAAAAAGGATTTGAGAATGTTCATATGCATGATCTTTTGAAAACATGATGAACTCTTTCACTCCATCATCATACACTTTTGTCATTTGATTGTCATCCATCAATTCTTTATTCATATCCATCCTATTTGATTAAGAAATATTAATATTTAAAAAAATAGGCAAAATATGTTCAACCAGGGTCATCATCCAACTATATATCCCTATCAAAAGATCTAAAGGAAGCAAAATAAGCCAGAATAAACCCAAACCTATAAAAATAAAACAAAATTTTCTAACATTTATAACTCATTAAAATAACCCAAACTCTTGGTTTGAAACGAAATTAACATAAAAATAATTTTGAAAACATCAATTCAATAATTACAACTAATTTTAAAACCAAAATAATTATTTTAAAAATACATATTTAGGCATTTTCTCAAGTATCATAATTTGAAAAAAATATTTATAAGGTTACATTTTTTATCATAAAGCTCATTAAAAATTATTTTTCAATCCATGAACACAAACTTTTAAACCAATCTCATTAAAAATAAATTTATTTCAAAGAAACCACATAGAAAGAAAGTTCTTGGATGCTACATGGAGATAAGTTAAGAGAAATACTTTAAAACTTTAAAATATAATTTTTGGTGGAAAATAATACCTTTACCTTAAGTCTCATAGAATAATTTATGTATTTTTTATGTATAATATTCAAAATATAAACCTAGAAACTTTTTCCCATTATTGAAATCCAAATGATGGGTATATAGGTTATGGGAGAAGGAATATGGGTATGATTTAGATAACAAAAAAAATGGTATATACTTGAAAAGGGTGGGGGAAGTGATCCTTTATATCCAAACTTAATGAATTTTTTTTAATTTAATGTTATGTATATAACTGTTAAATGAAAATTTGACCATAAAATAGACATACCGAGAGACAATTTCATATATCTCTCATATGCTTATTTCATAATATTGGATAAATTTTCATTTAATGTGACTTCAATAAAATATATCTTCTCACAGTTATTCTTATCTTGCACTACTCTAAACTACTTAATATAAACCTGATCTTGAAAGCTCTAAATATCATGCTACCTGCATTCATTGATAGACTAGACCACATTATATCATTTTCACATCTGGCCCTTGTAGTTCCAATTCTCCAACTAATCCAATCCATAATACTTCTATACCTAACATAACTCTAGCTATATTTAACAAACTATAAATTTTTATTGAATTAGATACATCGAGTAATTTCAATGATTATGAATTAAAAATAACAAAACCCAATTGGTACCTCCTTTGTATCCATAGTTTTTTGAGTTGAAGACTAGATCACATACATAGAGCCACTACAGATCCAAGATTCCCTCTCCACATATTACTCAGGACCAGAGTAGATCACACCCATCTTCCCAACCTCCTGATCAATGGAACTAGCTATAAGAATCCCTTGTACTAGAATGTTTTAGTATCCCACGTGTGATCTTGTGAAAATACTACCTTGAAGAGTAAAACCGTACCTAAAATCAACAATTTCCAAATAAAAAACCTAAATCTAGAACTACCAAGAATAGCTGACCAAGAACCACTTTGTTGTTTTGTTCTATATCCCAAAGTAGATTCAATGTACACATGAAGTACCACACCAAGTACCTTATAGATAATGAGCCTATAGCTTTAGAATAGTGTTGTCACTTTCAAATCTATTCCAAAAATTGTTCAATCAAATTAATGAACCAACTTCTATATTCATTGTTGTAAACAGGTTTTTTAATGTTACTCTAGAAACATAAATGTTTTCTCCACTAGCCCATGTCTACTAAGCCCATTCATGAACCCTAGTTACGTTTAGCCTTAATTCACTATCTAACCACTTAAATATTGATTTGCATCATGTCCCTCATCACTGAGACCAGCACCATATCATGCCTATATATATTCAAGAACTAGGAACAGGTTCATGTCGACTTGTGTCATGGGTTTAAAAACCAACCTACACATATAGCTTCCTTTAATGTGATTTTTAATATAGTATTTTTAATCCTCATTTTTATCTATAACGTATGAAATAGTAGCCTTATCACAAGAATAAAATCATTGAAAAGAATAACAAGGGCTCAATTATGGTGTAAAAATTTTCAATAAACCGCTTCCCTCAAGGTGTTAAACTAGCCTTTCTCTATACATAAATAATACATACTTTGGAAATCCATTTTGAATCCTTTTTAAACCAAAATTAAATTATAAGGGAACTCACCCAACAAAAATCAAAGCAATGAAATGCTTAATAAAATAATAGATTAATCTCAAAACAAACAACTCAATAGGAAACACACGAATTCTTTTATATCATTGAATAATTTTAAATTGAAACTACTCATTTCCTATTACATGGTGGTTTATTTAAAATTGGGGAACCATTTTATAAAATGACTGAAAACCATTTAATAACATGGATGTCTCATTTTAAAAAAATGGAACACTTATTAAAATTAGGAATCCCATTTAAACAATAGAAAACACCACTTTATAAAATTGAATTTTCTCAAAAACACATTGAACAAATCATTTTTCTTGAAGAAGACCTTCACAATCATTTTATCAAACACGATAAATTCCTAAAATACCATTTAAAAAATGATTCTTTGATCGAAAAAATTACCCATTTTTCTAAAGGATAAACCAGAAAAATATGGATGAACATTGATAACAATTTTTTTTTCATCATATGGATCATTGATTTTGATCGAAAATACTTTTAAAAAAATGACTAAAGAAATTTTTATGAAAAGGAAATGGAATGGAAACACCTACCTCAATTAGTTGAAAAATGTAAAATATGTTTTATAAAACTTGAATAGGACTCCTAGGATGCCACTTAAAATATAAAAAACAAAACACCATAATTAGAACAACACTAGAAAAAAAATCAGGCACCCATGGTCACTATGGTTTGAGAGGATTGGGGAAAAAGGAACAAATATTCATGATCATGAAGGAGAATCCCTAACCCTTTTATTTGAGGATGAAACAACAAATAAATCACCTATAAACCACTATGGAGAATATTTTAAGTGGAAGAAAACCTCTTAAAAGGCTCCTAGTTCAAGGGAGTTTGCATGGGGAGGCTTCAGGATGAAAAAAGAGTTAAAAATATAATAAAATAACAAAGGATCTTACCTCAATGATGGTGAATGATAATGAGGGAGAAAAGGTGGGGATAGACGGCAGCGTGAAAGGGAGAGATTGTGGTAGTGGTGTGTTCATGATAGAGGAGGGGTCCACGGCATATGTAGGTTTCACGGAGGAGGTGAGGTTCAGTGGAGGAGGTGGGGCTTGGAGGCAGAGGTTGGGTTCACGGCAGAGGTGGGGTTCGATGTGGTGGAGTAGGGATTTACAAAGGCAGAGGAGGGTTCGGTGGTGGCATAGGAGGGGTCGGCGGTGACACTAGTCAGCTTCCACAGTAGCTTGAGGTGTGCGAAAGAAGAAGTCGATAGTTAGGGTTCATTTCTAAAAATGGATAAGGCTTTTATCAGCGCTACTTAAAAAGTGCAGATAAATGTATATTTTATCAGCACTAAAATATAAAACATTGATAAAACCTACCTTTATCAGTGTTTTTTTAGTGTCGATAAAGATATAATGTTAATAAAAAATATATATTATTATATATATATATTTATAAATTATATATATAATAAATATATATTTATTATAAAATTATATTAACATTATTTATTATATTTATAATTTTATAAATATTTATAATTAATATATTTATTATTATTTTATATTTATTTACAATTATAATTATAATTATTTGTCTTTATTTAAGAATCTGTGTATATATTTAAAAATATATTTATTTAATTATATACATTTATAACATTATAGGTATGATAAATATATTTATTATAATTTTATAATTATTTAAATATATATATATATTTATGATTATAAATATATTTATTTATTTAAATAATTATAAAATTATAAAGAAATATGTCTATTAAATTTTTTAATTTATTAATATATATAATTAATATATTTTTAATTATATAATTATTTAAATATATCTATATTTATTTGTAATTATAATTATTTAAATATATCTATATTTATTTAGAAATATTTTTTATATATTTATAAATATTTGTATATATATTTATAAATTTATTTATTTAATTATATATATTTATAACATTCTAAGTATAATAAATATATTTTTTATTATTTTATATTTATTTAAATAAATATATATTTATTTATAATTATAACTATAAATAAATATTCCTTTATTTGTAATTAAAAAATTATAAGAAATATATATTTAATTATAGTTATAATTATAAATATATATATTTCTTTATTTAAATAATTATAAAATTATAAAAAATATATTTATTATATTTATAATTTTATAAATATATAAAACTAGTATATTTATTATAATTTTTTTAGTTTTTAAATATATCTATTTTTATTTAGAATTATGATTATAGTTATTTGTATTTATTTATAAATATATTTATTTAATTATATATATTAATAACTTTATAAGTATAATAAATATATTTATTCTAATTTTATAATTATTTACAAATATTTATTTATTTATTTTTAATTATAAGTATAAATAAATATTTTTATAAATATTTTTATATAATTATAATAGATGTATCTATTGTAATTTTATAATTATTTAAATATATATATATATATATATAGTTATAATTATAATTATAATTATAAATAAATATATTTAAAAAGAATTTATATGTAATTATAAATATAATCGATATATTTATTATTTAAATATATTTATTATAATTTTATAATTATTTAGGATAACATAATATATTAATGGTTATAAAATGAATGAATCATATACATAGTAAATTATAGATCATAACAAATGAGTCATCACATATATGGAGCCAAGGAGCCTGTACCCGAGTGGAAGAGGCTCCAGGTTGGCATCCAAGAGACCCAAGATCAAATCTGGGTGGGGGTGAATTTTTGGGTATTGTTGCAGGTATTGTTTGGTATTATAGCAGTTGGAACTATTCATCTGATTGGGGCCTTCGGGTCATCGATTTGGGTCTATGGGTCTCAGGGCCTTCGGGCCACCAATGGACTTTGGGCCAGAGGGCATTTAGGTTGTAAGGGCCTTCAGGCCACCAATGGTCTTAGGGCCACAAGGCTTTCGGGCCACCAAAAAAAACCATGAAGCATCCTGGGCAGACCACATAGGGGCAATCCCAAATGATGATTCAGAGTAAAAAATTACAACCACCAGAGTAGAGCTAACCGTATTTAAAGAATTAGATGGTATGGCAACTGTTATCAGGACCAGGGACCATGCAGCTCTGCACGAGGCAATATTAGTCGATCACCCATGCGAGGTGGGGAGCTAGGCACCTTCAAGAAAAAATGATGAGGATGGGCTCTTTCATGTGTGTTGGGTCTTTGGCCTTTAAGGTCATGTATTGGTTCGTGTATGAGGCTTGTGTCTTAGTCCTATGGGTCATGTAAAGGTTCCCTTTCAACCCTTAAAAGGTGGATTATCCAAAAAAATAAAAAGAAGGCATTCAGGCCATTCGGGGGGGGGGGTCATATATGGATAAAGTGAATAATAACAAGAGTGTAATATATAAATGAACATTCATGATGAATACATAACATATTCACATCAATTATACTCATCCATCAATATATTTATTGACAAAATTCATTGGAACATATATTTATTTATTTATAATTATAATTATAAATATATATACATATTTAAAAAGTATTTATATATAATTATAAATATATAATTATAATTATAATAAATATATTTTTTATTTAATAAAATTTATTATAATCTTATAATTATTTTAAAACATATTTATATAATTATAATCTTATAATACTTTTTGAAAAGATTATATATATATATATATGAATTATTAAAATATATATATTAATTATAAACATGCATTTTTATTTAATTTATATAAATAAATATTATTTTTGAATATAAATAAAATAATTTTATATAAATTAATAATATTTTAAATTAAAAACATTTTTTAGTGTTGATAATAATGCTGATAAATTTATCATTTATCAGCGCTTGTTCTAGCGCTGATAAAGGTCGGTGCTGCCCTTGCTCTGGTCTGTGTTAGTGGCGGTCTTCACTAGTGAAAACTAGCTGCAGAATGCAGTCATCGTGTGATCATGTGGGAGATGGTGATCTCTGATACAAGTTATGCAGTCTCTAGATGAGAGCATTTGATGGTGGGTAGTGATGGGGATCGGAGTCTGAAGCAACAAGTGCGGAACTTGTTCCGGAAGATCCCCTACAACTTTGGTGTCCTTAATTGGGAAGATCAAGCACCCCACCAACCGCACCGAGTCATCCTTGCATCTCGTTTTGGCCATCTCAAGGTCTTCATTTTGAGAAATGAACAAAAGTGCACAACTAGAAAACACGCATGAAAGTACAAATTACAAAACAATACACAATAAGATTATGTGGTTTGGAATTTCATCCTACATCCACAAGATAATGTAGGAATCACTTTCATTCAATGAGGAGAAACATCAAGGTTTCAAGAATTTCCATCTCTCAAAACTCTACCTATATCACTGGAATATGTTCCAAAAACATCGTTCAATCATTTCATCTTCTGGATCCCTCTTTCTGGGCTCCGCCCTTGTGGGTATCGACATTTTCTTTTGTCTCTAGTGGCCTTGGTTTTGTGTGTGGCCAAGTTGGCATCCCCAAAATGGGAGGCACCTCCACCTTTGTCAGGTCTGGTCTTTTTTCTCATCATTTATACTGAACAAATGTCACTAAATCCATTTATATAGTCTCAAAGTCCATATATCCAATTAATACAGTCAAAATTAATTTTTCCATCAATTAATATTGAGAATTAAACCTCCATTACTATTGGGAGAAACTCTGCTATTAATTTTGTGATAAAACTCTTCATTAAAAATTTTCTCTCTCTCAAATAAATTTATTAGACCCAAACAAATTATTTATTGAGAATCATTTTCATAGGTTGAGTCCAATAGATAGGTCAAGGGCTTTCAATGGTGGATGGTACAGGAGTAGGTGTAGATAATAGTCCGATTAGTGATGTGTGGACCTGCAATCTCTGAGGGTGTGTTGTGGCGTGTGATGGTAATGGTGTTTCAAGAAGGCTGACAGACGGTCTCTATTGATAAGGGGTTATGCTGGAGCAAGGTGGCATGAAGGCAGCGACTTCGGCATGCAGGTGTGTAGGTGATGAGGATGCCCCGCCGGACAGTGGGGATGATGATGATGATCGATTTCTCTGATGGATATGGGTGGACTATGAGGTATTTAATATAATAATATATAAATAATATCATGGTATATATTTGGAAAATCCCTGAGGGGGGGTAAGGACTTGATTAGATATTGAGGGTGTGTGTGCGTATTGCAGTGTAATTGTACCCCAAACACCCAATATATATGTGAAAAAATAATCATGATATTTTTACAAATTGAATTCCTATGGAGAAATATGTTGTAGGGTTCTGAAAATTCCACAAGGGGAAAATCCAATTACCTCAAGACTTGGAAAAGGACTGAACCGGTCCGTGCACCAGCTCCCAGCAACAGTACGCGGCCGGTTCGGCAGACCGCCCTCCCGTAATTCTGCGGACCAGTGTCGTTCGCAAAGCAGAGGCGGATCTCCTCCACAGGCGCAAAGTAGTATGAACACCAGGTCAATCCACCACCGAGAACCGCGACAACCATCCCAAGACGCATCTATTGTCGTTCATGTAATAGAGGTGGAACCCTACGCGGCCGCTTCGCGGAATGGAGGCAGAACCCTATGCGGCCGCGAAGCGCTCCCCCCACGAGTTGCAGATTGACCAAGCCATCCGTAAACCGGGGATTCCTTCATGGGATTCCGCAAAAAGTGTCGTGTGCCCATCAATATTGCCTCTCCGTGACTCTATAAATAATCCCTGAGGGACACCAAAGTAAAGTGGAGGGGAAGGACGGGTGAAAACCCATGGGGAGACGCTGGAGAAATCAGTCCCAGCAGTAATGTTCTGTGACCATCTGCGTACCCCATATCGTCCGCGGATGCTCTCTTCCGCATAGAGGAGAAACCAACCCACAAGCCACATGTGACCACCTTTTTCGCGGATGGAAATCTCCTTCATGGACGTCCATATCCTCCGTGGACTAGTGTCGTTCGCAAAATGGAGGCGGAAACCCCTCCGTGGGCGCGAAGTATGACGGGCGCCAGCCTGTTTGCAGACACCCTTCGTGGACGTCCATCCTTCATGGACATCCTCCTTCGCATCTATCCTTCACGGACAACATCCTCCACTGACGATCATCTCCTCTGTGGCCAGATTTTCCACGGACACCCTTCGTAGACAACTAAACCGCAAACCACATGCGGCTCCCTCGCAGCCAGTCCTTCAGAGACAGCTCCTCCATGGCCAGTCCCTCGCGGCCGGAACCTCGTGGCTGGCACCTCGCGGCCAACTCCTTCGCAGCCAGCACCATACAGAAAACCCCATGCACTCGTTGGTCCATACCGTGGGGGCTGTACCCCCGCACCCCTACTCGTGTTCAGTGCCGGGCTGCGGTCTCGCCCGACCTCCATGAAAAATTGGAGAGTCGCACCACAAACTTTTCAGGCCGGGTCAACAGTATTTTACATTTCACCCTTGCACCACCCCAACATCCATCCTATACATTCCATGAGTTGAGATACTCCTCATGGCTCTCTTATAACCCCATTTCCTAGATCCTTTTTCTAGGTTCATCCAGAAAGGTCCGTCCTTGCGTAAGTCCCACACCAACCATTGCTAGGTCTCTCCTACCTAGTTGTCCTGACCACATGACGTTAAATTGTATGGCCCTCATCTTGTCCATATGACGCTAAACTATATGGAAACAGTCCTCTCTACATGACTATAAACTTTAGCATTCCCTCTCATTAAATAGTTGGATGCCTCTTGCCCAATGCAAGATATGCCTTATGCTCCAAGCATAAGATGCCTCATGCCATGTTTACAGTGGCATAATTTCAAGAGCGATGTAATCCGTTCAAACATTCCATCACTCCACCCCACGCATTGCATGTCCTTCATTCGGTTCTCTATCCTCTTTCATGTCTGAAGGGACACCCTAATAGTCTGGCCTCATGCAGCATCGGATCACCTACCGTCCTGGGCCAACGCCTCGGAAGACTTGGGACAACACTTCGAGATAGGTCTTGTGTTTCAAATATGGTCAGAAGTCGACTCTCATTTGTTCATTCCCATTCCAGGCTAACATGATATGAATGATGTGTTCCGAACATGGTCAACAGTTATCCTCCATCACCATGCCACCCTCATTGTGTTCCGAATGTCGGGCATGTAATTCAGACTTTTCATCTCCCTTTGTTCGGACTGATTCCAACGCCCTTGGCGTTATCCTGCTTGTCCACATGCGCATAGGCATTATCCCCCATTATATTCCTCAACCCACCAATGGCTTGGGATGACCTCATGTCCAGACATGAGGAAGAAACCATTGGCGTCCATCCTGGAGTAAGACCCGACTTTATGGGCCACCCTCATGCGTAAGTCTCACTCCACCTCTCATGGACGCACCTTTCGCGATGTGATTGTATGGTCCTTGATGCCTCTTGTTTCTCACACCGAGCATGACTCACATGGTCTTAGAGTAAGCATTGACCATGACATCCTCTTCTGGGCCTCCTCAGAGTGTAATCCCCAATCCATCACTTTGGGATGCCTCGGAGCGTAAGTCCCAAGCCATTACGAACTACGTGGACTTTGATCCTTATCTCTTAGGCAGGGTACGTAGGAAGCCTCCATGAGGTTCAATCCCATCATCCACACCTTGGGCCTCCTTAGAGTGTAATCCCCAATCCATCACTCTAGGCTTCCTCAGAGCGTAAGTCCCAAGCCATTACGAACTACGTGGACTTTGATCCTTGTCTCTTAGGTAGGGTATGTAGGAACCCTCCCTGAGGTTCAAGCCCATCATCCACACCTTGAGCCTCCTCAGAGTGTAATCCCCAATCCAGCACTCTGGGCTTCCTCAAAGCGTAAATCCCAAGCCATTACGAACTACATGGACTTTGATCCTTGTCTCTTAGGCAGGGTATGTAGGAATCCTCCCTAAGGTTCAATCCCATCATCCACACCTTGGGCCTCCTCAGAGTGTAAGCCCCAACCCATCACTCTGAGCTGCCTCAGAGCGTAAGTCCCAATCCATTAAAAACTATGCGGACTTTGATCTGTGTCTCTCAGGCTGGGTACATAGGAAGCCTCCATGAGGTTCAAGCCCATCATTCACACCTTGGGCCTCCTTAGAGTGTAAGCCCCAACCCATCACTCTGGGCTACCTCAGAGCATAAGTCCTAAGCCATTACAAACTACGTGGACCTTGATCCTTGTCTCTCATGCAGGGTACGTTGGAAGCCTCCATGAGGTTCAAGCCCAAAAAATGGTCGATCCGACTATCTTCACATTGGTTCACTGCACTAATCCCATCTCCGCCTCAATGAGTCCCAACTTCATAGAGTCAATAATCCAACGAGGGATTGTAAACCTCAGGACTAAATGATTCTGGACCCCTGCGTTCAGCTGACCATTTCCAATTAAGAGAAATATATGGATACTATACTTGGGTGTAAACCAAAGATTCGCGAACATATGAATACGTCTTAAATCTATAAGAGAGTCCCAGGACAGGAAATAATTCCCCCCGAAAGGGTGCGATGAGCCCAACTTCCCATCCTCTCGACCAATGTGAGTTCTTAAGCATCGCTGGTCAGACCATCCGGTGAACGCCTGCCTTTGGAAAGCATGTCCACGTGTCATCGGATACGGAACCAATTGGCATTTTGAGACCGACCCGAAACAAAAATGGTGAACCCGATGTGAATATTTAACCAAGCATGTCAGATTTAACCTAATCCCACCCTGTTCCCCCTTTTACTCACAAAGAGGGCCAAGAAGGGTCATTAATTACGCATGGGATCATGAGATGCTTCTTTGACGGGGTTGATCTTTTTATTTGTTAAGATGTTTTGTAGGTACTATACAAAACTCCCTTCGATACAATGACATTGCAAAGGAACTCGCAAGAACGCACTTCCAACAATGCAATGACTGGATGTCCTCACCAACGGAGGACCACGTCACCTACCCAGCATCTTCAATGCTGGGTCTCGGACGCGCTGATCCGAGAGTACCACATGAACGGTACTCTCCCAATAGTGGAGGCAGCCATGCACGCCCTCCAATTTTCCAGAACTCGCCAGTCGCCTGCCCAACAGCGGCCGTAAAGGCAGATCCAGACAGCCCCTATTGCTGTCTCCAACCGTTTCGGGAGTCTATCCCCGGAATGGGACAATGCGTACCTCCCTTATCTTAGGGAGGCGGATGAGGTCGATGTTGAGGACTTCATCCCCACTGAATGAGGGTTCCACTCCAAGGCCCCCGCCGGAATACTTCACTGCGGTCACTCCATGACTCAACATCCTCATGATCAGGAGGATGTTGCCCAAAGTATTCAGGCCCACGCCCCCCGAGCTCCGGCCCCTCAGACCGCCCGATGATGGCGGCAGACGTACAATTAGGGACTGTTCATCACCCTGGTCCCTGAGGAGGATCTATGCTGCCCAGCCATAGAGACGTACCATGAACAGGCACCTACACTTGTTCGCTCTTCATGAGCCCGCCATCCAAACATGGCGGCATCATACAACCCGACGCACATCTCCACCGAGATCCATCAAGCCTGTCACTCACACAGGATGGCACTTACCAAGAAGGCACCTCTCCCTGCCCAGGGTCGTGAAGCCCACCAGCTTTACGTGGTGGCGACCCGACACCTGCAGGACCAGCTCCTAGCAGATGACTCTGACGCCCTCCATCCTGATATGGTGGCGATCAACAAAGCCCGCCACATAGATGTGGCAGAAAATCATAGGCGGGCACATCTCCTCACCAACAAAGGTCACCGACTCGATATGGTGGTAAACCAATATATGCAGGGACAGCTCCCTGTGGATTCAAGTAAATTCCTCCATCTCGATGTGGTGGTAAACGGAGAGATAAACTGGCATATCCCGGCACAGGGGCAGATTCGTTCACCTACCCCGACACAGGAGAATTGTCAATACCCACTGACCACCAGAGGACCGAAGCAGGATATTCTTACTCTGATACCGGAATGGGCCTTCATACTCGTTCCAGCCAAAGATGTATCTCTACATATCTTGGAAATGATGGAGGATCGGGTATCTATCCCAGATCATATCTTGCAGACTTTCCAGAATGTAATTGCATCAGCGGAAACAATAAGTACTTGGTCCCATGAGCCCGTCTCCCCAATTGAGGCGACTCATCTAAGAGATGAGATAGTCGCCTCAGAGTAGATCTGCATCCCTACTTCTGCCCATGAGGGTCGCCAGCCATATTCTGCGACGCAAGGGCAATCGGATCAAGCAGCTTCACTTGTTCCAACTGAGGGACACCCGTCTATCATGGTGGATGCTCCAGAGCAGGCATATATCCCCGCTAAAAGTTAAGATGTTCGTAGGTGTATCCAGGAAAAATCACAGAACCCAATTAGATAGGGACCCAAAGGTGAAGGCCCTTGTCAATAGCAGATGGTCCCTGCTGCCCACAAGAGAGCGCTCTGAACGTGCCAAAGGCAGCCAAAAAATAAAGAGCGGGTTCATGAATCCGCTCTGCTAGAAACTGGGGTTCCCAATGCCCCTAAGCACACATTGCAAGCTTAGAACCTTTCCCATACATTACTATATTATGGGATTGGTAGTAGCAGTTACAAAGTTCCTCCCTGTAATCTCACTACCAGCAGCTCTAAAGGTCCTCCCCAGAGCACCCGTGGGGGCCTCCCCCGTGGGCATATAACGATCGATCACGAGAGCTCCTCTTTTGATGCGAGTCACAGAAACCCTCCATGTGGCTAGAAGATCGAGCAGCAAGAAGGTCCTCCACTTGTTGTTTTCCACCCTGAAGGTCCTCCCTGAGGTATACGCTACAAACACTCTCCATGCAGTGGGACCACAAATTATGATAGTAGTCCTCACTATCATAGTCGCAACTGTGGAGGCCCTCCCTTTAGTGACGTATCATCACGACAATAAGGTCTTCCCCTTCTCGTGGCCTACCCTGAAGGTCCTCCCTAGGGGTTACGTTGCAATGAAAATCCACGCAGTCGGGCATCAGATCACAGTGCTAGTCCTCGCCACCTTGATAATGGAGGTCCTCCCCGTAGAGATGTCAAGCAACGAGAAGGCCCTCCCGTCGTTGTGGTAAATTCTAAAGGCCCTCCCCACGATGTATCCCATAGATATTCTCCCGGTGGAAGCAGTAATGGTAGTCCTTTACATTGCCTTAGCTATGATGGTAGTCCATGCCACCACGGCCGCCATTACAAAGGTCCTCCTCGCATTGTCCCTAAGCAACAAGAATATCCTCCCCTTGTCACAGTGTGTCCTAAAGGTCCTCCCCAGGATGCACATCGAACGTCATGCCATGATGGTAATCCTCACCATGATGGGAGTTGTTGCGAAGGTCCTCCCTGTAACAACGCTACGCAGCCAGAAGGTCCTCCCTAGGGTGTGCACTGAAAAAGTCCAATATGTAGTGAAGCATCAAGCAGTAATGGTAGTCTTTGCCATTACTGCCACCATTGCGGAGGTCCTCCCCACGATGAAAAATCGTATCGATAGGAAGGTCCTCCCCTTGCCGAATCAATCACAGAAAATCCCTCATATGCTGAGGCACTCAGAAGGACGAGATCAAGAAGTCAAATTCCCAGTTAGTCACCGACGACATCCTTCTACAATCAAGAGATGGTCCAGGGATACGTTCATCCTCTGAACCACCTCAGAATTTCCCACATAATGATTCATCACCTACCGGTCCCACTGCCTCCGACCACATTGACAGCGAGTCTCTCAGTTGGGCTGACCAGGTAGAGAAATCACTAGCGGAGGAGTATGCCGATATGCTGCACTTGAGGAAACGACTGTCCAGGGATGATATACCAGTTATATTTTGGCTTACGACCACCTCTCAATTTGACATACCCATAGATTTGTCAGAAGAATGCATGCATGGCATCCGCCATAATATATGGACAACCCGCTGACGGATGAAATAAAGCTTCCTAGCCTACGACGGGTATGTAGACCATGTCAGGACAATAGGAGACCTCCTGTGTCACATCGACCTGGAAGATCTTCATTCAGCACGGCAACAACAACCCAAGAGGCGTAAAGGAAACATGGAGATAGCATGCCTCCATGCGCTGCACCATCTGCGCCACCTCATAAGTGATGCTCTGATGGGAGTCTATATTAGGGGATGGGGAGAACATGGAGCTCTACATTTCACTCCGCTCCCTGCCCAGAAAAAACCATTCATCATAGTGTCTTACAATGTCATCACATCAAGACGGAAATCGAGTGGTCTCCCTGTTCAGGAAAGGAAACACGCCCAACAGAGTTAGTCCTTGAGTAAGTTCAAGAAGCGTCAAGCCCGTCAGGAACAATCCATTCAAGAACTCCTAAATCAAGCCATCGAGAGCATACAACAGGCCTATCACCTAAGAGAGGCCAATCAGCGATCTTTGCTTGCCTCCCCAGAAAGGATAGGTTTACAGAAGAACTCGGCATCAAACCAAGTTCACCCTCGAATGGGGGCACACAAGATCAGGCAGGTAGCAATAGCCGCAGCCACTTCTGAAATCCAGGGTCAACCCCAGCCTGCAGTTCTGGGGGCATTTTTAACAAAAAATTCCCCCTTAAGACCAATAAAAATGGGAGGAGACTCAATGTCCAAGGAATGGAGCCAACCCCAGCCCTCAGGGCTAGGGGAATTATTACCCCCTCAACAAAATCCTCCCCCACGAGAGTTAATATTCTCTCGTCTAGGGAGGAAAGCCAGAAGAGGAGGTTCACGTCCTATCTCGTCATTTGAATCATCATCCCCTCCGAGAGGAAGGTGCACCATAAGGTCGCATCAATGAACTCTCTGCATCACCCTTCATCAAGAAGTCTGAAGGCAATCCCAGGTCATGAAAGGGAAGGCCAGCAGAAGAAGCAAGAGATCCTCTTCCTGTTTGAAAGATGAAATCTCCTCCACCCCGCGATATGAATATATCAACGTCATAGAGGTTAACCGCAGAGGTGACACCAGAGATACTACAAATCAGGATGGACCGGGAGACGATAGCTCCGGTCAGTCTATGACTCACAACGAACCACCAGGTGTGCACACTTGGAACCAGAGGGCCGCCCTAAATATTTTCGTCCTTCCAGCCAACCCTCCTCCACCTACCCAGCGAGCTTCCAGTAAGGATAAGAATAAAGGAGGGGTTACCTTTAACCCGCCTCCTTCTCTTGAAAAATATGAGCCACTCACGCTCGAAGAGAGATTCGCTTGACCGGAAGAAGAGATGAAAGAATTGAGGCAGCTTAATGTCGAGCTACTACAAAGGAACCGCCTTATTGAAAGTACGTCCCAGGAGGATCCACATCATGCACTCCCAAAAAGTGCACCTCAAAGACTAAGGTTTTCCCCAACAAACGAAATACTGTCAGGGATCTTGTACAACGAGGCGCCCGGCCCGTCCAACTACCTAAATGTAGATTTGGATGAATACCAAGACTTCCCTCCACTCAGGAAGCAACCGAAGTGAGTACATATGAACCCTCCAAAGGTGCCACAAATAGCACACACACCCCTGGTGCCATCCAATCCAAATCCTCAGGCAATGCCTCGGGCTATGCCTGCCTAGGACCGGGCCTAGAAATATGTAAACCAGGGCCTCGCCAACACCATCAAGGAACTAACAGCTCGATTGGAAGAGATTGAAGGTCGACGCGCTTCGATACAGCTAGAGCAGAAACCCTACCCAAATTGGGTGACCACCACACCACCTACACCCAATTTTGGGAGCCCTGTATTCCCTATTTTCAATGGGTCAGGTGATCCAGAATTGCAATTGATGCACTATGCGTCTTATTGCGACCCTATGATGGGGACTCTGGAACAGAAAGAAGCAGTGAAACTCAGATGATTCGTACGAACCTTGCAAGGATCTACCTTCGTCTGGTATACAAGTCTTCCAGCCCAGTCAATAAAGAGCTGGGAGGACCTTTGGCAGCAGTTCGTGTTCCACTTCAGCTCAATGTTGCCCAAGACAACGGTCAGCGACCTCCTGAACTGCAAGCAGAGGGAGAACAAGAGGGTCTCAGATTTCATCGCCAGATGGAAAGGTCTGACCTATTCCCTAAATAGGCCAATGCCTCAAGATGAGATTCTAGCCATATGCATCGATAATCTTCGAGATGATCTGCAAACACCGCTCATACCAGTGGAGTGAACCACCGGATTCCGCCATCTCTGGACCATTGCCCAGAGGATTGAGGAATCCCTAGGGCGGACTAATTCGAAGTCCTGAATAGCCTCGCAGGCTCCTGCAAAAAGATCTCCTAGAGCTGAAGCACCTGCTATCACACTCAAGCTGGCCCCTGTGCCTACTCCATCGCTCAGGACTCCACCAAATCGTCAAGGGCCTCCTGCATATCAGTGGACACCTCCGCCTAAATGGGATGATCAGCGAGGACCGAAGTGGAACCAGTTTGAGGAACGAAGAAAAAAATTATACTCATTTCGATACAATCAAGTCTGCGGATACTTCATTGCCGCCATGAACCACAACTTTCTCCACCTCCCGGAGCCTAGGAAACCTGAAGAAGTTAGTCACGATGATAGGCCATGCTACTATCCCTACCATCGAATGTTGGGTCACAGTATCTAATAAGGCTTCATCTTCAAAGACCTTCTGTAGCAGATGGTAGAATCTAGACAGGTCAAGCTGGGACCACCCCCAGCACATGTGTCAGGTATCTCTACCACCGACTCCAACAAAGCAGAGGGGTGGCAGAAAGTCACCAGCAAGAAGGGGAATAAATTTGACAACTGGATGACTCGAAATACTATCAACCGATCCCAGGGCATACTCCGAGCTTAGCTATGACACCTATTGTTGCCGCCAACAGCCCCTGACGCCGCACAACCGACAGCATCGGCCTCACAATCCTCTATGAGCCGGTCATCCAGGCCTAATCGAAGAAGGAGGAAACAATTGCAAGAGGGACAGTCCGTGACAGGGCCAAAGTTAGTCCCGACACTGGTAGATTATATGCCCTCGAATTTGGTGGCACGGTCACCGACCCACCAAACTGCACCATCAGGGACAACCGACCAGGTTGACCTATCAGAGGATGAAGAGCCAATATTTGGTTCTATTAACGTCGTCCATCTCATGGAATCATCCCCTGACGAAGGGTATGGTTATGAACCCAAGTTCCCTGCACGAGGAGCCAGGAGGAGGAATCGCAGAGGTAAGGGATACCAGGGGAGACGCAGCCGCGACCGAAACCAACTCTATAGTTGGACCCCGGACCAAACCGTTAATATTGTGGAAACCCGTGGGAGAGCCCTTCAATGGACTCAGCAGGAGAAATAATTCGCCTCCACCTCCATAAGTATCCACTCTACCCTGTTGTTCTACGATACCCACCAGAGGAGGATCAAGTGTCTGGCCGCCTGGTGTGCACAAACAGACTGGTCGGGCCAAGACCTCAAAATGCGGGAACACCATCGATATCCAACCTTGTAGCTGTTCCCTCGTCGTCAAATGTTCCAACCCCTAAAGCACACACTAAGAATCTCCCGCCAACGGAGAATCGTCGGCCACTGGAGCAGAAATACGATATCTTTAAGCAGTTGGCATCGGTACCAGCCAAGCTGTCAATCTTCGATTCCCTAAGTCTGTCAGCAGACATCAGGGAGGCGCTTGTAGAAGCTTTGATCAGCCCCCAAGAGTTTTAAGCCAAGGTAGCTGCCGTCGAGATTTACCGGACGGAGACAGACCCGACTGAATGCAATGCGGTGATTTCCTTCACCGATCAGGATGAAGATGCCATCATGCAAGGACACATCAGACCACTATATGTGTTCATCACACTAAATGGTATTGACATCCAGAAAGTCTTCATAGACAATGGCTCTGGAGTTAACCTCCTTCCCCTACGGACACTCTGTAAGTTGGGCTACAGTGAGGACGACCTAATTCCATCGGCCACAACTCTGTTGGGTTATGACAAGAGTGAGCAGAAACCAATGGGACAAATTATTCTAAAGACCCATTTTGGTGACCTGGTAGCCTACACGGAATTCCTGGTGGTCCGGCAGAGCACAACATTCAATGCCCTGCTGGGAAGGCCGGGGCTCCATAAGAACATGTTCGTTCCTTCATCCTACCACCAGTGTATTAAGTACTGCATCATTGGAAAATGAGGAACATTTCACACTTACAAGGACCCTTTCGAGATCTCTGAGTCACATTACATTGATGTCGGGCTCTATGAGCAAAAGAAAAAGAGGCCTTTGGTTGATGGTGTTGACTGGATCCCTACTCCAAATGGCCTGGAAATGATTCCTGATGACCCCCTCAGGAATCTTGGTAGAGATTATGCCCTTCCCATCAACCATGTTGAGAGTATGAGTTAAAGTATAGACACGCACTCGGATGTCCTCATGACTTCAGCCATGATGGCCGAGCACAACAATGCGGAAACGTCCGCCAACCCTCAATCTGGGGAATAATACTCAAGTGGGGATGCCCACGATGCCTCTCCCTAAAACCCTCGAAGGCTCAGACCGGAAACTCTCCCCCCGTCAGATCAAGAAGATGAAGACTTGGGAGAAGAAGAGGAGGAAGATCTCTAGGATGCACCTCCCGCATTTGACGAGGGTATCTCCCCCACGGTGGAAAAGATTAGGGAAATAAACCTGGGTATCGAGGAAGATCTTAGGCCTACTCTCATCAGTGCAGCCATGTCCCCTGAGGAGCATGAGGTATATACCTCTTTCCTGAGGCAACATCGGGATGTTTTTTCCTAGAAATACACTAAAATTCCGGCACTCGATCCCAAAGTGGCGACGCATCACATGGGTCTTCCAGAAGACCACCGGAGCTATAAACAGGCCGCCAGAAGGACGCATCCCTCACATGCCACCAAAATAAAGGTTGATGTTGATAAGATCATTAAAGAAGGCTTCATTTGGGAGGTCTAGTCTCCATTTGGTTGGCCAACATCATCCCCATCAATAAAAATAACGGGAATATCCATGTCTGCATTGATTTCATAGATCTCAATCGGCATTGTCCAAAAGATGATTTCCCAGTCCCAGTCATTGAGTTATTAATCGATACAATGGCTGGGTATGAGGCTCTATCCTTCACGGATAGCTATTCCGGGTATAACCAAATCAGGATATCCCGAGAAGACGAAGAATCCACTGCCTTCAGGGCCCTTCAATGGGTATTTTGTTACAGGGTCATGCCCTTTGGTATCAAGAATGCTGGCGCCACATATCAGTGTGCCATGCATCAGATCTTTAAACCGTTCCTAGGTAAATTCATTGAATGTTACGTGGATGGCCTGGTGGTCTAGTCCAGACAGCGCTCAGATCACCTAACAGACCTTGGGACCATCTTCAAGAAAATTCGACATCATAGCTTGAAGATGAACCCCTTGAAGTGCGCCTTCAGGGTTACCTCAGGGAAATTCCTTGGCTTCATCGTACGCTATCGTGGCATCGAAGTTGACCCTGAGAAGACAAAAGCTATCCTTGGATTACCACCTCCCTGAAATCTCACCGAGTTGAGGGGATTCCAAGGACACCTTGCCTATATTAGGCGGTTCATAGCCTACCTGGCAGGAAAATGTTTTCCCTTCATTAGGTTAATGAAGAAGGGGGTCACGTACCAATGGACGGATGACTTCCAGTAGGTGTTCGAAAACTTGAAGAAGTACCTCTTAAGCCCACCAGTTCTCATGCCCCCGGTTGAAGGAAGACCTCTCATCTTGTATCTGACAGCCTTAGAGCGATCACTGGGAGCCTTCCCCGCACAAAATAATGATGTAGGCAGTGAAAAAAGTCTCTATTACCTCAGTTGAACCATGATTGATGCTGATACTCGATACAAAAATATTGAGAAAAGTTGTTTGGCCTTGGCCTTCACAGTTTAAAATCTGTGACATTATCCGTAGCATCATGAAGTCTATTTGATCTCGTGGAGTAACCTGTTCAAGTACATCCTCAGTCGCCCGATGCTAACCGGATGCCTATCCCAATGGGTGGTCATCCTGCAATAGTTTGACATCCAGTTTGTGCCTCAGAAATCCATCAAGGGTCATGAATTAGTAGACTTTCTGGCAGAGCACCATTTAACAGGGACCACCGCACTGGATTCTGAGCTACCAGATAAAGACATATTCTTGGTTCGAGAGAAGTTCCCAGCATGGGAAATGTACTTCGACGGTGCATCCCAAAGCCCAATCGGGAAGAGGATGGAGGATCCCAGATTCAACAAAGTGGGTTTGGGGATAATCCTCATGTCCCTAGAAAAGGCAGTATTTCCATATTCATTCCTCCTATTAGAGGGATGTACAAACAATGAATCGGAATATCAAGCTCTCATTATAGGCCTGGAGCTCGCACTCCAGGCACAAGTACAACACCTTAAGGTAAAATGTTACTCGGAGATGGTCATCGAGAAATTCAATGGTGACTATGATATTAAAAAGTAGGAGTTTATCCCCCTGTTTGACCATGTCCGAGGGTTAATGGGTGAATTATCCACAGAACCAACGTTGACCTATATTCCCCAGTCTCAGAATGCTCAGGCTGATGCATTAGCCAACGCGGACACAGCCCTAGCTGACCCAGGCTGGGATGAAACAGTTATCATTATTTCTCACCATCGAATGGTATTTCCATTTGATAAAGCTAAGATGGAAGAAATCCATGAAGTCAGTCCTGTCCCCGAGCCATATGCTGCTGCCACTGGCAAGATGACCCCCATTGCAAACTACCTTCAACAGGGAGAACTTCCATCAGACAGGGCTGAACGAGAGAAAATACGGAGAAGGGAAATCAACTTTGTCCTATATAGTGGTGCGGGTCAGTAAGAGGTCCTCTAAAAATGAGGCCTTGATGGAGTTCTCCTCAGATGAATTAATGCAGAAGAAACCGCTGCTCTAATGAATGAAGTACATGCTGGAGCGTGTGGAGCACATCAACCGGGGACCAAGCTTTCCCATCAGGTTCGAAGGCTTGGGTACTAGTGGCCCACAGTGGCACAAGACTATGAGAGTTTTACCACAAAATTCCACTCATGCCAGATTCATGCCAAATTCATTCACAAACCCCCCGGAGTTACTTCATCAAGCCAAGTACTCCTGGCCATTTTCCATCTGGGGGATGGACGTCATGGGACCATATCCTCCTGCCACAGCAAAACAGCTAAAGTATATCCTCATGGAAACAGACTTCTTTTCAAAATGGGTAGAAGTTGTACCTCTTAAGGAAGTCAGGGTGATAAGCATTGTGGGATTTTTGAAGACCAATATCATCACCATATTTGGTGTCCCTTATACCATACTGACAGATAACGGCACCAACTTCTGCTATGCTGAATTGGAGAAATTATACCAAGAATACAGTATCAAGGCTAACCACTCATCCCGCTACCATGCAGCGGCCAAAAGATAGATAGAGGCTTTCAACAAGATCCTACCCAATATTCTCCATAAAATGGTGGACAAAGACAATAATTCGTGGCCGAATAAACTCCTCCATGAATTGTGGGCTTATCTAACCACAAGTCGCACCGCTACTCGGGCTACCCCGTACTCATTGGTGTACGGCACAGAGGCGGTCCTACCCATTGAACTCCAACTTCCCTCACTTCATGTTTTCATATGTGATCAATTATCCAATGATGAGAAATCAAATAAGAGGCTAGGTGAATTGGAATAGCTAGACAAGAAGCAGTTGCACACTTTTCACCATCTGGAAGTATACCAGAACAGGATCACATGAGCCTTCAACAAAAAGGTTTTTCTTCCGTCTTTCTTGAAAGGAGAATTAGTGTTGGTCATCTGGACCCCAATGATACCCGGAAAGAAGCCTCCAAAGCTGGAGCCCAAGTAAGAGGGACCATACGTTGTACACAAGGTCTACTCCAATAGAGCATATACCTTGATCTCCATGGACTGAAAATTTACAACCACTCCTACAAATGCGAGATTCCTCAATAAGTATTTCGCATAATAACTAAAGGTCTACTATTCATCGTCCGAGCTGCATGACGTTAAATTGCCAAGCACCCAATGGTCCAAACTCTATGACCTTAAACTAAGGTCATTTAGTCCTTACCGCACGACGTTAAACTGTACAGAAAACAAGAGTGAAGAATGCTCTTGTTCCCCCATGTATGGACTAGACCTTCATGGGGTGTATTTTTGCATCCTCACCGCACGATGTTAAACTGCACGGACCATTTCCTCACCGCATGACGTTAAACTGGATGGACCATGTCCTCACCGCATGACGTTAAACTGCACGGATTTCAAAGAACTATGTATGGCTTGATTCTTTCCCTCGCAGGATAAGTAGTGACGCCCGGGTTTCCCATCCTGGCCCAGCTACTTATGAACTAAAGTTAAAAATGTCTCCTCCCCCCATGTATGGACCAGACCTATACGAGGTATATTTCCTTTCAGAGAACTATGTACAGCTTGATTCCCATATTCACAGGATACGTAGCGACGCCAGGATCCATCCTGGCCAGCAGCTCCCAAATGAAATAAAATAAAATTTAACAATGTCCTCTTCCCCCATGTATGGACTAGACCTGCACGAGGTGTACTTCTTCCAGAGAACTACGTGCATCTTGATTCCTGCCCTCATAGGATATGTAGTGATGCCAGCGTTCCCCGTCCTGGCCCAGCCCCCCGAATAAAAGATAAAAAATACCCTCCCCACCCATGTACGGACCAGACTGACACAGGGTGTACTCCTCGTCCTTACCGCATGACGTAAAACTGCACTGATAGCACGATTTAAAAATTCTCCCTTTTCCCCGTGTATGGGCTAGACCTGCACGGGGTGTATTTTTTGTGTCCTTTCCACACGAAGTTAAACTACATGGACAATAATGTTAAAAATTTCCCCTTCCCCCATGTACGGAATAGACCTGCACGGGGTGTATACTTCTTCCTTACTGCATGACGTTAAACGACACGGACTTCGTCCTTACCACATGACGTTAAACTGCACGGACTTCATCCTCACTACATGACATTAAACTACACGGACTTCATCACAACCCACCCAAGACACATGGAGAAATGAGATGGAGATACTCCTTTCACATTTGGATGCATCCTCTCCATACATCAGACTCCACAACCCGGATAATTATGGATCTTCATAACCATGCATGGCCATCGGAAGTGGAAAGTTGTCGACCCGTGGACACCTTTGCATGACTATGCATACCATTCCCTCAGCGGCTCTGCATATTGATAGCCCCTGGCCCATCTACCAAAGGCAAGATTTCCTCGAGGGACACTCTTCCAAGCTCCGTACACCTACCGGCCTCAGAGCCCCCGTATCACATCTCCTGATCCAAAAATTTATGGAACAGTGGTTTACAAGTTAATTCCCCTTTTCACATCCAAATGTTGTCAGGGTACCCCTACCCGGCTAGCCTATGTGTCAGTCGGTGGTTCACATAGTGACTTGCGTCAATGAACATCAATCCAAGACTAGGCTACTTTGACTCAACGGACAATTTCAGTGAAGATGTTTATTCTATACCCAGACACCATTATCCCCACGTTCCGAACTCGGCACTTTGAGCAATCGCGGATTCTCATAATCATTCATGTCCATCGGAAGTGGAAAGTTATCAACCCAGGGACACCTTTGTACGACTATGCATACCATGCCCTCAGTGGATCTGCATAATGATATCCCCTAGCTCGTCCATCAAAGGCAAGATTTCCTTGGGTGGTACTCTTCCTATCTCTATACGCATGCTGGCCTCATAGCCCCCATGCCACACCTCTTGATCCGGGAAAACTCAAAGTTGCATTTTACGACCTTCATCCCCCACCTTGTTCCAAGTATATCAGAGCGTGTTGACCTAGTTATCCTTCAAGTGACCGTAGCAATAGTCACCCAATGGTCTGAGCTCTATGACTGCTAAACTGGGAGTACCTCATCCTTACCGCACAACGTTAAACTGCATTGAGTAAAGGTACACCCCCGCGCACAAAATAAATCAGCACAGAGATCTCTCTAAGCTTTAACAACAACCAGGGCCGAGTATGCCCGACATGTTCAGACAATTCCTTCCCCGATGACAGACTTCGTGGCCCGGATAATTACGTATCTTCATAACCATTCATGGCCATCAGAAGTGGAAAGTCATCGACCCAGAGGCACCTTTTCATGACTATACATACCATGCCCTCACCGGATCTGCATATTCATAGCCCCTGGCTTGTATACCAAACGTAAGATTTCCTTGGGAGATACTCTTCCTAGCTCCGTACGCTTACCGGCCCCAGAGCCTCCATGTCATCTCTCCTGATCCAAGAAGCCTCAGAACCATGATTTACACCATCAACCCCCTCCACGTCTTGGACATTCCAGGATACTCAGGCCCAGTTACATTCTAATCAAGAGAGGCCTTTTTAACTACATCCCTGTCGCATGACGTAAAATGGAACGGATCACATCTTGTCCAATTGGCGTAAGGCTGAAAAGACCAATAATTAAACATACAAGGGAATGCCTCCAACAAAAATCATTTTCATTGGTTTAATAATGCTCCTCGTCCTTACCACACAACGTTAAACTGCATGGTCAATCGTCCTTGTTGCACGACGTTAAACTGCACAACATTGGAAAAGGAAAGAAAAATGCCCCCCATCCTCGCTGCATGACATTAAACTGCACATCAATCTTTTAATAATTCTCTTCATCTTTACCGCATGAGGCTAAACTGCACGGTCAAACCCGTCATGGGTTCAGTAAGGAATGGAGGATTTTCTCTATCCTTCAGTGCACGGGTCAGACCGACACAAGCCACCATCTCACATCCACGTGAGAAGGGATTACTTCACCCATTCTCAGGATTTTTAGTCTAGATTTTTTCCCCGTATCCAGGAACCCTCTCATCATAAAACATAATTTGTAATCAGAAAAAGCCGGACTCTCATAAGCCTCCCCTTGGGGTCCCAAATCTCAACTTCCCTGAAGTTTCTTGGCTATCGGGGGAATATAATCATTGACCTAAGGACACTTTTTCATGACTATGCATACCATTCCCTCAGTGGCTCTGCATATTTATCTCCCCTAGACCTTCTACCAAAGGCAGGATTTCCTTAGGCAATTATTCTCTCCGTACACCTCTTGGCCTCTGAGCCCCCATGTCTATCACGGGATTTGGAAACCCTTTGAGTTACAGATTACCAACCTATTTCACAACCTTGCATGAATATGGTGGAACATCTCTGACATGATTACCGAGGACCAGGAGAAGCCATTCCATTCTAGATTATGTCCCAGCTGCATGACTTTAAACTGCTCCAAGCTTCAACCATCCTTTACGCTAGATAAATGCATAGGATAGGAACCTTTCTTCCACACTCTTGATTAATGAAGATGTTCTCAAAACCTTTCATACATCACATACCATTTCCAATCCACCCCCTAGTGGTTTTCATAATTTTTCAACCCACCCATGGTGGTTTCCATAAGCTGGACTTTCATGATGTCATATGGCCATCAGAAATGGAGAGTCATTGACTTAAGGACACATTTGCACAACTATGCATACCATTCCCTCAGTGCCTCTGAATATTAATCACCCATGTCATGTCTACCAAAGGCAAGATTTCTTTAGGCAATGCTCCTCCCACCTCTGCATGCTGATATGGCTCCCTTGCCTTGAGACATGCCATGCATGTCATTCAAATTTAAACAAACTCCCTCCACATGGGTCTGAAGGACACCGAGACATCTTTTAATCAACCAAACCTCATTGGGGCCCTTTCCTCTCCATACTTGGTCAAAGATGTTCGACCTAAAACATCAGTAATGATAGTCATGATGGCGGGACATTAAACCGCCCAAGAAAAAAGGCACAAAGCCCGTTAGGCCAAAAACCCAAAAAAAGGCAACCTAAGAAAAAGTCATGCCATACCCGCTGGGTTCACACTAAATGATCCGAGGAAAAATTAGGGCATTAAAATAAAAGACAAAAAGTTTGTAGGGTTTTCCTATAAAACCCTAGAAAAAGTCAAACTGTGCTCGCTGAGTCCCTTGGCTCAGGAAACATTTAGAGTATTGTCCAATCACTCATCGATTTTCAGGACCACTCTACATTGGAATGGCCTCCTATTCGTTCCGATCGGACCCCATTCCGATGGGGGCATTTTTAGGGTCCTGAAAATTCCTCAAGGGGAAAATCCAATTACCTCAAGACTTGGAAAAGGACCGAACCGGTCCGCGCACCGGCTCCCAGCAACAGTATGCGGCCGATTCGGCAGACCGCCCTCCCACAATTCCACGGACCAGCGTCATCTGCAAAGCAGAGGTGGAGCTCCTACACAGGCACAAAGAAGGATGGACACCAGGCCGATCCACCGCCGCGAACCGGGACAACCGGCCCAAGCCACATCCTCTATCATTCGCAGAATGGAGGCAAAACCCTGCGCGGCGGCTTCGCGGAATGGAGGCGGAACCCTGCATGGCAGCGAAGCGCTCCCCCCCGCGAGTTGCAGATTGACCAGATCATCCGTAAACTGGGGATTATTTCCTGGGCTTCCACAAAAAGGGTCGTGTGCCCATCAATATTTCCTCTCCGCGACTCTATAAATAATCACCGAGGGCCAACAAAGAAAAGAGGAGGGGAAGGATGGGTGAAAACCCGTGGGGAGACGCTGGAGAAATCAGTCCCAGCGGTAATGTTCCGAAACCATCCGCAGACCCCATATCGTCCACGGATGCACTCTTCTGCATAGAGGAGAAACCAAACCGCAAGCCACATTCGTCCACCTACTTCGCGGACGACCATCTCCTTCACGGATGACCATCTCCTCCGTGGACCAGTGTCGTTCATGAAATGGAGGCGGAAACCCCTCAGCGGGCGCGAAGTAGGATGGGTGATATCCCCTTTGTCGACACATGTCGCGGATGGTCATCCTTCGTGGACAGCATCCTTCGCGGACAGCCTCCTTCACGTCCATCCTTCACAGACAGCATCCTTCACAGATGATCATCTCCTCCGTAGCTAGCTCCTCCCCGGAAACCCTTCACGGACAACTAAACTGCGAACCACATGCGGCTCCCTCATGGCCAGTCCTTCTCAGACAGCTCCTCCGTGGCGAGTCCCTCACGGCCGACACCTCGCGGCCGACACCTTGTGGCCAACTCCTACGCGGCCAGCCACATGTGGAAAACCCCATGTACTCATTGGTCCATACTATGGGGGCTGCACCCCCGCACCCCTACTCGTGTTCATTGTCGGGCTGTGGTCCCGGCCCTCCGAGGTGGTCTCTTTGCTACCGTCATTAAACCCCATGAGAAATTGGAGAGTCGCACTGCAAACTTTTCGGGCCGGGTCAACAGTATTTTACATTGCACCATTGCACCACCCCAACATCCATCCTATACATTCCATGAGTCGAGATACTCCTCATGACTCTCCTATAACCCCATTTCCTAGCTCCTTTTTCTAGGTTCATCCAGAAAGGGCCGCCCTTGCGTAAGTCCTACACCAACCATTGCTAGTTCTCTCCTACCTAGTTGTCCTGGCCACATTATGTTAAACTGTATGGCCCTCGTCCTATCCATATGACGCTAAACTATATGGAAACAGTCTTCTCTAGATGACTATAAACTTTATCATTCCCTCTCATTCAATAGTTGGATGCCTCTTTATCTATGAAAGATATGCCTTATGCTCCAAGCATAAGATGCCTCATGCCATGTTTACAGTGGCGTAATTTCAAGAGCGCTGTAATCCATTCAAACATTCCATCACTCCACCCCATGCTTTGCGTGTCCTTCATTCGGATCTCCATCCTATTTCAAGTATGAAGGGACCCCCTAACGGTCTGGCCCCATACCACATCGGCTCACCTTCCGTCCTGGGCCAACGCCCCGGAAGACTTGGGACAACACTTCAAGATAGGTCATGTGTTTCGAATATAGTCATCAGTCGATCCTCATTTGTTCGTCCCCATTCCAGGCTGACGTGATATGAATGATGTGTTTCGAACATGGTCAACAGTTATCCTCCATCACCATGCCACCCTCATTGTGTTTCCATCGGACCCCATTCTGATGGGGGGCATTTGTAGGGTCCTGAAAATTCTGCAAGGCAAAAATCCAATTACCTCAAAACATGGAAAAGGACCAAACCGGTCCGCGCACCAGCTCCCAGCAATAGTACACGGACAGTTCGTTTGACCGGCCTCCCGCAATTTTGCGGACCAGCATCTTCCGTGAAGCAGAGGCAGAGCTCCTCCGTAGGTACAAAGCTGGATGAACACCAGGCCGATCCACCACCGCGAACCACAACAACCGACCCCAGTCGCATCCGCTGTCATTCGTGGAATGGAGTCGGAACCCTTCGCGGCCGCAAAGCGCTCCCCTCGCGAGTTGCGGACTGACCAAGTCATCCATAAACCGGGGATTCCTTCATGGTATTCCACAAAAAGTGTCATGTGCCCATCAATATTTCCTCTCCGGGACTCTATATATAATCACTGAGGGCCACCAAAGAAAAGAGGAGGGGAAGGACGGGTGAAAACCCATGGAGAGATGCTCGAGAAATTAGTCCCAGCGGTAATGTTTTGCGACCATCCGCAGACCCCATATCGTCTGTGGATGCACTCTTCCGTATAGAGGAGAAACCAAACCGCAATCCACATTCGTCCACCTCCTTCGTGGATGACCATCTCCTTCATGGACGACCATATCCTTCATGGACCAGTGTCGTTGGCGAAATGGAGGCGGAAACCCCTTCACGGGTGCAAAGTAAGATGGGCGCCATCTACTTTGTAGACACCCTTCGCGGGCAGCCTCCTTCGCAGCCATCCTTCGCAGAAAACATCCTTCACGGACGATCATCTCCTCCGCGGACAACTCCTATATGGACACCCTTCACGGACAACTAAATTGTGTACCACATGCGGCTCCCTCGTGGCTAGTCCTTCGTGGACATCTCCTCCGTGGCCAGTCCCTCATAGCTGGCACCTCGTAGACAACTCCTTTGCGGCTAGCCCCATGCGGAAAACCCCATGCACTCATTGGTCCATACCGCTGGGGCTGTGCCCTCGTACCCCTTCTCGTGTTTAGTTTCGGGTCGGTCCCTTCGCTACCATCACTGACCCCGATGAAAAATTGGACAGTCGCACTACAAACTTTTCAGGCTGAGTAAACAGTATTTTGCATTGCACCACCACAACATCCATCCTATACATTCCATGAGTCGAGCTACTCCTCATGACTCTCCTATAACCCCATTTCCTAGCTCCTTTTTCTAGGTTCATATAGAAAGGGCCGCCATTGCATAAGTCCCACACCAACCATTGCTAGGTCTCTCCTACCTAGTTGTCCTGACCACATGATGTTAAACTGTATGGACCTCGTCCTATCCATATGACGCTAAACTATATGGAAACAGTCCTCTCTACATGACTATAAATTGTAGCATTCCCTCTCATTCAATAGTTGGATGCCTCTTGCTCCATGCAAGATATGCCTTATGCTCCAAGCATAAGCTGCCTCATTCCATGTTTATAGTGGCATAATTTCAAGAGCACTAGAATCCGTTCAAACATTACATCACTCCACCCCACGCTTTGCATATCCTTCATTTGGATCTCCATCCTATTTCATGTCTGAAGGGACCCCCTAATTTTCTGGTCTCATGCCGCATCGTCCCACCTACCATCCTGGGCCAATGCCCTGGAATACTTGGGACAACACTTTGAGATAGGTCGAGTGTTTTGAATATGTTCAGTAGTCAACCCTCATTTGTTCGTCCCCATTTCAGGCTAATGTGATATGAATGTTTTGTTTCGAACATGGTCAACAGTTATCCTCCATCACCATGCCACCCTCATTGTGTTTCGAATGTCGGGCATGTAATTCACACTTTTCATCTCCCTTTGTTCGGACTGATTCCAACGCCCTTGGCATTATCCCTCTTGTGCACTTGCGCATAGGCATTAGCCCCCATTATATTCCTAAACCCACCAATGGGTTGGGATGAACTCATGTCCAGAAATGAGGAAGACACCATGGGCGTCCATCCCGGAGTAATCCCTGACTTTATGGGACCCCCTCATGCATAAGTCCCAGTCCACCTCTCACAGACGAACCTTTTGTGACGTGATCATATGGTCCCTGCTGCCTCTTGTTTCTCACACTGAGCATGAATCACATGGTCTTAGAGTAAGCATCGACCATGACATCCTCTTCTGGGCCTCCTCAGAGTGTAAGCCCCAATCCATCACTCTGGGATGCCTCAGAGCGTAAGTCTCAATCCATTATGAACTACGTGGACTTTGATCCTTGTCACTTAGGCAGGGTATGTAGGAAGCCTCCCTGAGGTTCAATCCCATCATCCACACCTTGGGCCTCCTCAGAGTGTAATCCCCAATCCATCACTCTGGGCTTCATCAGAGTGTAAGTCCCAAGCCATTACGAACTACGTGGAATTTGATCCTTGTCTCTTAGGCAGGGTACGTAGGAATCCTCCCTGAGATTCAAGACCATCATCCACACCTTGGGCCTCCTCAGAGTGTAAGCCCCAATCCATCACTCTGGTCTACCTCATAGCATAAATCCCACGCCATTATGAACTACGTGGACTTTGATCCTTGTCTCTTAGGTAGGGTATGTAGGAAGCCTCCCTAAGGTTCAAGCCCATCATCCACACCCTGGGCCTCCTCAGAGTGTAAGCCCCAACCCATCACTCTAGGCTGGCTCAGAGCATAAGTCCCAATCCATGACAAACTACGTGGACTTTGATCCGTGTCTCTCAGGCAGGGTACATAGAAAGCCTCCATGAGATTCAAGCCCATCATCCACACCTTGGGCCTCCTCAGAGTGTAAGCCTCAACCCATCACTCTGGGCTGCCTCAGAGCGTAAGTCCCTATCCATTACAAACTACATCGACTTTGATCACTGTCTCTCATGCAGGGTACGTAGGAAGCCTCCATGAGGTTCAAGCCCAACAACTAGTCGATCCGACTATCTTCACATCGGTTCACCGTGCCCATCCCAGTGCCGCCTCAATGAGTCCTGACTCCACAGGGTCATTAATCCAACGAGGGATGGTAAACCTCAGGCCTAAATGATTCCGGACCCCTGCGTTTAGCTGACCATTGCCAACCTGGAGAAATCCGTGGATACTATACTTGGGTGTAAACCAAAGATTCGCGAACATATGAATATGTCTTAAATCTATAAGAGAGTCCCGGAACATGCAATAATTCCCCCCAAAAGGGTGAGATGATCCCTACTTCCCATCCTCTCGACCAATGTGAGTTCTTAAGCGTCGCTGGTCAGATCATCCGGTGAACGCCTGCCTTTGGAAAGCAGGTCCACGTGTCATCGGATACGGAACCATTGGGCGTTTCGAGACCGACCCGAAACAAAAATGGTGAACCTAACGTGAATCTTTAACCAAGCATGATGGATTTAACCTAATCCCACCCTGTTCCCCCTTTTACTCACAAGGAGGGAAAGCAATTTCATTAATTACACATGGGATCATGAGATGCTACTTTGACGGTTTGCTGTTTGTATTTGTTAAGATGTTTTGCAGGTACTATACAGAACTCTCTTCGATCCAATGGCATCGCAAAGGAACTCGCAAGCACGTGCTTCCAACAATGAAATGACCGAACATCCTCACCAACGGAGGACCCTGTCACCTACCTAGCGTCTTCAATGCTGGGTCTCAGACACACTAATCTGAGAATACCACGTGAACGGTACTCTCCCAGCGATGGAGGTAGCCATGCATGCCCTCCAATCCACCAGAACTCGCCATTCACTTTCCCAGCAGCGGCCGCAAAGGCAGATTCAGATAGCCCCCATTGTTGTCTCCAACCGTTTCAGGAGTCTATCCCCGAAACAGGACAATGCGTACCTCCCTTATCTTAGGGAGGAAGATGAGGTTGACATTGAGGACTTCATCCCCACTGAACGGGGGTTCTGATCCAAGGCCCCCACCGGCAGACGTCGTCGCGGTCACGTCATGACTCAACATCCTCATGCTCAGGAGGATGCAGCCCCAAGGATTCCGGCCCACGCTCCCCGAGCTCCGGCCCCTAGGACTACCCGACGAGGGCGGAAGACGTACAATCAGGGACCGGTCATCACCCCGGTCCCTGAGGAGGAGCTCCACTGCCCAGCCACGGAGACGTACCACAAAAAGGTACCTACACTTGTTCGCTCCTCCTGAGCCTGCCATCTAGACATAGAGGCATCATACAAGCCGACGAGCATCCCCACCGAGCTCCATCAAGCCCGTATCTCACACAAGATGACACTTACCAGGCAGGCACTTCTCCCTGCCCAGGGTCATGAAGCCCACCAGCTTGACGTGGTGGCGACCCGGCGCCTGTAGGACCAGCTCCTAGTAGATGCTTCTGACACCCACCATCCTGATATGGCGGCGATCAACAATACCCACCACCCAGATGTGGTGAAAAATCATAGGTGGGCACGTCTCCCCGCCAACAAAGGCCACCGACTCGATACTGTAGGAAACCAATATATGCAGGGCCAGCTCCCTGCAGATGAAAGTAAAGTCCTCCATCCCGATGTGGTGGAAAACAGAGAGATAAACCGGCATATCCCGACACAGGGGTAGATTCATTCACTTACCCTGACACTGGAGAATTTTCAGTACCCACTGACCACTAGAGGACCGGAGCAGGATATTCCTACTCCGATACCAGAATGGGCCTTCATACTCGTTCCAGCCAAAGGCGTCTTTCTGCATATCTTGGTAATGATGGAGAATCAGGTATCGATCCCAGATCATATCTTGTAGACTTTCTAGAATGTAATTACATCAACAGAAATAGCAAGGACTCGGGCCCATGAGCATGTCTCCCCAATTTAGGCGACTCATCTAACAGACGATATAGCCACCTCGGAGCAGATCTGCATCCCTACTTCTGCCCAGGAGGGTCACTGGCCATATTCCGTGATGCAAGGGCAACCGGATCGAGCAGCTTCACTCGTTCCAACTCAGGGACACCCATCCATAACGGTGGGTGCTCCATAGTAGGTATATATCCCTGCTAAAAGTTAAGATGTTCGTTAGTTTATCCCAGCAACATCACGGGACCCAATTAGACAGGGACCCAAAGGTAAAGGTCGTTTTCAACAGCATACGGTCCCCGTTTCTTGCAATAGAGCGCCCCAAACACGTCAAAGGAAGACGGAAAATAAAGTGCGGGTTCATGACTCCGCTATGCTAGAATCTAGGGTTCCCAATGCCGCTAAGAACACATTTTAGGCTCAGAACCCTACCCATCCATTACCGTATTATGGGAGTGGTAGTGGAAGTTGCAAAGGTCCTCCCCACAATCTCGCTACCAGAAGCTCTGAAGGTCCTCCCCAGAGCACCTGTGGGGGCCTTCCCCATGGGCATATAATGATCGATCACAAGAGCTCATCTTTTGATGAGAGTCACAGAAACCCTCCATGTGGACATAATATCGAGCAGCAAGAAGGTCCTCCACTTGCTGCAGTCCACCCTGAAGGTCCTCCCCGGGGTATATGCTGCAAACACTCTCCATGTAGTGGGACCACATATTATGATTGTAGTCCTACCTATCATAGTCACAACTGCGGAGGCCCTCCCCGCAGTGATGTATCATCATGACAAGAAGGTCCTCCCCTTGTTGTGTCTTGCCTTGATGGTCCTCCCCTGGGGTAACGTTGCAACAACACTCCGCGCAGCCAGGCATCAGATCACGATGGTAGTCCTCACCACCCTGATAACAGAGGTCCTCCCCATAGATACTTAAAGCAACAAGAAGGCCCTCCCCTCATTACGGTACATTATGGAGGCCCTCCCCAGGATATATCCCATAGATATTCTCCCTGTGGCAGTATTAAGGGTATTCCTCACCATTGCAGCAGCTGTGGTGGTAGTCCTCACCACCACGGCCGCCATTGCGAAGGTCCTCCTCGCATTGGACCCAAGAAACAAGAAGGTCCTCCCCTTATCGCAGTGTGTCCTGAAGTTCCTCCACAGGATGCACATAGAACGTCATGCCATGATGGTCATCCTCAACATGATGGCAGTTGTTGTGATGGTCCTTCCCGTAACGATGCTACGTAGCCAGAAGATCCTCCCCAGGGTGTGCACTGCAAAAGTCCTCTATGCAGTGAAGCATCAAGCAGTAATGGTAGTCCTCACCATTACAGCCACCATTGTGGAGGTCCTCCCCACGATGACATATCATATCGACAGGAAGGTCCTCCCCCTGCCGAATCAACCACAAAAAATCCCTCACATGTCGAGGCACTCAGAAGGATGGGATCAAGCATGTCAGATTCCCAATTAGTCACTGATGAAATCCTTATGTAATAAGGAGACGGTCTAGGGTTGCGTTCATCCTCTGAACCACCTCAGAATCTCCCACACAATGATTCAGCACCTACCGGTCCCACTGCCTCTGACCACATTGACAGCGAGCGTCTCAGTTAGGCCGACCAGGTAGAGGAATCACTAGCAGAGGAGTATGCTGATATGCTGCACCTGAGAAAACGACTGGCCAGGGATGATATACCAGTTATGTTTTGGCCTACGACCACCTCTCAATTCGACATACCTAGAGAGTTGTCGGAAGAATGCATGCACGAAATCCTCCATAATATATGGACAACCCTCTGTCAGTTGAAATCAAGCTTCCTACCCTACGACCGGTATGTAGACCATTTCAAGACAATAGGAGACCTCTTGCGTCACATCGAACTGGAAGCTCTTCCTTCAGCATGGCAACAACGACCCGAGAGGCGTAAAGGAAACATGGAGATAGCCTGCCTCTGTGCGCTGCACCAGCTATGCCGCCTCATCGGTGACGCTCCGACGGGAGTCCATATCAGGGGATAGGAAGAACATGGAGCTCTGCATTACACTCCGCTCCCTGCCCAGAAAAAACCCATTCGGTATGGTGTCTTGCAATGTCATCACATCAAGACGACAATCAAGTGGTCTCCCTATTCAGGAAAGGCAACACGCCCAATAGAGTCAGGCCTTGAGTAAGTCCTAGAAGCGTCAGGCCCAACGAGAACAAGCCATTCAAGAACTCCTGAATCAGGCCATAGAGAGCATACAACAGGCCTCTCACCTAAGAGAGGCCAATTAGCTATCTTTTCCTGCCTCCCCAGAAAGGATAGGTTTATAGAAGAAATCGGAATCAACCCATGTTCACCCCTGAATGGGGGCACAAAAGATCAGGCAGGTAGCGATAGCCGCAGCCACTACCACAATCTAAGGTCAACCCCAGACTACAGGTATGGGGGAATTTTTAACAACAAATTCCCCCTTAAGACCAATAAAAATGGGAGGAGACTCCACGTCCAAATAACGGAGCCAACCCCAGCCCTCAAGGATGGGGGCATTATTACCCCCTCAACAACAACCTCCCCCACGAGAGTCAGAATTATCTCATCTAGGGAGGATAGCCAGAAGAGGAGGTTCCCATACTATCCCGTCATTTGAATCACCATCCCCTCTGAGAGGAAGGCGCACCATAAGGTCGCATAAAAGAACTCTTCGTGTCACCCTTCGTAAAGAAGTCCGAAGGCAATCCCAGGTCACGAAAGGGAAGGCCAGAAGAAGATGTAGGATATCCTCTTCCTGTTTGGAAGATGAAATATCCTCCACCCTGTGATATGCATCTATCAATGTCATAGAGGTTAACCCTATGGGTGACACCAGAGATACTGCAAATCAGGATGGACCGGGAGATGATAGTTCCGGTCAGGCTGTGACTCACAACGAACCACCAGGTGTGCACACCTGGAACTAGAGGGCCACCCTAAATATGGTCGTCCTTCCAGCCAACTCTCCTCCGCCTACCCAACGAGCTTCCAATAAGGATTAGAATAAAGGACTGGTTACCCTTAACCCACCTCCTTCTCTTGACAAAGATGAGCCACTCACGCTTGAAGAGAGATTCGCTAGACAAGAAGAGGAGATGAAATAATTGACATAGCTTAACGCCGAGCTACTCTAAAGGAACTGCCTTATTGAAAGTGTGTCCTAGGAGGAGCCACATCATGCACTCCCAACAAGTTCACCTCAAAGAATAAGGTTTGCCCCGACAAACAAAATACAGTCAGGGCTCCAATCCAACGAGGCGCCCGGCCCGTCCAACTACCTAAACGTAGATTCGGATGAATACCAAGACTTCCCTCAACTCAGGAAGAAACCGGAGCGAGTAAATCTGAACCATCCGAAGGTGACACAAATGGCACACACACCCATGGTGTCGGCCAATCCGGATCCTCAGGCAATGCCTCAGGCTACACCTGCCCAGGACCGGTCCTAGCAGGATGTAAACTAGGTTCTCACCAACACCATCGAGGCACTAACAGCTCGATTGGAAGCAATGGAAGGTCGACGCACTCCGATACAGCCAGAGCGGAAACCCTACCCAGATTGGGTGACCAACACACCACCTCCACCCAATTTTGGGAGCCCTGTATTCCGTATTTTCAATGGTTCAGGCGATCCAGAACAGCATTTGATGCACTACACGTCTTATTGCAACCCTATAATGGGGACTTTGGAATAGAAAGAAGCAGTGAAAATCAGATGCTTCGTACGGACCATGCAAGAATATGCCTTCATCTGGTATATGAGTTTTCCAGCCCAGTTAATAAAGAGCTGGGAGGACCTTCGGCAGAAGTTCCTGTTCCACTTCAGCTCAACGTTGCCCAAGACAACGGTCAACAACCTCATGTACTGCAAGCAGAGGGAGAACGAGAGGGTCTCAAATTTCATCACCAGATGGAAAGTTATGACCTATTTCCTAAATAGTCCAATTCCTCAAGATTAGATGCTATCCATATGCATCGATAATATTGGAGATAAGATGCGAACAACGCTCATACTAGTGGAGTGCACCACCGGCTTCCACCATCTCTTGGCCATTGCTCGGTGGATTGAGGACTTCCTATAGTGAACTAATTCGAAGTCCCAAATAGCCTCGCAGGCTCCGGCGAAAATGGCCCCTAGATCTGAAGCGCCCACTGCCACACTCAAGTTGGCCCCTGTGCCTGCTCCACTGCTCAATCCTCCACCAAATCATCAAGGGCCTCCTACATATCAGCGGCCGCATCCACCTAAACAGGACGATCAGTGAGGACCGATGCAGAACCAGATTGAGGAACAAAGACAAAAAGTATACTCATTATGAGACGATCAATTCCGCATATACTTCATTGCCTTCATGAACTGTAACTTTCTCCGCCTCCCGGAGCTGAGGAAACCTAAAGAAGTCGGTCGCGATGACATTCCAGATTACTACCCCTACCATTGAATGTTGGGGCATTGTATCTGAGAAAGCTTCGTCTTCAAAGACCTCCTATAGAGGATGGTAGACTCTGGACAGGTTGAGTTGGGACCACCCCCATCACATATGTCATGTATCTCTACCACCGACTCCGACAAAGAGGAGGGGTGGAAAAAATTCAAGAGCATGCAGGGGAAGAAATTTGAAAAACTGGATGACTCGGAAGACTATCAACTGAGCCCAGGGCATACTCCGAGCTTAGCTACGGTAGCCATTATTGCCACCAACAGCCCCTGATGTCGCACAAACGATAGCATCGACCTCACAATCCTCCACGATCCGGTCATCCGTTCGTAATTGAAGATGGAGGAAATAATCTCAAGAGGAGTAGTCTATGACGGGGACAAAGTTAGTCCTGACCCTGGAAGATTATATGCCCTCGAATTTGGTGCCACGGGCACCAACCCACCAAACGGCACCATCAGGGACAACCGACCATGTTGACCTATCAGAGGATGAAGAGCCAATCCTTGGTTCTATTAATGTCATCCATCTCATGGAATCGTCCCCTGAAGAAGGGTATGGTTATGAACCTGAGTTCCCTGTACGAGGAGCCAGGAGGAGGAATCACAGAGGTAGGGGATACCAGGGGAGACATAGCCATGGCCGAAACCAACCCTACAGTTGGACCCCAGCCCAAACTATTAATATTGTAGAAACCTATGGGAGAGCCCTTCAACGTACGTAGCAGGAGAAAGAATTCCCCTCCACCTCCACAAGCAGCCACTCTAGACTTGTTGTTCTACAATACCCACCAGAGGAGGAGCAAGTGTCTGGCCACCTGGTGCGCACAAATAGACTGGCCAGGCCAAGTCCTCAAAACGCGGGAACACCATCGATATCCGACCTCGTGGCTGGTCCCTCCTCGTCAAATGTTACATCCCTTAAATCACCCGCTAAGACTCTCCTGCCAACGAAAAAGAATCAGCCACTAGAGAAAAAATATGATATCCTTAAGCAGATGGCATTGATACCAGCCAAGCCGTCAATCCTCGATGCCCTAAGTCTGTTAGCAGACCTTAGGGAGGCGCTTGTAGAAGCTTTGATCAGCCCCCAGGAGTTTCAAGCTGAGGTAGCTGCCGTCGAGATTTACCAGACGGAGACTGAACCGGCTGAATGCAATGTGGTGATTTCCTTCACCGATTAGGATGAAGATTCCATCATGCAAGGACACATCAGACCACTATATGTGTCCAGCACACTGAATGGTATTGAGATCCAGAAAGTCTTTATAGACAATGGCTCTGGAGTTAACCTCCTTCCCCTACGGACACTCCGTTAGTTGGGCTACAGTGAGGATGACCTAATTCCCTCGGCCAAAACTCTGTTGGGTTACGACAAGAGTGAGCAGAAACCAATGGGACAAATTAAGCTAAAGACCCATTTTGGTGAACTTGTAGCCTACACAGAATTCCTGGTGGTTCAGCATAGCACAACATTCAATGCCCTGCTGGGAAGGTCGTGGCTCCATAAGCACATGGTCGTTCCATCATCCTACCACCAGTGTATCAAGTATTGCGTCAATGGACAAAGTGGAACATTGCACGCCGACAAGGCCCCTTTCGATCTCTCCGAGTCACATTACATTGATGTCGGGTTCTATGAGAAAAAGAAAAAGAGGCCTTTGGTTGATGGTTTCGACTGGATCCCCACTACAAATGGACTAGAAATGGTTCCTGATGACCCCCTCAGGCAGCTTTGCAGAGATTATGTCATGCCCATAAACCATGTTGAGAGTAGGATTTCAAGTACGGATACACACTCAGATGTTCTCATGACTTCAGCCACGATGGCTGAGCACGACAATGCGAGAACGTCCGCCAACCCTCGATCTGGGGACGAATACTCAAGAGGGGATTCCCACGATGCCTCTCCCTCAAACCCTCGAAGGCTCAGACCGGAAACTCTCCCCCCATCGTATCAAGAAGATGAGGACTTGGGAGAAGAATAAGAGGAAGATCTCCGGGATGCACCTCCCGCATTTGAGGAGGGTATCTCCACCAAGGTGGATGAGCTTAGGGAAATAAACCGGGGTACTGAGCAAGATTTCAGGCCTATTCTCATCAGCGCAGCCATGTCCCCTAAGGAGCACGAGGTATATACCTCTTTTGTGAGGCAGCAATGGGATGTTTTTTCCTGGAATTACACAGAAATGCTGGGACTCGATCCCGAAGTGGCGACACATCACATGGGTCTTCCAGAAGACCACCGGGGCTATAAAAAAGCTTCCAGAAGGATGCATCCCTCACATGCTGCCAAAATAAAGGCTAAAGTCGATAAGCTCATTAAAGCAGGCTTCATTCGGGAGGTCTAGTACCCCATTTGGTTGGACAACATCATCCCCTTCAAGAAAAAGAATGGGAAAATCCACACCTACATTGATTTCAGAGATCTCAATCAGTATTGTCTGAAAGATGATTTCCCCTCCCCGGTCACTGAGTTATTAATCGATACAATGGATGGGTATGAGGCTCTATCCTTCATGGATGGCTATTATAGGAATAACCAAATCAAGATGGCCCGAGAAGATGAAGAATCCACTGCCTTTAGGGCCCCTGTAGGGTTATGAACTTTGGTATCAAGAATGGTGGCGCCACATATCAGTGTTCCATGCATCAGATCATTAAACTATTCCTCGGGAAATTCGTTGAATATTACGTGGATGACTTGGTGGTCTAGTCCAGACAGCGCTCGAATCACCTGTCAGACCTTGAGACCATCTTTAACAAAATCTGACAGCATAGCTTGAAGATGAACCCCTTGAATTGAACCTTCGAGGTTACCTCAGGGAAATTCCTTAGCTTTGTCGTACACCATCGCGACATCGAAGTCTACCCTAAGAAGACAAAGGTTATCCTTGTATTACCACCTCTCTGAAATATCATTGAGTTGAGGGGATTCCAAGGACACCTAGCTTATATTAGGCAGTTCATAGCCAACCTGGCAGTAAAATGTTTTCCCTTCATCAGGTTAATGAAGAAGGGGGTCACGTACCAATGGATGGATGAATGCCAAGAGGCATTCGACAACTTGAAGAAGTGCCTCTTAATCCCACCAATTCTCATGCCCCTGGTTGAAGGAAGACCTCTCATCTTGTACGTGACAGCCTTAGAGTGATCACTAGGAGCCTTCCTCGCACAAAAGTGTGACACGAGCAGTGAAAACTGTCTCTATTACCTCAGTCGAACCATGATTGATGCTAAGACTCGATACTAAAATATCGAGAAGAGTTGTTTGGCCTTGGTCTTCGCAGTTCAAAAGATGCAACATTATATGAAGCATCATGAAGTCCATTTGATCTCGTGGAGTAACCCGTTCAAGTACATCCTCAACCGCCCGATGCTAACGGACGCCTATCCCGATGGGTGGTCATCCTGCAATAGTTTTACATCCGGATTGTGCCTTAGAAAGCCATCAAGGGATAGGAATTAGAAGACTTTCTGGCAGAGCACCCTTCGATAGGGACAACTGCATTGTATTCCGAGCTACCTGATTCAGACATCTTCTCGTTTCGATAGGAGTTCCCAGCATGGGAAATGTACTTCGACGGCACATCCCAAAGCCCAACCGAGAAGAGGATGGAGGATCCCAGATTCAACAAAGTGGGTTTGGGGATAATCCTCGTGTCCCAAGAAAAGGTAGTCTTTCCATATTCCTTCCTCCTATCAGAGGGATGTACAAACAATGAAGCGGAATATCAAGCTCTAATTGCAGGCCTTGAGCTCGCACTCCAGGCACAAGTACAACACCTTAAGGTAAAAGGTGACTCGGAGCTAGTCATCAAGAAAGTCAATGGTGACTATGATATTAAAAAGTAGGATTTGATCCCCCTGTTTGACCATGTCCAAGGGTTAATGGATGAATTCTCCACAGAACCAACACTGACCTATATTCCCCGGTCTCAGAATGCTCAGGCTGATGCATTAGACAACGAGGCCACAACCCTAGCTGACCCAAGTCGGGATGAAACAATTATCAGTATTGCTCACAATCGAATGGTATTTCCATTTTTTCAAGCTAATATGGAAGAAATCCACGATGTCAGTCCTGTCCCTGAGCCATATGCTCCTGCCACCAGCTAGATGACCCCCATTTCAAACTACCTTCAACGGGGAGAACTTCCATCAGACAGGGCTGAACGAGAGCAAATACGAAGAAGGGCAGTCAACTTTTTCCTATATAGCGGTGTGGGTCAGCAAGAGGTCCTCTACAAATGAGGCCTCAATTGAGTGCTCCTCAGATGCATTGATGGGGAAGAAACTGTTGTCATAATGAATGAAGTACATGCCAGAGCGTCTGGAGCACATCAACTGGGGACCAAGCTTTCCCATCAAGTTCGAAGGCTTGGGTACTGCTAGCCCACAGTGGCACAAGACGGCGAGCGTTTTACCATGAAATTCCACTCATGCCAGATTCATGCCAACTTCATTCACCAACCCCCTGAGTTACTTAATCAAGCAAAGTACTCCTGACCATTTTCCGTCTGGGGGATGGACGTTGTGGGACCGTATCCTCCCACCACGGCCAAACAGCTAAAGTATATCCTCATGGCAACCGACTTATTTTCAAAATGGGCAGAAGCTGTACCTCTTAAGGAAGTTGGGGCGAGAAGCATCGTCAGATTTGTGAAGACCAATATCATCACCAGATTTGGTGTCCCTCATACCATACTGATGGATAACGGCACCAAATTCTGCTCTTCTGAATTAGAGAAATTATACCAAGAATACAGTATCAAGGCTAACCACTCATCCCGCTACCATGCAGCAGCCAACAGATAGATAGAGGCTTTCAACAATACCATTTCCAATATTCTCCAGAAAATGCTGGACAAAGACAAGAAGTCATGTCCGTATAAACTCCTCCATATGTTGTGAGCTAATCGAACCACAGCCCGCACCGCTACTCGGGCTACCCCGTACTCATTGGTGTACGGCATAGAGGCGGTCCTGCGCATTGAACTCCTACTTACATCACTCCGTGTTTCCATCTGTGATCAATTATCCAACGATGAGCAATCAGAAAAGTGGCAAGGTGAATTGTAACAGCTAGACGAGAAGCGGTTTCACAATTTTCACCATATGGAAGTATACCAGAACTGGATCGCACGAGCCTTCAACAAAAAGGTTCGTATTCAGTCTTTCTTGAAAGGAGAATTAGTGTTGGTCCTCCGGACCCCAATGATACCTAACAAGAAGCCTCCAAAGCTGGAGCCCAAGTGGGAGGGACCATACGTTGTACACAAGGTCTACTCCAACGGAGCATATACCCTGATCTCTATGGACTGAAAATTTACAACCACTCCTACAAATGCGAGATTCTTGAAGAAGTATTTCGCATAATAACTAATGGTGTACTATTCAGCGTCTGAGATGCATGACTTTAAACTGCGAAGCACCCAGTGGTCCAAACTCTATTAACTTAAACTAAGAGAATTTCTTCCTTACCTCATGATGTTAAACTGCACAGATAACAAGAGTTAAGAATGCTCCCTTTCCCCCCTATTTGGACTAAACCTTCACGGGGTGTATTTTTGCATCCTCACCGCACGACGTTAAACTGCACAGACCACGTCCTCACTGCACAATGTTAAACTGCATGGACCATGTCCTCACCGCATGATGTTAAACTGCACGGATTTCAAAGAACTACGTACGGATTGATTCCTACCCTCATAGAATATGTAGTGACGCCATGGTTTCCCGTCTTGGCCCAACCACTTCCGAACTAAAGTTAATAATGTCCCCTCCCCCAATGAATGGAACAGACCTACACAGGGTGTATTTCCTTTCAGAGAACTATATACGGCTTGATTCCCGCCTTCGCAGGATATGTAGCGACGCCAGGATCCGTCCTGGCCCAGCCACTCTCAAATGAAATAAAATAAAAGTTAACAATGTCCTCTTCCCCCGTGTACGGACTAGACCTGCACGGGGTGTAATTCTTCCAGAGAACTATGTGCGGCTTGATTCCTGACCTCACAGGATACGTAGTGACGCCAGGGTTCCCCATCCTAGCCCAACCCCCCGAATAAAAGATAAAAAATTCCCTCCACCCCCCCCCCCCCCCGTGTACAGACTAGACTGGCACGAGGTTTACTCCTCATCCTTACCGCACGATGTAAAACTGCACGGATAGAAAGATTTAAAAATGCTCCATTTTCCCAATGTATGGGCTAGACCTACACGGGGTGTATTTTTTGCGTCCTTTCCGCACAACATTAAACTGCACGGACAATAATGTTAAAAATTCCCCCTTCCCCTGTCTACGGACCAGACCTGCACGGGGTGTATACTTCTTCCTTACTGCATGATGTTAAACCGCACGGACTTCGTCCTTACCGCATGATGTTAAACTACACGGACTTCATCCTCACCATATGAAATTAAACTGCACAGACTTTTTTGCAACCCACCCAAGACACATGGAGAAACGAGATGGAGATACTCCTTGCGCATTTGGATGCATCCTCTCCATACATCAGACTCCACGACCCGGATAATTATCGATCTTCATAACCATTCATGTCCATCGGAAGTGGAAATTCATCGACCCGTGGACACCTTTGCATGACTATGCATACCATGCCCTTAGCAGCTCTGCATATTGATAGCCCATGGCCTATCTACCAAAGGAAATATTTCCTCGTGCGACACTCTTCCTAGCTCCATACGCCTACTGGCCTCAGAGCCCCCATATCACATCTCCCGATCCAAAAATTTATGGAACAGTGGTTTACAAGTTGATTCCCCTTTTCACATACAAATGTTTCCAGGGTATCCCTACCTGGCTAGTCTATGTATCTGTCGGTGGCTCACATAGCGACATGCGTCAACGAACATCAAGACAGGACTAGGCTACTTTAACTCAATGCACAATTGCAGTGAAGATGTTTCTTGTATACTCAGACACCATTATCCCCACGTGCTGAACTCGGCACTGTGATCAATTGCGGATTCTCATAATCATTCATGTCCATCGGAAGTGGAATGTTATCAACTCGGGGACACCTTTGTACGACTATTCATACCATGCCCTCAGAGGCTCTACATAATGATAGCCCCTGGATCGTCCATCAAAGTCAAGATTTCCTTGGGCAGTACTCTTCCTAGCTCTGTATGCTTACCGAACTCAGAGCCCCCATGTCACACCTCCTGATCCGGGTAAACTCAAAGTTTCAGTTTACGACCTTCATCCACCACCTTGTTCCAAGTATATCAGAGTGTGTTTACCCAGTTATCATTCAAGTGACCACAGCAATAGTCACCCAATGGTCTGAGCTCTATGACCACTAAACTGTGAGTATCTCATCCTTAACGCATGACGTTAAAATGCATGGAGTAGAGGTACACCCCTGATCACAAAATAAATTAGTGCAGGGATCTCTCTAAGCATTAAAAGCAACCAGGGCTGAGTATGCCCGACATGTTCAGACATTTCCTTCCCCGATGACAGACTTTGTGGCCCAGATAATTGTGGATCATCATAACCATTCATGTCCATCGGAAGTGGAAAGCCATCGACCCAGAGACACCTTTTCATGACAATGCATACCATGCCCTTAGCGGCTCTACATATTGATAGCCCCTAGATCGTATACCAAAGGAAATACTTCCTTGGGCGATACTCTTCTTAGCTCCATACACTTACTGGCCCTAGAGCCTCCAAGTCATCTCTCCTGATCCAAGAAGCCTTGGAACCATGATTTACACCATCAACCCCCCTCCACATCTTGGACATTCCAGGATACTCAGGTCCAGTTAAATTCTAATCAAGAGCAGCCTTTTTAACTACATCCTTGCCGCATGACGTTAAATAGAACGGATCACATCTTGTCCACTTGGCGTAAGGCTGAAAAGACCAGGCATTAAACATCCAGGGGAATGCCTCCAACAAAAAGCATTTTCATTGGTTTAATAATGCTCCTTGTCTCTACCACATGACGTTAAACTGCACGGTCAATCGTCCTTTCTGCAAAATTTTAAACTGCACAGCATTGGAAAAGGAAAGAAAAATTCCCCCCGTCCTTGCTGCATAACGTTAAACTGCACAACATCCCTTAATAATGGTCTTCGTCTTTACCGCATGACACTAAACTTCACGGTAAAACCCATCACTGGTTCAGTAAGGAACGAAGGCTTTTCTCTATCCTTCATTGCATGGGTCAGACCGGCACAAGCCACCATCTCACACCCGCATGATAAGGGATTACTTCACCCATTCTCTATAAGTTTAGTCTAGATTTTTTCCCCGTATCTAGACACCCTCTCATCATAAACCATACTCTGTACTCAGAAAAATCCGGACTCTCATAAGCCACCCTTTTTGGTCCCAAATCTCAACTTCCCTGAAGTTTCTTGGCTATCGGGGGAATACAATCATTGACCTTACGATACCTTTACATGACTATGCATACCATTCCCTCAGCAGCTCTGCATATTGATCACCCCTGGACTGTCTACCAAAGGCAGGATTTCCTTAGGCAATGCTTCTCTTCGTATGCCTCTTGGCCTCTAAGCCCCCATGTCTATCCCAAGATTCGAAAACCCTCTGAGTTATAGTTTACCAACCTCTTTCACAACCTTTCATGAATATGGTGGAACATATCGGACAATATTACCGAGGACCCGGAGAAGTCGTTCCATTCTAGATTATGTCCCAGCTACTGGACTTTAAACAACGCCGAGATTCAACCATCCTTTAAGCAAGATAAATGCGTAGTAAAGGAACCTTGCTTCCACACTCTTGATAGATACAGATGTTCTCAAAACCTTTCAGACATCACATACCCTTTCCAATCCACCCCCAGTGGTTTTCATAATTTTCCAATCCACCCATGGTGGTTTCCATAAGACGAACTTTCATGAAGTCATATGGCCATCAGAAATGGAGAGTCATTGACTTAAGGACACCTTTGCATGACTATGCATACCATGCCCTCAGTGGCTCTGCATATTAATCACCTATGGCATGTCTACCAAATGCAAAATTTCTTTAGGCAATGCTCCTCCCACCTCTTCACGCCGATACAACTCTCTTGCCTTGAGACATGCCCTGCATGTCGTTCAAATTTAAACACACTCCCTCCACATGCATCTGAAGGACACCGAGACATCTTTTAATCAACCAAACCTCATTGGGGACCTTGACCCACCATACTTCTTCAAAGTTGTTCGACCTAAAACATCAGTAATGATAGTCTTGACGGAGGGAATTTAAATATCCCAGGAAAAGAGGCACAAAGCTTGTTAGGCTGAAAACCCAAAAAAGGGTGACCTAAGCAAAAGTCACGCCATACCCACTGGGTTCACACTAAATGAGCCCAAGAAAAATTAGGGAATTAAAAGAAAAGACAAAAAGTTTGTAGGGGTTTTCTACAAAACCCTAGAAAAACTCGAATTGTGCTCCCTAAGTCCCTTGGCTCAGGAAAAATTTAGAGCATTGTCCAATCACTCATCGATTTTCAGGACCACTCTACATCGGAATGGCCTCCTATTCGTTCCGTTCGGACCCCATTCCGATGGGGGGAATTTGTAGGGTCCTGAAAATTATTATAGGGGAAAATCCAATTATCTAAAGACTTTGAAAAGGACCAAACCATTCCATGCACCGAATCCCCGCAACAGTACGCAGCAGGTTTGGCAGACCACCCTCCCGAGATTCCATGGACCAACGTCATCTGCGAAGCATAGGCGAAGCTCCTCCGCAGGCACAAAGCAGGACATACACTAGGTCGATCCATCGTCGTGAACCACGACAATCGGCCCAAGCTACATCCACTGTCATTCGTAGAATAGAGGCAGAACCCTACGCGGCCTTTTCACGGAATGGAGGCGGAACCCTACGCGGTCGAGAAGCGCTCCCCCCGCGAGTTGCTGATTGACCAGGTCATCTGTAAACCGGGGATTCCTTCATGAGATTCCGCAAAAAGTGTCATGTGCCCATCAATATTGCCTCTCAGTGACTCTATAAATAATCACTAAGGGCCACCAAAGAAAAGAGGAGGGGAAGGACGGGTGAAAACCCGTGGGGAGACGCTGGAGAAATTAGTCCCAGCGGTAATGTTCCGCGACCATCCATGGACCCCATATCGTCCGCAGATGCACTATTCCACATAGAGGAGAAACCAAATCATGAGCCACATGTGGCCACCTCCTTTGCGGATGACCATCTCCTTCGCGGACGGCCATCTCCTCCGTGGACCAGTGTCGTTTGCAAAATGGTGGCATAAACCCCTCAGCGAGCGCAAAGTTGGATGGGCACCATCCCCTTCGCAGACACCCTTTACGGACGGCCATCCTTCGCGGACAGCATCCTTCGCGGATAACCTCCTTTATTACCATCCTTCCTGGAAAACATCCTTCATGGAAGATTATCTCCACCGCAACCAGCTCCTCCACGGACACCCTTCCTGGAAAACTAAACCGCGAACCACATGCGGCTCCCTCGTGGCCAGTCCTTCGCAGATAGCTCCTCCGTGGCTAGTCCCTCGCGGCCAGCACCTCGCGGACAACTCCTTCGCGGCTAGCACCATGCAGAAAACCCCATGCCCTCATTGGTCCATACCGCAGGGGCTGTGCCCCCGCGCCCCTACTCGTGTTCAGTGTCCTGCTGCGGTCCAGGCCCTCCAGGCCGGTCCCTTCACTACCGTCACTAACTCCCATGAATAATTGGAGAGTCGCACCGCAAACTTTTCAGGCCAGGTCAACAGTATTTTACATTGCACCCTTGCACCACCCCACCATCCATCCTATACATTCCATGAGTCGAGATACTCCTCATGACTCTCCTATAACCCCATTTCCTAGATCCTTTTGCTAGGTTCATCCAGAAAGGGTCACCCTTGTGTAATTCCCACACCAACCATTGCTAGTTCTCTCCTACCTAGTTTTCCAGACCACATGATGTTAAACTGTATGGCCCTCATCCTGTCCATGTGACAATAAACTATATAGAAACAGTCCTCTCTACATGACTATAAACTGTAGCATTCCCTCTCATTCAATAGTTGGATTCCTCTTTCTCCATGCAAAATATGCCATAAGCTCCAAGCATAATATGTCTCATGCCATGTTTACAGTGGAATAATTTCAAGAGTGCTGGAATCCATTCAAACATTCCATCACTCCACCCCACACTTTTTGTGTACTTATTTCGGATCTCCATCCTCTTTCATGTCTTAAGGGACCCACTAACACTCTGGCCTCATGTCGCATCGGCTCACCTACCGTCCTGGGCCAACGCCCTGGAAGACTTGGGACAACACTTTGAGATAGGTCCTATGTATAGAATATGGTTAGCAGTCAACCCTCATTTGTTCGTCCCCATTTCAGGATAATGTGATATGAATGCTGTGTTTCGAACATGGTCAACAGTTATCATACATCACCATGACACCCTCATTGTGTTCCGAATGTCAGGCATGTAATTTACACTTTTTATCTCCCTTTGTTCAGACTGATTCCAACACCCTTCGCGTTATCCCGCTTGTGCATTTGCGCATAGGCGTTAGCCCCCATTATATTCCTCAACCCACCAATGGGTTGGGATGCCCGCATGGCCAGACATGAAGAAGACACCATGGGCGTCCATCCCGGAGTAAGCCCCGACTTTATGGGCCACCCTCATGCATAAGTCCCACTCCACCACTCACGGACGCACCTTTTGCGACTTGATCGTATGGCCCCTGCTACCTCTTGTTTCTCACACCGAGCATGACTCACGCGGGCTTAGAGTAAGCATCGACCATGACATCCTATTCTGGGCCTCCTCAGAGTGTAATACCCAATCCATCACTCTGGGCTGCCTCAGAGCGTAAGTCCAAAGCCATTACGAACTACGTGGACTTTGATCCATGTCTCTTAGGTAGGGTACATAGGAAGCCTCCCTGAGGTTCAAGCCCATCATCCACACCTTGGGTCTCCTCAGAGTGTTAGACCCAATCCATCACTCTGGGCTGCCTCAGAGAGTAAGTCCCAAGACATTACGAACTACATGGACTTTGATCCTTGTCTCTAAGGCAGGGTACGTAGGAAGCCTCCCTGAGGTTCAAGCCCATCATCCACACCTTGGTCCTCCTCATAGTTTAAGCCCCAATCCATCACTCTGGGATTATTTATAGCGTAAATCTCAATTCATTACGAACTATGTGGACTTTGATCCTTGTCTCTTAGTCAGGGTACGTAGGAAGCCTCCCTGAGGTTCAAGCCCATCATCCACACCTTGGGCCTCCTTAGAGTGTAATCCCCAACCTATCACTCTGGGATACCTCAGAGTGTAAGTCCCAAGCCATTAATAACTACATGTACTTTGATCTTTTTCTCTTAGGCAGGGTACGTAGGAAGCCTCCATGAGGTTCAAGACCAAAAACTGGTCAATCCGACTATCTTCACATCGGTTCACCGCTCCAATCCCAGCATCGCCTCAATGAGTCCCGACTCCACGGGGTCATTAATCCAACGAGGGATGGTAAAACTTGGGCCTAAATGATTCTTTACCCCTGCGTTCAGCTCACCATTTCCAACTAGGAGAAATCCATGGATACTATGCTTGGGTGTAAACTAAAGATTCGTGAACATATTAATACATCTTAAATCTATAAGAGAGTCCCGGAACATGCAGTTATTGCCCCCAAAAGGGTGAAATGAGCCCGAATTTCCATCCTCTCAACCAATGTGAGTTCTTAAGTGTCACTGGTCAGACCATCTAGCGAATTACTGCCTTTGGAAAGAAGGTCCACGTGTTATCGGATATGGAACCATTGGGAATTTCGAGATCAACCTGAAATATTTGCATTTGATGAATAATACACATTCTTACCATATCGCATAAGAGATGTGTAATTGATGTGACTTCAGGCTTGTCAATTATTATTATTTTTATTATTATTATTATTATTATCTTAAAACCTATAAATAATTTTATATAATCGGTGAAAGGGAAACTTCATGTAGAAAACATCTAGTCCATCCCCCCTCAATAAATCACACACCACCACTACCCCATTATCTTATATTTAATTTATTTTAATAATTCATTATAATTTATTAATTTTTTTTCTTTTCCTCTTTTAGTAAGAGATCTCTCACGTTTCTTCCCCAATCACTGCATGAAAAGGATCCTCCTTTCCCAAATCTGTTTCCTACTTTCTTATTTTTTTTGTTTATATCTTTTTTATTCCTATTAAAACACTAAATCTATGCTTAAAATCCCCCCATTCACACTTCATGAGTTTCTTCTTCCCCAAAAATAACAAAACAACTCCCTAAAGACATACCCTAGCCACCTGTCCCACAAGCTCCACAATGAGTTTTTTATACTCCTTCTGAAAAAATGGCCTAGGTTAAATTTTTTCATAAAAATACACCTTAAAGGCGGCATCGGTGATGCCATATTTTCCCTAAAATGATAATAAAATTCTATTTTAATTATGTTTTTTATATATTTAAATTTTTAATGTTTTATTATTATGTTCATATGGTTATATATATATATATATATAAATAAAACATAATGTTTCAACATAATGTTTCAACATAATGTTTCAACATAATTTATCTTTAGTAAGTGAATTTTCTAACCTATAAAATATAAACTATAAAAATGATATGAATTAAATTTTAAACATTGATTAAACATACCGTAAGTAGTTGAAAATAAAATTAATTTCTTGAAAAATGTTGATAAAAAATAATTTATAATCTTTCTAATCCACTTACTTGAAACGTAAAAATGTTTCAAGTACATGAAGTTTCTATCCTATATAATTTAAACTATAATAAATATATGCGTAAAATTTTCAAAATTACTTAAACATATAATAAGTAGTCGAAAATAAAAATAATTTCCTAAAAAATATTGGTAAAAAATAATTTATAAGCTTTATAATCCACCTACTTAAATCATAAAAATATTTCAAGTACATGCATTTTATATCCTATATAATATAAACTATAAGTCCGATATGAATGAAATTTTAAAAATTGGTTAGACATATAACAAGTAGTCCAAAATAAAAAAGAATTTATTACAAAAGGTTGATGAAAAATAATTTAAAAGCTTTCTAATCCACCTACTTGAAACATAAAAATGTTTCAAGTACGTGCATTTTCTAGCCTATATAATATAAAATATGAGACCAATATTAATGATATTTTAAACATTGGTTAGACATATAACAATTAGTCCAAAATAAAAATAATTTATTTCAAAATGTTGATGAAAAATAATTTTTAAGATTTCTAATCCACCTACTTGAAACTTAAAAATGTTTCAAGTACGTGCAGTTTATAGCCTATATAATATAAACTATATGACCAATATGAATGAAATTTTAAACATTGGTTATAAATATAACAAGTATTCCAAAATAATTATAATTTATTACAAAATGTTGATGAAAAATAATTTATAAGCTTTCAAATCCACCTAATAATAACTTAATAATGTTTCAAGTACATTCATTTGCTAGACTATATAATATAAACTATAAGACCAATATGAATGAAATTATAAATATTTGTTAAACATATAACAAGTAGTCCCAAAAAAAGAATTTATTACGAAATGTTGATGAAAAATCTTTTATAAGCTTTCTAATCCACCAACTTGAAACTTAATAATGTTTCAAGTACATGAATTTGATAGCCTATATAATATAAACTATAATACTGGTATGAATGAAATTTTAAAAATTGGTAATACTTATAACTAGTAGTACAAAATAAAAATAATTTATTAAAAAATGTTGATAAAAATAATTTATAATCTTTCTAATCTACATACTTTGATCTTTATAATGTTTCAAGTGTGTTCCTTTTCTAGCCTATATAATATAAATTATAAGAACTATATGAATGAAATTTTAAACATTTATTAAACATATAAAAATTAGTTGAATTTTTAATTTTTATTTATATGGGTCTTATAGTTTATATTTTATAGGCTTTCAAAGTCAAGTAGGTGGCTTAGGATCCTCCTTGGCATTCATTCTCTTCAATCTCACTTCTTAGTTAATTTTCTTACATTCCTTTCCTTATCATTTATTTATTTTATTTATGAAACTCTTTATTTCCCACAACATTTTCGATGATTATATTATATTTTAAATTTTATTTAAATTGTTTCTATACAGTAGAGTTTTCAATCTTTTACAGTTATTTACTTGAAATTTACAAATTATTTCTATGTTTCAAGTAGTCAACTATGAAAGCTGTCAAATATAAAATGTGCCTAAAATATAAATGAAAACTAAAATACCAGATAAAAATGTAAGAATAGATAATATTAATAATATTATTTTCATTTCTGTAGACATGAAATATGTAAATGAACATGTAAAATCAATGTCTATGTCTATGGTGAGGAGATTTTGTCCCACATGGTGGTATGCGAGTGCGCAGTGGAGTCTGATCGCCTAGATAGGGCTGATAATTAGGCACTAAAACATTGACTGGTGCATCCTCTATCTATGTGTCAGTGGTAGGAGCTTCCAACTACATCTCATACTACCCTCTGAGTCCTTCTCCCACTTTGGTGGTCAAAGGACCTGCCTCCATCGCAGTGGGGAACCAAGACTGTGATGAAGCTATACCCCAAGACTGTGATGGGTTTGGAATACAAGGCTGCAATTAATCTAGACCCCAAGGATGTGATGGATCTGGAACCAAAGATGGAGAGAACTGTGGATATCCTGTCAGGAAAGACGGATCACATTCCACCTGAGGCACATCCTAAATCAGCTGATCATGTACTACTAGAGGGCCGACCTCTGCCTATAGAATAGGTGAGGCCTCACGTGCAGTGCAACATAGTCTAAATCACAGTGGTCATGGATCCTCAGCACCAACAGCAACTGCAGGATGTTCCTCTAAGGCAGAAATATCCTCTCGTTGGGCCGAATACATGAAGATGCTCCCATAAAGTGAATGAAAAGATTCCCTCACCTCCATCGCTATAGCATGGATAGCTGCACGACTAAAGACTCGCTCCTCCTCTTCATCACTCATGAAAACAAGCTAATCTATGTGACTACCCTATAAAGTGATTCAAATTGAATTAGAAAATAGTTCAATAAAAAAAACTATTGTAAATTTATTAACTTACCATCATTTTCATATCTATGTCTGGTTGGGTAAGGTACAGTATAGACATTAGTCTATACCATGGATCATACTCAAACTACTCTGAAAGAAAGAATCAATTCGTATGAACACCCTGAATACAAAACTCTGCAAGTCTGTTCGAGCAGCCGATAAGAATGGCATGTATTCGGGACTAGTCATCATCCTGCCTCCCTATCACCTTCATCCCATGAAGCTGCTCTGTTTGTCTCTACGGCAATAGAATCGGCTGACTACAGTAAAATTGGCGCATGAATCTATTAGGCTACATCCACTCAATAATATCGACGTGAATGAGGGCCACTACAGCCATAGCATCCTCATTCCCAACAGTGTAGTGTTGTAATGACCCGGACCCGACCAGCTACCCGAACAGTTCTAAATGGGTCGGGTGTTACTACCTTAGGCGCACCCCTCCCCCCCTGAACGCCAAAGTCTTCTGACTAGCAGTGAGGGTCTGAATGGGTATAGTGGGGAGGATATACCCTCATGAAGGAAATAAGGGTATTGGACCAGGCATAATGTCTATAGGCAGTGGAAATTTAATGACTCAGCAGACTCAAACCAGACCCACAGAGCGGAAGCATATCAAATATCAAATAAATAGCGGAAGTAATATTGAACAATGCTAGTGGAATTAAAACAGAACAACATGCTAGATATCATAAGCAACTATGGTTGTAAACAAAAAAATGTGCACCCATAGCAATTCATACATATCAACATAGAATAGAACCAATGGATAACCAACAGTTACTACATAATAAAGTAATCATGCTAATACAAAAACGGAACTAAGAAAAATAACTCCATCAAGGAATGACCTCAAGGTCCATACCAGTCTCCATGCCAACAGCAGTAAGGTCTAGCCCCTGAGTCTGACCCTCTACATGCACGCAATTTCATAAAGTCTACACGCGTCCCGAAGGGCCCGTGTAGGGTGTGAGACGAGTCTCAGTAGGATACCACCAAAGGGTGCGTACCTAATATAAGTGCTTCTATAGACATGCATATATAAGAAAATAGTAAACAGTACAATGCCCAAAAGTAAACACAAACTTCACTGGTGCTCATTAGCCACCAGGAAGTGTCACCTTCTTCGGCCAACGCCGAAATCACTGGTCTGTAACTTGGCACCACGTGCCACCTTACACCATGTGTCTCAAGTATCGACGTCCCGAAGGTATGCCCAATAATTGTAACCCAGCTCGAAAGAAAAACCTTACCATGGCACAACATCCGAAGGAACAGCGATACCTATCCTCAAATAATAACTAGAGGGACAGTGATGTCTGCCCTCAAATAATACCAGTAGGGACAGCGATGTCTACCCTCAAATAAAGTAACTAGAGGGACAATGATGTCTGCCCTCAAATCACGACGAGCCTGTGCCCCTACCCTGAGAGCCTCAATGCTATCTCTTGAAGGCTTCTCACCTCCCACGTGGCTTCTTATGGCATGCACCCCCAAAACAATATCACCGAACCGCGTCTGTTGGGGGTCTCTACCCAGCGAGTGGTCGTACCACCTCAATACGGAGTCTATATTTGTACACACTACTCAAAAGTACCTGGTGAGAGGTAATCACCTCAATAAGTACCCGGTGAGCAGTAATCACCTCAACAAGTTCCCAAGAAACAACACCTATGACACGTCGTGTCCCTGCGAACCAGTCGCTCAAGTCTGATGACCTCGCCATCCAAGTAACTCAGGCCAATCCCATCCTGACAGTCCAACTGTCTCAACTGCCTTCCATGATGCCCAATCTCATGGTTGAAACCACCCAAATAACCCAGAAAAAATCCCCAACATGTGATCAATATCACTCAACAAAATATTCAGGCCACGCCCAACATAACTAAACAGTTCAACACAGGCCATATCACACATTACATATATATACTAGAAAGCATCACTTTGAACAGGAAATTACCAAATAGTCAAGTTGCAATAATTTGTGTTTTCCCATACCAGCACCTAACTCATTCATAATTTAACAATTAAACTCAACTGTTTAACTCAATAAATTCAATAAGCAGTCTAAACACAAGTGTTTAAATGATGGTCCAAATCATACGCATTTTGGAACCCCCGACCGAATTTCCCCAAACGAGAAACGACCTATAACCCGTCCTTGCTCAATCACAATAGGGTCAGGGAATACCTAGAGGTATCCCACATTAGGGGGTAAATAATTCAAAGAAATTAAACAGGGTTTCGCTCAATACCCGACGTCACACCCGAAGGTCGCAACCCCCAAAAAACTACAAAAACATAAAAGAAGGTACGCACCAACCACCTCATACTCATACGATGACACTCTTTTGATATAACCCTACGAATCGGTCTAAATCGTGGTAGATCTATGTTTTCTTCAATTTCCGGCAATCTTGATCGGATGGAAACTGTGGAGAAATAGTCAAGGAATCAAGTACAAAGAGGGGTGTGCTGGGTTAGCATTTCTGATGCGGTCCCGCAGCCACCTACGGTTCAAAGAACGGACAACGTAAGACGATTCTAGTAGGAGATGTGTTCTTGGTGGTTTTTCGGACAAAGGGTTCTCCCAACAGAGAAGAAGAAGGCCTTTCTGGAAATAAGACATGATGGAATCTCATATGCCCAAATAAAAATAAAAGTACACCAAGTGTATTTTAAGACTACACGCCGTGTAGATGGATTTTCTGTACCCCGACTTAAGAGGAGTCTAGTGCACAGCTTGGACCATGTACACGGTCAACACACGGCCAGGGACTCATCCATTTATGTGGAACTAAGTTAAATGGAGTGTCATGGAAGACTACACGCTATGTAGAAGGAAAATTTACACACAGGCACCACACGACATGTACTTGGTCTCACCCGGGTTGTCACATGCCTAGCTGATACACAAAGTTTACTTGGGAGTACACGACGCGTAGTCTAGAAATTTCTAGAAACTTCCCAGATTTTCCATACTTCTCAAAAATTAGCCAAAAATTTTATAGAAAAGTGGAAAATTCAAACAGGGTTGGAAATTTAACCCGTTTCAAAAACCATGGTTCTTACAAACTCCCCACCTTAACGTAGCTCATCCCTGAGCTACTAAACGAAACCTTGAGATGGCACCGAACATACCACCCTGATCGAAGTAACCCAGAATACCCCAAAATCAACGTTCTAGCTGAATTCTTCAAGGGGTTCCCCACCTTAGGAATTTCCCACTCTGTCTCAACCTGAAAAAAGATCAAAGAAATCAAATAAACAAAAAAGTCCCAACAACCTATTTTTTAGGCCAATGGTCCTCTTGTGACGCATCGTCACTCCTTCACCTCCTCAGTGACCACATGTCACTTCCGACACCCAACGTAACCCTCACTACATCGGTGTCCACCTCCAAGAGGTCCTGCATCTCATAGATGCTCCAATCAAAATTTGGTGCCTTGCACCTCAAGTAACCCGAATCCACAATGCCCTGATGCCCATGGCACCTCACGTAACCTGCATCCTTGATTCTCCTGATGCTATGCATCTCAAATATATAAATAACATATATAACACATATGATATGATGCCAATCCCACTACCTAGCATCTTGTCAGTCCCCAAGTATCCTGTGAAACTCGTGCACTCCACCAGACATGCCTCAAGAGGCCATCCCAAAAGGAAGAAAAGAAAATCACAGCCACACCCGCGGTGTACCTGCCACCGTCATTGGCTCACCAGCCTGCTCAGTCCCTGGCAGCTCCACAGCATGCACCTGGCCTGAAGTACGACTGCCTGATACCTGACCTCCCTGCAGTGCTACTCCAGTCACCGGACACTGACCCCTTAGCTAGGTCCCACATTCTCTGTCATGTCCTCCGCGCAGAGCTGAACCTCAAATACCCTCTCCTGGTACTGAAACTGAACCAACACCTGACGCCACAGTCTTTCCTGGTCCCTGTCTGCCGACTGTCTGAGAAGGCTGCCTACAGAACCTCTCCAGATGCCTGACCTTTCCATACGCTCGGCACTCCTTCGAAGGCCTATCGCACTGAGCCCGAACATGTACCAGCTGCCCACACTGAAAGCAAACCACTGCTGAACTGCCACGAGTTGGGATAGCTGTGTCCTTGGCCTGCTCGCCCTGCTAGAATTGATCTCTACCTCGCTTCCTATTGTCTGAACAATCACTTGATGTTGTCGCCCTGCCAATGTGGGGTCTATACCTCTGGTTACCCTTGGTTATGAGTGCCTGATTCACCGACTCGGAGAAGGAACCCAGCCTGAAGGTGTTCACCTGGACCCGAATGGCGTGTTGTAAGCCATACATGAAGCGCCTCACCCTAGCTATTTCATCGCTTACCATACCATGTGCAAAGCGACACAAATCTGTGAAGGTAGTTGTGTAGTCCATGACAGACATATCTCCCTGCTAAAGACTCAAGAACTCCTGAGCTCTCTCTTCCCTTAGTGTCTCTAGATATAAGTGCTCAAATAACCTATCCTCGAAGTCCTTCCAAGCTAGTCCCTCATGCCTACGAGCCTGTACCTGTACATCCCACCAATGCTTCGCCGGTCCCCTCAGCATGTACGTCATCAGCTTGACCCTCTACACTGGAGGCATCTCGAGCTTTCGAAGATCATATGCATGCTTTCTATCCAGTTCTCTACTGCCTACGGGCCACCCTCACCCTGAAAAAGCGGTGGGTGTTGCGACTGGAACTCCCGTGTTAGATATGCCATAGAAGGCTTTGTACCCTGCGCGCCTTTGTCAATCCCCTGTAAGACACATATGAGGATTGCTCGGAGATTCTCATCAAGCCATGGTCCAAACGCTGCCAATCCCGGCTGCTGCCCTTCCTACACTAGATCCTGAACATGATCCTGTCCATGAGCCTGTACTTGTGGCTCATGCTCTACCTGCACCGGATTCTGAACCTGATCCAGCGGCACTGTATCATCTCCTTCCTGACGCTCCATCGAGTCATGAAGGAGTAACCCGCTGAATACCATAAATGGTCAGACATCCTATATATATAACAATATATTCTATGTAGATAAGTAAAGAAGTAAAGAGGCAGTGTATAACAACTACCCTTACTCTCCCCAATCGCAATGGATGACCTCGGCATCCCGACCTTGTGGCCTCCTAACCCACCCTCAATAGAGCCAAGTATCAACGGTACCTCGGGCCATGCCCGTCCTGACAACTAACATTGCCTCTAACCAGACGAATGAGTCACCCAATCCTGACAGTTACACTGCCTCATCCATAATACCTGCCTGCTCTCATAAGAGCCAGACCCAAATATCCTACACCATGAAATTCTTAAAAAAATACACAAAACATGGCATACATATTGAAAAAAAAATCAATTCTATCATGAGTTTCACCTATGCACATTTCAAAGAATACATAGCATGGAAATTGATTTTTATTCACATGGAATTATCACTTCACAAAGCATATGTGAAATTATGAAATTGAAATACCCTAAAATGTGCCTATCAAAATCCAAGCTTACAAGCCTCGCCATACCGGGCCAACGTCCAATTCTCCCTTACCACACTAGGTCAAGGGTCACATATCACAACCAATAACATCACACATCAAGAGAGCCACAGAGGTGGAAATCATATAAATTGTAATCTGGGAAAAAATCAGCCACCAATTCCCACCCATGGAAACTTGGTCCATCCCTCGTGCCTGGGGTTGCAGGCACCCGAGCACAAGTTAGAAACCTAGTTCCAGTAACAACCTATCTCCAGTCTACCATATCCCAAATAGTAAAACCAGCAGAAATAAAAATAGAATTCTCAAACTCATTAGTAGTTAGAAAAGAAAGGATACTAAATCCCTGTCAAGAACTCCTCTGATACCACTTTGTAATGACCCGGACCCGGCCAACCACCCGAATAGTGCTAAACGGGTCGCATGTTACTACCTTACCCGCACCTCCCCTAAACACCAAAGGCTGCCGAATAGCAGTGAGGGTCTGAATTGGTATAGTGGGGAGGATATACCCTCATAGAGGAAATAAAGGTACTGGTCCGAGCATAACAACTATAGGCAGCAAAAATTTAATGACTCAGCAGACTCAAACCAGACTCGTAGAGCGGAAGCCTGTCAAATATCAAATAAAAAGAGGAAGCAATATAGAACAACGTCAGTGGAATTAAAACAGAACAACATGCTAGATATCATAAGAAACTACGGCTTTAAAAAAACAAACATGAACCCATAGTTAGTCATACATATCAACATATAATGGCGCCAATGGATAACCAACAATTGCTACATATTAAAGTAAGCATGCTAATACAAAAAGGGAACTAAGAAAAATAACTCCCGTAAGGCACGACCCCAAGGTCCATACCAGTCTCCATGCCAACAGCACTAAGGTCCAGCTCCTGAGGCTGACCCTCTACCTGCATGCAATTTCATAAAGTCTACACGCGTCTCGAAGGGCCCATGTAGGGTGTGAGACGAGTCTCAATAGGATACCACCCAAGGGTGCGTACCTAATATAAGTTTTTCTATAGACATGATTATATAAGAAAAAAGTAAACAACACAATTCCCAAAAGTAAACACAAACTTCACTGGTGCTCAGCAGCCACCAGGAAGTGTCACCTGCTTCGGCCAACACTGGAATCTTTGGTCTGTAACCTAGAACCATGTGCAACTTGACACCATGTGTCACAAGTACCGATGTCCCGAAGGTATGCCCAATAATCGTAAGCCAGCTCGAAATATGAACCTGCCAATGGCACAACATACGGAGGAACAATGATACCTATCCTCAAATAATAACCGGAGGGACAACGATGTCTGCCCTCAAATAATACTCGGAGGGACAACAATTCTTGCCCTCAAATCAAGTAACTGGAGGGACAGTGATGTCTGCCCTCAAATCACGGCGAGCCTCTGCCCCCAACCTGACAGCCTCAATGCTATCTCCCGAAAGCTCCTCACCTCCCACATGGATTCCTATAGAAAAAACCCCCAAACCAATATCACTTAACTGCATCTATCGGGGCCCTCCACCCAACGAGTGGTCGTACCACCTCATCACAAAGTCTATCTGTGTGCACACTACTCAAAAGTACCCGGTGAGCGATAATCTACTCAATAAGTACCCAGTGAGCGGTAATCACCTCAATAAGTTCCCAAGCCACAACACCTCTGACACCATGTGTCCCTGCAGACCAGTCTCTCAAGTCTGATGGCCTCTCCATCCAAGTAACTCAGGACATGCCCATCCTGACAGTCCAACTATCTCAACCGACGTCCATGACGCCCAATCCCATGGTAGAAACCACCCAAGTAACCTAGGAAAAGCCCCAACCTGTGATCAACATCACTCAACAAAATATATGGGCCACGCCCAACATAAATAAACAGTTCAACACAGGCCATATCACACATTTCATATATATACTGGAAATCATCACTTTGAACAGACAATTAGTAAACAGTCAAGTTGCACTAATTTGTTATGTCCCATTCCAGGACCTAACTCATTCATAAGTTAACAATTAAACTCAACATTTTAACTCAAGAAATTCAATAATCAATCTAAACACAGCAGTTTATATGATGTTCCAAATCATATGCATTTCAGCACCCCCGGCCGAATTTCCCCAAACGAGCAACAGCCTCTAACCCGACCTTGCTCAATCACAACAGGGTCAGGGAATACCCAGAGGCATCCCACATTGCAGGTAAATAATTCAAAGAAATTAAACAGGGTTTTTCTCAATACCCGAAGTCTCACCCTAAGGTCTTAACCCCCAAAAGTCTAATAAAATACAAAATAATGTATGCACTACCCACCTCATACTCGTACAATGACACTCCTTCGATATCAGCCTCTGAATCGGTCTAAATCTTGGTATATCTACGTTTCTGTCAATTTCCGATAATTCCACTCGGATGGAAACTATAGAGAAATAGGCAAGGAATCAAGGAAAAAGAGGGGTGTGTGGGCTTAGCCTTTCTGATGTAGTCCCACAGCCACTGACGATTCGAAGAATGGACAACGTATGACGATTCTAGGAGGAGATGTGTTCTTGGTGGTTTTTCGGACTAAGAGTTTGTCCAACAGAGAAGAAGAATGCCTTTCTAGAAATAAGATATGATGGCGTCTCGGATGCCCAAATAAAAATAAAAGTAAACGACATGTATTTTAAGACTACACACCATGTAGATGGATTTTTCGTACCCAGATTTAAACGGAGTCCAGTGCACGGCTTGGACCGTGTACACGGTCAACACACGACCAGGGACTCGACCATTTAATTAGAATGAGGTTACATGATGTGTCAAGGAAGACTACACGCCGTGTAGATGGAAAATTTACACATGGGCACCATACGGCATGTACTAGGTCTCACCCGAGTTGTCCCATGCCTAGCTGATACACGGCATGTACTTGGGAGTACACGGCGTGTAGTCTGGAAATTTCTAGAAACTTCCCAGATTTTCTAGACTTCTTAAAAATCAGCCAAAAATATAATTGAAAAGCGTAAAATTCAAACAGGGTCGGAAATTTAACCCGTTTCAAAAACCCAGGTTCTTACAAGTATGCTGGAAACTGGTCTATAACACTCCCGTATAGAATCCATGAAATCTAAAATGACATGTGATTTTGTTAAAAAGTGACTAACTGAAAACAAAAATTGATTTTATTATTAAATATGTTATAAAACGATAGATTGTATATACATACCTGATCAGGTAATATACAATTCAATTGGAGTCGATATATGCTCAAATGTTGTCTCAGAACCGCGTCAAAATTGTGTCGCTGACACCACCTATAAAATACATCATCGATAGTGAAAAATAATGAGAAATTAAAGTCAATAACTCATATTAGCATTAGAAACCAACAGAAATGACTAATCATACCAGCGTCCACATGGAGCGTCATGCAGTACCTCCATATTGACTGGAGAACCAGCAAGATCAGGGTAGAATTTGGGGATGTGCTCCCATGCCCACGTCTGAATAAGGATGATGCTTCCCCTGAGACATGTGCGGTCCCTGTGGGATAGCCTGTATAATGCTTTGTACGTGTATTCCAAACAGGTTGATCTTCAGTTGTACATCCCCACCTGATCAAAGTTCTCTAGTAGGGGTAGATACATCATGTGCATGTGCATCCTCGAGTGATCAGTACACATGGTCCCACCAATGAGACATAATATGTATGCACATGCATAACTCCTGATAGTCTGCTCATCATCATCATCCTGTAAATGTGAAATCTGCGACTCCAACCAAGGAATAGATATGGACACTCCATCTGTATTCCTACGGTCAAACAAAATATCAACGCCTAACAAGCGCTGAGCAAGGTCTGGCCAAGATGCACAAGTGAGTCCAATAACGGGTCTCCCCTAGATAAGAAGACCAAGAAGCACTGCCACATCCTATAGGGTGATGGTCATCTCTCCCTCAGTCAGGTGGAATGTGTGTGTCTCTAGTCTCCACCTCTTAGTGAGGGAAACAAGTAGGTAATGGTCTAAAAATGTGAAATCTAATATGTCAAGAACATAGAAGCCTTCACAACGCAAGTATGGTCTAATGGAATTTGGAGGCTCCAGGTGATGAAAATGGTGCGCTTGATGCACCTTGATCGATAAATCTTCATGACCCTCTAACACTACCTATGAAATATTGGTTCACTGATGAGTGAGAAGTATGGTATCATCCATCTACATATAAACAAATGAAATGATTTGTAAGTATAAAATGTAAATATAACGTTATGGTTAGAATAATGTTATTACTTGTATAATGGAAAACATGACCTGTTTATTCACATTGTTTTATGATGGTATTTTTACCAAAAGAAACATAATTCTCTATTTCATTTGTTTATGAATGAAATAAAGATAACAAGAGGAAATAAAAGAAAAAATTATATGGAAAAAATTATATTGTGAAAGAATTTTATTAATAAAAATATCATTGTAATAATTTTATTAATTGATACATGATTTAAGGGAATATATATTGTTTTTTTTATTTTTTGTAAGGTTTTAGGGTTTAGGTTTATGAATTTTGGGTTAGGGATTAGGTTTGAGGGTTAGGGTTTCGAATTTGGATATTTAGGTTTAGGAAATATGTTTCTGGGTTAAGTGTTCCTCTTTTGGGTTTGGGGGTTTATAAAACTGAGAAAAAAAGAAGAGATAACAGCATTTAATTTACAATATGGGTTAAGTGTTCTACTTTTGGATTTATGAAATAAATTATATTATCTTATATTTTATTTAAGTAATAATGATAAAGTTAATTCTTGAAAGTGTGCATGTTTTTATTAAGGATTTATGATTAATAGAGTATTTAGATATTAGGTATGTGTCACTAAGATATACATTTTTGGAATATTGGCATACTGATTTTTAGAATCGTAGAGGCAATATTTCTAAATTATTGGGTCTTAAATTTGGTTAGACATATTTTTAGGAGCTTTATGATTAACTAATTGTGGATTGAATTAAGATAAACCATGTGAATTACTAAAGATGTTTTAGGAATTTATATAATTATCAATATTTAATAACTTATGCTAATCATTATGATACTATTATTTCGTTATATAAAAGTTTATTAAAATATCACACATAATGTTATCAAAAACCATGGTAAAGAGAAGACGTTTTTGGGTTAGGGATTAGGTTTGAGGGTTTAGGGTTTCAAGTTTTGATATTAAGGTTTAGGAAAAAAAATTGGGTTAAGTGTTTTTCTTTTGGGTTATGGGGTTTAGAAAACTGAGAAAAAAAGAAGAGATAACAACATTTAATTTATAATATAGGTTAAGTGTTCTACTTTTTGATTTATGATATAAATTATATTATCTTATATTTTATTTAAAGAATAAGGAGAAAGTTAATTCTTGAAAGCATGAATGTTTTTATTAAAGATTTAATATTAATAGGGTATTTAGATATTAGGTATGTGTCACTAAGATATACATTTTTGGAATATTGGAATACTATTTTTTAGAATCGAAGAGACAATATTTCAAAATTATTGGGTCTTGAATTTGGTTAGACATATTTGTCAAGAGCTTTATGCTTAACTAATTGTGTATTGGATTAAGATAAACCATGTGAACTACTAATGATGCTTTAGGAATTTATCTAATTATCTATATTTAATAACTTATGATAATCATTATGATACTCTTATTTCATTATATAAAAGTTTATTAAAATATCACACATAATGTTATCAAAAACCATGGTAAGGGGAAGATGTTTTTGGGTTAGGGATTAGGTTTGGGGGTTTAGGGTTTCATGTTTGGATATTAAGGTTTAGGGAAAATGTTTCTGGGTTAAGTGTTTTGATTTTGGGTTTTTGGGTTTAGAAAACCGAGAAGAACAAGATAGATAACATCATTTAATTTACAATATGAGAATGTCACAATAAAGATAATACATCATTCTAGTTGAGACTGTAAACTCAACCCAACAACGTGAGGGAATCGTTTCCGGTTATAAACTTCTTTATGACATATTTTGCATCTCAAAATATACCCTTGTTCATAAGGCCTATCCTTATCATTATGCATCCTACTGGCCTTCGGTCTCCCATGAATATGAAACCGATTGATGTCAGGTATCACCATAGTATGGCCTTCGGGCATTAGGAAATAACTATACTCCAAAATAGGTGTCCATGGTGAAGCATAAAAGTTAGCAATGGTATCCATCTGGTACACAGGATAAACATATTCTTCCCATGATATGTTCATAGAGGAACATGTTGTGATGGACTGTGTTCATTGAAACCATAAGGCCTGAAACTTTCCACATTTATATTTCCTTGTTTCCAGTAATACCATCATTTTATCACCGATGTGATTTGTGATGGGGTCTAAACATTCTTGAACTTTAAATCGGGAGTCTTCTCATCAAAAAGGGAGAAATGATAACTAGAATCTTCTTCAATATTCTTTTCAATCTCTCATTGAATTTTTCTTTTGTATCTTATCCCCTACTACATTTCGTTTGATTCTAGTTTTTGTCTATCAACAAAATAATTCATGCATCGATATAATGTTTCATGCACTAGATTTGTCATAGGTAGATTGTGAATCCCATTGAAGACACCATTGATGCACTCCATAAGGTTTGTCATCATGTGTTTGTACCTATTCCCTCCATCATATGCCAATGTCCATTTTTATTTTGGAATATGCATCATATAATCATAAACTTAGTGATTATATTGGCATATTTATTCAAAATTTTCTTCAAACTGTTGTTGGTCCGACTCATATGCTACACAGAATATATGATATTTCACATGATTTAATTTTATCTTTATGCCAAAATAGTAAAAAATAAAAAATACAATGCGTACCAAGCCTCTTGATTGACTTATTCATCGGTTCGTTGTGGAATTTTTTATGCACATTGATAAAAATGTGTCTAATGCAGAACCGATGATGTGAATTTGGGTATATCCATGTATTAGGATCCACGTTAATTGCCTCATTAATTTCTTGATGGTGATCAGATATCAAACAAACACCTCAAATGTTGGTGAAATGGTTGCTAATACATGCCAGAAACCAACTCCATGATTCATAGTTTTCTTTATCTATAATGTAAAAGGAAAGAGGAAGATATGAACGGTTTCTATCTTGGTTTTTTGCAATCAACAATACACCCTTTTATTTTCTGTATAGAAATGTTCCATCAATCTGAATAAACTGTTTACTGAAACGAAATGTAGAGATACCGGGATAGAATTCCTAGAACAACCAATGAAATTGAACATGAGATGGATCAAGTCGGTTATCATGAGACACATGTTTTTTTGTATCCATATGGAAGACAACTTGGTTATGATGCCTCAGTATGGATAGAAATTGCGGAAACACCCGATATGAGTCATCCCAATCACCATAGACCTTCACAATTGCCTTCTATTTCGCCATCCATGCCTTATTATAGTAAATCATATAACTGAATGTATGTTGAATCTTCTCTTGCACAATGGATATTAGAACATCTTGACATGTATTAATCATCACAAAAACAATAGATTACACAAATTCTGCATCCAATGAGGTATGATCTTGTGTGAGTCTTGGCTGAACACAAGTATGAGTTGCCTCAATCCTTAAGATTCTCCAACCTCTAAATGTAATGCCTAGAATCACCCTCAAGTGAAATATACAATCATCTCCAGACTTCTCATCAGCACTATTGTCGCCATCTGATCCATCATTACAAAACTCCTCATCAGAAGTCGGATTGAAATGTATATCTGGGATATTATCTAGGTTGTCCTCTTCTACTTAATCATTTGGAATAGGCTCAATTTCATGTGGTGGACTGTCTTCAACCACTATTTTAATTCTATGTCTTCGTACAAATGGACGTTGTTATTGTACTATAGCAACATCAATGTATAACTCCATCATGGTACTATCTGACCCTTGAGAAAATAAATTAATTTCTTGGACCCAGTATGCATTAGCAACTAATGGACAAGCTAGATGCCATAGTGTTGCTGGGAATTTCAAATTTCAATTGCTCAAAGACTTGATCTCTTGATCGGGTCCCAGATTTAAAAAACCATGAATTCCTTATTGAAGGTAACTTATGGTTACACAATCATTTATACTAACCACTAATATAGGATGTGTACTGTAGGAAGCTCCTTGCTCAGTTTGAATAACCTCTCCATAGTAGTACACACAGGAAAACATGACTCTCTACGTCAAAATTTTTTCTTTCATCAAAATTATGATACTGTAATAAATATTAACAATGATGGTTTACCATATAATATTTATTAGGATAAAATTTTAGGATGCCTTTTTATACCCTAAAATATGCTAGTAATGTTTATAAAAAATTTTAATCACTAGTTAATCATTATTAAGTTATTCTTTAATAAATTATTCTTTAATCATTAATGATATTATATTCAATAGTTAATTATAATTAACTAATCATATGTATTAATTTTTAATCCTAATTTATCATTAATTAATCTATAATTAATCATTACTAATAATAATTATTATTTTTAAACTATATATAACTAATTAAACTACTTAATACATAACATCTTTAATTACTAATAATAACTTTTTTAACTAATCTCCCATTCTTTAATCACTAGTTAATCGTTATTAAGTTATCATTTAATTATTTATTCTTTAATCCAAAATCATATTATACTCATTATTTAATTATAATGGACTAATAATATGTATTTATTTTTAAACCTATGTTATCATTAATTAGTCTATAATTATTCATTACTAATAATAAGTATTATTTCTAAACTATATATAACTAATTAAACTACTTAAACATATTTAATTACTAATAATAACTTTTATTCGTTAATGCTTTGTCCTTATTTCATTTTATAACAACATAATTATTATTTCATTATTGATAAATATACTAATTTTATTTTTATATTCGTTGATATTTTAGTAGTCTATAAAGAAAATATGAATAATCTTAATCATATCCCTTGGGATTGTCAAACCAAGAGTGCAGCAAGGCCTGTTTTTGTGTACCTGGATATCTCGGGTCATGACTGAAACTCCTTTTCAGAGTTATCACTCTTAGGTACATCTGGGCGAGAGCCACATCCACTTTTTTGTATCGTGATAGGTATTTGATTTCTTATATAACCACATAATCTTTATGCAACCAAAATTTAAAATTCGTAATCATAACTTAATCTCAAGTTGATATATACATAATCTATACTTAATCTATACTTAATCAATAATTAATCTATACTTAATATATACTTAATCTATACTTAATGTATACTTAATCAATAATAATAACAATAATTATTTCAATCTATATATAAATATTTACACAACCCAATAAACAAAGTATTAAGAACTACCTAAACTACATAAAAATGAAATACTTAAAACTAAAAAAAATCAATTAAATAAATAAAAAAGATTAAATTAAATAAATAAAAATACCTATAAATGATGCTTCCCAAAAACCTGCATAGAAAATGAATTTTTTAGAGAGAGACGAAGAGGATTTAGGAGAGATGAAGAGGAAAATTGGGTGAGGAGAAGGGGTGGATTCCCTTTTATAGAGAGCTAAGGAAAAGGTGTCATACCCCCCACCACCTTTGTAATGTCATCGATCCGGGATAAATGCAGCATTGTAAATGCCTTTTTTGGGGTGTATTTTTTTTAAAAAAATAACCTATGTCATTTTAAAAAAATTAGAAAATGTATAAAAAACTTCTCCACAACACTGAACCAACACTGTCGTGTTACCATGCTTGATAAAATATTCATCCTTAACATGCACCTTCCCCTCGCACACGCACCCAATATCACGCCACCCCACACTACTACTAGAAATATCTTGGGCCAATGGCAATTCATCCATCCAAGAATTTGAAAGACATGGGAAAGGGAGATAAAAAAGAGAAGATAGTGTTATGGAGGAGAGATAATGAATACCATAAGTGGTTAATCATAAGTCATCATTATTTTCAGTTCCATTAAAGAAATATATCAAAAAAACTATTAGTGAATTATTCTCGTGAGTTTTTTTCATACGTTTTTTTAAATAATTATTAAAATAATACTTTGTAAAAAATATTTTTAAAACTCATGCAGAAATGTGGCATCGACCTTGCCTCATTTGGGTTTTTGTCCAAAGGATACATGGTTGATGCCACCTTTTCCGAAATTAAAAAAACAATTATTTTTAAAAAAAATATATGTTTTTATATTTGATATAATTAAGATTTATTTTGACAATATGTTGTTAAGTACATTACTAATTACATTAATAATTATATTATTTACATTGTTATTCAGATTTATTATTTTAATTACTGTATATATTTAATTATACAGTTAATATATATTAATAATTAAATAAATAAAATTTAATTATAATAACATAATTAATAATATTTCATAGTAATGAAATTAATAAAATTATAATTAATTATAATTATTTCCATTAATATTTGGAAGGGAAAATGATATGTTTTTTAGCAATAAATTTTGTGACATGTAAATTTGTTTTTGCTTATTATATTTATGCTTTTTATTATTTTCAATTATGTTTTAGATGTTGATTTATTTTTTCAAATATCATTTAGATTGTATTTAAATTTTTTTAATTTATACAAATTAAAAATAACCTACATAAACCATAATAATTTTTCAAGTTAGTGGCTTTGAAAGTCTATAAATAATAAAGTATAAATACAATCTAAATGAAATTTGACACTTTTACTGAACCTATAAAAATAATTGAAAATAACAAGTATTTAATAAATAATATTTGTGTCATGTAAATTATATTTTTATTGTTATATTTATGAAATTATTTTGATTTTCAATGCATTTTCAAATGTTTAGGATATGTTTTATGATTTATTTACAATGTTTTTATAGTTTATATTTCATAAGATTTTAAATTTACTTACTTGAAACTTAATATATTTCACTATGTTTCAAGAAGTTGACTTTGAATGCTTGTGAAATATAAACTGTAAGTAAAATATAAATGAAAATTGAAACAATGGATAAACATGTAAAAATGGTGGATAAAAAAATTAATATAATCAATTTAAAATATGGACAATAAAATAGAGGATAAAATCACTACTACAAATTGGACCAATAGAGACTGCCATTGGTGTTCTCTTTTGGTCTTTATAGACTGCCTTGAGATTTCCAATGGTGGTCACATTAGACCCATCATTGTAGGGCTAAAAAGAAAAACAATGGATGTATCTGTAGGTGATATATCGCTTGGCAGAATAACGGTCGTTATTGGGTCGAGCTATAGCGAGAGCCAATGGCGGTCGCTGGGATCTAAAAAAAATCCAGCCATTAGTGCCATTAGTAACCTCTATAGGTGGCTGCTAACCTGGGAATATTTTTTAAAAAAAAATACAATACTTCTTCTCGAATAGTAGAAACAAAGAAAAAACCCGAAAAAAACAATTGGATACAGCATAAACACCAGGATCCTCAAAAAAGATAAATTACAGACATACTTCTTTACATATTCAGTGATTCAAATAGCTCCAATACATTACAATATTCTACTTCAAAAAACCTACAATAAGATTCAAAAGAAACATCTAAACAAAGAAAATTCAAATTGGACATATTTATTTAGTTATTATATATATATATATATATAATCAAATTGGGATGTTAGGCTATTAGGCTGTTTGGGAATTTGGCCAATTGGCCAGTATCCATTTAGCCAATTGGCCATTAGGACATTAGGTTATTAGGCCAAAAGGTAAATATGCCATTAGGTCAATAGACTAATAGTTCATTAGGCCAATATGACCTTAGTTAATTAGGACAATAGTCCATTTTTCAAATTGTCCATTAGGTCATTGGACCGTTGGACCGTTGTTAGGACACTGTTAGGCCATTGGGCTATTGTTAGTCTGTTGGGCCATTGTTGGGTTGTTGGGATGTTGTTAGGTAGTTGGGCTATTGTTAAGTGTTGGGCCATTGTTAGGACACTGGGCCATTGGGCCGTTCAACCGTTCGGCTATTAGGGAATTAGGTGGTAATGGAATTTGGGCGTTAGGGTGTTTGGCCATTAGGGCGTTAGGCCGTTAGGGCATTTGGCCATTTGGGAATTTGGGAATTTGGCCAATTGTCCAAGTCTCCATTTAGCCAATTATCCATAAGGTCAATAGTCTAATATGTCATTAGGCTATTTGGTCATTAGTCCAATAGGATAATATGCCATTAGTCCAACATGACATTAGGTAATTAGGACATTACGTAATATGGAAAGTAGTCCATTTGGACAATTTTCCATTCGTTAGTTAGGTCATTAGGCTGTTGGGGCGTTAGGGTGTTAGGGCGTTAGTCCATTAGGCTATTAGGGCATTTTTCCATTTGGGAATTCGGCCAATTGGCTGAGTTTCCATTCATCCAATTGGCCATTAGGCCAATTTTGACATTAAGACATTAGAATCACCACTCTACTCTAGTAGGTACCAACTGTGTTTCTCGTACATGATGCGGTGATTTGAAAAAGCGTTTAGGCATCCATTTGGCTGTGTTTACTCGACATTGAACTATATAGAGTAAATTTAAATACTGAATAGCCCCCACCCCACCCAACCCCACCCCCAGGACAGACCCCCTCCCCACACCCTACAGTCCCCACACTCCCCCGCCCTAAATATCCCCCCAGACAACCCCCACTCCAACCCCCACCCGAACAACCCCCACCCTGAACGCCCCCCTACTCACCCCGGAAACCCCCCCAGATATCCCCCACTCTACACCTTGGGATATCCCCCACTCCACCCCTGGATAGCCCCCACCCTAAACCCCCCCCCCCCCCCCCCACACACACACACACTCACCACAGACAGCCCCCCACCCCCAGATAGCCCCCACTCCCAACCCCCTTCCCCGGATTTCCCCTCCAATAAAAACTCCCCTGAGACATCCCCCCCCCCTGAACAGCCCCCCCCCCCCCCCTCCACACCCTGAAAACCCCCCACCCCCACAAACACACTCACCTTAGATAGCCCCCAACACCCCCCCCCCCACACACACACCTCTGAACATGATCCACCCCCCCGGACAACCCCCTCCTTGAACAGCCCCAACACCCTAAACACCCCCCCACTCACCCCACACAACCCCCATCCTTAGACACCCCCAAACCCGCTCCCCTAGAAATACCCCCCACCCCAACTCCCATATGACAACCCCCCCCCCCCCCGTATAGCCCCCACTCCCAACCCCCCAGACACCCCCCCAATCACCTCAGACAGACCCCCCCCCCCCTCCACACCCTGAACACCCCAAACACACACACACACTCAACCCAGATAGCCCCCCACCGCCAAACCTCCCCCCTGCACTTACCCCAGATATCCCCCCACCCACATACATCTCCCACTCCCCCCCAAAAAAACTTCCTCAGGATAACCCCTCCACCTCTAAACATCCCCTACCCCCCCCCCCCCCTCAGATATCCCACACGCCCCCTGAAAATCCACTCACACCCCTCACACCCCCCCACTCACCCATAGAGCCCCCCCACCCACAGTCACAACCGCCAAAACTCCCCCCAGACAGCCCCCAACCCCCCAACTCACCCCAGACATCCCCCAATCCCACAAGGATAGCACCCCCCCCCCCAAACTCCCTCAGGTCATCCCCCCCCACCCCCACCCCCGGACATCCCCCCACTCCCCCCCACCCCCCGGGGCAGCCCCCCCCCCCCCACTCACCCCGGACATCCCCCACTCCCAACCCCCCCCCCCCCCACACACACACACACTCACCCCATATATCCCTCCACCCCCAGACAACCTCCCCCCCCCCACACCCCCCATACATCCCCCCCCCCCAAAAAAAACTCCCCCAAGATAGCCCCCCACCTCCAGACATCCCCCGGACAACCCACACTCCCTCCCTCCCCCCTGACAGCCCCCCCCCCCCCACCAACACACAGACACCCCAAACTTCCCTCCACCCCTGGAGTACTGATATTAAATTTATAGATCTCTTAGTGTAACAGAGTGTTCAAGTAGGGTCTTCTCTAAGGAGGACTGATATAAAATTTACTAAAATTACATTTTATTTTTTAATTTTTTTTATTTTTATGTTTCAAATAATTATAAGTATAATAGAACAATGGGTTTAGTTTTGTGTGGTGAAAGGAATAGAATTCAAATACATGTAGGTTAATCAAACATAGATTGACAATAATGGATATATTAAATTTGTAATGACCCATTTCATTATAAGATGTGAAAATATTGAGAAATTTGAAATTTTTTATCACATAGAGGGATTTTTTTGGAGAATCATGATTCATATCAAAATTCCATGTATTGGAACATCTTGGGGGTATTTTGGATATGTATAGAGGAATGGATGGTTTTGTGGGTTCTTATGTGGAAAATGGAGTAGGGTTGGGGAAGGTCCTATAGTTAAAATTGTAGTATTAGGAACCAACCCACCTGAACATCCCCCCTCCAGACATCCCCCACTCCAACCCCCCCCCCCCCCATAAAAACTTTCCCCGTACATCCCCCCACACCTCGTGAATATGTTGTGTCATGCATGGTCATGTATTCTACCTCCATCTAGTGTGACAGGAGCCTACAAAAAATAAAAATTATAAATATTTTAATAAAGAAAATAATAGAAAGTAAATTAATAAATTTAGTATAAACCTGTGTCGTATGATCCCCTACACCATCACCCGGATGCACATATTCTGGCAGTGTTCTAACCTCAACGATCAATTGAGCATTTACCTCCTCAGAAGCATGAAATGTTGCCTCAAAATCTGATAGCTATTGTGTCATCTGAGAAATAGTAGGACCGGAAACCTCATTTCCTGATACTACGAAATGAGGAATCCTCATTCCATAGGTTAAACAATATCCATGCCTGTCACGACCAATAATTTGATGGAATATCTCATCCTTTGCATGGGAATTTGTCGATGGTCCTCTGGAAACCTATTATAAATCAACTTCAAATCGATCCTGTGCAATATTTAAATATATATATATATATATGTTTATATACAGATACATGTAAGTATTGTTAATGAGTACAAGCACTTACTATAAGAGCTGCAACACCTGGATAATTTTGATCACGAGTTCACATCCACACCAAAATGTTATAAGTCGGTGCACCTTTACCCTGTAACTTCATACCAATAAAATATAAAAATATAGAAAAAATCCATATTAAATTATAAATTATAAAATTAATAATAACATACATCATGTCAGATCTGGGAAAATTTACAAGTCTTGAGCCTGTGAGGTGGTCCCTCCAACGCTCAATTCTCAGAATGGGATGATGACTCCTCCTACATTCAATTAATTAAAATTTCAAACAAATGCAATGTCACACATTCTTGATAATAAATATACTAACTATAACATCCTCAGTATACCAATATGCAACTAAGCTGTGCCACTGATATGGGAGAACACCTCTTGTGACATTTTCTAGAATGTCTGGGGCACCCACGTTTAGTACCCAATGCTCCCTCTTAATTTTACCTTTAAAATCATTCCATATCTTATGACATTTTCCCATAAACACCAGCTAAAAATCATCGGGGCACACTTTCATATTATTCTATTAAAGAAAAACAATGACACATGTTAGTATTTTTTTAAACATAAGAAATAAACTAAAATAGTCATCTTACCTGAACTTCCCTCTAAAGACGGTCTAATGTATCCTGAGGGATATAAGCCGAGTCACATGTGGTCAATGGAAATTGATGTGGGTTGTGTATGATATGAACCAGCTGATGAATAAATGTAGGAGCAGTCAGTCCCACAGGATGAAATCTCTCATCAAATGAAACATCAAAGGTTGTGTCAGAATTATATGAAGAAATGCCACGACTAGGGCCTCTCTTGCGAGAGGAAGAAGCGGTCAGGTCCGATCCTTTTGAAAACAATTTTATAAATAATTTGATAGATGTGCATATATATATATATATATAGCAATTAAATAAATAAAATAAACACAGTTTCATTCAAACATACCTTGACCCTAAGACGTAGATGGCTTAGATGGATGATGTGGATGTGATGCATGTTCCCATAACATGTCTGTAGTCGTAGAAAACATTAGTAATGGGACCATCCAAAGTGTTAAAAAGATAAATTGGATTTTTTTTAAAAATAAAAATTGTTATGTTTTTAATAAAACAAAAGGGATTGAATAATTAGTTGTAAATGGATTTTAAAAAATTAGAAACATAACTGAACATAAATAAAATTATATACAAAAAAAAAGCTTGTGTTTAGAGGGTTCTTTTAATGTGAACTGATTTACAATAGTGGAATATTTTACCTAGATATTATACCATCATATAATAGAATTCCTTTTAGATTTTCCAAAAGAAATATCTTTCTAATTTTACAGTAATAATTTAAAAATTCTTTTGTCATGTGTTGGTGTGGGTTTGTCTGTGGGGGGGGGGGGTTAGAATTGGTGGTTGTCTGGGGTTGGGGGGATATCCAGGTGGAGGGGGAGGAGTTGGGGGGCTATCCAAGGGGGGTTGTCCCAGTGGAGGGGGAGAGGTTGTGCAAGTTGGGTGGGAGTGGGGGCCTGTCCAAGGGGGGTTGGGAGTGGGGGTTGTACGGGGCTAGGGGTTTTTCTAAGCGGAGGGGGAGGGGATGGGTTGTCCAAGAGGATGGTGTCCAAGGGAGGTGGGGGTTGTACAAGGGGGTGGGGGTTGTCTAGGTAGAGGGTCTTTATAGGTGGGGGTGGGGGTGGGGGTTGTCCGGGTCTGGGGGCTATCCAAGGGGGGGAGTGGGGGATGACTGAGGCTAGGGGGTGGTGGTTCATGTAGAGGGTAGGGGTTGTGTAGGAGGGTGGGGGCTATCTGGGGGGATTTTTGGGGGGTGGGTTATCCAGGAGGGGGGCTGTATAATGGGGGGTTGGGAGTGGGGGTTTTTTGGGGATGGGGGGTTGTCTAGGTGGAGGGGGAGGGGCTATGCAGGTAGGGGTGGAGTGGGGGTGGGTGTCCTGGGGGAGTTTTAGGGGTGGTTTGTCCGGGAGGGGGGTTGTCCAAGGGGGCTTGAGAGTGGGGTTTGTCTAGGGATGGGGGTGGGGGTGTCCAAGTGGAGGGGGGTGGGTGGGGGGTTGTCCCGGGGCTGGGGTGGGGGGCTTTCCAGGTGGAGGAGTTGATTCTGACTAATAATAAATAAAAATTATTATGTACCCAATTAGTTTTGGGTGGTTTTAAACAATTTTTAAAAAAGGCATTAAACTGAAGAGTGGGAAAACAATTATACCTTTCATTAAACATGATAATTGATATTTTATCCTTTAATGTCCACTCTAGCCCAATAAATATCTTCTTCACATTGAACTATGGTATGTTGATCAGGATTTTGGGAAATAAAATGAACAATCTTGAGTTCATCTTGTTTGAATAAAAACATTCCTTTTTAGGACATTTTCACAACAACTTGCCAACTAGGATTCAAAGGAAAAGTAACGAATAATACTTGTTCTGCTTGTGATGCCAAAATGTATGGTTCATTATCAAATCATTCACATCTATATAATATATAGTTAAAATTCACCAATATAAACTGATATTGATCGACTTTAATTCCACGTTTTGGATTAACCCAATTACACTTTAACAATATGTACTTCAACCAGTGTGCGTATATAACTTCAATGATATCTATCAGTTTACCATAGTAATAACCAGAATCGACAAATGGACAACTGATGCCACTGTTTTGTGTTGCTCATTTGTCATCAACATCTTTAATGTGAAATCAAAATCCATTATCATATATATCTTTATAACGAAGTGCGATTATAGATAGACCCTCATCTAGTTGGATAAATTTATCAATTAGAGTGGGGTCACCAAACTCCCTCATGTTATGAACCTATATAATTCACAGAATTCAATAATGATTTCCTCAAAAAGAAATAATTATAATACTTCAATCATAATGAAAATCAATTTATACGTACAATATCTATGAACCAAACATGAAATAATGTATAATGAGATTATTGGATTTGATACTCAGTCGTATGGGACATCTCTTCTTTTAGCTCATTAAAGTGTTTCCTGCAAATGATAATGCGATGTTTAAATGATCATCTTATGCAAACAAAATATGTAAAAGTTAAATAATAAATGTGATAAGAAACTTACTACATTAATGGTGCAATTGATGGAGTATTGAGCAAGATATATCGATAAACTTCTATCCACTCGATGTTGTCCATATCAAATATGGTTCATTCTCCAACTAGAACATCATGAATATGATATGTCTTATCTAATTTTGTTTCAACATCCATAAGTTATTCTACACAAATAGTTGTACACTCATACATCAAATAACCATTGGTTATTGATGCCTCTGGATGAGCTATGTTGTGTACAAATCGTTTCAATGTATTCAGACACCACTTAATAGGATACATCCACTTGAACTGAACTAGGCCAGTAGCCACTACTTCATCAGTTAGGCGCACTATCAAGTGAACCATGACATCGAAAAATGAGGGGAGAAACAGTTTCTCAAAGTGACAAAGCATAAGTATGATTCGGTCTGGAAAACTTTTTAAATCAATCATCCGTTGATTTCTTAAACAAAGATGTCTAAAACATTTACTCATCTCAATCAATGGTTCAACAACATTGGGAGATAAACAATCAAAAATTGTGATGGGAATAAAATACTAAAGTATTATTTGGTTGTCATGAATTTTTAACCCTTGCATTTTCATGCTCGCCAGATTCACACACTTTGAAATACAAGAAGAGTAATAATCAGGCACCTTGAGCATCTTCAAGATGGAATGAAATATCTCTTTCTCTATTATATTTATTGTATATTGTGCTACATGCATATATCACTTGTTTCCCTCAGCTAACTGTAAATGAAATTTTTTCCTTAAACCTATTTCTTTCAAATCATGATGTGCATTAACATATTCATTTGATTTTCCACTAATACCTAAAATGGTCCACAATATATTATCACAAATATTTATTTCAATGTACATGACATCCAAATTATGACTTAGTATGTTAGTTTTCCAATAGGGGAGATTTTAAAAAATACTTTTCTTTTTCCAATTGTGACTACACTATCTACCCGCACCACGATTATTAGGTAATGGATGAGCCACCAAATCCTAAATTTCATATACTGTGTAGATCTTTTCTTCCTCAATCTGAGATAACATTTTGACTCCTTTCATGATCTTTATTGCTAGACTAAACTCTATAGAACCATCAAATATCACTTTTTCCTTTCTGAACCTGTGTTGAGGGGGGGGGGGGGGGGGGGGAACGTATGTGACCCATATATACCCATTTTTTGGAATGTTTAATTCATACAAATTGTTTAATTTTATTGAAAAATGGGCACGAAAATTCCCCTTTCCTACTCTAGCCTAATAAATTTGCATAATCTGGGAAGTCGTTGATTTTCCACAATAAAGCAGCCTGTAGTTTGAACATTTCATTCATTTCACAGTCATATTTCATCACACCATCGCCCCAAAATTCATTCAACTCATCAATTAAGGGATGATGGTAAACATAAATCTTATCCCTCTGACTTTTAGGTCCATCAATAAGAGTGGAAAGTAATCTAAATTGTTGCTTAATACAAATCCACAGAGGATGATTCTACAGAACCAACACCACAGGCCATGTGTTATGAGATTCACCAACCATAGACTTGAATGGATTGAAACCATCTACTGTCAACCCCAATCGGACATTACGAACATCTTTTGAAACGTTTGGGTGTCTCTTATCCAAATCCATCCATGAATGAGAGTCTACTAGGTGGGTTAACATATCACTTTCCTAATTTATTTCTGCATTCCATATCATTAAATTAAAAACTTTAGATGGCATAAAAATCTTTTTAACTTCAGCTTTAGGGTAAAGTAACTCATTTGCTTTATGGAAATCAGTTTTCCTTGTTTCGCAGTCTGACTTTGATGAGTCTGATTTCCCGTGTTCTCTTTCCAACTGGAAGCATCACATACCATACAAATATCCAAATGGGCAGTTTCTTTTCTAAACAACATAAAGTTGTTTGCAAATGCATATATGGTCTCATATGTAAAACCTAAGTTATCTGTCAACTTAAGAGAATGGTAATATGATTCAGGAATGTTAGCTTCAAAAGGAAGAACCATTTTAAGAACACCAACAGCTTCTCAAAAAATGTGTCTTACTACTGATTCAAAGTCTTCAAATGAAACCACTCCACGATAAAAGAAAATTTATTATAAGAAATACATCCAAGATATAATTCTATTTTTGCATCATCAAGTACTTCTTAAAACCTCCTAGAATCACGATCTTCACCAGAGCGCAGATTTATCTCACTGGTCTCAACATTCTGAATGTCAATGTCTTTAGGATCCAACCCACATACCATTTCAGTAAGCATTTCACGCATTGGATCATTCATCCTTGCATCAACATCCATCTGAACTACATCTGTATTTTGAAAATGAATATATTATTCTCCATGATGAGTCCAACTCTTAAAATTTTTCAAAAATCCATTCAAGGATAGGTGCCCCTCACATTATTTCATGTGAATTGATATCTGTTTTCACATTTTCTACAAGGATAACTAATATAGAAACTTTGAAATCCTCTAGTGAACTCAATAAACTACATAATTCCCTTGAAATATTTTCTAGACGTTAAATTTGGAAGATCAATCCAACTCTTATCTTTAATAATATTTGTATAACAAACATATACACAAGACTTCATATTACATAAATTTTTCATATCAAATATATTTAAAATAAAACTATCCAATTGCATGTGGAACATTTATAAAATAAAGAATTTATATCTGTGAATAATAAACAAGATAATAGATAATGTAATGGAAGTGAAAGCCCATGTCATCACCACCATGTTGGTATAGAAAATCTAATGATGATTCTATATTTAGGAAACTATATTGAGAATGAATTTGGTCTATAATTCCATAGAGTAAAAAAATTTCAAGAAAGGAATATTATAACCTACAAGAATATGTGGTACATGAAAAAATTTATCAAATACCAAACATAAACTATCAACCATGGTGACTAAGTTAATTCCTAATGATAAATCAACAAATATAATTTGTGATGAACGTGCCCAAACTCAATTAGTGATGAATAGTATTCTCAAACACATAGAAACTATATCTTTGTACAAATAATTTCTCACTGCCTCTTGGATTCACACTGCCTTTGTGCCATCTGAGGAAGTAAATATTAACCATTAATGAAAGCAATCAATCTCTAATTTATGTAAAACTAACTAATCTATATCAAAGAAAACATAAAATATATATAATTATAGAACAAAAAAATACCAATATATCTTGATTTATGTTATCAATAGAGAATATGTGGGACAATGAATATGATTCCCCATACTAAATCACAGGGTCCAAGACAGTGTTCTCCATGGCCTCAAGCAGATATCCTTTTATGCAAGATGTTTGTTACTAGCAGTAAGGGTTTGAATTTCATCAGTGTTGAAAATATACCCTCGGTATCAATAAATAAAATGATAAACAATAACATAATAGAGTTAATAAATAATGAAAAATCATAATCCATGGTAGGAATCTCATGTCATATTGTAAAAACCAAAATACCCTCAAAGTGATAGGTCAATAAAAGTGCGGGAAATACAAAGAATGTGAAAAAATATTGATACATCACTCTAAAGTCCATATCAATTCTACCTATACACACCATTCTCCATATCTTATCCCCTATCATTAGGTCCTTTCCCTTGTATCCTGGACTATGAAGTCTTTACATGCATCGATATTCCCATACATGGTGGGAATATGAAATTATTAGGGAACAACCAAATTGTCCTTAACACATGTGCAATGGTATAAGAGTTTATGTAGTGATAATAAATAAATGTGCCTGACATAAAACACAAAACCATGTTCAGAGTGGTCATGCACTAAACAAAATTTTGGCTTCGTGATGGACATGTAATTATTAAAAAATTCATGAACTTAGTCAGCCACAATGTCACGTCATGTATTTTAAAACATAAAAAGGTAAGAGTATCAAGTAAAACCATATAATTCCATCAAGCCCCATCTCTCTCTTAGTTAATCCATAAGGCCAACACATTTGTACACTCCCTAGGTCCTTCATGTCCCAAAACTACATCTCAAGTCATGTCCTTGAATACCATCATGCCTCATTGTAACCTCAAGGTCCAGATCACATAATTCTACCATGACCCTATGTGAGGCTAAAAAATACAATATACCCCATAATCTATCTCAATACAATCTTCATGTGACATTTATCATCTTATCATGCTCACCATTAAGGGCTACGATCCACGATGAGTAAACTTGTAACATTGGTACCATGCATAGAACAACACAATGTAAAATATACAAAGTATGTCACATTGAAATATGGAATATCATATAGAGGAAAATCATATTATATTAATAATAACATATAGTATCAAAACACATGTGATAAAACTCAAACATGGGTCTCATGGGCTATTAATGAACACTCATGTGGTCAAACCTCAAACATTTTCTCATGGGATACACACACACATAGAGACATGTGATAAATTCAAGAATATTATAAACAAAATAACAACACAACATAATATCAATCCAATCAACATATACATGGAATCTACATTGTATGTAACTTCCAACCCCAATTAAAGTGTGAAGTCTTCTCATACACACACTTTCAATACACATTGTTTCATAATTATTTATACACACAAACCCGTATACACTTGAAATTCCATTTCTACACTTTTTATTCACACGCAATATTCATATAATCTTCATGAATGCCAAATTTGTGTTGTAAATTGTCCAAAATTAAAACCCTAAAATGAAAATTAGGGAATTCCTGATAGCACAAAAAATTCAGAACCAAGGGGAGCTAGAGGTGGTGCTGCGAGGGAAAGGAGAGGCAGTAGAGGGAAGCCAGAGTCGGAGGCTGTGCGGTGAATGAGGGGATGGGCGGCGATGGAAGAGGGGAGCAGGAGGAGGAGGCAGTGAGGTGGTGGCAGTGCATCGAGGGAGGGGACAGGCGACGACGCCAGTGGGGAGATGGAGGCGGTGCGGCGTTGTCGGTGTGGCATTGCCAGTGCAGCGTCGCCATTGTAATGAGGGAGGGGAGGCGGTGCAGGGGAGCTGGAAGACGAGTCAGTGTGGTGAGGGAGGGGATGGGTGGCTATGGGGTAGTGTTCTGGATCGAGGGGAGGGGTGAAAGAGTTTTTTTAGAAGCCTTGCGACTATCGTTGGTGGTCTCTCGTGTAAGGGGCCTCCAAAACCCCATTTTCTAGTAGTGAATACATTTTTGTTTCAAATGATTTAATTAAATATAACACATACAAATAAATGAGTACAATTACTATATGTGATGATATCTCTTCCCACAATCTGGTGTGCGAATGGTATACTCATATTCATATCATTGACCTCTGTGTTGGGGTGGTGTATGATGAGTTGGAGAGGGATCATCCTCAGGTGGTGGAACCTCACATGTTTGATGCTCTTCCTTTGACTCATCGGGAGCAGTAGGCATCTAGATGTTATCATGTGCACCTGATCCTTCTCCCACTGCGTATGTGAAATGACCTATAATTATCTATTGTTGGAAACCTAAGTCCTATGAAATATTGATCAAAAAAGGTAGAGGCATGGGATTGTATCAGCGGTAGCACTGTAGCGGCGGAGGACTGTAGCAGGCACTGCAGCAGCGGCCGTACTGTAGCAGGTACTATAGCAGCGCGAGTACTGTAGCAGTACTATTCACTAAGGGGTCCTTTGGGCCAAAAAATGGGCTTTCAAGCCTTGTATTCAGGCCACTTGGCCTTGGGCCTTCGGGCTATGTAATGGGTCTCCCTCTACCCAGTCTAAATAGGTATTTTCTTTAAATAATAAATTGAGGCTTCGGCCCCAACCTTTAAAAAAAATTATTTTATAATATCATTATTCATCTAGATTACCCTATTTATCACTCACAATAAATTTCATGGAATCCTTGTGAAAAATAAAACATAAGAAAGGGGTGAGTTCAGATGCTCAGTAAGGGCATGTATACAGCAGAATCTATCATAAATAATAAATAACAGTTATGGAAAGGTAAGTAATTTAAACACATGCTATTTAATCAATAACTTGAGCATAATATGACTATAAAAAATATTATCAAATAATGCAATATAAATAATCACACGAGTTAGAAAACTTAACAACATATATTCTACTAATCAAATAATCACATGGAAATCAATAATTAATCTCGTAATAAGGTAATGCATAATTTTGTACATCATAAAAAAACTGGAAAGGATTTGAACAATAAAACATACATGAAGGGGTATAGCATCATCCAATACCAAAACCTATTTGTCTCATGAGACCTACCAATGCATCGAGGGGATATAGTGGGCCCCACCTGTCACTTACTAAGTACAATGCATTCCTCATATTAAAGTGGTGAAACATAATCAATATAAATATTTTTATTAAAAACAAACTTATGATATTTGAATACTTTCCCTAATCAATAACCATAAACAATCTAGAGTAATATGGAAAATGCTAATAAAATAGAACATCTACAGTCAAACTGGTCAAAAACCATCCAATGAAAGAAAAATAATAATATAAAAACATCATATCCTCAATTAATTATAATTACAATAAATATTTTATGTCACTGATGAATATAAATACCATAAAAATATCCTTACAATTTTTTGGAGGAAAATATCCTTTTTATTTTGAAAATCACCTTTTAAAACAAAGTGTTCTCAATTTTTTTGAAAATATCCTTTGAAACTTATCAATAATCCTTAAAAAATTTCATTATTCATAAAGGCCAGAAATTAATTTCTGGCCATTCATGTTAAAATTGAGATTACTTTCACTTTTTTGGTAAAATCAAAACAAACATTATTGAGTAAATGACATGTAGATTCCTTTCAATTGTTTTTGAAAAATATCAAAAATAGGTAAAAATAAATTTAACCAATTGTATGATAATGTTAAAAACATTTTTTAAAAAATTATTATAACACGTAGAAATGGAAGATAAATATTCCCCAGTAGAGACTTAAACATAAACCATCTCTAATGAGATTGTGAAATATACCCATACTACTTTGTAATCAGTCAGATTGTATGACCCATGAAAGAATAAAACATAAAAAAACTTTAAATATCATATGAATAAATTGATTCAAGATATAATAAGTAAAATTGGTGTTATATAAACCTTATAAAATAATTTAGTTTCATAATATCAAAATATTATTCAACTAAATGAAATTGAAACAAAGTCATTTACAAAGATCATATCATTGAAGTAAGCATTAATAAAATGAATAAATTATGTGTATCCACTATAAATAAACATAAAATGTTTAAATAAAATAAAATATAATAAAAAGTGACTCCATACATAATCTTAGCATGATATAATCAATGAAGTAGTAGTTTAAACCAATGAATGTAAATTGAGTTAATAAATCCCTTACCTCGTGCATCCCTTCAGTTGTTCATACTTCAACCTCATGTACAATGGTTTAAATAATGTTATTAATTTATTATAAAACTATATTAATATTAATAATACCTTATAATATTTTTTATAACATATTTCCACCCATTAATTAATAATATTTCATTATTTTTATTATTTCGTGTGCATTTGTTTCATGGTTTCATGGTCAGTTCACCTATGTGTAATTACAAATTAGTTTTAAATAAAAATAAAATTATAGTAGTTAAATGAAGTTTTATTAATTCACACCCATAACTTTAATTGTTCCCATATATCATCTTTATTTATGACATGAGGATGATTCATTTTATGAAAAGTTAATGATAAATGTTTAGTTTATTTTGGTGAGTTTTCTGACTATCACAAACTAGTTACATTTTATATAATATTATGTCTATATATTTGTTATAGAATATGAAATTGGTTATAATATATTTATTAAAATATGATTTAACATTAAAAATATTTTTATGATCATCCTTAAAGGTGATAATAGAAATTAAAAAAAATCATTATTCACAGAGATGGTTAATTGCCATAATTTTGAAATTGGTTTTGTTTCTTTGAATAAGTGGAGATAAGAAAAGGGTTATATATAAGATATTATATTATAAATATAATATTATTATATATAAATTATACTAGATCTATTATTATTTTATAGATTAATGAGTTGAATATAAGGTATAAGAATAATGGAAATTAAGAGAGGTAGTTTGAGAAAGTTATCCCTTGAATATCACCTCCTTGAAGGACCCCTTAAAGAACTTAGAATTTTTATTTGGGATATCAAAAAAGAACATGGACATGGGGAGGGTGTTGAGAAGATTATTTTTTATAAATTTTAAGAGATTCAAGGAATGTGATGATAAAGGGGGTGGTGATGGGTTGTATTTATACTTGAGGAGGGGTGGTTTTATGTGATTAAATAATTATTATTTTATATTTGAAGAAAACCAAATTTGGATGGTGTTAATTCCAATTAATTAGGTTGGTAAATAATGTTTTAATGGATTTTAAGGTCAAAAATCACATCAACCACCCATTTATTCTTTTAGTTTTAGGTATTTTAAGCTTTTACCTTTTAACTTTAACCTGCTACATTATTTTACCTATATTGCGGTAAATCATTTTTTTATCATGGTAATTTATTTATGCCTAAAAATGAAAATGAAATTATAACCTAATTTGGAACTCTTAATTACAAATATGGAATCCATTTTACTGGATTCAATTGATAAAAGTGATAAAATAAATTCAAAATATGTTACATGTATAACTCATAAAACAGTTTTTTAAGGTTAAAATCATGGTTTTCAAAATTGTTAATAATATTTTTATAAATGTAACAAATTATGTGTTATTTCATTAATTAAATAAATTTTTATAAATAATAATGGTTAATACATTTGAAATCATTATCATATAACACTTATTTCATAATATTTATGGTATTTCATAAAAAAAATTTCTCTTTTTAATCCAAAAATCAAGTTTTTAGAAAATTCAAAAAAATAAAATAATATATATTTAATAATCCATTAATGTAAAATTTTGTAATAAAGTGAAAACTTATATAATAATTTCATCCCTTAATCCAAGATATTAATATAAAAAATACTTTTTGATGTTTGAAACACTAAAATTCACTTTTAACAAATCATAAAATGCATAAAGAGTGACAATCATTATGTATGTCTCAAACTATTTTACAAAACCAATATGCTTGTCACAAGTTATAAAATTTTCATATACACATTAATATTTCAAACCTCATCCAATGTTCAACTTAATACATTTCATAAAAGTTTACCCTTATGAACCTTCAAAAAAATCAAGATCCAAAACTTTATAAATAAGGTCATTGAATTTACAAAATTAACTTACGATAATTATATCAAACAACATGAAGTAAATATTAATCATCACCTACCAAACATTTTAATACCTTTATAATGTATACTCTTGAAACATGGTAATAATATAAATTACCATAAAACCTTATTAAAAATATGCATGATTCCTTATTTATTAAGTAAAACACATATTATTGGATATTTTCTATAAATAGAATTTTTTTGTCAAATCCAAAAATGGTATCATAAACCAGTTTGTCAACATAACATTAATCAGCTCCAATGTAGTCACTACTAACCAATTTACTTTATCTATATCAATCACCTCTTCATCCCAACATCATTATCTCAATATCAGGAACATATTAAAGGTTATCATTCCTTCAATCATGTTTTTTTCCAAGAAGTCAAACCTTCCAATGAATCATTTTTCTTGGTATCATTTGATTAATTATTTCAAATCACATAATAAATAGTATTATAGTACGGTCCTTAAAGATTTTGATAATATCACCAATAAGATACTTTTACAACAATTTTTTTGGGGTCTAAATATTCAATCATATTAATAATTACACTACATTCTCAAACAATTATCTATGATTAATCATCTTATTCATTCATACCTCATTCCTTTAATATGTAATTTTTAGTCTCTTTATCATCAGTAATATAACCATTACTCAGAAAACCTTCAAAATATTTCACCCTAGGACATAAATTTTCATAATTTCTATACTTTACACATTTAAATCATCCAACTGTTGATGATTCCTTAGTGAGACCATTATTCTCATCAATTTAATTAAGAATTTTTTTTATTTTTTCCTTGTAAATTACTTTATTTTCGTTCTTTTCCATACCCAAACCATTTTCCCATTCCTCTAATAAATTCACATGGGTTCTTCTTCTCACATTCTTAACAAATAAGAAACTGAATCTTCTTTCTTCCATGGTGTCCACCACTAGAGATCTTAGTGAAATCTATCATTCACTTCTTTGGTGGATATTATAGTTAGTTAAATTCAATGTAGTTAATAATAAATCTTTATAAATTATTATTCATAATTACAATAATTTTCACTCAACTCATTATCCCATAGGTTTCTTGAAAAAACATTATGTATCACATTTATTATTAACATAGTTCCTTTTTTTTCTCCATTTACTAAAATCAAAGAGAAAATTGTAAGAATCAAACTACACAAATTAGAGTGAGATAATATTTTTCAAAGTATGTATAAATAATGACATGTTCTTCTCAATATATGAGTCTTTATGTTTATATTAGGTTATCCATGGTCATTACCAAATCTACAGGATGATATCTTATACTTAGAATTATCCTCAAAGTTAGTAATAGGGTAATATTTTCTAATCTATGTTTTCCTAAATAATGTTCCCAAGGTTTATACTAAACTTTCTTTGATACCAACTATAATTATCATACCCCTAGTAGCCCAGAGTTAGTGGTTACTTTCTAAAATTTTCATAATATAACAGGAATCACATCCTGAAGGACTCAATATTTTATTAGTCTTGGTGAACTAGATACATTCTTGATCCTTATGTAAACATTAAAAATATAAAATACAACATACTAAATCCTTTGAGAACACCATTATTCTTTAATCTTAACCCTGCATATCAATAATATTAAAATTATTGGAATCCTAGGGGAAAATAAAACATAAGAAAGGGATTATATTAGATACTCAGTAAGGGTATGTATACAACAAAAGCTATCCTAAATAATAAATAACAACTATTCCAAGGTAAATAACTGCAAAAACATTCCATTTAATCAATAACTTGATCATAATATGGCCATAATGAAATATAATGAAATAATTCCATATAAATAATCACATAAGCTAGAAAACATAACTATGGATATTTTACTAATAGAATAATCTTGTCGAAATAATTAACTAATCTCATAATGATGGAATACATAATTTCGGGCATCCTAAAAATTTCTTCAAGGCTTCAGCCAAGACACCATATATAAACGGTTAAGACATCAACCAATACCCAAACTAGTATGTCTCATGAGACCTACTGGTGCATCGAGGGGCTACAGCGGGCCCCTCCAATCACTTACTAAGTCAAATTCATTACTCATATGAAAGGGTTGAAACATAATCAACATAAAAATTCATATTAAAAACTAACATATGAAATTTTATTACTTTAATCAATAAATAACCATAAACTATTCAATGTAATATGGAAAATGGTTTCAAAATTTCACATCCACGGTTAAAATGATCATAAAACATAAAAAGAAATAATAAGGATGATATAAAACAATATATCCCAAATTTATTTTAATTAAAATAAAGGTTTTATGACATTGATGAATAGAAATACCTTACAACTATCCTTAAAACGTTTTTAAAGGAAATATCCTTTTCATTTAGAAGATAACCTTTTGAAAAAATTGTTCACAATTTTTTTTGAAAATAATTTCATTTGAAAATAACCTTTTAAAATTATAAAATAATATTTGAAACATCTAAGTGGTCATGAAGGATTGAAATTACATTCATTTTATACATGTTAAAAAATATTCTTTTAACTTTTTTAGTAAAATCCAAATGAGTTTTGTCTAGTAAATGACATACAGATTGAGTTCATAACATTTTATGAAAAGTAAAATATGGGAAACATAACTTTAACCAATCATAGGATAATGTTAAAAACATTTTTGAAAACATTTTTAGAACACATGGACATGAGAGGAAAATATTCCCTAGTATATACTTAAACATAAATCATCCTAAATAAGATTGTAAAATATACCCTTACCACTTTGTAATCAGTTGAATCGCATACCCCATAAAAGAATAAAATTTAACAAAACATGATATATCACAATAATAAATAAATTCAATCTATAACATTTAAAATTGTTTTTATATGCACCTTATAAAATAATTTAGGTACATAACATCAAAATATGCCTCAATGAAAGGAAATTGAGACGACGTCCTTTATAAAGATCATATCATTAATGTGAGTATTAATCAAATGAATAAAATATGTGTACCCACTATAAATAGAAATAAAACAAGTCAAAATAAAATATAATATAATCATAAGTCATTGCACACATAATATTAGCATGGCATAATCAATAAAGTAGGAGTTTAACCCAATGAATGGAAATTGAGTTAGTAAATCCCTTACCTCACACTTACCTTTAGTTTTTTATACTTGAACCTCATGTATGATGGTTTAAAGAATGTTATTATTTTATTAAGAAAAAATATTAATATTTATTATTCCTTATATGATCCTCATATAACACCTTACCACCCTTTCATTAATAATATTTCATTGTTTTGTTGTTTCGTGTGTGTTCGTTTCATGGTTTCATGGTCGGTTCACTTGTGTATAATTATGGATGTTCTTGTAAAATGGAAATAAAACTATAGAAGTGTAATGAAGTGATATTAATGGAAATAAATAAGTTTAAATGGTCCCATATATCATTTTTATTTTTGACATGAGGATGATTCATTTGATAAAAAAGTTAATGATAAATGTTTAGTTTATTTTGGCAGTTTTTCCGAGCATCATAAACTTGTTTGGTTTTATTTAATATTATGCATATATATTAGTTCCATAATATGAAATAGGTTATAATAAACCCATTAAAATATTATTGATCTATAATAATAATTTATTAACAATATTTTATGTTGGTAATGGAAAACAAAATATAATTACTCACAATGATAGTTAACCGCCATAATTTGTTCAATGGTTTCATTTTGTTGAATAAGAAGATATAAGAAAAGTAGAAGGTAGAATATATTCCATAATAAATATAAAAATCTATTATATACATTAAATTATATTTTTTATGATTTTATATATGAATGAGGTGAGGATAATGTAGAATAACCAAAGAAATTAAGAGAGGTGGTTTGAGTGAAGTTACCTCTCGAATACCACCTCCCTGAAGGAATCCTTAAGGAACTTGGAATTTTTTTTTGGGTGTGACCATCAGAACATGGACATTAAAATAGTGGTTATGAGAAGGTTTTTTAGATAATTTATGATCTTAAAGTCTTGTGGGGAGAAAATGGGTGGTGAAGGGTGGTATTTATACTTGAGGATGGATGTTTTTAAGTGATTAAATAATGATTATTTTATATTTAAATCCAAACACATTTAGGTGGCATTAATTACATTGAATTTGGTTGATAATAAATTTTTTGAATGATATTTAATATTGAAAAACACATCAAAATCCCATTTAATACTATAGTTTTTATGTATCTTAATATTTTACATTTTAACTTTAACCTACTATATTATTTCACCTATACTTTGGTTTATCTTTTTTCTACCATGATAAATTTTTTATGCCTAAAAATGAAATTTTCCTTATTATTAGAATTTGAAAGTGATTTAATAATTTTTCACTATTATATGTTTTGATAAATTATTCTCCTTTAACATCTTATTAAATTTTCAAGTGTTTTAATTAATTAATAATTTTTAATTATAAATTTCTAATAAAAGTTATCTAATTGTTTTAATAATGTTATTTTTTAAAATGTATTAATGATACCTTATGTTATATTTTTTTTTACTTATGTTAAATATTATTTAGTAAAAAATGTGTTCCATCCTTAGTGAGGAACTTTCTCTAGCCCTGGACTACATTGGGGACCCATTGGGTCAGCTCTGTGGGAAGGCCCACCTAAGGAAGCCCATAAAAAGGATGGTCTTCAGTGTGCATAGTTAAATCCAATAGAGTGAGGGATAGTGTATAATGACCATAGGTCATGCTTGTAGAGTGCATGGATTGGGATATATCACCTTCAGTGTGTGATTTTTGTTTTTATTCAAACCAAGTATCTACGCATCATGACTGTTATACCACACGCTCGACATATCCTGGTTTTGATGTGGGGGAAGAGAAGTGGTGTCACTATACATCCATACATAAAATTTTGGATTTAATCTCAGTCATCGATAATTTTTAATATCCTTCATAAGATATTTTTTAAATCCTACACATTTTTATTTTAAAATCCCATATGGTTTTTCTTCTTCCTTGGCTGACCACCGACTTCCAGTTCACTAGCATCAATGCACCAGTGGTCTTCATACATTCTCTTACCTATAAGATTTAATGTAGTTTATTCTATAGTTTGTGATCATTTTGAACTCATGGAAAAATTTATAATAATATATATGAGTACTATCACTTCATATTCTTCCTTGGGATGTTTGATTGGTTCTTTGGACTTACCCTATTGGTTTCTCAAAAATTCACCATTGGAAAATACCAACGATGGGTTAGTCGAGTCACCATTGGAAAATACCAAGGGTGGCTGAGTTGATTCGCCATTGGAAAATACCAATGGTGGGTGAGTCACAAGTCACTAATGGAATCCGATGATGGGTTAGTAATCAACCACTATATTTCAATGGTGAGTCTTATTACACACCATTGGACATCAACAATGGGTCATATTACTCACTGTTAAACATTAACGGTGGGTCATATTACTCACTGTTGGACATAAATGGTGGGTTATTTTTACCCACTGGTTATTTCTTATATTTTATATAGAAACATCGAAAAAATTATTTAATCTCTAATAGGATCTCTTCATTCTGTTTTTGTTTACTACTGCAGGTTTCTTTGTTTTATTTCATTTCCCTTTTATTGTTAACAGAAGTTTATTTTCTTTTTCTATTCTTCCTATTATTGATTTTCTCATACATGGTTAATGGATTTGGTGCCTTATTTATTCATATGTTCATATTTTTTCACATCATAGGCTATATTATCATTCGATAGTTTGGAAATATTTTTTCAATGAGCCATCGTTGGATACATCCAACAGTTGGTCATGATTCAGCTCTATACATCTCCAATACTGATTCATGGGTCCCTGATGGATATCCAATGATTGGAAAGATTTTATTTATTCTCCTAATGAATTTTATTTCTTTTTGTAAAGGAATAAAAAAAATTTGGTTTTCTCTTTTTAGTTTTTCTTGAAATTTCAATGGTATCATCTCTTGTGTTCCAGCGGTAGGTCATGATCCACCACTCTATTTTTTCAGTGGTAGGACATGATCCACCATAAGTTAAAATTTTATATTTATGAAATTTTATTACTTATTTAAATTTATGTTATTAAAAATATTTCCTATTTTAAAAGTATTATTATTTTATGTTGAAATATATTTTTTGAGTATGTAAAAAAAATTATAACATTATTCGATGTTCATTTACTCATGTAGTTTGATATTCATAAAATACTCTATTTTAATGTGTTTTTTTCTATTTATAATCCAAAATATTATATTATTTTTCAATTGTTATATAATTTTGAATTATTTACAATTTTTTCTCAATATATTAATTGTTTTATATTAATAATTAATGAAGAAATATAAAGCCTGATTTTAATTCTATTTTATTCAGTGAGGCTTTAAACAACATAGGTAACATTCATTTTATTATATTTATATTCATTAACAAGTTTCATGAAGATATTGTACACGAAAATGATCCTAGAGGATCTTCCTTTTAATGATGTAGAAGATTTCTTCAAGGAATATAAACATGTATTTTTGTAGATCATTCATTAAGAAAACATGTGATTCATATTTGACTTTCTACTTCTCTCAAAATTGTTCCTGAACTTCTACAACTTATGCACTCTTCTTTTGGTCACCTAAGTACTTCATGTTAGACATTTGTTCATTCCAATTAATCAATGATCATCGAGCATAAACTTCTTCAACATTCTAATCATCTCCTCTTTTTTCATGTATTTGTTTTATTTGTGTAATTAGTTTCCTTATGTTTGTAATTTCTTGGGTCTGTTTTATGATTTTCCCATCAAAAGCAGTTTATTCCTTTATCTGGTTATTCCACCTCCTAAAGGGAGGCTTGGGTTCTAACTTGTGATCAAAATTCAAGTAATCAGACAAGATTTTGATCTTGTATCAAGACTTGGTTGTGCCTTCGTGTTGTTTAAATGGTATTATTTGAAAACCAGGTTCTCATACCTTTAAAAGTGAGGTCCTTAGTGGGTACCGGTCTCCTCAAAGAGTAGAGGAGATAGAGAATTGTACTATGATCCTTTTTATCTAAACCACTTTAAATCATTGTGTTCATTCAATTTATTTCCACTGTAACTCAACTCAAGAACTCTGTACTCACTACAGATTAATATTTTCTAAAATCTGATTGTTTTTTCTTTTATGATTTTAAAAAGTCTATCCCCAACACCCTATAGTCATATTTTTTATCAATAATGATCCAAAAATTGGTATCAGAGCCTGGTATCTAATAGTTTATCTTCTTATATTTTCCTTATTTTGATTCCAAACAATTGTTATTAGATCCAGGTCAATAGATATATTGTTGTAATATAAAATATTTGGAATCAAAACCTTATCTATGATAGATTATTATTTATATTTCTTATTTTTAACTCTGTGATAACCTGATATCCTAGACTTAAGATTCTAATTAATAACAGAAAAGTTTTCTTTTAAGATGTTAGGTGTTGGTGCCAATGTTGGATAGATTTCATAGAACCCCCACTCTGTGATGTGAGTGACTACAGATACTGGAAAGGAATAATGTAAGCCTACTTGAAATAATTGAGTGTGGGTTATTGTAATATCATAGTAAATCCATATGAGCGACCCAAAGGTGATATAGATACATTGGTAGGTAATGACATGGTTAAATATGTTTTGAATTATAAAGTTAATAATATTTTGTATTGTGTTGTAATTATAAGTGTCTATGGCCATGTTTTATCTTTTAAGATAGCCCAAGACATATGGATGATACTATAAGTGAATAATTATGATACTTAAAAGAAAAAGATAACCATGGTTGTAATTATTCTAGCATAATACTAAGACTTAAAGATGGTATATGAAGAATCTGTAAAGCAGATGTTCTATCACTTCACAAGTATAACTAATGGAATTAGTGCTTATGGAAACGTTTCTTAAAACACTTCTCAAGTAGAAGAAGTAATGAGATCTATTCTAAATATATTTAATTTGAAGAAGATGTTCATCTATGGGAGTAAGAATTTTATGGAGTATACTTTAGACAAACTTAGAGGATCTTGGCCATAGTATAAGTTAGAGCTGAAGAATATTACTGATGATGAGTCTACAAAAATAAAAGGTATTTATTTTAAATAAAATATTATTGATACCTCTAATACCTCTAAATATGAGTGTCTAGAAAATTTCAAGGATATGGAACACTTTTATATGATTTTTTTCAAGTTCATGTGAAACAAAGGTGGAAGGGGGGGTTCAAAAGGAAGTCCAAAAAGGACTATAGGAAAGGTAATACTACAATAAATAATAATGTTTCATAATTAACCTATTATTATTGTAGGAATAAAGGTTAAAAAAAATACTGATTTCCCTAAACTCAAACATCCAAATAAATATAAAGATAAAAGAAGAAAGAAAAAATTTTCTTTGTTAGGAGGTTGGGACTGTTTAGACAGTTCTGACTCCAATGGTGATTCTGGAAGGGAACAAGAGACAAGGAATATTCTATTGATGGGTATTAAATGTGAGTTAAATGATTATATATCTAATTAGTTAATAAATCTTGAAAATTATGATCAGAATGATTTATCAAGAAATGAAACTGGAATTTTTTCTGATTCATGTTTTGATTCTGATTCTGAAAATTACAATGTTAAGAAATTTCTTAAAGAAAATGAGTAATTAAAGAATGATAGATCCATAGTTATTAAAAAGTATACTGACATGAAAATCATGAATAATAAGTTGATTAAATAAAATTATAAAATAAAAATGTAATTTAATAATATAAAAATATATATTTCCTATAATGATAAAACTAAAGAGAATTGTAATTTTGTATTTCAAAAATTAAAAGATAAAAATGAAAGAATTAAAAACTATCTGGATATAAATGATAAATATCAAGATATAATATATAATTTATTTTTTGAATATCTAACTAAATTAGAAAATTAATATAAGAAATTAATGAAATAAAATAAAAAATTAAGAAACCCATCGTCTGGATGCAATGAAAAAATATTTACGGATTTAGAAACTATTCAAAAGGATAATATGTAATTGATAAATGATGTTTTCAATATTAAAGATAAATTATCTAATTTTTTAAAATGAAAATAAAAATATGATAAGATTATGTCATTATTGAAACTGAACAACAATAAGAATGGTTTTGGATATAAAAGTATAACTCTAAGTTTAAATAATAATAAATTTTTTAAAAGCTCCAAAGGAATAATATCAACTGTAACATATTTTAAATGAAAAAATTATGAAAATGAATTTTCATTGGGATTTAAAATATCTTTTGGTAATACTATAACATTCATTAATAATGATTTTATTTTTAATCAACACACTAATAAATTATTTAAACTATTTGGTTGTCTATGTTTTCTGCTACTAATCCAATTGTACTCAAGTTTGCATGGGTACCAAAACTGCCTTCTTGATTGTTTTGTTTTTTAAAATCTAACTTAGAAGTAACATGAATCATGGTACTTAGATAGTATATGGTCTATGAATATGACAGGTGATATTTCAAATTTTATATCTTTTAATTCATGTGATGGTGTCATGGACACATTTGAAGAAAACTATAAAAGTCAAATTAAATTTAAAGGTGAAGTTGATATTTCTAAAATAATTATATTTTAAAAATTATTATATGTATATGGTTTAAAAAATAATAATAATAATATATAATAGTAATGTAATGATGAAATTAATGTTATATTTGAAAATGATATGTGTACTTCTCTGAAAAATAAATTAGTTTTATTTTCTATAAATAGAATAGAAAATGTATATACTCTTTACTTTTCTGATCTTTCCAAAAAAAAGGATATATGTCTAAATATTTATGAAGCTATTGATATTATATGGCATAAAAGGATTTTTCATGTGAATTTTAGAATGGTTCACAAACTGTCAAAGTGTGAACAAGTTTTTCAACTACCCGAGTTATATACAAGTAAGTAATTCATGTGTGGTTCATGTTTAAAAGGTAAACAACCCAAAAATAGTTTAAAATCTATAATTTTTTTTAGTACTGATAGATCTTTAGAATTTTTTCAACTTGATTGGTCTGGACCTATAAAACATGCTCATTTTGGTGGTAAAATGTATGTATTTATAATTTTAGATGATTAGAGTATATTCTTATAGATTTATTTCTTATCCCATAAAAATGAAACTTTATGAAAAAAATTTACTTTTTTTAAGGTTATTTAAAAATTTTAAAATTCTTCAATCATCTCTATCAGAAGTGATGGAGGCAGTGAATTTTTGAGTTTTTGAATTTGATAAATTTTTTGAATCAGATGGTTATAAACATTACTTCTCATCCCCTAGGGAACCACAATAGAATGGTGTGGTATAAAGAGATAAAATATCAATTCAATAAATTTCTAAGTTTATATTAATGGAATTTATTGTTCCATAATATTTTGGGGAAAAATATATAAATACAAATTTCCAGGTTTTAAATAGATTTTCAATTATACCTTCCTTAAATAAGACCCCTTGTGAACTTTTAAAATGTTATAAACCTAAATTTGGTTATTTTAGGGTCTTTTTATGTAAAGTTTTCATCTTAAATACAAAAGACAATTTATAAAAATTTGAATCTAAATAAAATGAATGGATATTTTAAAGATATTCAAATACTAGTAAATATTCTATAATTTTCAATAAGAAAACTTTTATTGTTAAAGAATTTATGCATGTTATGTATAATGAAAAAATTTATAATAAGAATTATTTTAAATCTTTCAATGAAAAAGATGAGTTTAGAGAATTTAACTTTGATGAAGATAATGACTAAGATAATGATAATGAATCAGTTAAGGGGGAGAATATATCCTCTCAAACTAATCAAAAGGAATTTAAAAATCTTAAAGGTCATCATATTGAAAGAGTAATTGGTAATGTAGAATCTATAATTCAAACTAGAAAAAACTATTTTTCTATACTATTCTAATTTTTCTTCTTTTACTGAATTTGTTCCTATCATTGTTGAAAATTATTTAATTGATTCAAATTGGATTAATTATATTCATGATGAGTTAAATCACTTTGAAAAGGTTAAATTGTGGGATTTAGTTACCTTTCCAATTGGTAAACCTATTATAGGAACTAAGTTGGTTTTTCATAATAAACATGATGAATCTAGAAACATAGATAAACCAAAAAAATTACTAGTAAATCAAGGTTATTATAAAAAATATGGAATTAACTTTGAATATTAGTTTTTTACTGTTTCTAGGATGGAATATATTAGAATTCTATTATCCTTTACTAGTTTTAAGAACATCAAATTATTTCAAATGGATGTAAAAATCTCATTTTTAAATGGAATTATTTCAGAGGAAGTTTATATTTGACAATTCACTGTATTTGAAAATGAAAAATTTTACATATCATGTTTTTAAACTTAATAAAGCCTTATATGGTCTTAAACAAGCTCCAAGGTCTTGGTATGACAGACTTACATAGTTTTTATTGAAAAATTAATTTAGTAAAGGTAAGTTTGATCCAACTTTATTTATAAAAAGAGATTCAAATGTTATATTGATTTTATATATATATTTTTGATGATATAATATTTGGATAAAAAAATTATTCTCTATGAATTGATTTTTTTATGCTTATAACAAGTGAATTTGACATGAGCTTAATGGGAGAACTAAAATTTTTCCTTGGTTTACAAATTAATTAAAGAAAATAAGGTATTTTATTAAGTCAATTCAATTATACTAAAGATCTTATAAAAATATCAGACTTGATTATAGTAAAAGTAAGAAAAAAATAATGAGTAAATATTCCAAATTGAAATTAGTTAAATTCAGTAAGTCAGTTGATATTAAAATTTATAGAGGCATGATAGAAAGTTTATTGTGTCTCACTACTTCTAGATAAAAAATAATTTTCTCAGTTTGATTATGTTCTAGGTTTTATTCAAACACAAAATAATGTCACCTTAAATATATTAAAAGGTTAATTAGATATACCAAGGGAACTGTTTGTACTAGATTGTTCTATTCTAATAAAAAATTATTTGATTTACTATATTACTTTGATTCAAACTTTTGAGGTTACATAATTGACCATAAAAACACTACAGGTATGCGTCACTTTTTAGGAAAATGTTTAATTTCATGGAGCTCTAAGAAAAAACTTTCAGTAGCACTATCAACAGTATAGGATGAATATGTTGTTTCTTCTTCTTGTTATTCATATATAATTTGGATAAAACAAACACTGTATGATTTCAATATCAGTTTTGTTAACATTCATATCTACTACGATAACTCGGGTGCTATTTCAATTTCTAAAAAAACTCTTCAACACTCAATAACTAAACACATATATATAATATTTCATTTTCTAATGGATCATGTAAATAAAGGTGATATATTTATTGAATATGTTCTGGCTAAGAAAAATTTTGCCGACATCTTCACAAAACCCTAATATTTAATTAAATTTGAGAAAATGAAATTTGAATTGGGTATGTTGGAAGCTTAAAATATTTTTTTTTATGATCATCGTTCTTAAATATTTGTTTACATAATTGCTATAATAGAATGTTATTTCTACTCTAATTAAATAATAATTAGATCATTATGTTTAAAATATTCTTGTTAGACTATAACATTGTTTTAATTTATTTTATTTATTTAAACTCTTTTATAATTATTTATTTTTTTCAAAGGGAATGCCTTTTATATATAAATGTGATTTTTGATAAATTTCAAAAGGGGGGAGATTTTTATTGAAAATTTAATAAATTCTTTGTCTTGTAATTTACAAAAAAGGTGATTTTTTTTTTGTATTTGAAATTTATTTAATACCTTTTTACTATTATATGTTTTGATAAATTACTATCATTTAACATATTATTTAATTATAACATTTTTTAATTAATTGATAATTTTTAAATACAAAGTTCTAATAAAAGTTATATAATTGTTTTAATAATGTTATATGTTAAAATTTTTTAATGATACATCATGGTATATTTGTTTTACTTAGCTTAGATTTTTTTAGTAAAAAATACGGTCTATCCTTGGTGAGGAACCTTGGATAGACCTCAACCACATTGGGGGGCCATTCGATTAACCTTGTGGGAAGGCCCTCCTAAGGAAGCCTCAATAGGAGGCCGATAATTAGTATGTTTAGTGCATGCCTATAGAGTGTGGGCTTATGTATTAGGCCCATGGATCATTCCAAAATAGTTCATATATTGGGATAGGTTTCCCATCATGTGTTATTTATATTTTAATTCAAAAAAAGGATCAACACTTCTTGATCATTATACTTTATGCTCGACATATCCCATTTTTGATGTGGGATAGAAAAGTATTTTCCCTATTATTTTGAACTGAAAAGTTCAGATTTAATCTCATCCATTATTCCTTTTTAATCTCTTATGTTTGATATTTTTTTAGACCCCAAAATTTCTTATTTCAACTTCATGTGTGATTTTGCTTCTTTTTAGACCTGTCTTCAAACTCAGCTGACCACTAACTTCTAGTTCGCCAATGCCCATGCACCAATGGTCTTCAAGTGTTACCTTATCTACAAGTTCAACTATATTTTCATCTATTTTTTATCATTTTTAACTCTTTGTAAAATTTCTAATAGTTTGGATGAGGTTTAGAAAATTATATTTATTTGAGGGTGGTTTGACTGGTTATTTGTCCTTCCCTTGTTTGTTACTTGATGACTTTCCATTTGAGAAGGACAATAGTGGGTGAGTCAAGTCATAATTGAAAAATACCAATGGTGGGTGAGTCAATTCACTATTGGAAAATACTAACTATGGGTGACTTGAGTCACTGTTGGAAAATACCGGTAGTGGGTGATTCATGAGTAACCATTGTAATCCAACGGTGGGTCAGTGATCCACCACCATATTTTAATGGTGAGTATTATTTCTCAGCATTAGACATTAATGGTGGGTTATATTACTCACTGTTGGACATCAATGGTGGGACATATTACTCATCGTTTGACATAAATGGTGTGCTATAATACTCAATGGTTGGTAATTTTTACCCACCAGTTGTTTCTTATATGTTTTAAAAAAAACATGGTAGATTATTTATCAAGATCCATCTTAAGCTCTTTATTCCTCATTCATTTTCTACTGCATGTTTCTTTGTTCGGTTTTATTTCCCTTTTAATGTTAACTGAAGTTTAGTTGTTTTTTCCATTCATCTTTTTGGTGATTTTGTCATACATAGTTAATGTATTTGGTGCTCGGTATGTTCATATGTAAAAAAAAATTCACAAAACATGCCATATTATCATCCTATAGTTGGAAAATATTTTTTCAATGATCCATTGTTGGATACTTACACCTTTTGGTCATGAGCCACTACTGGAAATCCAATGGTTTAAAATTTCTTACTTATTCATCTGAATCATTTGATTGATTAGTGGAATGGAATAAACTTTGTTCTGATTGAATCATTTTTTTAAACTATAATGGTTTCATCTTCTCTATTCCAATGGTAGGTCATGATCCATCACTCTCTATTTTTAGCGGTAGGGCTTGAGCCACCATTAGTTAAAATTTTATGTTTCAAAAATTTTATTTATTATTTAAATTGATGTTATTAAAAATAATTCTTTTATTAAAAGTATTATTATTATATTTTAAAATATTTTTATTTAGTATTTAAAAAATAGAAACATTATTTGATGTTTATTTATTCATGTAGTTTGATATTTATATCATTCTCTAATTTACTACAATTTTTTGTAGTATGTATAATCAGTAAGATTATATTTTTTTCAATTGTTTTATAATTTTGAATTGTTTAATATTTTTCTTAATATATAAATTATTTTATATTAATAATTAATGAATAAATATAAATCCCAATTGTAATTATATGTTATTAATCTAAGATTTAAATAATAGATGTAACGATGTTATTATTTCATTATTATGCATTAACAAGTGTCATGCAGATATTGGATATGGAAATGCACCAAGATGATGTTACTTTTAATGTTTTGGTAGATTGATTTAAAAAATAAAAAAAAACATACCTATGAATATAATTAATTGAGATAACTTATGATTCTTCTTAGACTTTTTGATTCTCTTAAAATTATTAATGAACTTCTATGAATTTTCACTATTAATGTGATCACAAAAGGACTTCATATTTGACATTTGTTCTATCCAAGCGATAAAAGATCATTGATCTTAAACTTCTTTACCATTAAGATAATCTATTGTTTTCAATATATTTTTTTATTCATGTAATTTTTTTCCATCTTTTTGTAATTTCTTGTGTCTGGTTTATGCTTTTCCTACCAAAAGAAAGCCTTTCCTTTCCCTAGTTATTCCACCTCCTAAAAGGAAGAAATATTTGTTACTCCTGAACAAAATTTTGGTAAGTATACATGGTTGGACTCCTGTATCAAGTCTTGGTTGTGCCTCCTGGTTTTCTAAAATCCAATATCTATAAACAATATTCTCACACCTTTAAAAGTGAGTTTTCTAGTGGGTACCGGCCTCCTTAATTAGTAGAAGAGATTAAGGAGCAGACTATGATCTTTTTGATTTAAACTAAAATAAATACTTTTTTATTTCAATTTATTTCTACTACAACTCTACTCATGATCATTTCCCTCACAAAAAATTGATATTTTATAAAATAAAATTATTTTTTCTTTAATTTTTTAAAGAGACTATTCACCCCCTCTAGTCATATTTTTTTATCAATAACAATCCAACACTTATAACCTAATTTGTGCCTCCTAATTCCAAATACAGAATAAAATTTTATTTATTAAATTTATAAAATTGATAAAAATAAATTATAAATATTTTATGTATATAACTCATAAAATAGGGTTTTTAATGTTAAAATCACGATTTTCAAAATTTCTAAGCATGTGTTTCTAAATGTAACACATTATATATTATTTCATTCAATCAAATTTTTTTGTCAAGAATAATGTTTAATAAATTTTGAATCCTGATCATATAATAATTATTTCATAATAGTTATGTCATTTCTTAAAAATAGTATCTTCACTTTTTAATCCAAAAATTAACTTTTTTAGAAAATTCCTGAAAAAAATACCCTAAGATAATTTTGATGTTCTGATTAGAAAAATGAATTTTTATTTTTTAAAATAAATTTTCTAATAATGTATAAAATGAATTTATTTTATGTTATCTTATAAATCTATAAAAATAACTTTTTGAAGAGAACATGTATTTGAAGAATAAAATTACACCACTAAAAATTATAAGTTTATTTTTTACGCATAAATAAATTTTTATTGAACATAAAATAAATGTGAAATTCATAATATAGTTAATATTATTCACACTCTATAATTTAATTTATATTTAATAATGGTTTTTTTAAAATAATAATATTTTGGAGTTTGTTTAAGTTCGGTGTTCAATGGAACGTAAAATATTGAACCTATTGTTCTTTCAAAATCTCAGGGCGGCACATATAATGTATATAGTAAGATGCTATATAGACTTATGTATATACCATAGCTCATACTTAAGATAATATACTAGAGGAAGTCACATAGTATGCATACCCTAGATATGAGAATATGCTTGTCTGTCTTAGAAGTCCAGATACTCTGCATGTCATCAGTGTCATTCGACATCCTGCCTCCCTGTCAGCTTCATGGAATAAAGAGATGTTGACTATCTAGGTTGAAAGGGAATACATTGAAAAAATCCAAACTAGTGAATGAATCTATTATTCTGGTTCCACTCAACAATATGAAATTTAATGAGAGGCACTTCATCCTTGGCATCATAAATCACATCAGTACAATATGCAGGCTCCTGGTCTACTAGAGACCAATATGGTATCCATGTAATCTGGAATAATATGTGAGATTTTTTAAACAAATTTGTTACTAAAAACAAAAAATATATAATATTATTAAATCGATAATTCAAGGAAATATTGTATATATTTACATCGGTGGGTACAAGATTTTACAACATGAGATAATATAATCCCAAGTTGTGCCTCGGTATCCTTGTAAATTAGTGTGATTGACTCCACCTTTAACATACAACATAGAAGGTGATAAATGATATGAAATTAAGTTTAATAACTGATAGTAGCATCATAAAACAATAAAGATGTGTGATCGTACCGGTTTCTATGAAGAGAATCATGAAACACATATATATGAAGCTCCTGACAAACAATAATATGGGAGATAGGATGGATGTGCTCCCATGCTCATAGTTGAATAAGGATGAACCATCCTTCAAGATCATGGAGATCTAATCATCATTACTTGAATAATTCTCCAAAATTATATGCTAAGCACATATATCCTTAGTGTTATCTCTCGTCCTAATAAAAATCCTCAATTATCCACTAATACATAAAGTGGACATACATACCAGAGTGATCAATGCACACAGTCCCTCTAATGAGGAATAATATATCATCACGGGTGTGACACATTATAGTATACTCATTAGAGTTAGTGGGTAACTATGAAAAGTATATCTCAAGATACCTCATTAATATCAACCCACCATTTATAGTATCATCATCTCCCACAATTTCAATGTCTAGCAATTGATGTACAAGCTTAGGATAATCTACACAGATGGGTCCTATAACTACATCCCCTTAAATATGAAGAATAATAAGAACTACCACATCCTCAATGGTGATGGTCATACCTCCCTTGGTAACGTTGAATGTGTGTGTCACATGTCTCTACCTCCCGAAGATGTAATGGAGCTTCCTTCCTTCTATTCCGCTGGTGATTCGATTTCCACATGCGGCGCGACCCGTCAACGATTGCATCCTGGGTTAGCCTTCCTGGTATCCCTATTTCTTTTCAAAATCCGGCTATCTTGTGTATGATTGGGAATATGATCGGACGTTACCTCTGTTCTGATCGACTAACGGAGGTTCTCTGCCACCCTGTTTGTCCGAGAATCTGCGTGGAGGTGGATGTTGCGAAATCGCCTGTGAACTGGGTTTGGATTACTGACGGGGAGGAATTCAGATGGAAGCAGGAGGTCAGGTTTGAGTCTTTGATGGATTATTGTGTCAAATGTCGTTGTCTTGGGCATTCGGAAATCGAATGCCGAAGGGAAAATGGGACTGGACTTCTGCAAGCGGTGAAGCTGGGTTCTGGTCACTCCGGCAACAACGATATGAATCAACTGCCCAAGGGGGTTCATTCTGAGCAGCCTCGGTGTGGGCGTACTGATAACAACATACATGAGGAGGTTCATTCTGGGCAGCATTTGGGCGGGCGTACTGATAACAGTATTCGTGAGGGGAAGGATCGATCATCCGAGGCCATGAAGTTTGTTGGGGGGATGACATCGTGTGAGCAGGGTGGGAAGGGTAAGGAGTAGCCGCAGCCAGCAGTGGAGTCTACGGTGCTGGCTGCTGTAGTGAAGATAGTGCCAAATGTGCTTGGCGCTCCGCAAATGGTGTTTTCAGGACCCAGTGGTTCTAGGCTTGTGCTCTCCGGTGAGAAAGGAATGAAGGATGATGGGCATGATTGTCCATCTCCTGAAGGTGAGGCCTCACAATTCATGGAGGTTACAGTAAGGAAAAAGGTAGGTTCATCTGAGTTGAATCCCACCGTGAAACAAGTATTTGAAACTTTGAAATCGGACCTCGGTGGCCGGAAGCGACCCCTGCCTGCGCTGAAGGTTAACAGCCGATCGCAGGTGGCTTCTGTCGTCATTCAGAATCAGTTTTCGGTCTTGGAGGATGAGGGGAACCCTCTTGCAGAGGAGGATGTGAATAGGCTTGAGTCTGGAAATTTGCAAATTGTTCCTTACTCTCAGCCTTCTATGACAGAGGATGGACAGGGGTCCCCTCCTATCTGCGTTAGTGACCTTCCACTTCAGTGCCTCAACACGGTTGATGTGCATTCACAGTTGGCGGGAGGGGGTTCTTTGTCTGCTCCAGCAGATATGATGAGTGGAGGAAAGAATGGTCATGAAAATTCTGGCTCAATGCACATAATTGGAAAATGGGGGAATGTATCTGATAGTGACAAAGAGAATCTTAATGAGGCTGCCAGAATATCCTATAGTGATCTTGCCCAAAGTGGAAAGATTAATGCGCATGCATTGGAAGGTGAGTTGAATGCTTCAACAAAAAGGAAACCGAGGAAAGATTACTCCTATTTACCGAATCCTGTTACCACCAGATCATCTGCAAAGAAGGGGAATGCTTCGAGGGATGGTGTGAAGAAGGGAATGGTGTCTCCCAGAGCGCTTCTCTCGTTAGAAAAGATGAATCTGAGAAGGAAGTATGCTAAAATCCTGAAGCATTATGAAAGTTCAGTGTGGGAATCAGCGACGGCGGATGAATCTTTTCATCACAAATATGGTGCTGGGGATGATTTATATGATCTGTAGTTGTTTTCCATGTTGTGTTTTTATTGCTCTGTGTACTTTTTCTTTTTCTTTTGTTTTAATAAATGGTCAGAGGTTCACCTCTGGCGGACCTTTTCCCTTATAAGTAATCAAATGTTTTAAAAATGATAAATTAAGTGTTGGTATTTTTATAATACATGAATGTTTATTTATAATTTTATAATTTATATAATCATTTAAAAGAAAATTTATTTTCATAAAATAGATTCATAAATTAATATTTTATTTTATTATTATTATTATATAATTTTATGAGACCTTAATTTATTTTTCGAAGTGTTAGAAAAGTAGTTATAATTTTAAAATCAGTATTTTTTTAGTAAATGAATATTTTAATTAAAAAAATAAATTTCTTATATTTATAGAATTAAATTTATAAAATGGATTTTATTTTTGAATTCCACGCATCCAAAAATGGTTAGGTTTATTTTTTGGGATTTTTCTAAACTAATTATTTTTTTATGAATAGTGAAATATGGTAATTTACAGTATATAACATTATAATATAAATTCACTATTTCATGATTCATGGATGATATAAGAACTATAATCTTGAAATATGATTCATTATTCAATTTATTTAGTGATAATTTTCAAACTATTCACAGTATTGTACCAAAATAATAAACTAATGAATAAAATAATAAAAAACCCTCTGTCCTCCCCATATAAATACCACCCATCAACACCTCTTCTCCTCATAACTCCAAAGCCTTTAAGCTTGTCCATTTTTTCCAAATCCTCTTCCCAATACTTTCCCCATGTCTAGGTGCACTTGGTCTTAACAAAATTTTAAATCCAATTTCTCTAAGGAGGTTTTGAAGGAGGAGAATTCAAGAGGTAAAATACCCTTTCATTTTTCTTTTAATTTCATTTCAAATTATTTTATTTTCCTATTATTTAATCACATGCCCTTATCCAAGTGGAATGTTAACTCTAGTATATTATATAAATTGTAATTTTATTATATTAATGTAATAATCCATCATCAATCCTCTTCTCCTCTCCCTTTTATTCTAAAAATGAAAACATCATCTGTGCGATGTTAATTTATCATCTTCAAGGAGGAAAAGTTTTAATTCTATTTTAACATCTTCAAGGATCATCATAAAATAATTATAATGGATAAAAAATATTTTAAAATGAATTTTATAACCTTTTTTATGTTCTATAACTAACATATATAAATAATTTTAGAAAATAAAACAAAACTAGTTCTTGATGATCGAAAAACCGCCAAATCAATCTAAACGATTATCATTAACGCCTTACCTAATAAATCACCCTGATATATGGAAGAAAAAAATACAAGACCATTTAAACATATTTAGGTTAATTAATAACATATAATTTCAATTCTGGAAAATTATTACTACTTTACATGATCTTCCATACATGTATACAACTGAACCGATCATGAAAACCAAGAAAACGAGCACTCCTAAATGATGAAATTGAAATCTATAACTCGTAAAATTTTTCATAAACATAATTAATAAATTTATAATGAATAAAATATATGTATAATATATTATTTTTTTATTAATCAATAAATCTAATTTTACTATCTAGGATATTAAATGGAAGAAATCATTCGGACATAAGGTAAGGGTATTCTAGAACCTAATTTCATTTCTTTGGGTTATTCCTCTTTCATTCCAAATTTTAGTTTGGATGTTCTTTTAATATTCCTAAAATATACTTTTATTGCATTTCCATTTTCATTTTTAGGATATACATACTTCCAATATGATTTTATGAAAAAGTTAATGATTTTTCAAAAATAACACTAATTTCTAAAAAAAATTATTACTTCTCTTGATAATGATTATTATTTACTCAAGATTGACGATTATTATACTAAATATGTTATTCCATTTTTATTTTGGGAACCCCAATATTTATTCATTAAATTATTGTTTATAAAATTCTTATGAAACCCATTTCCATTCTATGGGTTATTTTATAGAAAAGATTGTTATTCGTTCTTTGGGGAATGCATGATTATGTAAATGTTATGATGTGATGGTTGTACCTAGAATTATATAGTATTTCAATACATTGGATAATATGATTTATCTCATGAGATAATGTGATATATGTTTAGCCATAATTATATCGCTTTTCATAATTATGATGTTATGCTGATGCACATATGTTATGTGTGAACATGATGCTAGCTTTGCTCACAACTATGTGTGGTTTTTGACCACTAAGACATGAAGTTTAATTTTTATGAATTTACATATTCTTTGACATTATCTAATTCTTCCTCTCATTATTTTGATTATGATCCTATTATTATGTTATGTTGATGAAAATTATTCTCACCCCATGTTATATTGATTCATGTTCTTATATATCATCTTACTGGGCTTTTAGCTCACCCTTTTCATTGATGTATATCCTCAGGTGATTACTTATAATAAGGAGAATATTATGACCACTAAAAATATTGAGAATAAGGAATTAAAGAATTTTTATCTTTTATTATTTAAATGTTATGTGTGGTCCTAATTTTCTTAATACACTAAGCCTTTGGGTCCTGGATTGTAATGATTTTATGTAGTTTATTTTTAAAATGATGTAATGGTCATTTAAGAAAAAGTAGGGTTGTTATAGTTGGTATCAAAGTATGGTTTAGTTATGTTGGGTATTTGGAATATATAACATTAGTAAAAACCCTTATTACGAGACTATGTATATGTAAGCACCTAAGAATCTTTGTTTTAGAAAAGTGCTAAACATAGGGATCCAATAAGATATGCCTTTAGAGTTAATTAAAAAAGGAATAAATTATTTATTCATGAATTATTGACTTGTATTTTGTTCAAAAGAAATCTATTTTAAAAAATGGTGGGAACTAGGAGAATCTAGTCCAATAACCCGTGTGAAGGATAATGGAGTAATTTCCCGAATGAGAACCCTAATGCCTTAGGAGGTGGAGTTCAGAATTTCATGGTGATGCCTACTGAGCTGTCTCAGGCTATGAAAAAATACTTGAATAATATGGAACGTCCTCCTTCTAATAATAGGTAGAAACTAGTTATTGAGTCTTTTATGCAAAAATTACCACCAAAGTTTAGGGGATCTTCTGATCCACAGGTCACAGAATAGTGGGTCAACTCAATGGAGAAGAACATTTCTATGATTCATTGTTCTAAGATAAGGAAGGCAACTCTATCCATTTATCACTTAGATGGAGAGGCTGATCAATGGTGGTTGTTTATTAAGAACACAAATCCAAAATATGAAATTGAATAGATGGAGTGGGAATACTTTAATAAAATATTTCTTAAAAATTAGTTCCCTCAAACTCTTCATATAAATATAGAGAGAGAATTATTAGAGATGAAGCAAAAGGAAGATGAATATATCATGTATTATAAAGTAAATTTAATAAGTCTTTCAAGTTACACTTTAGGTTTTTTTATCAATAATGATAGAAAAATAGATAGATTCTTTAGTGGTTTAAAACCACACCTTCCAAAGGCTCTAGAAAATTAAAATTTTGGGAGTTATGAAGAATTTATTATATGTTCTATCAAAGTGGATATGGATTTTGGATATTGGTCCCATGGATATGATGATAAGAACAAAATATGGAGTTTCAAGATTGTGAATCTAATAAAAATTGTGGAAATAAAACTTAAGCACTCACATATCAAATATGTGGAAAGAATAATAATGGTAATTGCATCAATGTGATGGGGAAATGCTTCAAGTGTGGGAGATAAGGCCACAAAGCTCATGAATGTCAAAGTGACATGAGGAAGCTATAAAATTTGGTGGAGGAAATGAGTGCACCACCAATGGTTCAATGCTTCAACTATAGGGAGAAAGGTAACTATGTGAGAGAGTTCACTAAACCTTAAATCCTAAAGGGTAATCAGTGTCAGCAGCTACCAAAGCCAAAGGATAAAGGGAAAGCTTATGCCACTACCACTATTAAAGTGTATCTTGATAATTATGTGGTGACAGGTAAGTTGATTATTTATTCAATAATAGAGAACATACTATTTTATTCTTTTTTTACACATTCTTTCATATCTTAAAGTTTAGTATACCTATTCAAACACCACCTATAAATATGAAGTTTTATTTATTAGTGAGAACATAAAATGGGAAAAGTATTACATCCAAAGTATATAACTCCTCCAAGATTAATTTTTATGGAATAAACTTCCTAGAAAATATGTTCTTACTTCATTTGGTTTATTTTGATGCTATATTGGGCATGGATTGGTTATATTTATACAAATCCAATAATGACTATTGGGAAAGGTATATTGCTCTACACATCCCAAAGCATCCTCCAATTATGTACAAGTTTAAGGAGGATGATGAATCTCCATCAGAATAATTGTACTAATTTTGGATATTATTTCCTTTTGAGAAATTATATCTAGCTCAAATGATTGAGACAAAAGATAGGATCATGTTCAAAGATATGACCATTATGAGGGAATACACTGTGGTATTCCATGAAGAATTTATGATTCTTACTCTAAACAAAGAGGTTTATTTCTCAATTTAACTTATTCATGGATCTCTTCTTATATCAAATAAACCATATAGAATGTTCATTGTTGATTTGGAAGAACATAATAAGTGGTTATAAGAGAATCTAGACAAGGGTTCTATATGCCCGAGTGCTTCACCATGGTTTGTGCCAGTCCTCTTCTTTAAGAAGAAGGATGGATAAATGTGCCTCTACATTTATTATCCTAATCTCAACAAAATCATGATACATAATAATTATCCTCTTCCATGAATATATAACTTGTTCGATTAGATATTTTGGGCCTAGTATTTCTTTAAGGTGGATCTTTGGTTAGGATATTACCATTTAATGGTGGGGGGGAAGATATTCCCATGACTACCTTTCTAAGGAGGTATGGACAATATGAGTTCATAGTGATGTTATTCAGACTCACTAATGCTCCAAAAATATTCATGGACTAAATGAATAAAGTATTTAAAGATTACCCTGAAAAATTTGTAGTAGTATTTATCGATGATATTCTGATATACTCTAAAATAAATGAGGAGTATTCTGAGGATTTGAATATTGTGTTTAAGACTTTACGAAGGGAGAAAATTTATATAAAGTATAGTAAATGTGAGTTTTGGATGGAGCAATTATCATTATCAGGGTATGTTGTCACCAGCAAAGGAATATCTATAGTTTATTTTAAGACAAAGTAAATCGACGAGTGGCCCAAGACAAAATCAGTATTGGAGATTCATTGTTTCCTTGGTCTATCTGGGTATTACCAATTCTTTTTGAAGAATTTATCATGATATACAAACCCAATAACCAAGATGAATTAGAAGGGGGTAATGTTTTTCTAGACTATTGAATATGAATACTGGTTCAAAGAGTTGAACAAGATGGTCATCACTACACCAGTACTCACACTACTGACAAGTAGGGAACTCTTTGTAGTATATAGTGATTCTTCAAAGAAGATATTAGGTTGTGTACTAATGAAAAAAATTATAAAGTGGTAGCCTATACCACAAGGCAGTTGAAAATTCATGAGAAAAACTATCCTACGCATGATCTGGAGTTGGAAGCTATGATATTCACATTGAAAATCTAGAACTATTATCTCTATGGGGATAAGTGTGAGAAATATACTAATCATAATATCAAAATATATATATTAATATAAAATGATATTAATATGTACCAATGAAGTTGGATAGAGCTCATCGGGGATTACAACTTCTCAATCCACTACTGTCCTAATAAGGAAAATAAAGTGGTGGATGCTCTAAGTAGAAAGGATCATACAACATTGTTAATGATAATAATTGAGAAAGATCAAATATTATTAAATTTTAAAAGGATGGATATGGGAATAATTAAGTATGGAAAATCATAAATCTTTTCTCAAATGATTTCTCAACAATACCACATGGAGAAAATAAAGAATGATCAAAGAAACGATGCTGAAATTCATAAGGTGGAAGCTATGAGAAAGGGGAAATCCTCAAAGTTCAAAATTGATGAGAAAGGAGTTGTAAGATTTGAGTCATGACTATGTGTACCATCCAATCTAAAGATAAATAAATATCTTACGAATGACATACATAGCTCAAACTTCTCTATTCACCTAGGGAGAATAAATATGTATTGAGATCTCTAAGAGAACTATTGGCGGGACAATATGAAAAAGGATATCATTGAATAAACGTCAAAGTGATTAGTATGTTATAAATTAATGTATTAAAAGTAAGATTCAAAGGGGATGATGAAATAATTACCCAAACCAAAATGGAAATGAAAAAACAACACCCTAGACTTTATCACTGGGCATCCAAAGACATCCATAGGAAACAATTCTATATTGGTTTTGGTGGATCAACTTACAAAGACAACTCACTTTATCACAATTTCATAGGACTTATCACTAGATCAACTTACATGGATATACATTATATAATTGTTAAGGCTTTATCAAGTACCACTATAGATTGTATCTGATCAAGATCTGATATTCACCTCCAAGTTCTGGAATAGTCTCTAATATGATCTAAACACTGAGCTGAAATTCAGTATGTCTTATCATTATCAAATTGATGTTCAATCAAAATACAATATTCATATATATGAAAACATTTTGATATCATGTTATATGGACTTCAAAGGAGGATTAACCCAACATCAACCTTTAGTTGAGTTATCTTACAACAACAATTTCTACTTGAGCATCCAAATGGTTCCATATAAATCCCTTTATGGGAAAAGATGCAGAACATCAATATGTTGGAATGAAGTTGGTGAACTAAGCTTATATAACCTGAAATGATCAAATAAATGGTATATATGTTTAAAAACATTTAACATCACATCAACGATTTGCAAAGTCAATAAAATAGATATACCGGAAATCGTCGACGATACATGGAGTTATAGTTGGAGACATGGTATTGCTCTGAGTATCTCTATGGAAGATGATCATAAGATTTTGGAATAATGAAAAGATGAGTGATAGAGATAATATTTTCATTATTTATCATATGTGTTTCAATTATTTAACCCCTTGTAGTTAATCAATTTGAGCTGATTTGTATCATTTTTAGCGTTTTGGTGAATTATGGGCTTAATTGTGGAAATTGGTTAATTTTGGAAATTTAATAGTTTTTTGGAGATTCTGTATGTTGGGAATATCATTTACATTTTTTATCAAAATTGTGTGATTCCTTTTTTTTAGGATTTATATGCTCGTGGGATTCAAATTTTCCTTCTGGATGAAGGACAAATTCGGCACACAATGGCCCAGAAAATTTCAACAATTGGGAAAAGTTTACAGGATGACAGAATGGACCCCACAATAATTAAGGAGGCATATCTCGGTATATAGGTTTCCAAATGATGTGCTTCCAGCAGGAACAGAAAGAGGACTCCATGTGTCATGTTCTAATTAAATTTCAAAAAGATATTCGGTTATTAAAGAATCCATTGAATATGTCCAAAAAGAGGAAGTTGAAGAGTCACCCTTGGAAGAAAAATATGTCATTAGTAATTTGAGGATAACCTTTGTGAATCATTGACAAATTCAATGATATTTTGAGGGAGAATCCATACAACATAGGTAGAAAACTTTTTTAGGACACCTTCCAATGATTCGGTAATTTAATATGCCAACCGGACTCAAGATTTCGGTGGAGTAATTTTGGAGGGAAATTCTCAACTCCAATAGCCTATAAATAAGAGTGTTCACTTCCATTCAAAGGGGTTGAATAAGGTGTATGAGGTTCTATGCTGGAGGATTGAGTTATTGAAGTTATTTATATTTTCTATTTTCTTTTTACTTAGTTTCATCATCCTCTCTTCTTCCCCTTTCAACTCTATTACACTTTACATGGAGGGGTAAAACCTTACAGTGATCAGGGAAGGGGGAGTTTCACTTTTTTAATATCAGAGTTTTGTGCTTAAATGTAAAACCCACTTTTTAGTTTCAATGACTTCTATTATTATTGTTTCCTAATTATCTTAATGGGATCATGTTTTGATTTTGTTGTATTCATTTTTAATAGCTTTGGTTAAATAATTTAAATCTCCCTCTGCCTAATGAAATTTGTCTCGATCGAGAATCTTGTGTTAGGTGGTGAGTGTCCTGTGATCATTGGAACATGTGTGGAACTAGTGTACTTTTTCTAGAGTTATAAGGAGAAAAAATTCAAGATCGGAACTTACCTTAATTTTTTAGGAATTGTTTATGAACTTCCATGCATATAAGAGTGAGTTCCACTTATTTCTTCAACCAAAGGTGATTGATAACTCGATCGAGGAGTATTTCATTTTTTTTCATTCAAAAGAATGAGAGAGGAAATTATCATTATGACTATGATGACATTGAAAAAGGTGATCCTTCTATGACCCCATCACTCTCTTTATTCATTAGTGTTCAGCCTTTCTTTTTAATTTCTTTCTTTATTTTTAAACTCAAAAAATTTCAAAAATAACATCTTCTTCTTTCTTTAATTTAAGTGTCAGATGTAATTGTTGTTCACTCCATTTTGGAGAAAACCTAGGTTACCTGCTTTGCTAAATTTTAACATAGGTTGTATTTGTTTTTCTCCCACCCCCAGACAGGAACGTGTCAAAACATGGCGCTGTTGTCAGGGAGGTACTTCCAACAGTTTTATTTTCTACTTATTTTCTCTTTTTTTATTTTCCTTCCAAAGTTGTATGACTAGAACCTCAAATACTAAACCTTGCCTTATTGATCCTGAAATTGAAAAAAATCGTTGAATAGGTTACAAAACCTCAAATTACAATCTTAATTTGTGTAAATTTCTCTTACATACTCGATTGAAACTTCAAGTTTTCACTCTGATCCTATCATCATGGCGGGAAATAAAAAACCAACCATTAGATACATGTGTGCCCCACAATTCCTTAATTAGAATAATCAACATGTCATGACAGTGTTACAAAATTATTTGGAGATGAAACCTAAAATGATTCCATTACTTCCAAAGTTTCATGGCTTGGCAGGTGAAGATCCCAACAAACTTATTAAAGAGTTCACACATGGCTTCTCAACTTTCAGACCATGTGGAGTAGCTGAGGAACAAGTAAAGTGGAAGGTGATCCCATTTTCATTGGAAGGAGATTCTAAAGAATAGTTTTATGGTCTAAAACCTGGAGATTTGGATGATTGGAATGACCTGGTGAGATGATTCATGCAAAGATTCTTTCCCGCCTCCAAAAGCACAGCCATTAGAATGGAAATCTATTCCATCAAACAATCATCTGGAGAAACCCTTTACAAGTACTAGGAAATATTTAGAAATCTATGTGCCAGCTTCCCACGTCAATCCATTGATGATCATCAATTTCTTGTCTTCTTATATCAAGGCTTACTGGAAAATTATAGGAACCTTTTTTATGCATTATCTAGAGGTGCATTGATTGACAAGTTTCCAGAAGAAGCAAAAGGTTTGATTGAGAATATTTCTCAGAACTCACAATAGTTTGGTTCAAGAGGTATTGAAAAAACGAGGTATTCATGAGGTATGAACTTCTCATCCATCACCCCTAATATAAACTAATATTGAAGACCTAACTTGTTTGGTGATACAAATAGCCTTAAAACAAGTGGGAATCCAACAAGCACCAGCTAAGGTATGTGGTTTATGCTCATCACCTAATCATTTCACTGAACAATGTGTTGAAATGAAGGGAATGGAAACATGTGAGTAAACCTTTCAACCAAGTAAGTACAAACAGAATCATAGATAGAGAGAGCCTAACCATGTTCACTATGGGTTTGGAAATTAGAAAAATCAAGCTACACCTCCGAACCACAACCAGTTCCAAAACCAACCACCATTTCAACAAAATAAATATTATAAACAGCCTCCATACCCCCAACCACCCAATTTACTGATACCCTATAATCAACCATCCACCAGCAAAAAACCTTATGTGTAATAGCTACAATCTAGGTTTGATGACCTAGAAGATAATGTTGACAAGATGGAAAACACGGTGGGAAGTTTTGTTTAAATCATGACCAGAAATCCATGGAAACTTCTTTCCAAAACAATCCAAACCCCATAGGATAATGTAAGTATGATAAAAACAAGAAGTGTAGAAGAGGTCTCACCACTTGCATCCCATGAACCTGAAACAAAACCACCTGATTCTAAGTAGAATGATGTTTTAAACTCTGAAAATTCTGTGAAAATGAATTGTGAAGAAGAGAAGAAAGATGGGGAAGAGAAGGATAATCCAAGGAAGAAGAGACTTGAAACACCGTTTCAAAGGAAAAATATGGATAATAAAGACTTACCCTCTCCATTTACATCATGTATGATTGATTCAAAGAAATTTCAATAGGAATCACTTTAAAAGGAAATTTTGGACACCTTCAAGAAAGTGGAAATCAATATTCCCCTACTTGATGTAGTAAAAAAATTACATGTTAAGATAAATTTTTGAAGGATATTTGCACCAAGAAGAGTGTACTTCTTGGGCATGAAAGGATAAAATTGGGAAGAAGTGTCTCAGCCCTTATCACACCACAAGTTCCAATCAAATTTTAAGATCCAAGGAAATTTTCTATTCCATCCACCATTGGTTCTTTAAAGTTATCTAATTCTTTGTGTGATTTAGGTTCTTTGATTAATGTATTGCCTCACTCAGTATACACTTATTTGTAGATGGGAGACTTGAAGCCCACAAGAGTGTTGGTCCAGCTTTCAAATAGATCCATAGTTTTCCCTGCAGGAGTTTTAGAGGATATCCTTGTGAAAGTCAAAGATCTCTTATTCCCAGCTAACTTCTACATGCTAAATATGGAATAAGATAGAAGCTCGTCACCTTCAACCTTCATTTTGTGGATACCTTTCTTGAATATGGCCAAAACCATCATCAATATCCATGAGGGTACACTCTCCATGGAGTTTGGAGAAAGCACTATCCCCTACAATATTTTTGAATCCATGAGGCACACATCGGATGATCACTCCCTCTTTTCACTTTCCCATGAAGTTGGTGTAGAACCCATTGAACAATCAGGTATTCTTTATGAATTATTAGAATTAGGAGAGACTTATTCCATTGTAAATATCGTTGAACATGTGGATTCCCAAGATGCTAGAGATTCTAACTTCATGTGGTAGGAAGAGGTAAAATATGATTTCTTTGATGACTTGTTAAATGACGAGCAAGATGATATGGTTTATTGTGTGCAGGTGGTCCAAAAATTGGATGTGGAAAACACCAATTTAGTTTCAACCCTTGAGAACCCCCTGATCTAGAACTCATACCACTGTCCACTGATTCGAAATATGTGTACCTTGGGGAGGGAGAGAAACTAACAGTGATAATTACAAATAATCTCTCTAAAACCTAAGAGAAATCATTGAGTGATCTTTTGAGAGAGAATATCCAAGAAATAGGGTGAATTTTAGGTGATATTCTATGAATCAACCCAAAAATATGCTCACATATAATTTTTCTTGAGGGGGATTCCAAACATGCCAGGAAACCCCAAGGGAGGTTGAATCCTACTTTAATGGAGGTTTTGAATAAGGATATTGAAAATATATTAGAATCTGGGTTCATCTATCCCATCTCAGATTCACAGTGTGTTAGCCCAATTCATGTAGTTCCAAAATAAATTGTCCTAACCACTGTGAGGAATGAAAAAATGAATTAATCCCTGTGAGAATTCAAATTAGATGGAGATTGTGCATTGATTTTAGTAAGTTGAATCAGGTCACTCGAAAAGATCATTTCCTCATTCCTTTCGTTGATCAAATGTTAGAGATATTGGAATGGAGAACACATTATTGCTTTTTGGATGGATTTTTAGGTTATTTCCAAGTACCCATTGCTCCGGAGGATCAAGAGAGGACAACCTTTACATGTCCCTTCAGCACTTTTTCATATAAAAGGATGCCATTTGGATTATCTAATGCTCCAGGTATATTTCAAAGGTGCATGGTAATTATATTTTCTAATCACATTGAAGATTTCTTGGAGGTTTTCTTGGATGATTTTACGGTTTTTGGAAACTCTTTTGACCATTGTTTGGAAAATCTGGAAAATGTTTTGAAAACCTACATTTAAAAGAATGTTGTTTTAATTTTTGGACAGTGTCATTTCATGGTTGAGAAAGGAATTGTCCTTGGGAATGTCATTTACAAAAAAGGAATTGAATTTGATAAGTCAAAAATTGAAGTGATAAATTATTTTTCATACCCTACTTGTGTGAAGAATGTTAGATGTTTTTTAGGACATACAGGATTCTACAGGAGGTTTATCAAGGATTTCAGTAAGATATCTCTCCCTCTCTCTATATTTCTTCTAAAAGATGCTGATTTTGAATTCAACGGTCCATGTAGGGAATCATTTTATGAGATGAATAGAATATTGATTGAACCACCTGTGATGCAGCCACCAAATTGAGAAGAACCATTTCAACTACTTTGTGATGATTCCAACCAAGCAGTTGGAGTAGTCCTTTCTCAATGAATTGAGGGAAGTACACAAGTCATTTCATATGCTCCAAGAACCTTTGATACGGCTCAATTCAATTACAAAACCATAGAAAAGGAGTTTTTAGCAATTATTTTTTTCTTTAGAAAGATTTATATCATATCTGCATGGAACTAAAGTCACTGTATTTTCCGATCATGCTTCTCTCAAGTACTTGATGAATGAGGATGAAGCTAAATTCAGTCTATTGAGATGGATGTTGTTGTTGTAAGAGTTCAACATAGGAATCAAGGACAAAAAGGGATCTTAGAACCAAGTGGCTGATCATTTATGCATACTTCCCAACACTGCTGAAGTTGAAATTCCAGAAAAAGAACCATTAAATGATCATATTCCCGGAGACCAGATGTACTTTGTTAAAGGAAAAGATCCATGGTATGCTGACATGGTCAATTATCTGGTAACATCTTAGGTCCCATCTCATTTCAATTCTCATCAAATGCACAAATGGAAAACAATATCTAGGTATTACATTTGGGATGATCCATTTATTTGGAAGATTTGCAGTAAACAAGTGATGAGAAGAAGTTTTCCTGAGACTGAAATTGGTTCTGTCTTCAAGTTTTTTCACATGTTTACTTGTGGAGGACACTTTGGACCTCAAAGGATAGCACAAAAGGTTTTAGAATCTGGACTTTATTGGACAACCATTTTTAATGATTCTCATAAATTTTGAAAAAGGTGTCCAAAATGTCAGTTTTCTAGAAACATTTCAAAGAGAAAAGAAATAACCCAACAACCACTTAATTTTTGTGAGATTTTTTAAGTCTGGGGTATAGATTTTATGGGCCCTTTCCTAATGTCATTTGGAAATTCTTATATCTTACTTGCGGTTGATTATGTTTCTAAATGGGTGGAAAAAAATCCACGAGGACTGATGATGCTAAAGTTGTTTGTGATTTTTTTAGGGCTAACATATTTTGTAGGTTTGGAGTGCCTAGGTTCATCATAAGTGATCAAGGGACTCACTTTTACAAAAGGAGAATTAAGTATTTACTGAAGAAGTATGGGGTGAATCATAAAACATCAACTCCTTATCACCCACAAACAAATGGTCAAGCTGAAGTGTCCAACAGGGAAATCAAAGGAATTTTGGAGGGAACGATTAAACCAAACAGGAAGGATTGAAGCCAGATATTAGAAGACACATTATGGTCTTATAGGAAATCCTATAAGACCCTGATTTGAATGAGTCCATAGAGGCTGATTTATGGAAAAAGTTGTCACTTACCTGTGGAATTGAAGCATAAGGTATATTTTTCTATGAGGATGATGAATTTAGATCTTGAAAATGCTGGAAAAGAGAGAAGGTTGCAGTTTTAGGAGCTGGAGGAAATTAGAATAGAATCATTTAAAAATTCCAGTATTTACAAAGAGAGAACAAGTGTGGCTCATGACAAACTGATCCAACTGAAATAATTCCATCCTAGAGATAAAGTGTTGCTTTTCAATTCAAGACTCAAGCTAATTCCAAGTAAATTTCATTCTAGATGGGAGGGTCCATTTATAGTTACTCATGTATATCCTTTCAGTGCTATGAAGATTGTGAAGGATGGAGAGTAGGATCCATTCACTATTAATGGGAACATGCTGATGAAATTCCATGAGACCATTCCATCAGATCTAGTGGGAGAGATCCCACTCCTCCAACCTGTCTATCAATAAGAGCCATCAGGTTGTACCTCTCATTCACACTTACTTTTTATTGTGATTCATTTTCAAATTTTCTTACATGTTAAATACACTTGAATGCATTGAAGACACTGCACCAATTAAGTATGGGGGAGGGAACCTTTGTAGTTTCAGATTTTCATGTGATTTTAATTTGTTGTTTGTTTTCAAAAAAAAATTGTGTTTTCAAATTTTTTTGTGTTTATTTTTTTAGTTTTTTGGTGTTTTGTTTTTGAAACTTTTGAGCTGAAATGATTATCATTTCCATTTTTGAAACCCATTCCATTGAGTGAACCAATTTCTTCTTTGAAACTATGCTTAAATGAATGATTAAAATGATTTTGTTTCAAGTTCAATTATTTGGTAATTTCATGAAAAATACTCTGATTTTTGAGTCTCATGCCACATCTCACTGTCTTTGTATTTGAAATAACTTTCCCATGAGTCTTCTGAACCATTATTATTATATTCTTTTCATTCACCTCACTTCTTGAGAGAACCAGACTATGCTTGTTTTAACCAAAATATTATTTATTCCTTTCAAAACTTGAGGGTTTGAGGTATATGTGTTTAAATGATTGATGCATTTCTTTGGTTTGAAATCCTCTTTTCATGAGAATCTATTTCATTCTGGACTAACTTTTAAATTTAATCCTTGTATATCATAGAATCCATGAACAGTTTATTAGGTTATCCACATTGCAATCCAATGTTCCCTATCCAACTTGCTCTAGAAGTGAAATTGCATGATCTAGTTGAACTTAAGTGTGGAGGAAGTCATATTGTGTTTGCTGACTTATTTGTTGGAACTTTGGGTGAAAAAATAAAATGATTAAGAGGTGTGTGTGCTGATGAAAAATAATTCTGTTGAAAGTAGTGCCTTTTCTGGATCTTTCATGATAAGAGAAGTTGCACCTTTCTGGAGCTTCTAATGGAGGAAGAAAGTTCTCCCTTTTTGGGACCTTTCAAGAAAAATCATTTTCAAGAAGATTGAAATTTTTTCTGCTGAAATGCTAAGATGTTTTGAACATTTCTTGATATTTCATGATTATGGAGCTGAATTTCTACTAAGGGGAGTTAGGAGGATACCATACTTGAGAGAAAATTAGAATTGTGCAATTTTGATTCAAAAAGAGCCAAACACTCCTCATTCGGCCTCAGAATTTTTCACAAAAAATCCTACAAAATGAAAGCCACAGAACAACACTACAAATTACTCATTATAAAAACAAGTCCTTGAATCACATCGGGTGGATAATTATGTGTTTTTAAAACCTATGGTGACCCTTACATTGGTTTGGATGATAAAAAGTTTTTTGAAAAATTGAAATTTGTGAGATGAGAGAAAATTCATGTGAGGTAGGTGTCTTGTGTGCATGGGAGGATAAATGAAGAGGAAAAATGTTGAATGATATGATTTAAGAACTTGGAAAAACGTTTATAGATTATGTGTGATATCTTTTATTTCATGGTGTGACATTGGTGGATCTCAATGGCATGTGTTTTGAATTTGCTTTGATTTGATTTTGATTTTGACTTGTCCAGGAGTCCAAGTGCTATGTGTGGGGGACTTGATAGAGTTAATATTTTCATTATTTTTCATATGTGTATCAAGGATTTAAACCCTTACAATCAATCAATTTGAGCTAATTGGTATCATTTTAGTGTTTTGGTGAATTATGGGCTTAATTTTGGAAATTGGTTAATTTTGGAAATTTAACAGTTTTTTGGAGCTTCTGTATTTTGGGAATATCTTTTTCATTTTTTATCAAAATTGTGTGATTCCTTTTTTTTTAGAATTTCAGTGCTCGTGGGAATCAACTTTTCCTTCTGGACCAAGGACTAATTCGGCACACAATGGCCCAAAAAAATTCAACAACTAGAAAATGTTTTCTGGATTACAGAATGGACCCCACCATAATTAATGAGGCATATCTCTGCATATAGTTGTCCAAATTTTGTGATTCTAGCTGGAATAGAAAGAGTAATCCATTCATCATATTCAAATTAATGTTCATAAAGATATTTGGTCACTAAATCATACATTGAATGCAGCCAAAAAGAAGTTGAAGAGTCACCTTGGGAAGAAATAGATGTCAGTAGTAATTAGAGTATAACCTTTGTGAACCTTGGAAACATTCGCTAATATTTTTAGGGAGCATCCATAAGATATTGGGGAATAACTTTTATGAAGGCGGCTTCCCAAGATTCGGTCATTTAATATGACAACCAGACTCAAATTTCGGTGGAGTAATTTTCGAGGAAAATTCTCAACTCCAAAAGCCTATAAATAAGAGTGTTCACTTCCATTCAAAGGGGTTGTAAAAGGTGAAAGAGGTGTAGTGATGGAGGATTGAGTTCTTGAATTTATTTCTATTTTCTTTTTTCTTTTTACTTAGTTTCATCATTCTCTCTTCTTTACCTTTTTACTCTATTACCCTTCACATGGTGGGGTAAAACCCTTGAGTTATGAGGGATGAGAGAGTTTCACTTTTGTAATGTCAGAGTTTTGTGATTAAATGTAAAACCCTCTTTTTATTTTGAATGACTTATATTATTATTTTTTTCCAAATTCTCTTAATGCGGTCGTGTTTTGAGTTTGGTGTATTGATTTTTAATATCTTTGGTTAAAGACTTTTAATCTACCTCCACCCAGTGAAATTTTTCTCGATCGAGTATCTTGTGTTAGGTGGTGAGTGTCCAGTAATCATGTGTGAAACTAGTGGACTTTTTATAGAGTTATAATAACAAAAAATTCCTAATCGGGACTTGCCTTAGTGTTTTAGGAATTGTTTATGACCTTCCATGCACATAAGAGTGAGTTCCATTTCTTTTTTCAAACAAAGGTGATTGATAACTCGATTGAGAAGTTTTTTATTTTCCATTCAAAAGGAAGAGAGGGAAAATGATCTTTATGAATATGATGGCATTGAAAAATTTGATCCTACCCTAACCCCATCACTCTATTTATCCATTAGTGTTGAACATTTTTTTTCAATTGCATGATTTATTTTTCATCTAAAATAATTTCCAAAAGAACCTCTTATTATTTATTTAATTTAAGTGAAAGACGTGATTGTTGTGCACTCCTCTATGGAGACAACCTTGGTTACCCACTTTTCTACATTTTAACTTATGTTATATTTGTTTTTGTCACACCCCACAATAGGAACGTGTCAAAACCTGGTGCCGTTGTCGGAGAGGTAGTGCCAACAGTTTGTTTCCTATTTATTTTCTCTTTTCATATTTTCATTCCAAAGTTGTATGACTAGAACCTCAAATACTGAAAATTTTCACATTGATCCTGAAATTGAAAGAACTTTGTAGAATAGGTAAAGAAATCTCAATTTACAATATTAATTTGAGTAAATTTCTGTTACAGACACGAGTGAAACTTCAAGTGTTCACTCCAAGCCTATCATCAAGGATGGAAATCAAAACACAACCCTTAGAGACCTGTGTGCCCCATAATTCCTTAATCCGAATAATCAACATGTCATGCTAGTGTTACAAAATGATTTTTAGATGAAACCTAACATTATTCCATTGCTTCCAAAGTTTCATGGCTTGGGAGGTGAAGATCCCAACAAACATATTAATGAGTCCACACATGTCTGCTCAACTTTAAGACCACATGGAGTAGCTGAGGAACAAGTATAGTGGAATGTGTTTCCATTTTCATTGGAAAGAGATACTAAATAATGGTTGTATGGTCTAAAATCTGGAGATGTGTATGATTTTAATAACATCTTGAGATGCTTCATGCAAATATTCTCCCCTACCTCTAGAATAACAACCATCAGAAAGGAGATATATGCCATCAAACAATCATTTGGAGAAACCCTTTACGAGTACTGGGAAAGATTTAAAAAGATATGTGCCATCTACCCACATCAATCCACTGAGGACAATCAATTTCTTGTCTTCTTCTATCAAGTCTTACTAGAAAATGATAGGAACCTTTTGGATGCATCATCTGAAGGTGGATTGATTGACAAGTCGCCAGAAGAAGAAAAAGGTTTGATTGAGAAGATTTCTCAGAACTTGCAACAGTTTGATACAAAGGGTAATACCACAAGAGGTATTCATGAGGTATGAAATTATCATCCATCACCCTTACTAGAAACTAATATTGAAGAGCTAACCGGTTTGGTGAGACAGATAGCCTTAAAACAAGTGGGTGGCTAACAAGCACTAGCTAAGGTATGTGGTTTATGCTCATCACCTGATCATTTCGCTGACCAATGTGTTGAAATATAGGGAATAGAAAATTATACAGAAACCTTTCAACCAAGGTAGTACCAATAGAATCAAGGATGGATATATCTTAACCATGTTCATTATCGGTTTGGAAATCAAAAAAATCAAGCTAGACCTCCAAACCAAAACCAGTTCCAAAACCAGCAACCATTTCCACAGAAGAAATCTTATAAATAGCCTTAATACTACCAACCACCCAACTTACCGAGACCTTATGATCAACCATCCACCAGCACAAAAAATTTTGTGGAATACCTACAATCTATGTTTGATGACCTAGAAGATAAGGTTGAAAATATTGCAAACATGATGGGAAGTTTTGTTGAAATCATGACAAAAAACCCTAGGAAACATTCTTCCCAAACAGTCCAAAACCCAATGGAGAATGTCAGCATGATAAAAAAATAAGTGGAAAATATCTCTCACCACCAGCATCCCATGAACCTGAAACAAGACCGCCTGAATTTAAGAAGAATGATGTTGTAAACTCTAAAAATTCTGTGAAAATGAATTGTGAAGAAGAGAAGAAAGAGGAGGAAGAGAAGGATTGGCAAAGTAAAATAGACAAGAAACACCATTTCAAAGGAAACATAGGGAGAATAAAGACTTACCCCCACCATTTTCATCAAGGATGATTAAATCAAATAAATTTCAAGAGGAATCACTTCAAAAAGAATTTTTGGACACCTTCTAGAAAGTGGGAATCAAATTCACCTACTTTATGCAGTCAAACAAATTACAAGGTACACTAAATTTTTTAAATATATATGAACCAAGAAGAGGAGACTTCAAGGGAATTAAAGGATCAACTTGGGAAGAAGTGTCTCAGCCCTTATCACACCACAATTTCCAACCAAATGTTATGATCCAGGGACATTTTCTATTCCATGCACCATTGGTTATTTAAATTTCTATAATTATTTGTGTGATTTAGGTGCTTTGATTAATATATTTCCTCACTCAGTATACACTTCTTTACAGATGGGATACTTGAAGCCCACAAGAGTGGTGTTCCAACTTGCAAACAGATCCACAGTTTTCCCTGCAGGAGTTTTGGAGGATGTCCTTGTAAAATTCAAAGATATCTTATTCCTAGATGAATTCTACATGCTAAATATGGAAGAATATAGGATCCTGTCACATTCACTCATCATTTTGGGGAGGCCTTTCTTGAATATGGCCAACACCATCATCAATGTCCACAAGGGGACACTCACCACGGAGTTTAGAGAAAGATTTATACACTACAATATTTTTGAACCCATGAGGCACCCATCAGATGATCACTCCCTCTTTTCACTTTCCCATGAAGTTGGTGCAGAACCCATTGAAGAATAAGGTATTCTCTATGAATTATTAGACTTAAAAGAGACTTCTTCCATTGTAAATATCATTGAACATGTGGATTCCCAAGATGTAAGAGATTCTGACATCATGTTGAAGAAAGAGGTAAAATATGATTTCATTGATGATTTGTTAAATGATGTGAGAGATGATATGGTTTCTTGTGTTCAGGAGGTCCAAAATTTGGAATTGGGAAATGCCAATTTAGTTTCATCCCTTGATCATCCCCCTGATCTGGAACTCAAACCACTCCCCACTGATTTGAAATATTTGTACCTTAGGGAGGGAGAAAAAATACCAGTGATAATTGCTAATAATCTCTCTGAAACCTAAGAGAAATCATTTATTGATCTTTTGAGAGATAATATCCATGAAATAGGTAGGAGTTTAGGTGATATTCCAAGAATCAACCCAAAAATATGCTCACATAGAATTTTTCTTGAGGGAGATTCCAAACCTGTCAGGAAACCCCAAAGGAGGTTGAATTCCACATTAGTGGAGGTTGTGAAGAAGGATATTAAGAATATATTGGAAGCTATGATCATCTATCCCATCTCATATTCACAGTGGGTTATCCCAATTCATGTAGTTCCAAAAATACTGGCCTAACCACTGTGAGGAATGAAAAGAATGAATAAATCCTTGTGAGAATTCAAAATAGCTGGAGAGTGTGCATTGATTTTAGGAAGTTGAATCAGGTCACTCAAAAAGATCATTTCCCCATTCCTTTAATTGATCAAATGTTAGAGAGATTGGCAGAAAGAACACATTATTTTTTTTTGGATGGATTTTTAGGTTATTTTCAGGTGCCCATTTCTCCTGATGATCAAGATAAGACAACCTTTACATGTCCCTTCATCCCTTTTTCATATAAAATGATTCCATTTAGATTATTAAATGCTCGAGGTACATTTCAAAGGTGATTGGTAAGTATATTTTCGGATCAAATTAATGATTTCTTGGAGGTTTTCTTGGATGATTTCATAGTTTTTTGAAACTCTTTTAACCTTTGTTTGAAAAATCTGGAAAACGTTTTGAAAACCTGCATTGAAAATAATTTTGTTTTAAATTTTTAAAAGTGTTATTTAATGGTTGAGAGAGGGATTGTCCTTGGGCATTTCATTTCCCAAAGGGGCATTGAATTTGATAAGTCAAAAATTGAAGTAATAAATTCTTTTCCTTACCCAACTTGTGTGAAGCATGTTAAATCTTTTTTAGGACATGCAGGATTCTACAGAAGGTTTATCAAAGATTTCAGTAAGATTTCTCTCCATCTCTCTAGATATTTTCTAAAAGATGCTTATATTTAATTCAACAGTGCATGTAGAGAATCCTTTATTGAGATGAAGAAGATATTGACTGAACCACCTATGATGCAGCCAACAAATTGGTAAGAAACATATGATCTACTTTGTGATGCTTCTAACCAAGCAGTTGGAGGATTACTTTCTCATTGAATTGAGGGAAGGCCACAAGTCATTTCATATGATTTAAGAACTATGTATGTGTCTTAATTCAATTACACAACCACATAAAATGAGTTTTTATCAATTGTTTTTTATTTGGAAAGATTTAGATCATATCTTCTTGGAAATAAAGTCGATGTATTTTCTGATCATGCTTCTCTCAGGTACATGATAAAGAAGGATGAAGATAAATTGAGGATAGTGAGATGGATGTTACTGCTACAGAAGTTCAACATAGATATCAAAGACAAAAAGGGATTTGAGAACCAAGTGGCTGATCATTTAAGCAGACTTCCCAACATTGCTGAAGCTGAAATTCTAGAAAAAAGAACCATTGAATGATCAACTTCCAGGAGAGCATCTATATTTGGTTAAAGGAGAAGTGCCTTGGTATGCTGACATGGTCAATTATTTGGTAACATCTCAGGTCTCATATCACTTCAATTCTCATCAAATTCACAAACTGAAAGCTGTATCTAGGTATCACATTTGGGATGATCCATTTATTTGGAAGATTTGCAATGAACAAGTGATAAGAAGATGTTTTCCTGAGAGTGAAATTTGTTATCTCTTTGAGTTTTTTCACACATTATCTTTTGGAGACCACTTTGTACCTCAAAGGATAGCACAAAAGGTTTTATAATCGAGACTTTATTGGCCAACCATTTTTAAATATTCTCATGAATTTTGCAAAAGGTGTCTAAAATGTCATTTTTCTGGAAACATTTCATGGAGACAAGAAATTCCCCAACAACCACATAATTTTTGTGATATTTTTTAAGTTTGGGGTATATACTTTATGGGCCCTTTCCAAATCTCATTTGGAAATTCTTATATCTTTCTTGCGGTTGATTATGTTTCCAAATGGGTGGAAGAAAAATCCACAAGGACAAATTATGATAAAGTTCTTTGTGAATTTGTCAGGGTTAACAAAATTTTTAGGTTATGAGTTCTTAGAGACATCAGCAGTAATCAAGGGACTCACTTTTGAAAAAGTAGAATGGAGGATTTACTAAAGAAGTATGGGGTGCATCATAAAACATCAACTCCCTATCACCCACAAACAAATGGTCAAAATGAAGTGTCCAATAGGGGAATAAAGGGAATTTTGTAAAATACTATTAAACCAAACAGGAAGGATTGTAGCCAGAGGTTATAAGAATCATTATGGGCATATAGGATAGCCAACAAAACCCTGATTGAAGTGAGTCCATATAGGCTTATTTATGGGAAAAGTTGTCACCTACCTATTGAATTGAAGCATAAGGCATATTTGGATGTGATAAAGATGAATTTGGATCTTGAAAATGCTGGAAAAGAGAGAAGGTTGCTGTTACAAGAGATGGAGGAAATTAGAAAAGAATCATTTGAAAATTAAAGTATTTATAAAGAGAGAACAAGAGTGGATCATGATAATCTTATCCAATCGAAAGAATTCCATCCTGGAGATAAAGTGTTTCTTTTCAATTCAAGAATCAAGTTGATTCTAGATAAACTTCATTCTAGATGGAAGGGTACATTTATAGTTACTCATGTATATCCTTTCGGTGCTATTAAGATTGTGAAGGATGGAGATTAGGAGCCATTCACTATTAATGGGCACAAGGTGAAGAAATTACATGGGACTATTTCATCAGATCTAGTGGAGGAGATCTCGCTCCTCCAACCTTTCTATCAATAAGAGCCATCTGGTTGTACCTCTCCTTCACACTTACTTTCTATTGTGATTCATTTTAAAATTTTCTTACATGTTAAATAAACATGAATTCATTGAGTAAACTTCACCAATTAAGTATGGGGGAGGGATCCTTTTTAGTTTTATATTTTAACTTTATTTTCATTTGTTGTTTGTTTTCAAATAAAAATTGTGTTTTCAAATTTTTGTGTGTTTATTTTTCCTGTTTTTTTGTGTGTTTATGAAACTTTTGAGCAGAAATTATTATCATTTCCATTTTTGAAACCCATGCCCTTGAGTGAAAAAATTTATTCTATGAAACTGAGCTCAAATGAATGCTAAAAATGATTTTGTTTCAAGTTCAATTCATTGGGAATTTCATGAAAAGTACTATGATTTTTGAATCTCATGCCACATCTCCCTGTATTAATATTTGAAATCACATTCCTATGAGGATTCTGAACCATTATTGTTATATTCTTTTCATTCACCTCACTTCTTGAGAGAACCAAACAGTTCTTGTTTTAACCATAATTTGATTTATTCCTTTGTAAACTTGAGGGTTTGGGGTACATGTGTCTTAAATGATTGAGGAATTTATTTGGTTTGAAATCCACTTTTCAAGAGAATCTATTTCATTCTAGCCTACCTTGTAAATTTAATCCTTGTAGTCCATAGAAGCCATGAACAGCCTATTAGGTTAGCCACATTACAAGCCAATTTTCCCTATCCAACCTGCTCTTAAAGTGAAATTTCCTGATCTAGTTGAACTTAAGTATGGGGGAAGTTGTCTTGTGTTGTGCTACCTCATTTGGTGAAACTTTGGGTGAAAAATAAAATGATAAAGAGGTGTTTGTGCTGATGAAAAATCATTCTGTTTAAAGTTGTGCTTTTTCTGGAGCTTTCAAGATAAGAGAAGTTGTGCTTTTCTGGAGCTTCTAATGGAGGAAGAAAGTTGTGCCTTTTCTGGAGCTTTCATGAAAAATAATTTTCGAGAAGATTGGAAAATTTTTCTACTGAAATGATGAGATTTTTTTACATTTCTTAATATTTCATGATGATGGAGCTGAATTTCCACTAAGGGGTGTGAGGAGGATACCATACTTGAGAGAAAATTAGAATTGTGCAATTTTGCTTCAAAAAGAGCAAAACCCTGGTAATTCGGCCACAAAATGTTTCACATAAAATCCTACCAACCAAAATCCACAGAATAACCCTACAAATTCATCATGATAGACACATGTCCTTGACTCACATCTGGTGTAGAATTAGGATTTTTTTCAAACATATGGTGACCCTTGCATTGGTTTCGATGAGAAAAACTTTGTTGAAAATTTGATATTTGTGAGATGAGAGAAAATTCATGTGAGGTAGGTGTCTTGTGTGCATGGGAGGATAAATTAAGAGGAAAAATATTTAATTATATGATTCAAGAACTTTAAATAATGGTTTTGGATTAGGCGTGATATCTTTTATTTCATGGTGTGACATTGGTGGATCTCAATGGCATGTGTTTTGAATTTGCATTGATTTGATTTTGATTTTGAATTGTCCGGGAGTCCAAGTGCTACATGTGGGGGAATTGATAGATATAATGTTTTCATTATTTTTCATATGTGTATAAATGATTTAACCCCTTCCAATTAATCAATTTGATCTAATTTGTTTCATTTTAGTGTTTTGGTGAATTATGGTCTTGATTGTGGAAATTGGTTAATTTTGGAAATTTAACAGCTTTTTGGAGCTTCTGTATTTTAGGCATATCTTTTACATTTTTTATCCAAGTTGTATTATTACTTTTTATGATTTAAATTTTCATGGGTTTCAACATTTCATTCTGGACCAAGGACCAATTCATAACAAAATGGCCCAAACAAATTCAACAATTGGAAAATGTTTTCTGGACGACAGAATGGACCCACCATAATTAAAGAGGCATATCTCAGCCTACAAGTGTCCAAATGATGTGATTATATCTGGAACAGAAATAGGACTCTTATAATAATATTAAAATTAAATTTCATTAAGATATTATATCATTAATTCATCCATTTAATGCGGTCAAAAAGAGAAAGTTGAAGAGTCACCTTGGGTAGAAACAAATGTCATTAGTAATTCAAGTATAAACTTTTTTAAACTTGGCCAAATTCCCTGATATTTTTAGGGAGAATCCATAATACATAGGGGAACAACTTTTATGAGTACCTCTTCCCATGATTCGGTTATTTAATATGCCAACCAGACACAAACTTTTAGTGGAGTAATTTTGGAGGAAAATTCTCAACTCCAAAAGCATATAAATAAGAGTGTTCACTTCCATTCAAAGGGGTTGAAGGAGGTTCAAGACATATTGTGATGGAGGAATTAGTTCTTGAAGTTATTTATATTTTATATTTTCTTTTTACTTAGTTTCATCATTCTCTCTTCTTCCCCTTTAAACTCTATTACCCTTCACATGGAGGGTAAAACCTTTGAGTGATCGTGGAAGGGGGAGTTTCACTTTTGTAATGTCAGAGTTTGTGCTTAAATGTAAAACCCTATTTTTCTTTTGAATGAATTATATTATTACTGTTTTCCAATTCTCTTAATGAGATCATGTTTTTTGTTTTTTGTATTCATTTTTAATAGCTTCAGTTAAATACTTTTAATCTCCCTCCGCCTAGTACAATTTGACTCGATCAAGCATCTTGTGTTAGGTGGTGAGTATCCAGCGATCGTTGGCACATGTGTGGAACTAGTGGACTTTTTCTAGAGTTCTAAGGGGAAAAAATTCCTGATCGGTACTTTCCTTAGTTGTTTAGGAATTGTTTATGAACTTCCATGCACATAGAAGTGAGTTCCATTTCTTTCTTTAACCAAAGGTGATTGATAACTCGATCGAGGAATCTTTCCTTTGTCATTCAAAAGGAAGAGAGGGAAAATGATATTTATGACTATGATGACATTGAAAATTTTGATCTTACCCTGACACCATCACTCTCTTAATCCATTAGTGTTTGACCTTTCTTTTCAATTGCTTGCTTTATTTTTCAACTCAAACAGCTTCAAAAAGAACCTCTTCTTCTTTCTTTAATTTAAGTGACAAACATAATTTTTCTGCACTCCTCTCTGGATACAATCTAGATTACCCACTTTGCTACATTTTAACTTAGGTTATATATTTTTTTCTCACTCCCCATGATAGTAACATTTCAAAACATGGCGTCGTTGCCGGGGAGGTAGTACCAGCATTTTTTTCTCTTTCTTTTCTCTTTTCTTATTTTCATTCCAAAGTTGTATGAATAGAACCTCAAATAATAAAGCTTTCCCAATTGATCCTAAAATTGAAAAAACATTGTTGAATAGGTTAAGAAACCTCCATTTAAAATTAGGATTTGAGGAAATTTCTTTTACAAACTTGAGTGAAACTTCAAGTGTTCACTCAGAGCCTATCGTCATGGCTAAAAATCAAAACCCAACCCTTAGAGACCTGTGTGCCCCACAATTCTTTAATCATAATAGTCAAATTGTCATGATAGTGTTACAAAATTATTTTTAAATGAAACATAACATGATTTCATTGCTTCCAAAGTTTCGTGTCTTGGAAGGTTAAGATCCCAACAAACATATTAAAGAGCTCACAAATGTCTGCTCAACTTTCAGACCATGTGGAGTAGCTAAGGAACAAGTACAGTGGAAGGTGTTCCCGTTTTCATTGGAAGAAGCTGCTAAATAATGGTTGTATGGTCTACAACCTAAAGATGTGGATGGTTGGAATGACCTGGTGAGATGCTTCATGAGAATATTCTTCCCCACCTCCAGAATCACATCCATTAGAAAGGAGATATATGCCATCAAACAATCATCTAAAGCAGCCCTTTATGAGTACTAGGAAAGATATAAAATGCTATGTTCCAGCTTCCCACATCAATCCATTGAGGATCATAAATTTATTGTCTGTTTTTATCAATTATTACATGAAAATGATAGAAACCTTCTTGATGCATCATCTAGAGGTGCATAGATTGACAAGTCACCAGAAGAAGAAAAAAGTTTGATTGAGAATATTTCTTAGAACTTGCGACAGTTTGGTACAAGAGATACTGCCAAAAGAGGTATTCATGAGGTACAAACTTCTCATCCATAACCCTTACTAGAAACTAATATTAAAGAGATAACCAGTTTGGTGAGATAGATAGCATTAAAACAAGTGGGTGGCCAATAAGCACCAGCTAAGGTATGTGTTTTATGCTCATCGCCTGATCATGTCACTGACCAATGTGTTGAAATATGGGAAATGGAAACTTGTGCGGAAACCTTTCAACCAAGGCAGTACCAATAGAATCAAGGATTTAGAGAGCCTAACCATGTTCACTATGGGTTTTGAAATCAGCAAAATCATGCTAGACCTCTGAAACAAAACTAGTTCCAAAACCCACCACCATTTCAACAGAATAAATCTTATAAACAGCCTCCATACCACCAACCAACCAATTTACAGAGACCCTATGATCAACCATCCACCAACACAAAACCTTCTGTGGAACAGCTACAATCTTGGTTTGATGAACTAGAAGATATGGTTGACAAGCTGGAAAACATGGTGGGAAGTTTTGTTGAAATCATGACCAAAAATCATGGGAAACTTCCTTCCCAAACAATCCAAAACCCAAAAGAGAATGTCATCATGATAACAACAAGAAGTGGAAAAGAGAACTCACCACCATCATCTCGTGAACCTAAAACAAGACCACCTGAGTTGAAGGAGAATGAAGTTTTAAACTCTAAAAAGTATATGAAAATGAATTGTAAAGAAGAGAAGAAAGATGAAGAAGATAAGGATAGGCCAAGGAAGAAGAGACAAGAAACACCATTTTGAAGGCAACATAGGGAGAAGAAATACTTACCCCCAACATTTCCATCATGGATGATTGAATCAAAGAAATTGAAAGAGGAAGCACTTTAAAATGAAATTCTAGACACCTTCCAGAAAGTAGAAATAAATATTCCTCTACTTGATGTGGTCAATCAAATTCCAAGGTACGCTAAATTTTTGAAGGATCATTGCACCAATAAGAGAACACTTAAAGGGAATGAAATGATCATCTTGGGAAGAAGTGTCTCAATTATTATCACACCACAATTTCCAACCAAATGTTATGATCCAGGGACATTTTATATTCCATGCCCCATTGGTTCTTTAAATTTCTCTAATGATTTGTGTGATTTAGGTGCTTCAATTAATGTATTGCCTCACTCGGTATACACTTCTTTGTAGATTGGAGACTTGAAGCCCACAAGAGTGGTGTTCTAGCTTTAAAACAGATCCACAGTTTTCCCTGCAGTAGTTTTGGAGGATGACCTTGTGAAATTCAAAGATATCTTATTCCCAGCTAACTTCTACGTGCTAAAAATAAAATAAGATAGTATATAGTCACGTTTGCCCATCATTTTGGGGAGACCTTTCTTGAAGATGGACAAAACGATCATCCATGTCCATGAGGGGACACTCACCATGAAGTTTGGAGAAAGCACTATCCACTTCAATATTTTTAAATCCATGAGGAACCCATTAGATGAACACTCCCTCTTTTCAATTTCCCATGAAGTTGGTGCAGAACCCATTAAAGAATCAAGTATTCTCTATGAATTCTTAGACTTAAAAGAGACTTCTTCCATTGGAAATATCATTGAACATGTGGATGCCCAAGATACTGGAGATTCTGACTTCTTGTGGGAGGAAGAGGTAAAATATGATTTCTTTAATTATTTTTTAAATAATAAAGAAGATGATATGGTTCCTTATGTGCAGGAGGTCCAAAATTTGGAAGTGGTAAATTCTAATTTAGTTTCATCCCTTGAGCATCACTCTGATCTGGAACTCAAAACACTCCCCCACTGATTTGAAATATGTGTACCTTAGGGAGGGAGAGAAACTACCAGTGATAATTGCTAATAATATCTCTGAAACCCAAGATAAATCATTGATTGATCTTTTGAGAGAGAATATCCTAGCAATATGGTGGATTTTAGGTGATATTCTAGGATCCAACCAAAAAATATGCTCACATAGAATTTTTCTTGAGGGAGATTCCAAACCTGCTAGGCAACCCCACAGGAGGTTGAATACCACTTTAACGGAGGTTGTAAAGAAGCAGATTGAGAATCTATTGGAAGTTCGGGTCATCTATCCCATCTCAGATTCATAGGGGGTTAGCCCAATTTATGTAGTTTCAAAAAAAACTGACCTAACCACTGTGAGGAATGAAAATAATGAATAAATACCTGTGAAAATTCAAAATAGCTAGAGAGTGTGCATTGATTTTAGGAAGTTGAATCAGGTCACTCGAAAAGATCATTTCCACATTCTTTTCATTGATCAGATGTTAGATATATTGGTAGGGATAACACATTATTTCTTTTTGGACGAATTTTTAGGTTATTTCCAGGTACCCATTCTCCTAAGGATCAAGAGAATACAACTTTTACATGTCCCTTCGGCACTTATTCATATAAAAGGATGAAATTTATATTGTCTAATGCTCCAGGTACATTTCAAAGGTGCATGTTAAGTATATTTTCTGATCACATTGAAGATTGCTTATAGGTTTTCTTGGATGATTTCATGGTTTTTGGAAACACTTTTGACCATTGTTTGAAAAATATGGAAAAAGTTTTGTAAACCTGCATTGAAAAGAATCTTGTTTTAAATTTTGAAAATTGTCATTTCAAGGTTGAGATAGGGATTTTCCTTGGGCATGTCATTTCTAAAAAGGGAATTGAATTTGATAAGTCGGAAATTGAAGTGATAAATTATTTTCCTTACCCATCTTGTGTGAATCATGTTAGATCTTTTTTAGGACATGCAGGATTCTACAAGAGGTTTATCAAGAATTTCAGTAAGATTTATCCTCATCTCTCTGTATTTCTTTTAAAAGATATTGATTTTAAATTTAACGGTTCATGTAGGGAATCATTTGATGAGATGAAGAGGAGATTGATTGAACCACCTCTGATGTAGCCACCAAATTGGGAAGAACCATTTGAGCTACTTTGTGATGCTTCTAACCATGAAGTTGGAGCATTCCTTTCTCATCGAATTGAGGGTAGGACACAAGTAATTTCATATGCTTCAAGAACCATGGATGCAGCTCAATTCAATTACACAACCACATAAAAGGAGTTTTTAGCAATTGTTTTTACTTTGGAAATATTTACATTATATTTTCTTGGAACTAAAGTCACTGTATTTTCTGATCATGGCGCTCTCAGGTACTTGATGAAGAAGGATAAAGCTAAACCGAGGCTAGTGAGATGGATGTTACTACTGCAGGAGTTCAACATAGAAATCAAGGGAAAAAAGGGATCTGAGAATCAAGTGGATGATCATTTAAGAAGACTTCCCAACACACCTGAAGCTGAAATTACAGAAAAATAAACATTAAACGATCACCTTATAGGAGTTCAGTTTTACTTGGTTAAAGTAGAAGTTCCTTGGTATGTTGACATGGTCAATTATCTAGTAACATGTCAGGTCCCATCTCATTTCAATTCTCATCAAATGAAAAAACTGAAAGTTGTATCTAGGTATTACATTTGGGATGATCCATTTCTTTGGAAGATTTGCAATAAACAAGTGATAAGATGATGTTTTCATGAGAGTGAAATTAGTTTTGTCTTTGAGTTTTGTCACATATTATATTGTGGAGGCCACTTTGGACCTCAAAGGATAGAACAAAAGGATTTAGAATCTGGACTTTATTGGCCAACAATTTTTAAATATTCTCGTGAATTTTAAAAAAGGTGTCCAAAATGTCAGTTTTCTGGAAACATTTCAAAGAGACAAGAAATTCCCCAACAACCACTTAATTTTTGTGAGATTTTTTTAAGTCTAGGGTATAGATTTTATGGGACCTTTCCCAATTTCATTTGGAAATTATTATATATTTCTTACAGTTTATTATGTTTCCAAATGGGTGGAACCAAAATCCATTAGGACTGATGATGCTAAAGTTGTTTGTGATTTTGTTAGGGCTAACATATTTTTTAGGTTTGGAGTGCTTAGAGCCATCATCAATGATCAAGGGAATAAACTTTTTAATAGGATAATGGAGGATTTGGTGAAGAAGTATGGGGTTCATCATAAAACATAAACTCCCTGTCACCCACAAACAAATGGTCAAGCTGAAGTGTCCAACAGGGAAATCAATGGAATTTTGGAGAATACTGTTAAACCAAACAAGAAGGATTGGAGCCAGAGGTTAGAAGAAACATTATGGGATTATAGTACATCCTACACAACCCTGATTTTAATGAGTCCATATAGGCTGATTTATGTGAAAAGTTGTCACCTGCATGTGGAATTGGAGCATAAGGCGTATTGGGCTGTGAGGAAGATGAATTTGGATCATGAAAATGCTGGAAAAGAGAGAAGGTTGTAGTTGTAGGAGCTGGAGGAAATTAGAAGAGAATAATTTGAAAATTCTATGATTTACAAAGAGAGAACAAGAGTGGCTCATGAAAAGCTGATCCAACCGAAAGAATTACATCCTGGATATAAAGAGTTTGTTTTCAATTCAAGACTCAAGCGGATGCCTGGTAAACATCATTCTAGATAGGAGGGTCCATTTATAGTTAATCATGTATATCCTTTAGGTGATATATATATTGTGAAGGATAGAGATTAGTATTCATTTACAATTAATGGGAACAGGCTAAAGAAATTCCATGGGACAATTCCATTAGATCCAGTGGAGGAGATCCTGCTCCTCCAACCTATCTATCAATAAGAGCCATTAGGTTGTACCTCTCCCTCACACTTACTTTATGTAGTGATTCATATTAAAATTTTATTACATGTTAAATATGATTAAATTTATTTAGAACACTACACAAATTAAGTATGGGGAAGATAGCCTTTGAAGTTTTAGATTTTCATTTGATTCTCATTTGTTGTTTGTTTTTCAAAAAAATTGTGTTTTCAAATTTTTGTGTGTTTATTTTTTCAGTTTTTTGTGTGTTTTTCAAACTTTTGAGCTGAAATGATTATCATTTCCATTTTTTAAATTCATTCCATTGATTGAACCAATTTTTTCTATAAAACTGATCTTAAATGAATGCTGAAAATTATTTTTTTTCAAGTTCAATTCTTTGGGAATTTCATGAAAAGTACTTTGATTTTTGAATCTCATGCCACATATCACTATCTTTTTATTTGAAATCACTTCCTCGTGAGGCTTCTGAACTATTATTGTTATATTCTTTTCATTCACCTCACTTTTTGAGAGAAATATACAATGCTATTTTTAACCAGAATTTGATTAATTCCTTTCAAAAATAGAGGGTTTGTGATATATGTGTTTTAAATGATTGAGGAATTTCTTTGGTTTGAAATCCCCTTTTCAAGAGAATATTTTTCTTTCTGAACTACCTTGTAAATTTAAACCTTGTATCCCATAGAAGCCATGAATATCCTGTTAGGTTATCCTCATTACAATCCAATTTTCCTTATCCAACCTTCTCTTGAAGTGAAATTTCATGATCTAGTTGAACATAAGTGTGGGGGAAGTTGTCTGGTGTTGTGCTACCTCATTTGGTGAAACTTTGGGTGAAAAAATAAAATTCTTTAGAGGTGTGTATGCTAATGAAAAATCATTCTATTTAAATTTGTGCATTTTCTGGAGCTTCATGATAATAGAAGTTGTGCCTTTCTGGAGCTTCTAATGGAGGAAGAAAGTTGTCCATTTTCGGGACCTTTCAAGAAAAATCATGTTCGAGAAGATTGAAATTTTTTATGCTGAAATGATGATATTTTTGAAAATTTCTTTATATTTCATGATGAAGGAGCTGAATTTATACTAAGGAGATTAAGGAGCATATCATACTTTAGTAAAAATTAGAATTGTGCAATTTTTCTTCAAAAAGAGCCAAACCCTCCTCATTCAACCTAAGAATGTTTCACATAAAATCCTACCAAAAGAAAGCCATAGAACAAACTTGAAAATTCATAATGATAAAAACATGTCCTTTACTCACATAAGGTGGAGAATTAGGAGTTTTTTAAACCTATGGTGACCCTTTCATTGGTTTGGATGAGAAAACATTTGCTGAAAAATTGATATTTTTGAGATGAGAGAAAATTCATGTGAGGTAGGTTTCTTGTGTGAATGGGTGGCTAAATTAAGAGGAAAAATATTTAATTATATGATTTGAGAACTTGGAATAATGGTTATGGATTAGGCATGATATCTTTTATTTCATGGTGTGACATTGGTGGATCTCAATGGTATGTGTTTTGAATTTTCTTTGATTTGATTTTGATTTTGACATTTTTGGGAGTCCAAGTGCTAAGTGTGGGGGAATTTATAGAGATTATATTTTCATTATTTTTCATATGTGTATCAATGATTTATACCATTCCAATTAATCAATTTGATCTGATTTATATCATTTTAGTGTTTTGGTAAATTATGGTCTTAATTCTAGAAATTGGTTAATTTTGGAAATTTAACAGTTTTTTGGAGCTTCTGTATTTTGGGAATATCTTTTACATTTTTGATCCATATTGTGTGATTCCTTTTTTTAGGATTTCTATGCTTTTGGTATTCAAAGTTTCCTTCTAGCACAAGGACTAATTCAGCACGCAATGTCCCAAACAAATTCAACAATTGGGAAATGTTTTCTGGATGACAGAATGGATCTCACCATAATTAAGAATGCATATCTCGGCCTAAAAGTGTCCAAATGATATGATTACAGTTGTAACAAAAATAGGACTACGTGTATCATGTTTAAATTAAATTTTATGATGATATTATTTCATTAAAGCATCCATTGAATGCGGTCAAAAAGTGAAAGTTGAAGAGTCACGTTGGGCAGAAACAGATGTCATTAGTAATTTGAGTATAAAATTTGTGAAACTTGGAAAAATTCTTTGATATTTTTAGGTAGCATCCATAATACATAGGGGAAAATCTTTTATGAATAAAAATTCCTGATATTCTGTAATTTATTATGCCAACCGGACACAAACATCTGATGGAGTAATTTTGGAGGGAAATTCTCAACTCCAAAAGCCTATAAATAAGAGTGATCACTTCCATTCCAAGAGGTTGAAGAAGGTGAAAGAGTTGTTGCGATGTAGGATTGATTTCTTGAATTTATTTCTATTTTATATTTTCTTTTTAATTAGTTTTATCATTCTCTCTTCTTCCCCTTTCAACTCTATTACCCTTCACATGGAGGGGTAGAACCTTTGAGTGATCGGGGATGATGGAGTTTCACTTTTTGTAATGTCGGAGTTTTGTGCTTAAATGTAAAACCCACTTTTTCTTTTGAATGACTTATATTATTATTGTTTCCCAATTATCTTAATGCGATCGTGATTTGAGTTTGGTGTATTCAATTTTAATATCTTTGGTTAAAGACTTTTAATCTCCCTCCGCCTAGTGCAATTTGTCTCGAACGAGCATCTTGTGTTAGGTTGTGAGTGTCCTACGATCATTGGCAAGTGTGTAGAAATAGTGGACTTTTTATATAGTTATAAGGAGATGAAATTACCAATTGGTACTTTCCTTATTTGTTTAGGAATTTTTTATGAACTTCCATGCACATAAGAGTGAGTTCCATTTCTTTCTTCAACCAAATGTGATTGATAACTCGATCGAGGAGTCTTTCATTTTTCATTAAAAAGGAATAGAGGTAAAATGATCATTATGACTATGATTAAATTGAAAAAGGTGATCCTATGCTGACCACATCACTCTCTTCATCCATTAGTGTTTAACCTTTCTTTTCAATTGCTTTCTTTATTTTTCAACTCAAACAATTTCAAAAAGAACCTCTTCTTATTTCTTTAATTTAAGTGACAAACGTAATTGTTGTGCACTCATCTCTAGAGGAAACCTAGGTTACTCACTTTTATACATTTTAACATAGGTTATATTTGTTTTTTTCACACCCCATGATAGGCACATGTCAATAAGTCCTAGGTACATCAACCCCTTTAAAATTCTTGATTGTTTCGGAGTTATAGTCGATCAACTATCACTTTCACCTACCATGTCTCAGGTACACGATGTATTCCATATATCCTTCTTGAGGAAGTACATTACAGATCCCTCAAATGTACTAAATCCATAGGTGGTACAACTAAAAAATGATATCTCTTATAAGGAGCAGTTGGTGAAGGTCTTGGATTGTAAAGATAAATTTCTATGCAACAACACTACTCACCTATTCAAGTACTACCGTAGAACCATAATTATGAAGTGGAAACATGGGAACTGGTAAAAGTGATGAAGGATAAATACCCTCATCTCTTTATGTAACACAAAATTTCGATGGAGAAATTTAATAAGTGGGGAAGAATGTAAAGAACCATAATTCTATCAATGAAATTTTCCCTTCTTATAATTATTTCATATAATATATATCAAATAAAATCACTTAGAGAACACAATAAAAACTTTATAGATAAATAATTAATTAAATAGGAGGTATTTATATAAATTAAAAAATATAAACCAATGAAATAGTAATTTACCATTTGGAATATTAATATGACCCTCATGAATAGTAAACCAGCCAATATAATAGTAACCTCATCTATGAAAGTATAAATAAATTTTATCCATATCATAAATTAAAATATGATATAATTATATCATACTATATTAAAAATGATAAATTAAGTGCTGTTATTTTTATAAAACATAAATGTTTATTTAAAACTTTATAATTAATATAATGATTTTAAAGAAAATTTATTTTCATATAATATATTCATAGATTAATATTTTATTTTCTTATGATTATAGTATAATTTTATGATACATTAATTGATTTTTCGAAGTATTATAAAATTAGTTATAATTTTAAAATCATCATTTTTTGAGTAAATGATAAATTTAATTAAAATTTTAATTTATCATATTTGGAAAATTATGGTTATAAAATAGATTTCAGTTTTAAATTCTACACATTAAAAAATGGTTAGGGTGAATTTTTTAGATTTTTCTAAAATTATTTAATTTTTGGTGAATAGCCAAATACGATAATTTATTATATATAATATTATAATTTGAATTCACTATTTATTGAGTCATGGATTATGTATGCACCATAATCTCTAAATATCCTTAATTATTTAAAATATTTTTGTGACAATTTTGAAACTATTCATAGTCTTGTGCCAAAATAATAAACAAATGAAGAAAATAATCAAACAAATATTCATCACTCCTCCCCTATAAATACCACCCCTCGTTAACTCTTCTCCTCACAAATCCAACATCTTTAATCCTGTCCAAAATTATCCCAATCCTCTTCCTAAGACTCTCCCCCACATCCAAGATCCTTCGGTATCAAAAAAAGGCCAAAACCAATTTCTCTAAGGAGGTTCTCAAGGAGGACAATTCAAGAGGTAAACCCCTATTTAATTTTTGTTTTAATTTCTTTTCAATAAATTTTATTTTTTATTCTATTCTCAAATCCCATTATAAAAGTTTCATTATAAATCCACTATCATATATATACAAGAATTTTATTATGTTAATGGAATAATAAATCCTCTTCTCCTCTACCTTTTATTCTAAAAATTATATCATCGTCTCTCAGGTATTAATTTATCACCATGAATTAAGACAAGTTTTCATTTTCTTTTACCACCTTCAAGGCTGGTAATGAAACCATTATAATTGTTAAAAAATATTCATAAATGAATTTTATAAGATTTTTTATTTTCTGGAACATATATATATAATATTAAATATTAAAACAAAACTAGTTTATAATGGTCAAAAAACTACCCAATTAATGTAAATGATTATGATTAACATCTTATCTAATGAATCATCCTTATCAAAGTATCCATAAATGGACTTAATAAAATTATAATAAATAAAATACATGTACATTATGTTCTATATTTATTAATTAATTAATCTAATTTGATTATCCATGATATTAAAGTGAATAAATCATTCTGATATAAGGTAAGGGGATTATCATACCCAAATTCCTTTCATTGGGTTATTCCTCTTTTGTGCCAAATTTCAGTATGTATGTTCTTTTAAAATTCCTAAAATATAATTTCATTATACTTAGCTTTTCATTTCTAGGATATACATTCTTCTATTGTTATTTTATGAAAATTTCAAATATTTTTTAATAATAAATAATCTTTCTAAAAACCATCTTTTACTTATCTTGAGATTGTTTCTTCTTCACTCAAGATTGATGAATCTTATACCATGTATGTTATTCCATTTTTAATTTGGTATCACCAATATTTATTCATGAAAGTATGCTTTATGAAATTCTCATGAAACCCATTTCCTTTCTATGGGTTATTTGATCTAAAATATTTTTATTTATTCAATGTGGCATGCATGATTGTGTAAATGTTATGAAGTGATGGGTGCCCCTAGAATTATATAAAACTCCAATTAATTGTGTAATGTGATTTATCTCATGAGTTAATGAGCCATATGAATGTAAATAATTCTATCTTTGTTCATAGTGATGATGTTATAAAGATGCACATATGTTATGTGTCAACATGATTCTAGATTTGTTCACAACTATGTGTGGTTTTTTACCACTAATACATGATGGTTCGTTTTTATGCATTGCCTCATTCATTTCCTTTATCTAATTATTTCTATCATTACTATGATTATAATCTTATGCTTATGTTATGTTGATAATAATTATGGTCACACCATGTTATATTGATTAATATTATTATTTATCCTCTTATTTAGTTTTTGGATCTCTCCTTTCATTGATGTATATCCTTAGTTGATTACTTACACTAAAGAGAAAATGGGGGACACTAATAATCTACAGAAGAAGTAATTAAATAATTTTTATCATTTAATATGTAAATTTTATGTATGATCCTAATTTTCCCAATACACTAAACCTTTAAATCCTAGATTTTAACTCTTTTATATTGTTTATATTTAAAATGATGTAATAGTCATGTCAGAAAAAGTTAGGTTATTATAATGAAGGTGGAATGTGATGATAATGGTGCACTCAACATACCCCGGTCTGTCGAACCTCACAGCCTACTAGTACGTCGCACGAAACATTCCAAGGGTAGCGTATTATTTTCCATCTCTATGTATAGAAATGAAGTAAGTATTAAGTGTAAAATGTAAATATAACTTTATGGTTAGAAAAATGTTATGACTAGAATAATGTAAGAAATAACATGTCCATTCCCAATGTTTTATTAATTTTTATTTCCAAAAGAAAAGGGCATATCTTCATTTTTATCAAATCATTACTCTAAATTGGTTTTAGAAGTGATTTTACCTTGTAAAGGGTGTTTTGTTAATTTGGTAATGTTTTATTTTTGAAATATATTGTTCCTTATAGACTATTATTTTTACTTCATCGGTTTTTGGGAATTATTTTTGGAAAACCATGTATGTTTTATAAAAAAAGGGATTTTAAAGGTTTACTTTATTTTGGTTTATTTTCAAGGGGTTTAGTTTTGAATTTTTTTTCAAACTAATTGATTGGTTTTTGTGGATAAAATCCTTAAATTTATTCATGATGGTATCTTACTGGGCTTCATTCCTCACACTCAGCTTGGGCCCTTCTTGGGCATTTGTAGATCTCATTTTCCTGATCCCCATTTTCTAATGCAACTGGTTTTTCCAATACTCTTGTTGGAATCAAGTAATATTTGTAAATGGTATTTACTTTAAAATAGATTTTCCCACCCATAGGTTATATCAGTTGGACCCACCATGTGTTTTGAGGATTTCATTGATGTCTAGCACATATACCAATAAGTTTGATCCCAAATGGTGTGCTTTGTAATTTATCTATGATTTCTCACATTATGGTATATTTCATAATTATTTTCTGACATGATTTATTTATGGTGTATCCATGGATATGTTGATTATGATTTTATGCCATATCACATGTTATTTTCATATTCATTATAATGTAAATCTGAAAGGCTTATTATAAAAACCAAAGTATGATTTATAATATGGTTTTATCATGTGAAAAAACATTGTAAATGGAAGTGAGTTATTTAGATGAAAGTTTCATTTAAGGAAATGATATATAATTTACGAATATTTATATTGTCTATGACTTATGTAAATGGTTGTATAATTTATCAACTATTTATTATTTGAAAGTAAAAGTATTCATAAATGATAAAAAAATTGTAATAAATGAAGGATTTTATATTAACACCATGTATTTGATAATATAAAAAGTTAGCATTAGTGGAAATACGTTATCGTGGATGAGAGTGTGAACTCAATCCCACAATATTAGGGAATAATTTCTTATTATAACCTTCTCGATGACATATTATGCATCTCAAACATTTCCCTGGTTCATGAGGCTATTCCATCCTATTCCACATCCTACTGGACTTAGTTCTCCCTTATTGTTACAACCTTTTGATCTCAGGTATCAATATCAGCTAGTCTTCCGGAATTGGTAAATGTTGAAACTCCCTGGTAGGCATATATGGTGCAATATAGTAATTAGAAATGGTTTTTAGTCAGTACATTGGATAAAAATTTTCTGCCCATGATATGTTCATAGAGGCACTGGCTATGATGGTGTGTACACATAGAAACTGAAATTCATGTAAGTTTCCATATTTACATTAGATCTATTCCAGTAATAACACCACGACTCGACCACTTTATTTTTTATGGGTTTCAACACAGTTTCACTTAAAATTGAGTGTTTTATTGATGGAAAAGGTGCACTCGATAAGGAAAATCTTCTTCAATGTTATTTTCAATCACTCATTGAATGTATCTTTTGTACCTTATCCCATATTGAATCTCATTCGTGGTATATTTTCCTCTATCAATGAAGTACTTGAAATAATGATTATTTGTATCTAGAACTAGGCTAGTTATAGGTAACTTTTGAAACCCCTTGAAGATGCACTCCATGGTGTTTGTGGTCATGGGTCCATACTTCTTCCCCCCTTCATATACCATTTTCTTTCTTATCTCTTGGAATCTCCATCATATAATCATACACTCTCTAATTATCCCAATGGATTTATTTGAAATATTATTCAAAACTTCATTTATTTGGATCACATTCTATATATAAGTGATCATATTTCACATAAACAAATTTTATCATTATGTTGAAATAGTAAAAAATAATAAAGAGATTGCATACCAAGTATCATGATTTCCTTCTTTATAGGTTCATCATAGAATGTTTTTTCATGTTTCTATCTTTTTTTCTAATGTAGTACTAATGATGTAAATTTTGGGGTATCCATGTATCAAGATCTATATTGATTTCATCATTGATTACTTAATGAGAATCAGATATCAAACAGAAACCCAAAATTTTGGTGAAATGGTTAATAATACATGCCTAAAACTAAATACATGATTCATGACTCCCCTTATAAATAATGGAAAATTAAAGTGGAATAGATAAATGGTTTCTATCTCGGGTTTCCATAATCAACAATACACCCATATATTTTCTATAGAGAAATGTTCCATCAATCTATAGGAACTATTTGCAGAAATGAAATGATGAAATATAGGGAAGTAATTCCCAAAACAATTGACAAAATTTGACATTATATGGATCAAGTTAGTTATCTTTAGACACATGTTCATTTGTATCATGAAGTAAGAAAACTTGGTCATTGTGACTTAGTATTGCAAAAAAATTATGAAAACACTCGATAAGAGTCATCCCAGTCACCATAGATCTTGAAAATTTCCTTATGTTTCACCATCAATGCCTTATTATTGGAAATATTATAACCAAAAATTTTTATATCCTCTCCAACACAAGGGATACAAGAACATATTGTTAGGTTCTTATCATTTCAATGATAATAATTGACACAAATTTAGCATTCAATGAAGTATGATCTTGTGTCGGGTTTGGATGAATGCAAGTATGAGATACCTAAATATTAAAAATTATCCAACATCTAAATGTATTCTTAAGAAACACCCTTAAGATGAATTTTCAATCATCATGATATTTATCACATCGTATAATGTATTTTTTATGTATTTATTCCTAAACTAAATATCTATAGTGTCTATCAATATGAAATATTTTTAGTATGTTTTTAATTGAATATTTATTAGGAAAATCCATTATAACATATAATATTTTGTCTATATAACTATAATTATCCTCTACAACCCTAGGAAACTTATTTTTATGTGTGAAGACATTCCAGTAAAATTTAGGAAAATGTGTCATTACTTCCGAAAAAGATGTGAATAATAGTGGATGATTTATTATGTGACAAGGATGTTGTATAACTACGAAATTTCTATAAACTTTCTCCCCAACTTATATAGATTATTCCCATTAGAATTTTTTTCTCTATCTATCCTATAATTCAAAAATTACTCCTCATCCAGTAGATTTAGATGTATATATGGGAGATCATTTATGTTTTCTTCTTCTGCATCACAGGGGATAACCTCGTTTTCTTAGAATGAACCTTATTCAACCAATCATGTATGTCTAATTTTTTGTCTATTATATAATAAAACCTCAATATATAACTCCATCATGGAACCATATGACTGTTTGAAAAATAATGTTATTTATTGGTCCTAATGCTCATTAAAAGTCAATGGACAAGCTAGATTCCATTTTGTAGTCGAGAACTATAAATTACTATTTCTAATTGATTAGATATCTGGACTAGTTCATAGATTTAAACAACCACAAATTCTTTCATTATGTTCTCTTAGGGTTACAAAATAAAATTTTCTAACCATTGTTGTTGGTTTTGTACTATAAGAATATCCTTGCTCAGTTTGAATAGCCTCCTCATAATATTAGACATAAGAAAACCCGGTTCTCTATATTTATATTTTCTCAAGATTATAATAGTGTAAATAATATTGACAATGAATAATAATCATGTAGCTTTGACCATACAATATCTATTTTACTAAAATTTTAGAACATATTCTTATATCATAAAATATGATACTAGTGTTTCTTAGTAGAGTATTTATTCTTATTAAAGGTATTTTTAGTAGTTTATAAGGAAAATATAAATCATCTAAACCATATCCCATGGTAGTGTCAAACTAGATGTGCATCAAGTCCCATTATCATGCACAATTTCTAGATCGATTCTATATCAATATAGTGTTTAATAGGTTGTTTCCCCTAGGTATATTTGTTCTATATCCACATCCACTTGTAGTATCGAGACAAGGATTTCATTTCCTTGATAACCACATAATATTTATTATATCGAAAATTTATATGTTCTTATTATATCCTAGAATATGAAACTATTGTTTCAAATTAAAATTTTTAATCTTCCTAAAGTTATGTTTAGTGGTTTATAAAGTATATATGAATTATCTAAAGCATTTTCACTAGGAGTGTCGAACCCAGTGTGCTGCAAGGCCCATTTTCGTGCACCCATTCCCAATTGAGTCTAGATAAATATGTGGTTTTCAAGGTTTTTACCTTTGGGTACATATGTGTTAGAACCGCATCCACTTGTTGTATCTATATTGGGATTTCATTTCATAGATAACCACATAATATTTATTATATCAAAATTTTAGAAGCTCTTCTTATATCCTAAAAGATGACACTATTATTTCATTGTTGAATTTTTAATATTCCTAAAGGTATGTTCGGTAGTTGATAAAGATAATGTGAATCATCTAAATCAAATCCATTGATAGTATCAAACCAGGAGTGAAATAAGGTATGAATCTTTTAATTCATGGGACTAAAAAATCATGTGTGTAGTTAATCCTCTTTTCCATACAGTTAGCCATATTTTTTCCTATTTTAATTATATGGTATTCTATATTTAATCAATAGTTTATCATTATTTAATAATAAGTTAATCCTTAGTTAATTATTATTAAGTCAGTAGTTAATAATTCATTAATTATTAGTTATTGAGTAGTTATTTTAATGTTAATTGATAGTTAATCATTACTTCATCATTAATTAATCCTACATTAATAATTCCTTAATAATTGATTAATAATTCTTTAATCACTTATTAATCAGTATTTTACTATTAGTTAATCATTCACTAATCCTTAGTTAATCATTAACTAAAAAATATTTAATCATTAGTTAGTACTATATTAATTATTCCTTAATCATTCATTAATCATTATTTAATCATTACATAGATAATAGATATCAAGTAGTTGCTTTATAGATAATCATTAATTAATTAATAGTTAATCATTAAGTAATTATTAGTTAATAATTCTTTAATTATTAGTCAATCATGTGTTATTTATTAGTTAGTCATTATCTAATCATTAGTTAAGCATCAGTTAATCTTATATTAACCACGCCTTAATCATTCATTAATTACTAGTTAATTATTACTTAATTAATTGATATCAAAAAGTTACTTGATAAATAATTATTATTTAGTTAATATATAATCATTAATTAATTATTAGTTAATCATTCTTGACTCATTAGTTAATCATATGTTATTTATTATTTAATTATTATTTAATTATTAGTTAAACATTAGTTAATCCTCTATTAATTATACCTTGACCATTCATTAATCACTAGTTAATCATTACTTAATTAATAGACATCAAGTAGTTACTTTATAGATAATTATTAGTTAATTAATAATTAATCATTAAGTACATATCAGGTAATCATTAGTTAATAATATGTTACTCATTAGTTAGAAATTAACTAACCATTAGTTAATAATTTTTTTAATCCTGTATTAATTATGCCTTGATCATTCATTAATCACTAGTTAATCATTACTTAATTAATATATATTAAATAGTTAATTTTTAGATAATTATTTTTTAATTAATAGTTGATCATTTAAGTAATTATTAGTTAATAATTATTTACTCATTATTTAATCATATTCTGTTCATTAATTAATTATTATCTAATGTTAGTTTATCATTAGTTAATCCTATAATTATTATGACTTAATCATTCAATAAACATTTGTTATTCATTAGTTAATTATTAGATAATAATTAGTTAAGCATGATTTAATCCTAAATCAATTATTCCATAATCATTCATTTATCAATAGTTAATCATTACATAATTAATAGATATCATGTAGTTACTTTATAGTTAATTATTAGTTAATTAATAGTTAATCATTAAGTAATTATTATTGAATCTTTCATTAATCATTAGTTAATCATATGTTATTCATTATTTAATTATTAACTAATCATTATGTAATCATTCATTAATCCTAAGTTATTCATTAGTTAATCAATACTTAATCATTAATTTAGAATTAGTTAATCATTAGTTATTTAGTAGTTAATTATTATTAATCATTTATTTCACTAATATTTATTCATTATCTATTTAATATTAATTTCTAATTATGTCACTAATATTTAAAAACTACTATTTTATACTAATTAATAGTCTTATTATAATATTATATCCATTACTAATACTAATAATAAATTCTTTACTCAAATATCATCAATATATACTAATATTTTATTTACTAATAATAACTAATATTTCTAAACTATATTTAACAAACTAACCTACTAAGTAAATAAAATATTTAAAATTAACTAAATATGAAAAAACTAAATAAATAAATAAATTTAAAATAAATAAGAAAAAATACATCTAAATGATGCTTTGTAAAATTTGACACTCCTTTTAGGCCATTGAAATTGTCGTGCACAAGGGAATAAGCATTGAGAAAATTTTAGAGAGGGGAGGAGTGGAATTAGAGATAAGGAGTGTGTAAAATGAGTAAAGGGAAGGGGTAGTGGGTGCCTATTTAAAGGGTATTGGGGATATGCTACATCGATTATTCCATGATTTTCCTTAATTTAGGAGAAATGAGACATCTTAGATGCCACCTTGTGCCTTAATGTATAATAAAGGTGGAATTTTAGATGCTTCCTTTTCCACATAATCAGTCATTTTCGATGAGTGGAAGAGGAGGAATTAGAGATTCCACCTTTCTATATTAGTTTAAAAAAATAACCTTGTTTTATTTTCATAATTATTTAAAAAACACATAAAAACACTATTCTCGCCCTAATCATCTCTGTAGTTCAAGGGTGATTATTCTTGGAACTAGATTTGATGATTAATAATAAAAATAAATAAATATAAATAATTAAATAATATCTTACCTCAAAACATTTACCATGAATGAAGAATTATTTTACATTTTCGAAATTTAATTTTTGAATAAAAAATTCATTAATGAGTTCTACCTCAAAAAGGTTCGATCATTGGTGAAGAATATAACTATATCGATGTTTTTGTTGATTTCAATTGAATTATATTATTTTTCTGATGGTAATAGGATACTTATCGATCTACCCACACTAATAGTTCTCTCCTATAGAGCCCTTCTCAAATTCCATGGGATGTGTGACATGCCCTTGGGATTTGTGTTTTGTAGGTTTAAATAGATGATTGTTATTTCATATAATTAATTAAATGAATTAACTAATTATTTAATTTTTTCCTCAAACTATGTCCATGATTTCAAACTATCATGGGACCTGATGCAAACATAACTTTTATTGTTCTAGGGTTATTCTCACATTCTAGACTCAGTCAAAATATCAATTTTTTTATATAAGGCCATGATAATATGATATAAATATTTTCTCTCAAATATGCATGTGCAGGCTTAAAATAATATTTTTATATATTTTTATTAATGCTATTCTACACTCAAAATCTCACACTCGCTTATCCTATGGGTAAACACTACACTTTGAAATAAAATGAATCATCAAATAATTTTTATGGGGTTATTTGCTAGGGTAAATTTGTTGTTTTACCCATCTAGAGGACTGAGGGCTTGAAAAACACAAAATTGAACTATTTCTAAACTTCAAAAAATCTAGATCACAACATAATCCCCACAATATAATTTTTTCTTCGAAAAAATAGACTTATGAGGCATAGAAATACTAAATATCCTCAAACAACCTAATATAAAAACTCCCTTGTATCACACACACATCTATTTCCCAAATAGTTCTGAGTTCCAAGTGAGTCTGGTAAACCATTTTCTAAAAAGGAAACATCATTTTTCATTTGAAAAGATATCAAAACCTGTCTATTTTTATATAATCCCTAAGTTAGGATATACATCTTCTCTATGAAAGTCTATCCAAGCATGTTCAACCAAAACCCATCTCCATTCGAGAAGATTTAATCGACAAGATCTGATATAGTGGGAGGAAATCACTTACCACATTTACATAGAGTTCAATACGTTTATTTTAAGTGAGATATTCATCAATGCCTCATATAAACACTGAGAGTTTACTGGATTCCTTGATAACATTGGAAAACAATTCAATTTATTATGTTATTCCTTATCATTATCATCCCATGTTACATCATCGGCCTACAAGTAACATGTCTCATCATTATTAGATTGTAGGAGAAGAGTAACATGATACCTCTTTCCAAACTATTACATAACACCTATAAGAATCTGTTATCCATGTCTTAATCTCCAATATGGTTTCATCATCTCTTGAGGATATCCCAGTTGTGTAGTTGTTATTCATTCATGGATAACATCATATATAGTACCAAGCTTGACCAACTATTGAAATCTCACCATATATCATAAGGTGAACCATTCTAACACAATATAAAGTGTATATTCTTAACCATTTAGATGACATCACTTTATGTAGTGAACCGACCCTAGTAACCCTAAAACCGGGAACCCAACCCATTCTGTTATATACCCGAAGGGAATTCCCAATCCCCATGGGCTAGCAAAAAGCACCTGAGCATCAAGCAACACAATAGAAGGAATGATTTCTCCCAACCTAATCAAATAAATGTACTATATGTATACACATAATGAAAAAAATACAACAAAAGAATAAATGAATATATATTCCATAATAGTCAAAAGATAGCAGAAATGAACAATTGAAAAAGTGGTCAAAGCTCCAAAAACAAGTCCAACTACATGGAACAAAACCAAATGACTACTCCATGTGATGGTGTGGATAAAATCCCACCATCTCACATCCATCTACCCAAAACAAGCTGACACAAACCACACTGCCTCACTATGGCACCGTAACTTTCCATGTATATGAAGGCATACAAAGGTCCACGCACCACTGAGGAGGTGTGTAGGGTGTGAGATAACAAGATCAGTAGGATCCCACCCAGGTGTTCCATATCAAGTCTCTATATAATAATTCTTGTATTCTTATTTTAAATAAAAATGGCATAATAAGTAGTAATGTAATTTTATAGAATACATGGTAAAAATTTACCTTTTTCATAGTTCTAAGTAAAATAAGGTACAACATGCATATCAAGGATAACTCAGAAATCCAATCATTACAAAACAGAAGCAGCAACATAAGAATCAGTACCAAGGATCACTACAGGTCATACTAGTAGACTAATCATACTATAATAAATAAAATGAACAATATTTTTCCTAGAACACATGCCTATGAATCATAGTAATACCCTATGTGTAACCCCCCCCCCCCAACAATGTCAATATCCATCCCCTAGAACAATGGGAATAGGAAACAGAGGAAATACATATGATCAAACCTCCTAATAATCACAAAACATGGATGATGGCCTCAAGATAAACCTTTCACCTAACTACCTAAGTTAACCCATGTGCTCATTTTAACAAATCAATCTAAATGTTTCAAAAGTACCCATTTCCTTTTCATTTATCAATAACCAAGGAAAATAATTTCTCTTTAAAAACTATTTTTCAACACACACAAAAAAATCATTCCAATTTGATAAATCAATTTATAAAGCAAGATCAATCTGGATAATTATCAAAGGCTAGAGACAGAACCACCTACGTTAAATCTCGGATCACACACCCCCACAAAAGGATCCACCAATGACGAAAACAAAGGCTCTAGAATCTAATCCACATTACATGATTGATCCAAAACTAAAAAAAGGGGTCGGTGGAAAGGAAGAAGCCTACTTACATCAAGAACGGACGCCCACCACACCATGAACGAAAAAATAAAAGGCCTCAAGATCAATATCTCACGATGAATCTAAGAATATAACCAAGAAGAAACACCATCTCAGTTAAACGAGTCTGATAATGAAACCTATAGATGCCACCACAATCAATAGCAATTAAGAAGAGGAAATGATACTCACCCTTAGAGATACACTGTAATTTTGATGGAGATTGAGTGTCAATTGGATTAATCTAGAAGGAGTGAAGTCTCTCAAGAATTACTAGTAAAAACCATGGGTTGAGAGAAATAAGGATCCAAGGAAAGAATCAATACAAAAATGTTGTGCACATTTTTTAAAACTGGACATGGTTCTTTTCATTATGTGTAATATAGTTACACATCGTGAAATCCATGGTGTACAAGTACTCCAAAAAATCCATCTCCTTGGATTAAAAATTAATTATTTAAATAATTCACTATGTAATACCACTTTTCATGACATGTAATAATTTACAGCATAAATTCCCTTTCATGGCTTGTACCCATCAAAAGTTACATGACATATAACCTAGTTACATGACGTGAAATGCTTCTAAATCTTGAAAAAAATGATGGTTAAGGATGAAAGTCCAAAATAATCTATAAATTCTCCATTATAGGTATTCTCCCAATCATAAAGGATAGAAAAACCGTGATGAGGTTAAGGTAAAACATGATAGATCGGTAATAGAATGATACAAACTCCACACCATAAATACTTTTTGTACCCAGGAAATCATATAGAAAATGTAATCCCTAAAAAGAGATGAGGTCACTACTCCCTTATAAATGATTCTCATTCCCAAGTCTCATGAGAATCCTATTCTTATTACCATATAAATTTGACCAACAGAATTGACTTCCCACACAAGACCTTCACTTGAGAGTCAATGATCTCTACTGGTGTCTCCAAAACAAAAATTTCTGACTCTAACTCAATTTCTTCCCAACTCAAAATTTGATCTAGATCAGGGTGATACTTTATGAGCTGAGATATATGAAAAACATCCTGAATACTCAAGAATGGAACTGGAAATGATAACCTATAAGTAACATATCTGATATGCTCAATGGCCTCAAATGATCTAACATAACTCGAAGCCAAATATCCCTACTCTCCAAGTCAATTGTGACCCAACTGAGGAGAAACTTTTCAGAAAACCTAGTCACCTATGGAAAACTAAAAAGTTCGACATTGCCAATCCAAAAACAATTTCTATCGACTATTTTCTATAACTAGATGTCTATGTACATCCTAAATCTTTATAGACATTTCTTAAACCAAACTTGGTCCATCTAAATATACTTCACTCACCTTCTCCCAACAAAGAGGTGATATGCATATGTAACTGTAAAACGACTCAAAGGGAGACATTATGATTGATACTTTTTGTTATAAACAAACTCAACCAATTTTAGGTGGTTATTTGATTATCCTTCTAAATCCAAGACATAGGCATGGAGCATATCCTCTAGTATCTAAATCACATGCTTTGTCTAACCATCTCTCTGTGGATGGTAAGTTGTGCTCAACATGACATGAGTTCCCATTTCCTATTGGATACTTCTCTAGAACCTTGAGTTAAACCTATGATACCTATCTAAAACAATGACATAAGGACTCCCATGTAGCCTCACAATCTCTTTCACGTACATCTTACCCAGATCTTCTACTTTAGTGGTGTTTTTGATGGAAATGAAATGAGTAGACTTTGTCAAATGATCAAAAACCACCCATATATCATTTCACCCTTAGTGATTCCATGGTAATCAAAAAAAACAAATATATGTATACCTCATCCCATTTCCAAAATGGCACTATAATAAGATAAATTAAACCATAAAGTTTCGAGTTCTTTTCCTTTATCCATTGGCGTGTGTAATAGTGAGACACAAACTCTGTGATGTAACACTTCATACCTGACCACCAGAATCACTGCCTCATGTTATAATACATATGTGTAGTTCCTAGATGAAAAACTCATTAATAGATATGAAAATAAAACAAGACTAAACTTCTAACAAGTTCTAGGATGACAACCTGCTTCTTGAAGTGAAGCATACCATTTGAAGAATGCGACCAGCTAGAAATAGTCTCCCCACTATAAAGGATTTCTCAAGCCTTATGAAACTCATCATCCTTACACTGAATCTAAAAAATAGACTCCATGAGAGATGATGATAACTAAATAATGGTTAGAACCATGCCTGAAACATCCTCCTGAGCAGCCAAGTGAAACTGAGTGAAAATCCTCATATGGTTCTACTCCTCCTTCGATTCTAGAATAGACTGTGATAGTACTTTCCAAATAAGAGCATATAAAATGACATTACTCTTTATCAGGGTGTAGGATATAATTAAGTCAAACATTTTAAGGTATTATACCCATCATATCTATATAAGAATCAATTCCTTTTGATAAAATAGATGACTCAGACTCTTCTGATAAGAGAAGACCATGAAATTCTTCCCAAAAAGATAGTACTTCCAAAATTTAAGTGCATGAATAACTTTAAAGAGCTCTAAATCATTAGTGGGGTAATTCTTATCATGTGGTTGAAGATAATGAAAGTTTTAAGCTATCACGTGGTCATACTACATAAGCACGCATCCCAAACCAGCACCTGAAGCATCACAAAATAGAATTTATCCCTTACTGGGATCATGTAAGATCAGAATAGGATCCGATGTCAAAAATAATTTCAATTCATCAAAATTGGACTCATACATTGCATCCCATGTGAATTTCACCAATTTCCTAATAAGAGTATACAAAGGTGATTCCAAATTAGAGAGAAATCCTTAACAAACCATCAGTAGTATCCAGTAAGATCAAGTAAGCTTCATATCTCAAAGAAATTCCATGGTTCCTTCCATGAAAAAATGGCCTTCACCTTCTCTAGATCGACTAATAAGGAATGATTAGGAATTATGTTCCCCAAGAATTTCACTTCTTGAATCCAGAAACTAAATTTCAAAATCTTTCCATACAAATGGTGATTTATCATAATTCCTAGAACCAAACTCAGATGGTACTTGTGATCACACTCGGATTTTGAATAAACCATAATTTAATCCATGATCACTACCAAAAAGTGTCAATATATTGATGGAATATCAAATTCATCAAATCCATAAAAACTGTAGGAGTTTTAGTCAGACCAAAAGGCATTACAATATATTAATTGTAGCCATACCTGCTCCTGAAAGTTGTCTTCGGTATATCAGACTCTCAAAATATGAGATGATGAAAACTCGACTGAAGATCAATTTTTGAAAAACACTTTTCCCCTTAAAATGATAAAACAAATAATTCACATCAAGCAAAGGATATTTTTTCTTAATCACTGCCTGATTCAACTTCTGATAGTTCACAAGTAACTGAAGTAAACCATCTACTTTCTTAGGAAAGAGCACAAAGGATGCCCAAAGAAAAACTCTATAGAGAATGAAACCATTTTCCAATAGGTCATCCTATAAATCTTGAGATATTTTAGCCCTGTCAGTTCCATATGATAAGAAGGTATGAATGTTGGTTTCATACCTATAACCAGGTCAAATATAAACCATACCTCTCTCTCTGGATTAGTAATAGAGAAATAATCTTGGAAAATGTTAGGAAAATCTTGAACAGCAATGGGGAGATCAACAACAGTAGAAATTTCATTGAGATCAAACACAAAAATAGACAGAAAACTCCTGATATCTAGGCGGGAAGGCCCTACACGACTTGATCTTGGATCCCACTCTCCCAGAAACACACGAGAGCTCCCATATACAACAATAAATTATACATTCCAATGATAATAATCAAACTCATCTTGATGATCAAAAAACCAATCCATACCGATGATGACTTCCAATATATCCATATCAAGAATGTGAAAATCCCAGACTTACTATGTATTGACTATCATTAAAAAACAAGGACACCAAAACCCCTACTCTTTAATCTTTCCAAGAGGCATCACTAAATACATGGTAAATGATTTAAGTTCCACTGTAAGTTTAATAATATCAACAAAATTTGCAGATATGAACAAGTGGGAGTATCAAACAAACAAATTTCTACTGAAGATGAAATAAGAATCATACGTCCCACCCTTGGTGGACCTACATTAACTTCCATTGGACACTCATGTATTGTGTGAAAATTTATCACTCATGTGTCTTGCAGCTGGATCCCTATAGTCTTTAAATCTTCTGACTACACCGCAATAGCCTTTGGAGCCGACAAACCCTGACCATAACGAGGAATATTCATAGCCTAATAGAAGCGCTATAAGTGTCCAATTCATCCATAGGTATTTCACATCTTCACGGGCATATTAAAATAATGTCTTATATATCCACCATTTCAACATTGATATCATGTTAGAGGCACATTTACAACTACAACGGATGGTGAAAAGCAGGATCGCAGCTGAGACCCACCTCCACCACTTATATGATGATCTTGCCACTTCTTTTTCTTCCCATGCACACCACTAAAGTTGTCACTAGATGTAATAAAATGGTTAGGAAAACCATCCTTGACTTCCATATTCATCTATACCATCATGGACTTATCCAATATCTCCACATAGGTATAAAGCTTTAATATAAACACATGTGATCTGATATCCAGTTTCAAACCCTTCAGGTACTTGTTTTGAATTTAGCTGGTCATTCTTCACTACATTCAGAGAAAAATGGACAAGCATAGTAAAACAATTGATGTATGACGACACATAACAATTCCTCTAATGTAAATATAAGAACTCTAGAGACTTTTCCATCATTAGTGACTCTGGACAAAATTGCTGATAGAACAGGTTTTTGAAACCCTTCCAGTCCAATTCCACATGACTATCTACCTAGACCGTAGAATCCCACCATCCCTTATCTAACCCCTCTAGTCTAAACGCTACACACTTTACCCTGATATTCTCGGGTTTCTCTAGAAATTCAAATATTTGAGCGATCTTATCCTATATGTCCTCTTCCTCTTGAGGTTTATTCATTCCCTTAAATGATGGTGGATTCTCATTCAATAATTCTAATGATCTCTCTCTCTCTCCTGCAACTCTTAGTTGTAACTCAACAATAGTGTTCTAAACACGTGGTACATCTTTATCAATAGTACAGAGTGCCCATATTATAGTATTTATGAGATTATGATCTATATGTGGAATCCCTTAAAGAACATCAACTTCAACATTAAAAGGAACTCATGGAAGATGTCTTAGAGGCATACTTTTGTACACTAAAACATAAGAATGATCAGACAATAGAAAAAGACACAGCTAAAATAAGAAAACCCATAATCATAAACTGAGATTTAAAAAAAAAACCAACACTAAAGACACACATCCCAACATCCCATGGAAACTTAAGTCTCGCCATGAAAAGAGTTGACCAGACACTCATTGCAACATATGTCTTATGTCCTAGAAATCCTATCTCCAGTCTAACAGATGTCCCAAGATAAGGACTCTTGAGGAAAAACCTCTTATGATACCAAATTGTAATGAACCGACCCGGGTAACCCTCAAACTAGGCACCCGACTCATTCTGTTACATACCCGAAGGGAGTTTCTGATCCCCACGGGATGGCGACAAGCGCCCGAGCATCGAAAAACACAACAGAGGGAATGATTTCACCCAACCTAATCAAAAAAATTGAATATATGTATACAAATAATGAGAAATAAAATGGAATACTAAAGGAATATATATATATGCCATAACAGTCAAAAGATTGAATAAATGAACAACTGAAAAAGTGGTCAAAACTATGAAAACAAGTCCAACTACATGGGACAAAACCAAATGAATAATCCATGTAATGGTGTGGATAAACTCCCCCCATATCACCACCAGCTACTCAAAACTAGCTAACATGAACCTCACCACCTCACAGCAGCACCTTTCTTTTCCCTGCATTGGAATACATACAAAGGTCTACACACCACCATGGAGGTGCGTAGGGTGTGAGCGAACAGGATTAGTAAGATCCCACCTAGGTGTTATATATCAAGTCTCTATATAAAAGTTCTTGTATTATTATTTTAAATAAAACATGGCATGAAAATTAGTAAATTAGTTTTATAAAAAAAACTGTAAACATTTCCATTTTTCATAGCTCTAATCAAAAGAAGGTCCAACATGCATATCAGGAATGAATCAAAAATTCAAGCATTAAAAAAAAGGATAATCACGTGAATCAATACCAAGAATCACTACAGGTTATACTAGAATACTACTCATACCATAATAAATAAAGTGCACAATCCAATTACTAGAACACAGACCTAGGTAACAGAGGAATACCACATGAGTTAACCCCCCGACAATGTCAATATTCATCCCCTAGAACAATGGGGCTAGGAAATAGAGGAAATACCCATGATTAAAATTCCTGATAATCACAAAACATTGATGATGGAATCAAGATAAACCTTCCACCTAAGTACCCAAGGTAACCTATGTGCTCATTTTTTCAAATAAATCTCAATGTTTTAAAAGTACCCATTTCCTTTTCATTTATTAAAAACCAGGTAAAACCCATTTATCTTAAAAACCCCTTCTTTAACACACAAAAATAGTCATTTAAATTTTTTAATCAATTTATAAAGCAAGAGAAATCATGCCAATTATCATAGGCTAGAGATAGAACCACCTACCACAAAGCTTGGGTCACACATTCCTGCAACAGGATCCCCCAACGATAACAAAGAAGGACCTAGAATCCAATACACATCACATGATCGATCCAAATATGAACACAAGGGGTCTAAGGAAAGGAAGAAACCTACATAAATCAAGAAAGAATGCCTAACGCACCACATTCGAAAAAGGAAAAGGCCTCTGGAGCGAGATCGTATAAGAGATATTAGAGGAAAACCAAGAAGAAACACCATATTAGATCAATGGATTTGATGACACAGCCAAATGATGCCACCATGATAAATAACGATGAAGAAGCATAAAGGTTACTCACTAGAAGAGATGCACCATAATTTCAATAGAGATAGAGTTCCAATCGGATTGGTCTATAAGGAGATAATTCTCTCAAAAATTCTTGGGAACAACCTTGGGTAGAGAGCAATGTAAAGATGGAGAAGAAACCAAAAAAACAGTTGTGTGTGTTTTTTAAAACTAGAAACGGGCTATTTACGGACGTGTAATATTGTTACATGATTTGAAATCCACAATGTACAAGTTCACTGAAAAATCCATCACCTAGAATTAAAAATTTGTTATTTAAATAATTCACGAAGTGAACCCACACTTCATGATGTGCAAGCTTTCACTGCTTGAATCCCCTTTCACAAATTGTACTCACTATTATTTACACGGTGTGTAACCCAGTTAAACAACATAAAATACTTCTACATCTTGTAAAAAATGCGGGTTAAGGCTGAAAGTATAACAAATCTCTAACATCACCATTATATGTATCCTCCAAATCTCAAAGGAGTGGAAAACCACGATAACGTTAAGGGAGAACCTAATAGATCGATAACGAAATGTTACACTTTGTTAGCTTGAGACCCCAAGGACTGACAGAGCTACTAGAATTCACATGAATTTAAAAAATATATCATTTGTAGAATGATAATGTTTTTCATGTGGTAGATACATTAAAAATGATCCACTGGTTATTCTATACTAAGTACCATGCTCTACTAGATGCATCCTGACTCAGAATTCTCATAAATATATTTATTATGAATATCAAGAGAATTCCACTCCCCCTTGGGGATGGTAGGTGATGTGATTCCCACCTTTAGGAAAATCATATGATTCTATCTATTAAGAATTTATGGTATCACATTATCACTAAGTTGATATAAACGCTATATAATACTTCATAGAGAAGACAATTGTGAGGCCATCACCATCAACCGAAGGTGAGAAATGTATCCTATGCCAAAAGAAAATTGTTTTCATACTCCCAAAATTATCTGAACATAGAGACCTCTATTAAAATAACTAATATTAATACCAAAGATACACCACTCTAATTTCATCCGCCACTATGGATTCACCTTAATAAGAAAAACTTCTCCACATAAATCTAAGTTTCATACTGTGATAGGTTTATCCTCGACTGATACTCTTATTATAAAATATAGAAATTCCAAAATGACTAATATTTCCCACCATGAATTGACATAAAGATTTATTTAGTTCAATACATCATAACTCTATATGGGTTCTAATCACCCCACACTGCAATTCCAACATCATCTCTAGAATGTAAGTCGATGTATACAACTTCCAATCAACAACGGAAAATTATGGTTCACCATTTAGAAGCATCCTATCATTCCATCACATTAATGGGAAGTGAAAATTTATCCTACATAAACATAGAATTTGAATTCATTCTCATTAGCTGATAGGAAGCTAACTTTATCATCTGGGAGATTGGTTCTTCTCTCTATACCTGAGGGATCTTCCTTGTTTCCATAGATAGAACCTACCTAAACAACACCACCACCAACACATAAATGATACCCTTGAGGGAAACAAATTATTACCAAGAAGAATATATCTAAACCTTTAATTTCCCATGAAGTAACCTATGAAAGGGATTCTTTATCCACAAAAGTTGAAATCACTTCAGCATAAGGGGTGATTAAAAGAAGAAATAGTTACCAGTAGTTTTTATATTATTTCCAAATGTGATTATTACTTTTCCTATATATTTTCAGCATGAGTCACTGAGATTTAATTATCATACAACAAAAAAACACTCGCAGTAGTGTTAAGATTAACTCCAATGACAGTTATTAATTTTCCTATTGATTTTCAGCCTAAATAACTGAGATTTAATTATAATACAACAAAAACACACTCTAAAAACATGTGCCAAATAATATGAGAATAAATGTGTACTCAAATATGGTTATTTCAATCTATAAAAATTTAAACATTTTTAAAATAATACTCCATTTCTAAAAGAGGCACAAAATTAAGCTATTAAAGAGTAGTCTAATCACAAGTTACAGGAAAATAAACGCAACCACTTATCAACCCATAGTTCTATAGAATCATCCTAATGAATGAATCATCTTCTAACCAGTGTATTCTAGAACCATATAGAAAACGTGAGTCCAATACTCTAGGTGACCACCTAGTCACTCAAGGATCGTGTTTTCATATTTCATATAAATACCCATATTATACCCACCCATGGATAGTTCTAATCCATTCAAAAAGAACTACCATTCTCAACTTATGAATCTTATACTAGGAATTAAGGGGAGACAAGCTATCTCATATCACTGGTCAAGGATATTTCTCAGCCAAAAATTAGAATGCAATGCCTCATCGATCACAATCAATGGTGGAAAAGGACCAAATATAGGAACAGAATAAATCCTCAGCCTTAGAAATTACTTAATCTTGATTTATTTCAAGAATACACATTGAAGATCTTTTCAGGTTTAGAGTTTTGGAGAATTAGATCATAAATCATGCATTATATTCCACATTTAAACAAGGAGGTTACGTCAAAGACAGTATTCATTTTTTTCCATCAAAGGAAACATATTTAAAATAAAACATGGATTCATTCTTAACACTTCCTCAACACTATCATCACATCATATACTTTTCCCTTGACCTGTGAAAAACATTTCAAAAACATGGTATGAGCTTAAAAACCTCAGTAAGGGATATAAAAATACGGAAAGAAAACATTAGTCCATGTATACATATGAATCAATGAAATCATACTTTACTCATAAAACATAAGCACTTTAACATACCTCATGAAATCATAAGATTTATTAATAACTCATAGAAATCATAATACATAAAGGTAACTTGATACATTCATAACATTCTTACGTAGGGAGTAACCTTCATGGTTACGTTTGGAATATCCAGCACAGTATATTCCCTAAATCTCTTCAGAGAAACCTTAGTGTTTAACTCTTTCACATTACCCAATGTATTGGAGAGCTATCTCGGGATCACCCACCCTTAGTTTATCATGGAACCTCCTGACTTCATAAACAATTTCCAAGAACCATAACATAATCGTATCACATAAAACATGCATAAAAGAAACATAACATTTCCACATTTCAATCACAGGATATCAATACAACACATTGATATAGTGAAAAAATTATCAAAACCATTTTCAATACCAATAGAAATGTAATACATGGTATTTATTTTTCATTTAAAAAAAGTTATGGCTTGTAGAGGAAGCTGAAACTCAAATAATGGTCACGGCGGTGGAGAAGTCGTTGTCGCCGTATACATAAGACGAAAACATTCCTTTTTTAGTTTAGTAAAACGCTTCTTGTAAAAATATTCCTTTTTAATGAAATTAAAAGTCAAAAGGGTTTATTATACAACTAATAAAAGAAGGTCGTATATAAATTTAAGTATGCCTCAATGAAAGGAGATTGAGACGAAGTCCCTTACCTCAAGTCCGACTTGTCTTGTTCATTCTTTTATATTCCTGAATAATAAACTTTGTTCAATTTATAATTGCTTAAGGACTTCCTTTAAAGGTTATTATTCAATTCATATCACATATTATCATGTTGTAATAATTAGTTAATTATGCGAGTTCATATCATATGTTTTGTCAATGTTCGGTACATGAGTCAAAAATGAACTTGTTTGAAAAGAATTGCCTATGTTGTTATAAGTACATCATCTACAGAATGGTATTAATGATTTAAATATCATATATATCTAGTATATATTCATTTTATACTATTACATAACATTTGGAGATAAAAATGAAATGCACCGTTCATGGAGACGGTAGGCCGTACGTACGTATGAACGCTACTTTCATTTCTCTGTCATATTATAGGAATTAAAACTAAATGAGACAAATATATATTATAATTTCAGTATAATATATATTTTATATAGGTAACATAAGTTCATTAATTACATTAATTTTAAATTCCATGTTTGGCATGAACGAGTCACATCACTTGAGGGGCGGTAGTCCACACTTCCCCATATGAAATTATCACATTTGCACAACATGAAAAGCATAAAGTTATGTTTTAAATATAAAATACAGAATCATAGAGAGGACATAAATATAATATATATCATATATAAATATAGTTTCATCATAATTTCCACCATGAAAGGTGTTAAAAGAATATTGAACAATCATCATTTTGTGAGGCAGTAATTGGTCACCCACAGAAACAATATGTTCTTTAACCATTAGACGAATGTGTTTGTGAGTGTAGGTAGAATCCTTATCATAACAACATCATAGTATATTGAAGATACTGGTGTTATTATGGGATCAAATAATAATAAGATAGTGGTGAGTTAAGGAGGAAAATAAAAGAAAGAAACTTGAGAGAAGACATTACCTCTAAATCGGGTAACTCTTTTTTATTTGAGCCAAAGGCTTCCTTGGAAAGACTTCTTCCAAAAGTGAGGCTTCTAAGAGTAATATAGGGATGTGTAGAGATAATATGATCAGATTTTGGACGAGTCAAGGGCTTGAGATGTGTGGGTACGGGGGTATAGGTGGAGGCCTTTTATAAGAGGGAGGAGGGTCACTTTTGGAAAGTGTTGAAATGATACTTTATTATAAAATGATTTTCGGATTTTAAAGGTCCCACAATGATTTATTTTTAGGATTAGGTGATAAGGGTTCTAAATCCACCCATCCAATAGGTTTTCGATAAGTTTATATCTTAAATGTTACCTTATATTTTCATTTTATTTAAATCATTCATTAATGAGGTAATCACTACATCATCATGGTGTCATAAATAAATTTATTTATTTAATGTCTAAAAATTATAAAAAAATACCATTATGTATTAAATATTTCTAGCTTTCCAATGACTATTTATAGTCTAAGGCATCAATTATGTAAACAAAATTCAATTTTTTTTACTTAGGATATACAAACCTTTGTTATATTTCACTTCTTTTTAAAAATAATGTCATAAATGTCACTATTACACCCATGTGACTCCATGGGCCCTCAATTTCGGTAAAAAGCTTCCCATTGTCGGCGATGACTCAAAAATAAGGATTTCGACACATGTTGGGATCATTTTATATTATTATGACATTATTTTATTACCCTTAACTACATGATTACTAATTAATCACGATAATTAAAGATAATTACCGTCATTACTATTCATAATTTCCAAAAAACAAAAGAGTATTAATTACATAATTTGTACCTTATGATTCCAAATATGGAATCCATTTTACCAAATTCCAAACACAGAAATTGCAATAATTAATTTAAAAAATAATCCCCATTGTCATAACAAATAGCGTGTTTTCAAGAAACAATATCTATCAAAAGATTGATAATGATTTATGTCCAATTTCAAAGTCAAATTAATTATAATGACCACCATTAGATTAAATTATAAAAATATATTATAATTACACTTTAAATTCAATTAAAAATATAATCTAACCATATAATTAAATTAGATGAAACAACAGTTGTGAAGTAAAATGCAGTATGTTTTCACTATTCATTAAAAAATGAACATTGTCAGAAAAATACCAAAAATTTATCAAAAGTAAATTTCAATGTCCCAATTCTAAATAATAAGTTTATTTTGACAAATAGAGATTATAAAATTGTCAAAAGTTAGATTTTAAAAAATGGTTTTCCTTCAAAAGGGAGTAAAACAATCTTTTAAAAATATTATAGTATCCTATGCTTAAGATTAGATTTATTCTCATTTTAATCCTCTAAAACAATATATAATTCATAAATAGACATAGATATTAAAATATATTATTATTTACTTGGGATCTTACATCCTTCCCCATTTAGAAAAATTGTGTCCCCATAATTTATTTACTTATCGAATAAGTGGGGGTATTTATCCCTCATTGAATTTTCAGATTCTCATGTTGCCTCTTAAACTATATGGTTTTTCCATAGAACCTTTAGTTGATGAATCACCTTATTCTGCAACACTTGTTCCCTGTGGTCAAGAATCTAGATTGGTTATTCCTCAAAAGATAGATTCTCTTCCAACTGAACGACCTCTGGACTCAAAACATGAGATGGATCTGGAATGTACTTCCTTAACATTGAAACATGAAAAGCATTGTATACCTGAGATAAACTCCAAGGTAATGCCAATTGGTATGCAACTGATCCAAATATCTCGATAATTTTATATGGTCCAATGAACCTTGGACTCAGCTTTCCTTTCTTACCAAATCGCATCACACTTTTACATGGTGAAACTTTGAGGAAGACATGATCACCTACCTCAAAAGAGAGATCCTTCCTCCTATTGTCTGCATAACTTTTCTACCTGCTCTGAGCTGTTCTCATGTGTTTCTGTATCAGCTGAACTTTTTTTGCCATCTCTTCTGCCAATTATGGTTCCATCAACTTCCTTTCACATACTTCGTCCCAAAAATCTAGAGTTTGACATTGCTTCCCATATAATGCCTCAAATGGTGCCATATGTATAATGGAATGAAAACTGTTATTATAAAAAAACTCAACCAATGAAAGATGTTGGTCCCAACTTCCCTGATAATCCATCGGACAAGCATATAGAATATCCTCCAAAGTCTAAATTGTTCGTTCTGACTGCCCATCTAATTGAGGATGAAAAGCTATACTAACATTTAATTCAGTACCCAATGACTTCTGAAGGCCTTTCCAAAAGTTACAAGTGAACTTGAGATCAAGATCAGATACAATGAAGATGGGAACTCCATGTAACCTGAATATATCTTTAAGATACAATCCAGAAAGTTGATCTAGGGAAAAATTATCTCGTATAAAAAAGAAATGGGAAGATTTTGTCAAGTGATCAACAATAACCCAGATTACATTATTACCTCAAGGTGTCTTCGGTAATCCCACAACAAAGTCCATGGATATATTGTCTCATTTCCACTCTTGCACTGGTAATGGCTGAAGCATCCCTTTTAGTAACTGCAGCTCTACTTTAACTTGTTGACAAGTCAAACACTTCCCAGTAAGATCATCAATATCTCTTTTCATTCCATTCCATCAGTAATGCTCCCAAAGATCTCTGTACATCTTAGTACTGCCTGGATGAACTGAAAATGGAGAACTATGAGCTTCACATAACAACTCTTTCTTAAACTGTGAATCACCAGAAACACACAATTTCTTCCCAAATCTCAAAACACAATCATTATCAATGTTTAATTCAGGTAACATACCCTTCTAAACCATCTCTACCTTTTTCTGCAACTCATTATCTTGCTTCTATTCTTGATTAATTTTGTCTGATAAAGAAGATTTCACTGATACCTGAAACAAAACAGAAGAATTTCTTGCACCAATAAATTCCATGCCGAAATTCATCAAATCCTTAACAAAAGGATCACATTCCAAACGTAATATGGTTAATGAAGCATTAAGCATCTTCCACTTTATTTGGTTTTCCTGGGTGGTAGTGAATCGTTCAATCATAATCCTTGATTAATTATAGTCATATCCTTTGTCTCATATTCAATTATTTATGATTGAATATATACTTTAAACTTTTGTGATCAGTATATATTTTACACTTTATACTATACAAATGATTCCTCCAAATTTTTAAAGTGAAAAAAACAGCAGCTAATTCCAAATCATGTGTAGGGTAATTTCTCTCATGAGTTTTCAACTGACGTGAAGCATAAGCAATTACATGATCATTCTACATTAGGATGCAACCAAGTCCTTTCAATGAAGCATCATTGTAGATAAATAACTCACCATTCCTGGAATGTAGTGACAATACTAGAGCATTCACCAATATTCTTTTCAATTCCTGAAAACAATCATCACATTATTTTGCCCAGATAAACTTAACACCCTTACGAGTTAGCTTATTCAATGGGATGGACAACCATGAAATTGTTTTAACAAACCTATGGTAATAGCCTACCTAACCAATAAAACTATGAATCTAAGTTACATTTTTGGGTCTTGGCCAATCTTCAACAACCATTGTTTTTTCAGGATCAATAGTTATTCTATCTTTAGAAACAATGTGACCAAGGAAAGAAATTTGTTGCAACCGAAACTCACACTTGCTGAATTTCCCATACAATTTCTTTTCTTTTAAGGTTTGAAAAATAACCCTTAAATGACTTTCATGCTCCTCTTTAGTTTTATAAAACACCAAAATATCATCAATTAAAACAACCACAAACTTATCCAAGAACTCATGGAAAATTCTATTCATAAGGTCCATGAATACAGCAAGTGCATTTGTTAACCCAAAAGGCATAACTACAAATTCATAATGGCCATATCTTGTATGAAACGTGGTCTTCAGAATATCTTATTCCTTTACCTTCAACTGATGGTACCCCGATCTCAAGTCAATCTTTCAAAAATACTGATCCCCCTGGAGCTGATCAAACAAATCATAGATATGAGGAAAAGGATATTTGTTCTTAAAAGTGATCTTATTCAAGGATCTATAATCGATACAAAGTCTCATTGAACTATCATTCTTTTTAAAAAATAAGATAGAAGCACCCCATGGTGATGTGCTAGGTCGAATGAAACCTTTCTCTAATAAATCTAGCAATGGCTCCTTCAACTCTAAAATTTCAATTTGAGCCATTCGATAAGGGGGTTTTGAAATTGGCTTAGCATCAGGAACTAAGTCAACAATAAATTCAACTTCCCGATCTGGTATTATTCCAGGCAACTCATCAGGAAAAATATCTGGATACTCATTTACCATTGACACATCATTAATTTGAACGGTTCCTTTGTTTTCAACAATATGTGCAAGGTAATATTCATTTCCATATTTTACAGGTTTCTCAGCCTCTTGATATGTTATAAACAGTAAGGGTTCATTCTTGTACACAAATTGAAAGTCTTTCTGAAAAGAAACTTCTTTAGCTCTACAGTCAATCTTAGCATGGTAAACAGAGATCCAATCCATACCTAGGATAGCATCAAACTCTACTGGAGGTAAAAAATAAGGTTTTCAAGTATATTATTTCCACTCAAAAGTATAGGAAGATTCTTATAAATTCTTTTTGCCTCAACATTTCCCCCCATGTATTTTTAGCACAAGTTCAGGAGTCATTTCTTGAGATGGAATTCCCAATTTACTAGAAAATTTTTCAGAGATGAAAGAATTTATATACCCCGAATCAAACAACACATTGAAATAATCTGAAAAAATAATCAATGTACCTGATACCACTTCATTTGGAGGCCCAACATCTGTGGAAGTAGTGGCAAAGGATTTCACCACACCTTTCTACTTGTAGTCTGACTTCTTCCCATCATTCGAGCTCTTTATCGAGCAATCTTTTTCATAATGACCCATCTCATTGTACTTGAAACATTTCACTAACTGTAAATCAAATTTGGTCTTACCATTACCTTGATCTTTTCCAGTGGAATCATGAGCCTTATGTCCCAACTTACCAGATCAGAAGCACTTTCTAGAATTCAAAAGACATTCCCCAGCATGCTTTTTACCACATTTATCACAAACTTCAAACTTAGTTTTCTTACCATCAAACATTTTTGAAGGATTCTTCCCTTTCTCCTTCCACCTCAGTCTCTTCTTATATTGGATTTCATAGAACACTTAATCATAGGCAAACTCTATTGCCACCTTCTCAGCACATTGAACAAGATTTTCATAACTTTTGAACTCATGAGAAACTAATGCCCTTCGATATTTTGGATTTAATCCTGAGTAAAAAGGATTTATTTTACTATCAAGGTCTCGGATAAAATTTAGAGCATACCTTGCCAATCGAGTGAACTTTTCTTCATAATAAGCCACTGAGTCTTCCTCTTTCCTCAATTCCAAGAATTTTTTTTCCATCCTAATTCGAACAGACTTAGGAAAATATTTCTCAAGAAACATACCTTTGAATTCATACTGGTCAAGAGAATCAATCTCATCAGCGTCCCTGATATTTTTAACCATTGACCACCACTGATCTGCTTCACCCTCTAAACAGTAAACATCAAGATTAACCTTTTGATTGTCTAAACACCCCATGACATTGAAAATCTTCTCCAATACATTAATCCACCCTTCAGCTAGAATAAGGTCAGATGATCTTCTGAATGATTGGGGATTTTGCCTCATGAAATGTTCCACCACTGACATGTTCATCTACAGTTGATCTAGATGATCTCATGCATGGATACCACCACCATTTATCGTTTGAGTCAACTACGCCATTGCTGCAACAAACTGTTCAGTTCCAATTCCGACCATCTTAGGATGCTGATTTGGAAGGTCATTTCCTTCGGTATTCCAACATAGAACTGCTTCCATGTTTCCTCTGTGGAAAACTATTCTGAAAAAACATGTCTTAGATGAAGCAACATGGTAATCTTCAAATGCTATATCGTTTCAATTTGACATAAAAAAATATTTTTAGATAATAATTTAATAGAATTCTAACTCCTAAAGTTATCTAAACTGACCTTTGATACCAATTATAAGTCCCCATCCTTACACATTAATTAATCTTGAGTTATTTCAAGAATACACATTGAGGATCTTTTTAGGTTTAGAGTTTTAGAGAATTAGATCATAAATCAGGCATTACATTCCACATTTAAACAAGGTGGTTACATCAAAGACAATATTCATTTTTTCCATCAAAGGAAACATATTTAAAATAAAACATGGATTCTTTCTTGACACTTCCTCGACACTATCATCACATCATGTACTTTTCCCTTGTCCCGTGAAAAACATTTCAAAAACTTGGTATGAGTATAAAAAACTCAGTAAGGGATATAAAAATACGGAAAGAAAACATTAGTCCATGTATACATAAGAATCAATGAAATCATACTTTACTCATAAATCATAAGTACTTTAACATACCTCATGAAATCATAAGATTTATGAATAACTCAGAGAAATCATAAGACATAAAGGTAACTTGAGGCATTCATAACATTCTTACGTAAGGAGTAACCCTCATGGTAACGTTTGGAATACCCAACATGGTATATTCCCTAAATATCTTCAAAGAAACCTTAGCATTTAACTCCATCACATTACCCAATGCATTGGAGAGATATCTACGGATCACCCTCCCTTATTTTATCACGGAACCACCCAACTTCATAAACAATTCCCATGAACCATAACATAAATGTATCACATAAAACATGCATAAAGGAAACATAACATTTCCATATTTCAATCAAAAGATATAAATACAACACATTGATATAATCAAAAAATTATCAAAACCATTTTCAATACCAAAATAGAAGTAAAACATGGTATTTATTTTTCATTTAAAAAATTTTATGGCTTGTAGAGGAATCCAAAACTCAAATAATGGTCACAGCGGCAGAGAAGTCATTGTCGCCGCATACATAAGACAAAAACATTCCTTTTGTAGTTTAGTAAAATGATTCATGTAAAAAGATTCCATTTTAATGAAATTAAAAGTCAAAAGGGTTTATTATACAACTAATAAAAGAAGGTCATATATAAATTGAAGTATGCCTCAACAAAAGAAGATTGAGATGAAGTCCTTTACCTCAAGTCTGACTTGTCTTGTTTGTTTCTTTATATTCCTAAATAATAAACATTGGTCAATTTTTAATTGCTTAAAGACTTCCTTTAAATTTTATTATTCAACTCATATCACATATTGTCATTTTATAATAATTAGTTAATTATGCGAGTTAATATCATACGTTTTTTCGATGTTCGGTACATAAGTCAAAAATGAACATGTTTTAAAAGAATTGCCCATGTAGTTATAAGTACATCATATCCAGAATGGTATTAATGATTTAAATTTCATATATATCTAGTATATATTCATTTTATACTATTCCATAACATTTGGTGACAAAAAATAAAATGAATCGTTCGTGGAGACAGTAGGACATACATACGCATGAACGCTACTTTCATTTCTTTGTCATATTAAAAGAATTAAAACTAAATGACACACATATATATATTATAATTACAGTATAATATATATGTTATATAGTTAACATAATTTCATTAATTACATTTATTATAAATTCCATGTTTTTCATGAACGAGTCACATCACTTGAGGGGGCGGTAGTCCACACTTCCTCATATGAAATTATCGCATTTGCACAACATGAAAAGCATAAAGGTATGTTTTAAATATAAAATACAGAAGAATATAGAGGAAATAAATCTAATATATATCATATATAAATATATTTCCATCATAATGGCCACCATGAAAGTTGTTAAACGAAGATTTAACAATCATCGTTTCGTGAGGCAGTAATTCACCACCCACAGAAACAGTATGTTATTTAACCATTAGACGGAGGTGTGTGTGAGTGTAGGTAGAATCCTTATCATAACAACATAATAGTATATTGAGTATATTGTTGTTATTATGGTATCAAATAATAATAAGATAGTTGTGAGTTAAGGAAGAGAATAAAAGAAAGAAACTCAAGAGAAGACATTACCTCTAAATCGGGTAACTCTTTTTTATTTGAGATAAACGATTCCTTAGAAAGACTTCTGCCCAAAGTGAGGCTTCTAGGAGAAATATAGGGATGTGGAGAGATAATATGAGCATATTTTGGATGATACAAGGGCATGAGAGGTGTGGGTAAGGGGGTAGAGGTGGGGGCCTTTTATAAGAGGGAGGAGGGTCACTTTTGAAAATTCTTGAAATGTTACATTATTATAAAATGATTTTTATATTTTAAAGGTCCCACAATGATATATTTCTAGGATAAGGTGATAAGAGTTATAAATGCACCCATAAAATAGGTTTTATACAAGTTTAAGTCTTATATTTTACCTTATCTTTTCATTTTATTTAAATCATTCATTAATGGGGTAATCACTGCATCATCATGGTGTCATAAATAAATTTATTTATTTAATGTCTAAAAATTATAAAAAAATAACATTATGTAGGAAATAGTTTTATCTTTACAATTAATATTTATAGTCTAATATATAATTTAAGTAAACAAAATTAAAATTGTTTTACTTAGGATATACAAACCTTTGTTATATTTCTCTTCTTTTTAAAAATAATGTCATAAATGTCACTACTACACCCATGTGACTCCATGGGCCGTCAAGTTCTGTAAAAATATTCCCATGGTCGGAAATGACTCAAAAAAAAGGATTTGGACACATGTTGGGGTCATTTTATATTATTATGATATCATTTTATTACCCTTAACTACCCGATTACAAATTAATCACGATAATTAAAGATAATTACCGTCGTTACTATTCATAATGTCCAAAAACAAAAGAGTCTTAATTACATAATTTGGACCTTATGATTCTGAATATGTAATAAATTTTACCAAATTAAAAACACAGAAATTACAGTAATTAATTTAAAAAATAATTCATGTTGTCAAAACAAATAGCGTGTTTTTAAGAAACAATATCTATCAAACTATTGACAATTGTTTATGTCCAATTTCATAGTAAAATTAATTATAATGACTATCATTTGATTAAATGGTAAAAATATATTCTAATTGCACTTTAAAACCAATTAAAAATACAATCTAAACATATAATTAAATTAGATGAAAAAGCAATTTTGAAGTAAAATGCAGTATTTTACACTGTTCATTAAAAAATGAACATTGTAAGAAAAATACCAAAAATTTATCCAAAGTAAATTTCAATGTCTCAATTCTAAATAATAAGTTTATTTTGACAAATTGAGCTTATAAAATTGTCAAAATTTATAATTAAAAAATGGTTTTCCATCCAAAGGCGTTAAAACAATCTTTTAAAAATATTAGAGTACTTTATGCTTAAAATTGGATTTATTCTCATTTTAAGCCTCTAAAACAATATCTAATTCATAAATAGAAATAGATATAAAAATATATTATTATTTACTTAATTAGGATATTACAAACAGTCTCATCATAACCTGTATTATATGAACAATAAGGATATCAACTGGTAGAACTCTATAATTATTAGGATGAACATGAAAAGGTTTTTATATATTTTGATGAGATAACATAGTAAGGACATTATGAATAATAATTGACCAATATATGATACATGTACCAGCATAAATGTACCCTTATCCCGATATCTTAGAGCTCTTAGTTGAAAAATAAATTATCATATGTTTGATGAAAGGATACTTTGGTCATTGTGTCTATGTTGGCCTCCATGGTATGATAACTGAACCTAAAATACCCCTAAAATTGTTTCCATAATTTTAGAAAACTATTACTTTCATGGATACTAGATCCAATCATTTTCCATAGGAAATAAATAATCCAATACAACTTTGACACAAACTAACCCACCGAGTTTGCACCTATATTAGAGGTAAGTCGAAAGTACCACCCCAAGCCTGACTCCAATTGGCCAGTGGCCTATGACTTGCACCAAGTAAGAATATTTCTAAATAAGTGAGGTCATAGAATATATCAACCTAGGAAAAATAGATCTCTATAATGTAATAAGATATAAAAACATTATATCAATATATGTATAGTTAACCAACATAATAATAAATAATACATGCATGAGGCAACTTCTAAGACCTTTATAGATAACCATTATGTAATAAATAATGTAAAAAAGGAAAAAATATATGAACACCAACTAAAAATGGAAACTAACATGAGAATTATGGATACATAGGTCTCTACTACACACTTTTTTCAACATAAGCGTCAATCGCTCTCATTCTCTCTTACTACCATAAATCTCGGCCTAAATTGAATCACCCAAGGTCACCAAGTATTAGCTCTGAAAAATACATGTTAACTCCACATCCACAATACCATCTCTAGTATGTAAACCATATACATAGATACCAAACATGTGGAACCAAGACCCATGCATGGGTAATTATAAACATACTCAGTAAGATGCCTAGAAACCATAATGGAGATAGAAAAAAAAAAGGCAACACAACTCTTGGTATTGTAGGTGGCTAGGAGAAATGTGAAGAGAAAAAATATCACTCCCAATAAACTAAATCCACTAATACTAAAGAGTAACCAGACAAATATAAGAACAATAACCCATATATACTCAATACTTGATTTCTAGGTACCGAGAGAAGTCCCAGACATCATAAGTCCTATAATGACCCATGATTTCACTGTGTATTTTTCTTCATATAAATATTTGATTTATCTACACTCAAACTAAAAAAATGATCCATGGAATATTATATGAACATTATCAATGAATAGTATAATATTAGTAAATCATTTGGTCAATATAATTATAGTAATCGATTAAAAATTCATACATTTAGAGGATAAATAACTAATATAATTACAGAGGATTGTTCTTTCTTAAATAATTGTTTAAAGGGTTAATAAATTAAATCATAAAATTTTAAATAAATATTATGATAATATATTATATTAATATTCTTCAAATTATAAAATTGTATAGAATAATATCAAGAACACCTGATTATCAAGGGTGTATTTTTCAATAAAACAAGTTTTTATTCACATTTATTTCTTTAAAAAAAATTATATTCATAAATTTTATCATTTTAATTAGATATAATGAATATAATTTCTGAATATAGAATGTAAAAATTTTCTTTGTGTAAATTTATTTAATTTTACTACAATAATTTATTTTTAGTGAAAAATAAAAAATAAGTTTTTACTAAAACCATAGCCTCTATGACTCTATCATGAAGTATATATAAATTAAAAATAGTAAAAATATTTTTCATGATAAAAAATGTATATGAGGGTAAAATATATATAATTTTAAATAAAATTAATAATTTATAAAACCCATGTTTAACATTTTAGGAACTTATGTAACATTTTCAATAAAATAAACACTTTTTTGTTTTTGTTTTAATTAAATATTATTATCGTAAAATTTATTTTTTTTATTTCTTTGAATAGAAGTTAATTTTTTTATGTTTATAATAAACCAATTTATTTCCTTAAAATAAAATAAATTTATAATTTTATCCTATAGATAAATTTTAAGCTTAAAAATATAGTTTTTCTAAAAATTGGTTTTTACATGTTATAAAAGCTAATGGTAAAATTAGTTTTTATTACACCAAGAAATTTTATCTTATAAAATTTATTTAATATTTTTAATTAGTAGGTAAAAATTTTGTGATAAGTTAAATTTTATTTTTAGTCATAAAAATGAATTACTGTGTTTAAAACTAGGTAACGTTGTAAAATATAAAGGGGTAAAAAGGGTTAACCAAAGGGGTAAAAGGAGTAACATGTTAAAAATGTTTATAATTGATTAGATGTAGTTTGTATTGAATTTGTTTTATCTCAAATCCATTAATGAATTTTTTGTAGTATTCTTGACATTTGAATCATGTACTCTCTTTATTCTAAGTTTAAATATTAACATAAAGTACATTCTCACAAATTATAAAAAGGGGACTCTCTCGACCCCTTCATGACCACTATGAAATTTCAGTTTCCTCTTGAAAATATACCCAATTAAATTCCCCTAGAGTCTTATTTCTCTTCTATGATATTTTTCACACATGATCTTGGCCTAATTCCCCCATTTCCATGGATTCCTCTAAGGGAAATCTCAAGTCCTCAGCATGAGTACAAATTTTTCCCTAACTTCTTTTCTTTTCTATCTAACTTTTTCAAATATAATTATTTCACTTAAATATAATGAAATGAGTATTTTTTTTATTCATAATTTTATTATTATACAAGAATAATTATTAACCACCTTTCCCATTTTCCATTAAGAAAAAAAATAAAATGCCATTCGTGCGTGTGAAGACTACTGCCACCAAAAAGTAATTTATAATGTTTTTTATCTAGTTTCTTTATTAGTTATTAAAATAAAATTAAATAAAATTTAAAAAAATAAATATATCTAATTAATTTAATTATTCTTATATAATAATGATATTATTTTAATAGAGACAGCCTTCATAACCATACCCATCTATTAATTATGGTATTTTCATGTTTTGGTCGGTCTAAACTTCTACTTGACCAATGATATAAAATAATATTGTTGGTTACTATGAGGATTTGATTAATGATTGTATATGATATAAAATTTTAAATAATTATTTTTTTGTAATTTAATGGTAACATTAATATTAAACACATTAATGAATATACCATTGTTCATTTGTTAAAAATTACAAAAAAAAATTTTGGCCCATTTAGACTACAAGAACCACAACTAAAAAACTAATAGAATGAAATTATAACATTTTAAAGTATAATGAAACTTATATTATATTACATATAATTATATTATAATTATTAACTTTGAATCTATAAACATTAATTGACATCGTCATTAGGAAACTAGTTCCAAATAATCAATATTACTCACAATATATATTGAAATTAGATAAAAACTAACCCATATAAATATAAAGAATAATAATAATTTATTTTTATAGAAGGTTATATATATGAATAAGGTTATTAAATAGGTTATTAAGATAGTTATTTTTATTATAAAAGATATTCAATCACTTTAGTGGAATTTATAAATTAAGTTAAGTGGTTTGTGTCTCAAATTTAATTTGTTATGTCATATTTCATATTGTGCGGCATGATATCTTCGATATGGTGTTATTAAATCCAAATGAATTTATTTTTCCATATTAATGTAATTAATTGGTTTTAAATGTCCATATTATGTTATGTATTTTAATGGATTTTGATTTAAAGGATACCAAGGTTGTAAGGGTTATCTGTCCCTATTTTAAATTCCATGAGATATTTTTGATATTATGCACCATCATTTCATTTATATGGTGTATTAAATACCCTATTACATTAAATAATAATGATTATATTTATGATATTTTAATTTCCATTTCTTGGTAACCCTTTTATGTTATATTGATTCTTAAGTTACCATAACTATAAGGGTTTCTTCTTCAATCTCAATTTCAAAACAGGGTTGTTTTTAAAAGATAATACATCAAAGGAATTTGTGTTAATTATGAAAACCCTCATAATTTATATTGGTCATTAAATGGGTTCTATATTTCCCCACAAAATTAAATTTCCCCTTGAATCATATTTTACACTAAGTTTTTCATATAAGTGAAATAGACATTTTCTCTTCCTTTTTGGTTTGGAACACCCCTTTTCTATATCTATATTCATTGGATTCATTTGATAATATCCTTATATATTCCTCAATAATTTATTATGGTCATATTATAATATTTTTAACTTCTTTAAAAGTTTTAATTAATTTTTTAATGTTTTTTGTATGGGTCATTTTCTTCAAAGTGTGAAAAGAATATATTTTTAACATTTTCTATGTGGACATATATTTCCATTATTTTTTATTTCATATAAATTTTTATATATATGTTTTAATGTTTTAAAAAATCAATTTTTTTATTCTTGTTTTATAAAAAATTTCTATTTAAATAAATGTTTTTAAAAATATCAAGAATGTTTTTTATTTTTAATGTTATTTTATTAAAGCTCCTAAAGATGTTTTTCATCTAAGTAAATATCGATTGAAATATTTTATGCTTGATCAATGATATTATTCAAAATATACCATACAACTTCTTTCTATAGATTAATTATTAAGTGTTATTTTTAATCATAGGAGTGATCCACCATGGCCTTTTTTGGTCTAACCATCCACTATGAACAGGAATAAATTTTATTCCAGTGTATTTCCTCTATAAATACCCTACTTTCAATTCCATTTATTAGAGGGTGTTCACCTAGATTATATACATAAATTTATTAGGGAAACTATTTACTAAACAGAATATCCTTTATATATATATATATGTATGTGTGTGTGTGTTGTAAATGTCATATACTTTATTGAATGGTATATTTCTAGAAATTTATTTTGTATCGCTAGGTACCCATTTATATTCCATGCGTTTATCATGTTTATTGATGGAATTATGTATGTTTTACTTATATTATTCAATTTTAAAAAGATATTAAACCCATTTTCTTTCTATGGGTTTGTTTTGACATGATGAATTATTGATTTCATGTAACACACGTATGTACAGATGATTGATGGGAGGGTTCCTATATAGCCTTCCAATGCATTGGTTATGGATTTATATCTCATGAGATAAAGATGTGTGGACATACTTTTATTTTTTTCACAACAAAAATTGTTGACATACATGGATTGTTTTACAACATAAAGGTTGTATATACATGGATTTGTTCAAAATTTGTTACTATTATTATGGTTGTGCCCCAATTCTCTTTGTATACCATGTTTCTATGATTTTTCTGTATTTTAGTGTTGTATTGAAATGTTCTTCCATGACTTATTCCATTATTTTTTTTCTCTATGATTTGTTGGTTATAATATTTCTATGTATCCTGATTATACCCATATTCTCATATTATGCTCACTTATGATCCTTTATTGTTATCGCTTATGTTTACAATCACCAGGCATCTAGGAACAATAATTTATTATGTTTTAATTTCCCAAATTTATAAGGAAAAGTAATAAATAAGATGTGTATAGAAGAGTATCACGTGTTAATAAAATGTGGTAGATGTTAAAGACATGTTATAGATTAATCAGTTTCTTATATAGTGGGGAAAATAAAAAACTGTTTAAAAATACATGGGTTTTGTTTTTTTCTAATTCTATAAAACTGTAAACCCAAAAGATCATGGGAATTTATTGTATTGAAATATTTTATTTAATTCAAGTAATTAGATTTTCACTTTCATGGGATTTCATATTTAGTATCATTATAGGGTTAAAATAAATTTATATATTAAGATTTTATCAAAATAGAATGTAAATGTCATCAAGGGGTTATAAGTTATGATTGATCATGATTTCAAAGGTATCAGTAACCCTTTATTTTAGTTATGTCAATTCTGAATATTTTATGGACTGAGATAAGAGAACATTAAAGAAATACCTAGGGATAAGTTTAAGGGTTGATTAAAAGTATTGGAAAACATCTTGAAGTTTTGGAAAAGTAGTTATTGTGGGGTTCTCCATAGAAGTTACATCCATATCTCCAAACTAGAAACTGGATGCAGTTGTAACAACCCAAATATTTATGAATATAATTCTATTTCTTTTAATTAAATGTCTTATCGATATAAGAAGCACATTCAATCCTTTTGTTTTATTATATCCAATTATATTTAAATAACCTTTAAGTATTCTTACCATTAATAATATAGTCATTGAATAGTGATCACATGACTAGTATAAATATAGGGTTTTAAAAAATCCTTCTGACATAGACAAAGGAAGTGAAGGCCTCAACCAGTAGGATTTTATCCTACAAAGCCCATTTATCCGAGATTCTAAGGGAGATAGAATTTCTAGGATTTTCCCTAGACCAAGTCCTATCTGAAATCCAACAACTTAAGTATGATAAAAACTGTTTGCGGGAGAAGTTGAAGCTCATAGAGATCACGGCCTAAACCATGTTCACCGAACAGACCCATGAAAGCTCTACCATCGCACACCTTACTCTTAGGGCGTATTCTGGTTTAATAAAGTGATATGTAACAATACCATATCATTATGATTATGTGAATTAATTTTTTTATAGAATAATGAACATACTTTAAGTTTATGATTTTGAAAACATAAAGAGTATTTTTGGTTTATATTCAAATTCGATTAAGAAATATATTTTTATGAATTAATGGTTTTTTAAATTTAATAATATTTTAATAAGATATTATTATTTAATTGTTTTAATTAAATATAAATGATCGTATAATTTTTATGAAGTCTAGTTTAATTTTCAAAGAAAGATGATGAGACTCTACACTTGTGTGTTGATTAAAAGAAGTTGAACAAGATGAGAATGAAGAAAATGTATCCTCCTCTATGTATCAGATATCTATTTGACTAGTGGGGAGGATCATGTGTGTTATCAAATATTGAATTAAGATCGGGGTATCATCAGCTAAGAGTTAAAACTTCGCCGTCAGGATTAAAAAATTAAATTTTTTAAAGAATATGAAGGAATTAGAGGAACTAGTATCAAATTAGGAACTAATTAATATAAAAGCTACCAGAATAGTACCTCTCACTATTGATGGCCCAGCTTCACAATCCACAAGTGTATGTTGCACCATAAGAAACTATCTTTCCCCTATTCTCTGTGGTGTCATTTGAATCCCTTTATTTTCACCAATCTATTGATATGGGAACTCTTTCATAGAAGTACCATGTCCATTTCTTCTTCTAAACCATCTAGTAAAACTCCACCTTCAAGACTAATATGGTGAAAAATATCCCATTCACACACACTGGTTCAAACTAGATCATACATCACTAACCGTCTACCATGGGTTCCTATAGAACCTTTGTAGATGTCTTATCTTTCCATAGCATTGGAACTCCATTGGTGTTCGGAAAAAATGTTTCTAAAAGTTTCATAAGCTACCGCACTGGTGGAAAATCAATAGATAAAGGTCTTTGGTAACATATTTTTCCCCTTGACCACTCTTTTTCCACTTATTTTTCTAAAGTTCTCAAAACAACATTTCCTTATTTTAGAAGCCACACCTCTTAACCATGTAGAATAAACCACATTTCCTACATTGTAATCTTCCCTCAGGTTCCCTTAAGCTATGAGAGTTTAATCCACTACCTCTGAAAACTTCTTTCAATTGAAAGATGTTAACTTGGGACTTAATCTTGCACTTAAGTCCATCCTGGAAATGTCTCACCGTAGATTTCTCATCTCTTTACAACACCGGAGAAAAGTGATACTGGTTTATAAATCATCAAACATAGTTCATCACAAACATGCTCTCTTGAGTCAACTATATGAACTCAACTACTCTTTCCTACCTTAGTGTCTCTGGATAAAAGTGCTCCACGAACATCTCCAAAAAGTCCTATAGCATATCATCAGCCTAACCATTCCATGCCTGAATATCCTACCGGTACTTTGCTGACCCTCATAGAATATAACCATCCAACTTAATCCACATCTAAGCCAGAGTATCAAAATGTTCAAGTATATTCTAGATAGAATCTATCTAGAACTCAACTCCCTCAGGTCCACCCTCTCTAGTAAAAGTTGGAGGGTGCTACAACTGAAACTCTCATGTAAGGTCAGACATACTATTTATAACCCATCATGGGTCTCTTTCCATGAATTTCATGAAGTGAGAAATGTTCTCTAAGAACTTCTCCCATGCTTCCTTACCCAGCACTATCGGTGTCTCAGGTTCCACTAATGGTAGAGAAACACCAACCATATCATCTTGTCATCCTCTCAATAGGCATTATCATGGAAGCATAACTATCCAATTCCAAACACATGTCTTAGGAATCAGAAATCTACTTTAACACATTTACATTAGAGGAAAATCATAACAAGCCAAAAAAAGACTTTTCCCCAAAACCCCACCATGTGGTCAAAACCAAGGTGTTATCACTACCCTTATCTATTCTACACCTAGGTCTTGGTTATCAAAGGGAATTATTATTCTCATTATTTACATTCCATTAGACAACTATTTATTCACATTTTTTTAATTAACGATAATTGGTTTTTTCTTTTATTATCTGAATGTTGAGGGAACCCCCATCCCTAACCCCAAATACAGGCACTCAAGGAGGACGAAAGTGATGGAGTCCAAGAGCGTCCCCAAGTACAAAACCATTATTGATTGACTGAAAATTAATTTTTTTTATTGATAATGATCCCTTTTTAAGGGATGAGGAGGAACCCATCATGAAATAATTGACTTAGATAAGGAAAATTCCCCAACAGACCAAGGGCTCAAGGCCACAAACACCCTGCACTACAAGAAAAATGCACCACCCAACAATAAAAAACATTAACTCCAAATTCCACTATCTCATATAAAAATGGCTAGTTGTCCCATGAAAAACTGCACGGGCCTGGTACCGATGGCCGAAGCCATACCCTCTCAAACGTATGATTCTGAATATCCAAGAAACAGTGAGAATTCAATGCCCTGAACCTCCTCTAGAACAAATTCTTGTAGATAGTGAGTTGCAAACACCCTTGAGATGTGGACCATCAGGGCTATGACCAAATTCAAATCACCAAAAAACGTCCACCAAGAATAACCATCATCATCCCAATCAAGTCCTCAATAGCATAAACCTTCCACTTCTTGAGCCAACAAATGAAACGGATGCTCCTCCACATAAAATCCAGAATCAAACTGAGTGAAAACACCAAATTCCAATCGCTAAAACAACAAACCAACATCATCACACAACATCACCGACTCCGATCACCAAAGGAGCTTTCCAAGAACCAATCAAGCCACAAAGAATGAACCAAATACGAGGCAAAAAAATGAAAACAACTACAAAAAGAGAGACTAGAAAATAACCAGATGCTCTAAAGAAGACCATTCGCAGCTAGATCACATCGCCACCAGCCCGGTCTCACAGAGGAACAACGAACCACCCTATGCACCCACCGGGGTCGGGGAGATCAACAGGCCACGAAAGGTGGATCTTGACCATGGACCAAAACCGTGCCGCTGTGGAAGCCATATCTAGTGAGTAGGACAGTAGCGATGTAAGGAAGCCAGACGTCGATCCCAGAAAACCCCCGCAACAGGGGATCTGCCGCCACAATCTGCGGAGCACGAGAGGGAATGTCACACTGATCTGAGGCAAGGAGGTGGTGGCGACGAGGAGATAACCCTATCAATCGATGCCCCTTACAGGCTCATCCTCCAATAGATATTATTATATAAGTACAAAACCATTACATTCCTAGGAAAGGGACCCCAAATTAGAGAAAAGTAGAAGGGGTTCCTCAGGACGCCCCCCCCCCAACTAGAAAAAGTGTCTGCCGCGAAGTTACCCTCTCCATGGTATGCCGAACTGAACAACCTCTAGCAATATCCATGGCGTAGCGACAAACAAGATACGTCACACTCCATGGTACCTCAACTTTCTCCTGTAAGGCCTTTACCAATACCTCAGAGTTTGATTCCACTTCTGATAACCCCAGTGAAAACCTTTTACACATCATTATACCCATGTGAATGGATCTTATTTCTGCACCCAACAAACTCCCCGGCCCATAAAAACTGCTGAAGGCCAATAAAACTGAACCATTCTTGTCCTTGACCAAACCTCCCCCATGCATCAGCCCATCCACTAACGATCTGTCAACGTTGAGTTTGAAGCCTTCCACTGGAGGGTTCCATCGGACCCAACAACCCTGAGAAACCGGCCTGAACACCTTAGTCTTCATGAAATTACCAAGTGGGAGGTATTGCTGACTCCCTTTAATGAGAGAACCCAATTCATGCAGCAGATACTTCATACGCACCTGTAGCAGTGAGACAGGTGGGTGCACATCTGTTCTGGATTTGTTCCAGGCCTCCCACAGCGTCCAGAAAATTGTTGTCACCATGTTGCTTCTAATTTTATTTTCCATGCCCTGTGGATCCACTCTTGTAAACTAGTTCGAAATAATTTCATGAATGGACAAGAACTCTCCATCGTATCTCCCCCCTATCTCAATGCATGACCAAAGACAGGTAGCCCATTCACTCTTAATAAAATGATGAAACACTGTCTCCACCTACGGATTAGAACAGTAGTAGCATCAGGAAGATAGTTGAATACCTTTTTTCTGAATATTATTCTCTGTGGGAATGGCTTGATGTCAGGCCCTCCACACTATAAAACACATCTTCATGGAAAACTCTTTACACCATAATCATGTCCCCCATTTATCCTGCTCCCCTTCATGCAAGATTAAGCCCCGATAATCGCACCCATTAAAATAACCTGTACTCGGTTTTGTAAAACAGCACCTGTCCTCCTCCTCAGAAAAAAAAACTTCTTTGAACAGTTCCATCTTATCCAGGCTCAAAATAGCTTCCATCAACTTCGGGTAACAGCTGGCCTCCCTAACTGACATGTCCGGTCTAGGACAGAATGGAAAAAACAGCTTCCACCCAGCCCAGTTGTCCCTCCATAAATTCACCTCGCCTCGGTCCACAAGCCAACGAGAATATTCCTGAAGAATTTCAAGACGATACACCATAACCTTCCCTAACCTGGATAGCTTTCTGCTGTCCCAATCCTCCCAGTTTCTTCCATATTTATAACAAAGAGTTCTGGCCCACATTGGATTCCCAGCCCTAAAATTCCATGCCAAACGGGCTTGCATGGTCTTCATAGAAACCACTATATCCCTCAGGCCGACCCCTCCCTCCTCCACCTGTGTGGCCACCCGATGTCAGGCCACCCAATGAGCCCTACCCGATGAGTTGGCGTCCCACAAAAACTTGTTCATCAACTTCTCTATAGTAGAAATTATCTATTTAGGTGGAGTGATAACCGAAAATGCATGCATCAGATTAGACGAAATCACACTATTAATCAAATCCACACGGCCCTCGAAAGAGATAAAAATATTTTTCCAGTTCATAATTCTCCCAAGCATCCTGTTGATAATGTCCTTAAAGTAGAACTTTTTCACACGACCAGTAGATATGGGTGCCCCAAGATAAATCATTGGCAACTGTTTTCGCTACATTCTGAGGATGTCTTGTATAACCCGACCCCTTCTTCTAGAACATCTATTGGCTACAAAGATGTTGATCTTCCTAGTGTTGATTTTTTGACCACTGAACACACCATACAACATCATTATACGCATGAAATTAACGCGAGACGATCTCTTTCCATTCACAAAAATGAGAATATCATCCACAAACATTATATGTGAAAAATAGTCGTCCGAGACTTTAGCACTGTACGACAAAATCCTCATATCCTTTAAACTTCTTTGAAGATTCTGTGATAAAGCTTCCTGAGCTAGAATAAACATAATGGGAGATAGTGGATCCCCTTGACGCACCCCCACACATTCTTGAATAAACTAAAACTCCTCCCCAAAAGAGAAATGGATAGTCACGGTGAGGAGTAACAACGATAGAAAAGATCATAGACCCATTCTTGGAAACCCAACTTCCACATCACCTGTATAATGATGCTCCATTCCAATTTATCATATCCCTTGTCCATGTCCACCTGTATAATCACATTGGACCCGACCACCTTCTTATTCAGATCCACCAACATTTCTTGCGCAACTCCTACCGCCCCCTAGATACCCCTACCTTGGACGAATCAATGTTGCTCCTATGAAATAACCCTTGGGATCAGTTTGCTGAGCCTCTTATCTAGAACACTTTCAAAGATCTTATATAAAACATTGCACCGACATATCGGACTATAATGATTAATGGAGGTAGGATCTTTATCTTTAGGAAATAGCACCACCCTGGAGGAACACAAGCTTCTGTCGATATCACCCCCCTGAATAAGTCTTGAACAGCTTCAATGACCATTCCCCCCATGAATTCATATGCTGCCACATAGAAAGCATTCGAGAAACCATCTAGACCGGGAGCACTCTCCCGTGGCATGCTATGGACAACCTCCTAGACCTCCTCCCCGGACAGAATGAAACACAAGGAATCATTCTCTACATTATCCACCCTCCTGGAAACATTTCCCACGAAGACCTCCAGTTCAGATTCTAATCTCCACTCTCTCAAGTATCCTTGGTGACCACCTTTAACATTAGACTCAAAATATTCCAAGGCCAACTTACCCACAACCTCGACATCAGAATTAAACGACCCGTCCTCAAGCCTTAAGTTGATCTTCAAATTCTGTTGCTCCTTCATGCAAGCGTGAAAGAAACCACTATTTATGTCCCCTTCCTTCAACCACCCAACCCTGGATCTTTGTTTGTAATCTCTTTCCACCTCCATCAATCATTGAGTCAGAAACAACTGTTTATCACATAGTAGTATGAAGGAAGATTCATCCCAACTTTTTTGAAGTCTAACTTCCAACTTGTCAACTTCCTCCTGTAACGCCTCCACCGACCTGACCGCTACAATTTTTCTCATGAGCCACTTTCTAATGTCTCCCTTGAGCCACTTGAGATGCCTAGATAAGCCGACCCAGGCTCTGCCATCAAACTCATGTTCCCATGAATTCTTCATCATCTGCATGAGTCCATCCATAGAGTGCCAATTAATCAAGTAGAAAAATGCCTTACTATCAAAACTCCCTTGCCTCAGCTCCACCAATAGATGAGAATGATTGGAAAAAGATTGGGACAAGTGTGAAACTAAAGTCTTGGAAAAGGACTCTAACCCATGTATGTTAGCCAGAAATCTATCCAGCCTACTTCAAATGTGATTTGTTTCTGAATCGTCGGGAGACACAACGACAGAAAATGATAAAACGAAAGAAAGGAAAAACAAAAAAGAACACGATGATTTACGTGGTTCGGGAAAAATACCTACAGCCACGGGAGAGGCAGAATTTCACTAATCGGGAGCAGCAAATTACAGAGGATTTCAATCAGAAACCCTAGCCCGAAAATGGGCTACATATGAAGAAGACAGTCTACTGTTATGAATAGTAGTCCGCGTTGCAACAGTGATCGGCGGCTCACTTTGTCAAAAGTGCTACAGTGTCTGCCGGCTGGAAGTCAAAAGCGGTACAATACTGTTGACCCCGAAGTCCACACCGCTATAGTACCTGTCGGTGTCGGTCGGGCAGCTCCGCTACAGTGGTCAGAGATGCTACAGTGACGAAAAAAATGGGTTGGGGGCCTTCGGCCCCCGGACCCCCGGAGCAGGGGCACGTTGCCCCCTGAAACCCCCAACGAGCTCACCGTGAAGCTCAACCCGCGACAGTTGTGGGCCACATGCATTCGGACCAACTGGATCGGGCAACACCAATCCAATAATCTCCCACTTGTAGCCTGATCCACTGCACTGCTATGCTTCGATGAAACTGATGAAGATAACTTTCTTAATCTAAGTTCTTCCTCTTCTTCACTCACCAGTTCCGTGCTTTCACAGATTCATGAAATACAAACTGTTTTCCTCTTCTGCTCCCATCAAGTCCTCCATCATTCTACCTCTCATCCTCCGTTCATCAGTGGAGACCAACAGAGGCACAACAGTGCCTCAACTTCTATATCACCATAGGCTTTGTCAACATGTCTTCCGGATTATTGGTTCCACAGATCTTCTGCAAGGTCAACAACCCATCCTGTATCAAACCTCTGATGAAATGGTACTTCAACTGAATGTGCTTCATCCGGGCATGAAACACTACGTTCTTGACAAGATGTATAGAACTCTGACTGTCACAGTGCAATACATTCTCCTCTTGCTTTCTTCCCAATTAATCCAAGAAGTTCTTCAGCCAAACCATCTCTTTCCCAGCTTCTGTTACAGAAATGTATTCTGCCTCTATGGTGGATAAAGCCACCACCTTCTGCAACTGTGATATCCAACTTACCGTAGTTCCTCCATAGGTAAAAACATAACCCATGGTACTCCTCCTGCTGTCGACATAACCTCCAAGGTTAGCATCCACATACCCCTGCAATAAAGTTCCTTTATCAAAGCACAGAGATACCTCCTTGCTGCCTTTCAAATACCTTAGTATCCACTTCACAGCTTCCCAATGTTGTTTTCCAGGGTTAGCCATATACCTGCTCACAACTCCCACTGCATGATCAATGTCAGGTCGAGTACATACCATGGCATACATCAGGCTTCCCACAGCTAAAGCGTATGGAACCTTTTCCATGTACTCCACCTCTTCTGTCATCTTTGGTGATTGCTCCTTTGATAGTTTGAAGTGGCTTGCCAATGGAATAGAGACTGCCTTTTCTTTCAGCATGCTGAATCTTCTCAGCACCTTCCCAATGTAATCAGCCTGTGACAACATTAATTTTCCAGCTGTGCGGTCTCTCTTGATCTTCATTCCCAGAATCTTGCTAGCTTCTCCAAGATCCTTCATTTCAAACTCCCCATCCAACTTCCCTTTCAGCTCATTAATCCTCTGCATACATGATCCTGCAATAAGCATGTCATCCACATACAGAAGTAATATAATGTATTCATCACCGAAAGATTTGATGTAGCAACACTGATCCATGCCACATCATCTATATTCATTTTTAGACATAAATGAATCAAACTTCTTGTTCCACTACCTCGGTGCCTGCTTCAGTCCATATAAGCTCTTCTGGAGTTTTCACACCAGGTCTTCATTTCCAGACTCTACATATCCCTCTGGCTGCTGCATGTAGATCTCTTCCTCCAAATATCCATAAAGGAAAGCATTCTTGACATCAAGCTGCTCAAGGTGAAAATCCTCTGACGCCACAATGCTGAGAACCACCCGGATGGTGGTAAGCTTTACTACTGCTGAGAAGATTTCAGTGAAATCTACTCCCTCCTTCTTTTGAAAGCCTTTCACCACCATCCTTGCCTTGAACCTCCTATTTCCATCATGTTCTTCCTTGACCCGGTAGACCCGCTTATTCTGCAATTCTTTATTTCCTCTTGGAAGAGGTGTCAGCTCCCAAGTGTTGTTCTCATGCAATGAGGAAATCTCCTCCTTCATAGCCAGCTCCCACTTGCTCGACTCCTTCAGCTGCATTGCTTCTTCAAAGCATTCTGGTTCTCCACCGTTAGTTAATAATAGGTAATGCAATGATGGTGAATACCTCTGCACGGGCCTTCTCACCCTTGAGGATTTCCTCAACTCCACTGGAATAGTAGGTTCCACCGGTTCGGATCTCTCAAGCTCAGACACACCTTCAAGCTCGACTTGCTTTTTGCATTCTGATTCAATGTTCCCATTTTCATCTTCAACTTCATGGCGATCTTTGTACATGACACCTTCATTGAATACCACGTTTTGGCTCCTGATGACCATCCTGTTGAGATCATCCAAAAAGCGATACCCAAACTCCTCACCACCATAGCCAATAAAAAAACATTTTTTGGAATTGGCATCAAGCTTGTCCCTTGCATTAGCATCAACATGAACATATGCTAAAATGCCAAAGACTCGTAAATGTGAGAGTCTTACCACCTTACCAGACCAGAGTTCCTCGGGTAGACATTCCCCCATTGGCACAGAGGGACTCCTGTTTATGAGATATGCTGCCATATTTACTACATCAGCCCAAAAGGTCTTGGGTAACCCCGAATGCAGCCTCATGCTCCTGGCACATTCATTCAGTGTCCTATTCATCCTTTCTGCCACACCATTCTGTTGTGGTGTTATTGGGATTGTCTTCTCCCACCGAATTCCATTTTCAGAATAGAATTCCCTGAACTTCTGACTGCTATACTCTCCACCATTTTCATACCTCAAACATTTCAGCTTTGCTCCTGACTCGTTCTCCACCATGACTTTCCACTTCTGAAACATCTTGAACACATCAGATTTATTCTTCAGAAAGTAAACCCATACCTTTCTTGTTGAGTCATCGATGAATGTCACATAATATTGTGACCCTCCGAGGGATGGTACTGGTGCAGGCCCCCAAACATCTGTATGCACCATGTCCAGCTTTCCAGCCTTCGGTGTTCTGCCTCCTTTTGCAAAGGACACCTTCCTCTGCTTTCCAAAGATTCAATCTTCACATAAGCCTACTTCCACCGACTTCAGCTCTGGTAGCAACCCTTTATTTTCCAGAACCTTCATCCCCTTTTCACTCATGTGGCTGAGTCTATAGTGCCACAGTTGAGAACCTCCGAAAGCTTCCAGGGATGCAGCCATGTCCATGAAACATTCATTCATGTTGTACAGGGTGCCATTCTTTGCTCCCCAAGATATGACCATAGCTCCTTTGGTGATCTTCCATGCACTACCAGTGAATGTGGTACTCAACCCTGCATCATCAAGCTATCCCACAGAAATGAGATTTCTTTTTAAACCAGGGATGTACCTCACGTTTTCCAGAACCAGCAAACTCCCACTGTTGGTCTTGATCCATGCATCTCCTTTCCCAATAATCTACAAGGGCTCGTCATCAGCAAGATGTACCTTGCCAAAATTTCCAAAAACAAAATTGTTCAGGAAACCCTTCTCTAATGTAGAATGGAATGACGCCCCAGAGTCTAAAATCCAAGACTCCATCGGGCTGTCTACGCTCAGTAGTAGCACGTCATCAGTTCCTTCAGCTACCGCGTTTGCTCCACTAGTTTTAGGTCCCTTCCGGTTATCTCTGCACTCCTTCTTGACATGTCCTTTCTTCCCGCATGTCTAGAAAATAGAACCAGACCCCTTTGACTTGTCTTTTCTTTTTCCTCTTGATTTCGACCGTCCTCTACGATTGTCCTACTGTGGGTACCTTCCTCTTCCTTCAACGTTCAAAGTAGAACCAGAGAATCTGCCTGATTCTCTTCTTCAAACATCCTCACTAAGGATCAGGTCTCTTGTATCTTTCAGAGCCATATTTATAACGACCCATACTTTACATACATTGTTATTACTTCAGAATTGAAGCACACTTATTACAACATATAACAAAACCAAGAAAGGACCGTGTAGGTATAGTGTCTTTAGAAACTGGGAAACATAAACAACTGGTTCATAAAGCATCTACTTTGCCTCCCATTTATTTCATCATATCTTGAGTCCCTTTTGGCATATTCTACTTAATAACCTTCTTCCTGACCTGGGGAAATAAAACATACAAAAGGGTGAGCTCAAATGCTCAGTAAGGATAAACAAAAGAAATATCAATCACATCATATTCATAAGAACATAACATTTTGGAAATCTTAACCTGCAAAAGGGAGCATAATTTCATAACATGGGATAAATCATAGTAGTGAAATGAAATCCCAATAATCATAACATAAAACATGAGACTTTGTGGCATACACACATAATCAAAGAGAATCATATCTTATTAGTCAAGACTCATTTCCAAGACTATCTTAGTGGACAAAGTCTATTTCTGAACCAATTCACCCTCGTTTCAGTCCTGTTTCACTGAACCGGTATAACCTACCGTTCCAGCCATGTCTATCTCATGAGATATAAAATCTTTACCCAATGCATTGGAGGGAGATGTAGGTCCCCCCATCTCATAATGATACCATTCTTATGTGTGCCACAAAATCATAAATCATACATCATAGCCTAACCCATGTAATAAAAATGGGATTCTTAAACAACATGACATCATAAAACAATTCATATAAGATAAAGGAATTCATAAAAATATTTCCGTCACAAAATAATCAAATCCATGTAATACTAGGGACAGAAACAGAACCCTATATTATCTTATATGGAAAATAATTTTGATAAAACACTTGAACTCCATTCTTGAGGAAAATATCCTTTCTACTTCAAAAACACTTTTTATTTCATAACATGTCATAAAATTATAACTAAAAGAAGTTCATTAAAGATAAAATTTAATACTTATAAAGGAATATTCTTGGAAATAATGTTTTAAAAATCCATTCAGTCCGTATAAGTTAAAAAAACATTCTTCTTGTACTTTTGTCGGAAAATTCAAAAAGTACCTCGTATGAAAAACGACAAAAGATTCCTTTCATATCTTTTACTAAAAACACACCGAAGGGTAAAATTGGATTTAAAAAATTGTAGTTGGATGGAAATAATATTACATATTGATGAAACATGGATGTGGATGATAAATATTCCCCAGTAAATTCTGAAGTATAAACAATCTCGGATAAAAATGAGATTATGATATTTCCCTTAACTTAGGTCCGATATGCTTTGTACATGTCAGAACCTCCTGTATAATGATTTAAATAATGTTATTGACTTATTACAGAATCATACTTATTTTTATGATATCATATATGGTCATATTATTAGCTTCTTAGTAATAATATTTCATTGTTACTTGTTATTCGGGCGTTTATAACTTTTTGTTCTTATGCGTGTTTTTTCGAATAAATTCTTATTATTCTCTTTAGGTTATAGATACCTCATTTCCAGAATGGTATTAGTGTAATATATATCATATTCATTCATTATATTCTTTTATATAATCATTATTAAATTAATATCAGGTAGAATGAGTTGCATCACATCGTGGAGACGGTATTCTGTACGTACGCACGAGTGATGATATCATTCCTTTGATCGTGGAATTGTATTGGAGTGTAAGTATACTATTTCATAATCAGTATCACTTTATAATAGTCATATATAGTAATTATTTACACCATTATACCCATCCAATTAAGGTGGTGGTGGAAAATAGATTACACCACGGCGTGGAGATGGTATTCTGTACGTACGCACGCGTGGTGATTTCTTTTTCCGTAGGATGGATAGATGGTGAAATAGGGTTGTTTTAATACTTATAATAACATATCAGTATATGAGTGATACTTATGTTATTACTTCATAATGAAAAAACTAAAGAAGAATAAGTGGAAGAAGAAATAAAGATGAAAGAATCGGTAACGGACATTACCTCTTCTTTGAAGTGCTTCTTTGAGACCTCCTTTTAGGGCACTAAAATAAGTCTTTGAAGAAGACCAGAACCTCTAGGATGTCTCTAGGGAAGTGGAGAGGAGAAAGTGGTAGGGGTTGGATGAGCTTGAAGGCTCAAAGTGGTGTGAGGAAGAGAGGGAGGAGGTGCCCTTTTATAAGGGAGGAGAGGGGCACCTTTGGAATAACTAAAAATATTATTTTATTATAAAGTCAAGTTCGGTTTTAAATAGCTCCACATTGATTTATTTAGAGGCTATGGTGGGGATGGGTCGAATCCTCTCATCCAATAGAATTTAGACAAGTTTAGGTTCCTATTTTAACCTTATCGTGTAGATTGAACATTAAGTTAAATAATATTACTTTTACCGTGTCTTCTTGTGTTCTTATACTATAAGGTTAATAGACTTACAATAAGCAGCCAAACGAAGCCCAAGTTGTTTATTATTAATATATATACCCTTATCTAAGTCATTTGGACAAACCATAAATTTTTTTGAATAAAATAACAATTACTAATATAATATATGTTTTAAAAACCATTTTATTTCAATTTTGACACTATTTAGTAATTGATTTTTTGTCAAAATCATAACAGAATGATAAGTTCGAAAAAAGTTAATTAAATCAATACTAACATGTCATACTAACCTAGAAAATTATTTTAATTCATAAAAAGTCTCAAATTACATTTATTTTTGTTTTTATAACATCAATTATGTTAATATTTCATTAATAAGATAATTACTGCATCATCTTTGTATCATAAATAAATTAAATTATTTAATGTCTAAAAATTACAAATAAAATACCATTATGTAAGAACTCTTTTTATCTTTCTAATGAATGTTTATAGTCGAATTTATATTATGTATAACCCCATATTAAAAATGATTTACTTATTAAACTTTGATTTTAACTATTTTAACCCTTCTTTAAATAAATTAATAATAAATGTCCTAATCTAATCCAAGTGGGCCTAAATGGTCGTATTTTATTCCTAAGTTTGTTTTTGGTCTAATTACACTTATCCAATAGAATTAGGACATGTGTTAGGGTAATAATAATATCATTTTTACCCTTAATTACCCTATTTACTTTTAACCGTGGTAAATAAAAGTAAAAAAGTTACTATTCACCAAAAATTATTTTCATCTCATTGAACCACATTTTACTTACTGACATCAACCGTGTCTCTCGGATTTTTGAAATTCCACTCACAGAAGCGGTAAAATTAAGTTTTATGAAAAATTCAGTTTTTTAACTACCACTTAGTGGTTTCACTATTCCTCAAAAATTGAAAGTTTTCAGAAAAATACTAAAATTTCACCCTAGGCTAATTTCGATATTCCGAATCCAAAAATGAAGTCCATTTTGAAAAATAAAATTTATAAAATTTCAAAAAGTGGTTATTACTATTCATAACGGCTATTTTTAATAATATTTTATTAGCATATCATTGTTTAATGAAACTTGGTATTGCGTACGACGCAAGCTATCGAGGAAGGTCGCGATTTCGTGTAAAGCAAGCCAAGAAAGTGTTGTGTGTAGAAAAATATTCCTTTGATGATTTATATAACATAAAAGTCTCGGGTGTTACATTCTACCCCCCTTAAAATTAATTTCTCCCTCGAAATTTGTCACTTTATAACAAACAGATGAGGATACCTCTCCCACATCATATTCTCAAGCTCCCATGTAGCTTCTTCTAATTGGTGGTTTCTCCATAAAACTTTCACCAATCGAGTGGTCTTGTTTCGTAGGAATGTTTCGCTACGATCCAGAATCTCTATCGGTTTTTCTTCATAAGAAAGATCTTGCTCCAGCGGTACAACTTCTGAGTTGAGTACATGTGAAGGATCAGGTATTTACTTTCTCAGGAGAGATACATGGAACACATCATGAACTTGAGAGAGATTCGGTGGAAGCTCCAATCGGTAAGCTACCTTCCCAACACGATCCAGTATTTCGAAAGGACCGATATATCTAAGGCTCAACTTCCCCTTTTTTCCAAATCTCATAACCCTCTTCCAGGGAGATATTCGTAAGAACACTTTATCACCCACTTCGAACTCTAGGTCTTTTCTTCGGTTGTCGGCATAACTTTTCTATCAACTCTGAGCTGCTCTTATGTGTTGTTGAATAGATCTGACCTTTTCTACCATTTCATCAACGAGATCAGGTCCTAATAGATTTCTTTCCCCAACTTCATCCCAGCAAGTTGGAGTCCTACATTTCTTTCCATAGAGAGCTTCATAAGGAGCCATCTGAATACTGGAGTGAAAGATATTATTATAAGAAAATTCCACCAAATGTAGGTGTTGATCCCAACCACCTTTGATGTCCATAGAGAAAGATCTCAACATATCTTCTAGAGTTTGAATTGTTCTCTCAGACTGACCATCTGTCTGAGGATGATAAGCAGTGCTGAAACTCAACTCTGTATCCAGAGTATGCTGAAGAAATCGCCAGAACTTCGAGGTAAATCTGGGATCCCAATCAGATATAATAGAAAGTGGTACTCCATGCAATCTTGCCACTTCCATTACATATATCCTGGAAAGCTAATCCAGAGAGAAATCCTCTCTAATAGCAATGAAGTGTGCAGATTTTGTAAGACGATCAACTATGACCCAGATAGCATTATTGCCTTTGGATGTTTTAGGAAGTCCTGTGACAAAGTCCACAGTGATGTTTTCCCATTTCCATTCGGGTATGGGTAATGGTTGTAACATCCCCTTAGACTTCTGTCTCTTAGCTTTAACTTGTTGACAAACCAAGCATTGAGAGACATATTCAGCAACATCTCTTTTCATGACATCCCACCAGAAGTACTCTTTCAGGTCCCTATAAATCTTCATGATTCCAGGATGAATAGAGAATGAAGAACTATGAGCCTCATCCAGCAGCTCCTTCTTTAATTCGGGGATGGGAGGAACACAAACTCAATTCCTGAACTTTATTATCCCATCACAATCAAGGTTTAATTCACGAACATTTCTCACCTTCTTTTTGTAACTCGACATCTTCTTTCCGTGCCTCTTTAATCTTCACATGTATAGATGGTTGAACATTCATTTGAGAAAGATACGATTTTTCCCCTTTCATTATAATTCCAAGATCCATCCTTTGTAAATCCATAAATATTGGATCTTTTGTGATCCTCATCATGGATAAACTAGCATGGTCTTTTCGAATTAATGCATTTGCCACCTTGTTTTCTTTCCCAGGGTGGTAATGGATTGAGCAGTCATAATCCTTAATCAGCTCCAACAATCTTCTTTGATGCATATTCATCTCCTTTTGTGTGAAAATATATTTTAAACTTTTATGATCAGTATAAATATCACACCTTTCACCATAAAGGTAATGCCTCCAAATCTTTAATGCAAAGATTACCGTAGCTAACTCCATATCATGAGTTGGGTAATTTTGCTCATGTATTTTCAACTGTCGTGAGGCATAAGATATCACCATATTATTTTGCATAAGAACACACCCCAATCCCTTCTTGGATGCATCACTGTAGATCACAAACCTTTCTCCACTACAAGGCAGTGTGAGAACAGGTGCACTGGATAACCTTCTTTTCAACTCCTTGAAATTCTCTTCACATTCCTCCGTCCAAACAAACATAACTCCTTTCAGAGTCAACTTGGTGAGTGGATTAGATTATCGTGAAAAATATTTCACAAAACATCGATAATATCCAGCCAAACCAAGAAAACTTCAGATCTCAGTTACTGTTGTTGGTCTCGACCATCTTTCGATAACCTCTGTTTTTGCTGGATCCACAGATATCCCCTCTTTTGAGATTATGTGACCCAAAAATGCAACTTTTTGAATCCAAAATTCACACTTGGTAAATTTGGCATAAAGCTTCTCCTTTCTCAGGGTCTTCAATATAATTCTCAAGTGATCTTCATGCTCTTCCTTTCTCTTTGAATAGACAAGAATATCGTCTATAAAGACTACCACAAATTGATCAAGATAGTCTCTAAAGACTCTATTCATTAGATCCATGAAGATAGCAGGGGCATTAGTAAGACCAAATGGAATCACTATAAATTCATAGTGTCCATACCTTGTACGGAAAGTCGTCTTTGGTATATCCTCCCTTTTGACCCTTAATTGATGATACCCTGAACGAAGATCAATCTTGGAAAAGTATTGAGCTCCGCGTAGTTGGTCAAATAGGTCATCAATGCGTGGTAGAGGATATTTGTTCTTGATAGTGATCTTATTAAGTTCTCGATAATCATTGCAGAGTCTCATTGATCCATCTTTCTTCTTAACAAACAGAACAGGTGCTCCCCAAGGTGATGCACTAGGGCGTATGAACCCCTTATCAAGATTCTCTTGGAGTTGCTTCTTCAATTCCTTCAACTCAATTGGGGCCATTCTATAAGGTGTCTTTGAAATAGGCAAAGCACCCGGTACGAGTTCTATTGAAAACTCAACTTCACGATTCGGTGGAAGACCCGGTAATTCCTCCGGAAAGACATCATCAAACTCCCGTACAATGGGAATATTCTTAATCGTGAGTTTCTCACAAACCATTTGAGATAAATAACCTTTATTTAGTGGAATCAATACCCATAAAATGGAAGAAATTTCCACTGGAAGGTTATGTTCATCCTTGCATCGATAGACGATCATAGATTGATCTGGAATATGAAATGTGACTTCCCTTCTTTGGCAATTGATATGAGTTCCATGTAGATAAAGCCAATCCATGCCAAGAATCACATCAAATTCCACTATAGTAAGGATCACAAGATTTGCAGGAAGCACTTTCCCACAAACTTCAATCAGAGAAGAATTATAAACTTTTGATGCGACTGTTGTGCCATTAGGTGTTGTCACAGCTAACTCAACATCTAATTGTTGAGGTAATACGGTGATACCCTTAGAAAATTCTTCAGAAATAAAAGAGTGGGTGGATCCAGAATCAAATAAAACATTTGCTACTTTAGAGTGGATCGTAAGTGTACCTTTCACAACATCGTTATCATACTCCACATCGCTGATAGAAATTGCTTGTGACTTTCCTTTGTCTTTAGCCTTAAGAGTTTGTTGACGTCGACCATCATCATCAACTCTTGGATTAGGGCATTTATTGGCATAATGTCCCATCTCCTTGCACTTGAAGCATTGAAGTGTAGTAGGTTCATTCTGTGTATCCCTTCCTTTGTTTTCATCATTAGACATCTTCTTCCCATCATCGCGGCATTCAAATGCCCTATGACCTTCCTTTCCACATTTGAAACATTTACTTGTCCCTTTAAGACAACTCCCTCCATGTTTCTTTCCACACTTTGAGCATAAGGGAAAGCTCATCTTCTTTTCAGTGTGCTCTTTATATTTTCCTTTGAATTCCATTTTCCTCTTCTTATCAAACCCATATGACTGATGGGTTACTCCAATCTCCATCTCAACTTTGAGAGCGCATCGAACGATTTCCTCATAGCTATTGAAGTACCTTATGGCTAAGGCCCTTCGAAGACTTGGTTTTAAGCCACTGAAGAATCGATCGATCTTACTCTTAGGTTGGATAATAATACCAGAAGCGTACCTTGCAAGTCTGGTAAAATTTTCTTCATAGGTACCAACAGATTCATCAACCTTTTTCTTCAGTTCAAGAAACTCTTTCTCCATATTTGTTCAGAGAATACGAGGGATGTACTTATTGAAAAATAAGTTCTTGAACTCGTCCCATTCCATGGACTCAATTTCATCCATTTGTCTCATATTCTTAATAAGATTCCACCATTGATCAGCATCTCCTTCCAAACAATACACTGCTAGGATGACTTTATCATGTTCAGAACATTGAAGAACTGAAAATGTCTTTTCAGTAGTACTAATCCATTGTTCAGAAACTAATGGATCAGTAGACCCGCTAAAATAAGGTGGATGTTGTCTCATGAAGGATTCAATAGAATGTTGCTCCTTCCTTTGCTCGTTTGGAAGTCCTGCATGATTCATAGCTTGAGAAAGTTGTGTGAGCATGGTTACAAGATTTTGCATTCCATCTCCCATAACGTTTGGTTGCTCTGGGGGACAATCATTGAATTTCCTGTCGCATTCCGCATTAACACGGTTCCTTCGGGTTCCAGCCATTGATTAAAACCAAGAAGAATAGTGTGAGCAACACTAATTATAATAGGAAAACCACATAATCAAGAATAAAATTTCACACTTAAGGTCTTATCCTAGGTTATTCATGGCCATTTCTAAAACACTAAGATTGTGTTCTATGCTTAGACTTATCCTTAGGGTTCTCACTAAGGCTTTCACATCCTAGTTTCCAAAGGTTGACTATACCTTTCCTCTGATACCAACTATAACGACCCATACTTTACATACATTGTTATTACTTCAGAATTGAAGCACACTTATTACAACATATAATAGAACCAAGAAAGGACTGTATAGGTATAGTGTCTTTAGAAACTGGGAAACATAAACAACTGGTTCATAAAGCATCTATATTGCCTCCCATTTAGTTCATCATATCTAGAGTCCCTTTTTGGCATATTCTACTTAATAACCTTCTTCCTGACCTGGGGAAATAAAACATACAAAATGGTGAGCTCAAATGCTCATTAAGGATAAACAAAAGAAATATCAATCACATCATATTCATAAGAACATAACATTTTGGAAATCTTAACCTGCAAAAGGGAGCATAATTTCATAACATGGGATAAATCATAGTAGTGAAATGAAATCCCAATAATCATAACATAAAACATAAGACTTTGTGGCATACACACGTAATCATAGAGAATCATATCTTATTAGTCAAGACTCATTGCCAAGACTATCTTAGTGGACAAAGTCCATTTCTGAACCGAGTCACCCTCGTTTTAGTCCTGTTTCATTGAACCGGTATAACCTACCGTTCTAGCCATGTCTATCTCATGAGATATAAAATCTTTACCCAATGCATTGGAGGGAGATATAGGACCCACCCATCTCATAATGATACCATTCTTATGTGTGCCACAAAATCATAAACCATACATCATAGCATAACCCATGTAATAAAAATGGGATTCTTAAACAACATGACATCATAAAACAATTCATATAAGATAAAGGAATTCATAAAAATATTTCCATCACAACATAATCAAATCAATGTAATAATAGGGATAGAAACAGAACCCTATATTATCTTATATGGAAAATAATTTTGATAAAACCCTTGAACTCCATTCTTGAGGAAAATATCCTTTCTACTTCAAAAACACTTTTCATTTCTTAACATGTCATAAAATTATAACTAAAAGAAGTTGATTAAAGATAAACTTGAAAAATTATAAAGGAATCTTCTTGTAAATAATGTTTTAAAAATCCATTCATGCCGTATAAGTTAAAAAAACTTTCTTCTCGTACTTTTGTCGAAAAAGTCAAAAAGTACCTCGTATGAAAAACGACAAAAGATTCCTTTCATATCTTTTACTAAAAACTCACCGAAGGGTAAAATTGGATTTAAAAAATTGTATTTGGATGGAAATAATATTACATATTGATGAAACATGGATGTGGATGATAAATATTCCCCAGTAAATTCTGAAGTACAAACAATCTCGGATAAAAATGAGATTGTGATATTTCCCTTACCTTAGGTCCGATATGCTTTGTACGTGTCCGAACCTCCTGTATAATGATTTAAATAATGTTATTGACTTATTACAGAATCATACTTATTTTTATGATATCATATATGGTCATATTCTTATCTTCTTAGTAGTAATATTTCATTGCTACTTGTTATTCGGGTGTTTATAACTTTTTGTTCTTATGCGTGTTTTGTCGAATAAATTCTTATTCTTCTCTTTAGGTTATAGATACCTCATTTCCAGAATGTTATTAGTGTAATATATATCATATTCATTCATTCAATTAATTTATATAATCATTATGAAATGAAGATCATGTAGAACGAGTCGCATCACATCGTGGAGACGGTATTCCGTACGTACGCACGAGTGATGATATCATTCCTTTGATCGTGGAATTGTATTGGAGTGTATTTATACTATTTCATAATTAGTATAACTTTATAATAGTCATATACAGTCATTATTTACACCATTATACTCATCCAAGTAAGGTGGTGGTGGAAAATAGATTACACAACGGCGTGGAGACGGTATTCCCTACGTACGCACGCGTGGTGATTTCTTTTTCCGTAGGATGGATAGATGGTGAAATAGGGTTGTCTCATACTTATAATAACATATCAGTATATGAGTGATACTGATGTTATTACTTCATAATGAAACAACTAAAGAAGAAGAAGTGGAATAAGAAATAAAGATGAAATAATCGGTAACGGACATTACCTCTTCTTTGAAGTGCTTATTTGAGACCTCCTTTTAGGGCACTAAAATAGCTCTTTGAAGAAGACCAGAACCTCTAGGATGTCTCTAGGGAAGTGGAGGGGAGAAAGTGGTACGGGTTGGCCGAGCTTGAAGGTTCAAAGTGGTGTGAGGAAGAGAGGGAGGAGGTGCCCTTTTATAAGGGAGGAGAGGAGCACCTTTGGAATAACTAAAAATATTATTTTATTATAAAGTCAAGTTCGGTTTTAAATAGCTCCAAATTGATTTATTTCTAGGCTAAGGTGGGTATGGGTTGAAATACTCTCATCCAATAGAATTTAGACAAGTTTAGGTTCCTATTTTAACCTTATCATGTAGATTGAACATTAAGTTAAATAATTTTACTTTTACCGTGTCTTCTTGTGTTCTTATACTATAAGGTTAATAGACTTACTATAAGAAGACAAACGAACCCCAAGTTGTTTATTATTAATATATATACCCTTATATAAGTCATTTAGCCTAACCTTAGATTTTTAGGAATAAAATAACAATTACTAATATAATATTTGTTTTATAAACTATTTTATGACAATTTTGACACTATTTAGTAATTGATTTTTTGTGAAATTCATAACAGAATGATAAGTTCGAACAAAGTTAATTAAATCAATAATAAAATGTCATATTAACCTAGAAAATAATTGAAATTCATAAAAAGTCTCAAATTACATTTATTTTTGTGTTTATAACATCAATTATGTCAATATTTCATTAATAAGATAATTACTGCATCATCTTTGTGTCATAAATAAATTAAATTGTTTAATGTCTAAAAATTACAAATAAAATACCATTATTTAGGAAATCATTTTAGCTTTCTAATTAATATTTATAGTCGAATTTATCTTATGTATAACCCCATATTAAAAATGATTTACTTATTAAACTTTGATTTTAACTATTTTAACCCTTCTTTAAATAAATTAATAATAAATGTCCTAATCTAATCCAAGTGGGCCTAAATTGTCATATTTTATTCCTAAGTTTGTTTTTGGTCGAATTAAATTTATCCAATAGAATTAGGACATGTGTTAGGGTAATAATAATATCATTTGTACCCTTAATTACCCTATTTACTTTTAACCGTGGTAAATAAAAGTAAAAAGTTACTATTCACCAAAAATTATTTTCATCTCATTGAACCACATTTTACTTACCGACATCAGCCGTGTCTCTCGGATTTTTTAAATTCCACTCACAGAAGCGGTAAAATTAAGTTTTATGAAAAATTCAGTTTTTTAACTACCACTTAGTGGTTTCACTATTCATCAAAAATCGAAAGTTTTCAGAAAAATACCAAAATTTCACCCTAGGCTAATTTCGATATTCCGAATCCAAAAATGAAGTCCATTTTGAAAAAGAAAATTTATAAAATTTCAAAAAGTGGTTATTACTATTCATAACGGCTATTTTTAATAATATTTTATTAGCATATCATTGTTTAATGAAACTTGGTATTGCGTACGACGCAAGCTATCGAGGAAGTTCACGATTTCGTGCAAAGAAAGCCAAGCAAGTGTTGTGTGTAGAAAAATATTCCTTTGATGATTTATATAACATAAAAGTCTCGGGTGTTACAATCTTCGTATTCCCCGAAGTGCTGCTCACAGCTGTTACAGTTGCTTCCCAACTTTCAGGTAACGAAGATAATAAAACCAGAGCACATACCTCATCACCAAGGTCAATGTCCACCGATGACAACTGACTTATGATGGTATTGAACTCATTGATATGATATGTAACAGGTCTCCCTTCAACCATTTTCAGGTTGAACAATCGTCGTATCAAATGCACCTTGTTTGCCGCAGAAGGATTTTCGTACATATTTGTGAGGGCTTTCATCAGGTCCACCGTCGTTTTCTCCTCTCTGATGTTGAACGCCACGTTTTTTGCCAACGTCAGGCGCACAACACCCAGAACCTGTCGATACAGTAGCTCCCACTCCGACTTCTCCATGTCAGCTGGCTTCACACCCAGAAGCGGCAAGTGCTTTTTTTTCTGATAAAGATAATCCTCGATCTGCATCCTCCAGAAACTGAAATCAGTTCCATCGAAGCGATCGATCTTCACTTTGCCTTCATCCAAGGCCATCGTTGGATAATTCTGAACCTCCTTTGATACCAGTTGTTGAGGAATCGTCGGGAGACACAACGACAGAAAATGAGAAAATGAAAGAAAGGAAAAACAACAAAGAACACGGCGATTTACGTGGTTCGGGAAAAATCCCTACATCCACGGGAGAGGCAGAATTTCACTAATCGGGAGCAGCAAATTACAGAGGATTTCAATCAGAAACCCTATCCCGAAAATGGGCTACATATGAAGAAGACGGTCTACTGTTCTGAATAGTAGTCCGCGTTGCAACAGTGATCGGCAGCTAACTTTGTCAAAAGTGCTACAGTGTCTGCCGGCTGGAAGTCAAAAGCGCTACAGTACTGTTGACCCCGAAGTCCGCACCGCTACAGTTCCTGTCATTTTCGGTCGGTCAGCTTCGCTACAGTGGTCAGAGATGCTACAGTGCCGAAAAAATGGGTCGGGGGCCTTCGGCCCCCGGACCCCCGGAGCAGGGGCGCGTTGCCCCCTGTAACCCCCAACGAGCTCACCGCGGAGCTCAACCCGTGATAGTTGCGGGCCACATGCATTTGGCCCAACCGGATCGGGCAACACCAATCCAACATGATTACCACCTCTCCTATTGTTACAGCAAGTAAATTTAATCCCACTAAAACCCAAATCGAGGAGGCATTTCTTGGAAATGAAATCATTAAAGTCCAGCATACTAGTATTGCAAGCAGTTGCACCACCTTTCTTCTCTGAAACATCCATGATAGCATTGAAATATCCTCTTATGAACCACGGTAACCCCGCCCCGCATTAAAATTACCAAGACTCTCCCACATATTTCTTCTTACCACATCATCATTACTAGCGTATATGAAGGAAAACAGAATCTCAATACTGCTGAGCCCAAGCTTCACCGTGATACAATGTTCTTACACATGTACCAACTCCACTTGAAGAGGATTCTTCCAACACACCCATATCTTTTTATTCACTGGGTGCCCATGAAAATGACAACAGAACCCCAACTTCCTAGAAAAACCACTGATCTTTCCATGATCCTGCATCGGTTCAAAAATGACCACTAAAGACGACATACATCTCCTTGCCTCAGCCGCCAAAAATGCACTTTTAGCCTGTACCCCCAAACCCCGGGAAATCCAAATAATCAAAGACGACATTAATGGAGAGGACTCTTAGACCTTCGAGAATTGTTACCTTGTCTCAAAACAAATAACTTCCTACCGACCTCCTCCCTTTCCATCGATCGAGTCACTGGCCTGGAAAATCCCTCCAAGAAGCACCCTTTTCTTAGCACTAGCACTCGTATCTTCAATGGGCTCTCCATCTCGTCCTGCATAGATAACCTGATCCCCAACGAGACCAGTGAAGACGAAGGAGACATCTCCTCTTACAACCCAGAAGCCAACATCAATCGGGGGGGAACTTCGTGCCACAGATATTTCCCTTGCCACCCCATCCGGTAAAACCATCTTTATAGAGCTCGACTTTGGGACCTTATCTAGCCCCAATGGACCCAACAATTAAAACATTAGCACTTCCTAAGAGGTCTTGGATGAAATATGTACCTCAGAAACTGGGGGCACTAACCCTCTTGAAATTCCTGGAAAAAGCGTAGCAGAGATGCTTTTCCCTTTGAACAGATTCGAAAGCACTGCTGATGCCGCCTCTGCAGAGGAGCAGATTTCCGATCTCACTAAAGAGATCCCCCCAAAAACCAATGGAAAAATTTTTGAATGATCAGAAACCCCTGACACAAAGTTGACTCGTTGTTCTTTTTCATAAAAAGTGAATCTCTTTACCGTCATGGGCCCAACAAAATTTGAGTTTCCCGATACCGATATCAAATTTTTGACATTTCCCACCACCGAAGAAGACGACGGAGCACAATCCCTTATCATCACAACCACACCAGTACGATCTTTCAAATTATCCTTTCCCCCAGAGGCACTCACATTACCCGATGCCTGAGACGCCTCATTATATCCCTGCAAGAGAGGGCCCCCCCGACTCCAGTTTCGTCCCTTCCCTTTTCTATAGAAGGTCACCGCGTGCCCTTGAAACCCACAAGAAGAACAAAACTTGGGGAGATCCTGGTATACCAAATGTTTCCACCAACGAAACCCCTCCGTCGAGCGGATAAGAATCCTTGATAGAAACTTTACCGAGAGATCCATCTCAATGCAAACACGTGGTTTGGCCACATCCAGCAACCCCTTCGTGTTCTCATCCACACACAAAAAGCCCCCTAAATCATCTCCCAACGCCGACAAAATTGAAGGTTTATGGAAAGGAAGAGGAAGCCCCAAAATCTTAATGCAAACTATGCCCATACATGATTCTTTGTCTTAGTGACACTCCCAAGATCAACAGGGCAGAGAGAAACGGAGAGAACCGTACCGTCTACCCTCCCTCACCCAAGCTCGAACAAAATCCTCCCTGTTGTCGAAATGAATGAAAAATGAAAACCTTGACAATTCTGAGACCACCGCCGAATGAAGAAGACCCCATGAACCCAAAAACTCCTTAAACACCTCTAAAAGAGGTTTCACAGGTCCAAACCTTGCCACCAGCATCATTTTATGAAACTCTGCCGCACAACACAGCTCGTTATCATATATCACCACCACCGGATCTCCCTCCAAAAGATTCGGCTTGCGGTGTTCCAACTGAATCAGCGGAATAACAATCCGACCAAGAGAACCCTCTGCCGAGCTCCTGCAGACTGCCTCCTTGAAAGATTTCACCTTGGAAACCCGCCCTTCGACGAATGCACCCCCCTGAAGGGCCACCGTAGAATCCATAATTCAAACATTTTTTCCATCATTTTACCAATTTCAATTTCATATTAGGAACTATTTTCAATTCAATTTCACAAGCAAGTAAAAAATAGTTCAAGAGTATTAATTTACCCAAAACACGTTTCCCATGCATGCCTAAAATGATGTATGCCATAAAATAATCCTAAGTGCCTAGAATGATGCATTTAGACTCAAATCTCATGCTATTTTAAGTCATGAGTCAATTCTCATAAAATCTCAAAAGAATTATCACATCACACATCAAATGTGTCACACAAGGAAAAATAATATTCAACTATAACAAAAAACAATAGTAACAATAATCTCACCATAGGTACTTGGGTTTTCCCCAATACATGTGTTTTCAATTCCCATTCATAAGCTCATGACCAAGGCCCAACTATTCCTAGTCTCCTATATACCTTTCCCAAATAGTTAGACAAAAGAAAATAAAATAAAATTGTTCTAAAACCACTTCGCAATGCCCCGACTCAGGTACCACACACTGATACCCCAAGTCAGTCAGTCACATGACCTCAAGAATGCCTCCCCATTTGCTAAAGGCTTCCAACTAGAAATGAGGGTCTGATAAGTCGATCATGGGGAGACCATACCCTCTTTTATTAGAGTAATACACCAATATAAATAAATAAACAATAGATGAATAATATATAACCATAACAATAATACCAAAAACTCTTTCTAATCAAAGAAAGAAATACAATATTCAACAAAAGAAGAAAACATCCCTTGCTAATGTAAATGTCAAGTGTCTAAAATGTAAATCAAAATAAAGATATTGATGACTCCTAGGAAGGTCCCGAACCACATTTGGTTCCCTCATCCATGTTTCATCCCAACTCTTCCACCTAAGAGGGGGCCTTTTTCCTTAACATGTCCTCTATCAATGAAATATATTTAGTAGGTAAAGATCAAGCATCTTGAGTAGGGTGTGTGTAAAACTTAGTAGTCCACCACCAATGGTGTATAAAGAATATCCAATCAAACATTGTATGCAATTTTATAGAGAATAAAATGTAATCAATAAAGTAAACAATTTACATTTATTCAATTTCCCTTTATTTAACCACATAACTCATGAAACACCCCAATCTTCCACGGTACGCTTCTCTTTGAATAATGCAATAGCTTGCGATGTACGCATCTCCGAGTTATAGCACACCATACGAATCAAACTAGCCATTTAAAAAGTAGTTATGAATAGTAATACCCACTTTTTGAAATTTTATAAATTTTATTTTTCAAAATGGATTTCATTTTTGGATTCATAATATAAAAATTATCTTAGGGTGATTTTTTTTTATTTCTCTAAAAACTTTCAATTTCTGAAGAATGGTGAAAAACACTGCGTTATTATTAAAAATCAACTTTTTATTTAACTAATTATTTTTTAATTTTAATTTATTTTAAAATAAAAATGATACATAACACATATATTAGTCCATTTTAATTCATTGGAGTCATTTTATAATAAGATTATACATATAAAATTTTATTAAACTTTTTTAACGTCTTTTACCCACCTTCTAGACACATTTTCAAATTTGCATAAATCATACTTTTGCCGCTTCTGTGAATTGAATTTCAAAAAACCGAAAAACATGGTTGTCATCAGTTAGTAAAATGTGGTTAAATAAGATTAAAATATTTTTTGGTGAATAGTAAATTTTGAATTTTATTTACCACGGTTAAAAGTAAATAGGGTAATTAAAGGTAAAATAAAATTATAATAATATAAAATTACCCCAACACATATCCTAACTATATTGGATAAGTATTTTTCGACCAAAATAAATCATAGGAAAAAAATAATATCATTTTTTATCCATTTGCGTTAGATTAGGATATTTTTTAAATTTTATTTAAAGCAGAGTTAAAAATGTCAAATTCAAATTTTAATAACTAAACCATTTTTAATATAGGGTTATACATAAGATAAATTCAAAAATAAGTATTAATCATAAATCTAAAAATATTTCCTAAATTATGGTATTTTATTTATAATTTTTAAACATTAAATAATTAAATTTATTTATGACACAATGATGATGCAATAATTACCATATTAATAAAAGATTAAAATAATTGATATTATAAATATTCAAATAAATGTAAATTTAAACTTTTGATACCATCCACGAATTTTTTAGGTGAATATGACATGTTATATATGATTCAATATATTTTTTTCTAAGTAATCCAGTTGTTATGACTTTCACAAAAAACAAATACTAAATAGTGTCAAAATTGACATAAATGATTTTTTAAAATAAATACTATTTTATTAAATGATATAATATTCCTAAAAATCTAATATTAGGCCAAAGGACTTAGATAATATTATATATGTCATTAATGAACCACTTGAGGTTCTCTTGTCATTTTATATAAACTATATTAACCATTTATTATAAAAAACAAGAAGACATGGTAAAAGTTAAACTATTTAACTAAGAGTCAAATCTAAAATATGAGGTTAATATGGTGACCTAAACTTGTCTAAAACCTATTTTTTTAGAGGATTTAGACCCATAACCACCTTATCCCCTAAATAAATCCATTTTTTAGCTATTATAAAACGAAAATAATTTTATAATAAATTAATATTTCAAGCTTTTCCTAAACTGCCCCTCACCTCTCTTATAAAAGGGTAATTCTCCTTATCTTAAATTCACACCTCCAAATCCATTTGTCTCTTCCAAAACCTACTAAAATATCCTCCCAACTACCCTAAATTCAACCTATATTCCTTACGTTTATCATAAATCCAACCTAAGGAGCCATTTTGTTCAAATCAAAATGAAGCACCCAAAGAAGAGGTAATTATTTTATCTCCTCTTTCAAAGTTCTTTTCTTATTCTACTTCATCTTTCTTTATTGTTTCCATACTAAAATAATAACTCCAGTACCATATAAATACTGATATATTATTATAAATATGGTACAACCATATTCATTATTCTATCCGTCCTATGAATGACAAAGTCACCATTAGTGCGTACATACGGCTTACCATCTCCACGTCATGGTGTAGTTTGTTAGTCAACACTTAATTATTTGAATGGGTATTATAATGAGTATAATTGATATAAATAATAAATATAACATTTTAATGATTTTGCATATATAATATACCATCCAATTACATACTATTTCACCATCAATATAATGATATTTTCGCTCGTGCATACGTACGACTTACTATCTCCATAACGTGATGTGATTTTGTTCCCCATCATAACCATTCAAGAATAATTTTCATTTGATGATTAAAAATAATTTCATCGAACTTAATATAATTCTGTATATGAATAAAATACATCCTATACATAATAAACATGACTTACATAATGAAACATATAAAAGAAAATATATCAGTTAATAACTGAAACAATGATAATACTGAAATATTATTAACAAAGAAATATTAGAGTATCATATATGATATCATATTTATGTATGTGGTTCTTTTATAATTTAATAAAAATTATTTAACCATTATACATGAGGTTAATGTACCCTCTAATAAGGAAAAGTACAAGGTAAGAGTTAATTTTATAATCTTTTTATTATCTGAGATTGTTTATATGTAAGTATTTACTAAGACATATTTATCATCCACATCTGTGTTTCTTAAAAATGTATTTCAAAACAGTTTTATTATTTCCTAGAATATGGTTTAAAGTCATTTATAACTTTGTTTGACTTTTTATAAAATGTTTTGAAAGAAATCTTTCTGTCGTTTTCCAAACAAGGTACTTTATGACCTTTTCGAAAAATTAAGGAAAGAATGTTTTTTAACTTATATGGTGGGTGAGGCTATTTTTCACTGTTATAACACCTTAGAAGCTTCTCTTATAATATTATAAGAATATTTTCAAAATAAATATTTTCTTTTATAATTATGTGACTTTTAAATGATTTCAATGTAGAAAGATAAATTTATCTCAAATAGTTTTTGTATTGATTTCATTTATGTCAACATCTATTGTTGGATTTTATATTTAACTGATGTTGATTTATTATGATACAATATTCCATATTTTATTGATATTTTTATGATATGTTTGATTGTGGATGTCCTATTTTTATGTCTTTCATAGTTTATGGTTAAAGTATTAACATTTCGTATGTTAGTTTAATACAAATGTTTATGTAATTTTTCACCCTTTTTCATGTGAGGAATACGTTAGATATAGTAAGTGTCATGTGGGGCCCACTATATCCCCTCGATGCATTAGTAGGTCTCACAAGACAAACTAGTGTCTTTTCACAAGGCATTGACAATATTTTTATTTTTAGTCTTGGCATGAGGCCTTGACTATGTGGTTATGATGTCCGACATTATTCATTCCATCATTATGAGATTAGTTATTGATATTATATGTGATTATTCAACTAGTATAATATCCTTGTGAATAATTAAATGGAATTATTTGATTTATCTTTTCCATATTATGGTGAGGTTTATGTTTAAAAGGATTTTGTTTTAGTCTTATACATTTCCTTAAATGTTTATGCTTATTTATGATAGTTTCCGCTATATTGTTATCCTTACTGAGAATCTGATCTCACCACTTTATTATGTTTTATTTTTTCTAGGATGCAAAGAAGTATATTATGACTGACCTGTATGGATAGTCTAGGGGATATGTGTGTGTTCAAAGAAGACACAATTTTTCTTTTTCTTTTCATAATGTAATTTAAAACTTATGAATGTATCTAGTACTTCCAAGGATACTAAATTGAGCATTCTTTCCGGACATGATCTCTTGTGATCATGCCAATGTTATGTAATAATGCACTGACTCTGGGTAAATGGGGTCGAGAATTTACAGTTGGTATCAGAGGAAGTTTAGTAAAAACCTTGGAAATTAGATTTAGAAAAAACTCTGAACATTTACCTAAGATAGACTTTGAAGATTATTATAGAAGAACATCCAAAATTTTTGATAATATAGATATTATGTGGGTTTTCAAATAAATACATCCATTTCTAGGTACTACAAGTGGACGTGGTTCTAGCACAGATGTACCTAGGAGTAAAAACTTCGACAAAGAGTTCTGAGCTTGACCCGGGGTATCCTAGTACATGACAATGGGCCTTACTGTGCATCTAGTTTGACACTCATGAGGGATATACATAAGAAAATTCACATTTTCTTTGCAAACCATTATGAAGGATTTATGATTAAATACTTCCCCAAAGAAATCATTTTTATGATTATGGATTATATGCATAAATTGTTCAATTTATGTTAAGTATTTTACAAGTTTGTAATTATGAATTATGATTGATAAACTAATCTATTGTATTCCATTATTTATAAATGGTGCCTAGTGGAAGGAATGGAACTATATCAATGAATGTGATACATGTAAGGATTTCCCTCCTGTTCAAGATAATTATAGTGGAGCTGGTGATGAAATTGGTACGGAATAGCTTATAACCATACTGGGAGAACTCACTCAGGTTATGAATAATAATGTTACTTGTATGAAACACCTTGATTCACAATGCGAAGGATAAATGTTAGACCACTTCATGAAAAAATAACCACCAACATTCAATGGGACTAAAAATCCATTTGTAGCTGAGAAATGGATAAGTTCCTTAGATAAAAATTTTCATGCTTTGGGGAGTAGAGAAAGAGAAAAGTTTGAAATGGCAGTTTATCACCTCTCAGGAGATGTAGACCAATGGTGGTCATTAATTCAAAACAAAAAAGAGGATGAAGAAATATAAAATATGGAATGCAGGGAGTTTAAATATCTTTTATTAGAAAAAAATTTCCACATAAACATCAAGAGAATATGGAAAAGTTTTTATTGAGTCTAAGGAAAAAGGAAGATGATAATGTCACAAAGTATGAGGTTAAATTTACAAGGTTATGAAGGTATGCTATAGATTATATATGTAAACCAAGAAGTAATATTGATTGATTATTTGATGGGTTAAACCATTTTCTTCTTCGATCATTAGTCTCACAATCCTTCTTGTCATACTAAGATATAGTCTCATGTGATATCAAGACAGAAAATGAATTCTATAAGTCTTATGACTTTAAAGTGAAGCAAGATAAGAAGATATCTACTGAGCATTCTGTAAAATGAATTAAGGGGAAGAAAGAAAAATTTTACTATCTGTATTTCTATAATTATGGGAAGAAACACCTCGGTATATGTCTAGAGAAGATGAGAGTTTGTTTCAAGTGTGGAGAAAAGGGCCACCAAGCTCGTGATTGTAAAGGGAAGAAATAGGTTTTCAATGTTCACTACTAAAACTGTAATGAGATGAGGAATTATTCAAATGAATGTCCTAAGTGTCAAGGAAACTTACCTCAGAAAAGTCCAAGGGAGCAAGGCTAAGATTATTCGATCACAACTACTAATGTTGAAGTTCTGAATGATGTGGTGGTAGGTACTTTAATCATTTCCTCAAAATTAGGCAATGCTTTATTTGATTCCGGATCAACACATTCTTTCATATCTTCCCAGTTTTCCAAGAAAATTAGATATTTCCAATTTTACTTAACAATGGATTTTTCAGTCAAAACTCCTAAGGGAAATATCATTGCAACAAAGTTTTGTCAACCAGTTACCATTATTACATATAAATGTCATTTATCTGCTGATCTTATTATGATACCCATGACTGAATTTGATATAATCCTTGGCATCGATTGGATTTCAGACCATGATGCAAAGTTTTATTATTATAATAAGGAGGTTTCAATTTTTGACGATGATAAGGAATCCCTTATCTTTAGAGAAGAAATATCACCATATGACTCCCATCTAGATCCACCCCTAGTAGCTCTACTAAATTCAATTATTGGGGAGGAAGGGAGTGAAATAAATATGGGTGAGGAAAGGAATGTTCAAATTGAGTATGTACCTATTGTGCATGAATATATTGATGTGTTTCCAAAGGATTTACCTCGATATCCTACAAAATGAGAAATTGAGTTTTCCAATGACTTAATTTCTGGTTCAAGGCCCATATCAAAACCCTCTTATAGAATGGCCACTGTAGAATTAGTGGAACTAAAGAAACAACTATAAGAATTGAGTAATAAAGGATTTATTCACCCTAGTGTTTCTCCTTGGGGATCTCCTTTTCTTTTTGTTAAGAAGAAATATGGATCTATGAGGTTTTGCATTGACTATAATGAGATCAATGCTATAACAATAAAGAATAAGTATCCTCTACATTGCTTTGATGATTATTTGATCAACTTCATAGAGCTCAATATTTATTAAAGATTTACCTTCGATCTAGATATCATCAATTGTGCATGAAAAAGGAAGACATTTCAAAGACAACATTTCAAACCATGTATGGCATTATGAGTTTATAGTAATGTATTTTGGACTGACTAATACACCCTCTATTTTCATAGATCTAATTAATATAGTTTTGAAGGAGTATCTTGATGAATTTTTAGTGTTATTTATTAATGATATCTTGGAATACTCTAAAAGATACGAAGATCATGAAAATCACTTACACACTATTATTAAAACTCTTAGAATAAATGAATTATATGGGAAGTTTAAAAAGTGTGAATTATGGATTAGGAAGATTTATTTTCTTTTACATATTTTCTCTAAGGATGGAATCTTTGTTGATCCTTCAAAGACAAGGGAAATCCATGAATGGCCAACACTGACGAGTATAACTAAGGTAGGCAATTTTATTGGTTTATCATATTACTATCGACATTTTGTCCAAAAATTTTCCCGATTGGCTAACCGATTAACCAAGATCACACATAAAGGGGTAAAATTTGTTTGGAAAAAATAGTGTGAATAATGTTTTGAAGAATTAAAGATAATATTAGTCAATGCTTCTATCTTGAATCTACCATCGGGGAATGATGGGTTTGTTATTTATAGTGATTCTTCAAAGAAAGGACTTGGTTGTGTCCTTATGAAAAATGATAGAGTTATTTCATATGCATTACGGTAGCTAAAAATTCATGAAAAAAACTATCCCACTCATTATCTTGAGTTAGCAGCTATAATATTTTCTCTATAAATATGGAGGCACTATCTCTATGGTAAAAAATGTTAGATATATACTGATCACAAGAGTTTGCTGTATATTTTCTCATTGAAATAATTCAACATGAGGAAAAGGCTATGGCTTGAACTACTGAAGGATTATGATTTCACTATACACTACCACCTAGGGAAGGAAAATAAGGTGGAATATGATTTGAGCAGAAAGGATCATGGAGTTATGAACAATATGAGAGTTGAAAGGGATCCTATGTTCATGGATCTAGTAAATATGGATATGGGAATAATCATGGAAGGTGAAACATCAATACTATTTCAAATGGTTTCTAAACTATATTTACTAGAAAGGATAAAAAGTTCTCATACTGATGATGAGGAGTTTCAAAAAAATTAAATTTGTAAATGATGGGAGATTGATTGACTTCGTATATGAAGATAGAATTTTGAAATTTGGAAGGAGGATTTGTGTTCCCGGCATACCTAATCTAAAAATGGAATTGTTGGATGCTGCTCATAGCTCTAATTTCTCTATACACTGTGGTAGCACTAAGATGTATAGGTATTTGAAGGAACATTTTTGGGGGGATAACATGAAGAGGGATATTATAGATTATGTGTCAATATGTATGGTTTGTCAATAGGTGAAGGTTAGAATACAACGTCCTAGAGGATTCATGCAACCTCTTCCCATACCTGAGTGAAAATGGGATGATATTACGATGTAATTTTTCATGGGGATACTAAAGACTCTTAAAAGGAATGATGCAATATGGGTCATTGTTGATCATCTGACAAAGTCATCCCATTTTCTTGTTATAAGAGAATATTTACCACTTGAACGTTTAACAAAAATATATATTAATGATGTTTTAAGACTTCATGGTGTACCCATATTGATCATTTCTGATTGTGATCCCCATTTTACATCAAGATTTTGGAAAAGTCTTCAAAAATCCCTTGATACTGAACTTTGTTTGAGAACTGCCAGCCACCCTCAAACTGATGGAAAATTAGAACAGACTATTCAAAACGTTGAATACATGTTGAGATCTTTATCACTTAACTTTCATGGTATGTGGGATTAGTATTTACCTCTCTTAGAATTTTATTATAATAATAGCTTCCATTCAAGTATTTAGATGGAATCATATGAAGCGTTATATGGAAATGATGTTACACACCAACTTGTTGGGATGACGTTGGTGAAAGAAAAATCATAGGTCTAGAACTTGTTGAGGAAACATTGGAAAATGAGAAGATTATCCAAACCCACATCAAAGCAGCTCAAAGTGGGAAAAATAGTTATGCCAATAACCGAAGGAAGGATATGGAATTTCATGTAGTAGATCAGGTTTTCTTGAAGGTATCTCTATGGAAGGGTTTTATACGATTTGGTAAGAAGGGTAAATTATGTCCCAGATACATCAGACCTTTATAAATTCTAGAACGAATTGGATTTGTAGCTTACCATTTGGCAAGTCCACCAATTCTCTCCAAAGTTCATGATGTATTCCATGTATCACTATTGAGAAAATACATGGTTGACCCAACGCATGTACTCACCTATGAAGAAATATAAATGGAACAAGATCTATCTTATTATAAAGAGCCTATCAGGATTCTTGATACCAAAGAAAAAGTGTTGAGAAACCAGAAGACTCTTCTGGTAAAGTTTCTTTGGATAAACCATAAAATGGAAGAGGCAATGTGGGAACCTGAGGAATTTTTGATGAAGAACCACCCAAATCTTTTTATGCAGTAATGTTCTATAAATTTCAAGGATGCAATTATTTAAAGGAGGGAAGATTGTAACACCTCAAGCTTCCATGGTACGCTTCTCTTTGAATAATGAAATAGCTTGTGATGTACGCATCTCCGAGTTCTAGCACACCACAACCAATCAAACTAATCATTTAAAAAGTACTTATGAATAGTAATTCACACTTTAAAATTTTATAAATTTTATTTTTCAAAATGGACTTCATTTTTGGGTTCAGAATATCAAAATTATCTTATGGTGAATTTTTGGTATTTTTCTGAAAACATTCAATTTTTTATAAATAGTGAACAACATTGCGTATTGTTTAAAACTGAATTTTTATTTAAATAATTATTTTTAAATTTAAATTTATTTTAAAGTCAAAATAGATACATAATATCTATATTATCCCAATGTAATTCATTGGATTAATTTTCTAATAATATTATACATATAAAATTTTGTTGAACGTTTTAAACGTCTTTTACCCACCTTCTAAGTACATTTGCAAATTTTTATAAAACATAATTTTACTGCTTCTGTAAATTGAATTTGAAAAATCTGACAGACAGGGTTGTCATTAGAAAGTAAAATGTGGTTCAATAGTATTAAAATAATTTTTGGTGAATAATAACTTTTTAATATTATTTACCACTGTTAAAAGTAAATAGGGTAATTTAAGGTAAAAATAATATTATAATAATATAAAATTACACCAAAACATTTCCTAATTCTATTTTATAAGTGTTTTTGACCAAAATCAACCCTAGTAAACAAATAAGATCCTTTTTTATCCATTTGGGTTAGATTAAGACATTTATTATATTTTATTTAAAGAATATTTAAAAGTGTTAAATTCAAATTTTAATAACTAAACCATTTTTAATATAGGGTTACACATAAAATAAATTAGACTATAAATATTAATTAAAAAGATAAAAATATTTCATACATTATGGTATTTTATTTATAATTTTATACATTAAATAATTAAATTTATTTATGACACAATGATGATGCATTAATTACCTAATTAATGAAATATTAAAATAATTGATATTATAAATATTCAAAAATATGTAAATTGAAAATTTTGATGCCATCCAAAAATTTTATAAGTTAATATGACATGTTAGGGTTGATTCAATATATATTTTTTTAATTAATAAAGTTTTTATGACTTTCACAAAAACCAAATACTAAATAGTTTCAAAATTGACATAAATGAGTTTTTAAAGGAAATACTATTTTATTAAATGATATAATATTATTAAAAATATAAGATTCGTCAAAAGGTCTTATATAATTTTATATATGTCATTAGTGAACCACTTTAGGTTCCCTTGTCATTTTATAGTAACTATATTAACAATTTTGTATAAAAATACAACAACACATAGTAAAAGTTAAACTATTTAACTAAGAATTAAATCTATAAGATAAGGTTAATATGGTGACCTAAAATTGTCTAAAACCCATTGGTTTAGAGGATTTAGACCCATACCCACCTTATTCTTGAAATAAATCTATTTTTATCTATTATAAACCGAAAATAATTTTATAATAAATTAATATTTTAAGATTTTCCTAAAGTGCCCCTCCCCTCTCTTATAAAAGGGTACTTCCCCTTCTCTTAAATTCACACCTCCAAAGCAATTTGTCTCGGCCAAACCCTACTCAAATCTCCTACCAAATACCCTCACTTAAACGTAAAGGACATAATTTTATTAGAAATCCACCCTAAGGATCCCTTTTGTTCAAATCAAAAGGAAGAACCCGAAGAAGAGATAATTATTTTATCACCTCTTTCAAAGTTATTTTCGTCTTCTACTTCCTCTATATTTATAATTTCCGTACTAAAATAACAAATAAATTACCTTCTAATTACTGAGATGTTATTATAAATATGGTACAACCATATTCATTATTCTATCCATCCTATGAATGAAAAATTCATCATACGTGCGTACGTACGGCTTACCGTCTCCACGTCGTGGTGTAGTTTGTTATTCAACACTTCATTATTTGGATGGGTATAGAAATGAGTATAATTGTTGTAAATAATAAATATAACATGTTAAGGATTATTTATATATAATATACCATCTAATTACATACAATTTCATCATCAATAGAATTATATTTTCGCTCGTGCGTACGTACGGCTTACCATCTCCACAACGCGATGAGATTTTGTTCCCCATCATAACCATTCAAGAATAATATTAATTATATGATTAAAAATATGGTTTATGAACTTAATATCATTATTTATATTAATCAAATACATCCTATCCATAACAAACATGACTTATGTAATGAAACATATAAAGGAAAATAAATCAGTTAACAACCAAAACAATGATAATACTGAAATATTATTAACAAATAAACATTAGAGGATCATATATGATATCATATTTATGTTTGTGTTTATTTTATAATTTAATAAAAATTATTTAACCATTATAAAGGAGGTTAATGTTCCCTCAAATAAGTAAAAGTACAATTTAAGGGTTAATTTAACAATCTCTTTATTATCTGAGGTTGTTTATATGTAAGTATCTACTGGGACATCTTTATCATCCACATCTATGTTTTTTTAAAATGTATTTAAAAATATATTTAATATTTCCTAGACTATGGGTTAAAGTCATTTATACCCTTTTTTGACTTTTTATGAAATGTTTTTAGATGAATCTTTTTGTTGATTTCCAAAAAAGGTACTTTATGGCCTTTTTGAAAAATTAAGGAAAGAATGTTTTTTAACTTATATGGTGGGTGCAGATATTTTCCACCATTATAACACATTCAGAGATTCCCTTATAGGATTATATGAATATTTTAAAAATATGTGTTTTATTTTATAATTATGAAACTTTTGAATGATTTCAAAGTAGAAAAATATATTTCTCTCAAATAGTTTTTGTATTGATTTCATATTTGTCAACATCTATTTTTGGATTTTACGTTTAATTGAAGTTGATTTATTATGATAAAATATTACATATTTTATTGATAGTTTTATGATATATTTGACTATGGATGTGATATTTTTATTTCATTCATGGTTTATGGTTAAAGTATTAACATTTTATATGTGAGATTAATATGAATGTTTGTGTTATGTTTCACCCTTTCTCATATGTGGAATGCATCGGACATAGTAAGTAATGAGGGGGCCTGATATAGCCCCTTGATGCATTAATAGATCTCATGATACAAACTAGTGTCTTGCCACAAGGCCTTAACAAAAAATTTATTTGTAGTCTAGGCATGAGGCCCTGACTTTGTGGTTATGATATCTGACATTATGCATTCCATCATTATGAGATTAACTATTGATATTACATGTGGTTATTAAACTAGTAGAATATCCTTGGGAATATGTAAATGGCATTATTTGATTTATATTTTTCATATTATGATGAATTTTATGTTAAAAATTATTGTGTTTTAGTCTTACACATTGCCTTAAATGTTTTTTCTTATTTATGATAGTTTCTTCTATATTGTTATCCTTACTGATCATCTGAGCTCACCCCTTTCTTATTTTTTCCAAGATGTGAAGAAGTGTATTATGACTGACCTGTCGGGATAGGCTAATGGATATGAGGGTGTTCAAAGGAGACACAATGTTTTTTTTTCATTTCATTATGTCATGTAAAACTTATGAATGTATCAAGTACTTATAAGGCTACTAAACTTACCCGTATTTCAGGACATGATCTCTTGTGATGATGCCAATGTTATGTAATTAGGCACCGACTCTGGGTAACTAGGGTCGGGGTGTTATAACTCCAATGTTCTTGAGGACACCCAAACCTCAATCCCTTATTTGCCTCATTCCAGATTCTGAGTGATCCCCAATAGAATTCATATTTCTAAATTTCCTTGTTATCATTCATTATCACAAGTCATTTCTGATTAAATACATAAAACATGTGAATCAGTCGGACATGAGTAATGTGCACCCTGGGCTCTAAATTCAAGGGTATAATGTGAGTAAGACTAAATTAATAATAATTGTATACTTGGAAGAGGGGGAATCTCTCAGGGTATTTCCCCTAGCCCAACTCCTTGGAAATAAAAATGGAAACTCTTACAGTCTTCCTTCCCAAAGGCTATCATGGTCCTCTTTCCCGAAGGTTCTCATGGTCTTATTCCCTGAAGGCTCTAACAGAACTCTTTCCTAATAGCTCTTGTGGTCCTTACAAAAATAAAAATGGAAGTTCTCATAGTCTTCTTCCATAATCCCTCTCTCATAACCTCATTAACCCTTGTAATACTCCATTCCAACATAATCAAAACCAATTTATATACAATAAAAATCCTTCTAAAAAAAATTCATTAATTGACTCAACACTTAATAAATCATATACATCTTGTTAATAAATTTCCATGATTAATTAATCATTTTATTTATATTAATTAATTCAAAAATTAATTAATCAACCATATAATATTAATTAACTCAATGATTAATTAATCACATCATTCCTTTTTAATTAATTCAATAGTTAATTAACCACTTAAAGTCCATTAATTAATTCATAAATTAATTAATATTTTCACAATATCTATACCCAATAATTAATTCACCTATTAATTATTCAAACACATAATTTCAAAATCTCATAATTAATTCATTAATTAATTATTCAATTTATAACATAAATGTTCTATAATTAATCCCATGATTTATTATATCAATTCACTACATTCATATCACTTAATTAATTCCCTAATTAATTATCTCAATTAACTTTATCAATATCACATAATTAATTCCACAATTAATTATCTCAATTCACTATATTAATATCTCATAATCTCACAATTACATAATTAATTAATTCACAAAATTAATTAATTCAATTAGAAAATTTGATTGCTAAAAAGATCTAGAAATTCTATAATTTTAATAGATGTAATAAAAATCACGAATATGGGATTTGATTTTTAGACCACCTACCTCAATTTTTTAACAAATAATTTCCCAAAAGAAATCCCAAAAAATTTAGCGGCACAACGACATAGAACAAGATCTAAATCAAAAAACCCTAAATCAAGATTAAATAAATCAAGATATCTTAGATCAAGATATATGGACAAAAGAATACTTCTAGATTAATAAAATATATATCTAGATCTAGAAAAATAGAGTACAATATCCTACCAAAAGAAAGAGAGAAGAAAGGAGGTGGAATGAATAAACAACAGGATAGGATCCACTTACCGGGAGGGGTGATGATATTCAATTTGGGAATAAAATTGCAAAGAACAGTGGTTAGGAAGTCTTGGAATTCATCCAGAGAGATCCAAAATCCTAGAAGAGGACTTCAGGTTGAATGGGGGTCTATTTGGGATTAAAATGGATGTTCAGGAATTTTTTAAATTAATTTTTAGAGACTTTGATTCTCGCACATAGTTTTTTGGGTAGGGGTGCACAGTTTCCCCTAACTGTGCGCTTAAACCTTGTGCCTTATTTATTGGGTTACATGGTTACTCCTAAGTGCATGGTTTAAAAAACCATTCACCAACTATGAATATAACCACTGTTAAAAGTTGTATGGTTTGCTGAGTTGGGGTACATAGTTTGAGAAAATTGTGTGCCAACCATGAACTGCCATATTTCTTTCATTTTTCTCAAATTTTCACCCACACACACCCCATGGTAAAACCCAAAAAAAGTACTAAATACTAAAAAAAATAGTACCTATAAATAAGACCAATACAACTCCATAAAAATTTGGGATCTTATATTCATAAACTAATATTATGTTTTATAAAAATAGTAAGTTAATTTTATGAGACCATAAGTAATTTTTCAAAGGGTCATAAAATTTCTAGAAATATTAAAATTGGTATTTTCAATTAAATAAGTATTTTATCTAGAAATTTAATTTATCATATTCATAAAATTATTTTCATAAAATTTATTTCATTTTTGAAATATAAATGTCAAAAAAAATGGGATAATTTTTCGTATTTTTCTAAAATAGTTAAACTTTTGGTGATTAGTGAAATATGATAATTTATGATATTTAACATCATAATCCAAATAAAAAAGTTTTGAGTCATGGGTGATGTAATAATATATTAGTTCAAACTCACATAAACTTGTTAAAATATATAATCACAAGAATCAAAACTATTGATAGTCCTTATCCCAAATAATAAACTAATGAATATATTATTCAAAAACAACTCTATCCTAGAGTTATAAATACCACCCCTAACCTCCCCTTCTCCTTACACATTATAATCCATGAATCCTGAAAAATATATTCCAAATACTCTCCTTCCCACTCTCTCCAACTTCCATGTTCTACTGGTCTCACTAAAAGACCAATTTCAAGTTCCTCAAGGGGTCTTTCAAGGAGATAATATTCAAGAGGTAACATTCTCAAATGAACTCTTTTAAATCCTTCTCTTCTCCTACCTAATCCTCACTTTTTTCATCCAACATAGCATAAAAAATCTAGTATCATTTATATATTGTAATTTTATACTGATAATTTAATATCTTTTATCCCACCCTTTTCTCATCTCCTCTTATTCAAAGAAAAGAAAAACCATTGTCCATATTATGCCAGTTAACCATCTTTGTGGATGATGAGTTTTTGTTTCCAAATAATTCCTTCATGGAATGTTTAAATTAACTTATAATTGTTTAAAATTCACTAATTATTTATATTATATGTTTTTTCACATTATAGAAATTTTATATGTCCATAACTTTAAATAAACTGAAACTAGTTTGAGATGCTCAGAAAACCCACTGAAATAAACTAAACATTTATCATTAATGTTCTATTAAATAAATCATTCACACATAGGAAAAATGATATATGGGACTATTTAATATTATATATGTTCATTAATAACATTTCATTTCACTTCTATATTTTAATTCGCATTTTACAAGAACTTCTACAATCATGCACAAGTGAATCGACCATTAAACCAGGAAATGAATGCTCCCGAAACAATGAAATCAAATTTTATAACTCATAAAATTGTACATAAATGAGAATAAAAAATTTAAAATAAATAAAATAAATGTGGAATATTTTTTTAATTAAGAAATTAATTAATCTAATTTGATTATATAATACATTAAGTGAAAGTTCATAATGCATTTGAACATAAGGTAAAGGATATCTTTGAACCTCTTTATTTTCCTTAGGTTACGCTTTCTATCTCTTTGAATAAATATATAAATTAATTATTCTTATATAAAACATATATGTTATATATATATATATAAATATTACACACTTATATAATGAGTTTTTTTAATCATTGATTTATATGGAAATATATGTTTTGAATAGTTCCCTTTTCAATTCCTCTCAATAAGAAAACCCAATTAAAGGAAACTTCTCTTTTTATTACCCCTTTTATAGTACATTCCACAAAATTTTATAACACAACCATATTTTAAAAAATCACACATTTTATCATGACAAACCATTTTAGTTTATTTTTGGTTTTATGGAATTTTTTTAATTTATCCTATTTAAATAATCTTTATTCTTTTCCCTAAAACCCTACATAATTGGAACATTTCCAAAGTCACTTAACCACTCTTTTCCACACCGTCACATCATTTGGAATTCATTTATCCAGATTTATGATTATTTTTCCTTTATTAATTTACAACAATGATTTAATCCTTTTTTTCATGAAAACTATTTTGATACCCCCTTTGGTTATTTCTTATGACATGATTATGAAACCTGTTGAACTCTCTATGAGGTAGTTATTTTAATAATCAAAAATCATTGTTTTATTTATGAAAATTCATCCTTTTGTTTAATTTGTTCAAAATGTATTTACATATGTTTAAATATTTTCTAAATAATGTTTATCTATGTTACTTTATGTTTTACTATTGACCTGGAAGTATTCTGGATTGAACAGACACATATAGTGAATTTCCCATTTATGACTCACCATTAGATATTTTCTTGAGGTAACGATGATGAATGGTCACACCGATGATGAACGGTCACACTGATGATGAACGGTCTCACTGATTATGAACAGTCTCACTGATGATGAACGGTCGCACCGATGACGAACGGTCACACCGATGATGAACGGTCACACCGATGATGAACAGTTGCACCATTGATGAACGGTCGCATAGATGGAAACGGTTGCACTGATGGAAACGATCATACCAATGCTGATCACAAGCTATTGAAACCGATGTTGATCACAAGCTACTAAAGCCGATATTGATCAGAAGCTACCAAAGCCGATGTTGATCACAAGCTACCGATACCGATGTTGATCATGAGCTATCGATATCGATGCTCATCATGACCTACCGATGCCGATGCTGATCCAAGGACCTACCGATGCCGATGTTGATCCAAGGACCTACCGATACCGATGCAGATTCAAAATGACCTACTGATCTCATTACTCATCGATAGTCATGAAAACTATTTGAATTTCTGTTAACTATTACTTAATTCCAACGTTCATATTTGTTGTTTTTAATGCAATTAACGATATTTAATGATAGTTGTGGAATTTCATGGAACCGTACCTCGTACCTATGAAAAGGTAATCATTCCTATTGCTAGAGATCGTGGAATATAAGGAAGATCAAGCTACAATAAAAGGAAGAGGTGAAGAGTCATAGTGAAAGAATTCTTCCATGCCCACACATACATGAAAATAATAACCCACGAGTAACTTGAAGAACACTCATACTCATCAAGAATATATGTTCAAAGAAGAAGCTGCAGTATTACAAAAAACACTTTCACCATCAAACTGAACACCTACACTGGAAGTAATGAAACAAGAACTACGACACTCTGTTTTCTTGACAAAAAAAATAGAGAAGGACTCAGAGCATCATTTACATCAATCCAAGGAGTCCATAGCTTCACTCACAACACAAAGATCACTCTAAAATCATATCTATCTATTTAGATATATTGTATTTCATTCATTTAATTTTTGAGCAGTGTGTGTTGTTTTTACACACTATCTCCTGGACTGAACTGGAAGATACTAAATCCTAACTCTAAACTTCTTACACATTACTATATCCCACTGTGAATTGTGGAAGAGGTCAAGTGTGACCTTGATATCCGGTGTGCTATTGTTTTTGTTTTCTCATGAAGAACAATGGTAGAGGTCTTAGTACCTGGACAGTCTCTGTACTATTGCTTACCCTGATATAGGGTGTGGATAAAAATTTATATAAATTGTTTGAGAGGACTAAGCCTCGGCTTGAGACAGAACCACTTGTTTTAAAACTGTTGTGCTTACTTATTTTAGTTTTAACCTATATTGAATATTCTGCTGCCAATTACTTTGAAATATAAAATTGTTTTAAAGTTACTTTGACAGTTAATCTAGAAAGTGTTTGTATATATTGTAAAGCATTAGGTTAGCTTCAAAAGTTAATTAATATTCAAATTGAATTAACTGAGAACAAATCAATCTCTTGGGAACCTAACTGACCCTTTACTCTAATACAAATTCACTATAGATTATATTGTTATTAAATTTGGGGGATTTTAATAGAGATATTTTAAACATAAATTTTAATTGGAACTCAATTCACCCCCCCCCCCTCTTGAGTATCCACTCCGACCAACATTTGGTATCAGAGTTTTGTTTGTTTTTATCAAAGTTTTCAAAATACTATGTTTTTAAACTGTGGTTTTTGTTGTATCTTGAAGATCTTAAATTTCTGTTAGTTCTAAATTTTATCTCTTTAAATATATTTTCTAAAATCGAATTATGGATAATAGACTTGAAGGTGCTGCTATGCATAGGCCACCTTTCTTTAATGGTACAAATTATGCCCAGTGGAAGCTTAAAATAAAAATTCATTTAGAAAGTATGGGATTTGACATCTGGACTGCTATAGAGACTCAATATAAAATTCTAGAAACTGAAATAACTACTTGGGACGAACCTACTAAAACTGATTACAATAATAATTGTAAAGCTATGAATGCTTTGTATTTTACTTTAGGAGATGAAGAATTCAATCACATATCTTCTTGTAAAACATCTTATGAAATTCAGGACACTTTGGCTATTTCCCATGAGGGTACAACCAATGTCAAAGAAATGAGACTGAACACCTATACCATTAAATACGATAATTTTAAAATGAAGTCTGATGAACCTATTTCTGATATGTATCTCATGTTCAAAGATATTGTCAACACTATGAGCTCTATTAGTAAATTTGTTCCTGTAAAAGAAAAAATAATGAGAATATTAAGATATATACCAGAAAGATAGAGATGCACATCTGTTTCCATTATAGAATCGTCCGACATCAGCAAACTAACTATTAAAGAATTAATTGGTAAGGTTATGATGTATGAGGAAGAACTGAAGGTAAAAAAAGAAGAGGATTATGGACCAAGGAAGAAGTCAATAGCCTTCAAGACATCTTCTTCAAAGAGTAAAGACAAAGGAAAAATTCAAAGTGAAAGTGATAGTTCAATCAGTGATGAGAATTCATCTAACAATGATGCAGAGATGGCTCAAATAGTCAAAAGATTCAAGAAGTTCTATAGGAAGAATAAATTCTTCAGAAAATAAAATTACAAAGGTAAATATGAAAAAAAAGGTCATTGGAAGAAGGACTGGAAGAAGCCTAATAAAAGTGATGAAATTGTCTGCTATGAATGCAAAAAGAAAAGGACATGTAAAAGCAGACTGTCCAAAATTAAAGTTCAAAAAGAAATATGACTACAAGGAAAATAAGTATAAGAAAGTTATGAAATAAACTTAGAGTGCTTCAGAGGACAGTTCAACTAATTCTGATTCTACTCAATATGAAAAATCTCAAAAATCTAACATGTATTTTATGACAAACACATCTGAGGTAACACTGGACAATCCTGCTTTAAATTCATATTATTCTGGAGTTGATTTTGATTTTGATTATGAAAACATGTCTAGTGAAGAACTATTTGAATATTATGACATGATGGAAGAAACCTGTAATTATCTTAATGAAAAATATAACACCTTGAAGAAACAACATGCTCTAACCAGTTCTGTTAAATCCTCCCTTGATATAGAAAAGGAAAAGAATGCTCAATTGCTGAAGGAAAATACTACACTGAAATTTTCTAATGAGAAATTAAGTAAGGTCTTAGAAAAATTCACAAATGTAAAATATTCAATTACTCAAATGCTAGGAAAACAAGTGGCACCAAAATATACCACTAGAATAGGCTATCATCCTGGACAAAGATAGTTTACTGAAACTAGATTTATTTCTAAATCTTGGTAGAATGCTGCTAGTTCTAGTTTGGGAAATTCATATGTGTCAACTAGTTATTCATACGGTTATAGACCAAATAAAGTTTATTTTTCAAAAACTATTGATTCTATAGATTATATGAGACCCATGAGACAAATATGGGTACCTAAGTCTTTTCTTGCTAACCTATCTGGACCCACGAAAATATGCGTACCAAAATCATTTTCTGTTTAAATCTGCTTTGTAGGATACTTTCTTGAAGAGTTCTCATAAGAAGGTATGGTACTTGGATAGTGGATGTTCAAGGCATTGGTTGTAGACTAATCATGCTTTAAGAGCTTAATCAAAGTTGATGGAGGCCATTTCATCTTTAGTGATAACTCTAAAGGAAAGATCATCGGCCTAGGCCAGATTGGTAACACTGATTCAGTTTTAATTTATAAAGTATTATTTGTTGATGGACTTAAATATAATCTGTTATGTATTTATCAGTTATGTGATTATGGTTTCAATGTTAAATTTGAAAATTATTCATGTAATGTTTTCAATTCCAAAAATGTTTTAGTATTCTCTACATTGAGAAATGAAAATGTATATGGAGTTGATTTAAATTCTTTTTCCAAGAAAAATGTTACTTGTTTAAATTCTTTTCATAAGAAATATTGTCTTTGGAAAAGAAGATTAGGACACTACAACATTCATTCACTTAGAAAAAATACTAGGAAGAACTTAGTTGGAGACCTACACAAACTTGAATTCCCATCAGACAAAGTTTGTAATCTCTATCAAAAGGGAAAGCAACATAAAGTTTCTTTTAAATCAATGAAAGAAGTTTCATCTTCTCAAACTCTCAAGTTTTTTCTCATGGACTTATTTGGACCTTCTAGAGTTTATAGTTTAAATGGGAAGCACTATGTCTATGTCCTAGTAGATGACTTTTCTAGACATACTTGGGTATACTTCTTAGCTCACAAAAGTGAAACTTGTTCTTACTTTACTAAATACTCCAAGTCTGTAGAAAACCTTAGTGGACTTAAGATTAAGACCCTAATAAGTGACCATGGTCATGAGTTTTAAAATCATGAGTTTGAATCTTATTGCTCACACAATGGCTATAATCATAATTTCTCTACCCCTAGGACACCTCAACAGAATGGTGTAGTAGAAAGGAGAAATAAAACCCTTCCGAAAATTGCAAGAACAATGCTTAATGAATATGACCTACCTATTTATTTTTGGTCTGAAGCTATTAATACATCTTGTTATATTATCAATAGATTCCTAATTAGGAATTTTCTTAAGAATACCCCTTATGAGTTGTGGAATAATAGAAAGCCTAAAGTTAGTTACTTCATAGTTTTTGGTTGCAAAGTCTTCATTCTCAATACTAAGTATAATCTAGACAAATTTTAATCCAAGAGTGATTAAGGAATCTTTTTATGATATTCACTTTATAGAAAATCTTATAGAGTGTTTAATAAGAGAACCAAGTGTGTGGAAGAATCTGTTCACATAAAATTTGTTGAAACTGATCCACATGAACCTAAACCTCCTATTGAAAATCTTGAAGAAGAGTTTCATGTTCTGAACCTCAGTGATAAAATCAATAAACCTGCTGTAAAGACAACCAGTTCTGAAAGTATTCCGAAATCCACACCTGGTGAACCTGAACCAAGAGAAGAACCTGAAATATCTAGTCCTACCTTTACTAGATCAACAAGGATTATAAAGAATCATCCTTTAGATGTTTTTGTTGGTAATCTTGATAGAGGGACACAGACTAGAGCTTCTCTAAGAAATCAGGTTGAACATCAAGACTTTCTTTCACAGTTAGAACCTAAAAATATCAATGATGAAATCAATGATGAATTTTGGGTAATTTCTATGCAAGAAGAGTTAAATCAATTTGAAAGAAACAAAGTCTGGGAATTGGTAGAAAGACCTAGGGACACCTTGACCATAGACACTAAATGGGTTTTTAGAAACAAAGTTGATGAGTATGGAAATATAGTTAGAAATAAAGAAAGACTAGTTGCACAAGGGTATAGTCAAGAGGAAGGTATAGACAATAAAGAGACCTTTTACCCTGTAGCTAGATTAGAAGCTATTAGAATCTTACTTGCCTATACTGCTCATCTGAATTTCAAGTTATATCAAATGGATGTCAAAAGTTCATTTCTAAATGGTTTAATAATTGAAAATGTTTTTGTTGAACAACCACCTGGATTTACAAACCCCCATTTCCAAAATCATATTTTTAAACTCTCTAAAGCTTTATATGGTTTAAAACAGGCTCCAAGAGCTTGGTATGATAGACTTACAAATTTTCTTATTTCAAAAGGTTTTACTAAAGGAATTGTTGATCCCACTCTTTTTATTAAAATAATTTCCAAAGATATTTTGATTGTACAAAACTATATTGATGATATTATTTTTGGACCTTCCAAACATTCTTTATGTACTGATTTTTCAAAGATTATGCAAAATGAATTTGAAATGAGTTTAATGGGAGAAATCAAGTATTTTCTTGGATTTCAAATTTTTCAAAAGAAGGATGGTATTATTTTAAATCAAAGTAAATATACAAAGTATCTTTTAAAACGTTTTGGTTTGGATTGTAATAAGGGAAGTGACACACCTATGAGTACCACCTGTAAGCTGGATGATGATGAAACTGGGAAACTAGTTGATCAAACTAATTATAGAGGTATGATTGGTAGTATACTTTACCTTACTACTAGTTGACCAGATATTATATTTAGTGTGTGTATGTTTTCAATATTTCAAGCCAATCCTAAAGAATCTCATTTTCTTGCTGTTAAAAGGATTTTCAAATATCATAAAAATACTACCAATTTAGGTTTATTTTATCCAAAAGGAAAACACTTTGACTTAATGAGTTATTCAGATGCTGAATTTGCTGGTTGAAAGTTAGATAGAAAGAGCACATCTGGAACATGTCATTTATTGGGGAAATATTTAGTATCTTGGTGTAGTAAGAAACATAACTCTATTGCATTATCTACTACTGAAGCAGAATACATTGTTGTTGGTAGTTGTTGTGCAAAAATTATGTGGATGAAACACACTCTTTTAGACTATGGATATCAATTTAGACATGTTTCTATAAATTTTGATATCACTAGTGCAATTAACATTTATAAGAATCTTGTATCTCACTCTAGGACCAAACACATTGATGTCAGACATCAATTCTTGAGAGATCACTATCAAAAGGGTGATATTTCTCTAAAATTTATTGACTCTAAAAATCATTTAGTTGATATTTTTACCAAGAACTTAAGATTTTAAAGGTTATATTTTATTAAACAAGAGTTGGGTATCATTGATCTATGAAACCGATCTGTGAAACCAATCTACAACACTCTGAGATTTTATGAGAAGTATTCTTTTTAATTTATTTGATGTCTTGTGTTGTATTCTAAACCAAGATTATCTTGCACTATACGCAACATCGTATTATCTTGAAGTATACGCAACACTATTCTTGGATCATGTTACTCAAAATTTCAAGTTTGTTTGATAGAAGTTATTCTACACAACATTGAGTGTATATATATATATATTCAATGTATAAATGAAATATGGTTGGATTATATTATACACAAAAACAAAGGAATCTTGCATTACACACAACCTTGACTTGGCTTTCTTTACATGCAATTGCGACCTTCTACAATAGCGTGTGTTGTACGCAATAACGAGTTTCACTAAACAACGATATGTTATTAAAATATTATATAAAATAGCCGTTATGAATAGTAATACCCACTTTTTGAAATTTTATAAATTTTATCTTTCAAAATGGACTTCATTTTTGGATTCAGAATATCAAAATTATCCTAGGGTGAATTTTTGGTATTTTTCTGAAAACTTTCAATTTTTGATGAATAGTGAAAACACAGGGTTACTATTTAAAACCCGAATTTTTATTTAAATAATTATTTATTTTATTTAAATTTATTTTAGGTCAAAATTGACACATAATACCTATATAAGTTCAATTTAATTTATTGGAGTCATTTTATAATAATTTTAGATATATAAAAAGTTTATTGAACTTTTCATCGTCTTTTACCCACCTTATAGAAGCATTTGAAATTGTACATAAAAATTAATTTTACCACTTCTATGAGTGGAATTTCAAAAATTCAAGAGACACATTTAATATCAAGGAGGAAAATATGGTTCAATAAGATAAAAATAATTTTTGGTGAATAGTAACTTTTTACTTTTATTTACCACGGTTAAAAGTAAATAGGGTAATTAAGGGTAAAAATGATATTATTATTGCCCTAACACATGTCCTAATTATATTGGATAAGTGTAATTAGACAAAAAACAACCTTAGGAATAAAATATTACCATTTAGGTCCACTTAGATTAGATTAGGACATTTATTATTATTTTATTTAAATAAGAGTTAAAATAGTTAAAATCAAAGTTTAATAAATAAAACATTTTTAATATAGAGTTATACATACGATAAATTACACTATAAATATTTATTAGAAAGATAAAAATATTTACTACCTAATGGTATTTTATTTATAATTTTTAATCATTAAATAATGTAATTTATTTATGACACAATGGTGGTGGAGTAATTACCTAATTAATAAAACATTAAAGTAATTAATATTATAAATACCCAAATAAATATTATTTGAGACTTTTTATGAATTCCAATAATTTTCTAAGTTACTATGACATGTTATTATTGATTTAATTTACTGTTTTTGAACTAATAATGCTGTTATGAGTTTCAAAAAAAAACAATTACCAAATAGTGTCAAAATTGACATAAAATAGTTTTTAAAACAAATATTATATTATTAATTGTTATTCTATTCCTAAAAATCTAATTTTCGTCCAAATGACTTATATAAGGCTATATATATTAATAATGACCCACTTGGGGTTCTTTTGTCTTGTTATAGTAAGTTTATTAGCCATATAGTGTAAGAAAACAAGAAGACACGGTAAAAGTTAAATTATTTAACTAAGAGTTAAATCCAAATGATAAGGTTAAAATATTAACCTAAACTTGTCTAAAACATATTGGTTGAACTTATTTCAACCCATACCCACTTTAGATTAGAAATAAATCAATTTTGAGCTATTATAAACCGAATAAGACTTTATTATAAAATAATATTTTAAGTTTTTTCCTAAAGTGCCCCTCTCCTTCCTTATAAAAGGGCACCTCCTCCCTCTTCTCTTTACATAATTTTGAGCCTTTAAGCTCTGCCAACCTCTGCCCATTTCCCTTCTCAACTTCCCTAGAAACATTATAGAGATTCTGGTCTCCTCAAAAGACCAACTCTAGTGCCTTAAGAGGAAGCTTAAAAGAGGTGTGTCGAAGACGAGGTAATCTATTCTACCGATTCTCTCAAGTTTCCTTCTTCTTCAACTTCTTCTTCTTTAGTTGTTTCATTATAAATTAATAACATCAGTATAAATAATATACTGATATGTTATTATAAATATTAAACAACCCCATTTCACCTTCTATCCATCTTACGGAAAATGAAATCACCGCGCGTGCGTACGTACGGAATATCATCTCCACGTCGTGGTGTAATCTGTTTTTCCACCACCACCTTACTTGGATGGGTATAATGGTGTAAATAATAACTATATATGATTATTATAACAGCATACTAATTCTTAGATATTATATTATCCACTAAAATTCCATTCAATAATTATGGTAATGATATCATCGCTCGTGCGTACGTACGGATTACCGTCTCCACGACGCGATGAGATTAATTCTCCATGTTAACCATTCATGAATGATTATAAAATATATATATATATAATGAATAATAATTAAATATATGAAATAATTAAGCTACTGGATTTATGTGTATATATATATATATATCATCTACTTACTTCCATTCAAGTCAATAAGGAAAGGAAAACATCGTTCATGCGTACGTACGGCCTACCGTCTCCATGAACGGTGTATTTCATTTCATTTATCTATATTATATATATATATACTGAATATATATGATATATAAATCATTATCTACATTCCTGAATTATGTAAATCATGATATAAGTAATAATAATATCAAGAACAACATGTCCAAACACGTATGATAAATAAAACAATTTTACCCAAAAGACTACTTTAACATGGAATTTACAAAAGAACGGGTAATATAAAGTCATAAGTGAACCATATATGATATCATAACAATGAATATGATTCTGTAATAAGTCAATGACATTATTTAAATAATTATACAGAAGGTTCGGATACGTATGAAGCATATCAGACCTAAGGTAAGGGAAAACCTTTCCAATCTCGTTTTTATCCGAGATTGTTTATTTGTAAGTATTTATTGGGGTTATATTTATCATCCATGTCCCTATTTTATAAAAATGGTTTCATGTATGTTTAAAGTCCTATTTACCCATTTTTTACTTTTACCACATGTTATGGAAGGAATATTTCTTCTATTTACCATACGAGGAACTTTTTTACTTTTCCGACAAAAGTACGAGGAGAATGTTTTTTTAACTTATACGGCATGAACGGATTTTTACGGTTTCATAACAAATTTTCTTAATAAAGATTACTCTATAATATTTCATGACTATTTTCAACAAAATCCTTTTATTTTAAAATTTCATGGCATTTTGTGAAAAGAAAATGATTTTGAATAATAAAGGATATTTTCCTCAAAATTCATTTCAAGTGTTTTATCAAAACTATTTTCCATCTAAGATGGAATTATTCAGTATTATGTTTCAAGTATAATGTATCTATTATTTAAATGGTTTTATTATTATTATGATGAAATGATATCCATTTATTTTATATTTATTATGTTATGATGGGATTATGTTTATGAAACCCATTTTATTCTTTGGGTTATGATGAATGATTTATATTTATTTTGTGGAACAAGTAAGAATGATTTCATTATGAGATGGGTGGGACCTATATCTCCCTCCAATGCATTGGGTATAGATTTATATCTCATGTGATTTACATGGCTTTAATGGCAAGTTAACCTGGTTTAGTGATACAGGACTGGAACGAGGAGTTAACTTGATTCAGTAAGGGACTTTGTCCACTAAGATGGTCTTGGCAGCAATGCCTTGGCTACTATGGAAATCATATCACGTGATTAATGGTTTTCCACAATTAAATGTTTTATTCCCATGCTATTTTATCATTATTGATGTTCCATTATGATCTATGCCTTACTTACTACCATGTTTTATTTCATTTCTCAATATTTTGATGTTTAAACATTATGTTCATGTTTTTAAGTTAAAATGTATATGGTTTTTTTAATTTTCTCCATTCTTACCCTTACTGAGAATTTGAGCTCAACCTTTATATTTTTTCTTTTCCCAAGGATATAAAGAGAGGTTTTAGGTAAGAAAACAAAAGGGGAAGATCTTTATGGGAGATGTTGAAGATCTTTCACCGTGATTAGAATATTATGTTCTGAGTTTCCAAAGACACTAAACTATTACGGTCCTTGAGTGTTGGTTTTTGTTATGTATTAATTATTCTGAAAAAGTAATGTAATGTCAATATACATCAAGCTTTGGGTCTCTACAGTTGGTATCACAGGAAAGGTTTAGTTAACATTTGGAATCTAGGATGCGAAAACTTTAGTGAAATCCCTAGAGATATTTCTAAGGTATGTCTAGGGATGTTTCTATGGATAAGTATATGTATAGGTTATAGTCCTAGAATTATGGTAATGATCTTAGAATTAAACCTAAGATGTTATATATTTAAAGTAATCCCCCTTTATTATGCTATTTTCTTAGCATGATTTTTTCCTCTCACTCTATTCTTTTTGGGTTTTAGACGATGGCTGGAACCCGAAGGAACCGTGTTGATCAAGGTAATGGAAAATGCAATGATTTTCCTCCTGAACAAACCAATATTGTGGGAGATGGGGTTCAAAATCTTATTTCTATATTTACACAAGCTATAAATCATTCTGGACTTCCAAATGAGCAGATAAGGGAACAATATTCTATTGAGTCCTTCATGAGGAAACATCCACCTTCTTTCAATGGATCTTCTGATCCACTTGTTGCTGAACAATGGATCAGTACCATTAAAAAGATATTTTCCATACTTCGCTGTTTAAAACATGAAAAATTAATTTTAGTTGTTTACTGTTTAGAAGGTGAAGCAGACCAGTGGTGGACTCTAATTAATAATACAATTCCCCAAGATGAAATTGCATCCATGGAATGGGATGAGTTCAAGAACTTGTTTTTCAATAAGTACTTCCCTCGTATTCTTCAAACAAATATGGAAAAGGATTTCCTTGAGCTTAAGCAAAAGGATAATGAATCTATTGGTATATATGAGGCAAGTTTTACCAGGATTGTAAGGTATTCATCTGGATTTATCATTCAACCTGATAGTAAAGTTGATCTATACTTTAGTGTCTTAAAATCAAGTCTTCAAAGGGCATTAGCTATAAGAGACTTCAGTAGCTATGAAGAAATTGCACGTTGTGCTATCAAGGTATAAATGTAAGTTTGTGTTACATATCCATCTCATGGTTTTGACAAGAAATGAAAGATGGAGTTTAAGTAAAAATATCAAAATAATGGTGAAAGGAAGACGAATGTTTCTTTATGCTCAAAGTGTGGAAAAATCATGGTGGAGATTGTATTAAAGGGACTAGAAACTGTTTTAAGTGTGGAAAAGAAGGTCATAGAGCAGATGAGTGTCGAAGTAACGGTAAAAAGGTAGCTAATGATGCGAATAGAGAAAAGACTACAGAGAACGCACCACCAACACTTCAATGCTACAAGTGCAAGGAAATGGGGCATTATGCTAACCAATGCCCTAATACAAGGTTTAATGATGATCGACATCAATAACCTCTTAAGGAAAAAGACAAAGGGAAGTCACATGCGATCACTATTAGCAATGTTGAGTATGAAAACAATGTGGTGGAATGATTATGTGTTTATGTAAAGGGATCTCATTTATAGTATTGTGGAACATTAGAATACCTATGTAATGGTTTATTGTGGTTTTTGATAATTATATGGTACAAGTAACCATGAAAAGTGATTGAAATATTTTTGGAAAGTAGATTATATGTGCATAATGAATGGATAAGGAGAAAATAATATATTTGATAGTATTCATGATCTCATGATTGATATAAGGACTAAGTGATATCATGGTTTGAGTATATAGAATTTTTGGGATTTTGATATGTGGAAAGAGTTAACATTTAACTGAATTCATGTTTTCACTAAGGTTCAATGGGTATTCATTTTTCAAGAGAATACATTATTAAGGCATTCAAATGCTTGTAATGTGACCAAAAATACATATCTTATGATATATGGGGATAAATGATGGTATTTACATGCTTGGTAGATTACCTCTCTATCAATATTTTTCCTTATACTGTGAGTTTGGGTAAGCCTAAAGATTGGAATAGATTAAGTTAGACATCAGATAGTATTGTTTAAGGATAGAAATTTTTGATATTATTTCTATAATGTTATAATAGTTTAGTTTTAGAAAAAGGGACAACCTGCAGGACGGGTGACAACCTGTTGCGTCGGACAAGGTTGCGGGAACCCAACCCACAACCAAAGTGAGATAGGCCTTTATCACTTACCTATGGCCTAAAAAAAGTCCCTGGTTAGTATAAAATTGTTTTATTTTATTATGTGGTATGATAGATGAAGTATAAGTCCATTTTAGGAACCATATACGATTAATCTCACTATAGATGGACTTATGTGTATTTAATAACTTTTGTTAACCTTTTGTTTGAGACAGATGGAATGACCTATCATTTTATCGCATGATCTGCTAACACTTCACGAAAGACAAATTCAACTTCATTTCTTTAAGAGATGAAGTGGAAATTGTTCAAGGAACGACCAACGGTGAGATTGTACCAAAATCAAGAAAGTATTTCTTCTAATTCCAATTTTTTCATCTTTAGGGAAATGATCTTGAAAACCAAAAATGTTGTCCTATTGCCCTCATATATGATGAATCAGATGGTACCTTATATCATAACAAATTTATGGCTTTGTTATTGTTGGATTTTTCATAGCCATGTTCTCTACCACTCTCCATCAAAACTTGATGGTTAGATTTCTCTTCCATATACATATTTTCACCTATGTTATCCTATGTGGAAACCCAGTGATTAGTTAATTTGGGTTACTGTTACGTTTCATAATTTAGTTTTCAAAGTTAAGTTTTGGTAGTCCTTTTTACGATGTGGGTTTCTATTAAATAAACTTTCAAGTAGTAAACCATTTATAACCCTGACTAATTTCAAGGTCGAAATTCATTTTAAGGGGGGTAGAATGTAACACCCCGAGATTTTATGAGAAGTATTCTTTTTAATTTATTTGATGTCTTGTGTTCTATGTTAAACCAAGATTATCCTGCGCTATATGCAACACTGTATTATCTTGCAGTATATGCAACACTATTCTTGGATCGTGTTACTCAAAATTTCATGTTCGTTTGATAGAAGTTATTCTACACAACATTGAGTGTGTATATATATATATATTCAATGTATAAATAAAATATGGTTGGATTCTATTATAAAAAAAACAAAGGAAACTTGTACTACACAAAACCCTGACTTGGATTGCTTTACACGCAATCGCGACCTTCCACGATAGCGTGTGTTGTACGCAATACCGAGTTTCACTAAACAACGATATGTTATTAAAATATTATATAAACTAGCCGTTATGAATAGTAATACCCACTTTTTAAAATTTTATAAATTTTATCTTTCAAAATGGACTTCATATTTGTATTCGGAATATCAAAATTATCCTAGGGTGAATTTTTTGTATTTTTCTGAAAACATTCAATTTTTGATGAATAGTGAAAACATTGGGTTACTATTTAAAAACAAACTTTTTATTTAAATTTATTTTAGGTCAAAATTGATACATAATACCTATTTAAGTTCAATTTAATTCATTGGAGTCATTTTATAATAATTTTAGACATGTACAAATTTTATTGAACTTTTCACCGTCTTTTACCCACCTACTAAGAGCATTTGCAATTGTACATAAAATTTAATTTTACCGCTTTTGTGAGTGAAATTTTAAAAATCTGAGAGACACGGTCAATATCAAGGAGTAAAATGTGGTTCAATAAGATTAAAATTTTTTGTTGAATAGTAACTTTTTACTTTTATTTACCACGGTTAAAAGTAATAGGGTAATTAAGGGTAAAAATGATATTATTATTAACCTAACACATGTCCTAATTCTATTGGATAAGTGTAATTCGACCAAACAAAACCTTAGGAATAAAATATTACCATTTAGGCCCACTTGTATTAGATTAGGACATTTATTATTATTTTATTTAAAGAAGAGTTAAAATAGTTAAAATCAAAGTTTAATAACTAAGATTTTTTTAATATAGGGTTATACATAAGATAAATTAGAATATAAATATTAATTAGAAAGATAAAAATATTTCCTACCTAATAGTATTTTATTTATAATTTTTAAACATTAAATATTTTAATTTATTTATGACACAATGGTGATGCAGTAATTACCTAATTAATGAAATATTAAATTAATTGATATTATAAATACCCAAATAAATGTAATTTGAGACTTTTTATGAATTCCAATAATTTTATAAGTTAATATGACATGTTATTATTGACGTAATTAAATTTTTTCGAACTAATCATGTTGTTTTGATTTTTACAAAAATCAATTACCAAAGAGTGTCAAAATTGACATAAAATAGTTTTTAAAACAAATATTATATTATTAATTATTATTTTATTCCTAAAAATCTAAGGATCAACCAAATGACTTATATAAGGTTATATATATTAATAATTAACCACTTGGTGTTCGTTTGTCTTGTTATAGTAAGTTTATTAACCATATAGTTTAAGAAAACAAGAAGACACAGTAAAAGTTAAATTATTTAACTTAGAGTTAAATCTAAATGATAAGGTTAAAATAGTAACCTAAAATTGTCTAAAACCTATTGGTTGAGAGTATTTTAACCCATCCCCACTTTATCTTCGAAATAATTCCATTTGGATCTATTATAAACCGAATATAAATTTATTATAATATAATATTTTAAGTTTTTTCCTAAAGTGCCACTCTCCTCCCTTATAAAAGGGAACCTCCTCCCTCTTTTATTTACACAATTTTTGCAATGACCCAAGTCTGGAGCCACATGACTGGTGCCCTGTACCCGGTTCACCACATGACCTCAAGCGTGTTTCCCCAAATGCCAGAGGCTGCCGACTAGCAGTGACGCCCTTGGTGAGTCAGTGGGGAAACTATGCCCTCATTTGGTAAAGTATGCAGCGGAAGAATAAATATAAACAATAGCGGAAGCAATAAATAGCATGCAAAAACTGAACTGAAAGTAAAAGAAATGTCTGATATAATAATGATGTAGAATGGTACATGTATCTACGGAAAGAAGTAAGCAAAACAACGTGATGAAATACAACTGAAACCAACGTACTAAATGTAAACAGCAACTCCAGCAGCATCGCAGGCCAAGGCCCGGTCCCATGCTCTCCAGCTCCGACTAGCAATCAAGTACCCGAGGTAGAAGGGCCACAATCCCTACCTATACCTGCAACAATATAATCTGTTTGGGCTGAAAAGTAGGACCCAAAGAGGGTGTGAGACTAATACCAGTAGGCAACCACCAAAAGATTTGTGCCCTACTGTCAATGAGTGATATAGAAAAAGTAAAGGTAAATAAATGCAGTAAACAATTATATTAATTACCATTCACATTCATTTAATTACACAACCAGGGAAAACCAGAAAGGTTTCTATTCCAAGATAAGCAAGTAACACAACAGGTATCTAAAAAGACTACCTAACACAAGTAGTACAAAAACCAAGCTTGTTCTTTGGCTTGGTGGACTCATCACAACCAACCATCAAGAATACACACTGACTCTCTGGGTGGATAAAACTAGAAGACCCCTATAGTCCAATCAACAAACAAGGCACAGACACTCTGGGAAGCTCTTACGCCAATTCCCCTATGGTCTTGCAACGATAGCTACAGACTCTCTGAGGAAGCACTTACGTCTAATTCCTCCTATGGTCTCGATTCTTGGGTAACTAATAACACTCTTGGGAAGCACAAAGTCTTATTCCCATAGGTCATGTGTATGAAACTAAAACCAAAAGACCCTCTAGGGAATCACTTAATCTTCTATTCCCTCTTTGATCTCCCGCACCCGGTTCTCACAGCCCTGAGCAGTCTAGTCGTGCGTAATCGACTGTTAACATCCCTAAGTAAGTTAAAAAAATACTTGGCTAATAGATACCATATATCAAAAGCATTTAAACAGCAGGCAACACATGCAATCAGTGATAACAAGTAAATTAACAATTGCAATAGGGTTGCCTCACAGGAAACAGTTCCAAACAACGATAAACAACCGAATAGGGGAGGAAAACACACATGGGGTGATCCTAAAACATACAAACAAGCATAAATTAGCAGTAATTCATCATAAGCTAACAAGAAATATAGGGTAGATAAAAAATAGGATCAAAATCCTAAACCCGGGATACCCGACACAATGGGTATCCGACACTTTTGCAACCAAAACTCAAAGAACTTCAACGTAGGGCAACAAACCACCTACCTCGATCCTCGAAGATCGATATACTTGAACCTTGGCCCATGAATCGGCCTAGAATAGAGTAGATCTACAAAAATTTCTAAAAAATTCAACCTCAGATAACATACATGAGAGGAAGAATCAGGAAACGAGGCTAAAGAAGAACCAAGGACTAACCACTGCGATTCTTCTGCAACCGATGGAGTTTAATTCGGAAAACCGGTGACGGATCGGTGGCTCAGAGAAGAAATGGCCTCCTCGGACGTTCTGGACGGAATTAGGCAGAGAAGAAGATGTTTTCCATCATTAGGCGTGACCTCGGGTCGATTAATGAAATAAAAAAAAGTACACGACGTGTACTCTTAAAGTACACGGTGTGTAGTGGGTTTTTCCGTACTCCGCCAAAATCAGCCTCCACATCACCCCTACACACCGTGTGTGTGGCCCGGTCTCGACCAACAAACGGCTTCGACTGGTCGAGGAGTACACAGTGTGTACTTATAAATTACACGGCGTGTACTCTGAAAATTTCCAGATTCTCCATTTTTCCTTAAAAATCCCGTAAAAGAGATTCGTACATGAAACCGAAGCTCCAGGTTCTTAAAAACTTCCCCCCTTAAAGAAATTCATCCCCGAATTTCCCTAACAATGCGTAGAAGAAGAAACATTGAACAACTTTGGCCACTATGATCACATATCAGCCTCCCTCTCCCAAGTCTCATCCTGTATATGGTCGTGCTGCCATAGCACCCGTACCAGAGGAACAGACCGACCACGTAGTACTTTTGAACTACGATCAACAATCCTGATAGGATGCTCCTCGAAAGATGAATCCTGATCTAACTCAACCTCCTCGGGTTTAAAAACATGAGATAGGTCTGAGAAATACCGTCGAAGCTAAGAAACATGAAAGACATCATGCATAGCCTGGTATCTCTGAGGTAACTCCAACCTGTAAGCAACCAGCCCGACTCTCTCCAGAACCTCAAACAGCTCGACATATCTCGGTGAGAGCTTACCCTATCTCTGAATCCTATTGTGTCCCAACCTCGGTGCGACACGCAGGAAAACCTGATCCCCGACCTCGTACTCTAGAGGTCGTCTCCGTTGATCAGCATAAGACTTCTGCCGAGACTGTGTTGTCGCCATCCTCTTCCGAATCAACTCTATCTGTTATGAGGTCTCTTGAACAAGATGAGGTCCCAGCAAAGCTGCCTCTCCTGCCTCTAGCCATCATAAAGGTGATTGGCATGGCCTACTGTACAAAGCCTCGTAAGGTTCCATCTGAATAGTCGCCTGAAAACTGTTGTTGTAGGTGAACTCTACTAGAGGAATATGCTTCTCTCAAGAACCGACAAGGTCTAGAATACAAGCTCAGAGAATATCCTTAAGCACCTGGATTGTACGCTCAGACTGACATCAGTCTAGGGATGGTATGCTGTACTCAAAAGTATCTGTGTACCCAATGCCCTCTGTAGCCCCTACAAGAAGTGCGAAGTAAAACACGCATCCCTGTCTGAAACAATGGAGTGTCGAACTCCATGCAGATGTACAATCTCTCAGATGTACAACCGTCCCAGATCATCAACACTGAAGGTCTCCTTGATCGGAAAGAAGTGCGCAACCTTCGTGAGTCTGTCCACTACAACCCAAACTGCATCATTCCCTCGAGGCGATATCGGTAAACCTGTCACGAAGTCCATCGCGACATCATTCCATTTCCACTCAAGAATGGGTAACTGCTGTAAAAGCCCTGCTGGTCACGGATGCTCTGCCTTCACCTGCTGACAGGTGGAACAACGCATAACAAAACCAGCCACATCATTCTTCATACCTGGCCACCAATACTGACGGTGAAAGTCTCGGTACATTTTGGTGACACCAGGATGAACTGCCCAAGCTGAAGCATGAAACTCCTGCATTAGCTCCTCATGTATGTCTGCTAAAACCCATATGCGGCCATGAAAACGTAGCATCTCGTCATCGCCTACTGTCCACCCCGGAGTAGGGTCTCCATCTGACACACCCTCCCGTAGGACTAGGCCTTCAGGGTCTGATAGCTGCCTCATTCAAACTCAATCAACAAGGGTAGAGGTAACAACTACAGAAGAAAGAACCGTCTGACCCTGTCTATTGTGCACCTCCAGATGCATCTCAGAGAACAGATCCATGAGCTTCCACTCACTGCTGGCCTCTTGAACTGCCTACAACTGAGTTCTCCTGCTCAGTGTGTCTGCCACAGTATTGACTTTCCCAGGCGTATAATCAAGATCTAAGTCAAAAGATTGTAGGTACTCGACCCACCTCTGCTGTCTCAGATTCAAGTCATGCTGTGTGAAAATGTATTGGAGGCTCTTGTGGTCTGTATATACCACGAAATGCTCTCCCATGAGATAGTGCCTCCAACTACGCAAAGCATGAACAATAGAAGCCAACTCCAGGTCGTGCATAGGATAGTTCTTCTCATGTGGCCTCAAATACCGAGATCTATACGTGACAACACGATCTTCCTGCATAAGCACTACTCTAAGCCCGATGCTAGATGCATCACAGAAAACTGTATAACTCTTGCCCAGCTCTGGCAAAACTAGAATAGGTGCTAAAGTCAATCTCCCCTTTAGCTCCTAGAAGGCTGAGTCATAGGCTTCTGAACAAAAAAACTTCACCCCCTTTTTTTTCAATCCCATCAACGGTGTTGCTAGGTGTGAGAAGTCCTGTATAAACCGCCTGTAGTAACCAGCCAGCCCCAAGAAGCTACGTACCTCGAAGACATTATTCGGCTGCTCCCAGGTTACTACTTCTCTCACCTTCTCTGGGTCTACTGATACTCCTGTCTCTGAGATGACATGGCCCAGGAAGTGAATCTCATCCATCCAAAAGTGGCACTTTGGGAATTTAGCATAAAGACGATGCTCCCTCAGTGTATTCAAAACGATCTCAAGATGGGTTTCAAGGTCGTGTCGAGTGTGGGAGTACACCAAGATATCGTCCACGAAGACCACGATGAAGGAATCCAAGTAAGGATGGAACACTCGGTTCATCAGTGCCATGAAAACTAATTGCACGTTCGTAAGGCCGAACGGCATAACCGTATACTCGTAGAGGTCATACTTTCTCCTGAAGGCTTTCATAGGTATATATGAAGGCCTAACGCGCAGCTGATGATAGTCGGATCTCAAGTCTATCTTCGAGAACACCCTGGCTCCTCGAAGCTAATCAAAATGATCATCAATCCTCAGTAAGGGATATCGGTTCTTAACCGTCAACTGGTTCAACTTTCGATAATCCACGCAAAGTCGTAAGGTACCATTTGCCTTCTTCGCAAAAAACACAGGTGAACCCTCAAGGAGAAGTACTGGGTCAGATGAAACCCTTAGTCTGAAACTCCTCCAACTGCTTCTTGAGATCTTGAAACTCAGGCGTAGCCATCCTATAAGGAGGTATGGATACCGGTGCGGCTCCTGGCACAAACTCAATAGAGAAGTCTACCTCACGCTCCAGAGGCAAACCTAAAAAGTATTCTGGGAAGACATCTGGAAAGTGATCAACCACTGGAGGAAAATACATCTAAGAGGTACCCTGATCGTCAAGATATAAACTAGCAATCTGGTCTGTAACACTGCCCAACCCATGATGCTCTGGTCCATCTTTGATTTCCTGGACATCCCATGCACCCTTATGAAGAAAAGACTCGCCCTCTAGTGACGTGAAACTAACCCTGTGGCGATAACAGTCGACAAAGGCCTGAAAAGGAACTAACCAGTCCATTCCAACAATGACATCATAACCTGTCATCTCAAGGACATAAAGATCCCACATGAAGTGATACCCACCAACCTCAAGGGGGCACTCCTTGCACTGACGCATATTAGAAGTTTTATGTCCCAAAGGAGTGTCTAGTGCCAAGGTATCCTCAGAAGTAAGGACAGTGAGTCTAAGGCTCTCTACAGTGTGCACAGAAATAAAGCTATGATAAGCTCCGATATCAAAAAGTGCAGAAGATAAAACGGAGGATACTAGGATCATACCTCGAACTGTGGAAGGTATAGGATCCTACTCCTGATGAATCTTCTCTACTAAAAACGTCTGGCTAGTACTGCGGCCCTGTGTAGCAGCCTGATATCCCTGAGCTGATCCCCCTTGAGCCTCACCACCGCATCCGCGACCTCTACCCTGGCTTGAACAACCTGAAGAACTCCAGCCCCTAGTCTTCTGTGGAACTGGTAATCCTTCTCTTGAATGACGGGTAGAAACAGATCCTCCTTTACTAGCTGCTTGAAGAAGAACCCTGAAAAAACACTGTAGGTGACCCATCTTGCCGAAATCTTAGCACTCCACTGGATCCATCGGGCACTGAGTCTTCTTATTCTTGCTCTTTCCACACTGATAGCACACCACCGGGTTGCCAGAAGGACGTTCTTGTCTACCATAAGAAATATACCGCTTCCTCCAGTCACCTTGAGTAGACTCTTGGTGGCGCTTCCTGCTATCAGTATGAAATGAATCAGCCTTGGATGCTGAATCGTCCTAGTCAACAGCTCCAGTCTTCCTCAGATTTCTTTCGGTGATCAGTTCCTGGTTGACTATCAGAGTAAAAAAATTCAACTAGAATATGTTCACCTGTGATCTGATCTCTGGTTTGAGGCCTTCCTCAAACTTCCTTGCCAAAAAACAGTTCGTCATTTCCTAGAACAGGAGAGAAACGTTGTAACTCAGTGAAGCAAGAGGAATACCCCATAACTGAAAGAGTACCCTGCTACAGGTTCATGAAATCCCTGGCCCTTTCATCCCTCAGCGTCTCTGGATAGAAGTAGTAGTAGAACATATGCTGGAATTTGTCCCAAGCCATAGTCCGCTAGCACCCTACCTGTGAGACTACATCCCACCATCTCTTGGCATAATCTCACAGCATGTAAGTCGCGAGCTTCACCCGTCTGTCTAGGGGTGTCTCCAGATTCTTGAAGATGGAAATCATGGTTTTTAGCCATGACTCTATAACCTGAGGTCCTCCATCCCCTGTGAAAGTGGGAGGATGCTACTTCTGGAAGACTCGTGTTAGCTTTTCCATAGACGGGGTAGGATGCTGAGCTCCCTTGAAGGTCTGCATAAACCTCATGAAACCCTATCTAAACTGAGAATCCACACCAGTGTCTGGAATCACTGCAGGTGCCATATCCAGAATAATCGGCAGAACTACTGGTAGTCCTTGGTCTGCCGTATCAGGCGTACGGTTACTGCCTGGTTCCTGACGTGCAACGGGATGACGTCTTGGTGCCATAGCCCTAAAATATCAAAAACACTCCTCCGATTTAGGATCAAAAAAGGACAGAAAACACAATAGTACAAAATGGGAATAGGAGAGAGAACACTTAAATTTAAAAAAATGAACTACACGGTGTGTATTTAAACTACACAGCATGTTTGTTAAAGCCATTTACATGGCGTGCAATTCTGCCACCATTGGTCATGTAACATTCCAGACTACACAGCGTGTTGTCCCAAAACACGGTGTGTACTTGAACTCCACTCCCCTGCCTGAGTCTCCTTGCACGGCTAACCTACACGGTCCTCCTAATTCTAGACTACACGGCGTGTGAACTAAGGACACAGTGTGTACAATCCAGGCTTCGGAGGCCCGTGTAGCAGGTTACATGGACGACCACATGGCCAAGCCCTTACATGGCGTGTTCCGAACTAACATGGCATGTATAAGGATAGTTCACACCGACCTGTGTTGTTTGTGACATAGCCGGGTACTCAGAAGAAAACTACACAACGTGTTCTTATAACACATGGCGTGTACTAGACAGGCTCGGTGACCCGTGTAGCAGGTTACACGGTCAGCTATATGACTGACCCCTACACGGTGTGTTCCGAACAAACACGGTGTGTATAAGGAAGGATAACACCGACCCATGTTGTTCGTGACACGGGTGGGTACCCAGAAGAAACCTACACGGCGTGTTTTTATAACACATGGTGTGTACTACACGAGTTTCCCCGACCCGTGTTGTTAGTGACACGACCGGGTACACGGTTGACTACTACACGTCATGTACTTATAGTACACGGCGTGTCCCTGAAGATTCTCTGACACCCCATGTTTTTATTTACATAGATAGTAACAAGGTTTAAAAACTACACGGCGTGTATGAATAAAGTACACACCGTGTATTCTGGGTTTTTCTGGGAGGTAGCTCTGAAACTGCTCCAAATTCCAGAAACACTGAAAACAACCATCTATGTGCCAAATTCCGATCTATGGGGCCCCATAATCCTCGCGAATCAAAGCTTGGAATCATAGCAATGCATAAAACAAGTAAACAACATAACAAACAATGATCCGCCAAATTTCGATCCTCGAGGTCCCATAACACCTCCAAGACCAGAGCTCGGTGCCCATGCTAAAAAGGCTATAAAAGAATTAATACTCTATCAGCGCAACAAGTATTTCTATCACAGCAACTACCACAACGGCATGCATAATCTATCAAAACATCTATCACAATATCATTAAATTCTAATGCACCCTAGATGGCATGGTAAAATGCATGACAAGTGATTTCTTACCCAGTGCCTATATGATGCATGAGATGTCACACCCTCATCTCATCGGGTTGCAACCTAATAGAACCATAATCATATAAATTGTAACAACACAAAACATGTGCATCACCCAACGGTGAAATGTAATAAACTGTAACACTTGAAAAAACTGAAAATTTCAATTACGAGGTAATATAGCTTTTCCCTGTACACGGGTTAATTACTCCCGGGCACTGTTAAGTACTAACCAGCAATTTCTTCCTATCCCAGGCTATTGTCGCAAAACAGTAAGAAATAGTAAAGAAATAAAACTCCTCTGATACCAGTTTGTAATGACCTGAGTCCAGAGCCACATGACTGGTGCCCCGTACCCGGTTCGCCACATGACCTCAAGCGCGTTTCCCCAAACACCAGAGGCTGCCGACTAGCAGCGAGGCCCTTGGTGAGTCAGTGGGGAAACTATGCCCTCATTTGGTAAAGTATGCAGCGGAAGAATAAATATAAACAATAGCGGAAGCAATAAATAGCATGAAAAAACTGTACTGAAAGTAAAAGAAATGTCTGATATAATAATGATGCAGAATGGTATGTGTATCTATGGAAAGCAGTAAGCAGAAGAACATGCTGAAATACAACTGAAACCAAAGTAATAAATGTAAACAGCAACTCCAGCATCATCGCGGGCCAAGGCCCGGTCCCATGCTCTCCATCTCCGACTAGCAATCAAGTACCCAAGGTAGAAGGGCCACAATCCCTACCTATACCTGCAACCACATAATCTGTTTGGGCCGAAAAGCAGGACCCAAATAGGGTGTGAGACTAATCTCAGTAGGAAACCACCACAAGATTTGTGCCCTACTATCAATGAGTGATATAGAAAGAGTAAAGTTAAATAAATACAGTAAAACATTCTTGTAATTACCATTCACATTCATTTAATTACACAACCAGGGAAAACCAGCAAGGTTTCTATTCCAATATAATAAAGTAACACAACAGGTATCTAAAAAGACTACTTAACACAAGCAGTACAAAACCCAAGCCTGTTATTTGGCTTGGTGGACTCGTCACAACCAACCATCAAGAATACACACTGACTCTTTGGGTGGCTAAAACTAGAAGACCCCTATAGTCCAGTCAACAAACAAGGCACATACACTCTGGGAAGCTCTTATGTCAATTCTCCTATGGTCTTGCAATGATAGCTACAGACTCTCTAACGAAGAACTTACGTCTAATTCCTCCTATGGTCTCGATGCGTGGGTAACTAAGAACACTCTTGGGAAGCACAAAGTCCTATTCCCATAGGTCCTATGTACGAAACTAAAACCAACAGACCCTCTAGGGAAGCACTTAATCATTTATTCCCTCTTTGATCTCCCGCACCAATTTCTCACAACCCTGAGCAGTCCAGTAGTGCGTAATCGACTGTTAGAATCCCTAAGTAAGTTAAACAACTACTTGGCTAATAGCTACCATACATCAAAATAATTTAAACAGCATGCAATACATGCAATCAGTGATAACAAGTAAATTATCAATTGCAATAGGGTTGCTTCACAGGCAACTGTGCCAAACGGCAATAAACAGCCGAACAGGGGAGGAAAACACCCATGGGGTGATCCTCAAACATGAAACCAAGCATAAATTATAAGAAATTCATCATAAGATAACAAGAAATCTTGGGCAGATAAACAATAGGATCAAAATCCTAAACCCGGGATACCTGACACATGGGTATCTGGCACTTTTACAACCAAAACTCAAAGAACTTCAACGTCGGGAAACAAACCACCTACCTCGATCCTCAGAGATCGATACACTTGAACCTCGGCCCATCAATCGGACTAGAACCGAGTATATCTACAAAAACATCTAAAACATTCAACCTCAAATAACTTACACGAGAGGAAGAATCAGGAAATGAGGCTAAAGAAGAACCAAGAACTAACTGCAGTGATTCTTCTGCAACCGACGGAGTTTAATTCGGACAACCGGTGACGGATCGGTGGATCAGAGAAGAAATGGCCTCCTCGGATGTTCTGGATGGAATTAAGCGGAGAAGAAGATGTTTTCTGTCATTAGGTGCGACCCCGGGTCGATTAATGAAATAAAAAAAGTACATGGCATGTACTCTTAAAGTACATGGCATGTAGTGTGTTTTTCTGTACTTCACCAAAATAAGCCTCCACGTCACCCCTACACACCGTGTGTGTGGCCTGGTCTCGTTCAACACACGGCTTCAAGTGGTCGAGGAGTACACGGAATGTACTCATAAAGTACACGACGTGTACTCTAAAAATTTCCAGATTCTCCATTTTTCCTTAAAAGGCCCGTAAAAGAGATTCATACCTGAAACCGAAGCTCCGAGTTCTTGTAATTTTGAGCCATCAAGATCAGCCAACCTCTGCCCATTTCCCTTCTAAACTTCCATAGAAACATTATAGTGGTTTTGGTCTCCTTAAAATACCAACTCTAGTGCCTTAAGAGGAAGCTTAAAAGAGGTGCGTCGAAGAAGAGGTAATCTCTTCTACCGATTCTTTCAAGTTTCTTTCTTCTTCAACTTATTATTCTTTAGTTGTTTCATTATAAAATAATAACATAATTATCAATAATATACTGATATGTTATTATAAATATGAAGAAACCCCATTTCACCTTCTATCCATCCTACGGAAAATGAAATCACCACGCGTGCATACGTACGGAATACATTCTCTACGCCATGGTGTAATCTGTTTTTCCACCACCACCTTACTTGGATGGGTATAATGGTGTAAAGAATAACTATATATGGTTACTATAACATCATACTAATTCTGATATATTATATTATCCACTCAAATTCCATTCAATAATTATGGGAATGATATCATCGCTCGTGCGTACGTACGGATTACCGTCTCCACGACGCGATCAGATTCATTCTCCATGTTAACCATTCAAGAATGATTATAAAGTATATATAATGAATAATAATGAAATATATGACATGATAAAGCTACTGGATTTATGTATATATATATTTCATCTACTTACTTCCATTCAAGTCAATAAGGAAAGGAAACCAATGTTCATGCGTACGTACGGCCTACCGTCTCCATGAACAGTGTATTTCATTTCATTTATATATCTATTATATATATATATACTGAATATATATGATATATAAATAATTATTTACATTCTGTAAGTAAGTAAATCATGATATAAGTAATAATAATATCAAGAACAACAAGTCCAAACACGTACGATAAATAAAACAATTTTACCCAAAACGCTGCTTTAACATGGAATTTACAAAAGAACGGGTAATATAAAGTCATAAGTGAACCATATATGATATAATAATAATGAATATGATTCTGTAATAAGTCAATGAAATTATTTAAATCATTATACAGGAGGTTTAGATACGTATGAAGCATATCAGACCTAAGGTAAGGGATAACTTTTCCAATCTCGTTTTTATTCGAGAATGTTTATTTTTAAGTATTTACTGGGGTTATATTTGTCATCCATGTCCCTGTTTGATAAAAATGGTTTCATTTATGTTTAAAGTCCTCTTTACCCATTTTTTACTTTTACCACATTTTATGGAAGGAATTTTTCTTCTGTTTACCATACGAGGAACTTTTTGACTTTCCAGACAAAAGTACGAGGAGAATGTTTTTTTTAACTTATACGAATTTTTACGGTTTCATAACGCCTTTTCTTAATAAATCTTACCCTACAATATTTAATGACTATTTTCAAAAAAATAATTTTCTTTTAAAATTGCATGGAATTTTGTGAAAAGAAAATTATTTTGAAGATGAAAGGATATTTTCCTCAAGATTTCATTTCAAGTGTTTTATCAAAACTATTTTCCATCTAAGATGACATTGTTCAGTATGTTTATGTTTCAAGTATAATGTCTCTATTATTTAAATGTTTTGATTATTATTATGATGAAATGATATCCATTTGTTTTATATGGATTATATTATAATGGGATGATGTTTATGAAACCCATTTTATTCTTTGGGTTATGATGAATGGTTTATGTTTATTTTGTGGTAGAAGTAAGAATGATTTCATTATGAGATGGGTGGGACCTATATCTACCTCCAATGCATTGGGTAAAGATTTATATCTCATGAGATAGATATGACTGGAATGAAAAGTTAATCTAGTTCAGTGATACAGGACTGGAATGAGGAGTGAAGTCGATTAGATAAGGTACTTTTTCCAATAAGATGGTCTTGGCAGCAATGCCTTGGATACTATAGAAATAATATCATGTGCTTAATGTTTTTCCACAATTAAATGTTTTATTCCCATTCTATTTTATCATGATTGATGTTCCGTTATGATCTATGCCTTACGTACTGCCATGTTTTATTTCATTGCTCAAGATTTTGATGTTTAAACATTATGTTCATGTTTTTAAGTTCAAATGTATATGGTTTGATTTATTTTCACCATCCTTACCCTTACTGAGTATTTGAGATCACCCTTTATATGTTTTCTTTTCCCTAGGATATAAAGAAAGGTTTTAGGAAAGAAAACAAAAGGGGAAGATCTTTATTGGAGATGTTGAAGATCTTTCACCATGATTAGAAGATTATGTTTCGAGTTTCCAAAGACACTAAACTATTATGGTCCTTGAGTGTTGGTTTTTGTTATGTATTAATTATTCCTCAAAATTAATGTAATGTCCATGTATGTCAAGATTTGGGTCTCTACATGATCAGTGAAACCGATCTGTGCAACCGATTGAGTTGTACAGTTTGTGAAACTGTTAGTGTTTGTCAAAATGACGTTGTTTTACTAAATAGTTATTATTGTTTATTATTATTATTGTAACCCTAAATGATAAAAATAATGACCCGCAGCTATTTCTAAAGACTGTTGACCTTCCATATCCTGCTGAACTCTCTCCTCTTTTCTGAATCTCAAACCTTTCGAACCTTTCGAACCTTTCAATCTGCTCAATCCTCTCGAACCTCCAAATGTCCAAGCAAAAGCGACAAAGCAAAGAATCTGAAGGTTCCTATCCTGTGAAACGCACTTGAGGATAATCATGTAGCACGACTTAATGGTCATTAATCCCGGAGTTGGAAAAACTGGTAGTTACTGTAGAAAAGGAATTGAGTTCCGAATGGGAGTTATCCAGCAAGTCTACTCTTCTGAAAGTTTTGGAAATACAAGGATGGAAAGACGGGTTCTATGATAATAACTGAGTCTACTAACTAAAGTTAGTGCATGAATTTTATCTGAACTTAAGTATTGTTTTGGATGGAGTAGAAGCTATGAGAGTATCTTCTATAATCAAAGGAAAAAAGATAACTTTTTCATCGAATTAGTGGGCTGAATGTTTAGGAGTACCTCATAATGGAAGATACAAGGATTACACTGGTAATATCCCTCCTACCACTAAATAATTTTCTTATGAACTAGCTCTGGAGATATTGACAGGTAAGTATGCATCCAGAAGAATAACTACTGCTGAGTTGGATGGTGAGAGTATAATTTTGTTTAAGTTTATTCAACACCAAGTATAACCTAGAAAAGGTGATTTTGATTCTGTAAAGTATCAAGATTTTTTTCTGTTGTTTAGATTTTTGAATAGTGAAAAGGTCAACCTGTGTAGATATTTTGTTGTCCATATTGTGGAGATGGTGAAGCCATCCAAGAAAGATACAACTCTATTCTACTACAATCAAATCTATGCCATGCTGAAGTTCTTTGGCTGTGTTGATGATGGAGATGAGTGTACCTCATATAGTTGTAGATTCTGTATTAACAAGGATATTTGTAAAAGGATGAAAATCAATTGGAACCCATGGAAAAAGGCTTGGGTTTCTGATGAAGAAAATTTTTATGACTCTTTCAATCCTATTTATCATCCTAAGAGACCAAAGGGGATGAGAGATCCTAGTTTAAAACCTTGTGAAGAAGTGGTTTATTCTGATGAATAAGTGGAATCAATAGTTCTTAAGGAAATTGGTGAGTCCAGTAAGAAGGTAACAGAAGAATAAGAAGATGAAGATGAAGCTGATACTGAGAAGCAGTCTGAATCACCTCCTGATGACAGGAGTGATCCTGATACGGTTAGTCTGAAGAAAAGAAGAATGGAATTTGGACCAGCTAGTCCACCTCTCAAGGTACCAGATATAGAACCTCTTTTAGATGATGAAGAAGAAGGTGAGACTGAAGAATAAAATTCTGAGCAGTATGAATCCAGCATTAAAGCCAATTCAAATGAACAATCGGTCAATGATGTTGAAGATGGTGATGAGGGTGATGGCAGTGATGGTGATAGTAGTGAAGATGACAGAAGTGATGATGATGTTGATGTAAGTACTTGACCAGTGGATTGTCAAAATGTGATTCAAGATGATCCTCAACCCCAACTAAATGAGAAAGAACCTGTTCCTAATACATAAAGGACAGTACAGTCAGAGATTGATGTGGATGAGGAATTCTCTCCTGAAAATTCTGGAAGAGCTAGGTTTGGGAAACCTTTGTATCCTTCATGCAAAGTTGCATGGGAAAAACACCTAGGTCTTCTAGTTCTGGGTTTAGATTATCCATAGGAAGAGGAAGAATAAGTGGATTTTTCAAGAGTAAGTGATTCAGTTAAGGATCGATTAGTTGCTGAGTATATACAGGTGACAGTAGACAGACCTAGTCCTTCAGTTTCTCAATCTAGACCTGGTCCTTCAATAGCACAATCTGATCTTGACATATTTAAATATGAGTTGTTTCACACATTTAGGGGGAAAATAAAAGAGGAATTGTCTAATGCTCCTGCTTCTGTGAATTTATCTGAGGCTTCTATGGATTCTTTGACTCAAAGAATGGTAAGTATCATTAAGCCGGACTTGTACAATACTGGTGAGATGATTGGAAGGAATATTACCTCTCTAAATCAAACAATCAAAGATTTAAGTAGTGGTTTAGTCTCTTTGTTAGGTGAGTTTAGATCAACCATCTCTGGTATGATGGAAGTGTTATGAAATTTGGTAGAAGACCTGAAGAAAGCTGATTTGAGGAAGTTGAAAGCTGAGATCACTCAGATTGTTGCTTAGGCTAGCTCCTCCATAGTGTCCAAGATCACTGGTCATGAAATAAATACCTTAAAGGATATTATAAAATAAGAGTTAGTAGCTCTTGGGAAGATCCTAGATTTGGATTCCATGAAAAAGATTAAAGACAATAGTGATCATATCCACAAAATGGTGCAGTTGTATTCAGCTGATGCTACTACGGCTCAGAAAGTGATCAAAGAGAAAGTGGATCACTACTTTTCTAAGATTTATACCAAGCATGAGTTGAACCATCAGTTTAAGGTTTTGGCTGAGAATTTGAGGCTCCCTCCAGTCACTCAAGCATTCAAGGCTCAAGTCCAGTAGTTGAAGGATTTCACTCCTACTCTGGAAAGTTTCATGAAAAACAACGATGACTTTGAAAAGGTTATGAAATATGGCGGTGAAGTAATTCAAGATTTTATCAACCTTGTCAAACCATATCTTTATGTGAAAGAAAAGGAAATTGTTCTTCCTCCTACAAATCCTCTTAGTTCATCAGATTTTTCTCCTGGTCAGATATCAGTGTCTCAATCTCTATCAAATATATGGCCAGTCTTTCAGCAGCCACCTTCAAAAAGATCTTCTACTCCTCAGCAAGTGACCTTAGCACCCACTATGCCACCAGCCAGAGCTGTCCCACCTCCTCTCTCTATCCAGCCAGATCAACCTTCCACCAAATCACCCTCTGGACCATCCATTCCTCCTTCTGTGAAAGGGAAATATCCATTTCACCCAAATAAGTAGACGTGCTAGTCATTTTTTATAGGTTGTCTATTTCTTGTACTTTTAACATTTGTATCTGGGACTTGTACTCTTTCTCAGAACTTCTTTTTAAGTGGAAATTTTATTATTGAGTATCTTATTTCTACTCTTCTTTTTCATAATCCCAAAGGGGAGAAATGAATATATATATATAAAAGGGGAGAAATAATGATAGGGGGATAAATGAATATATATCTATAAAATGGGATAAATAACTACTTATTTAATGATATGTTGATATATTATCTCTTTGTTTATACTCTAATGTCATTCTCTGATGATCTGTTTATCTTTTGGAATATATTATTTTTATATAGGGGGAGCATACAAAATTACATACTCTCTTATCTCTTCATTTATGCCATTAATTTGTGATTATCAAAAAGGGGGAGATTGTTGAAATCTCTGTGAGATAGTTATTTTAATAATCACAAATCATTGTTTTATTTATGACAATTTAGTCTTTTGTTTAATTTGTTCTAAATGTATTTAAATATGTTTAAATATTGTCTACATAATTTTTATCTATATTACTTAATGTTTTACTGTTGACCTGGAAGTTTTCTGGATTGAACAGAAACTTAGTGTGAATTTCATGTTTATGACTCACCATTAGTTATTTTCTTGAGGCACTGATGATGAACAGTCACACCGATGATGAACGGTCGCACCGATGATGAATGGTTGCACCGATGATGAATGGTCGCACCGATGATGAACAATCACACTGATGATGAACGGTCGCACTGATGATGAACGGTCGCACCGATGATGAAGGGTCGCACCGATGATGAACGGTCGCACTGATGATGAACAGTCGCACCGATGATGAATGGCCGCACCAATGATGAACGGTCGCACCGATGATGAACGGTCGCACCGATGATGAACGGTCTCACAGATGATGAACGGTCGCACGATGATGAACGGTCGCACCGATGATGAACGGTCGCACCGATGATGAACGGTCGCACCGATGATGAACGGTCACACCGATGATGAACGGTTGCACCGATGATGAACGGTCACACCGATGATGAATGGTGGCACCGATGATGAATGGTCGCACCGATGATGAATGGTCGCACCGATGATGAACGGTCGCACCGATGATGAACTGTTGCATAGATGATGACTGGTTGCACCGATGGCAACGGTTGCACCGATGGCAACGATCTTACCAATTTTGATCACAAGCTACCAAAACTGATGCTGATCACAAGCTATCAGAGCCGATATTGATCACAAGCTACCGAAACCAATGATGATCACAAGCTAGTGATACCGATGCTAATCATGAGCTACTGATACCGATGATTATCATGACCGACTGATGCTGATGCTGATCCAAGGACCTACCGATGCCGATGCTGATCCAAGGACCTACTGATACTGATGCAGATTCAAAATGACCTACCAATCTCATGACTCACCGATAGTCATGAAAACTGTTTTAATTTCTATTAACTCTTATTTAATTCCAACGGTAATATTTTTTGTTTTTAATGAAATTAATGATATTTAATGATAGTTGTGGCATGTCAGGTAATCGTACCTCGTACCTATGAAAAGGTAATCATTCTTATTGCTGGAGCTCGTGGAATATAAGGAAGATCAAGCTGTAGTAAAAGGAAGAGGCGAAGAGGCATAGTGAAATAATTCTTCCATGCATGCACATACATGAAAAGAAGAACACATGAGGAACTTGAAGAACACTCAAACTCATCAAGAATAAAATTTCAAAGAAGATGCTGCAGTATTACAAATAACACTTTCACCTTCAAGCTGAACACCTACACTGGAAGTGAAGAAACAAGAACTACGACACTCTGTTTTCTTGAAAAAAAAATAGAGGACTCAGAGCTTCATTTACATCAATCCAAGGAGTCCATAGCTTCACTCACAACACAAAGAGAACTCTAAACTCATCTCTATCTATTTAGCTCTATTGTGTTTCATTCATTTACTTTTTGAGCAGTGTGTGTTGTTTTTACACACTGTCTCCTGGACTGAACTGTAGGATACTAAATCCTCACTCCAAACATCTTACACATTACTATATCTCACTGTGAATTGTGGAAGAGGTCAAGTGTGACCTCGATAGCATGTGTGCTATTGTTTTTGTTTTCCCACGAAGAACTATGGTAGAGGTATTAGTACCTGGATAGTCTCTGTACTAGTTTTTACCCTGATCCAGGGTGTGGATAAAATTTTATTTAAATTTTTTGAGAGGACTAATTCTCGGCTTGAGATTGAACCTCTTGTTTTAAAACTACTGTGCTTACTTATTTTAGTTTTAACCTATATTGAATATTCCGATGCCAATTACTTTGAAATATAAATTTATTTCAAGTTACTTTGATAATTAATCTACTAAGTGTTTTTATATATTGTAAATCATTAGGTTAGATTCAAAAGTTAATTAATCTTCATATTGAATTAATAGAGAACTAATAAATCTCTTGAGATCCTAACTGACCCTTTACTCTAAAACAAATTCACTATAGATTATCTTGTTATTCAATTTGTGGGATTTTAATAGAGATATTTTAAATAGAAATTTTAATTGGAACTCAATTCACACCCCCTTGAGTATCCACTCTGACCAACACAACCCATTTCATTCCATGGACAATCCTTATGTTTATTCATTCTGTTTGATTTCTTTTTGTAGCACAAAAATTCATGTACATTTTTTGATGAGTGCACCTAGATAGTGATATAATTCATTGGTTAATGTTTTGTCTCATGATATATTATGTATGAAATTAGGGAGTAAACCTAATCCATTATGGGACTCTATCCATCATGTGATATCATCTTGGTAGTTATCCTTGAATCATTTTTATGTAAATGTTATATGTTACTACCAAATTATTATATTTACTTGATCATATGATTATATGATCTATATTTAATTCCTTCATAAGTTTATTCAGGATATATTCCTTTCATGTTATCATGTTATTCCTTTTGACTCATGTGTTATGATTCATTTCTTAGTTTATTCCCTTACCAGGCTTTTTTATCTCACCCCATTTGTCTATATGTTCACCAGGTTATCCTATATAGTTTTTTTAAGCTAAAACGGAGTTAGGATCTTATTGTGGATATTAATATAAATATATTTTATTCAAGTTTCATGTTATATAATTATTTACCTTATTTTCCAAATACATAAGGAATTTTTATCCTTGGTTAGTATTTAATAGATGTTTATGTCAAAAAATCATGTAATAATATGTGTAAAATGATTGGATCATTATAGTTGGTATTAAAGAATGATATAGTTATTTTGGGGGATTAGGACTAGAAAACTTTAGCGATAACCCTAAATATAAGTCTATGTATAAGAAATCTATCCATGGATAACCTAGATGGAAATATAGGGAATCATAAGTTAGGATATGATTTTCATTTATAAGTTATTTTGTCTAAGTTCACAGTTCTCTTTTTATATGATTGTTAACTATGAACTCAAACCCATAATTTTATTTTTATTTTTTTGTTAATGGCTGGAAATTTGGGAACTCATGCCAAAACCCATGTGATAAGAAATGATATGATTTCCCTAATGAAATTCCCAACCTAATGGGATCATAACTTAAAAACTTTATGATAGTATTGGGTCAACTAGCTTATGTTATAAATAATAACTTGAATAATTTGTAATTCCCTCCTTCTCCCAAGAAATATCAATTTTCATTTGAATCCTTTATGTGAAAAAGTCCTACTACCTTTAGTGGATCTTATAATATTCTCATTCTGGAACAATAGATTAACTTTATTGAGAAGATATTATACTCCATCCAATAATCATAAGAAGAGAAATTTGTGCTGGTGGTCTATCATTTCAAGTGGGGTGATAATTAATGGTGGAAAATGATTAAGAACACAATTTCAAAAGAGGAAATTGATTACATTGAATGCGAAGAATTCAAGAAAATAGTTTTCAATAAATATTTTCCCCAAACTCTCCTTCTTAAAATAGATAGGTACTTCCTCACACAGAACCTAAAGGAAGATGAGTATATCAAAGGATATAAAGAAAAATTTACAATGATTTTATGATACACCTTCTTATTTTTCATTAACCCTAAAAGTAAGTTGGATATCTTATTTAGAGGATTAAAGAAGAGTATATGAAAATTCTTATAAATTCAATACTTTGACATATACGAAGAGATTATTCATTGTTCCCTTAAGGTCAAGATGGATATTGGTGACTCTTAGTGGTCTCATAGTCATAGATAAAAAAAGTGGAAAATATAGTTTAATATGGGATAGTCAACAAATAAATCCCATGGAGGAAAGAAAACCCAACATCCCACATGTGAAAAGTGTGGGAAGAAGCATCCCAATAACTATCTAAAGGGAATCAGGAGATGTTTAAAATGTGGAAAAGAGGTTCATCAAGCTAATCATTACTAAAGGGATATAAATAAGTCCAATAATTTGGAAGAATAAAGGAAGTTTGAGATTAATACTCATACTTTGGTATAGTGTTTCAACTTCAAGTAAAATAGGAACTTTGTGAGCTAATTATCTAAGATAAGGGTTTTTATAGAAAATCAATGACAACAACCTCCAATGTAGCAAGGAAGGTAATATATTATCATTAATACTGAGGTAGACCCTAATAATGATGTGGTGATAGGTACACAAGTTATTAACTCAAGAATATAAAACATAGTTTTTATTATAGTTCTACACATTATTTCATATCTTGAAAATTTAGTAGAACTATTCAAACACTACCTCAAAACATAGGGGTTGGGCTATTAGTGAGAATAGAAAATTGAACAATTATTGCATATCATGTATATAACTCCTTCCAGCCAATTTTTTTGGAACAAATATTTCAAAAAAACTCATATAACTTTCTTTAGTATAGTTTTATGTTATATTATTAATGTATTACATATTCTTATATAAATCCAACATCGACTTTAGAGAGGGAGAGATGACTCTTCACATCGTAAGTCATCCTCTGATTCTATTCAAGTGTAAGGTATAGTGTTAATCTACTTTGGAATATTAATCTCAAGTGTGGATATTATTGTTCTATGAGAAATAATATCTATCTCAAATGATTGAGAAAACAGATAGAATCATGCTTTAAGACATGCCAATTGTGAGGGACTACACTGATGTGTTACCTGAATAATTTCTCAGTCTTCCTCCTGACTGAGCAGTTGAGTTCTCAATTGAACTTATTCCTGGATATCTAGCCATATTAAATACTCCTAATAGGATGGACTCCATTAATTTGTAATAATTGAATATGAAGATACAATAAAATTCATACAATAGTTTTATATGCCAGAGTGCTTAACCATGGGGTGTGTCATTCCTCTTCATCAAGAGGAAGGGTGGATCAATGAACCTTTGTAGGGATTATCATGATCTCAACAAAGTCATGATAAAGAAAAAGTATCCCCTCCCATGGATAGATGACTTGTTCAATCAATTATGTGGATCCTAGTTTTCTATAAGGTAGACTATCGACCAGTATATTACCAATTAATGGTAAAGAAATAAGATATTACACAAGCTTATTTTCAAATAAGTTATGGGAACTATGATTTCATAGTGATTCAAGTTAGATTCACTAATTCTCTATAAATTTTCATGTAATTAATGAATACAGTATTTATATATTCCCTAAAAAATTGTGGATATATTTATAGATAATATTATGATATAATCCAAAAATAAATTAGTATCATGAGAAGAATTTTAATATTCTGATAAAGACTTTGTTAAAGGAGAAACTATATGAAAATTGTAGTAAATGTGTGTTCTGGATGGAGTAAGTATCATTCTTAGGGAATTTTATCACCAGGAAAATGATATATATGGGACCTTATAAGAAAAATTCTATTAAGGAGTGGCCCTAACCAGTATCTATAATGAAGATACATAATTTACTTGGTTTATCTAGGTATTGTTGATGATTTATGAGGAAAATATCTTTAATTTCAATACTTTTAAATAAACTAACATAGAAGCAAGTAAAGTACTCTTATACTAGTGAATACCAATAATTATTCAAATATTTGAAAAAGAGGCTTATCACTACACCAAGACTTACACTACCCACAAGTGGGGAACTCGTCATGGTATATAGTGACGCATCAAAAAGGGGATAAGGATATTTACTGATGAAAAATGATAAAGTGATATCTTATGCCTCAAGGCAGCTGAATTTTCAAGAGAAAAACTATCCCATGCATGATCTGGAGTTGGCGGTTATTATCTTTACATTAAAAATATGGAAGCATTATATCTATAGGGAAAAGTGTGATATATATACTAATCATAAGAGACTAAAATATGTATTCATACATGAGGAGATTATTACATGCCAATGAATATGGTTATAACTCATCAAGGACTATGAATTCTCACTACCATCCTTATAAAGTGAATAAAGTGGTAGATTCTCTAAGTAGAAGAGATATTACAACTTTTTCAATAATGATAATTAAGAAGGATCCAATATTCTTAGACTCGATAAGGATGGTCATGGGAATCATAGTGGAAGTAACATCATCATTAATTTATAAAATTATTTCTAAACCATCAATTTTAGATAAGATAAAGGATTATCAAAGAGATGGTGTGGAAATTCAAAAGAAGGTGGAAGCTATCATAAATGGGAAATCCTCAAAGTTCAAAATTTATGAGTACGGAGTCATAAGATTTGGGTCATGACAATGTATAATATTAAATCTTGAGATAAAGAATGATATTTATAATGATTCACATTGCTCAACCTTCTCCATCCATCTAGGTATCACAAAGATGTATCGATATCTTTGAGATCCCTATTGATGATACAATATAAAGAAGGAGATTGCATAATATACACCAAAGTGTATGGTATATCAATAGGTGAAGGCATAAAGAAAAAAACAATAATGTTACGATACAACCATTACCCATACCGATATAGAAATGGGAAAACATCACAGTGGACTTTGTTAATAGACATCTGAAGAAATCTATAGGAAATAATGATATATGGGTTATTATAAATCATCTTACAAAGATTGTGCACTTTGTTAAAATTTGAGAGTACTTATCACTCGATAAACATACATGGATATACAACAAAAAAGTAGTGAGGCTTTATAGATTACCATTATCGATTGTATCTAATTCAGATATGATATTTACCTCTATGTTTTGGAAGAGTATATAACATTCTCTAAACATTGAGATAAACTTCTGTATGGATTATCAAACCTGAACAAATGGTCAGTCTAATCATATTTTTTGGACATTGGAAGACATGTTAATATCATGCTCAATGGTCTTTAATGGAGAATGATATCAACATCTTCATCTGGTTTAATCATCTTAAAATAATAATTTCCACTCAAGCATCCAAATGGATGCATATGAAGACCTTTATGGGAAAATATGCAGAACATATTATTTTGTGATGAAGTTTGTGAAAACAATATACTAGGACCTAAACTGGATGAGAAAATAATATAAAAGGTCAAGGCTATTTAGTATCACATCAACACTACTAAAAGTAAATATAAGATCTACACTAATGTATTCCATGTATCCCCCATGAGGAATTACATACCAGATCCCTCACTTGTAATGAATTCATAAGTGGTACAATTGTAAAATTATATTTCTTATGAGGATCGTCTAGTAAAGATCATGGACCATATAAATAAATTTATACGCAACAAGTCAACTCACCTTGTCAAAGTACTATAACAGAACAATAAATATGAAGAGGTGACATGAGAATTAGCAGAATCCATAAAACAGAAGTACCCTCACCTTTTTCACCATAGTATGTAAAAAACTTTCTAGGGTGATATTTCTTAAGTGGGATAAGAATGTAATGACCCATAATTTTATCAATAGAATTTCCCTTCTTATAATTATGTCATGTAGTATAAAACAAATACATCGCATAGAAAAACCGATAAAAAATTATTCTCACAATTTAATAATGATACATTAGTTAAAAACTAAACCAATTAGAATTCCAAATATTACAATAGGATAAAAAATATTAAATAAGATAAGTAATATATGAATATTTGTATCTTCTTGATCCACCAGAATTTTCACACTCGTGAACAAAGCTGTAGAAATAAAACATAACGTAAATAATAATATATTCATTTTTAGATTAAAGTATCTATAACCTTGAGATAAAATAGAAGTGAATGAATAATGAATGGAATAAGATATATTTATATAAATTAATAAACTTATATGACCATTAAAAATATTACTATTGGAATAGAAATTTTCCCATTAGAATAGTAACCTAACTATTGGAATAGTAACTTGGCTGTTAGAATTATAATGTGACTATTAGGAATAGTAACCTGACCATTAAAATAATAACCTCACATGTGGAAATGTAAAATAATGTCCATTTGAATAATAATACCACCTATAAAAATGGAAAATATTATTTAGGTATCTTATAAAATGAAAATATGATATATTTATATCATGGTACAAGTAAATAAATTTTTAAAAAATGATAAATTAAGTGTTGGTATTTTGTAAAATAGAAATATTTTAATTTCAATTTATAATGAAGATGATGATTTAAAAGAAAATTTATTTTCATAAAAAAGATTAATAAATTAATATTAAGTTGTATAATAATGGTAAGATAATTTTGTTAGAGCACAAGTAATTTTTCAATGAGTTATAATATTTCCCAAAATATTAAAATTTGAATTTTTCAATTAAATATGGATTTTATTTAAAAATTAAAATTTTCGTATTTATAAAATTATTTTCATAAATTTTATTTTATTTGTGAAATATATATGATGGTAAATGTTTTTGGTGAATTTTTGGTATTTTTCTAAAATAGTTGATTTTTTGGTGTATAGTGAAATTCAGTAATTGAAGATATTTAACATTATAAGCAAAATACATGAGTTTTTGAGTAACATATGATGTAAGGACCCTTTAGTCAGAATTATCATGCACTATTTACTATATATAGTCTCAATAATTAACACTATTGATAGTCTTTATCCAAAAAAATAAACCAATGAAAATAGTATTCAAAAATACCCATCTCCTCAACTTATAAATATCATCCCTTCTCCTCACACATTTTCAGCCTTGAGGATTGCCAAATATTTTCCAAAAACTCTTATAGCCACTCTCTTCCACATCTAAGTTCTTCTGGTCTGACTAAAATACCAATTATAAGTTCCCTAAGGGGTCCATTCATGGAGGTGATATTAAAGAGGTAACATTCTCAAACGACATCTTTTAAATTATTTTTTCTCCAACATTATCCTCACATCCTTCATACAAAATAGCATAGTAAATATAATATCATTTACACACTATAATTTTATATTTCTAATTGAATATATTATATCCAACCATTTTCTCAAATATTTATATTCAAAGAAAAATGAAACCATTTTCCATATTATGTCAGACAACTACCTTCGTGGATGATGAGTTTTTTTTCACTAATGCCTTAATGGAAGGTTTAAATTAACTTATAAATGTTTAAAATGAACTAATTATTTATATTATATTGGGTTTAACATTCTATAAATATTATATTTATATGAAATTAAATATAACAAAACTAGAATGATACGGTAAAAAAACATCCAAAATAATCTAAACATTTATCATTAACATTTTATTAATTGAATCATCCACTAGTAGGAAAAAATTATATATGGGTCCATTTAAAATTATGAAATTTTGTGAATAAAATTTAATTTCACTTCTGTATTTGTAGTCCCATTTTAAAATAACTTCCATAATTATACAGAAGTGAACCAACCATGAAACAAACGCTCCCGAAACAAACAAAAAATGAACTTTATAACTCATATAAATAGACATAAATAAACTTAATAAAATTATAATAAATCAAATATATTTTTAATTGGTTTTTAATTAAGTGATTAATGAATCTAATTTTATTATCTATGACATTAAGTGCAAGTGTAGAACGCATTCAGATATATGGTAAGGGATCTCTCAGAACCTCCCTATTTTCCCTAGGTTACACTCTCTCTCTATTTACCTCTATATATGTATCTATATAAATATTATTTATTCTTATATAAACCTTTTATATTATGTATATATGTCCAAAACATATATACCATGTTTATTTTATATTTATATTATGGGTAAATACATGTTTTAAATGGTTTCCTTCTCAATTCCTCTCGACAAGCAAACTCGATTAAAGGGAACTTCTATGTTTCTTACCCCTTTTCTAGTACACTCAATAAAATGTTATAAGCCAACCATGTTTTCAAAAATTACTCAATTTATCATTATATTCAATTTTATTTCAACTATAGTTTTATGGAAATAATTATACCTTTATCCTCTTTAAATACTCTTTATTATTCTCCCTAAAACCCCGCTTAAGTGGCACATTTACAAGGTCACCTAACCACTCCTTTTCACATATTCACTTAATTTGAACATAATTTATTATTATTTATTATTATTTTCCATTATTAATTTTCAATGATTATTTAATCATTTCTTTCATGGAAAGCATTCTGATACACCCTTTGGTTATGGCTTATTCCTTGGTTATGAAACCCATTTCATTCCATGGGAAATCCTTATATTTATGACTTTTGTTTGGTTTATTTATATGGAAAACATATGAATGTAATTTTTTTTATGGGTTAACCCTTGTATCACTCCAATTAATTGGGTAATGTTTTTATCATGAGTCATTACATATGGGATTAGGGAGTAAACCCAATCCATTAGGGGAATTTGTCCACTTTGTAATATCATATTGGAAGTTATCCTTGACTCATGTTTATGTCATGTTATATATTGTTTCCAAATTACATTATTTCCATTATTATATTATTACATTATGTATATTTTAATCCTCTATATTTTTATTCATGATTCATTCCTTTCATGTTATCATTTTATGCCTTCTGAATCTTGTGTTATGCTTCATTTCCATTTTTATTCCCTTACTAGGATATTTAGCTCACCCATTTTGTATATGTATTACCCAAGTTATCTTATGAAGTTTTAGGAGATCAAAGGGAGTTAGGATATCATTATAGTGATTAATATAAAGATGATTTATTCTACTTTATTTTTTTATAATTATGTTTCTAGTCTTATAACGATGCTAGAATTTTTTATCCTTGGTTTGTATTTAATGAATATTTATGTCAAAAGTAATTTAAAAATATGTGTAAAAGGATTGGTTCACTATAATGACCAATAAGAGATGATAATTGGCATAATAGATTACTTTTTACCAAGGATCCTAAGAGGGATTCCTATACTTTTGTATCAGTTTAGAGGATCCAAAAAGGAATGCCTCTACTTATATGTTGGCTTAGAGGACCTTGGTGGGTTCCCATTAATAGACTAACCATGTGTCTATTCGTTTTTTTTATATATGGTTGTGGGTGTCACCAAGAACTTGAACAGATGTGTAATAATGATAGGACTAAGATGATGAGGATGGGGATGGGAATGCAGCAACCCCTGGTTATGTTTATTTTATCTTTTCTATGTTTGGAACATGATAAAGAATTAATGTTGAAAATGAGAATCCTTGGTATCTTAGGGTGTTTAAATTTAAAGTGAATTGAACCTCAAGAAGTAGTAAATTATATAATGGTTTATATTTCATACTGAGGTTCTAGACACTAGTGGTATTTTTTTGTTTTGGAAATTGGACTTTATGCTTCAAATCCTTGTTTAAAATGGTGGACATGGTGTTTCACATATATGGATGAGGTTATTGGACATGGTGATCCACATATATTGTTAATAATAGTTGACATGGTGTTCCACATATATAGATAACATTGGTGGACATGGTTATCCACATATATAGTCTATAATAGTAGACATGTAATTCTACATATGTGGTTGAGATTTCAAACTAATTTTTTAGGCATGGGTAGTATACTATATCGATTAGGTGTCAGAATGAGGTTCTATAAATAGATATTATAATTTATGGTTTATGTTCTAGACTGAAAATATTTGGAATGATGGTATACTAGGTATAATAGGATTTTGGAATGATTCTCTACACCTAGGGTTTAGGTGGTGGACTAATTCTTCATGCACTATTGTTTTGATGTATGGTTTATGTGTTAGACTGATACTTTAGTTACTATTATTTATGATACATGGGTTAGTTGTTGGAATGATTATATGGGTACTAGTTTTACTCTAAAATGGTATGAATTCTTGGGAATGATACATCTAGGTACCAAGAATAAGATAATGAATGGAGTTGATATGACATGATGGGGGATGCCTTAGATTATGAACATGGGTGATAGAAATACCATGGGATGAGTCCCTGGGGTGGAGAGGATTAGTTGGGGATACCATGTATGTAGGTATCACATGTTACTTGGGATGCATGATCATATATATGTGATTAGGTACACCGCGACATTGGATGATGTAGGTATTTTCAATTGAGGTCATAAACCTAAAGATTTATGATAATTTTATTTTATTTAGTTCGAGTCATATCTCATCTAGGATGAGAATATTTTTTGAGTATAGACTTATGATAACAGGTTATAGGTTCTCCATTTTTGGTATCCTTTTGATATTTCTTTCTCACCCCAAGCATGTTCACCTCAGTGTGTGTGCATACCTTATATATTAATTCAAAACAGATATACAATGGATAGGTATAAGGACTATGGTTGCATGATTTAGTAGAACTACTCATGTGGAGTCTGATGATCAGGTTGGATAATCTCGATAGGGTACTAGAGATCGGGTATGTGTCATGGTTTGAAGTTTTCACTAGAGTATAATGTATTTATTTTCCAATTATTTATTTTTTATATGTGATCATTCTAGTGGGAAATCGGTTTTGTAATTATGGAATAGATGTTTTGGTCTTTATAATATTTCATCTTATTACATCATAATTCTATTTTAATTTATTTATTCTTTCTATGAACTTTTATGTGTGTGATTATTTGTTATTTATTTATGTTTTTTTTCACTCTAATATGGGGTTATAGTCTCCTCATAGTACTAATTTATATCCTTGATGCTAGTCAGCATACTCTATCATATAAGGATACATGCCTAAGGACTTCCAATGAACTGGTCCAGCTATTATTCATGGATTGAGCTAGGGTGGCATGTTTCAAAGTGGTAAGAGAGAAGTTACTTTCCAATTGTTTTACTAGTTGGGACATATAAGACGAGATATATAGGAATAAATTAGAGCCTATGATGGATATTGGATTGGTTTTTTGATAACAATTGTTCTAATAGGAATCCTAGGTTACCATGGTTGTGATTACCATTATATATTTTTATGTTATGGTTTTATTTTATTTTGGCCTTGTGTGACACACGTGTTATTTGTATTTTATAGTTTATGATGTATTTATGGCACCTGGACCATTATAAATATACCATTGATTGATTTTGAATCTTACAATATGGAGGAAATATTTTTCTCATGAATTATGATAAGAATATATGATCCACATGTTATATTCTTTCTAGTGTTTGATTTTTCTGATGATAGAGGCTCAACTGTTTAAAGTTTTAACAACTGGTCATATATATTTTTCTCTAATAAGTACTTGGTGGAATTATACTCAACTGGGATGACTTTTATGTGGATTTACTTGTGATGGTAGGTTATGTAGATCTATAGAAAGTACCTCAAAGATGAGTATGATGATGCAGTCCTCATGAATAATAGGCATAGTGACCCAGTACGTCATCTTGGTATAAGTGCATAAATATTGGCCCCCTTGAGGGTGTCAGTAATTTTGGATCAGTATCTATGTTAGATCATTCAATAAGCATTCTAATGTGTAGATGATCTAATATAATGAGTTCCCTAGTTATAGTAGGTTGGTTTGAAAGATGATAATTTTTGTATATGAGATACTATATATGGGTGTTTGGCATGATGTTTCCATGTGATGTTGGTAAAGGAGTGTGATTTAAACCTCATGAATAGTGGACTTCTATGAGTTGTCCTAAACCTATGTGGTTATTATTAGTAACCCATGGTTAGACTTGACCAATGGGGCTAGGTAAGAGAGCCTAGTGACCTTATTTTCTGTGACTCGAGTTTAGGGAGTTATTTCCATGTGAATTTCGAGGGTGACCTGTGAGAGGGGTTAGTTGAGTTGTAAGTTCCTTTAGGTGCGTGAGTAATGGGTGGATATTTTGGCCTTCTATCAGTGAAGCATGAAATTTTTTACCTTGTATGGGGTTTAAGAATATATATTTTTTTTTTGAAAATTATAACTTTTTTGCTAGTGATTTAGACTTGTGGTTTATTTTAATATGGAAAGGTTCGTTCAGGTGCCTAGACCAAGTAATAGTGGTGTGATTAGTTTATTCTTGGTGGTTATGAGCTATATCAGAAGAACAAGAGGTACTAGAGGGTATATGGTTTGGTATTTTGAGGTGAATTTTTATGGTTAATGACTCTCTAGAGTCGAAATAGGTTTTTTGTTTGGGTTACACAATAGTGTGTGACTATTAGGTGTTATTGAGATTTTAGAGGCATGAACGCATGGTAAAGTGAAATTTTGTTTGGTTTGTAGATTGGTTTATATGGAAGCATATTCACATGATTCTTTAATTGAGTAGGCATGAGTATGATAAAAATAAATGTGGGTGTTATGATAGGATCGTGTTCAAGGTGTCATGGGGGCCTTCGGATAGAAACGTGATGTTTGGGGAAGGGATGGGATTGTAGTGGTGTTCAACAACATCTTAGTGTACTCGAATCCTAGATAAAATCATTCCAAATATTATAACATCATCTTGAGTATGTTTAGATAAAATAAACTATATGTAAATCTATTTAAATGTCACTTCTGATTTGATGAAGGGCGTCTTAGATAATTTTCCCATGGATTGGTGTAAGTGATGTTGTATGGTGGGAAGTTCACCATCGATCATTTGTGAGTGAGGTCCCTGTGATAGACTAGATGTTGGAAAATTTCATGGGTTCCATTATAAAAAGCTAGGAATGGGTGATATTTGATGTTTCATTTCATTTATCAGGTGAGAGTGAGATGTCCATGTATAGTTCTGAGGTTTGGCGATAATTGGATCATGGGTTAGGAATTTGGTGTTTGGATACAAGGAAAAAACAAGGATACTCTTATTTTGGAGAGTACTATATCAATCACAGTGATGTGAACCTTGTTTGGGTAGGGTTGATGATATTGTTGGAACCACATCGAGTGGGTTAGTGGACCACTAAATATGTGTTTTTCTAGGTTACTTTGACAATAAGAAGTGTCATGGACCGAAATCGTCCATTATAGGTTGAATTCTATGGTGGGGTGCATCATTATCCTAATGATTAATTTTGGATGATACTATAACAAATCATGATGGATGGTTGTGGTCAAGAACTTTCTTGGTATTTTATTAATAGAGGTAAGTGGTGGATTGATCTTTGATGGGTTGTACTCCTTATCTTTGGATTTATGTAGTGTAAATTGGTGGTCATCTAGAGTAGAATGTAATGAGTTGATCATGAATTGATTATCAAGGTGGGATGTGTGGTTAGAAGACCATAAATTATTATCAAGGATAAGACTTTTTATTATGGGGAGTTTGTAATGACCTATGTTTTTTTAGATTTTTAAATTGAGTAAAAATTTGAATTTTTTCTTTGAGGTGTTCAAGAGGAGTAAAATGACCATTTTCTCATGACAGATAATTTTGGATAATTTTATTGTCCACTTTTCTAGTCTTGGAATAGGTAATTTAACTTAATATAAGAGTCTATCAGAAATTCAATTTATTAAAATTTTCATATAAAATTAATACTTAATATTTAATTAATTAAATATTAATTTATTCATGTGTATTAGTTCAGTGATATCATTTGAATAGAGTATCGGATTGAGATTTTGACTCTACAGTGGAGTCTAGAATGGGATATTTTATTAGATTAAGTATAAATATTCTTATGGTTTTGGGACTCAAGATAATAATATTAAATGGGAATTTAATTTAATTAACTAAATTAATTATTAAATTAATTAAAACACCCACACCCCCACCAATTTTGGATTCCTATGAATCGATGGAGGAAGGGAGAGGGATTCTCCCTCACATGATGGTTGAACCAAAGGGGAATATTTAAAGAGTTCCATGTCACATCCATGACTTATTTTAGAGGTATTTTTCATTTAATTTCTATTCTTTCTTTTTTTGGGGGGTTTCCCATTCATTTTGGTGAAAATTATGGGTTTTCAAAATTTGGGCTAAACCGTGAGCCCATTTCCAGATTTAAAAATAAATTTTGTTTCTTTTATAACTCCTTATGTTTTCAACATTTTACATCAATTACACTTCCTAATTGGAATCCCCTGGTATATTAAAACCACCATATGAATTTGGACCCCATAGGAATCTATAATAATGATGGATTTGTGTTTTTTATTAAGGTGTTGGGATAGACTAAAATCCCATTTCCTGCTTTAATTTTTTTTAATTATTTAATATCTCATTCAATTTTTATAGTTTTTGGTGATTCTAACTCTCACTCGAGACCACATACCCAAGGAGTTCTCCCATTCTATCCTACGTCTCTTTGGGGATCATATCTCTTTCAGATTAGGGCAATCTTTCTTAATCATTCTCAAATCACCCAAATTTGAAGAAGTAAAATGTTACTTTCATAACTCCTTAAATTTTAACTCTTTTCCCCCAAATTCAGTCCCCACATGACCTAATATAACTTCTTTAAGACTCCATTACATTTTTGGTTACTTCAAGATTCAACTATTGGTGGATTTGGGACGATTTATTCAAGATTTGTTTAAGTAAGTGTTCCTCTCTTTATTTCCTTCCTTCTCTTTAGAGTTTCCTCACTCTTTCATGAAGTTCCAAAATATCCAGAAGTGATAGTTCAAACCTAGGGTTTTATTTGGTTTCTTTTTAGTAAAATATTTGGGTTTTAGGTTGGATTTCAATTCTTTGAGGTGTGGTGGTGGTGTGGTTGATGTTTCACACCAAGATTTGGGGGTTTTGATTCAAAAGGTAGGTGATTCCATGTGTAATAATTTTTTATGTGTTAACATGCTTTATTTAAATATTTTTAATGTTCTTAATATGATTTTCTTTATTCAAAACCCATTTTTGATAAAGTTTGTTAAGAGGTTAATTTTAGTTTCACTTTGTTTCAAATTGGGTGTTTTCCATGTGTAAACCTTGTGGTAATATTTGGGTTGATGTTATAACATATGAAAGAGGTTTGTTAAATATTTTTTGAGCTGAAAATTATTCTTTGGTAGGGTATTTGTGTGATTTTTGGTTTAAAAGAGGGTTTTTAACAGGTTTTATATGTAAAACCTTGTTTCACTCCTTGAAAGTGTTTTATGAAAATGTCTGTTTTTCATGTGTATATTTTGGGGTAAAATTTGAGGCGATTTTATAGTACTTGAAAATGGTTTAATAAATGTTTAAAGGGCTTTAAATTCTACATTGGTAGGTCTTGGTGTGATTTTTTCCTTGAAATTTGGTTTTGAAATAGGTTTTGTGTGAAAGACATAGTTATACCCTTTGGGATTGTTTTGTGAAAATTGTAAATGTTTTATTTGGTTAAAAAAAGTTGGAAAATGGTGTAAATGTAATTTTTGGATGAGTTTGTTCACATAATATAGGTTTTTTAAAGGTAAAGTTGTGATTTAAGATTTCAAACATTTTTATAATGTTTTATAAATTGCTGAAATGTTTTATCAAATGTCAAGAGAGGGGCGAAACATGTTTGTGGGCTGTTTTGTGTGAGTGTGATGTAAAAAATGAATTATGATTATGAAAGAAGTATTATGAGATGTGTGTGTGGGCTGTTATGTGAGTTTTAATATCTTATAAAGGTTTTATAAAAAAAAATTAAGGATCTGTGGAAGTGTTAAAGAAATGTGAATGTGTATTGGGCTATTTTGGTGTCAGTATGATTTCAAAATGAATTTGAATGAAAAAGTGGATTATGTGACTTGTGTGATATACATGTAGGATTTTTGGTGAATGTGTGATTTAGAAGTTTTATTTTCATGAGAAAATTATATTTCTTGACTTGTTGAACTTGTTTGAGCATAAGAGGGAAACTCGGGTATCTAGGTGGATGGACGTGTACTAATATGCTAGTGATCTCGTGGGGTTTGGACTAAGTTTCACATAGAAAGTTTTATGTTTAAAACAATAACTAAACTATGATTATGATGATGTGGGACCACTCGGTAATGGTTATTCACCCTACTAGTGGCCTTTTCTCATAAGAATGGATATTTTGATGGTTACTCTCATTGAGATATGAGGTACCTAGGACCCACAGTGAGCTAATTCTAGGGGTTACTTTCCCATTGCTTGTGTTTATTAGTTACTTTGTTCTTACCTTAGGCATATGGTATGGTTGGATAGAAAATTAAGTAGCGTTGAAATTATTTTCAAAATTTTTTATTCTTTAAAATATCCCACTTGAAAACTACTTTTATTTAAGTTGCATCTTTTAGAAATTCTGACTAGCATTTCATGTCTTGAAAACATGCATGAATTTCATCTTTGAATTTTTATCACATGGAATATCTTAGTGGTGGTATCCTAATGGTATTTGGATCACACCCTACTTACACCTTTGGGTGTAAATAGGTGTGGTTATTTTTTCTGCATGTTTAGCTATAGCTTTTGTGCCAATGGTTTGGGTTTTTCGCAGTCCATCGTGATGCGGTGTTGTAGAGATGGCTTGAGGGACTTGCCTATCTCCATGTGGAAGTTCTTGGGATATAATTTTTTGTTTTATGCATTTTTTATAGTCTTTGAGATTTTTTTAAAACCATGTAATTCAGTTATGGAATTTTGTAAAAGATGATTTTGTTTGAAAAATCCAGACTGGTTTAATTGGAATTGTTCGTCATTGAATGTTTATAAAATCAAGTAAATCATTCCCAATTTTTGTGTTATGATACCCAGGAACTTTTTTCAGTCCATGGGTATTAGGAATTCCCTTCTATCCTTGTCACAGTCTAGGTTTGGTGTCAGTTTTGATGTCGACTAGATTCGGTTTGTGAAAAAATGGTATGAAATGAGGTTTCTGCTCTTTTGGGTCATGTTATTTGGGGAACAGTGAGGATAGTATGGAGTTAGGACTATCGGGACATGAAATTATGGTTATGGGTAGTGTTCCTGGCCAGAACACCCCATGATGAGATTCGAGTCACCCATGGAAAATAATTTCCTCTTGCATTGTCTTATGTTCTTTAGTTTTTAAATCTTGCAAGTTTGGTTTTAAAGAAAAATTGACTTGGTTTTAAGAATCATAGAGTTTCTGTGAAATGATTTTCTAATAAATAGGGAATGGTTTGATTTTTGAAATGGTGGGAATGAATTTTTAGAACTTTTTTAAAATGGAAAATGGTGTGTTACACATCTTTTGAAAGCAGGAAATTATGTTAAAATTGGTTTTGAAAAAGTGTTCCCAATAGAGTTTTCTAAACTATTAAAAGGTGTTTTGATGGGATGATATGTTTTTAAATTTATTTATATAACATGAAATTGATTATTAATTTGAATTATTGGGATTTTTATTTCATGGTTAGTGGTCTTGAGAAAAAGGAAGTATTGGTTGTTTGTTTTGGTTTTGAAAAATGGAAAGAATTTTTGTTTTAACCTTTGGTAATTTTGTGAGAGACCAAATGATTGAGGTTATATGGGATGATGGATGGTTAATGGAATTTCTGGAAGAGTTCCAGGATGGATATGAGTAGGGTGCCTAGGGTTGCCTAGAAACATGCATGTGTGAGGCCCATGAGGTACCATTGGTGGATACGATAACCACTGAACCGTTTGTTTTCAAAGGAATGTTTTAAAGGAAAACTTGATGTCTTCATGACTGGTTTGGGATGGTGTGTATTATGTGTTTTTGAAAATGTTTATGTTGTGGGATATTTTGATTCTAAGAACCCCTCTGGTTTGAACCGTGTTTTGGGTTTGTGTTTGGTCGATAAGCTGGGTTGAAGGGCCTATTAGTGGTCTCTTAGGAGAAATGTTTCGGGATGCCTTTATGGTGGTTCCCATCATGTGTTTGGATCTAGTTTGTGGAAAGTCTTGACCAATGGACCAAATTGGTTGGGTCCTTGTGTTTTCTCATTGGATAAGGTATTCCCCCATTAAGGGTTAGTGCACTACTGAAGTGAAACCCATATTGTTTTGTCATTGTAAAATCCTCTAGTTTATCAATATAAGGAATCTTTTCTTGAGCTTTGTAGAATTAGTCTAAACCCTTTCATTTTTGGTTTTTTGGATCCTCTTGTAGCGGGAGACTGCTCATTGAAGGTTTAAAGAGATGTTAGTTTCTTAAGTTACCTGGTTCATCGAAGGTGGGATTAGTATGTGGTTTTCCGTGGGGATGAGTATTTGGATGGTGTCTAATAGGGCCTTTCGGTCCTTCGTAGTCTCTTCGAAGCAGGGGTTTACGTTAAACCACCAGTGTAGGAAATCTGGTCATGAGAGGCTTATATGGCCATTTTCTAGAATTGTGTGATGTTTGGGGACGTTTTATAAGGTCCCTCCTCAATATATTGTTTCTATCAGTCACATTGGTCATGTTCGATGACGCGTTGTGATGACGCGCACTCGTTTGACTATAAAGGTGAAGTTGTGAAATCTTTTATGGGTATTTGTTTTTTCAGAAGTGTGTCTAATTTCGGGAAATATTGAAATTTGTTTTTTAGAGGAATGTGTTTCTATATATATCCTTTCCTCCTTCCATTTCACATCTGAAGAAACAAGGGATGATGTCTGTGCATCTTCTAAGCCCTTGTTTCATTGAAATTTCTGGTTAAGGAAAGATGAGTTTGGAGTGTGTTATGTCTTGGTAAACTTTTTTGGGATTGTGGTTTAGTTTTTTGTGGAAAAGAAAGAATAAGTTCCATACAGGGGTTTACAAATCCTAACTACGAGGCCAAATATGCTTCAATCTTTTGGGATCCATCCATAGGCCCCATAGTGAAGCTGACATGTAGTCAAGGGAAGTCCCCAGGTCTTTCAAAACCTTGTATAAAGTCTTATACTTAGTATGAAATATGGTAATAGTTTAAACCTCTAGTGTCATTGTCTTGTCTCTATTGTTCTCATTCAGTGGAATAAGGTGGAGGGCCTCGTGCCCATGTTATCGCCCAGTGACATTTTTCCCCTTTGGTTACCTTTTAGTTTTTGGAGTATGGTTGGGAATTTGGATAGATAGGTTGAGCGCACAGTTTTCGCATGGTCAGTAGTAATCATAAACCAGAAAACCATGCAAGTAAAAGGATCCGCACAGTTAGCGCATGGTTTCTCAAATTATTAGGATTAACCATGTCGTCGTCCCAACTCTTTAAATTTGGGTTCTTCTTGTGTCGGCCCATGCTGGTCGGTTAAGATGGTTAGTTGTTATGGTGGAGAGAACCACTATGATTCTCATGTATGTTCCATTGGAAATTTCAAATGGAGGTCTACCCCTTGTATCGGGGAGTCCGTTCGGGCCTCCCCCTATTAGTGTCCCAATCCTTTCTTGGGAATATTTGAGTTGTCTCTTATGGTGGGGAGCCCATTTGTGTCTCCTCATACTAGTAAATTAGAATGTTCCTTGGTCTTATCTTGGTGGTAGGTAGTCTTTTTTATAGCAATCTAACTACATACATCTTTCTTGGGTAAACTTTGGGAGTTGAGAATACCCAACAGTCTTGTTAAATCAAGTTAAGTGTAACTTTTTTCGTTATTGTTGTTTGTTTGGGTAAATTGCTGAAATCATGTTTAGATAGTGTTTGAGGAGTTTTATTTTGGGATAAAATATGAATATACTTTATCATTTCAAGAAGTGATTTATCTTTTGGTTGATGTGAGTATTCCTTCTTTTATTGATCAATTTTTGGTGTTTTGGCCTTTTGGGGGTGAGCGAAAATTGGAAAAGGATTCCATTTTGGCCTTACAGTTGGGTTTGGTTTTTTTTCCGTTGGCCTTGTTGTGGCTTTCCCAGAGAGGAAAATTTTATGGTGGAGATAATTGTCACATAAATGACTTATTTTAGATTTATTTTTCATTTAATTTTCATTCCTGCTTTGTTTTTGTGTTTTCCCATTCATTTTCATGGAAATGGTGGGTTTTCAAAATTTGGGCCAAACCGTGAGCCAATTTCTAGATTTAAAAATAAATTTTTTTTATTTTATAAATCCTTCATTTTCAACGTTTTACACTCATTACACTTCTCAATTGGCATCCTAAGGTATATTAAAGCCACCATATCAATTTGGACCTCATAAGAATCCATAATAATGATGGATATTTGTTTTCTATTAAGGTGTAGGGCCATCCTGAAAGCCCATTTCCTGCTTTAAATTTTATTTTTTAATTATCTAATATCTAATTAAGTTTTTATGGTTTTTCAGTGATTTTAACTCTCAACTGATACCACTTACCAAAGGTGTGCTCCCATGATCTCTTACCCCTATTTAGAGCTAATCTCCCCTATGGATTGGGGATATCTTTCTTAATCATTCTCAAATCGTCCAGATTTTAAGAGGTCAAATGTTTCTTTCATAAATCCTTAAATTTTCACTCTTTTTCCCCAAATTCATTCCCCACTTGACCTACTATGACTCTTCCAGCCTCCATACCAGTATTGGTTACTTCAAGATTCAACTATTGGTGGATTTGTTCCGATTTATTCAATATTTATTCAAGTAAGTGTTTCTATCTTCATTTCCTTCCTTCTCCTTAGGGTTTCATCCCTCTTTCATGAAGCTTTAAAATATCCCGATGTTAGGGTTAGAAACTAGGGTTTGATTTGGTATCTTTTTTGTCAAATATTTGGGTTTTAGGTTGGATTTCACTACCTTGAGGTGAGGCAGTGGTGTGGTTGATGTTTCACACTAAGATTTGGGGGTTTTGATTCAAAAGGTAGGTGATTCCATGTGTAATAATTTTTTTATGAGTTAACATGCCTGATTTATTTATTTTGAATGTTCCTCATAAATTTTACATTATGAGAAAACCACTTTTTATGGAGTTTGTTAAGTAGTTAATTTTATAGTTTCACTTTGTTTCAAATTGGGTGTTTTCTAAGTGTAAACCCTGTGGTATTCTTTGGGTTGATGTTATAACATATGAAAGTGGTTTGTTAAATATTTTTTGGGATACCAATTATGATTTGGTAGGATATTGGTGTGATTTTGGGTTTTAAAGAGGGTTTTTGAATAGGTTTTATGTGTAAAACCTTGTTTCATTCCTTTAAAGTGTTTTATGAAAATGTGTGTTTTTCATGTGTATCTTTTGTAGTATAATTTGAAGTGATTTTATAGTACTTGAGAATGATTTAATAAATATTTCAAGGGATTCCAATTCTGATTTGGTAGGGTCTTGGTGTGATTTTTTTTAAGGGGGTTTTGAAATGGGTTTTGTGTGCAAGACATAGTTATACCCTTTTGGATTGTTTTGTGAAAATTGTAAATTTTTTATTTGGATAAACAAAGTGGGAAAAGGGTGTATATGTAATTTTTGGGTGAGTGTGTTCAACTAATATGGGTTTTTGAAAGGTAAATTGTTGATTTAATATTTCAAACATTTTTATAATGTTTTATAAATTGCTGAAATGTTTTATCAAATTGAAATAGAAGGATAAAACACGTTTTTGGGCTGTTTTGTGTGAGTGTGATGTAAAAAATGAATTTTGTTTATGAAAGAAGTATTATGTGATGTGTGTGTGGGTTTTTATGTGAGTTGTACTGTAACACCCCAATATTTTAGGAGAAGTATTATTTTAATTTATTTGATGTCTTGTGTTTTATGCTAAACCAATATTATCTTGTGTTATACACAACACCGTATTATCTTGCAGTATACACAACACTATTCGTGGATCGTCTTACACAAAATTTCATGTTCGTTTAATAGAAGTTATTCTACGCAACATTGAGTGTATATATATATATATATATTCAATGTATAAATGAAATATGGTTGGATTCTATTATACACAACAACAAAGGAATCTTGCACTACACACAACCCTGACTTGGCTTGATTTACACGTAATCGCGACCTTCCACGATAGCATGTGTTGTACGCAATACCGAGTTTCACTAAACAACGATATGTTATTAAAATATTATATAAACTAGTAGTTATGAATAGTAATACCCACTTTTTAAAATTTTATAAATTTTATCTTTTAAAATGGACTTCATTTTTGGATTCGGAATATCGAAATTAGCCTAATATGAAATTTTGGTATTTTTCTGAAAACATTCAATTTTTGATGAATAGTGAAAACATTGAGTTATTGGTTAAAACCAACTTTTTATTTAAATAATTATTTATTTTATTTAAATTTATTTTAGGTAAAAATATATATATAATACTTATATAAGTTCAATGTAATTCATTGGAGTCATTTTATAATAATTTTAGATATATAAAAATTTTATTGAACTTTTCACCGACTTTTACCCACCTCATAGGAGAATTTGCAAATTTACATAAAACATAATTTTACCACTTCTGTGAGTGGAATTTAAAAAATCCAAGAGACACGGTTAATATCAAGGAGTAAAATATGGTTCAATAAGATAAATATGTTTTGGTGAATAGTAACCTTTTACTTTTATTTACCATGGTTAAAAGTAAATAGGGTAATTAAGGGTAAAAATGATATTATTATTACCCTAAAACATGTCATAATTCTATTGGATAAGTGTAATTTGACCTAAAACAACCTTAGGAATAAAATATTACCCTTTAGGTCCACTTGGATTAGATTAGAACATTTATTATTATTTTATTTAAAGAAGAGTTAAAAGAGTTAAAATCAAAGTTTAATAAATAAACCATTTTTAATATTGGGTTATACATAAGATGAATTCGACTATAAATATTCATTATAAAGATAAAAATATTTCCTACATAATGGTAGTTTATTTATATTTTTTTGAAATTAAATAATTTAATTTATTTATGACACAATGATGATGCAGTAATTACCTTATTAATGAAATATTAACATACGTGATGTTTTAAATACCCAAATAAATGCAATTTTAGACTTTTTATGAATTAAACTAATTTTATAGGTTAATATGACATGTTATTATTGATTTAATTAAATATTTTAGAACTAATCACGCTGTTATGATTTTCACAAAAATCAATTACCAAATAGTGTCAAAATTGACATAAAATAGTTTTTAAAACAAATATTATATTATTAATTGTTATTCTATTCCTAAAAATCTAAGGCTCGTCCAAATGACTTATATAAGGTTATATATATTAATAATGAACCATGTCGGGTTCGTTTGGCTTGTTATAGTAAGTTTATTAACCATATAGTGTAAGAAAACAAGAAGACACGGTAAAAGTTAAATTATTTAACTTAGAGTTAAATCTAAATGATAAGGTTAAAATAGTAACCTAAACTTGTCTAAAACCTATTTTTTGAGAGTATTTGTATCCATACCCACTTTATCTTAGAAATAAATCAATTTAGAGCTATTATAAACCGAATATGACTTTATTATAAAATAATATTTTAAGTTTTTTCCTAAAGTGCCCCTCTCCTCCCTTAAAAAAGGGAACCTCCTCCCTCTTCTTTTTACACAATTTTGAGCCTTCAATCTCGGCCAAACTCTGCCCATTTCCCTTATAAACTTCCCTAGAAACATTATAGAGGTTTGAGTCTCCTCAAAATACCAACTCTAGTGCCCTAAGAGGAAGCTTAAAAGAGGTGCGTCGAAGAAGAGGTAATCTCTTCTACCGATTCTTTCAAGTTTATTTCTTCTTAAACTTCTTCTTATTTAGTTGTTTAATTATAAAGTAATAACATAAGTATCTCTAGTATACTGATATGTTATTATAAATATGAAACAGCCCCATTTCACCTTCTATCCATCCTACAGAAAATGAAATCATCGTGTGTGCGTACGTACGAAATACCGTCTCCACGCCGTGATGTAATCTGTTTTTCCACCACCACCTTACTTGGATGGGTATAATAGTGTAATTAATAACTATATATAGTTATTATAAAATCCTAATGATTCTGAGATATTATATCATCCACTCCAATTCAATTCAATAATTATGGGAACAATATCATCGCTCGTGCGTACGTACGGATTACTGTCTCCACGACACGATGAGATTCATTCTCCATGTTAACCATTCAAGAATGATTATAAAGTATATATAATGACTAATAATGAAATATATGACATGATAAATCTACTGGATTTATTTATATATATATTTCATCTACTTACTTCCATTCAAGTCAATAAGGAATGGAAACCAACGTTCATGCGTACGTACGGCCTACCGTCTCCATGAACGATGTATTTCATTTCATTTATCTATCTATTATATATATATATATATACTGAATATATATGATATATAAATAATTATTTACATTCTGTAAGTAAGTAAATCATAATATAATTAATAATAATATCAAGAACAACAAGTCCAAACACGTACTATAAATAAAACGATTTTACCCAAAACGCTGCTTTAACATGGAATTTACAAAAGAACGGGTAATATAAAGTCATAAGTGAACCATATATGATATCATAACAATGAATATGATTATTTAGTAAGTCAATGACATTATGTAAATCATTATATAGGAGGTTTGGATACGTATGAAGCATATCATACCTAAGGTAAGGGATAACTATTCCAATCTCGTTCTTATCCGAGATTGTTTATTCGTAAGTATTTACTGGGGTTATATTTTTCATCCATATCCATAAAAATGTTTTTCATAAAGTGTTTAATATTATTACATGTATGTTTAAATTCATTCATACCCCTATTTGAATTTTACTTTGTGTTATGGAAGGAATCTTTCTTTTGTTTACCATACGTGGTACTTTTTTACTTTTCTATTAAAAGTACGAGGATAATGTTTTTTTAACTTATATGACATGAACGGATTTTTATGGTTTTATAGCACCTTATTTTCTTGAAGCTTACTCTACAATATTTCATGACTATTTTCAAAAAAATCCTTTTTTTAAAATTGCATGGAATTTTGTGAAAAGAAAATGATTTTGAAGAAGAAATGATATTTTCCTCAAGAATTCATTTCAAGTGTTTTATCAAAACCATTTTCCTTCTAAGATGAAATTATTTCATATGTTTATGTTTCAAGTATAATATCTCTATGATTTACATGTATTCGCTTTTCTTATGATGAAATGATATCCATTTGTTTTATATGGAATATGTTATTATGGGATGATGTTTATGAAACCCATTTTTATTTTTTGGGTTATGATGAATGATTTATGTTTATCTTGTGGCACAAGTAAGAATGATTTCATTATGAGATGGGTGTGACCTATATCTTCCTACAATTCATTGCGTAAATATTTATATCTCATGATATATACATGTTTGGAATGGTAGGTTAATCCGGTTCAGTGATACAAGATTAGAACGAGGAGTGAACTTGATTCAGAAAGGGACTTTGTCCACTAAGATGGTCTTGGCAGCAATGTCTTGGCTACTATGGAAATCATATCATGTGCATAATGGTTTGACACAATTGAATGTTTTATTGCAATGTTATTTTATCATGATTGATGTTCCTTTATGACCTATTCCTTACATACCACCAAGATTTATTTCACAACTCAAGATTTTGATGTGTAAACTTTATGTTCATGTTTTGAAGTTCAAATGTATATCGTTTGTTTTATTTTCTCCATGCTTACCCTTACTAAGCATTTGAGTTCACCCTTTATAAGTTTTCTTTTCCTCATGATATAAATAACGGTTTTAGGTAAGAAAACAAAAGGGGAAGATCTTTATGGGAGATGTTGAAGATCTTTTATAGTGATTAGAAGATTATGTTCCGAGTTTCCAAAGACACAAAACGATTACGGTCCTTGAGTGTTTGTTTTTGTTATGTATTAAGTGTTCCGAAAAAGAAATGTAATACCCACTTTTTGAAATTTTGTAAATTTTTTCATTCAAAATGGACTTCATTTTGGGATTCAGAATATTGAAATTAGCCTAAGGTGAAATTTTGGTAATTTTCTAAAAACTTTCAATTTTTGATGAATAGTGAAAACACTTAGTTATTGGTTAAAACTGACTTTTTATTTAAATAATCATTTATTTTATTTAAATTTATTATAGTTAAAAATATATACATAATACTTATATAAGTTCAATGTAATTCATTGTAGTCTTTTTATAATAATTTTAGATATATAAAAATTTTATTGAACTTTTCACCGACTTTTACCCACCTCCTAGGAGAATTTTCAAATTTACATAAAACTTAATTTTACCTCTTCTATGAGTGGAATTTCAAAAATCTTATAGACACAGTTAATATCAAGGAGTAAAATTCTGTTTAATAAGATAATTTTTTTGGTGAATAGTAATTTTTACTTTTATTTACCACGGTTAAAAGTAAATAGGGTAATTAAGGTTAAAAATGATATTATTATTACCCTAACACATGTTTTAATTATATTGGATAAGTGTAATTCGACAAAAAACAACATTAGGAATAAAATATTACCCTTTAGGTCCACTTGTATTAGATTAGGACATTTATTATTATTTTATTTAAAGAAGTGTTAAAAGAGTTAAAATCAAAGTTTAATAACTAAAACATTTTTAATTTAGGGTTATACATAAGATAAATTATACTGTAAATATTAATTAGGAAGATAAAATAAATTAATACATAACAGTATTTTATTTATAATTTTTAGACATTAAATAATTTAATTTATTTATGACACAATGATTATGCAGTAATTAACTTATTAATGAAATATTAACATAAGTGATGTTATAAATACCCAAATAAATGTAATTTTAGACTTTTTATGAATTAAAATAATTTTATAGGTTAATATTACATGTTAGTATTTATTTAATTATATTTTTTCGAACTAATCATTCTTTATGATTTTCACAAAAATCAATTGCCAAATAGTGTCAAAATTGACATAAAATAGTTTTTAAAACAAATATTATATTATTAATTGTTATTATATTCCTAAAAATCTATGATTTGGAAAAATGACATAAATAAGGTTATACATATTAATAATGAACCACTTGGAGTTCTTTTGGCTTGTTATATTAAGTTTATTAACCATATAGTGTAAGAAAACAAGAAGACACGATAAAAGTTAAATTATTTATCTTAGAGATAAATATAAATGATAAGGTTAAAATAGTAACCTAAACTTGTCTAAAACCAATTGGTTGAGATGATTTATAACCCTACCCACTTTATATTCTAAATAAATCAATTTGTAGCTATTATAAACCGAATATGACTTTATTATAAAATAATATTTTAAGTTTTTTCCTAAAGTGACCCTCTCCTCCCTTATAAAAGGGAACCTACTCCCTCTTCTATTTAAACAATTTTGAGCCTTCAATCTCGGAAAAAATATAAAACTTTTCCTTATCAAATTCCCTATAAACATTATATAGGTTCTGGTATCCTTAAAATACCAACTCTAGTGCCTTAAGAGGAAGCTTAAAAGAGGTGCGTCGAAGAAGAGGTAATCTCTTCTACCGATTCTTTCATGTTTCTTTTTTCTTCAACTTCTTCTTATTTAGTTGTTTCATTATAAATTAATAACATAAGTATCACTAATATAATTATATGTTATTATAAATATGAAACAACCCCATTTCACCTTCTATCCATCCTACGGAAAACGAACTCACCGCGCATGCGTACGTACGGAATACCGTCTCCACGCCGTGGTGTAATCTGTTTTTCCACCACCACCTTACTTGGATGGGTATAATGGTGTAAATAATAACTATATATAGTTAATATAACATCATAATTATTCTGAGATATTATATCATCCACTCCAATTCAATTCAATAATTATGGGAACGATATCATCGCTCGTGCGTACGTACAGATTACCGTCTCCATGACACGATGAGATTAATTCTCCATGTTAACCATTCAAGAATGATTATAAAGTACATATAATGAATAATAATGAAATATATATGAAATTATAAAGATAATGGATTTATTTATATATATATATGTCATCTACTTACTTCCATTCAAGTCAATAAGGAAAGGAAAACACTGTTCATGCGTACGTACGACCTACCGTCTCCATGAACGATATATTTCATTTCATATATCTATCTATTATATATATATACTGAATATATATGATATATAAATCATTATTTACATTTTTGAAGTATGTAAATCATGATATAAGTAATAATAATATCAAGAACAACAAGTCCAAACACGCACGATAAATAAAACGATTTTACCCAAAACGCTGCTTTAACATGGAATTTACAAAATAATGGGTAATATAAAGTCATAAGTGAACCATATATGATATAATAAAAATTAATATGATTCGTTAATAAGTCAATGACATTATTTAAATCATTATACATGAGGTTCGGAAATGTAAAAATCATATCAGACCTAAGGTAAGGGATAACTATTCCAATCTCATTCTTATCCGAGATTGTTTATTCGTAAGTATTTACTGGGGTTATATTTTTCATCCATGTCCATAAAAATGTTTTACATAAAGTGTTTAATATTCTTCCATGTATTTTTAAATTCATGTTTACCCCACATTGTCTTTTACTTTGTGTTATGGAAGGAATCTTTTTTTTGTTTACCATACGTGGTACTTTTTTACTTTTCTGTTAAAAGTACGAGAAGAATGTTTTTTAACTTATACGGTATGAATTAATTTTTATGGTTTTATAACCCCTTATTTTCATGAAAATTACTCTACAATATTTCATGACTATTTTTAAAAAAATCCTTTTCTTTTAAAATTTCATGGCATTTTGTGAAAAGAAAATGATTTTGAAGAATAAACGATATTTTCCTCAAGAATTCATTTCAAGTGTTTTATCAAAACCATTTTCCATCTAAGATGACATTATTTCATATGTTTATGTTTCAAGTATAATATATATATTATTTACATGGTTTCACTTTTCTTATGATGAAATGATATCCATTTGTTTTATATGGAATATGTTATGATGGGATGATGTTGTGAAACCCATTTTTATTCTCTAGGTTATGATGAATGATTTATGTTTATGTTGTGGCACAAGTAATAATGATTTAATTATGAGATGGGTGGGACCCATATCTCCCTCCAATTAATTGGGTAAATATTTATATCTCATGATATAAACATGGCTGTAATGGTATGCTAATCCGATTCCGTGATATGATTTGAACGAGGAGTGAATTCGATTCAGAAAGGGACTTTTTCCACTAAGATGGTCTTGGCAGAAATGCCTTGGCTACTATGGAAATCATATCATGTTATTAATGGTTTTACACAATTAAATGTTTTATTCCCATGCTATTTTATTATTATTGATGTTTCTTTATGACCTATTCTTTACGTACTGCCAAGATTTTTTTCACAACTCAATATTTTGATGTGGAAATTTATGTTCATGTTTTGAAGTTCAAATGTATATGGTTTGTTTTATTTTCTCCATGTTTACCATTAATTAGCATTTGAGATCACCCTTTATATGTTTTCTTTTCCTCTAGTTATAAATAATGGTTTTAGGTAAGAAAACAAAAGGGGAAGATCATTATGGGAGATGTTGAAGATCTTTTACCATGATTAGAAGATTATGTTCCGAGTTTCCAAAGACACTAAAATATTACGGTCCTTGAGTGTTTGTTTTTGTTATGTATTAAGTATTCTGAAAAAGTAATGTAATTTCCATGTACGTCAAGCTTTGGGTTTCTACATGTACTATCTTGGAAAGGTTTTATAAATTTTTTTAAAGGATTTTTGGAAGTGTTATAGAAATGTGAAAAGTGTTTTGGGCTATTTTGGTGTGAGTATGATTTCAAAATGCATTTGAATGAAAAAGTGGATTATGTGACTTGCATGATATACATGTGGGTTTTTTGGGGAATGTGTGGCATAGAAGTGTTATTTTCTTGTGCAAATTATATTTCATGACTAGTTGAACTTGTTTGAGCAGAAGAGGGAAACTCAGGTATCTAGGTGGGTGGACGTGTACTAGTTTGCTAGTGATCCCATGGGGTTTGTCTTGAGTTTCACATAGAAAGTTTGACTCTTACAACACTAACTAAACTATGATGATGATTATGGGGTACCACTAGGTTATGGGTATTATCCCTACTAGGGGCTTGTGTGCATGATAATGGATATTTTGATGGTTACTCCCACCAAGGTACGAGGTACTTGGGACCCACAACGAGCTAGTGCCTAGGGGTTACTTTCCCATTGCTTGTACTCATTAGTTACATTGTTCTTACCATCTAAATATGGTATGGTTGGATGGAAAATTTAGTATAGTTGACATTATTTTTAAAGGTGTTGTTTTATAAATTATCACTAGCATTTCATGTCTAGAAAACTTACATGAATTTTATCATTAAATGTTTATCACATGGAATATCTTAGCAGTGGTATCCTAATAGGATTTGTATCACAACCATACTTACACCTTTGGGTGTAAGTATACTTGGTTATTTTTTATGTAGGTTTGGATACATATCGTGTGCCAACGGTTCGGGGTTTTAGTGGTCCATCAGGATGTTGTGTTGTGGAGATGGATTGAGGACAATAGCTCTCTCCATGTGGAGGTTCTTGGTCTATACTTTTTGGTTTTATTCATTTTTTATAGTCTTTGAGAGTTGTTTAAAACCATGTAATTTAGTTCTGAAATTTTTTAAAGGATGTTTTTATTGGAAAATATGGATTGGTTTTATTAGACTTGTTTGTCGTTGTATGTTTATAAACTCAGGTAAATCGTTCCCAATTTTCATTTTATGATACCCAGGCACTTGTTCCAGCCCATGGGGACTAAGAACACCCTTCAGGACTTATCACAGTCCAGGTTTAGTGCTTGTTTTTATGGGAACCATATTTGGTTCGTTACATTCCATCAGACTTCATCCATGGTGGCGATTGAGACCATATTGAGGTGCAATAGCTTCTAGGAGAAGATTTGTACTGGAAGCTTCAATGTTGTCACCAAAAGGATGAAAAGTTTTGAGTTTTATTCCCCAGTTCCTATATATTAATGTTTTTTAGTTTTAAAATTCTTTTTATGACTTCAAAGGACCCCCCTAGGGATTGATCTTTTCCTAATGAGTGATAAATTAGGGTTTTCGTGTTTGGAAAACCCAGTCACACAGTGTGTGGTTTCATAAACATAAATCAAGTTTTATTCATGATCATGTAAGATGGTGTTTTTGTAAATACACATTGTGTAATTATAGTACATGTTGTGTAGTGATACATGGACAAGTGTTTGAGTGGTTTGATAGATGTAGTTTTAGAACTACATGTCGTGTACTCGAAGTACACACCATGTAGTGGGACATGGCCATGTGGTCGAGTACTTGGGTAGAAACTCCATGTAAGGGGGACATGTTCATGTATTAGTATACATCCAAACCCCATGTGTTCCTAGTTGTGTAGAATCACATGTCAAAACAAGAGGTTTTGTAGTACACAATATGTACTTGGGTTATATGTTGTGTACTACCCCTTTGTTACCCTTTGAGGTTTTTGGGTGATTTTTTCCCATGGGGTAAAAATCGAACATAAGAGGAGTTCATTTTGAGTAATTTCCCATATATGGGATGATGGTTCATCCCTTAGGGTGTTTTGAGGACTTATAAGAGGTTTTTTGAGGTGATTGGCTTATAATAGAGTGGTTATTATTCCAATAATTGAATCCATCAATCATATAAGTGTAAGACATAGAATAAGGCCCAGGAGAGGGTCATGATAATGATTTGAGGATGTGGTATGGGTTCAATAGAGCCCTCAACTAGTGTTAGAATGGAAATTTCCCTAGTCAGTGGTACTGAGTTGCGACATGAGGTGATGGATAGGTTGGGTGTTTGGGATATATTAGGGTGTCTTGAAAAGGGGGTGAGATTGAGGCCATCTCCCTTTTGTGGTTTACCCCCATTTAGACATATGATGTACTGAGATTCTAGATATTTGGTTGTGTTATGCGTGAACCCTAAGATATTGTCACTTTCCTATGTTATTAAGTGTGACCAAGGATCCCAAGAACTATTACTTCACTTTTATAATAGTTTTGAGGGTCTAAAGAGGGATTCCTCTACTTATGTGTTAGATGAGAGGACCTGGGTGGGTGCCTATTAATAAACTGAAACTGTGTGGGTGCATGGTTGGGTAGATATAGTTATGTGTGTCACATAGTACCCAAACTGATGTGTAAACCTGATGGGACTAAGATCATGAGGATAGGAGAGGGTGTTCAACTGACCCTTGTTATGTTTATTTTATTTTATTTATGTTTTGAAATTAGTAAAGAATCAATGTTGAAAATGATAATACTTGATATCTTAGTGTTTTGAAAGGTCAAGTGTGTTTAAAATCATTAAGTAGTAAATGATTGAATGGTTTATATGTCTAATTGAGGTTTCGGACACCGGTGGTATTTTTGTGTGGTTTATGAAGTTAGACATGATGCTCAAAATACTTTTTTGGAATAGTGTACATGGAATTACACATATATAGATAAGGTAGGTGGACATGGAAATCCATATATTGGTTGAAAATAATGTACATGTTGTTCCACATATATGGATGAGGTTGTTGGACATGGAGATCCAAATATATCAATAATAATAATGGCATGAAATTCTGCATATGTGGTTGAGATACCATACTGAGGCTCAAAGAATGGGTAGTATACACTAGGGATTAGGTGTCTGACTAAGGATCTATACAATGATAGTATACTTTATTTTTTAATTTCTATAATGATTATATGGGAAATAATGCAATAACGGGTGGAATGGGATGGCAGACCAATGATTTTCATCCATGGTTTAGGTGTTAAATTGATGCTCTGGGGACTTTTTTTGATGTACGGTTTTGGAACTAAATTGATTCTCCAAGCACTACTGTTTATGATACATGGGTTAGTTTTCAAACCAATGCTCTGGGTTCTAGTGTTAATTTAACATGGTATGAATACCTGGGAATAATTCATCTAGGTACCAAAAATAATATAATGAATGTAGTTATAATGGCATGATGAGAGAATCCCTTAATTAAGAACCTAGATGATTGGAAAATTATGTAATGGGTGCCCAAGGTCAAGGGGATTGGTTAAGGCTTCAATAGATGTGGATACCTCATGTTAATTAGGATTCATGGGAATTGATATGTTCTTGGAGACACCATGACACTAGAAAAAGTAGGTATGGTTGATCGGGGTCACTAACCTAAGGATTGATGGTGGTTTTATATTATTTTTTTCGAGTCGTATCTTGGATTTGATGATCATATTGTGTGAGCATGCACTTATGAAAGTTGGTTGTAGGTTCACCATTAGGGGTGGCATATTGATATTTATTTTTTTACCCCTTGTACATTCACTTTGTTGTGAGTGGAAACCTTTTTCTTATTTCATGTTGAGCATAGATGAATTATAGAGAGGGTGAAGTTCCATGTTTGCATGATTGAGTAGATTCACTCGTGTGGAGTCTGATTATTGTGTTGGAGCATCTCAATAGGTTACTAGAGATTAGGGTATGTGGCACAAATCGAAGTTTTTTATATATTATGATGTATTTATTTTTCATTTTTTTATTTTGTGCATGTGATCAGGATAGTGAGCGATTAGTGTTGTATTTATGGAATGGTTTTTTGGACCTTTATTTTATTTCATCTTATTACAACATGCTTCAATTTCAGTTTATTTATTCTTTCTATATAATATAATGTGTATGATTCTTGGTTATTTATTTATGGTTATACACTCTAATATGGGGGTATAGTCTCCTCTCATTACCACCTTAGATTCCCATTACTAGTCAACATCCTTTGTAAAATGATGAGTCATTCCTGAGGTATTATGGAAAATTGGCTTGGATACTATTCCTAGATTGAGCCAAGGTAGGACATTGCAATTTCACCTATGTCTAGAACACCTCTCTTTGGTGGCTCATCCTCAACCAATTTTTTACTTAATTTTAAACTCACACTGCTCTTCTAATTAAAACTTTAACCCTTAGTCTCTCTTTCTCACACGAATAGTGTCTATTTGTACTATGCTTTCACCCCATTATATAGGTACTTTTCCTCTAAAAAATCAAAATAAATTATGGCATACCAATTGAATTTACCTGATCAACCAAAATTTTATTTTCAAATATTCTCACTGATCTTAGATTCATTAGACCAACATTAAACCTTCTAAAACATTCTTGAAGTTTCTTTAAAACCCAACATCTTAAAATTTCATTAAGCTTCCTCAAAACATGACTAGATATACAAATGTTTAATGAAAACCTTTACATTTTCATGGTTAAGTACTTTACAAATATTATGTAAATATATTTAAAATAGCATTCAAAAAATACATGTTTTTTTCTTTCATAATAACTTCTCTATCTGGTACTATTATGTCTTGATTCCCTTATCTTTTCTCCATCCAGTGATTTCCATATGATTCCACTATCTAAAAGATTCAAAAATGTTTGTTTGGATTGATCTGTCTGATAAATTTTAATGTCTCTATCTGGTCATATTGCAACCACTCAAACATCATACAGGGTTTGGTTTATAAAATGTAGTCTAGTAGAACATCATAGACTCACTCATTCGATGACATTGTATTTCTCTGTCAGATGTGTGTTCATTCGATGATCCCTCAAAATAGAATCAAGTCAAACTTCTATAAAAAAATTCTAATAAAAATGGATCACTCTATCTGGTCTAACTCTATAAATTTCTCAATAAAATATACTTCTTACTACCCTATTTGGTATACTAGATAACTCACTTATTCCTTGAACTTTTATAAAACATTATACTGACCACTAGGCTTTACACATCTCTATTCTATGTAACTTTACACCTATCTATCTTCTTACCATTAGAGATTTATTCTTTTAATAGTGATACAAAATCTTTTTTTAATCTTTATAAGCCTAATAAAAACTTAATAGAATAGCATTCATTTAGTAAGACCTTCATGACTTCATATCATTAAGCTTTTTACATCTTATAACTTCATATCTATACAAATTGAACACTATAAAAATTAAAATAGTTTAAAAATCCCATTTTTATGAAAACTTTATATGCATATTTCTGATAGACTTGATTTTTTGGCCTTTATTCTTTTCTTTTTTATTATTATTTGCAACTTCACTAATTCATATATTTAACATTGTACAAACAAAACTAAAACTTTTTAGATAAAAATTTATCTTCTAAAAATTTGTACAAAGTCATATGAACTCTTCAAAAATCATGAGAATATTCATGATGTTATAAACTTGAATATCCACATAGTATCATTTGACTATTTAAGTAATATTTATTAAATAGGTTCAGTAACTCAAAAGTAATGTTTCTTACCTCAAATACACAAAACATTCAAAAATAAAATGTTGATAATAGATACAATATTTCTTAAAAATCAACTCAAAGGATCTTAAATTTCCCCCTTTTTATTTTTTTGAAACATTCTTAAAATCTTTATATCTTAAATAAAATATTCAAACCATTGTCTTTCTCATAGAGAATGTTCTTACACTACACTACCAGTTTAGGCATTTTTTTAAAGAATTCCATACCTCAATGACAAGTATTTTTGTATCCATGATAATGATAAAATCCCCCTCAATATTTTACTCCACCATTTTATTATAACACTAGTTTCATATCCACAAAATATATAGTTTTAATTCTTAAAAATATGTACTTTTTCTCCCTCTTTGACAATAGATACCAAATCAATGTGAGGGATCTTTCCTTAAGAGCATTATTAATTCATTGGTAGAGGATGAACATATATTTGTAGCCTCAATCCCTAAAATATTTTCATTGGAATAAATATGGTGAAAACATCATCAATTTATTTTTTATTTTTAATTATTTTTTTAAACGATGATACCTTGTTAAAAATACCAAAGAACTAAAAATATATAAGGACAAAGCAAACAAAATAACATAAGTCTGAAAGAGGTAATTTTATTATAATATTTTTCATGTAATGGGATGAGATCTGCTGGGAGGTCTTCCATCCATGGAATTGCTCTAATAACTCCTTTATTAGAAAGACCATCCACAACCTTGCTCATCTCATAGTAAGAATAAGTGACAATATGATTGAGCTATGTTAGATGTTGGATGAAAATCATCCATCTTGCTGTAAGGGGGCACGCCAGGTGAACCACTCCATGTTTAAGGTCTTGAACGATGGTAGTGGAGTCTCTTTAAATCCATATGTTATTACATTATTTTTGTTTAATGAGATCGATGCCAATAATAATGATGTTTATCTCTACTTCTAAAGAGGATGAAAAACCACACATACTATAGTAGCATCCCAGAATATGCCCATTGTGATTTTAGCACACTTCCATAATCCACAGAGCCTGGGGTTACTTTTTAGGCACTATCCACATTTATATTGATCCATCCAAGTATAGGGGGTACCATAAGACTTACAAAATACCTTTAGGCTAGCTGAAATTTACTTTGATTTCGATTCGACAAAGAAATATAAGATCCTTGATGGAGTTGTGATAGGTACATATTTGCATCATTTCATCTTCCTTGATAGTGATGAAGATCCTCACCTGACTTTCATGAAAGTTAAAATTATTATTATTTTGAATGATATAATTTCTTTCATACTAGATAATTTGAATTAGTTCGGAAACAACAGCAATGAAGAGTTTTTCTATTTGAGGAGAGCCATCCATAGTCGTACATCTTTGGAGTGGAGTCCAAACCTTCCCATTTGAGATAGAAAGGTCAAATATGTACTTGCATAATGAAAATGTAGCATCATAAGTTAAAAACAAGAGGTTGAAATTTTCTATGTGCTAATTATACATAAGATATTTAGAACAAAGTGGAATATAAAATAATTGAAGACAAAAATCATTGGAAACTCTATTATGGGATATTCTCCATATCAGTGTGAGTATTGAGGGTCTAACCCATTTCTTTTTAAAACTATTTATCTAGGAGAAATTATGAGTTTTATTACTGAAATTATGAATGTATTAGAGTTTAGAGTTTAAAACACCATTATGTGTTAGTTCCCAAACCATAAAATCATCATTGTGGACAAAAGTGTAGTTGGAAATAATCATATTTATCTCATTAGGTAAGTTCAAGTCCAGAGAGTGCATGAAATCATTATTGGAGATATTAATATCCATAGATAAATGTGTGGAATCAATCATAGAGATAAGAGGCTAACCATAGTTATCCATCTAAAATTTCAATAGAATATTCTTTATTAACAATCCATCTAAAGTGTGATATGATTTTAGAAAACTATTTTTTGATGGAAGTCCGGATAGAGGAGTCCATGTAAGAAAACTTACTTTTTCTCAAATTTCTATTAAATTTGTTTCTCAGGAAGTCAAAGGCTGAGGAATTATTTTTCATATGTTTCCATGTTAGATTGAATAGAATCATTAAAGAGACCAAGGTTCTTAATACATAGGCCACTAGTGTCAATGGGTTTGCAATAATTATTCCAAGGAATTGTGATAAGTTTCCTTTCAAGGGTGCTTACACACCAGAAATTTTTTTTTATTTTACTGTTAAGTTTTTTAATAAAATCAATTATCCATTTATAAAAAAACATAGAATATACCATTTTAGAAATGATGGTGTATTTGACAAGACAAATTAGACAAACATCGATAAGGATTTTTGGAAAGATCATAGGAAATTTTATTATAAAAATAATCTTCAATAGTTTATCAATTCTAACCCTTAAATATTTCATCCAAACTTTTATCCACGTCATTTTTATATAGTCCTAGGAAGCATAAATATAATTTTTCTTTTGCTGCACTCAAAGTAACATAAATTTGTTTCCTAATATGCTAGATCACACAACTTTCTCCCAAGAAGAAATTTCCTCTATATGTTGATTTTCTATCATTAAAATATCTATCCCAATCAGTATCAATAAACCCATGAAAGTTAATCAAATTACTTATTATATACATCAAAAGATAAATTTATATTCCTTTAGCATGATAATGTATTCTCTTAGATAAAATCTTCTGTGATTTATTCAGATCACTCTGATATCTTGCGCACAAAGTTATAGTATAATAAATATCTAGTCTTCAAGTAATAAGATAGATTAAGATACCAATAAACTTTTTGAATTATTTCTAACTCAAAATTTTCCTTGATTCATCTTTACATATCTTTATACCAGTAGTTATAGGAGTAGAAACCTCCTTTGAAATCTTCAATGTATTTTTTTTAAAACACAATGGCATGATTTTCCTATGAGATGAAGATGTATCTTTTTTTTTTCTGAACTAGTAATCCCATAAATAAGTTCACATATCTAATCATTTATATCTCAAAGTTTCTTTCCATTTTTTCAGAAAATTATTCACAATATTTATTCATGTATCTTGTAAAAAGTATATCATCAACATAAACAATGAAAACTAGAGTACATGTGCTCATATCCTTTATATACAAGTTGTTATTAACTTTTAGTTTATAAAAGTTCAATTTATTCAATAAAATATCATGTTTCAAATATGAGAAATTAGGATCCTATTTCAACCCATATAAATATTTATTTAGTTTCAAAACTATTGTTCTATCTTTATCATATATGGACCAACTATTTTTCATAATATAAACATCATATTCAATTTATCTATTTATAAAACCCAACTTAGCATCTATCTAATATAATTTGTAATTTTTATGATCAGAAACTTCTAAGAACATTATTATATTTTCAAGTCTCACAACCAAGGAAAAATTCTCTTCAAAATCAACACATTCCACATATGATTAGTCTTTAAAAACCAAAAAATATTTATTTCTTGAAATTTTTCCATGTTTGTTGAGCTTATTTCTAAACACCCATTTTTTCACTATAACATCATTTCATTTCAATTGAGGAAAAATATATCAGGTTTTATTCTTCTCAATTTAATTTAACTCTTCATTCATCACATTTAACAACACTTTATGTTCAAATAACTCTAAAATGGTATGTGGTTCTACCTATGATCTAAGAAATGTATGGTTCTTAAATCTCAATTTCTATATTTTTAAACTATATCTTCTTGATTTATAATGATGTTATCAGATTCAATATATTTTTGTAAAGTTCATAAAATTAGTGAACTTCTTCTAGCATTTCTTTCCTCATCACTGAACTGGTCTAAACCAACTTGTACAATATTTGGTCTGCAGTCATCTTTCTTCTCATTATCTTATTTGGAAGTCATCATTCTATGTTTTATAACATCTACCTTAAAATATTCAATAAATTTTGTTAATATGAACTAGTTTGAAATAATGTTCATATATAAGATATCAACCAACTTATGTAATCATTTATTACAGAACATGAAGATTATTTAGTTTGATAAATATCCCATAAAAACTCCTTCTTCTTCTTCTTTTTCATAAAACTTTCCTAAATCTAGTTTTTTTATCTTAGTTAAGAAAGGATACTCAAAAAAACATAAATAATTTCACCATAGGATTTTTCTTATACTACATCTCATCGGAAGTCATTTCTTATTCCTATTGAAGTAACCATCTATTTTGAACATGTACAACCATACTTACATCTTATCTCTAGAATAATTTTTCAATTTTATAGTTAGAGAGCATGATTCTTCCCATTTCTAAAAAAAATTATATTTTTCATTTCCACTACTACATTTTTTAGGAATATAGGGAGAAATGTATTGGTGTCTCATTTCTAATTTCTTTATATAGGACTTAAAATAGTTACTTTTTTTCTTTTATATTTCATATCCTAAACGTTAATATATATATATATAAGCACTAAACTATTTATCAAAATCCCTTATGAAACTAATGAACAATTATTCAACATTTTAATTATGTTTCATGAACATTATTTTGGTTATATTAGTGAAATGATCAATAAAGTTAATAAATTAAAAAAATCCCTTATTGATTGATGTATCATAGGCCTATAAAGGTCAGAGTGAATGATCTCAAAAGTTATGGTGTATTGGATTTCAATTTTCTTATGTTTGAGACTAATCATCATTCCTTTTAAGAATGTTTTAAAAACAAAATCATTTTTACTATATATTTATGGTAAACCTGTTACAACATATTCCTTAGAAATTTTTCTCATAAACTTATGGACAAGATACCCAAGTATTCAGGGACACATATTATTTTTATCATTGGTTCTTAAATAACAATAATTATAAGGATCTCTAATCTAGAATAGATTGATGTTGAATCTTCCTCCCTTAGAATTTTTTTTCCATATTTAAAACATTGGATGATGCAGGAATATTTTCTAAAGATAACTTTCTTTATATCATCACAATGTTATTAACAATCATAAAGTTTTTCTTATTCCCATTAATATAAAAAACTTCATTTGACTTCAGTTTCTGAGCTTCAATCTCAATTGTTCCAATTCCTCTTATTTTTAAGGAACTATAATTTCCAAAATAAATTTATTCTCACCCATGTTCTTCAATTTTTTTTAATATTTTTATTTTACCAATAATGTGTGAGGAACAATGACTATCAAGAATCCATGATTTATTCCTTTTATTGGATTTTAGAGAAGTATCAATAATCAAATATCTTTTTTCAAGTTTCTTCTTACCAACTTCCTTTTCTTTTTCAATATAAGAAATATGTCCCATAAGTATTGTGATAAATTCTTAGGAATAGATAAATAGTAGATCAAAAATTATAAAATATTTTTTAAAGTAGTCAAATTAATTTTTCCTTGATATTTTTTTAACTTCTGATGAATTTTATTTCCTATATTCCTACAACTTTATAAAGCTACTCTCTTTTCTTCAACTATTTATCCCACTCATTTCATGCCTAATCCTAGGGATATACATGTTTTTTCATAAATTATATTACTTGTGACCATATATACTGAAAAAATAACAATATTCACTGAACCGTAATCTTATATAGAAATAAGGTTTTTTATTATGATGATTCTTTTGAGGTTCAACAAATCTTTCAGTATCAGATTTTCCTTGGCGTGGGGAAAGATTATTCCTAATATTATTTTTAACTTATTTTGATGTGATGTGTTTATAAAATAAATTTTAAACCCAATATATCACATTATTTTTTTAACACCTTTATGGTTAGTATAATTAGATAAAATTTTATGTTTAGTGGATGTAACTTTCATATGATTTTTGGGATGAGTTCTTTCAGCATCTTGAGATGTTTCTTCCTTTACTTATTAAGTTTTTTAAAAAAATTATTTCATTTTATTCAAATTATTTAGATCCTAAATACACATTTATTGAGTATTATATAGATATTATTCCTTGTTATAATGTTTCTTATCAAGATCCTTTACCATATTTCTTTAATCTGCATCTTTCATCTTGAGTTTTTTAATCTCCTCAATGTTCCCATCTTCCTTTATAAGGATTATATGTTCCTTCATTATCCTTACCACTTTAATTTTTTAAAATTATTTATTTTTATTGATTTTTTTATTCTACTCAATACATTCCACAAGTTCTTATCGTATCCAATATTTCCTCGAGGTTTTTTCACATTCTCATTCTTCACTATTTTAAGTATCTTTTTTTATTTGAACATTAGAAAATAAGTTTCTATATTTCTCTATATTTTTATATTCCAATGAAAGTTTTTCAGAAGAGTCGTATTCAACTTTATAACTCAACATACTTATTTTTTCTTCCATTAAAATTTTTCTTACTCCACTTTTATTCCTTATAAGTTTTTCTCCACTTCTTCCACTAGGAATTTTATTTAGAATCATCATCAAATTATATATCTATCCTCTTTATAAAATTCATATAAAAGTATATATTTCATCCAACCTTAAAACATTTAAGTGATAGTTTACCTTTTTACATTCCTTTGACTTTCCATTAATTTTTTGTGATAAGATACATAATTATATCATTCACTTTAGTGACATCTTCTTTATTATAAGATTTTCTAAGGCCCACTATATCATGTTTAGGTTCATTGATTTGCATCTTCCTCATAGATTCAAAATCCATTTTTTATTAATCTTATATTAGAAAGTGGGATATTTCCTCAAATAATATGAAACAATAATGTTATTCAATTTATCAAGAGATAAATCTTTTTTATATTCTAAATTAGATATTTAGGATCAAACCTATATAGAAAGTTCCCCATCAACTTTTCAAAAATATTTGTATATTACAAGACATACCAAAATCCTATGATGTTGATCAGAATTTCATTAACTCTGGTAAAGTAGTAATTAATATTTACATATTACAAAGATTAGGTATCTTCCAACTTACTTCTCTAGATTTAAATATTTTTTCCTTCTCTTTTTATTTCCCTCGGAGATGCTTTCAATTTTGTACCAAGTTTCTTTTACTTTCTTGAGACCCATCACCTTTATATAAAAATTTTATAACAAGGATATAAGAATATAATTTCAAGTTTTACCATCAACCAAAATATTCCTTTTTTTCATAAACTATCATAGGAACATCTTTCTCAATGGATTGAAACTGAACTATAACTACATGAATCACTACTAGGCTAAGAGATAGAAGATAGGGTATCATTCTATTTTTTCCATATGTGGTAATTTTTTCCATAGAAGGTAAGAATTCATATGTTATTTAATGATTTGATATTATACATGATGAGAAAAGTAAGGATCTTACATAGGAAACCTGGATGCTATGATACCACATGAAGTTCCAAGGAATGTGATGACCGCTGAGATTGGGGGTTGAATCAATGATGATATTTTACAACTTATTTTCTCTTGAAATTAACCCCTATAACTTTTTAGATTTTATATTATTTTTAAAATTATATATTAAAAAAACTTGAATGTGTATATTAAAAATTAATGAAACCTACATAATATTTACAAGTTCTTCCCCCGATGTGGTGACTACATCATTGTCGTGTCAACCTCCATTGGTCCACAAAAATTCACTATGATTTAAAGTGAATACAATTCAGTTAACTCCCATAATGATCATTATTTATCCTAATATGTAATTATAATAACTTTTATCAGTTAAAAAGTTTTATTAAACTTTAGATACAACATAAGATAAGACAATTTTCTATACATCTCACAAAAACTTTGCTTGAAAATACTTTTTTTGGTATACCCTCTATCTGGTTTGATTTTATCTGGTGCACCTCTATATTCATCTGATATAACTATATATATTATTCCTCAAAAACATTTTTCCATCATATGATTCACCTTGATTCAATGTGCCTCAGTTTAGTGACACTATCTAATGATTCTATATCTATTGAACCTATGTCTAACACACCTTTTTCTGGTGGAGCTTCTTCAACCAAGTATTTCCTTAGTTGGAAACTCACACTTCTCTTTTAATTAAAACATTATCACTTCATCACTATACAATTCATGAATATTTTAAATTTATACTATAATATTAATCCTTTATATAAGAACTTTTCCCCTAAAAAATAGAAGAAATTATGGGATTCCAATTGAATTTTTCCACTCAAATCAAATTTGAATTTTGAATCTTCCCACTTAACCCAACTTCATTAAACTAACTTTAAACATTTTTGAAAATTCTTTAGGTTTCTTGAAAACTCCACATTAATGAATTTCATCAAAATTACTCAAAATTAAGCGAGATATGTGAATGTTGGAAGAAAAAATTAGCATATTTATAGTTAAAGAGTTTACAAAAATTATGTAATGATTCTCAAAACTTCATTGAAAAAATTTCGACTTGATTCCTTTATAGGAACTTATCTATTGAGTATTATTCTATATGGATTCCCTCAAGATTTCTCTATATGAGGCTCTTTATATGATTCCTTTGTTTGGTGTACTCAAAAAAATTTTTATAGCATGATCTATTAAATTGATTTTCATGTATTTTTTTGGTCATACTTCATCTTCTCAAACTTCATACAGGGCTTAGTTCACAAAACATAGTCTAGTAAAAATTCAAAGAATCACTGATATGATGAAATCATATTTCTTAGTCTGATACTCATCCGTTCAATGATCCATCAGAAGCCTATTGGTTTGAACTTCTATAGAAGTTTTTTTGATAAAAATGGATCACTCTTCCTTGTTTAACTCCACAAATTTCTCCATCTTATATACTTTATTCTTCCTTGTTTGGTAGACTGGTGAACTCACTTCTATCTTGAACTTTCATAAACCTCCATATTGACCACTAGAATTTGTACATATCTTTATAATGGAACTTTGTACCTATACATTCAGAAACCTTTTGAGATTCCTTATTTTTTCTAGAAATACAACAGCTATATCTGATAAACCTTGGTCTGATGAAAACATTAGATTATAGCCATTATTCCAAAGGAACATCAAGAATTTATATCTTTGAAATTTTTACTTCTTGAAACTTCATCTCTTTAAAACCTGAACTCCATACAAACAAATTATATTTGGAAACTTTATATGTCATAAAACTTTATATGCCTATTCCATGTATATTCATTCAATTTTAATTTATTTATTTGTATCTGGTCATTAGTTATAACTTCACCACTTAATAACTTAAACTTTGTAAAACTACAACTCAAACTTTTTAGATAAAACTATGACTTATCCACATTTTAATATACTCTTAAAAATCATCTATAATCATGAGTATCTTCATTATGTTAGAAACTTGAAGATCAAAAAAGCATTATCTGACTTTTTAAGGAAAATTTCATAAACACCTTCAGTAACTCAAAAGGAAAGTTTATTATCTGAAATAAAAAAACATTCACAAACAAAATGTAGATAAAAAATACTATATTAATTAAAAAAACAAATAAAATTTTCTTCAACATATTCGATTCATCGTCATTGATTTGAATTCTTTCACTTTTTAAATGTATATTTCTTCATTTCACACTTTATTTGAAACAACCCTGACCCTATTAGCCTAGATCTGGTGGTTGCATTAATATATTGGAACTATATATAATAGATAACATCCTAAGGGATCAAATAGTTTATTTTTATTTCAAAATTATATGTATTTATGAACGTGACATTATATTCCATATAATAAAATACACTATAATATCTTCTTGGGGAAAAATATTTTTTCCTCTATCATATCCTTGCATAACAATCATAGGTACACTTCTTAGTATCCCGGGGAAATGAAATAAAGTAAAATAGTGATATCAGATGATCAATAATAGAATGTGTATGGTTGAAATTATCATAGAATAAATATGGTATGAATAACATAGTTGGGATAAATGATGATTAAATAATTCCATATAAATAATCATATCAATTTGAAACTTATCAATAGATAAGATAACTATTTGAATCATCACATGTATATCAATAAATTATTTCATAATGATAGAATACATAATACCATACATCTTAAACTTGGAATTGAGACCTCATTCAAATATATCTTAAATAAATGGGTAAGGCCTATGAAAAATAGACAACTTGTTATGTCTAATGAGACCTATGAATGCATCTAGGGGATATTTAATTTTATCCATTTCCTATCACTTAATAAGTCCAATACATTCATCATATGAATAAACAATAGAACTTAATAAACTTTCCTTAAAGAACTATCATATAGAATTTAAATACTTTCCCCAGTCAAAAAAATAATAAAACATCTAGAGAAATATGGTGTAGGGTATCATTATAATATATCATCAGTAAAATATAATATTCATCAAAGGATGTTGACATATATGAAAATACTTTTAAAAGATCACAAAAACATTTCTTGAGGAAATATCCTTTCCATTTAGAAATCACATATTTAAAATATAAAAATTTAATAAATATTAGGAAAAAAATTCCTTGGAAACAACCATAGAAACTTTTAAAGGTATCTTTAAATCAAATAGTATTCATGATGGAGAAAAAAATTCATGTGGTGTACGTTCAAACAAATATTTCATTCCCAGCTTTGGTAAAAAGTGAATCATTCAGAAAATGATAAGAATATTTCTTTTAAACATTTTTATTATAAGTTACAAATGGTTAAAAAAGAATATAATAAATCATTGAAAAAAATCTTAAAATCAATTTAAAAAAAATATGGAGATAGAATAAAAGTATTCCTGACTGAATAGAGAAAAAAAGTTCGTTTTCCATAAAAATGTTCTTTCAGAATTTTGAGTACTTAGAGGGATGCAAATAAATAGAAAATGTGTAATTTATAGATATAACTATAGGATAAGAAAATTTTTGGGGTTTATGAAAAAAATATCTTATAATTCTTCCAATGTAAACTTAAACATAAACAATCTTGAATAAGAATGATATTGTGAAATAAACCCTTGTCTTGGATTTGAATTTCATTATAAGTGATTTTAACCACCTGTATATCAAATTTAAATTTATTATAATTCTATAAAACAACTATATAAATATTTATAATATCATATATGATCCACTTATAACATTTCAACACCAGTTCATTAATAATTCTTTATTAAAATCATCATTTCTAAGTGTTAATTGTTTCGTTTTTCATGTATGTTTTTATTTGGTAGTTATAGTCCTTACATCTTGTTAAGGGTGGAAGAATATACATAAATTTATTAATGATATGAATATTATATAAATTCATTATAGAAATATTTATAATCATCATTTAAGGTAGTACAAGAAAAATGAATCACATCGCTTTGTGAAGGTGGTAATCTACACATACGCATGAGTGAGGTTGTTATTTTTCATGAGTAAAAGGGTAAAGAATTTAAATGATATATTATATTTCCAGAATAATAATTATGTCATGAATATCATATATATTTGTCAGTTCCACCTTTATCACCATCCAAGTAAATTTATGATGAAAAAAGGATTACACCGCCATGTGGAGACGGTAGCTCATACATATGCATGAGCAATGTTTTCATATTCTATAGGATGAAAATAAGATTGATATGGGATTTTACACAAAAATAATAAAATTTACATACATGGAATATAATTATATTATTATATGATGATGTTCATAGAATATTTGAAAGAGGTGGAAGAAGAAATAAAATGAAAACACCTCGTTAAGAGTTATACCTCTTCTTCGAAAAACAAAATTTGACTTACACCTTAAGCCTTTTAGGATGGTCCTTTGAAGAAAAAAGAGGCTCTAGATCATGGGGAGAAATTTTGGGAAGGTATTTCGTAAATTATTTATTTTTTATAAGCATCTCAAGATGATTTAAGAAGAGAGGATAGGTGGTGTTATTTTATAGTGAAGGAAAGGATACACTTAGAATTATTTAAAATATTTAAATATAATAAATTATATTACATGAGAAAGTGGAACCAATTTGATATATTTTAAATATGTTATGATTATGATTCTAAGTCCTCTCATACAATAAAATTTAGACAAGTTTAGGTGATTTTTTTCCTTGATATATAAGTTTTAACTCTCTATTAACCCTTTTGATGATTATCGTGATATCAACATTTTTTACTCTTTAGGGGTCAAGAAATTTAGTATTAATAGAGAAGTGACCCATAAGTAGAAAATGGTTGATATTATATAATATATACCATTAAATTGGCCTTATATAATATTTTTATTAATTATAATCGTTTAATAAAATATTATTTAACATAAGATACCATTAAATCCATTTTTGGTACTATTCGTATAGTTTGACTTTAAATACATCAAGAAAAAATATAATTTGAATATAAAATATTAAAAGATCTATGATATGTTATATTTATATAAAAAATAGTGCAACATAATAATTAATAAAAAAATTATTACTGTTAATAATTTTAAAACCATTTACTTGGTTTTTCTATTAGTTGAACAAACACTGTCTTAGCACTGCATAATCATTTAAGGTAATTATTCCATCATTAAAAATTAAAAATAAAATAACATTATAAAAATAATTCATTAATATTTAAAATAACTATTTATAACCAAGAATATCCTCTTTATATCCCTATAAAAAATATTATAGATATGAAAACAAGAAGAGTGACATTTTGTATTTATTATTTACTTAAAAATAATATTGTAGTCATTATCAAAGTAAAGTGGTATGAAATTGCCAAATTTTTTAAGATAATATTATAAAGGTATGAAGTAAAATATCCAATGAAATAAATTCAAATTTTTTGTATATTTTATGGCCTTATCCCATAGTTTAATCCTTATTTTACCTATTTTACCATTTCTGAGGTGACAAATATTTATTATGATTATTAATCATATTGTTCAAAATTAAAACTGTAATATTTAAAAAAAATTAAACTCATGATTAAAAATATGGAATCCATTTTTTCAGATTCAATTTAAAGAATTTTCATAAATCAATTTTAATATAAATGTGTAAAAATCAATGAAAACAATTTTTAGAAAAATTCGTTTTAAAGCCAAAAAATAAACTTATACCAAAATCAAGTATAGTGATGAATACTATATAATTAATTATATTATTTATAATAGAATAAGTTTTATATTATTTTAATATAAAATTAAAAAGATAATGGGACATTAAAATTACTATATTTATTAAAAATAAACCAAAGTTTTTTAAAAATTAGAATTTTTAACTATTCATTAAAAAATAAATATTTTTAGAAAAATTAAAAACCCTAAGATAATATTGACATTAAAATTTAAGAAAAAAGAAATTGATTTCCTCAAAATAAAATTTGTAAAAATTATATAACTTAATTAAAATTTTCATATGATAAATGTAATAAAATCATTTTTGAATAAAAATAGTTTTGAAACATTAAATGACTTTACTAAAAATTGTGTAATTATTTATTATAAATTAATCAATACATTTTCATTATATAAAACCTTTATTAATATTTTACCAAATTTTCTTATTCTTATTTATATCACCAACTTAATTACAAATTTATAATGGACACATTTGAATAATAATATTTTTATAGTATATCACAATTCCCATAAATCTCGATGTTACATGTTAATAAATCTATCAATCATAGTATTATTTTAAACTAAATTTTTAGGGTGTTACATGCCCCTTAAATAAATTGTAACCTAGTAATTTTTTTATCTTCGTAATTAAGGATTCAATATTTTAAAATAGTTTTTTTGAAAATGTAATATCTCATAAATTCCTTGTATTTTTTTATTTATATGGAATTATTCTAAGACCACACACTCTGACAACACGTGATTCTGAGGCCCAGAGAGCCCGGAATGGAATTTTGAAATTTTTTTAAGGTGCATTCACTAAACGTGCGAGTGATATTTTTTAACTTTTGAATCGGTACTCGGATAAAAAATCTAAGGGAACCGTTGAAGTCATAACATCGGGATTCACCTAGAAATGACTTAACTTCGGTCGGCAAGGGTTTAGAGGAAAAGTTATTTTTTGGACTTTTGGAGAAAAATAATATTATAATGTAAAAGAATTATTTTATTTCTTTTCTCACCATTGAGTGGAGGATAGTGATGATGAGGTGTAGTGATGAGGCAGTGATGAGGCACATTAATGGAACTCATTAATGGCTTGTTAACTCATAGCGTAATGACACTTTATTGACATGTAACATCATAACAACATGAAGTCGCAACATAGTGAAAGCGCTCCGACATGTTTCGTTTTTAATAGTCTAACACATTGGAGGAACGAGGATCAAACTACAAGGATTCTCTGATGAACCTTTGGCAGACTTCCTCTCTAAAGAATAACGACGAACGCTGACGAATGTCAACAACTTCAATGCCCCTCGAAGATTGGAGCTGGAATCGATGAACGATGTTGATGTATTGAAACTTAGAGGAAGAAGTGCTACGGGATCTAATGTCAAAGAGTTAGGGGTTATTTTATTTAAATTTCTTCCTAATTATTTCCTATAAACAATGAATGCAGATCAACCCACAAATAGGTTGATCCCTTAATCATGCATTTATGCAGGAGGATAACTTTATTTGAGAGATTCTCTATCTGGTATTAGTTTATCTTTTGTTATGATTAAACATCACCCCCAATCCTCCCTGGTTTTAAAAGTTCTAATGCAAAGGGCATGGGCTGACACAAACAAAGGTTCGGACCCCTCCACATGTGCACTCCTTATGAATATATTTTCCAAAATGGCAGAAAGGCATGTCTGAGACCATCACGGTGATAGAGGGAACCCTAGAGGCATGTAGGCAAAAACAGATCAGAAAACGGACCACCATAACAACTCCAGGGGCCCGCGGAAGGTGCCGCCGGCGTGGCACCACTAGTGCGGCAGTGAACGGCCGCGTGGAGGGGGTGGAGCCAATGGGAGCCATGGCTAAGGAGGTAGCTGACCCTCGACAGCTGTGCTAGAGGACGACAGCACGCCACAGCAGCAGGAGGTCGTGGCTGACTAGCTGTGGTAGCCGCAGTGGGGGGGGATGTGTCACCAAGTGGGTGTCGCATGGAGCGATGGCCCGCATCCGGGTTATCCGGGTGGTTTAGCGAGCCGTGGTTGTTAGGCCACAGTAGGAGGAAGGATCCACACATCCACAGGGCCATCGGGGCCAAACGTGATAGTTTTATGTATCCCAGCATGTGGGGTGGGCTTCGGGCTGTGAACCGCACCCCCAATCTGCAGGCTGGACCCGCAACCCAGCGGTCGGGTCCTGTAGACTAGCAGGTTGGACTCGCGCTGGTAGGATGGACCCACACTATAACACCCTGAGATTTTATGAGAAATATTTTGTTTTTATGTATAATTTTATACGCAACACCAAAAGAATCTTTCACTACACACAACACTGTCTTGGCTTGCGTCACACGCAAGAGAAACCTTCCTTGATAGCTTGCGTTGTATGCAATACCGAGTTTCACTAAACAACGATATGTTATTAAAATATTATATAAACTATCTGTTATGAATAGTAATACCCAATTTTTGAAATTTTATAAATTTTATCTTTCAAAATGGTCTTTATTTTTGGATTCGGAATATAAAAATTATCTTGGGGTGAATTTTTGGTATTTTTCAGAAAACTATCAATTTTTGATGAATAGAGAAAACACTGAGTTATTGGTTAAAACTGAATTTTTATTTAAATAATAATTTTTTTTATTTAAATTTATGTATAGATACATAATACATATATAAGTTCAATGTAATTCATTGGATTCATTTTATAATAATTTTAGATAAATAAAAAGTTTATTGAACTTTTGACCGTCTTTTACCCACCTCCTATGAGAATTTGAAAATTTACATAAAACTTAATTTTACCACTTTTGTGAGTGGAAATTCAAAAATCCTAGAGACACGGTTGATATCAGTAAGTAAAATGTGGTTCAATAAGATAAAAATTAATTTACCACAGTTAAAAGTAAATAGGGTAATTAAGAGTAAAAATGATATTATTATTACCCTAACACATGTCCTAATTCTATTGGATAAGTGTAATTCAACTAAAAAAACATTAGGAATAAAATATAACCCTTTAGGTCCACTTGGATTAGATTAGGACATTTATTATTATTTAATTCAAATAAGAGTTAAAAGAGTTAAAATCAATGTTTAATAAGTAAAACATTTTTAATATAGGGTTATAAATAAGATAAATTCGACTATAAATATTAATTATAAATATAAAAATATTTCCTACATAATGGTATTTTATTTATAATTTTTAGATAATAAATAAGTTTATTTATTTATGACATAATGATGATGCAGTAATTACCTAATTAATGAAATATTAACATAATGGATATTATAAATACCCAAATACTTGTAATTTGATACTTTTTATGAATTACAATAATTTTATAGGTTAATATAACATATTAGGGTTGGTTAGATGAATTGTTTTAGAAATGATAATGCTATTATTAATTTAGAAAAAAAATACCAAATAGTTTCAAAATTGACCTAAAAGAGTTTTTAAAACAAATATTAAATTATTAATTGATATTCTATTCCTAAAAATCTAAGTTTTGGCCAAAATACTTATATAATAATATATATATATGACATTAATGAACCAATTGGTGTTTTATTGGAAGTTTATAGTAAGTTTATTAACCATATAGTGTAAGAATACAAGAGGACATGGTAAAAGTTAAATTATTTAACTTAGAGTTAAATCTAAATGATAAGCTTAAAATGGTAACATAGACTTGTCTAAAACCTATTGGTTTAGAGGATTTAGACCCATACCCACCCTAGCCTCAAAATAAGTCACTTTTGAGCCATTATTAAATGAATATGAATTTATTATAAATTAATATTTTTAGGTTTCCAAAAGTATCCATCTCCTCCCTTATAAAAGAGAACCTCCTCCCTCTCCTCTTCACATAATTTTGATCCTTCAAGTTAGGAAAAACCCTGAAAATTTCTCTTCTAAACATATATATTTTAATCTTAGAGTTTATGTTCTTCTCAAAATACTAACTCTAGTTCCCTAAGAGGAAGTTTAAAAGAGACATGTCCAGGAAGAGGTAATCTCTTCTACTGATTATTTCAAGTTTATTTCTTATTCTACTTCCTCTTATTTATTTGTTTCATTATAAAGTAATAAAATCAGTATCACTAATATACTGATATGTTATTATAAATATGAAACAACCCTATCTCATCTTCTATTCATTCTATGGAAAATGAAATCACCGCGCGTGTGTACGTACGGAATATCGTCTCCACGTCGTGGTGTAATCTGTTTTCCACCACCACCTTACTTGGATGGGTATAATGGTGTAACCAATAAATATATATGATTATTATAACATTATACTGATTCTGAAATATTATATCATCAACTCCAATTCCATTCATATAATTATGGGAACGATATCATCGCTTGTGCGTACATACGGTCTACCGTCTCCACGATGTGATGTGACACGTTCTACATGATCTTCATTGAATAATGATTATATAAATGAATTGAATGAATAAATATGATATATATTACTCTAATACCATTCTGTAAATGAGGTATCTATATCCTAAAATGAGGAATAAAATTCTATTCGACAAAACACGCATAAGAACATAAAGCAATGAACACCCGAATAACAAGTAGTAATGAAATATTACAAATAAGAAGATAAGAATATGACCGTATTTGATATCATAAAAATGAATATGATTCTATAATAAGTCAATGTAATTATTTAAATAATTATACAGGATGTTCGGATATGTACAAAGCATATCGGACCTAAGGTAAAGTAAAATCTCACAATCTCATTTTTATCTAAGATTGTTTATACTTAAGAATTTACTGGGGTATATTTATCATCCACATCCCTATTTCCTCAATATGTAATATTATTTCTATCCTCCTACAATTTTTTAAATCCAATTTTACCTATTTGTGAATTTTAGTAAAATATATTAAAGGAATCTTTTGTCGTTTTCAGTACGAGATACTTTTTGACTTTTCCGGCCAAAGTACGAGAAGAATGTTTTTTAACTTATACAGCATGAATGGAATTTTTATGATTTCATAGAACATTATTTCCATGAATCTTCCTTTACAAGTTTTCAAGTTTATTTTTAATTAACTTCTTTTATTTTAAAATTGTATGACATGTTACGAAAGGAAAAAAAAATTTGAAGTATAAATGATATTTTCCTCAAGAATGGAGTTCAACTGTTTTATCAAAATTATTTTCCATCTAAGATAATATAGGGTTCTATTTATATCCATATTTTTACATTGATTTGATTATTTTATGATGGAATTATTTTTATGAAGTCCTTTTATCTTATATGGATTATGTTATGATGACATGATGTTTAAGAATACCATGTTTATTACATGGGTTATGCTATGATATATGATTTATGATTTTGTGGAACACATAAGAATGGTTTCATTATTAGATGGGTGGGACCTATATCTCCCTCCAATTCATTGGGTAACGATTTATATCTCATGAGATAGACATGGCTAGAACAGAAATTTAATCTGATTTAGTGATACAGGACTGGAACAAGGAGTGAACTCGATTCAGAAATAGACTTTGTCTATTATGATAGTCTTGGAAATGAGTCTTGACTAATATGAAATGATTTTTTATGATTATGTGTGTATTCCAAAAAGTTTCATGTTTTATGTTATGATTATTGGGATTACATTTCACTACTATGATTTATCCCATGTTATGATATTATGATTTCTTTTGTAGGTTAAGATTTTCAAAATGTTATGTTCTTATGAATATGATATGATTGATATTTCCTTTTTTTACCCTTACTAAGAATTTGAGCTCACCATTTTGTATGTTTTCTTTTCCCCAGGTCAGGAATAAGGGTATTAAGTAGGATATTCCAAAAGGGACTCTAAATATGATGAAATAAATGGGAGACAATGTAGATGCTTTATGAACCAATTGTTTATGTTTCCCAGTTTCTGAAGACACTATACCTATACAGTCTTATCATGGTTTTGTTATATGTTGTAATAAGTATGCTTCAATTCTGAAATAATAACAATGTATGTAAATTATGGGTCATTATACACACCTATCAGGCTGGACCCACACCGGCAGTCTGGACCTGCACCCTTCGGCCCAAGGCAGACTATACTGGGTCGTCGGGCGACTCAGCGGGCTGGACCCATGGCCAAACCGGGTTGGGTTTAGCGAGGCCCGTTAGACACACTGGACCGCACCAACCTAGACCTGATCTAGGTCAGATCAATTCGGTCTAATTAAACCAGGGTACGTGGCACCCCCGACTCGATTGGGTCGGGTCGGTCCGACGGGGTCAGACCGGGCCGAGATGGGACCGTCTCCTGTTTACTAAAACCCTCTTATCTTGCAAACTTGGTGTCCAATTGATGATCTGTTTGCAGTTTTAGGACCCTATTGATGATAAAGATATTTTTTTTATGTGTATAGGAGGCTTTCATAGAAGTTGATATGTGAGTAATGGCTTGAGGAGTGGTTCTCCTAGGTGCACTACGTACAGAACCCTACGGTTGGCTGAGGCCTGAGGATTGCTGACTTTCGACACTATGAGACTCAACTATGGACTATTGGGAAGTAATTCTATGTGAAATTGTAGGACCATGGTGGGAATAACTTCTGTGTGACTTTGTAGACCCATGGTGGGAAGCATTTCTGTGTGACTTTGAAGGCCAACGGTACGCAATGGGGAGGAGTACCTCATTTGGAAAAGATTAGTGTGAAGTACTCTTGTTTGGATTTAAAGGCCCATGGTATGTGATAAAGAGGTGTACCTAAGAAGTAAAATTTTAATGGGAAGAAGTTATGTGTGACTTGGCATACCCACTTTACTCGATAGAGGAGGAGTTCTCCAGCAGTCAAGGTGTTCGATGATGTGACTAATGATTCTTATATCACTACCCTAAATGTATACCTGGTGTGAGCTGTCTTGTGCATCATGATTTACTTTGAGGATTGATGTGTGGTATTTCTTTTTTTTGGGGTCCCTACTGAGTATTTTGTTACTAACCCCTACACGGGTTTCGCCCTCACGTGTTGTGTCGGGTGTAGACGACCAACATTTCGACAGAGATTTTGGTGGACCAGGACCCAGAGGTGCTCAGGGATACGGGACTGGTAGATGCTACTGTGGTGAACTTGGTGTCCTAGGACTAGGAAGGGTCCATTAGGATCAGGTGTATAAGAAGTTATAATTCGTCTTCCAGTAGCTACACTACTCTCGGGATCGGGTGGGGTTTTCCGTAGATGGCCATCAGAGTTTCCTTTTTGTACTTTGTTGTTTTTAGTTCCTTTGTTGGGTTTGTATTCTGGCCCACTTATATCAGTTGTACTTGTACTCAGCTTTTTTTAGTGATAATTGTTTCCTTTTTAGTGTGTGGGACTTGGTCGGGCATGTGTGTATGTACAGGTACTCAGGAAAATGCCTCCCACTTACAGGTTGACGCCTTCGGCGCTAGTCTCCAGCCCCTAGCCTTCAAAAGGTGGGATTTGGGTAGTCACAGCATGGGCCTCGGGGTGAGAGTTGTGAAAAAGTGGTATTATAGGAAGATCATTCCTACCACAATTACTAGGAGTTTGTTTTTTTTTCTTTTTGAGGCAACATTGTTAAGTGTTGCGATATAGACTTTAAGATTCTAGGAGTCCAATGTTGGTGCGACGACAACGTTTACATACACCAGGACCTTGAATTCTACTTTTCAGATCAATACATTAAAACATTGGTTCTGTGAGTGTCTCATTATGTTCTTTTGAATAAAATTTATCCCACCAGGTATAACATTATAACCATGGTACATCATCATCTATCTTAGGATGCCTCCACCTGGACGACTAGCTTGGATCCTGATACGAGGTCGTGAGGACAGCTCGCCTAGAGAAAAGGAATCTATTCAAGGACCAGTTCTAGATATGTAACCACCGGTTTGTACAATAGTGTTATCACCACCTGATGGTAAGAATCTACTACCGATGGTTCCGCCAGAGGACGTGTGCAGACTCAGTGCCATGCATGAGTTTCAAAGAGAGAGACCTCCTAGGTTCAGGGGATAGAAAAATCCTCAGGTTGTTGAGGACTGGCTGGAGGTAGTTATGTGGGTCTTCCGCTTAGTGAGGACACCACACGACTAGATATTGATCTTGGAAGAAAGCCTTCTACAGGTCTCACTAGGGAGATGGTGGAGCTTGACCACCGAGACTCACGATGAGGCAACCCTCACCTGGGCAGAATTTGAGCGGCTTTTCCGGGAGGTTTTTTTTTCATGACCTTGCGCTCTCTATGAATTCAAGAGATGATTCACCTATAATAATTCATCATGATGGTGGCCAAGTAATCATAAAATTTCACCAAGCTATCTCTCTACTCAATAGATATGGTATGAGAATCTTTATTCAGGGCTCAAGACCTTGAGCAGGGACTCAGGCGGGAGATCAGGGCATCCGTGTTGTCTCTCAACATCCCTACCCAGGAAGAGGTGTTATAGAAATCCCTTCTGGTAGAAAAATTATTGGTGGAGTAGGCACCAACAGTTGGAGCCACTAGAAGACCCCATGCGGTAGAGTCTTCGGCAGGCAGCAGACAGCAAATGCGAGGGCCTGAAGCGGGCCAGTTCATTCAGAGGACAACCCTAGGTCTCAGGGTTGGCAGTGCAGTGATCCTAGTCCAGAGGGAGTCAGCTAGGAACTATGCTTTTCTTCTCGTCCAGCGATTATGGACACATGGCATGTGATTGCCTGAATTTCTTTACAGATGACCATCAAACAGTTGAGGGGCCACTGAGGCAGAGGTATCATTTCAAGTAAGGAGGTCTGCAGGGCAGTGTATGTGGCAAGGGAGTGGGCTGAGCAGTAGGAAGTGGGTGACAGTTTGAGGTGTTACTGCCACTACCCCCAGGTGGTCCACCATGACCTCAGGGAGCAGGAAGATAGGGGAGAGTGCAACTTTAGGTAGTGGAGGCTTATGACCATGGCGCTATATAGATGATCTAAGGTATGATATGTGTCTTCTCCAACCTAGATTCAGTTTTTATAGGCAAAGGTTCTAGTTACTCCTTCCTTTCCATAGCTCTCATTTGGATCTTGGAGATTCAAGTGGAGCCGTTGGCTCGATCCTTATGGCTAGAGACTCCTACATGAGGGGATTCAATGATTACACGCTAGTTCTGGCAGTATGAGTCACTCTAGGAGGCGGGAGCTTCAACTTGGATCTCTTAGTAGAAACATCGAGTCCTTATGATGTCATCTTGGGTATGGATGACTTATCCAAAATCCATGCTTATATCGACTATTTTAGGTATATAGTGTGGTGTGTCCATATAAATGGGACCAGGTTTTCTTTCACCGGTGATAAGGAAACCCTTGCAGCATAGGATGGACTTTCTCGGAGGAGAGTGCATCCAATCACTCACCATTTGGCTAGCCTCACCCTAGGTGTAGTGGATGAGAGGATTCCAATATTTCTTATAGTGGTGGATGAGTACGAGGATGTTTTTCCCAATTATGTTCCAGGACTACCTCTTTGTAGGGAGGTAGACTTTTTCATTGACCTATTCCTCTGGAAAACACTGATATCCATGTTGGCATATCAGATGGCTCCCACGGAGCTTCGTAAGCTAAGGGTACAGTTAGAGGACTTGTAGAAGAAGGGGTTCGTAAGGCCCAGTGTTACCCCATGGGAAACCCCGGTTCTTTTTTCCAATAAGAAAGACAGAAGTTTTAGGTTGTGCATAGACATCCGACGCCTGAACCAGGTGACCATGAGTAACAAGTATCCACTACCAAGGATCGATGACTTCTTCGACCAGCTGAATGGAGTGAGGTGGTTCTCAAAGATAGACCTCAGATCAGGCTATCACTAGCTTTGGGTATAGTATGAGGATATACCAATGAAAACCTTTAGGTGCTGATACAACCCATATGAGTTTTTGGTGATGCCTCTCAGTGTGACCCATGACCTAATAGTGTTCATGGGATTCATGAACAGGATCTTCTATCCTTACCTTGACCGGTTTGTTGTGGTATTCATTAATGAAATATTTTTGTACTCGGTGTCAGAGGAGGAGCATTCTACACACCTATGGATAGTCCTAGATATAGTCTGAGATCACCATATTTATGGAAATATCTTATAGCATTTGTTTTGGATTTGGGAATTCCACTTTCTGGGACACGTCATCTCATAGGCTGGAGTTGGAGTGGATCCGATGAAGATAGAGGTTGTGCTTTCTTGGGAGCTACCCAAAAGCATGACTGAGGTGTAGAGCTTCATGGGGTTGGCTGGTTACTATCAGAGGTTCGTGACCGACTTTTCCAGAGTAGCAGTACCCTTATCGTCTTTGAAATGGAAGGGAAAAACCTTCGTATTGAGAAAGAAGTGTCAGCAGAGTTTTCAAGAGTTGAGAAGGAGACTCACTAGTGCCCCATATTGGGACTACCAAAGGAGGGAATTGGGTATGCAATTTACAGTGACACATAAGGGACCATACTAGGTTGTTTTATAATACAGGATAAAGCAGTGATCGTCTACATTTCATGAAAATTGAGACAACATGAGTAGAACTACATGACTCATGACCTAGAGTTTTCAGTAGTGGTCTTTTCCTCAAATATGTGGAGAGACTACTTAATGGGTGAGCGGTTTATAGTTTACTCTGACCATAAGAGTATCAGATATATATTACACCAGATGTTCCTAAACACGAGACATCAGTGATGGCTAGATTTCTTCCAAGACTATGACTTTTAGATAGTCTATACTCCTAGGAAGGGGAGCGTAGTGGCAGACGCGCTCAACAGGAGGCCTGGTTTTCAGCTGCTGAGTGAGGCATGGAGTAGTTATCTACGATGTATACATCCTTCATGGATGATGGTGGAGCCTCTTACCTTTAGTCAATAATTGTTACTCCCCCACTGTTAAAGAGAGTTAGGGATGCACAGATGATGAATGATGACTACGAGGCCCGACGTGCTCAGTTATACTTAGGATTGGATCCTGATGGATTTTCGATAGGTGGAGAGGATTTCATCCATTTCAGAGGGCAATATATAGTACCAGTGATGTTGTGGGAGGAGGTGTTGAGGGATTTTCATACTTCTCATTTAGCGGTATATCCTGGTGGAGCAAAGATGTACCAGGACCTCTGACATTATTACTAGTAGCCAAGGATGAAGAAAGCGGTAGAAAAGTTATTTTCTCAATGCCTCACTTGTTAGAAAGTGAAGGTAGATCATTATGTCTCAGTAGTCTTGACACATACACTTGAGGTATCGGAGTGGAAGTGGTATTGTATCTCCATGGACTACATGGATGGGTTGAAAAACTTGTCAAGGAGAAATGATTATATCTACGTGATCACCGAATGACTCACCAAGTCGGCTCACTTTGTACCCATCTAAGAGTAGGGGTATTTAGAAAGATTGGGATGTCTCTACATTCAAAAGATAGTGTGGATTCATGGGGTGCCGTTGACAATTGTCTCAATACATGATGCACGCTTTATATCCCAGTTGAGGAAGGGGTTTTAGAAGGTGTTCAGGACTCAGCTGTACTTGAGCACAGCTTTTCACCTCTAGAAAGATGGTCAGATAAAGCGGTCCATATAGACCTTGGAAGACATACATCGTGCTTGTGTCCTATATTTTTTTCACAGTTGTGAGGACCGCCTGCCACTATTGGAGTTTTTATACAATAAAAATTATCACTCCACCATTGGCATGGCACCATTTCAGGCCTTTTACGGGTGGACTTACAGATCACCCCTATGCTGGAAAGACCAAGGGGAGTTGGCACTCATGGTCCCAGAGTTAGTACAAGTTACCACCGAGAAGGTGCATATCATCTAGGAGTGGATGAAGACTGCACGGATCAGATAGAAGTCTTATGCTGACTGTAGATAGAGACCCTTGGAGTTTTAGGAGGGAGATCATGTATTCTTATGGGTCTCACCCTAACAAGGATTGAATAGATTTGGTCATGGAGACAAGCTATCTCTGAGGTTCATTTTACCTTTTCATATCCTGAGAAGAGTTGGCATGGTGGCATACCACATAGCTCTTCCCCCACAGATGCACCGAGTGCATGATGTTTTCCACCTATCGTAGCTAAGGAGGTATGTGCATGATCCATCACACGTCATCGGTTGAGGAGAGATGGATATTGATGATGGGGTGACTTTTTTGGATTTCTAGATGAAGAAAGAGGACCATTGGGAGTGGGTCCAATATGGGAAGTTGATTCCTTTAGTGCACATTTGGTGGTAACACATGAATCTCTAGGAGAGCATATTAGAGCAGGAGGCTCAGATTTGTACTCAGTACCCCCATATGTTTGATTAGTTTTGTTTTTACTTTCGGGGATGTAAAGTTCTAATGTGGGGAGAATATAATGTCTTGTAAATTCTATGAAATTTTTTTATTTATATGGAATTATTCGGAGACCACACGCTCTAATGATATGTTATTTTGAGGCCCGGAGACCCCGCAATGGAATTTTGAACTTTTTTAAGGTATGTTCAGTAAATGTGCGAGCGAAATTTTCTAAATTTTTATCTAGTTCCTAGATAAAAAATTCAAGGGAATTTTTGAACTCGAAACATTCGTATTTTCCTACAAATGACTTAACTTCATCCAGAAAGGGTTGAGTGGAAAAGTAATTTTTCATAATTTTTGAGAAAAATAATAAAAGAATTTAAAATAATTATTTTATTTATTTTCTCAACCGTTGAGTGGTGGACGATGACTCTACGGTGTAGCGATGAAGCGAAACAAGGTGCACTAATGGAACACATTAATGACTTGTTAACTCATAGCATAACAATGCTTTAATGATGCGTAACAGTGGCGTTGTTTCATAAATCAATCAGTGTAACGACACGAAATCGCAGTGTAGTGGAAGCACTGTGACCTATTTCCTTTTTAATAGTCTAATATGTTGGTAGAACGAGGATTAAAAATTGGAGATTCCCTGAAAAACCTATGGCGGACTTCCTCTCCAACAAAGAACGATGAACGTCGACGAATGTCAACATCTTCGACGATGCTCGAAGATCAAAGTCAGAAGCGACGAACATAATCGATGACTTGAAGCCTCGAGTATGAAACGATACAAAATCAAACATCAAAAAATTAGGAGTTATTTATTTAAATTTATTCTCTATTATTTTCTAGAAATGAAAAATGCGGATCAACCCATGAACAGTTGATCTGCGAATCGTGTGTTTTTTGTGGGAGGGTGACTTTTTTGGGGGGATTATTTATTTGGGATTAGTTTATATTTTTCTATTATTTAACATATCCCATGAGCCTCTTCGATTTAAAACATCTAATGCGGAGGGCGCGGGGTGACATGAACAAAGGCCCAGACCCTTCTACATGTGCGCTACTTTTGAATATATTTTCCAAAATGGTGGAAAGGTACGTACGAGACCATCGTGGTGATGGTGGTGACCCCAAGAGACCTGTTGGCATAGACATATTAGAAAATAGACCATCGAAGTAACACATATGGACTGCGGAAGGTGCCAACGGCACGGTGGCATCAGTGACCGGCGGGCAACGGCTAGCCCACACTGGCCACGTGGAAGGCACAGTGCCAACCAGCACCATGGATAAGAAATAGGTTGGAACTTATCGGCCGTGTTGGAGGACGACGGTAGGAGGTTGCGGTCGGCTAGCTGTGGAAGTCGCGGGGTGATGTGGCGGCAGGCGGGTTCCGCGTCGAGGGACGACTAGCGTCCAGGCTATCTAGGTGGTTTGGTGAGCCGCGGTCGCTCGACCATGGAAGGAGCAATGCCATGTGCATTTGTAGGTCCAGTGGGGGCCGAACGTGGTAGCTAGCCGCGCCCTGGCCAGGCGGTGCACCACCAGTCCACACTGTGCGGGCCAAGCTTTGGGATGGCGGGCCGCGCCCCTAGCTAGTGGGCCGGACCCACGGCCCAGTGGGCCGATCCTACGGCCCAGAGGGTTGGACTCCGACTAGCGGGCTAAAACCTATACTCAACGGGCTAGACCCACGCCCTTCAGGCCAGGCTGGATGAGACCGGGTTGTCGAGCGACCCGATGGGCTGGACCCTTAGCCAAGCCGTGTCGGGTCCAGCGTGTCCCATTGGGCATGTCCCATTGGTCAAGATGGAACAAACCAATCTAGACCCGAACTAGGTCAGGTAGAGTTGTTCAAATTAAACTGGGGTACATGGGACCCTCGGGCTGGGTTGGTCGGGTCTGTCTGACTAGGTCAGATCGGGTCGAGATGCAACCGACCAATGTTTACTAAAACGCTCATATCTTGAAAACCAGTCATCTGATTGACAATATTTTTGTATCATTGATACCCTATTGATGAGGAGGATCTTTTTGAATGACTAAAGGAGGCTCTAATAGATGTTTAGATGCGATGAATGTCTTGGGAATGGTTCTCCTAGGCGCGCTATGTACGAAACTTTACAGTTGTCTGAGACTTGAGGACTGCTGACTTTTGACTCTATGAGACTCAAATATGGCCCAGTGGGAAGAAAGTTTGTGTGACTTTTCAGTCCCATTGTGGGAATAACTTCTATGTGACTTTGCAGGCCCACAGTACGCGATGAGGAGGACTAACTCAGTTTCCCAAGATTAGTTGGTAGCACTTCTGTGTGACTTTACAGGCACATGCTATGTGATGAGGAGGTGTACCTAAGCAGGCCAAGGTTTGTGGGAAGCACTTCTATGTGACTTGGCAGGGCCACTGTACTAGATAGAAGAGGATTTCTATAGCAGCATAGGTGTTCGATGATGTGACTGATAATTATTCTATCACTACCCTAAATGTATACCTGGTGTGAGCTGTCTTGTGTGTCGTGATTCACATTGAGGATTATTGTGTGGTCTTTCCTTTTTGTTTCGGGGTCCCTACTGAGTATTTTGTTACTCACCCCTACACATTTTTTTTCTGCACGTGTTTTGTCTGGTGAAGACGACCGATAGTTCAACAAAGACTTTGGTGGACCAGGACCTAGGGGATATCAGGGAGACGGGACCGACGGACACTACGATGGTGGACTTGGTGGCCTAGGACCAGGCGGGGCCCAGCAGGATTGGATGGGCAGGACATTCTACTCCGGCTTCTAGTATCTACACTACTCTCACGATCAGGTGGGATTTTCGTAGACGACCATCAGAGTTTCCATTTTGTACTTTTTTATTTTCAGTTCTTTTGTTGGGTTTGTATTCTGGCCCACTTGTATTATTTTTAATTATACTCAACTTTTTTTTTGTGATATTTGTTTTTTTAGTGTTTCGGACTTGGTTTGGAATGTGTGTGCATACATGTACTTAGGTAAATGCCTCCTGCTTGTAGGTTGACGCATTCGGCTCTAGTCGCCATCCCTTGGCCTTTGAGAGGCGGGCTTGGGGTAGTCACGGTACGGGCCCCGGGGGAGGGGTCATGATAGAAAACCCACATCGTACAAAAGAATAATAAAAATTCCTTTGAAAATCGGAAGTGCGAAACATAAAGTTTACCTAAAATCACACAAAATAAAGTTCTTAGATAAAAATAAAATTAATGAGAAGTTTAAATATGGATTTGGAGGTGAAATATAATGTCCAAATAGTAATAAAGAATTATAGAGAATACGATCATGAGAAAGTTAATGAACACAAAACCATAAATCATTAAGGCATATTGAATATCGTAAATTCATTAGAAATTAAGTTTATTGGATAAATTTTTTATTTCATGATCCTTTTCCTAGATTTGATAGTTTTTTTCACAATCTAGATGGATAACATAAGTAAATATACTTAAATGTTTTCTTTTCATTTCATAAGTACAATTTCATCCTTTGGTTGTGCTTATATAAATTTTCAATTCTATCTCATATCTTACACATAAAAATTAATATTCAAGATGAATTTTTCTAGCCTGAAGCACAAAAATTAACTTCAAGATAATTATAAGATCTATTAAAGGATACTAAGTTACTCTTATTATCTCTATACATAACAAAAATGGTTTTCAAAAGTTGATTTAATATCAAATATGAATAAACCATCATATGAATAAATACTAAATTAATCTTAAAAGCCTACACAATAACACCCAAAGTTAAAATTAAATAATTCTATAAATAAATTACCTTGAAACTTATCAAAATATTCCAGAATAATTTCAAAACCCAAAAATTATAAATATTTTATCACATATTCTTACAATATAAATTTAACATTTATCCCCTAATGAAATTAATCACTCATAATGTCACATGCCAAAAATATATATACCGTAATAATATAATCACTAAAATATTCTAATTGTTTCCATAAATATTATAAATCACTATAAAGATACATGAAAATCATATATTCTTCCAAAATATAATTTAACCTTTATTCCTCAAATAAACTCTCATCTTAAACTAAAATAGTTATGTTTAACTTAATAATATAATGTTCCCCAAAACTATGGTGAAACTTATTCTAAAATAACTTTAATCGCATAGTCAAAAAATTATTTTTCAATCCAATGATTATTTATATGAGAAAACATATGTTTCCAAATTTTAATAACCCATAATTAACACAACATTAAATATCATGTTAAACTTAAAGGTTGTCACTACCTTTAATGATAAATCTAAAAAATATAAAAGTGGTAATCCTAAAATAACAATTTTTAGTAAAATGCATACTAAACCCAAGGATTTTATTCCCATAAATTTATCCTAAAATATCATTAATCAATATAAACTCCTTTAAAATAACACCTCAAAATGGTTATATATTCCTTTAAACATATGATAAAACTTAGACTTATTAATCCATGATGGGTTCTAAGATTATTAAACTGTCCTCATCTGAATCATAAGCACGGTTTAATTGGGATATAAATTCAAATAATAAAAATATTTTCAAGTCCATTATAATGGTTAAGAGTGTGTGAATCAACCAAAACATATCCCCCATGAGTGTATAGCTAGGTGTGAAGTCTTAGGCCCACTCATTATGCATCAGTGATGATTGATTTAATACCCAATCCACCCCTTTAAGACTTCTTACCCCTAGGTTCATTTGTTCCATAGCTGCACCCACTTTCCATTATTTAGATAAGAATTTAATTTCTTGGAAACCACAAAATATCTAACTTACCAAGTATTTATGATATTATCTTATACTTAGACTTATCCTCAGAGTTTGTTATACAGTTATGTTCTCTAATATATATTTTTCAAATTCTAGTTCCCTAGGTTTATACTAAACTTTCTCATATACCAACTCTAAAAACCCTGACCCAGTATCCCATATCTAGTGGTCACTTTAATATATTGGCCTAGATATAAGTGATTTTATACCTAGGGATTGATTATTTTAGTAGTCTTGTAAAACTAGATACATTCTTGAATCTCACATTACATTTGAAAACATAAAATAAAACACAGTATCTTCTTTGAGAACAATATTATTACCTCTAGAATGTCCCTAGAATGTCCTTTCATATCATTCATAATAAACATCATGTTATCCTAGGGAATGGAAACAAAATAAAAGTTTGAATTCATATGCTTAGTAATAGAATTTGTATAGTGTAATCTATCATTTAATAAATAAGACATGAATAATATGGAAGAAATAAATGAAGATCAAATAATTCCATATAAAAAATTCATGATCTAAAAAGTTATCCATGGATAACATAACTATTTTAATAATCACATAGAAATCAATAAATAATTGAATAATTATTGAATGAATAATTTTGAACATCTTAAACTTTATATTGAGGCCTCGTTCCAAGATATCATATATAAATGGGTAAGGAATTTACCAAATACCCAAACTTTTTTGTCTCATGATACCTACTAATGCATCAAGGGGCCATGTAATTTCAAGCCTCACTCATCACTTAATTTGTCTAATCCATTCATTGTATAAATAAACAATAAAACTTAATTGATATTCCTTAATATTCAATAATTATATGTATTAAAAGAATTAGCATACTAAATGTCAAGGTGTTCCCCAGTAAAATTATCATAAAGAATATAGAGAAATGTAGTGGATGGTATCATTAGAGTATATCCTCAATAAATCATAACTTTAATCACAATATGTTGACATAGATGAAAATAATTTCAAAATATCCCTAAAACATTTATTGATGAAAATTTCATTTTCATTTTGAAATCAAATATTTAAAATCTAGAAATTTCTAAAATATTTGGGAATTTTTTTTTGAGAGAACCATGGAAACCTATAAATTAAGCTTCAAGTAAAATATTATTCATGATGGTGGGGAAATCCATTAATTTGGTGTATATTAAAACAAAGATTCCTTTCATAGTTTTGGTAAAAATTGACTCGTTCAGAAATAAATAAAAAGATTCATTTTAAATTATTTTATATAAAGTAAAACATGGGTAAAAATGAATTTAATCAATCATAGTAAAAATGATTTTTTTAAAGAAAATATATATATGGAGGAAAAATAATGAGATTGTGAAATAAACCCTTACCTCAGGTACGACTTGCTTCGTAAGTGATTTTAACCTCTTGTATAAAAACATTATATTTATTATAATTATATAACATAACCATATACATACTTATAATATAATATATTATTGAATTATAACATTTCAACTCATTTTATTAATAATTATTTTTTAAAATCATCATTTTTGTGTGTCAACTATTTCATTTTTATTATAAGTTTTGGTTCGATAGTTTTGGTTCTTGAATATTTATAATAGTTACATCATCTATGGAATTTTAATAATGATATAAATATAATATACATACATTATATACATATTTAACATCATATTTTAAATTAATACATGAAAAATTAATCATGTTGCTTCATGGAGGCGGTAATCCACACATACGCTAGAGTGACATTATCAATTTTTAATGGGTGGAAGGGAAATAAGATAAATGATGTATTTTATTTATAAAATAATAATTATTTGTTAAATATAATATAAATTTATTATTTTCTTGTTTATAACCATCAAAGTAATGTGATAATGAAAAATGAATTACACCACTGCATGGAGACGGTAGACCGTAAGTATGCACGAGCGATGTTGTCATTTTCTATAGGTTGGAATGGAGATAAATATGGGTTTTCCAACCATAATAATAAACTTTAAGTATATAGAAGATAATTATGTTATTATATGATCATGTTTATAGAATATTTGATTGAGGTAGAAAAGGAAATAAATTTAAAACACTGGGTCAAAATTTATACCTCTTCTGTAGAAAACCAATTTTGATTACAGATTAATCCTTCTAGGTTGGTCTTATGATTATAATAGAGCCTCCAGGACATGTTTTGAAACTTTATGAAGATATTTGGGATGTTTTTGGTCAAGATATGTGTCTCAAAAGGTGCGAAAAAGAGAGGATAGGTGGTGTCCTTTTATAGTAAAGGATATGACACACATGAAATTACTTAAAATATTTAAATATAATAATTCAATTTTCATGAGAAATTCAAAAAAACTTTATATATTTCAAATTAAGGATGAGGTTGAGTATAAATCATCTCATCCAAGAAAATTTATAAAAATTTAGGTGATTTTTTAACCCTTATATTTTAGTTTTAACCCCATGTTAACCCTGTTGGTGATTACTGTGATAAAAAAGTTTTTTTCTATTTATGGGTTAAGAAATTTAATATAAAAGTAAAATTGACCCATTAGTGGATAATGGTTGATATAATCAGACTTATCCCATTTATTTTTCCAAATATAATATTTTTATGAATTTTAAATCATTTAATTAAATATTATTTTAACATAAGATACCATTTAATTTATTTTCAAGACTATTCAATGTAGTTTGACTTAAAATACATTAATATAGAAATATATTTTGAATATAAACTTTTAAAACAATAATAATATGTTATATTTATCTAAAAAATTAGTATAACAAAATAATTCATCAAAATTATGTTACATTTAATATTTTTAAAATCATTTAATTGATTTTTCCTTTACTTGAACAAGGATTGTATCATCATTGAGGAAGAATTTAAGGTAATTATTCCATCAATAAAGAATAAAAATAAATTACCATAATAAAAAACCATTCATCTTTAAAAAAATTATAACTGAAAATAATCTAGTTTTACCCCTATAAAAAATATTACAGTTATTAAAATAATGAGAGTGGAATTTTTTATTTATTTTATGTGTTTGTTTTTGTTAACACACTTTGCAACATCCTTTTTTTATTTTATTATATTTTTAATATTAAAATAATATATTTTGTTTAATAATTATCAATTCTTATTTTTTTATTAAATTGTTAAAAGAGTAGAATTTATGAAAGTATGTATTTTATTGTTTATTTTAGACATTTTGAATAATTTAAAATTAATTAATTAATTATATTTTAACCATGATTTTTTATTCTTTTATTTTTGTTTAAATTATTATTTTTAGTTCAATTCTTTTTACAAATTCATTTATTTCATTTTTGTTTTAATAATTATTTAAATATATTCTTTAATTTCATTTATTTCTTTCATTTTAGTTTTTTTATTAAATTTATTATTATTAAGAATAATTTAATTTTATCAATTATTTTAATGTTAAATGTTTTCATTTTTTGAAGTATTAAATAAAAGTATTTATTGATTTATTATTATTAATTATTAATTATTTCAAGTGTAATTTTAATTTGTTATCTCTATTGTTTTTGTTGTTTTTTGAGTTTTAGTTTATTTATTTTCATTTGCTACTACCACCAGGCAGCAACTATAGAAGAACAGAGATTCCACTAACATGAAACAGTGGTAGAAAAATAGAGTTGCCGCCTCCAGAATGAAGTGGTAGAAAAATAGAGTTTCCAGGGCTAGGCCGTAGTGGAAGCAAAACAGAGTTTCCAGCACTAGGCTATAGTGGTGGAAAAACTAGAGTTGTTATAGTTAGATAATCCCTACCACTGTTGTATCCCTCTTCTACCATCACCTATTCCACCATTTGATCCCAATTCCACCATCACCCATACCACTGCTATCTAAACCCAACGATAGCACAACCCACTACCCATGCTTCTTCTATCTTCCTCTAATAGTGCTTCGACCATCGCATCTCTCAGATTTTACCACCACTTATCCTTAATGGTGGTAGCACCGTTATCCACCGAGCTTCTACCCCTACATCCACCTCCTTAGAAAAAACACCCAAACCGTCCACTCCTCGATCTCACCATAGATAAACTCAAAGATGAACCACACTTGGATTTTGAGAAATCCAACCCACTACTGTTGCAACCGAATCAAATCATGTCGCCTCCTTCACAAATCTGAGTTACAGAACTAAATCCATCGAGCCACCATGCCAATTGAAGAAATATCACCCCACCACTGAGAAGCTTGAGCACCTACCATAGTAAGATCCAAACCCCCTCCTAGAATCCAGCCACCACCGTATGTCAGATTAAGCCACCATCTACTGACCATCATACATTTTCTTCTGAATGTTGATCTCCACTGTTGAAGAAGGACATATGTGTTGTCAGAGAAACTTGAAAACCACTATAGTCCCATCACCCATGTCTAGAGACTCATCTGAATTGTGCCCTTTTGTGCCCTATGCCCCGTAGAAGAAAACTAAAGATTCGATCCACATTATTGTTGAAAAATATCCCCCCTCACATAGTAGATAAGAGGATAAAAAGAAAAAATATATAAAAAAAAGTAAAAAATTAACAAATATAATTAATATAATAATAAAAAATTATAAATATATTAATTAGTATATATATAAAAAATTTATTTATTTACATATTTAAATTAAATAATTTATAGTAAATATATATATATATAATATAAGTAATAATAACTGTAGGTATTTGTTAGTATTTTATATATATTAATAAGTATGTTTGTTATAAATAGTTTTATAGTTCTATATAATAATAATAACCATATTTATTTTGTTAATAATAATAAGTATATAAATACAAAAACATTTTTGTATATATATATATTTATTTATTTATAATTAAGAAATATTTATTTTTCTTGGAGATTCTTTCTTTTTATTGTTGAAAATTTGACATTTATTTTCAAACTGATTGATTGAATCGGGTTTTCAAGAGGATATTGTAGATGTTTTGAGGATCCTCACTCGGTGGACATGGTCCTTAAACAATCCATGTGGAGAGCATCTGGTTGCGACATCATTATTGCCAGATCACGCAGCATGGAACAAGGTGAGCATTCTGTTTGAGAGATTTTTTTATCTTATCACTAATGAGGAGGATGGGGCATGATGAACAGGCTATACAGAGGTGATAGAGGTAATATTAGAGTGGTGATATGAGCTAGAAATGAGAATTAGAAGATTCTAGAAGTGGTAAGAGTTGTACATCATCACTTTGGGAAGGAAAATCACATCACCATTCATTCCATTACTATATTCCAAAACCATCCATAAGAATATCACTTCACCACAAACCACATCTAGGAGTGGGATATTTGGAGATCATACCATTCACCATACACCAATCATATAAGGCAGCAAGCTGAGAACATATGTTAGAAATTGGGAGTTTTTGGAGATCAAGCAAAGAGGGAGAAGACTCTTTTCTCATTTTATATAATTTCTTCATTTATTTCATCATGAAATTATATATTTCAGAATATTTTAATATGTTTAATCCCATCATGATTCTCAGATAATTAATTTTTTTGGGAATATACCGAGTTGGTTAATCTATTTTTCATTGTGAATGCATGTTCTCTACTAGATGTTTCTCTCTCTCTCTACGGATAATTTTTTTTTACCAAACCTCAAGAATTAGTGAAAATTGATCTTGATCATGCTTAAATTAAAATGATTAAACTGGGTATTTAACTAAAAAGTGAATCAATCTGAAAATAGAGAAGCACATTGAGTTCAACAAAAAATTTGAACTTAGGGATTAACTGATTAGTTATCACTTGGTGATCGAATTATTTATGAATTAGATAGACTGTAGGTGTTATTATTTCATGGGTTGACCTAATAAAAAACCAGGTTAGCCACTTTAATTATTTTTAAGTGTATAAATTCAAATTCATGAATATGGGAAAATTATTATAAAAACCAATGAGTGGATTTCCCAATATTCATCAATTGGTTTCTCTTACTTATTTTTTTGTTCATATTTATTTCTTGCTTATCTGCACTCACACTCACCTTCACACTCACACATAAATATTTATTTTCATCATTTCTTCATCACCATACTCAATTGTTTCTATAGTTGTCTTGTTTTAATGTTTATTTTTTTCTTATTTTCTGGTCACTAGCATAACTCAATCCTTTAATGTGGTTTGACCCCCTTACCACAATACTAGTATAAGTAGTAAGTAGGCTTATAAATATTAAATTTTCATGCATACAAAGACACAATGCTAAATTTTAGAATCATTTTTGGGGAACGAATGTGAAACCAAAAACCAAAACAAAAAAATAACATATAAAAAACAAAACATAAATAGAAAAAAACAAATTACAAAAAAAATAAGAAAAAAATTGTATAATAAATTTTCTGCAATAAATATAAAAGAATTTTATAAAGTATATGTTATATGAAAACTATGTCTAAACCTGAGACAACAGATCCTTTCATTCCCAAAATTGAGAAACACATTATATTATTGAAAAAGAACAAAAAATAAATCAAAATCGAGGATAAAAGAGATGTTGAGAACCAGAACATTAATAATATACCGCCTGGAAATGAAAATCCTCTTATTAATGAGATGATTGAGTAGAATAACTTAATAGAGTTCATACTATCTTCTATTTCTAGACATCCATACTGAATTATGCTCTCACATAGTTCTAAGAATTATGAAATTAAGAAATCATCATTTTCCTAGATACCGACCTTCAATGGAATGTTCAATGAAGACTCCCTTGAATCTATTAAGGACTTATACTGTAATGTCCAATAGCAACCAATAAGAGTATTGAATGAGTAAGAACTTAAGTTGAGAGTTTCCCCTTTTTCATTAATAGAAATGACAAGACTTAGTTTCCACAGTTAGAGGAGGAAATATTTTTCACCTGGGAAAAATTCTACAATTCTTTCACCATGAAATTCTATCCTAAGAGAATGAAATCTAAAATTAGGAACAAAATCACTAATTTCTTACAATATTAGGGAGAACTATTCCTTAAATCTTGGTATATATTTAGGCTATTACTTATAAAATTTCTAAAACACGAATTCACTCCCCAATTCCTCATAAACACTTTTAAAAATAGTCTCACTTCTTACCACCAAACATCGATGGACCAATCTACTAGATAGAATTTTAGTGATAGGACAACCGAGGAGATGAAAAAAATATTTAACAAGCTGGAACAAAACTCACAATATAAATTCTCTATTATAAGAACCATTGTGATAAAAGAACCCAACCCTGTTCCACAAAATGATTCCCAAGCTTCTAGGTTTTTCAATTATAATACTTCGAATACACTTAGGGAGTAATTCCATAAATGTAGCATATCTGGGAATTTTTACTCTTGTTATCTTAATTTTGACATGATTTCTCAAGCACTTGAGAATGATTATTTTCCTAGATACAATCCTAGGATGCATCATTGGGATGACTTGTTTTGAAATACCTACAATCAAGGGTATAAAGACCAACCAAACCTATCTTGGAGGGATCAGAGAGTTCTTTGACCTACTACTCCCCCTAGTTTCCAAAAACCACCTATGTAATAGTTTCAACCCCAACCCAAACCTGAATTATCTAAGTCACAAGAATAAGTAAGGGTTATGTTCCAATAGATGATATGATGGTTGTATGAACAAAAGTCTAAAAATTATTTGGAAAAGTGAAAATGGATTCAAGGATGAAAAATATAGAAAATCAGATGGGGTTGTTGGAAAGAGAAGTTGGATAATAGAGACAATGGTAAGCTTCCAAGTACCACTGAAGCGAACTATAGAGAAAATAAAATGGTTGTGACCACCATAAGTGGTATCCAAATCTAAAAAGGTTCTAATATAGAACCCAAAATTATAGAAAAAACTAATTGAATATAGAAATTAAAATATAGAAAATGTTGAATCTTTAAAATTTGATAGCTTCACTAGAAACCCTTTTAACCCTACTATCCAAATTTAAAAAAAAATTAATTGAAAAACATATAAAATAAAAATAATAATAATATTAAAGAGTTAGTTGGAGGGATGACCAAAATTTTTAAGAACTTTTATCCTACAATCCCATTCCCACAAATTATAAAAAATAAAACCATGATTCTACATTATTGAAATTCCATAAAGTTGTCAAAAAACTGAACATTGACATAGCCTTCCTAGAATCCTTGATTCAAAGATCATCTTAAATAAAATCCAAAAAGAAAATCTGCTCAAACAAAAAAAACCCTAGAATATTTTTCCATTTACAGTCTGAAAGAGGAGTGTAGTGTTTTGATATAGAATAAGATACCTACCAAAATTCAAGACCTAGGGATCATTTTCAACCCTCATTCCTTTTGGAATAGAGGTATCCAATTTAATTATATGTGTGATTTGGGAGATATCATTAGTTTAATTATACTGTCTCTACACACAATATTAGGAGTTCCCCATCCCACCATTGTTGTCTTAAAACTTGTCAATTGATCCATCACTCACCTAGTTGGTAGGGTGGATAATTTTATAGTGTGAGTAGGAAGGATATTTTTTCCTACTAACTTTTTGATACTTGACATAAAGTGTGACTAGGAGGTACTTATCATCCTTGGTAGGCCCTTTCTAGCCTTAAGGAGAGTTTTCATAGATGTATCAAAGGGGAAATTAATTTTCAACCTGGGTGAAAAAAGTGGGATCCACTGTTTTCACAAAAAAAATTAAAAAAACCCACCCAAGACCCAATATTTCCTAGAGATTATATTTTTGCTGTTGAAGAATATTTAGATGAGGAGGAAGAGGACTTTTTGATTATGTACGAAGAAATAAATGTTTCACCTTAGATCCCTACTTATTCTTACATGGGGATCACTTAAAGTAAAGATAAAGAGCATTTATATGGATTTGAGGGGGGGATTATTAGAACACCTATATGAGTTTATTTTAGAACACATCCTATACTCAAAATAATATTGTAAGTATGAGTAACATTTTTTTAGAAACAATAATGATGAATTAGAAGCCTTCTTCTCTGCCTTCTTTAAGAAGTAGCATGAGGATTTGGGTCCAACCAGGCCCAAGTGTCTTCCCTAAAGCCAAAAATCAGAACATATTGAGCTCAAACCCCACCAAACACATTTTAAATATTCTTTTTTAGGAGATACCTCCACAATTACTATGATTATCTCATCCAAGATGGATGAAAATAAAGTGGATAACCTGCTGAGTATTTTTGAAGAAATTAAAGTCTACCATTAACTAGTAAATTTCTAATAAAAAGGTTATAAGTCTATAATTATGCATGCATAAAATACCAATGTATACAGAGTTTAAACCAAGAGTGTAATCCTAGGGGAGACTAAACCCAAATATAAATTAAGTGGTTCGCGAGGAAGTTATGATATTTCTTGATACTGATATAATATTTCTAATTTATGATAGTCATTGGTTAAGTCATGTCTAGGTAGCCCCAAATAAGAGTGGAGTTATTATGAAATAAATGAAAATAATGAGAAAATTCAAACAATAGATGTGAAAAAATGGATCATTTTTATCAATTATAGAAAACTCAATACTGCCACATTGAAGGATCATTTTACCATGCCATTTTTTTGTACCAAATACTAGATAGGCTAGCTATAAATGAGAAATTTAATTTTCTTTATAGATACTTTTTCAAGAACCATATTTCTATTTCCTTAAATGATTAGGATAATACTACATTAACTTTTCAATTTGGGACATTTGCCTATAGGTAGATGCCCTTTGTCTTGTGTAGTGCTCCAACTACTTTTAAAATATGCATGGTAGAAATTCTCAGAGATGATTTAAATTATTATTAAATTTCTCAAGGATTATTTTTTATTTTTTGGAATATATTTTGAAAACTACCTTGAAAAATTGGAAGTTCTTTTAGAAAAAATTCCAAGAGAAAAATATAGTTTTAAATTGGGAGAAGTGTCAGTGCATGGTTATTGAGGGAATTGTATTGGGTTAAAAAGTGTCTAAGAAGGGGTTGGAGGTTGATAATTCCATGATTTTGGTCATCTAAAATATTCCCCCACCATAGTATTTTAATAGAATTGGAATTTTCTTAGGATATGTTGGATTTTATAGGAGGTTCATTAAATATTCTTCCAAAATCATAAGGCCACTTTTCTTACTACTTGTTAAGGAAATGCATTTTGTTTTTGATGAGAAATTTAGGGTAAACTTTAACTTGCTTATAGAGAAACTTACTTACTTACCAGTGATCACAACCCCAAACTAGTAGTTCTCGTTTGAATTAACTTGGGATGCTAGTGACCTATATGTAGGTGTTGTTTTGGGGTAGAGGAAGGATAAGAGGCTACATGTCATTTATTATGCCAGCAAGGTACTGGATAATGCTCAGAAGAACTATTACACCACTAAAAAGTAATTGACTAATGATATATTTGCCCTTCGAAAATATAGATAGTATTTGATAGAGTCCAAGGTGATCATTTTCACTAACAATTAAGCCTTAAAGTACTTAATGGATAATAATGACTCAAAGACTAGGCTCATGAGGTGGACACTTTTGTTAAAATAATTTGATCTGGTTATCAAGTATAAAAAGGAGCTGAAAATTTTGTTGCAGTCCATTTTTATAGGCAGACCAACACCCAAATTGAATATCCAAGGGAGATAAATACATCATTCCTAGATGAACAATTGTTTATTGCTTCTATCCAGTAATCTTCTTGGTTGGAATATTATTCTAATTTTCTTTATCTTTATGTTATGCCTAAGGACATTTTATAGAACTAAATAAATATGTTTATTTTTTGAGTTGAAATACTACTTCTAGTATGACCCTCTTATTTTTAAGAGATGTAATGATGGTATTTTGAAGATATTTTTAGGTGAGGATGAAATGTTACCCATACTTGAGATCATCTATTCATCACCTTAGGGTAGAGACTATAGTGGAGAAAGTACTCCTTAGATATTTTTACAGACTATTTTCTACTATCCAATACTATTAAAGTATACTAGTATTTTATTCATTGGATATGATAAGTGTAAAATTTATGAAAATATAGGTAAAATGAAGGATTTTCCACAAAAAGAAATTTTGGAAGTTGATTTATTTTATGTTTGAGGCTTGGATTTTATGGGACCCATACCATCCTCTTATAGGAATTAATTTATTATTTTGTTTGTGGTATATGTGTTTAAATGGATTGAGGTAGTGGATCTTCCCAACAATCTTATTTCTATTGTACTAAAATTTATTATGAAAAACATCTTTTTTAAGTTTGGAGTGACTAGAGAATTCATTACAGATAGTGGAACCCATTTCAAGAATTAAAATTTCAATAATTTAATAGAGAAGTATAGATGTTCTCACAGAAATGGTACCCCCACTACCCACAATCCAGTGTTTAGGCTAAAGTAACTAATAGAGAGATCAAACATATTTTGGAGAAGATGGTTTCTAGCTCAAGAAAGGATTAATCAGTGAAGTTGGATGAGGATATGTGGTCCTATAAAACTAATTACAAGACTATCATAGGTATTTACCTATATAGATTGTTATTTGGAAATAATTTCCTTCTTCCTTTGGAATTACATCAAAATTCCTTTTAGTTAGTGAAGGATCTGAACATTGAATTCAAGTATGCTGGTGAGAGGATGTTGTTGTAGCTGAGTGACCTGAATGAAATTAGGACAGAATCATTTGAAAATCTTGAAATTTATAAAAAAGAACAAAATAGATTCATGAATCAATAATTCAGAATAGGTATTTCAAGTTTGTTAATAGAGTCTTGCTATTCAAATATAGGCTGTAACTTTTCCCAAGAAAATTAAAAACCAAGTGGTCAGGACCCTTTACCATTCTGGGAGTCCTTTTTAATGGAGATATAGAGCTAGATGGAGAAGAAAATTTACCATTCTTAGTCAATGGTCATAGGATCAAACCCTAATTTTATATGAATATAAAGGGAGTGTCTTCTATTTCTTTCCTTGAAGGATGAATCTCTCTAAAGTCTAACTAATGGATATAAAATTAGTGTTTTATGGGAACTAACCCATGGTTTTTGATCTGTTTCCTTTTTTATTTCTATTTCTTAATAAAGATAACTCATGTTTACTAATTATATAGTTTAATTTTTTTTATATTTTATAGTGTTAGATGATTTACTACTGCTATAGTGTTACTATAGATAGAAACTTGACAAGAGAAAACCAATGGAGCAATAAACTGCTTTATCTCGATAAAACATATGAAACTCAATATTTGATTTTTTTTCTTGATATTTAAATTATGGATTATTATGCCTATTTTATTAACCATATAGAAAATTGGTATGACTAACCAAATAAATTCACTTAATTCTATAGAGGAGTAACTTTTCAATAAACCTAAACTATCAAAGCTTCCACATTCAGGGAAGTTTTATTCTATTTTTTCATTTCTATTCTCTTCTCATATTATATTTCCTACTATTGTGACTTAAGTGTGGGGGAATATCCCCCTTGTTTTGGTGAAAATTTTAAACCTACTTTATTTATTGGTTGTTATCTTATTGAGTTATAGTAATTTGAAAATTTATTTGAGTTGCATTGTGAACCATTATTTCACCCATTTCATTCAATTTAATTCAACTAATACTACAAAACATTCTTTATCATGAAACTATTTTAAATATATTGAAAAAAATATATTTTTTTTTTATAAAAAATAAATGCATGAAATTAAAAAAACCATTTTTTGTGATTGATATTTTGGTGGTGGCCAGTAGGGGTCTTTTGGATATGTTTTTTTGTTTTACTGATTTTTTCTGGGGAAAACAAACATTTGAGCTTCCCCACTAACCCTTAAAAACATTCTATGTGTTAATTTTTATATCTTTTTTATACAAACTATTTTTATTATGTCTCCCGCTATGAGATTCAATAATGAGGACACTTTTGATCTTTAATTATGTAGGAGAAGGGTGTGTTATTTTCTATAATGCACTTTAAATTATAGACTAATCAAAATCCCCCTTGATTTTTTTGTCAAAAAAATGGTCAATTTTTTTTTCAAATTGTTTCACAACATTAGGGTCCTTTAGATTTATATAGGATAGATGACATATTCAATGATAAATGAATCTATGCTCCCTTAATTTCTAATGTATATCTAAATTTAGCCAGGACCTTCGGTAAAAATTTCATTTGAAAATCCTTGACCTCATATTTTGTTACTATGTTAATAAAAGTCTAGATATGCCACATTTTTTAGCTAACTATAAAAAAAAATTATGTTTGATTCAAAAAGAAAAATAGTGTGCAATTGTTTGATAACAAAACAATATTTAAGTGAGGGGGGGTTTTTTGTGACCAATTTTTTAATACATTTTTTCATATCTTTTTTTATATTTTATCATCCTTTTATTATTAAAATAATGTATTCTGTTTAATAATTTTCAATTGTTGTATTTTTTTTAAAATGTTAAAACATTGATTTTTTTTGTGAAAGTATGGATTTTATTTTTTATTATAGACATTTTGAATAATTTTATATTAATTAATAAATTCTATTTTAACCACTATTTTTATTGTTTTATTTTTTTAGATTAAATTTATTATTCCCATTCTGTTTATTCATTCACTGTTTCATTTATTATTTTAATAATTATTTTTAAATATTCTTTTATTTCAATCATTTTTTAAATTTTATTTTTTTCATTAAATTTAATATTATTTTTGAATAATTAAATTTTAAAAACTGTTTAAATGTTAAATGTTTTTATTTGTTTGAATTATTAAATAACATGATTTATTGATTTTTTATTGTAAATAATTAATTGTTTCAAGTGAAAATTTAATTTTTTATCTTTATTGTCTTTCTTGTATTTTGAATTTAGTTTATTTATATTCATGTGTTGCTACTACCAGACATCAGTGATATCAAAATAGAGTTGTCACCGCAAGGTAGCAAATGTATAAAAGTAGAGTTGTTATCGCTAGGTAGATGCGGTAGTAAAGTAGATATGTTATCATTGGCCAGCCTCTACCACTGTTGGATCCCTCTTCTCCCATTACATCTTCCACCATTGGATCCCTATTCCTTCATCACCCATGCCTCTACCATCTAAACCCAACAAAATAACAACCCACTACCAATGCTTCCACCAGCCACCTTCAACATTGCTTCCAACATTCTCTTCTAATGATGCTTCTGCCAGTTCATCTCTTATATGTCACTGCCACTTTCCCCATCAATGGTACCACCCAATGCTGGTATCACCATAATCCACTTAGCTTACACCCCCTACATCTATCACCATGGAAAAAACACCCAAACCATCCACCACTCGAGCTCTCCCCAGATAAACTAAAAGCCAACCCACACGTAGATTTTGAGAAATTCTAACCACCATGGATTCAACCAATCCAATTTGCACTGACTCCTTTGACAATATGAGTCTCCAAACCAAATCCACCAAGCCGCTGTGATGATTAAAGAAATCCCACACCAAAACCGAGAAGATCACACACCTTTTGTGGTTGGATCTGGATCCCCTCCTGAAGACCTTCCACCATCAACATCTAAATGTAGTCTTCACCCACTAATCAACATCCTCCATCTTCAGAAGGATAATCTCTACATTTAAAGAATACCACTGGGACTGTGAGACAAACTTGAAGCTTACCAAAGTCCCACTACCTACACCTAAAGAATCGTCTGAATCAATCCCCTGCACACCATATTCCCCACATAAGAAGACCATGCTTCCAAGTCCCCTCCTTGTTCAAGAAGTATCTACCCTTTTACAATAAATAAGATCATAATAAGAATATATATATATATATATAAACAAAAAAATAATATTATTAATATAATAATAATGACAATTAATATAAATAGATTGATAAGTATATGTATAAGTAGATTCATTTATGTACATATTTAAATTAAGTAATTTATAGTAAATATTGATAAAGAATTATATATATATATAATAATAGTAATAATAATAATTATAGTTATTTATTAGTACATATATATATATATTGATAATTATATTTGTTGTAAATAGTTTTATAGTTCTTTATAATGACAATAATAAACATATTTACTTTATTAGTAATAATAATTATATAAATATAAGTACATTTATATATATATATTTATTTATTTATTTATAATTATTTAATATTTATATTTCTAAAAGATTCTTGGTTTTTATTCTTAACAATTTTACATTTCCTTTCTAACTGCTTGATTGAATTATGTTTTCAAGAGGATAATTAATAATGTTCGGGCATCCTTACTTAGTGATCATGTTCCTTGTATGATCCATGTGGAGTGAATCTGAGTGCGGGATCCTTCTGGTGGGATCATTCTACATGAAATAAGCTGAGCATTCTGTTTGAGGGATTTGTTTCTAGGGTCACCAATGAGGATGAAGAGGCATGGTTAACATGCCATATGTAGGTGAGATAGGTCATTATAGAGTGGTTATATGAGTTGGAAATGATATTTATAAGACTATAGAAGTAGAAGGAGTAGGACATCATCACTTTTGGAGTAGGAGAATCACATCACCATTCATTCCACTACTTAATTATAGAACCATACATAAGTATATAACTTCACCACACACCACATCTAGGAGAATGAAATGCGGATATCATACTATGCACCATACACCACTCACAGTAGTTAGCAAGAAGAGAAAATAGATCAAACCTTGGGAGTTTCTGGAGATCAAGCATGCAGGTATAATATTCTTTTCTATTTTCTTATGTTTTATTTATTTCATTCAACGTGAACTTATATGTATCAGAATCTTTTAATATATTTAATACCATCATGATTATTAGATAATCTACTTTGGGGGAATAGACTGGTCAGGTTAATCCATTTTACATTATTCATGCATGTTCTTTACTATATTCTTCTGTGTCTCTCTCCCTGCAGATGATCATTTTTTATAAACCATTAATAATCAGTGAAAACAGATCTTGATATAGATTAAATTCAAAAGTTCAAATAGGTAATTTTACTAAAAATTGAATCAATCTCAAGAGAGATAATAACATTGAGTTCAAAAAAAAATTTAAACTTGATGATTAGTTGATGGGTTCTCACGTTATGATCAAATGATTTATTCAGTTGATAAACTATAGGGGTTATTCTATCACAGTTTGACCTGACAATATATTAGGTTACCCACTAGAATTAGTTCTAAGTGTTTCAATTAAAATGCATAAATAATGAAAAAATATTATAAAAACTATCCATATTATTTCCCCTATTCATAAATTGGTTTTTCTTATTGTTTTTTTTGTTCTTATATCTTTACTTCTTATCTGAACTGACACACACATTCACAATCACACACAAATCTTCATTTTCATCATTGCTTCATCACCACCCTGAACTTCTACTTTAGTTGCCTAGATTTAATTTTTCTTTTCCCTTGTTTTTTCCACTGTCTAAACTCATTCATTCCCTATTGTTTTAAAATCTTAACACAATACTATTATAGGTAGTAATTAGGCATATAAATATTAAATTTTCATTTGTAAAATGATATATGTGTCATTATACTCTACTTAAAATATTATTATGATTATTATCAAAGGAAAGTGGAAAATGATTTACACATTTTAGAATAAAATATTCTTAAGGTTGAAGGGAACCAATCCAGTGAAATAAAGGCAAGTTTTTGGGAGATTCCTAGGCCTTATCCTAAAGTTTTAACCTTGTTTTTCTCTTTTTACCTTTATTGAGGTGACAAATAGTTACTTTGGTTACTATTCATAATGACCAAAAATAAAAGGGAAGAATTTACCAAATTTTAACCTCCTGATTCCAAATATGAAATCCATTTTTCAAGATTCAATTTCATGAAATATAATAAATCAATTTTAATATAAATGTGTAAAACGCAAAAAAACATTTTTTAGAAAAATGTGTTTTTAAGCCTAAAATGAACTTATACAAAAAATAAAGTATAATATTTATTTATATATAATTAATTAGATTATATATTATTAGATAATTCTATTGTTACTTTAATATCAAATTCCAATAATACTGTTATTTTTAAATTACATAATTTAATCAAAATAGATGACACTTTTTCAGAAATAATAATTTTTCAATATCTACTGAAAATTAAATATTTTTTGAAAACTTAAAAAATCACCTTAAGAAAATATTGACTTGCTTAATTGAAAAATTATATTCATTTCCTCAAATATAATTTCTAAAAAAAATTTAACTTTATTATAATGTCTCTGCACAAAATATAATAAAACAATTTTTGAAGAAAACATATTTTTGAAGCATAAAATAACTTTACTAGAAATTAAGTACTTATTTATTATCAATTAATTAATACATTTGAATTATATAAAAACTTTATACATATTTTTCATAATGTGATTCTTACTATTCATACCGCCAATTTAATGGTTAGGTTATAATGATCATATTTAAATAATTGTATTTTTATAGTATATCATAGTTTACTTAAAGCTCAATACTGCATTATAAGAAGTTTATTGAGCATAATATTCTTTTCAAATAAATTTTTATCTTGTTTCACTATTAAATAATATTTTATTCATATACATTTTATAAATTTTAAAACCTATATGAATTGAAACTACTAAGAAAATTATGATTGATTCATGTCTAGATACCAATGAAAAAAATAATCCACATTTATTACTTCAATATAGAAAAAACCATTAAAAACTAATATTTCCTAGTTCCAAATCATATTCTCATTCTCATCATATTTATTTTTGAACACATACTATTTTATGATATTGTGAACATCAAGACTTTTCACTAGTTTGCATGATTAATTTTTCTCTTTTTTATTTGGTTCTTTATTCACAGCTTTCACCCTTGATTCATCCTTTACTTATTCATCAAATAATTTTAGTTCCATATATGATAAAAGAATAGTGTTCTCCACATTACACATTCTTTGAGGCTTTTGGGTCATATTTATCACTGATAATATTTTTTTTAATTTCAAATTGAATTCTCATATTTTAGGTTACTAGTAGTCTCTATTCAATAAAAATTTCTTCCTTTTATTTAGCCTCAAAATCCTAATAATTTGATATATTTTGAGGATATCTTGAGTTTTATCATGATTACCATCTTTATCAAATATTTAATTTAGTTATAAGTTTCCAGATTTATTTTTTTCTTTCTCTTCAATCACCTTAACATCATTTCATTCCACAATTTTATTTTAACTTTTATTAAATAATTTATAAAGATTAATTTTAGTCAAGTATCCATGAAGTAATACATCATTAACTAAACTTCCATACTTTCCTTGATGTACTTGTTTTGAATATTTCCTATACTTCTGAACACTATGAGGTGTTTTAAATTTTTATTCCTTTTATACTATATCTCATATGGTTCTTTATTCTCTACAAGATTTAATAAATATTGGTTTTGAGTGTAAATGTATACTTTTACAACTACTTTCCAATAATAATGTAAAATTTTACTTTTAATAAGTAATGAATTTTCTATATTATTTACTATCACATTCCTCATTTTGATAACACTATTATGTTTTGTATTTATCACCACTGAAATTTCATATTTAACACCATGTTTCTATAAATTCTTTTCCACCTCAGCTAAAGTATACTCTATGTCATTATACAGTCACATTATTTTAATTGATATATTGATTTCATTTTTATCACTCTTTCAAAACCTATTGATGTATCCCAATATCTCTTTTTTAGTTTACAAAAATATAATAAAACCCATTCTTTTATATTCACCCATAAAAATTATTAAGTATATTTTTCTTGTTATTATGAGATAAATCATTAAACCATTTATATTAGTATGTTTCAAGTCTACCAAAATTATGGGTCACTTTTTATTTTACTGATAGGAATTACTCACTATATTCCCTCTCATACAAGAGTCACTTATATTATCTCTATTTTGATTCATATTTAGAATATTGATCGCATCCTTAATTTTTGAGAGATTATTCATTCTTTGTTAATGTATATTGGTAAGACTATGATTCTAGAATATTTTTTATTCCACTATGAAAGGAAATATGTTCTATTTATATTAAACTTTTTTATGGAATGCTGTTTTTCCTTTATATTTTCATTAATTATTTTTTATCCTTTACCTTGATAGAGAATCCCTTCCAATTAAATAATACTTTGAGTCTCAAGTCCAAAATTTGACTTACTCTCAAGAGATTATGTTGAAATACATCCATATAAAGTACTTCCATGTTCTATATATCATCTATCATAAGTCTAGTATTTTTTATACCTTTTATTTCCAAATATACATCATTACCAAAATAAATGGTTCCATCAAGATAACCCTTTATATTTTTTAACAAATTCATAATATTAGTCATGTGGGATGTATACCAACTATTAAGAATTTGTGTGTTACTATTATTTTTTACCATTAGATAAATATCATCTAGTATGACACTTTCCTTATTATTTTAATTTTATGAGACTCCAAGTTGATTTAAGACAAAATATACCCTCTTCTCATTAATTTCAACAAGATAAACAAAGTAATTTACTTCTTATTTCAATGGGGAAAATATTTTTACAAAGGATTATAGTTCAATGATCTTATTTATATTCTTTTTGGACCTCCATATTAAAAAATTTAATTCCATTATTTTCTATTATTAATAGCTTCATAGAAGAAATTAGAACAATAAAATAAATATCTTTAAAGAGAATTTCTTCTTTAGGGTGAAGGATATGCTCTCGTTCTCCTTTGATGACTTCTAGGTGCTTCTCCTTTTGAGTAAATTTTAGTTGTATCATAACAGTTCATAGTGCGACCTAGCTAGCTACAATATTATTTTTTAATCTAGGTAAATATCTTGTCGCATTATCTCTATGTGTTTCTAACCTCTAATCTACTCCTCATTTTTTGATAATCCCTCAATAATTAATATTTATCTCTAACCTTATACTTTCATTTATCCATAAAAACTCATGTATTGTTTTTTTATTATTATAATTTATATATAATCCAAACTTTACCTATGTTTTAGAGACATCAATCATTCATCACTTTCTCAACACTCCTTATGCCTATTTATTCACTTTATTTCAATTGTTTATCAAAGAACTCTCTAAAATACATCTTCTTCCTGTATCCTCTAGTTTTGATTTCAGTTCCAAGTTTCTTCATCAATTTCAACACTTATTATTTAAGTGATTCAATATTTTTCACTCAACTTCATAAAAGTATTAAGTTCATTAATTATCTTTTCTTTATTTTCAATTTTTATCTTGAAATATATGAATTCTATTTTATTTCATTGTGTATAAGATTTTTCTTCCAAACCTTATCTAATTGAGTAATTTTTTGTTTTAAATTTTTCAATGCACTTCATAGAATCCTTCAATTATCCACCAATATTTCTATTCTTCTTTCTTTATATGTCCAACTCCTCAAAATAATCTTCAAGATATACCTTCATATTTATACCTCCTTTTGGTTGATTTTATTCCTCTATTTTAAATTTAACTTTCTCAACCATTAACATCATATTATATTATGCATCAGAGTTAAACTCAGTTTAACCATTATCAAAACAAACCTCATAATTATCCTCTTACTTGTTGACTGATATCTTTCACTAAAACCACTTTTTAGACATATTTCTATATTTAAATTTCATTTATGGGAAACTTCTTTTACTATTTTTATGGGTAATTAACTTTAGAATATCCATAAAGCTTACTTGGATACCTCATAACAATTTTTCCAGTATTTGCACAATGGAAACAAGTTAATGGTAGTTTTAATTAAAATATTGATTCATATCATTTAAGTTTACTTTTCATGAGTTATAGAAACTCATTATTAAAATTTTCTTATCCATCTCTATATTAATTTATATATACTTTCATTATGGTATTTAATTTTATTTCCCTTTTTAGATAACTCAATGCACCTTCAAAATTCACATGAATTTCATAAGCCATGATATTTTTATTTAATCCATCAAGAGATAGATCTATAATATTTCCTTATTCAAGTGTAAATACCTTTAAATTGTATAAAGGTTTAAATATCCATAAACTTTTATCCATAATGTTTTCATTTGAAATATCATTACCAATTCCATGAATGAATCAAAAAACCTCAATGATTTAGTTGAACAAAGCATCAATGTATTCATAATAACTCATCTTTAAAACATAAAACCTATTGTGAAGAATCTAAAACTTTACATACTTTAATTTTTTGTCACATTTTTAAATATTGTCAAATTTATCCCATATAACTTTAGATTATATGCATCTTATCACTTTTATCTATATTAGATTCCATAAATATCTAGATAAGAAATTTTATAACTTCATTCTAGAATTAATAAATTTATTATCCACCTCAATCATAGATAGATCTGAATAATCATTCACTTTTATTCCATGTATGAAAATAGAGAAAGTATCCAATTTGAGATATTATAAGTGTAATTTTGTTTAATTTTTTCAAATATGATAATTATATCCATTAAATAATGGAACTCATTTTTTTACAGTATTCTTTATTTCACTGATATTTCTTCAATATATTCATAAATATTAACCTGGATCTGATACCACTAGTTATAATGATGGAATACCTACACCCCCCTTATTGGGGGTTAAATTAGGGTGTCTAATTTCTTTCCAACTTCTAATAGATCATGTTCCCATTTTTACTAGAACACTTTGAATCTATCTAATAAACTATATATTCATAGAAACCAAAAATAAAAAAATTGAATGAAATTACACATAGATTTTACATGTTTAATACAAAGGGATAATCTAAAGAGAATACATCATAAATGTATTGATATACCAGATATATCAATATGCGTTGAAATTTATTACAAGTTTAGGTATTTCTCCCATACAAAATATGGTCTATTAACTCCTCCTTAGTATCCATACACTAATTTAAGAAATATAATAGAACAATATGATAGCATGTAGGTCACTCAGAATGAATATTAATCAAGAATCAAACACCATAATAACAATGGTACTCTCAATTTTACTTTAGTCTCTATAATTAAATTCATATCTTCAATATTGTTTTCCTGTAGTAATAGTTTTTGTCAAGAAGTATCCAAGAATTCAAAATACTCATGACACATTTTTCTCTCACTCATATAGTATTTTGAATATATAGAATATGTTCTCTAAAAATTATCTCTATGTTTTCTTCTTCCATGGGATTATAAATATATTTATCGTCATTCTCAGTTCATATCTCCCTTTTTTATTTCCCATTTTAATATAATCTAAAATAAGGAAATTATAATTCCTTAAAATCAATCCATATTTATTATTTATATTAATTCCACAAATCTATCATCTTTAAACTTCAAATATAGAAAATAATATTTCCTTTTAATACCCTTGAGAACATAAGTCAAACTTCTATTTACATATTCTATGATTTTTTCTATTTAAAACTCTAAAAAATATCTTATAATACTTTGATAAGTTCCCATGATACCAAAAAACGAATATATATAACATCTAGTTAATATTACATAGCTTATATAAATTTATATAAGGTATCAGTTTACTCTTTCATGAGATAAAATTATTCTTACATGATCTGTAGAAATTCTAATATATTCTTATATAAAGTTAGCATTAATATTACATGTGTGCAAGAAAACCTTACACAAACATTAAATCTATGAAGTTAATAATATACATGAATTTGAATAAATAGTTTATTCTTATATAGAATATTAACATTTTAGAGGCTCCTCGAAAAAACTTATATGACTCCCAAATTACTCTTACATAAGTAGTAGAAATTTTTGTTTAATCTTACATGGCTCCATTTAAAAATTATAATCATATTATTGGACCCACTTTATAATGATGTTGTATTTTTTGTCAATACTTACTATATGTGATTATTTTTGTGAACATGTAAGTAATGATGATGATGATAGTGTTATATATGATAGGTTTGAAAGATTTTGGAAGTTTCGAGTTAGTATAGAAATTGAAGGATTAATATTATCATAGAAAGAGGTTATTTGATGTTTTGGAAGTCCATAAGAAGAATTTTGGAATTTATAGTTGTTTTGAATTGAAGAAGATGATTTTGGATAATGTTTTGATATAATTTTATGTGTTTAAGTGGGTCGTAATATGGATTTAAGTAGATCTAGTTCTAATTGAGATAATTCTAGAATCTATGTAAGAGTGCCCATGTAGGAGTCATCAAACCATATATGGGGATTGACATAAGGATGGTTAGTGTATGATTGGATCTTGATGTAAGAGTTATTATGCAATGGGTCCTATGTCAAATTCATCAACATAAGGTCTTCCACGTATAAGAATCATATAATAAGAAACTTTTTTTATGATGAATAAATTATATACTAGATACATAGTTCATAAGATACAACCACTTCATATAAAAATTTACTTTTATATGATATGGAGATATCATAATATAGGTAAACATGTAAGAAACTATTCTTTAAGAATAAACCACATAATAATATATAATGTAAGATATATAATTCTCATAAGATACTGGATTCATGTAAGAGTTCATGTTTTCATAAAAATGGGAATTTTAAAAGATACAAAAACCATAAGATATGTTTTATCTTATGAAATGGTTGAGATTTGAAAATAATAATTTTTCTAGAATGAATTATTATAGAGAATGAGATTTAAATTTGATTATTCAATGTTATTATTTAGTGAATTAAATATCATAATGAGATTGTAACTTATTATTATTCATACAGGGAATACAACATTAAACCAATGATGATGTTGTGTAAGGATGAATTGGATATTTTTATGACCAAAAGGGTATTTTCCACATCATAGTTCCGTAAACACATGGAGTATTTCAAATGAAAATAAATATATTGATTTTTTAAAGATTTAAATATCATGATACTTGAGTATCACAAGGATAATGAGGAATAAAATAAGTTGAGACTTGAGGAGATTCAAAATAGAGACTTTTAATCAAAGCTTGAATGAGATTTAAAATGTTAGAGTCTTCCAAAAATCATGGAGTTTTCAAGAATTCAAAATGGAAACAATAATCATGATAATATTACATGAATATAAATGTGAAGTAAATGAAAAAATGAAATTGATGAAGGAAGAACCTTCGATACTATGTGAATAAAGAGAGGTACTTATTTTTTAGAATAAATTATAACCTGTGAGTAGTATTTTTGTGATAAGAATAATAAGATCATTATCTTTAAATTATATAGAATATCATGATTTATATTATTTTATTATCTTCATGGTTCTGATTTTATTCCTATTAAAAAAGAATGTGTTTTTGTTTTTTTGGTTAGTGTTGGAATCTTATAGTGGGTTCAATGAAATACCCTTTCCTATAGCTATATCTTAATAGTAAAATAATAATATTATGTGGGTATAAAAATCATCATACAATTAGTATATAGTCATCATTAGGATGATTAAACTCATTAAAAACATGTGGAACTACATTTTTTATTCTAAATTTATTTTTTGAAGAGATAACTATTGGATTAGTAGGACATATTGATTTTAAAAAAGAATATAAACACTGATTCACCCTCCCCCTAGTTTTTATCATTACCTATTCAATTATTTAAACCGGTATCAGATCCAGGATACCCTTGAATATATCTTGTTGGTCTAACATGGAACACCACAACTCAATTAATCATAAATGGGTTACAAAATTTAATGGTAATGGTTTTCATTAATGAAATGGGAGAATGATTCCTTGATTATTATCCCTAGGGTTGTATGTTCTTGATTCTACTCTTTAAGGGTTCACAGTGAAAAAATATATTTCTAAATAGTCTCTGACTAAAAAGTAGAATGTTGAAAATTAAGGAAAATATTAGAATGAACTACTCTCCTCATTATCAGAGAAATAATTCACCAAAGTTATGGGTTGAAAATTTTCCAATGAAATTTGAAAAAAAACTTCATATCATCTATAAAGGAATTCATAAGGTTAAATAAGTAAAACTGGAAATTTGTAGGTAGTTGTTTGAAGATATAATGATATAGAAAGATGAATATATTGATGAGTTTTTTATAAGGATCAATTTAATTATAAGCTTTATCAGAGGATGTGGATAAATTATAGATGATCCTACAGTGGTAAAGAAGCTTATGAGAATACTTCATAATAAATTTGATACCAAGATCTCATTATTAGAAGAAATATATCTTGATGAGTTCACTATTTATAAAATTCATATCACTCTCATTAATTATGAGATGAGAAGAAGATATTCCCTTAAAATAAAAGTAAATAATGAGAAGTAATTTGTTTAAAATATTTCAAGGAGCTGAAAATAGTAGATGAAAAATTAGTTCATATAGAGAACAAAATATTAAATATTATAGAGATATTATATCCCTCAGGTCAATAAATTTCACAAAAGGAAGATGGATAAATTTAAAAACATAAATTTCCTTTTAAATGGTTTAACAATAAGAAATTTCTTATTTCTCAGCCAACATACCCTAGAAAATAAAAAATGAATACATATATAAAGAAAATAATAAATATTAATTCTATAAAGGAAGATCATAGTATGAAATTAAATCTTTATTGAAAGGGAAAAAAATCACACCCATGTTTTCTTAGAAAAAAATATTATCAGTTGAAGAAGGGGTTTTTAAGAGTGATAAGAGCAACAATGATTAGGGTTCATGTATTAAGTCATCTCATAAGTTCCTCATAGATTAAGAAATGAAGAATAATTATTCATAAAATGATGATTAATAAACCAATAATTAGTATATTACTAAATAAGTTGAATTAGTATAGGAATACACCTTGAGGACATATGTTGAGATATGATTAAAAGAAATTGTAAGGATAATAAATGAGGACATGCATCAAAAAAATAATTTGGAGTAGCATAAACAAACTCATATTGAGAAAGAAGATCTAATTAAGGAAGTGAAAAAGTTGAAACCTAAAAATAAATATAATATTATTATTATTAATGATATGAACTCCATGTAGGTTCTGGGCATAGTAGAAGCGTGCGATGGGAGGTACCCAAATTTTATTTTTTCCATAATCGATGATAAATATGAGATTTATACAAAGATGAACATCATGATCCATAAAATTGAATAAAATAAATATATAATGGATAATAACCCCAAGAATGATATAAAGGATATCAAAAGATAATGTTTATAATTAATTTAATTAGAAAAATAATTAAATCTAAGAAATTATTTCTTTATTGATGAATCCAGCGACAGATCTGTAGTGCACCATCATTGTGTTATAGAAACCAATTGTAGATTTCCCCTATCAGTGATCCACATGTGTTCTGGGAATCTGTAGATATCATCAAAGTAGTCTCTGGGTACTAGCATGGAATATCCTTATGCTCGTGTCCTCCACCTTGATTTCCTTAAGAATCACTTCTAAAGCATTCTCCTTGATCCAATGGGGGATGATTCCTCATCGTTCTTATGAGTATTCTTGGAGAAAGGAGATCTCTTGGATTGAGAGGATTATCTAATATTGTTGTACACAACCAAAAAAATGAATTGGCTTAATGAGAAGATAACATAACTGGGTATTTATATTTCTAGGGTTAAAATAAAATAATATCACAAGTGCCCTTGAATATTTTATTTAATCCTAGAAAAACCCCATGTTAAATAATAATAATATAGTTATTATTTTTCGACATATGATCAAATTTAAAATTATATATTATTTAATTAAATAATATTCAATAATATTATTTCTTACCAGACCATTAAACTCAGTATTTCAATCCTCACAATATTTATCGAGTGTTGTATAATTTCTATTTATTTATTAATTAAATATCACTTCATTATTCACCAATAAATAAATTTATACATTATTCACCAAATAACTAATAAATATTTATTAAATATTCTTCTCATAATATATTCTCTTGAATAACTAGATATGAAATAAATAAGATCAAGCATACATGAATAATTATTAAGCCACATATGAGAATAATATTTATTCAACCTGTTAAATAATAAATATATTATTTAAATGAGATTCTAGATACACTTAGTGTGTGACCATCTAGGAATCTTTCTCAATGTAAGTAGTATAAGTAGCTTAAATTCCAAGGTTAGTGTCTAAAAACACACCAAGGCACCCATAGAGAAAGAATTTAATGATGTAGCGATATTCCAGTGTCGTCAACTTATGTGATCGGTTATCTCTTTCTTTGAATTTTTGGAAATCAAAATTTCCTGTAGAATAACATGTCCATGGATTTATTTGGGATATATCATTTCCATAAAAGGGCCTAATATATTAACTTCCATTAAATAAAATAAGGGAAAAATCATTTCTCTCATTATTCATTAATGCAATATTACCTGTGATCAACCCAACATATCCTACCTTGCCGCGAACATATTTCATCGTGATTTTCAATAATACATATAATTATGTGACTCATAATACTCGTTAATAATAATCTTAAAGTCTAAGAACCAATACCCACGTTCACATATAAGTACATCTAATGACACATAGAAATGTGTATTTTATACTAGTGGGTCTTATTCTCATAATATCCTAATGAATTTTACCAAGGAAGTATGCCATGATAAGGTGCCTAAAAGTCCTATGAGTCTCTACTACTGATATCCTATATCATTTATGTCCCCCATATGATATCATATGACTATAGAACATATATTTAAGAATAGTTTCATAGAACTTCTGGGTTCTTATTATAGCAGGGAACTACTATGACCTTTTGGTCTGACAGATAATATTAGAAAATTATCACATACTATGTCATGTAGAAGAAAAATAGTGATATGATAAGTAGTTTATTTATATTTAAACCATTAATACAAGTTATCATTGAGTACACTGAAGTTTTTTCTAGGGAACTAACTCCAACAGACTCCAACTTTCACTATATCCAACTACTAACAACCCTCAGTGCACTTTCTCTCACATGACACTCATGCTTCTGATGAGATAATCCTTTATTCAATGGTTCCACCACACTATCTTATGTGGTTACTCTGCTCACTACAACTCCACCCCTTTGATAAAAAATCCTCAAGAGGTGATACTTCCAGAGTATGTGATTTGTCTGTTGGTGTGACCTTGGCTCTTTTGCAAGATCCACCGCTATAGTATTATCACAATATAATGTGATAGGGTATTTAATACTAGGTACAACATCAATCTCCTTGAAAAATTTAAAAATACAAAAAGATTCCTTGGATGAATCTAAAGCTGATATATACTCAGAATCCACTATAGAATCAACAACAACTAGCTGCTTTAAACTCTTCCAACTTGCAGCTCCTCTATTAAGATAGAAAAAATATCCCGATTACAACTTCAAATCCTTATGATCTATCTAAAAACCAGCACCAGTATAACCACTGATGACCATATCCTTATCTCCTCCATACACTAGGAACATATCCTTTTTTCTTCTTAAATACTTAAAGATAAAATTAACAACAGTACAATGTTGTTATAATGGATATGATTGAAATATATCTAGAATTATTAATGTATAGGCAACATAAAATCTATTACATAACATGGAATACATGATTTATCCTATCACTGAAGCATATGGGATATTACTCAATATCTCTTTCTCTTTTTGTGTCTTGAGATACATTTTCTTAGAAAGATGTAAACCATGTGACACTAGAATCAATCCCCTTTTGGATTATTCTATACTAAATATCTTTAGTATATAGTCAATATATGTACTTTGACTCAGTCCAAGTAGCATCTTGCATCTATCAAGAATGATCTTGACCCTCAGAATATAGGCTGCTTCACCTAAGTCCTTTATGGAGAAGCACTTATTCAACTAGTCCTTAACAGATTGTAATATAGGTATGTCATTTCCATTAAGTAATATGTCATCAATATATACTACTAGGATAAGGACTACATTCCAATTAAACCTTTTGTAAACACATGTCTCACATTCATTCTTAATGAAACCAAATTCTTTTATGGATTCATCGAATAGAATGTTCTAAGACCTAGATGTTGGCTTCAATCTATAAATGAATCTCTACAACTTTAAAATTATTTTGGCATCACATGGAGTCAAAAATCCTTCTAGTCCTATAATATATAAATCTTCCTAAATGTTTACATTAAGGAATTTAGTTTTGACATCTATATGACAATTCACATAGTCATGGTAAGCTATTATAGCATGTATGATTCTAATGGATTTAAACATGGAAACTGGAAAAAATGTTTCATCATATTCAATTTCGTAACACTTTTAAACCCTTTATCCACTAGACTTATTTTATAGGTACTTAATTTACCTTTCATTCCTAGTTTCCTCTTGAATAAACATTTGAAAATGATAGGTTTTACATTAGCTGGAACATCAATTTGAACCCAAACATAGTTATGATACCTGGAATCCATCTCAAAATTCATAGATTCTATCCATATTGTAGCTTCAAATCTCTCTACTGCCTTCTTATAGGATAGAGGTTTGTCATTTTCAACCAATAATGAGTCCCCACCCTTAGTGACCATAAAACCTTTTACCTCTCTTAGGCTCTTATGAAGTACTTTTTTTCAGGAACTACTTCTTACACAGGGACCTATGAAATTTTTTCCTATACAGAATCTTATGTATCTTGAGCATCAACTTTGTAAAATTAAATATTTCTCCCACTATCCATTTTGAGGATGTGCTCCCACTCAAGAAATACGGATTCTATTGAGACAATAACTTTCATATCTAGGAGGTCTTATAGGTAGTATCCCTTTTTCTTTGGGATACCCAATAAAGATACAACTCATTCCTCAGGGTGCTAGTTTATTTCCTAAAAAGGCCTTAACGGATGCCTCACAACCCCATACACATGTATGTAATAAAATGGGTTTCTATCCACTCCATAACTCAAAGTGACTTCCATTTTACGCTTTAGTTTGTACTCAGATTAATGTGTATTATACGGTTTTTAATGTATATCACCAAAAGGATAATGGAAGATCTACATGACTCATCATCGACCTTACCATGTCTAACAAGGTACAGTTCCTCCTTTCACTAATACCATTCTACTATGGTGTGTAAGTTGGAGTTATTTGAGATATAATCCCAAAATCTTGTAGAAAGTTGATGAACTCTTGGTTAAGATATTCACCACCTTGATCTAATCAAAGCTTCAATATCTTCTTACCAAGCTAATTCTCTACTTAATTCTTTAATTTCTTGAAGTTATCAAAGAACACAGAGTTATACCTCATCAAGTAAATATAGCCATATCTAATCTAGTCATTAGTAAAATTTATGAAGTAAGAATATCCACTTCTAGATTCTACTATAAATTTTATTCACACATCAGTGTGTACCAATACTAGAAGCTTTGTAACCCTTTAACCATGTACAAAAATGGTGGTTTGGTCATTTTACCTTGTAAACAAGCATGATATCTATCAAGTCGTTTTATCTCAGAAGAGTTTAAATAACCATCTTGATAGATCTTTTTCATCATTTCGTGTTTTCCTGACCAATATGGTGATGCCACAGCTGGGTGTTATATTAGTTGTGTGAACATGATTTTTTTATCGATTTCCAACACTTCGTTTTCATAATTTACTATATAAAGACCATTATTTAAATTATTCATAGAATAAAATGTGTTTTCTTTTTAAAATAATAAAAAAAATTATTTCCAAATTTGAAAATAAACCAATATAATTCTAAACACGACATGGAAATTATTTTCTTGGAAACAGTAGGTACATAATAAAAATATCGTAAAACCAAATCATTACCATTGGAAATGAAATCTGGTAATCACCAATGGCTAGGGCATCCAGCCTCACTCAATTGGAAGCTCTCAAATCCACCTCTCCTCTAAAAATATTTCAAAATATACTTGGTTTTTATATTTGGATATAGATGTGAGCACCACAGGCTATATCTAATACCTAATGTGTAGAAATGGAAAGATTTCACTCGATAATGAATAAACTTTTAGCTTCCCCTTTATTCTGAGTGTAGTTCCTATTCTAGTGTCCTGAATTTCTACATTCAAAACATACTACCTCATTTTCCTTTTCTGGCCTCTAGATCTTCCCCTTCATAGAAGGACGGTTCTCAGGATCTTTAAACTATTTATAGGTCTTGGTCCCATTTTCCTTATTCTTACTTTTCCTATTCAGCATAAGGACCACGGGTTTATCACACCCAAGGTCCATATACACTTAGAGAATCAAGGTTAGAATATTTAAAAGAAACTTATCATTATTACTCATATTTTAATTAATAATGACGTTGGATAAGGTTTTGGGAAGTGGTGAAAGCATGAGATCCATATGAAACTCATCTGGGAATTTAATCCCTAAGATGTCTGGGAATTTAATGTAGAAAATGAGCTTGATTACACATCTAGAATATACTATCTATGCTTAGTTTTGAAAAAATCATTGGATATCTCATAACTCTCTTTTCTCACCTTCTCTTGATGGAGATCTCAAAGGTAATACATCATGTTATAGGCATCCATATCAACATTTTTATTTAAAATCTCATTGTACATAGATGATAGTATGAAGCATTGAATATATATAGAATATTTTAGATTTTTCTCATAGAGAGATAGCTCTTAATAACTTTCCTCATTATTAGGCGCAACTGGTAAAGGTTTTTCCGGAACATACAATTTTTTTTCATAGTGAAGGATGACACGTAGTCACCTTTTCCACTCTTGGAAATTTTCACCAGTGAGAAGGGTTTCCTTATCAAGTATGGATCACAATGATATGTTTTATGTTATTTTATTATTTTTTCTACAAAAGAAGATGATCAGAAATTTTAGTACTTTATCTGATAAATTCAGACAAATAAATAAATATTATATTGATTATTCTCCCACTATTTTATTAAAAACCAATATCCATCACCATTGGCTTAATAATATCCTATTGCTTGGACATTCTAGTGGGAAGGACCCATGTTCCCCTTCTCATTAACACAACTTTGGTTGGTTAATAAACTCTAATGGTTTTAGGTAAGTATTCCAAATATCAACCGCATTAAATCACAGTTCCTGGATCTACTGAGTGGGCTCCCCAATCCTGAAATCATTAATTTTTATTTCCTAAACTTTTGACTCCTAATTACACTAAGTCCCTATTTGGTAGTCAACCCTTGATGTAAACCAAGTTAATTCAACCCAAAAAATCATGTTAAAATTCATCTATAATTTAATGGACCCCAACTTTGGATGGTCAGTCACTTTGAACTATGGTTTGATTCTGACCGAAGTAATGGAAGGCTTTACCGATTTAATATTTTATTGAGGAATTTTATCCTATTATGTGTAAATTTATAATTATTATCTTTAAAAAATTATTCTTAATATTAAGTGGTATTACTTAAGAGATTAACCATGTATTAGATAATATTTATGCACAAGTTAGTTTAGTTTCATCACCCATGCTTGTTAATTCATTAATTATGTGTTCGCGACAAAACATCCATAATGAAATAACAATGAAACTTGATAGAAATAAAATAAATTTTATGATCATGATCTTATACTAATGGTTATCTTATCTATCATTTGAAAAACTAACTGTTGAACTAGGGGAGAAACACCTTAAACCAATTGAGGTTCATGTTTATAGCTTTCCACTTGTCCACCTTTGTATCTCCTTGGATTGGGTTTTCCTCAACTCTAAACATGAACTGATTCCACTAGCTTGGGAGCTTCATCCTTTACATATGCCTTTTACTCACACATAGGTTAAGGGAAAAAGGGTTTTACATAAAAGAAACCATGGGCACTCAAGCCCTACATAATGAAAAGAGAAAAGGAATACATGCCAATAATTTAATTTAATAATAAATTAAATGAATCCAATCACTTAAAAATGGTTTTTCCTAGATCATTATCATCCACATGAATGAAAAAGATTATGCATTTAATAAAAGTAGCATTCAATTCTTAATCGTTATTTATTTAAAATAAATCATGCTCAAATCAATTAATTATTAGATTTAATTAATCAATACTTTTATAATTATTATTATCTGAATTTACTTGAGATTATAATCCATTATAATTTTAAACAAATTGAATAAATTCATTTAAAATAAACATTGTACATAGATGTACCTTGGAGGAAACACGGTGAATACCCATTTGATTCTTCCCAACATGTATTATACTTATATACTATTTTAATCTTGGGACATATATAATAAATGAATTATCACCTAATTTCACAACATGTATTTCATAGATGATTACACGAACTACATGATTTTTCAGTCACTTTTTATTCTTAAATGCACATAGATTAACAACTTGTAATATAACTCATACTTGATATACAGATCTGAACATTATGCAGATATTAATTAAACATTTAATATTTATGTATATTAAAACTTATCACATGGGGTTTCATGCCTTTAAAACCACACATAAGTACATGTCTCAAAGTTTACATAGTAAAATAAATAAATTTTAAATCTATGTAACTTGGTATAAGTACAAGGCGTATACACCTCTCATCATCTATCTTAGACACATTCCTAAGGACTCGGTGTGTAGTTTGTGCTTCGAAAAATTTTCAGTACACAACATGTCCAATGGGCCACACACCATGTTGACTCCCTATTACATGGTCACCAGTCAGGTAGCCCATGTATTGAATAAATTACCCATCAATGACTCAAAGGGACTACAAACCATATGCGTGGGCTATATGACATGTAGTCTGGCTGACCTTGTGCCATTAAATTCTGCTCAACACGTGGTGAAATTTAATGCTTGTATTCAATGCATACGATCGAAATTAATTTATGAACTAATTCTTGATGCATTGAACATGACTACATGGTGTGTAACTCTAATTACATGGTGTGTAGTCCTGTGTTGTCCGGCTAGAAACCTTGGCACCTTTAGATGAGTTTCTAAATTTTATTTTAATTGTAAAATTAATCGTTTTGATTAGATCTACGATCTCATGATTCAGATTAAAATAATTATTAAACTTGAATTGAAAAACTAAATTACAAATGAGTAAATAACCAATGATTTTTTAAATAATTATAAACAATTATGTGCCCACTATGATACGACTTTTATGTTCCTGGTGTAGTGGAAGCATGTGATGGGTAGTGCCCAAATTTAATTTTTTCCATAATCTATGATAAATCTAAGATCTATACAACAATAAATATCATGATCTAAATAATTGAATCAATGAAATAGAATATGGATAATAATTCCATAATTGAGAGTTTGGAGATCAACACATCTTGTTTATAATTAGTTAAATTAGATAAATAGTTACCTCTAAGGAACTATTTCTTCATTACTCAATCTGTAGATAGATTTTTGGTGCCCCATTGTTTATTTTTAGAAACCATGTATAGATTTCCTCTATTGATGAACTGCACATGTTCTGAGAATCTCTAGACATCACTGAAGGATTCTCCGAGTGTTATCATAGAAGACCCTTGCACTTGCATTGTCTGCCTTGATCACCTTGAGAATCACTTCCAAACCATTCTCTTTGATCCATTGGAGGAGGATTTCCCTCTGTTATTGGGTAATTTTTTGGAGAAGGGATCTATATATGCTTGAGAGTATTCTCCAAGATTTTTGTGCACAACTAGAAAAATGAATTGGCTTAATGAGAAAATAACATAACAGAGTATTTATATTTCTATGGTTAAAATAAAATAATTGCAAAAATGACCTTGATTATTTTATTTAATCCTAGAAAAAACCCATGTCAAATAATAATATTATTGTTACTATTTCTTGATATGTGATTAACTTGTGAATTATAATTAAATATTATTTAATTAAATAATATTCAATATTATTATTTCTCACTAGACCATTAAACTTTGTCTGCCATTCCTCCAAAATATTTATTGGGCCTTAAATAATGTTTATTTATTTATTAAATAAATATCACTACATTATTCACCAATAAGTACATTAATATTATATTCAATAAATAAAAAATAAATATTTATTAAATATTCTGCTCATAATATATTTTCTTGAATATCTAGTGATGGAATAAATGTGATCAAGAATTCATGAATAAATATTAAACCACATGTGGGAATAATATTTATTCAACCTATTAAATAATAAATATATTATTTAACTGAGATTCTAGATACACTTAGTGTGTGACCCTCTAGGCCTCTTTCTTAGGGGCACTAGGTGAAGCATCCTAAAGTCGAAGGATAGGGTCTATCAACATGCCAAGACACATATAGAGATATAAGTTAATACTTCAATGATATGTAACCTCATATGGATGTTTACTATGTAATATAATTACTTTATCACAATATTTCAAATCAAGCAGGTTACATGCCAGTTCCATCAACCTATGTTCTTGATTATCTCTTTCTTTGACTTTCTGAAAATCCAAATTTCCTATATAACACCATTGAAATGGATTTATTTAGGCTATATAATTTCTATCAAATGGTCTGACATATTAACTTCTATTCAAGAAGATAAGGGATAAATCCTTTCCTGCATTATTCAATAATTTAATATTATTCATGACGCACACAACATATCTTACCTCACCACAAACATCTTTCATCGTAATTTTCATCAATACATCTAAGTGTTTGACTCATAATAATCATTAATAATAATATTAAAGTCTAAGGACCAATACACACATATGTATATAGGAACATCTAATGACACATAGAAATGTGGATTTCATACTAGTGGGTCTTGTTCTCATAATATCATATTAGATTTTACCAAGGGAATACACTATGAGAAGGTGCCTCAAAGTATTATGAGTCCCCACCCTTGATATCTTATATCGTTTATGTCCCTCAAATGATATCATCCATCTGTAGAACATATATTCAAAAATATTATTGTATCACTTCTGGGTTGTCATCATAGTGTGGAACTACTATGACATTTTAGTGCAACAACTACTATTAAGAAATTATTACATACTATGTCATGTAAAAGAAAAATAATGATGTGATAATTAGTTTATTAATATTCAAAAACATTAATACAAGTCATAATAAAGTTTATAGAATTTGGTTCTAGGGAACCAACTCCAAAAATCCACTAATATAATTATGGTCAAGGATATGGATGGATTAAAGCTAAAAAAATTAAAATAGAAAATTAAATATAGAAAGAAAAATGTGACTTCAAAAATGAATCCAAATGTGAAGGCTAATGATCTAATCATAAAACAATATCATTTATGATTTTCAAAATGATGAAAATAAAGTTAAGAAAACTACTTGTAGTCTTTATCAAAATAAAGTCATTGTCACTCAATATATTAGGGGAAAATAATAATATGTTTCTATGAGAAAAATAGAGGAAAAGTCAAAATATTATCATATATAGAAAAAAAATTCTAATAAAATACTCATTCTAGTCTTAGATATATATGTAATTAGAAAATGAGAAATATTAGTAAAAATAACTCAACATGGGTTTAAAATGAGCATAAATATAATCCTATATAGACATGGAATTTCTATCAAAGAAGAAGGTTTCAGAGATATTGTTTATATCGTGGAATGTGTGATCATAAAGAATATAATTTCAAGTATACTATGCATCTTCTTAGTCTATGGATAGATTATACATCAAGGGGGACATAACAACATAAAGTGATGAATAATTTCAGACGTTAGCAGACTGAAAATAAATTTAAAATGAAAAAAAATAATGTATACAAGAATATTATGAGATATGTGGTTAATATAGACATATAACATATGAATGTGTTTTATTTAAAACAATAAAATTTAATTATCCTTAGAAAACTAAAAAATTAGAATCAAGATCAGCGGGATAATATTGTATAATTTTATTTTAAATCATGAAAAACTAAAAAGCCATTGATTTTGGAGAGTGGTTTATGTTTTCATATGATTCCATATTTGAAAATTTTTAAGGTAGTAGAGTGGAATGAATAAGGTTCTATTACATTATGCAATGAAAACACTCTAAAAATTAAAGTTATTAGAATAGGTAAAATCAAGGAAAATGATGTTAGTCCTAATAATGTATTATTTATTGATGGACAAAATCATAACCAACTGAGTCTATCACAAATTTATAATGATGGAAATGAAGTAATATACATAAAAAATGGATGCCTTATAAATATACTAAAATATTCCAAGGGGGTTAGTAAATTAAGGAATATTTTTCAAATGGTAGAATAAAGGTTAAATTATTACTTGATCCTATAAACTGATAACAACTTATGGAATTAAAGTCTTATTTATATTTAAAAAATAAAATGATGAATTTAATCAAAGAAGAATCTATCACAACATTCATATACTGAGATAAGACATTTATTTATTTTTTTAAAAACTTTCAATAAGGTAGAAATAATGGAAAAAAACCATAAAGTAGTAGATATTAAAACATAGAAAATGTTAGTTTCGATACAATATAACATGTTTACTCCAATGACTAAGAATTAACTGAGTAGATATGTGTATTTCATCACTTTCATATATTAATTTACTATAATGAAATTTATCATGTTCATGTACTTCAATTCTCAAGGTCTATATATATTTAATATTTCAAAGAAAATTACTAAAAAACATATAGGTTTCCCCCTAAGTAGTTTTTTTTTGATAAAATGAGAGCTTTCCCAAAATTAAAAGTCTCCTTTATTTAAAAAATGATATTAAAAATGTGTGAATGAATATTTTTTTACAATAATAATTTTTCTAAAAAGAGGTAATCTCATTGGAAATTTTTTTACACCATATCCACTTAGGAGAAGTAACCCCTTTATTAGAAAGACCATTAGCCAAATAATTTTCCTTATGATATTTATGTGTGATGACATAATTCATGGATGAAATCCTATCCATGAATTTGCTTCATATTGTAGTCAGTTTCCATGATAGATGAATTATACCATTCCCAATAGCCTAAATAATGGTAGTGGAGTCACACATAATCCAAAAATTGGGATATCCTCATTACTTTTCAATATCCACTGGGTTGATAAAACCAATCATTTCAGTATGAAGGGATATGGTTATACCACAAGGTCCATAAAATCATCTTTCTTCATCACCATAATGACTTTTGAAATTACACTATAGTCAGAAGTACTTAGATTACCTCTTGATGCACCATTCATGTTGCATTTGATACAACGTGAAAAAGGATGGATCCACATGAATTATAAGGTTCCATAAGAAGGTAGATAGTTGCCTATAATTCCAAAATTCTTAAGTACACATAAATCATGAATTTATTTTTCACAATATCCATTTTGGCCCTAATTTTCATATTTCATAATAGATATAATATGATTCAAATTCAATATTTCACTGAAGGAATCACCCCATGAACAATTTTATTCCATATATTCCAAATAGAATGAATAACCTCCAAAATTTCCATAGAATGATGTTACACATCTATTGTGAAATAGAAAGAGATATAAAAAAAGATGACCCCAAATTATACTTGTTCTAAGAAAAATAATTTCAAAAAAATATGATACTACAGTCTATAGTGCAGAGGTAGTGGAAAATCCTAAGAATAATCAATTAATTTCCTCCCTATATTGATGAAAAAGTGCACACATAGAGCAAATAATAATACCAACAGCCTAGAAAAATCATTAGTAGGTAGTTTTTAGTGCATGAGTCTCCAATCCAAAGAAAATTTGGATGGAAGGATAAATTTTCTTATCAAATCTTTGGCCCAATTATTGACATTCTCTTGAAAATACTCATGATAAAATGATTTCTATGAAAGTAACCCATTTGGAGTTGGTTTCCAAAGAAGAGTATAATCACCTTTCATAAAAACATAGTTCATAACCAACTCCTTTAATTGAGTAGGAAGAACATCCAATGAAATTTATAATTTCTCTTTGATTAACACATTTATCTCGAAATAATTATTATGAGAGGTAATATAGTTGATAATAATCATAACTATCCAGATATCTAACCAAAAATTTAAGGAAGAATTGATGCTTTCTAATGAGTGATAATTAACTGAGATGATGGATAAAGTGTTCCTGAGAGTATACTAAGTAGAATAATATAGAAAATTTAAGTTCCTAACTTCTTATTTAAAAATTTAGATCTTAAAAAATAAATAGTCTATGACTTCTCATTAATAATCCTCCACATGAAATTAACTTTCAAGGCTTCATTGAATTTACTAAGATTTTTAATTTCAATACCATTGTGATTAATTGGTTTACAGTATTGATTCTAAAAAACCATCACAAGTTTTCTGTGAATAATTATTCTACTTCAAAAAAAATTATGGATTTATTGATACTTTTAAAAAGATACACTATCCACTTTTAAACCACAAAAGCAGTAAAAAAATTGTGACAATCAAATTTTTGACAAGGCTAACCCTCGTAGCTATCAAAAGTTCCTTTCCCTTCTAGGTAGCATGATAATTTCTGATTTGGATAAAAATATGAGAAAAATAATTGACACATAGTTTTCCACAGAACATGGGGACACCAAGATAAGTGAACGGAAACACGCCTTTTATGATTCCTAGCTCACCAATGATGGAATATTTTATCGCTATAGTGAAACATTTTCCAATATATATATACGACTTAGTCTAGATTATCTATTGATCTAAGACTCTCCTATAATAAAAGATAGTTATTGTATTATTCATAATGTTTATTTTTTCAACTTGATTGAAAATTATGATGTCATTAGAAAACAATAAGTTAGTTGGAGTAACAAGGAATCTAGAATCCCTAATGGATTTGAGTTTATTATCACTTTCCTTGATGAGAAGGTTACTACTTAAGTAATATTATGTAATGGGGAAAATTTTGGCTGAGAGAGTATAAAATTTTATAAAACCTCTGGTACATCTTAAATAATCCTCAATGGATCCATTAATAAAAGTATAGATATTTGATAATCCTAAGATTTTTATAACCCAATTAATAAATATGTCATCAAATCCAAAATTGCACAAAACCTTATAAATAAAACCCCGGTCTAATGAATCAATGGGTCTTTTAACATCAATATTGAGAGAAATATTACTCCTTTGGTGAATTTTTTATGAATATTGATGCATTTACAAGCATTAATAATGAAATCATGAATATTTCTACCTTTGACGAAAACAAACTTTTTTGGAGACACAATTTTCTTTACAATATTGGAGAGCCTATTGGAAATAATTTTAACAATGATTTTATAAATGGTGTTAACAAGTTCCACAGGTCTAAAAAGGTGACTCTCATTTTCATTGACCATGTTGGGAATTAATGCCTTAAATTGATCATTAATGCCCTGTGTTAACTACCCACCCTTGAAAAAGTGACTAACAAGCCTACAAACATCACAATGAATAATATCCCAGTAGGACTGAAAAATTGTTTATTGAACCTATTTGGTCAAGGAGAGATTTCAAATTTTAATCAAAAAATAGAATCTGTAATCCCAAAATAAAGGATAACATAAATAAAGTTTGAATTGTTCTCACCATTGAAAATTTTGGGAATAATACCCTATATAAAATCAATATTAGAAACATGTCTGTCAAAAAGGATCTTATAAAAAGAAACAACAATTCCTTCCAAATCCACTCATTTATTAAGAAACATTCCATTTTTATTGATAATGGACATGGGCCTATTAATCTTCCTTAATCTTTGAAGAGAGATAGAAAATTTGGTTTTCTGATCCCATTCCTTGAGCCATTTGACTTTAAAAGCTTCTATTTGAATGCATCTTTGAGGTTTAAAAGATTACTGAGATCATGTATAATCTTTGTATCATACTCTATACCAGATAAGAAATATTCACAAGTGTCACACTCTTGAATGATATAAATAAATGATTCAATATGAATGGTATTTTCCCCCATATTACTAAAGTAATCTTGAATCTAACTTTTTATTAATTTCTTAATCACTTTGATCTTAAGAATGCAATATACGAAATTATTTTTGTAGTTTAAGGAATTACATGTGTCTTAAATGACTTTTTTACATTTAGAGTTTAATTTCCATATATTATTGAATCTTAATGGAAAAGGTGATTTAGCCTCTCTAGTAAAAATATTTACCAAAATAGAATGGCGATCTGAGTTAATCCTTGATAGGGTGGAGAATTAAATAGAGAACCAACCATAAAGGTCCATCTCATTAACAAAATCCCTATCTAATTTGATGTCCACCAATTTATTCAGCTTCTTCCAATACCAAGTATATTTAGCACCCACAATATTGACTTCATGAAAAATTTTATCCACTATACATGACTTAAAGTTTCTGGTTGAAGTAGAAGAAGTGACCATGCCTAATTTCTCATCTGGATTGATATTAGAATTAAAATATCCAAGAATAATCTGAGAATACCTCATTTTTCTACACAGACTAAGTATATTCATCCAAATATTTTTTCTTTATTGATAACCATTATAAGCAAAAATAAAGGATAAAAATTAGTTCAATTGCAAACAATTATAACTAAGAGTCACCATCTGATCTATAGAACTACTAAGAGAGACTCAATCAAGTCTCAAATGATAAAAAACTCAAAGTCATTTTATATCATTATTGGACTGATTATAACTAACTAGATAAAATCCCATCTTATCAAGAGTAGAAAGCTTCTCAAAAAAATCCTCTTGGGCTCAGTAAGACCAAGAATATCAGGATTATGCTTGTTTATAAAAATCCCAATATAGATAATTATATCAAGGATGGTCAATCCCTAAAAATTCCAAAACATAATCCTTATTTAAATTTGTATTTGGAGCTAGATATATATTTCTTCTTACTACAAGAGTATATTTTCTTGGATTATCTATTGATTGAAACAAATTTCTTCTCATCCTTACTTGTAACAACATTTTCCTTGCATGGATTTTTTGTATTGGAACAACCTAATATATTTCCTTGATCAGTAGTATAAAGGCTCTTTGGACTATGCTTAGAATTATAACCCAAACTGGTATTAACCTCACCAATTATACAAGAATTAAAACCATATAAAACTGAAATTCCATCATTCATTTCATCATTGTAAGTAGAAGAAGAAATTTGTCTGAAATTTTCATCAGGTTTTGTACCCTTTTGTGACTGAGAAGGATCCGACCTAACCACCTATTTAATGCATCCCCTAAGAGATGAAATATTGACCTTGATATTGTCTCTAGTATAGTTAAATGGATATCCCTATTCCATAATATCATTAGATTTTTATTTCTGCCTATTTATTCATACAACATGAAGACCTATATGGTCCATGGTTGGTCCAACAAAAACCATAGTAGCCTTGACAAGTATTCCTTTGTCCTCCTGTTGGATGTAGCCCCCAGGAGATAAATTATTGGATTTAAAATTGTCTCCAATGGAGTTTACTATATTTTCGTACTCAAAATTCTCATTATATAGTGAAGAGTGTAACATGTAAACCTACAGAGTCTCTAGTTTCTCCAACGGATTCCACAATGTCCTTATAGAGGTTATCTCTATCCTTCTATTGGATGCAGACCCTGTGAGATGAGGTGTTGACTTTGAAATTGTCTCTAGTATATTTCAATATATGCGCCTTCTCCAAATTATCATTAGATAATGAATATTTTCCAGACCTAGAGATAGTATGGAAACCTAGAGCCCCACCAGACTCTATATGTAAGGATGAATGAGGTATATCAAGATGTGTGAGTGTCATGTTTGATATTCCATCATTCAGTGAAACCAAAATATGGTGATATTGAATAGTAATGTTGAGATTCTAAATATTTATAACTCCCTCACCTAATCCTTCAACAAAATTCATAAAGGTTTTGATTATACTATCATCAGTAACCTAAACAGTCTGAGAATATATAAATGTGATATTATTTTTAGGATGATAGATTGTAGTATGTCCATACTTTTTATAAGATCCATATTTAATATCTATAAATTACCTTCTTGATTTATCAACTATAATCACAGTGGTATTTGTAATATGATCATTGGAATCCTTAAAAATTGGACAATTTATAAATGTGATGTCATTTTGAATATGAGAGGCTGCAACATGTTCCTTATTTTTTATGCACTATACACCCATCAACAAAATTTCATGGATGAAACTAAAAATATATTCCTTATTTATATGACCATAACCATTCTTACTGAGTGTGATGCATTAAGAATTTTCTAGTTACAAGCTATCACATCAGTTGGAATTCTATAAAACAGATGACTCTTGAGACTAAATTTAGATATGAATCCCTATGAAATATTTTTCAAAAATAATTCAAATGTAAAAAAACTTTATAGTATTTATGATTTCTTAATTTATCAAGAAGAAGGGTGAAAATGGAATAAAGTTTGATAGAAAAGATTATGATGGAATATTTCTTAGTTATATATCAAATAGGAGTTCCTTCAAGTGTTTCAAAAAAAAATTAGAAAAGATCATAGGTTGTAATGATGTTATTGTTTTTAAAAATGAATAATATGTCAATATCCTAGTCATATTGGGCAAAGAGGATGATATCATTAATACTAGATCAATAGAAGAAAATGTATAAACTATTCTGGTTTAATAAGATATTGTAGATTTGGGTTACACCAGTGAAGAAAAAAACAAAAACATATAGGTATAGGTTCGAGGTAGACAAAGCGTGTAGATGCTAATAATATGAATGGGAACCAGAATCTAGGAGTAAAAACCTGAATAATAATCATTAAAACCATCCATGTCAACTTGATCTTTAAATTTGGACAAAAAATTGTTGAAGATGATTTTGAACACAAATAGTTGATCTAAGAAATGAATAATGTATTGGTTTAAATTAAAAAAAATGATACATATGAATTTATTCCAGGACCCAAGGAGAAAAATATTAGTGGAACAAAATGTGATTTTAGGATAAAATTAAATGAGAAGGAATATATTTCTAGAAAAAAAGTTCAAGCTTATTTTTAAGGGATACTATCAAATTGAGGGTATTGATTTCTATGATAAATTTTCCCTAGTAGTCATACTTGAAATAATTAGAAACTTTCTAGATATTAATGATCAAAGAAACTTCAAAAAATTACATATGAATGTAATGTTGATATTTATCAATGGTTAACTAAATAATTGATTTTATATGAAAAAATATTAGCTATTTTAGTTTGATTATGATGAAATTTAAGTTTTTAAATTAAAAATGATCTTTATGGACTGAAACAAGATCTAAGGTCTTGGTACTTTAAGTTAAATGGGCACTTGAGAAACATGGAGTTCAAAAAGGGGAAGGTTAATAGTAATTTTCATATTAATAAGTCTAACACCACATTAATAATTGTGATTTACATATTCATGATATAATATTTAATATGTAATAGGAAAAATTGTGTGAAGATTTCTCCATAAAATGAAGAAGATATTTGAAATGTCTGTACTTTGAGAAATGTTATTTTAAATTTATAAAAATTACCTATGTTTTTTACCATGTTTTCAATTCATTATAAAAATATGTTAAATGGTTATTATAAATGTTTATAAAGGTGTAATAAATAGGAATATCTACTATAGAAACCCTAAATCCAATATCCAATAGTCATTTTCTCACTTTATTACATCAGTATAAGGTACTGGGAATCATATCTTGAAGAACCAAATAGTTTAATAGTCTTGGTAAATAAGACATATACATGATTCCCATATTATATTTGAAAACAAAAATTAAAAAAATTATAATAAAATATTTCCCTCTAGAATATTCTTTCGTATAATTCATAGTACACTATGTGGATTTATAATAAAGGAAACAAAATAAGGGTGATCTTAAATTATTAGTAATGGATAAGTGTAGTGGAATCTATCATGATTTAATAATCATAATCAACATGGATAGATAGTTATTTGAACACGTATTCCATTAAATCAGTAATATGAGAATGAAATTAATCCATAGATAATATTATGGAAAAAATATTAGGGATAATAAGATAAGTCATAATAAATATGGAAAGGTAAATAATTGAAAAAACATTCTATTTAATCAATAACATTATTAACAAAACTGGATAATGAATGTTCGATATGGAAAGGTAAATAACTAAAAACACATTCCATTTAATCAATAAACTAATATTGAAATGAATCCACAGATAGTATCATTCTTAAAATCTCAAGGATAATAATAACTAAATTCTTAATGAAGTTAATGCTTAATTATTGGATATCACGTCTCAGGCACATGATACCTCTTTCGTCAAGATCTATCATCAAGAAAGTTTAAAAATGATGGGTAGAAACACATTTAACTAAGGTTATCCAACTAATTCATCCCATTAGACCTATCGATGCATTGATGGGCTATCTATAACTAGGCCCTACTCATGTTTTAATGTCTAAATCATTCCTCGTATATTGAATAATCAATTTAATTCATGAAATTTTTTTGTTATCATAAAATATACATATTGAGTACAAAGTGAAAATTTCTCATTATTTTCATAGATAAACAAATAACTTACGATGTATGAAAACATATATAAATAAATATATATAGTTTAATAAATAAACATACCTATGATAAATAATGTGGATATTTAGAGGAAATTTAAATTCCAATGATCATAGGAATGTAAATATTTCAAAGTAAAGTTAATGACTACAAAAATCAATCAATAAAGTGAATTTCAAAACTTTACTTTGTCAAAATGATCATAAAAATCCATATAATGAATAAGGATAGTATCAATCCAACGTATTCCCAATAGAGTAATAATAAATGGTAGTTTTCATTAATTAAAATAAATACCAAAAAATTATATTTAAAAACATTCTTGAGGAAACTATCCTTTTTATTTTGAAAATAAAATTTTAAAACACAATTTTCGAAAAAAAATTTGAAAAAAATTTTCTTTGGAATTAATATTTGAAACTTATAAATGAATATTTAAAATAATTAGTGGTCATGATAGTTGAAAATTCCATACATGTTTAATATGTTAAAATAAATATACCTTTTACAATTTCGGTTAAACCCAAATGAGACTTGTTTTAAAAAAGACATAGAGATTCATCTCAAAAAAATTTACAAGTAAAAAATGGGTAAAAATTTATTTAATAAATCATTTTCCAAAGGAAGAAAATCATTTTTGAGTGAATTTTTAAGAAATAGGGTTCTGGTAGAAAATAGATTTCCACCCAAAGCGAAAAATAAAGTTAGATATTCTTAAAAACATTTTATTAATAATTTTAATTTCCAAAGAGTAAAAAAATGGTAATATTACTTGAAATATCATGAATAAACATAAGATAATAAAATAAAATATATTTATTATAAAATTATTAAATAATTTCCTTTAACACAAATTCAAGAATAAATAATATCGAATAGAATGAGATTGTGAAGTAAACCCTTACTATGATCATAACATTGATGTGAGAATTAACCAATGAATCGATTATGTGTATCAAATTTATTTCTAATTAAAAAAATAGAAAAAATATATATATAAAAAATTAATCAAACACGTAATCATAGAATATCAAATATGACTAAGGTGTAATATAACCTAATGAAACAAAATTGAGTTATGAAATATTTTACCACTTAGTAACTTTTAAGTCAAAACTCCCTCATATGAAATATTTCAAAATGAAATGTAAAATAACATGAATTATTAATTATTCAGGATATTAAATTTAAAAGGGGTAGTATTTACACCATATATAATAAATTAAGTTCAAAATAATAAAATATACCTTAATGAAGGGAAATTTAGAAGAATTCTCTTACCTAACGCTTCATTCTAGTTGATCATGATTTAACTTCTTTTATAGTAGTTTTAAACATTTTATTAACTTATAATAGAACCATATTGATATTTATAATATATTATATTTTCTTCTTTTAACATTTAATCACTTGTTCATTAATAATATTTCATTATTTTTATTTTTTTGAGTGTTAATTGTCTTATTTTCTCATGCATTTTTTTTCATGAATGATCTGATTATTGCATATAATACGTAGTTCTATGATCTATAGAATAATATTCATGATATATTTACCATATTTATACATAATTTATACTTTTAAATTCTAATTATGAAATATGGTTTTGATAAATGAAGTATGTTATGATCATAAAGATGGTAGGTCGTAAGTACGTATGAGTAATGTTTCCATTTTCCAATGATCTGTATGGAAATATGGTAAGTAATATTTTATATTTATATAATTATAATAATATAATATATAACATATTAATTATTTAAATATAATTATATATATATATCATCCATGTGGTGTGGTGATGAAAATATAGTCATATCGCTTCATGAAGGTGGTTGTCCGCACATACATGAACGATGTTATCATTTTTCAGTGTAAGGAAGACAATGATATATTATCTTTTAATAATGATAATTTTTTCTTGAAAATAATAAATATTTAATTTATATCACATATATTCATTAAATTTTTTCATACTACATTCCATGTAAATCATTAGGGAAAAACAAATCACATTTCTTCACGGGGCGGTTATCCTATGTACACACAAGCGACATTAGCATATTCTCTACAGAATAGAAAGTAAAAAATGTATATATGATATAATGAATTAATATGTATAAATATGTTATAGATATCATATATATAATTTATATCCATCATTATACCTTTCCGTAAGAGGCGGTAGTATAAAAACATGACATTAGATCGCGATGTGGTAGTCTGCCATACACACGAATGATGATTTCATGACCCATTTGATAGAAGTGGAGATGGTTTTAGGTCAATAACTTAAAATAAAAACATATAAGTATATGTATGATACTAATTTAATTATATCATCATAGTTTAATAATAATTTAAGTAGGTGGAGGTTTGAATAAAATTAAAATTCTCGTTAAAGAATGTTACCCCTTCTTTGGGTAACCTCCTTAGGTTAGAACCAAAAGCCTTACTAGGTTGGATTTATACCCAAAATAAGGATTTTAGTATGAAATTAGGTAATTTTTTAAGTTATTTCGGTAGATATTTTCTAAACCAAATATGTTTTAAGTTTAAAATAAGAGAGGAGAGGGGTTGGAATTTTATAAGTGAGTTGAGTTGCACACTTATAATTTTTGAAAATAAAAAAGTGTACCCACGTTTTTCACATGAAAAAAGGGTAAAAAATAGAGTATTATAGAGATTTTAAAATTATATGGTATAATTATAACCATAAAATATATTTTATACAAATTTTCATGTCATTTTAACCCTTATATTTTTAGTTTAACACCATAGTAAACTCATTTTTACCTTAACAGTAGTAATTAATTTTTACTATTTTAACTATTCATTGTGGTAAAAAATTAATTTATACTTATTTTAAAATATAAATTAAGATTATTATAAATATCTAATACATTTTTACAAATTCATATAAGTGGAATATTTTAATTTAAAATTAATCTCGTAGATGCGATGAGAAAAGGAGTTTTCAATGAGAAAATGTTCAAAAATTTACAATGTTTTTATATAAAAATTCAATATAAAAATGATTCCAATGACCTAAATTGAGTTAACATATATATAATTTAGTAAATTTTACTTTAAAATTAATTTAAAATATAATTTAAACATGTTTATTATATCAACAAAAAATGTAGTTTTCAATTAAAATTCAGTATTTTTCACTATTCATCAAAAAAATAGAATATTTCAGAAATACCCAAAAATTCACCCTAAGATAATTTTGATATTATGATTTAAATAAAAATAATTTCATTTTATAAAATAAATTTTCTACAATTTTTAAGAATTAATTTTAAATTATGTGTGTAAAGCGCAATTAAATCGACTTCTAAAAGAAATACAGGTTTTCAGAAAAAAAAAATCTTTTTCTATTAAAGGATTATTATTATATATTTAATCAGTATACAACCAATGAATTAGTTTTTACATATATAAAACATATACTTTTCATAATTTAATTATTACTATTCATAAAATCTAATTTAACAAAAAATGTGATAACGGTATACCGTATTACGGTTCATTTATGCTCAGGGTTGCATGTTCCGCAAGATATTGAAGAGATTAAATTTAAATAAATATATTTCATGTATTATTGAATATTGGTTTTTCATGTCCAACATGCTATAAAAAAGAATATTATTATTTTAAAATCTTAGGGTGTTACATTCTTCCCATCTTAAATAAATTGTGTCCAAGTAATTTAGACTTGATCTCGGTAATCAAGGGTTTGACATTAGGAAATATAATTGTTAAAAAAACTATATCATAAAAGGGTCCCTAAAAAATATTATGAATAATATAGAAATGGAAGTAAATAAATTTCATCTGAAATAACACATAACTAGGTTTCCAAGTAGGAGAACATGGGTTGGAAATGGGAACATGGACATGGAAGAGAAGCATAAATAATTCTATAGGGTGATTGAGGAAATTGATCACAAGAAAGTGAATGATGAATGGAAAGTTAGAGACCTCAAAAACAAAAAATTTTGATGATTTAAAAGAGTATTTAATTCATAAGATATAAAGGTAATAGGATAAAAAAAATTCAAGATCATTTTTTGAAAGTTGAGGAATTATTTTACTCTCTAATATTATAAAGAAAAATACTTACTTGATACCCTTTTATTTCATAATCATAATTTCATCCTTTGGTTTTGATTCAGTAAATTTCCAACTAATCCCTTACTCTAATAAATGAATATCCAAAAATGATTTTTTTATTCCTAAATAACTAAAATTTAATTTTAATGGATAATAATATCCATAATATATTAATAATTTGTTTTTTCGATCTTTAGTTATTATTATGACAAAATGGATAGGACAGGTTATCTAATATGCATGAATATTCATACAATTAAGTAACACATTAATCACTAAAACCTAATACAAATTTCAACTTAGAACATTTCATGAATTTTTAACCTCATAAACCTTCCAAAATATTAATATCTATAACTTTAGACATAAGATCACTGAATTTCCAAAAATGAATTTATCATTAATCCTCCAAACAATATGAAGTACCTACTAATATTCACATTACAAACATGTTAAAACCATCATTATTTATTTTCTTGAAACATAGTAATGACCTAAATTACGATAAAAACTTATTTAAAACATGAATGCTTAATTATTACTTAATTAAAACAAAGATTACCATATATATTCCTTAAATCCAAAGTTGTTGTAAACTCCATCAATTATAGTATAAACCACTTTTTCAACAAATCATTAATCAGTCCCAAGGTAGTCAGTACTATCTAATTTAATTTATCAATATAAATTATGTATTTATCCTAACAGCATGATCCCAACATCAAGAACATATTAAGGGTGATTATTCCCTCAATCATGTTTTTTACAAGAAGTTTAACTTTCTACTGAATGATTTTTCTTGGTCATCAATACTATTCAACATATGTTGTTAAATCCTTAATGAAAAAGTATTATAGTACAATCCTTATACATTTCATAATTATTATAACTAGGAAACCATTGATAAAATACTCAAATAAAATAATTATTAAATCCAAACACAAGAAAATTAATCATTCCACTTCATCTATGGTAATAGAGTAAGCATGACCATGATCCATTAGCTTCTTTTGAGGTATATTCATTTGATGCTTGAGACATTGAATTTCATAGTGCCCCATATCCTTATAGTTGAATAATTTTATATTGGAGATTTTTTATTACCCTTGAAATCACTATCATAATGACCTTTCTCTTCATACATGTAGAAAAATATCATTCCCAAGCAAGTACCATGATATTTCTTTAAAAAATTATCACTTTTGGGAAAATCCTTCTTTTTCTTCATCCCTTTATCCATTTTTTTCCTTACCATACTATTCTTATAGTGATTCCATCTAACACCATAGAACTTATATATTATTTATATATCTTTTTAGCACATGATATTATCTCCTCATATTATGAGAATTTTTGGGAGACTAGTTCCTTTTGAATTATTGGCTTAAACCACTCAAAAAATGATCATTATTACTATTTGGATCATGTTCATTAATGTGGTTCCCATTCCTTCTTCTAGGATATATTTCTAAATGATGGAATATACTTGATTAGATCATATCATTATGAAACATAATGTATAATCCAAAAACTAGTGAAATATTTAACATAAATGGAAAATTTTATGTATAAATAATCTCAAAATCATAAATATTGATTCTTTGGGGATATTTCTATTTCAAATACTAAATAATGTTTTCTAAAGAAAATTTGAATTATCCTAAGCATATCCCTAATAATTGTAAAACTAGGTGCATAGTAAGTCATATTTTCATGCACCAATGATGATCAGATCAAGCCCAATGCACCATTTTCGGAGTTACTACCCCTGGGTGAATATTTTTCAGAACCATATCCACTTTTCATATCCATGTAGGAATTTATTTTTCATGAAAAACTAAATAATATATTCTTTACCAAAACATTATTATTTTTTCTATACTTACCCTAAAATTATATCATAGTTTTATACCCCCTAATCTATGTGTTCTTAAATCTAGTTATTATGGTTTCTACTAAACATACATTGATACCAACGGTAGTGACCCCAACTCTAGTAACTCAGAGCCAATAAATTATTTTATTACATTTGAATAAGATACAAGGAATTTCATCTAGAAACACAAAATAGTTTATTATTATTATTATTAAACTATATATATACATGATTCCTATATTACATTTGAAAAATCAAATTATAACATATATTTTTTAAAGAATAACATTATTTCCTATAGAATATCCTTTCATATTAATCTTAGTAGACTTCATGGATTCTTGAGAAAAGAAAAAAAATAAAGGGGACCTCGAATTTTCAATTTGGGTTAATTTTAATGGAAGTTATCATGAAACAATATGCATAATCAACATGTAAAAGTAATTATCTAAACACACATTCCATTAGATCAATAAATTAGGAATTAAATGAATCCAGAGATAATATCATAGTGAAAATATCATGGATAATATGGTAAGGTTTAATAAATATGGAAAGTTAAATAACTAAAAACACATTTCATTTAATCAATAACATGATTATGATAACTAGATAAAGCATAATCAATATGGTAATAAAAATAACTGAAAATACATTCCATTTAATCAATAAATTAATAATGAAATGAATCTAGATATAATAAAACTATAAAAATATCATGTATAGTAATAAATAAATTCTTAATAAAGGAAATTATTAATTGTTTAACATCATGTCATGGGAATATGATATATATACCATCAACATCTATCCTCAAGACAGTTTAAAACTTATGGGTAGAAACCTATTTAACTAAGGATATCCAACTAATTTGTCTCATGATACATATTGATGCATCAAGGGGATATCTATAATCAATCCACACCCATGTATTCATGTCCAAAACATTCCTCATTTATCAAATATTCAATTTAATTCACGAAAAATGTGTCTTATCATTAAATATGTATATTTAGTAAAGAATTAATATTTATCAATGTTTACCCAAATAAAAAAACAAATTCCAATATATAACATTGTATGTAAAAATGATATATGATTTAAAAAATAACTATATCCAAGATAAATAATATATATATTTAGGGAAATTTTAAATTCTAACGATCACAAGAAATTAAATATTTCAAGGGAAAGTTAATGACTACAAAAAATAATCAAGAAAGTTAATTTCAATACTTTACTTAATCAAAATGACCATAAAACATACATAGAATTAATAATTATGGTAGAAATATAGAATATACACATTGGATTAATAATAAATGTTTATTATCATTAAAGAATATAAATACCGCATAAATATCTTTAAAAACTTTCTGGAGGAAAATATCCTTTTCATTTTAAAAATCACTTTTTAAAATAAAAACTTTACAAAAATTATTTGAAAATACTTTTTCTTGATAATAATATTTGAAAATTATAAAGTAATCTTTAAAAAACTGATTGGTTCATACATAAGGAAATTTTGTACATGATGAATATGTTAAAACAGAGATTCCTTTCACATTTTCAGTAAAATCCAAATGGGCCTTGTTTTAAAAATGACATGAAGATTACTTCAAAAACATTTTTTTAAAAGTTAAAATTGTTAAAAACTTATTTAATAAATCATTTAGAAAAGTTTTAAAAACATTATTGAAAACATTTTTAGAAAATAATGTTTTGGTAGAAAATGAATTCCTGACTGATGTGAGAAATAAAGTCAGGTTTTATTAAAAAAAATTATTGATTATTTTAAGTAAAAAAGAGAGGTAAAATGGTTCTATTACATGAAAATATCATGAATAATATTATTATAATAAAAATAAATTGGTTTATTATAAAATTATTAAATAATTTCCTTAAATTTAAGTTCAATAATAAATAATCTCGATTAGAATGATATCATGAAATAAACTCTTACAATGATCATAACATTCAAGTGAGAATTAACCAATGAATAGATTATGTATATAAAATGTAAATCCACATAATAAAATTGGAAATAAAATAATATATATTTAAAATTAATTACACACATAATCATATAATATCAAACACAACAAAGAAGTAATATAACCCAATGAAATCAAATTTAATTATGATTTTTTTACCACTTGGAAACTTTTAAGTCAAAACGCCCATAAATGAAATATTTCAAATTTGAAATTAAAATACCATAAATTATTAATTAATCATGATATTAAATGTAAAATGGTATGTATTTACACTATATGTAATAAATTAAGTGCACAATAATACAGTATGCCTCAATAAAGGGAAGTTGTGGCGAAGTTTATTACCTCACACTTCCTTTTGGTTAAAAGTGATTTAACCTTCTATATAGTGGTATTAAACATGTTATTAAATTATAAAATAACCATATTAATATTTATAATATCATATATGATCCTTTTATAACATATTATCACCTGTTTGTTTATAATATTTCATTATTTTCATTGTTTCATGTGTTAATTGTCTTGTTTTCTCATGCATATTTTGTTATTAAATATCTAGTTATTTCAGAAATTATAAAGTTTCATGATATCTAGAATAATAATCTTGAAAAAACTATCATATTTATAAATAAATTATACTTTTAATTCCAATCATGAAATATTTTTTTGATTAATGACGTATTTCATGATCATGGAGATGGTAGGTCATATGTATGCATGAGTAATGCTTCCATTTTCTAATGATCATTATAGAAAAAAGGTAAGTAATATTTTATATTTCCAAAATTATAATAATATAATATATAACCTATTATTTGTTTAAATATACTTTCATATATATCATCCATATGGTGTGGTGATGAAAATAGTCACATCTCTTCGTGAAGGTGGTAGTCCACACGTACACCAACAATGTTATCATTTTTTAGTGTAAGAAATAAAATGATATATTATATTTTTATAATGATAAATAGGTCAATAAAATCATAAATATTTCATTTATATCAGATATATTAATTAAATTTACCATTATTACCTTCCATTTAAAGTGTTAGTGAAAAAAATAATCACATCACATCGTGAGGCGGTAGTCCGTCGTACACACAAGCGACATTATCGTATCCACAAAACAATGGAAAGTAAAAAAGGTATATATGATATAATGAATATAGAGATATAATTATGTTATAAATATAATATATATAGTTTATATTCATAATCATACCCTATTTTGATAGGTGGTAATAGAAAAACAAATTACATCGGTTCGTGAGGCGATAGTTCACCGTACACACTAATGATGATTTCTTAAGCCATTTGATGGAACTGGAGATGGTTATAGTTAATTACAAAAACATAAAATATCTCAGTATACATTATATACTTATTTTATTATATAATGATAGTTTAATAATAATTTAAGTAGGTGTAGGAATAAATAAAATAAAAATGCTTGTTGAAGAACATTACCTCTTCTTCGTGTAACCTCCTTAGTTTAACACTATAAAACTTCATAGGTTATATTTTTTACAAAAATAAGTCTTTAAGGGATAATAGGAGTGAATTTTTAAATTTATTTGGGAAGTTATTTCCTTATGTAAAAGGTTTTTATGGTGTGAATAAGATAGGATAGGGGTGTCCTTTATAAGTGAGGTGAGTAGCACACTTGTAATTTTTGAAAAGAAAAAGGTGTACCCACATTTTTTATATGAATAAAGGGTAAAAAATGTAGTATTATCAATAATTATACGTTTAAGTATCCAAATATAGAAATAAAATAGATTTTATATAAGTTTTTATATCATTTTAACCCTTATATTTTTTAGTTTAACCCTCTAGTAATCCCATTTTTTCCTTAACCGCTGTAATTAATTTTTACTGTTTCAATATTCATTATGATAAAAAACTATTTTGACCTTATAAGAAAATATAATTCATTATTATTCAAAATATGGAATCCATTTTTTCAAATTTCATTCAAAAAATTAAAAAAATTTAATTTAAAATTAATCCCGCAAATGCGATGAGAAAACAGGTTTTCAAAGAGAAAATATTCTAGTGTTTACCAAGTTTTTATATCAAAATTCAATATAAAAATGATTAAAATAACCTAAATTGGATTAATATATATATAATTGAATTAATTTTACTTTAAAAAAAATTAAATATAATTTAACCATGTAAAATATTTAAATTAAAATGCAGTTTTAGATTAAAATTTAAAATTTTTCATTTTTTCCACAAAAAATAGAATATTTCATAAAAAACTAAGAAATTAACCCCAAGATAATTTTTATATTATGATTTAAAAATATAATTTCATTTTATCAAATAAATTTTCTAAAATTAGTAAAAATTAATTATAAATTATGTGCCAAAAGCCTGATTAAACGGTCTTCTATAAAAATTACTATTTTTTCAGGAAACATTTATTTTTATTTTAAATGATTCTTATTTTATATCTAATAAATATATAACCAATGATTTTTTTTTAATTTTTAAAACATATACTTTTCTTAATTTATTTATTAGTATTCATACCCACCAATTTAACAATTAGGTTATAATGGTATACCATATTATGTTTCATTTAGACTCGGGGTTGCATGTTCTAAAAGAAATCAAATAGATTAAATTTAATGAAATATATTTCATTTTTTGTTTAAGATTACTATTGTGTGTAATACATGCTATCAAAAAAATTTATTCTTTTAAAATATCTAGGTGTTACATCTACTCCAATAAAAGTAGGGACAAAGTTAATCAAAGATGATATAGGGAAATAAGTGAATGAAATGTTATATAGAAAACTAATTTGAAGTATTATATATATAAATTCCTTAAGAATAGACATAGTTTTATCTATCATATTTTATTCCATATTTTAGTAAAATATAAATAAATTATATCTACTTACAACTAAGAGAATATTGAGATACATATCAAATACTTCCAACTTTTGTTTTCTATATAATAAGGATGGAAAACTGAACTTTAAAAGATTTATAGATAATGATTGGGTAGTACATGTTCATAATAGGGAATAAAACTTAAGTAGAGTTTTGGTATCACCAAAATTTACTCAATTATTGGGTTGAAGTGGTCATTTATAATGTATCTTGAGTTATCGAACCCTCTAAGACCTAAGAAGAAACCTATAAACACATACATTCTATAGAGGGAAGATTTGGCTATGAATTAGCCAAATTTTGTTTGATTTGATATGGTTTAAATGAAAAATAAGAGACCTGAGTGAATTAAATTTGATAGAATTAGTTGATCCAAGTTTTTTGTTAGGGGTTGATAAGATGAATTTCATCAAATGGTTTCAATGTCTTAAATTTTAGAGCATTTCATTCAATTAAATGGAAACTTCCGAAATCACTCGCTAATGTTGTGCTTTAATTATCCTAGGCATAATCACCTTTATACTTGAAAAATAATTTTTAGGAGTACTATAAGGTAGAGGATCATTCTAGAACTTATAATGTGTAACCAAGAAATTAGTGAGTTTGAAGGAGAAGGTAAATCATGGAATTAAAATATCAATTAAAAGAATTTATTATATATAATTCTAATGAGAAATAACATCCAATAAATCACCATAAAACATCCATGGATCATACCATAAGAGTTTTATCCCTCTATTGGTGAAAATCTCTCAATAAAATATGGAATTAGACTCTTAAAGGTGGAATTGAAGAAGGTAAAACAATGTAATAATGAATTACCACCATTATGTGAAGTATTTTTTCTTCACTATGTGAATAAATTCACACCTTAATGAAATGGTGAAAATATATTAAAAAAATAATTGAAAAATATATGAAGAATAACAATAATTTTTATTAAGGAACTAATGTGATTTGAGCAACTTACATGAGTAATAAAATATTTATAAAGACAATGAAATAGTAAAAAAAATTACCATTAAAAAACCAAAAACTCAAAATTCTTGAGAAACACACCATAAATAGGAATTTTTGAAGCTTTGGTTATATCCCCCATCTTTCCATGTGTTCCCAATTAATGATGGTAGGCATATGTGGGTGGAAAGTTAAAGGATACTGGACTTTTTTACACTTGAAAAAATCAGATCTAACTAGAATTCACCCAATAGATATGCCCAAAAAATATTCTAGATGGAGAAATTCGTGTGTAATATAGAAGAATAAATGGAATCCATGACTATAATATAACATATTTCAAACTTTTAGCTCATTTTTCCTTATATCTACAATGTTATGATCAAAATGGTGAGCTATCAATCTAGGCCATCAAATCTAGACCAGAATTTCATCTTTCACTTGGGATGATTGTATCACCCATAACAATTATGAATTATATTTAGAAAATATTTTAATGAAAATTTTACCATGATTTACACTATCTCCAGTTAAAATTTGACCTTCATTGGGCTTGTACCTTGGATGCTAAAGTCATTTTGTTGAGCTGATGTCCAGTTCACTTCACCTATAGTTTTTGGGTTCAAGGCCAAAGATGTGTTTCTTCCAATGAGAATCCTTAATTGATCCTGAAATATGAAATATTACCTATAAAATGGGTAACCTCAACCTAAAATATAAAATAAAAATGATTACCAGAGTGTGTTCAACAATGTGATGAAAAATGCACTGAGTGTTAGCGTACTTTAAATAAGAATTCTAAGAATGATGAGGAATGGAGTTCAAATTATTAAATTCACTAATACTAGCATTTATTAACATTTAATCACATTAATATTAAAATATAAAAAAAATAATATTATCCACTTTTATTGGCTTAATCACACCCCTCATCTTCTGTTTTTCTAGTCCCGAGAAAAAAGTAACACAAAAATATGAAAATTGAATTCCCTTTTCTAAAAAAATTAACATAAAATGCTAACCAAAAAACATAATGTTAAAAAATTATGAAACCTATAAAAATTATTTATGATAATCTAGATTCATAATAATATCTCAAGACAAATCCCATTACTTTATTCAAATTCATCACTAAATTTCATCCAATTTTAATTAACTAGGATGATGTGTTGTGAATCATAATAGGCATGGAGGTTCATTTTTATTCAAGGAGGAAAAAATAGAAGCTATAGGTGGAATCACAATTTAATATTAAGATGATTATTATTTTTTTTAATTTTTATATGATAATTGAAATTTCACTCAATCAAGTCAACTTATATAATAAGGCTTTGTCGATGGCTCCCAAGCTCAAAGACCTTAGAGAACCAAGTAAAGATCATATTATCAGGAATAATCTTAAGGTAAATCAATAAAAAAATAAATTCAAATTCCCACAAATAGAGATAAAGTTCCTAACTCTATAGAGGAAACTATGGAGTCACAATCCACAAGTTTGAAAGCCACCTATTAGTTCAATCCATTGGTCTATAAAGAAATGTATTATTTTTTTACTTACATTTTTTAATACTCATGTTAAAATTAAAATGATCACCAAACCTATGATATTTATTAGGGGACCTCAAGAAATCAAACTAATACCCAATAATCCAAAGTATATTCATTGTGAAATTTTTTATTAAATAGATAAAGATATAAATAGTAAAAAACTACATTAGACAAACACACTTTATAAAATATATTCTCATGAACTTAAACATTTATTAAAATTAAAATAATGGAATGAAAAGATATTTAATATTTATTTTCAATGTTTTCAATGTTTATTATCATATTAAAGGTTAAATAAATTTATTTCCAATTTATATACAATTTTTTTCTTTTCACCATGGACACACACAAAATTCATTTTATTTGAAATACACAAAATTTATTTATTTTTTCTTTCTTTTCACCCCCAACATAGAATAAAATTTTCCCCAATGATTAAATAAAATAAAATTTTAAAGGGGGAATAAGTGGAGGAGATGATCTCTAAAATATAAATTTTAAATAAAAATATATAACAATGTCACCTGGTATCTCAAATAATAATTCCTTGTTGAAACCAATTAAATTGGATCATGGGATGAATATGAATAAATTTATTTCCTTTGGAGTGAGGTTCATGCTTATCAAAAACATCCTTACATATATCCCAATGTATTTACTTTCCATCACCAATCCTCCTGAAGAAACAATTTCAAAATTATAGAATATCATAAATGACTTCCTATGGGATGATAATCAGGTAGGAAATTTCCATTAGGATTCTTAGAAGAATATTTACAATCCAGTTGAGGAGGGTGGAATTGGTCACCAGAGTGGGGTTGAAACCATGTAGGTCATGCAATCGAGACTGGCCTAGGAAGTGACTGAAGGGAACTCCTTATGGGATAAGTTTATAAAAAATATGTATGGGGAGTAATGGATGAATTGGGAATACCACAACAATAGATTGACAATATAAGGACTCATCCTTAAACATTACATAATCTTGAATTAAATGTATTATTCACATTGAGGATCTTTTCATGTTTAGAGTTTTAGAGAATTAGCTCATAACATTTACATAGAAACATGAATATTACATGTCAAAAATTCTACTTCGTATCTATTTTTTCATAAAATAAAAAACTCTTGAAAAAAAGAGGCATGTCTAGTTACATGTTTTAGAAAGCATGGATTTTCCTTGATCCCATCCTTGAACTTTATTCATATTTAAGTCCTATGGAAAACATTTCAAAAACTTGGGATTAGCATAAAAATCTCAGTAAGGGATATAAAATAAGGAATGAAAACATTATCCCATCAATAAATACAAAATAATGAAACCATACTTTTCAATCATAACATACCTCATGAAATCATAAGATTTATGAATAACACACAGAAATCATAAATCATAAAGGTAACTTGTGGAATCCATATCAAACTTACATTTTAGATATCACAGCTACATAGGGAGTCACATTTGGAATACCCATCACAGTATATTCCCTACATCTCTTAGGAGAAACATTAACGTTTACCTCTATCACGTTACATAATGCATTGGAGATCTATCTCGGGCTCACCCACCCTAGGTTTATCGCGGAACCCCCCGTATACGTAAACAATTCCAAATATCCATAACATATTAATAACCCATAAAACAAACATAATGGAAAGATAACATTTCCACATTGTAATCACAATATATCATTACAAAATATTGACAAAATCAAATCTTTTATCAAACCATTTTCAAAACCATTTAAAATATTAAATAAAGAATTTTTTTTGAATCAAAGTGTCCCATACCACTTTGAATATTTTAAAAGAAATTTCAATTTAAAGACATTAATGTCCATATAAATAAATCCTTAATACCATTTTTAAAAAATAGACATTAATTTGAAATATTTAGAAGAATAAACCTTTAAAACATTTAAAATGATATTTTAGTTAAAGATTTTTTAACAATATGAGAGACCCTAGAATAAAAATAATTGAGGAATAAATTTTAATCAAAACATAATAATATCATGAGAATAAAGGTATTCATGATATAATATGCCAAAGGATAGTATATATACCATATAAGAGTGAATTGGTGCATATCAATAATAAAGTCTCAATGGAAATGTAAATTGAGACGAAATACCTTATAAAGATGGTATCCTTAGATTAAGAATAAATCAATTACATAATTATGTGTGAAAAATATAAATACACCCAATATAAGTGGATATTAAGTTTAAAAAAATCATAGGTTATTCACGCATATTCATAGCAAGACATAATCAAGAAGTAGATGTTTAACCCAAAAATTGAAATTGGGTAAAGAAGTTTTCTTACAGAAATTCTATATCCTAACGACATCACTTTAAAATTCAGAAAATAATTTGATGAGATATAAATGTATATATCATCACTTGGACATAAAATTTACATCAATAATTATATATAATAAAATATCCCAACATAATAATATGTAAACTAAAAGACATAATAAAATAAGTCTTTTAAAAAGATGAGGGTGAAAGGTTCCCTGACCAATTTTGTAACTTATGAAACATACACCCCATGAAAGAAAGATCACACAATGAATATGTAAATACCCATAAATTAAATTATATTACAAAAATAATAAAATCATGGGTAGTACATCCACCACACAAAAGGAAATAGTGGGTAATATAGCATGAATCTCACGGGAATAAAAAGTGGGATGAAAAACCCTTACCACATTGTAATCAATCGAGTTGTATAATCAAAAGTTAATAACCACAAAATTAATAACATAATACCATTAATATAAATGGAATCACGATAATATATATAAAGTGTTAGTACAAAATACACTATATGCAATAAATAAGTGGTGAACAATGGAAATCTCATGGAATTAAAAGTGAGATAAGAAATCACTTACCTCGTGTCCAACTTGACTCGTATGTTCCTTGTTATTTCTGAATAATAAAATTAAGTTAATTTATACTTTCTTCATAACCTTTTTAATTTTTATTATTACTTTTATATCACTTAATACTTTGAAATAACAGTTTTTTAATTATTTGATTTCATATCTGACATTTTGTCGATGTTCGGAATTTGAGTTAAAAATAAACTTGTTATAATTACAATTTGTACATGTGGTAAAAACTCCATTCTTTACAGAATTGTATTCATGATTTAGATATCATATAAATCATATATATCCAGTATATATATGAATTTATAACAGTACATAATATTCGGAGATAATAAATGAAATGCACCATTCATGGAGAGGGTAAGTCGTACATACGCATGAACGCTACTTCCATTTATATGTATTATTTTAATGGAATAAAAACATAATGATACATAGTTATATTATAATTAAATTATAATATCAATTATAATATCATTAACTCCATCCTTTATACATCCCACATAATGCATTAACGAGTCATATCACTTTGAGCGAGCGGTAGTCCGCACTTCCTAAAATGAAATTATCACGTTTACCAATTATGGAAACCATAATGGTATGATATAAATGAAAAATACAAAAGAATAAAGAAAATATAAACATAATATATATCATATATAAATACATTTCCATAATAATGGCCACCATGAGAGGTGGTAGGATTTAATTGAACAATCATCGTTTCGTGAGGCGTTAGTTTTCCATCCACAGAAATCTTATGTTTTTTACCCATTAGATAGAGGTGTGTAAGTGTAGTTATAATCCTTCTCATAAAAACATCCTAGTATATTGAGGATACTACTGTTTTTATAAAATAAAGGAATAAAAAGAGTTTATGGGGTTAGAAAAGTAAAATAAAACAAAAGTACTTAAGAGAAGACGTTACCTTTAAATCGGGTAACTCCCTTTGGTTTGAACCAAAAGTGTTTCTTGAAGTGCTTTCTGCCTAAGGTAAGGCTTATAGGATTAATAGAGGGATATTGGGAGCTTATTGGAGTAGAGTTTTTATGATCCAAATGCTTGATAAGTGTGAGAAATGGGTAGGAAGTGATGGCTTTTTATAAGGGAGAGTATGGGCTCTTTAAGAAATTTGGAAACAATTATTTTATTATAAACTCATATTCAGTTTTAAAATGTCAAATAATAATTAAAGTCGAATTTAGGATGACTCATGGTCAAAATAAAAATCATACAATAAGAATTGGACAGGTTTTGGATATTGTTTTAATTTTTATAATCTTATTTATTTAAATCATTTATTAATGAGGTAAATATTGCATCATTATTGTGTCATAAATAATCTAATTTATTTGATGTCCAAAAATTATAAAAAAATACCATGATGTAGGAAATTTTTTTATATTTAAAAATAATACTTATAGTAAAAATTATAGCTTATATAACCCCATTTAAAAATTTATTTACTAAAAGATATTTGTTTATGTCATTTTTGTCTTTACTTTAAATTAATTAATATAAAGTGTCATTATTACTCCCATGTGGCTCCATGGGGTCCCAAATTCGACCCAAGGATTCCCATGGTCGGATATGTATCAGATAATATGATTAGGACACATTTTAGGCTAATTTAATATTATTATAATATTATATTTTACCCTTGTTTATTATATTTACCATTTAATCATGGTAAATAAAATATTTACTGAAGTAAATATTTAAAATGTCTAAAAATAAAAGTTACCAATTTACACAATTTGGACCTACTGATTCCAAATATGGAATCCATTTTTTCAAATTCAAACCATAGAAGTGGCAGAAATTAATTTAAAATTAATTTCCACTGTCAAAACAAAACGCGTGTTTTTAAAAAATAATAACTATGAAAATATTGACACTTGTTTATGTCCACTTTCAAAGTGAAATTAATTCCAATTTACAAAATTGGATTAAATAGTAAAAATATATTCTAATTTCACATTATAAACAATTAAAAAGCTAATATAACCATATAAATAAATTAGATTAAAATGCACTTTTGAATTAAAATATGGTATTTTTCACTATTCATTAAAAATGAACATTATCACAAAAATACCAAAATTTCAACCAAAGTAAATTTCGGTGTCCCGATTCTAAAGAATAAATTTATTTTTTCAAATAGAACATATAAAAGTGACAAAAACTATATTTAAATAGGGTTCTCTATTACAAGGCGGTAAATCGACCTTTAGTGAATATTAGAGTATTTATGCTTAAAATTGAATTCTTTAATTATTTTAAGCCTATAAATTTTATTGGATAAATGTAAAAATATTCAAAAAACCTTTTTAATAATATTTTAGTTAGTTCTATTTATTCTCATCAATACAACGACTAGGCATTAACTACCATTTAAAATAATAATATTATATTATTAGTGTGCAGCGTAAGATTCCAAAGAAACCCATTGTTGTGTATTGGGTACGCCATCGAACATAGCGTCTCCTCTAAAGTAGAATTAATATTTAATTCATAAGTATTAATAAATATGAAAATTTTCATGTTCTTTATTTACCTGGGATGTTATAGACAAGCCTTGGTGGGTGTATAAATAAAAATCTGGTAGTTTTATAAGGACAAGCATGGTGGATAATTGGACGTGGTGACATCAATCTACGTATGAATAACTAGGTAGGGGAATTGTTGTACTATCCAATATTCCCATATCTAAGAATATCCTCTAAAGAGGCCAGTAGGTTTTCATCCTTTTTTAATTATATTTTGAACCATGAACAAAAGAACGTATATGAAACCATTATGTTGGTTGAGGAACCAGAAAAATGTGTGTTTGTGGGTTCAGTTTCTGGGAATGGGCTCAAAAACTTTGTTGTAGGTAGATCCATTGAAAAATGAATTTTCTTTTTTGGATATTGAGAAATCATTCTTACCTACAAATGAAAATATCCAAAAGAAATGAGTTTCATTGGCCTTTCATTGTCAATGTTGTAAGAACCCCCAAAGTAAAACTGCTTGGTATGTTTTCTTCAGAGGAGATTGGGTGAAATGAGTTTAAGGATACATGATGAAAGAATTAAATATCATAAGAGGTTGGGATTCACTATAAGAAATTATTAAAGTCTAGTTTCTAGGCACCAGTCAGGTAGGGGTGGAAGTCAAGGATCATGGTATGGTCTTCACAACTATCTACTGGACTCTCTAAGAATCTATAAATAAGGATATGGAAGGTATTAAACCTTCACATGTATTCTTAAAAGTTATATTAAAGAAAATGGTGGGGGAATTGGGATCTATGATCATGGGGGTTAGACTTGACCATCTTGGGGAGGATCATTACAGTTGCATGCATGCACAAAGAAAACATAAGAGGTATTCAGTGATGTTTGGTCTACTTGAAGCTCCCCATTTATGGGTTTAAAATGAATGTGAATGGATATTGTATTGATAGAGTGATGAAAGGGGGTGGTCTGGTATGGGACGAAAGGGGTTCAGTTATCCTCATCTTTGGTTCCTTTTATGGTACAAGCATATCTATTAGAGAAGATATAAGAGTTATGGACACCATTATTATTCTTTACAGGAATCTCAATATCTATATTATAGATTTTGATTCAAATTCAGTTATTTTGGTTGGGATCCTCCAAAATAAGGTTATAATTCCTTGGTATTTAATATATTACATCAAGAACTGTAGGATTTTACTTAGCTAAGGAATTCATATTCATCACACATGGAGGGAAGGAAACATCAAAGTCGATGCTCTAGCCCAAAAGGGAGGCCAAGAGAGATATTGACCTTGTACACCAATATGGGGTCCCTAACCAATTATTTTATACTTATATCTATAGGTTATTCCCTAGGTATTCACCATTTCTAACCCCCTTGAGCCGGATTGTGATGTATGATTTCATGTCATTTATTTAATAAAAAATTAATTTATAGGAAAGGATTCCTTGTCAATAATTCCAGATTGTGTTTGAACTCTCAGAGGAAATTTGATTTTATTGAGAATAAATCAAACTCAATAGCCCCTAAATCTTGCACAACAACACAAAAATCCTTGAGGTTCACAAAAAATTAAAAATCAAAATGAAAATAAAAAATATACCTGTTTATTTTAAAACAACAAACACTGATTCAAGGTACATGTAGAATCCATGTTTCCTCCCAAAAAAGTGCATTATTTAATGTCTTTACTTCGACATGGACTATAAATTTATAAACTATTGTCTGGTTTATAGGTTTTATAAGTTAGATCCTCCTTTGTTTCATATTTATTGAATGGTTTTAACCTATTACCATTGACTTTAAAGATATGACCACTATTAGGATCCTAAATCTGTACTACCCCATGGGGGTACACATGATGCACTGTGTAAGGCCTTTACCATATTAACCTTAACTTTTCTGGGTGTAGGTGGAGTTTGGAACTATATGGGAGCACAAATTTTCTTGATTAAAAGTGTTTAAATTTAATATTACTATATTTTTGGTTTGAAAAATAGATCTATTGATCTTTTAATTTTCATAAGATTTCATCCTAAGTTTCTCAAGTTCGTTAAGGTCTAATTTACTCTTTTCTTTATCCAATGAAATGTAAAAATTCATTTTTTGTTGCCTACAAGTCTTTATGTTCAATTTAAATAGGTGAATTGAATGATTTTTCATAAACCAACCTATATAGTGACATAAATATGATGGTTTTTAATATAGTATGATTATCCCAAAAAGAATCTAAGAGTTTCTCAAACCAATATTTCCTAGATGGGTTGATAGTATTTTTAATAATTTTCTTAATTTACCTATTAAAAAAATTAATTTTACCATTTTTTTAGGATGGTAAGTAGTAGAAACTTCATGAAAAATACCAAAATTATACATGAGTACCAAGAAGGTATGGATATATAAATTGGTTCCACAATCACTAATAACAAGCTTAGGAATTCTAAATTGATAAAAGCTGTGTTCTTTTAAGAATCGAATCACAATTTGATGTCCATTTGACTTTGTGGTAATGGCCTCAATCCATTTTTAGGTTTGATAAATAACTAATAGTATATATATATACCCTATAGTTTGTGAAGGCTCCCATTAAATCAATTCCCCAACAATCAGAGATTTGAAAAATTAAAATGGGAGTAAAGGGAATTTGAATTATTTTGGTTATGGATTCTGTAAACATCGATGACAAATTTTGAATATTTTGAATGAATTTTTATTGAGTCTATTATAGAAGAACCACTTTAAAGGAAATTATCGGTGGTTTTATTATTAGAAAATTTTCCTCCATATGCCGCTCCATGATAGAATTTAATAATGGAATCTTGCTCAGAATCAAGAACATCTATCCTAATAACTTGTTTAGGACAAAATATGAAGAGTAATGGATATTTAAAAAACATTGTCTTACGTAAGAAAGGAATGTCCTTCTATATTTAGTCCCTAAGAATTTTGGAATAATTCCTTTAACCAAGTATTTTTCTATGTCAGCGTACTATGGGAAATCACTCACAGAATCGAGGTTCTCATCAAAAAATGAATCAATCATATAAAGGTGATATGATTTAACCTTGAACTATATCTTAGAGAGGTGATAAATTATAATATAGTGACCCTACTTTTCTTACATTAATATTACATCATTTTAAATATAAACCACATAAAATATTACACAACTAGGATCCAAACGTTTAGTAACTTGGGAAAATTGGGTCCATACATATATTTCACATTATAAAACATAAATATTTATTTAATTATTTCTTCTCCAGATTCTTAGTGTCCCTCATGTTCTACTTAGTACAAGTATTCACATGAGGATATACATCAAAAGAAGGGGTGAGATAAAATACTAGTAAGATGATGAATAGGATACATGAAACAAGGGTGACTATAATCATAATTATCATAACTTAAGTAAAGGATCATCATAATAATCATGAGAGGAAACATTATATAAGGTCATAGAATATGGAAATGCATAAAACTGAAACATCATGTATTAGTGTTTAACCACCACACATAGTTATGATAAAATTTAGCATCTTTTTCACCCATATTTAACTTTTTATAATGAGATACATCAAATTACTCAATTCATTAGAGACCTATATAATTCTGGGTTCACCCATCACATCATAACATTTACATGAGCTATATAATTTTAGGCACACCCATCAGATCACAACATTTACATTATCATTCATTCCACATAGAACATATATCATTATTGGATATAAAATAACCAACTAAAAGGAATGGGTTTCATTTAATAAATCATACATTCATGAATGAACTTTTTTGATCTCAAAATAAATATTCAATAACATAATTGGTATAATAATCATCAATCTTGTGTTCACTTATAATTATTGGGGAGGGGTTGTTCCATGTTTCAAGTTTGGTCTGTCTCAATGACCTTCAGATTGTGATTTTTTTAAGTCAATGATGTCTTTAAAGTTTTTCCCCCTTATTCCCTTAAAATGGGGTCTCTTGAATTCAATAAAAAAATTTAAGGTTTGTGGGTTGTTGTATGGATCATCAATCGTGTGTGAGGAAGAAACAATCTCACAAGAAGTAAAAAAGTTGTGTTTTTTGAAAGGATAGTTCTTTTAAAAAAATCATTGAATTTATCATAAAATAATATTGGAAACATGTATATATATAAAAGAAAATTGGTGGATAAATAAATCATATTTAAGTAACATTTTAGGAAAATTCATTCTGAAAATGGAGTGAAAGAGGGAAAACCCAAAGGAAGAGAGTTGGGTTCGAAAATCCCCTTACCATATGTCTAAATTCTTTATTCACTTTAATAACCTATATAATCAAATTAAATTCTTTAATTAACAAATTCATAACCTTTTATATATTCATTTGATTCATTATTGTTTAATTAAGTTCATTTATGGGCTTTTTAATGAGTAATATAGTTTAATTTCATTGTTTGGGAGTCTTCGTTTTCTTGGTTTTTATGATCAGTTCACTTGTATATGAGTATGAAAGTTCATGTAAAATGAGAATGATTCTCCAAAATTTATATTAATATACATAAATAAATGTAATTGGTATTATATATCCTTTTTTATATGGTATGAGAATCATTTATTATTTTTAATGTTATTGAAAATGATTTAATTAATTCTGGTTGTTTTATGACCATTATAAGCTTATAGCATGTTATTTAACATTATGTTTATATATTACATAAATAACATTATATAACTTATAATATATATGATAAAATATTATTTAACCATAATTCTGGTTTTATGACTAGATTTTAAGGTGGTAGTGAAAAATGAAACTGCTTTGTCCACGGTGGTGGTAAATCGAAACACCATAGAAAATATTTTCATGTTTAGAAAAAAAGGAAAAGGGAAGATACTTGAAACAAAATTATTCCATTAACATATTAAAATTATAGTAGATAAAATATACTAGAGTTATCAAGCCTCTTGTATAGTTTTATGTTATTAGTAGATAATAAATGAATGAAATTGTAAAGAAAATAAAAGAAAAAGAAAAAGGACTTTACCTCTTGACTTTCTCCTCCTTGAGAACCTTCTTAGGAAAATGAGAATGGTATTTTTATGAGACCAATGGATCATGGAAATTAGGGGAGGGTATTGGGAATATTACTTGGTATAATTTGGATAGGGTTAAAATATTGTAATGTGTGAGGATAAGATGTGGTGAGGGGTGGTATTTTTAGGGGTGAGAGGGGTGTTTTATCCTTATTTTATTCATGGGTTTATTATTTTGGCTCAAGACTATGAATAGTTTGATAATTATCAAAAGATATATAAAAATAAAGAATTATAGTTCTATATTTTGGTATTAAATCAGCCATACAACATCTATGACTCAATAATTCATGTATTTATCCTTTATCATAAATTATCATATTTTACTATTCACAAAAAATTCATGTATTTTTGAAAAATACCAAAACTTTAACCTGAGAATTTTTTAATGTGTAGAATTCAAAAATTAACTCCATTTTATAAAAAAAATTTCTAAATATGACAAATTTAATTTTTAATTAAAATCACCATTTACTTTGAAAATACTAGTTTTAAAATTATAAGTAATTTTATAATAATTTTAAAAATTACTTAAGGTATCATAAAATTATCTTATAATAATAAGAAAACAAAATAATAATTTATGAATACATTTTATGAAAATAAATTTTATTTTAAATTATTTTATTTATTATAAAATTGTAATTAAATATTTTTAAATTACAAAAATTCCAACACTTAATTTATCATTTCTAAAATGTTTATTTACTTATAAAATGAAATAAATATATCATATTTTCATTAATAATATACCTAAATTTTATTTATACATTCATAGGTGAGGTTACTATTCAATTGGCCAGATTACTATTCTTAATGGTCACATTAATATTCCAAAGTCCGAGTTATTATTTCATTGGTATATGTTCCTTAAATTTTAAAAATGCCTCTTATTTCATTTTTTTCATTTATAAAGTTTTTATTATGTTTTGAAAGTTATTTTATGTGGTTTATACTATATGACATTATTATAAGAAGGGAATTTCCTTTGATAAAATTTTGGGTCATTGCATTCTTCGCCCATTATAAAATTTCTCCCTCAAAATTTCATTTTGCATACTATGGTGAAAAAAATGAGGGTAATTATCCTTCATCACTTCCTATGGTTTTTAGGTTTCCTCTTCATACTTATGGTTGTACCATGGTAATTTTACTAGATGATTAGTCTTGTTGTCTAGAACTTTATCTATATGGTCCAAGATCTTCAATGGATGCTTCTTATAAGAGAGATCATTTTTCAACTGTACCACCTTTGGATTCAATACATGTGGTGGATCTATTATATACTTATTCAAGAGGGATACATGTAATAAATTATGTACTTGATACATAGTGGGTGGAAGTTCTAGTTGATAGGATATAACTCTAACACGATCAAGGATCTTGAAGGGGATTATGTACCTGGGACTCACCTTTCCTTTCTTCCCAAATATCATGATTCTATTCCATATATATGTAGAGGAATACTATGTTTCCATACTTAAAACTATTATTCTTGTCAATTATTGTTTGTGTAGCTCTTTTTTCGACTTTAGGCGGCATTGATATGATGATGAATGGTTTTCACATTTTCACCATTTCATTGACCATTTCAGGTCCTAGTATCTTACATTCGCCAAATTCATCCCATCATGTCAGTGTTCTACATATTTTACCATAAAGGGATTCATATGGATCCATTTGGATTCTAGAGTATAAACTTCTATTGTAAGATAACTCAACCATAGGAAGATTTTGGTCCCTTCCTCCTTTGAATTCCATAGAACATTATCTTAACATGTCTTCTAGTGTATGAATATTCCATTCATATTGGCCATATATTCGAGGTTGATAGGATTTTCTAAATTTTTGATCAGTGTTTATAGCATGTTGGAAACTTTTCTAGAACTTAGAGGTGAATCTCTAGTCTTGAATATATATAATCGATAGTGGTACTCCATGCATAATTATCACTTCTCTAATATATATCTGTGCAAGTTAAAATAGTGAGAAGTCATCTCAAATTGTGATAAAGTGGGTTGTCTTTGTAAAATGATCCAAAAGCACCCATATAGATTTGTTTTCTATTGATTTATTTATAATTCTGGTGATAAAGTCCCTGGTGATGTTTTCCAATTTCAATTTTGTTATGGGAAATGGTTTCATCATCCCCTTATAAGTTTTTCTTTCAACCTTAACTTCTTGGAATATCAATAACCTTGATGTGTATTCAATGGTCTCCTTCTTGATATTGTCCCACCAATAGTTATATTAGAAATATCTATACATCTTTGTTCTCCCTATATTAATATAGAAGGTTGAGATATGTATTTAATTCAGAAGATACTTCTTTATCTATGGATCAATTTTAAAACTCTGATGATTTCCTCTTTCCGATACCTTCTACATTATTCTAAATTTTCAATTCATTTCTTTGAGCATCCTTTATTTTCTCCATGAGGGATGGTTAAAAAATCATTTGATAGAGAATTGGTGATACTCCTTTCTTAATGATTCCAATGTCCATCCTTTTAAAATCTAAGAATATTGGATCCTTCTCAATTCTCATCGTTGATAATATTGTAGGATCTTTTCTACTTAGAGAATCTACCACTTTATTCACTTTTCTAGGATGGTAGTGGATTGAGTAGTCATAATACTTGATGAAATATAATTGCCTTCACTAGTTTATATTAATCTTCTTTTGTGTGAATATATATTTTAGTCTCATATTATTAATATATATTTCACACTTCTCCCCATTGAGATAATGACACTAGATTTTCAATGTAAAGATCACAACACCCAACTCTAGATTAGACATAGTATAGTTTTGATCATGAATTTTCAACTATATTGAGGAATAATATATCACTTTATCATAGGCTAAGACATTATTTGAAGAATATCTGTATACCATAAAGAGTTAATAACTTTTTTGAAGTTTTGGTACTAGAATAGTGATAAGCCTCTCTTTGAAGTTGTCTTCATAGTCACTAGTCCAAACAAAATTTTCTCCCTTTCGAGTTATCTTGGTTAGTGGGTTTGAGAATCATGATAATTTTCTCACAAAATACCGATAATACCCATCTAGACTAAGTAAAATATGGATCTATATTAAAAAAAATTTAGGTCCACTCTTCAATATACTTTGTCTTAAAAGGGTCCAAAAATATTCCTTTGTTGGTGATAACATTCCCCAAGAATGATACTTCTTCCATCCAGAACTCACACTTTCTATACTTTGCATAATGTTTCTCATTTTGAAAAATCCTTAGCACAGTATTTAAATGCTCCTCATGTTACCCCTTTTTATTGAAGTATATCATAATATCATCAATAAATACTACCAAAAAAATTTGAGGTAATCTCTAAAGACTCTATTCATTAAATATATGAATATTTTTGGAGTATTAGTGAGTCTTAAGGGAATCATATTGAACTCATAGTGTCCATACCTCATTCGAAAGACAATCTTGGGTATATCTTCCTTACTCACCTTTAATTGGTGATATCACAAATGAAGGTCTGACTTAGATAAATACTTGGCCCCAAATATTTTGTCGAACAATTAATATATCCATTTAAGGGGATACTTATTATTTATCAATATTTTTTTGAGATCACAATAATCAATATAGAGGCACATCGATCCATCATTCTTCTTGACAAGGAGGATTGGTGAACCCCATGGTGAAGCACTCAGGCATATAAACCCCTTGTATAGATTATCTTGTAACTGATTCTTTAGTTTCTTCAACTCAATAGTGGTTATTCTATAATATTTCTTTGATATTGGAAGAGATCCAGGAATATGTTCAATTGAGAACTCAACCTCTCAGTTAGGATGAATACCATAAAATTCTTTGGGGAATACATCAGTGTATTCAATCATAATGGGAATGTCTTAGATCATGATTATGTCCTTTGTATCAATCATTTGAGAAAGATATTATTTCTCATAAGTAAATAATATCAACACTTGAGATGATGGCTCTAAAGAGGATTCATCTTCCTCCTTTCACTTATGAAAAATTAGAGGATTCATCGAGATGTGAAAAGAGATCTCCATTTCCTGAATGTCGATGTTTTATTTTTATAAAGATAACTAATTCAAGTCCAAAATATCATCAAACTTCACTATAGTAATTAATACAAGATTTTATTGGAGTTTCAGTCCACAAAAATTAATTAGGGAGGGGTTATATTCTTTGAATGAAATAATTTCTATATTTTTTGTTCTCAAACATAACTAAACCTTCATATTTTAATTTGGTGTTTGAATAGATCTACTAAACTTGCAAGATGTAAAATAATTTTTAGAACAATAATAAAATAGTATGTTTGGTATTCTTAAATGAATAACTAGTGTACCTATCACCACATCATTGTCAAGCTCCACCTAAACAGTAGTGATGGAATAAGCCTTCCTTTACTCCCTGCAATTGAACCATTGAACCACGGTTGGTGATCTCCTTTTCTCCATCAAATTAGCCAGATTATTTATGTCTCTTCAATATTTATGATCTTGGTGGCATTATCTTCCACACATATATCATTTCCCCATCCCTTTGAGGTAATTACCATAATGCTTCTTCCCACATTTTTGTCAAGTGAGTGGTTGATTTTTCTTTCCACCTTTCTCATTATATCCCCACCTTGAAACTCCATATTTTTTTTCTTATAACTATAGCCATGGGACCATTATCCAAACTCTATATTCAATTATAGAGTACATCGAAAAACTTCTTCCTAAATCCCAACGTCTGGAATTTCTAGAGCCTTTTGAATGTGTGGTTTTAAAACACTAAAGAATCTATCAATTTTTCTATCATTGTTGATAAAAAAACCTGAAGAGTACCTTGAAAGAATTTTTTAATTTTCTTCATAGGTCATGACAGATTCCCCTTAATTTTTTTCTTCAACTCTATGAATTCTATCTTCATATTTTTATGAATATTGTGGGGGAAATTCCTATTAAGAAATATTATCTTAAAGTCTTCCCACTCCATCTCTTCGATTTCATCCTTCAGTTTGGTGTTTTAATCAATGCCCACAATTGATAAACCTCTCCATCTACACAATAAAAACCCATATTCACATTCTCTATCTTGGAACATTGGATCGTAGAAAATATCATCTCCATTGAGTTGACCCACTGTTCCGCGACTAGTGGATCAAAAGATCCACTAAATGTTGGTGGTTGTTTCCATATAAAAGACTCAATATCCAGTTTCTCCCTCTTATATGAAGGAGGGAAATCCACATTATCTAGACTATTGTTCATAGCCTGAGATAGTTGGGTAAGCATCACCGTGAAATTTTGAACTCTACCTCCCAAAGAATTGGAGTTGTCATTTGAGAAATCACTGCATTATCCCTCACATGGGTTGATAGCCTTATTTATCTTGGCTCCCTCCACTTTCTAAAATAGAAAATTTTAGAACAAAACATAAGTCAACAAGTCATGAATAAATAATTTATTCCTTCTTTCAATTAACACAAAAGGTATGTATTGTGGGATCTATATGTTTAAAAAATTTATAAAACCAATATTCTCAGGTTTTTACTTATACTTAGTCTCATACTAATGGTTTTCACTATGGTGTTATACTCTTGATTAACAAATTAATTATACCATGCTTTGATACCAACTATAGCAACCCTACTTTTCATATATCATTTTAAAGATAAACAACAAAAAATGATACACAACCAGGATCCAAAGGTTTAGTATCTTGGTAAAATTAGGTCTATACATAACTTTTACAACATAAAACATAAACATTAATATAATTACTTCTTCTATATCTTCTTAGTGGACCTCATGTTCTCCTTAGTACAAGTCTTCACCTGAAAATATACATCAAAATAAGGGGTGAGTTAAAATCCTATTAAGAGGATAAATAATAGAAATGAAACATTATTAAGCATAATAATTTTTATCATAACATAAGAAAATTATCCTAATAATAATTATGAGAATAAACATTAGATAAATTAATGTATTGTGTCAATGCATAAAAATGAAACTTCATGTCTTAATGGTTAACCACCCCACATAGTTTTGAACAATACTAGTATCATGTTCGTACATATTTCACTTTTTTTAAAGAGATACATAAAATTAACCACTTAATTTGAGATATATATAATTCTAGGCACACTCATCACATCTTAACATTTACATGTGAAATATAATTTTGGGTGCACTCATCACATCAGAACATTTACATTATCATGCATGACACATAGAACGTATATAAATCTTGGACATAGAATAACCCATGGAAAGGAATGTGTTTGATTTAATAAAGAATATATTCATAAATAAACTTTAGGATCCCAAAATAAATAGAAAATAATATAATTGGTATAATAATCATTAATCTTTAGTGAGTAAGAAACAATCTCACATGAAGTAAAAAAGTTTTGTTTTTAGAAAGAAGAGTGATTTTGGAAAAATCTTTTAGTTTTTCATAAAATAAGATTGGAAACATGTATATCCATAAAATAAAAGGTAAGCATAAAGATATGATATTTAAGGAAAATTAAAGGAAATTACATACTAAAAATGGAGTGAAATAAGAAAAATCCAAAGGAAGGGAGTTTGGTTCGAGAATCCCCTTACATTATGTATGAATTATTTATTCACTTTAATATTGTAGATAAAAAATTAAATTAATTAATTAAAAAATACATAACCTTTTATAAATTAATTTAATTAATTATAGTTTTATTAAGTTAAGTTATGAGCTTTTTGATGAGATATAGAGTTTAATTTCATCAATCAGGAGTGTTCATTTTCTTGGTTTTCATGATCGGTTCACTTGTATATGAGTATGGAAGTTCATGTAAAATGAGAATGATTATAAAAAAAATTTATTAATGAACATAAATAAGTTTAACTATAATTATATATATATTGGTTATATGGTGTGAGAATTATTTATTATATTGAACGTTAATGAAGATGATTTAATTAATTTTGGCGGTCTTACGCCCATTATAAGCTTATATCATTTTATTTAACAACATGTTAATATATTGATTATAGAACATTATATAACTTATAATATATATATATATATATTAAAATATTATTTAACCATAATGATGGTTTTATGACCATATTTTATTGTATTAGTGAAAAATGAAATCACATCATCCCTAGTGGTGGTAAATGGAAACACCACGGACGATATTTTCATGTTTAGAAAAAAATGGAAAAGTGAAGATACTTGAAGATAAATTATTACATAAACATAATAAAATTATATTATATAAAGGATACTAGATTTATAATGCCTCTTGGATAGTTATATGTGAGGATAGGATAAGAAAAAATCAAATTGAAAAGAAAATAAAAGAAAAATAAAAGGGATTTTACCACTTGGCTTTCTCCTCCTTAAGAACCTCCTTAGTGAAAAAGGTTTGGTATTTTGGTGAGACCAAGGTATAATGTACTTGGGTAAGGAGATTAATAATAGTATTTGGTATAATTTTTATAAGTATAAAATATAATAAGGTTCAAAGATAAGAGGTGGTAATTATAGGGGAGGATAGGGGTGTTTTCTCGTTATTTTATTCATTCATTTATTGTTTTGGCTCAAAACTATGAGTAGTTTGAGAATTGTCATAATATATATTAAAATAATGAAGTATATTTTGATATTTTGGTCTCACATTGACTATAAATCATCTATGAATCAATAATTCATGAATTTATCCATTATTGTAAATTATCATATTTTTCTATTCACCAAAAATTCAAGTATTTTAGAAAAACACCAAAAAATTACCCTAGCTATTTTTTGAAATTTATAATACAAAACTAAACTCCATTTTATGAAATTAATTTTTTAAATATGATCAATTTAATTTTTAATTAAAATCATCATTTGTTTGGAAAATACTGATTTTAAAATTATAACTGATTTTATGATACTTTGAAAAATTACGTAAGGTCTCATAAAATTATCTTATAATAATAAGATAAAAAAATAATAATTTAAAAATAAATTTTATGAAAAAAAAATTTATTTTAAATCATTATATTAATTATAAAATTATAATTAAATATTTATAACATATAAAAATACCAACATGTACTTTTTTATTTCTAAAACGTGTATTTACTTATACCATGAAATAAATATATCATATTTTAATTCATAAGATACCTAAATATCATTTTTATATTCCTAGGTGAGTTTACTATTCTATTTTCTAGATTATTATTCTTAATGGTCACATTTTTATTCCAAAGGTCAAGTTACTATTCTATTAGTATATGTTCCTTAACTTCTTGAAATACCTCTTATTTATTTAATTCTTCATTTATAAAGTTTTTTTTGTTTTATAAAAGTTATTTTATTTGGTTTATAATATATGAAATAATTATAATTAGGGAATTTCCATTGATAAAATTTTGGGCCATTATATATAACATTTTCAACACCTTTTGTATCATTAATAGTTATATCAAACTTTTATAAAAGAAAGACCCAACTAATTAATCTAGCCTTGGAATCCTATTTTAAAAAAAGTTATTTTGGATCTGAATGATCTTTGAAGATAATTATAGGGCATCCCAAGAGATATTACCTGATTTTTTCTAAGGAAAAGACAATATCAATCAATACCTTTTCAGTGATGGTGTAGTATATTTGTGAATCATTTAATGATTTTCTTTCATAATCGATGATGGATGGATTTTTATCAAATATTTATACTAAGAAGGATCCTATATAAAATTTATTCACATAAAACATGATTTCAAAAGGAAGATTCAAATTGGGGTCATATATTATGGGTAGAGATATAAAAGGTGAATTCGGTGTAGAGAATGATTTCTTGAATCTCTTTATCCAAACAAATGGAGTGTATTTAACAAGTAGAGTACAAATGGGTTGGAAAATGGAGATTAAGTTCATAATAAAACTTCTATAGAAACTATAATGTCCAAATAATTACTTCACTTATTTGAATTTTTTGGATAGGGGAGGTGAAAATTTATATCTACTTCGGCTTTATCAACTGCATCCCTCTACCAGAGACCATACGGCCCAGAACAAGTCCTTCCCTTACAATGAAGTGGAATTTTTCCCAGTTTATGATGATATTATTATCCTCACATCTTCAAAAAACTCTTTAAAATTTTCTAATTCTTCTCTTAAATTTATCTCTTAATATGGAGAATCTATCCATAAACACCTGTAAATGATCCCCCACCACGTCAAATAAGATTTTCATCATGCACCACTAGAAGGTACCAGGGACATTAAATAACCCAAATGTAATGATCTTGAATGAAAAAGGTAACAATTGATAGTTGAAGGTTTTTTTCATTTATCTTATTAGGATACCTCAATTTGATTATACCCTGAGAATATATTTTTGGAATCAGTAAAAATCATAACCTTTTACTCTCTTAAGGACTTGATAAATGAAGGGAAATAGAAAATTATCTAGCTTAGTGAAAGAGTTTAACTTTATACAGTAAATTCACACTCTCCATCCACTTCCAACACATTAGTGGAGAATATCACCATATTAGTTGGTAATCATGATAATTATAGCATTCTTAGGAATCACTTGGATTGGAATTACCCACTCACTCTTAGAAATAGAGTTGATGATACTAGGTTTTGGAAAATTTAAAAGTTTTTACCTTACCACAGCCATGATATTGGGATTGGTTATTCAATAAGTTTGTCAAAATGGTTTATAATTATAATCTACAACAATCCTATGGGTTTCAATGAGGAGGGTAATAATAATAATACCAGACAATGTCCATCTAATTTCTTTCTTATGCAAGATCAATACTTTCAAAATCATTCTCACTTTGTTGGATTTGAGATAAGAATTAATAACAATAGGAAGGGTTTGATTTTACCTTATGAATATGTACTTAAGTGAGGTAGGTAGAGCCTAGAATTCAAGATTCGGTTGGTTGAAATTTCTAAAAGCATATTGGGACTTTGAATTGAACTTATTTTATTCTTCCTAATTAATTGATAGAATTGGTTAATTTTTAATATAAGTTTTAGCCACCAAATTGGATAGATCAATGTTAGGATTGGGTATGGAATTTATTTCTATGATTAATCTAATGGTTTTATTGATTTTTAATCTATAAAAATTATCAAAGGATATATCTGAAATAGATTCAATCCATGGATACAAATTTCCCTCATGTGAACAAAGGAAATTAATCTCATCTTGACTTAAACATCATTTGAAAAATCTTTTATATTTATATGGTTCCATATCAACACTGAATATACAATTAACATCATAAATATCTTAACCATACTCAATTTGAAGAGTTTTCATTATAAATTTTTAAATATACGATCATGTTTTTGAAGGTTATGGTCATTTTCCCATTCCTTACTCAAATGAATGAGTTGATTGTTTCTAGGAAGTGATGGGTAAGGATGGTTGTATTTTGTTCCCTAATTCCTAAGTTTGGATGATTTTCAAGGACAATGAATTTGTAAAGTTATATGAAGTTCTCAACTTTCACTAGAATATCCCTTAATATCCCCTTAGTAAACTAGATACTTTTATTGGAATTATGAAAAATGAAAGATATTGCTTGGAGTTCCTCTAACCCTAACTAAAAATACACTATATATGGAATGAGGTTTACACTGGATCATAGATCAAAAAGGGATTTAAAAATATCTCTCCTAACTAAATGTTGATGTATAGAAAACCTAGTTCTTTAAACTTAGGAGTAAAGTTTTTCTAAATGGTTGTACTCACATTAGTATCCAAAAGTAATTGGTTTTTCTGTGAAAAAAATATTTTAAAAGTGAAAATTTCCTTAAGTTTCATGTAATAGGTAGGTATGGTTTGAATTTATTCTAGAAGCGGTATGTTCATATTAACTCAAGATAATATTTCCATTAATATTTCATTAAATTCAGGATTATATTTTCCTCTCATGCATTGAGTGAAGGGATAATGTTGATGTTTTGTTTGGTGTGGTGTGGGTTTTTTTACATGAACCTTATATTTTTTTAGTTTCAAAAGGTTTTTTTTCATCATTATCATGATTTTTCTAGGATTCATATGTTTTCTTGATGGTTGGTTTAAGTTTATCAAATATATTTAACACTTATTAATATTTTCAATGGTTTGAGTTGTTCAAGAGTGGATTTTATGTAGTTAGATTCTCCCCTAAAGATTAAGGGAGGGATAGCTTGAGAAGGCCTAAGTTCCTTTCCAGTTTTTATTTTTGTAGTTCATTTTTAAGTGATTATAATTCTAAGTTCATTTTTTTAATTATTTTCAAAAAAATTAGGATTAGGAGAGGTACATATTGATTAGGGGCTTGTGCAAGTTAGTTTATACTAGGAGGATACTTTGGCAATTGGATGGGATAATGAATTTGTTAATAGATAGTTATTTGGAATTGTATTTGTGAATTTTTATATTAAATTGGTTGGGATTGAAATTGGTTATGTGTTTGAAAAAAAATTTGGGGTTAGGGGTTGAGACATTGTTGTTGTGTTGGTTGTGGACTGTCTTTCCAACAGAATCTTGGATGGTCATCGTACCTTGGATTGAAATTATTTTGGTACTTTATATTTTTAAATTTTAAATAATTAAACTATATTAGGTTTACTTCTAAAATAAAATCCTTTATATTAAGTAGGGTTGGGAATTTTTCAATCTTGTGGTCATGTTTGTCACAAATTGTGAAAATGGGTTCAACAATTTGAATCTCATGGATCTTACTAAGATTGATCTTATAAACCTTCCTAGTGAGTGGAGTAAGTTTTATGATAAAATTTTATTCTTCTATCATAATTTCCATTATAATATATTTTTTTGGATTTTCATAGTAAGTTTATGTTTCCCATGTTTTGTTATATTCATAAATATTTTCCAGATACTCATAAGCCTCAATTGGGGATTTGTTTTTGAAAGTTCCATTATACATCATGTCAATGAATAGTTTTTTCACTTGAACCAACACTTCATATAAAATTATCACTTATTATATAATTTAGAAACCATGGTGTGGTACCATGTTGAGAGTGTCTTTGAAACTTTTATATGTTTCATATAAAGTTTCCCCTTTTTTTCAACAAAGTTTTGGATGCTCTTTTTTAGTGAAAATGTTTTGGTATGGGGAAACTATTTCTTATAAAATTATCTTTTTTGGTCCTATTAGTGGATGTATCATGCTAAAATATTCTTCAACAAATTATTTTCTTAATACTTTAGGTAAAAAGAAAAATTCTCATTTTTTCTGATTCAATTTGATTTGGTGGTCACGCGGTTTCCACAATGTTGTTGAATTCTTTAACATGGAGGTAATGCATCTTAGAATCCATCCCATGAAAGATTGTAAAGTGGTTCAGGACATTTTATTTTAATACATAGTGGAAATATACTAGGTTAGAATTTATAATTAAAGGGGTACTTTAGTCCAGGAAGGTTTGAGTTAGTTATTCCTGGTTTGGTCGATAACATTCTTCATGTCTAGGGTTACCTGGTTTGGATTTCCATTTTTGTTTCTTCTTAGGACGATGATGGGGCTTCATGGAAGATCCTATATTGGAATTAAATCAAATTAATAATATATAGTCTCAAGAATATTTTTATTTAAAGGAAAAAAGTTCCCTATGTGTTCTTGACTCCCCAACCTTAGAATTATCCACCCTAAATAGACATTTGGATTCGTTATGAGTATAGGAGGACATACGCTAAGAAAAGTAAAAAAAAGTGGGAAAATATAAGATAAATTAAGGTGGTAAATAGAAATGGGGTAGTATATAATGAGTTTAGATATGGCTTACTTCATTCCCTAGAAACAGTGCTAAAATTTGGTATTTCACAAAATCACCCAAGTTTAGGGGTGAAGAAATATTTTTTAGTGTGGCTTGGGTTTTCAAATCCTTGGATACCTAAGAATAAACCTATATACATGGAAATTATATGGAGGGGATATTTGGATATGAAGTGTCCAAATTTGATTCAAATTTAGATGGTTTAAATGAATAATAATATACCTAAGTGAATTCAATTTGATAAAATGAGTTTATTATTGGTTGTTGTTAGGGGCAGATTGGAAGAATTTATTAAAATAGTTTCAATGTCTTAAATTTGAGAGTATTTCATTAAAAAAATGAGAAATAACAAAATTAGTCAGTGATTTAGTGTTTTAACTATTCTAAGTCTAATCATTTATACACTTTAAGGATCGTTTTCAAGAGAACTCCAAGTTAAAGGATCGTTCTATCACTCATAATGTGTAACCTAAACTTTAGTGAGGTTGAAGGAGAAGATTAATCATTGAACAAAAATATCAATTAAAATAATTTATTATGAATAATTATAATAAGAAATAACATCCAATACATCTCCTTGAAACTTCCATGGATCATCCTGTAAGAGTATTATCCCTCAATTGATGAAAATATCTCAATAGAATATGGAATAATACTCACGTGGAAGGAATTTAAGTGGATGAAACAATGAAATAATGAACACACCACTAATATGTATAGTATTTATATCTTCACTATGTGAATAAATTCACACCTTAATGAAATAGTATCAGTTTTTTTTAGAAAGAACAAAAAATGAGAAGAAGGATAAGATTTATTAAAAACTAAGATTATTTAAGAAACTTATATGAGAAAGAAAATGTATAAAGAGAAAAAGTGGAATTATAATGGTAAAATAAAACACCAAATAAAAATTATTCAAAATACTTGATAAAATCTACCTTAAAGAGTAATTTTAGAAGCCTTAGGTCAATCCCACATCTATCCAAGTATTCAAAATTAATGAGGGTTGGCATAGGTGGGTGGAAAGTTAATAGAGAGTGTACTTTTCTAAACTTGAAACAAATATGATCTACCTAGAATCTACTAAAAATATGCAACAAAAGATATTTTATATGGATGAATTTGTATGTTCTGTAGATTAATAAATTGAATATCCATATTTCCACTAACATATATAAAACTTTTATACCATTTGGCATCATATCTCTAAAGTAATGATAAAAATAGTGGGATACTATTTTGGGCCACTAGATCTAGTCCATAATTTCATCTTCCACTCGAACTGCCTAGATCACCCATAAAACTTCTGAATTATATTTTTACACAATTTTATGAAATATTAACTATGTTTTCCTCTATATACACTTAAAATGTTACCTTTATTGGGATTGTATCATGGATGACACTATCATTTTAGTTGGATGTTATCCAGCTCACTTCAACTAGAATTTTCTGGGTTTAAGGAAAACGATGAGTGTCTTCCAATGTGAATATCCAAGTACTCCAAAAAGATGAAATCTTTCCTATAGAATGGGTAACTTGATCCTAAAATATAAAATAAAAATTATAACTATATTTTATTCAAAAATGTGATGAAGAATTTATTGATTATTATCATATTTAATCGATAATTAAAAGCATGATTTGGAATGGAGTTCAAATTATAAAATGAACTAATATCGGTGTTTATAAATATTGAATGACAAGAATATTAAAATATAAAAAAATGAATATTAACATATTTAATTATTAAATCAAGTGTTATTAATTTTTGGAAAATGTGTAACATGGAAATCAAAAAAAAACTTCAGTGACTTTGGGATTAATTGAGTCCAAATACATGGTTGCATCAAAAGTAGCTACACAAATGTTGTGGGTGAAAAATTATCGTAAAAATGTGATTATTAAAACTAGATACCCATTTTTTATTAATTTTGATAGCCAAATTTCTATAAATCTATCCAAGAATATAATTCATCATTTCTAGGTCAAAATAGATTGATATAAAGTATCATTTCTAAAGGAGAAGGTGTATGGAGAAATATTAAAGTAAGAATTAGTTCCATTAAAGGAAAAATAACTAAAAATATTATAAATCCCCTCATGAATAAGTCATTTCAATGTTTTATGTTGTAAATGGGAGTTCATCCCAATCCTAAATGATGAGATATGAAAATCCTTGAGTTACTTTCTCTATCTTGTCCTAATTACATTCATGGAGAGATATTTTCTACAAGGGGAAAAAATTGTTCTCCTTGTTTGTGAATTGTTTTAAAATTGTGTTGAGTTGTGAAACAAATATTCTATAACATTTATTAATGTTTTTATGATCATAAAGAAATGAAATTTATGTGAGGGGTTTTTTGGATAACATTGATGACTGATATGATCACTCTTGTAGCACTGGATGCCAATGATCACCCAATGAAGTTAGATTTGAATTTGAAAACCTTCCTAAATATTGTGAGAACTATAGAATGGTTGAGAATATGATTGAAAAATGTTATATTATACAAAAAAAAGTATAGCCGACATCAAAGAATGGATCATGGAAGGAGGTTCCTAGAATAATGGTTGTTGTCACAATGTAGTATGTTAAAAGGAATGATAACAGGTCTTCAAAACAGGTTACATGCGATCAAATGGTGGGAACGAGAAAGAATTGGGCGGATCTTGTTGAAGAAGCGGAACATCATTCCCTATAAAATGAAGGTGTTTTCCCTGATAAAACAGTGGTTATATCAGTGGAAAATCAGGTTGTGAATAAAGATCCTCAAACATTAGCAGATGAGATCTTTACTCTTGTGCTTGGTATGCAACAGGAGGAACTTGCTTTAGATCTGATTAGTTTGGGTATTAATGAGGCAATGAACATAGATTCTGTAAACACTGTTGATAGCATTCTCCCTCCTAATCAGATATTGGTGAACACCCTTCATCCCAACCCAACTCAATATATGAATGAGGCTACTTTCTCAAAGAAAGAGGTTGGTAGTAAAACTGGAGATCAAAACATCCCCTCGAAGGTAGAGTTTGGAATTAAAAATAGAGATGACAGCAGGGATTTTACTAAATCCATTCCAGAAAGAATTATACCAACTACATCTTCCAAGAAGGAGGACCTGAAAAGGTCTGGATGAAATAAGACACCCGTGACACGGGAAAAAGGGGGCCTCAACCCCAAACTTAAGTCAACATGAGGATATTATTCTGGAACTGCTAAGGATTGGCCAACCCTAACACTGTATGTTCCCTTTGGCTGCTTATAAGTAAATATAATCCTGACATTCTTGGGGTATCCGAGCCTAAGACCAAGAAACATAACAATGGTTCCTTTCTTCAAGGAAAGGGGTATTTATTTCTTGGTTCTATATAGGATTCTAGTCATGATAGATTATGGATTTTTTATCACAACAATGTGGTCAACCCTCTTCTAATCTCAGAAAATGAACAGTCCATCACATGCAGGTTTACTCACTCTGGTAGAAACATTCTATGCTTGATGGGTTATGCCTCCAAAAACTCTATTACTAGAAGAGATTTATAGATTCATATTAAAAATATGTCTAGTTCTATCTCATAACCATGGATTATCATGGGATACTTCAATTCCATTCCACATGCAGATGAAAAGCTCAGGTATGTTACAGGTACCACTTTCATCAGGGACTTCAGAGTTTTTATTGAAGAATATAATCTGACTAAAATCAATTTGTTAGGATCTAAGTACACTTGGTACAAAAAACATTTGAATGGAATGAGAGAAATAAGAATTTACCATGAATTTTTTAATATACATATACTTGAGGACTGGAAAACCATTTCATTTGTTACTCTTTCACAACATAATTCAGATCATCATCCAATTCTGGTTAATTTCATTTACAAGGGAGAAAAACTGCATATTCCCTTTAGGTTTAACAATGCTTGTACTACCCTCCCAAAATGTTCCCAGATTGTTAGAGAAACTCGGGACATGCAGGACTACAATCAAAATCCACTTTCTTGTGTTCTTAAGCTTCAGGTTCTTAAGAAGAAAATGAAACATTAGACCAGGAACAAGTTCAACCTTCTTGAATAGGAAATAGATTCTCTCGAAAGAACACTTCATGAGATTCAAGAATCTATTACTCTCAGAAGCTTCCCTAGAAATGATGAAAAAGGGAATAAGGTTTCCTTTGAACTCCAGAAACTCATTGTGCTCAGGGACAACATTCAGAAAGATTTGTTCAAAGTTAAGTGGCTTACTGATGGTGATAGAAATAACAAATTTTTAATGCACTTCAAAGAGATAAAAAAGTCAACAGAACTATATCTCTTCTAAAGTATTGAGACTCTATAATTGATTATAAATAGAGTCTATCAACCCATATTGTCTCCTTCTATATGAATCTTTTCAATGGCGCCATAAGAAATAAAGAATTGATTAATGGAATTATCCCAAAGCTGGTCACCGATATGGATAACACTCTTTTAACCTTGACTCAAATGAATATTGAGATCAGGGAAGTAGTATTTGGTTTTAAAAAAGAAATCTTACTAGGTCCAGATGGTTTCACTAATCATTTCTTCCAATTATATTGGGAGGACATACAAGATGAAGTGTGTAAAATAGTAAATCATTTCTTCACAGAGGGATCTCACACTCAAGACATTAATGCTTAGTTAATTTCCTTAATCCCTAAGGTAGATAATGCAAGTGATATTGGTCAGTTTCAGCCTATTTCTCTTATCAACACTATTCACAAGATTATCACCAAAATCCTGGTCATTCGCCTTGCTCATATTTCTGAGAGAATTGTCTCATGGAACCAGTTTGGTTATATCAAAGGAAGAAAGATTCAATATTACCTTATAAATGACTCTGAATGTATAAACCTCCTTCATAATACCACATGAGGTGTAAACATTACTATTAATCTTGATATTAGGAAGACCTTTGACACCATCAACTGGGGTTTCATTGGACGTATCCTACATGAGTTTGGATTTCATAGTAGATTCATTCATTGGTATAATGCACTAATCATCTATTCTCATATTTCTATTTTGATTAATGGATCTATGGAAGGATACTTTAAATTCTATAGAGGAGTGATGAAAGGGGACCCCTTGTCCACTGTTATTTTTGAAATTGTGGAAGATTATCTCAGTCAAATTATGCTCGATAGAGTTAGCAAAGGAGAAATCAAACCAATCTATGATGCACGAGGTATCACTACCCCCTCTCATCTTCTTTTTGCTGATGAAATCATTTTGTTTACTCAGGGATACATGAGTAACCTTAAAAAAATCAAGATAACTATTCTTCACTATGAAAATTCCTCTGGCCAAGAGGTTAATTGGAGAAATTCATTCATTTTACTTGGTAAAAACATCTCAGCCCCAACGAAGCAATGCATGGTTCATGAGCTGGGAATAAGGGAAGGATCCCTTCCTTTTATTTACGTTGGAGTCCCTATGTTCCTTGGAAAACCTAGGACCTCTTATTTTATGGATGTTGTGAGCTAAGTTAGAATAACTCTATCCACCTGTAAGGGTAAGTCACTCTCAATGCTAAGGAGAATCTACCTGGTTAAACATGTGATTATCTCAAAGATGGTTTACTCCTTCATGGTGTACTCCTGGCTGGATTCCACCCTTAAAAGTATCAACACACTCATGAGGAACTTTGTGTGGAGTGGAAGTATACTTGAAAGGAAGATTATAACAGCCCCATGGAATATTGTCTACTTTCCACATACTATGGGAGGCCTGGGTATTAAAAAAATTGAACTCTTCAACCAATATCTTCAAGTAAATTTCCTTTGGAGACTTATCAATGATAAATATGAATCCCTATAGTTCCTCGGAACTAATATTATAAGAAGTCTGATTGCTAGGAAGGTGAACTACATCCAATCCTCAGTTTGGCCGGGTCTAAAAAAGACTTTCCAGAAGGTTAAAATGCAGCCTCACCGTTTGGTCAGCATGCACTCCTCCCTCAAATTTTGGAGGGATAACTGGACTGGTACCCCCCCCCCCCCCCTAATTGATAGTGTGGATATTTAGGATCTATATATAAACTACAATTACACTATTAAAAACTATCTTGAGTAATATCATCAGCTTCCACCTCAGATTTCCCACATGGTCTCCTCTAATGATTTTCTTGGAATGGATGACATACTAATTTGGGAACCGAGCTCAAATGGGATTCTGAACTCCAAATTCTTCTACAATAATCTTCTACAAGGTATAGGTAATAGAACTATTAATTAAAATCTAAAATGGTTTCCACCATCTAAATCTACACTCCTTTGGCGCCTCCATCTCAACAAACATCCAATAGACAATAACCTATAGCGAGTTGGGATCTCCCTCTACTCCAGATGTGACTTGTTTCATCAGCATCATGATGATATTAACCATTTTTTCATGTCTTGTAAGACCACAACCTCACTCTATAATATGATCTTTAATTAGTTTAAAATTCAACCTTTGCATGTGAACAGCATCTCTGACCTCCTGCTTCTACATCTAACGACCCAATTATCGAAGCAGGTTCCAATTCTCTTCCTTTCTACATGTTCTAATGTTATTCACGTTATTTGGAAGTACAGAAATAGGGCTCACCATAAAAATTCTAGCATCAATTATAGGGTGGTGATCTCTGAAATTTTGTTTGTGTCTCAACAAGTAAATAGTTTACATGCGGAAAATTGTGACAATTCAGTAAGATGTTTCACTATTCTAAAAAAAATTGCATGTTCAAGGTAAATATCCTCAGACCATTATAACCATGGAAGTCTTCTGGTTACCTTTTTTTTAGTATGGATTAAATTCAACTTGTATGGATCCTCGAGAGGTAATCCAGGACCTGCTGGATATGGTTTTGTCTTCAGAAATCATGATAGTGACTTCCTTGATGGGGTTCACAGATCGTGTGGACTGGCCACAGCTCTTGAAGCAGAGATTATAGATATCATCAAAGCAGTTGATTTTTCTCATAGAAGGAATTGGAGGAAAATATGGTTTGAAAGTGACTCTACCACCATTGTACAAGCGATTAGAATGGTTTAGATTCACCGTACTTGGAAACTGACATTTAAATGGATTACGTGCCTTGACATACTTTCTTTAATGTATTATATCATTACACACATCTACTGTAAAGCTAACTAACTTGTTGATTTCCTTGCAAACATGGGAGCCTCTGGTGACACTTGCACCTATCATTCCAGCACTCCTCATGAGATTCTCCCTATCCTTTATAGAGATAAATTTAAACGTCCTTCCTTCAAACTTCTGTAACCCAAGTTTCCTTTTTATTCATTATAATAAGCCTTGCAGGTTGCTTTTTTAAAAAATAAGAAGGATATGAATTATTAGTATTGAAAAAAAATACAAATTGGGGGATTGTTGAACCTTCTTGATAATGATGTATTTTTTTTCAATACTTATTAAATGTGATATTTATTGTTGATATAATATTCATGTAAGTAGATAATTACTAATTATGAGAGTGTTGTCTATAATAGGTTTGAGATATTTTGAACATTTTTAGCTAGTGGTAAATTGAAGGACTAATGTTATAGAATAAAGAGTCTAGATAAAATTTTGGAAGACCATCAAAAGTCTTTTGGATGTCAAAAATTCTATAAATTAAAGAAATTATTTTTTGGATGATGTTTCTATAATAATTTAGGTGTTTGAGAAGGACTAAACATGATCTATATTTCGAATTGAGTGGAGTGTGGAATCTATATAAGAGTTCCAATGTAAGATTCATCCAACCACATATGAGGATTAATGTAAGGATTGATGATGTAGGAGTGTAAATAAATGTAAGAATGATGATATAATTGGACCCATGTTAGAGTAATTAATATAATGCAATACATGTAAGAGAATCACTTAAGAAGAAAATCTGTGTAATATGAAGAAATTGTAAATGATATTTAGAGTTCATGAGATAAATTTGGTTTATTTGAAATTTTGTTTTCATATAATATAAATATCTTATAAGATAGGTAACACACTCAATTTTCATGCATATTTTTAAGAACATTTCAATAAATTTTGAAGGATTTTATAGAATAATTACCTTGAATTTCTATGTTTTATTAAAAATTTGGAAAATTTTAATCTAAAATTGAAATGGATTTAAAAGTTTTTTTGATGTTTACTTTTTATTAAGAATAATTTAAATATGTTGAATGTCTTTTGGTTATAATTTTATGAATGGTAGATGGTTTTTGGTTAAGTTTTTTGAAAAATTTCTATGTGATTAATTATTTTCATTTTTAGGTACAAAAAATTTGGGGCTAAAATCAAGCTAGCTCATAAACCAAGGTAACTCACCACATATACAATCCCAAGAGGCTAGCTTGTTAAGCCACCATTGGGAGAGATAGCTTGAACCATCTAGCTTGTGGTGTATGGGGACATCAATCTTGTTCATGTGTAGACCACAAGGATTCAAGCCCATGGGGAGTATCATGTGGGACGAAGCTCGTATGGTCTAAGTGTTGTGTGGACCATATGTATGTGTGTGTAAGTGGATATGGGGGACTATCCCTGTCATAGGTGTAAGATCTAGTTATGGAAGATATTTTATTTTAAACACTCGCCACTCCCAACTTCAGTTCCTATGTGGGACATTGATATAAGTGGTATTGTTCAAACTTACAAAAACATTGTCACTTCAACTCATCTTCACTCACCCACTCCCCGAACACAAGGATCTTCCATCCTCCTATACCTATCACACCTTCTTCCAATATTTTCACTGCTACAACACCACATATGTCACCATTTTCTTACTAGAGAAGTTCGGCCTCAAGATCATTGCCGCTACTGAGGGTTTCCACCACCATGGATGCCTTCGAAGGCCTCAGAAGACCACTATGAAGGAATTTTTGACCCATATGTCCACTATAAAGGCCATATGGGGATTGATGATGTTTTTTATAATGATGGACACATCGCCCTACTGCTAAAGCACTACCACATCCACATGCCATGCAACCATGAACCAAATCTATGCACGATGTGAAAAATGTGATGCCCATATGGATCTCAGTCCACGATTCAAAATTTAAAACACCATAAATAATCATGCATTTCCTTATCATTTATTGGGGGTCTCACAATAATTTAAACACTTACCTATTCAAATGTGAAACCGAAGATATGGATAGTATTTTGAAGATCGTAGGATGGATTCTCTCTTGAATTATATAAAGAGAATTCCACCACTAATGAATGGATTTTTACCTCAAGTAGATCCTTCTCAAACAAAGAAACATACTAAATTTCATATTTTGTTTTGATTTTATTTTTATTTAGTTTAGTTTTATTTTTAAATTAATTTTAATTTTTTTTCTTTAAATAAAATTAATTCACATTGTTTTCTTAATGAGTGTTTCACATTTACCCTTATTATTCTTATTCTCCTATTATTATAACTATTTTTTTTTATGTTTCTAAAAAAATATGCCCACTATTTTATTTTATATATATATATATATTATTTTATTTTATTGTTTCTTTTCTCAATCTCCTTTATATTTTATTTTAGTATTTCATATTTTTCTTTTTTCTTTTTATTATCTTATTCTCTCTCTCTCATCCCTATTTTTTTTCTTTCTTTCCACAGTGACATTATACCCTTAAAATGAGGGGTTAACCCAAGTCTTAGTCTGGGGGAGGTAAGTGGTGTTTATATTCATTCTGCACATAAATTCCTAAGTTTTGTTTATATTTGTCGTAAGAAAGATTAAAGTGCATGAGTGTAGTGGTTTTCCACCATGACACTGAAATAAAATTATTTTCTATAATTTTTTGAAAACTTTTATCTTTATTCCACTAGATACAATATCTTTATATGATGTATTTGGTCCATTAAATGGATGAAATAGCATACAATAAAGCGATATCTTGGAAGATTTCACACTCTCGATTAAGGTGTTCCATCAACTTTAATTTCTAGAAGAGGTGTAATTTAGATTTCTACAAGCATTCAAGATTTTATACCACCAAGTAAAATAATAGTACATTAAGAGTGATATTTTTCAATTAAACTATCAAACTAAATTTAAACACCAAAAAGGATAGTGATGGAACCCATAAACCAAACCAAAAAGGGCAAGTTCTTTCTTTCTAATCAAATTCTGTTTAGCCTTGCATGCTAGTTTAGTTTAAATTTCCATTATTATTGTATATTCATTATCATAGAAAATAAAAAATATTTTTCATTTCTTTCATAAATAATAAAAATAATGAAAACAATTAGTTATTAGTTGAATTAGATTAAGTGATTCAATGGAGAATATCTTCAAGTGAGACAACCCTAGTCATCCTTTGTACCGCATTAAGAAAGTAAATTTTCATTTTTACATTCCCTTTTACCAATTTTTATGCATGCCAATTATAGGACATGTAAAAAAGAAAATTATTTTCATATTGTAGTAAAGTGGAAGACCAAGTTTATCTCACATGAGAAGATTCTTAGTTGATTCACTTGATTTAATTAACCTAATAACTATTTCATTTTTTTATTTTTATTATTTTATGAAAATAATGATAAATGATTGGTTTTTTGATTAATTTATAAAATATTAAAATGAAATGTAGAATGAAAATTTAAACTTAAACTAACATTCAATGATAAATAGAATGTGATTAAAAATAAATCACTTATTCCTGATTTTAGTTTTTTCATTCTATTATTTTTCTCATTTATTTGTTTAAATTTAGTTTGATAATCCATTAATGAAATCTCATGATAAATTACTATAATTTTACTAAGTTTTTTGAAATATTTAATGCCTTAAGTAATCTAAATTCCACCTACTCTAGTAATCAAGGTTAATGGAAAACATTTTTTTAGGGTGTGATATATTCCAGAACCTGGCTTCATCATGTGTCATTTTATCCATTGATTAGATCAACTCTTTTGTGGAAAGATATAATCAACGTAATAGAGGTAAAAATAATAAGAGAAAAGAATATAAGTAAATTGGAGTTTCATTTCATGGGGGAAATCACTACACCTATCGTATGGAGTAGAAAAAGAATTTTTTTTTCTAATGCATCATAGAGGATGACCAAGGTCATCTTTCTTGAGGAGCTTTACAGTTGTTCAACTACATAATATAATTCACCCAAACCAATTCCTTTTGGTTGTTTTTATTTATTCTATAAAATATATGGAATTTAAATTAAATAAGAGAGTGAAAATTAAACTAACATGTAATGATAAAATATGAGTAATGAAGAAAGAACTTGGCCTCTGTGGTTTGGTTTATGGTTTCCGTCATTATCCTTATTGGTGTTTAAATTTAGTTTGATAATTTAATTATAAGATATCATACATAAATTACTATTATTTTATTTAGTGGTGTGAAATATTGAATGTTTTTAGAAATATAAATTCCACCTCCACCTATAATCAAGGTTGATGGAACACTTCAATTGAGAGTGTGACATCTTCCAGAACCTGGATCCATCATATTTCATTTCATCCACAAGATGGATTAACTCTATTGTATGAAGAGAATCTATCCGGTATAAGAATTTTAATACGATGGAGGTAGGTCTTGGAAGATGGCATACACTCGATTTAGGTGTACCATCAATTTTGATTATAAGAGGAGGTGGAATTGAGATTGCTAAAGGCATTCAATATTTCACACCACTGATTAAAATAATAGTAATTCATGTACGAGATCTCATAATTGAATTATCAAACTATATTTAAATACCAATAAGGAGAATTATAGAACCCATAAACAAAACCAAAGATACAAAGTTCTTTCTTCATTAATAACATTCTATCATTTCATGTTAGTTTAATTTTTTTCACTCTCTTATTTCATTTAAAGGGATAAAATTCTTATTAAAAATTAAAATTAAAATTTTATTCAAGTAAAAATTCATGCTTACTTTCCCTTTAAATATTAAACCCCTGTATCCCAAATTGAGCCATCATAGGAAAATCAATATAAGGTTGCACAAGTAACAACCAAAGAAGAGTATGACCCATAATTCATCCTACCCCCACCATGTAAGTTTTACTTAATTTTGAAGGGGATAGATTGGGTATACTATATCCATGGATCATTCCTCACCAACAAAGAAAGAGTGAAAGTTGAAAAAATCCACATGTGGTTGTTCAAATACAAGAAGATCTATCCACTATAAAACTAAGGATAATAGATGGTGCTTCCCTATAGAAGAAGTAAAAATATAATCCCACTTGGGGGATCATACCAATACTTATCCATTTACTTTATTTCTAGTACTTTAAATTTAATTTTTAAGATTATTCCATCATACAGCCCACGCCCTCTTATATTCTTGAGGTTAAATGTCATGATCCTTGTGCTTATTTGAGTAATTTACTTTTGTAGGATCATGATGGAATATGGAAGTCCAAAATATTGAATTAATAGTACTTAAGATGTAACAAAATAGTTAGTTCATTCTTATATTCTTTATATTCAAAATCTCTACATTTTTATCTAAAACCAGTTCTAATCTTTAAACTAAAAATTAAATTCTCATGCTTGAATTTATAATTTATTCGACTTATCTAGGAGGAATTAGTTTCTTTGTAATCCTATGATTCCATTTTTTAGATTTCAATTATAATGAAATTAAATGAGTGAAATGGATAATTGGATGATTTAAGTGAAGCATAGATATTAAAATGAAGACTCGTGATTTGAGAGAATTAATATAATCATGTAAATAAAAATTTCCTGTCATTTTTTTCATGATTTATATTTTTAAAATTCATGTGAATTGATTAGTTATTATTAGTCATTCCTTGAGTTATTTTCCCAATATCATATATCCCATTCCCAAGAGGATTTCTAGACTAATTCATTCCTATTTTATCTTGAGCATATTTCTTGAACGATCTTGGGACATGGAACCTGCTGGAAAATAAATTTGAAATTTTCAAACCAATAACTGTGAATAAACACATATAAAATTATTAGGGCATCTTTGAAAATGACATTATCCTTGAATACCAACTTTACATCAATCCTTGTTTATCTTATAATTTTATGAATGGTTTATGGTTTTTTGTTAAGTGTGTTGAAAAATTTATAAGAGTTTAATTATTTTCATTTTCAGTTTTTAAAAATTTGGGGCTAGACTCAGGATAGATGATTCAATAAGGCATCTCTCCATATATCCAAGCCTAAGAGGCTAGCTGGCAAAGACACTATTAGGAGATCCAGCTCAAACTGGCCAGCTTGTGGTGTATAAGGGCATCAATCTTGTGCATGTGTATCCCATAGAGAGTAGATCTCATGGGGAGAATCATATGGGACAAATCCCACACAAAATACATATGGTGCAGATCATATGTATGTGTGTGAAAGTGAATGTGGGATCTCGTACCTACCATATGCATCTAATATGGTTACAGCACACATTTAATGTAAAATTCTCACCACTCCAAGATTTAGTTCTAATGTGGGACAGTGATAAAAGTGGTAATATTCAAACATACCAAAACACTATCACTTCACCTCATCTCTGCTCACCCACACCTCAGACATAAGTTTCTTCCATCCTCTGCTACTTTCTGTGCCTTCATTGTTTCCTTCCATTGGTGAAACATGTTGGAAGCCACCATTGTCGCACCAGAGAAGTTCAATCTCAAGATCTTTGCCACTACCATGGGATTCCACCACCATGGATTCCCTCAAAGGCCTTAAAAGACCAACATGCAGGAATGTTCAACCCATCTAGCCACTGTTAATAATGGATGGAGATTGATGAATTTTTTCACCATGATGGAGGCATTTTCCCACTACTGAAGCACTACCACGTCCACACCCCATGCAGCTAGTAACTAAATCCATACATGGCGTGAAAATAGTGCTTTCCCCATGGATATTAGTCCATGATATAAAATTCAAAAAACTTGAAATCATCATGTGTTTCCTTATCATTTACCATGGGTCTCATGGGAATTTAAACACTTACCTATTCGGGTAACCAAATATATGGATAGTTTTTTAAAGATGGAAGGATAGATTCTCCCTTGGACTATATAAGAAGAATGCCACCACTTCCAAAAGGATTTAGACCCTAATGAGATCCTAATCGGCCGAAAAACCATGTTGTGTTTCATATCTTTTAATTTTCTTTTTATTTAATTTATTTTTTAAAATTAATTTTAATTTAGTTTTCTTATATAAAGTTCATGGATATTGTTTTCTTGATAAGTTTTCACATCCACCCTTCTTATTCTTATTATCCTATTATTATTGTTATTAATATTATTTATGTTTCTAAAATAATTCATCCACTATTTTATTATATATATAAATATATATTTTAACTCTTCTTTTCTCAATCTCTTCTTCTATTTTATTTTACTATTTCATGTGTTTCTTATTTTATTTTTATTATCTTATTATATCTCTCTCTTATCCTTATTTTTTTTATTCTCTTCTTCTTTCTTTTCACAGTGACCTCTTACCCTGAAAAATAAGGGGCTAACCCGAGGCATGGCTCGAGGGAGGTATGTGGTGTTCTTGAATTAATTATTAAAAGTTTATTTTATTCTTGTGGTGGATATGAGTGGAATGCATGGGTGTGGAGATTTTCCCCCATGACATGAAACTCAAATCTACTTTTATTATTTTTATTTTATTATTTTTTCCTCTCTTACATTGATCAACTCTTCACATAGTGGAGTTGATCCAATCAATGAATGAAACAACACACGATGGAGGTAGTTCTTGGAAGATGTCACACTCTCAACTAAGGTTTTCCATCAACCTTTAATATAAGAGGAGGTATAATTTAGATTGTTTAATTCATTTGATAATTCAAAACACTAAATAAAAGGATAGTAATTTATCATGATATTTCATAAATAGATTATTAAACTAAATTTAAACAAATAAATGATAATAATTTTACAATTAAAAACCAAAATCAGGACTAAGTTCATTCTTTATAATGATATTCTATTTACAATTGCATGTTAGTTTAAGTTTAAATTTTCATTCTTTATTTCATTTAAATATTTTATAAAGTAATGAAAAACACAATCATTTATATTTTTTTCATATAATAATAAAAAAACAAAAATAAGTAGTCCTTAGGTAAATTAGATCAAGTAAGTGAGTCAAATGAGAAACTCCTCACGTGAGATTACCTTAGTCATCCACTGTGCTATAATAGGAAAATAATTTATTTTTTTCATTCCTTACGAAAACTGTGAATTAATAGTCCAATGCATAAGAAACTTCTATGTAAGAAGCTTATATATAAGAATAAATCATGTAAAAATACAAATCATAAGATAAATAATTTTCATAAGATACAAGAGTCATGTAAGAGTGTCTATTTTTGTAAAAACTAGTCTTTAATAAGATACAAAAACTGTAAGATATATTTATCTTACAAAATTATTGAGATTAAAAAAATACTAAGACTTCAAAAATGAATTGTTCTAGAGAATGATATTTAAATATGATAATGAAAAATAGATATTCAGTTAATTAAATATCACAATGAGATTACAACTTATTATGATTCATATTGAGAATATAACATCAAATTGAATGTGATGTTGTGTAACAATAGAGAGGATGAATCCAAAACCATAAGATTATTTTCAACATCATAGTTTCATGAACACATGGATTATTTAAAAATAAAATAAATTCACAGATTTTATAGAGAATTGTATATTGTGATATTTGAATATCACATAAAAATTTAGGGAGAAAAAATTCCTAGTCTTATGGCTATTCAAAATGGATTATTTTCCTTGAATAATAAATGAGATTTTAAATGAGGATATCTATTCCATAAATTAAGAAGTTTCCTTGAATTAAAAATAGAAACAACATTCATGAAAATATTACATGAGTCAAATTTTTTGAAAAATTAAAAAAATGATATTAGTGAAGGAAGAACCTTCGACACTGTGTGAAGAAGGAGAGGAAATAATTTCTGAAAATTATGTGAAGCCTGTGAGTGGAGATATTATGAAAAGGAGAAGAAGATCTTAATATATTGAGTCTATAGAAGCTGATTATTTCAATTGTTTACCTATCTTCAGGGATCTATTGTTGTTCTTATTTAGTAATCAAGTTTTTGTAATTTTTTGGTTGGTTCCAGCATCTTATAGAAGGTTCATGGTCATAACCTTACCTATAGCTATATATTGATAATAAAAGAATATGTGTGTGTGTGTAGAATAAAAACCACAATACACTAGAGATATAGTAATTCTTTGGGAGGTGAACCTCACTAACAAAAAAACTTGATGTGCTCTATTTATTTATTCTACATTACTTATTTGAAGAGATAATTGGTGAATAAGTAAAAGGGAATATAGGTTTTGAAAAAGAATATAAACACTAACTCTACCACCCAGTGTTTATCATCATCATCATTGTTACCATTTTTATTCAAAGAAACAAGAAACAGTTCAACACAACACGAGACCAGGAACTGCAAAGCTCAGGGAGGCCGGGAATAATGGAGACCGAGGGCATCCCCCCGGATCAAGTTCACCCCTCTAGTTTAAGCTGAGAAATATGGAAAATGCATTGAAATGAGATACCTGGGGTCGCTATAGAAGCCAAATAATTGGCCACCTTATTCCCCTACCTCCACGTGTGAGTGACCCGAGTATTACCATAAAGGAGAGCTCTACATTTACGGATTGTGTAGGTAATGGACCAGGGTATTGTGCCGTTTCCACGCAAAGCCTCGTAAATTAACATTGATTCTGACTCCACTTGTGAGATATGGAGCTCATGTTGCCTACATAATGAGATACCCGAAAGAACAGCATGTGCCTCTGCCTGAAGGGAGTTACCAACACCATAATGCACCATAAATGCTACAAACAAACTGCCCTTCTTATCCCAAACCACACCTCCTCCATACATGTCTCCAAACTCGCATTACCCGTCTGTATTCAACTTGAGGCCAGCACCAGGGGGCTGCCACCTCACCCAGGAACCCTACTATCGTGTTCCCACCTTCTGGACAGCAGCTTGCATCACGCCCCCTACTGGACAACCGCCTACTACGCACCCCCCTGGTGGATAGCAGCCTGTAGCGTGCCCCCCGGCTGGACAGCTTGCATCGCACCCCTCTCCTGCAACGCGCCCCCTGCTGGACAGCCTGCTGCGCACCCACATGCTGGACAGCCTACTGTGTGTCCCCCTGCTGGATAGGCTACTGCGCGCCCCCCTGCTGGACTGCAGCCTGCAGCGCTCCCCCCTACTGTATAGAAACCTACTGCGAATCCGCCTTCTAGATAGAGGCATGCTGTGAACCCACCTACTGGACAGAGGCCTGCAATGTATACAGCCCGCGCAATGACTGTGTGGCTGACCAGAAACCCTCAATCCCGCACAGATCAAGTATATTGCATCTCGTGTTGAAGATAATTCTACAGTTCTTGGTGCTCACACCCTCATACCTGGCCCGGTTGCGTGCATTCCATAGTGCCCAGCATCCCGCGCTGAAAACGCAAGCTTGTTCTGAGCTCTCCTTCCCTATCCCTATCGCCCCCGGAAACCATCCCTCCAAAAATTCCCCGATGCTAGTTGTTGATGAAGAGTAACTCGTACAGCTCCCAAAGAAAGCCCAGACCTACCTGGCCCACTCCCCATCAAAGAAAATGTGATTGATATCCTCCTCCCTTCTATTCTCACAAAAATGGAAACCAGATGCCATAATAATCCTGAGGCTTTTGATATTTTCATCAGTTGGAAGGGCCTGATACTGTATTCGCCATGTTAAGAAATTGAATTTGGTCGGTATCTTCTTGCACCATACCTGACCAAACAAGCCCCCTTGCTGCCCCTGGTTTGATCTGAGACTATGGAAGTCTTTTTCATTAAAATTCCCCAAAGTGGAGGGAGTAAAAACACATCGATCCGGATCTGAAATCAAGGTTATAGAGTTATAAATATCCCATTGATCTGAGTCGAGGATTTCTCTGAATAACTGTGGGTACTGACACACCTCCCTGAATGAAATCAATGGGGCCGGACAGCTCAGGTAACCGAGCACACATCCTGCCTAATTGTGTTCCCAGAACATGACTTTTCCCTCCCAAATTATTTACTTCGATGAATTAAGTAGACTTGGGAACTTGCTGCACACCGAAGACCAAAGAGGAGTCTCCCTCCCTGAAGAAATTTGAGCATTGTCCCCTAAATGAAGGGACATCATTTTTCCCCATAAAGTACGCTCTTCAATCACCTCCCAAGCTAGCTTCGCATGAATGTACCTGATAGTACTCTTGAGACTTTTAACGTTGATCCCTCCCTCCACAATAGGACGAGCCATCTTCCCCCATGACACCCAATGCCACTTCCCCTCTGAGGATGCATTCCAAATGAACCAGGACAAGATTTTATCTATAGCTCTCATGACTCCCTTCGGCACATTGGTAGCCGAAAGAGCATGCACGGGAATGGCTGAAAGAACACTATTCACAAGAGTGATCCGACCACCGAAGGATAAGAAGTGGTTCTTCTAATTAAGAATTCGACTTATGATCTTTCTCACCACACTATCAAAATCTCTAATTCCCATGCAGCCCGGGGATACAGGGGTACCGAGATATTTCATAGGAAACAGGCCATGACCCATCCCCAAGATTCCATCCAAAACTGCCATCCTGCTCGGATTACATGTGTCTTCCACATAGAATCCGCTCTTTTATTTGTTGATTTGTTGACCACTCTAGTGGCAGTAATCCTCAAGGATCTTGGACAAGCCCTGAACGGAATGCTTCCTCACATTAATGAAAATCAGGGTATCATCCGCAAACATCAAATGAGAAATAAGAGGAAGCCCTAGCTGCCTCCAGTAAGGAAGGAAAACCCATCTTGCAAGACAACTGCCAATCATTCTACTTAAAGTGTCCTGCATGGGAATGAAAATGCTCGGAGATAATGGATCCCCTTGCCTGAGACCTCTAACCGTCTGAAAGTAACCATGGGTCCGACCCATAAAGAACACTGTCATCCAAGCCGAGCTGAAGCACCTAAACATGATTTCACTAGACCATATAGATAAGCCCATCTTCTGGAGGACCCTTTTAATGAAACCTCATTCGATCCTATCGTACGCCTTGTTCATGTAAAGATTGATAGCCACATTGGAACCCCGGTACTTGACTGAGAGATCCCTTAATATCTCATGGGTTATCGCTATGGCCCCTTGGATAGATCGGTCCTGCACAGACCCATGATGTTCTTTGGATACCCAACTATCTAGGTACCTAGCCAACCTCCTGATAATAATGCCAGAATTTTTTAAGTAAAATTGTACATACTCATAGGCCTATAATGAAGAAGGGATGTTGGGTCCTTAATCTTTAGAATCAAGATGAGGGTCGTGGCCGAGGCAATTCTTGGGAGACTTCCCCCTCTGAAGAAGTCTTGGATGGCATTGATGATATCCCTCTTCAAGACCTCCCAAGATTGGCTGTAGAATGATCCCAGGAAGCCATCTGGGCCTACAGCACTGTCTTGATTAAGGTTTAGCATGGCCGATTTTATCTCCTCCTCCGGGACACTGTCCAACACCTCATTATCTTGAGTAGAGACAAGTCGGGGAATTCTCTCCCAGAAATCCTCACCCCCCATAGGGCATCCTTGAGGAATATTCGGATTGTGACCCGCAAGGAGGTCCTTGAAATATGAGAAGGCCATACCCCCGACCACATCCTTTCATTAGAAAAGAAACCGTCCTCAAGTGCCAGATTCGGTTTAACTATCCGCCGCCTCTTCCTAATGCAAGCATGAAATAAAGATGTGTTCTTTTCGCCCTCCTTTAGCCATTTAATCCTCGAGCATTCCCTTACCCTAATTTCCTGTGAAAGAAGAAAAGCCTCTAGGGATTTCTTCTTTTCCGAGAGCTCGCCAAAGACATCATCATCCCATACCTCCTAGATGCATGACTCAAGGAGCTCAAATTCCCTTTTGATCTTGTCGGGATGCCCTTGGCCCAGGACTACATAGCCTGCTTGAGCCTCCTCAACTTCCCATGAAAAGCTACCCACAAATGCCCCTTAATCGGAGCCTCCTAGTTTTCTCTGACTAATTGGTGATAGCCCGGGACACCGGACTAGTGTCTGATATACCAAAATCCCAACTGTAATTCCCCCCTTTTTTCAAGGTCAACAATAGGGGGAGTGATCAAAAAGGCTACGGGTCAAGTGTGCAACATTCACCTCCAGGAACATAGACACCGCATAAACATTATCCAAACAACAATCGAGCCTTCCCCAGAAACAACCATTACCCCTTCGATTGTTGTACCAAGTGAACAAATCCCCTGAATACCCTAAGTCCAACAGCCCTTTCCCTTCCATAAACTGACCGAAGTACCTACTAGCATGCCTTGGGAAATCCCCTCTCCCCTTTCTTTCCACTTGATCTGCCACAACATTAAAGTCGCCGCACAAAATCCAAGGTCGATCCCTTGGTTCGAACGCATTCAGGTCACTCCATAGGGTCTCCCTCCTCTGAGCGTCGCAGCTTCCATAAACGAAAGACACCAAAAGAGGGAACCCATCATGGGACACCCTTGTTGTAATGTACTAATCCCCTATTTGAATCAACTCCATTGGAACCTCTCTATGCCATAGGACCCAAATATGCATGTTAACCTGCTCCACCTGCAGAGAAGCATGCATGCTCACCTTGCGGGAGAACTCCATGATCTTATCAGCCTTCTTCTTATGCTCGATTATCGCAACCACCTTAACCTTATGTTTTCTAACTTCTGAAGCAATGAAGTCCGATTTATCCCTTGCCCCAACCCCACAGGAATTCCAAATAAGAAAAGGATTCATGAGAAATGGGACTGCCCAGATTTGATCCTAGGTGACTTGGTCACTTTTGAGAGGAAAACATCACATTCTCAATCCTGCAACTTCCTCAAGGAATATCTCGTGCTTACGCCCGAACCATTCCCCCTAGGAACAGTTGGAGAGGGGGACAGGCTAGGAGGGCACTTGTCCACCTTCCCCTACACCACTTGACTGGGCGACCGGCCCTTATCACCCGCATGTATTAGAAACTCACCTCAAGGAGATGAGGGAGCGCTTACGCATCCAGCACTTTCCAATATCCTGCCCTCGTGAGGGTCCCAACCATCCCAGGGAATATCATCAACCACGCCGCCGCTGCAGAGGACTTGCTCCCAAGACCTGGAAGAGGTAGGCCTCCCCTGCACCCCAAACTCCAGACCCAGTGCCGAACTAAGATGCTCACCACTGCTCGGGCACAAACCCAACTACACACAAAGAGAACTCTGGGACAAGAAGCTCTGCATACTAGGGACTTCCTTCAGGGAGAAACCAGCCCTTCGCCAGTCACTAGCACCAGGGATAAAGGTATCGGCCGAGGGGGAGGTACCCGGAGATCATCACAAACGCCATGATGAACCGCTTGAACTGATCCCATCCCTGGGGAGCTTTCTGCAAGAGGAGGGGCCAGCCCTCCGCCCATACGAACCACCGAATAGGGGGAGAAGATTCCCTTGGTCCCGCGCGTGATGATTGAGCCCTGCCACACGGGCACTAGAAATCTACCCACCGCCGCAGAACGTGGAAGGACCCCAGGATTTAGAGAACCTACTAGATGAACCGCTGGTCATTGCTTCCTGCATCGCTGCACCGAATTCCCCTGTAACGAGCAGGCCGCACAGAATTGAGGATACATCGGGTAGCCAATTTCCTGAAGCCAAACAGCCTCACCCTACACCTTCAACGATAAACTCTCTGACAGAGGCTGGGCCAAATCCATATCAACACATATGTGGGGGGCCATCATCTCCACACCACTTCAAGTGCACCCATCCATACAGAGAAATCTTCCCAGACCATCTCCAATAACCTTTAGAAAAGTGAGGTTCTGAAAGGGTAGCGGAAGACCAGGCAATATTACCCACACTTCCACCCAAGAATCCTCCCTCCCTTGATGCGACTCCATCTACCAACGTGACAGATTGAAGCGCCATCTCCCAAAGACCTGAGGTGTATTACACCAAGCCTGAACAAAATCTGCCTCTGAGGCCATCACCAGGCAGAAGGATCACTTGTGGATTAACGCAACCCGAGCCTCCTCCTTCAGGCCTCAAGATCCCATGAAACGTGTGAAAACAGCAAGCAGCGGCTTCACTGCTCCCAAACGCGCGACCAGGGACCATTTGAGCCCTGCCACTGCCTGATCGAATGTCGAAGAAGGGACTGACACCTCGCATCGCTGCCCTTCCCACGCCACCGAGTGAGATAACAGATCGATACCCAAGAAGCACATATCTGAGTCCGTGGACCCCTCACCGCAAAGCACCTCCATGAATGACTTGGTCGGACGATGCTGGATGAAAGGAGGAGAAGGCAACCCCCAAGGTGAAGAGCATCCTGCCGCCGGAGACCCTACACCAGGATCGAATGCCACCGTAGATGGGATCACCGCCGGAGAGCACGCCGCTGGTAAAGGGCCAGGCGGGTAGATTTGAAAATCATCAAGCGCGTGCAGCGCGTTCTCCTTGAGCGAGATAGAAGCAATATTCAAAATATAGAATAATGCCACCCAATGGTGCACAGCTTCTAAACTTACAGTGTTTATCAATACCTATTCAATCCTTTAACATAAATTTCTATTTAAACTTCTAATTTAATCTTACACCAACTTTTAAAAACCTAGTTTAATCATATGCATACCCATAGAAAAAATTCATTATTCTTATCTAAAACTTTAACCATGTCAGATATCATCCATGAACCCTAGTATTTATACATTGATTGAAAATAAACACAAAATTTTTCTATAACGATTCTACCACCAGTATCTTTAATATAAATTTCAACCATTCAAAGATTTATGTCTCATTATTCTCCCATTTACCAACTTATATTCTTACATGAATAACCTTGATTCCTACATCTTTAGTAATTTATGAAAATGAAATAACCACCTAATAATATAACTTGAACTAAAAAATTGTAGTAATGTTATTTTGATAGTGTTTAGAAAAATTATTTTAGGTTTATAAGGGTTGTTAATATTTAATAGACCCATTATTTTTTATTATAGTTCTTTAAAATTAATCAATATTTAAAAAACTTGTTTCTTATTAGCACAAACATGATTTTAGATTTTTTAGATCATGTGAAATCCCAAATCATCCTATTATTTATTTAATTTTTTATTATATTTTTGATGGGTTTGGTATGGGAGGTGATAACCCATAATAATACATGACATTCACATTATTTTTTCTTACCTTATCAGAAGTTCTAGTATAATCATTTTCATGTCAGGTCACAAGTTATTTTGTAGGAAGAGCATTAGTTTTCTACTCAAGGATTATGAATTTTTAGGTTTTTTCTGTGTTTAATACTTAATGAGTTAATCACTCATGAAATTATTTTCATAGTGTAGCATATACCTTAATTTAATATTAAAATTTTATCATATTTCTCAGTTTAATAAGTTAAGGTCTTGGATGATATATATTATTTTTTTGTCCACTTTTACCTCATGGTATTATGGGATTATTAATATGATTGTTTATTATATAGGGGGAGATCCCGGGGTTTAGTTGGTTAATAGAGTTAGATAATAACTTGATTGTTATTTATAATTTTAAAAATATTATTAAATTAAGATATATTTTTTTGATATGATAACTTGGATTTTATTATGTTATAAGGAATTATTATTATAATTATTGTCTAAAATATATTTATACACAAATTTTTATACTTTGGACTTGATATTCATATATGGAATGAATTTATAGACACCATCATATGCATACATTTTTTTCTCATCCATGGATTATCATTGAGGTTTTATGAAGATATCTTACTAGAAGTTTTTCTCACCCCCCCCCCCCCTATATGTGCACATCAAAACACATGAAAACTTAATAGTTTTATCATAAGTTAAGTGATGGTATTTTCTTATAGGTCAAAAAATGGTTTGTATTAACCCTTATGATATATTTTGTATATATTGTAGGATAGTCTTTAAGAATTTTTTAGTTAGTCATTTAGGAAATTAATTTCTATTCCAATTAATATTTTTATATAGTTTATAGATTGTATCAGTGATTTTATTTTCTTAAATTAACTAACTTCATTATATTGTATTAAATTTATGAATGTAAAATATGTATTAATTCCTAGAAATTAAGGGTTTATTTGTACCATTTTATTCCATAACATTTTTCATAGGTAAATATTTCTCCCATGGTAGGCATTTTACCCACAACGCTTCTCGGTATCCTTAAATGGTAAGGGGATGAATGAGTTTTTTGATGAATTTGTTTGAGTTCAAGTTGAACCATGCCATTTATTATAGAGATATTTGGATAAAACCTCCAATTTTATCCACATTTTAAATTATTCAATGATTTCTTCCATTCTAGTTTAATTTATGGGATATTTGAATAATATTTACTTTTATAATGATTTATATCATATTTTCAGGTCTAGGTGTTTTTATTAGGTGTAGGAAACCAAATGAGTAATGTAACACCCTGATATTTTGGAAAATATTTTTTTTCAAATTAATTTAATCTTTTTTATATTTTTTATTTCACACAACATTAAAAATAGTTTATTTTATGTTAAATAACTATGTTTTTCTTGTGTTATATGCAACACCCAATTATCATTCACTACAAAAAAAAACATACATTTTAACATGATATACATATAACACATAGGTTATCATACATTTCATGCAAGATTGGCCTTCCTTGATGGCTTGAGCACCATGCAAGACTGAGTGTTACCAAACAATAGTTAAAAATATTATTATTTAATGAGATACAACCTAGCCATTAAGTTGATAGTTATGAATAGTATTAACTATTTAAATAAAATATATAGTTTTCAAAAATATAAGATTAATTCATAGGTTATGAATTAATTATAAATGAATATTAAAACTGATTTAATATAAAGGAAAATATTGATATTTGGTCACAAAGCGGTTTTACCCTATTAAATTAAATTAGTTACCATTAGTGAGTAATATTAATTTAAACTATATGTTATATATTCAATAAAATATTTTTTATATTCATCCAATACACTTTATAGACATAAGATAAGATGAAACCCAATTTTATGCTTAAAAACATATATTTTAATTAAGGCATTTTTACCGCCTTTTAATGGAGAATCCATTTTAAATCAAATTTTTGGAACTTTTATGGATTTAATATTTAAAAATAAAATTCATATTTAAAATATGAACATAATAATTATGTTAAGGTATATTTTTTGTATTTTTCTATGAAGTTTCATTTTTTAATGAAATGTTAAAATAACTGGATTTTAATTCAAAACTACTTTTTCATATAAGTTATTTATAAGGTTAAATTATATTTTAAATTTGTTTAAAAGTTTAATTAGATAATATTTTTATCAATTAATCCAATTTAGGTCATTTTAATCAATTTCACATTGAAATTGGATATAAAAACTTATCAAACTTTTGATCATTTGTTTACTTCAAAACCCACCATTGTCAACCCGGCTGCAGGATTAAATTTAAATTAATTTATGATAATTGTGTAATTTTAATTTGAAAAAATGGATTCCATATTTGAAATATTCATAATTTATAGTTTCCAATAATTTCAACTTAATCTTTTTCCTAGAATATTAGTGAAATTAATTAAAATTAATTACAATGATTATGAGAATATTTATGTTAACAAAGTACTAAACCTTAAATTTAAGACCCAAAACAACCTATAAACTTTTCCAACCTCAATTTTATGGAAATTATTCGGCTATGAACCTTAAATTATTGATTTTGGTTGGTTTTTTATGATTTTTTTATGTAAAAATGTGGGTACGCCGAACTTGTTTTCAAAAATGCCAAGTGTGTCTTTTCACATCCCTATAAAAGGCCACCACCTATCCCTCTTCTTAACACCTATCAAACCACTTAGATTCATCCAAGATATAATCATTAAAATTAACAAAATCCCTACCTTACTACTATAAGTATCCAATTTTGAAGAAAGAAATACAAGTAATCCTTTTGGAAAAAACCAAAATAAGTAACCAGATTAAGAGGTAGCGATTTCTCTCAAAATCCTTTCTTTTATTTTCTTTCTCCACCCCATACGGTCTCCTTATTCAGTTATTTTATAGAAAACAGTATATTAAATATAATAGGATTTTATTATGATACTTTTTAGACCTATAATTACACTTACATCCATCTAATGGGTAACGAACATACCTTTTATGTGTACGACATACTACCGCCTCACTAAACGATGATTGTTCATTTTTCCTTTACCACTAATCATGGTGGAAGTTATGATGGAAAATTTATTTATATATTTAATATATTATATTTATTATTTCTTTAATATTTTTATTCTTTTTATAACCTATATCTTTTTTCTTTCCATTTGGTGTAAATATGATAATTTTGTTTGAGGAAGTGTGGACTACCGCCCCATCTAAGCAATGTGATCCGTTCACACACTACATGGAATATATTAAGGATTTTTTTAGTAAAATTATATTATATATATAACATTATAATGATACTTTAATGATATTATATACATATTTATATATATTTCATTTTCTTTATTTCTCTCAATACAAAAATAAAAACAGAAACAATGTTCATGCATACGTATGACTTACCATCTTCATGAATGGTGAATTCCATTTCATAATTATATATTATATTTATTGATATAATACACATATACTATATATAAAATATATTTATATCATGGTGTAAATTCTTGAAATCATGATATAAGTATAAGGTCCAAATATATAGCAAGTTAAGACTCATGTAAAGAACAAGGTGAATATTACCTGAAGTGAAACCTTCACATAGGATTGTCAACAAGTGGGTAATATAAGTTCATAATAAAACCATATATGGTATTATATATAAAAATATTATTCTTTAGATATTTATAATAAAATTACATTTATTATACATGATGCTTATACGAGTACGAAGAGAGTCAAGAGACAAAGGGGATTTCATCTCACTTTTTATTTTCTTGAGATACATGACTTATTCACCACCCATTAATTTTGAGTGTTATGTAAACTAAAAATGGATGTATTATATGACACTTATACTAAAATTTATTTTTATTTAAATATCCATTTTATTACATTTATTTCATAGGATTTATGTTTCAAAAGTTTCTAAATCGGTAAAATAATTTTGTCTCAATTTTCCTTCTTTGAGACGCATGCCATGTTATGAACCTATATTTTTCCATTAGGTGTATATAATACATTTGAAATAATATATCATGAATCTAATTATTTTAATGATATTTTAATATTTATTTTATTTTATTTTCTTACATGGGGAGTATGGTTCAATGCTACCAAGTGGTAAGAGTTTATTGAAACAATATCATCACTTTTCAAGATTATTTATATTTATACTTACCTTAATGAAATATTATGATCCATATCTTAATAATATTATTGAATATTATTAAAATATTGTTATTAATGATTTATTCATGTATTGGTATCATTTTTATACTCTTTAGTATATAATATAGTTAAGAAAGTGTTTTTAAGAAATCCCTACTTTACCCTCTCTTCGATCAGAAATATGTGTTCCGTCAAAACCATGTTTTCTAAAAAGGGTCTCTAAGAATATTATATTATTCTTTGATAATAATTAAAAGAAATTTTTTCTATTTTTGTTATTTTACCAATTTTTTCAAATTAATATTCTTATCACTTTCCGAATAAGGCATTTTCTTACCTTTTACCGCGTAAAAATAATGTTTTTCCTACCTCATACAGCATTTACTAATTTACCTTCCATAATATATGTAAATATTAATTTTCATGTTTAAAAGGTTAATTTTTATGAAATTTTCTTTAAAATTAATTTTAAAATAAATGGTTTTAAAAAAAATCAAGATTTTTAGTTTTTTCAAATTATTTTTGAAGTAAAATGGTTTTAAAAATGTTTTCAGACTTATTTTATATGTTTTCAAGGAAAATGGTTTTCAAAAGATTTTCAAGCCTTATTTATATGTTTTCAAAATACTTTCAAAGAAATTATTTTCAAAATATTTTCAATATCAATTTATATTTTTTAAAAGAAAATTGTTTCCAAAAGGTTTTCAAACATTTTTTATAAACATTCGAGTTTATTTTCAAGAAAATGATTTTCAAAAGGTTTTTATGTTTTAAATAAAATTTTATGAAGAAGAAATGATATTTTCACCAATAAATGTTTTAAAAATATATTTCTATGTTATTTTCCATCTAAGATGACATATTTTTATGTTACTCATTCCCTTCTAGGAAATGATCTAAAGGTTCCATTCATGTCCTTTCAGAAATGGGTTGTGTTTTTTTTAAATAATGTTTATGAAACCTGTTTCTCTTTTATGGGTTATATGTTTATAAAACCTATTTATCTTTCATGGGTTATATTTTTATGAAACCCTCTTATTTTTACAAGTTATTCTTTGGTGAAATGGTTATGAAACCTACCTATTTTCCATTGGTTATGATGTGATGAAATGCTAATGATACCCATTTTAAGTGTTATGATTTGATGTTTCTAAAACCCATATATTTTCATAGGTCATGATATGATGAATATTTTTTGGCACATGTATGTATGATTTTGTTATGTGACGGGTGTGACTTATATCTCTCTCTAATGTATTGGGTAGAAATGGATGACTCATGGGTATAAATATTATGCGTGAACCTGATTACATGTTCACAATATTATGCATGGACTTGGATTCATGTCCATAATTTTATGTGTGAACCTAATTACATGTTCACAATGGTATGATTAAACCTTATTATAAGTTCACAATGTTATGCATGAACCTGATTTCATATTCACAATTTTATGTGTGAACCTAATTTCATGTTCACAACATCATGTGTGGACCTGGTTTCATGTTCATACGTATATGAGAGGGCATGATTTCATCTCATTAACTTAATGTGTGAACTTGTTTCTACTTATACATGTTCAATATGTTATATGTTAATGTATATTCCACCTTTACAAGTTTTATTCCTATGTTAGTATTTCATTTATTATTCTCTTTATTTATTTATGATTCATATTTTATAAACTACAAATCTTTATTCCATGATTCATGTTTATGATCTTTGATATATATGGTGTGATCTTATAATGATCATGATCATGTTATTATACCCTTATCTTCATGATATGCATATGCATTTCCTTTATTCACACTTACTGAGTATTTGAGCTCACCCCTTTATTATTTTTCCTTTCCACAGATTATGAAGAAAGTATTTTAACTATAGTTACTAAGGGGTAATATCTTTCTGGGAAACATTGAAGATCTTTCACTGAACTAGAAGATTTTTGTTCCAAGATTCCAAAGCCACTAAACTAATACAGTCTTTGAGCTTATGTTTGTTTAATTTTTTAAGTATTCTTTAAATGTTATGTAATGTCTTTGTATGAAAAGTGATGGTCTCAATAGTTGGTATTAGATAAAAGGTTTAGTTAACCATTTTAAACTAGGGTGAAAAAACTTTAGTGAGATCCCTAGGTATATTTCTAAGGATATTTCTAGGGATGTGTCTAAGGATAAGTATAAGGATGAGGCAATGTTTAGGAAAATTTCCTGGAATTTTGGAAAAGGATAGAGTGAGTGGTTTTCTAAAAATAAATCCATTTTTAGATACTACAAGTGGATGTGGATTTAGCACACCTGTACCAAGGGGTAAAAACTCTAACAAAATATCCTGAGCCTAACTCGGGGTAATCTAGTACATGAAAATGCGCCTTACTACATACCTGGTTTAACACTCCTAGGGGATACACATTGGTAATTCAAAAACTCTTTATGAACCATCGTAAAGGATTTAAATAGAGGATGACTATAAATAACATGGGATAAAACTAAGGTGTCAGATATTAAATAAGTAGGATCCATAATTTATCCATCATATAAGTAATTTTTCATAATTATATAGTATCCCATTATGATAAATGTTTCCCACACTATGATTTCTTATTTTATTCAATGGTGATAATTATAAGGAACATGGTTAACATTAAATATTTCATATATGTAAAGTATTAGCATTATAATAATTGATTTCCCAATTATAAATCTCATAAATAGAATCGGGAAGGTGGTATGAGTATTGGTTATACTTCTGATGATAAAGAGACCACAAATGACCTGTTAAAGGTATGTGATGATCTTCCAATATTTTTTTCATTAAACATAAGAATCATGATTATATTGTGGTTGAGGAACCTTAAGACATGATTCATATTTCATATTCTAGGAAAGAGTTATTATGGAATAAGATTATTAATCCTAAGTGATGGTTTAAAAATAAGGATTAGATGAATGAAGTATTTATGTTTTGAAATTCAAAGATTATGTTATATTAATCATAAAATATATAATTATTTCCAATATAAGCTTTCATTAATGATTAAAAAGGACATTTTTAATGGTGATGAAGACATAGAAAAGTGATTTCATGTAAAGGTGATATTTTGATTAAGGGGAGGTAACCCTTAATTAATGCCTAAAATTGAGATAATTATGTTTGGATAAAGATATGTTGGTTATGAATAAATAAATTGGATGGTATGGATTACCCTAGTACTGATTATTTACAAAGTGGTATATGTTATCAAGGATGAAGTTTACAACTTCTTGTATTTAAAGAATGTATCCAGCAATCATTGTAATAATGAATCATGCATGTTTTCCAAATAGATTTATGGTAATTTAGCTCATTACCATGTTTCAAGAGTATTTACAATAAGGGTATTAACATGTTTGGAATGTGACAACCAATTGGTTGTTTTTTATATATGGGGGGTCAATGTTAACCCAATTTCATGACTTTATTTCTAAAAATTTTAGTTTTCATCTTTAGAAAGGGTTATAAGGTTAACCATTTATAGAATGTTTAGTTAAACATTAGATGAAGTTAGTAAGATTAAAATTTTATCTCTTCATATGAGGATTTATTCATATTGGATATCATGTTCAAACTACTCTGTTTGGATGATAACTGGTGAAAAATGGGATGAAATATCATGGATCTCATGATCTATTAGTGCTTTAGGAATGAAAAATTAAAATTCCTTTTTAGAGAAAGATGTGAATTGGATCAAGAAACAATAATGGGTAATGTTTTTCTGAAATCATGAAATTATATATTTTAATGAAAATTCTTAAACTGTAGGTAAAAGGATCTTGAAACCAAAAATGTTGTCCTGGTACCTTCGTTTTTGATGAATCAAAAGGTCCTTTAGGTCATCACAAATTTATGGATTTGTGATTGTTTAGTTTCTCCTGACCTTATTCTATATCACTCACCATTAGAACTTAATGGTTAGACTTCTCTTCCATGTCCATGTTTTCACTTTCCACCTATGGTCTCCTACATAAAAACCCAATTATGTGTTACTATGGGTAACCGTTTTGATTCCAACATTCCCTTTTAAGGGAAGTTTTAGTATTTATTTTTACGGTGTGGGTTTCTATCAATAAAACATTCAATTATTAAACCATCAATAAACAAAAGGAATTTATAGGGTTAAATTAATTTTAAGTGGGTTATAATATAATACTCTTAGATTTTGTAAAATATTTTTTTCAAGTTAATTTAATCTTTTTGATGTTTTTCATTTCATGCAACACTAAAAATAGTTTATTTTATATTAAAGAACTATGTTTTAATTAAATTATATGAAAAAACCATTTATCATGAAATACATGCAACACAAATTTTAACATTATCTACAAAAAACACCTAGGTTAGCGTACATTACATGAAATATTGACCTTCCTAAATAGCGTGTGCAATAAGAATACAAAGTGTTACCAAACTATAGTTAAAAATATTATAATTTAATGAGATATAACCTAGTTACTAAGTTGATAGTTATGAATATTATTAACTAGTTTATGAATATATATGTTTTACACAAATATAATATGAATTTATAGGTTACCAATTAATTAGCAATGAATATGAAAAACGATTGAATATAAAGGAAAATATTAATATTTTTAGGGTCACAAAACGATTTTATCCTATTAAATTACATTATTTACCATTATTGAGTGATATTAATGTAATATATAAGTTATATATTCAATAAAATATTTTTTATATACATACAATATATTTTACAGACATAATATAAGAACAAACCTAATTTTATGCTTAAAACCCAATATTTTTATTAAGGCATTTTTACCGCCTTTTAATGGAGAACCCATTTTAAATCCAATTTTTTCACTTTTATAGATTTAATATATAAAAATAAAATTAATATTAGAAATATTAACATAATAATTAGGTAAGGATAATTTTTTGGTATTTTTTTGTGAAGTTTCATTTTTTCAATGAATAGTTAAAATTATTGGATTTTAATTCAAAAGTTATTTTTTATATAATTTATTTATAAGGTTAAATTATATTTTAAATTGGTTTAAATTTTTAATGAGATAATATTTTTATCAATTAATTAAATTTAGGTAATTATAAACAATTTCACATTGAAATTGGATATAAAAACTTAGCAAACTTTCGATAATTTTTGTTTACTTTAAAAACCTGTATTATCGACCGGACTATGGGATTAAATTTAAATTAATTTATTCCACTTGTGTGATTATAATTTGTAAAAATAGATTAAATATTTTTAATCATCATAATTTATAATGTCTAATAATTTCAACTTAGTTTTTTACCAAAAATATTAGTGAAAGTTATTAAAATTAATTACAATGATTAAGAGAAATAATTAGGTTAAAAAAGTACTAAACCTTAACTTTAAGACCAAAAATGACCTATAAACTTGTCCAAAACCATTTTAATTGAAATTATTCTTCCATTAACCTTCCATTATTAAGTTGTTTTAGTTTTTTATGAATTTTTAGGTAAAAACGTGGGTACACCTAACTTGTTTTAAAAAATGCCAAGTGTGTTCTTTCCCTTCCCTATAAAAGGCCACCACCTATTCCTATTCTTCACACCTCTAAAAACACTTAGGTTAGTCTACTCTCTAAAAAATACACTTACCAACATCCCTCCCTTATTATTATAATCCTCTCCTTGGGAAGAAATCAATTCAATGAATCCTTTTGGAACAAATCAAAATGAGTTACCTGATTAAGAGGTAACATCTTCTCTCAAGATCCTTTCTTTCTTTTTCTTTCTCCACCCCCAAAAATATCTTTTATTACATGCTTGTATAACAAAAAAAGTATCTGAAATATACTATGATATTTTAAACCTAATTTTTTGACCTACACTTACACACACATCCATCTAATGGGTAATGAACATACTATTTATGTGTATAATGAACTACCGCCTCACTAAATAATAATTGTTCATTTTTCATTTATCACCTATGATGGTGAACATTATGATGTAAAAAATATTCATATATGTCATATATTATATTTATAATGTCTTTAAACTTATTTATTCCGTTTATAAAATATATATTTTTACTTTCCATTTTGTATAAATACGATAATTTTGTTTGAGGAAGTGTGGACTACCGCCCCCTCAAAGCGATGTGATTCATTAACACACTATATATAATATATTAAGGATGGTTTTAGTGAAAATATACGATATACATAACATTATAATTACTATTTAATGGTATTATATAAATATATATATTCCATTTTCTTTGTTTCTCACAATAGGACAATAAAAATGGAAACAATGTCCATGCGTACGTACGACTTACCATCTCCATGAACGATGTATTCCATTTCATACTTCTATTTTTATATATTATTATAATAAAAATATAATATATATAAATTATATTTATATCATGTTTTAAATTATGTAAATCATTTTATAATTATATGGTCCAAAGATATAACAAATTAAAACTCATGTGAAAAACAAAGAAAATATTAACTGAAGTAAAACCTTAACATAGGATTGTCAACAAGCGAGTAATATAAGTTAATAATAAAACCATATATGGTATTATATATAATAATAATATTATTTAAATGTGTATAATAAACTTAAAATTATTATATATGAATCTTGAATGAGTACAAAAAGAGTCAAGACACAAGGTAAGGGGATTTCATCTCACTTTTTATTTATGTGAGATACATGCTTTATTAACCACCCATTCCTTTTAAGTGTTGTGTATACTGAACATAGATGTATTATATTATTATTATACTTAAATTTATAGGTATTTAAATTTCAATTTTATGGAATTTATTTCTTTGGATTTATGTTTCAAATTTTACAAAATCGTTAAAAATAATTTTGTCTTAATTTGCCTTCTTTGAGACACAAGCCATGTTATGCACCTATATTTTTTCATTAGGTGTATATAATTCCTTTGAAATGTTATATCATGAATATAATTATTTTAATGATATTTTAATCTTCATTTAATTTTATTTTATTTCATGGGGATTATGGTTCAAAGTTACCAAGTGGTAAGAGTTTATTGAAACAATCACACCACTTCCCAAGATTGTTTATGTTTATGATTCCTTGGATGAAATATCATGATCCATATCTTAAGAAAATTAATGAATCTTATTATAATCTATTTATTTATGTTTTATTAATTTATTGCTAATATTTTATACTCTTTGTTACATAATATATTTAATAAAGTGTTTTTAAGAAAGCCTGAATTTACCCTCTCTTATGTCAGAAATCTGTGTTCTGTCAAAACCATATTTTCTAAAAAGGGTCTCCAAGAATATTATACTATTATACAGTAATAATTTAAATAAATTTTTTCATTTTTTTCTTTTACCACTGTTTTCAAATTAATATTTTTATCTCTTTTTGAACAAGTAATTTTTCTAACCTTTTACCATGAAAAAGGAATGTTCTTCTTACCTCGTACGACATGTACAAATTTACCCGTTGTCATTTTTGTGAAGCTTACTTTGCATGTTTAAAAGGATAATTTTTATGAAAATGTTTTTAAAATTAATTTTAAAATAAATTATTTTTAAAAAGTTTTCAATATTTATATGTTTTCAATGTGTTTTTTAATGGAAATGGTTTTTAACATGATTTCAAGCATTTTTATAAGTGTTCAAGGAAAATGGTTTTCAAAATGCTTTCAAGATTCTTTTATAATTTTTCAAGGAAAATGGTCTCAAAATGATTTTCAAGAATTATTTATAATTTTTCAAAGTATTTTCAAAGAAATTATTTTTAAAACATTTTCATTATTTCTTTATTTGTTTTAAAAGAAAAATCTTTCCAAACAGGTCTTAAAGATTTATTTATAAGCTTTTAAGTTTATTTTAAAGAAGATGGTTTTCAAAATTTCGTCATGTTTTAAAGATAATTTTTCAAAGAAGAAAGGATATTTTCATAAATAAATGTTTTCAAAATATATTTACATGTTATTTTCCATCTAAGATGACATCTATTGATGTTACTTAATCCCTTAAAGGAAATAATCCAAAGGTTATATTCATATCCTTTCATGAATGGTTTGTGTTTTGATGGAATGATGTTTATGAAACCCATTTCTATTTCACAGGTTATATGTTTATGAAACCGATTTCTGTTTCATGTGTTATATGTTATTGAAACCCTATTCTTTTCATGGGTTATGATTTGATGAAATGGTTATGAAACCTATCTGTTTTCTATAGGTTATGGTGTGATGAAATGTTAATGATACCCTATAACATCCCACGTAAATAAAGAATAACACATGTTTTATATTTATTAATATTTCTGAATTAAATATTAATTCTACTTTAAAGGGGTTTCTATACTCGATAGCGTACTCGATACGCAACAACGGGTTTCTTTGAAATCTTATGTTGCACACTAATAATATAATATTATTATTTTAAATGGTAGTTAACTCTTCACCATTGTACTGGAGAGAATGAACAAAACTAACTAAAATATGATTATACATGTTTGTTAAATTTATTTACATTTATCCAATGAATGTTAGAGGCTTAAAATGTGAATGAATCTAATTTTAAGCATAATTTACATTAAAAGGTCGATTTACCACCTTTTAATAGAGAACCCTCTTTAAATATAGTTTTAGTCACTTTAATACATTATAATTGACCAAATAAAATCCTTCTTTATAATGGGTACATAAAAATTTACTTTTTGTAAATTTTTGGAATTTTTTCGATAAAGTACATTTTTTAATGAATAGTGAAAATATTGTATTTTAATTCAAAACTGCGTTTTAATATAATTTATTTATATGGTTAGATTATCTTTTTAATTGGTTTTAAAGAGTAATTATATTATATTTTTACCATTTAATCCAATTTTAATGTCACTTTGGAATTGTACATAAACAAGTGTCAATCTTTTGATAGTTATTATTTCTTAAAAACATGCTATTTGTTTTGACAATGGGAATTAATTTTAAATTAATATATCCAAATTATATATTTTTAATTTGGTAAAATATACATCATTTTTTAATTTAGAAAATCAAATATAGCTTAGGCTTAATTTTTGGTATTTTTCTGAAAAACTTCATTTTTTGATGAATAATGAAACCACTAAGTAGTAGTTAAAAACGGAAATTTTCATTTAAATGAAATTTTAACGCTTATGTGGATTGGATTTTGAAAATAATACATACATGATTGTTATTAGTAAGTAAAATTTGGTTCAATAATATGAAAATAATTTTTGGTAAATAGTAACTTTTGACTTTTATTTACCACAGTCAAAGGTAAATAGGGTAATTCAAGGTAAAAAGAATACCATAATAATAAAAAATTACCTTAAAACTTGTTTTAACATTATTGGTTGAGTCATTCATGACCATGATCATATTTGAGTCTATTTTGGGACCCCATGGAGCCACTTATGAGTGATAATGACACTTTATTTTAATTAACTTAATGTAAAGACAAAAATGACATAAACTAATATCTTTTAGTAAATTAATTTTTACATAGCACTATATAAGTTATATTTTTTACTATAAATATTATTAAGAAAGATAAAATGATTTCCTACATCATGGTATTTTTTTATAATTTTTAGACATCATATAAATTGTATTATTTGTGACACAATAATGATGCAGTGTTTACCTCATTGATAAATCATTTAAATAAATAAGATTATAAAAATTAAAATAATATCCAAAACATGTCCAATTATTATTGGATGATTTTATTTAGACCATGATTCATTATATATTCGACTTTAATTAGTTTTGTAACTTTATAAACCAAATATCATTATATAATAAAATAATATTTTCACACTTTCATAAAGATCCCCTCCTCCCCCTTATAAAAAGCCCTCACTTCTTACTCATTCATCACACCTCGCAAGCCCCTTGGATCGTCCAACCCCTGCCCAAATAATCTCTCAAGATCCCTCTACTCCTCCTAAAATCCTTACCTTATGCATAAGTCACATCCATAAGTCCTTTTGGTTCAAACCAAAAAGTATTACCCAAATTAAAGGTAACAGTTTCTCTTAACTTCTTTTCTTTTATTTTACTTCTCTAACCCCTAAAATATTTTTATTAATTTATTTTATAAAAAAACCAGTATCCTAAATATACTAGGATTTTTTATGATAATTATTTGAACTAAACTTACACACACCTTTATCTAATGGGTGAAGAACATTTTGTTTCTGTGGATGGAAAACTAACGCCTCACGAAACGATGATTGTTCGACTATCTCCTACAGCCTCTCATGGTAGCCATTAAGATGAAAATATATTTATATATGATATATATTATTTTTATGTTTTCTTTATGCATTTTTATTTTTCTTTTATAGAATACCTTTATGGTTTTCATTATGGGTAAACGCGATAATTTCATTTGAAGAAGTGTGGATTATCGCCCCCTCAAAGTGATATGACTCGTTAATGCCATATGTGGGATGTATAAAGGATGGAGTTAATAATATAATATGTGATATTATTATAGAATTATAATATACCTATGTATCATTATGTTTAATTCCATTAAAACAAGAAATAGAAATGAAAGTAGCATTCATGCATACGTACAGCTTACCGTCTTCATGAACGGTGCATTTCATTTCTTACCTCCAAATGATATGTACTATTATAAATATATATATATATACTGGATATATATGATATATATGATATCTAAATAATTAATATAATTCTAGACGTAATCACTACTAGAAAAACAGGTATTTGTGACGGGCTATTTGCGACGGGATCCCGTCGCAAATAGCCTGTTGCTGAAAACGCCGTCGCAACTACACTTATTTGCGACGGGCCCGTCGCTAAAGACTGTTTTTGCGACGGGCATTCTCCCCGTCGTAAATAGTATTCCGTATTTTTGTAAAAAAACTTTTAAAACAGTTTTTGCGACGGGACCCGTCGCAAATAGATTTTGCGACGGGAGTCGGGACCCGTCGCAAATACTTTTTTTAAAAAAAATAAAAAACTATTAATAATACTAGTATTTGCGACGGGCATAGTATCCCGTCGCAAATACTATAAAAAAATAAAAAAAAATAAATTATTAATAAATTATTTTAATTAATATAATAATAGAATTATAATTTACAAATGAAAATAATAAATTATTTTAATTACTATAATAATAGTAGAATTATAATTCAAAAATAAAAATAATAGAATATTAATAAATAATTTAATTAATATAATAATATTACAATTATAATTCATAAATAAAAAAAATATTAATAAGTTATTTTAATTAATATAAAAATAATAGAATTATTTTACATTCAAATATTAAAATAATTCAAGTATTACAAAAAAAATAATTAAATTATAATATTATAAAATTTTAATATATATATAAAATTTTAATATATATATATAATTTTAATATATATATAAAATTTAATATTATAAAATATAAATAATATTATTATTCATATTAATATTGTTATTTAAAAATATAATATTATTAATATTTTATAATGAGACAGAAACTACGAATAGAAAAAAAAAATATTTTGATTTCACAAATTTTATAACAGAAATACAAACTCTAATCTGAAGGAGGGGGGAGGGGGGAGGTGGGGGATCTGCAGATGGTGGTGGAGGAAACTCCATCCCTAAAGCATGAGTGAGTCGGCGCATGTACTCCATCTGCTCCTGATGCTGCTGCTGCCACCGACTCGTCTGCTCCTCGTACAGCTGCTGCTGGCGTCGACGCTCCTCCTCATGCTGCTGACGCATCTGCTCCTGCTCCTGTCGGAGACTCTCTATCTGTGCAGTCTGAGATCGCAACTGATCCTCATACTGTGTAGAAGAAGATGCACGAGCTCCTCTCGAGCTGAATGCCGACATCGCAGCACAGCCATAATAATCTCCGGGAGTCAGTCGAGAGCCGATACCAACTACCCGGCCCTTCTCGAAGGCATACTGGGTGGCCTGCATCCATGCCGCCTCATCAAACTGACGGGTAGTGGTCTGATCTGATGACTCGGCCTGACTCTCAGGCCGGGCCTGTGCCGCTGCGGCCTCATATGACTCCTATAGTTGCAATTTAAAATTAAAATTGTGAATATATTATATGCAGTTAATTTTTAAACTTGAAAACAAATAATACTGACCACGATGTGATGCTGACGATCACCTATGAGCTCCCCAGTAGCAGGATCACTGTACATCCTCCGATATACGTCGTACTCTGTAATATCGGGGTGCTCGACAGCCTATAAGAATAAAAAATAAACTGTTAATATTTATAGTTATATAAAATATTTATAAATAATGTACGTACCAGATGCTGTCTATGAGTACTGAAAGAACGACTCCCAGCTCAATGAGTCACCTCCTGTCTCCCCCGATTCTGCCTCCCCACCGATTATCTCCTCTGAAAGGCACCACTCAACCAGTGTGCACATAATCCATCCCATACATGGGATGAAATATACTCTGGTCGGTGTGCTCTACATGACTCCTCAAAATCTAACACTCCTGCTTTCTTCATCGCAGCTTTTCTTAAATTGTGAAAAAACTGACGAAGACGATCACGCATGGCCACCTCTCATGCCTCGTGGATGGCGTCACGCATGGTATCCTCGATCGGATACCATAAACCCAACAAATAAATCAAAATATCAAGTTAGAAATGAAATAATTTTCAAAATAAAAATTATTTATTTACGTACGTACCAACCAATGGCCGAACATGGCCTGCTGCACATCAATGGGAATCTGCTCCCATGTGGTCCACGGCTGAGAGAAATAGTTGCGCAAAATAGCACTGCCCTGTCCGACTGCTATATGCGGAAAACTGAAAAAATAATAAACATTTATTATGTGAATAGATTAATGAAATCTTAGTCAAATCCACAGGTTATCACACAGGTTATCACACCTCCGGGTGCGCGGATCAAACCCAAGACGTGGACGTCGCTCGGGGACGGGGTCAGGAATCATCAATCGTGCAAGACCGCGCCCCCTCCGCGTACTCCCTGGAGCGCCTGTAGGCTGAGGGTCATCTGCCAGCAACTCATCTGCATCGAAAGGCAGGTCAGCCTCCGCCAACTCACGAAATGTGGCCTCGTCCATCTGAAACAGAAAATGTTAATGTTAGCAAATAATTGATAATTACTATTATATATACATATATACATATTATGATTGTATATAAATACCATGGAATTCTATAAGTGTTCATCTTCATCATCATCTTTATATATGTCAATGTCATCTTCATATTCCTCCTCAACATCATCGATATCCATTCGAGTTGCAGTTGCTTCATCTCTTACCATTTCAAATTCATGTGTGACATCATTAACATCATCGTCATCACCGACTCTTAAATGTGGGGTGTCGTCATCGATACTCATGTCTCTTTGTAAAAAAGATTGATTTTGAGTACTCTCTTGAAAAACTTCAAGTCTTTGCACATCAGTGAAAGCACATTCACTTTGACTAAACTGATTGTCTCGAATTTTGATTTTTATTACACTCCACCAATGAGTCAAGTCTCTTGATGTTGCACAGTACTTTTCATAATAAACTTGGTATGCCTGTTGAGCCAATAAGAATGGTTCATTTACTGCGAGAACACTTTTACATTTAATATCGATGATTCCATGAGTCGGATGAACACGCACGCCTCTCTCTGTATCCAACCACTGACATTTGAACATGGTTATGTAATGTTGTCCAAGATAACAGAGTTCAATGATTTCATCAAGTATGCCATAAAAGTCAACTTCATTTTCTCGATGATGAGATCCTCTCAAGCTAACTCCACTGTTCATTGTTTTTTTCGATTCCCCATATGCATGTGTGTGGAATCGAAATCCATTCACCACATATGCATTATAAGTTTTAACAAGTTTGGAAGGTGGGTTACTCAATACACACAGCCGTTTGTCAATTTTATCAGCATGTCGAGACACCTGAAGATTTATGAAATAATTATCAATATAGTAAACTATACATTGAATGAGTTGCTAAAAGATAAAGAATTTATGTTACTAGTTTTTGAAACCACTGAGAGAAATTTTTCAGTCGACGTTCTTCGAGAGCAGCTGCTGTAATTTGTGGAATTTGTTTCTTGATATGATTATCATACAACCTATAAAAACCAAAGTTATTTACTGTAACATAAATGATAGAATAAGTGATATAAACACTTACAGTACAACTGATGTCATCTCTTCACAGTTGAGCAGAACATACGTATGAGCTCTATGATGTTCATCATCTGAAAGCCAGCGTTCAGAAACTCCACCAAAACCAAGCTCTGACTGGTTGAAAACAGATAATTGATTGTCAATTTCATCAATATTCCTCTCATTCCCTCCCATTCGGTTGTGTTTTGAAGGATACTCAGATTCAAAATAATGAGAGCAGAAAAAAGATATTTCCTCTTGCAAATAAGCTTCTGCAATAGATCCTTCAACAGATGCTTTGTTGCGTACTTTTCTTTTCAATTTTTGCATGCATCTTTCAAATGGGTACATCCATCGAAACTGTACCGGACCTCCACATTTGGCTTCATATGGAAAATGTAACATCAAATGTTCCATTGAGTCGAAGAAAGACGGCGGAAATATTTTTTCAAGTTTACATATAATTACAACAACATCTTTTTCAAGTTTGCCTAGAGCATCATAATCTGCCGTAGCCGCACAAATTTCCCGAAAAAAATGAGACATGTCTGTTATGGAATCCCAAATCACAAAATTCAACAGACCTCTTAATCCAATGGGTAGAAGTCTCTCCATTATAACATGACAATCATGACTTTTTAATCCAGTAATATGACCATTCTTTACACATCTACCCAAATTGGAAGCACAGCCATCTGGAAGTCTCAAATCTGCAATCCACTGACAAAATAATAAACGGTTTTCTTTAGACAGTGTATAAGCTGCTTTTGGTTTCAGTAACCTTTCTGTTCTGACATTCTCAAATAGTTCCAATTCTGGACACCTGCAAATTTGGGCAAGATCTAAACGTGCATTTACATTGTCTTTGCTCTTTCCTGGCGTATCCAAAACTGTATGAAACAAATTATCAAAACAGTTCTTCTCAATATGCATGACATCTAACATGTGTCGGACCAACAAATCAGACCAATATGGCAAATCCCAAAATATGCTACGTTTAATCCAATTGTGTTCTTTCCCAAAACCAGAAATTTTCTGTTGGTTTATTGTGGGACCAAAAGTGATGGGAGGTAATGAAAATACAACTGATTTTAACTCCGAACCTGATAGCATTTTTGGAGGTCCATCCCTTTCAGTTGTTCCTTTTCTGAAATGAGATCTGTTTCTGCGAAAAGGATGATCAGCTGGAAGAAATCTGCGATGACAGTCAAAATAACACGGTTTCTTTCCATGAATGAGCATAAATGCTTTGTTCTCTCCCATACAGTAAGGACATGATTTCTGACCATGTGTACTCCAGCCAGATAACATCCCATATAGAAAATTATATTATTTTAATATTAATAATAAAATATACAAATAATGTAATAAGGTAATTATTCCAAATTATTGGTAAGTATTTCAAATTATTGGTAATTATTCCAAATTATTGGTAATTATTCCAAATTATTGGTAATTATTCCAAATTATTGGTAATTATTCCAAATTATTGGTAGTTATTCTTAATTTTTGGTAGTTATTCCTAATTATTGGTAAATATTGGTAAATATTGGTAATTATTAGAAAATATTGGTAATTATTGGTAATTATTGGAAAATATTGGAAAATATTGGTCATTATTGGTCATTATTGGTGATTATTGGTAATTATTGGTGATTATTGGTAATTATTGGTGATTATTGGTAATTAATACTAATTATTGGTAATTAATACTAATTATTGGTAATTAATACTAATTATTGGTAATTAATACTAATTATTGGTAATTAATAATCATTATTACTAATTATTGGTAATTATTACTAATTATTCCTAATTAATACTAATTATTCCTAATTATTCCTAATTATTACTAATTATTGTTAATTATTACTAATTATTGTTAATTATTACTAATTATTACTAATTATTTCTAATTATTACTAATTATTTCTAATTATTACTAATTATTGCTAATTATTAGTAATTATTGCTAATTATTACTAATTATTGCTAATTATTATTAATTATTGATAATTATTAATAATTATTGATAATTATTAGTAATTATTGATAATTATTGGTAATTATTACTAATTATTGTTAATTATTGGCAATTATTGTTAATTATTACTAAATATTGGTAATTATTACTAAATATTGGTAATTAATACTAATTATTGGTAATTAATACTAATTATTGATAAATAATACTAATTATTGGTAATTAATACTAATTATTGGTAATTAATACTCATTATTACTAATTATTGGTAATTATTAATAATTATTGATAATTATTAGTAATTACTGATAATTATTGGTAATTATTAGTAATTATTGATAATTATTGGTAATTATTACTAATTATTGTTAATTATTGGCAATTATTGTTAATTATTACTAAATATTGGTAATTATTACTAAATATTGGTAATTAATACTAAATATTGGTAATTAATACTAATTATTGATAATTAATACTAATTATTGGTAATTAATACTAATTATTGGTAATTAATAATCATTATTACTAATTATTGGTAATTATTACTAATTATTCCTAATTAATACTAATTATTCCTAATTATTCCTAATTATTACTAATTATTGTTAATTATTACTAATTATTGCTAATTATTACTAATTATTGCTAATTATTACTAATTATTTCTAATTATTACTAATTATTTCTAATTATTACTAATTATTTCTAATTATTACTAATTATTGCTAATTATTAGTAATTATTGCTAATTATTAGTAATTATTGCTAATTATTATTAATTATTGCTAATTATTATTAATTATTGCTAATTATTATTAATTATTGATAATTATTAGTAATTATTGATAATTATTAGTAATTATTGATAATTATTGGTAATTATTACTAATTATTGTTAATTATTACTAATTATTGTTAATTATTGGCAATTATTGTTAATTATTACTAAACATTGGTAATTATTACTAAACATTGGTAATTAATACTAATTATTGGTAATTAATACTAATTATTGGTAATTAATACTAATTATTGGTAATTAATACTAATTATTGGTAATTAATACTAATTATTGGTAATTAATACTATTTATTGGTAATTAATACTAATTATTGGTAATTAATAATCATTATTACTAATTATTGGTAATTATTACTAATTATTCCTAATTAATACTAATTATTCCTAATTAATCCTAATTATTCCTAATTAATTCTAATTATTCCTAATTATTCCTAATTATTACTAATTATTGTTAATTATTACTAATTATTGTTAATTATTACTAATTATTACTAATTATTTCTAATTATTACTAATTATTTCTAATTATTACTAATTATTTCTAATTATTACTAATTATTTCTAATTATTACTAATTATTGCTAATTATTAGTAATTATTACTAATTATTACTAATTATTGCTAATTATTATTAATTATTGATAATTATTAGTAATTATTGATAATTATTGATAATTATTACTAATTATTGGTAATTATTGGCAATTATTGTTAATTATTACTAAATAGTGATAATTATTGGTAATTATTAATAATTAATACTAATTATTGGTAATTAATACTAATTATTGGTAATTAATACTAATTATTGGTAATTAATACTAATTATTGGTAATTAATACTAATTATTGGTAATTAATACTAATTATTGGTAATTAATACTAATTATTGGTAATTAATACTAATTATTGGTAATTATTACTAATTATTCCTAATTAATACTAATTATTCCTAATTATTACTAATTATTACTAATTATTGTTAATTATTCCTAATTATTACTAATTATTGTTAATTAATACTAATTATTGGTAATTAATACTAATTATAGGTAATTATTACTAATTATTGTTAATTATTGCTAATTATTACTAATTATTGTTAATTATTCCTAATTATTACTAATTATTGGTAATTAATACTAATTATTGGTAATTAATACTAATTATAGGTAATTAATACTAATTATTGGTAATTATTACTAATTATTACTAATTATTCTTAATTATTGATAATTATTGATAATTGTTCCTAATTATTAGTAATTAAATGAATAATTATCAATAATTAGAAATAATTACCAATAATTACAAATAATAACATTATTAATATATTTTATTATTAATATTAAAATAATATAATTTTCTAATTTATATACAATTCTTTTTTGATCTGTGCGTTTTCTATCTCCACATACAAATAATACATGTGAAGACAGCAAACACACAGATCAAAAAAGAATTGTATATATATAAAAAATTATTTTATTTTAATATTAATAATAAAATAAACTAATAATGTAATAATGTTCTTATTCCTAATTATTGGTATTTATTACTAATTATTAATATTTATTCTTAATTATTAAAAATTATTACTAATTATTCCTAATTACCATTAACTATAAACAATACTAATAATTTAAATTTATTAAGTAATAAAACAATGTAAACATAATTAAATTACAACTAATTAATAATAATTGAAACTAATAAAAAATTAAAAATAAATAAAAAATTAAAATGAAGATAAATACCTTGAAAATTGATCTGTTCTGATCGTTGTTCAAAACTTTAATATCAGCTCCGGAGAAAAAAATTAAACTGGAGAAAAACTCAACTCTAGAAATATAATTTTGAGAGAAGGAGAAGATAAGGAATGAGAATGAAATGAAAAAAACGGATGGGGGTATTTATAGGTTAGATTATTTGCGACGGGCCCATTTGCGACGGGATTCCCGTCGCAAATAGTATTATTTGCGACGGTACCCGTCGCAAATACCTTAGCCAACATTTATTACGGTCAACCGGTAAATAGTTATTTGCGACGGGACCCGTCGCAAATAACCCCTGCCGACATAGTATTAGCGACGGGGGAATATTCCCGTCGCAACTACCTTTTACCGCCGCCGGTTATTTGCGACGGGAATATTCCCCCGTCGCAAATAAGTTTCCCGCGATTTGGCGCGCATCGCGGGAAAACTATTTGCAACGGGGAAAGCAATCCCGTCTCAAAAGCCTCCTTATTTGCGACGGGAAAATACCCCCGTCGCAAATAAGTTTTTAACATGACTATTTGCGACGGGATTTATTCCCGTCGCAAATAACCCGTCGCAATTGCTCATTTTTCCCGTAGTGAATGGACTGTTGACCACATGTACAACTTGTAAATATAAGGTGTTCATTTTTTACTCAAGTACCAAATATCGACAAAACAAACATTATTAACTTAAATGATTACATAATTTTTATAACATGGTAATAAGTGATATAAAAGGAATAATAAACTTGAAAAAGTTTCTTAATCAAGTAGAAACTAACTTTAGTTTATTATTCAAGAAATTAAAGAACAATCGAGTCAAGTCAGACACGAGGTAAGGGACTTCGTCTCAATCTCCTTTCATTGAGGCATATTTTGTTTTATACGCGACTTTCTTTTATATGGTGTATAAACCCCTTTGACTTTCCATTTCATTTAAAGGGAATCTTTTTATATGAAGAGTTTTACTAAACGAATAAAAATGAATTTTTTTTAGCGTAAGCGGTGACAACGACCTTTTTCCGCCGCCATGAGTATTATTTGATCTTTGGCTTCCTTAACAAGATGTGGTGTTTTTTTAAAGGAAAATAAATACCATATACTTTTTATGTATTTTGGTATTGAAAATGGTTTTGATAATGTATTTGTTATGTCAATATATTTAAATGATATATTTTGATTGAAATGTTGAAATGTTATCTTTCCTTTATGTTTGTTTTATGTCTTATGAATATGTTATAGTTCTTGGGAATTGTTTACAAATACAGGTGGTTCTGTGATAAACATAGGGCGGGTGAGCCCGAGATAGCTCTCTAATGCATTGGGTAACATGACATGGGTAAACTTGAATGTTTCTCCAAAGAGATTTAGGGAATATATTTTGATGGGTATTCCAAATGTAACTCCTTGCATATCTGTGATAGCTATAATGTAAGTATGATATGAATGCCACAAGTTACCTTTATTATTTATGTTTTCTATGTGTGATTTATAAATATTATGTTTTCATGAGGTAAGTAAAAGAGTTTATGTTTTTTATGTATTTATGGACTAATGATTTATTTCTTATTTTATAAACCTTATTGAGATTTTTATGCTCATCCCGAGTTTTAAAATTTTTTCACAGGACTTAAAGATGAATAGGGTCAAGGATGAGATCAAGGAAAAGTCTTTTTGTCTAAAACATGGAACTAGACATGACTTTTTTTAAGAGTTTTTATTTTATGAAAAAATGGATACTTAGTAGAATTGTCTGCATGTAATATTAATGATGTTATGTAAACTTTATGACCTAATTCTCTAAAACTCTAAACCTGAAAAGATCCTCAATGTGAATTATCTATTTAATTCAAGAATATGTATTGTTTAAGGTCGGGTCCTTACATACCCATTTCATTTCATGGGTTATGATTTTATGTTTATAAAACCCATCTCTTTTCATGGGTCATGATATGATGAATGTTTTGTGTAAAATGTATGTATGATTTTATTATGTGGTGGGGGGATATATCTCCCTCCAATGCAATGGGTAACAATGGATGACTCATGAGTATAAATTTTATGTGTGAACCTGATTACATGTTCACAGTGTTGTGAATGGACCTAGTTGTATGTCCATAAGTTTATGCGTGAACTTGATTACATGTTCATAATGTTATGAGTGAACCTTATTATATATTCACAATGTTATTAGTGGACCTGATTGCATGTTCACAATGTTATGTGTGAACATGATTGCATGTTCAGAACATTATGTGTGGACCTAGTTTCATGTCCATAAGTCTATGAGAGGGCCTGATTTCATGTCCTTAACTTAATGTGTGAACCTATTTCTACTTATACATGTTCTCTATGTCATATGTTGACATGTATTCCACCATTCCTTGTATTATTCCTATATTATGATTTCATGTTTTATGCTCTTGATTTTATTATGATTCATGTCTTATGAAATGAAAAATTTATTCTATGATTCATGTTTATGATATTTGATATGAAGGGTATGATCTTCTAATGATCATGATCACGCTCCTATACCCTTATGTTCATGATATGAATACGCATTTCCTTTATTTACCCTTATTGATCATTTGAGCCCACCCTTTTCTTATGATTATTTTCCCCAGGTTATAAAGAAATGTTTTAATTAGAATGACTAATGTGGGTTATCTTTATGGGAAACATTAAAGATATTTCACTAAGCTATAATATTTTTGTCCCAAGTTTCCAAAGGCACTAAATTAATACAGTCATTGGGCATCTTATTGTATAATGTTTTAAGTATTATGAAAAAGTTATGTAATTCCTATATATGAAAAGTGAGGGTCGTTATAGGTAAGACAGTGTTCTAATAGTAGATAAAATTAATAATTAGTTAAATAAAATTTTTATGTCATTTCACATGTAGAACAGTGGATTTACAAGATACATTATAAATTTTTCATAATTTATGATCAAGAGAAATTGATGAAAAGGTGGTTTTTTGGATATTTTGTTATAATTTCATGGGAGGCTAATAATGAACCATAATAAATAGTTACATTAGACTGAGTAAATTAACTTGAAATTTATAGATTAAATAAAGTGTTTTGAATAAATAATTTATGTTATTGGATGTTGATATCATTTATTCTATTTTTTAAATACTCTGTTTTTATTTAAAAAAAATTATAATTAATTTTATTCAAAATATAATTGTTTTTATGCTTGAAATTGAATATTTTATCACATTAAATACAAATTTAAAATAAATTGGTTTTATATAATCTTTAAGTGATTTTGAGGTTTTTTATCTGTTAAACTATTTAAGAATATTTTGATAAATATTATGCCAATATATTGTGTTTACATTAATAGGATGGAATGTATTGATATATGGAAAAGGTATATAAAATAAATTATTATGTTATTATAATGATTGATTTTGGAAATTTTATTTCTTATACATTTTTCATGCTTGCATTGTTACTTTACATGATGGTGTTTTTCATTAATATATGTTTTTGTGTGCTTCTTATAGATGTATTGATTTTCTATGATATAATAGATGTTTTATTTGTTATTAATATTTCATTTTATATGAATTAATTATGTAAAATGTTATATTTATATGAAAATAATTAGAAAATTTCATGGGTGGTAAGGTCTAAAGTGTTCATTCAACATGGCTAATGACATCGGTTTTATTTTCCCTCTTATTATAACTCAAGAAGATGGTTTTTAAGATTCTTAAAGACCATATTCCCTCTCAGTATAGATAGTAAGGAATATTCTATAGTTTTTTTCCTTTATTTTATGACCATAAAGGGTAATTTATAGATGTTATAGTCTCAATTACCTCAAGTTAAAACCAACATTAATGTTCCACTGGTTATTTTATATCTTAGTACGACCCATGAAGATGCTTTTTCAAGCACTTAAGGAAACTTATTCTTCCTAAGTTTGACTAATGATGATGTTACCCATGTTATTTTACCTCTAATATAGGCTTATGGTTATTAACCCCTCGACATGATATTTTTTAAGAAAGGATCGAAGAAATTATCACCCTCCCTATAGTGTAAGATTGATTATTTAGTTATTTAATTTATTACAACCCTATTAAGTGATGTTTAGTATTTTTGGAATTTTATTTTTTGTTTGTAAGGTTTAATTGGGACATGAATGCACTCATCGTTCATGAATCTAGAACTGTTTATATGAGTCTATCAAAATAGTTATTTGGGGTTAATTGGTAACTTTCTACAAGGTACTTTATACTCATTCCATTTATGTGCGCCTCAATGTACATGCATATATTAATTACTTGTGCGATTATGGACATATTGGTCATATATGGATTTTGAGAAGGTTGATGTATTGTATACACTATAAGTTTTTATTTACTTTTCTATAATTTATTATAGTTATTCTATTTGTATCATCATTTATAAGACAATTAAATTTTTTTATATTTATTTTTACTTATTCATATTAAATGTTTTATGAAACTTATTGAATTCCTAGTGGATTGGTTTTTTTGTTAATTTATCATACTGATGTTTTTTTTATTATTATTAATAACTAGGATATTGATTTTTTCCTTATAATGTTTAGGTTATATCTGACTTATGGATAATTTATGATATATGTTTTTATAAAATTTAAGAATTATGACTTTAGTGGTATTAAAGTAAAATGGTCCCCTAATAGTTATAAACTAACTTTAATCACTGGTATTCAGCCTATAGGGATAAACAAATACATATAAGGCCAATAAGAGTGCGTTACTTAGTAATTGAGTATATTCTTTAGGAGTGTTGTTAAAAATGGTATCAGATTTATGGTTTTAGTTTTATGGAATTTGTATCTCATTTTGGGGATAATAATGGTTGAGGATTTTATATTATAACTATAAAAATGAATGATAAATATATTTATAACAAGATATGAATTACTAGGTTGGTCTATAAATTTGATGAGGGTATGGTGTGTTTCTTGTTTATTTGTTTTTTGATTTTAAATTTATCTCATCTCTCAATCCACCAATGGGAGTGAATTTTATTAAGACTCATGCACCATATATAGGCATATAGGGAAATTATTAAACATGTGATTTTGTGTGATTAATTTTATTATGATGTAGTATAGATTTTTTTATAAATATGTAAATTGGAAACTATTTAAAATTAATACACTCATAAATATTTAAGGTTTTTATTAAATATTTATTAAACTTGAATTTAATAACTGGAAAAAATAGTGATTCTAAATTGTTTGGTTTCCCAATTTTCTATAAATTGAAATATTATTTGATTACATGTTGAATTTTTTATAATCATATTGTTATAATATAGAATGATTCCATGATATGAGTTCTTATACTTGTATATTAATCACATTGATTATAAAATTTGGTTCAAATGATTTTTGATTCATGTTGAGGAACATTATTTGATTACATGGATATGATTAAATTAATAAGCAAAATGTTCATTTGAAATATGATCTTGAAGTGAGAAAAATATGTATGTCAGATTCTTTGATATGATGTTAGTAATTTTTACTCATGTATTTTAATTTTAAAAGGTTTATTAATTTTAATTTAAATTAAAATAATGTTTAGAATAATAATTATTCGCACAAAAAAATATTAAATTTATATAATTTTTACTATTAATAAAATTATAAAATAGAATCATGTTAAATTAAAAAATTGTTTGAATTTTATATTATTTTTACATGGTATAATTAATTTAAATGTTAAAAAATTGGAAATCATGCTTGTTTAGAAGTTTAACTTCATATATTTTTATATTAATAGTGATTATGGTTAAATAGAAATAGTATGATGAATTGATTAAAATGAATGTTAGGTAGAATTTTGATAAAATGGTTTTCTTTCAGGACATGTATTACTAAGATTATTTTTTAAATTATTTTTATGACTAATTATATGATTTTACTTGATTATTTTTTCATTTATATGTGATATGAAAATGAACTTAGAAAATATCACATTTTAAATCAATTAAATTTTATTTATTATAATTTAATGATGAATTAAATTTCTAATTTTTTGAAAGTTAATTGATTGGATATTAGGGTAATTCTTAATGTTATATATTATTAAAATAGTGAAGAAATTTTGTAGAATGTTATCATGTATTATATAATTGAACTATAATAAAATTTATTGATTAACTTGAAATGGATATTGGATATAAAATGGTAATAATATTATTGAAATTAATTCATATGACTATAATAGTGGTTTATATTAATTAGTTTGATATGGGAAAATTTTAGTTCATCTTATTTAATTAAATATATTGGAAATGAAATATAAATGATATATATTTGTGTGATTTGGAATTATAATGTTTGTAGTGTGATTTTTTGAATTTGGTGTTTGTGTGTGTGTGTTAAATTAGTATTTTTCATGTGAATTAGTTTATAAATTAAAAGGTATCAAGATTTTTGTTGAATTATTTTTTTTAATGAAATTAGGATTCAATATAAGTTTTATGAGTGGTTTAATGTGTATTAGATGGTATAGAGATCTATATATTGAGGGATGAGTCAAGTAGAGTTCATTCTTTGAGTCATAAAAATTAGATTTATAATTTACATGATAATTATTAATTTGTTAGAATTATGAATGATGTCGTTTTATGTGGTGAAATGAGTTATATGGAGGTTGTTTCAAATGTTTATACACCCAGGTAAACATGGAATACTTGTAGACACTAGAAAACCATGTGAGGGTATGTCAGGTTGTTGGATTATTATTTTTAAAAAGAAATACTTATTTTTTAGTTCAATTAAAAAATTCAAATAGATAATATTATAACATGATTAGTTCAAATCATAACTATAAGAGGTAAGAATATAAAGAGTTTCTAAGTTATTTTTTGTGGATAAAATAATGATATTTGTTAAAAATGTATTTTTTAGAATTGGGAAATGATATAGTATTTGAATGGGTCACATGGTAACTTGGTGTATAATACTTTATTGTCAGTTTATTCAAACTATATGGAGGGGTGTGTCCTAATGGTGTTAAGATATAGTGTTCGGGATACTCTATGTGAGTTTTGTGTATCTATCCTTTCAGGATTCAGTATGACGCATGAGGTTTGTAGGTGTGTGATATCACTCATTAATTTTTTTAAAAGGTTTTTTCACTTTGGTTTAGTGGTAATGAGGAACTTATTCAATGAATAAAATTAAAAGTATTAAAAATTATATCATTATTTATTATTTTAGTCATGGGTTAATATGGAGAATTAATTTTTGGGTATTTTCAATTGTGATTTATATCAAATGGATTCTATTTATATTTTAAAAGTTTTATTGGAATGATGTTATAGTTTTAGTGATGTTTCTCCTAGAGTACAAAAAGATAATAGGGAAAATTGGGTGATTTTTTACAAATAAATACTTTATGTTGCAATTAAACCAAGTGAAACAATATAATACAGAAAACCTATGAGGTTCAATAAAAAAGGTTTCTTATCTTAATCTTATAAGTATTAGTGTGTCATTAAGTTATATATAGTAATTCCTTTATGGTTGGGATGCCATCAGGGTTTGGTATTGGTAAATAATTTATTGATCATTAAATAATTGAGTCATTGAATCCTATGAGTGGTGAGTGAGAATTTATTTAATTTGAATTTTGATCTTGAAAGTTGAAGTTATTCAAGAATATGAGAGTCTTGAGTTTGATTTTTTTTATTCTCATTCTTGAATTTTTATAGTCCTATTGAAAAACAAAGATATCATGTTCATTTACAAGATTAATTAATATAGTTTAAGTGTATATAGATAGTTAAAACTTTATTTGAGGGTTTATGTAAGAAATTTTTAAGTTTTTTGAAATCTAAGTAATCTTTTTAGTATTTCTTTTAAAATAAATAAATTAAACACATTCATGGTATATTATAATTATGATGTAACACTAGTTAAATAAATGATTAGTTGAGAATATTTTTTAACCTTTATACATATACTAATGATGGAAATTTCTTAGTATACCAAGATTCATAGTCATTTAAAGAATGGAAATTTCTAGTATTATCCCTTATTACAAGTTGAAAAACTTTTCTATGATGAAAATTATAATAATGGGGAGATTTTAACACCCCATTTTTATAAATAATTAAATATACGATAATAAAATAATTAATTAATATTATATCTATCTTTATAGTTGGTATGGGTCTAGTGTGATCATTGATTTGGGATTTTATATTTGAAAATTTAAAAGATATTTTCATAAATAGATAAAAATTTAATAAGTATATTGGGATATTTTTATTATTGATATTAGTGTGTGTGTGTGTGTGTTTGTTTGTTTGTTTGTTTGCTTTTATATTTTTTTGTTTTCTTGCTTGTTTACTACATATTGAGTGTGTTAATGTTGTTGTAATTGTCTCATGTTATTTATACATTTAGAAAGTCGGAAATAGTTTAATGTTTTAGGGGAAGGTTAATAACCACAAAAATATCATTAATATAATTATTAAGGATATACAACTTCAAGATTTCAAGTTTGCAGAATGTATAACTCCATAAAGGATCTCATTTTTAACAAAAATTTACAAATTTTATGGAATTCCATGGAATATTATTCAGCCCAAGTATATCATATAAATACAACCATTGACTTAATGGATAAAAGTTAATATTTATAGTGCTACATTGGATACTCCAAGACTATAAGGATGTTTCATTTTAGAACATGGATGGGCTTCATCAAAGGTTAATTCTCTCACTTCATTAGTAATATTATTTCTTTGAAGAATATCATTCAATTTTCATGCATGCTATCAAATGTGCTAAAAATATTGATGGGATATAAATAATGGATTGAATGAATCGAGTATCCAGATAACATTAAATGTGTGGCTTCACACACCTTCATGGATAGAAACATAGTGTCTTATGAACTCTCAAATAAATTTATTGAAGGAATAAAATAAACTTGGTCTTTTAATCTTGATAATTTTTTTTTTCATTTACATGTATCTATTATAAGATTTTATGTCTATACACATCTCTAACACTACTTATTGTAACATATTTACTTTTTCTTAATAAATTTTGGTGGTATGGGATTTTATGGTTCATCACCCATACCTTCATTGATTATTTTTACTATTATTATTATTATGTCAAATCAATAGGGATTTAATGACCAATATTCAAATCTCAGAATCCTCTTGGGTGGATTTCCCACCGATAGTGAGATAGGAAAGGTGATGTAAGAAAACTAACATGGCCAGGCTGATGCAAGAAGGTTTACATGAGTAGGGGTGGAGACCCAGTTTCACACTGACATAAAAAAAGTCTTTTGGTCTAAATGATAGGTCTCTAAGACATGTGATGGGATAGTGTAGGAGTGGTTCTACCCTTGGATAGGTTGTGGTATATCCCTACTATCCCATACTTGTGTGTGTCGTATGTCTTTGTGTATTGTTACATATATTTTTACCTCTCAAAGCTAATAAATAATATTATTACAAATGGGTTAAATTCAGATAGGGATCTATGTCGAACCCCTTGGAATAAAATTTGTAAATATGGTGTATTAAACCCCTATATAAGAAGTTTTCCAAATTAAGAATTGGGGATAATTCTATTGATGAAAATTTTTAGTGTGTGTAAATTACTGGATGCAGCAATGTATCAGGATACCAAATAAGATGACTCTGGAAAGATCATACTGGGATACACACAAGTTTGGTTCTCAGATGTAGTGACAATTTAAAACACAAAATATGTGAGGGTGATTTTTATTCTGTAGTGGCTATCTATGTCATGGATTAGGTAAAAAATTAATTTTTTTATTTTTTATAATTAAACGGATTAGGTTTTTTTCTTTTTATAAAATGGGTTTGTCTAATGATAAATGAATTTAAATGCACCAATTCAGGTTGAGAGAATCATTTCATTTGAAAATATTGACCCATTTTTAAAAAAAATAATTTAATATTTTTCATTACATATATATAACAAAATTTAAAGCAATTTTTAAATACTATTTTTTTAAAATATTTGTTTTTTTTGTTATATATATATAACCAAATTTTAAATGATAATTAAATACTAATTTTTTATTCAAAATTACCAACATTTAATTAATTCTAAAATATAAATAAAAACCCCACACAGGACTCCCTTTTATAGGGTAAGTGGCATCCCTTATGGATATTATATATGGGGTTTGATTCCACTTTTTCAGAATTACAATAATAATATATTAAAAAAACATAAATAATACCATATAATTAAAAATACAACTAATTAACATAAAATAACATTAATATAAATAATAAAAAAAATATTATAAATAATAAAAAGTAATAATATAATTTATATAATTTATATAATTAATAAATATTATAAAAAAATTAATTATATAATTATTTATTAACAATTAATAGTATGGGTTCCATATTGGTTGAATAAGTGGTACTTACAGCCATGTAAGACACCATCACTTCAAAGATCCTATATGAAAGGAGGCGCAAATTTTGTAATGAATGTAACTTCTTCGGTTATCTTTCCTCCGAGTGCATAAGTGTTAAGGTTTTCAAACTCTACAAGATGAAAGGGTGTGATGATTATACTTGTCAGAGGATATTAGATAAGGGGAAAGGAAAAAATTTAGACCCTTTTAACTCTAAACTATATCTTAAAGAACTATAAGATATGAGTACCAAGGCTCTTATGTAGGGTCTCACTATAGGTGGGTGCTTGGATACTCCTTTGTATAGAACTAATATGCCTTATGATGACAATGTGGATATGTAAGATGTAGTGAATATACTGAAAACCCAATAGGAAATCTTCAATCCATCTGGGGTGCCCATTAATGAAGATTTTCAAGACACTTATAGAGATGAAATTAATACCAATAATCAAATAGATATCAATTGTGTTGGGGAATCTAACCTAGTAATGGTTGTGGAGGAGTAGGCTACTGAACTAGTGGTGTGAGTAATGAGAAGTTTACAATTCCTAAGAGGTCCCATCCTAAAGGATTGGTTGAGAATCCATCCTAAGAAAAGGATAAGGTTCCTTTAACTCAATTATCCTTAGGAAAATATTCTAGAATAAATCAAAACTAAATAGTTACCTTACTAGTTGATACCTATAGAAACAAATTCAATCCTCTTGGTTGGAAGTTCTAGGAGGGTGATGATGAGGAATCTCATAACTAACAATCTTTATGGGGGTGGGGAATCCTAGTCTCTTAAGAATATTTACATCCTGTTAGAGGATTCCAAATCTAAGAAGAAAAATAAAAATAGAAAAGGTAAAGGGAAGATTCCACTGATGGAAGTGGAGTATAAAACCTTACCCAATACAAGGGGCATAAAATTTTCTAAATAATTAAGATTATATTATATAGTTTCAAAGAGATTTGTAATTCTCAAACTATTCTATCCCATAGATACTTCCTTGGTACTAAAAATCAAATATTTGTAAGTATTGTTGAACCCATGATGAAGTTCAGGAACTAAAATTCCTTTAAATGGGTCTCTCTTGGTTAATCTTTTGTCTCCCACAATCTTCATAATAGTGAAGTTGAAACCTTGTGGGTGATGAAATGTGAAAGCATATAGGTCCAATCTTGCACTAATATCTTTCAACATATTTCTCTATCAATTTTGGTGAATGGTAATTCTCTTACTATCTCATTTATATATGTTTATACCTCTTACATAAGGATAATGGAGATTCATAAGGAATTTTTTATGATCTCTGATCAAATGAATTGGAATTAGATACTTTCTGGTGATTTTAATAATGTTTTAAGGTCTGATGAAAAGATTAAATCATATTTCATCAGGATTTATTCTATTGAATTTTTCACTTGTATTGATTATTTCAATCTACTATAAATTCATATTTTAGGTGACAACATTACATGGGGAATTTACACAGTGAATGGAAAATAGCAGATCAAATTTGATAGATGATTCTATTAACTTAATGATAGCATCACATCTATTGAATTTTTTAGTCTCAATCTTCCCTGATCTAAGTCTAATCATAATCCAATCATTGTTGATATCTAGTTGATCATGATGAGATCATCCCCTCTACCCTTTATATTCAATAATGATTGGATTATCACATCTATATGTAGTGAATATTTCATTAATGGATGGATGAATAAGTTTATTGATAGCCCCTGCAGGTTTTAGATCAAAAGCTTAAAAAGTTAAAAGCTTTCTTAATGAAATGGATCAATAATTCATTCTCCAAAGTATATAAATATATTATTATTTTTTTAAGAACAATTTTCCTGCTATCATATTAGAAATTATAATCTTGTTTTTCCTTCTCAATAATAAATCCAACTTCATTCTAGATTTAATGAAACTATTACTCTCAAAGAAAGGATAATTATAATCCAGTATAATTTTAAATGCATCCAGGATGGTGATAAGAATTCTAGACTCTTTTAATGACTCCTAAAAAAATGGGATAATAGAGAAATCATTTCCATTTGACTTAATGACTATATTTATTCCTATAAAATTGAAATATCAACTTTTATGGGGTATTATTTTCAATTTTTTATTGTGATAATGGTAGTGGTATTCATCCTTTAGTGATTGATAATATCCCTACTTGAATTGATGACCAACATAATTAGGCATTATATGTGGCTCCACTTGAGGATCATTTTAAAGTTACTTTTTTCTCCCTTAATACGGATAGTGTTGTAGGGCCTAATAGATTGAAAAAAAACTCATGTTCTACTAGGACATTGTGAATATTGAATTAAGTAATGTTGTGAGTGAATTATTTACTCATGATTTAATTTTTTATTATTTAAACTCTCATTTCATTACACTTATTCCAAATAAGTAAAAAAATTGACCTCAAAGACTTTAGACTAGTTTTAATTGGGAACACTATCCCAAAATTTATTTGTAAGATTATTTCATTAAGGATGGTAAAAATCATTGGTAACTTAATTACTCCTAATCAGTTTTGTTTTTTCTTGGGAAGAAACATTTGAAACTGCTTGTTCACTACTTCATAATGTATCAACATCATGAGGATTAAGGATAAGGAAGGAAACTTTGATTTAAAAATTGACATCTCCAAGTCCTTTGACATGAAAAAATAGAGCTTAATTCTAGCCATCCTTAGGAAATATGGTTTTTCTCATTCCTTCATCAATTTGATTTATATCGTCCTTAAGAATTCAAATAATTCAGTTTTCATTAATGGATTTCCAAAAGGGTTCTTTTCTTTCTTTAAAGGTGTTAGTCAAGGATACCCTCTATTAGTAATTTTTTCACTTAGAAAGATTATTTGATTAGATGCATCGTTGATCTTATATATAAATAATACTACAAAAAAATAAAGGTATTAAGTGTCTTGTTTTCACCCTCATGCATTTGGAATTCTAATAAAATAATTATATTTTAGTAAACCTCTAAAAGCACATTAGATTCTATAAAAATGATCTTTGGTTGTTGAGTCAAAAAATTTCTTTTGGATTTTCTATTTCTTATTGTTTTGGAAATCACAAACTCTATTTCTATAAAGTCATATTATTACCATTTTGTATTACATTTTATCATTATGATTTTTCATAGGATTATGACAATAATCATACTCATGAATAGTGTATAAATGATTCATTCTATGATTATCATAATAAGGCTAGATAAAATATTTACTGTACTCACCAAATAAAATTTTTATTGTACACACTGGAAACTATTTTCATCATAAACACTATGCAGTATCATATAGACTTTTAAATAGTGCTCACCATCACAACGGGATTCATCAGACTCATTCAAAACTCATTTTATTGTAACCACAAAACTATATCATAATGAATTTAAAAATGATGTTGTTTATTTTGTTTCAATGTGATTTATAAAACAATGTCGTTGTTTCAGTTATAAGATTATTGTTGGAGTTATAGATGTCCAATTCCCTTCACATTTTTAGGAGAAAATATAATAGTTGGAATCAAAGATGCCCATTGTGATGTTGGCCTAAAAATACAAGGTTATTTGAAAAATCTTATAACTTTTTGATGAATTCAAGACACCCTACAAGAGAACTTTCAAATTGATGCTTCGTGCGAAAGACCCTGAAGTCAAGTTGTGAACTACCCATTATATATACTTGTCACTCTCAAAAGTTTTTATTTTCTTAGTGTGACACCGATCATTAGAGATTATGATCGAGGGCTTCCATGGATAGGAATAAAATTGGGCCAATCATTTGTGGATCAATGTATTCTGAGGCTAGGAAGATAGAGGCTCTAATCACCTTCTTGATCGAGGTATTGTGGGGATAGAAAAACAAAAGCAGTTCATCATATTGAGTTCTTACCCTTGTGTAGGTAATATATACTTTATTGAAAGTATAAATCAAGGGACCTTTATCCAAGGTTATTGGATACCCTTCTCTTTGGTTTAAAAGAATTTTATTCTTTTACTTGTTTACATTTTTACTTCTTTTTAATAAAAAGTGAATCATTTTATATATTCATATTTCTATTATTTATTTAGTGATTATGATATTTTTAATTAAAATTCTAGTGATTACGATCATTTCATTTACCCAATATGATTTTATATGATTTATAATAGAATCATTGTATTATTTTACTCTGATCATCATAACCATTGTGATTATGAAATTTTTTAGGCTTAATCTATTTAAATCACTTTAACAGTGGATATGATTAATTTCATTTCTGACCTGTAGATCACATTATCACAATCAACCTGATTAAAATACTTTTATAACTGGACCCATGGCCCTATCCAATTAATTTTTTAATACATTAAGAGGTATTGTGAATTAAATTAGTTCAAATTCTTTTAAACTAAATTCCTTTAGGGATAAAAAGGAAATATTTTTAAACCTATAACTCACCCCCCCCCCCCTCTTGTATTATTCCATCTCCATATACATTATGATCCAAAAATTGATATTAGAGAAGGTTTCCAATGCTCATATATTTGATTACTTCACTTTTTCAAGTTATTTATACTTATTTTAGAAACTTTTTTATTATAAATACTTTTTACACTAACATGTATTGTGGAAAAAAAAAATTGTATTATTTTAAATATATAAGGACTTAATGTCGGTTCAATTGAAAATCTAAATCCTACAAGACCATCAATTTTTTATGGTAATGATTATGAATACTAGAGATATAGAATAAAGACCTTTGTAATAAACACTAGAGTTGACAACATTGTTATACTGACTGGTGGATATAAAATTCCTGACAAGGAAGTTAAAGTTTTTACAAATAAAGAAAATAAATAATATGAACTAAATTATTAGGTACAAAATACTTTACTTTGTTCCATGAATAGAAATATATATTTTTAGATTTCATCTTGTGAAGAAGCCAATATTATTTGGAAGAATCTAGAGATAACTAATTTTGGTACTTCTAAAGTTGTTAAGGCTAGAAGATATATGCTAAGAGCAGACTATCAATCTTTTCAACTCCCTTATAGAGAACCTATTTGTAAGGTATAACAAATATTTATGAAAATTGTGAATAGTTTACAATATATGGGAGAAAAGTGACTATATTATGAGATCCTAGTGGAAAAGATCATAGAAGATCATGAAAAATTAATGGGAATAAAAAAGGATAGATGTTGATGAGTTAAGAAAAGTTACAAATGTTATTATTGATGATTTGTTTGGAACTATTTTTTAATATGATAAAAGGTTGAAAAGAGATTCAGAAAATGAAAAGAAAAAGAATAGAGGAGTTTATTTTACTTCTACTTCAAATCAAAATAAATCCAAGACTCCTGAGAAAGTTGTTAAGTCTAAAAATATAAAGAACGTTGTATTTAAATTAGACTCAAGTGAATTCGAACATTTAAAAAATGAGTTATCCAATATTGCATGAAGAATTATCAAGATTGTTGGAAAGTACTTTTAGTAAAAATAAAAGAAAAGTAACAAGGAAAATAAAGACAAGAAAGATTTTGAAGTTACTTTTTATGAATATAATAAAGTTGGACACATCAAACCTAATTTTCCAAAGATAAAAAGGAAAGATAAAAAAGGAAACAATTTCTGAAAGGAATCATAATAAGTAATATAAGTTAAAAAGAAATAAATTATTAAAGGAAAATGACTCTTATAGTGCTAGTGGGGGAGATTCTTTAGATTAATTATCAAATAATAAAAACTCCATAAAAATAATTTTGGTCTTCTTTCTAGAATACCTATTGAAAATAAATGTTTCATAGAAAAGGTACACACTACTAAATCATTGAATAATATGTATTTAAGTTAAAATTATCATGATGATAATGAATATAATTATTTTGATGAAGAGAATACCTTAGTAGAATATAATTCTTTACCTTTATATAAATAAGTATCTAGATTTTCTAAATTTATTCAAAATGAAAATTGAAAAGTTAGTAAGAAACTTGAGAAATAAAATTCTAGAACAAATGTTTTAAAAAAATAAGTATCATATATTTATAAATATCTTGATAAAAAAGATTTTTAAATTGATTCTTCTTCAAAAAAACCTTGAGGAAGCTATTCTGAGAAGGATATGCTTTCAAAATATTTTGAAAAAAGTTATTTCAAATAAAAATGTTTTAGAAACAAAACTAACTTCTGAAACTAATACTAATGTGGATAAGAATTTAGTTTTAAAACTAAAGTCTGAAATTTTCTCTTTAATGAAACTTTTGACAAATTTTACCACTGGTAAATAAGTTTTTTAAAAAATGTATAAATAACTTCATCCACAAGGTAATAGTTCAGGAATGGGATATACACATTCAAAACCATTTTTTAGTAACAATTATTTTGTTCCTAAAAATGCCCCACTTTACACAAAAACACAATGTGGAGGTCATTGGAATAAAAATTGTTCCTTAAATAAAATTCAATCTTTTGGATTCCATAAATCCTATTTTTCAAAACAAATGTGGGTTCCCAAAATTTTTCTTTCTAACATTTCGGGATTCAAGAAAGTTTGGATACCAAAAGTATAATTATTTTGTTTTTAGGAAAACAAAGTACCAAAAACAAGAATATATGGTGCATGGATAGTGGATGTTTCTAACATATGACTGGTAAGAAAGACTTATTTGAAAAGATTATAGAAATGAAAGGTGTAAGAGTTACCTTTGGAGATAATGCTCAAGGCAAGATTATTGGTATAGGTAATATTGTTCTTCTCAGAAAATATTTGATTTAAAATGTTTTATTTGTTAAGGGTATTAAGAACAACCTTATAAGAATAATTCAATTATGTAATGAAGTTTAACTTGTGAATTTTAGGAATGATAAATTTGTAGTACATAATTCCAAGGATGAATTAATTCTTTCTTCCCATCAGCATAAGAATGTTTACACACTCAACTTAGAAGATCTTAGGAGCCAAGAATTAACTTGCCTTAGTGAAATAGAAGATCAACCTTGGTTATAGTATAGAAGGTTAGGACACTGTAATCTTAGGAACTTCTATAACTTTCCTAAGAAAAGACTTTTTAAGGATCTATTGGAACTTAGATTTGATTCTTCAAAAGTTTGTGACCCTTGTTAACATGGAAAGAAACATAAGTCAAGCTTTAAATCAATTAGTGAATTTTCAACAACTGATGCTTTATAGTTGGTACACATCGACTTATTTGGTTCTACACAAACTAGAAGTATTGAAGGAAAGTATTATATATTTTTTTAGTTGATGATTACACTAGATATATATGGGTATATTTTCTAGCAAAGAAATATGATTACTATTATTATTTCAAAAAATTTGTAGCTATAGTTAAAAATGAGAAAAACATTCCATCGATAAATATTCATAGTGATCATGGTGTAGAATTTATAAATTATTATTTTGAAATTATTTGTAGTAAGAAAGGCATTACGTAAAAATTTTCATCTCCTATAACTCCTCAATAAAATAGTGTTATTGAAAGAATAAATCATATTATTCAAGAGATAATAAGAACCATGTTTAGTAAATATTCTATTGTAAAACATTTTTGGTATAAAGATATGATTAATTCTTGTTATACTATAAATTTAGCTTTAATTAGACCATTTCTTAATAAAACACCTTATGAGTTATGGACAGGATGAAAACCAAAAGTCCCATACTTAAAATTATTTAGATGAAAAGTATTCATTTTGAATACAAAAGATAATTTACATAAATTTTCACCCAAATTCTATGAAGGTATATTCTTAGACTATTTCACTAATTCTAAGGCTTATAGAGTTTTCAATAAAAATTATTATACTGTTGAGGAAACAGTACATGTAAAATTTGATGAAACTGATCATTTTGTTTTTAAACAATACCAATATATATATTCATATGTATTTTATAAAACTAATTATAAACCTTTGATATAATACTCTTCTAATAAGAAAAATACTCAAGAAATTTTTTCTGAAGTATTTACTCTAGAAGACTTTCTATCTTATGTTGATGAATAGGTTTTACAAAATCTAAGTCATTTGTTTCTTAAGAATCATCCTAGGTATAGTATCATTGGGGATGTAAATTAACCTATAATTACTACAAGTTCTTTGAGAAATAAAGTATAACATCTTGAATTTATTTTACAATTCAAACCTAAAAGTCCTGATGAGGCTTCAGTGATAAAAATTGGATTAAACAATGAAAGATGAACTAAATGAATTCAAAAGAAAAAAAGTCTAGACCTTGGTTAAAATACCTAAAGAAACCTCTATAATTGGAGTAAAATGGGTATTTAGAAACAAATGTGATGAAAATGCAATAATCATTATAAATAAAGTAATACTATTTTCTAAATGTTATAATCCACAAGAAAGAATAGATTATGAAGAAAGTTATTCTCTGGTATCTAGACTTGAATCTATTTGTATTCTATTAGCCTTTACAACATTCTTTAATTTCAAACTTTTTCAAATGGATGTAAAGCGTTATTTTATTAATGTATATGTTTAATAGGAAGTTTTTGTTAAGAAACCTCCTGGTTTTGAAGACAAAAAACATCCTGAATACACTTCCAAACATACCAAAGCATTATATGGATTTAAACAAGCCCCTAGATATTGGTATGATATATTAATAGGATTTTTGTTACAAAACAATTTTGTTAAGGGAACTGTTAATCCAACTCTTTTCATAAATAAAGATAACAAATAATCATTAAAATTTATGATGATGACATTATATTCAAATCAACTCAATAATCTTTAACAGATTCCTTCGAAAATATTATGAAATCTGAATTTGATATGAGTATGATTGGTGAGTTAACATTCTTTCTTGATTTTCAAATTTGTCACAAACTATAAGGGACTTATATATCTCCACATAAGTATATTAGATATCTTCTTAAATAATATTTAAATGAAAATACTAAAAGTATTATTTTTCTAATCAGTACCTTAAATACTCTTGAAATTGGTGAATCTAGACAACCAGTAAATCAAACACCTTTTAGATGAATGATAGGAAGCGTATTATACTTAACATGTAGTCATCCAAACATAATGTTTTTAGTATGCTTATGTGTGAGGTATCAAGAAAATCCAATGGAATCCCATTTTAAAGTTATAAAAATAATTTTTTTCATTTAAATGGAAATATGGATTTGAGACTTTTTTATTCTTCTAGAAATGATTTTGAATTAAAAAAATTGATAATGACTTTGGTGGTTGTAGAATGGATATAAAAAGTACATCTAAAACTTTTCATTTCTTAATTAATTCATTAGTTTCTTGGTCTTGTAAGAAACAACACTTAGTAGCACTTTCCACTGATGAAGCTGAATATGTGGTAGCTGGAAGTTGTTGTACTCAAGTGTTGTGGATGCAACACACACTCACTAATTATGGAATGAGTTTTACTGAAACTCAAATATTATGTGATAAAACTAGTTATATATCTTTAATTAAAAACCATACACATCACTCTCATATAAAACACATAGATATTAGGCATCACTTTCTTAGGGATCACACACTTAAAGAAGATATCATTTTACAATTTATTAGAGCAGAAGAACAACTTCCTGATATTTTTACAAAACCATTACCTGTTGATAGATTTGAATACATTAAAAAGAAGCTAATAATGATCATTTTAAAGTAATCATTCATATCTACTTCTTGTTTAAATCATCTCCTTACATTAATTTAATAATTTTCAAAAGGGGTGTACATATGTTTGATAGACAAAAAAAATTTGTACCCAATTTTTTTTCATACCAAAATATTCTTTATTGTACATAAATTGTTTTCATACCCAAAAAAATTTGTACACAAAAATTTTTATAATCAGTGTTTTTGTACTCATAACTTTCATACTAAAAACTTTCATACTCATAATTTTTATAATCAATTTTTTTACTCATATTTGATCTTCATGTAAAATTATTATCGTTCATGTAAAAAAAATTCATTCAAATTTTTTTTATGTTTTACTTCATTTTGAATAATAATCCATAAAAACACAAAAACCTATCCTTAGATTCCTAAAGGTACAATTTATTACCCAGCACTATTTCAATTCATTTTTGTTTGTTGGTATTTCATTTTCTTTTAAAAACTTTATCAGATTCATCTTTAATATGATCATTTTGTTTCAATTTTTTTTTAAAAACTACAAGAGTTCAATTATTTCAACCTTCATATCACCATGATCAAATCTGAGTCATACAAGATCAATGGTCATATTTCCTTCTTCTATATAAAGGGACCCCCTACCTTGCCCCACATCGGTTTTTCATCCATTTCATTGAATCTCTACTGGTCCTAAAATAGTTAAGATCTAAAGTTTTCATACCCATAGGTTTATTATCATATCCATGTTAAAGTCCATTGCATCCTCAACCAAAGATTTCTACAAAATAGATGACTCTGAATGATTTTTATTCAATTAATTTTTAAATAGAATGGTTAGTTTAAAAAATTTATGAGAAATATGAATTTTATTTAAAAATGATTATATATTTTCAAGGATGGGAGTCAATTTTTCTTGAAAAACCCAAAACCAGTCAGGATCTTGTTCATGTCGATGAAGTTTTAGATTTTTATAAAACCTTAAAAATTGATGATGATTTTAGGATTTTATTTTCAATGTATGAAAAATAATAAATATTTTCCGTAAAATAAGAAATAAAATTTGTTAGAATACCTTGTAAGGGATACTCTTTCTCTCCTTCCCATAAGCTCCCAAAAGTATAAGAGACTTTCAATAGGAAAAGTGTATAGGAATCTATTTTTATGATTCATGAGGATAAAAAAAAATTATCATATTTCTTTAAACAACCGTCCAATAGATCTTTAGATGAGAGTTTTTTTAGTTTCAAGTAAAGGTGACAAGGAAACTCTCAAGGATTTAGATATTTTTGTACTTGATTATTTGTTCAATATAAGAAAATTAAATCTAAAGGGATTCATCTTTTTGAAAAAAAAGAAATTAAAGTTCAGTGTGATAAAATATTAATTAATTATGTCTCCTAGAATTATAAGAATGTTTCTTATTGAATTCTTGAAGTTATGTAAAGTGAAAATAAATTCATAACTAAAAATTTTAAAAGATCCTTTTATCAGTGAAAATAAAATCATATGGTTTATATTATGTTTTAATTTAAAAACAAAGAATTTTGAAAAAGATGTTAAGACTGAACAATCAATAGAAGCAGTTGGAGGAAGTCAACAGATTTTAAAACAATTAGTGTCGATTATTTTTATGAAGATGATAAAAATACAATTCAAATCCCCTAAAAAGTAAAAAAAAATAAAAAAGAAATTATTGATGAACTTGTAGCTGAGTAGAGGAAGAAAAAATCATAAAGTAAAGAGAGTGATCCCCAATTCGATCTTGACCCTACTGAGATTCTTGCCGGAAAAAAATCCATACCTAGGAAATCCTTAAGGAGGAAGATAAGAAAAATGGAATGAAGAAGAGAAAGGTAGAGGTCATTGATATCGATAGTCTATTAAAGGTAATATAAATAACTAGTTTAGGTATTGATTTAAAGCAAAATTTTGACTAAAGACCATCTATTTCTTCTAGAATAGATAAAGGTAAGAGAAATGAAAATGTTGGAGAAGAATCAGCTCCACCAATTAAAGCTCAAAAAAAAATCCAAAAAAAGTTAAATATAGTGAACTAAGACAAATTGATTAATACATTGAAGAACATGAAGAGAAAGATAAAAAATAAGAATAATAATAATAATAAGAGAATGAAAAACAATAAGAATTTTTTCGTAGTGAAATTCCTCATTTAAAGAAAATTTCCATGGAATCTTCAAAGGAAACATCATTGAAATTTCTATCTCTAGGTATTCAATCATCAAAACAAGTTTCTTAGAAAATAATACCCAATAAATTGGTCCATATTTCTGATAAAGAAGAGGAAATAGAGTCTAATGAAAATCAAAATCAATCCTTACATGATGTGGCTATTGGAACTCATTATGGTGAGATTTCATATTTTTAATAGGATACAGATTATGATAGAAAAAAATAAATCAAAGAATTGAAATACATTGATAATATATTGTGAAGGTTGGAAAAGATCATTCCTTATTTTCTAAAACTTGATGTAAAGATTAATATGCTTTATTATAGTCATAATGATAGATTGGACTCAGTAAAAGTTGTGAAAGATAGGTTGTTAAGTCTTGAAGATGGTTTCAATGTATTTAAAGAACTATTTCTAGAAAACAAAAATGATTTCAAGAAATTTTTCAAATGGTATTATAATGTTGATGCAAGTTTCAAGATGCAAGAGAATACTATTGAATATAAGAGGAAGATGGTGAATAAAATCTCAAAAGACTTCAATAAATTGATAAGTGAAACCACTACAAAAGTTAATTTTTTTAAAAAAATAAGATATTCAGAAAACAGTCATCCTATAGAGATCAATAACTTATTTGGAAAGATCAAATACCATTATTTGTAAATTTCAAGGCTCAAGTAACTCATGGATGAGGTATATGATTTTAAGAATCAAAATGCTTTGTTGAACAACAGAGTTGAAATCCTATAAATAGTAACCATAGTTCAAGAAGAAAAGTATCAGGCTCAAGAAGAAAAATACCAAGATCAAGAAGAAAATGTTAAGGATGAAGAAGAAAAGCTTTAATTTCTGGAAGAGTAGATGAAATTTTAGGAATATTTCAATCGTAACCAGGATCAGTTGTTCTCAGAATAAGAAGAGAAGCTCAGATCTTAATAGGAAACTCTTGAAAAGCTAATTGATGATAGTAAGGAGTTTAAGAAAATGAATACAGTCATATTAGACCTCATGAAGAAAGAAAATTACAAAGAAAAGTAAAATAAATGAATTTCTTGAACTCATTTTGTATTTTTAAAACATAAATGAAAGTATTTGACATTTACATATTGGTTGATTGAATGTTTTATATTTTTTGATGAATATTCTTTCACTTATTCTAGATAGTCAAATTATTTATTACATAAAATTATTTGTTTCTCTAACTATTCTTTCAGGTATAAGAATACTTCCTCTATTACTTTTTTAAAATCACAAAGGGGAAGAATGTTTTATATAGGGGGAGAATATATTTGAGAGGGGGAGAGATTCTTATAAAATAAATAATGGGAGAATAATAAATAAAAAAGGATAATATTTTTATTAAAGGGGTAATTTTTTATAGAATATGATCCTTATGGATTTTTTTATCCTAAGGCGGTGTTTATTTTTATTCCAATCATATTCAGAAGATTTTTAAAACTCAAAGGGAGATAATTATAATTGGTCACTTTTGAATATGAAATCTATTTGATTTTGTAAACATCTATTTTTTTAATTATGGTTTGTTCTTTCCAAAAACAGGGAGAATATTGAGTCAAAAGTCTTCTTTTGAATTTTCTATTCCTTTCTGTTTTGTAAATAACAAACTCTCTTTCTACAAAATCATATTATTACAATTTTGTTTTACATTTTATCATTATGATTTTTCAAATGAATATGATAATAATCATACTCATGAATAGTGTAGAAATAATTCATTCCATGATTATCATAATGAGGCTAGATACGATATTTATCATACTCACCAATATGATTTTTATTGTACACACTGGAAACTAATTTCATCATAAAAACTATCCAATATCATTCCGACTTTCAAATCATACTCACCGTCAATATGAGAATCATCGAACTCATTTAAAACTCATTTTATCATAACTAGAAAATTTTATCATAATGAATTGAAAACATTTTAAATCAAAATGATGTCTTGTATTCTATTTCAATATGATTTATAAAATGATGTCATTTTTTCAGTTATAAGATGATCATTGGAGTGATAGTTGTCTAAGTCCCTTTACATTTTCAATAGAAAATCTGATCATTGGAATCCAAGATGATCGTTAGGACATTGGCCTATAAATACCAGGTCATTTGAATGAGCTCGTAACTTTTTAAAGAATTCAAGACACCCTGTGAGAGCTCTATCAAATTTTCACTTTGTTTGAAAGACTTTGAATTCAAGTTGTAAACTTCTCATTCTATATACTTGTTACTCTAATGAGTTTTTCCTTAGTGTGATAGTAATCATTAGTGATTATGATCAATGGATTTCATGGATTGGAAGACAATGTGCCAATCATTTATGGATTGAGGGCTTCCGAGGCTAGGAAGATAGAGGCGCGAATCACCTTCTTGATCAAGGGCTTGTAGGGATAGTATGATAGAAGTTGATCATCATATTGAGGGCTTACCCTATTTTGGGTAAGAAATACTTTCTTGAAAATATAAATCAAGGGACCTTTATACAAGATTATTTTATACCCTTCTCCTTGGGTTAAAATAATTGTATTCTTTTACTTATTTAAATTTCCACTGATTTTTAATAAAAAGTGAATCATTTTATATATTCATATTTCTATTCTTTATTAAGTGATTACAATATTTTTAATTACAATTTTTGTGATCATGATCATTTCATTTACCTAGTATGATTTTGTATGCTTTATGATAGAATAATTTTATTATTTTACTCTAATCATTATAACCATTGTGATTAAGATATTTTTCACGCTTACTCTATTTAAGTCATTTCAACTGTGAATATGATTAATTTCATTTATGACTAGTGGATCACATTATCATAATTAACTTTATTATGATACTTTTATATCTGAACCCAGGTCCTTGTTTGATTAATGTTTTAATACATTAATCGCTATTGTGAATTGAATTTGTTTAAATTATTTTAAACTAAATTACTTTAGGGATAAAAAAAGTTTTAAAACCTAAAATTCACCCCCCCCCCCCCTCCTATGTTTTGTTCCATCTTCATATACATTATGATCCAACATTCATCACTTTGAGAAATTAGTCAGTAAATCTATTAGTTTGAATAAATATTTTATTATTTTTTGAGATGATATTTTGACTTCAAAATAGAATCGGGATTCCAAATACCTTGGATTTAAGAAGAGATATTTTCTCTTTGAATACTTAGGTTCCCCCTTTTTCTATGGAAATGGTTAAGGTCTGTTACTTGGAGAATCTATACTCTAGAACTATTTTAAAAATTGATATCTAGATAGGGAAAATCCATGTCCTAGGAAAGTATAATCTATCTGGTTGACTCAATTATCACATTCATGTTTTTCTATGATTTATCTATGTATATATGACCTAGTAGTCTGATCAAAAACCATTCATATTATAATCAGGAACTTAATTTATTTTGTACATTTTCATGAAATGAAATTAATTTTTATTTCTTGGAAGGAATTCACAAAGCCCATTGATATGGGTTGATTAAGCATCAAAGATCTTAAGAAATCCAATAATACTCTACTCACCAAATTCACTTGTAATATACTCACATATAGTAATTAAGATCTATAATTTCTCAAAAATATATTCACTCTAAAGATGCTTATTAATACTCATTTTATCTCTTCATTTTTTTGAGTGAGATTAAACCCTCGAATAATGATCTTATGAGTTTATTGAAGTGGATTGTTTTCAAACATTATGGCATGGAATGATAGAGCATTTTCTGGATAGATACACTACTCATGGAACTTGTGGTGGTGTTCAAAAATAGAAAATATCTATCAATTGGTGATGTGAATCATATTATCAGTGAGCTATCTAATTTCCTTATCATTGATATTGTCTTAAAGAACCATAATTATTCCTATATTGATACAGACATGTTAATATAGGATCTGAACATTATTAGTAAACTCAACACCATAGAATGTCATGAGCTCAAATGTGATGAAGAAACTAATGTGCCTAAAATTCCTATTAAATTTAAAAATATATTCATTTCACCATCTAAATCAATTCTTATATGGAAAATCTGGATAGGATGATTTCTACTAGATGATAAAATTCAAAAAACTAGGTTGTAGATGGTTTCAGCCTACTCTCTCTACCTAAGGGCATCTAAAAACAAAATTAAAATAGGTTTTATGAAGAATGATATCTTTAATCTTGATATTTTGCGTATTCTTGGTGTACCTCGAAGGAATAAAAAGGATCTTGTAATGAAATCAATCTGATGAATTCAACTAATTACAACATGGATTAAGGTGAGTATTTATGGCATGACATTAGGTTCTCTAGGCCCATTGGGTTGTGGGGGTGTTTTTCAAACCCACTGTAGCTTTTTTAAGGGATCTTTTTATCACTGCATTGGCTTGCATATAAAATGGAATTTTGGGTGATGATTTAGGAAATAAAATATGTTACTTGATATTGATAGAAATTTATTTGGGTGTAATAATATTAAATGATTGTTATGGAGGAATTGTGGAATAAAATAAGAAATATTCCTTGGAATCTTCTTCTGTACTAGATAGAATTTCTACTTTCGGATGATAAATTACACATGAAAGTGGCACATGCATATGGAGAATAAAATCAAATGGTGGATGATTTATCGAAGAAATAAATTTTGGAGGCTATCTTGATGTAGTCCATTTTGAGTCCAAACATATGTTAATCATTGATGGACTTATATGTTAGGGTTTAAATCCAAACTTAAATTTATAAACCCTATTTATAACATCATCCTTTTAATTTTTCTTAATAAATTTCTAGGGTTAGTAATGATTGACTCCTTAACCTTTATAATAATAAAATTAGCTTGATTATGAGTTAATGGACCAACCTAAACCCTCCAATTTTATTATAAAAATTAAAGTACAAGTAAAATGAAATTAAATAATGATACAAGGTTGAGAGACCACCACCATAAACCAAAGTTAAATGGCTAGTCACTCTCTATAGATAAGAGACATCATTTTTATTACTTATTTCCCCTATTCTGAGACCCACCCTAGCTTGTTGGGTTTCAATCTATACTTAATTTATTAGGGGGTGATGGGGAATAATTTTTTCTATTTACTGGTACTACCACCCATTAGTGGAAGTGTAAAGACCCTGAATCTAGAAGCCTAAATTTGGTGCCTTACTTTACTAAATTGGAATAAGAAACAAACGATCACATCCCAAAGGACCAAAAAGTTTAGTAGCTATGGAAAACTAGATAAAAACATAAGTATTACATTACAACTTGAAATGAAATAAAAATAATAACTAAATTTAAAACACTTTTATTTTCTTAGCTTATCCCTGCAAGTTGGTCATAATATACATCTTGGCATCCTAGGGAAAAATAAAACATAAGAAAGGGTGAAATTGAATTATTAGTAAGCGTAAATAATAAAAATGAAGCTATAAACATAAATAATAAGGAAAGGTGAATATATAACAACAAATTTCATTAAAACATAAACTTGAACAAAATATGGCAGAAATAAAAACTGATCAAAATAATTCCAAATAATCACATGAGAATGAAACTTAAGCATGGATATTCAACTAGTATAATAATCACATGGATTATCAATAACTAATATCATAATTAGGGAAAGAATAATTTGTTACATCAAAAAAATATCATCAATACTTTTTCCAAGACACCATACATAATTAGGTAAGACATTAGCCAATACCCAAACTAATTTGTCTCATGAGACCTACTAATACATTGAGGGGCTATAGAGGGCCCAACCGACACATAATAAGTCTAATGAATTACTTATATGAAAGTAGTGAAACAAAATCAACATATTAATTCCCATTGAAACTGGAATATTAAATGTAAATAATATTCCCAATTAGTAAACATAATCATAAACTATCCAGAGTAATATGGTGAATGGTATCAAGACAGTACATCCCCAGTCAAAATAATCATAAACCATTCAATAAAATATGGTAGATAGTAACATAAGAGATCAATATAAATTAAGAAAAAGATTAAATAGATATTTTTATTATAGATTAAAATTCTCTTAATAAAATTATTGAGAAATTATTGAGAAAAATACCCCTTTTACTTTGGAAAGAAGAGTTCCTTTGGAAAATCATTTTCTTCATAAAAATAAGATTGTAAACATGTGTATCCCAGAAAATAAAAGGTAATGAAATTATATTTGAGGAATATTAAAATAATATTCACATTTAAATTTTTAAACTAAAGTTAAAAAATGTAAAAAAAAATGTTTAAGAAACTTTAGAAATGATCCACTTTAGTGCAGTTCAAGGGAAAATATAAGTGAGTCTTTAAAGCGGAAAAATGAATAATTGTTTGAATAAAACCATAAATTTACTAAGATAGTTTTTCATGATAAAAAAGAGTGGTTTTATAAAAATATTGGGGGATTAAAATATATTTTGGAGTGTACTTAAAATTGGTAATACATTCAGAAGTTACCTTTAATCGGGCTTGCTTATTGGGAGGAATTAAAAGGGGAACCTTATAAAACATGTATTTCCCATCAAGGAAAGAAGAATTGGGAAATGTAGATATGTTTGGAACATATACACATAATATATGAGTACATAAGAATAATTAAGAATTAATTTGTGGTAAATAGTACGAAAATGTAACCTGAAGGAAAAAATGGAGGTTCGGGAAGAAACTATTACCTTACGTCCAAAAGTGTTCTACACTTGCACTTAATGTCTTGGATAATAAAATTATATTCATTAATAATTTAATCCATAACCTATTAAAAAAAATTTAATTATTTTAATTTTATTAAGTTCATTTATGGCCTTTTTGATGAGTTTTAAAATTCAATTTTTTCGTTCAGGAGTGTTCATTGCCTTGGTTTTCATGATTAGTTCACTTGTATGCAAGTATGGAAGATCATGTAAAACGGGAATAGTTATACAGAATTGAAATTATATATTATTAATGGACTTACAGAAGATTAAATAGTATTATATACCATTTTTTTCTAGATATGAGTATGATTCATTAGATAAAGTGTTAATGATAATCATTTAAAATATTTTGGCATTTTTTCGCTCATCACGCACTAGTTTTGTTTTATTAACTAATATTATGTATATGTACTAGTTCTAGAATGATAAATAGGTTGAAACATACATTTTAAAATATATTTTAACAATTATAATGGTTTTATTACCCGCCTTAAAGGTGGTATTAGAAAACAAAAAATCATCGGTCATATAGGTGGTGAATCAACACCTCACAAATAATGTTTTCATTTTTAGAAAAAATGGAAGTGGGAAGAGATTTGATGATGGACTGTTACATTAACACAATAAAATTACAATATATAAAATATAATGGAGTTATAATTCCAATTTGGGATAGGGAGGTTATGAGATGATAAGAAAAGAAAATAAATTTAAAAGTAATTAAAAGAAAATAAAATAGGATTTTACCTCTTGAACTTCTTCTCCTTGAGAACCTAATTAGGGAAACTAGGTTTGGTATTTTATTGAGAAAAAAGTATCCTAAATGTTAGGGAGATACTTGGGAAGATTATTGAGAATAAATTATACAACCTTAAAGTCTTATAAGTTGTGAGTAGAATAGGTGGTGAGGGTGGTACTTATAGTAGAGGAGAGGGGTTCTTTTATTAGTTTATTCATTATTTTATTATTTTGGATCAAGATAATCAAAAGTATTGAATGTTATCAATAAATATAATAAATAAAGGTTTTTAGTTCTATATTATGGTTCTTACATCAGTAATGAATCAAAAAAAATTATTTAATTTATAATGTTATATACTGTAAATTATCGTATTTCACTATTTACCATAAAATCGGCTTTTTTAGAAAAATCCCAAAAATTCTCCCTAACCATTTTTTAATGTTTATAATTCAAAAATGGAATCTATTTTATGAGAATAATTTTCTAAATATGATAAATTTAGTTTTTTAAATAAAATCATCATTTACTCGAAAAATAATTATTTTAATATTATAACTGATTTTATAGCACTTTCATAAATTAATTAAGGTCTCATAAAATTATCTTATAGTCATAAGAAAACAAAATATTAACTTATGAATCTATTTTATTAAAATAAATTTTATTTTAAATCATTATTTTAATTATAAACTTGTAAATAAACATTTACATTACCCAAAAATTCCAATACTTAATTTATCATTTTAGAACATTTATTTACTTATACCAGGATATAAAAATATTATATTTTCATTTATAAGATACATAAGTATTATTTATACTTTCATAGGAGAGTTTACTATTCTATTAGATGGATTAATATTCATAATGGTCATATTACTATTCCAATAGTCATATTAATATTTTATTGTATATCGGGTTCTTAAACTTGGTGTTGTGTGCAACATAAGCTATCAAGGATGTTAAATTTAAAAGAGACATACCATAAAATCTTGGGGTGTTATAGGAAGAACCTTACTTTGTATTAAAAAATTACCGCTTTCTAGGTAAACTTCCATGATTTGGTTCATTGGTAGCAGGTTTAGGCCAGGGTGGGTAAGACTTTATGAGTTGCACTACCTTGAAATTTTTCCCAAACTTGTTACATTTCCCCCTTTAAGTGACCACTCCTCAACATGTTCAATAGAAATATCATCCTAAATAGAAGTAAAAAAATCTTATTATATATAGGATTTATCTCTCCTAGTATCTTATTTATTTCCACCATATCCTCAATATCTTGAGGGTTTTGGTTCCCAGATATCTCAATAGCATCCCTGTCATCATTACCTTATAAAGGCACATCACCAACCAGATTTATAGCCTATATAAGGGGGTTTATAGGATCATATTTGGTAGGGTTTCTCTAGTGTGAGGCCTGATCATTAATAGTATACACTAACAGTGCAAGTTCACTAGATTTAATGAATAATTAAAATATGTTTTCCCCATGCTTTTTAGGTCCTTTCAATGCTCTTCTTATAGAAGCAACCAAAATCGGGTGTTGATAGAGTATATCATATCAAAGAGGTTTTTAAGAGCATCACTTTTCCCATTAATTTTCATTCTTTAAAAATATGATTTATGGACTTGTTGAGAGACATTCATGGATGTGTCAAGGTTTTCATGTTCTACTACAGTAACTTTCATAACCTGCATCAATGCCTTCTATTCACTATTAGTATAGGGAATCACTTATTTTGTAACCATATCCTTTGGAAGATTTAGTAAAGACTATAAGCTAGAGATAGTAATGTACACTACATTACATGGGCTATAATTTCCTAAGGTATTATAAGTCTCAACTTGATCTTAACAAGCAATGGGCTTAGAGGTGGGATCCTTCTTCTGTTTCTTCAGCACAGAGAAGGATCCCATGGTGGAAAGGGCTTTCTTTTCCCTACTACCACAAGAATTCATGAAATTTTCTTCATTAATATCTAATTAATCAATCCATTACTCACTTCCTAGATACAAAATATTATCCTCATTGTTAGGAGAAAATCCATCATCATTCTTCCTCACAACTTCCTTTAATTATTAAGCATAAAGATTAGAGCTAGCACACACCTATTGATCCACCCTAAAATCCATCCTAGACTATAGAGTATAATGATTATCACCCACTTTTTGATAACCCTTTTAGTTAAAGGACACTCCATTAGTGAAAGAAGAATGTATAATAACCTCATGTTCATAACATCCATTTCTCTTAAAGGATCCATCCAACTAGTAAATACATATATATTATCTACTTAATAAAACTATGCATCAAAAATTTTAATTTTGAACTTTATATTCTCAATGGAATGCTCAGTTTTCTTATAAATTGATTAGATAAACTTCCTTCAACAATCTGAGTCCAAGTTACCAATATTGTTATATTTTTTACAAAATGTAGGCTAATTTTTGAGCTCTGTTGATAGTTCCAACCTTCTATTAGTAGAAAGAAGGATGATAGAATCAACGAGGATCGGGCATATATCAATAACAACTAACACCCTAGTAAAGTGTCCATATTGAGAAAGATTAGTTTCTATATCAAATTTAATTAAATCACCTACAACAGAGGAAATATACCAATGTATTTGGGCATACCAAAAAAACTAAGGTAGATCATACATTCGTATTCATACTTGAGTAATTAAATTCTTCATCAAAGTAGGATTGAAGAAGGGATATCAATCTTGGATCTTCAATATACCAAGTTTAATAGAGATAAATCCTAAACCCCATGATATATATTTGAGTTCATCCAACAGAAAAAAATATTGAAGTATCCTTTCCCTATTGCGGTAATCCTCCAAGTGATCTCATGGAAGTTAGGGTTTTAATTTTCAATGGATTATCTTTCAATTTTTTGATTCAAAATGGTTGAAATCTTATGTGGACCTTCAAAGTTGGATGATGTAGACAAAGGCTAGTCTTTTTCTCTCGTGAGATATATTCCTATTTTTATCCCCTCACTATCACTTGGTGCTTTACCTGATCAAGTAGCCCCATAGGAAGATTGATTTTCCTTCACTACAAAGCTTAAGAATAATAAGTAATGTAATTAATAAATTTAAATATATTATCAATTATATTACTAATTATATAATTAATTACATTATTTATAAATTAAATAGTAAATAATAATATAATTATCAATTAATAATCAATAATATATATAATTTTAAATAATATATTATTTATATATTACTATTAACAATATATTATTATTATTTTTTAATTATATTATTACATATTATATTTTGTATTTTAAATTATTATTAATCATATTATTAACTGTATTATTAATTAGTAATTAAATTAATAATTATTAAATATTAATTACTAATTACGTTATTAATTTTTAATTATCTTATTAATCATATTATTTAATGAAATATTTGGGTCATTCCCATTTTATTAAGAAAAAAAGAAAAGTACAAGAAAGGATATGAGGTCAAACATGGAAAAGAGCCCTCGTCTTAAAAACAAAGAAGCCACAATAATAACTAATGAGGGATTTATTGGTTAGCAATAAACTCTTCCTAGTATTAAAGGCTCATATTACGATGCCCCCCTAGCTACCCTGATTATGAGGATTACCTCTACCATGTGGACGATGACCTCCCCTCCATGTCTTGTGTTTTTCCACTGATTGGTCTATTCATCAGATTCCCCCTCTATGGAGGCTTTGTCAATACTAGAAGTCATAACCACCATATTAGGAGCCACTACATGATCACTCCGTCATTTGGATGAGTTTGAGATGATTTCCCATTGTTATAAAAAACATCCAAAGGCCCATTCATTAATAACTATAGTAGTTATCATTAATTTTATTATTAATTATAAAGTATATTATTAATTAATAATTTTGTTTATTTTAATTATATTATAATTATTTATCATTAATTACTATCGTACTTATCATTAATTTTATTATTAATTATAAAATATATTATTAATAATTAAATATGAATAATTATTAATAAAATATTATTTATGTATTATTATAATTATTATATTATTAATTATTAATTATATTAATAATATTTTAAATTATTTATTATTTATTATTAATTATTACTTATTAATTAAGTTATTAATTTTTAATTATCTTATTAATTATATTATTTAATGAATAGTTGGGATCATGTCCATTTTATTAAAAAAGAAAAAAGTACAAGAAATAAGATGGGGTCAAACATAGAAAAGAGTCCTCATATTAAAAATAGAGAAGTCACAACGAAAACTGATGATGGATTCCATGTTTATCCATAAAATCTTCTTGATACTGGAGGCTCATATTATGATGCCTCCCCTCCCCCTAGCTACCCTGACCATGAGGGTTAACTCTTCCACATGGATGACAGCCTCTCATCCACGTCTTGAGTTTTTTCCACTAATTGGTCTGGCCATCAAGTTCCCCCTCTATAGAGGCTTTTTCAATGATGGAATTTATAACCACCATATTTGAATCCATATCATGACTCACTCTATCGTTTGGATGAGTTCCATATTATTTCCCATGATTAAAAAAACCATCCAGAGGCCCATTCACCACTTGATTCTCAAACTCCTTCAGAGGGGATCCTTAGTCAAGAGACACATTAAGTGGTTCATTCATGGAAAAGGAATTAGATGTAAGCATATGGAACTTCACCATAATACTTTCTGGTGGACTCTAAATAGAAGAATCACCTTTAGCAACACCCTTGTAATCCACATCTATGGAAGTAATAGGTTTGGCCTTTGTTTCTTTCTGCTGTTTTTCAACTGGCATGTCAAAATATTTCCCCAATTCCTTCTCAGTGTCTGGATTTGGATTATCATACTCACTAGTGTTGGATCATTTAAAAATATTAATGTTATGGTCCTTTACTATAAATTCAAAAAAAAATATGTAAAACAATCGCTTCTCAAAAAACTAGAGACAATTGGGAACCAAAGTAGGTTACACAATGTTCCCTACTAGAGATTGTTTATTAATGTCAGCCATATTAACTAGATCAAGAGAAAAATTGAAGATAGAACCATCATTAGCCTATATTTTCTATTCTAGAATAGGATCACATATTCAAATAGGATAAAAAACGAATTAATGGGATCTATTCTTGGAATATGAAGTAACTATTTTCATTTCTCTCATTGATTCATTTAGTATTAACTAGCATGTGTTCTTGCTAAAGCTCAAGGTCCACCTAATCTTGTACAACTAATTCACTTTTAGTATATGTTTCTCAAAAATCATCATAATTTTGAACCCCTTCTAATCCTTTGTTAAGAATCTCACTAAATGTATCACCTATGTAAAGAATTTTCCCCTCTATATTTGTAACTCCCTATTCAGGAAAAGCTATAACCATAGGAGCCTACTCCAAGGATTTTCCACTAGATCCATCATTCACTAAGGACCCAAGGTTATGATCCCCATTACTCATAAACTGTAACTTTTTAGAATTATTGGGAGCCTAAATCTGAACATCACTCCCACCTTCAAAATACTCTTGCTTGGCTACTTCTTTACCCACTGATAGAGGATTTTGTTCCCCAAGGCTATCAAGAGAACTTCCCAGTTGATTAATATCTTGGAAACCAGAAGCATTGAGATCCTTCTTATATTAACTTGAAGTGGAATCCTAATAAATAAGATCCTAGATAGTAGAATCCTTGGATTGGAAATTATAAGGTCAGAAATTCTTAGCCTATTTAGGAGAATCCTTCTTTATTCGACACTGGATAAGATCATTCCCCTTTCGATGGAAATTTAAACAACTAATTCCATTATAAAAATCATTATTTAAGTAACCAATAATTCCATAGGAAGAAAAAAATGAGGAATTCATTCATATTAAATCCTAAGACTATCCTAATCATAAGGGGTAGAATGAACAACTATTTCAATTGTAATAGAGATAAGATCAACTTCAATAAGTACCCTTGAAAAGTGAGTAAAACTGGCTGATTTAGTTGCATTGTTTATTCTAATCGGAATACCAATAGAAGAGCCAATTTCATATAAAATTTCAGGATTCCATAAAGCCTGATTTATGTCAGGGATTTTAACCCAAACTTACACACAATTTTCTTTGTAGTCATGAAAATTAAAATTAAAATTCCATTCATGAATTCTAAGGATACTTGGTATAAAATTAACCAAACCAACACTCCAAGATTTATTTTTTCATTTCCTTAGTATGAATAATGATGTATAAAAGATCTAGACCAAGGAAAAAATATTACCAATTAGAAAAACCCTAAATTGAAGCTAAATGGGTGACCAAGTCATTGACCTTCTAAGGTTTTATACCTTTCTCCAAAGAAATTTATGTAAATATGGAATTATTACAAAGATCAAGTCACTCTAATATATCACCAGAGAAGGTCAAAATGTGAGTAGTGTTTCCCTTAGTCATGATCCCTTATGAAGCCTTGTATTTATAGAAGGAAAAAAATAAATGCATAAAATCCGAGAGGATGTTGGGAAACCCTTGGGGGCCTCAAGCACAACCTGATCATGAGCCAGGTTCGAGCAAGAGTCAAAATTATAGGACTCCCTGGTTGACCCAGTTAGAAAGAGTTACACTATGTTTGGTGATATTTTAGTAAAATAAAAAAAAAATATTTGATCATCTATAAAATAAAAAATAGTAATAAATGATTATGATCACTATCCTCATATTTGGATTAATAACTTAGTAAAAGAAAAGAAATAATTTAGATCTCTATCCATCCTATTTGGTGAAAAATTTTAAACAAAAAGAAAATAATTTTTTTGTGATGCATGTAGAAAATAAGGATAAAATTGGAATTTTAAAATATTAATTATACTCCACCATCATTTCCTTCTAGATCATCTGAATTTTGGGATGATTTAAAAATAATAGAAGAAGAGAAATCTATTTCTCTCTGTTTCTCCCCACATAACATCACATCACCAAACATCATAAATCTATCCCCCTCTCCATATCATTTAATTTCTACCCATATCACCCATTACAAATGAGCTATTAAAGATCATAATTAGCATCTCTTGGAAAAGCCATTAAAATTCAAGAATCGCAATATAATCGCCTTAGAAGAGAGATCTTGAATCGTAGCATCATCCTTTTCTTAATTATATTTTTATTATTTATTATTTATCTTATAAATTATATTGATAATATTTTTAATTATTAATTTTTAATTATGTTTTTAATTATTTATTATTAATTCTTAATTATTAATTATATTATTAATTATTAATTATTAATCATATTATTAATTTAGTTAATAATTGATAATTTTTAATTGTTAATTATTTTTATTCTAACTTATTTATTATTAATAATTAATTCTATTATTAATTATTAATGATATGATTAATTATTAATTATTTTATTGCTTGATATTAATAATTATTATTAATTATATTATTAGTTATTTTTATTTATATTGTTGATAATTAATTATATAAATAATTATATTATTAATTATTACTTTTTAATTAGTAATTAATATTATTATTTATTATTTATTAATTATCATATTAATTATATTTTTAATATTATTAATTATTAATTATATTATTCATTGTTAATAAAATTATTAATAAATAATTATATTATTATATTATTATTTGTCATATTAATTATTAATTATATTAATTATATTATTACTTTTTATTATTTATAATATTATTTATTATTAATATTAATGATAATTTGTTTTATTTTGTTTTATTTTTAATTAAATGCTATTATTTATGTATTTTTATTATTATTATATTATTATTGTAATACTAGAAAAGTGAAATTGAATCCCACATGGAAAATCCATAAGGGGTGTCAAAGTCTCTTACCCTATAAAATGGAGGCCCCATGGGGTATTTAGTTATATTTTGGAATTACATAAATGCTAGTTATTCTAAATAAAAAATCAATATTTTAAGTAGTGTTTAAAATTTTATTCTATATATATATGTATGTATGTATGAAACAAAAAAAATTAAAGTTGAATTTTAAAAAAAAAATGTTCTTTAAATACTATTTTAAATTTTTTATATATATAATAAAAAAATTTAAAAAATGGGTCGAGAGCATCAAATGATTTAACGCTCTCGATCTGTATTTCTGAGCATCAATTCATTTGACGCTTGGGAAACCTATTTCTAAAAAAATTAACAAAAAAACGGAAATATTTAATTAAAAATATTAAAAATATTTTTCCCCATATATTAGGTAGGTGGCCACGTTAAAGGCTAGATTACCAAGTGGGTGTATGGTTCTTTATACATTTTTAAGGGAGAGACAATCAATTGGCTTGTTTGGGTGCTTCATGTGCTTAGCAAGCATTAGTATAGTGAGTCTATAACGAGGGATTATAGAGAGACTATTCTTGAGAACATTTGAAAATGATTATTATAAGAATATGAATATTTATAGTGATTAAGGGAGAAAACTATATAAAAATACCTAAAGGCTGATGTTACATTGGTCTAATGGGATGGATTGGTTAAAAAGAATATTTGTGCCTTGTTGAGATAAAGTTAATAATAGTATTATTGGATCATTGAAAAATAAGGGTTTATCTTATGTATGGGTCAACCATGGAGGGGGTCTGATCTAACCCAGTTTAAACCCATTCAATGTGTGTGTTTGTTTTGTTGTAATCGCTCTGGTAACTTATTATTATTTTTTTATTATTATTATGAATTTCAATCACACATTTGTCTCATGGAAAGATACTCTCAAAAGAAACAACTACATTACCTCTAGTTAGGCAAAAAGAAATCTAGATTGAAAAGAGAAGTTTGGTGCTCTTATTGGAAGAAAATATCCTTTTACAAATCAGGATTCACATAGGATTTCTTATAATTAGGATTTGGATAGATATATTGTCAGTCCTTCAAAATAGAATCAGGTTATGTCACCTAAGGTTGGATATATTTCTATATTTTTTATTGTTGTTAATGTTTCTCAACACATTTATAAGGAGACAGTAAATAAGCATGATGACTCTAATGCCTTAAGAGATGACCACCCCACTTAGTATGAGTATTAGGAGGGACATAGTGATTCTAGTGAATCTTATCATGACCCACTTTAACAACCATATAAAATTGAATAATATTTCATACACTCGAGTGATAAAAAAAGGTAAGAAACCAATGGTGGATTCTGATCGATTTATCAAACCCACACCCTTGGAAGATTCATAAAGCTAAGGATTAGACTAAATTAGGGAAAAATATTATCACTAGATCTTATGGGGTTTTCATCAAGTACATTCCTCTACAACTAGTTATTGAGATCCCCGCATCATCCTATAATGAATAGATCTCTTCTTCATCCTCTACTGAAGAATGTAACATCTCTTTACCTTATTTTAGGTATTCCTTGACCCCTGTTTTGATCTCTTTTTTGATCAAGTCTTGTTTCATGGAGTTACGGGTGAAATTTGTAGAATTTTAGAATCTATTTGGGCTATGCATGATTGGTGCATGGTTATAAAGAAATATAAGGTTTGGCCTAGAAAACCATGCATCTTATTAAGATCCATTTGAAGGGGTATAACTATTAGGGTGCATGGTTTTTCTAATCATACATCCACCCATTCAAACCATAAACCCCATGGACAGTGGGAAATGCACGATTGGGACATGGTTAGTTTAGTAATGTGTCCAAACCTTTCACCCCAAATAGAATTCTGGTAGGGGTGCATAGTTAGGTCACATGTTTTTTCAAACCATACAGGCCACCCAAAGAAATAATGTGTGTGGTTTTTAATTACCCTAAATTTAATTTTTAAACACTCAGACCCCCAGTTTAAGAGTCTATTTAACCCAATTTGGCCTTAATATGATGTTTTTGTCCTTTTATGCTATTAAGAAGTGATTTTATCTCCTCCAATCTCCTCCTTTGGTGAATCAAAGTTCCAATGGAAGATATAATCCCTCTCTGGTAAGTGTATCTTTTCTTGTGGGTTTCTTATGATATTCTTTATATCCTCCATAGATATTTTTAGATCATCATTTTCTTGATGGATCTAAAATACATTTTAGTGGATATAAACCCTGTTTTGACAAATCTAAATTCTAGATTCGATTCATATATCTTATTCTCATTTGATCATCATTGGTGTCCCAATTATGGGTGTTGATCATTTGATTCCTTGATTTAATGGTAGGTGGTTCTATTTGAGATTTACTATGAGATTGGAACCTTTATTTTATTGATTTTTTGAAATAGATTTCAATTGATTTATAAAACCTCAATTTGGAATGATTTTATTATAAAATTCAAAATGGAATAGATTTTAAGAAACAAACTCCAATTCCAATAGAATTAGAATTGAGGGATGAATTTTGAGAATGATGGATTTATTTTTGAGAAAATGATTTGATGATGGAATTGATGAAATGATTTGAGATTTTTTTTAGAATATTTATTAAATTTAAATGATGAAAATCCATTATTGGTTTTGGATTGAAAAGTCATTAAATTATGAAAAACCAATGTTTTGGTTTTGAAATTGAATTGGCATGATGAAATTGAAAATTGTTCAATTGAGTTGTAAATTATGATTTATTTGAAATGAGATAATTTTACTATTATTCATTTATTGATTACACACATGATAAGTAGATAGTAGGTTATTTGGGACAATCATGCTAGGATATGGATCCCCTAACAATAGATTGATGATGAAAATTCCAATAAAAACCTAGTTTGGTATGATTATCCCTGATAAGATTTTGATGAGTCCTACTCAGCCTAAGCATGAAGAATGAGTTCACACCTAATTATATGTTATCTCTTATTTGAGAAGTGTGAGGATCTTATATCTAAAAACTAATGTACTTCAAGGAATATGACCATGGTGCTTATTGTGTTTGATTTTATTATATATTCCATTGATTATAGAACTATTTTTCTCATGCTAAATATTATTTAAATGATTTTATATAAAATGTTTATTTAATCCATGTTTGAAATTTTTTCATCAATTGAGAAGAAATCATGTTTGTTTAAAATATAAAAATGATACAATATGTCATACCTTGTTTTATTTAAATTGAAATCCTGATTGGTTTATTATTTTGGAATCTATTATGGTATTCTTAGGGAGGCCCTATTGGGATTTAGATATCACACCCTACCATTTCCCTTGGAAATTTTTAGATTTTATTATACTAGGTCTGAGAAATGAAAAAATAACCCCTTTGATGTAGTGTATGTTCTTGATCCTTGGGATTGTGGATTGATGATGTTGATTGGTTGAGATGAGTTCCACTTATTACATAGGGTTTTGAGACTTTGGTTGGTTTTTTATAGTAGTTTGGGTTGATGTTTCATTAAGTAGTTTATCTGTCTAGTCGATTAATATTTTACCAATTTTACTTATGGTACTTTCTCCTTGAGGAGTTTTTATATACTAACTTGTATCTTGTTTATCTTTCATTGTATTGTAGAGAATTAATTCCCTATGTATTCTTATATGATATCAAGTTCTAATTTTCAACCCATAGGGATTGAGAAACCCCTTCGGGATATGTCAATGTCAGCTTGGGTGTCAAGATACTAGGGTATTCGTGATAGTTCATGAAAAAATGGTATAAAATAGAGGTTGATCATATTTTCTTGAATTCGGTATGTGGTATGGGTTCCCCTAGTATAAAATAGTTTGGATTCATGGGACTTGGTAGGTAGTTATGAGTGATTCTATGGACATATCTCATCATAAAAATCCTTAAGTCACCTTGGGGGGTGGGGAAAATGTATCTTTGATGAGTATTTTTATTTGTTTCTATTATTTTCACTATTTTATTAGAGTGTTTCGAAAATCCCAGACTTTTGAATTCTGATTTATAGAATTGAAAATTTTCACTCCTATTTTTTTTTTTGATCTAAGTGTCCTCGTTAACATTTTTATTGTTTTATATTGATGGTTTGTAGCATCATGCCTTCTAAAAGATGTTTGAACCGACCTAAGGAGGGAGATACTGATGAACTTTTTCAAGTGAACCCTCGAGTTGATCATAATATCATTGATATTGTGGTGCATGTTGTCTAAGATCTAGGATAGGAAAAAGGTGGTGGTATTCAATGGTTATGGTGAAGAATCTTAAAGCCTTGGAGTTTAAAGACTTCAAGGTTCTTTTTACCAACCATTTCTATCCAAATTCCATATTTTTATAAAATTAAATGGAGTTTCTTAATATCAATAAAAGTGACAAGACTATGACTCGTTATGTGAACCGCTTTATTAAGATAGTGCAATTTGATCTTGATATTGTGACTAATGAGAAGTTGAAGGCATGAAAACTTGATATGAGTATTTGATCTGATATTCGATCCTATGTTTTCGTGATAAATCTGAATTCTTATGTTGATGTACTAGATAGAGTGTTGATGGTTGAGCTTTACCGGATGGTAATTCATGGTTTATGGGAGTTCCTTTTTCTCTCAATGGTAGTTCTATGAGTTTCTATAAAGGAAAGAGGAATAATGATGATACTCATGGTGGGTCTCAGTAGTAGGGTTATTTCAGACCTCCTACAGTTCCTGGTATAGTACCTTTGACTTTCTTCCAGTGTGGCAAGGATAGGAATTCAAAACGGGATTTCATAGTGGCACCCAAGATCTACAGTTCTTATGGACACTCAGGTCACTTATAGAAATTATGTTATATCTCTTCTAACTCACGTAGTAGAATGGGATCATCAGCACCTAAAAGTACCATGGTAAAATTATATACTTTAAGAACAAAAGGTTTCTAGCCACAGGTATCCAGAATGAATCTTATTCATATAGTGGAAGAGTATCCAGAGGAATTTGACATAGGTATAGTGATTTTGAGAGGTGCCATAACTATAGATTCATCCTTAGTGAATGTTTTATTTAACACTGGTTAATCTCACTCATTCATATAGACCCATGTTATTGATTTTATAACACTTTCTATCAATATTTTATCATATGTAGTGGATATTACTATATCACTTATAATAAAGAGAGAGTATGGTCTTTGGTGTCTTGCTTGTGCTTTCTCTTTATTAGAGATTGATCTTACCTAGAATTTTCTATTCCTTAATAATAAATATTCTGATGCATTCTTGGTATGGATTGTATTATCACTCATAAGACTTAGATTTACTTTTACCTTCAGTGAGTCTTCTTTAATATGCCAGATGGGGTATTCCATGTCTTTTAGGGAGAATGAGATCCAATATTGAGTAGAGTCGGACCATATTTTCCATATTTTTAAAGGTTAATATAATTGTTTTATTTTGATCTAAATTGGGAATATTTTATTGAGGATCTCTCTCCATTTTTCATCAAGTTTCCTGATGTGTTTCCTTCTAATTTCTCTAGTTTTCCACAAATAAGAGAGGTAGATTTTTCAATTCATTTACTGCATGGTACTTAGACCATATATATTCCTTGTTATTATATGGTGCTAGCTAAGATAAAAGAGTTAAAGACTTAGTTAGATTTTCTTTTAGAGAAAGGATTTATATGCATGATCATGTAATATTAGTCATCACCTATTCTATTTCCTAATAAAGTTGATGGAACACTTAACCTCTGTGTTTATTATCAGAATCTCAATCGAGTTATGGTAAAATCAAGTATCCATTATGTCAAATAGATCATATATTTGACTAGTTTAAAGGTGATAATTAGTTCTCAGAGTTTTATCTTTCATTTGGTTATTACTAGTTGAGAATAAAATAATCGTACATTCAGAAAACTACCTTCCAAAGAAGTTATGGCCCTTATGAGCATCTTTTCATTCCATTTGATATAAAAAATTCTCCTAAAATATTTATGGATTTTATGAATATAATATTCCATGAGTATCTCAATAGTTTCATTGTATTATTTATAGAAAACATCTCAGATTACTCTAAAGCTAAGGAGGATCACATGCATCATCTGAAGATAGTGCTGAAAATTTTGAGAGATCACTGACTATAAAAAGATCTAAAATTGTGATTTATAGATTTGGGAAGTGAAATTATTGGTACATGTGGCCTACAAACATGGTATTGTATTTGATCATGACAAGATTAAGGCTATTATAACATGGTAAAAACTGTATAATGTTTTTGAGATTCGAAGCTTCTTGGGTTTAGTGGGGTATTACCGCTAGTTTGTAAATGATTTATCAAACTTGGATTCCTTGATGATTGATATCACTCAAAATGGGGTGAAGTTCACTTATAATGATAAATTTTAGAGTTATTTTATAGAGATGAAATTTATTTTGACTTATAAAATGGTTTTGAGCCTTCTAGAGGTCGGTTAGGGGTATGTGGTCTTTTGTGATGCATCAGGTTTAGGGTTAGTTTTCATTCTTATACAGGTGATCATGTGGTAGCCTATGGTTATCAATAGATTAGGACACACAATAATAATTATCTGAACTATGACATTGAACTCATAGTTGTGATTCTTTCTCTTAAGATTTGATGGCATTACCTTTTCATATAAAGGTTTACCATGTTTTCTACTCACAAAATTCTAAGTTATATCTTCTCTAAAAAAATATTTGAATCTCCATCATAGAAGTTAGGTGGAGTACCTAAAATCATTAAATTTATACATTAATTATACCCCAGATAAGGTAATGACATTTCCAATGCTCTGAGTAGGAAACTTTCAACCCTGGTTGTGAAATTATTATAAGAAGAGTGGAATTTGATGGCTCTCTTTTCACAGTTGAATTTGGGAGTATAGGAGAATGAGTCTGATGCTGTTTTGACCATTGTTTAGTTGACCTCCTATATTATCAATAAGATTATTTGGGATTAGTATAATGATGAAAAGTTTCAGGTAATGATAGATTATATTCATGGTTTGGAGACTGTCATTGAGTTTCCATTCTCCATATAGGGTATTCTATGTTTCCAAAATTGGTACATTATTCCTTATTCCATAGGGAAGAATGTAATGGGATATTTTTATATCAATCAATGAGAAATTCACCTAGAAACCATGAAGTTTTTCTATGATATGAATTGATGATTCTAGTGACTAGGTATGAGAAGATACATTGCTAACTTTGTTTCATGTTGTTATACTAATCAATAGGTCATATATGAGCACCAAAAACCTTCAGGTTTTATCCAGCCTCTTCAAGTTCCAAATTGAAAGTGGGATGAGATTTATATGTACTTCGTGGTTGGTTTTCCTCATGTCCTTCATAATAATAAGGCAATATGGTTTTTGATCGATCGTTTGACCAAATAATCTCACTTTATACCATCCATGATACAATCAAAGTTGATTACTTATGAATATTGTACATACAACAGGTTTTCAAGTTTCATGGTAATCTATCCATGATAGTCTCTAATAGAGATCCCTAGTTTTCTTCTCATTTTTTGGATAGAACACTAGGATCTAATTGTATCTTAGGGTATCTTGGTCATGCCATATCATCTGTATATAGATGGACCAAAAGAATGGTCTATACATATTTTGGAAGACATGTTCCATACTTGAACCCTCGATTTTAGTGGAGCTTAGGATAGAGAATTGGGGATGGTTGAGTTTTCCTATAAAAATATTAACCATTATTTCCTTTGTATGGATCCCTTTGAGTCCTTTTATATCCAAACATGTAAATATCTGTTATGTTAGTCGAAGATTGGTGAATCTTTCTTGGTTGGACCAAGTTTGGCATAAGAGATGATAGCTAAGATTTATTTGTTTCATCAGAGAATGGTGATGGGATATAGGCAATATAAATCTTATTTTGATCATATTTTATGACTTCTTGAGTTTTTGGTTATTGGTAGATTGTTCTTGATATTTTCACCTTAGTTGGGTCACTAACCTCTTTACAAATAGGTAAAGCTTTCACCATGGTCTGTGGGACCTTTTAAGGTTGTTGATCAGGTGGGGAAAGTGTATTACTATTTAGTACTTTCACCATAGTTTACATAAATACATAATTTGTTCCAAGAATTTCATCTTTGTAATTATATTTATGACCCATATCATGTCCTGGTCTGGGAGGATCTTGATGTTGAGCATGATTTATCTATGATTGAGTATCCAATCAGGATTGTTGATTCTAATACAAAGGTGTTTCGTGGGATGATGGTACCTTTGATTCATGTTCTATAGAAAAATGGTTCTATTTATCATGATACTTGTGAGTGTTAGGTACTGATGAGAGTGTAGTGGCCTCATCTCTTTGATATCGAAACTTTTTGATAGGTTTTTTGGGGACAAAATTTTTTTATGGTGGGTAGGTTGTAACATCCCATTACCTTCTTTCAGGTATTTCTTAACCCTGTTTTTTATCCCTTTTTGGTCAAGTCTTATTTTTTGGAGTGTTGGGTTAAATTTAGATAATTTTGGAATCTATTTTTATTGTTCATGGTTGGTTCATGGTTATATAAAACCATGTAGTTTGGCTCAACAAACCATGTTTCATGTTGAGATCCATTAGAAGGGGGTGCATTATTAGGGAAAATAATTTTTCTAACCGTACGACCACACATCCAAACCATACTCCCCATGGATAGTGGTAAACACATGTTTTGTGCATGTCTAGTTTAACAATGTGTCCAAACTATGAAACCAAAACAAAAATCCATTAGGGGTGAATAGTTAGGGTGCATGTTTTTTCTAACCATGTGGCTTTCCCCAGGAAACTATGTGTGCAGTTTTTAATTACTCTAAATTTAATTTTAAAATCCTAAACACCCAGTTTAAGAGGATAATCACCCTCATTTATCATTAATATTATTTTTTGTCCCTTATAGGCTCTCAAGAAGAAACGTTTCCACCTCCAACCTCCTCTATTGGTGAATCAAAGTGTCTATGGAAGATATGATCCCTCTCTGGTAAGTGGATCTCCTCTTATTCTTTTTCTTTAGATCTTCCTTCTCACCTATTTTAGAGATTTTTATATCATCATGTTATTTATATATCTAAAATATTTTTCATTGGATCTAATCCTTTTCTTTATAGATCTTGATTCTAGATTCAATTATTATATCTTCTTCACCTTTGATCATCGTTGGCATTCCTATTATGGGTATTGATCATTTGATTCCGTGATTTAAAGGTAGGTGGTTCCATTTGATATTTTTCATGTAATTTAAACCTTGTTTTTCTTGATTTATTTGAAATATATTGAAATTAATTTATAAAACCTTTATTTGGAATTATTTGATTAAGAAATTTGAAATAACATGGATTTTGAGAAGAAAAAAACCCCAATTCGAATGGATTTGGAATTGAGGTATGAATTTTGAGAATGATGGATTGATTTTTGAGAAAATTATTTGATTATTGAATTGATGAAATGATTTGATATTTTTTCTAATAAAATGGATTAAATTTAAATGATGAAAACTTGTGATTGTTTTTGGATTGAAAAGGAATGAAATGATGAAAAATCTATGTTTTGGTTTTAAAATTGAATTGGCATATTGAAACTAAAAATTATGAAATTGAATTTTAAATGATGTTTAATTTGAAATGTGATTATTTTTTCATTCTTCATTTATTTATTAAGAACATGCAAGCCTAGGTAGTTAGTAGGTTATTTAGGATAATCACACTAGGATATCGATCCCCTAGAAATGGATTGACGATGAAAACTCTAGAAAAAACCTACTTCAGCATGATTATCCCTAATAGAATATTGATGAGTCCTATTTATCATGATCTTGAAGGATGTGTGCACACCTGATTGGTCATGATTTCTAATTTGAGAAATATGAGGATCATATAGACAAAAACTAATGTACTTCATCATATATGACCATAGTGCTTATTGTGTTTAATTTGAATATATGTTCCATTTATTATAGATCATTTTTACTCATGAAAAATGATGTATATAAATTATTTTATATAAAATATTTACTTAATCCATTTTTGAAATGTTTTCCATCTATTGAGAAGAAATGATGTTTTGTTTTAAATATACAAATAATACATTATGTCATACCTAGTTTTATTTAAATTGAAAACATGATTGGTTTATTATTATTCCATCTATTATGGGATGCTTGGTGAGACCCTACTAGTATTCATAGCTCACACCCTACCTTTACCCTCATACATTTATATATTTTCGTATGCCTGGTCTGAGCAAAGGAAAAGTGCCACTTGGAGGTGGTGGATGTTCTTGATCCTTGGGACCGTGGAGTGATGATGGTGACTAGTGGTTCTAAGTTTCACTTTTTACATAGGGTTTTGATACTTTGGTTGGTTATTGATGGTAGTTTGGGTTGATGTTTAGTTGAGTGTTTTATCTATCATCTTGGGTATTGTTTTACCTGTTTGACTTCTGGTACTTTCTCCTTGAGGAGTGTTGATATACTTACTTGTATCTTATTTATCTTCTATTTTTTGTGTCGAATTAATTCCCTATTTTTCTGTGTATGATGCCTGGTGAAATTCACCAACCCATGGGGATTAGTAACACCCTTCAGGCTATGTTAGGGTTGGCTCAATTATCAAGGTATCAGAGTATCTAGGATAGTGTGTGGAAAAGAATGTGTGTAATATGTCAACAAGCTCAAGAATCATACCCTTGTTATTAATAAGGGTTGTATGAATGAAATTCACTCCTATGTTGGTGAAAAAAAATTGATGGATTTCACTAGATACCAAAAGAGGGAAATATTTTTGGATGATTTCCTTGATAATAGGGTGTGTACATTCTCTATAATTGATGATGAATTTGAAAATAATACAAATTTTGATTTCCATAACCTCCTTTTGGAATATTTTTATCAGGAAATTATTACCCATGGGGGATCGTTAGTTTCCTACAGGGCTAACCAAATTTAATTATTTATAAAAAGACTCAAACAATGTGACAAAATAATAAAATATAGTAAGTTTTGAGTTCGAATTTTAACCCACAGAGATAATGAAAATAGTTATTTAGGTTTTTCAAAGAAAAAAAATTACTGAATTGATTTTAAGAAGAGGGAAAGAAAATAATATTTGGGTTTGAAAGAAGTTTATAAGAAATATAACAAATAAAAATAAAATAAAACATAAATAAAACAAAGATGAAGACTGGTGGATGACTTTGTAGTATCAAAGAAACTTACCTCGGGCTTTGGTCACTATATTGATCCTTGGAAGCAACATCTTTTTACTCTATTTATAGATCTCTATGGTACTTGGTTTTTGTTTAATTTGATCATTATTTTAGTAATGAATGAGGCTCAGGTCGATCCTAGTCTTTAATGGTGGTTTAGTCCATAATTTGAGTCTTCCCTTTAAATTTTCGTCAAACTACTTGTTATTGGGTCTTTCGGGCCATATTTACTGCGTAAAACATGTATTTACACTATAAAAGTAATGGGTGTGAAAATATTTTATCACACAAAACATATTTCATAATTGATATTTACATCATGAATCACTTATTTTTTTTATTTGAAATAATCTACAAATCCTCCTTTTAAATCAGGAATATGACATTTTCTAAATTCTTCAACTATGTCTGACTTCAATTTTTTGGTGTCAGGTCATAGAAAAATCCTTTTCATTTATTTTCCTCTAAATTTATTTTTGATGTATCCTACCATCAAATGAAAAAAATCATTAAACCTTTATTAAATAATTAGAAATTTAATTACAAGAACACTATGTTTAATATTCGAAAATTTATGCATGAAATACAGGTATCAGAAACCTGAAATATTTTTCATTTATTAAACATAAGGGGGAAATGATCAGGGGTATCCTTGTGGATGCCTCTTATATTTTGAATTTACCTCTTTCTACTTTATGATATGACCATTGTGTTAAATATTTTTTATCATCATATTTATGTGAAGACTGATACTATTTTTTAGGTTTTATTATATCCAAATAAAGCATTATAGTGAAAATACATTAGGAATTTAATTTTACACTATTGATCGTTAGGTTTTTCACCTCCTTAATGAATATAATACATACATAGGTGATTCTGGATCATAGATAACTTCTGGTATCTTGAATATTTTACTCATAAGTGTTATACTACATATCTATATCTATTGTTATGATGTTGTGTCAAAAATTTGGATGGATTTACAGACATTGTTAAGTTTTTTCTCTAATCTAAAATATGGTAATTCATGGACTTTTTTGACCTCTATTTTGAAATTTTACCTCCTTATGAAGCTACTTAGAGATTTGTGTAGTTTAAAGTTAGATTGTTATTAAATGAATCCTCAAGCATGGATGTTGGATAGTGTACTCTACATTGTCTTTGAATGGATGGATAATTTTATGTTGATCAACTATGAACTAGTGATTTATAAATAATGAACCCTCTACTATAGTGATTCTACTAAAATTAAAACAAATATTTCTTTGGTTTTTCTACTATGTCAATGCCTTTCATGTTAAATCTTTCTTGAATATCACATGATAATATATCAAGAAGATATGGGAAAAAATTGATGTGGCATGATTATTATTGAGTTTCTACAGCCATGCAGTCTAAAATCCAAGATTCATTCTACATTGATACTTTTGAAATACTTATTTTATCATCAGTGGAATTTTGGTGTTGTATATAGAGGGTATAAAATAATTGAGAGATGTTACATCTATACTAGTTTTGTTTTTATTTAATCTATGTCTAATGTAATTTATGTATGTAATCTCTCTCAATATTCAAATGGTGCAAGCTCATTACACCTTTTTTCATTGCACCTTATATTTTCTTTAATAAATCTTTGAGGGGTGTTGGTTTGGAGACCCACTTATGTCTCAGATCATCTTGGATTATTATTATTATTATTATTATTATTATTATTATTATTATTATTATTATTATTATTATTATTATTATTATTATTATTATTATGAGCATCCAACAAGGTTGGTTTGATTCACTCAAAGGATGTGGTTTCTACTAATGATGGGGAGGCTCCTCAGTATAAAGGGATTACCTTTAAGGCTATAAAACTTGGTGTTCCAACTGAACTAGTTCAGGTGATTGTATAAGTTATTTTTTATGATTTTAGGATCAAAGGGTCTATTTATAGCACCAAGACTAGAGATAATTTTAGTGGAAAACTTGGGGATGATGAGTAGAATAATGATTCGGAGGATGATTATGAAAATTAGTGGCAAAAGTCCAAGTCTTGGAGGTAAGTCCAGTACACCCATAATAGAGGTGTTCCTCAAAGGGGGGGGTACGATTGGTGTAGATGAAGATTTGGTTTTAACATGGATTTTTTTTAATTTTTTCTCTTTCTTAGGGACAATGCACCACTTTAAATGTATTTTAAACTCTTGTACTTTTTGTGAGTGAGTTTTTTAATAAATTTTCTTGGGTTTATGGATTTGGGTGAAAATATATAGATTATTCCATTTATATTATTACTATTATTATTATCATTATCATAAACATTATGTGGGAAAATTTTTCTCAAGGTGGATTTAATTTTCTGATCTATATCTGTCACTTCAAAGCTTAAAACCTCAGTATGGGTTATTTAATATCATATGGGATTTTATGCTTTATATGGGAGTGGTGGATGTTTGTAGATTATGGAATGTATAGATATAGGAATCCTTAATTATTAGTGTCTTTACAATCATTAACATGGAATAGGTGTGTAGTCACGGTGATATAGATATCCTAGAAAACATATGGAGACCAAGATGTGCATATATGCATCATATAGAGGCAGGTGTGTTAAGGATTAATGAATAGAATCTTAATATTAATCTGAATGGGTTTAAGGAAAATTGTTTTTGGTTCTATATTAAGATTCATTGGTTGAATTTGGTTTTATTTCAACCAAAAATCCAATTTGATATTGTATCTTCAATCATAATTCTAACTAAAATGGATAGTGACACTAAATTAGCTAGTTTTGGGCATTTTGTGTGGGTATTTTTTGAATTAGACCTTAAATATACTTAAACTAATACATTTGTTCTCCCTACTCCCCAGGATAAGGTGACCCTTATAATTAAGTATGACAAGGTTTCCCTTTTATACTTTGTCTATATAATTATTTTAAATTTTACATCTAACTAGAGGATATATATGGTTCTCTCAAATTTTCATCTACGAGGCCATGATTTAGACCACTTATGAAGAATAAAAGTTGTTGTGGGATATTCTTAGGCCCCTAATGGTAAGAAAAATCTGGGACACACTGGGATCTAGACTTATTTTCTAGTGGTTAATGATAGGGCTAAGATTGAGATGATACAAAGGGAGAAAAAGACCCCCATTCCCACTATTGAGTCAGTGGATGTGGTTTCTTCTCCCCAGGATAGAACCTTATTTCAGATAATCCCTATAAAAAATAGGTTGGAAAAAGGAAGGATCCCATTAAGGGGTCATGGGATTATTTATAATACAATGAGTGGAACTATTTTTCCATTAGGGATGTTCTATCTCATGGTTTAGAGGGGGATGAAGTGGTTGAATTTGAGGATGATCAAACACATTATGAGATTGAAGCATGGGTAGTGGTTGACCAACTACATCAAAAATAGAATAATATGGTTACTTCAAAGGTTCAGAATGTAAATATGAAAGTGTTATCTAATTATTCTAAGAAATCCAATTTATGAAGGGTTTTTCTATATTTAAGTCAAATTATGCTCTGTCTACAGCCCTCATTCAAGAAGGGAGTCCTCTAGAAGTTATTTTAACTAGAAGGAAAGAGATGGTAAAGGGACAAATCTCTCATATTAGTAAGGTTCTTACTATACAATATCATTCCACTAGGAAGGATCTTCCTACTCCTTTTCTCCAGAATTATTTTAGATAGTAATGATTTATCCTACAGGGTGGGAGAGAAGAATCAATATTCAAAGGCTGGGCCTTCTAGTTATCCTTCCATATATTATAGTTTCAATGGGTTTTGTATAAAATCATAGGCCACTATGAATTAACTTACTACTTCCAATGATTTTGGAGCACCATGTGATATAAAAATGGTATTAATAATGCAAACACTTTTATTAAAGTTTCATATAATCATAATTAACCAATGACTAGTAAGGTAAAGAGTTATGTGTTTTCATCTAATCCTTATTCCATTATTGAACTTCTTTATGTACCTCTTGAACAATGATCTCATATAAATGAATATAGAAACAAAATAGTGTATTAAATTATAGGGGTGAGGCATAATGTGTATTCTAAAATGGTGGTTGTTAATTTCAGTATTGATAGAGCCTCCATATAGGGGGAATCTAATGATTAGAAAAATCTATGGAAATAATCCAATATGTGGAGGAGTGGTAATCATCCATGTGGATGGGTTAACCCTCGTGGTTGGGGTATTTTGGGGGATGTCTCAATATGATCCTTCGTTCATAGGTGGAGTTTATGGATAACCATGGCATTACTCATTAAATTATTTTGTGATTTTTTAAATTTCAAGGTGAGGGAAGTTTTCCATATCTGACCTTGTCTCCTTTATTTTGTTTTATTTTTAATAAAATGGGTTTGACCCCAAGCTATTAATATTATTATTATTATTTTATGAGTTTTATAGGGATGAGAGCTGGGTGCATAGAACCTAGTGAGTGCTTATTGAAAAATAAAATGTATGGGGACCACCCAGTCACTTATTAAAGAGAAAAAAATAGGGGGGGAGATCTTATAGGAATTTAAGGCATGGGGATTTTACCTCCCTTTCTCATCCTCTCTCTCACTTTACTTATCTCCCCCACCCTCATCCCTCTAATATTATCTCTTTAATATATTCTACATTTGAATTATAATTTATGTACATTCTATGATAGTATTACCATTATAATGTGATAAAGGTAAGATATAATGTTTGGTTTAATTATTCATTAGATTATATAATGTTTTGGTAAACCCTCTCATTTTTTCATATTAAAGTTTTCATTGATTCTTTCAATTATGGATCAATCCAAGGGGTGATATATTCAAGTAAACATTAGTTTATTCTTAGTTAGTTGAAAACTACCCTTGTATTATGATTTATATCATACTTTTAAGTTTTTGTGTATGTATCAGGTAGAGAATGGATGCAGGAAACCCAACTAGGAATCCATTACACCTAAATTAGATAGAAAAATTGAGAAGAAATTAAATAAAAATTTGTATTCCATTCTTCGCATGGGAAAGTTAATTTATATACTATTTTAAAAATATTTCATATGGGACTGGTAATAAACCATAAAAATAGTTATCTTAGACCAAGGAAATTAATTATGAATTTATAGATTAAATAAATTATTATGAATTACAAGTTTATGCCATCATATATTTATAGTATTTATCAAATTTATTTATTAATATTTCATGATGATTTGGAGAAATCATAATTAATATCATGATAAATATTTTGGGTGTTATACTTAAAATAGAATATTTTGATACATGAAAAAAATATTTAAAATATAGTGATATGGAATACTTTTTGAGTGGTTTTTATGATTTTATTAATGTTCTAAACAAATTTTAATGATTTTGATGAATTCCATGCCAAAAAATTTCATATGCATAAATTAGATGGGATGTTTTAATATATGAAAATGAATGTTGAATAAGTTTTTGTGTTATTATAATTATTGATTGTTATAATTTTTTTCATGTATATTTAGAATGGTTTCATTATTACTACACATGGTCATATGAGTATTAAAGTGACATTTTTCATTAATATGTTATTATATGTTCTTATTATAGAAATTTTTCTTTAATATGATGTGATGGATTCTTTATCTAATATTGATATTTCACTTTACATGCATGGATTGTGTGAAATGTTATGTTTAAATGAAAGTAATTTTCTATGGTAATAGTTAGTGGGGGTATAAAGTCGTTATTTATCATAGAAGAAAAAATGAATGTTCATTTACCTCCTAGAATGATCGATGAGGATTATTTTTCATAAGATAGAGGTCCCTATATATTTTGGGTATAATCAATAAGAATGATCCCTTTATTATTTTCCCTCATGATATGACCCTTGAATATTTTTGTCAAACATTTGATGCATAATTCCCTCAAATCACAAACATTAAGGATTCTCCCTTAGTTATTTCCCCTTTTAGTAATATATACAATGATACTTTTTCAGATACTTGAGGACCCTTATATTCCCTATAAGTATGTATAACATGGATTCTCCCAATATTATTTTCCCTCTAAGATAGGATTATAAGGATTATCCCCTCTATAGGAAATTTTTTGACTGAGTATCAAAGATAGTATGACCCTCCTAGTTTTGAAAGAGATGTTATTTTATAATTTCATTTGTGTTATTCTTATTTAGTGATGTCTTGGTTTGTTTACATGTCTGTTATTCTTTTTAGGGTGCATTGGGACATGAATTAATTTATCATTAATGAAACTAACACTTGTTTATGTGATTTCATCATGATATACATTCAAAGTTAGGTGGTGACTCCATATTGGGTATTTTATACTCACACCCTTAATGTAAACCATGATGAACATGAAGACATCATTAACTTATAGGATTATGGATGTGTTTGTTATATATGTTCTGTAAGTGGGTTGATGTCTAGATGATATTGGGATATGGAATCTACTTATCTTTTATTTATTTTGGTTATTTTATATATATCATAATTTTTGAACCATTTGACTATGATTATATTTGTCTTTATTGATGTATATTAAATGTTGTATGAAATTCATTACATTCCTAGTGAATTGTGTTGTCTTTAAACTTATCATCCCAAGTTTATGTGATTACTAAGAATAACTAAGAGATTGATTCTTTTTTATAGTAGTTTTTTGGTTATATCTAACTTAAAATACTTCATTATGTATTTTTGGTATAATTTGATCATGATTAATTTAGTTAGTATTGAGTGGAAATTTTTTATCAATAATTAAAAATTAACCTTCATTTTTAGTCATCAATATTTGATGTTCAAGGGATGATCCTGATGTCTAGAAGTGTCCTTCCCTAGGTAATTGGGTATATTCTCAAAATAAAACCTTATATACAATTTATTCATTTAATTTCTTTAAAAATTTATATTTCGTATCATATAAGATGAGAATTTTTTATCTAAAATCCAATAACACTCATTATAACTATCATTAGTCCCACTTCAATAATATTGGATTTTTGTTTCCTCTTTTTTTCTCTTCATATTACCATGTTTTCATAAATAGTTTTTCAGGTCTTTAATACATGTTATTTACTAAAAACATCACCTTAATCCTTGATAACTAAATTTTTATTTTTGAATTTTTATTTTATATTCAATTTCAAATTCCATAAAAATTTACTTTTGATAGACTCCACTTAAAATTTACATCATTTATTATTATTCAATATTCAAAAGGCTTATGACTAAAATTACCATATAAAAATAAATATACATAAAATCTTTACTTCCTTGACTTAGATATTTCATGAATAATATTCCTAGAAAAAATTTATAGCTTAGTTACTTTAATTTTTATCATGGCCCAACCCCACTAAAACTACTCATAAGTCAGCGGCAAGTTCAATAGTGACTGCTAAAGCTCACCTCAAATAGTCCACAAGGTGGAAACAAGCACCAATGGAATAAAAATATATTTATGTGATGAATTAACCTTTCATTTGAAATCACACACCAAAAATCAATAATAGTTCTCAACACCATAACACACTATAAAAAACATCATTGCTAAATACATACATAACATATCATAGAACCATCTAGGATATAAAACCATCCTAGGTAGTAAATCCCAACATACTCGATATTATAAAAAAATATAAATATTGACTCTTTTAACTCTAGATAAACATGGTGTGCTTAGAAATAGTAAGTCCCAACACCATATTCAATACAATATTACAAATATTAAAATAGTGAAACATAAAAGTAAGGGTTCATATATTCTATACATAGTGGGTTTCTCCTCAAGAACTCTCATGTGTTAATGTTAATGAATAGTGTCTAAGAATCTAAGAATGAGATAGAAAGGTAAGATAATTCATCCCATCCAAAAGAAAAGTCAAAATATCTCTAGGTATCACTATAATTACACTCACCTAGAACAAAAAATATAAATATTATACACCAAAAATAATATATTATACCATAAAGGGACCCCATAACCTGATCTTCACCTACTTTATCACATTAGTCCACTGTATATCATAATAAGGTAAGACAACAAACCTGAGGGAATATAGCATCTCATGAATGGGAATAAAACATCTCAAAGTGGTAAGTGATCATATTTCCAATAATGGTGATTTTAGATCATTTTCATTAACAAATTTGTGGATTATAGCTAAAAAATTATGAATAAAAATTTATTATTGAAAAAATAGTAGTAGTTCATATTATAACGATGAATTAAATATAGAAAATAATGCTTTTATCTCACCTAAAACCTAATAATTTTAATGAGTATGATCAAGATGAAATTTAGATTAACTTCATGAATGAGTAGATGGATTGGATTGATAAAAATAAGACATATGAAATTTTGTTTAGGTTATAAGATAAGAATGTCATCAGAAACAAATGGGTTTTTTCTAAAATAAATTGAATAAATATGGATTTATGATTCAAAACAGAGAATTGTCTATGTGTAAGGGATACTATCAAATATCCCCTACCTAAATTATTTTAATTATTATTATTATTAATAAAAAACCTCTTTTTAATTGGGTTGAGAGATAACCCTTACATGAATTGAAGTCCCAAATTCATAAAGGTCTTAGAAGATTATATGGCCTGAAGGCCCGGTGGAACAAGGCCAAATCAAAATAGCCCCCCATGTACGTCTTTCATATATACCTACTAGATCATCACATCTGAATACTTTTTATTTCATTAATTGACTTGATGGGTGATTTGTATAGTCTTTCACTACTTTCAGTGATCATTCACACCATCGCTTCACTCTTAATGGACTCCCCCCATTCAGACTCACTAAACTGTCATCACCTACACTCCACCTGAAATGCTCCCATGTCCAAGAGGCCCTATGGACTGAAGGCCCTATGATGACTCGGAGGACCTACGGCCCAAAAATATAAATTTTGTGGCATAAAATATAATTCAGAATAAATAATACCACTTCTACTATACGTTCTATAGTACACAAATAATTCACCCCCACACAGTTTTTAACCCAAGTTTTATATTGTATTGCAGGGTGAATTTACCACCTATGTAAGACCACAAATTAATAATGTGGTCTTCATTTAATATTTCTTTAGTGGTCCATCCAACCCAGCAATTACATGTTCCCAAAAAAGGAAATAAATTGACCTTGGTAGGACTTGACCCTTGGCCAGTTCCCCTATTTAGTAGAGTGGTACAACTAGCGGGTACCACTTGACTCATTTTAAATATAATTTATAGATGTTAATGGAATGTTTTCACCCATAGAAATGTTATATGTGATTATTTTATTTTATTATTCATTATAGTATAAATAAAATTACAGTTATGTCATATGGATGTAAATTCAACTTTTCTTAATAGAGTTCTTGAAGAATAAGTTTACACCAGATAGCCTAGTGTATTTCTCATACATGAATATTAGAACAAATTGAAACAATGTAATATGGTACTTTATGGTTTAAATAAAATACCAAGTGCATACTATTTTTTTCTTGACCAATTTCTAAAAAATATTAGATTCTTATTAGGAAAATTTAATCATAATATCTCTATCAAGGATTGTGATCAAAGAATGGTGATTCTTATATATCTAAATGATATATTATTTAGAGGATAAAATTAAATTAAATTAATATAATTCTATAAATTTATGAAGTGTTAATTTGATATAACTATGATTGGAGAATTATAGGTTAATTAGGGAAAAGATGGAACTTTTATTTCACAATAAAAATATATAAAGAAAGTACAGAAAATATTTTTCATGGAGGAAAATAAAGTTATGATATATCAATAACTTCTCATATGAAGTTGAAAAAGATGAAAATAATATGATTGTTGATATCAAGGGGTATGGGAAAATCATTGGGTGTGTATTGTACCAAAAATCAAAAATACCTAACATTATTTTTTATATGTATCAAGTGGCATGATATCAAAGTAATCCCAAATAAATATGATGATATAATAGAAATGATTATTTTTTATATAAAAGTAAAAGTAAATTTTAGATTTTTTGACATAGGAATAAAGTGGTATAAGTTACTGAGATATACGGATGTTTATTGGTTAGGTTTGGTGGATGATATAATGAAACCTAGAGAAGTATATTTTATCTTAATGATTTATGTATTTCTTATATGAACACTAAATAAGATTTTATATCATTAATCTCCATATAATATGAGTATATTGTCATTACTCAAGCTTCTACACAACTCTTATGGATTAGATATTAGCTTGAAAATATTGGTATTAGGTTATTTTCTCTAATTATGATTAAATTTGATAACTCAATTGATATTAATATTAGAAAAAATCCAGTAAATTATTCAATAAAAAAGAACATTGATATATAGTATCACTTTATCAAGGATAAGTTTAATAAAGGGATGCTAAAATTAGATTATGTTTCAACACAAGATTAACTTTCTAATATTATGAAAAATTCATTATCTAATTAGAGTTTTTTGAATGGTTATTTTTCAAGTGATCATGTCATCTATCACTCTCACTTAGGGTGATTCACTAATAATGGATGATTTTTTAAATTTTTATTCTCATGGATCTATCCCTCTACAAAATAATGAAGTGGTGAAGAAGGTTCTCTAGAATTTCCCTAGGGCTTTACCTCTTACCAATGATCTCTATTTAAAAATAGCCCTCATGAATAGATTGGTTTCATATTAGGATTATTATATTACCTATATTTTTCTCATTCTCCATAATAATGATCCAAATTTATAATTTCATTTGTTTTCAATGATTCAATATAGGTTTGGTGAAGGAATGTGATGGTGATTCTTAGATGATTTTTATAGATTCATGTGTTTTCATTGGATTCCATGCTTGATAAAACATTCAATTCCATGAGTTGATTAATGTAATATCATTTATGGTCATAAAATTATTCATATAATCATGGGGTTAAATTGAGAGTCCTTGAAGTCACTTGAGTGAAATCTGAACTTTCTAGTTTTGATATGAACTTTTCATAAATAACTGACAACATGTGTGTCCATATACCCCCAGTAAATGTCATATTTCTAAGTTTATGTGTCACTATGAGAGCTATGTATGTTTCATTGAACATATATATGTTTTATTTCAAAATTAAATATGATAAATCTATAAAATTCATATCATTTTGTATCATTTCAATCAAATTAGGTTTCATCGGCTATAGTGCATGTTTGACTAAGTAATTTTATGTGTAAAGGGATCCATGTAGGTGTGAAAATATTGGGAGTATGTGTTAAATTATCTCAATGTATGTGTGATATTATATGATTAAATATAATTTAAAACTTATAGAAAATTTATGAAAAGTTATAGATTAAAATTTTGATATATCTATAATATTAATTATAAAGAATTAGAGAATAATTTAAAACAAATATTCTGAATTAATGGAGGAATTTTTTTAATTTTTTTGAACAAATATTAATGGAATAAAAAAAATTAAATAAAAAAATGATCATGATTCTATCTAAGAAAAAATTTTCTTTATTTGATGGAGAAACTAGGCACTGAGATAACCTTCACAATGAAAAATAAGGTCCCATATTGAAATGAATCATGAATCTATGCACATGTGGATTGAGATTTCAGAAGAGTTTTAATTATTTGACTTCATAGAGAATAAAAATAATGATTCCATGTCTTTAATAAATTTAAGAGGTGTATATTAACTAAAATTACAATGAGTTTTAATTAGTGAAATAAAGTAATAATATATTTGAATGATTTAAATGAGAAAATTTATCTTGCATCTTAAGATCAATGAGTTTCTATTTTTTGAATATAGAAATTATCATTCATGATATTTTGAATATAAAATTTCAGGTAATAAAGAAAAAATACTAATAAATATTTATAAGATTTTGAGGATCCCAATACATCATTATTGAGGAGAGAAGAGACAAGTCTAGAGCTAGGGGGATCACTTGCTGAAGAAGAAGACTTATTGCACCAGATTTTATGAGGAAGAGAATAGCTTGGATCATTCAATATATAAATTGATTTTTGAGACCATCTATTTTACTAAAGTTATTGAAGGAGTACACATGAAGATCTAATGATTCATATACTCTTGGAGTAAAACCATCATCAAGAGGTTCAGAGATCACTAGGAGCAAGACGAATGTATTTATTTAATGGATCTTTTTTTTGAGAAGTTATAGTCACTTTCAATGGGTTATTGATATAGTAATATAGTGGAATCTATATTTATAGGACTATATTTTCCTTGGTTGTAGATTATTTTTGAATTTAATGGAGGAATCCAAGATTGGGGGGATAACTAATAATGGAAAGGAGTAATCTATTCGGGCTGAAACTTGTAAATATTGTGTGTTTCTCTCTCTCTCTCTATTATTATTATTTTTCATGGTAGGTGAGGTTGTGAGAAAACTTTAGGTGGATCAATAACCTTATCAAGTTAAATAGTTTTAATTAATAAGGTTTCATAAAAAATAATACCACTTATTCCCCCCCCCCATAGTGGTCAATCAGCCTTGGGGTACATTAAGTGGTATCAGATAGGGTTCCCTATAAATATATAAGTGGTTGAAGTTATTGAGCATGGAGAATCAAAACTCTATGAAAAACCAAGGTTTTTTATTTTTAATAGAAAGAACTATCATAGTTAGAGGAATAGGATATTTCCATACCTCTTATCTTTTTGCCTAAAAGTGACAGATGCTACCGCTATTGGTTTTCCACCCATTACTAAAGGAGTTATTATGAAACTTTATGATAAAAGGAATATATATAATGATTTAAAAGAAAAAAATTATATCTTAATAACTCTTTCAGGAAAGGTTTACATAAAGGTGATTGGGATTCAAACTATAAAAGGGATACGGGACAAATTATGAGCATTTATGAAAAAGATATATTAGAGTAAAGGAAGTTAAACTTAAATTATGTATGAGTAGATGTTTGGAAATAAAGATATATGATGATGATATTATTAAAGACTTACTTACAAGGGTTAATGATATTGTGAGAAATATCCAGTATTTTGGTGAAAAGATATATAATTTCATTATTGTGAAAAAAAATTGAGGAATTTTTAAGATTGGTTTGATCCAAAAATATCATCCCTAGAAGATAGAGAAGATATTATAGTTAATGAGGTAAAAAAATATTGTCATTTCATATAATATGAGGAAAGAACTAACTTTAAATAATAAATCAAAATGTAAGATGGATTTTAAATCTATGATAAAAGTAAAAGTAAAAGAAGATGAAGTTATCAGAGTAAGTGACTCTGATGATGATGAGGGTTATATAGACTTTAACCAAATTATTTCTCTTATATAAAAGATATTCAATAAGGGGATATATAAAATATAAGGTAAGAAATTACTTACATGTCATAATTGTGATGATATTGTTCATATTGAAAAATATTTTCCCAAGAATCAAGTTAAAGAATCTAACTCAGATGAGGAAGATGAGAAGACAAAAAAACAAAAAAAAAGTAAGAATAATAAGAATCATTTCAACATTAAAATAATAATTATTTTGAGAAATAAATAGAAATATGAATCATCTAATAGTTCATGTGGTGAATTAAACTTCTTAACTCAGTATTATAAAGGATTTTTTTCACCAAGTAGTAATGATGATATGGAAGAAAGGATAGAACTTCATTGGTAAATGAAGGATAAATCAGAATCCTATCTTGAGTAGATTACATAGATCAAGAAAGAAAAAAAAAGCTTCTAAAAGTGAAAAAAACTGTGGATGAATAAAAATAGGATTTGGTTATAATGGTTGTGGCCAATTTTGATGAGATCAAAAATCACAAGCTTAAAGAAGCTGAACAAGAGAATATTATTAGTGATCTTAATGATAAACTGACTGAAAGGGAAGAAGAATAGAGTGATACATAGTCTACCTAAATTTTTTTTCAAAATTAGTTAAAAAAAGTTAGATAATACTTTATAAATTCAATTGAGGTTAAAGTTAGATCTTTGTAAGTTAATGAGAAGATGGGTCCTAATAGGAAAGTGAAATCTGCACCTAATCTATCTCAATATAAGTCTTCATTTTCTAATAGTATAGGTGAAAAAATGATTCTAAACCTATGTAGACTAATAAAACTAAGATTAATTCTTCCATATATAAGTAAGGGAAGATAATTCTAAGTATTCCCTTGATCCCTTAGAAAAATAGGGCTTAAACCGAAGGAATACAACCCCAATAAAATTTTGGATAGATTTAATATCAAGGTGGGAGATCATAGTTCAGAGGATATTATTGGTTCTCTAGAAGGAATGGAAACAAATCATACTCTTACAAGAATAATATGTATCAATAAAGAAAGATGAAAAACTCAAGGGGGTAATTCTGAGAAAACAATAGAAAAGTATTAAAGGAAACAAATTATGACTAGAAATTCAGGTAATCTATCTACTCAAAATAAATTAGGAATGTTGGATGATTTATGTCTTAGATGTAATAATCTAGGCCGCATAGGTGAGTAGTATATAACTATACTTCTTGGAGAAATTATCTATAGAGTAAAATGGAATAAAATTCAGTTGAAAACAAAAGAAAATTAATTTGATGATGAGGATGCTAATAAAGTTTATGAGAATCATAAATAATCTAGGAAAGAAAAGAAATATTACTTGATAATTTAGAATGACCAACTGGGAAAGGATAAACAAATAGAAAATGCACAAGTGAGTGTTGAGGAGACATAAAAATAGGTGGTTTCAGATGATGAGACCAAATATCACGAGATTTTTTCCACAAATACATATCAAAAAATTTAAGAAAATGAATTTAAAAGGTGTGTATAGTCTGGGCATGGAATAAAATATTATATAAAAATCTTCTTAGTCCAAAAGAGATCGTGAAAATGATGTTACAAGAAAAAACCTATGAAGTTTCCTTGAAATCTAAGGTAGAGAAACCATATTTACATAAGGGAACAGTTTAAGAGAAGAAGATGAGTGATAAACTTGTTAAGACTATAAACATGAAAAGTGATGAGTTTGGAAAAAATATAATCCTATATTGAGAGAAAACTCTCAACCTTAGTGTTACTTATGATAAAAAAAGGCCCCTAATTATTCCTTAAAATTTTTTATATTTCTGCTAAAATAATGGAAATTTAAGTATAATATTGAGTGTGGTATATACTAGAAAAAAATTAGGTGTTATTCATGGTGTTTTCTAACTACCATGGGGACGAAGTTTTGAATACATCCCTTGAAGGGGAGTAAAAATGAGATGGAACTGTCAAAACATCATAAGATGTGTGAATCTATAAAATAAAAATTTTATAGAAAACCACATGAAATCTAAGGAAATAGGTACTCAATCAAACTTCTAACTCTAATTTTTGATTATATAAAATATATTTATAAAGGGTTGTGTTAGTTGATGTTTAAACGAAAAAAGGGGGAGTTTTATGACTTGAATGTGAACTATTTTTATGGGTTTGTTGAGATGTGTTTAAGTTGATTATTTCTTAATAAACCTATTTTTTAATATAACCTAGAATGATTTTTTATCATGGTATCACATTAATGGAATATTATGGATAGTTTTGATGATATTGGTTATATCTCTCTCATTTTATGCATAAAGATCGCCCATGTAAACCTATAATAGATTAAATATAGTCTTTTTGATAATATAATCATTTGGTGTCATTTTTTCTCAAGTGGATAAATATATTATCCAAATATGAAAAGGAAAAAGTGAAATATATTTTTTGAGAATATTTTACAAATAAAGGAAGATGAGATGAATCTCCCTAAAATTAATTTGTATTTATTATAAATATGGGGGAGAAGAAATAATCTCGTTGTAAAAATATTGACCTTGAAGTGTATAAGTATTGAAACAAAATTCAAAGGGGGGTATTTAAGTTTCCAAGTAAAAATTTTATTTGATTTCAATGATTCAATATATGTTTGGTGAAGGAATGTGATGGTGATACTTAGAGGATTTTTATGGATTCATGAATTTTAATTGGATGTCAAAATTGAAAAATCATTAAATCCTATAAGTTTATGAATATAATACCATTTTTTGTTGGAAAATTATTTGGATAAGGCTAGAGTGACATTGAGAGAGCCTCAAAGTCACTTGAGTGAAACCTAGACTTTCTAGTTTTGAGTTAAAATTTTCACAGCGGAATACCAATATATTTTTCCTTTTACTCCATTATATATTTCATCACGTTAATAATAGGTTTCACTCAGATAAATATGTATGTGTCATTACACCAACATATGTGTGATTCTCAAAGGAAATATGAAAAATCTAGAAAAGAAATATGATCATATGTGTCATTTCAATCAGAATAGGTGTCATTCGTTGCAGTGTATGTGTGACTAAGTGAAATTATGTGTCAAGGGATCCATGTAGGTGTGAAATTAGTGGTAATATATGTAAATTTATATTAATGTGGTTTTTTTAGTTTTATTCAATGCTTATATGAAATTTTTTAAAATCTACAGAATTAAAATTTTATATTTCCATAAAATTAATTCTAAATAATTAGAGAAATTTTCAGAATAAATATTCTGAATAAATATAGTTAAAAAATTTAGTTTTTCAAAAAAACTATTCATGGAATATAAATATCATGATCAACCAAATTATCATGATTTTATCCAAGAAATAAAGAGATTCAGTTGAGGGATAAGTTGGTTGTTGAGATGACCTCTAAACCGCAGAAGAAGATCCCACATAGAAATGAAGCATAAATCCATGTATTCATTTATTGAGATTTTTTAAGAGTCTAAAGTAGTGTATTTAATAGAGAATAAAATAATGAAATAATGTCAAGTATTCAGTAAATTTAAGAGAAACATCATGGAAAAATTCAAATGATTTTGAGTGAGTGAAATGATTCAAGAATATATTTGACTGATTTAAATAAAAATATCACACATGCATACAGTGATCAAGGAGTTTCAATATTTTGAATATGAAGATTATCATTAATGATATTTTGAATATAAAATTTTAGGTATCAATGAAGAAGGTGTATAGAATTATAGATAGGATTCATAAGATCATGATACATCATTATTGAGGAGATAAAGAGATGATTCTGAAGTCAGGGAGATCAATTATAAAAGAAGAATACTTGATACCTAAGATTTAAAAATAAAGAGAAGAACCTAGATCATTCAATATCTGGAGTGATTTTTGAGAACAATAGTGTAGTTAAAGTTATTTAACAGGTAAAATTAATATATGATGATCTATATACTCATGGATAATGACCATAATCAAGAAGTGCAGAGATCACTAGGAGTAAGTTGAGGTTCTATATTTTCTATATCTATTGATGAGAAGTTTTTATACTTATATTGGATTATGGAATAAAGAACATAGTGTACTTGATGTTGATTGGGTTGTATTGTCCTTGTTTGTAGATGATTTTCAAATATAGTGGAAGAATCCATGATTGTGTGGATAACCAATCATGGTAAGGAGTGGGAAATTCTAGTCTAACCATTTAAATATTTTGTGTTTCACTCTATCTCTCTTATCATTACTACACATGAGGTGAGGTTGTGATAAACCTTTTATTAGATCTATAACTTAAAAAATTTCAATTTGTTGAAGAATAAGGATTCATAAAAAATAAAACCCTTTATTCACCCCCTCCCCCTTATAGTGGTCAATCGGCCCTAGGGTCCAACACTTACAACCATGCATCCTAAAGTTATTCGTGGAAGTCCCACATTCTCACTATTGATGGAAAATTTTGATTCGTCTGTTGAGTACTAAAATTGGACCTTCATCGATAAATTTTGGAAAGATCGACTACAATTACCCATGTTCAAATATATTGTAAAATCTAGTATATTGTTAGTATTGATGGAGATCTTCTGAATCAACCAAAAGGATATTATCATTAACTAGTTTTTAGAAGAGTATTGTGTGTTATATTGGAGTAGAGCAGTGAGGATCCATGTGAAAAAACAATTTCTACTCTACTTGTGGTTTATGGATATTCATAAAGTTTAATATCCTAAAAAGGTGGTGGTATGGGTTATTCTACCAAGGCTTCATCTCCTATTCCACAACCCTATGATTTTGAAAGGTATAGGTGAATCCTTCATAATTTTTATCTATGTGTTTTTTACAACTCTAGTGATGATAAGTTTAATAGAGTATAAGATTTATCTTGAAATGGACCTCTGTATTCCTTTTCCTAGATGCATATTTCTTTGAGAGAGCTCTTCCTCCTTTTGGTAAAACCTCTTTTTCCAATTGGATCAGTTTTGTAATGCATTCCATTTCCAAGTCCACTTTTCAAATGTCTGAAAAATAAATAGATCTCCCCCTACATCAGGTGGTTCTAGTGGTCCTCCCTTAGATAATACATTATTCCTTGTGATCCCCCTCAGACCATCCAACTACTGAGTTCCTCTCCATGTATGCTTTCGGGTTCTCAAAAGTCTAAACTTTAGGGAGGTTTTGATGATTTTTCAGGCCCAAATATAGTTGTACCTATATAACCCTTATGTATTCTTCATGATCATCCTTAGTTATTCTCTATGAGTTCCCTTAAATAGACTCCTATAGTTCTCTACTCTCCTCCTTTATGATATAAGGAAGGGGGAAATATTTATCTCTCTAGCTTGGATGATCCTATTGATCAGGATATTATACCAATTGTTGGTGGCAGGTTTCCTTTTTTATCATCCCTAATGGGACCTCCCTTAGAGGATTATCAATTAGAAGGCCCTGATAAGACCCCCTATCCTCTTCAAAACTATGTATAATGTATTATATCGTATCTTCCCAACATAATTTCTTTCTTGACCCCTTCTCATCCTGACTATGGTTCTTTGATGGTCTTGGTGTCTAACCCCTTCAACGCTCTATTGATGGTGGATATAGAACCCCTTTCATCATCCCTTCCTAGGATCAAACCTACCAATAAGGATAAGATGGATACCCTCGATTAAAGTGTTTTTTTATCTAGATCAAGGTCTAAATCCCATGTTGAAGGTGTATCCCAGCCTCTAGGGGGTCAGTTCTAAGACCTCCAAGTCCCTCGTATCATTTTAATCATGTTCTCTATTTTTATATATAATTCCTAGATATTATGATCCTTGAAAGTATAAAATTAACTCTACTAAATATGACCATTCCAATATGCATCTATAGGATATTATAAAATCAAATCATGATATGAATTCCATTCAGGATTTTTCTTTCAAACCCCATACCAGATACTTTTTACATTACAGTCCAACCAATGTCAACATTTGGATTTTTTTTGTAAGGACAACATAATGGTGGATATCATCAGCTCTTATCCTTATTATCTGAAAATAAAGGTATTTAAACTCTTCTAAACATTTTTCATCTCATTTATATATGAAAAATGTGATGTAACAGGAATAGATTCTCTCTATAAAACTCTTTCTTAATTCAAATTTGGGTCATATACTTGGTTCATTTGAGGGTATTTCAACATAATTTTTAAACAATGTGAGAATAAAGGTGGGTGTAGTTAATCTAGGATAGTAATTAATGATTTAAAATATTTTATTCCAACCAAAAACCACTTATAGATGAGACTCTAGGGTAACTCATTCACCTGGTGCAACAACAAGTTGAGAAATCATAGAATTTGGAGTACCCTCAACCAGTGTCTCTATAATATCAAATGGATATCTTGTTTTCCAAATACTTTTGGGACACATCTTTCTTGATCATTATCAGATAACTCCCCTATACTACTCAAACTTGAAGATTTTTGTGGTGTATCCCATCAGTTTTCATTCTCCAATTTGTGGATATAATTTGATGATTTTATAAACATGATTCAGGACACTTGGATTTACCTCATTAAAGTTTAACCATGGGATATCCTTTATAGAAAACTCAGATGAATAGAATTTGACCTTTGAGAATGGGATAGAATTAAGAATAATTCCCACTCTCACATTGAAGATCTATATAATTAAATCAAATAGCTTAGTGATATTTTTCAAGACTCCTGAGATGATGAAATCTTTTCTTCTCTCATATCTAGACAAATGGAGTTATCAAACAAACTTCTCGATGAGGAAAGAACAGGTAGGTAAAAGTTTAGGTTGGGATGGATAAAATAAATATATAGAAACACTACTTACTTCCACACATCCGTTAAGGAAAAAAGTTTTTTGGAAACCTTAACTTCTTACTAGAAAATGGATCATTCACCAATGACATCGATATTATATGTTCATTGTCTAATAATCATTTTTATAATCTTCTTTCTAAGCCTCAACATGATATGGGGGAGGGGGTTACCTGAATATGGGAGAGGATGAAACCTTTTTAAGTGTGATTACTTACTCTATTGATGATCATACCAATGCTCATCTTGAAGTGATCCCCAATGATGATGAGATATTATAGGCATCCATAACTCTAAATGTGGGTAGTACCCCAAGCTCGGATAAGTTTCAAATATTTTTATATGTTCTATTATGGGATCTCATCAAGTTGGATATCACCTATTTATCCAATACTACATCAAAGGTGGGCATATTCCTAGAGCCACTTGTATGAATAGCCTTGTTCTTATTCTAAAACTGAAATGCCCAGATACCTTAAACTATTTTCATTCTTTAATTATGTGAAAATTATCCTATAAAATTCTTGTTAAGAGTAAGAATAACATACTCTCCCACCTTCTTCCTTGGTTGGTTTCAGAATAAAAACATGGCTTTGTCAAAAATAGAAGTATCCTCGGTAAAATTGGGTTAGATAAATAGATGATCCATGATAATATAAAATTTTGGGTACTAATATTATAGAAAATATCGACATGTAAAGATCTTGTGATGGGTTATAATATATCTTTATTATAAAGACCATATGGAACCTCGATTTATCTGAGTGGTTTTATAGCCTTTTATTTCAATTCTTCTCCTCCCCGTGTTCTATGACCAACAAGATGGGGATGAAATATGGTTTCATTGAGTCCACCAATGGCCTTTTTCAAGTTAATCTGATATCTCCTTCTTTATTTTTCCTCTCCCAATATGTGCTTAGAAAGATCCTACATAAAGATATATCTTCTAATCTTATTATCCATTTTAAAGGAAGATATGGTTATCCATGTTGGATGAGCACTAAAATGATATGAATAGGATGCATATGAATTAATGATAATTTGGTTCCAATGTATCCTTAATCTTAATCCTAAGAATATGTTGGTGCTAATGTAGTTTGGCATGCATGCAATGAAACTTGAGAGTATGGTGTGCCCAACATAGTGTGTGCTTAGTGCATGGCATCGACACTTTAATTCTATATGGTTTCATCGGTTATAAAACAAATTTATTGGTTCATTTATGGATTGCACATTCATTAAATCATTTCAATGGATAAACCAATGGGATGGAATGTATGGGTTCCATGAGATGGCCCTTGATATGATAAATATGAATGACTCTCTTCATTTAATGAAGAGTATCGATGATTGATATATAAAGGGATATGATCCCTTTTATTTATGAGTGACCAATTTCTTGCAAGCCTTCCAAATATCTCTTCCATCTCATGGGATCATTTATCATGAACAATGAAGGTTTTAGTACCCATGTCTGTGTATAGGAATCTTCAAGTTACAAATTGGGATCATTTAGCCAATGTTATCCCTTAGAGGTAGGAAGCATAGGTTTTTTAATACTATGATCATCACCAAGCATACTATGAAGAGTAAAATATTGATTACTCAATAATATAGGTACATTGCACTACTAGAATTTAAGGTATTTACGATGGGCTATTTGCGACAGGATCTCGTTGCAAATAGCCCGTTGTAGAAAACTGCACCACAAATAGTATTTTTTGTGATGGGTTGTTGTAAAAAAGTACAATTTTCAATGGGAAATCGCCTCATCACAAATAGTTATCCATTTATATAGATTATATATATAAACCTATTGTGACGGGCTCATCGCAAATAAGTATTTGGGACAGGCCAGTTTTCCCACCATAAATACTTATTTAAAAATATATAAACTATTTGCGATGGGCTCCCGTCGCAAAAGGACCTGTCACAAATACTTAATAAAATAAAAAATATATATTCAATAAAAAAATGATAAATTAATATTAGAAAATAATAATATGAATTTATTAATATAAATAATATTATATTATATAATAATAATACTAATATTAATAATATAAAAAAAATATTATTATAATATTAATAATAAAATAATACTAATAATATAATAATGTTATTATTATTATTAATATTTATAAAAAAAATATTATAATTATTAAAAAAATTATCAAATATTAAAATTCTCAATATTCACAAAAAATATAAAAAATAATTATTATTATTAGTAGTAGTAAAATAAAAAAACATTAAAAAATATAATACTAATAATAAATATTAAAATATTAAAAAAAATTATACAATATTCGCACCGATATAAAAGACAGAAACTATAAATAGTTAATATTACAACAAACTTTGAATTCAAATGTTTTAAACATTAAAAAAATGTCACTGGGGGTAGTCTTCTGGGGGAGGTGGAGGAGCTGGAGGACATGGTAGAGGAAACTCCATCACTAAACTACGAGTCAAACGGCATATGTACTCCATCTGCACGTGATGATGGTGTTGTCATCGATACGTCTCCTCCTTGTACTGTTGTTGTTGTTGATGCTACTAACGCATCTCTTCCTACTACTTACACAAACTCTCTATAAGCTCATTCTGAGCTTGCAGCTGCTCTTGATACTGTGAGCTATAAGATGATACCTCTCTACGAGCTCTTCTTGAGTTGGATGCTATCATTGCAGAAGTAACATAATAAGTCCCAGGAGTCAAATGAGAGTTGATACCAACTACTAATTACTACTAATTACTACTAATTATCCTAATTAATACTAATTATTACTAATTACTACTAATTATTCATTATTTCTAATTATTCCTAATTATTCATTATTTCTAATTATTACTAATTACTCCTAATTATTCTTAATTATTATAATTTATTAATATTTATTACTATTTATTACTATTTATTACTATTTATTACTATTTATTACTATTTATTAATATTTATTATTATTTATTACTATTTATTACTATTTATTACTATCTATTACTATTTATTGCTATTTATTACTATTTATTACTATTTATTACTATTTATTTCTATTTATTACTATTTATTACTATTTATTACTATTTATTACTATTTATTACTATTTATTACTATTTATTACTATTTATTACTATTTATTACTAATTATTACTAATTCTTACTAATTGTTACTAATTCTTACTAATTATTACTAATTATTACTATATATTACTATTTATTACTATTTATTACTATTTATTACTATTTATTACTATTTATTACTATTTATTACTATTTATTACTATTTATTACTATTTATTACTAATTATTACTAATTATTACTGATTATTACCAATTATTCCTAATTATTCCTACTATTTCTATTTATTTCTAAGTATTCATAATTATTCCTAATTATTCATAATTATTTCTAATTATTCCTAATTATTCCTATTTCTTGCTATTTATTTCTATTTATTGATATTTATTGTTATTTATTACTATTTACTACTATTTACTACTATTTATTAATATTTACTACTATTTATTACTATTTATTACTATTTATTACTATTTATTGCTGTTTATTACTATTTATTGCTATTTATTACTTATTATTATTAATTATTACTAATTATTACTAATTATTACTAATTATTACTAATTATTACAATTTATTACTATTCATTACTATGTATTGTGATTTATTACTATCTATTACTATTTATTAATATTTATTACTATTTATTACTATTTATTACTAATTATTACTAATTATTACTAATTATTACTAATTATTACTATTTCTTACTATTTGTTACTATTTATTACTATTTATTACTATTTATTACTAATTATTACTATTTATTACTATTTATTACTATTTATTACTATTTATTACTATTTATTACTATTTATTACTATTTATTACTATTTATTACTATTTATTGCAATTCATTACTAATTATTACTAATTATTACTATTTATTACTATTTATTACTATTTATTACTATATATTACTATTTATTACTATTTATTACTATTTATTACTATTTATTGCAATTCATTACTAATTATTACTAATTATTACTATTTATTACTATTTATTACAATTTATTACTATTTATTACAATTTATTACTATTTATTACTATTTATTACTATTTGTTACTATTTATTACTATTTATTACTATTTATTACTATTTATTACTAATTATTACTAATTATTAATAATTATTACTATTTATTACTATTTATTACTATTTATTACTATTTCTTACTATTTATTACTATTTATTACTATTTATTACTATTTATTATTATTTATTACTATTTATTACTAATTATTACTAATTATCACTAATTATTACTATTTTTTACTATTTTTTACTATTTTTTACTATTTTTTACTATTTATTACTAATTATTAGTATTTATTACTAATTGTTAGTATTTATTACTAATTACTAGTATTTATTACTATTTTTTACTAATTATTACTATTTTTCCTAATTATTACTATTTACCACTAATTATTACTATTTACTGCTAATTATTACTAATCACCCCTAATTATTACTAATTATCGTTAACTGCTATTAATTACTGCAAATTACAGCTACTAATTACTAATTACCGCTAATTATTTATATTCATTACTAATTATCGTTAATAATTATTAATTTCTACTAATTACTACTAATTACTAATAATTAGTACTAATAATTTCAATTTATTATTACAAATAAATACTGAAGGCAAAACAATCTAAATCTGGTTTAATTACAACTAATTGGCAATAATTAAAGTTAATATAAAAAAATTAAATAAATACTAAATTAAATAAAACATAAATACCTTTAAAGTGGATCTCTTATAAGTGTAGATGACTTCAAAACTTGTTTGTAAAAAAAATTGAACTCAGAGTAATTTTAACTCTAAAATTAGAGTTTAGAGAGAGAGAGAGAGAGAAAAGAAATTGAGAGGAAGAATGAAAAAAACGAATGGGGGTGTATATAGGTTAGATTATTTGCGACGGGGGTCCCGTCGCAAATACCTTCAATCGCATTAATTACTATCGGCGGTTAAAAGGGTATTTGCGACAGGACCCATCGTAAATAGTGACCTACTGACACACTATTTGCGGCGGGGGTATATCCCCGTCGCAAATAGTATTTACCACCGCTGAGTATTTGCGACGGGGAGGCACCCCCCCCCCCCCCATCGCAAATACCCTTTGCGCGATTTGGCGTGAAAACCGCGCCAAATCTTTTGCGACGGGATAAGTTCCTCGTCGCAAATACTTTCTTCGACGGAATATTTGCGATGGGATCTATTCTCATTGCAAATAACCCATCACAAAAAAGCATTTTTCCCGTAGTGTTGGTTCTTCATAAAACATTACATGTAGATTCCATTGAGGATAGATCAGTCATACATGGGTTGCTTCCACTTCCAATTTCACTTGATAAAAACTCAAAACCAAATAAGCGGTATCATATCCTTTTTCTTCAAGGATTTAGTGTGAAATTATACTAGATTCAAACAAATTTTATCATCACCATGACATGGAACTCCCTATGGTAACTATAAAAATTTCCACCAGATTTGGACCATGATGATTTTAGGTTGGATATTTATATACGCACCACAGCATGAGCCACGGTGTGGGACTTCCCATTATCCCATCAAAATAGTCACTATGTTTATACCATAGTTTAGAGGAAATCATATTGGCTCTAAAAAAGTCAAAAAAAATATCTTTTATTATTTTACTTATAGTTTATAAAGTATTTATAAATCATAAATGTTAGGTATTATAAAATGGGATTTTTCTTGCTTAAATAAAATATGAAAATTTTATATTTGTTTCTCGTTTTAAATAAAGTGTTTTTTATTATTTATTCCTTTATATTATTCATATTTATAAATTATTTATAGAATATGAAGGATGTGTATGCTTTAAATTTATATGAAAAATTACTTCTATGAGATAGATCCCTTAATTACATGCTTAGTGTGACTCCATAAGATTTAGTTTTCATCTTCCTTGACATCATCCTTTTTTGGAGTTATGAACTTGAAAATAGTTTTTTAATATAGTTTTTTAATATTAGGTTTTAGAGATATTAAGAATTGAATTCACTCTTGAGTAAAGTCTCCCTAGGGAGAGGGACTTGGGGTCGGAGTAACCTAAAGTCTTATGACATATTCTAGAAAGGTGAGGGGTTGGATATTTATCGCTTCGAGCTTACTCATGTTGATATTTTAAATCTTATATAGCTTTATGCCTTTACATGATAATTTCATGTACTTAATGCATAATATGCATTCAGATATATATATGAATATGTTTGGATTCTATTTTTAGGTAACACAAACTTGTGGGTTGTGTAAAGAGTTATAAATTAATGTGGTGTAAACACATTAATTTATTGGATGGAATAGGATTCAAAAACTAAATCATTAGAAGCATGCATACACAAAAGGATAAAACATGAGATATAACAGATTTAATATGCATGAGATGTATATTAAATCGGTGACACTTTTAAGAAACCACATAAAAATACTAAGTGTAAGATTACTTCTAAAGAGGTACTTTTAATGACCATGATTTTTTAGTTCGAGTTTTTGAGTCAATGACTTTCTTTTTTTATTTGTTTTGTAAATATCAATACAATTTATATATACTTGATTTAACTTGATTTTTTTTAGTTGTTATGGTTATACATAATGAAATTTTGGTAACAAAAATACTGAAGAACTTAATAAGGTTTGTGAAAATTCAGTAATTTGAACATATATTCCCAACTACATCTATCGGATTCAATAGAACTGTAGTGGTTCCTGAGAAACTTATCAGTAGATAAAGCATTATGGTAAGTTCATCAAAGGATAATAAGGTTGTTGTCGATGTTATTACAACCAACTCTGTGATTTTTAGAATCCAACTATTGATGTTTTTTACAACACTATATATAAATAGAATGGAAACCTCAAACATCAGAATAATATAGAAATAGAGACACAAGTTTATAAATTTAGAAATATTTAAATCACTTGAAGTATTAAAAAACTTATTTGACTTAGTGTACTTCTGATTGTTTTTCTTTCTGTGTTTTTACTAAGATCTATGTATTGTGAGTATTTATTATAAAGATCACAGTATTTCTCTTGTAATTTTTTTTTAACAATCTTATGTTATCATAGAATTTTTGGGATAGGAAGACAAAGGCTTTACTAATCCTGTGTGATCAATGGATTCTAGGGATAGGAAGATAGGTTGTTCAGGGGTTTAACATTTTACCTACTGATAGTTTTAGTCGAGGGATTTCAAGGATAGGAAGAAATACCTTCTAATAGGTTTTAGAATTTGGGATACCTTACAATGGGTTTAAAGTTGTGGATACCTTGGATCTGTTCTATAGATACACCTTACACTTTGGTCTTAAAAGTGTGGTTTAAATATATACTTTAAAGGATCATTTCATTCATTATCAAAATACTCCATACATTGGTTTTAAGCTTGTTCTATATTCATTTTGAATTACTGCTAGTTTAATTTTATACTTCTGTTGTTTAGTTTACTACTGTTGGATTTTTATAAACTTATGACACATTTATTTTCATTATGTTAATTGTATTTTATACAGTTGATTTTTTTACTACTGTACTTTGAATTGATTGATATTTTTTAAATTCAGTCTAATTAAAACGTGAGGGTTGTATGAAACTTATATGTTTATTTTAAAACTATAATTTACCCCACCCCCCTCTTATAGATTACTACCATTTTTACTTGGTAAAAAATTAGAATCAGATTAAGTCTCTACTTGATTCTGAGTTTGTTTTGATTTTCCATTAGTTCATAGAAATTTCATCTAATCTTCCTTGCACTAACTATTTTTTTAAAGGAAATATTCATTTCATGGTGGTAGGTTTTTTATAGGAACACTTGAAAATTTAAATATGAACAGACTGTCTATTTTTTATGGATATTATTATAATTATTGGATTGATTTTATGAATTGATATATTATTAACACCATATTCAATAACTTCATTATGATGACTAGGATTTACAAAGTTCCAGATAAATAAATTGTACAATTTTATAATGAGGAAAATTCTTAATATCAAGTAAATCAAAATGTTCATAACACCTTGTTATATTCTATGAATAGAAACATTTATAGTTAGATTTCATCATGAAAAATGGAAAAATGAATCTGCAAGAAGATAGAAATTACCTATTTTGAAACCTATTAGGTTTTTGAAACTCAACGATCTATGTTAATAGTAGATTATCAAGTCTTTGATTTTATACCTTGTGAAATAGTAACACAAATGCATCAAATTTTTATTAATATCATAAATAGTTTACAATATTTGGGAGAAAAAGATATATCATAAGATCTTTGTATCAAAAATATTATTGATATAATTCCACAAGATAGGTAGTCATATATGATAGTCATTTATGACACTAAACACTTGACTAAGTCTAGATGACTTGATCGGTAATCTTTTACAATATGAAAATATATTGAATATGGTTACTAATAAAGAAAAGAGGAAAATAGAGTAAAATTTTCTTATACTTTAGGTAATCATATTTTCGGTACTTTTAATGCAAGTACTAATGTTTCTAAATCTCATGTTTCAAAATGGAAATTTAAACATTTTGATCAAAGTAGTTCAAACGATGGTGAGAATTAACTTTCACAGTTTTCTATTAGGATGAATAATATTGTTAGTAATAAGAACTTTTGGTATACTCATTAGAAAGATAGAAAAGTTAAAGTTGATAAAAAGGAGTCTTATGATTTTATATGCTATGAATGTTAGAATATGGGCTACATTATACCAGATTTCTTGACTAGAAGAAGAATGATAGAAAGTTAAAAAGATATTCTAAGAGTAAAGGAAATAAAATCATGAAAGCTATGGATTCCTGGAGTGCTAGTGAAGGTGATATATATTCTGGAAGTCCATTATAAGATAGTGGAAATAAAATTAAAAAATCATTTAATTTTATGTAGTAATTCCTAAAGATGAAAAATGATTCATGGTTATGGTAACTGGTGAATCCATAATAAACTTATCACTTGATTCTAAATTTACTTTTACCTATGAAAATGATTATTAAACTTCATCAGATGATGAAAATAAAAATATACTAGAAGATAAAAAAGGTTAAATCATCAAAAGAAGATGATTATTCTCTACCTACATTTGATGATATGGAAAATATTTTAATATCATTGAAAAAGAAAATAGGAAATTTAAAAATAATTATAATTTTTCTAAAACTAGTCTTATTAAAGCTGATAAAATAATTTCAAAATTAACTAATGAAAATTAAAAACATTCAACTTAATTATATTCAAAAAAATAATTCAAAAATAAATTCAATTGAGAAAAACCTTGATAATCAGAATTTTTTTGTTCATCTTAAATCTAAATTTAGTAGTTTGAAGAAAATTTTATCAAACTTTACTTTTGGGAAAGAAAGTTTTTGATAAAATATATAAAAAAATTAGAGTATGTATAACTTCTAATGGGGTTTGTTTTACTTCCAAAAAATATCATTTCTAGTAAAATTACTTTTAACTTAAAAGTGAAACCCTTTGTATGAAATGTAAAGGGAGAGGTCATTAGAAAAAATATTAGTATTCAAATAAAGTTTGATATTTTGGATTTCATAAATCTTTTTTTAAGAACTATAAATTTTTCAACATAGAAGAGTTGGGTAGAAGTGGGTTTCTAAAATATTATTTTCTAACATAACTGGGCCAAATAAAGTTTGGGAACTAATAACTTAGTTTATCCATTTCAAGAAAAGAGGTTGAGTACTAACAAACAAAAAAATAGTAAATGGATAGTTGTTGTTCTTGAAACATGTCTATATAAAAGTCTAACTTCCAGAATTTGAAAAGGTTAAATGAGGTATGAGTCACTTTTAGAGATAAAGCATAAGGTGAAATCATTATCATTGGTGATGTTTCTTTTCTTTGAAAAGTTTTAATTTAAAATGTTTTATATGTTTTAGGTCTTAAGAAAAACTTTATTAGTATTAGTCAACTATGTGATGAGTTTTATCTTTTGAACTTTAATAATGATAAATTAATTCTCCAAATTTCATAAGGTTATTTCATTCTATCTATTTATGCGCATGAGAATTTATACACTCTTGACTTGTAGGAATTAATTTATCATAATTTACCTTGTTTAAGTAAAAATGATGATTTATTTTGGTTATGGAATAGAATATTAGGTTGTTGTAACTTTACTAATTTAATAAAACTTTTTAGGAAAGGAAATGTTAGGGTTATATTGGAACTTAAGTTTTAACTAATCAATATTTTTTGGTCCATGTCAATTTGGAAAGTAACATAAGTCTATATTTAAATATAAAAGTAAAGACTAAACTTTAGAAGATTTACTATTAGTGAACATGGATTTATTTATCCCTAAAAAACTAGAATAATTATGGGTAAACCCTATGTCTATGTCTTGGTAGATTATTACACTATATTTACTTGGGTTTATTTTATCAAATTAAAAACTAAATCTCTTAATAATTTTAATAAATTTCAAGATTTTGTTAAAAATGAAGAAATATACCTTCTATTACTATCCAGAGTGATAATATGGTGAGATTGTGAACTCTAATTTTTAAACTTTTTGTATCAATAATGGTATTACTCATAATTTTCCAGTACCTAAAACACCATAGAAAAATGGTTTATTAAAATAAAGGAATATATTTAGTCAATAAATTACATGAACTTTTCTAAGTGATTATTTCGTTTCTAAACATTTTTAAGCTGAGGAAATGAGTACTATTTTCTATACTATAGATAAATTTTTACTCCACCCTTTTCTTTATAAAACGCCTTATAAGTTTTGAACTGAAATAAATCAAAAACATTCATACTTAAAAGTCTTTAGATGTAAATTATTCATTCTAAATACTAAATATTAAATTTATAAATTTTATCTTAAGTCAAATGAATAAATTTTTATTGGTTATTCTACAACTAGTAAAGATTATAGATTTTTAAATAAAAGAACTAATTTTTTTAAAGAAACAGTTCATGTAAAGTTTGATTCATTTAATCCTTTTGTTTTCTCAAAACCTCCAAAAGTATATCCTTCGGATAATGTTTTTGAAATTAATCTTTTCAATTTATCAAAAGTTGATTCACAACTACCAATAATAAATTCTATAGAAGATAGAACATCAAATTTTCAATATCTGGCAATTACTTCATTGTAATATATATATATATCCTATAGTTTATGATCAAATTACCACTTTACCTAAAGACTAACCAATATTGATGATTCATCCTATTGATAATATTATTAGTGATGTAAATTAACCGGTTAGAACTTAAAGTTCCTTAAGAAATCAATGTGAGAATCATGAATTCTTATCACAATTCAAACCTGATGTTGATGCCTTAGGTGATGAAAATTAGATAAGGGATATGAAATAAGAGATTACACAATTATAAAGGAATCAAGTTTGTGACTTAGTTGAATGAATTAAATATATAATGGTAATAGTATTTAAATGAGGTTTTAAAAATAAATGTGATGAAAATGGAACTATTATTATAAATAAAGAAAGACTTGTTACTAAAGGTTATCATCATGAAAAAGGAATAGATTATGATGAAACCTTTTCACTGGTAGAATGATTAAACTTTATTATAATATTACTATCCTTTACAAAAAATCTAAATCTTACTTTATTTCAAATAGATGTTAAAATATATTTTCTTAATGGATATGTTCAAAAGAAGTTTATGTTGAAAAAACTCTTGGTTTTAATGATACTAATTTTTTGGAAAATGTATTTAAACTTACCAAAGAACTATATAGACTTAAAAAATCCCTGATAGCATGGTATGATAGACTTACCGAATATTTACTTAAAAATTTTATTAAAGGAATTATTTATCCAAATATTTTATAAATAAAATATTTAAATAAAACATCATTGTTCAAATTTATGTTGATGAAATTATTTTTTTAACTCAAAAATCTCTTTCTGATATTTTTTCTGAACTTATGAAAAATGATTTTCAAATGAGCATGATGTGTGAACTAAAATTTTTCCTTAGATTTCAAATTTCTCAAAAACCAGAAGGAAATATTTTATCTTAATATAAAAATATCAAATACTTACTCAAAAAAATTGACAATTCTAGTAGTATAACTACTCTAGTAGAAACTTTTATCAAACTTGGTCTTGATAAATTTAGTAAATTGGTAGATCAAAAATTGTATAGAATTATGATTATGATTTTACTACATGTTATAGAAAGTAAAAAAATGTTTTCAATATATTTATATGATATATTTCAAGAAAATTTGAAGGAATCTCATTTAAAAGTGGTAATATGTATTTTCCATTACCTTAAAGGTACTTCAAAACTTGGTGTGTTCTATTATTCTGAAAATAATTTTTTTATTTAAAGTTACTTAGATACTGAATTTGAAGGATATAAATTAAATAGAAAAAGTACTTTTGGGACATGTCATTCATTATGAGAATATTTAGTTTCATGGTCTAGAAAGAAGAAAAATTATGTATCACTCTCCATTGTTAAAGCTGAATATATAGAAACTGAAAGTTATTGTGTTCAAGTGTTATGGATGGAACACGCAATCATAGATTTTGGTTTGAGTTTAACTTAAAATACAATCCTTTGTGATAATAATAGTGTTATTTATTTATATAATAACTCATATCATCAATCACAATAAAATAACATAGATGTAAGACACCATTTTCTTAGGGATCACACAGAAAAGGATATATATTTCTCAACTTTATCATAATAGAAAATTAACTTGATGATATTTTTATAAAACATTTTTGATAGATTTTAATACATTAAATAGATGTTAGAAACTATCAACCTAAAGTGATATTTAATTTAATCATTATTTAACTAATCTTTTTATAGAGAAAATTCATTAAATTAGGGAGATTAAATTTCAATTTTACCAATTTTTCATTTCAATTTCATTGTTTTTTTATTTCAATTTCATTGGATTTTCATCTATATTTTCATCAATTTTGGAAATTTTTTCCTTTAATCTTTACATAAATATCCTATTAATCTAATTTTTCATTTCTATTAAAAATCAACAATCATAGCTAAATATTTCCTTTAACCAGCCTCGAAAGAGTGGTATCATCCATTATTATTGGAAGATAACTTCATGGATGTTTAAATTCTACAACTATATATTTTTCTAATTTATTCTTCCCATTCTATCATTATTTATCAAAGGTTAATATGTTAAAAACTAATATAAGGTATTATATCTTAACTCTTTATTCATTTACTTGAATTTTTTAAGGTAATTTCTTTTTAAAGGTAACTGATGTTTTCCTACAATGAAATTATAAATTTAATTCTTAAAAATAATTCATATGACATATTTTTTGGACATACATTTCCACTAGAATCTTTTTAGACCATTCATAAAATAAATGACAAATTTTTATATGATAGCCTCTCAAATTCCTATATAGGTACTATAATATAAAGGATTATAATCACACTCAATTTTCTATAATCATACTACTTTATTCTATGGTAAAATGGTTTTTAGCAGAAGAATATATGGGAGATATTATTAGAAGAATCCCCAAAGTCCATACATGAGTCTTAAAGTTCCTTCTATAAAAATATTTATACCATCAGATACTGTTAAATAACTTTCATATATCTTTGGTGAATAAGTTGAAGTTCAAAGTTTGATAATGCATAAATATATCTTATTTTGTAAAAAAATACCTATAAGAACTAAAAGACTAGTAGAGAAGATGGAGTTCAACATATGAACTCATCATAAGAAGATATTATTAGTTAGGAAAGAATAGTTGAAATAGAAATAATTTTTAAAAATATGATTACATCAACCATGTTAAAAGGGATTTTTGAAGATCTGAAGTATATAATAAGTACTGGAAGAAATTAAAACATATTATCAGGAAATTCCCGAGAGAACCAAAATTTTAATTTTCAATTGTATTTTTTTATTCCAATGTATTTTTCAATATTTTTATTTCTTAATTTATTTATTCCTTTCTTAATTTTTGAATATCATGAAGGTGGAGAAATTTTTGAAAATATAGAAAATTAAAAGGGGGTGATTTATTTTCTTATTCCAATCATATTAATTATATCTTATTTTTGATTAATAAATTTAATCTGAAGTGTTTTGAATAAAATAAGGAGAACTTCATAGGGGTGTCTTATTTTAAATACATGGGAATTTTTCTTTAATTTTTGGTTGAACTATTCAATTTTAATTACAAGTTTTGTGCTTTATAAAAATAGAGAGATCATTGAGTCAATGAATCAATCGTTTTATTTTTTTGGAAACAACAATACACTTTAAATATACTTGATATGTCTTGAGTTTAATTTTAGTTTTTATGTTTATGTGGAATAAAATTTTGTTAACTGAAATATCGTAGAACTCAAAAAAAATTGCGAAAATATGATAGTTTGAACTTTCATGTCAAATTACATCCATCGGATTCAATAGCATTGTAGTACTTCTTGATAACATCGTTAGTTGATAAATCAACATGTTAAGTTCATTTTAAGATAAAAAATTTTATATTGATGTTGTTACAACTGACTCTGTGATTTTTAGAATCCAACTGTTAAAGTTATTTACAATGTTTTCTAAAAATAGAGTTATAACCTCAAACATTAGAATAACAGATAAACGGGCATGAAACGTGAGAACTGGAGAAGTATTTCAATATCATTAAGTCTTAAATGTCTTGTTGATTTATTTTAATTCCAATTGTGTTTATTTCTAAGTATTTACTAAGAGTTTTATCTTGCGAGTATTCATTATAAAGCACTTAGTATTTATCTTGTAATTGTTATTTTACCAATCTTGGGTGATTGAGAGATTATGAGGATATAAAGACATAATATTTACTGATCTTGTGTGATCGAGGGATTCTGGGGCTAGGAATACAGAGTGTTCAAGGATATAACACTATACCTATTTACAATTTTAGTCAAAGGCTTCTAGGGATAGGAAGACAGTCCTTCTGGTAGGTTTTAAAATCAGGGATACTTTTTGATAGGTTTAAACTCATGGATACCTTGTATTTTGTCTAGATATCCACCTTGATATTTGGATTAAAAGTGTGGTTTGAATACATCCATTAAAGGGGTATTTGGTTTTCTAACCAATACTTCATGAATTTTTTTTAAACTTATGTGGTATTCATTTTTGAATTATATATGGTTTATTTTTTGTTCATTTATTGTTTAGTTTACTACTATTGGATTTTTATAAACTTCTAACACATTTATTTCTATTATCTTAACTATATTTTATACAGTTCATTTTTTCACTATTCTGCTTTGAATTAATCGGTATTTTGTAAACTCGATCCACTTAAAATATAAGGGTTAGAAAAAACTTATAAGTTTGATTTAAAACTACATTTCACCCCCCCCCCCAACACTCTTATATATTATTTCCATTATCCTTGGGAAAATATGAGTGAACCTAATGGTTAGGTACCCATGAATTATCTTGTATAAGACAAACAAGTAATAAAATTACACTAATAGTCAGGTGCCTTATTCTTACCATTTACTTTGGGTTAAACTAGTTAGGAAATCATAATAGTTAGGATACTAAATAAATAGAGTTGAGTGAATCCATTTAACATAATTTTATAAATATTTTATCCATTGATCTATTTAAGAATCATATATTGTAACATATCTCCCATCATCATTGTATTGAGAATGTGGGAGGATATTAATTGGCCTTAGGTGACATCCCAAAGACACCAAAGTTTGAAAATAAATTTCAAGGACTTAAATACAATTGTTGGAGGATTTTATATTTTAAATAAAACAACCAAAAACAAGATAACCATAACCAATAACCACTATATGATGAATGATAACAATGTAATACAACTCAAAGTGATGCCAAACTGGCAATAATACCAACCACAAAACTAAGAACCATATCAGAGTACAAAGAAGAAGACAAAACCCACAAATATTAAGGATTCAAAAGACATAAACTCTATAGCTCCCAAAATTCTCCTAGATAAAACTCCACAATCCATACTCAAGGTATCATGATGTGTCACTAAAGAAATGTGATACATTTCCTTTACTTTTGTATCAATAAACAATATCTGCAAACATACCAAAGTTCCTAAGCAGAGGGTGAGTATTGAAACTCAGTAGGTTTTTCCCAAATGACATTCATACTCAAGATAATAGGATAGAACATGTTAGCACATTTATATAAAAAACATATAAATCCATTTAAAATAATTTCAATAGTTCATATCAAAACCAAATAAATTCCAAAGAAAAATAGTTCTCCTCACTAAACTTGTTTCTAAGGAAAATGACCAAACAATCCTTAAACCATTTCACAATTCCATTTTACATTACCCATTCCATAATTCACACACTTTATTATACATTCATGATTTAGTTATATTCCCATACTCGTGATAATTTTATTGTACATCCACTAAGTTGTCACTAATTTTTCAATATCCTTATGCCCCAATGGAGCATTCCCCTTATCTAGGGTCACATCCCTTGTACCCAAATGGTACACACCCCTTATTTAGGGTCACATTGAAAGCATGAACTCACACTAACCCATGTATTAAAAAACCAATCCAACCAACAATTTCATGCCATTTTAATAAAAAAATATTTTTATTGAAAACTTTTCCACAAAACCTTTTTCATGAATTTAACAAAACAAATATTTTAAAATCAACATTTTAAAATCATTCAATAAATCACTTTTTCACAAAAATTCTATAATTCCACTAACCATCACTAAATAAGGTTTCTACAAATATTTGCAAAAAAAATACACAATCAATTTCAATTAATTAAAACAACTTTAAATCTACCCTTCAATTTCTAATAATATGAGTTGATAGTGAATCCACCTACCTCAAAAACTTCAGTGAAAATGAATAACATAACAAATTATTTAACAAAACGGATTGAAACTCCATAACCTCTCTTTAGATCTTGTTCCCTACCATCAACATACACAAATCCCATAATTATTAGAATCAAACAACATATATATATATATATCCCTAATAGACTAGATCTATAAATATAGGAGAGGGAAGAATAATAAACTAAGCAAAAACAACCAAAAACGGGCACTTACCAATGAATTTGGACGTCAAAGCACCAATATTTTCCAACAGATCACTCTCAGATCAAGATGAATGGTCTCCACAGACTTTGGGAGGAGAGTAAAATGAGTTAGGGTCATACTATAGGAAAAACGTACCATTAATAAGAAAAACCATGTCAGGTCCATAATTTTTGGATCTAACTTTTTTCCATGCATGGTTAGGGTGTACGGTTAGGGAATATGGTTAGTAAAATCGTGTTCTAACCATTCATAGGCCTCTTCCTCAAGGATATTGGTTACTCTTGGGTGGAAACATGGTTTTTCCAAAACATGTTCCTAACTGGGGCCCATTGTCTCATGTTTCATGGTTTTCTATAGAATTTTCATGGTTTTATCTAACCATTCTCAAACTGTACACCTCCAAAAAAATCCCCAAAAACATTAAAAAATTCCTCTAAACCCTACCAAAATTCACCCAAAAACTTTACATACATAAAATATATAAATAAATGGGTACTTGATTGAAATTGGTGGGTGACACATTATCCCCACAATTTTCCTTTCTATCCCAAAAAATTAGAAAACCACCACTATCTCGAAAGAGTTCGGGCCATTACTCGACCATTTCCTTTTCCCGTTCCAAAGTTTCTTCTTGAATCTGACCATGTCACCACAAAAACTGCACTAGAATGACACTTTTCCCACATTATAAATTCTATTTACTATCCACAATATATATTAGCATATAAACCAACAAATCATCAAGTTATAGGTCAATGTGATCCCATCGAATCACATGGTTAGGATCAGGATGATACTTCTTCAACTAAGATACATGAAAAACATTATGCACTGAACTAAACCTTGGTGGAAAATACAACTGATAATTCACCTCACCAACCCATTAAAGTATCTCAAAATCACCTATGTATCTAGGATATAACTCTCCATGCTTCCCAAAAATGACAATTTCCAAGCCTTGGAGAGATTCTCAAGAACAAATGATCACTCACCTTAAATTAAAACGGATGTCGATGATGATCAACATATAATTTTTCAAGACTCTAAACTGTCTCCATCCTTTTCCTAATCAACTGAATATTCTTTGTTGTATCTTTCACAAGGATTGGTCTAAACAATGAAGTCTCACCTATTTTCACCCAAAAAAATAGAGAACAAAAAGGATGCCCATACAATGCTTTAAAAGGATCCACATGTATCAATGTCTAATAACTATTGTTATACAAGAACTCCACTAATAGAATGTTATCTTCCCATGAGCCACCAAAATCCATTACACAATCCCGCAACATGTCTTCCAATTTTTTAATCATCCTTTCATATTTTCCATCCATCTAGGGGTGATACACTTACTCATAGTAAAGTGAGACCTAAGGGATTCCTACAAGGATTTCCAAAAATGATATGTAAACCTCAAATATCTATCTGATACTATCGAAATTGGAATACCATGACTCTTTCCACATCTTGGATATATATTTTAGAAATTTTATCCACCATATGAGATTCAATAATAGGGATGAAATGAATTGACTTTGTGAGTTGACCTACTATCAACCATATGGAATTATGTTTCTAAACCTTCCATGGGAGACCTATAAAAAATACATGGATATATGCTCCCATTTTCAAATAGGAATAGGTAAAGACTACAACATACTCATTGTACACTAGTTCTCTACCTTAACTTTAGGAAAATTTAAACATCTCGAAACAAACTCAGCCACATTTCTTTTCATGTAAACCCACAAAAACATTGATTTCATCTAATTATATATTTTCTATATTCTAGGATGGGTATCCCATCTTGAATGGTGGTAAGCATGAGGAATTTGTTCCTAACAAGACAATAGTATGACCATAAAACCTTGAAACCACAAAAATGAGATCTCATCTTGGCTTCATCTCTCAATGGTCTCCCCACTATTGAGTTTTGACCTCATAGAAACACATTATGAATTAGATTTCTATGCCTCTCTAACCATATTTACCAATTCAGGAACCAAATAAAATAAAAATAAAACTATATCACTACTTAATTCTTCACAATATAAACACTTTTCATCTATCACTAACATTAACTACCACTAATATCAAGCCTATTTTTCCAACTAACCATATTAATTTCTACTTAATGCATCTACCATGGAATTTCTTTTACTCAATATATATATCAAGTCAAATTCAAAAATTTGGAGATACTTTATCCATCTTGTTTGTCTCAGATTCAAACCCCTTTATGAGAAAATGTGTTTCAAGCTCTTATGATCTATAAACACCATGAATTTATCACCAAAGAGGTGATGACACCAAGTCTTCAGATCATGAAATACATCAGATAACTCCAAATCATGTGTTGGTTATTTCTTTTTATGAAACCATAACTCTTAGGAGCCATAAGCGACAACATGATCTCCCTACATGAGAACACATCCCAAACCTGATCCCAAAACATCATAATACACCATGTACTCTTGTCCTGATTCTAGAAAAATCAATATTTTTGCTGATGTAATGCAAAATTTAACCTCCTAAAAATAATTATGACATTCATCCTTCCATTTTAATGGAACATTTTTCCTTTTCAAAGATATCATTAGTGAAGTCGGTCATGAAAATTCATGAACAAAATATTGGTAATAACCATCTAATCCAAGAAAAGTGCATATCTCAAAGACATTTATTGGCGTTTTCCAAGAGATAATAACCTATATCTTTTTTGGATCCATACAAACACCTTTTTCATAGATAAAATGGACAATGAAATATACCTCTTCTATCAAAAAATCACACTTTGATAATTTTTCATGCAGTTGATGATCCTAGAAAATTCCCAACATTGTTACCAAGTGATTCTCATACTTATCCCTTATCATTGATTACACCAATTTGTCATCCACAAACACCACCATAAAATATTCCAAATATTTTTTAAATATCTAATTCATTAATTCTGTAAATAATTTTGGTGTATTTATAAGAACAAAAGTAATAACCACGTACTCATAATGGCCATATCTACTTTAGAAAAACGTTTTCAGAATATCCTCCTTCTAAACTAGTAATTGGTGAAATATTGACCACAATTCAATTTTTGAGAACCACATGGATCCCCTCAATTGATTTAATATATCATCAATGCATATAAGTGGATACTGATTCTTTATTATAATGTGGTTAATATTATGATAGTCCACATAGAGCCAAATATTTTTATCTATATTTTTCACAAACAAAACTAATTCTAACCACTGAGATGTGCTAGGAAAAATGAACCCTTTACTTTATAACTCTTACAATTGGAATTTCAGTTCCCTTAGTTATGTTGGTGCTATCTAATAAGATATAAGTGATATAGGACTATATCATGGTAAGAGATCAATTGAGAACTCTACTTAACTTGCAGCTAGTTACCCTAAAACTTTCTTGAGAAAAAAATCCATAAAATTATCAATAGTTTCTGGAAAACCACTAGTCCCAATATCATCCACTGATTCCAAAGTGAAAGCTTCCAACTACTATGAGATAGATCCAACTTATGATACCAACAAGCCTTCTACACCTACCTTTACATTTCAATCTCCTCTAAAAAGATTCTTAATTCCATCATCAGTCATAAAACTAACCATTCAGGTATAACAGTTGATATGAGTTTTGAACATTTTCAACCAATCCATACCTAATATTATGTCATAGACATCCATCTCAAGAATATAGAAATCCCAAATTAGTTCATCCCCAACAAAAGTTATAGAACATGCTTTACACATAAAGGATCAACATTCTATTTGGACAAGTGGAGTTTGAAGTGTCAAAATAGAAGGCATTATCTCATCATGTAAACCTAGAAGATCAATAGCATGAGAATCAATAAATGAATGGGATGCACCTGTATCAAAAAAATATTTTATAAGTGTAGAATTTAAATAATCATACCTCTCACCATCGATGGTCCCGAATGATCATCTACAATAACTTTCTTAGTTCCATATAATTACTTACTCACAATAATTTGGTATTTATTACCCTTTTGAGATTTAACTATTTGAGGAGTCATGGTATTCCTAGAATCCCAATGGCCAACTCGATTTTTTTGACAAGAATTATTCTTCTCCACTCATCCCGTCAAATCATATGACATCTTTGAAACATGATATGTGTCTCTAACACCCAACCTTAGAGAACTATGACAATAGTGCTAAATATGGCCCATCTAGTTTCAATTGTGGAATGATCTAGGTGGTTTTGTATAATCTCACTTCATGTGGGAAAACAAACCACATTGAAAACATCCAGGTTTACCCTTTGGTTTTCGAGGAAGATTCACCGATCCAACCATTTGATTATGTGTCATTCAACTAACTTGGAAATAGGTGTCCCTCTTCCCCTTTTTACAAGAATTAGAGTTCCCACCATTCCCTATAGGTATCAACATGCTTCCTACACCCATAGTTCTTGAGATGTATCTTTCTTCCACTATCTCTCTATTGACCATCTCTGTATAATCTATTATACAAAGAACAAAAATATTCAAGCGAACCTCTGACCTAAGCCTCAATTAAAAAATTCATGCCATCAAGGATTCACTAGCATCAACTTGAGGTGAAAAGCGGACTAAATTAATGAATTTAGCCACATACTCTGTCACTAAGAGATTATCCTTCTTCAAGCTAAGAAATTACATTAGTCTATAAATATAGAACATGAGGATATAATTATTTGTTCAATAATTATTCAAAGTATTCCCATGAAATCCCTTGGTCTAATTTATCCTAAAATTTAAAATCCCACCACTGGATTGAAATATCATATAGAGTATATGTTTCCAACTTAACTTTCAACGCTACCAATGTTCCATGTAAATCAAAGATTTGATTCATCCTCTTCAGCCACACCTCTTCCTTCTCTGGTTCTGAATCACCTCAAAATATGGGTGGATTTTTCTTCTGGAACTAAATGGAAAGATCCAATTTCCTTGGTTTATTCCTTCTATTCCCTCTATCCATGGCCTAAAATGACTGGAAAATACTCTAAACTAGTGGTTGGTTCACTTGTGGATAAACTGAAACCACATTTTCAATAGCCTCTTCTGGTTGGTTTCTTCTATACATACCAGGTTCCATTTTCTATAACCAAAAAACCTTCCCTCAGTCTCTATCTCTAGAAACTGAAGGCTTAATAATTTCAAATTCTACCACATCACATATATCACAACATTTCTTTTAAAAATTAAACATTTTCCACTTTCAACCATTTTTGAAATTTTATTTATTCTTTTTAAAATTAAACCATTTTCAAAATACCACTACCATAACTTTTCAAAATCTCACATTTGAAAAAAAATCAACACTTTTCAAAAATCAACTATTTTTCATCAAAATCAAAAAAACGTTACTCAATATGAAATATTCACTCTTAGTGGGAAGTTATATCAAAAATTCATTTTATGCTCTTATCATTGGCTATACCCATGACAATGAGATTAAAACTCTAATAACTATCTCAAAACACTCATGTAACCAACTCCCTAGTAACTTAATGTTCAACATAAATAGGTTAACTATTCCTTTTTATTCTATACATTTTAATTTTCGATGATCCTACTCCTTGCTACCATCCTGACTCAAAGATTAAACCAGAATGATTTTCCAACCCCAAGACTGAAAAATCAATTCCATTTGTCCCAAAATGAAATACAGACTAGCCAAACTGATACCATTTATAACATATTTCCCCTCCTCATTGGCTTGAGAATGAATGAGGATATTACTTGGCCTTAGGTGACATCCTCAAGACACCAAAGATTAGTAATAATGTCAAGGGATTCAATAAAATTGGGGGATGATATTCCATTTGAAATAAAATAACCACATCCAAGATAACCATAACCGATAACCACTATATAATTCATGATAACAATGTAATAAGACTCAAAGTGATACCAAACTAACAACAATACGAACCAAAAAACTAAGAATCATATCAAAATACAAAGTGGATGACAAAACCAAAAAATCTCAAGGATTACAAAGACATAAACTCCATAGCTCCAAACATTATCCAAGATCCAAATCTACAATCCATGCCCAAGGTATCATGATTCATCACTAAATAAATCTAATACCTTTTATTTACTTATGTCTTGATAAAAAATATTTTCAAATGCACCAATGTTTCCAAGAAGGGGGTGAGTAATGAAACTCAATAGGTTTTCCCTAAATTAATTCTCTACTCACACCACTATAATAGAATATGTTAGCACATTTATATAAAATAATTTATATGAACCCATTTAAAATCATTTCAAAAGTTCATATCAAATCCAAAGAAATTCTAAACCAAAATAGTTCTCCACACTAAAACTATTTCCAAGTAAAATAACCAAACGAGCCTTTAAACCATTTCACAAATTCATTTCACAATTTAATTTGGCATAACTCATTATATGATTCACACACTTACCCATACATTCATGCTTTATTGATAGTTCCATAATCATGAGCAATTTCTCATCTATCCACTAAGTCATCACCAAGGGTTCAATCTCCTTGTGCCCTAATGGCACACGCCCCTTATCTAAGATCACATCCCTTATACCCTAATGTTATACACCCCTTATTTAGGGTCATATCAAAATCATGAAATCACTCCAACCCATGGATTCCAAAATCAATCCAACCAAACATTTCATTCAATTTCAATAAAAAAAATATTTTAAAAAATTCAACAAAAACTTTTTCTAAGAATCAAACCAAACAACTATTTTAAAATCATAATTTTAAAATAATTCAATAAATCAATTTTTCACAAAAAAATCCACAACTCCACAAACCATCACTAAAGAAGGTTTCTACCAAGCTTTGCACAAAAATTTCATAATCAATTTCAATAAATTCAAACAATTTTAAATATAGCCTTTAAGTTATAATAAGAGGAGTTTATAGTGAATATAACTACCTCAAAAACTTTGGAGAAAACAAAAACAACACAAATTATTCAAAAAAACTAGTTGAAACTCCAAAACCTCACCTTAGATATTGTTCCCTGGCATCAAAACATCTATAAACCATAATGATTGGCATCAACCAACATAGATATATTCCTAAGATACTAGAAATATGAATCCAAGAGAGGAAAGAATAAGAAACTAAGGAATGTTTAGTTCAATAGCCACCTTAATTTTTTTTCCTTCCACCCTCCAAATTTCAGCTCATTTGGCCACCGGTTGTAGGAGTTATGATTTTTTTCATTGTCGGTTTTTGATCTGGATGAAGCATCCAGGCAGCTTCCTTTAAGAATATATCATTCAATAGCCACCTTAATGGATTCAAAACTCTATTTAACTTATTTTTCAACTCCTATTTGAGTCATATTTCATTCCCAAATAGAATCAACGCATTTGAAGGTTTTTAGGCTGAGATGGATGTCTGTTACAGTGGTGGGTTCCACGCTGTCCGCCCAGAAAAATATTCAATTTCATTGATTTGTTACGGCCTCTATATAATTGATTGAGCCCCTGGTCCAGCAGACAAAAATGAAGGAAATAAAATAAGGATTCTAAAAAAATTTAATCAGAAAATTTGGAGTTATATTTTTCGGTAAATGACCAAAATACCCTTGACATAAAAATCTGTCAAAAATCCAGAATTAAGCACTTTTCACAATTTAGCTCATTTTTATTCTATAATCCAAATTTCCCATTATTTTAATAAAAAATTTAAATACATGGGTTTTATCATTTAAAAAAATTAAAAATTCATTATTATTATATTAAAAATATGCACATAAATTTTCTCTTTCAAATACCCGCACACTTAAACCATGCTTGTCCTCAAGCATAAAATCTCAACATAGAATTCAAAGGACACCAATATTACCAATATTCAAATTTCAAAGTAATAAAATCAAACAATTTTCAATGTCAAATAAAATTTTCAAAAATCCACATAAAATATGAATTTAATTTTCCAGTTTTTAATGAAATAATTAATTCATATATTTTACTTTTCCCCATTGAAAAAAATGATGGAAATTCTTCTTTCATTCATTCAAGCTTATCAATTCATTATTATTAAACATTCCAAATCATGATTTACCTCACCTTTGAATTTTAACTCTCATATATCATGATACAATTTAAGTAGAGTTATGCTCATATCATGAGAATATTCACTTTATCCATAGGCTTGTAAAGGAACTACTTTCACCACTTTGTAAAGACAAAACGCACATAAAATCATGAGGACTTTCAATAAAGGTTCAAATGAGTCTGTGGCTTAGGGTTGGTGGGTAAATGATTGAAATAATTTAAGGCCAAAAGTAGGAGTTTTGACTCTTAAGTACAATTCACTATTAATCAAGTAAAAAAACAAGATGAACCTCACTCAAATCCATTTGATAATGTGAAACACAACACCACCCCCTTTTAATGATATGGGACATGAGTCAATAAATGATTATAAAGAATGATATCATCCAAGTTCTCCATATTTTTTTAATTTTTTGTAAATCTCCAGAAAGACACAGCTTAATTTATCTCCCTCTTTTTTTTGATTTTTTTTAAAGCTCTAGAAAGGCACATCTTTATTTTCTCCTTTTTTTAAGGAGAACCAGATGAAATGAAGGAAACATAATGAAATGATGACTCATTCCAAATTCTCTAATAATACATTTCCTAAAATGATAATGCACACCACACACCACCCAAAAAATTATACACATCCCAATGAATGCACACAAAATACCCTTTCCCTACAATTAAACTTGAATAATCCATGAAAAAATACTAAAAGAGTGGGAAGGTAAAAAAAATTGGCTTGTAATGTGTCTTAAACCTATAAGGAAATTCATGGATTCTATGGGATAATGAAGGATAAATGTAAGGGTGGGTCTCAGGTAAATATGTGGCTAGCCAATGTAATGCCTCAATCATTTTAAATATGTTTCTGTACAGTCATAGTTTTGACAATTTTCAATACAAGTTCGGGTAGGTGGCATGTACCAAGATCACTCAAGAAATATTCTCAAGATAAAATAGGAAATATTTGGTCTAGAAATCCTCTTGGGAATGGGAATATAACATTGAATAATCAATCATGGAATGATTAATAATAACAAATCAATTCACATGAACTTCTGAAATTCAAAGCATAAAAGATGGTAGGGAAATTTCATTTACATGAATCAATTAATTCATTCAAATTATGAGTCATAATTTCAATATCTATTATTCATATTTAAAAATTCAATTCTAAATTTCAATCATTTAATCATATAAACATTGAAATCTAAAACATGGCATCACTGGTTTCCTAACAAACTCATGTCTCCTAGATAAGTCGAGTAAAACATGAATTCAAGTGTGGGCATGCAATTTTATCTTTAAATATCAAAACATGTTTTGGACCAAAATATGGAGAGTTTAAAAGATAAATAACTAAAATTTAACTCCCTTTTTTCATGAAACATAGCCCTTCCCCTTCACTTTCTGAGGCTGCCTTCCACCATTATGAACCTACAAAATAGAATTATTCATTTAAGAATGAGGATCGTGTCATTAAAGCTCAAAAAGATAAGAGGGAGTGGGCCACATGCTGTAATTATTCCTAATACTGAATTTAAAATTTAAATTCCTAATATTGAAAATTAAAGTACTAAAAATCAAGTAAAGGATAAATCTTGGTATGATCCCCCAAGTGGGCCCTGAATTTTTACTACCTCCAGAGGGTAGTACCAGTTGTTATCCAAAATCAGAGGGTGGATGAAGCTTATTTGATTTGAACTACCACATATGGATTTTCCCAGAATCCACATATGTGTTCTTGAGGAGGACTCCATGGATAGAGTACACCAAATCATCCCCCTTCGCATTGTGGTACAGCTTACATGGCAACGGTAGGATGAAGTATGGAGCATCCTCTTCATTGGTTGCTACTTGTGAAACCTTCTTCTTCTCTTATTGTACTCCCTATAATGAATATTCAATGTCTTTAGGGAGCATAAAGTGTTCCTCAACAGGTGAAATTTATTCTTCTTCCTCCAAGGTAGAGAAAATACTATCTGATTCTATAAAACGTGAGGGAGTGACATAAATTTCAGATTCAATAAAACCAGAAGAGATAGAGTCAATGAAAGGTTCAACTCCCTGAGTTGTATCAGTATCAATCTCTTATTTAGTTGAAAGTGACTCTTGGAATTGATTATCGCTTTATGTAGGTAGGTAGTCATTCCACTCAACCTCTAGTTTGGATTCAACTTCTTGGATTTATTTAGTGAAATTCGAAAAGACTTGTGGCACTTCCTTCTTAGCCTTGAATCTTTGAATTCCAGTTTTGATTTCATCAACCATGGACATAAAATCTTCAAGTGAGATCCATGTTGAAAGTACTCTTTCCTTCTGTTTGAACCTTATCATTAGAGCATCATCCCTTCATTGGAGGGCCTCCTCAGTGTAGTCATTTTCATCCTCCTGCACTTGTGAGTAATTATTCCATGCATTATAATTGGAATTTGAATGCATCATGGAAAAACTAATTTTTTTGTGATTTTTTTAAAAAAATAATGAAAACTATGTAAAATATAAAAATATAAAAATTAAATTAAACAACTAATTAGCTCCTCATAAACGGTGCCAGTTTTGACGCACGCCTATCGTAGGGCGTGGCAAAATCAATTTAATTTTCCTATTGAAGCATAGAGGCTAACCAGGGGAGTCTCTCTTGAGGAGAATTTTCAGTCATTCACTCTCTTAATCTAATTTAACTAAACTAATTATTATGTTTGTTTTTATATTATCTATGAATTTAATACAATTAAAATAAAATATAAAACTAACATGCAATGACAAAATGCAATTAATTTAGAAAGAACTTGGCCTTTATGGGTTGGTTTATGGGTTTCATCATTCTCCTTGTTAGTATTTAAATTATGTTTGATAATTAAATTATGAGATCTCATTCATTAATTACTATTATTTTATTTATTAGTGTGAAATATTTAATGTATTTATCAAACTTAACTTTACCTCCTCCTATAATCAAGGTTTATGGCACACCTCGATTGACAATGTGACATCTTCCAAGACCTGGCTCCATCGTATTCCATTTCAACCACTGAATGGCTCAACTCCATCATATGAAGAGCTTGTATCCAGTATAAGGGAGGGAAAATATTTAATAAAAGAATATAAATGAGTTTGAGATCAGTGTCGTGGTGGATGGTCTCCACACCCGTGCACATCACTCTTGCTCATCACAAACTTAATAAAACATTGGAATTTAAGCACAGAATAAATGAAATTTACACATACGTCCCATGGTCTAAGTCTCGGGTTAACCCCTCATTTTTTAGGGTAATAGGTCACAATAGATAATATGAGAAGAAGAAAAGAAGAAAAGAAGGAGAAAAGATGAAGAAGAAAACAGGGTGGATGGGTGGACACAGAAATAAAAATAATGCATGAATTTTATTAGAAATCTAAATTACAATTGAAAACTAAAAAAAATAAAGAAAAAAAAATGGGGAATATTTATGGCCGGCCTCCCTCGGTGGAGATATCCTCCTTGGTTCCTTGAAGGAATGGATAGAGAATGAGATTCTTTGAGGGGGAGGATCTCTCCTCCTTTTATAGCCAGATTTCTGTCCTCCGAATGTTGTCACATTTTTGACCTATTAATTGGAATATTTACATGTATAATCCTTCATTAAAGTGGTACATTAATGTTTTGGCCATCTACCCTCCAAATTTCATCTCATTTGGACACCGGTTATAGGAGTGATTTTTTCATTGTTGGTTTTTGATTCTGGATGAAGCATCCAGGCAGCTTCCTTTAAGAATATGTCATTCAACAGCCAACTTAATGGATTAAAAACTCCATGTAATTTATTTTTTGAACGCCTATTTGAGTCCTCTTTCATCCCCAAGTGGAATAAATTCATTTGAATGTGTGTAGGCCTATATGGATGTCTGTTACAGTGGTGGGGTCCACGCTATTTGCCCAGAAAAATCTTTAATGTCATTGATTTGTTACGGCCTCTAGATGATTGATTCATCCCATGGTCCAGAAGACAAAAATGAAGGAACTAAATTAAGGATTCTAGAAAAATTTGAATCAGAAAATTTGGAATTATATTTTTTAGGAAATGATCAAAATACCCTTGACGTAAAAATCTGTCAAAAATCCAGAATTAAGCACTTTTCACAATTTAGCTCATTTTTATTTTATAATACAAATTGCCCATTATTTTAATAAAAAGTTTAAATACATGGTTTTTATCATTTAAAAACATCAACTATTCATTATTATTATATTAAAAATATGCACAAAAATTTGCTTTGTCGGGTACTTTACTAAAACCGGGGGTGATAGATATATGATATGATTCAAAAATTTGGTGTTTACTAGATATATTCATGGATTATTTTCATGATCAAACCAATGTAATTCATGATGAAATAAGATATTTACTAACTAAATAAATATGATGTATGGGGTCATAATTTTTAGTGGGAGTAATTTCATTGAAGTTCCTTGATGAAAAGATATAATACATGATACTTAACCATAGATATTTATCTATTATTGGTTATGGATTTCTTCATGATAGTAATATTAATATCCCTTATAGGAATTCCATATATAATAGTTTAGGTTTGGTATCTAAGTTTAAAAATTGTTCTCTTAGTGAATAATTCTACGTGCCTTAATGTGAATTTTATAGAGGTCAATCTCTCTAACTCTTACTCTTGGGTATTAGATACCAGGTGTACATCACACATTTTTACTAACAAACACAGACTCGATGATATAAGAGAATTAAAAATGGTGATGTAGATATTCATGTCAATAATGGAGAAAAATTTATTTCATTAAAATTATGAACTTATAATATAAGTATACCCATCAAATTAGTTCTATAATTGGAGAAATTTTATTAAATTCCCACCATAAAAAAGAATTTTTATTTCTATATCTTGTTTGTAAATGATGGTATTTTCATTCACTATTAAGAACAACAAATGTTCTATATATAAAAATGAAATTTTTTCTAGAATTGGGAATATTTTAAATGGTTTATATATTCTAGATATGGTTAATACTATCTATAATGTTTGAAATAATAAGTTTAGGGTTGATTCTAATCCCACCTAACTTTGGAATTTCTATCTTGGATATATAATTTAGAAACACATCCAAAGACTCCATAAAGTTAGATTATTGGAACCATACAATAATAAATCATTTGAAAATTGCGAATCTTGTTTATTAGGAAAGATGACCAAAGAACCTTTGAGCGGAAAAGGTAAAAGGACTAGTGGACTATTGGGTCACATACATGTAGATGTATGTGGACCAAAGAGAATTCAAGAAAGTGGTGATTTTATTTAATTTGTTAATTTTATTAATGATTTCCGTAAGTACAGATATCTGTTTCCAATTATAGATATGTATAAAAATTTTGAAAAGTTTAAAGAGTTTTAGAATGAAGTATAAAATTGACTAGAAAAAGTATAAAGATCCAATGATCATATCAGGGTAGTGACTACTTAAGCCTAGAATTCATTGATCATTTGAGGGATTATAGAATTGTTTCATAACTAACTTCTCTTATAACACCACAATGTAATGGTGTGTATGATATTAGGAATCATACCTTTTGGGCATGGTTCGATCAAGGATGAATCAATGTGTCCTTCCTATCTTATTCTTAGGTTATGTTCTAGAAGGTACTAAATTTAAAATAAATTATGTTCCATATAAAGTAGTTATAAAGACACCATATGAGATATGGTTTTGGAAACATCTCATTATGACTTTTATAAAGATTTGGGTATGTAAATAATGAGTACGACATTCGCCTTCTGATAAGCTTGACTCCAAATCTAAAAAATACTTATTTTTTTGTTATTCTAAGAAAATTATGGGATATTATTCATATAATCCTACTAAGAAAAAAGTGTTTGTGGATTTATGTGGTGATTTTATTGATAAGGAACACATAAGTTAAATATTCATGGTTATGAAATTTATACTTGGATAAGTTCAATACCAACAGATAGAAAGTGTTCTTAAGGGGGTGGTTGATTTGATCCCCCAAAGAGTTATGGAAGAACTGACTCAAGACACACAAGAACCTCAAAGGTATAATATGATTAATCAAGAGATTGTTAGGTAAATATTTCTCATATCTAATTATAATGAGGTAATTTTTATAATATATAAATATGATTCCTATCGGAAGTCCATAGAGAGTTCTAATTCTAAGAAATAATTAAAATTTATAGAGTCTGAGATAAACTCCATGTATAATAACAATGTTTGTAACTTGGTAGATGAAGATAAATGGGTGATTCCCATAGAGATAAAGTATTTATTTTTCAAGAAAATGACGTGGATAATATATCGTCTACCTATAAATCATGTTTGGTTAAAAAAAGGTTATAAGAAAATTCATGGTATTAATTATAAATAAAGTTTTTCACTAGTTACGATGATAAATTTCATTCATATATCATTCAAAATAGCATCTTACTTCGATTATGAGTTATATCAAATGAATTTCAAAACTTTTTTCCTTAATAAGAATTTATTCAAGGATGTGTATATGATATATCTTAAAGGTTTTGAAGTTCCAAATGAGACTACTATGGTATGGAATTTATAGTGGTCCATTTATGGATTGAAGAAATCTGATCAAAGTTGGAATATCTTGTTTGATGATACAATCAAAGAGTTTGGTTTCATAAAAAAAATAGATGATCCCTATGTATGAAAGTGTATTAGTGAGAATGATGTATTGTTTTTAACATTATATATAAATAAATAAATTCTTATCAGAAATGATATATTGACTCTTAACTCTATGAAGATGTGGCTAGGTAAGTGCTTCTTGATGAAATACATGAATGAAGTAGCCTACATACTGGGTATGAATATCTATAGAGATAGATGTAAGTGGTTTCTTAGAATTGGTCAGGACACTTACATTGGTAAATTAATATAAGTAGGTTATCATAGAGAACTCCAAGAAGGAGTCTTTACTAGTATTTCATGGCATGAATCTTAGAAATATTTAAGATCCTTATAAGGAGTTAGAAAGGATATATATAATTCCTTATGTATACTCCATAGGATCTATCATGTATATCAAGTTATTACTTGACTTGATTTCACTTATGCACTAAGTATAACTAGTAGATACCAATTAAATCCTGGTGAGAGTCACTATATTCCTATAAAGAACATTCTTAAGTACTTGAGAAGTACTAAGGATATTCTCTTGATCATTAGAGGAGAGGGTGATCTATATGTAAAGGATTACACATATGTAAGTTTCTAATCTGATAGATATGATATGAAATATCAATCTGGTTTCATGTTTTTCTTAAATAGTGGAGCAATTAGTAAGGAGAGTTCCAAACAAGCAACCATAGTGAACTCAAAACATAGGCAGAATACATCACTGCATCAGATAATATAAAGGAAGTTGTTTGGATGAAGAATTACATCTCTAAACTATAGTTTGTTCCAAGAATTGAGGGAACAATCAAGCTTTATTATGATAATAATGGAGTTATTTTTTAGGATAAGGATCATTATTCTCACTAAAGTACCACACACATCCTTAGAAAATGCTATCTTATACAAGAGATCATTGATAGGGGTGATGTAATGATCTACTATGTTGCTATATAGGATAATGCAGAATATCCATTGATAAAATCAGTACCTTAGAAACAACATGAGGGTCGTATTAAATCACTTTCTAAATCGTACATAAGAGATTAATGTGATAGTTTTAAATGTATAATGATTTTATTAATAAATTCAGTCTCCATTTATCATCCATTCACGTGTTCTGAAATTTACTTTACATGAATAGTCAAATGATAATATCCCCTCAAAAGTATGGCTTTGTGTTGTCCATAATTTATGATCATCATAAAGTATTATGGGTTGTGATTATATGTTAATATTAGCATTAATATAATCTTGTACTCATTAAAAATGGTTGTATATAAAATATGAAGAATAGATTCATGTGGTAATAATTAAAGACTTATTACTTGGGATAACCTTCCAAGTATATCCCATGGAATTTTGTATTGTCATCAATATACTTTGGGGTGTATTCTTATAATAAATCCTTCTTACATAATGTTGGAGAGATTCCTAGTATGATAACCTTCATACTTTTTTGTCTTTATTATGAAATTAATTGGTGCTTAGCTAATCAGGTGGTGGTTGAGTATATAGTTAATCATGTCATTGGTTGGAGCATGAGAAAGATAGGATTTTTCACCCATTTAATGAGTAAAGAAATATATCATTTTATTGAATTATTATGAGGAAATTCATTTCCATGCATATTTGAGTCACATGATATGTTTATGGATACTTTGATGAGGGGAAGTGATGTGATTATCTTCTAGATGAATGAAATGTGATGTATTAATAAACTTGTATAGTCTTTTTCGAAGAATCAATAAAATATTAGATGGCATATTCTAGATATACATTGTTCCATGTATAGTAGTCACTCGATGTCATGGTAAAATGGATTATATAAGTATATATATGATGTATATGATATATCTTATAGTGTACATGTTCATATAGAGATATGAGTATATTTGATTATGATCAAACCTGGCCCCTTAATAGTTTGAGTACCACTAATGATTTTATAGAGACTACTCTTTTCTTACATCTATGAAATAGGGATTTCATTTTTTTCAGTGTTTCTAAGGATCATAGGGTCACACGGTTAGGTATTTAGATAAGTATTAAGTTTTGGAAAAATGACTTACTCTAAAATGAAGAGATCTTGATAAACCATATCCAAAAGTGTTTGGATGGATTCATAAAGATTTGTGAATCTTTTCATAGTCCTTATGTATTTTTGTGTGATTGGGGTATTTTTGGATGTGCAATAAAAGGACATTCATATGATTTATATTACTTAAGGATATATTGGTACCAACATATAATTAAGCTCGGTCCTAAGAATAAATTGGTGCCAATGTAGTATGGTGTGCATGCAATGAAACCTAAGATACATTGCACCCAACATACTATGTGATTAGTGTATATAACTTCCACTTCACTCATCCATGATTTCATCAATGGATTACAAATTAATTTAATGAGTTCAATGAATATACCAATGGGATTTAATGTACTAGTTCCATGATATGGAGCCAGATATGATCAATATAGTTGATTCTATTTATTTAATAAAGAGTGTAAAAGATAGCTATATAAAGGGATGTGATCCCTCATGTTGATGAGTGAGTTTTCTCTTAAAAACTATCAAATATATCTTCCTTATCATAACATAATTATTTATGAATATTTAAGGTTCTAGCATTCATTTTGGTGTACTTAAATCCTCAAGATACAAATTAGGATCCTTTGGTCGGTGTAATCTTCATAGGAAGTAAGCATAGGTTTTTTGATATTGTGATCATCTTAAAGCATAATAAAAAGAGTAAAATATGTATTAATCAATGATATATGAACACTATTTCTTTTTAAAACCTTTCATGTTGATTCCATCATGGATATATTAGGTATACATGGGTTTTCTTCTACTTCCAAGTTCACTTGATGAGCACTCAAACCCATCACTCCAGGTATATCTCACTTATTATTTGAAAATGGAATTCTCTCCTTTATAAATGGAAACCTCAAATCAATAATGATATTAAAAAAGTTACTCAATAATTATGTAAAATGGAGTGGGAAACAAGTGAGCCTCAACAAAAGCAATGTTTATATCTCCAACAGTTTCTTGGATGTGAGGGCTCTTTAGATATAGGGGTGGCTTTATTTCACTAGAGGCATGTTCCCCATATAATACCTTAGTGTTTAATTGTATATAGGGAGGATTTAGATTAAAAATTTTGAAAAAATAGTTAATGGAATAATGGGATGCATCACCAACTATAAAAGTAACCTTATCTCATTTGGTGGTAAAATTATTGTCTGTAATGTAGTTTTTGTTGTGGGGTTTTAGTTCATCTAGGAAAGTAACAATCAATTGAGACAAAATCCTACATGTATAAACTTGAAATGGATGAAGGTTAGGATGCTATCCTTTATTCATGATATGGATATGCTTATTAGTGGTTTCTCTTGGTGGGATCTACAACTGAACATTTTTGGTTTCTCAGCTTCATAATGGTGATAGAGGTCATGGACACTTGGTGTAGTGGATCCCACCGATTTAAATTTTCAAACTCAATATCAATGGTGCATGTTATAATTGTATTAATAGAGGCATGAGTATTATTTGGGATGTTCATGGATTAGTGATTCTAAACTTCAGTGCATACTAGGGTGAAGGAAGTCCTCTTGGAGAAGAATCTAGAGCCCTACTCAGTGGTGTCTCTCTTTGAAATGATAAAATATCTCTTTATTTGTCTTGGAAATAGAATAATATTTTATCATTTATTTTATAATATTCCTTTCTCTATCTTATTGGTTTTTTTATCATCACATTTGAGAATGTAGGAGGCCGATCAACTAGGATGCGATGATAAAACATATTTATCATGAACAAGGTAACAAACATATTTGCTTATAAAATAGTTTTCCCTTTACCCCTTATCATTTATTACTCTTTAGAATCCTTATATTAGTATTCTAAAGAAATTTTATGTGGGGATTCCATTGGTATCCACCATTTCAGACCCCCATAATTTTTTTAACCTTGTTTCTCTTTTTCTTCTAATAAAAATTTATCTTAAAGTCAATGATAGATTTTAGAAGCATCATTTGACTCTTTGAATTAAATAGTCTCCAACCAATTAATACTTAAGATTATAACCCTCATTCATTTAATTATTTTTTTATATATAAGTTTGAAGACTATACAGATACTTTTTCTATTTCCATGATTGTTTTCAATATAAGGTATTACTTGCTAAAAATTTCAGTAAGTGTTGCTAATCAAAAATTGGATTATAAAAAGCTATGTTTCTTTCAAGTGATAGTTCATTTAGTTTTTTCCTTAAAATATACTTAAAAAAAATTATTTGGGTTTGGTGAAAGATGGGGAGATATTATCTAGTGTTAACTCGAAAGGGAGGCTTGTGTTGAGGGGTAGATATAAATGTTTTATCTTGAGGGGAAATCTTAATAATGGGAATAAATGTGTTCAAAAGGTTTCTTATAAGGTTTAAAATTCATAGGGAATTGTTCTGAAAGAGCATGAGGTTAGTGAAATGGTTCATGAAACACTTTTCATTTAACTCTAAATTCTCATAATGAGCATATTTTCAACCTATAGTTATGTAGGCACATACCCCAACTTAAAAATCCCATGATAAAACTTATCATTGATAAAATTATAGTTGATTTTAATGTGATTCATCTGTGAGTGATGGACTGGATTTTTTATTATATTTATAGAACTTGAATTATCGCAATGGATTTCAATTAGAGACTACACTTCAAATATCATATCTACATGTTTCTATTTTATCCACAATAAGTGAATGGAATATTGAGGGGTAATAATATAATCATCTAATGTGGTTCTCAACGAAATAAAATAATGTTTCTTTATTAGATAATAAATACACAAACCATCAAGATAGAATGCACCACCTGATGTTAATTTTCCATCATCTAATGAATTGGACTGATATACATCTATATAACCCAATAACTCTTGCTGAAATTTTTCATTGTACAAAAAACAAAAATCCAGAATTCCCTTGATATAGAAAAGTATTCTTTTCACTATAAGTAAGTGGCTTTCTTTGGGATTACTTTGATACAGCACTACTTGGAATGTGGAAAAAACAATATTGGTTCATGTCACTATTAATTATAATAGAATACTAATGATATGCCTATATTTTGTGACATTAACCACTTTTCCTTCATTATCTCATAATATTTTCATCCAGGTAGCCACTGGAGTTTTCATTTCCTTGGAAGTATCAATTCCAAATCTTCTTATAATCTCATTTTATATTTGGGTTGAGAAATGAATGTGTCATTTCTTCCTTATGTCACTTGTAAACCAATTAAAAATGTTAGTCCTTTGATCATTAACATTTAAAAATCACTTTTCATGATTTATAATAACAATTTAAACTATTCTCTATCTGATCCACCAAATATTATATCATTGACATACACCAACACTATCATCTTTAGATTACTATCATTGTTTTCATAGAGATTGTAATTAGATCCACCATGATGAAAACTGAGCTTCTTCAAAACTAATCAAGTCTTCAATGCCATGATCTCAGTGCTTTCTTCAACCCATATAGTGACTTCCTTAGATAAAAAACTTTGCTCTCATCTTTATAGACAATAAAACCATTTATTTACTCAATATAAACTTATTTTTCCAAAACCCCGTTTAGAAATGATAACTTGAAATCCATATGGATAACTTTGAACCTTTGTTTCACTTCAATGACTAAGAATATACAAATATTTTATAGCCTTGAAATAGGTGTAAATGTATCATCAAAATTAATTCCCTCAATCTTTGAGTATCTCCTAAACACTAGTCATACTTTGTTTCAAATTACCAATCCATATTTATTTAGTTTGTTCTAGAATACCCATTTGGTCTAGATGAAATTATTATCTATCGATCTCGAAATAATCTCCCATATTTGATTCTTCTCAATTTTGTCAATCTCTTCATTCCTAGCATGATATTAGTTTTTATATCCATCTTTTTCTTTAAAACATTAAGGATATACCTGATATGGGAAGGTTAAATGTTGTAAAGGCTTCATTCTCCATGTTTGAAATAGAACTGCCTAATCACTAATGATTTTTAGCATGTCAATTTCATCTCGACTCTTCAGCTTCCATACAGATGTAAATTTGACTTCCTCCTTATCATAATCAGTATCTTATTCTAAATTATCATTTTTTTCACTTCTAATCCACCTAATTTTTGTACCTTCTCATCACTATCATCAAGGAACTGTTCACTATATTGTTGAATATTTTGTTAATTCTATACTACAGTGAAATTATTACTTTCAACCACTTCTCCCATCCTATTATTGAAGAATATATATGTTTTACTTTTTTTATTATCTAAGGAATATCCCCTCATCTCCATGAGACTCAAACTTTATGTGTTTCTCTTTATTGAGAATAAAATTCTTACTTCCAAAGATTCAAAAGTATTTGAATGTTTGATTATTTCCATACCATGGCTCGTATGGATTCCTTTATTATTTAAAACACAATAAGTCCCTATTAGATATGTAGACTAATGTCAAAACTTCTTCCTTATATAATTTATCTGGTAGTTCCTTTTCAATAAGCATTGTTCTGGCTATGTTGTTTGTAATATGATTTCTCCTCTCAATTACTCTATTTTTTTAGGAGTTCTTACAGCCAAAACTTGGTGCCTTATCCCATGTATCTCAAGATAATACTCTACTTGGATATTTGGGAATTATATACCTTTATTAGTTTGAAACTTTAGAATAATTTATAAAAACATCCTTTCAAATTACCTCTGATATTTTTTTATGAAACAAAACATGTCATACTTATGGGAAATGATAAATATCCATGCCATCCTATAGAAATTATCAATGAAAAGAACATAATACTTATTCCCTTCAATTTTTCTTGGTGAGATAGGTCCAGAAACATATGAAATCACCAATTCAAGCACTATTGTTTAATTTTATTATTTTTTCTTGTATATCTTTATGATAATATTCCCTTGTTGGAAAGCATCTCATGTGTTAGTATGATCGTGTGATAGATTGGGTATATCTTTAGTTGTATCAAATTTGACCATATCTTCCAAGGATTTTTTGCATAGATGGCCAAGTTTTTTATGCCATAACCTATTTTCTTTCTATTTAAATAGAAGCCACATATCCTCTTCTCCACTCACAAGTTAGAGATTCCCTTTAATATTCTTTTATTTTAAAACAATCATAATGTATTTTCCCTTAACAATACACAACATCTTGGTAAATATTATATTATGACTTGATTCACACAATTTACTAACAGTAAACAGTTGTGATTAAGACCTTTGATAACCAAGACATAAACACATCTCATATCTTTCCCCCTAAATTTGGCTTTTCCTAAGACAATAATCTTCAAGCCTTCATCATTTAAAAATTTTAAAACACATTCCTTTTTATATTTGATTCATATAATAAGATCCTTATTTATCTTCATATGGTATGAGCATCCATTATAAATGATCCATACACCAACATGATTTAATGATTTAAGGGAAATATCTGCAACCACTACCTAATCAACTCTTTTATTTTTTATCCATGTCGTTGAATTCATACCTATTAGGGAATGATATTCTTGATCTTCCTTAGAGTATTATGGGAAAAAATCATCTTGTAGAGCTGCAAATCAATTTTTCATATTCAGATCATTTGATAATTCTTTGATATACTACTTACGACCACTTTGGGTTTTCTTCAGAACATCCCTTTTCCATTATTAATGAGAAATATATAGCCATGTGTCTGAATCCTCTACACCAAAAATATTTACCATCAAAATCATTCTTGGAATATTGATCTCTATATAGCCTCATTTGTTTCACTTATTCCCTTTGGCACCTTTTGTCTATGGAACATACATCTTTTGAGAATTTATCATATTTCCACAACAATAACACCTAATATGAGGTGAATTTTAGTGAGTCGTTATTATAAGACCAATTTTTTCTTATCTTCTCTAAACCTTTTAATATTTTTATTTTTACCCAAATCAATTTTCAAACTCAGAGTGGGTTCTTGTGCTCTGATATCAATCATCAATTTTTTTTTGATCAATCCCTATACTATCCTTTTCTTTTAGATATGACTGTTGATTTTGTTTTTTTTGGAAATCTATGATCCACTTCCATATTTTCTTTAACCTGAGTGATATACCTTTCCAATGTCTTTTGGGAGTCAAGAGTCTCTTGTGATCTTATAATTTTCTTCATAGGTCAACAACTTCCTCTTAAAATTCTTCAATACATTTGATTTGATCTTATTATGTGTTATTCAAACCACCAATCACTCTTTTTTTATTCAACTTTGAGATTGTACTCAACGACCTTTTCTGAGTTCTATGGCATTAAAGACTTAATATTTTCAATTTATTCCTTTATATTATAATTCTTTTCTTTCTAGTGTTGTATATAGAGTTTGTAATCATGAACCACTCTATTGGATTTATTTTCTTTAGATATCCAAACATCTATTTGATCAAGAGAGGCTTTTAATTCAACCAAGATATCAATGCTTCCTTTGACTTTTCCTTCATCATTTTCACTTTCCTCCCTTGTCTGTGAGTTACCTAAAACTGACACCATATCATTTTATCCATGATCCTTGCAATTCTCTATCTCTTAAACCTTAGATTCTTCTGAATTTTCAATTTCTTATGAAAGAAGATTCTTATTTTTAAATAATTTTCTCTTAAAAAATTTCTTAACTTTCACATAGTATGGAGAATTCTTTATGGGAATTTAGACTTACTCTTTATCATCATCTTGAAACTTATTAGGTCACATTATTATAAGATTTCCAAAATTTCCATGTTGAAAGCATGCGAGTGGAAATTTCCCTTTGAAATTTCCTTTTTCTCTTTGTAGATTTGAGGAAATGAATGAAATGAACTCATCCATTTATATTTATTCCTAACCATATTCAATAGTTATGTTCTTCATGGCCTTTAATGACACCTCTTTGGATTTCCATTTTTTCACAGACTCATTATCATCATTTCTCATATCGTATGAAACAAGAGTACTTTGAAATCTATCCAATGTCATCTTCTTTATATCTTTATCTTTTATTATAGTGACCTTCATATTGAACCAAGGTGTAAGTATTCTCAATATGTGATTAACGATATTTACATATTCAATAATTTCTTAGTGACCATGCATGTATTCGATAATAACATTCACCCAGTCAAACAATGCATCTAAAAACTCATTGGGGTGAATTATCAGGTCCTCATATTTTTTCTATAGAGCCTAAAATTTTTCTTCTATGAATTTTAAATCACCTTCATAAATATTTAATAGATTTTCCCACATGTCATGCATTAACTTACATGAAATCACATTCATATAGATTGTGTTAGACAATGATCCTTATAAGGCATTGATTATTTTGGCATCAGTATCCAATTCTCTTAAGTAAGATTCTAATAAAACTCCACTATCCATGCTCAAAGAAATACCATACATCACTAATATAAATACATCCATACCTAATGATCAGAAGTAGTGATGCATCTGATTCTTCCACAACTAAAAATTGTTTCCATAAAACATCAGAATCCCTTTGTGATTAAAACCCTCCATTGAAACCACTAAACAAGAAATTATAATTTTAACCTTTCCCTATAATAATAATTTTTATCCCAACTAAGTTAAATACCTTGATATTGTAGGTGAATTAGGGTGTGATAGATTAAAATAACTTCCCCTTTGGATCTTTTTTCAATGTTAAATAAAACATTCTTCTCACCCTTTCCCATAGAAATATATGATCATAAATGAAATCATGCACGAGACATGAAAATTTTACTTGGTTCACCCACACTGGGCTATGTCCAAGGAGTATACAAATGCAATATTCCTATATACCAAATCCAATAAAGTGCACTACTTTTACAAAATTCATAGAATACTCATTATCCCTCCTGGTTCACTAATATTCACAATTTGAAATCTCACTACTCTCTCAACTAAAGTGTGCTCACTGATGCTTAATAATATTCTTATTTTGAGAACTTGAATCAATATTTTTTACACCTCATTCAGTGCATCATGCATCTCTACTTTCATTCACTTGATGAATACCTCTTCACCATAGAATTATTGGGAAATCCCTTCTAGTTCATGTAAGACTCACTTTCACAAAACCCTTTTTAGAATTTTCTTGAAACTTCACAATTAATTGAAAAACGTTATACTTTCACAAAATCCAAAAATTTCTCGAAACTCAAAAATTTTGTAAAATACACAAATTTTGCAAAGATTACATAACTTTCACAAAACATCCTTTCTTTTTCAAACTGATGGTCTTATGAAAACTGTCACACAAGAAAAATAATTCATGAAACACATTTGGGAATTCAGATCCTTTGGGTTTTCATTAAGGATTTATCTCTTCAAATTATGGGTGGATGCCTATTTATATACGTTTCATCCCCTTCATGAAACTTTAAATATCACTACTACCTTTTAACAAAACTCTTCATAACAATTCATAAAACTTCTTATCTTCGCAAAAATTAAAAGAAATATTCCATTCACAAAAATTCTCATAATCATGTAACTTACAACCTTTCTTTCATTCTTGAAACTTTTCATAATCTTGTAACTTACCACATTTCTTCTATTCACAAAAAATCTCATAATCATGTAACTTACCACCTTTTTATTTTACAGCTCAGCAGTCTTTCATGAATCTCATGACCTTCTAAACACAAATATTTTTCAAATTCCATGCCTTTTCTATATTTTCATGAGGCATTCATAGAAATTCATATTTTACAAAAAAAAACCCTTAATATAAATTTTGGACCCCAAAAATTTAGAAAATACTAGGAAATGACACCACCTTATACACGCAATTTTCTTTACCAATTATAGAGCTTTCATACCTCTATCTTGAAACATTGTTAACATACCTTATCAAAAATCATGTTGGAAATCCCAAACTGACCTTGTCAACCTGGTTTTCCAACAAAAAAAATCAACCCAAAAAGACTGCAAAGTTACCTTGATGGATTTCGACCCAAAAAAACCTTCGTGATCTGGTAGGGTTCAATTAAATTCATAGAATTCATTTCTTGGTATGATAGTTAATTTCTATAATTTTTTATTAATATAAAACCCATGGTGATAGAGATTATATCTTAATAGTCATAGTTATAATCTTCATAAATTCTTCAAGGTTGCCTAGCCATGTTATTCTTGGTCTGATAAAATTTATCTAGAAAATTGAAGAAAGAAAACATAAAGAAGATGAAAGGCATATAATATAATTTCACAAACACTACAATGAATCTTTAATTGCCCCAAATTATTTTTCATTTTCATCCACACCCCAAAAAACAGGTGGAATTAGTTAATCATGGAATAAATGATGAAAAAAATATCTTTTTACCTATGGTGGTCATTAAAGCAAGGGTAAGAATAAGAAATTACAAGAAACCATAAGAGAAACCTCCACAAATTCCTTGTAATGGGTTTATAACTCTCTTACATCCAATATCCACCTCTCCCAGATGGTTCATCATCTCTAAAATGGGACTCCTTTCATTAATTAGCCTCCACCCAATATCTAGGAGCGGTTAGGGGTCACAATCCTGGGTCAAAGGGTGGTTATGGAGATAGATGTAATGTGGGTAATTGTATGTTGATTGGCGTATGGTTAGTTTAATAATGAACCAACTATGTTTTTTGTTCTATACCTCAAAATTTGAGTTTCACAGTCTATTATAAAGGTTTAATATTTTAGTTAACTATGCACAGACCATGCACACAGTTATGTCTCCTCTGGTTTCACCTTGACTGGCTTGAGGGATAGTCTGTATGGTTTGAATAACTGTGTAGAGATCGTGAAATCACTACTAACTCGTCAAATATCACCTTGCATGGTATCCTAATGAATCTAAATAATTTTTATAACCATTTGGAAAGTGTTTGATCAAGTTTTTATCAGATCTATAAGCCTTTCATAGTTTATGGTGCTAAGTTGTATGTTTTGGGTGAATTAATAAAAACCATACACCATGGAAAATGGATTAAAAAGCATCCAATTTTCTTTTTAAATTTTTGATTCATGCAAAATATTATCAATTAATTATTTGATGACCAAATCCCATCGATAAATACATTTTAAGGCTATAAATACATGAAAATTGAACATAAAAACCATTTCCAATGTAATTGGGGATATGAAAATGACCCATGCACATAAGTACATCAAACTCCCCTACAATTGATCAATTGTTTGTCCAAAAACAATTACCTATACAATCATCTCAAAGATACCATCAAAGAAACATATAGAAATGTCACAAATTAAATCAACCAAATGAATGTGAATTTTGAATGAATAATTATTGAAAATCCTATATATATTATTAAAGACTCGCCAACCCTTAAATTAAACTAAAAAAGTGGGCTCAATTAAAATTTTCCAAATGTTCATACTTATATCATTATTTTTTAAAATATGAAATTTTCCTTCTTCGTTTAAATGAAAGTTAAAAAATTTAATTTCATCTCATTACACACTTGGTTAGGTTAAGTTAAGATCTTTTCAACACCAAATAGTGGGCTATCACTTTTATAGGTCACACAATCTCATTGCCTTGAAACTTTGAGGAATGATAAATTTTCATTTTCATTTTGTTCATTATTTTTCAAATCATGAATTTTTCATTGGAGTGAGATAATAGCGTTGAAATTTTGGTGACCATATTTTTTTGATGACTCACCTTGATGAATTATTTGATAAAGTTAAGAAGTCATGGAATTAAGACCACCCACAAACCACATGTGTGGTATTAAAAATTTCAAATATTCACTTTACCTTATGCATAAAATAAATTATATTTCAATGTGTTCCTTAATTTAAACTACTCCATCCAAAAAATCATCTTTAAACGCATCATTTTAATAATGGAGATTTAAATAATTCTCTTTGAGTGGTATAATGCTCATTAACATAAAAAATAGACTTATCAATCCAAACATATGATAAATTTTAAAACTGATTCTCCAAAATCCATTTTTAATTAGTTAATATGAATGTGTTTCATCTATAACAGCACTCCAATGGTCTCTATAAAAAACATTTAATCCTTTTAAATTTTAAGGAAATGAAAAAATGGGGTTCCAAAATATAGGTGTCCTCCCCTACACATAAGATCAAGAATATTCCCCCATGATTATGTTAAGGTGGAGTAGGGTGGGCTTGTAAATATGTTTACAGGGAGGGAGAAAGAAAATTCACAATGAATGAGAAAATTTCAAGGACATAAAACTCCCCTATAGTAAGTTTGGGAAAATGGAAGTAATTTGGTGTGTGATAACCCACCAAGTGGAAGAGTGTGCCTGGAGAGAAAGAATTAATCCACTCATTGTCTCAAAAAAAGAAACTAGGATAATTGAAGTGATAAAATCATAGTATCATGGGTAATATGGTAGCACACAGTCACACCATAGAGTAAAATGTAATAAATGTCAATTAAAACAGTTAATTCTAAACATAGACACAAATAAGGCAATCTAGAAAAAGTTGGAAGCACAAAAAGTAAGTGAAGGGGAAAAAATATTAGTTCTGTCACATTAGAGGGACTATGACAATGGGGTTTTTAAATTATACATGTTCCGCCTCATCCCAAATAATATCTCTCACTACTAGCTCAAATTGTATACTATCGGATATCGGAGGAGCAACCCTACTTCCCTATGAAACACCGGCTGTCAATTTGTTAGCTACTAGAGAATAAAACCAATATGTTCTAATATGATAGGGAGCATCACTATAAATGTATTATAAAGGGTTTTATTTAGGTAGGGGTCGATAGAGGTCTAGGGAATGGAAGTCATGTAAGATAATTCCCTCCATATAGATTTAAGAATACTCTACCTTCTAGTTGAACATGGAATAAAAGTCTTAATCGTACTTCCAATGTAATTCTAGTTCTAAATAATGTGTGACCAAAAAGTTAGGGTGGGTAGAGTAAAATTAGTAAGGGTTGGATGCATGGAAATGGATATTCTATATTGATGGGTGGTGGTATGGTGGGATAGAGTGTGGCACTCCTCCTCAGGTGGAGGGGTTTGATGGGGAACAAAAGGTGAAAGTGGGACTTATTAGGTAGCTGGTTAGGCTTCCCCTTGGGCCCCTATAAAATATAATTCCTACTCATCCTATTCAATAATACTCATATGTATCCCTATAATGATGTCAAATGGGAGAGGTGGGACAAGCTCAGTGAAGGTCTCCTTATCAAAACGAATCCCATGATGCTTATCCAAGAGCATAATATAGGGGCCTCCAAAAATATATCCCTTAGGATTTGTAATCATATGAATTAATTATTGGGTGGACACATATTAAAAATTTATATGATACCTAGAAATCATGGAATATATAATAAAAAGGTCCTGGATTGACATATTCATTTCACTATCATAGTAGGAAGTGAAGCACGTGGTAAGGATCTGATAGTGGATTCGATGGGTTGATTTGATCAGCTTGGAGGCCTTAGCCACTTGGAGAACATATGATTTCCTTAGAAGTTAAATGGTGGCCCAAAATTCTTGGGTGAAATTAGGGTCCCAATTGAGGATAGTCTTGGCATAATCCAAGTTGTTCATAAAATTTTCATCGTAAATGCCAACCAATGTAAAAAATATCCCTAGTTCTAAAATGTAGCATTTTTTAAGGAGGAATGTCACATTTCCTTTTACCTCTATTAACTCCCCCTCTTCATCTATGTTATATCAGTCCTAATAGAAAAATATCGATGAAAACTCCATCACAAGCTCTTTGTAAGTGGGATTGTGCCCAATGAGGGCCTCAGTAAGGTCACCAGTGGAAATAAGTCCTTTGGGATCAGTAAGTAATTCCAAGTGAATAAATGTTGTGGGGATAAAAACATATATGGGGGTTTAATTCATGAGTTGAAATAACTCATTATCTTTTATTCTCATCATGATTAGAGAATTTGAGATAAGGGCCACTTAACCTGTTGGGACTTGAGCCATGGGCATGTTTATAGGAGGAGGTTGTGGGTAGGGTGGGTTATCCTGTAAGAAGTACAACAACACATATATAGAACACAAATTACAAATGGAAAGAAATATAATTGAATTTAAATTCTTAAATTCTTAAATTCTTAAATAAATACTATGAAAGCTTGAAAACCATGGTCGTGGATGAATAAAAATTGGGGTTTTGGAAAAAATTGATTGAAAAAAGAATGTGTCATGATGTTCTTGAAAGAATCGTTATGAAAAAATATAATAAGACAAAAAGAAAAAAATAAAAATGAAAAAATAAAAGGTGATGGGGGGGAAGGAAGGGTTTTACGAAACTAATAGAAAGGGAAGAAGAGATTGGAAGGGAAGATAATAGGAAGGAAGAGGAATAGGAAAAAACTTAGGGCTAAGAATAGAGGATGAGGATGGAAAGGAGAGGGGGGAAGAGGGGGGATAGATTAATAGGTTGGGTGGGGAATGTGTCATGATTTTGGGGTTAAAAGTGGGGTATTGTATTTAGAGTTTTGAAAATATAGGGGGAATTTAAAAGTCACATATTTATTGTTCATTTTTTCTTTAACCATGTGCAAACTATTCGCATGGTACTGAAATGTGATTCCCCCCTTACATGTTTTGGTTAACCATGCATGACCCATGCATCTACTTCTAGAAAGAGTCCCCACTTCACAAGGTAAATGTGCATGGTTATTTTAACCATGTACAAACCATGTGTGTGGAACTATCTTTGAAAAAATTAGTTTTTCCTCATTTTGATACTAATTATTTCCCATAAAATAAAAACATAATTTCCCCAACAATTCTAAAAAGTGATTTTCGGCTCTCATATAAAGTCTAGAGATATTTATAATCAAAATTCAATCATAAATCCATCACATTTTATTTATCCTATAACTATAACACAAAAAATGTAAAACGCACTAACATGCCCTCATAGACACCACAGAAGAAAGAAATTATTTTTATGAATTTTTATTAAATGTTTGGTTACCTCCAAATAAGTGATATGTTTAATTTCTTGAGCTTGATATACTTGATCCTCCTGTTTACTCAAATTTCATATTGGAAAACATTCTCACCATTTACTCCATTTTAAAATATGGTTTGAGGTGTTGTTTTTTAAATTTAAAGGGTTATTCATCTTATCTAATAACTTCCACCATGCCATGGTGGAACACCTTGATCACTTTAAATGGCCCGAACTATCAGGACTTCAGTTTTCTTGGAAAAAATAACAACCATGAGTTGGAAATAAATACATGATCATCAAGTTGAAATAATTTCCTATAAATCAAGTGTTTATGAAGCACCTTCATCTACTCCTTATAAATATTTTAATTATCATATGTAACTTATCTAATCTTTACATGCTCGGATAACTGAAGTTTATGATCCTCCTTGGTAGCTTTAAGATTGAAATTCAGTGCCTTGTCTACCTAGTATGCTTTGTGTTCAAGTTACATTGAAAGATGTTATGTATTTCTGTAAACTAACTGAAAATACAACATGCCCAGTAGAGTCTTAAAATCTATTTTATAATCCCATAAATCATCGTCAACATTTTTTAAATAGTATTTCCTTGACAAACCCGCTATTTTTTCCAAAAAATTAATTATCTCATGGTTGGATACTTCTACTTTTCAACCAGATAGACGATGATACAATTTTCATGTATTATACTTTACCCCACACTTAATAAAAATGTTCATCAACATCTATTTATCAAAATGATTATCCGTATCACTAATGAGCACCTGAGTAACTCCTAACTTGATAAATACATTATTCTTGAGAAAATAAATAACAACCCTTGTTGTTTTTTGAGATATAGTAGTGTATTCCACCCACTTGGATACATAGACCATGTATACCATAATATAGGTGTTATCGTAGGATGGTGGAAATGAACTCATAAAATTGATACCCCATACATCGAGGAATTAACCTTCTAGTGTAGTATGTTATGGAATTTATTCTCTATATCCAATATGTCTCATACATTGAAACCTATCAAATCATTAAATAAAGTTTTGGTAATCCCTATGCATGGTTGGATAGAAAAATTCATATTAGAGGACTTTGGAAGTTCTGTGGTCCGGACCATGGTGTCCTCCAGGGGGGGAAGAGTGAAAAAACTTTGAAATTTCTTGTATTTCATTTTTGGGCACACAATGATGGATTATTCCATCTCCACATGATCTGAATATAAATGGATATTCCCAAAAATAATGCTTCACTTCTTACTGAAATTGTTTCCTTTTTTGGTAAGAGAGATCGGGGTGGAGCGCTCTCATGGATAGTAGTTATCAATATCAGCAAACCACAGTCAAAATGAAACCATCACTGAAAAAATGTGTTCATCTAGGAAATCTTCTCTAATTTCTCTATCTTCTTATTCTTTATTCAAGGTGAGGTAACTCTAAGTGGGATGGATGATCAGAAATGATTTTATCACTCTCTTTTTTGTCACAAATTTCCAATTTAAAATCTTTTATTAAGAGTACCCAGTGAATCAGACGTGTCTTTATAAGGCCCCAGCCTTAAACATTACTTAATCTTGAGTTATTACAAGATTACGCAGTGAGGATCTTTTCAGGTTTAGATTTTTAGAGAATTAGATCATAAATCATGCATTACATTCCACATTTAAACAAAGTGGTTACATAAAAGATATTATTCATTTCTCCCATCAACAGAAACATATTTAAAATAAAACATGGATTATTTCTTGACACTTCCTTGACCCTATCATCACATCATGTACCTTTCCCTTGACCTGTGAAAAACATTTCAAAAACTTGGGATGAGCATAAAAAGCTCAGTAAGGGATATAAAAGTACGAAATGAAAACATTAGTCCATGTATGAAATCATACTTTACTCATAAAACATAAGAATTTTAACATACCTCATCAAATCATGAATAAATCATAGAAATCATAAGAAATAAAGGTAACTTGAGGCATTCATAACATTCTTTTGTAGGGAGTAACCCTCTTGGTTACGTTTGGAATAACCATCACAGTATATTCCCTAAATCTATTTGGAGAAACCTTAACGTTTAACTCTTTCACGTTACCCAATGCATTGGAGAGCTATATCGGGCTCACCCGCCCTTAGTTTATCACGGAACCACCCATCTTCATAATAATGCCCAAGAACCATAACATAATCGTATCACATAAAACATACATAAAGGAAACATAACATTTCCACATTTCAATCACAAGATATCAATACAACACATTGATATAATAAAAACATTATTAAAACCATTTTCAATACCAAAATAAAAGAAAAGTAAAACATGGTATTTATTTTTCTTTTAAAAAAAGGGATGGCTTGTAGAGTAATCTGAAACTCAAATAATGGTCACGGCGGCAGAGAATTTGTTGTCACCGCATACGTATGACAAAAACATTCCCTTTTTTCGTTTAGTAAAACGCTTTGTATAAAAAATATTCCTTTCGGATAAACGTAAAAGTCAAAGGGGTTTATACACCGTAAAAAAGAAAGTTGTGTATAAAACAAAATATGCCTCAATGAAAGGAGATTGAGACGAAGTCCCATACCTCGGGTCTGACTTGACTCGATCACTCTTTAATCTCCTGAATAATAAACATGAGTTAATTTCTACTTGCTTAAGAACCTTTTTTCAAGTTCATTATTCCTTTTATATCACTTATTATCATTTTATGAACACTATGTAATTATTTATGTTAATAATGGTCATTTTGTCGATCATTGGTACTTGAGTCAAAAATAAACGCTTTATAATTACAAGTTGTTCATGGGGTAAAGTATCCATTATATCCAGAATTATATTCATGATGTAGATATCATATATATCATATATATACATTATATACATGCATTTATAATATTACATAACATTTACAGGTAAGAAATGAAATGCACCGTTCATGGAGACGGTAAGTCGTACGTACACATGAACGCTACTTTCATTTCTATGTCATATTAATTGAATTAAAAATAAATGAGAGATATGTATATTTTAATTCCAGAATTATATTCATCATTTAGATGTAACCTAAATAATATATATCCATTATATATATGTACTTATAATTGTACATTACATTTGGGGATAAGAAATGAAATTCACCGTTCATGGAGACGGTAAGCCGTACGTACGCATTAACGCTACTTTCATTTTTATCTCATAATTTAATAGAAATAAATAATAATTATATAAAGGTATATTATAATTCCATTATAAAATCATATATAATAACTTTAACTCCATCCTTTATAATTCCCACATATGGCATTAACGAATCAAATCACTTTGAGGGGGTGGTAGTCCACACTTCCTAAAATGAAGATATCGTGTTTACCCATAATGGAAACCATAAAGGTATTCCATAAATGAAAAATACAGAATAATAAGGAAAACATGAACATAATATATATCATATATAAATATAGTGACATCTTAATGGCCACCATGAAAGATGTTAAAAGAAGATTGAACAATCATTGTTTCGTGAGGCAGAAATTCGCCATCCACATAAACAGTATGTTATTTAACCATTAGATGTAGGTGTGTGTAAGTGTAGCTCTAATCCATCACATAACAACATCCTAGAATATTGAAGATACTGGTGTTGTTACAAAAGAAAGTAATAAAAAGAGTTTATGGGGTTGGAGAAGCAAAATAAGACATAAGAGCACAAGAGAAGACACTACCTTTAAATCGGGTAACTCTTTTTGATTTGAGCTCAAAGGCTTCCTTGGGAAGACTTCTTCCCAAAGTGAGGATTCTAAGAGTTATAGAGGGATTTGGAGAGACAAAATGGGCAGGGTTTGTCCGAGACAAAGGCTTTGTAAGTGTGGGTAAGGTGGTAGAGGTGGGGGCCTTTTATAAGAGGAGAGGAGGGGAACTCTTGGAAAGTTAAGAAACAATACTTTGTTATAAAATGATTTTCGGATAAAAAAGGTCCCACGATTATAAATTTCTAGAATAAGGTGATAAGGGTTCTAAATCCACCCATACAATAGGTTTTTGACAAGTGTAGGTCTTATATTTTACATTATATTTTCATTTTACTTAAATCGTTAAATAATGAGGTAATCGCTGCATCATCATGGTGTCATAAATAATTTAATTTATTTAATCTCTAAAAATTATAAAAAAATACTATGATGTATTAAATCTTTTTAGATTTCTAATGAATATTTATAGTCAAAATTATAACTTGTATAACCCCATTTAAAAATTGGTTTAGTAAAACAACTCATGTTTGTGTCATTTTTACTTTTACTTTAAATAAAAGGCATTAATGTCTTTATCTTACCCAAGTGGCTCCATGGGGTCCCAAAAATCGACCCATGGGTTTTCTTGGTCGTCCATTACACATCCAATAAGGGTAGGACATGTGTCTAGGTCATTTCATATTATTAAAACATTATTCTTACCTTAAATTACACTAATTACCTCTAATCGCGATTAAAAACTTAAAAGTTACTATTCACCAAAAAATTATTTTAATCCCATTGAACCACATTTTACTTCTTAATGACAACCATGTATGTCGGATTTTTGAAATTCAAAACACAGAGGTGGTAAAATTTCATTTAACGAAAAATCAGTTTTTAAAGTACCACTTAGTGGTTTCACTATTCATCAAAAATTGAAGTTTTTCAGAAAAATACCAAACTTCACCCTAAGATATATTTGATATTCCGAATTCAAAAATGATGTCTATTTTACAAAATTAAAAACATATAAGTTACATTAATTAATTTAATAATTAATTCCCGCTGTCAGAGCAAATAGCGTTTTTTTATGAAACAATAAGTATCAAAAGATTGACAATATTTTAAGTCCAATTTCAAAGTGAAATTAATTCCAACGACCACTATTGGATTAAATGGTAAAAATATATTCTAATTTAACTTTAAACACAATTCAAAAGATAATCTAATCATATAAATAAATTAGATTAAAAAGAGGTTTTGAATTATAATACAACATTTTTCACTATTCATTAAAAAAATGAACTTTATCAGAAAAATACCAAAAATTTACCCAAAGTAAATTTCAATGTCCCAATCATAAATAATAAGTTTATTTTGACAAATAGAGCTTATAAAATTGTCAAAATTTTGATTTAAAAAAGTTTTTCCACCAAAAGGCAGTAAAACAATCTTTTAAAAATACTAGTGTATTTCAGGCTTAAGATTGGATTTATTCTCGTTTTAAGCCTCTAAAACACTATATAATTCATAAATAAACATAGAGAACTATATATATTATTCATTACTTACTTGGGATGTTACATTCTTAGTGTCCTTCTGGTTTAAGAGGTACTTGAGTGTTGAATGATCTGTTTAGATAATGGATTTCGACAAGACCAAGTATGAACAAAATATATCAAATGAAAATATCATCTCCAATATATCCTTCTCAATGGTTGTGTAGTTGATTTTAGCTCCATTAAAAACATGAGTTTCATAGTAAATTCGGCACAAAATGAAGGTATTAGGGCGCACAGTGGAAGCCAGTTAGTTGAGGATTTTAAAATTTTCATCATCATAGTGACAAATCTATGTATTCCCTAAAAATATAAGCCCCAGTAGAGGTCTAAGGATCTCTTGTGTATTTAATAATCATAAAAATTAAACAAATGTGTACCTCATTCGAATCAATAGAATGTTTGAATTCAACTCATCATCAGCGATCATTGATTGAAGGATCTGAAGGAAAACCCCTCTAGATCATCCACACACACTCCAAGAATCTACGTTCTAATTTTTTTTTGAATTATGGGTGCTATTAAAAAGATCTGATGAATCATTCAGTGTCATGATGATAACCTATATCTCATTCCTTCAATCCATCAAAGGTGTTCTTGGATCGATCTCCCAGATAGAGAATTTATCTCTCTATAAAGAAGGAGGAGAGAGAGGATATCATTCCATTGGAATAAACAGCATAAAAAAATAATTCCTCTATCCTACTTATATAGTGGGAGGCTAAAATACCTATAAAGGGTTCCCCAGCCCCCAGAAATAAAACACCCACTAAATAAGCACTAATTGACAAGTTATGATGAACTAACTATTTAATATTGTCATTTATATTTTTATCACATAGTTTCAATATATTATAAATATATTACATGATAAACCTGAGTCGTTTAACTCAACTCGTAATTCTCGCTAATATTAAACGAACCTTGAATATTAAAATAATATTCATTCGTATTAAATATCTTATGAATACTTTTAATAAATAAATTCAATCAAATTATTATGTACTCAAATAATAATGAATTTATTTATTCTTCTATGATATTTAATACTTGGAAAAATATCAAACCCTATGGTGGGGCCCACCATATCCAAAAAAAATATTTACCAGAATATTGTATATTCTTGAATATTCTATTGTGTATGACCCTCTAAGACCTTATCTTGATAGTGGTGAATACTATTCACATACCAAAAGTAGAGTCAAGAAACTCATCAAGGCCCCAAAAGAGATAAGGAAAATTCATAGCAATGAGAATCATCCTATGAAAACATACTTTGTAATATAATATCTTTGTCTTGTGATATCTCATAAAACAAGATGCACACTTGTGTCATTATCCATTATTGCTTAATTATTTACTAATCTAACTGGAAAGACTTACCTTCAACTATTATGTACAAGGATTTATAAAGGTACTACCATCATGATAAACCGATCCTGAGATATCACTTCCTCATTTTAGAAGCGACAAATTATGTCTTGACCGTTCAACCAATGTTATATCATTAATAATGCACCAAAAAAAGCTACCCTCCATGAATTCAATTTCATAGTTTTTTCCTTGCATCAAAGTACACAATCAAATGGAACACATTCATAATGATCTCAATTTAGGAGACTAATACACTTTCTCATATATAGGAACAACCAATGACACTTGAAACATGTGGTGTTCCTATTGGAAGGTCAACCCTCATAATCTCACCAACTCAAGATCACCAAGTGTGAACTTCATGAGAATAAGACTCAATGCTTATGATCCCCCAAAACCTGATATCCATATATCAATTTTGTCTAGTCAGTATGATGTATCTAGATCATAGAAGATATATTTAAGATTAATGTCATAGTATCTTGAGGTTCTCATTATATCCTAGGAACTAGTATAACCTTTTGATATGAAAAAAAATCTATAGAAATTACCATTTAAATAGTGTATGTAGAAATATATACACTATAATGGTAAGTGTGCATCATGTATAACTCATTGTATATATGGTATGGTAATCAAAAATTACTAATAAAGTTGGGTCTAGAGGACCCACTATTACAACACTCCAACTTGCACTAGATCCAACTTGATAACTATCCTTGTAAGCTCTCACATGATAAGATCATGTTTCTATTGAGTAATGACTTTAGTTGTTGGGTTCTCCATGTCTCTGTTTTGTGGCTATTCAGTTATGTTCAACTTTACCTCCCTGATTAAAACTTCTTAAGAGATGATATCCTTGAGTATATCTCTTTTTTCTACTTTATAAACTTGACATATTGAATAGTACCAGTAAAATACTTATCATCGTGACAAAACATTACTTACTAGGTGTTATTATAAGAACTATAAAAAATAATTTTTTTCAATACACTACTTCTTATCTTCCTCATAAGTTGCAATGTACTCAGTATTTTTAGATATTAATACCACTGAATTGTATGATCTTGTCTCATTCATTACCTTAGCCTAACTACGATATAATATCATATTGATCTAAAGGAAGACTATTTTTTCCCCCTGTAACTAGTATCCCTTCCTCTCCACATACTAGGTACATATATTTTATACTTTATCAAGTATAATTATATAGTTATGACTACTTCTCCTGTAGTTCTCCTATATATGACTGACATTTTCCTACCATAAAATTTATGTTGGCAATATAAATTCTTGTAAATATAATGGAATATGTGATGGATACATAAATTAAATTTATGGTATTCAACTCACTACATTAATCTTCCCATATTCCCATTCATATTCATTACAAATTAATATTATATGATCTTTTTAACACCCCAATACTTTATAATATATTTATTTTAAAATAAATTTAATTTCATCAATAGCTTGTGATGTGCGCAACACCGAGTTTAAAAAAAATTGTTTAGTCGCGCTTTACACAATTAATTTTAAATGAAATTTTGACACTTTTAGAAAATTTATTTCAAAAAATAAACTAATTTTTTTAAATCAGGATAAAAAAATTTCTTATGGTTTATTTTTTGTATTTTTCTAAAAAGTTTCATTTTTTTATGAATAGTGAAAAATACTGAATTTTAATTGAAAACTTCTTTTTTGTGTAAATTATTAATGTTAAATTAAATTTTGAATTGGTTTTAAATTAAAATTATTAAAATTTTATATCAATTAATCCAATTTAGGTCATTTTAATCGTTTTCATATTGAATTTAGATATAAAAACATTGTAAACTTTTTAACATTTTCACTTTAAAAACCCGCTTCTCGTCACGTATGCAAGATTAATTTTAAGTTAAATGTTTTCAATTTTTTAAATTGAATCTGGAAAAATGGTTTCCATATTTTTGAACAGTATAGTTTATAATTTACAATGAGTCTAAATTAATTTTTGACCAAAATAAATAGTTAATACAAAAAAAATAATTACTACAGTTAGGGTAAAAATGGGTTTACCAGGGGTTAAACTAGAATGATAAGGGTGAAAATAACCTAAAATATTATATTAATTTTATTGAATGAGTTTATTTAGATATTTTCCATAAAATTATCAAAAATATGGAAATATATTTCCACTTTCCTTTGAATATGAACCATATAATAAGTTAAGTAAAGAAAAAGACAAAAAAGATACTTTCTTACTTTAAATGTCTATAAAGCCTTGGGATATGGAAAAAAACAACATATGTTCGATTATATATATCCTTATTAAAGATAAATGAGTTTTTCATCATAATAATTTATTTTAATTTTTTATATGAAATAATTACATTAAATTCTTCAGAAACTCCAACACAGTAATTCTTTAGTTAACAATTAAATAAAATAAATGATACTAAAAATATTAAAAGTGAAGTAAATTGAATTAATTAATGAATTAAATAATTATTATATATTAATATATTATTTTACATATTTTTTAACATAATATATGAAAATCCCATAATTTTCTTAATATTTTTAAATTCAGTTTAAATGAATAATGTCAAAATTGACATTAATATTTTTTTATGATAAATTATATTTTATTAAATGATTTAAAATTAATAAAAACCATATATTCTTACAATTAATTTTTAAATGAAAATAAATATAAACTATATTCTATTCATGGACCAACTATTATTTATTAATGAAAATATTTACTCCTAAATAGTAAAAACTTTGTTGGCGTAGTTAAGGTTAATGTGGTGTTTTTGTACATTACATGCGCTTGTGTTAAAATTAATTTCCAACAAAAAATTGGATATATTTTTTTAAAATTATATATTATATTTATAATCATTGGTTCTAAATTATCTAACAAGGCTTATTTTATTTTAGTTTTAATATATAAATTACCTAGGTTAAAAATACCAGTTACCTTAGTAAAAAACCAAAATGCTAAAAATAAGGAAACTTAGAGGTTAAGGAAAAAATGTTTAAAACATGTGTTAAATTGTGTTTTGAAGGTGTTCATCAAACATATAATCCATAAAAACCTTTAATTATTAATTTTTGAGCTCATTTAGGTAATATTGACCTTCCAATAGTGAATACTTTTTAGTATTTATAAGAATATCACTCCTCCACAACTATAAAAGGGCACTCACTCCCCTCACTTATTAACACATTAACACCTCTTTGGTTAAGAAAATAACTGATAAAATAACTTCCCAAATTCCCTCAAATCATCATAGAATCCTTATTTGGGATATAAATCCAACCTAGGAAGGCTTTAGTGAAAACAAAAGTAGGATACCCAAAGAAGATGTAATGTTCTTCAACAAGTGTCTTTAATTTACTTCTTTCTCCACCTCCTTAAATTTTTTATAAACCATGATGATATAATAACTTCAGTATATTTAATAGAAAGGGATTATTTTATAATAATTTCATGATATAAAACCATATCCATTTCTATTTAATGGGTTATGAAATCATCATTCGTGTGTACAGCGGACTACTGCCTCACAAATCGATGTCATTCGTTTTTTCATTTCCACCTCTCAAGGTTGGGTATGATGATGGATATAAATTATATATATAATATTTATAACATTTTTTACATATGTATTCACTATATAATATATATATATATATATTTACCTTTCATTATTTAGGAAATATGATAATGTCACTCGTGTGTACGGTGAACTACCGCCTCGTGAAGTGATGTGATTCGTCTTTCACTAATGCTTCACATGGAAGGTGATAAAGATAAAGTTAATGATTATATATTATATAAATAACATAATTATGATATTCATGATATATTTATAATTTTTTAAATATAAAATGTATCATTTTCTTTCTTTCCTTTTCACTCACGTAAAGTTGATAACATCATTTGTGTATGTGTTGACCATCGCTTTCACGAAACGATGTGACTCTCTATTCATCACCACACCACATGTATGATATATATAAGTATATAATATGGTATTAATTATTTTATAATAATTATTTAAAGTTAAAACATTACTTAGCTCCTTTTTATAATGATAGGTGAAAATGGAATCGTTACTCATGCATATGTATGGCCTACCCTCTCCATGATTGTAACGTACTTTATTTTTCATAACCATCATTCATGATTGATATTAAAATTATAATTGATGTATAAATATAATAATTATGTCATGATTATTATTATATATATGATAAAACTATATAATATGAATAAGAACTGGAACTTTCATAATAATGCAAGAATGAGAAAACCAGGCAATTAACACCCAAAATAATGAAAATAATGAAAACATATTAACAAACGGGTGATGAGATGTTATAAAAGGATCATATATGATATAATAAATACTAATATGGTTATTGTATAAGTTAATAACATGTTTAAAACCATTATAAAGGATGTTAAATCATGTTAACCCAAAATGAAATGTGAGGTAAGGGATTTCTTAACTCAATTTCCACTCATTGGGTTAAACTTCTACTTCGTTTATTATGTCATTATAAGATTATGTGTGTAATTACTTTTTATTATTTTATATTTTATTTTACACTTGTTTTATGTTTATTTAAAGTTTATACACATAATTAATTTATCTATTAATTTTCACTTCAACGTTACAATCATTTAAGGGTTTATTTCACAATCTCATTCTAATCGAGATTATTTATTCGTAAATATCAGTTGAAGGAAATTATTTGTCCATTTACTAATAAACCCTTTACTTTTCTTATCCTCTATTTATTCATGATATTTTCAAGTAATATTTCCATTTTTTACTCATTTTTACTTAAAATTTTTTAGAAAATTTTTTCAATAAAATCCAAATTTATTTCTCTCTTTGGTCAGAAATATTTTTTCTTCCCAAACCATATTTTCTAAAAAAATCAAAAATGTTTCTACCATTTTAAAAATTATTTATAAAATGAATTTTTATCCATTTTTTATATTTAAAAAAATTAAAAGGAATCTTATGTCATTTCCAAACAATGTCCATTTGGCTTTTACCAAAAATGTGAAAGGAATCTTCTTGGTGTTTTCTGAACAAGGCACTTTACAAAACTTTTTATAGTGAAAATGAAATGTTATTTTTAATTTTCATGTCATGTAAATAATTACCCACCATCATGAGTTCCATTTCTTTGAATCTTACTTTTTAAGTTTATGAGATTATTTTTAAAGAATTTTTTTATATTTATTTTTAAATAAAATGTTTTTCAAAATATTTTTCAAAATAAAAATAATATTTTCCTCAAGAAAGTTTTTAACGATATTTTTAATGTGTTTATATTCATAAATAAAAAACTATTATTATTAATCCAATGGGTATATTTTATATTAATCCCATCCAAATTCTTCCTCTGGATTTTTTATGATCATTTTGACCAAGGATAATATTGACATTTACTTCCATGTTTTATTTTTGTAGCCATTAACTTCCCCTTAGATTATTCACCTTTTTGTGATCATTATTAATTAAATTTACCCTAAATATACATGTTATTTATCATGTATAATTTTATTTATTAATCCATATATCATTTCTACATACAGTTTTCAATATTGAATTTCATTTTTCAATCTGGGGAAATATTGATAAATCTGTATTCTTTACTCAATACAGATATTTGATAAGGCACATTGTTTATGAATTAAATTGATTATTAGATATATGAGGAACACTTTAGATAGGTATGACATGGGTGGAACCTGGTTATAGATAGTCATGTGATGCATCGGTGGTCTCATGAGATGAATAGGTTGGCCAAATAATAAGGGTTTTTATCCAATATGTTTTAAACCATCTTGGGAAAGTTCTTAATAACAAAGGTATCATGTACCTAGGAAACACAACATCCAAAAATTAAGTATTTCCTTAATTTATAATTCCATTATTATTATTATCCACGATATTTTCTCTATGAAATTATCTATGGTTACATTTTATTCTTAGTTTACTAATTAAATTGCATGTGTTTTAAATTACTTACCATTCCATATTGATTTTTCCTTATTTAGATATTTATGTGGCATGTGTGTTTGATAGTGCTAATATTTTCATAAATATTCATATGTTATTAAATTATTTAATACATTAAAATTAATAAATTTGAGATTATTTTCATCATTTTAGTATTTTTGGTGATTTTTGGGATTAATTGTGAAAATGGATTAATTCTATAAATTTAACAGTTTTCTACAACTTCTGTATTTCGAGCATAAAATTTACAATATCGTTGAAATTGATGTGATTAATTTTTTCTAGTATTGTTATGTTCGTTAGATTAAACTTTATATTTTTAATTAGTTTTGATGCATGTCTGTCATAGGGTGCGGCAAAAGAAAATTTCTATGTTTTCCTAGTGTAGAATAGTGGCTGACCAGGGTAATCTCACTTGAGACGCTTTCTCAGTTTGTTCACCTACTTAATATAATTAACCTAAGAAATAGTTATTTTTTTGTTTTATGTTTTATAAAATAAATGGAATTTAATAAAATAAATTAAATTCAAAATTAAGATGAAACTAACATTCAGTTCTAAATTACCATGCAATGCAAAACAGAATGGAATTAAAGAAGAAAGGAAGTTCTCTTGAGAGAATTTTTAGGGAGCACCTTCATTGACCAAATTCAAGTATACTTATTTAACACACTCCATAGTATGTTTGCACACCTTAATCTACCCTGGTTATGAATGAAAATTTTACTTAGTGATCACCAAGCACACCCTCCATCCACCTCCTCAATCGAGGGAAAATGGTTACAGATTAAGAAGTTAAAATTTAAACAACCACGGTGAGGATTAAACCCACTATAAATTATCCTTATAATTAACTCAAAGAAGATAAAAAATATTTAATCTAGTTCAATAACTATATTACTCTCTCAGGATATTCCTCGGGTCAGTTACTCATAATTATGAGTATAAGAGTTCACAGTGGTAAGATGATAATTAGAAAACAAAAGAAGAAGAAGAATGTAAGGAAGGGTGAAGAAGATGGACACAAAAATAAAAAACCTGAATGAATTGGATTTTATATAAAATAAACTAAATTAAAACTACATTAAAAATAAAAATATAGTAAAAATATAAAAAATAAAAATAAAAGAAGAAAAGAAACGGGTGTAGCAGCTTCTCCTCCAAAATCTATCTTCTGAAAGGTGGATCCTTTTTAGTCCACCATATTTTCAAATCACCCCAAGGTCCCTTATTATATAATTCTATAAATTTTATTTCCTATATGAAATCAAAATTTCACATTCATTTTATGTTCCTAGAGTAAGTTATGGAATTTTCATTGACTATGAATTTTTATAGATGATATTTCTATAAATCTTCCTTGAATGTTAATCGTTCAATAACCACATTAATAAAGTAAAATATACAATATATTCAACATTAAAACTCACATTTTAGTTTTAATTCAATTATAGGTTTAATAACTTCAATTGGTTTTGTTTATCTTGAGTTACACTTCAGTTACGAAGGTGGGATCTATGCGGTCGTCCAGAATAATTTTCCAAATGGATTGATTTTTAGGGCCCTTAGATGGCCGAATTGGATATGGATCCAAAAGATAAAGTTGAATCCCATGAACATATAAATTATAAAAAAAATAATCACATAAATTGAAGTGATATTGTAAATTTTATGTTAGAAATATATAATCTCTAGAAAATTGTTAAATTTATAGAATTAAGTAATTTTTACAATTAATCTCAAAAATCACCAAAAATACTAAAATGATGAAAATAAGATCAAATTTATTAATTATAAGGGATTAAATAATTTAATAACATAATAATATTTATAAAAATATTATCTATATCAATTACCCCACACTTAAACCATGATTTTCCTCAAGCATAAAATCTCAACATGGAATTCAAAGGGCACCGATATTACCAATATTAAAATTTAAAAGCATTAAAATCAAAAAAAAATCAATGTCAAATCAAATTTTAAAATTCCAAATAAAATATAAATTTAATTTCCCATTTTTTCAAAGAAATAATAAAATCATTCATTTTACTTTTCCCCTTTGAAAAATTATGGAACTTCTCCTTTTATTATTTTATGCTCGTCAATTCATTATTATTAAACATGTCATGTCATGATTTACCTCACATGAATCTTTTCCCTCATATATCATGATTCAATTAAAGTGTACTTATAATCATATCATGATAACATGATCCTTATCCATAGGATTATAAAGGAACTATTTTCTATACTTTCTAAAGACAAAAGGCACATAAAATCATGAGGACTTTCAATAAAGGTTCAAATAACTCTAAGGCTTAAGGTTCATAGGATGTAATGCTTTAAAAATTAAGGCTCAAGGAGGAGTTTTATCTCTTAAGTAAAATACATGATATAAAAAATAAATGTGTAATGAAATTATCCCCATAAAATTAAAAACTCCCACTTTCCCAAAAACACAAAGTAAGGTCATGACCAAATAAAGAATAATAAATTATTTGTGTACCCTCTTGATTTTTTTTACTTTTATACTTTTTTTATTTTTAAAATAACTTTTCCATTTTTTTTTTGAAATTTATGATTAAAATAAACCTAATATCCACCACCTAACTATGTATGATAAAAATAAAAGGTCTAGTAATGGTAATTTTTGGTTTTCCCAAATCACAACCCATTTTTCTCTTTTTTTGTTCTTTTCTTCATTTTCAACTTTTTTTAATTCAAGAGGGAAATACAATTTTGTATCATGAATGAATAAACAACATTAATTTATTCCCACAACAATCACCCCCACACTTTTTTCTTTCAATTAAAATCATCCCTTACACCATGATTCCCTTCACCTCTACACTTCAAATTTTAATTATCATGAAAATACCAAGAGTATGGTAGGAATGGATAAAAATGGCATGAAACATGGTTCATCCCTATAAATTTCTTTCATATTCTTTATTGGATAATGAAGTATTAATGTAAAGGTATTATTTTAAGGATAAGGGATTATCAAAATATGTATCAATCATTTTAAATTTTTTCTTTCACATTCATATATTTGACAAGTTCAAATGAAAGCTCTTGTCAGTGGCATGTCCCAAGATAACTCAAGAAATATGATCAATAAAAATAGGAAGTACTTGGTCTAGAAATACTCTAAAGAATGGGAAATATGATTTGGGACAATCACTCAAGGCATGATTAATAATAAAAAATTAATCCACATGAATTTTATAGATTCAAATCATGAAAAATGGTAGGTAAATTTCATTTACATGAATCAATTAATTCTCTTAAATCATGAATACTCATTTTAATATTCATTCTTCATTTTAATCATCCAATTATCCATTTTACTCATTGAATTTCATTAACATTAAAATATAAAACATAGAATCATTGGATTCCTAAGAAAATAATGTCTCCTAGATAAGTTAAGTACAGAATAATTTAATAATGGGAATGTAATTTCTAGTTTAAAGCTCAAATAAGAATCTCAGATAAAAATGTAATAAGTTTAAAAGAAAAATATTAAAATTTAACTCCATTTTTAAATGAATCTTAGTACTCTTACATTAATTTTTTTGGGTTCTACTTTATTTAATCATGAACCCACAAAATAGAATTACTCAATTAAGAACAATGATCATGTCATTAATTCTCAAAAAGATAATAGGGAGTGGGATGCATGCTGGACTAATAAAAAATGAAGTTGAAATCTAAATTCCTAGAAGCATGTAAAGATAAATCTTGGTATGTTCCCCCAAGTGGGCCTTGGATTATTTTACTACCTCCAGAGGTAATTACCAATTGTTATCCAAATTCTGATGGTGGGAGGATCTTTTTGGATTTTAACCACCACATTTGGCATTTCCCAAATTGTGATTATTTTGTGGTGGTGAGGAATGATCCATGGATAGAGTATACTACATCCATCCCATTCATAATTAAGTATATATTTCATGGAATAGATAGGATGAAGTATGTATCAACCTCTTCTTTGGGTGCTACTTGTTCATCCTCCTCTTGTTTTTTCAATGCTAGCCCAATATGGGTTATATGAATTGAATAATTAAAGGGATAGTAAGTAGGTATTTCTATATGAATAGAATTTGAATTTGAATAATAAAAAATATTCTCTCTTTTATAGTGATCAGCCTCTATCTTGATTTTATCAATCTCAAATACTTTTATTTCTTCATGGGATTCCTCACATTTGTGTTCATCAAAATTAGGGAGCTTCATGTGCTCCTCAATAGGTGCATGCTCAGCTTCTTCCTCTTCCTCTAAGTCATGGAAAGAATTGATCAAATATAAAAATTAAAAACAATAAATAGTGATACTTAAATCATTTTTAATATGATTAAAAAAATAACTTAAAACAATATCATATCCCTATTTTTTGGTTCAATCACTACCTTAGTGTTGAGTGTAATTTGAAAGTGAGTCTCAGTGCATGGAAGTAGGTAGTTGGCCTCTTCTATCCTTTCTTCAAATTCCACCACATGGGTGGTTTCCTTATATTACATGGATAGAGATACATGCAATGGTACTAGATATTCTATATTATAGGGATCTGGTATATCATTTTGTACCTCATACTCATTCCATAATTTATCCAAATCTTATTGATCTCCCACGCATAGCTCAGCAGGTAAGTCTTCCTCATCATGAATCCACTCTAGATTATCATGGTCATATTGGATCTCATTCATAAAATGGTCGGGTTATTCATATTATTTAAGTTTTACCTCAACCTCTTTAATTTCTTCACTAAAATTTAGAAGCTCCAATGGTTCTTCTTCTTTTTGGAGATCGAGTTTTTCCTCACACTTATTCCAGAAGACATTCAAATCCTATTGATCTCCCACATGTAGATAAAGTTATGGATTATAAATAAATTCATGAACATGGTTAAATTATAATCCATTTTTATCCACATTTAATATATATTATCACTAATTCATGCTCAAATTTACCTAAGATATGAATGTATAACGGTCCTTATAGTCTAGCTTGGGTTTTCGAATCCACTAAGACCTAAGAAGATACCTAAGATACACAACCTATGAGATGGATTTTTGGCTATGAAGTGTCCAACTTGGTTTTAATTTTATATGGTTTTAAGGAATTCTAAGAACCCTAAGTGAATTCAATTCAATGAAAATGGGTTGATCTTAGGATTATGCTCAGGGTAGATTGAATGAATTTTACTTCTTTAGACAGTTTTGGCTTTAATAATTCTTGATGAATCTATTATTCAAAATAACAATAAATTCATAATTTTTTGTTTTGAGGCTAACTAAACTCAATTACTAATCCACTAAACACTTAGAGAACCAAATTCATGATCTCTATAAGGTATATGGTCATTTTAGTACTTGGATTTAGCTTCCTTAAACACAGTGAAGATGAAGAGTGGAAATAACTGAAGAATGGAAGTCTTAAATTAGTTATCCAATTAAAAACAATTCATTCATAAAATAAATTAAATCTAGACTTTTCATCTTTCTATGATAAACCCATTAAAGGTTTATCCCTCCATTTATGGTATACTCTCAATGGTGGGAAGAAGATGGCTTACAAGAATTGGATTGAAGAAATTAAAACCGCGAAAATAACGAGCACTCCTCCATGTGTGTGAATGAAATTCACACCTATGTGTGAACTAATTCACCACAACACATAGATATCACTTTGCTTTATGATTATAGAGCTTTAATGAAAGAAATGGGAAGATTAGAAGAGAAAGATGTTGATTAAGAACATATAAATATAAAAAAGAAACTTACATGGAAATTGAAATCATTACAATGGAACTTTGGAATAATAAAATTACAAAAAACAAGATATATATTCCCCCTCGCCACCACTCCCTTAAATAGGAAATTTGGAAGCCTTAGGACGAGCCTCAATCAATGTATTCCCAATTATTAAATTAATTTAGGCCCTAGGGTGGTGGAAAGTAGTGGAGAAATTGATTCCCTCCATGACTTTTTATCCTCCTTGTCTCCCATGAAAATATAGTTCTATATAGGCAATAATATCGCCGAATCATGGTGTGACATAGAAGAGTATTTTGTGTCACTATATGTCTTATAGACTTCTGTAAAATTCAGGCCTATTTGGAGTTATGGATAGGTACTTATGTTTGATTTAGTGGGATAACATTCTGGGCTACAGATTTTGTCCCAGATTTTGATATTCTATTTGGTCCACCTTAATAACCATAATTAAGACCGAATTAGTACTATCTCCTGAATAATGATTTGTTTCTATAAATGTATTATATCTTCTCAATAAATTTTGACTTCATTGAGCATGAATTTTGGGCCCCACATTCTCATCAATGGGTTGGTGTCCAATCTAGATTCTCCAGAATTGTTTCCTTTCATTACCAAATATCCCCATCGTCCTTTATAAATCATCCATTGATCCTTGAATAAAAAATGTTCATATTGAAGTGTAGATAAATTTCACAAAATATCAAATTAAAATATTTATAATTACATTCCTTAAAATCAGATGAATCATTGGACCTAAATTGGTGTACATTAGCATAAAGTGCACAAATCATGAGAATGGATGTTCAAAATTAAAATCCACTAACTCAGGCCCATAAGATCAAAAATGAACTTTTAATACCATTAAAATGTAATTAACATATGTGTTTTTATTGGCTAACCACACCCCCAACTTGAGATTTTCTAGTCCCGAGAAAATAATTCGAAGATTATATTTGAATTCTTTTTTCAAACACATTATAACAAACAGTGCTCACAATGTAAACTACACACAAATATATATTTATAACCTATAAAAATAATTTAAAATAAGATAAATTTAAAATTAGATCCCAATCCCAATCCAATTCCTTTGATCAAATCCATCATCATACTTCATCTAACTCAATTAGTTGAAATGATGTGTTGTGAATCACAAAAGATATGGGGGTTCATTTTCATTAAAGGGGGAAATCATAGAAGCACTGGGTGGAATCACATTTAATCCTAATATGAGAATTCAGTTTTTTTTCAATATTTCCATAGTAATTGATATTTAAATTAATCAAATTAACCCATGTAGCAAGACTTTTCCGATGACTCCCAAGCTCAAAGGCCTTAGGGCACCAAGTGAAGCCCACATACTTGGGCAACATCTCGAGTTAACTTGATCAAAAACAAAGTCACATTACCATAAATAGAGATATAGTGAAAAACTCAGGTCTAGATAACTCTGGTGTCATGATCTCCAAGTTCCTAAAGCCTCGCATTTTATCAATCGATTTCTCTACACGCAAATTTTTATTTTATTTTTTATTTTTATTTTTTTATTTTTTTTATTTTTTATTTATTTTTCTGAATACTCATATTATTCATAAAATTCAAACCAGCATATTCTATTTATTATGGGACCCCAAGAATTCAAATTAGTACCCCATATTCAAGAGGATGTTCATTGTGTCATTTTGATTAATATATGAAAATAAAAATGATGAAAATTATCATTGGACAACCAAACTTCCAAAATCAATGCTTGTAAACTAAATCATGAATTAAATTAAGAGTCAAGGAAATAAAAATTATTTTATATGTAGTTTTAATGTGAGAAAGGATGTTATTATATTAATGAAAAGTAATTTTACTTCTTTTTTTTCTCATTGTTTTTTTCAATAAACATTTTATTTCCACACCCCCAAACTTAGAATGAAATTGTCCCTAGTTTCTTAAAAAGAAAATAGAGGAGAAAGTGGGTGGGGGGTGAGTTGGAAAGGGAATGGAACAAGTTCACCTGGTGGCTTCATAATGATGATTGTGGTGCTCCCAAATCACTATTTATTCTCATGGGATATGTAGGCACATTTTTTATTTAATATGTATCACCCAAAATAGTCCCAGAACCATAAAAACAAGAACAAACCAGACAAAACAAACAACACAACAACTTATTTAATACCAAGTCTCGTCATTTTTATGGTTTTCTCTTTTTTTAAATCAAACTGATGATACATTGTCTTCTTTTTAATTTCTAGGTAAGGTAGTACTCAGATATCACACCGCATGACACGGATGAATATGGTGTTGCCCTTTTATACCCATCCATATTCATAAGAGAAGAAAAGGTCAACAGTTTGAGGTAGAATAAAATTATATCAAAATGATCCACTAATTCTATTTGAAATATAAAGGTTATTAAAACAACAAAATGATTGGAAACTTGAAAACCACGGGTTTCCTCCCATGAATCACTTTGTTTAATGTTGTTAGCTCGACTTGTACCCCTAATTGATTAATTATTTTCATCATCTAAGGTAGGTTCACACAATTCTTCATCAAATTTATGTTTTTGGAATGTTTCTATGAATAGTTTGACTCTATGACCATTAAAATTAAATGTTTGACCATTGGTGGGATCTTGAATTTCAACAGCTCCATGGGGGTGCACCTTTTGCACTATGTATGGACCTGACCATCTAGACCTCAATTTTCCTGGGTGTAAGTAAAGTTTAGAATTATACAAAAGAAAATGTTTTCTAGGTTCAATGTGTCTGGTTTTAAGGTTTCTAGATTAGTAGGCTTGTACTTTTTCTTTATTAATCCTTGAATTTTCATAAGCCTCCATCCTAAGTTCCTCAAGTTCGTTAAGATCTAATTTTCTTTTTGTTCCATCCAATGAGAGGTATAATTCATTTTCTTAATTTCCCAAAAAGCATTATGTTCAATTTCCACTGGAAAATGGCATGATTATCCATAAACCAACCTATATGGGGATATTCCTAAAATGGTTTTAAATGTATTTTGATAGGACCAAAGAGCATCTAAGAGTTTTCTTGACCAATCTTTTTTAGAAGTATTAACAGTTTTCTCAAGAATTTGTTTGATTTCTCGATTGGCTAACTCAGCTTGACCATTGGTCTATGGGTGGTAAGCAATGGACACTTTGTGAGAAATTACATACTTTTCCATGAGTGCTGAGAAAGGACAATTACATAAATAAGTTCCACGATCACTAATGATAGCCCTAGGAATTACAAATCTAGAGAGGATGTTTTCCTTGAGAAATATAATCATGGTTTGATAATCATTTGATTTTGTAGGAATGGCCTTAACCCATTTGGAGACATAATCGATAGCTAAAAGGATGTACAGATATCCCCTGGAGTTTGGGAAGGGACCCATGAAATTGATTCCCCAACAGTCAAAGATTTCAATCACTAAGATGGGAGTGAGTGGAATTTGATTCCTTTTTGTGATGGACCCTACTTGTTGACACTTAGGACAGCTTTGAAAAAATGTGTAGGAGTACCTTGAGAGGGTGGGACAGAAGAGACCACATTGAAGAACCTTAGAAGAAGTTTTATTAGAGGAAAAGTGACCTCCACATGCCTCAATATGACAGAATTTAAGGATGGAATCTTGTTCAGATTCTGGGACACATCTTCTAATGACTTAGTCAGGGAAGAACTTATAGAGGTATGGATCATCAAACACATATTTCCTAACATCATAAAGGAATTTCCTTCGAGATTGAATCCCTAAGAACTTTGGAATGACTCTTGTAACTAATAAGTTGGTTATGTCGTCATACCAAGGGCAGTCACTCACAGAGTAAAGGTCATTAGGGAATGAATCAGACACAAAAAGGTTATTTGAGTTTTCTTTGAATTCCATCCTTGAGAGGTGACCAGATACAACATTTTCAAAACCCTTTTTCCTTGATTGTGAGGTCAAATTATTTTAAGAGAAAAACTTTGTAACGACCCAAAGTTCCATTAATGGAAAATCCCTCTTGAACCAGTTAAATGTCTCTTTATAAAAAAATGTTTTTATAAGATGTCAAATTCTTTGGTTTTATGATAAGACTTGTGACCATTACTTTTATAGTCATTGAACAGTGATCACATGATGAGTATAAATATAAGGCTTTAACGAACCCAATTTTACTCAGACAAAGGAAGCGATGGCCTCATCCAGTAGAATTTCCCCATACGAAGCCCATTTGTCGGAGCTCAGAAAATAAGTGGCATCCTTGGGCTTTTCTATTGATCAAGCCCAAGCTGAGCTTCATTATGTCAAGCTCGAACGTGACCGTATACGGGAAAAGTGGAAGTTGATTGAGATTACCACTCGAGCGATGTTATTCGAGCCGCCCCAAGAGTCTGTCACCATCGCACACCTTACACTTAGGTCTTATGCGGCTGTTTTAAGGGGTTATGTAACAATTAAGTAGTACTATGTTCATGTAAATTATTTTTTGTATATAATAATGAATATAATTTCTAGTCATTTTTGATACATTGTAAATAGTTTTTAAAGTACAAATGGTGTTTTTAGTTATTATTTAATTAAGAAATATATTTTATTAAATTAAGGGATTTTTGAATTAAATAATATTTTAATAAAATAATATTATTATTATTAAATTAATTTTTATTAAATATAAATGGTATTGTAATTTTATGAATGCATTTAAAATTTTTATTAAGGTTTGAAATCCATTTCTGTCAAAACCCGTGAATTTTCGATAAATGTTGGTTTTTATTTTAAAAGTGAAAATTAACATATTTAGAAATTTTTTGGATAAAATAAATTTCATTTCTGGAATCAGGACGTTGAAATTATCCAACGATGAATTTTTCATAATTTTCTAAGACAGTCAAATTTTTGGGTAAAAATTAAATACCGTTTAAATATATAATGTGTTTTATGACATCATAATGACCCAATGGTGATGTAATAAAATACTATAATCAATATGTTCGGACAATATATGTTTTACCATTAAAATAAAGTGCTTTTGGGTTTGTTTGACTTACTTTTCAAAGCATTAATGAACCCCTCAAGACATATTCAACACTTTGCCTTTTTAAATTAATTTCCATGGGAGTGTGACTCGCCTCCACATAAGCAACCTTATTATTTTAATAATTTTGGACCTTGGCCTTGTAAAATATTATTTTCCTATTTCCTTTTCCAGAAACCATGGGCAAAACCATGGGATGGTTTGTGGTTTGGATTAGTTTAATATAAGGGGTCCCAAACCTAAATAATAAATAATTCTCTCACCTTTCCTGTATAAAGCCACCCAAGATCCCACTTCCTCCTCACTAAAATCCTTTGTAGTTCGTCCAACCTCTTCCCTACTCTCTCTAGAATCCTCCCAAGGTGCCCCAAGCTCCCAAGAAGCCTCTCACAAGCCTCTCTCTATCCTCTGGAAGCACACTTCCAAGTAAGGGTTTTTCCTTCCTTTCTCATTTTTGTCAATTTTCTTTAAGTTGTATTTCCCTTTTAATTTCAATTATGAATGTTGGGGTATGGTTTCGAACCTCCCCCATACTGACCTATTATTTTTTTAATGATTTGAGACCCCTTTCTCTCTCATTAAATGTCTCCCATGTACACCCGTTACTATGCTGAAATTCCGAAAGGAACTTCTCTCTCTTCTTTTACATTCAAGCAATACTTTTGTATCATGAATCTAAATTCCATTACAATTGTTTGGACATGTATCTATATGACCCCCTTACATTCCATTTCATGTAAATATTATGAGACACCATTTCTCTCTCATCAAACCATTTTTATGAATTCTTATGTCACGTCGTTACGCTGTCGAAATCGCACTGATTTTCTAAGCCAATGCCATTGTGTAGGGAATACCATGCCCATTTCTCCATAAAGGGTATTCACCTTTATGCACATTTACTTATTGTTTATAATGTTTCATTTATGAATTCCACATTTCTTTATTGTGGAATAAATGATTATGTTTTATGAATCCATGTTTTATGATCCATGTGGCACACTTATGCATGAAATGAAATATTTAAGAAGGGTGCGCCCTTATAGCGCTCCAATGCATTGGGTAAAGTATAGTATCATGATACGTCATGTGCAATGAGTGTTGACTTATGATAATTCAAGTGCAATGAGGGTTTACTCGTGCTTCATTTGCAATTAGGGTTTACTCATGCTTTTTGTGCAATGATCCTTGGCTCATGCTAAATCTATGTTAAGTGTTGTTACCACATTTCCATGTTATGATTATCATGATTTATCATGCCTTTATGTTCATGTTTTTATTATGCTATATTGAAATACCTATTGCCTAACATGTATTGTACTCCTCATGTTATTCCATGTGTACTCCCTTACTGGGCTTTATAGCTCACCCTTTTCTTATGCATGTCCTCAGGTTATCCCATGCAATGCTAAGTACGAGGGAATGTTGGTCATGTAAAGTAATTTTTCAATAAAGATATTGTATTTCATGTTTTAATTTTTTATGTAATGATCCTAATCCCCAAATACACTAAACCTCTTGATCTTCTTTGTTGTATCAAGTGAAGTTTTATGTAATAAATCATGTTTAAATTGTAATAAAAAGTAGGGTTGTCATAGTTGGTATCAGAGGATAGGTTTAGTTATTTTTGGGATTAGGAAACCCTAGTAAAGCCTTAGATACAAGACTAAGTATAATAAAAACATACCTAAGTTTTGGTTAGTACTGAGTAAGTGGTTTATCAAACAAATACATCCTTGTCTAGATATGAGCAGGTAGAGGCAGCTCTGGCACAGATGTATCCTAGGGGTAAAACCCGAAAACACTGTTTTGAGCTAGACTCGAACGGGAACTGGTGCACGACAATGGGCCTTGCTGCACTCTTGGTTACGACACTCCTTGGGGATATGTTTTGATAAATTCACAATCTTAGTATGAACCATTATTAAGGGAAAAATGCCCCTAAGAATATATGTTAGAAATTAGATCATGAAAAGCCTAGATTGAATCCTATAGACTCATGAGTTAAAGAAATTAAAGTTTATTTATAAGTCATCAACTTTTTTCTTTGGATTACCCTTTATGTGTTACCCCTAACTTTCCTTTTATTCCAGCCAATGGCCGGTAATAGGAGGAATCGGGCTAACAACCATTGTGAAGATCAGTGTGATGATTGTACTAATGAGATTCTCAATCCAATGGGAGCGGGAATCGTGAACTTTGTCACGCTTCTCTCTCATCTAACTCAAGTTTTGAATAGAAACATGGGTCAAGAGGAATGTTCAACCACCACTAAGAAATAAAAAGTCGCTATCGAGAGCTTCATGAGACAAAGGCCTCCTACTTTTAGTGGATCATCTGATCCCACGATCGCTGAACAATGGATCAACTCCATTGAAAAGATATTCTCCATCCTCCAATGTTCTGAACAAGAGAAGGTTCTCCTGGCAACTTATCATATGGAGGGTGAATCTGATCAATGGTGGATGTTGATCAAAAATATGAAGCCTGAGGAGGAGATCGAGGATTTGGAATGGAAGGAATTTCGGAAGATGTTTTTCGATAAATATTTTCCACGCACCCTCCGTCTTAAGATGGAAAGGTAATTCCTTTCCCTCAAGAAAAAAGATGAAGAATCTGTGGGAGCGTACAAGGAAAACTTCTCAAGACTTGCACGATACGCTTCCGGCTTTGTCGTTACCCCCGAATGCAAGTTTGACCGCTTCTTTGGTGGGCTGAATCCTAGCTTGCGGAAAGCATTAGCGATCCGTGACTTCGACAGCTATGAGGAAATTGTCCGATGTGCCCTCAAGGTCGAAATGGAGATCAGAGAATCACAGGGGTATCATGGGGACAAGAAGTGTAAGGTGGACTTCAATGCTAGTGGTCCGATGGATAAATCCAACGGTGCTAAGAAGTTCCAGCACCCCACTTACCAAAAGTACGAAAATAAGAACCCTGGAAATTGCCTTAAGGGGACGAGAAAATGCTTCAGGTGTGGAAGAGAAGGGAACCTAGCTGTTAACTATCGACAAGAAAGACCCACGGCTGCGACAGAGGAGAGGAACGCTCCATTTGAACCTCAACACGTTGTTCAATGCTACAAATTCAAAGAACTGGGTTATTTTGAAAATCAGTTCCCTAATCCAAGGGATATTGGAGGCAACCAACAACCTCCAAGACAGCAAGGAAGAGCTTTTTCCATCACTTCTGCCGAATTGAACCCCGAAAACGAAGTGGTGACAGGTACGCTAGATATTCATTCAAGAATAGCGAATGTACTTTTTGATTTAGGTTCTATGCATTCTTTTATATCACTAAATTTTAGTAGAACAATCCCAGCACCACCACAAATCATGGAAGTAAAGATGTTGGTGAGTACAGAAAATGGGGCAATCATTGCATCCCATGAGTATAAGTCCTCCCCTGTTATAATATGTGGATTTAATTTCCCAAAAAACCTCGTCATACTCCCTCTGGTGGAATTTAATGCAATTCTTGACATGGATTGGCTTTCCTTATATAGAGCCAACATAAATTGTCGGGAGAGGGAAATCACACTCTATATGGAGAATCAACCCCCGATTCTTTACAAGTGTCAGGAGGAAGATGAATCTCCTTTATCTCCATCAACTCATGCATGGATATTAATGCCCTATGAGCACGCGTATCTGGCTCAGATGATTGAGTCCAAGGAAGAAACCACCCTTTAAGAAATGCCTATTGTGAGGGAATTCACGGAAGTGTTTCCTGAGGAACTGCCTGGTCTTCCTCCTAGAAGAGATGTTGAGTTCTCAATTGAACTTATACATGGAGTGTTAACAATATCCAAGACTCCATATAGAATGGTTGTTGTTGAGCTTGAAGAGATGAAGAAACAACTACAAGAGAATCTGGATAAAGGGTTTATACGCCCAAGTGCTTCACCATGGGGTGCACCAGTCCTCTTCGTCAAGAGGAAGGATGGGTCAATGCGGCTTTGCATTGATTATCGTGAACTTAACAAAATCACGATAAAGAACAAGTATCCTCTCCCGCGAATTGATGACTTGTTTGATGAGTTTCGTGGAGAACAATACTTCTCCAAGGTGGACTTGCAGTCGGGATATTATCAAGGGTGAAGAAAAAAGATATCCCCAAGACTGCTTTTCGTACAAGGTACGGGCACTATGAATTCATAGTAATGCCTTTCGGACTCACCAATGCTCCAGCAATATTCATGGACTTGATGAATAGAGTCTTTAGAGATTACCTTGACAAATTTTTGGTAGTATTTATAGATGATATTCTAATATACTCCAAAACCAAGGAGGATCATGAGGATCATTTAAGAACTGTACTGGAGACTTTGTGCAAGGAGAAGCTCTATGAAAAGTACAACAAGTGTGAGTTCTGGTTGAAGGAGGTCTCATTCTTGGGCTATATCATCACAAGCAATGGGATATCTGTGAATCCCTCCAAAACAGATGCAATTGAGGGATGGCCAAGGCCAACATCGGTAACTGATATCCGTAGCTTCTTGGGGTTAGCTGGATATTATCGACGATTTGTGAGAAATTTCTCATGATTGTCCAACCCTCTTACCAAGATAACTAGAAAGGGAGTAAAGTTTTCTTGGAGTGATGAATGTGAAGAAAGATTCAAGGAGTTGAAAATGAGGCTTATCACTGCACCCTTGCTCACTTTACCCACAAGTGGGGAGATTTTTGTGGTATTCAGTAATGCTTCGAAGAAGGGCCTAGGATGTGCGCTGATGCAGAATGATAAAGTGATATCCTATGCCTCAGGGCAGTTGAAAATCCATGAGCGAAACTATCTAACGCATGATCTGGAGTTAGCGGCGGTGATCTTTGCCTTGAAAATCTGGCGGTATTATCTCTATGGAGAGAAATGTGAGATATATACTGACCACAAGAGTCTTAAATATATATTCACACAGAAAGAGCTTAATATGCACCAGAGAAGATGGATAGACCTCATCAAGGATTATGACTGTTCAATACATTACCACCCTAGGAAAGCGAACAAGGTGGCAGATGCCCTAAGTAGAAAGGATCCAGCGATTCTATCAATGATGAGAATTGAGAAGGATCCAATCTTCTTAGACTTAATGAAGATGGATGTGGGAATCCTAAAGAAGGGAAAATCATCAATCCTTTCACAAATGATTGCTCAACCATCTCTTTTGGAAAGGTTAAAGGATGCTCAAAAGGATGATGTGGGAATTCAAGAAAAAGTAGAAGCTATCAAAAAGGGAAAATCCTCGGATTTTAATGTTAATGAAGAAGGAACTGTGCGGTTTGGAAAAATACTATGTGTTCCATCAAGTCCGGAGCTGAAGAAGAAACTCTTAAATGATGCACATAGTTCAAATTTCTCTATTTACCCAGGGAGCACAAAGATGTATCTAGATCTCCGAGGAAAATTTTGGTGAGACAATATGAAGAAGGAGATCACCGAATATACATAAAAGTGCCTCGTGTGTTAGAAAGTGAAGGCAGAGAGGCAAAAGTCTAAGGGGATGATGCAACCATTGCCCATACCAGAATGGAAATGGGAAAACATCACCATGGACTTTGTCACCAGACTTCTAAGGACATCCAAAGGCAACAATGCAATCTGGTTTGTTGTGGATCGTCTTACAAAGACCGCACACTTCATTTCTATTCAGGAGGATTTCTCATTAGATCAACTGGCATGGATATATATCAGGGAAGTGGTAAGGTTGCATGGAGTACCACTATATATTATGTCTGACTGGGATCCAAGATTCACCTCTAAGTTTTGGAAGAGTCTTCAACATGCTCTGAATACTGAACTGAACTTCAGTACGGCCTATCATCCTCAAACTGATGGCCAATCCGAGCAGACTATCCAAACACTTGAGGATATGTTGAGAGCGTGATCAATGGAATTTAAAGGAGGATGGGATCAACATATTCCTCTGGTTGAGTTCTCTTATAATAACAGTTTCCACTCGAGCATCCAAATGGCACCATATGAAGCCCTTTATGGGAAAAGGTGCAGAACACCGGCATGTTGGGATGAGGTCGGTGAACGTAAGCTGCTTGGACCAGAAATGATCGAGGAAATGGTGGAGAAGGTGAAAACCATTCAGCATCATATCAAGGCAGCCCAGAGTCGACAGAAGAGTTATGCAGATAATCGTTGACCAGACCTTGAGTTTAAAGTTGGATACATGGTGTTTTTACGCATATCTCCGTGGAAGAAGGTCATGAGGTTTGGAAAGAAATGGAAGTTAAGTCCAAGGTACATCGGCCCGTTCAAGATTCTTGATCGTGTTGGGGTTGTGGGCTATCTACTAGCACTTCCACCTACTATGGCCAAGGTGCATGATTTCTTTCATGTATCCCTTTTAAAGAAGTACATACCGGACCCTTCACATGTACTCTCTTCCAAGGTGGTACAATTGGAAGATGATCTTTCTTATGAGGAGCAACCAGTGAAGATCTTAGATCGTAGAGAAAAAGTTCTACGAAATAAGACAATTCCCCTTGTCAGGGTGTTGTGGAGAAACCACAAGTTTGAATAAGCGACTTGGGAGTTGGGGGACATGATGAAGCTGAGTTACCCACATTTTTTTAGTGTGGGAAAAGGAAAATTTCGAGGGTGAAATTTCTTAAGGGGGGAATATTTTAACGACCCAAAGTTTCATTAATAGAAAATCCCTCTTGATCCAGTTAAATGTATCTTTATAAAAAAATGTTTCTATAAGATGTCAACTTCTTTGGTTTTATGATAAGAGTTGTGACCGTTACTTTTATATCCGTTGAACAGTGATCACATGGTTAGTATAAATATAAGGCTTTAACGAACCCAATTTTACTCAGAAAAAGGAAGTGATGGCCTCATCCAGTAGAATTTCTCCATACGAAGCCCATTTGTCAGAGCTCGGAAAAGAGGTGGCATCCTTGGGCTTCTCCCTTGACCAAACCCAAGCTGATCTTCATTATGTCAAGCTCTAACGTGACCATCTATGGGAAAAGTGGAAGTTGATTGAGATTACCACTCGAGCGATGTTATCTGAGTCGCCCCAAAAGTCTGTCACCCTCGCACACCTTACCCTTAGGTCTTATGTAGCTGTTTTAAGGGGTTATATAACAAATAAGTAGTACCATGTTCATGTAAATTATTTTTTCTATACAATAATGAATATAATTTTTATTCATTTTTGATACATTGTAAATAGTTTTTAAAGTACAAATGGTGTTTTTAGTTATTATTTAATTAAGAAATCTATTTTATTAAATTAAGGGATTTTTGAATTAGATAATATTTTAATAAAATAATATTATTATTAATAAATTAATTTTTATTAAATATAAATGATATTGTAATTTTATGAATGCATTTAAAATTTTTATTAAGCTTTGAAAGCCATTTCTGTCAAAACCCGTGAATTTTCGATAAATGTTGGTTTTTATTTTAAAAGTAAAAAAATTAACATATTTAGAAATTTTTTTAGATAAAATAAATGTCATTTCTGGAATCATAACATCGAAATTATCCAACGGTGAATTTTTCATAATTTTCTGAGACAGTCAAATTTTTGGGTAAAAACTAAATATTGTTTAAATATATAATGTGTTTTATGACATCATAATGACCCAATGGTGATGTAATAAAATACTATAATCCTTATTTTCGGCCAATATATGTTTTACCATTAAAATAAAGTGATTTTGGGTTTTTTTGACTTACTTTTCAAAGCATTAATGAACCCCTCAAGACATATTCAACACTTTGCCTTTTTAAATTAATTTCCATGGGAGTGTGACTCACCTCCACATAATCAACCTTATTATTTTAATAAGTTCGGTCCTTGGCCTTGTAAAATATTTTTTTACTCTTTCCTTTTCCCAAAACTATGGGAAAAAACCATGGGATGGTTTTTGGTTTGGATTAGTTTAATATAAGGGGTCCCAAACCTAAATAATAAAGAATTCTCTCACCTTTCCTATATAAACCCACTCAAGATCCCACTTCCTCCTCACTAAAATCCTTTGGAGTTCGTCCAAACTCTTCCCTAATCTCTCTAGAATCCTCCCAATGTGCCCCAAGCTCCCAAGAAGCCTCTCACAAGCCTCTCTCTTGCCTTTGGAAGCACACTTCCAAGTAAGGGTTTTTCCTCCCTTTATCATTTTTGTCAATTTTCTTTAAGTTGTATTTCCCTTTTAATTTCAATTATGAATGTTGGGGTATGGTTTCACACCTTTCCCATACTGCCCTCTTATTTTTTGAATGATGGGAGACCCCTTTCTCTCTCATTAAATGCCTCCCATGTACACTTGTTACTATGCCGAAATTCCGAAAGGAGCTTCTCTCTCTTCTTTTACATTCAAGCAATACTTTTGTATCATGAATCTAAATTCCATTACAATTGTTTTGACATGTATCTATATGACCCCCTTACTGTCCATTCCATTTAAATATGATGAGACACCCTTTCTCTCTCATCAAACCATTTTTATGAATTCTTATGTCACGCTGTTACGCTGCCGAAATCGCACCGATTTTCTAAGCCAATGCCATTGTGTAGTGAATACCATACCCATTTCTCCATCAAGGGTATTCACCTTTTTGCATATTTACTTATTGTTTATAATGTTTCATTTATTAATTCCACATTTCATTATCATGGAATAAATGATTATGTTTTATGAATCCATGTTTTATGATCCATGTGGCACACTTATGCATGAAATGAAATGTTTAAGAAGGGTGCGCCCTTATAGCGCTCCAATGCATTGGATAAAGTATAGTATCATGATACGTCATGTGCAATGAGTTTTTACTCATGATAATTAAAGTGCAAAGAGGTTTTACTCGTGCTTCATGTGCAATGAGGGTTTACTCATGCTTTATGTGCAATGAGCCTTGGATCATGCTAAATCCATGTTAAGTGTTGTTGCCACATTTCCATGTTATGATTATCATGATTTATCATGAATTTATGTTCATGTTTCTCTTATGCTATATTGACATACCTATTGCCTAAAATTTATTTTACTCCTCATGTTATTCCATGTGTACTCTCTTACTGGGCTTTATAGCTCACCCTTTTCTTATGCATGTCCTCAGGTTATCCCATGCAATGCTAAGTATGAGGGAATGTTGGTCATGTAAAGGAAGTTTTCAATAAAGATGTTGTATTTCATGTTTTAAGTTTTTATTTAATGATCCTAATCCCCAAAGACACTAAACTTCTCGATCTTCTTTGTTGTATCAAGTGAAGTTTTATGTAATAAAGCATGTTTAAGTTGTAATAAAAAGCAGGGTTGTCATAAACTTTCCTAATTAGTCTAGCCTTGGCATCTTGTTTTTAGAAAATGTATTTTAGGGTTGAATGGTCAGTGAATAAAATGATGGGTGATCCTAAGAGATAGGACCTTAATTTCTCTAAGGAAAAGACAACAGCAAGCAACTCTTTTTCAGTGGTGGTGTAGTTGATTTGGGCATCATTTAAGTATTTACTTGCATAAGAAATGACATAAGGAGTTTTATCGTAACATTTTCCTATCACAGATCCTACAAAAAAGTCACCATCATCACACATAAGTTATAAATTGAGGTTCAAATTTGGAGATTTTATAATGGGAGGAGAGGTGAGAGAGGATTTGAGGGTTGATAATGAACCCTCACAGCTTTCTGTCCAAACAAATGGAGCATCCTTTATTAAGAGAGCACAAAGGGGACGGGAGATTGAACTAAAGACCTTGATTAATCTTCTATAGAAACTAGCATGTCCTAATAAATACCTCACTTACTTGACAGTTTTGGGTGATGTAAGGTGGTGAATGATGTCAACCTTGGATTTATCAACTTCAATCCCCCTACCTGAGACCATATGGCCTAGAACTAGTCCCTCTTTAACCATGAAATGGCATTTTTTCCAGTTTAGGATCAGATTCTTTTCTTCTCATCTTGACAAGACTCTCTCCACATTCTTTAGACATCCCTCTAATGTATCCCCAAACACAAATAATTCATCCATGAAAACCTTTATAAAATTCCCTACCATGTCTGAGAAGATTCCCAACATGCACCACTGGAAGGTTCCAAGGGCATTTCATAACCCTAAGGGCATGCGTTTGAAGGAAAAGGTATTGAATGGATAGGTGAATGTAGTCTTCCCTTGATCTTCTAGGGATACCTTGATCTGATTTTACCCCGAGTACCCATCTAAGAAACAGTAGAAGGCATGACCTGCCACTCTCTCAAGGACTTGTTCAATGAATGGTAAGGGGAAATGGTCCTTCTTGGTAAATGAGTTTAGCTTCCTATAGTCAATGTAGACTCTCCAGGCACTACTCACCCTATTTGGAAGAATTGATCCATTATTTTTGGTTATTACTGTGATTCCTGCCTTCTTGGGAACCACTTGGATTGGTCTCACCCACCCACTCTCATCTATGGGATAGATGATACCAAATTTTAATAATTTCATAAGTTCCTTCCCTGCTACCTCCATGAGATTAGTATTGATTCTCTATTGAGGTTGACTAAATGGATTTGAATCAGATTCTAGAATAATCCTATGAGTCCCGATTAGTGGGATAATCCTAGGAATATCAGACAGGGTCCAACCAATGGCTTTCTTATGTTTCCTAAGGACATCTAGAATAATCCTCTCATTATTGGCTTCAAGAGAAGAATAAATGACAATACTGTGTGTTTGATTGTCCCCTAGGAAGGAATAATTGAGTGCAGCAGGAAGTTCCTTTAATTCAAGATCAGGTTGGTTCATAATTTTATGATAATATTGGGACATTAGATCAAGATCGATTTTGTTTCCTAGAGTTTTAGATATAATCTAATCTCCATGTATATAAGTTTCATCTACAAGATTGGTTTGATTTGATTTATGTAAGGAAGTTTGATTGGTCTCCATGAAATTTGTTTCCTGAAAGGTTTCACTAATTTTCGGACCTAAGACTTCATCATAAAAGCAATTTGAAAATGATTCAAGCCAAGGAGATAAACCTCCTTCATGTGAATAGAGGAAATCAATCTCATCCTGACTTAAAAATTCATCAAATATTCCTTGATGTTTTATGGATTCGTTATCAATGCTTCCTATCATGTTTACTTCATGAATGTCCTCATCATCTTCTATTTGTGAGCTTTTATTATAGATGTTCAAGTATAGACTCATGTTTCCAAAGGTGATGGTCATGTTCCTATTTCAAACATGGATAACAGAGTTGATTGTTTCAAGGAAAGGATGGCCAAGGATGATTGGGGTTTGTTCTTTATTTCCTAAGTTTGGATGGTTGTCAAGGACAATGAAGTTACCAGGGTAGATGAAGCTTTCAACCTTTACCAGAACATCCTTTAAAATCCCCTTTGGAACCCTAATTCTATGATCAACAAGTTAAAGTGTGAAAGATGTGGGTTGGATCTCTTCTAGGCCTAACTGGCAATACACAGTATAGGGGATGATATTGACACTAGAACCTAGGTCACACAAGGCCTTGACAACTTTGATCTATCCTAGTTCAACATTGAAGTAAGGGCAACCCGGGTCTTTCAACTTAGGAGGAATGGTCCCTTGAATGGTGGTACTCACATTAGCAGCCAAAAGGAATTGGTTTTTATGTGAAAATTTTCTTTTAAAATTGAACAAGTCCTTAAGGTACTTTAGTAGGTAGGTATGGTTTGGATTTCATTGATAAGAGTAATGTTCAACTTGACTTGTGATAATATTTCCCTTAATGTTTCACTCAATTATAGCTTGGTTTAATCCCTCATGCGTTGAGGAAATGGTGCAGGTTGTGGGGTTGTTTGTTGAAGAGTTTTTTTTTGACAATGTTATCGTGTTTTTTAGTTTTATGATTTGGTTCATTTTAATTTTCATCTCAGTTTGAATCTTTATATGGGTTCTGAATTAGTTTTTTAGGTTTCTCAATTGATTTCCCACTTCTTAAAACAGTCACAGCCTTTTGTTGTTCATGAGTTGTTTGAGTGAAACTTGACTCTCCCCTTACTGTTTGTTGTGGAATGGCTTGTGTAGGCATGGGTGACTTTCCAGTTTTGATGGTTTGAAGTTCTTGTTTTAGGGAAGAGACTTTTAAGTTTATCCTTTCCATTTATTTGCACAGTTGTTCTAGTATGATTTGTGGAATAGTTTGGGTTGGTGCTTGAGAAGATTGGTTTATCCTAGGGGGATATTTTGGAGGTCAGATGGTTTGTTGAAAATGGATCGGTGGCTGTTGATATTGGATAGGTTGGGTTTGTAACTGGTTATAGGTTTGGTATTTCTAATGGGGGTAAGGATTTTGTCCCTATGGTTGGCTAGGTTATTGGTTATCTTTCTAGCAGAAGCCTGGGTGGTCAGTATACCTTGGGTTGAAGGTGTTTTGGTATTAAGGATTTTGAAAGTTCAAGTAATTTACTTATGTTGTGGGTCCTCCTAAAAGAACAACCTTTATGGATGGAATGGTTGGGAAGTTGTCTGTCTTATGGTCATGTTTGTCACAAATTATGCAAACAGGGTTTACATTTTGGATTTCAGGGACTTTCCTAAGGTCTATCTCTTCAACCTTTCTAGAGAGTTCTATGATTTTAGCCCTAAGGCTTTCCTATTATCTAATTGTATGAATTCCAATAGTTATTTTTGGATTTTCAGAATAAGGTGAAGTTCTCCATGCTTGGTTTTGTTCGGTAAGGCTTTCCAGATACTCGTAAGCATCAATTGGGGCTTTGTTTTTAAAGTTTCCATTACACATCATGTCAATGAATTGTTTGTTCCCCAAGCCCAACCCTTCATAAAAATTTCTCACTTTTTTAGGTATATAAAAAACATGATGTGGAACCATGTTTAGGGTGTCTTTGAACCTATCCCATGTTTTATAGAATGACTCTCCCTCTTTTTCAAAAAAAATGGATTCTCTTTTTAAGTGAAATTGTTTTGTGGTGGGGGAAGTATTTTTTGTAGAATTCTCTTTGTAATTGGTCCTAAGAGTTGATGGATGATGGTCTCAAATTATTTAGCCAATTTTTAGCTCGATCCTTCAATAAAAAAAATAGCCCCATCTTATCTTATTCTAGTTGATGTGGGGGACACATGGTTTCTATAATGTCATTGAACTCCTTAACGTGAAGGTAGGGCATCTCAGACTCCATTCCGTGGAATGTGGGAAGTTGTTTTAGGACATGGGGTTTAAATATGTAGTTGGAATATCCTAGGTAATTGTTTTAATGAATGAGGGGTAATTGTTCCAAGCTAGAGTGAGGCAGTCATTCATGGTTTGATCGACTACATTACCTATGTTTGGAGCTTCTTGATTTTAGTTTCCCATTTGATTTTCTTCAGGATTTACAATTTGATTTCTTGGAAGACCCTCTATTATAATTGATTCAATTTTTGATTTAGGAGTATCAAGAATATTAGGATCTAAAGGAAACAATCCCCTAGGTTCACTTGACTCCCCTATCCTAGGACTTTCCACCCTAACTATTCTGTTTGAATTATCGGAGGTGTAGGCGGACATGCACCAAAAAGAATACTAAAAAAGCGAGAAAGAGACAAGATAAAAGATCTTGGGTGAGAATAGAATAATGGGGGTGAGGAAAGAAGGTTTTGGTCTAAGTTAATTACTTGGTCCCCGGAAATGGTGCCAAAATTTGATTCACACTCAAATTTACCCAAGAGATGAAGGTAGAACGGTCCTTGTAGTCTAGCTTGGGTTGTTGAATCCACTGAGACCTAAGAAGATACCTAAGATACACAACCTATGCAATAGATTTTTGAATATGAAGTGGCCAACTTGGTTTTGATTTTAGATGGTTTTAAGGAACACTAAGAACCCTAAGTGAATTCAATTCAATGAAAATGGTTTGATCTTAGGATTATGCTTGGGGTGGATTGAATGAATTTTACTTCTTTAGACAATTTTGGTTTTACTAATTCTTGATGAACCCATTATTCAAAATAACACTACCTTAATAATTTTTTGGTTTGAGGATAACTAAACTCAATTACTAATCCCCTACACACTTATAAAACCAAATTCATGATCTCTCCAAGTTATATGGTCATATTAGTACTTGGATTTAGCTTCCTTAAACACAGTGAAAATGAAGAGTGGAAATAACTGAAGAATGGAATTCTTAAATTAGTTATCCAATTAACAACAATTTGTTCATAAAATAAAATTCATTCCAGCCGTTTGAGCTTCCTATGATCAACTCATTAAATTGTTATCCCTCTATTGATGGTATACTCTCAATGGTGGGCAGAAGATGGCTTACAATAATTGGATTGAAAAAATTAAAACTGTGAAAATAACGAGCACTCCTCCATGTGTGTGAATGAAATTCACACCTATGTGTGAACTAATTCACCAAAAAACAGATATATCACTGTGATTTTTGATTATAGATATTTAATTAAATAAATGGGAAGAGTATAAGAGAAATATGTTGATTAAGAATATAGAAATGAAAAAAAGAAACTTACATGGAAATTGAAAGCATTACAATGGAACTTTTTCATAATAACATTACAAAAAACAAGAGATATATTCTCCCTCACCACCACTACCTTAAATAGGAAATTTGGAAGCCTTATGACAAGCCTCAATAAATTTATTCCCAATTATTAAATTAATTTAGGCCTTAGGGTGGTGGAAAGTAGTGGAGAAATTGATTCCCTCCTTGACTTTTTATCATCCTTGTATTCCCTAAAAATATTATCCAGTATGAGAATAAATATCATCGAATATAGGTAGGACATATAATATTATTTTCTGTCCTCAGATGTCTTCTATAATTCTGTAAAATTTGGGTCTATTTGGAGTTGTGGATCGGGATTTATGTCCGATTTAGTGGGATAACATTCTGGGCCACAGATTCTGGCCCAGATTTTGATGTTCTATTTGGGCCGCCTTAATAACCACTATGGAGACCAAATTAGCATTGTTTAATGAATAATTATTTGTTCCTATACATGTCTTATAGAATCCCAAGAATTTTGGGCTTTATTAGTCCTTAATTTTGGGCCCCACATTCTCATCAGTGGGCTGGTGTCCAATTTGTCTTCTCCGGAATTGTTTCCTTTCATCGCCAAATATCCCCATCATCATTTATGAATATTACATTGATCCCTGAATTAAAAATGTTCATATTGAAGTATATATCCATTTCCCAAAATATCAAATTAAAATATTGATAATTAAATTCCTTAAAATTAGATGAATCATTGGGCCTAAATTAGTGTACATTAGGCATAAAGTTCACAAATGGTGAGAATGGATGTTCAAAATTAAAATCCACTAACTTGAGCCCATAAGATCAAAAATGAACATTTAATACCATTAAAATGTAATTAACATATGTGTTTTTATTGTATAATAAATCACTCATCTTTTTCACTTGATCATTTATATCACTATAATCAAATTCTTATTCTTGATATTTCACCTGTGAGTAATCTTCCCATAAAGAATAATTGTAGTTCAAATACATCATGGAAAAAAAGAATCTTTTTTGTGTTTTTTTAATAAAAAAATGAAAATCTACTTACAATGTTAAAATAGAAATATTAAGTAAACTACTGATTGGATCCCTAGAAATGGATCCAATTTTGATGCATGCCTATCATAGGGAATGGAAAAGAAAAATTTCTATGTTTTCCTAGTGTAGCACAGTGGCCAACCAGGGTCTTCAAACTTGTGGATATTTCTATGTTTTTTCACCTACTTAGTCTAATTAACCTAAGAACTAATTATTTTTGTTTTTTTATGTTTTATGAAATAAATTTAATTTAAAAAAATAAATGAAATTAAAAATTAATATTAAACTAACATTCAATTCTAATTTACCATGCAATGCATAACAGAATGAAATTAGAGAAGAAAGGAAGTTCTCTCAATAAAATTTTTAGGGAGCACCTTCATTGACTAGATTTAAATATAATAAGTGAACACACTTCATAATATGTTTAAACACCTCAATATATTCCAATTATGAATTTAAATTGTACTTAGTGATCACCAAGAACACGATCCATCCACCTCCTTAATCGAGGGAAAATGGTTCCAGATTAAGAAGTTAAACTTTAGATAGCCACAGTGAGGATTACACTTACTATAAATTATCCTTGTAATTAACTAAAATAATATAAAAAATATGGCCCCATGTTAAAGAATTTTATTACTCCCTTGGGATATTCCTTGGTTCAGTGACTCATAATTATGAGTATAAGATTTTGCGGTGGTAAGATAAGAATAAGAAAACAAAAGAATAAGAACAATGGAAGAAAAAGAAGGGTGAAGAATATGGAGAAAAAAATAAAAACCATGCATGAATTATATTTTATATAAGATAAACTAAATTAAAATTACATTGAAAATAAAACTATAGTAAAAATAATACAAATAAAAATAAAAGAAGAAAAGAAACAGGTGCACCAGCTTCCCCACCAGAATCTGTCTTCTGAAATTTTTCTCCTATTTTTTCCACAATATTTTTGAATAACCCCAAGGTCCCTTATTATAGGATTCTTGAAATTGAATTTTATATCTGACCTCCGAATTTCACATTAATTGGATATGTCTAGAGTAGGTTATGGAATTTTTATTGACTGTGAATTTTTATAGCCAAGAATTCTCAAAATATTCCTTGATTTTTTATCATTCAATAACTAACTTAATGAAGTCAAATATCCAATATCTTCAACACTCAAACGTTCCTTTTAATTTTAGTTCAATTCCAAGTGTAATCACCCCAATTTTATGTGTTTATCTCGAGTTTTGGTTTAGTTATGGAGGTGGGGTCCATATGGTCGGCCAGAATAATTTTTCAAATTGATTGATTTTTTGGGCCCTTAGATGGTTTAATTGGATCTATATCCAAATGAGAAATTTGAATCTCACTAATATATAAATCTTAAAAAAAATAATCACATCAATTTTATTGATAGTGTAAATTTTATGCTCGAAATATAAAAGCTCTAGAAAACTGTTAAATTTCCAGAATTAATCCATTTTCACAATTAAGCCCAAAAATCACCAAAAATACTAAAATGATGAAAATAATCTCAAATTTATTAATTATAATGGATTAAATCATTTAATAAAATATTAATATTTATGAAAATATTATCTCTATCAGTTTTCATTTTTGTACCTTTACATGTTGATTATGATTATTGATTCATGACAGCTTCCACTGTATTTAACCATTACTAATCATTTAAGTTCACCCTTATTTTGTTTCCTTTTCCTAGGACATGAAAATGAATTCATAGAATGAGTTTCAAGGATTCTGAGATTTTTTTTTATGATTTATTTTATTTTCCCAATATAAAATGGGTATCATGTATGTATCTAGTTTTCCAAAACTACTAAACTAATCAATCCTTCAAGATTTGATCCATTATTTCTATGAAAATTTAATAAAGTGAGACACTAGATATGGGATACTGAGGTTAGGATCATTATATTTTGTATCAGAGTAATTTTAGTAGAAACCTTGGGAACTAGATTTAGGAAAACATAGATTAGGGAACATGAACCTATGATGGACTTTGAGTATAAGTATGAAATAGCATCTAAATGTTTTGGTAAGGTCGATATTATGTGGTTTTACTAGCAATAAAACCATGTTTGAATACTAAAATTGGATGTGGTTCTACCACAGAGATACCTTGGGATAATAACTCTTAAAAAGGTGTGTCTGGATTGACTCGAGCATTCCCTGGTACATGAAAATAGGCCTTACTTCACACTGGGTTTGACGCTCCAAATGGATATGCTTAGGATAATTTACATTTTCTTTACAAACCATTATAAAGGATTTGAAAATTATATACCCCCAAAGAAACCATGTTAATGATTATGAGATTATTTGTGCTTAAAATTCTTAATTTTTGTTAAGTATTTCACTAGTTTTGGGATTATATATTATGTTTTATAATGATATGATCTAATCTAGTGTATTCAATTATTTATAAATGGCACCTAGTATAATTAATGGGAACTAAATCAATGAACATGATCCAAAGAGAAAGAATGCTCATTTATTTAATGAGTTTAAGTTATCATTTCAAAGGGTACTAGTCTCCTAAACACTCTCATCACATAATGACATAGTATCGTGTGATAAAAAATAAAGAAAAATTATATAAGTATTATGGATTTGGAGGGAAGCATGTGAACAAGAGGACATCTGATAAAAAGATAGATAAAGTAAAGAATAGAAATAAGGGTTTTCCCACATGTAATAATTATGGAAATAAACACCCTAGTACTTTATTGAATGGAATAAGAGTTTGATACAAGTTTAGATAGAAAGTCCATTGTTCCTATGATTGAAAGGGAAATAATAACAATTTTAATATACAATGCTTAAATTTTAAGTATATGGGGTACTACGCAAATCAATATCCCAAGTGTCAATGGAATATACAACAAAAGAATCTAAAAGATCATGGTAAATCTTATGCTACTACCACATATGAATAGGAATGATTAATCTTATTATGTTTGGATTCAATAAATTTGTAATTTTAGTATTTTATCAATGTGATCCTGGTTATAATATTTATGAAAATTATAAGGATTGTACCGCAATACTGTTTCTATGATGATTTGAAATTGTATGTTGAATGGTACCAAGAAAAGTGATTCAGTGGAAAGTTAAACTTCTTGTAAAACACATGATTGATGTAAATATAACATTTAATATGCAACTGATGTTGAGATGTTGATTTTGGGATGAAGAGATTATTGATATGGATTGGATAATACTAAATACCTTGGAACTGAGTAATGATTTATTAACAAAGTGGTTTATGCTATCATTGATGGAGTTAAAAAAAATTTGATTTAAGGAATATATCTAATAATTTGAATTTTTATTTTTAAGGAATAAGGAACCATTCATGTTTTCAATATGGTTTTATGGTAATTAAGTTTATTACCATGCTTCAAGAGAATACATGATGAAGGTATTCACATGTTTAGTATGTGATGATTAAGAGCTACTTCATATTTTTGAGAGATTAATGATAAGTTTATTTTGTAAATTTAGTGAACTTATTTCTAAAGTTTTGGATATTTATCTTTTCTAAGGGTCATAAGGTTAACCATTTATAAAATAGTTTATGTTGAAATTTGGATGAGGTTTTAGATATTAATGTATTACTTCACCATATATATATTTATGCATAGCATGTTCTAACAATTATTCCATAATGATAACAAGAGATCAAATGAATGAATTATCATTTTATTATGGATATTATGATCTGTTAAAAGTAAATTTCAGTGATTTAGGCATAAAAAGAATTCATTTTTAGATATTCATTTCTTGTAGTAAGAGATGAAGTGGAAAATTGATCAATTCTTAACCAAAGGATGAAATTGTTATTATGAATTAGAAACTTATCAAGTGAGTATATTTTACTATATTCATAAATAGTAAAAAAATCCTTAACTTTAGTAAAAGGATCTTAAAATAAAATTTTATCTTATTATCATTATTTTTGATGATATCAATGACCTTTTTCACACCTATTTGGTTTGTGGTTTAATTTTTGTTAACCTTCTCTAGATCACCCATTTTTTGTGATCAATGTTCTCTATAACTCTCCATTAGTATTTGGGTGTTATTTTTCTCTTTGTTGTCTATTTTTTAATTTTTAACATATTTTATCCAACTCAGAAACCTAGTTATGTGATTATTTTAAATGAACATTGTACTTCCCTTTCTCTCTTAAGCCTTTTACGATATGGGTTTTTCAAAAAAGCTCTTTTCAAATATCAATCTATTGATTAATGATATCAAGTTTTAATTGAGAGGAAATAATTTATTTGAGGTGGGAATTTTGTTACACCCCAATACTTTATAATATATTTATTTTAGAATAAATTTAATTTTTTCAATAGCTTGTGATGCACGCAACACTAGGTTTAAACCAAATATTATTTAGTCACACTTTTCATAATTAATTTAAAATAAAATTAGAACAATTTTAGAAAATTTATATGGAAAAATAAAATTCTTTTTTGAAATCAGGATAACAAAATTATCTTATGGTGAATTTTTTTAATTTTTCTAAAAAGATTCATTTTTTGATGAATAATGAAAAATATTGAATTTTAATTGAAAATTTCCTTTTCGTTTAAATTATTTATAATTTTAAATTAGTTTTTGAATTAGTTTTAAAGTAAAATTAGTTCAATTTTATATCAATTAATATAATTTAGGTCATTTGAATCATTTTCATATCAAATTTAGATATAGAATCTTTGTAAACTTTTGAACATTTTCACTTTAAAAGCCCACTTCTCATCACGTCTACGAGGTTAATTTAAATTTAAATTTTTTCAATTATGTGAATTAAACTGGAAAAATTGATTCCATATTTTTAAGAAGAATAATTTCTAATTTCTAATAAGTTCAACTTCAGTTTTGTTCAAAATAAATAGTGAATACAGTAAAAAAATTAATTACCCAGGTTAAGGTAAAAATGGGTTTACCAGAGGTTAAACTAGAATGATAAGGGTGAAAATGACCAAAAATATTATCTAAATTTTATTAAATGAGTTTATTTCTATATTTTTCATAAAATTTTTTGAAATATGGAAATTACTTTTCACTTTACTTTGAATATGACCCATATAATAAGTTAAGTAAAAAATGGACAAAAAATATATTTTTACTTTTAATATCTATAAAGCCTTGGGATAGGGACAAAAAAACATATATTTGGTTATATATATAATTTTAAAATATAAATGAGTTTTTTATAATGATAATTTATTTTAATTTTTTTATATAGAATAATTTCTTTAAATACTAAAAAAAATCCAATATAGTAATTATGTAGTTAACAATTAAATAAAATAAATGATACTAAAAATATTAAAAGTGAAGTAAATTTAATGAATTAATGTGTTCCATTATTTTTTAAAATAAATATATCATGATAGACAGGTGTGAAAATAATATATTATAATTCCATAATTGTATTTATATTTTAAAATTCAATTTAAATGAATAATGTCAAAATTGACATTAATGTTACTTTATGATAAATTATATTTTAATAAATGATTTAAAATTACTAAAAATTCAATATTCTACCAATTTATTTTTAAATGAAAATAAATATAAAATATTTTTCATTCATGGACCAATTTTTATTTTATAATTAATATATTGATCCATAAATATTAAAAACTTTGTTAGTGCGGTTAAGGTTAATGCAGTGTTTTTGCATGTTACATGCGCTTGTGTTAAAATTAATTTCCAACACACATTGGATTTATATTTTTTTAATTAGAAATTATATTTAAAATAATTTGTTCGAAATTATCTAATAGGTCACATTTTATTTTAGTTTTAATGTATAAATTACCTAGGTTAAAAATACTAGTTACCATAGTGAAAAACAAAAATGGAAAAAATAAGGAAACTTAGAAGTTAAGGAAAAAATGTTTAAAACATATGTTTCATTATGTGGTGGAGTTTTATCTCGACCCTATCATACCTACAGACATTTAATTATCAAATTTTGATCCACATTAGGTAATATTGACCTCCCAATAGTTAATACTTCTAAATATTTACAAGAATGTCACTCCTTGACTATAAAAGAGAACTCACTCCCCTAACTTCTTTACACCTTCACACCTATTTTGTTAGGAAAATACCTATAAAAATCAATTACAAAATTATCTTACCTCATCCTATAAGAATTATTTTTGTAAAAAAGTCAACATAGTAAGGATTTAGTGCAAACCTAAGGTAGATACTCCAAGAAGAGGTAATGTTCTTCAACGAGCGTCATTATTTTACTTATTTCTCTGCCTCCTTAAAATTTTACTAAATCATGCTGATATAATAACATAATTATATTACATATATTTTTTTTATAATAATTTCATGACCCAAAAATATCTCCACTTCCATCAAATGGGTTATGAAATCATCATTTGTGTGTAAGGAGGACTTCCGCCTCATGAACTGATATCGTACATTTTTCCATTTCCGCCTCTCAAGGTTGGGTATGGTGATGGATATAAAGTATATATATGATATTTATAACATATTTTTACCTATTTAGTCTCTATATAATATATATATATATATATACCTTCCATTCTATAGGAAATATGATAACATCGCTCGTGTGTACGGTGGACTACCGCATCATGAAGCGATGTGATTCGTCTTTCACAAACTCTTCATATGGACGGTGATGAAGATAAAGTTAATGATTATATGTGATATAAATAAAATAAGTATGATATTAATGACATATTAATAATTCTTTAAATATAATATATATCATTTTGTTTATTTTCTTTTCACTCATCTAAAGATGATAACATTGTTCATGTACATGTGGACTACCGCCTTCACAAAGCAATGTGACTCTATTTTCATCACCACACCACATGGATGATATATATATATATAAGTATATAATATGGTATTAATTATTTTATTATAATTATGGAAATATAAAATATTACTTACCTCATTTCCATAATGATCAGTGAAAATGGAAACATTACTCATGCGTACGTACGACCTACCGTCTCTATGATCGTAACATACTTCATTTTTCATAACCATAATTCATGATTGATATTAAAAGTATAATTTATGTTTAAATATGATAATTATTTCATTATTATTATTTTAGATATGATAAAACTATATAATATTCACAAGAACTGAAACTTTCATAATAATGCATGAATGAGAAAACCAAACAATTAACACTTGAAACAATGAAAATAATGAAATATTATTAATAAATAGGTGATGAGATATTATAAAAGGATCATATATGATATCATAAATACTAATATTTTTCTTTTATAATTCAATTAAATTTTTAAAATCATTATACAAGAGATTAAAGCACGGTCACCCAAATGGAAACGTGAGGTAAGGGATTTCTTAACTCAATTTTCACTCATTAGGTAAAAATTATACTTTATTGACTATGTCATGATATGATTATGTGTGTAATGAATTTTTATTATATTTTATTTTATTTTTTTATTTTTTTATGTGGATTTAAATTTTATACACATGATTGATTCATTTATTAATTCTCACTTCAATTTTATGATCATTTTAAGGGTTTATTTAACAATCTAAATCTAATTGAGATTGTTTATTATTGAATATTATTTGAAGTAAATTACTTGAAATATTACTAATAAAACCATTTAATTTTATTATCTTGTGTTTATTCATGATATTTTTAAGTAAATAGGTCCATTTTTTCGCTCATTGGTACCTAAAATGTTTTAGAAAACGTTTTTAAGAATCCAACTCCATTTCTCTCTTTGGTTAGAAATACGTTTTCTTCCAAAACCATGTTCTCTAAAAATGTTTTCAAAAATGTTTTTAAACTTTTGAGAATGATTTATCAAAATCATTTTTACCCATTTTTACTCTTTAAAAAATGTTTTCAAAGTAATCTTATGTAGTTTTAAAAACAAGCCCCATTTGGCTTTTACTAAAAATTTGAATGGAATCTTCTTTCAATTTTTTAAACAAGGCACTTTAATAACCTTATTATAGTGAAAATGGAATGTTCTTTTAACTTTTACAGGATATATAGAATTACCCACCATTATGACCATCAATTCTTTGAAGGTTCCTTTGCAAGTTTTTTAGGATCCTTTTAAATGAAATGTTTTAAAAGTTATTTTCAAAGAGAAGGATTTTCAAAATGTTTTTAAAAATGAAAAGGATATTTTCCTCAAGAAAATTTTTAAAGATATTTTAATGGTTTTTCTATTCATCAATGATAATAACCCTTTATTATTACTCTAATGGGTATATGTTATATTGATATCATCTTTATTCTTCCTCTGGATGGTTTGTGATCATTTTGACCAAGGATAATATTGACATTCACTTTCTTATTTCATTTTTATATCCATTAATTTCCCCTTGGATTATTCATCTTCCTATTATCATTAGAAATTAAATTTCCCCTAAATATCTATATTATTAATCATGGATATGTTTCTTTCTTAAATCGTATATCATTTATAAATAGGGTGTTATACAATTAATGTCATTTGTTTATCTGGGGAAATATTGATGAATCTATATTTTTTACTCAATACAAATATTTTATAAGGCACATTTTTTATGAATTAAATTTATTATTCAACATATGAGGAATACCTTGGATAATTATGAAAAGAGCAGAGCCTGGTTACAGATAGCCCCTTGATGCATCGGTAGTCTCGTGAGTTGAATCAGTTGGCCAAATTATATGGGTTTTTACCCAGTATGTTTTAAACCATATTTTGAAAGATCTTAATAATAAAGATATCATGTACCTAGGAAACATAATGTCCAAAAATTAAGTATTTCCTTTATTGATAATTCAGTTGTTGTTATTATTATCTATGATATGTTATCTATGAAATTATCTATAGATGCATTTAATTCTCATTTTATTGATTAAATGGCATGTGTTTTCAATTATTTACCTTTTCATGTTGATTATGCCTTATCCAGATATTTATGTGGCATGTGTGTTTGGTTATATACATTTCCATGTTAACTATGATTATTTATTCATGATTACTTCCATTGTACTTAACCCTTACTGATTATTTGATCTCACCCTTATTTTTTTCCTTTCTCCAAGATATGAAGATCAATTATTAGAATGAGTTTCAAGGATACTGAGATTTTACTTTTTTATTCTATATTTTCTTTTCCCAATGTAAAATGGGTATCATGTATATATATAGTTTTCCAAAACTACTAAACTGATCGGTCCTTTAATATTCGAACCATGTTTTATGCCAATGTAATAAATTAAGACACCAGCTCTAGGATACTGGGGTCGGGGTCATTACAATATTATTTCTTACTTCAATCCTAAACTGGATTTCAGTAACTTTCACCCCTTATTTTCATTCTATGATGTCACTATCCCTTTCTGGTTTCATCATATAAACACCTTCCATAATTGGTGGTCTTGACATCCAATGCACAATAAAATGATCATAGAAAGTAGCTATGGAAAGTAAAATTCTAATATATTTAGGCATAATGACTTGGTATATCCAATCAAGCCTTATTGGGACCACGCTTGTACTATCCATGTATAGTTTAACTTGAATACCCACTATAGTATTCAAAATAATAATCCCTTTGTACTTTGATACATGGAATCCATTGTTGAATTTTAATTGATCTTGTAAATTTTAGATAATTTTCATATATTGCCTACTTGTAGGAATTATTATTCTCAATGAATAATGCATCACCGACCACGATGAATATAAAACCACTACTATTGTTTCATACTTTATATATAGTATGTGTCTCTAGAACATTCCTCTTCCACAAGATCATGTGGAACTTGTTCCTATTCAAACTATTTATGCATCTTCGGCATTTACTATATCCAAGCTAATTTTTCTCTATCTCAAATAGAGATATGCACCCTTATATAGAAATATAGTCTATAACTTGAATATCTATTTCCTATATTATGGGTTTAAGTAATATCCTTGGAAAACTTTAGGATAACTAATTTAGATGCAGATTGTGTTTATCTTGATGCAAGTTTGTTTATATCTTAACAAACTCTTTGCATTGAAACACATATTCTTATGAAATAATGGATTTCCATCATACTATAACTCATATGGAATCCATCCAATAATGTTTTTTTAATTTTATTGAAAAAAGGAAAACCAAAAGAAGTACAAAAAAGAAGAAGTCCAAAAGGAGCTCCCCCCCCCAGAAGGAAGCCTATGGGGGTCTAAAGTAGTGTAACCTGAGGTAATCCCCTTTAATAAAATCGATCCCCTTGGATTTAATGCTACCAGCTATGTGTAGAAACACATCCACCATGACAGGGTACCCCACTGAGGCTAGGTAGTCTGCCACCTTATTACCCTCCCTCCAGGTATTTCGTACACTAATGTTTCTATTGATAATGCTTTTTCATTTTCTAATCTTATAACATATCGACCAAGGTGTGACACTACACCCTTTCAAGGAATCATGGACAACCAAGGAGTCTCTTTCAACTTCTGAAATGTCCAGCCCCTGCTGCCTACACAAGGTGAGGACGGTGAGTATAGCCATAGCCTCTGCTTGGAGGGAGGATCCCTGACCCAGCCTGTCCGAGAAAGCTAAGTAAATAGATCCAAAAACATCCCGCAACACCCCTTCGTAGTACATGTACCCCTGTATACAAGAATTGTCTGTATTGAGTTTCAAGCCACCTGAAGGGATACGCCAGCTAACCCAGTTTCCTGACCTACTACTGGAAGACACATTCACCCTGGAACCGGATTGAAATCGGTGGAGTGAGGGAGCCTCTTTGCAAGACTTCAATGCCTTATTCCAGTCTAGTAGTAGATTTTTTTCCTGGACAATAATAACTCGAGTTGTCACTGCCCCTCCCTCATGCTTCATCTTGTTTTGCGCTTGCCAAATACACCAACACCTAACATGCAGCAACACCAAGTGGGACACCTTCTCCACCCTGCCACCCTCAGCGCCATGGAACCAGTCCTCCAAGAAGGAAAGGATATCTCCATATGGAGTAAGAACCACTGAAAATTCCCCCAGGGCGTTCCAAACCTCGATCGCCCATTCGCTGCCGAATAACAGATGAGTAGCGCTCTCCTATCTATGCACCCTACAACACACGCACCTGGATGCCAGTTGGATTCCACACCTGCAGATGCTATCATCAGTCTAAAGGGCTCTATTATAAAGCCTCTATGTGAGAAAGTTGTATTTAGTGGGAATGATTTTCACCCAGATAATCTCATCCCATCCCCCTGGCTGCACTGATCCATGAATCACACCCCGGAATCCCTTAGATGAGAAGAAGCCTGAGGGGGAAGCAATGAAGACACATTTTTCATCTTCTGAGTTTATCTCAATGAGATTGAAACTCTCCCTCTGACTATTATCTAGAACCACATAGATGAAATATGGGAAGAGGCTCGCTTCCCTAAATGTAATATTCGTGGCCGAGCACCCGGGAAATTCCAGCACATCGCCCCCCTAGTTCTGGTGCTAGAACAAGAGGTCGCCTCTCCCAACCAACCAACGGGCAAAGGGTCTAAGGAACTCAAAAATCAACCCAACTGTCGGCCAGAGGGTAGAGCAACCCCCATCCACCGATCCTCGAAACCACAACGAGTGAGTTTTCATGGTAGATCCCCAGAGAGAACATCATTCCATCATGCTCCATGCAAGCCTTACATGCATATAGAAGATGGTGTCACTAAGGTTGTGCACACTGATTCCCCCCTTCACCCATAGGCTTAGCCATTCTAATCCAGGACACCCATTGTTTCTTCCCTTATGTGTATGAGTCCCATATGAAGGGGGATAGGATCCTATCTATGGATTTGATCACACCCTTAGTAACCTTTATAGAGGAGAGACCGTGAATGGGGGTGGCCACCAATACGCTGTTCACCAGGGTGATCCTCCCTCCAAAAGATAAGAACTTATTTTTCCAGTTCAACACTCTCTCTGTAATCCTGGATATGAGGGCGTCGAAGTCCCAAATCCAAAGTCTCCCAGACAATAGAGGCGCGCCGAGGTAAGTCGTAGGGAACTCCCCCCTCTGTATGCCCAGAAACCTGCTGACAGACTCCACCCTCTTGACCAAGCACCTGTTAGAGATGAAGAATTTTCTCTTTCCTTTGTTGATGATCTACCCACTCCAATAGTAATAATCATCCAGCACCTCTATTAATCTACGTAGGGATCTACTTTTTTCATTTAGGAAGAGGATGGTATCACTGGCGAGCATTAGGTGGGAGATTGCTGGAGCTTTCAACCGGAAGTGATATGGGAGAATTCCTCCGTTGTTGATACTTCTCTGGAAGAGTCGGATCAGAACGTCTTGAATGAGAATGAATAGAATAGGTGAGATGGGGTACCCTTGCCTAAGTCCCCGGGTATACTTGAAGAAACCATAAGATTTACCCATAAACGAAACTGAAAACCACACAGCGCTGAAGCAACAGAAGAGGATATCCACGATCTAGGAGTTAAGTCCCATACCTGCCAAGACTTTGTTAATAAAGCTCCATTAGACCCGGTTTTAGGCCTTATTCATATCCAGTTTGATGACCATGTTTGATCCATGAGTTTTGAATTTAACATCGTTAACCATCTCTTGTGCCAAGGAAACCACCTCCTGGATAGAATGACCCTTGATGAACTCATGTTGTTCGGGAGAAATCCATTGAGGAAGATGGGTGACCATTCTCATGTTAATAAGACTCAACAAGATCTTATAGGGGACATTACACATACTAACCGGGTGATAATGCGAGATTGAGGATAGGTCCTTAGTCTTGGGTAGGATAACGAGGGTGGTGGTGCAGACCACTCTAGGAAAACTACCCCCACGAAAGAAATCCTGAATAGCCATGATCAGAGACACCTTCACCATCTACTAGGATCCCCTGTAGAAAGAAGAAAGGAAACCATCTAGGTTGGGGGCACTATCCGGAGACAAGTGCCAGAGTGCCTCCTTAATCTCCCCCTCATCTGGCACGGCCCCTAGGCTGTCATTGATCTGATCAGATTCCAAGTTAGGAATAAATTTGATGATGTCTGTGGATTCTAATGGATATCCAATGGACAAGATTGACTGAGGGCCATCCAGAAGATCTTGGAAGAAATAATTGTCCAAGACACCCACAATGTCTCTTCCATCCGTAAAGGAACCATAATCCAACCGTATGTTTGGCCTTACCTACCATTTACTCTCCATAATACATGCATGAAAGAAGCTCAATTTCTTGTCACCTTCCTTAATCAATTTGATTCTATCCCTCTCTCTGGAAGGATTCTCCTGCTTGAGAAGTAAGTCATCCATAGTACACTTCTTCACTGATAGCTCCTCATAGACCCCATAGTCCCACTTTTTCTCCAGACTGATTTCCATACGATCGATATCTTGTATAACAACTCTTAATTCTTCCTCAGGGGGCACTAGTTTGCTAGAAAACAACTGCATTAAGAGACAAAGCCTCTGCAATTTCCCATGAAGGATGTACCACGGTTTGCCTTGATAAGGAACACCCCACACTGATCTGACCAGGTCATGATAGCCTGAAAATTCCACCCAGTACAGAGAGTATCTATATGATGCATGCGGCCTTTGCAAGGACATCAGAGAGACTAAGAGGGGGGAATGGTCCAACAGACCCCAAACGAGGTGAGTTACCTTTGTGCCGGAGAAGATATATATAGCTTGGGTATTGACAAGGCACCGGTCCAGGCTACCCCACGAACGGCATGGTCCCCGCTAGTTGTTACACCATGTAAATTGGTCACCCACAAAGCCTAGGTCTGAGAGACCCTTCGCTACCATGAAGCGCACAAAATCAAGGATGGATTTCCTGGGAAAAGTTCCTCTACCCTTCCTTTCCTCTGGATCATCCACCACATTAAAATTGCCTCCAACTATCCACGGTTCCGCTCTGGGATCAAAGTTACTTAACTGCCTCCACATGGACTCCTGGGTGTTCATATCGCAGATTACATACACAAAATAAGAATAGAATGAGACAAGACCAATGATTACCTTAACAATAATAAACTGGTCCTCAGCTTGAACCAAGTCCATCAATCATCTTTTATGCCAAAAAACCAAAATATACCTATTAACCGACTCAGCCTACATGCATCCATGCATTCGTAGATTCCTGGCGTAATCTCTAATTCTGGAAGGTTGATGTTTGTGTTCAAAAATAGCTACCATATCCACCTTGTGCCTAGAAGATTCAGAGGTGAGAAAATATGATTTCACCTGGGCACCAATCCCCCTGGCATTCTATATTAACAAGGGAATCATTTAAAAATGAGTACCTGGGTGCTGGCTCTAGAGACCTTAGACTCTGAAACAAGGGAAGATGACACCCCTTGATGAAACTTACCCTTAGATCTTATATGAACCCCAGTCTTATTAGATGCCAGCCCTATGGGGTAAGAGGGACTTCCTAGCATGCTCGAGTTGCACTTCCTTCTCACCCAGGCTGCTGACTGAGACCCACCTTTACTGGCATCCACTACGCAGGGGGAAGACCCCTCGAAAGTATCCTGGGAGAGTCGGGTCATTATAGTCAAGAATGGGGGAAAGGGCCCCATAGGATCATCTCTAGAGACTTGGGGGGGAAATTCCATGACCCACTAGTTCACCCCTGGTCTACTATTCAACAAAACATTTGCAGTAGGGAGAAGGGACCCGAGCCCCAGGAACTTAACACAAACCTGACCACCTGCCACTGTGGGCTGGAGAAGCTTGTCAGGAACAAGCTGGGAGGGGGAAACTTGGATGTCCAAAATACTCCTTGGAATGTAAGAGACGATAGCCAGGGAATCTTCAGGAAAGACCAGATCCTCAGACTTCGGAGGCATCGTAGAGGCGACCCCTGAGGTCGATGAGGAGGGAACAAGGTCTAGCTGCTCTGGCGGGCTCTCCTATGCATGAGGAATAAGAGAAGACTGATCACCACCCCTCCTTTCCACCTTCCCTGGTATTCCACCTCTCCCCTTAAGTCCACGGTGACAACATAGCTAGACAGAGTTCCCTTTAAGAAGACAGTGCGAGCAGAACCTAGGAAAGGTCGGGTAAACCAGATCTTGTGCCTAGGAGAAAGACTCCTCAACCTGAAGGTCCAGCTTCTCCAGAAGAGTACAGGATATGTCTATCTCAACACAGATGTGATCCTACGAGGATGACAGGCCCCTCATCATGTTTTCATCATATCATAAAGATACCCCAATGGAGTCACCGATAAGCGTCATAAGACCTTCATTCTCGAACGAAAACGGCAACCTTGGTAGGAAAATCCATACCGCTACCAACAAACATTCCTTTCCTTGATGATAATCCAGGGACCACCTAGTTAGGCTAAAACTCTAGTGACCCATGAACCGCAGAACCTTACACCAGACATGGAGGAAGTCTACTTCGGAGGCAAGGACAATACAAAAAGAGCACCTGTAGAGATTTGAGACCTGCACTGGCATTTGAAGCCCCCAATATGAAACCCATCATTGGAATATAGAAAGTGGCAGCTTGGACAACCCTAAATGAGCCACCAAAGTCCATTTGAGACAGGAATTGGCCTCCTCGAACACCGAATTCGGCACCTTTAAACAAACCCTGCTACCTTCACGCAAAGGTTGTACTACCTCCATAGAAATCGTCGAAAAGCAAGGAGAAACCCCTTCCAAGCCACAGAGGACATCACGAAAGGAGGCCCCACCACTAGCGGAGCAGAAAGGGGATGGGGAGGGAAGAGCTGGGAAACCAAACAATGGGGTGGTAACAGCCTGGTGGCCACCAGAGGAACGGGAGGACGAACCTGAATCAAAAACTGATAGAGGTGAAGGAGGAGGCCAGGCAAGACCAGCCACAATGGTCAGAAATTTCAAAAATTAAGGAGGCACGTGCGGCGCATTATTTACCATGACCATTCCACTTTCCACCAACTCAGACCCCAATTCTTCTATATGGCATCCATTTTTCATGATAGTTGGTATATTGTTATGGGATAACACTATTATTTGTGATTCATGTCTTGAAAAATAATGTAAGTATCTGTAATCGATATAAATTGCAACATTGATGCTCCTTTTTCTTATATCATGACTCTGATGTGTATAAGGAAATGAGAACTTAGGAATTACTTAATGATACATTTTTTTTTTGATCAATTTTAACATGTAAGACTCATCATCGATCCTCCTTATTAGAATCATAGATCTGATGTGGATAAGGTAATGTATGTTTAGGAATTACTCCATGTTATATTATAATAATTGATGAATTCTTGGTCAATATATTCTCCATCACGTGATACCTAAGTAACTTGTATCACCCCTAGTTTCAAGTAAGTAACCATTTCTTTATTCTTTTTAAGTATGTAATATTTATGGGTGAAGTTTGGGAGAGTTTTAAGAACTTTTGAGTTGTTTTATGGGATTTTCTAAAGTTTCATGGTCGGTGCATGGTTTGGGAAATTGTGCAGCACCTATAAGAAACCATACACAAGTGAGACATAGGCTAAGGGTTAATGCGTATGTGTCACGAACCAACCCGGGTCGACCCTGAACCGGTCACCCAAGCCGGCTCGCGACATGGCCTGAAGGGCGTTCCCGATCCCCCCGGGATGGCAACTAGTGTCGGGCATCAAAGTTAAACAGGTGGGAACGATTTGGCCCAAATGAAAAAAAAAAACTAAACAGCGGAAAATAAAACAGAACAACAAAATGAATAAAAAAAACAACCAACACCACTACTAACCTGACCACGATCCAAACTCCAGGTGACCCCATGGGTCACTCTCCAATACCACAACCAACATCGCTCAAGGTGAACAACTGAATCTGTAACCTGCAACAGAACTAAAAACAAGAAAGCACTATAGGCATGAGTATTAAAACTTAGTAGGTAGTCCCGACTAATTCTATCCCAATGCACATACCAATAAATAAAGAATTTATCAATTCCAGGTTTGAACTAAATTATATAAAATATGGTTTCCACACACACATTCATTTCTAAAACAAGTAACAGTCCATTGCCCTTTTAAGATTGGAACAATTTTAATGTGGAAAGAAACAGGTGCATTGCATTTTTAAAACATTTTGCGAACAATTTAGAAATTCAAACTTTAGTTGTTAGTCAAAAGGAGAATCACACACAACACACACTAAGGGAAATGGTAAAAGTGGCATACACGGGTCAGCAACCCAACTCAACCTCTCAATCGTCCGCCACACACAAATGAACAATAAAAGAAACATGGGTCGAACCTAGGAGATTGTGAACAATCCAGAACGTACTATACATGTGACTCATCCTGAAGGCATGCCCTAACTCGATGACGTCATAACGCCCTAACGCCCGGCATAGCCCTGCATGGCCTAACCGAGGGGCCCAATCCCCATAGCAGCAATAACTCAGTATTCCCCTGTTATGGGGCCACTAGCCAGTGCGTAATCTAAACTAGTGCAGCAATCGTTCTCAGAAAATTCATTCAATATGTCAGGTTCCCATCTCATCACAAGCAATAAAAAGTGGATGCGTCCAAAATGTAAATTAATCAGTCATGATGCACCAACATCACATACAGCTCACGAAAACAACTCACACCAAAGATCACCCTCGAGTGGGTTTTCCAAAATAATCTATTTTTATTAAAGTGTCAAACGGGCCTTCGCCAATTTTAAAGTAAAACTTCATTTCTCAAAAAGCTCAAAACACTTGTTCAGAAGAATTCATTTATCTTTAAATCTAGAAGTACATTTGAAATGTTGTGAATTATGTTTTAAGTCCAAACATGAATTCTTTCAAAACTGGGTGTCCGCCCATCCAGAAAATGTTCCAAGTGTTCGGTATAAAATAAACGGCTCTTTTCACACTAAATGATCATTTTAAGTTTTATTATTTAATATTATTTCTAATTCATTAAAAATTTATAAAACAACAAGCAATTAATAAATTCTAAATCTATAGGTAGGTGCAGTGGGGGACCTACCTCATCTCGCAGTCCAAACGCAATGGCGCGTCACGCCTCGCACAGACGTACAAACACGCGTACGCCGATCATCGCAGGACCGTGGAAGAAACTTGTCAACGTGTTGCAACCGCAAAGGTAACTACATTACATAAACATGGACTTAAACAATCCAAACGAACAAACAACGTATGAAACCACCTCGACCTACTTTAAAAATATACTTGCATCATTTGCACTATTTAATAAACCACTTTAAAATTTATAAAACGATTTCCAAAAGTAACTCGTAGCCCACACACCCAAAATACATCCAAAGAATGCATTTCCGACCAACACACACCCAAAACACACAGCAAAGCTCAACGCACTTGGAACCAAGGCGGAAAAAAAAAAGACACCAACCCAAAACCGATGTGAATCGTCGTTCGCACCTCAACCGCACCATTGCGGGTCCAAAACAAACTATAATCATGGTAAATCGAATGCAAAGACTCAAAACCAAACTCCAAAACAATGTAATAAGATTACTAAAGTTGGCACAGAGGTGCGAATAATGTTTGAGAGAAATTGAAAGCGTGCATGTGCCAAAGAATTGATTAGGAAGGGAAAAATTGGGTTCGCCTGCGTCAAACCAAGCACGAACGCAGTAACGCTTTAGCGCAGGGAAGGAAAACCTCCCGCGCACCAATCACACACCTAAAACAAGGCAAACGTTTGAATCAACACCCAAGGTGTTGGGAGTTGGCCAAAATAAATAAATTAAAACACCAAAAGGTAGAAAATAAAAACACCCAAAACTATTTTCACAAAACTACCATTTTCTTTAGAACCACAACCAAATACCCACATAATTTAAGAAACATAAATCAACCCCTTCAAAACCATAGAACCCATTTCCAAAACATTTCACACAATGAACAAGTACTAGCATTATTAAACCAAACATGTCGAACCAAGTTCACAAATAGACAACCACCAACACACCATAATTGACGCCAAACATTTAATGAAAACTCCCAATTTCTAACTTGAACGCATGTCAAAACACTCCAAGAATACATTTTTCACCACATAAACAAGCTAAGGATCACATTAATAAATTCAATTGAGCACATTAAATTTATATAGTGGTGGTAGGGCATGGAACAACTTACTTCGCATGAAGAGAACCCCATGTTTTGGTGCAAATTTCAATTGTGCGCCAAACGCACCCCAAGAAATCCCTAAGGAATCAAGTTCCATTCAAAAAAAGACAAAACCAACATGATGCCATCCTAAAACTAATATCCAACAAACTGGAACACTAAACCCCAATTAAAAAAAAGAACCAAAAACCAAACTAAGAGGAAAAGGGTCTACCGGAGGGAAGAAGGTGAGGCTGAAGGGGAGCGGTCGGATCCGTCGAGGGTGAGGTCGGGGTGTTGCTGCCGAGGCGAGGGAGAGGCAGAGCTTGGATGCGGGAGGCTAGGCGGTCTGGGGGGGGAAACATCTGGTGCTGCGGACGATGAGCAAGAGACAAAATGGGGCGGCTGGATCGCGACTAGGGAAGCTGGGTGACGGAAAAAGGGGGTACGAGGGGCGCCGGATCGCTGCAAGCAGGATGGGAGGCCGTCGGGCAGGAGAGTCGCGGCTGGGGCGTGCTGGTTAGGTCGCGCCGATGAGGAGGGGGTGGGGTGAGGTTGCGGGAGAAAGGCGGAGCATGGGTGGCGAGTGAGAGTAGCGAGGTCCGGGCTGAGGAGGGCTGGAAATGTGGCGAGACATGGAAGAAGGGAGAACGTCGGGTGATAGCCTGATACAGGAGGGGAGTGAGGGAGGCGGCGCACACCGTGGGAAGAAAAAAAAGAATAAAGGGGTGCTGGGTAGAAAGGGTTAGGGTTAGTTTTTTTTTGTAATAATAATAATAAAATCTAAAATGGAATAATAAAAATAGCAATTAAATAATAATAATAATAATACCAGAATAATAAAAATGATAAAATTAACAATAATAAAGATGATATTAATAAAAAAATTACCTACAATAAAAATAATAACTATTTCAATAATAATAAAATAACAATGACGACGAGAAATCAATTTCAATGTCTTTAATACAATAGTAATAATAATAATAATAACAATAACAAAAATAGTAATAAAATAAAAGAGATATTTCACGACACGGGCCAACTGCGTGGCTACCGCCAACCGTGCGGTGGCCGCGCACGGGTCCGAAACCAACTAAAAACATTAAACTTCAAAAATTTTAAATCGGGACTCAATCCAAACCTCAGCGCGAGAACCCGAAACTAAGATATATTAAATTAAAAATTAATTCAAAAATTTGGGGTGCGACAATTCTCCCCACCACAAAAACTTTCTGCCCCCAGAAAGTCACCAAGCCCAAAGATATCCAAAACTTGAGTTCATGCCCGATCCAAAACCGAGAAGCTAAGAAATTTGAAATGAACTTTTACTCCACAGGTCACACCAGACCGATCATGAAGAAACCGCGACATAAAACGAGGGGAGAACACAGGAGGGTTCTCCCCACCACAAGAGATCGACCAACACGGAGGCTTTTAGAACCCAAATACACTGCCCCGGGGAGGGGGTCAACGTGGGAACTCCCAACCCAAAACCAATCCACATAAGGTTTTAAACACACTTAATAATAAAGAATGAACGATTCAAAAAGCTTCACTCAACAGACCTAACAAGGATCAAAGCCGAATTGAGTCCAAAAAAGAACACAACACAAGGGAACGGGAGAACACGAGAGGGTTCTCCCAACCACAAGAATTCAACTAGTGCAGAAATTTAACACCTAAAGATACCCTCTTGGGAAGGGGGGCAACGCAGGGACTCTCAACTGATCCAGACTAACCTCTATAGCATGAGCGAAACAGCACCTCCGCCAAAACTTGGAACTCTCGACTCAGACCAAAGAAATCCCGAAGACGATAGAAAAATCTCCAAGCAGAACTTAATCCAAGTAGTAAACCTGAGCATAACAGCAAGCCTGGACTCCACCACAGTCACTTATATCTCCAAACGAACATCGTCAAACCAAGATTAACCCACACAAGGTCCAAACATACCTCTAAGAAAAACGCACGATCCTAAACACCATAATCCGACATACGAGACTGTTTGGATTACAAACCAATACGTTCATCCCAACATCACGACGACACAATGAACCGACAACAACGCCAAAACTTTAAGAGTGAAAGAACGAGAACGAAAGGACATTAAATTATTCATTGGAAACAGTAAACACCCAAACCCGAACTGAGGCTTCACACCCCCGTGAACTTCTGATTGTGCGTGAGCTTCACCCCGAGACCTGTGGCTGGGGCTCTGATGGATAAAGCACCTCCTGCCTCACAGTCAGGCACTGACTTTCTCTGATCACATCGTCCTCTTTAAGTGACGCTTCCTGCAAAACATCCCGAGATGATCTGGACACCTGCAATGATGGCACGTCTTCGGGGGGTGTGACATAGCGGCTCATATTCCCTAACCGTCCATACTGACGGTACACCATTAGACGGTCCGATGAACTGGGGGTTAGAGCCACTAAAAAGAAATATTTAGAAATAAATTTACCTGACACACTCTGCTCATCAGATGGGGGACCTTCACGAGCAACTGGATACGGTGGATTGTCAACTGTTTGCGCTCCATAAACCAACTCAGCTAAGAACACCTCATGCACCAACTTCTCAAAAGTGATGCTCCCAAAAGGGAGGACTCACTCCTTGATCTCTGGAATAAGACCCCTGATGAAGGGATGAGTCATCACCCAGTCCTGCAACACTACCCCTGGAAAAAGAGACACCAGATCCTTGAAATGGTCGACATACGCTTTCACCGTCTGTTGGCCATGTTGAGCGCACATGAGGTCTTCTATTTCCTTCATCCTCACCTCCACAAGTATAAACCATTGAATGAAGACGACATTAAAGAAATACCACATCATCCCAACTTGCAGTAATGGCGGGGCGAACAACTCCTACTCGTCCTGAGATGGACCTTCGAACAGACCCAAAACAACATGTACTCTAACAGCTTCAGGAGTTCCCAATACCCTGAAGACGCGCTCGACCTCTTCAAGCCACTCCATTGTCTCTAACAGACTCTAATCACCATGAAGAACAGACAACGTCCGAGAAAGACCAAAAATTGGGCATGACTCATCGAAACTCCAGGGACCTTTCTGGGCGTCATTTCTGATCAACATATACAACACTGATCCAAAACTGATATCAATCGAAGCAACATCAATAAAAGCACTTTCATAAAAAGTAATCATCAAAATGGCCAATCAAATATAAAAACAATCCAAAACAAAATTCCCCTCTTTTTAAAATCCCCTTTTCATTTTAAAATTTCAAAACTTCCTTTTTCAAGACCAAAACCAATCCACTTCCAAACCAAAAGTCACTTCCCAAAACCACTTTCCCATTTGAAAACCAATTTAGAGGACAAGGCCAAGCCTTTAATTTCAAACACACTCAGGTAATCCCATGAACCGTTGAACATGTCTTCATCCACATTCATTCATACGCACCAACATGCACTTTCCACGCATCCTCTCACATGGGAAAACATTCACAAGGAGTACCTGAGGTTTCACCCCAAACCATTCTCGACCAATTTCCAAACAAACTCCAGTTTTCCAAACCAAATGATTTTAGTTTTAAAACCCATTTCATAAATTTAATGTCATTTAAAATAAATCAGTCCCATTTTTTCAAAAACCCTTTTTCACTTCCAAAAAATGTACTTGCACTAACCAAAACGAAAACGACACTCAATTCGCATCAAACCATCAGGGTGAGGGACCAAGGGTCACACTTAACATGGCGACATGATAGTGGGTCATGCCCCAAGTAAGCGTCAACCACTAGGAGGAATTCAAACCGTGTACCCAGACTCCACATGGGTCACTAATCCATGTGAGATCACGATGTAACATCGGTTTACCTCCGTTGTCATCCCTCAATCCAAAACAAACCAGAACGAAATAAGGACTCAATCCCCGAAATATCCCTAGAGACTCGAGGTGCGGAACGGGCGAGGGGTCATGATTTCCTTCTCGTACCAACCTCTCGAGTCCCGACACACCTAATCTCTATCTACCGGACATCCCAAATAACAAGGGTTTGCTCTGATACCATTTTGTCACGAACCAACCCGGGTCAACCCTGAACTGGTCACTCGAGCCGGCTCGCGACATGGCCCGAAGGGAGTTCCCGATCCCCCCTAGATGGCCACTAGTGTCGGGCATCAAAGGTAAACAGGTGGGAACGATTTGGCCCAAATGAAAAAAAAACTAAACAGCGGAAAATAAAACAGAACAACAAAATGAATAAAAAAACAACCAACACCACTACTAACCTGACCATGATCCAAACTCCAGGTGACCCCATGGGTCACTCTCCAATACCACAACCAACATCGCTCAAGGCGAACAACTGAATCTGTAACCTGCAACAGAACTAAAAACAAGAAAGCACTATAGGCGTGAGTATTAAAACTCAGTAGGTAGGCCCGACTAATTCTATCCCAATGCACATACCAATAAATAAAGAATTTATCAATTCCAGGTTTGAAATAAATTATATAAAATATGGTTTCCACACACACATTCATTTCTAAAACAAGTAACAGACCATTGCCCTTTTAATATTGGAACAATTTTAATGTGGAAAGAAACAGGTGCATTGCATTTTTAAAACATTTTGCGAACAATTTAGAAATTCAAACTTTAGTTGTTAGTCAAAAGGAGAATCACACACAACACACACTAAGGGAATTGGTAAAAGTGGCATACACGGGTCAGCAACCGAACTCGACCTCTCAATCGTCCGCCACACACAAATGAACACTAAAAGAAACATGGGTCGAACCTAGGAGATCGTGAACAATCTAGAACGTACTATACATGTGACTCATCCTGAAGGCATGCCCTAACTCGATGACGTCATAACGCCCTAACGCCCGACATAGCCCTGCATAGCCTAACCGAGGGGCCCAATCCCCATAGCAGCAATAACTCAGTATTCCCCTACTATGGGGCCACTAGCCAGTGCGTAATCTAAACTAGTGCAGCAATCGTTCTCAGAAAATTCACTCAATATGCCAGGTTCCCATGTCATCACAAGCAATAAAAAGGGGATGCGTCCACAATGTAAATTAATCAGTCACGATGCACCAACATCACATACAGCTCACGAAAACAACTCACACCAAAGATCACCCCCGAGTGGGTTTTCCAAAATAATCTATTTTTATTAAAGTGTCAAACGGGCCTTCGCCAATTTTAAAGTAAAACTTCATTTCTCAAAAAGCTCAAAACACTTGTTCAGAAGAAGTCATTTATCTTTAAATCTAGAAGTACATTTGAAATGTCATGAATTATGTTTTAAGTCCAAACATGCATTCTTTCAAAACTGGGTGTCCGCCCATCCAGAAAATGTTCCAAGTGTTCGGTATAAAATAAACGACTCTTTTCACACTAAATGATCATTTTAAGTTTTATTATTTAATATTATTTCTAATTCATTAAAAATTTATAAAACAAAAAGCAATTAATAAATTCTAAATCTAGAGGTAGGTGCAGTGGGGGGCCTACCTCATCTCGCAGTCCAAACGCAATGGCGCGTCACGCCTCGCACAGATGTACAAACACGCGTACGCCGATCATCGCAGGACCGTGGAAGAAACTTGTCAACGCGCTGCAACCGCAAAGGTAACTACATTACATAAACATGGACTTAAACAATCCAAACGAACAAACAACGCATGAAACCACCTCGACCTACTTTAAAAATATACTTGCATCATTTGCACTATTTAATAAACCACTTTAAAATTTATAAAACGATTTCCAAAAGTAACTCGTAGCCCACACACCCAAAATACATCTAAAGAATGAATTTCTGACCAACACACACCCAAAACACACAGCAAAGCTCAACGCACTTGGAACCTAGGCGGAAAAAAAAGACACCAACCCAAAACCGATGTGAATCTTCGTTCGCACCTCAACCGCACCATTGCGGGTCCAAAACAAACTATAATCATGGTAAATCGAATGCAAAGACTCAAAACCAAACTCCAAAACAATGTAATAATATTACTAAAGTTGGCACAGAGGTGCGAATAATGTTTGAGAGAAATTGAAAGCGTGCATGTGCCAAAGAATTAATTAGGAAGGGAAAAATTGGGTTCACCTACGTCAAACCAAGCACGGACGCAGTAACGCTTTAGCGCAGGGAAGGAAAACCTCCCGCGCACCAATCACACACCTAAAACAAGGCAAACGTGCGAATCAACACCCAAGGTGTTGAGACTTGGCCAAAATAAATAAATTAAAACACCAAAAGGTAGAAAATAAAAACACCCAAAACTATTTTCACAAAACTACCATTTTCTTTAGAACCACAACCAAATACCCACATAATTTAAGAAACATAAATCAACCCCTTCGAAACCATAGAACCCATTTCCAAAACATTTCACACAATGAACAAGTACTAGAATTATTAAACCAAACATGTCGAACCAAGTTCACAAATAGACAACCACCAACACACCATAATTGATGCCAAACATTTAATGAAAACTCCCAATTTCCAACTTGAACGCATGTCAAAACACTCCAAGAATACATTTTTCACCACATAAACAAGCTAAGGATCACATTAATAAATTCAATTGAGAACATTAAATTTATATAGTGGTGGTAGGGCACGGAACAACTTACTTTGCATGAAGAGAACCCCATGTTTTGGTGCAAATTTCAATTGTGCGCCAAACGCACCCCAAGAAATCCCTAAGGAATCAAGTTCCATTCAAAACAAATACAAAACCAACATGATGCCATCCTAAAACTAATATCCAACAAACAGGAACACTAAACCCCAATTAAAAAAAAGAACCAAAAACCGAACTAAGAGGAAAAGGGTCTACCGGAGGGAAGAAGGTGAGGCCGAAGGGGAGCGGGCGGATCCGTCGAGGGTGAGGTCGGGGTGTTGCTATCGAGGCAAGGGAGAGGCAGAGCTTGGATGCGGGAGGCTAGGCGGTCTGGGGGGGGAAACGTCTGGTGCTGCGGACGATGAGCAGGAGACAAAATGGGGCGGCTGGCTCGCGACTAGGGAAGCTGGGTGACGGAAAAAGGGGGTACGAGGGGCGTCAGATCGCTGCAAGCAGGATGGGAGGCCTTCGGACAGGAGAGGCGCGGCTGGGGCGTGCTGGTTAGGTCGCGCTGATGAGGAGGGGGTGGGGCGAGGTCGTGGGAGCAAGGCGGAGCATGGGTGGCAAGCGAGAGAAGCGAGGTCCGGGCTGAGGAGGGCTGGAAATGTGGCGAGACCGGGAAGAAGGGAGAATGTCGGGTGATAGCCCGATACAGGAGGGGAGTGAGGGAGGCGGTGCACACCGTGGGAAGAAAAAAAAAAGAAGGGGGTGCTGGGTAGAAAGGGTTAGGTTTATTTTTTTTGTAATAATAATAATAAAATCTAAAATGGAATAATAAAAATAGCAATTAAATAATAATAATAATAATACCAGAATAATAAAAATGATAAAATTAACAATAATAAAGATGATATTAATAAAAAAAATTACCTACAATAAAAATAATAACTATTTCAATAATAATAAAATAACAATGATGACGAGAAATCAATTTCAATATCTTTAATACAATAGTAATAATAATAATAATAACAATAACAAAAATAGTAATAAAATAAAAGAGATATTTCACGACACGGGCCAACTGCGTGGCTACCGCCAACCGTGCGGTGGTCGCGCACAGGTCCGAAACCAACTAAAAACATTAAACTTCAAAAATTTTAAATCGGGACTCAACCCAAACCTCGGCGTGAGAACCCGAAACTAAGATATATTAAAATTAAAATTAATTCAAAAATTTGAGGTGCGACAGTATGGGTGGAAAAAAGTTTTTCCAAACCATGTGGTAGCTTAGAAGAAATCATGAAACTTGAGATAGTGTGCTTTGGAACAACTGGCACATGGTTTGGAAACCGTGTGAGGTTCCTACTTAAGCTAGAAGCTGGAACATGGTTAGCACATGTCTTGCCTAATCGTGGGACTAATCATGCAAGAGTTAAAAGTGAGATCCTAAAATTGTGGATCTAACTCATTTTCATCCCTAACTCCCTCGTTTTTCCTCTTATACGGCCCTAAATAGAGTTTCTCTCTTCCCAAAGGATAAGGAAGATTCTTTCTTCGATTCAAAGGTGACCTGAAGGCTTCCCTTGGTGTTTTAAAGTCATATTCTCATGGGGAAGATATTTAAGGTGGGTTTTGGAGTTTCAACCCGATTATGTGGATGTTTTCATGTCATTTTAAATTTTTTCCAAGTTTTCTAAGGTAGGTGGATTAAATCATGACTCTTCTATTTAGAATATGAATTATTGGTTTAAAATCATGGTTTTCTTGAAATTTATTATGTATCCTCTATGAAATGTTTGATAAAAACCCTCAAGTGGTGATTATAGAAATTGGGAAATTTTGTGTTTTGTTGGAAAGTGAATTTGGTAACATGATTTTAAAATGATGATTTTAAAAAGGATTATTTGGTTTTGTTATATGGGAAAATGTTTTTAATAAAATAATGATTTCATTTAAATGGTTTTGGTGCACTTGGTTTTGGAATTGGTTTGGCATGGGTGTTTGGTGTGTGTTCATGTGCAATGGGATGGATAAAGTTGTGAAGTACCCCCATAAAAATTTTGGGACAGATATGGTCATGAAGTACCCCCATCAATGTGGTCTACCAAGTGAAGGCTTAGTGGAAGGATGAATCACCACTTATGGGTATAGGGAGGTCCATGTTTTCATGCATGGTTAGATGTGTGGTTATGTAGAAAGGAATAGGTTATTCCAAAATGGATTTTATGAAATGGTTTAGAGAATTATTTGGTTTCTTTCCTTGGAACTTGATATTTTTTTATGAAAACTACTTGGTTATGGTACTTTTTTATATTTTGATATAAATTGTTTAGAAATTGTTTTATATAACTGTTTTATATAAATGTGCTAACATGTTCTATCCTAATGGAATTAGTATGAGAGTTATTTGGGGAAACCTACTGAGTTTCATTACTTACCCCTAATTTGGAACTTTGGTGATTTTTCAGATATCATTTACCGGGACGTGGTCAAAGTTAAAGTATCACATCTCTCTATCATTTCTTATTAATACTTGGGCTATTTTGTGAAGTTAGAGCTTGGGGCTTGTTGGAGCTTGGAGTTTTGTCTTGGATTCTTTGAGTTTTTTTGGTTATGTCTTCCACTATGTACTTTGATGTTTTTATTCCATCATGGTACTCTTTGTAGTTGGTATTGATATAAATGGTTTTACTTTGAGTTTTCTATCATTTATATCATGCATTATGTAGTAATTTAATCGTTATGGCTTGTTTGATTGGTTGTTTTATTTTCAAAGGGAAAATCATCCCCCAATTATAAATGAATCCCTTGGAATTTATTACCTATCCTTGGCATCTTGGGAATGTTTCTTAAGGAAAAGTAATGTCCCTATACCTCCTCAATTCAATAAGAAAAAGAGATATGTTACAAGTGGTATCAATCTTGTTCCTTCCAATAATCTTTGTGGAATAAGTGGTCATCAGTTCTGTCAATCCTAGAGTTGATATTCATTATGGTTTATTCCTTGTGTGGGGTTGGTAGAAAGGGGTAAGATTGTTGGGAATTGAAATTTATAACATAAAACTATGTATCTAACCTTTTTATGATGAACTTCAAGTTACCAGGGATTTGGGTACATAAGTGTTTTGGAGACACTTATAGGATTTGAAATCTCATTATCATGGGTTTAGATAATGAGATGAGCATGAATTGGAAAATGAATTCCCGATAGAAGTGAATATTTCATTTTTAGTAATTATATATTATTTGGTGAAATGTAAAAACTTTTGAAAAATGTTTAATTTTTTTTCAAATATAAGATTTTGAAAAGATAATGGTTGTGGTATTTTGAAAATGGTTTTATTTTCAAAAAAAAGTGATTTTTTTTCAAAAATGGTTAAACATAGTAAAATTTGATTTTGGAAATCATTGTTGTGATATTATGATGTGGAATAATTTTAAATTATAATCCTTTAGTTAATATATAGTGATACTTGTATAGTTTGTTTTATTTCTAGAAAATGGCACCTGGTAGGCGTCGTAGAAACCAACTGGAAGAAGCTACTGAAAATGTGGTTGCACCTAAGCCACAAGTGAACCAACAGGTGGTTCAGATTATAGTCCAAGATTTTCAAGTTGTGTATATGGGTAATGGTGTGGATAAACCAAGGAAATTGGATCATTCAGTCTAGTTCCATAAGCAGAATCCATCCATCTTTTGGGGTGATTCAAAACCAGAGAAAGCAAAGGTGTGGCTAAATATGATGAATCAAATATTTGATTTCATTGGCACACTATCAGATCTGAAATTCAATCTCGTGATGTGTATACTAAATGATATTGTATTCTAGTGTTGGGATTTAGAAGTTCAGGCTAAATTGGACCAAGTCCTGGCATGGGAGGATTTTGAAGAATTTTTAAACAAACATTTTTATTCTCACAAGTTCAGAATTCAAAGAATGATGGAATTTTTCATCTTCAAGTAGGAAAACATTTTTTGTCATGGATTATGTGGATAAATTCATGAATTTAGTTTAATTTTCACCTGATTTTGTTGTTAGTGTGTCCTTGAAGGCATTAATTTTTTGAATCGGGGCTGAGGTAGGAGATTCGCTCGAATATTGTTATGCTGTGTATTACGGATTATATAGATATCGTCAATAGAGATACATTGGATGAAAAATATATCTTAGGATCTATGGGAGTAGGAGGTATATTTATACCTATTAAAAATGGTGGAAACTCTATTTTGGGACCAATTAAAATAGGGACACTTATTTCAAGGTGAGAGCATGAATCAAAATCAGACAGTGGGATCGGTGAACCTTTCTCCATGACCTAAGAGAAAAGAGGGATGTTTCTAATGTAGTTTGCTTGACCACATGAATAGATAGTTTATAGAACAACCTATATCATTCCACAGCTACAATAAAGTGGGGAATCTTTAGTGATATTATCATAATGCTCCATGTTCGGGTGTTTGGGACATATCTCAGGTGTTGCAGGAATCATATGCTTCGATAAGATGAGGATAAAATAATCAATCTCATAAGAAAAACAGAGATATCCATCATGATTTCAGGCATACCATGACTCCTTAGGTAGGTCAATCTCAATAGGGAAATAAGGAACAAAGTTTCATGATCAAGCAATTATATAGAGTTGAAAATGTTATTGTGGATGATCAGTCTGGACCATAAACTGTGAGAGGTATGATTATTTTGAATTCTACCTTTATTCAAGTTTTGTTTGATATGGGTGCATACCATTCCTTTATTGTTTCTCATGATATTTACTTGTTGAGTTTAAAAGTTGAGATGATGCCTTATGTGTTAAAACTTCAAATTCCTCTTGGGAAAAGATAATTTCAAGCCTTAGTGTGTAGAGAATGTTCTATAATTATTGATAGGGACAAGATGTTATAGGACTTCTCTATACTGGAGATGGATTTATATGATATAATATTGGGTATGGATTGGTTGACAACTTACAAGGCTCATATCAAAATTTATTCTAGAAAGGTTAGTTTTAGAACTACAGATAGCATCGATCATCTCTTTCAAGGAGACCAGAGTGTAAATACAGGTGCAATGGGATTGTTGGCACCAGTAGTTAGAATGATCTCATACCATATGGTGAATTTGACCTTGGAATAGATGAAAAATATTGAGGATGGTAGTTTTACAACAGTTTTTTATCAGTTTCCTAATTTTTTTCCTTATAATTTCTCAGGGTTACCACCTATAAGGGAAGTGGAGTTTATGATTGATCTCCTCCAGGGGAACAGAAATATTTACCTTCCATATTATAGGATGGCACTAATAGAATTAAGGGAATTGAAAGTATAGTTGGAAGAGCTGGAAAGCAATGGTTTCATTTGACCGAGCACGTCTCCATGGGTAGCAATGGTCTTATTTGTGAAAAAATAATATGTAAATTAGAGGTTGTGCATGGATTATCATAATATTAATCAAGTTATGATAAAGAATATATATCCAATTCCACATATTAATGATCTATTCGATCAATTGAGGGGAGCTCAATGGTTCTCCAAAATTGACTTGCAATCAGGATATCACCAATTTCAATTTTGGAAGGAGGATATTCCAAAGACGGCTTTCAAAAGTAGGTATAGACATTATGAATATGTGTTAATGCATTTTGGTCTTACGAATTCACCAGCAGTATTTATGGAATTAATGAATTGGATATTTTAGTGATATCTAGATTATTTCATGGTGGTGTTTGTGGATGACATATTGGTGTATTCAAGGACAAGGTCTAAGTATGAGTAAAACTTGGAAATGGTGTTGAGAATCTTAAGGGGTCATCGATTGTATGAAAAACTATCAAATTTTGATTTTTGGATACAATAGGTATGTTTCCTTGGCCATGTAATCTCCGAGAAAGGTGTTTCTATGGATCTGGAGAAGATAGAAGTTGTTATTTCTTGGAAACCACCAAAGAATATCTTTTAGATACAAAGTTTCCTTGGTCTATATGGCTATTACCAATTCTTTGTTCATGAATTCTCAAAACTAGCTTCACCTATGAAATCTTGTATAAATAATAATGTTCAATTCCAATGGTATGAGGAATGTCAAAAATATTTTCAAGAGCTAAAATTTTTCCTTACATCAGTACCAATCTTGATTTTTCTAGAATCGGGATAAGGTTATGTGGTGTATTATAATGCTTTGGGATCTGGGTTGGGATGTATTCTCATTAAAGGAGACCATGTTGTTTCTTATGGATCAAGGTAGTTATATGTGCAAGAGAAAAACTACCCAACACATTATTTGGAGTTAGATACTGTATTACATGTTTTGAAAACTTGACATCATTATCTCTTTTGTGAGAAATTTATTATGTTCATGGATTATAAAATCTTGAAACATATTTTCTCACAATGGGATTCAAATCTTAGGCAAAGAATATGGATGGATTATCTCCAAATTATTAACATTTACTTGATGTATACATAAGTAAAATTCAATTTGGTGGTGGACACGTTAAGCAGAAAGTCATATGATCAATTTTAAAAATAATCTTTAGATGATTGGTAGTTAATATCAGTCCTAGCCAATATGCAATTAGAATTTGAAGAATGAGGTGAAGTTGCGGCCTTCTTTCTAGTTTCGTTTGTTCTTGATTTGGTGTATATGATTAAAGAGGCACAGACATCCAATGAAGAATGTGTGGTTGTGAGTTCAAAACTCAATGGTGGGGAGACCATTGAGGGATATAATCTAGATGGGAGTTCAGTGTTATGGTTTAGAAATTGGATGGTCGTACATATGGCTTGTCAGTAACAACTTCTTCATGCTTACCAGCATTCACGATGGGTTTTTGATCATATAATGCATAATATGTATAAATATTTGAAAGCATAGTTTTTTTGGGTTAATTTGAAAAGGAAGGTGGTTGAATTTATTTTGAGATACTTAAATTCTCATCAAGTTAAGGTAGAGCATCAACGAACAGAAGGTAAATTGCATTATTTACCTATTTATATTTGTAAATGAGAGTATATGGCTATAGATTTTATAATAGGTCTCCCAAAAATGGTTTAGAAACATGATGTTTTATGGGTGATCATGGATCAGCTCACAAAGTCAGCTCATTTAATTCATATTTGTAAATCTCATATAGTGGAGTACTTGTCAAAAATCTATATCCAAGAATTGGTAAAGTGGCATGGAATACCAATTTCAATTGTATCAGACATAGATTCAAGTTTTACGCCTCATTTCTAGAAATACTTATAGAAACCCCTTGGGACTCAGTTGACTAAGAGTATAGTGTATCATCCTCAGATGGATGTCCAATCTGAAAGGAATATACAAATAATGGAAGACATGTTACAAGCTTATGTACTGGATTTTGGTGGCTCTTGGGAAGAGCATGTACAATTAGTGGATTTCTCGTATAACAACAGATATCAAGCCTTGATACATATGGCTTCTTTTGAATCATTTTATGGTCTCCCTTATCGTTCCCTACTTTATTGGGTGGAAACAGGTGAGACTTTATTAGTTGGGTCAAGCCTTGTCCAAGTGACAATAGAGAAGATTTGGTTGATTAGGAAATGGATGGAGATGGCTCAGAGTCATCAGAAATCATATGTGTATTGTCATCAATGGTCATTTTCATTCATAGTGAGTGATCATGTGTTCTTGAGGATCTCTCCAAGGCATGTACATCATCATTTTGGGAAGTAGTTCAAGTTATCTCCTCGATACACATTCCCTTTTGAGATACTATAACGGTTTGGTGAGGTGGCATATCAGTTGTCCTTGCCACCATGGTTCAGTATGGTGCATACTGTGTTCCACATATCTCAGTTGAAAAAGTATCATCCTAATCCTAACCATGTGATTCGATGGGATCATGTTGACCTAGATCCAAATACCTCATTGGTTCACATGACAGTGTAGATTGTGGATAGGCAAGAGAAAGTATTATGTGTAAAAAGCATCAGTCTAGTGTGGTTTTTGTAGCAACAAGGTCATATCTAGGAAGAGACTTAGGAATTATGGAAGGAAATGAAAGATAAATTGCCATAACTATTTCATAGAAACTATGGTTTTCTACATTCTGGGGATGGAAAGTCCAATGTCGGGGAGAATTTAGAACCCCTGGTTTTAAGTAAGTAACCCTTTATTTATACTTTTTAAGTATGTAAAGTTTATGGGTAAAGTTTTAGAGAGTTTGGAGAACTTTTGAGTTATTTTGGGGGATTTTTTAAAGGTTCACAATTGGTGCACAGTTTGGGAAAACTATGAAACACCTATAAGAAACGGTGAACAAGTGAGACAGAAGCTAAGGGGGAAGGTGTAAGGGTGGCACACGGTTTTTCCAAACCATGCAGAAACCTAGGAGAAATCATGCAACTTGAGATAGTGGGATTTGGTATGGCTGGCATAAGGTTTGGAAACTGTGTGAGCCAATTGTGTGAGGTTCCTACTTGGGATAGAATTTAGAGCATGGTTAGCACATGGTTTTCCTAACTGTCCAACTAATTGTGTATGGTTTAAAAGTGAGATCCTAAAATTATGTATCTCACTCATTTTCATCTCTAACTACATCATTTTTCCTCCTATGTGACCCTAACTTGAGTTTCTATCTTCCCAGAGGCTAAGGAAGATTCTTCCATCAATCTAGAGCTGATCTTAAGGCTTCTCTTGGTGTTTTGAAGATGAATTCTCATGGGGGAGAGATCTAACATAGGTTTTGGAGTTTTAACTCGATTCCATGGATGTTTTCATGCTATTTTATATTTTTACCAAGTTTTTTGAGGTAGGTGGATTCAATCTCGACTCCTATATTTAGAATATGAAAGATTAGTTTAAAATTCATGATTTTTATTGAAATTTATTATTCATTCGTTGTGCGATGTTTGATAAAAACCCTCTTGAGTAAAATTTGTGGAAATTTGGAAATTTGTTATTTTTTTGGAAAGTGAATTTGTAACATGGTTTTAAAATGATGATTTTAAAAATGGATTGTTTAGTTTTTTTATATGGAAAATTGTTTTCAATAAAATAATGATTTTATTGAAATGGGTTCCGCACACTTAGTTTTGGCATTGGTTTGGCATAGAAGCTTGGCATGTGTTCATGTGCATTGGGATGGATAAGGTAATGAATTGCCCCCATAAAAAGGTTGGGATGGATATGGGCGTGAAGTACCCCCATCAAAGTGGTCCACTAAGAGATGGATTAGTGGAAGGATGACTCACCACTCATGATTATAGGGAGGTCCATATTTTTATGCATGTTTGGATGTGTGTTTATGTGGAAAGTAATGGATTATTCCAAAATGGATTTTATGAAATGGATTATAGCATTGTTTGGTTTCTTTCCTTAGAACTTGATATTTTTTTATGAAAACTTCTTAGTTATGGTTCCTATTTATATTTTGATATAAACTATTTAGAAATTGTTTTATGTAACTATTTTATATAAATTTTCTAACATGTTCTATCTTAGTGGAATGATTAGGGAAGTCATTTGAGGAAACCTACTGAGTTTCATTACTCACCCCTACTTTGGCACTTTGGTGCATTTTTATATATCATTTACTAAGACACAAGAAAAGGTAAAGTATCACATTTCTCTAGTGATGCTTAGTAATACTCGGGTTATTATGTGGAGTTATAGTATGAGGCTTATTATAGCTTAGATTTTTGTCTTGGAGTCTTTGATTTTTGTTGGTTATGTCTTCCGCTATGTACTTTGATGTTTTTATTCTGTTGTGGTACTCTTTGTAGTTGGTATTGATATAAATGGTTTTTCTTTGAGTTTTATTTCATTTATATCATGCATCATGTAGTAGTTTAATCATTATGTCTTGTTTAGTTGGTTTTTTTATTTTCAAAGGGAAAATCAACCCCCAATTGTAAATGAATCCCTTGGAATTTTTTACCAGCCTTTGACATCTTGGGGATGTTTCTTATGGCCAAGTAATGTCCTTCCACCTCCTCAATCCAATGATAAGAAGAGGGATGTTACATAACTCATATCTTTTAACCATTAATATTTCATACTTTACTTTCACATTCCTTAATAACACTTAAAGGTATCATATGAAGTATATTTACCACTAGTTGACCCTTAGATTAGTTTGCACTCTCCAGCTGAACTAATTCTGAAATACTTGTGGCTTACCTTTATTTTTAAAGGCTTCTTTGTCCAAAACTTCGTATATGACTGTGTTAATAATACCTAACATCTTTAACTCTAAAGAGTCTAAAACCATACTGGGTATATCCTTGAAAACTAGTTACTTTTTCTTGAAAATGTATTATCATTACAAAACTAGGTAAATAATTTTAACATTTTATATTCATCACAAATTACCAGTGATTCTCGCATTACAGAAATATTGTTTGAGTATTAAAAACTACAAAACAACATTCATTACTAAATTGGAATAATGTATCCTTATGTCCAATGGACACATGAGATAATTTTTTTGGTTATACACAATAAAATTTATATTAGATACATTTACTTGGAAATTATAAGTTGTGTTCTTCTCATCACTGACTTAGGAACCAACCTTTATCAACTACTTAGAGAACACACCTTACTTCTTATAACATTTCTATACTTACTTGGTTACAGTATTCAAATACTCATATTTGATAGGGATGTTGTATTCAATACCCAAAAAGTAAAATAGAAACATTACTTACAAGTAATGAATATACCTAAAGAATAAGTGACTACTTACTTCTTTGATTTAGTTAAATGTGTTTAAACTTCTATAGATTTATTTCATGATATGCAAAGAAAATAACCTCATGTTTAATACCTATTTCTTTGAATGATGTTATGAATATTCCTTTGACTTCACACTTTCCATTAGCCTTGTCTTTAAACTTGTTCACCATAAGAACTAAGTTCTTATTGATTTGGTGAACCTTACCTAAAAGGTAACAAATCATTTTCTCCATACTTTTCATTTTTGTAATATTAAAAAAACTGAAGTAACTGGGTGAAAATGATGTAATAATGAGATGTCTTTATAGATTGTGATCTTCCTTTCATATTTATATATATCCAGTGTAAACCATTATATTATTCACATCTTTCTTCACTCTCTCATTTCAATGTTTTCAGAGATGAGACAACATGTAAAATCATCCATTTCCCAATGTTGTATCCACAACTCACGTCATATATTGATGATAACATTATGACATAACCATCATATGAGTTATACATGAGTCTCTTGTAATGATTTTTACACCCTCACTTCCTAAGGTGTCTTAATAGGTATTGGGGACACAAACACCTTGAATTTTTTATGTTGTGGTACTTTTCGTAGGTTCATGTACTACCTATTGGAAACTCATTCCAGTTTGGACATTTTCTTTGTACAATATGATCAGATTTTTTTTATGTTATTACTTTTCATTTTCCACACAAAAAAATCTAGAATATTAGTAATTTTATCTTGATTACTGATTAGATATTATCAATTATTTAAATCATTAAATGTCTCCCACTATTTTAACAAGCTCTAGAAACCCTCTATACTAAAATTATAATACTATGTCACTTGAGTATTCTAATGGTAAGGATCCTTGAACCTCTCCTCATAGTCTACTAGCTATGTCTATCCCTCTACTTGGATAATTCAAGGTGTGCATTTGTATGTCCAGCCACATTAAATCATGGCTACTTAATCTATTGAGTGAAGTCCCAGCTTCTAAAATCATAAAAATGATTTACTAAATGTTTTCCTATAAAGTTGCAACAAGCTAGATATGGATAATCCTTTTCTGACAACTTTAGTTAAGTCAACTTGTCATTCTCATAAGAACTCCCCAATAGTAGGATGCATCCTCAATTATGGTTAGCAATCGCTCCGAACACCTGGTTGTGTTCAATTTCAAATGATGGAAGGTGTTTGAGACTTAATATTTCTATGAGAGTTTTTAAAAAAATTCGATGAATGAAATTCAGTTCTATTAATCTGTTCATTATATGTTATTATGATCACAACTAAACATTAATAGAAAAACATTCATCATATATTTATGTATTTTACTCTTTATTGTTTTATGTGTTTCCCATTGTCATAAAAATGCATAAAATGATAAACAATGCATAAAGTAAATAAATTACCCTACTAGTATTGAGCATCTAATATTGGTTGTTACATTTAAACTTAAGGGATAAATTGTGACCTATGGGTACACTACTACAAATACGGCCTTTATCAGCGCTATAAATGTGTATTAATAGTGCTAAAAAAACATTGTTAATCTAGGAAAAGATAAAGGGGGTCCCTTTTATCAGCACTAATAAAAGCCCCTTTTATCAATGCTAAAAAGCACAGATAAAAGACCCCTTTATCGGTGCTAAAAAAAGTGATGATAAAAGGGGTCATTTATCATCACTGATAAAGGACACCTTTTATCAGTGCTTTTAAAAAGCACTGATAAAAGTTAATAAAATTTAAAAATATATATATAATGTGTGGGGAGGAGCTTTTAACAGTGCTTGACCCCCCCCCCCCCCCTATCAGCGCTAGGCAGACCCCTCCCACTCTCCCACGCACTTCCCTTACCCGCGCATCGCCCAACATGCTCGCGTGCACCTCCTTACTTCCACACGAACTCGAACCCACGACCTCCCCCCTTGCGGGCCTGCACCTTTACCACTAATCCATTTCATTTTTTTCTCTATTTAATGATATATCTATATATATAGTTATAGTTATATTTATTCGTATATTAATATAGATTCATATTAATATAAATATATTTAGTTATATTAATACATATATATTTATTCATTTATTAATATATTTATTTATTTATTTATATATTAATATTTATTTATTTTTATTTTTATATATATATAGTTATATTTATTCATATATTAATATATATTCATATTATTATAAATAAATTTATTTATATTAATACGTATATATTTATTTATATATTAGTATATTTATATTTATTCGTATATTAATTTATATTTTTATTTATATATATATATATATATTTAGTTATAATTTTTTATCCGTACATTTATTTGTATATTAATATATATTTATAATATTAGTTTTAAATACATTTATAAAATATTTTTTTTATATGTGTTTATAAATAAATAAATATATATATACATACATACATACATATATACAACACACACACACAAAGAGAAACACACACACACACAGATATATATATTTAAAAATAAATACATATATGTGTGTATTTGAAAAGCCATAGAATGTTAAAATGACCATAACTTTTAATACAGAAGTTCGTTTCAACTCCACAACTAGTAAAATCGAATAAAATGAAACAATATTTGATATGATATGTGGTACAAGCATAGAGGACATCTGGATCAGAAGTTATACCTGTTTGAATGTTAAAAAATTGGGGTATCCCAATTAGAAACTCGGTTTTTTAGTCCTTTTAGGCCTTTTGAGCCTTGAAAAATGTGACAGAAAGTTCCCTTCAATCATTAGAGTGTAGATCTCATCTCAAGATTCTATTTGATATGTTTTAGAGATCAAACAGACATCGGGATCAAAAGTTATGGTTGTTTGAAGTTTGAGTTACATTTTCAACTTATTTTAAATCTTTTATTCATTTTTTTGATTTTTTGTGTCTTCAGATTGTTATTAAATGATTATTAATCAATGATAATTAGAAAAATTTTAATTAATAATATTTTTTAAAATATTTTAAATCCATTTTCACTAAATTTCTTATATATTAAATGTAATAGTCAATTTATGCTTATCTAAAACATATTTAAAAAATATATATTATATTTATATCAATATAAATATAATTATATAACAATATATTATTTTTCATTCTTTTTTTAAATATAAATTTTATCAGCGCTAGGAAAAAGTGCTGATAAAGCCCCCTTTTATCAGCGCTACTAAAAAAAGAACTGATAAAGGGTGGCGCTTCCCTTGCCCGTTTTGTAGTAGTGGTATCATACCTCAGTCGGGTCTTGAATCATAATGAAACTCTTCCCCAATCTAGTGTGTCTGTTTATCATTTGGATTTCTCTACAACTTGGTGTGGTCTGTGACTTACACTATCCTCATCATAATACAAAAATACTCACATGTAGGCGAGGGGGTCCTGGTAGTGAAAAATACAGTCAACACACTTTTATCTAGGCGTGAAAACCCTTATACATATTAAATAAGAAAAAAATGATGATGTTCAAACCATCTTAAATAATTAATTACATGAATCACACACAAATAATTTAAGTAAAACCAGACATGCACAGTCCATGCTCAAAACTGGTCAGCGGGTAAAAGTAAATCGTAATAAAAATTAAATGAAATAAATTTAAGTACAAGAAAATTTAAATAAATCAAATGAATTATTTAAATTAAAATAATTTAATTTAATTCGGTCCAATTGTTAATTTAATTTTTTATTCCAAAAATAAATTAATTTAATAATTTAATTTTGGACCCAAAATTAAATTAATTATACAGGATATAAAAATTTATATTTTTTATAATCCAAAATTAATTTATTAATTTGTATTATATTTAAATAATTTTATGGGCCCTGAAACCCTGTCAGGACCATTGTGGGTCAGGTCAAACCCACACTGGCCCTTTCAGTTTTAGGAAGACCCTTTGCAAGGGTGTTCTTGGCCAAGAAACTCACCATGACCTATTCTGGGTCAGTCTGATCCACATAACCTAATTGAAAGTCAGATCATAGTTGTGCAAGGTGGTACATGGGAGTACCGGTTATATATTTTATATATTTTATTCGAAATATTTTATTTTTATAATTTTATTCAAAATATTTGTTAAAACAAATATAGTGCTTTTTCATATTTGAACTTGTATGACTCTCACCAAGAATTGTGTCTTTTAGGTTGAACTAATGCGTTCTTTGATCGAAATGGTGAGATCGAAGTGGTGTGTCCCTCCCCAAGATTTGTCTTGTTTTGGTCGAACCAATGTGTTCTTTGACCAAACTGGTGTAATTCACACCTATTCTAATCTATAAATAATCAATGATGAGATCTCTTATAGGTTAATTATTTTCAATCCTAAAAATTCTCCAAAGTTCTCCCAACATCAGTACAGCGAGGTAATCATAAATTGGTGTTCAGGTTTTTCCAAACCTTGGTGAAATCCTTGAGGGATACTTCCACCAAGAACCCTACACCATAAATGTGGGGGTGGATCAAACCCTTTTGGACAGTGAATTCAATCACGCATCAAGGTTCTATCCATATTCTCTTTCTACCAACCTATTTTTCTAACAATCAAAAGGGTTTGAGCAAGGCAAAACCTAAAAGATGGATTCTGAATCTATTAAATTCATGAACCAAGATAAGGTCAAACTTGACCGTTTCGATGGAAACAATTTCTCCCAGTGGCAAGACAAGATGAAATTTCTTCTAATAGTGTTAAATATTTCTTACATTCTGGAACTGAATCTTCCTCCCATACCTGATGAGCCTGTCTCAAATGCTGACGGTGCACCCATTGACATGACTCAAGTCAAGAACATTCAGGAAATGAGGAAGAAATGTGAAGATGATGAAGTCTTGTGTGGAGGACACATTCTAAATACTTTATCAAATTGTATCTACGACTACTTCCGTCAAATGAAGAATGCTCGAGAGATCTAGGATGCACTCAAATTCAAGTATAAAGTAGAGGAAAAAGGTACCAATAAATTTATTATTTCGAAGTATCTAAACTATAAAATGGTTGATAACAAGACCGTGTTAGAGAAAATTCACGAGATTCAAGTTATAGAAAATAAACTCCTTTCCCTTAAGATCAATATACCAGAAATTTTTCAAGTGGGTGCAATTATTGATAAATTGAAACCTATGTGGAAAGATTTTGGTAAGTCACTTATTAGGAAAAGTGATGATATTTCCTTGGAGAAATTACAAAAGATTCTTCGTATTGAAGAAAAATCTATGTTGAGAGACATGGGTATGGATTCACAATTTGATACCAAGGTTAATATCGTTGAGGGAAAGCCACAACCAAATTCCTCCTTACATGTCAAGAAGAAGAGTCCCCAATTTAAGAGGAAAATAAATCCTTCCAAGAAGAAAAAAGATTGCTTCATATGTGGAAAACTAGGGCATTTTTCAAGGGAATGTCAATATCGAAAGAAAGTTGACAAACCCGTTGTAAAAATGATGACTAAAGAAAATCTAGTCGCAATGATATCCGAATTCAATATGAATTCGATGGATATGGGATGGTGTCTAGATTTTAGAGCAACGGTGCATGTGTTCAAGGATCGTTCAATGTTCAAAACATTTGATGATTGTACTATCGCAAAGGAAGTATATCTTGGAAACAATGCATGCATCAACGTTAGTGGAAAAGGAACCATGGAGATTGACTTTACTTCTGGGAATAATTTGACCCTTCTCAATGTGTTGTATGTTCCCAAAATTTGAAAGAACTTAGTTTCAGTTGACCTTTTGTGCAAAAAGGTATTTTAGGTTACATTTGAATCTGAAAAGTTTATCTTGTCTAAGGGAGGCATGTTTGTAGGGAAAGGGTATTCAAATGATGGGATGTATCAAATATCAATTAATAATATGATTGAATCTTCTGCTTATTTGATTGAATATTCTAATTTGTGGCATGATCATTTAGCACATGTTAATTTTAATTCATTAAAAGTAATGAAGAAGTTAAACTTGATTAATTTTGAAAATGATTTTAATAAATGTGAAACATGTGTAGAATCTAAAATAGTTAAGAAGCCTTTTAAAAGTGTTGAAAGAAATTATGATATATTAAATTTAGTGCATTCTGATATTTTTGAATTAAATGGATTGTTAACTCGTGGTGGGAAAAGATATTTTATTACTTTTTTTGATGACTGCAGTAGATATTTACATATATATCTTCTTAAAACAAATCAACAAGCCTTTAATGTGTTTAATAAGTATAAAGAAAAAGTTGAAAACCAATTAGACAAAAATATTAAAGTATTATGCTCACATAGAGGTGGTGAATATTTTATGAATGAGTTTAATGAGTTCTGCAAAGAAAATGGTATAATTTAACAAATAACTGCTCCTTAAACACCTCAGCAAAATGGATTAGCTGAAAGTAAAAATATCACTTTATTAGAAATGGTATATTTTAGGATTAATAAATCTAAGTTACAGTTAAATTAATGGGGAAAAGATTTATTGACTGTATGTTATATTCATAATAGGATTTCATCTAGGAAAACTAAGTTATCCCCTTATGAAATTTGGAGAGGAATAAGACCTAATATTTCTTATTTCAAAGTGTGGGGTGTTTGGCATATTATAGAGTTCTTGATCCTAAAATAACTAAAATTGGTCCTAGAGAAATTAAAGGTGTTTTTGTTGGATATTTGGAAAATAGCAAAGCATATAGAATTATGGATTTATGAGCTAATATAATTGTTGAATCGAGGGATGTAGAGTTTTTTGAGAATAAGTTTTATAAAGATGATGTGGAGGAAGTGATTCCTCGTATACTTATCTCATGTACTCCATCTAGTTCAAATAAAATAGTAGATGATTATGATGAATCTCGAGTTGAACCTAAACAGAGTATAAGAATTAGGAAGAAGAAACATCTACATCCATATTTTATTTATCCTAATTCCATAATTTTTCTTGTTGAAGGAGATCAAAATAACCATCTTCTGAATAATTATCTTATTTTATTGACTCTAGAAGATGACCCAAATAATTATAAATAGGCCATGTCTTCTAGAGATGTTGCTTTTTGGAAGGAAGCAATTAATGATGAAACGGATTCTATTATAGGGAATAATACTTGGGTTATTATGGATTTACCAAGAGGTTCAAAACCTATTGGTAGTAAATAGGTATTCAGAAATAAATATGATTCCAATGGTAACATTCAAGATTTTAAATCTATATTGGTTTCCAAAGGTTTTAGAAAAAAAGAAGGGATTTATTATTTTGATACATATTCCCCTGTATCTCGAATTACTTCAATAAGGATATTAATTGCTTTAGCTTCAATTAATTATTTGTATGTTCATCAAATGGATGTCAAAACTATTTTTTTTAAATGGATAATTGAATGAAGAGATTTACATGGAACAACTAGGAGGGTTTATTTTACAAGGTAATGAAAACAAGTTATGAAAACTAGTTAAATATCTTTATGGTCTTGAACAAGCTCCAAAGAAATGGCATGAGAAATTCGATTCTATTATTTTTCTAATGGGTTTTCTCATAATAATGCGGATAAATGTGTTTATTCAATGTTTACAAAAGAATATGGAGTTATTATGTGTTTATATGTGGATGATATGTTAATTTTTGGAACCAATATGATTGGTATAGTCGAGACAAATAATTACTTATCTTCTATGTTTAAAATGAACGATCTTGGAATAGTTGATACTATTCTAGGTATTAAAGTTAGTGAACATAGTGGGGGTTATTCTTTAAGTCAGCCTCATTACATAGAAAAAATGTTAAATAAATTTGATCATCTTGGTTTCAAGGATGTCAATACTCCATTTGATTCTAGTGTTAAACTTTCAATAAATACGGGTAGAGTTGTATCACAACTTGAATATTCTAGTGTAATTGGTTCTTTAATGTATGTGATGCACTGTACTAGACCTGATATTGCTTTTACGGTATGTAAAATTAGTATATATACTAGTAATCCTAGTGTGGATTATTGGATATATATAACGAGAATTTTTGGATACTTGAAAAAGACCAAAGATTTATTTTTAAACTATAATGATTATCTGGCTGTATTAGAAGGATACATTGATGCAAGTTGGATTACCAATATTGGTGATAACCAATCAACTTCTGGATGGTTTTTTACTCTTAGAGGTTGTGTTGTTTCTTGGGTGAGCAAGAAACAAACATGTATTTCACATTCGACCATGGAGTCGGAGTTTATCGCCTTAGAGGCATGTGGGAAGGAAGCTGAATGGATTAGGAATCTATTATTGGATATTATATTGTGGCCTAGTATGATGCCTTATATCTCTATCAGTTGTGATAGTGAAGAAACATTATCAAGGGAATATATTTTCATATACAATGGAAAGTCTAGATATATAATTTTGAGACACGATTATGTGAGACAATTGTTACAAGATGGTACCATAACAATTGTTTATGTGAGATCATGTAAAAACCTTGCGGATCCATTTACAAAATCTCGGCTGAGAGAGGTTATCCATGCAACTAATAATGATATGGAGTTAAATCTCATAGAATAAATCATTTTAGTAATGGAAACCCAACACTTTCTCAAGGTTGATCCTAATCAAAGTGTTTAATGGGTAAAAACAAGTTACAAAGATGATTGTTGGTATTGAAAATTATAACCCCAATTTTTTTGTGTCAATATCATCCGTTATGACAAGAGTTTGAGTTTTAAACTCTTAACAAAATATTAAGACTCAATGAGTTATGTTCTCTAATAATAGAAGCACATTGTAATATTTTTCCTTTGTGAACTTAGAAGTGGTTCTACTTCTTACAGGATTCAATGGGTTTACTCCTTAGAGAGTTCATGAAAAGGATATAAGCACGTAGCCTTAAAAGTTCTTCAAAATGAGATGTTGGATAAAAGTTTCATTGTATGTATGATATCTCCATTTTATCTTAAATTTTTATTAATTTTAATGTTTCGACAACTTATAAATCTGATAAACTTTGAGATATTGATACTAAGTAAAGGTTTAAATCGAAAGATACCTTTATTATATATAATAAATCACTTGTGTTCTAGAGAATTGATATTTATGAATAAAAGTGAGGTATTGTTATATATTTTATATATTTTATTCAAAATATTTTATTTTTATAATTTTATTCAAATTATTTATTAAAATAAATAGATTGTTTTTTTAATTTGAATCGGTGTGACTCTCACCAAGAATTGTGTCTTTTAGATTGAACCAATGCGTTCTGTGATTGAAATGGCGAGATCGAAGCGGTGTGTCCTTCACCAATATTTGTCTTGTTTTGGTCGAACCAATGTTTTCTTTGACTGAACTGGTGTAATTAGCACCTATTCTAATCTATAAATAATGAATGATGAGATCACTTATGGGTTAATTATTTTCAATCCTAAAAATTATCCAGAGTTCTCCCAACAATGGTGCAACGGGGTAATTTGAAATTGGTGTTCAGGTTTTTCCAAACCTTGGTGAAATCCTTGAGGGATACTTCCACCAAAAACCCTACACCATCAATGTGGGGTGGATCAAACCCTTTTGGACAGTGAGTTTAATTCACGCATCAATGTTCTATCTGTTTTCTCTTTCTGCCACCCTATTTTTCTAACAATCAAAAGGGTTTGAGCAAGTCAGAACCTAGAATATGGATTCCGAATCTCTCAAAGTCATGAACCAAGATATGGTCAAACTTGACCGTTTTTATAGCAATAATTTCTCCCAATGGAAAGACAAGAAGAAATTTATTCTTACAGTGTTGAAGATTTCTTACATTATGGAATCAAATCTTCCTCCCATACCCGATGAGCCTATCTCAAATGCTGACGGAGCACCTGTTGACATGACTCAAGTCGAGAACATTCATTAAATGAGGAAGAAACGTGAATATGAGGAAGTCTTGTGTCGAGGAAACATTCTCAATACTTTATCAAATCGTCTCTATGACTACTTCCATCAAATGAAGACCGCTCGAGAGATCTGGAATGCACTCGAATTCAAGTATAAAGTAGAGGAAGAAGTTACCAATAAATTTCTTATTGAAAAGTATCTAAACTAAAAAATGGTTTATAACAAGCCCATGTTAGATAAAATTCACGAGCTTCAAGTTATAGAAAATAAAATCCCTTCCCTTAATATCAATATACCAGAAATTTTTTAAGTCAGTGAAATTATTTATAAATTTCCACCAGTGTGGAAAGATTTTGGAAAGTCACTTATTAGGAAAAGTGATTATATTTACTTGGAGAAATTACAAAATCTTATTCGTATTGAAGAAGAATCCATGTTGAGAGACGTGGGTATGGATTTTAAATTTGATACCAAGTTTAATATCGTTGAGGGAAAGACACAACCAAATTCCTCCTTACATATCAAGAATAAGAGTCATCAATTTAATAAGAAAATAAATCCTTCCAAGAAGAAATAAGATTACTTCATCTGTGGAAAACTAGGGCATTTTGCAAGGGAATGTTTCTATAGAAATAAAGTTGACAAACTCGCTGCAAATATGCTAACTGAAGAAAATATAGTCATGATGATATCTGAAGTAAATATGACTTTGATGAATATGGGATGGTGGCTATATTCTAGAGCAACAGTGCATGTGTGTAAGGATCGTTCAATGTTCAAAAAATTTGATGATTGTACTATCGAGAAGGAACTACATCTTGGAAATAATGCATGCATAAATGTCAGTGGACAATGAAGTGTGGAGATTGACTTTACTTCTAGGAAGAAGTTGACCCTTCTCAATGTGTTGTATGTTCCTAAAATTATAAAGAACTTAGTTTCAGTTGACCTTTTGTGCAAAAATGGATTTCTGGTTACATTTGAATCTGACAAGTTTATCTTGTAAAAGGGATGCATGTTTTTGGGGAAAGGGTATTCAAATGATGGGATGTATCAACTATCAATTAATAATATTATTGAATCTTTTGCTTATTTTATTGAATCTTCTAATTTGTGGCATGATCGTTTAGCACATGTTAATTTTAATTCATTAAGTAATAAAGAAGTTAAACTTGATTAATTTTAAAAATAATTTTAATAAATGTGACACATGTGTAGAATATAAAATAGTTAAGAATCCTTTTCATAGTGTTGAAAGAAATTCTGATATATTAAATTTAGTACATTTTGATATTTGTGAATTAAATGGATTATTAACTCATGGTGGGAAAAGATATTTTATTACTTTTGTTGATGACTACAGTAGATATTTACATATATATCTTCTTAAAACAAAGTATGAATCCTTTAATGTGTTTAATAATTATAGAGCAAAAGTTGAAAACCAATTAGACAAAAATATTAAAGTATTGCACTCAGATAGAGGTGGTGAATATTTTATGAATGATTTTAATGAGCTCTGTGAAGAAAATGGTATAATTCACCAAAGAACTACTCCTTACACACCTCAGAAAAATGGATTAGCTGAAAAGAAAAATCACACTTTAGAAGAAATAGTAAATTTCATAATTAATAAATCTAATTTAGAATTAAATTTATGGGGTGAATATTTATTGACTTCATGTCATATTCATAATAAGATTTCATCTAGGAAAAATAAGTTATCCCCTTATGAAATTTGGAGAGGAAGAAGACCTAATCTTTCTTATTTCAAAGTGTGGGGGTGTTTAGCATGTTATAGAGTTTCTGATCCTAAAAGAACTAAAATTGGTCCTAGATAAATTAAAGGTGTTTTTGTTGGATATTCATAAAATAGAAAAGCATATAGAATTATGGATTTAGGAGCTAATATAATTATTGAATCGAGGGATGTAGAGTTTTTTGTGAATACATTTTATAAAGATGATGGGGAGGAAGTGATTCCTCATATCCCTATCTCATGTACTCCATATAGTTAAAATAAAATAGTAGATAATTATGATGATTCTCGATTTGAACCTAAACGGATTACAAGAATTAGGAAGAAGAAACATCTATATCCATATTTTATTTCTCCTGATTCTATAGTTTTTCTTGTTGAAGGAGATAAAAATAATCATCTTTTGAATAATTATCCTATGATATTGACTATAGAAGATGACCCAAATACTTATAAAGAGTTCATATCTTCTAGATGTGTTGCTTTTTGTAAGGAAGCAATTAATGATGATATGGATTCTATTATAGGGAATAATACTTGGGTTATTAGGGATTTACCAAGAGGTTCAAAACCTATTGGTAGTAAATGGGTATTCAGAAAGAAATATGATTCCAATGATAACATTCATGATTTTAAAGCTATATTGGTTTCCAAAGGTTTTAGACAAAAATAAGGGATTGATTATTTTGATACATATTCCACTGTATCTCAAATTACTTCAATAAAAATATTAATTTCTTTAGCTTCAATTAATCATTTGTATGTTCATCAAATGGATGTCAAAACTATTTTTTTAATGGAGAATTAAATGAAGAGATTTACATGGAACAACCAGGAGGGTTTTTTTTACAAGGTAATGAAAACAAGGTATGAAAACTAGTTAAATCTCTTTATGGTCTTAAACAATATACGAAGTAATGGCATGATAAATTCGATTCTATTATTTTATCAAATGTATTTTCTCATAATAATGCGGATAAATGTGTTTATTCAATGTTTACAGAATAATATGGAGTTATTTTGTGTTTATATGTGGATGGTATGTTAATTTTTGTAACCAGTGTGATTGGTATAGTTGAGACAAATAATTACTTATCTTCTAGGTTTAAAATGAAGGATCTTGGAATATTTGATACTATTCTAGGTATTAAAGTTAGTAAACATAGTGGAGGTTATTATTTAAGTCTACCTCATTACATAAAAAAAATGTTAAATAAATTTGATCATTTTGGTTTCAAGGATTTCAATACTCTATTTGATTCTAGTGTTATAATTTCTATAAATACGGGTAGAGTCGTAGCAAAACTTGAATATGCTAGTGTAACTGGTTCTTTAATGTATGTGATGCACTGCACTATACCTGATATTGTTTTTTCGGTATGTAAAATGAGTAGATATACTAGTAATACTTGTGTGGATCATTGTATATATATAATGACAATTTTTGGATACTTAAAAAAGACAAAAGATTTATTTTTATAATATAATGATTATCTGGCTGTATTAGAAGGATACACCGATGAAGTTGGATTACCAGTATTAGTGATAACCAATCAACTTCTGGATGATTTTTTACTCTTGGAAGTTGTGTTGTTTCTTGGGTGAGCAAGAAACAAACATGTATTTCACATTCGACCATGGAGTTGGAGTTTATCGCCTTAGTGGCATGTGGGAAGGAAGCTGAATAGATTAGGAATCTATGGATATTAGATTGTGGCCTAGTCCGATGCCTCATATCTCTATCAGTTGTGACAGTGAAGCAACATTATCAAGAGAATATAGTTGCATGTACAATGGAAAGTCTAGACATATAAGTTTGAGATAGGATTATGTGATACAATTGTTACAAGATGGTACCATAACAATTGTTTATGTGAGATCATGTAAAAACCTTACGGACCCGTTTACAAAATCTATGCCGAGAGAGGTTATTCATACAAAAAAATATTGGTATGGGGTTAAAGCTCATAGAATAAATCATTTCATTAATGTAAACCCAACACTTTCTCTAGGTAGATCCTAATCAAAGTGTTTAATGGGTAAAAACAAGTTACGAAGATGATTGTTGATATTGAAAATCATAACCCCAATTTTTTGGTGTCAATATCTTCTATTATGACAAGAGGTTGAGTTCTAAACTCTTAACAAAATATTAAGACTCAATGAGTTATGTGTTCTAATAATGGAAGCACAATGTAATATTTTTCCTACGTGAAATTAGAAGTGGTGTCGCTTCTTACAGGAGTCAATGGTTTTTCTCCTCAGAGAGTTCATGAAAAGGATATAAGCACCTGGACTTAAAAGTGCTACAAAATGAGATGTTGGATGAAAGTTTTATTGTATGTATGATATCTCTGGTTTATCTTAAAAGGTTATTAAGTTTAATGTTTCAACAACTTATAAATCTGATAAAATTTGAGATATTGATACTAAGTAAAGGTTTAAATTGAAATATACCTTTATTATGTATAATAAATCACTTGTGTTCCGGAGAATTAATATTTATGAATAAAAATGGGGGATTGTTATATATTTTATATATTTTATTAAAAATATTTTATTTTTATAATTTTATTCATATTATTTATTAAAATAAATAGAGTGTTTTTTCAAATTTGAACTGGTGTGACTCTCACCAATAATTGTATCTTTTCGGTTGAACCAATGTGTTCTTTGATCGAAATGGTGAGATTGAAGTGGTGTGTCCCTCACAAAGATTTTCCTTGTTTTGTTCGAACCAATATGTTCTTTGACCGAACCGGTGTAATTTTCACCTATTCTAATCTATAAATAAGTGATGATGAGATCATTTATGGGTTAATTATTTTCAATCCTAAATATTCTTTAGAGTTATCCAAACATCGATGCAGTGGGGTAATCGGAAATTGGTGTTCGATTTTTTCCAAACCATGGTGAAATACTCGAGGTATAATTCCACCAAGAACCCTACACCGTCAACGTGGGGGTGTATCAAACCCTTTTGGACAGTGAATTCAATTCACACATAAAGGTTTTATCCATCTTCTCTTTCTGCCAACCTATTTTTCTAACAATACCTCACGGCTGGGTCGCCCCTTTGGACCAGAGGAGGCTGAAAAGGAGGTATAGATCACGCATGTAGAAATAGTTGTGGGTGGGGTGGTGGTTCATGGTGGGTTTGTAGCATAGCTCAGTGACCAGTGAAGGTGGTGGCTCGGTGTAGAGGCCAGAAAATGGCGGTGATCAGGGCAGCAAGGACAGTAGTTCGAGACCTCAACTGGCAGGGTGGTAGGGCACGCCGTGAGTGGAGGTGGATAGCACCGGTGGGGTTTACAGTGCAGGATTTGATACTGAAGGAGGCCAAAGCCACAGATGGGTGGCAATTGGATTCGGGAAGAGTTCTTATTGACTAACAGCAGGGGGGTCAGCCAACGGTGGCCCAACCAACAAGGAGGCAAGAGGTTGACTAGATACTCCCTAAAGTAGGGGATAGTGGCCTACTATGAGGGTGGTGGTCCGATGTGGTAGAGGGAGGCTACGGGCAATGATGGTTCTAAGTGTTGGTGGATTGGGTGACTCGTTCGCGACAGTCTAGAAGGGATTTGACCGTAGGGTGGGTGGTGATGACCTACTTACAAAAAGGGGCGGGGTTCTAGCCTTGGAGAAGGAGGAGGCGGCTGGCTCGGGTGGTCACTGGAAAGGGAGGGAGGCAAGAGAAGGCACACAAAAGGAGGCCTCAGATAATATTTACTTTTTTTCTCTTACCAACAATCATTGACCCTACCACACAAAAAAATGCCTTTATTTTTTTTAACTTATAATTTTTTTATTCTGATCTGTGAAACCATCCCACCCAATCGATTTGCCTCCATTTTGTTTTATAATCAAAAATATAAAACCTAGAGATAGGATTTTCACCAATCTATTTTTTTCATAAATCTGATAGATGACTTTTTAACATTATTATTTTTTGTTTGTTAAACAATATTAAACAAATTGAAATTCCAAATACCTATGGAATTACACCCACTGGAATGAACAGTACTGGTGACTGAAATCCGACCATATATTGGCCGGACTACGGGAGGTTGACACGTGTCTGTCATAAGGTGTGGCAAAAACAGTTATTTTCTACGTTAAAATATAGTTTATTGGTTAACCTAGGTTTTCTCTTGATGAGGAGTGCACACAAAATAGTTTGTCACTTTAAATTTAAGAAAGAAGTAGTGGTTGTTTTTGAATTGGTTTGGTTTTGAAAACAAAGAAAAGAAACAAAAGAAAGCAATAAAGTAAAATATTTAAAAAAAATTGAAAAATAATGTGATTAAAAATAGTAATAAGGATTGGGTGATCAGGTTGGGGTTGGTTTTTCAATTATAATGTTATCATAGTTCCAATTTTTATTCAATCCTCTTCTGCTAAGTCGGTTTAAGTGATATTTCACAATCGATTCCTATCACTCCCTTGGTAAATGGTGATGGTGAGAGTAAACCTTACCAATATATTAGCTCAGTATACTATCCTTCCTATGTGTTAAATAGATATAGTTAATAGCCTCAATTGAGTTAGGCAATTCTTGATCGGGTCTTGTTTATCCCAAACAATTAAGAATATTCAATACCCCTGCCACACGTACTGACGATCGTTGAGTACTTCGCCACTAAGTCATGATATATTCCATCATATATAGACCAGAACCTAGTGGAGGGAGATTATGAACTTTTACCAAGACAATAACAACAACAGGATATTAAATCAAATACAATCGCATAAGATAATAAACCGTTTATTAGAATTAGAAACCAACATAACAGAAGAGAGAGAGTTTGTATTCAATCAAATTCAAGAACTAAAACATTAAAAAAGATAAAACCTAACCTTTAAAAATCACTCAGAATATTTACCCCACCATGTTAAGGGTAATTTATAAGAAGGGGGGAGAAGAAGTCATTATAAAACTAAGAATAACAAAAGAAAGAAAAGAAAGAACAGAATTTTTCTCCTCCAGATTCTTTCCACCCGAAGTTAAGCTTCGGTTCTCCCACCTCCTGGCCGAATGAGGCCGAGGTCCCTTCTTATATAATGTTGGGAATGGAGTTTTAAATCTACCCCCAAAATATCAGATAACATGGATCCGTTTCAAGGAAGTTATGGCCGCCTAAATAGAAGAGACCTTTCCTGGCCGCCAAACACTATTCCACCAACCCTTCTTTGACCATTGCATTGGCGGCCTTAATGAATGAATTTATTCCTGATATTTTTCGATCCTCTGAAAATTCTATTAATATTTTGAACCCATATAGAATCACATAATTTGGAGGTTGGTTTGCCGAGATATGATTCTTTGAATGAGTCATGGTCCATTCTTCCGGCCAGAATAAATTTTCACATTGACCGATTTTATTTGGCCTATTGGAATTCGAATTGGAACTTGGTCTAGAAGAATAATTTGTAGTACACAAATCATGTAATAATAAAAAAAATGAATCACGTGAATTGAATGAAAATTGTATGATTTATTCTCAAAATACAGAGTAAACATAAAACTGTTAAATGTCCAGAATTAATCAATTTTCACATTTAAGCTCAAAACTCACCAAAAAATATTAAATGATCCAAAGAAGATAAAATTGATTAATGGGAAGGGATTAAATCATTTAAAAACATATGTATAAATATGAAAATATGATCTCTGTAAATTCCCCCACACTTATCACTTGGACTTCTGGACAAGTAAATATCGATATTAAATCAAATCAAATTTTAAACACAAACCAATGAGATCTGACAATTTAACACCAAGAAACAAAAAATATCATGCCTCATAAACAACCATTATTCCAAGTTCTCAATTCAGTTCATTAAATATATTTCCTCTTCATTTATTCTCCCATGCACACAAAACACTTACTTAACATGCATTTTTTCTCATCACACAAATATCAATTTTCAACAATGTCTTTCTCATCCAATACTCATGCAAGGGTCACCATAGTCTTGATAAATTCCTACATATCCACCCGATATGAGTCAAGAACATATGTTTATCATGAGGAATTTTCAAGGTTGTTCTGTGGCTTCAGGTTGGTAGGATTTAGATGTGACAAATTCTGAGGCTGAATAAGGAGGGCTTGGCTCTTTTTGAAGAAAAATTGCATTATTCTAATTTTTACTTAAATATGGTCTCCTCCTCACTATCCTTAGCAAAATATATGCTCCATAAACATGAAAAATCAGTGAAATTTTACACCATTCATCATTTTAGTATAAAAAGTATCAGTCATCTCAAAAATGATTTTTTTAAAGCTCCGGATAGGCACAACTTTCTTTCTCTATTGGAAGCTCCAGAAAGAAACAACTTCACTTACCATGAAAGATCCAAAAAAGGCATAGCTTTCAACATAATTATTTTTTTCAGTAGCAAGCACATCACTTAAATATTTGATTTTCCACCCAAATTATCTCCAAATAAGGTAGCACAATACAAGTCAACCTCCCCCCACACTTAAGTTCAACTAGATTATGCAATTTTACTTCAAGAGCAGGTCGGATAGGGAAAATTGGTTTGTAATATGGCTAACCTAACAGGATGTTAATGAATTCTATGGGATAAAAGGATTAAATGTACAAGGTGGGCCATTATAAAAAGAATTATTTTGAAAAGGGGGCTTTAATATCAAATAAACGCCTCAATCATTTAAAGCACATGTACCTCAAACCCTCAAGTTTTGATAGGAATAAATCAAATTCTAGTTAAATCAAGCATGGTATGGTTCTCTCAAGAAGTGAGGTGAAATAAAATATTATAAAAATTAGGTTTAGAAGCCTCATAGGAAAGTGATTTCAAATATAATGACAGTGAATTGTGTCATGGGATTCAAAAATCAGAGTACTTTTCATAAAATTTCTAAATATTTGAACTTAAAACAAAGTCATTTTCAGCATTCATTTAAGCTCATTTTCATGGGATAAATTGTTTCACACATTGAAATGGTTTTTAAAAATGGCGATGATATTAATTTTAGCTCAATAGTTTCAAAAACACACAAAAATTTATAAAACACACATTTTTTTTTGAAAAATAAAAAATTAAACAATTGAAATTACTAAACAATAAAGGTTCCCTCCCCCACACTTAAATGATGCTATGTCAAAATGCATGCAAATTGATTTAACATGTAATAGTTTTTGAAATTTAATCACATCAATCAAGAAAGTGATAAGAATATGTACAACCTAGATTTATTTTCAGTGCAACGTCAAGTTAACCTCCTAAGTGTTACACACATAAAACCCTACAAACAAAGGTAGATAATAAAACATAATAAATTTATTGAAAGAAAAGAAAATAGAAATAGAATGAGACTATAAGGATAAATCTTGGTTTAATACCCCAAGTGGGCCCTGGGTTTTGACTGCCTCCAGATAGGTAGTTTCAGTTGGTTATCCCCAATCCGATAGTGGGTGAAGTTTCTTTAATATAAACCACCATAACTTATTCTTTACATCATGAACATCTTCTTTTTTGATGAGGACTCTATGGATATAGTACACCAAATCCACCCCTATGAAAATGATATTAAACTTGCATGGTGGGTGTTGGACAAATAAGGATTCCTCATCTTTATTGGTTTCCAATTTCATAACTTCTTATTCATTCTCCAGTGGTTCCTCAATGTAAGTTGTATCAAAATAATAATAAATAGGAGAATCAGTAAGTAATTCAATTTGAACAAAATTAAAGCATGAAGAATCAAAATCAAATTCTTCCCTTTCAAATTATGCATCATTTGTATCTATTTCCTCATGGAAATCCTCTTTGGTATCCTCTTGAACTCCCTCAAATAAGTGATCAACCTGTTTGGGAAGCTCTAGGTGTTCCTCTTTAGGTGTATCTTCTTCTTTTTCCTCATCCACCAAGGCAATACAATTGTGGGAAAAATCTAAAAATTTATAACAAGGGGAGGTAATACTCAATTCATATTTAATAAAATCCTAATGAAAAGCTTATAAGAAAATATTAACTCCCTGAATTTTTTCAACTTCAATTTCTTATTTAATTGGTGGTGCCTCTTGTAGTTGAATTTCACAAGATAAAGGCAGACAATCAGGATCCTTCTTCTTTTCTTTAAATTCCACCACTTTGGTGGTGTCTTCCTTCAATGGTTCTGGTTCTTCTAATTTATAATGAATATGTGGATCAATTAGTTCTTCACACTCAGTGTAGAATCCATCCATATTTTTTGATCATTCACATGTATCTCAGTAGTCAATTCTTCCATCCTGGACTCCTTAAGTTTGTTCTTAGGTTCTGGTTTCACCATAAATGCATGGACATATTCAAATGAAAGTTCTGCTTTTCTCTCTAGTTGTTCTATGTCACTTATAAGTTCTTGCATCTGAACTATATAATACCCAAACTCATCTTCTTATTCCACTTGTGGGTAATTGTTCCATGAATTAAAGATATGATTATTTGAAAACATTATGGAAAAATATTTTTTTATGTTTTTTTGAAAAGTGTTAAATATTTATAATTAGATTGCGGCACTGCCTCCCTGGAAAACGGCGCCAAGTTTTGACACGTGTCTGTCGTAGGGTGTGGAAAAAACAATTATTTTCTAAGTTAAAATATAGTTTAGTGGTTAACCTAGGTTGTCTCCCGATGAGGAGTGCACACAAAATAGTTTGTCACTTTAAATTTAAGAAAGAAGTAGTGGTTGTTTTTGAAATGGTTTGGTGTTGAAAGAAAAGAAAAGAAACAAAATAAATCAATAAAGTAAAATATTTAAAACAAATTGAAAAATAATGTGATTAAAAATAGTGATAAGGATTGGGTGATCAGGTTGGGGTTGGTTTTTCAATTATAATGTTATCATAGTTCTAATTTTTATTCAATCCTCCTCTGGTAAGTTGGTTTAAGTGATATTTCATGATTGATCCCTATCACTCCATTGGTAAATGGTGATGGTGAGAGTAAACCTTACCAATATCTTATCTTAGTCTACTCTTCTTCCTATGTGTTAAACAGATATAGTGAATACCCTCAATTGAGTTAGGCAATTCTCGATTAGGTCTTGTTTATCCCAAACAATTAGGAATATTCAATACCCATGCCACACGTACTAATGATTACCGAGTACTTCACCACTAAGTCATGATCTATTCCATCATATATAGACCAGAACCTAGTGGATGGAGATTATGAATATTTACCAAGGCAATAATAAAAACAGAATATTAAATCAAATACAATCGCATAAGATAATAAACAATTTATTAGAATTCGAAACCAACACAACAGAAGAGAGAGAGTTTGTATTCAATCAAATTCAAGAACTAAAACATTAAAAAAGATAAAACCTAACCTTCCCCAATCACTCAGAATATTTATCCCACCATTTTAAGGGTAATTGAGAAGAAGTGGGAAGAATAAGGCATTATAAAACTAAGAATAACAAAAGAAAGAAAAGAAAGAACAGAATTTTTATCCTTTAGATTATGTCCACCCGAAGTTCAGCTTCAGTTATCCCACCTCCTGGCTGAATGAGTCCGAGATCCCTTCTTATAGAATGTTGGTAATGGAGTTGGTAATCTACCCTCAAAATATTAGATTAAATGGAGTCGTATCAAAAAAATTATGGCCGCCTAAATAGAAGATACTTTTCCTGGCCGCCAAACAATATTCCACCAACCCTTCTTTGACCATTTCATTGGCGGCCTTAATGAATGAATTTATTCCTTATATTTTTTGATCCTATGAACCTTATATTAAGATTTTGAACCCAGATAGAATCACTGAATTTGGAGGTTGGTTGTATGAGATATGATTCTTTGAATGAGTCATGGTCCATTCTGTCGGCCAGAATAAATTTTCACATTGACCGATTTTATTTGGCCTGTTGGAATTTGAATTGGAACCTGGTCCAGAAGAATGATTTGTATTACACAAATCATGTCATCCTAAAAAAATTAATCACATAAATTGGATGATAATTGTACAATTTATGCTCGAAATACAGAGTAAACATAAAACTGTTAAATGTCCAGAATTAATCAATTTTTACATTTAAGCTCAAAACTCACCAAAAAATATAAAATGATCCAAAGAAGATAAAATTGATTAATGGGAAGGGAATAAATCATTTAAAAACATATATATAAATATGAAAATATGAGATCTGTCAGAGGTTACCAAAATCACCACTGCAAGCTTATTTAGATAAAAATAACAAATATAAAATATATTTTTTTCAAATTTTAATACATGAAAAAACATTTCAAACGAACCATATTAAAAATTTTGATGTTCATAACTTAGCCATCTAAAATCAGATCGACATGTGGTTTGTTCTGTTGGGACCTGAATTAAAACCCTCTACTTAATTTAATGTATATTAAATTTTTATTGGCTTATAAAATTCACACAATCCCTCTTATACCAATTGATGGTACAAGGGTGCACGATGAAAACTTGTGGGTTGAGAATTTTAAAATTTTAATCATAGGGGTGATGAGACTATGTCTTCTCTGATGATACAAGCCCCGGTAGAGGTATGAGGATCTCACATAAATTTAATAATCACAAAAATTAAACAAAAATGTACCTCATTTGAATCAACAGCGCGTTCAACTGCAGCTTGTCGACAGTGATCATTACTCAAAGGATCTAAAGTCGAACCCCTCTAGACCATCCACACACACCATAAGAATTTGTGTACTCATCATTCATTAAATTCCAAGTGCTAACATGGAGATCTGATGAATCTTTTTGTGTCACTACGATCACATATATCTCGTGCCTTCAATCCATCGAAGGTGTTCTTAGATCAATCACTCAAAGAGAGACTTTATCTCTCTAGAATGTAGAAGGAGAGATAGGATCTCATTTTGTTGGAATGAACAGAACAAAAAATTAATGTCTCTCTCCTTCTTATATAGTGGGAGGTTGAAATACCTGAAAAGTGTTCCCCGACCCGTGAAAATAAAATGTCCACTAAATAATTAATAAATGACATGTGATGAAAAACTAACTACATCATATTATCATTTCTATTTTAATCATATACTTGTAATATATTATAAATATATTATGTTATAAACTTGATTTATTTAACTCAACTCATAATTCTCGCTAATATTAAACAAACTTTGAATATTATAATAATATTCATCTGTATAATATTTTTTCTTATATTCACTAAATACCTTATGAGTAATTTTAATAAATAATTTCAATATAATTATTCTATAATCAAATAATAATGAATTTATTTATTCATCGGTGGTCGTTAATACTTAGATAACTCTTGAATCCATGGTGAGGCCCACCATGTCCAAAATTTCTATTCATCGAAATAGGGAAGATTTTTTAATATGTTATTATGTGTGACCCTATAGGCCCTTATCTCAATGGAAGTGAATACTATTCACAGACCAATAGTAGATTCTAAAAAACTCATTAATCCCTCTAAACGACAACCATCCTATGAAAACACATTGTGTAATATAATCTCTTATTTTGGTCTTGGGATTTCATCTCATGTACCCTCTTGTTTCGGGCTTAATGTTCCCTCTTATTTTGGGATTGGGATGCCCTCCTGTGTACCCTCTTATTTCAGGCTTAATATTCACTCATGTTTTAGGCTTGATATGCCCTCTCGTGTACCCTCTTGAGCACATAAAACATCTATCGTTATCCAATGCATTAGAGGGAGATATAAGTCTCACCCATCACATAATGAAATCATACATGCATGTGTCAAAAGATAACAAAATATTCATTGTATCATAACCCATGAAATTAAATGGGTATAATTAACGTTTCAACACATCATAACATATATTAAAGGGATAGGTTTCATAATCATTCCATAAAATCATAACCCTTGAAAAGAAAGAGGTTTCAAAATCACATAACTCATTGAAGAGAAACAAGTATCATAAACATAATTCTATCAAAACATAAACCTTGAAAGAAATAATATGAATGGTATTCATGAACTATAACAAATTATTTCATCTTATATGGAGAAGGATTTTTAAAGATTGCATGGACCACTTATTAATGAAAATAGCCTTTTTTTAAATCATTTTCATAAAACCATTTCAAAAATATATTTCTTATAAATAATGATTTAAAATTTCATTTAAAACATTTCTTGAGAAAAATATCTTTTCCACTTTAAAAAATTCTTTTTAAAACATAAAGCATTTTGAAAACCTTTTTCTTTGAGAACACCATGAAAACTCCTAAAGAAATATTGAAAACATTTTGAGAACATCTCTATTTGAAAATACTTTGAAAACCTAAAAATAAGGCTTGAAATAATTTAAAAATACTTTTCTAGAAAATGAATTTGAAAACTTATAAAGAAATATTTAAATCATTGAAATCCTTTTCTTGTAAAATAACCTTGTCAAAATATATAAAGAAATATTTGAAAATCATTTAAAACACTTTTTAAACATAAAACATTTCTGAAAACCTTTTTCATTGAAAACCACATTAAATTCAAAAAAATAAAAAATATTTAGAAAAAAAATTCTTTAAAAATAACCTTGTAAACTTAAAAAGGAAGATTTAAGGAATTATGGTGGGTAATTCCATACCTATTGAACATTCATTTTGTACCTTAAAAGTTTAGAAAAGTGCTTTAATCGGAAAATGACAAGAGAATTATTTTTATAACCATTTATTAAAAAAGGTAAAACATGGGTAAAAATGTCCTTTAAAAATCATAGGATAATATTAAATCATTTTTGAAAATATTTTTTTTTAAACAAGATTTTTAAATAACACATATTTTTTACCGAAAGGAGAAATAAAGTTAGATTTTCATAAAAACATTTTCTTAATTGTCTCAAGTACCAAAGAGTGAAAAAATGGTACTAATACATGAAGATATCATGGATATCTAGAGGATAATAAAATTCATGAGTTTTCATGAGAGATAAATCACAATATTTCATCAATTTCAGAACAATCATAAATAATCTTGATAAACAATGAGATTGTAGCAATAATCTGTTACCACTTTGGTAAATTTGAATCATAATCCCCATGAAAAAATAAAATTCTATAAAGATTAAAATATAATTAAAGGAAATATATTCATGATGTAAAATTTCAAATGGTATTATATACACCTCATATAAAAATATAGTTGAATAACATGGAATGTATCTCAAAGAAGAAAAATTGAGACAAAATCACTTTACCGATTTGGTAACTTTTGAACCATAAACCCCATGAAAGAAAGATCATAAAATGAATATGTACATACACATAAATTTAATTATAATTATAATATAATAAATTAATGGGTATTATATACACCATAAAAAATAAATGAGTGGTGAATATGGAATGTATCTCACGGATATAAAAAGTGAGATGAGAAAACCCTTACCTTAATTCTTGACTTTATTTATACATGTTCAAAACACCAGTGTAATAAATAGAATTTTATTATACATATAACATGGAGCCATATTCTTATATATAATACCATATTTTATTTTTTATGACTTTATATTACCTGTTTATTAACAACTCCTTGTTGATGTTACGTTTCGGGTAATATCCGCTTTATTTTTCATATGTGTTTTGACTTGTTATTCTTGATTCGCTTACTTAGTCCATGATTTAATTATTTAAATAATGTAAAAATGATATGAATATCATATATAATCATTATATATGTATCTATAATAAACTATAAAATATATAAATATTAAATGGAATACACTGTTCAAGAAGACGTAAGGTTGTACATACGCATGAACATTGTTTCCGTTTTATTGTTGTATTGAAAAAAAGAAAGTAAATGACATATATTTGTGTGTTTTTGTGTATACTAATAACACTAGAATTTTTATTTCATATATATATGATATATTTTTACTAAAATCATCCTCAATACATTCCATGTAGAGTGTGAACGAATCACATCGTTTTGAGGAGGCGGTGTAGTCCACACTTCCCCAAACAAAATTACCGTATTTACACAAATGGAAAACATGAAGGTATGTGTTATATAATAATTCCATAATAATAAAGACACCATTAATATCATATAAATCATATAAAAATATAGTTTCTATCATAATAAACAAGCAAGAGAGGTGGTAAAAGAAAAATGAACAACATCGTTTCGTGAGGCGGTAGTTCATTGTATACAACAACAGTAAGTTTGTTACCCATTAGATGGAAGTGTGTGTAAGTGTAGGTTGAACCCTTTGAATAAAAACATACTAGTATATTGAAGATACTTAGGTTATTATATAATAATGTAATAATAAAATTTTAGGGGTGGATAATGAAAATAAAACAAAGGATCTTGAGTAAGGATGTTACCTCTTCTTTGGGTAACTACTTTTGATTTGCACCAAAGGGATTCCTTATGTGGTTTTATGTCCAAAAATAGGATTCTATGATGGAGTGAGGGATGTTGGGATATTATTTTAGAAAATTTTGGGGGATCCAAATTACTTTAGAGGTGTGAATAAGGGGGTGGGGTGAGTGCCTTTTTATAATGAAGGGGTGGCATTCTTGTAAATTTTTGAAAAGATAATTTCACCCATATTTTTTCCATGTCAATTGGATCTGATAATAGACAAAATTATATAAAATGGAGTATAGGTTTGAAATATTAACATCCAATGTATTTTGAACAAGTTTCTAGGTCATTTTTTCCCTTAAGTTTAAGGTTTAGTCCCTTATTAAGCTAATTTTCCTCTTGATTGTTGTAATTAATATTAATTAAATTCACTAATATTTTTTGTCAAAAAGTAAGTTAGCATTATTATAAATTATAAATTATTTTTACTATAAATATGTACTCCATTTTACCAAATTCCAATTATATAATTGGTAGGAATTAATTTAAAATTAATCTCGTAGACGGGATGACAATGTGGATTTTTAAAGTAAAAATGTTCAAAAGTTTGGTAAGTTTTTATATCTAATTTCAAAGTGAAATTGATCCCAATTACCTAAATTAGATTAATTTATTTATAATTTATTTAATTAGACTTTAAAACTAATTATAAATATAAGTTAACATTATAAATAAATTAGATTAAAAAGCAGTTTTGAATTAAAATTAAATATTTTTCACTATTCATCAAAAAATGAAACTTCAAAAAAAATACCAAAAATTTTACCTAAACTAATTTTTAGGTTTTTATTTCAAAAATGAAGTTTATTTTGAAATATAAAACTTATAAAAGTGCCAATATTTATATTTAAAATTGTTTCTACATTAAAAGGCGGTAAAATTACTTTTATAAAAATATAGGTTTTTATGTGTAATATTGGGTTTGTTCCTATATTATGTCTATCAGATAATAAAAAGACCATTTTCAGTGTTACGTGAAATGAAAAATATCAAAAAGATTAAATTAATTCAAAAAATATATTTCACAAAATCTTGGGGTGTCACGGTGCTCACATATCAGACTCCCTCTCTTAGGTTTACTCCTAAACTCACTCATGTTACTACTACACTCAAAACAATGGCATAGTCCTACACCGAAGATATTTCCCACTATGACCCAAAACTCATATCGGATTCTCCTTAAAGGATGCATTTTCACAAAGCTCAATGTCTATTATGTTAATCACATGGGAAGGTTTTAGGTGATAACTATGAATTTGTGATACAAGAAATATGTCATGCATGAAACTGTAGTATTGTGGAAGGGCTAAATGGTATGCCACTAGGCTGACCCTTGCCACTACCTCAAATGGCCCAAAAAACATGGGCGCTAACTTTCCCTATTTCCAGATACAGTGTTGCCCCAATCTAAGAAACACTCAAAGTAAAACATAATAATCAACCCTTTAATTCCAGAGTCCATCTCTAATGGTCAACTAATACATGCCTATCATGGGGTGTGGCAAAACAATATTTAGATTTCCTAAGTATAGTATAGCAGTTAACTCTACGTAGTCTTCTAAAGTGGAATGCACACAAAACAAGGTTGTAAGTTTTTATTAGTTTTATAAAATAAATTAGTTTTAATTAATTTTGAGAAAGTGAGAGTGATAAATTTTTTGATTAAATGGATTTTTAAAACAGTTGATAAAGATGGTGATTAGAGAAGGTTTGGATAGACTAAGTGTCATGCTATTATAGTTTCCAAAATTTACCCCTTCTTCTGCTGACTGGTAAGAGAGATATTCATCTATTGGGTCCTCTATCCCCCTTGGAAATATGGTTATGATAATAATATTCCTATCTAAAACCTCAGGTTGTCCTACCCTCCTTCCTGTGTACGTAGCATTGCAGCAGGTTTTCTTGATTAATTAGAGAAATCCCTAACTATGAATTATTGTTCCCTAATAAGTCGATATTCCAGCATACAATCTTACACATGTTCTGAAAACCTTTGAGTACTCACAAAACAACCCTAATATATTTTACTATATACATAAAATAATTGGGTGTAGGTAGATATGATCATCAACCAAAGCAATTAAAATTAACAGAACCAAAACCTAACGCAACCGTATCCAGAATTTCAAACTGAATTAAGAATTAAAACCATATGAAGAAATAAGATAGTATATTTTTAAATTGAATCAAAAAAACTCATTCAAATCACATAGTTACATCCTTCCCCTTTCTCTATAACACAATGAAACTATCCCTCCATGGATGGGGAAGTCAAGTTGATGCAGGAGAGGGGAAACATCATAGAGCAAAGAAAATAAAAGAAGAAGAAAGTATGGAAATAAATTTGTAGTAGTCCATAATCTAGAGCTTCCATCACTGATTTATCCTCTTCAATACACTCTTATCCTATTATTTATAGTCATGTAAGAGTTTTTGGGGCATTATAATGGTCTATTAATGGGTTTCGAGACATAATGTGTCGTCAACGGTTGAAATTTTGGCTCCAAAATTTTCCTTCACAAGTTTGCATAGGTAGACCCTTCATTTGGCCTAATAAAATAAATAAGTATTGTATAAAGTTTTTCAAAAATATCTTTCACCTTTGACTAAAAAATTTCAACTTCATCTGCCACTTTTAGAAGAAGTTATAGCCTATTTACTCTAAAAATTTATTCTGGACAAACAGAATCTTTGAATTTCAGAAATCTGATTTCTCATGCATTTATGGACTTGATATCAGTAGAATCAAGCGGATACATAGTTATAAAAGTTGTTCTTAAGAACTTTATCTTTATCAATTTCTAATTTTATCTCCATTTTGTAAGACATTTACGATATATAGGTCCAACTTCAAAAATATCCAAATCTATGCACAGATTTTGAGGCTTGACTGGTGAGTATATTTTGGGCATCCAAATGTTGGATTCAGCTCTTGGTCCAAAATAATGAAATTAATCCTAATATGTAATTAATCCTAAAAATTAATTTCATAAATTAAATCAATGTATAAAAATTTATGGCTTCAATAATTAAATAAATTAAAATAGTTAAACCCCAAAATTATGTCATTTTTGAAATTAAGCTCAAAATGCTTCTAAAACCATAAAATGTGACAATTGAGCTTAAAATATCAATTTTGTGGGAATAAAAATAGTGAAATTAAAATTAAAAATGATTGAAAATATTTTCTCTGTTAATTCCCCCAAACTAAAACCATGTTTATCCTCAAGCATAAAATCTAAACATTAAAAATCAAAGGGCACCAATGTTATCATTATTCAAATTTCAAGGAAATAAAATTAAACAATCATCAATTTCAAATAAAACTTTTAAATGAAACATAAAATATCAATTCAATTTCACATTTTCCAAATAAACAATTAATACAATTATTTTACTATCTCCCTTTTAAAATGGTGTAAATTCTCTTCACATTCATTCAAGTTCCTCAATTAATTATTATTAAACATATCAAATCATGACTTACCTCACTTTTTAATATTTTATATCATCACTCATGATACAATTCAAGTGAAGTTATGATCATATCATGAATACATGCTCCTTATCCATAGGCTTGTAAATGAACTACTTTCTTCACTTCGTAAAGACAAAAGGCACATAAAATCATGAAGACTTACAATAAAGGTTCAAATGACTTTAAGGATTAAGGCTGGTATAAATTAAAAATTAAATCTCAAGGAGGGGGTTAATCTCAAAAGTAAATTACATGACATCAAAATTAAAATATCAATGAAATTATCCCCTTAAATTTTTAAAAACTCCCAATTTCCCAAACTCAAGGTAAGGTTGTGATCAAATAAATAGTAATGAATGATTTGTTCACCCTCTTGAATTTTTTTTAAATTATTTTTCAAATAACTTTTCCATTATTTTTTATTTTTTTAATGTTGTGTTTGAAATAAACCTCACATTCACAACATAACCATATATGATTAAAATCATTGGTCTGGTAGTGGTGATTTTTTGTTTTCCCAAATCACAACTAATTCTTTTTTTCATTTTTTTGGTTCTTTTTTTATTTTCTCTTTTTTTATTCAAGAGAGGAAAACAATAAAAAGTTCTATGAATAAATCAAAAACCTTTCTCATTACCCCAAGTAGCACCCCCACACTTCTTCCTCATAATGTATATCATCCCTTCCACCATGTCTCCCTTCACCCCCACATTTTAACTTTAAAATATGATGAAAATACTAATAGGAGGTTAGGAATGGATAAAAATAGCTTGAAACATGGATCATCCCTAACAAGGTCATTTGTGGTTTCTCTGGGCTAAAAAGGGATTGATTTAAAAATTTCCTTTTAAAGATAATTTATTTTCAAAAGATACCTCAATCATTTTAAATGTTTTTTTTGTATAGCCATAGTTTTGATAAGTTCAAATGCAAGTTCTAGCAGGTGGCATGTACCAAGATCACTCAATAAATATGATCAAGAATAAATAGGAAGTACTTGGTCTATAAATCCTCTCAAGAATGGGACATATGATTTGGTACAATCACTCAAGGCATGAATAATAATAAATAATCAATTCACAATAATTTCAAAAATTCAAAGCATAAAGAATTATTGGTAAATTTCATTTACATGAATCAATTATTTACCTTAAATCATGAGTCCTCATTTTAATATTCATGATTTAATTTAATCATCCAATTTTCTATTTTACTCATTAAATATTGCTATCATTGAAATCTAAAATATGTAATCATGGGATTCCTAAGAAATTCTTGTCTCCTAGATAATTCAAACAAAGCATAAATTCAAGTGGGGGCATGCAATTTTCTTTGAAAGTTCAAGAATAGATTTTCAAAAAAAAAATTAGGGAATTAAAAAGATATTGAATGTAAAATAAAACTCCCTTTAGCAATGATGTTTTAGTCGGGTGGTGCAAGTAATGTTCCTTCAAATATGTTCTGTATCACATTCATGATGTGTATTCTATTTAGTTTCTCCATTTTTTAGACTTACATCATCTTCATTAATGGAATTAAAAAATAAGAATAAAAACAAATGATAGTGAAAGACAATTAAATCATGCTAGAATATAATCTAGGGGAAGAGTGGACTGAGGAAAAAACATGGGTTGCCTCCCAGAAGCGCTTTTTTTAATTTCATTGAATTGACTCAAAAATTGAGAAAAATTGAAAATTCCTAAACTACAATATTCCCTCCCACACACTTAATTGATACAGTGTCCTCGGTGCATTTAAATTTATTTTTCATTTAAGTATATTAAAATGGAATTACTAATTTTAATCAAGTGTAAAGGAAAGATGAAACTTGATAGATCTTCATTGGTAATCAAGGTAAAGGGGTGTGAACTCCTTCACTGGTTCTTGAGGCATGGTCCCATGGAACTTCTTCAGATTATTCCCATTTATAATGAATGGGTTTTCTCCTCTTTCCTTTTTAATTTTCTCAACACCAAAGGGGTATATGTGAATAACAGTAAAGGTACCATCCCATCTAGAATGAATTTTACATAGCATTAGTTTAAGTCTGAATTTTTATAATATCACTTGATCACCTGGGTTGAAGGTTCTTGGTTGAATCATATTGTTATGGGATATCCTTGTTCTCTCTTTGTATATCTTTTAATTTTCTAAATATTCCTCTTGATTTCCTCTAGCTCCTAAAACTTTGATCTACTCTCTTTCCCATCTTTATCAAGGTCCAGATTCATCTCTTTTACCACCCGGTGTTCTTTGTGTTCCAATTCCACAGGAAGGTGGAAGCTCTTTCCATAAATAAATCTATAGGGGCTCATTCCTATGGGTGTATTGTAGGCTATTTTGTAATCCCATAAGGTATCATCTAACCTTTGTCTCCAGTCCTTCTTGTTGGGTTTAATAGTCTTTTCCTGAATTCCTTTTATTTCTCTATTGGAGACTTCTGCTTGGCTATTTGTTTGTGTACGGTATAATGTTGACGTTTTATGATGTACCTCATAATTTTTCAGAAATACCTCCATTTTTCTATTATGGAAATAAGTTTTTTGGTCACTGATGATTGGTTATAGCACTCCAAACCTATAGAATATGTTAGCCCTGACAAAATCACAAACAACTTTAGTATCATCAGCCCAGGTGGATTTTTCTTCCACCCATTTTGAAACATAATCTATAGAAAAAAGAATATAGGAATTTTGAAATTACATTGGGAATGGTCCCATGAATTATATTCCCCATACTTCAAAAATTTCACAAAAATTAATTGGTTTTTGATTCATTTCCTATCATTTTGATATATTACCAAAAAACTTTCATTTTTCACATATTTTACAAAATTAATATGAATATTTGAATAAAGTGGGCCAATAAATTCTATATTCTAAAACTTTTTAGGATATCCTCTATGGTCCAAAGTGGACTCCAAAAAAATAACTTATGACAGAATTTAAACATTGATTAAATTTCACTTCTTGGTAAGCATCTTCTTATGATTTTATCATTACAAATTTTCCACAAAAATGGCTCTTCCCAAATATAAAATCTCTATTCAGATTTAATATTATGTTTTTTATGAGATTTTAGATGATAGTGTACCTAATATGTAACCAAATAATTGATAATGTTGGCATACCATGGTACTTCACTATTGATGATGTAGATTTATTCTCCCAAAAACTCATAATTAAGTGGGTTTGGATTTAGAATTTCTGCTTCATCAATGTGGGGTAGTCGACTTAGATGATCGGCCACCTAATTTTCAGTTATCTTTTTATCTTTAATTTCTAAATTGAACTCTTGTAATAGTATCATATATCTCACTAGACTTGGATTATCATCTGAATTTTTCATTAAATACCTGAGTGTTGCGTGATCATAAAAAACAACTTTAGTGCTAATAAGATATGATCGTAATTTATCTAGTGCAAATACGACTACAAGTAACTCATTCTCAGTGGTTGTGTAATTAATTTGTGTGACATCAAATGTCTTTGATCCATAGGATATTACTTGAGGCTTGTTGTCAATTCTTTGAGATAGAGTGTCTCCCACCACTTGGTTGGATGCATTACAAAGCAACTCAAAAGGGTACTCCCAGTTGGGTGGTTTCATTATTAGAGGTGTGATCAACCTTTTCTTCAATTCATAAAATGATTTTCTACATGCATAATCAACATTAAATTCATCTTATTTTAGTAGTAATCTTGAGAGAGGGATATAAATCTTACTAAAATATTTGATGAATCTTATATAAAATCCTACATGTTCTAAAAATAATATAATATGTTTTAAACAAGTTAGATATGGAAAAGAATTTATTACTTCAACTTTTGATTTATCAACCTTGATACCTTTTTGGGAAATTATATTCCCCATCACTATTCCCTTTTCAACCATGAAATGACATTTTTTTAAATTTAATACAAGATTCTTTTCAATGCATGTTTTCAAAACTTTTTCCAAATTTCCTAAGCAATGATCAAAAAAATTACCAAAAACTATGAAATCGTCAAGAAATGCCTCTAGACAGTCCTCAATATGATCTAAGAAAATACTCACCATACATCATTGAAATGTACCTGGGGAATTGAATAGACCAAAATGAATCCTTTTATAGGAAAATATGACAAAAGGACAAGTGAAGGTCATCTTCTCTTGGTCTTCTAGTGCGATTGGTACCTAGAAGTGTCATGAGAATCCATATAAAAAATAGTAATGAGTTTTTTTGGATAACCTTTATAGCATATGATCAATGAATGGAATGGGAAAGTGGTCTTTTTGGGTAACTTGATTTAGATTCATGTAATCTATACACACTCTCCAGTTTTTTTGTACTCTCATGTGGATCAGATCATTTCTATTATTTTTAACAGTGGTCAGGCCGATTTTCTTTAGGACTGCATGAATGGGGTTGACCCACTAAGAATCATATATTGGGTAAATGATGCCAGCTACTAGCAATTTCTCTATATCTTTCTTAACAAACTCCATGATGGTGGGATTGAGTCTTCTTTTAGTTTTTCTAAATAGTCAAAAATCAATTTCTAAAAATACTCTGATAGCAGACCTTAGGATTGATTCCAGGTATATCACCTAAACTCCATCCTATATCTTGGGCATTTCTTTTGAGAAGGTCGATCAGAATCTATTCTTGTGAATAGGATAGGTTATTAGTAATGATTACCAATAATTTATCTCCTTCCATTAGGTAAGAATAATTCAAATCACTTGGAAATGGATTAAGTTCCAGACATGGGGGTTAATCAAGGGATGATATTGAATTTAGGTTTCCTACTTCTAAGGATGGAATCTCCAGTGTCATCTCATTCTCTTTTAATAAATCATCAAAAAAATCAGATTTTACATGTTCCTCTAACATGAGATCTGTATTTTTAGCTTCTTGGAAATTATAACTTTCAAATAAAAAATGTTCTCCTAATGATAAGAAATCATGGAGAATAATTGAATCTTTAATTGGTTCTATACCTTCTTTATGGTAGATCGCATAAAGTGAGTGATTACTGGAAGGATGTTTCATCGCATCAAGAATTTTGAAGTTTATTGTACTATCTCCAAGTTCCATCGTGATTGTTCCTTCATGGAAATTGATGATTTTCCTTGCGGTTTTTAGGAAGGGTCTCCTTGGGATGATAGGAGAGTGGTCTGGTTCTTTATCTTCTTCCATAGTAAGAACATAAAAATCTGCTAGAAATATCAATCTTCTTACTCTCATGAGTTCATATTCTACAACTCCAAATAGGAAAATGTTGGATATATTTTATAATTATACCACCATTCGAGTTGGTTTTAGTTCTCTGATCTATAAGGATGAAAATACTGAGTGAGGAATAACATTTTTTAAGCTCCTATATCACATAGTGAATTGGTAAAATTTAAAGACCCAATAGTGCAAGGAATATAGAATATCCTTGGATCTTGACATTTGTTCAGTATTGGTGGTGTGATCAATGTTGATACACTTATTCCTAAGCTGATTCTATCATTTCAATCTAGCTTCCTTCTTTTCATGCATATCTCCTTTAGAAATTTTGCATACTTAGGGATTTGTTGGATTTCCTCTAGTAGTGGGATTTTGATCTCAAATTTATAGAATGTTTCTTAAATTTTCTATTGAATAGTCTCTTATTTACCCTTATTTGACGCAATTAATGCATATGGGAATAGTGATTGGATATCCTTTTTCTCCCTTTGTTATTTTTTCAAATTTGTTTCTGGTCATTCCTTCCTGAACCTGGTTCTTTCTCCTTCATTGTTCAGATCCCCTTATTTTGGATAGATGGGTTGAACTTAATAAGGTTTCTTAGAATCATCATCCTCACTTTTTTTAGGTGGTATGAGTTCTTTTATAGTTCATATTGTAATTATGATCATGCTTTCCTTAGGATTCAGAACTATTTGTGCCAGGAGTTTTCCTTGATTCTTGGTCAGAATGTCCATAAGGTTTTCAAATTTATAATCCAAAATTTTCAATGTCTTATTTTTCTCTTAAAACTCCATTTTTGAGTGGTTCTTATGAGAAATTTTTTAGGTTTTTTCATATGGTTTATGTTGGTATGGTTGTTTATAGGTTTGTTGGAATGGTGGATGGTTCTTATATTGTTGTTACTAGAATAGAGGTTGATTTTGGTACTGATTATGAAAAGTAGGTATATTTTGATTCTATATAAATCCATATCCTAGTTGGGTATGGGGTTGATATAGCTGATTTGGATATAATTTCCTTTGTTGATAGGCAGAAACACAACTTTCGATCCCCTGTAATTTTGGACATTGATCAGTGTAATGATAAGTAGAAGATCATAAACCACATACCTGAGTCGGGCCTTGTTGTTCCTTCACTTGTGTCACAAAAATTTGTCTCATCACACTGGTCATTTCCTTAAGTGTTTCTTCAATTAAGGGTGAGGAAGAATTATAAGTCCTTACCTCATGGATGCCTCTAGTGCCCATACCTCTAGTGCTAAATTGTTGTGAGTTTTTCACAATCTTTTCAATCAGACCTCTGGAATTTTTTGGTGGATTATCAATCAAGGATCCTTCATATGAGGCATCTAGAAAATTATGATCATTGTCAATCAGTCCTTGATAGAAGAAAACAAGGAAGTGGTGTTCCTCCACAGTATGATGTGGGTGGCTGGCGCAGAGCTTCTTGAATTGCTCTCAGTACTCATAATGTGTCTCTTTGGTTGATTGGAAAATAGAATAGATATCTTTTCAGATATTCATACTCTTTAATGTGATAAAAAAAACTTTGTATGAATCATCTTTTTAGATCTTCCTATTCTTGGACCTCTCTTGGTTGCATATTGTATGACCATTCCTTTTCCGCTCCCTCAAGTGAGAAGGGGAATTCCCTCCACTTTACCTCTTCTTTCGCAACTCTTGGGGGTCTCCAACTGGAGAACATGTTTGTAAATTCATGAATATGTCTGTTGGGGACTTCTCCTACAAGACCGTGAAATTTAGGTAGAATTTTAATCATGTTAATGTTCAATTCAAATTCATTTTCTAAGGTGGTGATAGCTAGTTGATTTTTTTGGTTAGTGAATTATGGTGTGTAGAGATCACTCAGAGTTTGATTAGGATTGTTAGACATTATTATAGCTTCGTAGTGATCACTAAAAATATCACTTGAATCTTTGAGGTGTATTTCCTCAAACCCTTTTTGCAAAAAAAATTCCCAATTAGGTCATTTTTCATTCAATTTTAGGATCAAATTCAATTAAATAATTATTTAAAATATGGGTCATTTAAAAGAATTTTTTTTAGTTTTTGATGTTTTGAGGCATTGCCTCCCTAGAAAGGGTGATAAGTTTGACGCATTCCTATCATGAGGTGTGGAAAAAAAATATTTAAATTACCTAAGTATAGTATAGCAGTTAACTTTAAGCAGTCTTCTAAAGTGGAATGCACAAAATACAGGGTTGTCACTTTTTAATGGTTTTCTAAAATAAATTGGTTTTAATTAATTTTGAAAAATTGAGAGTAATAAACCTTTTGATTAAATGGATTTTTAAAACAACTAAGAAATATGGTGATCGGGAGAGGTTTGGATAGACCTAGTGTCATGCTACCATGGTTTCCAAAATTTACCCCTTCTTCTATTGACTGGTAAGAGAGAGATTCATCTATCGAGTCCTCTCTCCCCCTTAGACAAATGGTTATGATGAGAATATTTCTATCTAAAATCTCATGTTGGTCTACCCTCATTCTTATCTACGTTGCATTGCAGCATAATTTCTTGATTAATTAGGGAAATACCTAACTAGGAATTATTATTCCCTAATAATCCAATATTCCAACATACAATCTTACACATGTGTTGATGACCATCGATCACTCACGCAGTTGCATTCAGAATTTAAAATTGAATTAAGAATTGAAACTGGATGCAGAAAGAATAAAGGATCCTATTAAATTCAATCGAAAAAACTCAATCAAATCACATAGGTCCAGTATCCCCCTTTCCCGATCACTCGATGAAACTACCCCTCCATGGATGGTAAATTCGAGTTGATGCAGGATAGGAGAGACATCACAAAGTAAAGAAAATAAAAGAATAAGAAAGAAGGGAAATAAATATGTATCAGGTCATCGTCAAAAGATTCCCTCACTGATCGATCCTATTCAATCCACCCATATCCTCTTATTTATAGGCATGGAAGAGGTTTTTGGGTATCATAATGGTCTATTAATGGGTTTTGGGACATAATGGGTCGTCAATGGTTGAAATTTTGGATCCAGAATTTTCCTTCAAAATTTTGCAAATGGTATCCCCTTTGTTTGACCGAATCAAAGAATGGGGTATTATATAAAGTTATTTAAAAATATCTTGCATGTTTTACCATAAAATTTCACCTTCATCCTCCCTATGCAGAAGAAGTTATAGCCAATTTACTCTGAAAAATTATTATGGCTAAACAGAATCTTTGAATTTCAGAAATCATATTTCTCATGAATTTATGGCCTTGATATCGGTAGAATCAAGTGGGTCCATAGTAATGAAAGTTTTTACTCAGGATTATATATTTATCATTGTTGAAATTCAGCTCTATTGTGTAATCCACTTATGAGATATAGTCCCAACTTCAAAAATATCCAGATCAGTTCACAGATTTTGAGGCTTGGCTTGTGAGCATATTTTGGGCCTCCAAATGTTGGATTCAACTCTTGGTCCAAAACAATGAAATTAATCCCAATATGTATTTAAGCCTACAAAAAATAGAATTTCATAGATTAAATCAATGTATAAAAATGTATGTCTGAAATACTTAAATAAATTAAAATAGTTAAAATCCAAAATTAGGTCATTTTTGCAATTAAGCTCAAAATGATTCTAAAACCATAAAATGTGATAATTGAGCTTAAAATATCACTTTGGTGGGATTAAAAACAATGAAATTAAAATTAAAATGATTAAAAATATCTTCTTTGTCATCAACATACAATTTATGTCTACTCTGCGCAGTCACCAACAACTGTCTGATCAACTGAACCTGCTCAAACGTCTCTTGCACAGGACTAGGCCCAATAAGTGTTGACTCACTTGCCTCTAACAAATAAAGAGGCGAACGACATATCCTTCCATGAAAATAATCGAAAGGTTCCATTTGGATCGATTCCTAGAATCTATTATTATATACAAACTCCATGAGTTCCATACGTTTCTCTCATGAACCACTAAAATCCAAAACATAGGCTCATAATATATCCTTCAGAACCTGAATAGTCTACTCAGATTGACCATCAGTCTGAGAATGATAGGTTTTTCTCAAAAGAACATGTGATCTTGTCATGAACCAGCCCGGCACCCTGGTAACCCGATAACCAAGCCAATTCTAACATATCCTGAAGGGAATTCCCAATCCCCAAGGGTCGGTGACTAGCACCTGGAATCATACAACATACATGTGGGAATAATTTTTACCACTAGAAATGTGAAAGTAAAAGTTACAAGACAATATTCATATCAAAAGAAAACTCCACTAGGAGTAAAGTACCAGAATACATCAAGGCATAAAAATCCCAAAGTACAGCCCAAGTACTAAAATGGTAAAAACATCCCCAAGGTCCCTAAGGACACAACTCACTGAGTCCAAAACTCAGCAACAAGATCCACCTCCAAGAGATCTCTTCCCTTTGCTCAAAAACCTAGAAGTAGAAAGTCTACAAACACACGAAGGAAAAAGTAGGGTGTGAGCCTAAGCCCGGTAGGGTACCACCAAAGATTCCATAACATTTTCCAACATTTGATTAACCAAAAAAATCTTTCAATTTTCAAAATAAATAGGTTTGGCAATTCAAAAGCATATTTAAACAAAACATGTTATACAATTTCAAAGTTATGGAAAAAATATAATTTTAAAACATAGGATTTACTTCACAATGATGAAATATTTCTAAAACAATGGCTTAATGTAAAACAGTTACATAAAATAGTTTATGTAAATTCAGTAGAGGCACGTAAAGCAGTTTTACAACATTGGCATACATTTATATCTCATATATAAATAAACAAGAAAACAAAATGGTATCTTCCAAAAGTTACGACAGTATTAACCAACTATAGGATTTCGTACTCTCTAAGTGAACTCAGCAATATGTGTACACATGTCTTGATGACACTGGCCAAAAGAGACCCATCACTAACTCGTCGGGGATGTGACCTGCTGCACATGTTTTCGAACATTGCAATAGCGTAGAGTGTATCTAAATAACTCACCAACTACATAAGTCTTACATGTTCTATTACATAATGGGAAATTTATTTAAAGAATGCTCAAAATACAATTAAGCATTATTTCCTAGATTAAATACTAATTTTCCATTTAAAAACCAAAATGGGTTTTTAATCAAAAACATGTTGCTTTCACAAGATAAAACCACTGGGATTCTATCAAAACATTTTTAAGCCATTTTCTATAGTTTGAAATCCATCCAAAACCAATTCCATCATTTTACAATTCATTTCCATAATTAAATTCAAAAATTTAATTGAAATCAATTCCATCAAGTCCATAATTTAAATTAAACAATTTAAATGAACCAATTTACATAAGCACACCTCAATTCAATGGAATTGGGGATTTTTTAAATCTCATTCCAAAACCATTTCAAATATCCCAATTCACTGGAATCATATTTTATTACTTCAATTGAAAGCAAGTTTAAACAGCTAAATTTAAATCAACTACTAAAATAAATCAATCAATACATGGTTAATCAATTTGGATAATCGGAATGGAACCACTTACCTCAAGGTCATCGATATCAGCAAAAATGATAAACTGCCCAGTGTGTTTCCATACATCTTCTGGCCCTATTATCGTAAGCGTCGATGCACCAAAGTTCAATGTTCGTCAAGGGGTCCTAGAACCAAAGCTATTTATTTTATTTCAAAAAGAAATAAAATTTCACATGCGATAATACATTCTATCTCATGAATAATATCTGGATTATCATTTTATGTCAATGCATGTCTTTGAAATTATCCTTCAATAGTTCATGCAACTGCATGTTGACAAATTTATATTTAATAAAATTATCCTTAAATTCCAAAGTAATTATCAAAAATATATATCTAACTATATATATTTATATATATATATATATATATATATTGATAATCAAAATAAATAACATTATATAATTTTAATAAATTATCTCATGCGTGTTTATCAATATGTATGTATGTATGTATGTATGTATGTATGTATGTATGTATAGACACACACACACATGTATATATCTTTTGATAATTCAAACAATTATCATTTCATAATTTTAAACAATTATCCGTTTCAATAATTTGATGAAATATTCATTTATAATTTGGGTTTTATCAAATTATTATTCAACCATTTTTTTCTAATTTTTTCAATTTATATTCGAAAATTTTATAAATTATCACCTAATAATTTTATAAATTATTTCTTGATAACTTTGAGACAATTAGTTTTTTTAGAAAAGAAATAATAGAATAAAGAAATAATTTAATAAAAGAATTAAAAAAAACAATCCAAAATTGAAGGTTTTAAAACCCCCTATGCTTGAAAATGGAGTTTGGGCATGATTTTAGGGGTGATTGAATAGTGAAACCCGTTTCTTTTTAATAATTAAATTAAATTAATGTAATTAATTATTTAATATAATTATTAAAAACATAAAATAATTAGTGATCTAATCAAACGGTATTTGCGTACAAATTGTATACCCCTCCTAGGGTAAACACTCCGTTCCGAACACAATAGTGGTCTCAGATTTCTCAAACGATAGACCGTTTGAGAGATATTAATGATTTATTAATTAAAAATCGGAATAAATAAATAATTAAAATAAAAGTAGTTATTTTTGCGAGTGAGGAGTCCAAACGCCCAACGCCTATAAATGTTATACTCTTTATGGGGCAAACCCCTCATTCCGGACACATTGGTGGTCTTAGATTTCCCATACAACACACCGTTTGGGAGATATTTAATTATTTTAAATAAATAATATATTAAATATTATTTAATAACTTTATCACATGAGTGAGACATCCAAATGTCTCGTTCCTTCAAATGTTATACCTCTCCTTGGGTAAAAACTATATTTCGGACATAACAGTGGTTTTAAATTCATCAAACGACGCACTGTTTTGAAGTTATTCAAATATTCTGAATAAAAAGTGCGCAATTAATATATTCTATTTGATAATTTTATTCTGTCTTCACCAAGCCTTTGCTGGCCTCAGAATATTGCACCAACTCAATGTCAAACCCCAAAAATATTCAATTAAATATTCCAATATGTTAACTGGCAGTTATGACCTTTAAAACATTTATCAAAAATTCACTAATAAATCATTATTTTCCCACTTAATATATTAATAATTTAATACAAGAGGTTTTATAAATACCTGAAATAGTAACGGGATATTACAGCCTCCCCACTATAGGAACTTTCTGTCCCTAGAAAGACTACGAAGAAGCCTCCATGTCAAAAAGATGAGGCCACTGCTCTAGCATCAGTGCCTTCTTCTCCCACATCACATGAGAATTTGAACCATCATGCCATAACACACGGACCATAGGTATCGTCATCCCCTGAAGTACCTTGGTCTCAGACAGTAACAGATAAAACTCGTTCAATCTCAAGATCACTTCATTTCAAAACATGTAATGGATCAAAGAGATACTTTTACAGCTGCGATGCATGGAAGCACATTATGTATCGACATCAGTTGCGGTGGTAGCGCTTAATGGTAACCAATTTTCCCCACCTGATCAACAATCTCGAAAGGTCCAATAAAATGAGGAGTAAACTTACTTTGTCTCGCAAGCCGTCGATGACCCAACTGAGTGAAACTTTTAAGAACACTTGGTTACCAATTGAGAACTCCAAAGGTATTTGGTGACGATCAACACATGACTTATATCGGCTCTGGGCCATTAACATTCATTGAAGAATCAACTGAATATTTATTGTTATCTGTTGCACTAAACTTGGTCCAACTAAGGAACTTTCACCAATCTTCGACCAACACAATAGATATTTACAAGGACAGCCATACAAGACCTCAAAAGGATCCATTTTGATCGCATACTGGTAACTATTATAAAAAAACTCAACCTCTCTTACCATGTGGTAAACCAGAAAAATTAGAAAGAAATATAATGGGAAACTTGACGACAAGTGGAAAGAGATCATCACTCATTGAATCTCACACGAGATAAAAAGTAAACACTGATATCACTTTCCTCAACTCCAGATAAGAAGGTATGGATCAGCTCGACCTTGGGTCTCATTCTTCTTGAAATACAAGAGGCGTACTAGGTGTATTAAGGTAGACTAGTCGAAGATAACAATAGATCTAGGATTTATTAGTAATGATCTAATCCATCCCGAATATGACGTCTATAGATTCCATGTCGAGAACCATAAAACTCCAAGCAAGCTCGACATCTGATAGAGAGAAGACACAAACTGGACTATGGAGACCCTACTCTCTCTTTGTACCAAGGGGTGTAGTAATATCCATTGAACAAGATAAAATATTCATAGGTAAATTAAGAATATTAATAATACGGGTTGAAATAAACGATTGAGATGCACTGGTATCAAATAGAGCAGTCATTAAAGATGAAGCTATAGTAATGTTACCTTTAACAGTTGCAAGACCCATGTCTACTTCCTCTAGTGACTCTTCCACTATGTGAAGAAGTTTAGTTCTAGATTCTTGTGGCTAGAACCCTTTTGTACGTGAATCATTTGATTGCCTTGCAGTTTTTGGAGGTACTGGTGATCATGTTCCACTATGTGTAGTAGATAAGTGATAGCAGAATATCTGTAAGTACCCTGAATGTCTGCAGGAGCTACAGTTCTTGGGTGCCTCAGTGCAAACCCTCTTAGAATTTCCTGGTTTGCGACACTGATAACAAGTCAAAGAACTCCCTCATGGTGCAATAGGAGGTCTGGAATGACTCTATCATCAATAAATACCATGAGAATCATCATGATTTTGTTTTCCTTCAAAGGAACCAATGCTGCCACTGGAAGGAAAAGGAACTCCCTTCAACCCTGACTTTCCATCCAGGTCTATCTCAACCATCATCGGCCTATCTAGCACATCATCATAAGTGGGAAGCTTCAGCAATAAAACCTGAGAACAGATATCTGATCAAAGTCAAAACTCGAATCGTCGAGCCTTCATCTTCTCATTAGATACAATTTCAGGATAAAACTGCACCAACTCAGTAAAGCGATTTGAGTACACAGTCGCGGTTCCATTGGCCTGATCAAGCTTGAAAAACTCCACATCCTTAGTCAACACCATTTATTCTGGATAGAACTAGTTAGTGAAAAGAACCTTGAATTCTTTCCACTCTAAACCCTCATGTTTTCCAGTCGTCACCATTGTGTCCCACCATCTCCTACTCAGTCCCTCCAACACAAAGGTAGCACACTTCACCTTGATCGCATCAGGTGTCTCCAAGAACCCAAACAGACATTCAATCTTGCTCAACCATTCCTCATCATGTTGAGGGTCAGTTGAGCCTTTAAAAACTGGTGGCTTCTAGCCTAGGAACTCTTGAGAATGATTTTGGAGAACATCCCTCTGAGGATCCACAGTTGGAGCCTGAATGGGAACTGGAGGTGGTGCTTGTCCTAGAGCTTGGATAGTGTAAAAAATCACCTCTACCAGACTCGGATCCATAACATGACCCGCTTGCTGGGATTCAACAGCAGCCTCTTTCTGGATCCGATTCACACGTCTTCTCGGAGGCATGATGCTACACAACATCAACAAATAAAAAGGAGACATTATATTAACACTCAAACTGAGTAACAAGGAAAACTATTCTTAATAGAAGGGATAAACAAAATTTTGATTCCACTCTATCCAAATCAAAATAGGGAAAAGACTAGAACTAATCCACAATATGTCTTTCCCTAACCACCCCTGGTGACTTAAGATTCATTGCGGTTAAAGATGGTCAGGCACTCAATCGCAACTACCTCCTAAGTCCCGACAAGATTTCAAAATTGCATACTGACTTTAAGACAAAGGATTGAACCTCCCTTTGATGCCACTTTTTACGAACCATCTCGGGTATCATCGTAACCCAATAACCGAGCTGGTCCTGGCATAACCCGAGGGGAGTTCTCGATCCCCACGGGTCGATGACTAGCCCCTGACATCATACAACATACAAGTGAGAATGATTTTTCCATAAGAATGCGGAAGAAAAAGAAAACAAGGCATTATACATAACAAAAGAAACTCCACTGGGAGTGAAGTACCAGAATACAACAAGGGTATCAAGACTGGTTTGTGACAAACACTACTACAAATATGGCCTTTATCAGTGCTAGAAAAGTGCATTAACAACGCTAAAAAAAGGGTTGTTAATCGAGACGAAGATAAAGGGGGGTCTCTTTTATCAACGCTCAGAAAAGGGCTGATAAAGGCACCTTTTATCTGCGCTAAAAAACACTGATAAAAGACCCCTTTTATCAACGCTAAAAAAAGGCGCTGATAAAAGTCAAAAATAAAATAAAATAATTATATAATGCGGGGGAGCTTTTAACAGCATTGGACCCCCCCCCCCTTTATCAGCTCTAGGAAGACCCCCAACCTCACACTCTCTTGTGCACTGCCCTTCCCGCGCATCCCCCACACGCGGGAACCTCCTTGCTTCCACCCAAACTCAAACCCACAACCTCCCCCTTGCACGTATGCACCTTTACCACTAAAACATTTCATTTTTTTATCTATTTAATGATATATTTATTTATTTATATATATAAAGTTATATTTATTCATATATTAATATAGATTCATATTAATATAAATATATTTAGTTATACTAATACATATATATTTATTCATATATTAATATATATATATATATATATATATTCGTATATTAATATATATATATATAGTTATATTTATTCGTATATTGATATAGATTCATATTAATATAAATATATTTGGTTATATTAATACATATATATTTATTCGTATATTAGTATATATATATATTCATTCATATATTAATATATATTTATATTTATTTATATATATATTTTTAGTTATAATTTTTTATCCGTATATTTATTTGTATATTAATATATATTAATAAGATTAGTTTTAAATACATTTATAAAATATGTTTTTTATGTGTGTTTATAAATAAATAAATAATTACATACATACATATGTAAAACACACACACACACACATATTTACGAATAAATACATATATATGTGTATTTAAAAAGCCATAAAATGTTAAAACGGCCATAACTTCTAATCCAGAATCCCTTTTCAACTCCACAACCAATCAAATCGAAGAAAATGAAACAATATTCGATGTGATATGTGGTACAGGCCTAACGGACATCCATATCAAAAGTTATACCTGTTTAAATGTTAACAAATCGGGTATCCTGACTGAAAACTCAGTTTTGGAGATCTTCTGGGCCTTTTTTGGCCTCGAAAAATGTGACAAAAGGTTTCATTCTCTCATTAGCGCGTAGAGATCATCGCAGGTTTCGATTTTATATGCTGTAGAGCTCAAACGGACACTCGAATCAAAAATTATAGTCGTTTGAAGTTTGAGTTACATTTTCAACTTATTTTAGATCTTTTATTAATTTTTTTGGATTTTTTGTGTCGTCCAATTGTTATTAAATTATTATTAATCAATAATAATTAGCAAATTATTAATTAATAATATTTTTTAAAATATTTTAAAGTCATTTTCACTAAATTTATTATATATTAAATTTAATAGTTTATTTATACTTATCTAAGACATATTTAAAAAATATATATTATATTTGTATCAATATAAATATACTCATATAACAATATTTTTTTCATGATTTTTTTTTGAAACATAAAATTTATCAGCGTTAGGAAAAAACGATGATAAAGACCCCCTTTATCAGTGCTTCTAAAAAAAGCGTTAATAAAGAGGTCCCCTTTAAAAACGCTAAAAAAAGCGCTGATAAAGGGTGGCGCTGCGGAAACCCAGTTTTGTGGTAGTGAAAATAACATCAGCAGATAAAGAAAGACATTGGAACAAAATACATGTGTGAACGATTTTTTCCACTAGCAATGCGAAAGTAAAAGGTACAAGATAGTATGCATATCAAAAGAAAACTTCACTAGGAGTAAAGTACCATAATACATCATGGTAATCCCAAAGTACAACCCAAGTAATAAAACGAGAAAAACAGCCCCAAGGTCCCTAAGGACACAACTCACCAAGTCCAAAACTCAACAGCAAGATTCACCTCCAAGAGATCTCTTCCCTTTGCTCGAACCTGGAAGTAGAAAGTCTATAAACACCTGAAGGAAAAAGTAGGGTGTGAACCTAAGCCCGGTAGGATACCACCAAAGATTCCATAACAGTTTCCAACATTTGATTAACCAAAGAAAATATTTCAATTTTCAAAATAAACAAGTTTGGAAATTCAAAAGCATATTTAAACAAAACATGTTATACATTTTCAAAGTGATGGAAAAATATACTTTTAAAACACATGATTTACTTTACAATGATGGAATATTTCTAAAACAATGGCTTAATGTAAAACAGTTATATAAAACAGTTTATGTAAATTCAGCAGAGGCATGTAAAGCAGTTTTACAACATTGGCATACATTTATATCTCATATATAAATAAACAAGCAAGAAAACTAGCCATATGCTAAAAGGTGCGATAGTATTAATCAGCTATAGGATTTCGCACTCTCTAAATGAACTCAGTAATATGTGTACATACGGCCCGATGACACTGGCCAAAAGATACTTGTCACCAACCCGTTGGGGATGTGACCCACTGCACATGTTTTCGAACATTGTAATAGCGTAGAGTGTATTCAAATAACTCACCAACTACCTAAGGCTTGCATCTGCTCTTACATAATGGGAAATTTATTTAAAGAATGCTCAAAATATAATTAAGCCCTATTTCCCAGATTAAATGTCAATTTTCCATTTCAAAACCAAAATGGGTTTTTAATCAAAAACATGCCGCTTTAACAAGATAAAACCATTGGGTTTCTATCAAAACATTTTTAAGCCATTTTCCACAGTTTGAAATCTATCCAAAACCAATTTCATCATTACACAATTCATTTCCACAATTAAATTCAACAATTTAATTGAAATCAATTCCATCAAATCCATAATTTAAATTAAACAATTTAAATAAACCAATTTCCATAAGCACACCCCAATTCAATGGAATTGGGGATTTTCCAAATCTCATGCCAAAATCATTTCAAATATTCTAATTCATTGGAATCGGATTTTATTACATCAATTAAAAGCAAGTTTAAGCAACTGAATTTAAATCAACTATTGAAATAAATCAAGAATTTGGCTAATCAGGACGGAACCACCTACCTCAAGGTCGTCAATGTCAACAAAAATGATAAACCACCCAGTGTGGTTCCATACATATCCTCACGGCCCTATTATCGTAAGTGTCGACGCACCAAAGTTCGATGTTCGTCAAGGGGTCCTAGAACCAAAGACAGTTATTTTATTTCAAAAAGAAATAAAATTTCACATGCGATAATACATTCTCTCTCCTAGATAATATCTGGATTATCGTTTTATGTCAACGCATGTGTTTGAAATTATCCTTCAACAGTTCATGTAACTACATATTGATAAATTTATATTTAATAAAATTATCTTTAACTTCCAAAATAATTATCAAAAATATATAACTATATATATTTATATATATATATATATATATCTTTTGATAATCAAAATAAATAACATTATATAATTTTAATAAATCATTCCATGTGTGTTTATCAATGTGTGTGTGTGTGTGTGTGTGTGTGTCTGTGTAGACGCACACACACATGTATATATCTTTTGATAATTCATTATCTTTTGATAATTCAAACAATTATCATTTGAAAATTTTAAACAATCATCCATTTTAATAATTTGATGAAATATTCATTTATAATTTGGGTTTTATCAAATTATTGTTCAACCATTTTTTCTAATTTTAGTCAATTTCTATTTGACAATTTTATAAATTATCCCCTAATAATTTTATAAATTATCTCTTGATAACTTTGTGACAATTAGTTTTTTTGGAGAAAAGAAATAATAGAATAAATAAATAATTTAATAAAATAATTAAAAAAAACAATCACCTTCAACTCTCTCATAGGTGCAATGCAGAAACCGCACCGCTGAGGAATACGATCACCGAGGAGGAAGAACAAAAATAGATCCACCAGTCACAAACAAAATAGATCTGAGACTGCTTGGTTTCAACCAGGCCAACCAAGGATGAATGAAAAAAAATGGGTATTTAAATACCCACGCTGCATGTTTTCCCCAATTAATGAACTTTGAATCGAAATGTTTCTAACATCCAACGAAATGTTTAAAAACACCCTATTAATGCGTTGATAATTGAAACGGTTGAAAACGATCCAAAACTGAAGGTTTTGAAACCCCCTATGCATGAAAATGGAGTTTGGGCATGATGTTAGGGGTGATTGAATAGTGAAAATCGTTTCTTTTTAATAATTAAATTAATATAATATAATTAATTATCTAATATAATTATTAAAAACATAAAATAATTAGCGATCTGATTAAACGCTCTTTGCGTACAAATTTTATACCTCTCGTAGGGTAAACACTTCGTTCTGAACACAACAGTGGTCTCGAATTTCTCAAACGATGACCCGTTTAAGAGATATTAATGATTTATTAATTAAAAACCAGAATAAATGATTAATTAAAATAAAAATGGTTATTTTTGCAAGCGAGTCATCCAAACGCCCGACGCTTACAAATGTTATACCCCGTCTAGGGTAAACCTGTCATTTCAGACACATCGGTGATCTCAGATTTCTCATATGATACACTGTTTGGGAGATATTTAATTATTTTTAATAAATAATATATTAGATATTATTTAATAACTTTATCACATGAGCGAGATATTCAAATGTCCAGCACCTTCAAATGTTATACCCCTCCTAGGGTAAACACCATATTTTGGACATAATAATTGTCTCAGATTCCTCAAACGATGCACCATTTTGGAGTTATTCAAATATTCTAAATAAAAATTATGCAATTAATATATTTTATTTAATAATTTTATCCTGTCTTCATCGAGCCTTTGATGGCCTCAGAATATTGCACCAACTCAGTGTCAAACCCCAAAAATATTCAATTAAATATTCCAATATGTTAGTTATGGCCTTGAACACATTTATCAAAATTTCGTTGATAAATCATTATTTTCCCACTTAAGATATTAATAATTTAACACAAGAGAGTTTATCAATACCTGAAATAGTGATAGGATGTTACAGATCCCATATCCTTCTGAAGACCCTACCAGAAACACGATGTGAAACAAATATCTCTTTCTAAAACAATACTCCTTGGAACACCGTGCAACCAAACCACCTCACGCATGTAAAGACTACTCAAATCCTCAACTGTGAAGGTCTTCTTAATAGGTAAGAAGTGGTATACCTTCGTCAGTCGATCCAAAATCACCCATATACATCAATCTTACGGGTTACCCTGAGTAATCATGTCACAAAAATCCATCGTGACATCATCCCATTTCCACTTACGAATGGGAAAAGACTACAAAAGCCCAGCTAGCCTCTGATGCTCGGCTTTCACCTGCTGACAAGTGAAGCATCTAGCCACGAAAACTACTACCTCCTTCATTCATGACCACCAGTACAGTCCAAGGAGATCATGATACATTTTTTCAGACTAGGATGCACCGCCCAACTAAAAGCATGAAATTCCCACATCAACTCCCCACGCAATCTCCTAGGTACCCATACTCAACCACGAAAAAGAAGAGAATTTTCACTGGCAAGAAACCATCCTGATGATGTCTCCCCACCATATAATTTTTCTCTCAGAACTAAACCCTCCATATCAAACAACTACTCAGTCTTAATTCGGTCCAAAAGAATGGGTATAATAGATGTTGACGTCAGAGCTACCCATCCTTGAGACTCCTGAACATCTAGATTCATGTCTGCAAAGAGGTCCATTATCTGCCACTCATCATAAGACTCTCATATTGCCTCTTTCTGATTTTTTTTTTTTTTTGCTTCAATGCATCGGTAATGACGTTGCTCTTTCCTGGTGTATAATCCAATTCGAAGTCGAAAGACTATAGATACTCGACCCACCACCTCTGTTGAAGGTTCAAGTCTTACTAAGAAAATATGTACATGAGGCTCTTGTAGTCCGTGTATACCACAAACCTCTCACCCATGAGATAGTGTCTCCAACATCTCAGGGCATGTACCACTATGGCTAACTCTAGATCTTGAGTAGGGTAATTCCTCTCATGCAGTCTCAACTACCTGGAGCCATTAATAACCACTCGATATTTCTGCATCAGAACTAATCTGATTCCAACTCCAAATGCATCACAGTACATGGTATATGCTTTACCTGACATGGGTAAAATGAGTATGGGTGTTGAGGTCATCCTTCCTTTCAACTCCTGAAAATATCTCTTGCAAGCTTCAGACCAAACAAACTTCACCCCTTTCTTGGTCATCCCAAACATCAGTGCTGTCAAACAGGAGAAATCCTGGATAAAGAATCAATAATAACTTGCTAAACCTAGAAAGCTCTGAATCTCAAAGACATTCTTGGGTTGTTCCTAAGATACCACGGCTGCAAACTTCTCTAGGTCCACTAACGCTCTTGCCTATGAGATGACATGGCCCAAGAAGTGCACTTTATTAATTTGGAAACTGCATTTGGTTAGCTTGTCGTAAAGATAATGCTCTCTCAATGTACATAGAACGATGTCAAGATGTTGGTATAGTCAACAAAAACCACCACAAACCAATCTAGAAAAGGATGAAAGATCTTATTCATCAAGGTCATGAATACTGCTGGTGCATTAGTCAACACAAACAGCATCTCCACAAATTCATACAAGCCATACCTTCTCCTAAAAGCAGTCCAAGGTATGCTCATTGGTTTCACTCTTAACTGGTGGTAACCTTATCTCAAATAGATCTTGGAGAAGATCTTAGCACCTCTCAGCTGATCGAAGAGACTTTCAATGCGCGGAAGAGGATACTGGTTCTTGGACGTCATCTGGTTCAACCTCCAATAATCCACAGATAAGCGCAAGTCCCATCAACCTTCTTGTCGAATAGAACTAGAGGACCCCAAGGAGATGTATAGGGTCGTATGAAGCCTTTAGATTCTAGATCTTCCAACTAAATTTTCATCTCTTGAAGCTCTGCCGGTGCCATTCTGTAAGGTGGGATAGAAACTAGCTCTGCTCCTAGCACCAACTCAATCATAAACTCGATCTATCGCTCAGGTGATAAGCCATAAAACTTGTCAGGAAAAACATCCTGAAAATTGTCTACCATTGGAGGAAAGAAGTCATGTTGCATTCAACCATCCTCTAGAGCAAGACCGATTATCTGAGTCGTGAGACAATCCAATATGCACTGAATTGGTCCTATATGACTAGCATGAAGATCCCACTTACCCTGGTGAAAAAAGTTGCCCCCTTATAGAGATGGGAAGGTAACTCTCCTCATGTAACAGCCGATATGAGCCTGGTATAAAACTATTAATCCATACTAAGAATCGGGTCAAAGCCTGTTATTTCCAGCACGAATAGTTCCCAAAAGAAACAGTAACCACGAATCTCTAGAGAACACACCTTGCAACATTTGACATTCTCTAATCGCACTCCCAACGGCGTGTTAATGATCAAAGAACCATCCAAGCTTTCCACAACTAAGCTCAAACCGTTTGTAAAAAGAGTAGATAGAAAAGAAAGTGATGCACCTATATCAAACAAAACACAAGATAAGGTAGATGATACAAGAATTGTACCTTTGATAGTAGATGGTCCTGCATCCATGATAGCCGAAATAGTCTTCATAATGTGAAGTTGACTTGTCCCTCTGCCCTAGGCTCCAATATGACTACCCTAAGCTATTTCCCTTGCCCGGTATTACTGCTCCTACACTGGGGTACCACGTCCCCTGCCTCGACCTAAACAGTCAGTGGAACTCTAGCTGCCAATTTACTAAGGGGTGGTTAAGCCCCTTCCCGACTCAGGTGCCTGTCATGATCCTCTGCCACTGGTCTTCTACGGAAATTTTTCACAGAACCTCTGAAGATAGCCCAGTATTCCATAGATACGACACTCGACTGTAGAGTAAGGATATTGTGGGTGTGTGTGGCCAAACTTGCCACACTGATAGCACTACAACGGAACACGGTCCTGAGATGGTTGTTCACTGCCCTGACTACTCTACCCACTACTACCTTGTCAGAAACTATTATAGCGGTGCTTCTTGCTACAAGAAGAAGAGATCCCAGTTTTCCCTACTGAAACAATCTGGCTACTGCTCGGGGCCCCTCTCAGATTTCCTTCCGTGATGAGTGTCTGGTTCATCACGTCCTCAAAACTGGTCAAACAAAAAATGTTCACCTACAACCTGATCTCATAACAAAGATCATCCTAAAAATGTCTTGCCCTGGAGATCTCATCAACTGCCAAAGATGGTGCAAAGTGCTGCAGGTCGGTGAAACGTCCAGCATTTTCCAGCACTAACATGCCCTCCTGCGTCAGATGCAAGAACTCATGAGATTTTTTATCCCTCAATGTCTTAGGATATAAATAGATCGGGAATTTTATCTCCAATTCCTTCCAAGATAGCTCATTATTCTACCCATCTTCCTCCAGAATATCCCACCAATGCTTAGAAGGTCCCCGAAACATATATACAGCAAGCTTCACCCTCCTATCTACGGGTGTCTCAAGATACTTAAAGATCATCTGGACGGACTCGGTCTAGAACTTGGCTGCATGGGGTCCTCTTTCCCCATTAAATGTAGGTGGATGATACAATGAAAACTCTCTTGTCAACTCAGACATCGAAAGCACAGTACGAACATTCTCCCTTTCCATGGATCGCATGACCCTCGGGGATATGTCGCGAAGCTAAACATCTATTTGATCCTCGGAAACTATAGGAAGCTCTGGTTTAGCTGTGTTAGGAGCATGCTGATTTCCACTTTCTTGATGTTCAAGTCAAAGATGATGAGGATACATTTTCTCTACAAGAAAAACACAAACCTTAGAACATCGGCTAGCAATAATGTCAACCCTAATAGGTGACTACAACAGAGAACCACTGACTCCTGATCTCTCTAAACATGGATTACAAGTTTTTTAGCATGAAATGTCAATTCATTTCATTTATTTCATTTATCAGGTATAACAGATATCTCATATCACATTTCAAAAAGGAAAGTATATATCACATGTAAATAGATATGTCTCTATCATAAACAATGCATGTCAATGTATCCCTATGTACCTATTATGATGCATGCATAAACATCTCGCATTGTATCGGGCCATGACTATAAATATCAAGAACCAATAATATCATAGAACAATAACCTCACACAACATGTGAATCACCCAAGGTGAAATAACATCAACTGTAACAAGCACAGGTACAAACAGCAATCACATCCCTGAGCACTCAGATTTTCCCCCATACATGGGTTAGCTACTCCCATGAACAAGCTCATTACCAAGTCTTGACACATCCTAGTCTCCTTTCTACCTTTCCCAAATAGTAAAGAAAAAGAAAAGAAAATTTACTCCTTTGATACCACTTTATAACATCCCCCGATCCAACAATCTCTCACGTGGCCAAAAAGGGTTGGTTATGGGACCTCAACCATGCCTCCCTGCATGCCAGAGGCAGCCGACTAACAGTGATGGTGTAAAATGTATAGTGGGGAGACTATACCCCTGGTATGAAGTGTCATAATAGTATAAATAAGCAATATAAATGAAAGTAATCAAAGTATAGATATAGCGGAAACCAACAGTAAAAGTCAACCAAATAATCCAATAAATAATAAAGGAATAATGTAATGAAGTGCTGAAATGTAACTAAATGTCATGCTAAAAACAATACAAGTAAAAGACTAGCATACTCAAATAAAAACTCAAAAGTACTCAGTCTCGAACCCCATGTCAATCTCACCTCCAAACTCCAACTCATCTGGAAAGCAACAATCAACAACAAGGTCTTTTGCCTTTATCCAAACCTGCATCCATGTAATCTGCTCGGGTACCAAACGATGGCCCGAATAGGGTATGAGTATAACTCAGTAGGTCGACACCACTGTGCCTAATCAAACCAATCTGATAAGAATTGTATGAAATAAAGTGATAAGCAGATGTATTAATTGATTCAACAATTAATAAAATACAACAACCTACTTCGACTTCATGCTAGAATATCTTTGAGCATGTCTCATGACCATGCCAACCACAACCATATAACCATTGTATAAATAACCCGCTTTGGCGTCATGCTAGAATATCTCTGATCATGTCTCACGACCATTCCAACCACCACCATATAACCATGGTATAAACAACCTACTTTGGCATCATGTCGGAATATCTCTGAGCAAGTCTCACGACCATGTCAGCCGCCACCATATAACCATGGTATAATCACAACAATTTGGGTCAAATCCCTATAAGCATTACAACATGGGACTGGGCCGAGCCCGCTCACTATAAGCATTGCAGTATGGGACTGGGTCGAGTCCGCTCAATATCAGCATTACATCATATAAGTGTGCAAGTGTCATGTGTTGGTTTGGTGTAGTCTGATCCTCTTTGGATGTTGTTGAGCCGAATGCTTACGACCCATACTATGCATCACGCCGCAACTCTGTGGGGTCAAGCTCTGCGGTGAGATCGTTGGGGTTGTAGGGGGCAACGCACCCCTACTCCAGGGGTCTGAGGGCCAAAGGTCCCTGATCCAATTTTGGAGGCACTATAGAAGCTCTGACCGACTGTAACAGAGCTGATTAGACGACACCGACAGAGTACTGTAGCAGTGCATATTTTGACACGGCTATTATAACATGGCTAACTGGCAATACCGATAAGGCATTATAGCTCCACGGACTTCCAACCACTAGCCACTGTAGTAGCTTGGACTTGGGTGGTCGTGGTACTGTAGTTATGCAGACTTCCAACTACCTTTTATTGTAACACAATAGACTTTCTATGTGGTTAGTGGAATAGTGTTTCGTCCACCTTATTAGCCCATTACAGGCTAGTCTTTTGCATGTGTTAGAAACTTTGAGATAATCCTTGTAAATTATACTCCCAGATTTCATAGTGAAGTTTTTCTGCCTCTTCGTGGACGTAGGGATCATTTCCCGAACCACGTAAATCTTTGTATCCCGTGTGATTCTTTCTTTTGTCTTTTCTTTATCTACAAACCTATTCCTATAGTTGTGACTCTCGATGTTTCTGCAACACTATAGCCATGCCCGATATATAAACATTTCAACAAGGATCACAAGTCCCATCATAACGGCATGGATATCACAATATCACATCATGAGGCTCAACGTTTAATTATGTGAATTACCATTTTTCTTTCAATTACCTCTTTCATTTATATCACAAATGATCGACGGTCAAATCAATAAGCAATAAGCCATAACTTAGGGATTCTATATCAAGAAAACACCTAAAGTTCCATGTCATGCTAAACACACTTTAAGTCATTAGCCAATTCAATTATATTCAAGGTTCGCTCACCCAACGGGTAGCCATAAGCCAGGTCAAAAACCAATTGGAATCGACGAACTCCAAAGGATAATCCCATTCATTATTTAATTAATTCAGATGCACGTTATGTTGGCGCTATCAAAATATTGCATATACTTGGAAAATATCAAACCATAGGGTTAATATTTAGACCACCTATCTTTAACTAACGATCCAACAATGCTTCCAACGACAAATGCTCATGAGGAAGAAGATTCGGATGATCGCAACAAGGATCTGAGATAAAAAAATGACCAAGATCAAAAGCAACAATGCACACGGTCAAGGGATTTTACCGCAACGATTGGAGAACCAAGGGAGAGAAAGGAAAAACCTAACCAAAACCACTTACCAGGGATTGACTGTGTTATTGGGATGTTTGAAAGGTAGGTTGGCACTCCAAATTCGCCTGAAAGATGCCCTAGGGTCGAGAGGGGAAGACTACAATGAGATGAAATAAAAATTCAGCTGCACAACATACTTTAAAACAGTAGGTCGTGGAATTACACGACATATAATGTAGTTACACGGCGTGTAAATATTTTTAATGGAATATGCTGAGAAACCCATCACCTCATATTATTTTATTAAAAACACCTAAACATTACACGACATGTAATCCATTTATAGAGCCTGTAAATGTTCTGCAGATGGGTTTTCAGCCCATAAACAACTCAAACCCCATTTAAAGCTCCTCAACTTACCAAAAACTCATGGTAACACTTAACTCATTTATACCCGGACTCCATTAATTCAAACAGACAGACATCTCTAGACTTCTAAGTCATTTTCTCCGACAAAGGCTCTCCACGTGGATCCTCTTCAGTTTTATCAAGTTTCCTCGCAACCTAAAATCGCGTTTATTCAAACGATGGGTGTTCACGATGAAGCACGGCCACCAAGGTTTAAAGATGAGGAAAAACTCACCTAAAAGAAAAACAAATGAAAAAATCAGAGAGAGACGTGCCTGTAAAAAAGATGGAATCTTACAGGGACAGTATTTCTTACCTACTCAAGATCAACAAGTGTGAACTTCATGAGAAGAAGTTTCAATGGTTATGAGGCCTCGACACCTGATAGTAAGACATCAACTATAATTAGTCGGTATGATGAATCTATACCATAGGATATATATTTAAGATTAATGTCATGGACATTACTATTTAAATAGTGGACACGAAAATATCTACACTATAATGGTAAGTGTACATCATGTATAACTCATTGTATACATGATATAGTAATCAAAAAGTACTGATAAAGTTGGGTCTAGGGCACTGTAACGACCCAGACCCGAACAGCCACCCGAACAGTGCTAAACGGGTCAGGTGTTACTACCTTAGGACCACCTCCCCGAATGCCAAAGGCTACCGACTAGCAGCGAGGGTCTTATAGGTATAGTGGGAAGGCTATACCCTCTCGGAGGATAATAATAATGGTACTGGTCCGAGTATAATAATAATAAAATTCAGCGGAATAAGGACTCAGCAGACTCTAACCAGACCCGCAGAGCGGAAGCACAATCAATATCAATAAACAACGGAAGCAATAAATATAAACAACAGTAGCAGAAATAAACACAACAACATGCTGATCACATGTAACTACTATTGAGCAACAAAACATGCATCCAAAGCAGGTCATACATATCTGAATATAAAAAAGGCGCCAATGGCTAACCAACTATAGCTACAACAGGTAAGCATGCTTATACAAGAAAAGAAAACAAAACGGAGTAACTCAAGCTAGGTAAGACCTCATGGGGTCCATACCATCTCCATGTAACAACTAACACAGCCCAGCTCCCGAAGCTGACCACTTTCCTGCACGTAAATCCATAAAGTCTGCACGCGTCCCGAAGGGCCCGTGCAGGGTGTGAGACGAATCTCAGTAGGATACCACCCAATGGTGCGTACCTAATATAAGTGTTTAAGCAGGCATGCATTTATAAGGAAAGCAGTAAACAGAACGATGCACAAATAAACACAAACTCCACTGCTGTTCAGCATCCACCATGGAGTGTCACCTGCTTCGGCCAACACCGGATGCTCTGTCATGTAACCCGGCACCATGTGCCCCCTGACACCGCGTGTCTCAAGTACCGACATCCTGAAGGCACGCCCGAGAAACAGTAACCCGAAGGAACAGCGATGTATGTCCTCAATAAGTAACCGAATGGACAGTGATGTCTGCCATCAAAATAAGTAGTCGGAGGGACAACGATGTCTGCCCTCAAAATAAGTAGTCGGAGGGACAGCGATGTCTGCCCTCAAATAACGGCGAGCCTCTGCCCCCAACCCGACAGCCTCAATGCTATCCTCTGAAGGTTCCTCACCTTCCACATGGCTTCCTACGGCAAGCACCCCCAAACCAAAAGTACTTAAACCGCAATTAACGGGGGCCTCTACCCACACGAGTGGTCAAAACCACCTCATCACGAAGTCTCTCTGTGTGCACACTACTCAGAGTTTCCGGGTGAGTGGTAATCACCAAAATAGTACCCAAGCCACAACACCTCTGACACCTCGTGTCCCTACGACCATGCTAGCTCAAGTCTGATGGTCTTGTCATCCAGTAGCCTGGTCATGCCCAACCTGACAGTCATCCTGCCTCAAACCGACGCCTGTGACGCCCAATCCCGTGGTCAGAACCACCCAACGTAACCCGGGTCAAGCCCAACCTGTGATCAGCATCACTCAAGAATATCCGAGTCATGCCCAACACAACCAAAAGGGTTCCAGCATATGCAATTCAGCAATTACATATATAAACATATTTAAACAGAAAACATAAACAGGCAAAACATTCTAAACAGTTGAATTGCCTTATGCAAGGTGTTGTCTCATACCAGCACTGAGGTCTTGAATGCCTCTAACAAATTTATATCAAGTTCAATAAACTAAACTCAACAATTTAAAGCATTTTAATTCAAATATAACCATTTTGGCATTCCCTGACCAAAATGCCCCGATGAGCAACGACCCCTCGTCCGGCCCTACTCAAGCAAAACTGGTAATAGGGCATACCCAAAGGCATCACATAGGTCCATAAACAATGTAATAAGCAATAACAGATAAAACTGGGTCCTGCTCAAAATACCTGAAAACGCGTCAAAGGCCGCGTCACCCAAATGACCACAAAAACATAAAAGGAGGTATGCACCACCTACCTCGTACTAGTACGTTGTTACTCCTCCGATGATAGCCTCCAATTAGGTCTGAAACGCAGTAGATCTACAAAAGAATCAAAACCGCTCAAACCCCAATAACTCGTTCTAGGACAGAAATCAAGCAAACGACTCAAGAGGAATCAAGGCCTTACTGAGGGGGTTCCAACGGATCAAACCATGATCGAAACGGAGTTCAGACAAAGATCCGGGAAAGATTTGAAGTCTCGGCCGGCTTGGTTCGCGAAACCCGGCGGAATATTGAGGTTCTGCCTCAATACGAGGCTACTGCCCGTTTTAACGAAGAAGAAAAAAGAAACTACACGGCATGTACTTTAGGACTACACGTCGTGTATCAATTTATTGTTCATAAGACGACTGAAATTCTGTAGCCTTACTTTCCAAAACCCGTCGACATGAGTACACGGCGTGTACCTAGGGGTACACGTCGTGTACTTGATTTTCCTTCTCTTCCTCGTCGACTTACCCACACGCCATGTATTTCTCTCTTACATAGCTAGACTACACAGCGTGTTCAAGGAGGACACGATGTGTACTTGGTTTAAACGATTCTACCCGGCCAACAGGCCTACACGCCATGTATGGCCTCCACACGGTCAAGGGTACACGGCGTGTCGATAACTACACGTCGTGTAGTAAGAAATTTCTACACAGTCATCACACGACATGTACTCAGCGAGCACACGGACGGTACTCGCCTAACCTATACATAGCATGTACTTAAAAGTACACGGCGTGTAGTCTGGAAATTTCCAGAAACTGCCCAGTTTCTCCAGTTTTCTCAGGGACAAGTCAAAAATTCAAACAGGGTTGGGATTTTGACCCGTTCTAAAAACCCAGGTTCTTACAATCTCCCCACCTTAATATAGCTCGTCCCCGAGCTATCAAACAAAACCCGGAGATGGCACCAAACATACCACCCCGATCAAAGTAACCCGGACTTCCACGGTCTCAAAGGTCCCGGTTAAATTCCTCAAGGGGGCTCCCCATCTTAGGAATCGCCTAATCCGGTTTCAACCCAACAAAACTCAAAGTTAACAAATGTCCACTAACCTGTTTTCTGGACGCATAGTCCTTCCGTGACGCATCGTCACCCCTACGCCTCATTGGTGCTCCTGTGTCGTTCCCGACACCCAACGTATCCTGCACCGCATCAGTGTCTGCCTCCATGAGGTCCGGCATCCCATGGACGCTCAAAAACGAACCCGGTGCCTAGCACCTCAAGTAACCTGCATCCTCAATGCCCCGATGCCCAAGGCACCTCAAGTAACCTGCATCCCTGATGCCCCGATGCCCACAACACCTCAAGTAACTCGCATCCTCGATGCCCCTGATGCTACGCATCTCATACATATATATAAATATATCACGCACCTGATATGGTGTCAATCCCACTGACTAGCATCTAGTCAGTCCACATAATTCTTGTGCATCACGTGCACTCAAAACGGACATGCCTCTACAGGTCATGCCAAAAAAAACATGGAAATCACGGCTACACCCGTGGTGTACCTCTAACCGTCATCAGCTCACCCGCCTGCTCAGCCTCTGGCAGATCCACGGCGTAAACCTGGCCTGAAGCACGGCTGCCTGATGCCTGACCTCCCTGCGATGCTGCTCTAGCCACCGGTCATTAACCCCTCAGCTAGATCTCGCTGTCTCTGTCACGTCCTCCACGTGCAGCTGAATCTCGGCTACCATTTCCTGGTACCGAACCTGAACCAACTCCAGATGCCACCGTCAGTCCTGGTCCCTGCCTGCCGGCTGTCTGAGAAGGCTGCCTGCAAAACCTCTCAAGGTGCCCGACCTGTCCACATGCCCGACACTCCTTTGGAGGCCTATCGCACTGAGTCCGAACATGTTCTGGTTGTCCACACTAAAAGAAAACCATTGAAGAACTGTTACGAGGTGGTCTAGCTGAGTCCTTGGCCTAATTTCCCTGCTGGAACTCATCTTGTCCTCACTTCCTGCTGTCCGAACCCCCACCTGAAGCCATCGTTCGGCCAACCAGAGGCATATCCCGCTGGTTGCTCTCTGCTATGAGCGCCTGATTCACCGCCTCTAAGAAAGAACCTAGCCGGAAGATATTTACCCGGATCCAAATGGCGTGTTGTAAGCCATCCTCGAAGCGCCTCACCCTTGTCGCGTCATTGCTTACCATACCGGGTGCAAAGCGAGACAACTCGGTGAAAGTAGCTGCATAGTCCATGACAGACATGTCTCCCTGCTGAAGACTCAAGAACTCCCGAACTCTCTCTGCCCTCAGTGTCTCCGGGTAAAAGTGCTCAAAGAACTTGTCCTCGAAGTCCTTCCATGCCAGTCCATCATGCCTGCGAGCATGAACCTGCACATCCCACCAGCGCTTTGCCGGTCCTCGCAGCATGTACATCGCCAGTTTGACCCTCCGCCCTGGAGGCGTCTCGAGCTGCTCGAAGATCATCTGCATGCTCTCTATCCAGTTCTCAGCCGCCTGTGGACCACCCTCACCCTGAAAAAGCGGCGGTTGCTGCGACTGGAACTCTCGCGTCAGGTATGCCATAGATGGCTCTGTACCCTGCGCACCTATGTCGATCCCCTGTAAGACACGTATCAGGCTAGCTCGAAGCTGCTCGTCGAGCCATGGCCCGAACGCTGCCGAACCTAGTTGTTGTCATACCTGCACTGGATCCTGAACTTGATCCTATCCCTGAGCATGTACATGCGGCTCCTGCTCTGCCTACACCGGATCCTGAACCTGATCCTGCACCTACGGCACTATACCATCTCTCGTCTGATGCTCCATCTGAGTCGCCCAAAAAGGAACTCGTTGAATACCATAAATGGTCAGGCAGCCCATATATATATATATATATATATATATATATATATATATATATATATATATATATATATATTCAACGCAGATAAGGAAAACAGTAAAATGCAGCACGTAACTACTACCCTTACTCTTCCCCACCGCAACCCATGCTCATGGCATCCTGGCCTCGTGGCCTCCTTACCCGCCCTCAACAGAGCCAAGTATCAAAAGTACCTCGGGTCATGCCCGTCCCGACAACCAACGTTGCCTCAAACCGACAACCGAGTCGCTCAATCCTGGTGATCAAAATCACCTCAACCATAATACCTGCCTACTCGTACCAGAGCCAAACCCAAAAACCTTGTCACATGCAATTCTACAATATACAAAGTATGACAAACACATTGCAACAAACAAGCAATTCTATCAGGAATTTCACCTATTCACATTTTAAGATAACACAAATCATGGCAATTGATTTTTTTTCTTCACATGGTATTATCACTTCACAAAGCATACGTGCAGTTATGAAATTGAAATACCCTAAAATGTGCCTATCAAAATCCAAGCAAACAAGTCTTGCCATACCGGGCCAAGGTCTAATTCTCCCTTATCGTACTGGGTCAAGGGTTACATATCACAATCAATAACATCGCACACCAAGTGAGCCACCAAGGTGGAAATCATATAAACGGTAATCTGAACAAAAAGCAAACAGCAATTCTCACCCATGGCAACTTGGTTCATCCCTCGTACCTAGGGTTGCAGGCACTCAAGCACAAGCTAGAAACCCAGTTCCAGTAACAACCTATCTCCAGTTTACCACATCCCAAATAGTAAAACCAGCAGAAATAAAAGAGAAGTCTCAATCTCATTAGTAGCCAGTAAAACACTGCTACTAAATCTCTGTCAAGAACTCCTCTGATACCACTTTGTAATGACCCAGACCCGAACACCCACCCGAACAGTGCTAAACGGGTCGGGTGTTACTACCTTAGGCGCACCTCCTCGAACGCCAAAAGCTGTCGACTAGCAGCGAGGGTCTTATAGGTATAGTGAGGAGGCTATACCCTCTCTGAGGATAATAATAATGGTACTGGTCCGAGTATAATAATAATAAAATGCAACGGAATAACAACTCAGCAGACTCGAACCAGACCCGGAGAGCGAAAGCACAGTCAATATCAATAAACAGCGGAAGCAATAAATATAAACAACAGCGGAAATAAACACAACAGTATGCTGATCACATGTAACTACTACTGAGCAACAAAACATGCATCCAAAGAAGGTCATACATATCTGAATATAAAAAAGGCGTCAATGGCTAACCAACTGTAGCTACAACAGGTAAGCATGCTGATACAAGAAAAGAAAACAAAACAGAGGAACTCCAGCTAGGTAAGACCTCATGGTCCGTACCATCTCTATGCAACAACTAACGCAGCCCAGCTCCCGAAGCTGGCTTCTTTCCTGCACGTAAATCCATAAAGTTTGCACGCATCCCGAAGGGCCCGTGCAGGGTGTGAGACGAATCTCAGTAGGATATCACCCAATGGTGCGTACCTAATATAAGTGTTTAAGCAGACATGCATTTATAAGAAAAGCAGTAAACAGAACGATGCACAAATAAACACAAACTTCACTGGTGCTCAGCAGCCACCATGGAGTGTCACCTGCTTCGGCCAACGCCGGAATCTCTGTCATGTAACCTGACACCATGTGCCTCCTGACACCGCGTGTCTCAAGTACCGACGTCCCGAAGGCACGCTCGAGAAACAGTAACCCGGAGGAACAGCGATGTCTGTCATCAATAAGTAATCGGAGGGACAGTGATGTCTGCCCTCAAAATAAGTAGCCGGAGGGACAGTGATGTCTGCCCTCAAATAACGGCGAGCCTCTGCCCCCAACCCGACAGCCTCAATGTTATCCCCTGAAGGTTCTTCACCTTCCACGTGGCTTCCTACGGCAAGCACCCCCAAACCAAAAGTACCTAAACTGCAACTAACAAGGGCCTCTACCCACACGAGTGGTCAAAACCACCTCATCACAGAGTCTCTCTGTGTGCACACTGCTCAAAGTTTCCAGGTGAGCGGTAATCACCAAAATAGTACCCAAGCCACAACACCTCTGACACCTCATGTCCCTGCGACCATGTCGCTCAAGTCTAATGGCCTTGTCATCCAGTAGCCTGGGTCATGCCCAACCTGACAGTCATCCTGCCTCAAATCGATGCTCGTGACGCCCAATCTTGTGGTCAGAACCACCCAACGTAACCCGGGTCAAGCCCAAAATGTGATCAGCATCACTCAAGAATATCCGGGTCATGCCCAACACAACCAAAAGGGTTCCAACATATGCAATTCAGCAATTACATATATAAACATATTTAAACAGAAAACATAAATAGGCAAAACATTCTAAACAGTTGAATTGCCCTATGCAAGGTGTTGTCCCATACCAGCACTGAGGTCTTGAATGCCTCAAACAAATTTATATCAAGTTCAATAAACTAAACTCAACAATTTAAAGCATTTTAATTCAAATATAACCATTTTGGCATTCCCCGACCAAAATGCCCCGATGAGCAATGGCCCCCCGCCCGACCCTGCTCAAGAAAAACTGGTAACAGGGCATACCCAAAGGCATCCCATAGGTCCATAAACAATGTAATAAGCAATAACAGATAAAACTGGGTCCCGCTCAAAATACCTGAAAACGCGCCAAAGGCTGCGTCACCCAAATGACCACGAAAACACAAAAAAAAAGGTATGCACCACCTACCTCATACTAGTACAATATTACTCCTCCGATTACAGCCTCCAATTAGGTCTAAAACGTGGTAGATCTACAAAAGAGTCAAAATCGCTCAAACCCCAATAACTCGTTCTAGAACAGAAATCAAGCAAAACGGCTCAAGAGGAATCGAGGTCTTACCGAGGGGGTTCTAACAGATCAAAACGTGATCAAAACGGAGTTCAAACGAAGATCCGAGAGGAATTTGAAGTCCTGGCCGGCTTGGTTCGCGAAACCCGGCGGAATATTGAGTTTCTGCCTCAATACGAGGCTACTGCCCGTTTTAACGAAAAAAATAAAAGAAACTACACGGCGTGTACTTTAGGATTACACGTCGTGTATCATTTTATTGTTCATAAGACGGCTGAAATTCCGCCGCCCTACTTTCCAGAACCTGTCGACATGAGTACACGGCGTGTACCTAGGGGTACACGGCATGTACTTGATTTTCCTTTTCTTCCTCGCCGACATACCCACATGCCATGTATTTCTCTCTTACACAGCCAGACTACACGGCGTGTCCAAGGAGGACACGACGTGTACTTGGTTTAAACGATTATACCCGGCCAACAGGCATACACGCCATGTATGGCCTCCACACGGTCAAGGGTACACGGCGTGTCGATAACTACACGTCGTGTAGTAAGAAATTTCTACACAGTCATCACACGGCATGTACTCGGTGAGTACACGGTCGGTACTCACCTAACCTATACACGACGTGTACTTAAAAGTACACGGCGTGTAGTCTGAAATTTTCCAGATACTGCCCAGTTTCTCCAGTTTTATCAGGGACAAGGTCGGGATTTTGACCCGTTCTAAAAACTCGGGTTCTTACAGACACCCACTATTACAATAGAAAATACGATCAACACGTTGTCCTAAAGACAGCTCCCACTGCATAATCACTCGCATCACACATTATCTCAAATGGTTCATTCCAGTCCTGAATAATCATAATCGGAGATTTCACTAGTTTCTATTTAAGCAGTTGAAATGCTTTCAGGCGTGGTTCATCAAATTCAAAAATGGCATCCTTTATCAAAAGATTTGTTAATGGTTGAGCAATTTTGGAAAAATCCCTAACAAACCGGTGGTAGAATCCTGCATGTCCCAAAAAACTACAGATGAACTGATGTTGGAATGGGAAGGTTGGCTATGACTTCAACTTTTGCAGGATCAACCTCTATCCCTTTTCTAAAAAACCGATGTCCCAAAACTATACCATGTTGCACCATAAAATGACATTTCTCCCAGTTTAAAACATGATTGATCTATTCACACCATTCTAGAACAAGCTTTAGATTCCTTAAGCACTTGTCAAATGATTTACAATAGATTGAGAAATCATCCATAAAAACCTCCATAATGTGCTCCACCGTGTCATGGAAAATAGCCAACATGCAGCGTTGGAAAGTGGTTGGAGCATTACACATCCCGAAAGACATGTGACGGTAAGCAAATGTGTCATACGAGCATGTAAATGTGCTCTTCTCTTGGTCTTCAAAAACAACCAAGATCTGGTTATAACCCGAGTACTCATCCAAGAAATAATAAAAAAATATTCCCTTCAAATCGCTCTAACATTTGATCCATAAAAGGAGGCGGGATGTGATCTTTACGGGTTGTCTCATTTATGTGCGGTAATCCACGCATACCTGCTAACCTATGACTGTTTTCATGGGTATAAGCTCATTTTTCTCATTGGATACCACTGTAATACCGCCTTTCTTTGGTACCACTTATCGAGGACTTGCCCATGGACTATCCGAAATAGGATAAATGACTCAAGCATCTAACAATTTAATCACCTCCTTTTTCACAACCTCCTTCATTGGAGGATTGAGCCTTCACTGTGGCTATCTAGATGGTTTAGCCCCTTCCTCCAAGTTCGACTTTGGTTCCTGTCGTGGTGGCAGAGCCAGGTGTTGCTACTATCAAGGAAACTGTATCGGGCGAGGGTTTTGATATCCTTGTTGCCGATAAGGACCCTGTTAGTATTGATTTCCTTGTTTCTTCCTTTAGTATGGATTATAATGTTGAGGTTGGGTGTATCCTGGAGGTCATTGAGGCCTTAATTGAGAAATTTGTTATCGTTATCTACCCCAACTAAAGTTGGAATTATCCTGTCATGTGGGATTCTGGTATTGTGGAAAAATGTTTGTCCCCTGATTTTGTGAAACATAATTGACTTCACTCACAGAAGGGCCAACATTGGTGCTTGGACATTCACCCATGGCATAGTTATCTCTGCATTCACTGCAAGCGGGATGTTGCACCAATTAAACTTAAACATTTGCATTAAGATTGAGTGCATCAATCTTCTCTACTATTGTGTCAAGTTGGGCAACGAGCATTGTAGTGACATCGATATTGTGCATCCCCCTCTTTTGGGTGCCTCTTTCCAAGTGTCATTGGAAGCTATTAGATGACATATCTTCTAATAAATCAAACACTTCAAATGTTTTTCTCATAATTGTTCCTCCAGTCATGACATCCACTGTAGATTTGGTCGTGGTGAGTCCTCCATAAAATGTTCGGACTTTCATCCATATGGGAAGCCCATGATTAGGACATTTTCTCATCATTTCTTTGAAACACTCCCAAGACTCATAGAGGGGTTCACTTTCATGTTGCTAGAAATTATGGATGTCATTCTGTAGCATCGCTATTTTGGATGGGGGGAAATATTTAGCAAGGCTTGAGCAAGATCCTCCCATGTAAGAATGGAGCGTTGTCGTGACCCCTTTATCCAGTCCTAACGGCATCCTCTAATACTTCATTACAGCGAAATGTATCAAAAATCTCCAAAAAAAATTGCAAGATGAGTGTTAGGATCTTCACTTGTTAGGACACCAAACTAAATTGTATTCTGTATAAGTTGCATGATAACCAGTTTGATCTCAAAATTACAGTTGGGGTTGTACCCTAGTGGAAAAGCGACCCTGTAATCCTAAATCAAAGTCCCGAGTTTGAGTCCCAACAGTAGTGAATTTCAGGTGGAATGTCACCCGGTGTGCGCAGGCCTAGGCGGCGCCCAAGCGTGCGACAGGTGGGCCTTGGGGGGTGTCGACGTGGGTGCGGACGACGGTCGGGGCTCGGTGGATCTCTCGACGACGAGAGGGTCGTCAGGATCCTCAACGGGGTCCTCGGCGCAGGCAAGCGATGGAGTGGGTCCACGGCGAGGCTTATGACGGGCATCAATCTCGGGTTCGTCAACGGCGCGAACAGTGGTGAGCAAAATCTTCGACGACTCTGCTCAAGCGGTGGAGGACGACGCCCCCAACAGCTGGAGCAGGTGATGTCTTTGGGGGAAGCTCTAACGGTAGCCCTCAGCAAGCTTGGGCAGCGGAGGGTGCGACATCCAAGCGAAGAAGGTGACGGCTTTCAGGAGGCTGCTTCGACGGAAGGAAGGAGAATGGGAAAAAATTATATTGTGGGTCAGATACCCAGGTGCAATCCCAGATGAGGTCAAAGTATGAAGCATCCACCAACAATGCACTCAAATTGGATGAATCATAGGATATGGTTTTGTCATCGATACCAGGCCCCATGTAGTCCTTCATGGGGATTTCTTGTTGAGTAGCATTGCAGGTCGCCCACTTTGGAGCAGCAAAAAATTAATTGGATGGGGTAGGGATTTCTGTTGGGTGTCTGATCTTCGGGCCTTCAACGACCATGTATTGGTCTAATGCCCTGGACCTACGAGCCATGTAAGGTTCCCCCTTAGTCTAATTAAAAAAGGGATTATCCAAAAATTAATAAAAAAATATGGCCTTCGGGCTTTCAGGCAGTTTGATCTCAAAATTGTTGGCCTAGACAGGTGGTCGAACAATACTCAAATTAGCGCTATGAATTGACAACGAACCATACTCCATTAGGGTACATCGAGGTGGCAGCTGAACTTGAGGAGCCTGGTGCTCGTGTGGAACATATCTCGACATATATCAAACCAGTGGGTGTTGGTCTTGGGGAAGATACAATTGCGATTGTTGTGGGAGGTATCGTTGTGGTATATTGTTGTGGCTATTATGGAGCAAATTCTTATATGAATCGCGCCGGTTGATGCTGTTGATTTTGTGGCATATATTCCACAAATGGGGGTGGCTATTGTTGTGGTTCCCCGCATGTGCAAACTATGAATTTTGCGCTTCTTCTTGTACACACAGTTGTCCAACTCCATGGACAACAGTCGGGCCTCCTACTACGTTTGGTATGACAGCGTTTTGGATGTGCTCTCCCATGACTGCTCGACGTTGCCTTGATATCGATCATTCAATCTTCGGGTCAAAGAGGAGCCTCTCTGATGTCTCAGCACTCTTAGAACAAGGTGGTACATCATGCAACTATGGTTATGCACATACAAAAATAACACACCCAAGCGTAAAAGAAAAAAATAAAAATTAATCGAAAACAGAAATGAGGTTAAGAACCGAATTTTCTGAATTTTTTATTTTTGTTTTCAAAATAATCAATGTAAACACTACCGACAATACACTTAGTAGAAAGTATTCCCTAGAAACAGTGTCAGAATTTGGAGTCTTTCTGGCTGAATGGTTACTTTCGACAACCCAAATTGAATTTTAACCCAACTCTCTATAAGTATAGTGGAAGTATATGGTCAATCCTCGAGGAAATTCTTGGGAATTTTTCAACGTGAGTTATTCAGTCAATTATTTGAAGAATCATTCAATGGTTTTGCAAATCATCCAAGGGCTTATATTACCAAAAACAGAATTAATTAAATTGGATTTCCAGAATTTTTAGCAAACCCACGGTGATTGTGATTATACCTTAATGGTCATAGGTATAATTGTCCTAACTTCTTTGGGGATCCCTCGACATGTTGTTCTTGGTCCAATACAACGCATTCAGCAAATTGAAGAAAAAAACATGAAGATGAAAGGAAAATAAGAGAATTGCACAAACACTACAACAAGGCTTCATTACCCCAAATGATCCTCCATTGTCATCCACACCCCAACACACAAGGGAAATTAGCTATTCATGGAATAAATGACGACAAACAATCTCTTGTTACCTTTGGTGTTCATTACAGCAAGGGAAAGAAGAACAAATTACAAGCCACCACAAGAGAAATCTCAAAAAATGCCTTAGAATGGGTTTCAAGCTCACTTCCAACCAAGATCCACCTCCCCCAAATGGTTCGTCATCTCTAAAACGGTTTGTCCCTCATTAATTCGTCGTCACCCAGTGTCTAAGAGTGGTTACAAGTCATAATTATGGGTCAAAAGGTGGTTATAGAGGTAGATAGGAGGTGGGTCCACATCGCACGGTCATGGGGTAGGGGGTGCATGATTTTGGTGACTTGGTTGAAATCATGCACCATGAAAAATGGGCCCAAACGCCTTCAATTTTCCTCTGAAATGCCTGGTTAATTCCAAATCTTATCTATTCGCCTTTGAATGACCAAATCTCACCTATCAAGACATGTTAAAGCTGTAAATACATGACAATTGAGGTTAACGATCATTTCTAATGTAAGTCTCACTCTAAAAAAGATTTTATGATAAATAAGTAATGAATGTAGTTTGAAACTTCAATTTTAGAATGAAAATGGTATACAATGAGTTTATTTCAAGGGGGGGTTTAACCAAGGATGTGTTTTGATGTTTAAAAATGATTTTTAATGAAACGTTGTTTTAAAAGTGTTTTACCATTTTCAATAAAATAGGGATTTAGATTTATATATGATACTTACGAGGTTAACATGGAGTATTTTGGTGTGAATGCAATGATGTTGGATTGCCTTCTTGTTTGAAAAGGTCTGTTAAATATATAATAAGATTGGTTTAACTATGGTGTTAGGTAGCCCGAATTCTTATAAAGCATGCGGTCCTGGGTTGGTTTATACCCTGTGGTGAGTTGCCCTTGAAAAGCTGGTCATGAGACGTAGGTTTTATGACATCATGTTGGGCGTGCGAGTTACCTTATCGAGTCTGTCTTGGACAGGAAGCTTGAGTTGAACTCTGGGTTACATCCCTAAATTGAGCATTCGCAAACTTTTGTATTTATTTAATGACATGAGTTAAGTGGATCATATTTAATGGACATAACCAATGTCACCCCTATAATATAAGTTTCACACGTGATCGACCTAGTACAAGTTTCACACGGTAAAAAAAAAAAAACTCATTACTTATGCAAGTCTCACTAAAATGTTACGATACTGCCAAAAAAAACACAAATGCTGACACACTTTGCATTTATCATTAAAACGCATCAAACAAAACTTAAAACCAACTTTAATCATTAGTTTTTTTACAGAACAGTTATTTTTGTAGCTTAAACCCCAAAAATATATGAAAACAATAGATGATATATACAAAATTAATGGCATAACAACTCATTCAATGATAATTGAAATACGAAACAAATGTTGTGCGTATAAAAACATTAAAATATGAGTTTACTAGATATAAATGACATTAAAAACCACAGAATTAAACTAATCAATCAACAATCAATTACCTCCAAAATTGTGGACATCGGTGAATGATCAAGGCAGCTTCCAATCTCCACCTGCATAAACTACATGATCTTCCATCTCTTCAATCCGAAGCAGCTGCAAGAGAGAGAAGTTAAATAATAATATTTGTTTTTTCATTTTTAAAAATATTTTTCCAGTAGAGAGTGGACCTGGTTGTACTTGGCCAGACGCTCGCCACGGCAAGGTGCCCCGGCTTTGATCTGACCTGTCGCGAGGCCAACGGAGAAATCAGCAATGAAGGAATCATCCGTCTCCCCACATCTATGAGAAATCAAAACGGCTAGACCAGCATCCTTCGCCAGTTTCACCACTTCAATAGCCTCCGTCACCGTCCCGATCTGGTTCACCTTCAGAAGAAGAGCAGTGCAAGCAGACTCCTGCATCGCCTTCTCAATGCGCTCTGGATTTGACATCAACAGCTTATCCCCCACAACCTACACCAAATAAACATGGGATGTTTGGTACGCTGTTGAAATGACACAGTAAGGGAAAAACAGTCTCAACAACCTGGCAAATTCCAAGACTGGAGAAGGATTTGAAATCTTCCCAGTCATCTTTGTCAAATGGATCTTCAATAGACACGATTGGATAGTCGGAACAGAGTTCTTTGTACAAATTAATCATGTCTTCCCCAGACTTAAAATTTTGGCCTGATTTATTCTGAGACTTGACATCCAAATCATACATGGTACCTAGAAAGGGGGGAAAACTATTATTGGGCAAAATCAAAGGATATAAAGCCATGTCTGGTACCAAGGAACGGTGACCAGAGAAAATGAATGGGTGAGAGAACGGATATAAAGTCATGTTTGGTATGAGAGAGACAAAATGTCTATCAATTTGGGAGGGACTGATTTTATGTTGCATTGACAGCATCATCCCTTTAACAACCAAAAATTTTATATTATATTGTTTTAACATACATTTATATTATTTAACATATTTCATCACATTGTTCAGGTTGTTTTAGAAAGGGGTTTAATTACCTATGCAGAAATCAGTAGCAGCAACATCAATAGCTATCTTTATTTTCTCATTATAGCCAGTCCTGTCAATGGCTTCCTTCACAAGATCCAAGCCTTCCCTGCAGCTGCAAAATGAGTTTTGGAATTAACAAAGTACAAAATTAACCTCCTTCGCAGGGGTGGAGAACAGCAGAGGAACTCTTGGAATATTGGGCATTTGGTTTAGGAAAATGCTTCCTATTTTCTTTTTCTAAAATATATAACAGATTGTAATTTGGATAGCAAGGAAAAACAAAAATATATGTAATTTACCTCTCCTTGCATTTTCATTTTCTATGAAACATAAAAACAAATTTGTTTTTTTAAGAACCTCATTTCCAATTTCATTTTATAAGAAATATTTTTCATTTATATAATCCAATACATTTGCTAATATATTTTTAGAAAATGAAAGCAGAAAATGCTTTTTTCAAAAACACAGCCTCATTTGCCCACTTTTGGGACTTGCCTGGAAATATTAGGTGCAAAACCACCGTCTTCACCAACGTTACATCCTTGTGCGCCATATTTCTCTGTAATAACAGCCTGCTCTTATTGTTAACAGAAACTAAAAATAAGCCAGAAGAATACAAAGTGGGGATTACAGATGAAACTCAACAAAAGGCCCATCAAATTGTGATCAAATGTTCATTACATCTGATAAATAGACCATATGTGGTGAAATGGACATCTAAAATGAGAAATCATCACACCAATTTTCTTGATTTAATTACAGCTATTAATTTCATTGTTTTAAGGGTATTTAAAAGCTAAAATTAAGGGGATTTAAAGATGATTTTATTAAAGCTAATTTTTAAAATTTTAAAATTAGATCATCAACCAATGTCTACAATTACAATAATACTTAAATAGCCTAAATCAACAAAAAACGTATCAACACATTTGCAGCTCTCCAAACCATGACACTAAAGGGGGTGAGGGGCAAGCCCCCTTTGATTAAGAAAGAAAAAACCCCTCTTTTAGAATGGGAAAGTGGAAAACCATTACAAGCAGGGCACAAGCCTTAAGAAACAACAACAAAGTGATTGATGCTTTAATAGTTCATGTTGAGGTTCTAAAAGTTGGGATCCAATTTGCTTTCGTTTTTCCACTTGTGTAAGTTCTGATTTTGCTAGCCCTTCATGCAATTCTCAATACATTGTCATTTTAACAAAAAGTTTATATATGAAGGTTCAAGCTAAGGATGTCATGCTGGCATCATGGACATGATGTTTCTTCATCGACGTATTACACAAATAGTACTCCAGCACCAGCAAAAGGGCACTGTTTTGTGTACAGTGCATTAACTATTATGGAAATTTTATCAATAGATATTATTATGCAAATAATGACAGCTACACTATTTGTTAAGCACACTGACAGATTTTAGCCTCCCTGCCATTATCTGTTATTCATCATTGATAGCATTAAGTTTGAAAAGGAGTTTATAACCATTTCAAAATTGTTAAACCCTCTTTCTATTATTATGGCTATTTCCGAGTTCCACATTGGAATACTTCTTTGTATCTTTCGCCGTATCATTCTATAAAAGTAGGCCCCCACCTTACCTTGAGAGTAAGGGAGTTTCCTCATTCTACATGGTATCAGAGGGAAATTAGTCCCGACCCTCCCTCCCTGCGGATTCCCGGTTCTGTCCGGCCCCGCCTCTCCCCTCCTTCCCGGCTAGGGTTCTCCCCGGCGGCCCTCCTTCCTGGCGCAACGCCCTCCCGCGGCTCCCGGCTCCCCGGCGGCCCTCCTTCCTGGCGCGGCTCCCGGCTCTGCGGCGTCCCGGCTCCCCGACGTCCCGCTCGCGCTCGGGTTCCACCCCAGCGCGCTCCCGCCTCAGCTCCCCCGCCCGACGCCTCCCGCTGCTCCCGCGCCTCCCGCTGCTCCCGCGCCTCCCGCGCGCTCCCGCTGCTCTCGCCCCACGGCTCCCCTTCCGCCGCCTTCACCCCAGCAGGCACCCTCACCCCTCGACGGTCGCGCCTCGAGTCGCGCCTCCAGTCGCCCCCGTCGCCCTCACCCAGCGCGCCTCCTTCCGCGACGCCCTCGTCCTGGCGCCCTCGGCCTCATCCCGACGGACCCTCTCGGCAGTGCGCCCTCGTCCCGGCAGCGCGCCCTCGTCCCGGCACCCTAGTCCCGGCGCCCCCGGTTTCGCCCCGGCAGCCACTCCTGACAGCGCGCCCTCGTCCGGGCAGCGCGCCCTCGTTCCGACGGCCCTTCCTGCACGCGCACGTCCTGCGCACGATCATCCCGCCAGCCCGCTGCATCAGCTACCCGACGCTTCCATGGCAGACTCCTCGGGACGTGGTCGTGCTTCAAGTCGTCCACGTCCCTTCTGTCAACATTGTGGCAAGTTTGGCCACCTGATCGCCCGATGTTGGGTCCTGCATGGACGACCATCTCAGCACCTGCGGCAGGGACAGCCCGCGGTCCAGGCCGCATCCTCGACTGTCGCTTCTCTTTCCCCGTCTCTGGCCCTTTCTATGGCCGACCTCAGGTGGCCTCACGATCCCCCGGCCTCTGTCCGACCCGGTCCCTCCTCGGCTTCTCTGGCCCGTACTGTTCGCCCCACTGCCTTTGTCAGCCATTGCTCCACTGCATGGCTGCTGGACTCAGGTGTCTCCGACCACCTCACCGGTGATGCTCGTATGCTGACGTCTTACTGCACATATGCCGGTTCTTCAGCCATCACCGTCGTTGATGGCTCCACTATCCCCATAGCGGGCTTCGGCGCATGCTCCCCGACTCCATCGATACACCTACCCTCTGTGGCACATGTGCCCCGCAGTCCCTTTAATCTGCTTTCCATCAGTAAACTGGCTAAGGATTATAACTGTGCGGTCATATTTACCTCTTCTGGTGTTGTGTTTCAGGAGCAAACTACGAACCGGAAACTTGGTCGAGGCTGGCTTCGAGACGGGGTCTACATGTTCGAGGGACCAGCACCCATTGCTTGCACTTCTACCTCTTCTCGGGCACTAGATCTTCATTCCCGATTAGGCCACCCGCCTGCATCCACCATTCATCAGATGTTTCCAGACTTCAGTCGGACTCCTACTTTTCATTGTGAGTCATGTTCTTTTGCGAAACATCATCGCTCTTCCTACATTCCTCGCACGGATAAACGGGTCTCCCACCCCTTTGATCTGGTTCATTCAGATGTTTGGGGCCCGTGTACCATTTCGAGTCACTTGGGATATAAATACTATATATCTTTCATTGATGACTATTCGCGAATGACGTGGTTTTACCTTCTTCGAGAACGCTCCGAAGTGTTTTCCACCTTCCAAACCTTTTTCAATGAAATTAAGAACCGTTTTTCTATCTCTGTCAAATGTCTCCGCTCGGATAATGGGCGCGAGTATCTCTCCACTTCCTTTCGGTAGTTTCTCCAGACGAATGGCATCCTTCATCAGATCTCCTGCCCTGATACACCCCAGCAGAACGGCGTCGCCGAGCGGAAACACAGACATATTCTGGAGACTGTTCGTGCCCTCATCTTCCATCGACAGGTGCCTCTGCTCTTTTGGGGAGATGTCATTCTCACTGTTACATACCTCATCAATCGCCTTCCTTCTTCTATCCTTCAGGAGGAGACTCCCTTTCGGGCTCTTTTCCCCACTCTCCCTCTTCATTCCCTCCCTCTTCAAGTGTTTGGCTGCTTGTGTTATGTTCGTGACACTCGCCCTGGCCGCACCAAACTCTCCCCCAAATCCCTCCGCTGCATATTCCTTGGTTATTCCCGCACTCAACGCGGATACCGCTGCTTCTCCCCGAACCTTTGCCGGTATGTAATCTCAGCGGATGTCTCCTTTGTTGAGAGTTCTCCATTCTCCTTTCCCTCTCCTCCTCCTGACTCTGCTATTGATGATTGTCTTCCCCTCATCATCCATCCTCTTCCGGAGTTGTCTCCTCCTGCCTCTCCTCCTCCTGACCCTGCCATCGATGATTGTCCTCCTATCATCATCCATCCTCCACCGGCGTCAACCCCTGTTGACACCCATTTTGGTCAAGTCTACTCCCGTCGTCCTTCAACTGTATCCCCCGTTCCGGCCAGTGACACTGATGCTCCCGCTTCGTCCGCTGCTCCTGCTCCGCCACCCGAGGACTTGCCCATTGCCCTACGGAAAGTACCCGCTCCTGCCAGAGTACTCCTCTATTTGTATCTTCATACAGGGGTTTGTCCGCTCTGGAGACAGTTTCTATACCTCGCACGGTTGGTGAAGCCAAATCTCACCCCGGGCTAGCAGCAATGCGGGATGAATTGCCGGCTCTAGAGGAAAACCATACTTGGGATCTTGTCCCCCTTCCAGCAGGCAAACAGGCAGTGGGCAGCAAATGGATTTACACCGTCAGGCTGAATCCCGATGGCACACTCCATCGCCTCAAAGCCCGCCTTGTGGCCAAAGGCTTTGCTCAGACATACGATGTTGACTACTTTGATACTTTCTCACCGGTTGCCAAGATGGCCACTGTCCGGTTATTCATCTCTCTCGCCGCCCATCATCAGTGGCCTCTTCATCAATTGGATGTCAAGAATGTCTTCCTTCATGGCTTCCTTGAGGAAGAAATCTATCTACAGCAGCCCCCCGGATTTTGTGCCTCCGGCGCTGAATCTTGAGTCTGCCGTCTACGCCGCTCTCTTTACGGCCTCAAGCAGTCTCCCTGTGCTTGGTTCGGCCGCTTTAGCACGGTCGTCAGCGACTTTGGGCTTTCTCGCAGTATGAAGGACCACACTATCTTCTACAGAACGACCCCACATGGCTGCATCTTATTGGTCGTCTATGTGGATGATATCGTCATCACCAGCAGCGACTCTGTGGGTATCACCCATCTCAAGGCCCATCTTCACCAGCACTTCCACACTAAGGATCTTGGTCCTCTCACATACTTCCTCGGCATCGAGGTTTCCTACTCCTCGGACACCGTCTCCCTCTGCCAACAGAAGTATGCATTGGATATATTGCAGGATGTTGGGTTGACTCAGGCCACTGCGGTCGATACTCCTCTCGAGCCTGGAGAACGGTCTCTTTATGCCTCCTCGGCACTATACCCACATCCCGAGCGGTACTGTCGATTGGTGGGCAAACTCAATTATCTCACCATGACTCGACCCGACATTTCCTGTGCGGTAGCCAAAGTGAGTCAATTTATGGAGCATCCGACCACATCTCAGTGGGATGCTGTCATCTGCATCGCCAAGTACATCAAGCGCGATCCTGCCCGTGGTCTTCACTACTCCGAGCATCCTCATCAGCATATTGAGGCCTTTTGCGATGCTGATTACGCTGGCTGCCTTGCCACTCGGAAATCTACCTCTGGGTTTGCCATATTCTTGGCAGGCAACCTCATTTCTTGGCGCAGCAAGAAACAGACGGTCGTCTCTCGCTCCAGTGCCGAGTCTGAGTACCGTGCCATGGCCACCGTCACTACCGAGATCCTTTGGCTTCGGCAACTCCTCCAGGAGCTTGGCTTTCCTCAACAGAGTTCTGCTCACATATGGTGTGACAATCAGGCAGCCACTAAAATTGCTTCGAACCCCGTCTTCCATGAACGCACGAAGCATATTGAGGTGGACTGTCACTTTCTTCACCACCACCTGGAGCACAAACATGTCAGCTTTAGTCACATTCCGACGGCAGACCAGTTTGCTAACATCTTCACCAAAGGCCTCTCCGGTGCTCGCCTTGCCTCGCTCAGTTCCAAGCTGGGGATCCACCACATCTGACACACAGCTTGAGGGGGAGTATGTCTTGGTCTTGTGTAGTGTCATCTTTTTCTTTATTTTTTGTGGGACTCGTTGTCCAAGCTGGGCATGTCCAGCTTGAGTGGGAGTGTTAAACCCTCTTTTTATTATTATGGGTATTTCCGAGTCCCACATCGGAATACTTCTTTGTATCTTTCGCCGTATCATTCTATAAAAGTAGGCCCCCACCTTACCTTGAGAGTAAGGGGGTTTCCTCATTCTACAAAAATCAATAGAACAAAACATTTTTTTAAATGCAAGTGAAATTATAGACATTTTTTTAAATGCAAGTGAAATTATTGATGCAAGCCATCAACAAACAAAGTACAACAGAATATAAACATGACATTTTATTTGGTTGATTGCATAGTAAAAATTGTACAACTTAATCAGAAATGTTGAACTTGCAACATATGTACTGAGATCCAACCACCACATCAAACTATAATGCCTCATTTGGTATGCTGGAACTAAAACCATCAAAGTGAAAATGGAAATGGAAGTCTAAAAGTTGACTCTGTAAGGGACTTCCACTCAAATCCACTCAAATCAAAATGGGTAGAATTGACTTTCACCACACGAAGGAAAGTGTTGGCACTTTCATGAAGTGTTAATAAAAGATATCATTCCCCTGCTGCCCTAGTTATATTTTAATTATATTTTTAAGTATGCTTCAAATTATATTATATTCATAATAATTATTTTAATTATAGTTGTAATTATATTTACATTTATAATTACAATTATAATTATTTTCAAGAATATCTTCAGATGAAAGAACTTCATGAAGAATTTGAAAGATGGCATCTAGATGGTGGAATATTTGCTGCAGCAGTTTGCCCACAATCAAGCCCCTCTTGAAGGCTCCCATATCTTGGCGGAAGGTCTGAAGGTACAGTGAACCATTCAGCCTGCCTGAAACTGCTCGTTCTCAATAAATAAAATTTTAAAGTTCATTATTTTGTTTTTTTCTGTTTTTCCTTTACTCCATTTGACAATGCGGCAGATATATTTCATTTTTATCTTACAGTCCAGTGTCCTTGTCCATTAAAAATATTTATTAATTTTTAATAAATAAATATGGTGCTGTGATTGTGTACATTAAAAATGGTTTTGCTGACCTTTTTGTCCTACTTTTATTATTTGTTTGATTATCTAATTTTTCCAAGACATTTCATTTTTAATTTCAAATGGTAATTGTTAACATGTAACTTACATTTCATATGTTACATATTTGTGTTAAAAATTTATTTGTTACGCATATTAAGATTTTCAGAATTTGTTAGTGTCGTGATTGTGTTCAGTAAAAATGATTTTGCTATCTTTTTTTATTTAATTTAACATTTCTTAAATGATTTATTTTTTTCAAAAACATCTCATTTTAAATTTCTATTTATAAGTCTTGTTAACATGTGTACTTTACTTTTTATGTTACATGATTGTATTATTAAAATGTTTGTTACATATATTGGGATTTTGGGAGCATAATATGGAGTTATGACTGTGCATCATAAAAATGATTTTGTTGTCTTTTTTTGTTTTAGCTTTTTATTTGTTCGGTTTTTTTTTTTTTTGGTCAAGAAATTTCACTTTAAATTTCTATCTTTAAGTGTTGTTTACATGCATTTTATAGTTTTTATATTGCAAAATTGTGTTATTAAATTGTTAGTTTTATGTATGGAGTTTTTGAGAGTTTATTAGTATAGAGGCTAAATATGGGAATTTGCAGCATCCGAGTGTGGCTGACAGATTTATTTATAGAATGACACAAGCAGGAAGATATAAAATTCAAAATTCAAAATAGGCCGCATAAGATAAGCCTAAGCCCGCACAAAATATCTCCAACAACCCCCTCAAGTTGGGACATATGTCAACATGCCTAGCTTGGCGCATAAGAATTGAACAAGATCCACACAAATCCCCTTTGTGAAAATATTTGCAAGCTGACCTGAAGTGTGGACATGACTGAGAGTGATGTTTTACTACTCATACTACACCCTTGAAGGAAGTGACACCCAACTTCAATATATTTCACTCGCTCATAGAAGACTGAATTTGTGTCAATCTTGACTGTTGTTTGATTCTCACACCAAAAATGTGCAGGCTTCCTAATAGGATATCCAATTTTTCATAATCTATTGGGACCAAATAATCTCTGTCGTCACATGAGTCACAGCTCAATACTTCGGTTTTTCACTAAGAAGAGAAATAACGGTCAGTTTCATGCGTCATGAAATTAAATTCCCACCAATAAATACAACAAAGCCACATGTGAATCCCCTGGATGAGAGACATCTTGCATAGTCAGCATCACAAAAGTCTTCTATACTTGTGTGCAGGATTGCAATATAATATAGGCCCAAGCCAGGTTCTTTCTTCACATACCGATTGCAACTTTGTTGGAGATTCCATGAATTGACTCAACTTGCTTCAGATAGTTCAGTTTGCCCACAAGCTTTCAAAATTTGTTAAGTGGGGAGAACTCATTGTCGGTGTGAAGAGACTTCTCCCCAAGTTCCAACAGTGAGTCAACAAAGCCCAGAATATATGTCTCATCTAGCAGATCAAACACATATTTCCTTTGAGTAAGGAATATACCTCTAATGTATCTGGAAACCCCGATTGTCACAACCCCCCCCCCACTGGGAACCCCTCCGGGGTCTGCCGTGAGGACGAGAGTGACCTCCAATTAGAAATGTGGGTGGGTGTGTCGTATGTGTTAGTAACAAGTGAGGGGCTGGCGGGGCAATATTTATAACTGTCAAGGGACGGTATTGTTTCTTCGCAATTAATAGTTTGTTTTGGTCAGGTGTAGCAGGTGGGGGCTGTTGGCTGGACAGGTTCTGATAGAAACTGCACCCAAGCTCTAACCGACTACAGATATGTAATAAGAGTGCTTCATGAATTACAGAGGAATTGAGCAGGAGGAGAAGAAAACAAGAAGAATAAGAAGATGAAGCAGGAGGAGAGCAAACTCGAGTGAAGCCCCCCCCCCCACCCACCCAAGCCAACGGCCGACTCAACTAATTCTGTTCTTTTGCCTGCCTCCATTCTCCATCCACTCCTCCCTTCTTATAACTTCCCCTCACGTGTCAACTGTACAAACATGACACTTTTGCCCTTTCTAGAATATTCCACCATCTATAATCCCCCTTATTCCCTTTATGCCCAGATCTGTATCACTCTCATCGTCTTAAAAATCAGTCTTGTCCTCAAGACTGAGGATAAGAAACTGATTGCGAGGCACCTATGTAGCATGTAGTCACCAAGCAATATGCCAAATGATCTGTCATGTTTTAAGGTCCCGCAAAAAATGAGCGCGCACCTCCTTATCCCATACTCTCCATGCAATTTCCCAGATGATCTGAGCTGCCTCGTGGCCCCGCCAAAGGTTGGCTAGGGTGGTAGATTGTTGTGGCGTGTAAGAAGACAAGGTTGGCAAAATCTTCCAACCCCCCATCCCTACTGGTGTTGTCGTGGCGCTGAGTCCCACATAACACGTGCCAAAGTCGGTGGAGTCGGCCCCCGACAGTAGTAAGGGCAGCTGCGAATAAGGACCTGGGCTGCGCAAAGAGCCAATGTGGGTGTAAAAATATCAGAAGTTGTTGCTGTGGGAGAATCCCCCCGAGTGGTGGTGAAGGCAAAATCGCCTCATGTTCTGCGTTTGGCGTCTCGTCGTCGTCACTGGTTCTGGTAGCTGCACTAATATGGATCGTGAGTCGCGTCACTTGCTATGGGTGATGCTCCCCACCGGCAATGAAGTGTTGAACTATCGATAATGCCGGTCTTTCATCAAGCGAACTCGAAAACTGCTTAGATGCGAAAGGAAGGCCAGCCATTGGGAGTTGCGGCGGTCGTGTTTCTTCAATTTCGAACGTGACTGCTTCCATCACTATAGACTGGTCGGTGCCAACAAACATCCCGGTCAGAGGAGACGATGTCACCTCCTGCGGGGGTTTATTGTTGGTGAAATCCCGAGACTCATCTCCCTTGCCACTACCGTCATTTGATCGTGAGTTAGACGCTTCCCGATCTGGCACTGGTTGATCATCAACCATCCACCCATGGTGTTGTTGCTCCTTCGTTACATCAGTCGTCGCTTGCTGAAGGAAAAGCGGTTCAATAAATTGTGTCGGAAGCCCCGCCGCCTCCTGCGGCCTCGTCTCCCAGCGTTGCACCACACCAAGCATGAATCGTCGGAACTCAGCTTCCTCCTGCCAGTGGCGCTCCCATTTTTGCTCGCACAAGAGCTGGTCCTGCAGCAACATTTCTGGCCAGCAGACTTTTTTCTCTGTTTTGTTTCTTTTTCTTTTTTTTTCTTTTTTTCCCTTTTTTTCTGTTTTGTTCCTGCTTTTCCCTCCCGAGGTAAAAACACAGGCCGCCCCCTACTTTTCTTTTCTTTTCCTTTTTTGTTATTTTCCTATAGTGCAACTGTACCTATGCGGAAAAAAAATGGCAGGTCACCTCCTCCCGCGCGATAGGAAGATTTCGGTGCGTTCCCCTCCTGCGTGATCGGATCTCCAGGCACGCTCACCTCATGTGCGAGCAGAAGAGCGAGCGCCGCCGAGAAAGAGAGTCGCACGTCGTGCGAAACAGCCGCTGCTGGTATCGGCCCGCCGCGGCTGATCGAGAGAAAACTCGCGCAACAGTGTGGCGTCGGGTGCGGGACTCCTTTGGAATGGAACGTTGATGAAGATTGGAACGGCGCCTAGATGGTGCACCGCCGGACGTTGTTGCCCGCACAAAATGAGAACAGATGTGCGAGCTGAAAGTCCCAATGCGCTCACCTCTGGCGCGATCGGAAGGTCGAGGCGCGGAGAGAGAAAGGGGCAGGGGCGCCTCCTCTAGTCGCGCGCTGCCAGACGATTTTCGACAAAACGTTGTGGCGGGAGTCTCCGTCGGCAACGGTCGTCTCCAACGAAGTCGACGTCGCAGTGGTGGTGAGCTTTCTCTGTCGTGAGTGTGCACCAACAGAAACCGACGGTGCGCGTAGGCCAAGAGCGGCTCCTCTGAGAAAATGTCCAGCACCAATGCTACGGTTTGTTCCTTTTATTCTCTCTCTCCTCTCTTTAGCAATCATGGTGCTAGCATTTGGAAACTCCGTTGGGGACCACCACTGGTTTCGAGGACGTTGAAGTGCGTCGATCGACAAGAGTGAGACATGAGGACGATCGCAACGAGACAATTGTCGAGAGGAAACCGTGCGAATTTCCTTGGTTCCTAGATGCAGATGAGGATGGAGAATAGAGTCGGCGCTGTCGAGACAACAATGGAGAGTATACAGCATAAGATGTCGACAATGCAGAAAAATCTAGGAAGGTTGATGCGTGGACAGAACGAGAACCAACGTGTGGCGCACGATTTGGTGCAACGGATGGAAGAGCAAATGTCTCTTCGGATGCGAAATATGGAGGAACAGACGTTTGAGAGATTTAAGGGGATTAAGCTCCAGACGAATTGAGGTTCGCAAACTAGAAAACAGAGAAAAGCTGAACTGGTGAATCCAGGAGGCAGTGGCAGTACGGAAATTGGTAATAAAGGGGGCGGCCGGCGGTCCCACAGGGAGCTGGCTTCTTGGTATTAATTGAGACTGGAACCAAAATTACAACAAGAGGAGAAAGGAGTAGAAGTCGAAGAAAGCTGGAGGAATAAAGATGATCAGGGGGCACTGTTGCTCCCATCCAAGCCTGAGGGCCGATTCCAGAACAGAAAATATTCTCCCCCCTTCTCACACTCCAGCCTTATCCCTATTTAACAGCCTCTAACAACTGTGGGGCCCCAGCATATTCCCCCGGCTGTCCATCCCCTCTGACAACTCTATCTGGCCCGCAAATTCCTTTTATGCCTCACGTGGCCAGCAAACATGGCAGGAAATCCAGCTCCCATTTTCACTTCCCGCAACCCAAGAACACAAGATGCCACAGACCCAATCCATAATATCAGTGGGTCATGAGAAGCTCTTCCTTGTCCAACATTCCTTGTGCCCACCAATATCTTCAAATGCTCAGTTTTGTATATAGGAACTCTTTGCCAGCCAGCTCTGAATGCAACACGTAAAAATGTAACCTGCGCCAGCAGCAATTGTTTTCAGAGGACTGCTGTGAGCTACCCACCCTCCAAGTAGATTGCCTTCCAGCCTGGACAATTTCACTAGCATACCCAACCCATATTCGTGATTCAGAAGTACAAAAACATTCTTTGTTTTTCCAAATACAGCTAGTATTTTCAATGAGTACAAAATATGAAATTCGGGGCATGGAAATTTTCAGTCCCGGTAACAAGTCGTGTCAAGCAGGTGAAATCACCCTCAGATATATAGGTCTCCACCAAGGTTGCTGCAAGGGCAACAAAAACAACAACTACATCCGGCCAAGCTGATACTCTGTAGAAGTAGTGTGAGAGAATAAGCAGTTCAAACCCACAAGCATATGGAATTTAGTGCCCAGTTATAACGAAACACATCAGTGCATGCCTGATTTCTAGTTTAGAAAGGCAAAGTTCTGCCCATGTGCTGCCAACGAACCACTTCCAAGCCTCGGTCTGTATTCCAATTTCTGCATAATTGCGTCCTAGGCCTTCCAGGATTGATAAACTTTCCAACTGCCAAGAAACGCTGATCATTGGTAGACTCGGATGGCGTGTATGATCCACCAACTCTGGAACCCTGATGCTCAATTCAGCAACACTAGCCAAGGGGTCCTAGAGTACAGACATTGGAACCGTTCCAGTATGCCCTTGTGCACCTCTTACCACCCCAAGAGAAATACCAATTGATTCAAGAACCGGTCCTTGCCCAATGTGAACCTCTACAGAACCCCATACAGATTTTGGGTCATCAAAGACCTGAAACCAACTTTCCACTGTCATTTCCATGGAGTTTTCCATTAAAAGCACTTGGACTGTCACTCCACTTTTTTCAGATATTTGCAATGCTAAGACTGGTAAAATTCCAGCTATGGCTCTACTTCCAAAAAATGTTTGAAACCAAACTCCCACTTGGTCGCTAAATGCAAACACCTCCATCGGTTGCCTCAATGCAGATAATGCAGAAATAATTCCCAATGATCCATCAAGGATTCCAGCATCAACAACAGCATCCAAGTGAGAGCCAATAATCAAAGTTTCAGCACTTGCATACATTCCCCCAGTCTGCCCATGTCCATCGCCCATTCCATCCATCCAAGTAGTCAGACCAGCATCTTCCATCCGTTGTCGAGTGCGGTGTATTGTCTTCCTAGAAGCTGGGCTCAAGGACGACCACTTAAGATAGTTCCCAGCATCATCACACATGGGTTTCTTCAATCAAACTTCTAATGTCTTTGCCTGTAGTTCCACTGCTGCCACATGAAACAGTGAATACCACCACATCTTAGGATAGCAGCTGACATTCTCAAGAGAAACTAGAACAGAGAAGGACAATTCTTTATGCGTGGCATGACCCCAGCCAGCAGGCCCAGACTTCAAAGCATTGCCCGAACAGAGAGCATCCTGACAACCCCGCCACAAGCAAGCCCATGGTGGTGGCTTTAGCAAAGGCTTAGGAGTAGCGTAGCTTGATCTGGGCGCTCTCTTGGAACAGAAGCCTGCATCTGTGCACTCCAAACAAGGTTACTGCCCAAAATGTGGTCAAGTTCATGATTACCTGAATGAGTCCTTTTATAGTGCACCTCCTGCTGACTCAGATTTCTAATTTTAAATGCCTTAAAAAATCAGTGTCAGGTTGAACTAGTGTCAGTTTCCATGCCACAGATCTAGATGCAGAAATGCGTCCAGCCACCAGCAGTATCACCTACAGTAGGTGAATCCGTAGGGCCAGTTCTTCCAGACTTGATAACCACAACTGACGCGGTGTCGAGTGCGGTGTATTGTCTTCCGAGAAGCTGGGCTCAAGGACGACCTCTTAAGATAGTTCCCAGCATCATCACACATGGGCTTCTTCAATCAAACTTCTAATGTCTTTGCCTGTAGTTCCACTGCTGCCACATGAAACAGTGAATACCACCACATCTTAGGATAGCAGCTGACATTCTCAAGAGAAAATAGAACAGCGAAGGACAATTCTTTATGCGTGGCATGACCCCAGCCAGCAGGCCCAGACTTCAAAGCATTGCCCAAACAGAGAGCATCCTGGCAACCCCGCCACAAGCAAGCCCACGGTGGTGGCTTTAGCAAAGGCGAGTAGCGTAGCTTGATCTGGGCGCTCTCTTGGAACAGAAGCCTGCATCTGTGCACTCCAAACAAGGTTACTGCCCAAAATGTGGTCAAGTTCATGATTACCTGAATGAGTCCTTTTATAGTGCACCTCCTGCTGACTCGGATTTCTAATTTTAAATGCCTTAAAAAATCAGTGTCAGGTTGAACTAGTGTCAGTTTCCATGCCACAGATCTAGATGCAGAAATGCGTCCAGCCACCAGCAGTATCACCTACAGTAGGTGAATCCGTAGGGCCAGTTCTTCCAGACTTGATAACCACATCTGACACGGAACCAGATGGCAATGGAGATGGTTTACGAGCAGGCAAAACTGTAGCCTCATCATCCTTTGCAGATGCAGCAGATTGCTCGTCAGGGAGGTTTGTTGGTAAAGAAAACCCAAGTGCCTCCTGCTATAGCAGCAGGCCGGACGCATCCCACATCCAGGACGCATGCGTATTTTGCGACTTCTTGACGCCACCTCTGTCCAAATGTGTGTCGGTCTCCTGCATAACCAGCGTCGGATGATCATTTTCCTGTAGCAGACAGACTGAAGGAAACTCACCTCGCATGTTGCCAGTAACATTTTCCACCAAATCCACATTCCGCCCCTGCGCCAGGCCAAACCCAGCCACTTCGTCGCTCCCCCCACGCCTTGATTTCGTCAGTAACATCACTAGCGACCACGACAGATGTCGCGGACTGCACCTCAGGCAGCATGATTGTCTGAGGAGGCTGAGTCACCCCTGCTGCGGCATCAACTTCTCAAGGCATCGCTCCAAACATGTGAGAGTTTCTCTGAATTCAACTCGCTCCCACTCCCGCAAATCAACGCATACTCCTAACTGCTAGTCCACCCTGTCCAGTACTGTTGTCGTCACCTCTTCTTCCCTGGAAGCTATTTGCAGGTCGGACCAAGTGATAAGACCCCAACACCGGCAGTCCCATTGGGAGCCTGCTACTTTGTATTAATTGAGACTGGAACCAGAATTACAATGAGAGAAAGGAGTAGGAGTAGGAGGGTGGAGGAAGAAAGATACTTGGGAGGCACTGCTGCTCCCCGCCCAAGCTTGAAGGCTGATCCTAGAACAAAAAAAAATCTCCCCCCTTCTCACTCCAGCCTTCCCTCTATTTAACAGCCTCTAACAACTGTGGGGCCCCAGCATATTCCCCCGCTTATCCATCCCCTATAACAGTTTCAGCTAACCCACAAATTCCTTTTATACCTCACGTGGCCAGCAACAAACTCCTTCCAGAATATACAGCTATAGCCAGTTGTAATCTCCCCTATAACAGTTTCAGCTGACCAACAAATTCCTTTTATACCTCACGTGGCCAGCAACAAACTCCTTCCAGAATATACAGCTATAGCCAGTTGTAATCTCTCCAATAGGGACCCTTATACCTCACGTGGCCAGCAACAAACTCCTTCCAGAATATACAGCTATAGCCAGTTGTAATCTCTCCAATAGGGACCCTTATACCCCTTTCTAGAAGTAGCTTTCCAGGCTGCATCCCTCTATCAGCAGCTTAGTTCCCGAAGAATCTACTCTCATCAATGGACTGCGGAGTGTGTCTCGGAGGGTGGAACTGCCCTCGTTTGCAGGAGAAGATCCTTTTGGATGGATCACTAAGGTGGATACATACTTCATGATAAATCGAACTCCAAAGGACATGAAGCTGCATTTAGCGCAGATATGCATCGAGAATATGACTCTATATAGGTTTCTATCGTGACAGAGCACTTCTCCATGTTCGTCATGGGAGAAATTCAAGCCGGCGCTAATGGAGAAATATGGGAACTGCAAGGAGCAAATGGAGCTTTTCCGATAGCGGTGTGAGAAGCAGCAGTCCACGCAGCCTATGGAAGACATGAAGGAGGAGGTTGTAACTACTGTTCAGCAAATTGGAAAAGAGAAGAACGATTATAATGATCGAAGCGGAAAGGGCGGGTTTGGGTGTGGTTTAGATCTTGATGTAAGGGCGGGTTTGGGTCTGGTTTAGATCTTGATGCACGTGTTGTAGAGGAATTGGAACACATCGCAATGAAAGAAAAAGCGCTAAGTTGGAGGAGTTTCCAGACTGATCAGGAGAGGACCAGTGTAACACCCCGACCCGGGAGCCACTTAACCGGTGCTCCGGGTTGGAGGGCCACTAGGCCTTAGGCGCACCTCCCCACATGCCAAAAGCTACCGACTAGCAACGATGGTCTATTGGATGATAGTGGGGAGACTATACCCTCTGGTGATAATAATAATAATATCAATCAATATAACACCAGCACTGCGGAAGCAAAAGAGCAAACTCAACGGAAGCAACAATAAACAGAGGCAATAACAACCCAAAAGCAAACCAACTATACATCCCGGATAATGTATACAAGTCATGACATTCATACCAAAAACAAGCAGGATCGCCCGGAGGCCGATCATATAAGTACGTACTCAAAAAGCCCAAAAAGAACTCCAGCTCGGCGGAAAAGAACCCCTTGGTCTATCTACGATCCATCCCATGCACCCACGGCACATCCCTGCTCACTAAGGTCCATCCCACGAGTCTGATCTCTTACCTAATCTCAAAGCCATAAAGTCCGCACGCGTCTCGAGGGGCCCGTGCAGGGTGTGAGTATGAACTCAGTAGGCCGCCACCAACGTATGTCTGTTTTACATCCATATTTATACGAGTGTATGCAAAACGTATATAAATAGCAATCACACACATATCGAATTACTCGCCTTGTGTGTGCCCAACAGCCACAAAAGAGTGTTTACTTGCTTCGGCCAACGCCAAAGTGGAACGATGTATCCATTATTTGTCATACCGGAAGAACCCTCAGTTTCCCATCCATTTCCATATCACACAGCACCTCGTGCCAACAAATTTTACAAGTCCAACCTGTCAATTAAATCTAACGTCCTTTCGGCGCACCCGCGAAAATATCACAAATCCCTCGAACTTCATTATTGAATCACCATCGGCTCGGAAGCATGACGTCCCAAGGCACGGCAATATTCGCCCTTCCATAATCCTGGTCCATCGGCCTCAACGTCACGGTGAGCCCTCAGCCCCCATCTGATGGTCTCACACCAATCATAGCTTTCTACGGGGAGCACCTCCCACGGAACTCACATAGTCAAAGGCTCAATATTAAATAAATTAACTACAGGCACATCCTGCCAAGCCAACGTGAAACCCCATTTCACACAAGCCATGCCATACTTGGCTCAACATACTATAACAAACACAAGACAACCCATCAGATCTCGCGGGTATAATAGAAAATAAAAGCATTAAATAAATGGTCAATTATTACACATTCCATAGCACGTGTGTAAATTAGAAGAAAGCTAGGCACCAACTACCTTATACCCGTAGACGATCACTAGTCGAAGACTGGCCTCTAATTCGAACCGAAACGGGAAAAACTGAAATCATGCAAATGCCCTGAAAATAGGGCAAATAAGCTCGCATGGAAACAGCATTCCAAACGGCGAAAGAAAAGAAGAAGAGAAACAAGAGGACTAGTAGCCTTTCTGATAGCTATCCAATGCAACAAACAACGCTTGAATCGGAGCCCGAACGGAGTTTTAAAGAAACCTAGAAGAGTAGGAAAGCTCCACGGCTGGAGGTGTTGTGCGAAAAGGGAGAAGAAAAAAAACTCAAGAGAAGGGATGGGCAGTTTGGTAATTTCAGCCCCTTTTAAGGGCCGCACGGTTTGGCTAACCGTGCGGTGCCACTGTCCAAAGGGCACCCCACCTTGCACGGTTACAGCGCACGGTTAGTCAAACCGTGCGGGCATCTCTACCCCCTCTGCACCAACTTGCACGACCGTGCACCAACTTGCACGACCGTGCACCAACTTGCACGACCGTGCACCTCCCTCACACCTCACTCACACGGTTTGAACTAACTGTGCTCTAGCACAAATGGGTCACACGGTTAGCAATAATCGCGCGCCCAGTGTTGTATCTCCCGAATTTTGGTTTTCGAAGCCCGATGCTTCCGAATTACATTCTGAAGCCCAAATTGAAAGTCGGTCCGTCCACTAACTAAAAGTTCGAATTCCTTTGGAATTTCTCGACCGCTCAAAAGCCCGAGACGTTACAACCTTCCTACCTTACAATAGCTCATCCCCGAGCAATTTGGCCTCACACAAAGATGCTACTGAACATACCCATCTCATAAACAACACCCCGGACTGCCCCGGTTATTCACTCGCGCCTAATTCTGATTATGGCGCTCCCCACATTAGGAATTACCTATTTGGCCATTTACCGATCCAAAATATGAACATTCTGATGGTTCTACACCGACATCCTCCAGACATGCACATCTCATCATCACACATCATCATTCATGCATTTCATCAGATGCTCATCTCATACCCACATCACACATAACGTCCATAGAGTCCTACATCGTAAACAATGCCCAAAAGCCCTGCATCACACATGATGCCCCAAAAGAGATCCCACATCATATATATAATGCCTAAAAAATATCCAGATCATACAAATCACGTACCATACTCGATGCCCACATATTAATCAGCACCTGGTTAATTCAATCATCACACATGCACCTCATGCACCAATATCAGTAATGCCAGAAACAAAAAGAATACACCCATAATCATGGCGTACCTCTAACCGTCATCAGCACCCCGACCTGCATTGAACCTGCAAGCTCCACTGCATGCATCTGGCCTGAAGCCCGACTTTCCGATGTCTGTCCTCCATGCGGAGTTGCACCCGCTACCGGTCACTGCCCCCACTGTTGGGTATCCCTCTCCCTACCACAACCTACGTGTGCAGTAGTATCCCGACTACCTGCTCCTGGTACCGCTCCCAGTCTTACCTTAGACTCTTGAGTCTGACCCGGCCCCTGACTCCCAGCTGCCCGAGGTGTCTTCTGACAGAACCTCTCCAGATGTCCCATCTGCCCGCACGCCCGACACTCCTTTGGAGGCCACTCACACTGGGTCTGAACCTGACCCGACTGTCCCCACTAGAAGCACGCCTTCGACGACCCGCTCCTCGGTGGAATACCTGAGTCCCTGACCTGACTGCCCTACTCAGACTCCTCGCGGCCTCGCTTCCTGCTACTCGAAGCACCACTGCCTAACTCACCTGACGTCGCCACCCAACTCGAATAAGTCATGTTCGTCAGGTTCCACTCAGCTATCAAAACCTGGTTTACCGCCTCCAAAAACAAGGTCAACCTGAAAATATTTACATGTACCCTGATGGCATGTCGCAAACCATCCTCGAACCGTTTCACCCTAACAATGTCATCCCCTGCCATAGAGGGTGCAAAGCGAGACAGGTCTGTGAACTTCCTAGCGTAATTCATGATGGACGTGCATCCCTGCTGCAAGTTCATGAACTTGAGGACTTGATCTGCCCTCGTCTCCAGAAAGAAATGCCCGAAGAACCTGGGCTCAAAGTTATTCCATGTCAATCCATCAAGTCTGTCGGCATGTGCCTGTATGTCCCACCAACATTTTGTCGGTCCCCTGAGCATATATGTAGCCAGCTTCACCCTCCGTCCCTGAGAGTGTCTCAATCTGATTGAAAATCGTCTATACAGATTCGATCCAATACACGACTGCCTGCGATCCACCCTCACCCTGGAACAGAGGGTGCTGAGATTAAAACTCACGCATCAGATAATCCATAGATGGCTCAACTCCCTAAGCTCCCCGGTCAATACTCTGAACAACCAGCACCCTGAGCTTCTCATCTAGCCACGACCCAAACTCCGCTACCTGTTGTGGCTACCCCACCAGCCTCAAAGCCTCCACCTGTGGCTCATGCACCCCCCGGCCCTCAGCGGCCTCATCCTGTGCCCGCTCTAGCGGCACCACGTCTCAGCCCTCCTAACGCTCCACCGAAGCCCATCTAGGTGGCATCACACTAAAGACCAAAAGTCATGATCAATACCAACAATAACAGTCCAGATATCGCAAATAAGAAAAACTGTAACAGGCAGCGCATCTCACCACCCTTACACTTCCCTACTGCACCCATATCGCATACCATCCTGCCTCATGGCCCCCTACCTACCCATATCAGAGTCAGACATCCCATATCAAGCATACTAGAAATCACCAGCCTGGGATGGTTGAGTAGAATGCCACCAAGAAGCAATGCAGGGAAACACTGCTTAACATGTTGACACTTTAAACAGCCCAACCCCTTTTCCTGTATTGCAAGTTCCAAGCAATAATTACAAGCACATACACATGTCATGTGAACTTAAGTGTCTACATTGATGCATGAATGCTCCTCTCTTGCCATACCAAACCAAGGGTCAAAACCTCTTAAATCAGTAACATCACACCCAAGTGCACCACTCGAGATGGAAAATCAGTCAACAGTAAAAGCACAAAGCAAGAATATCAATTTCCCACCCCTGGCAACTCAGTTTATCCCCCGTGCGTGGGGCTGCTGGCACTCAGACATGAGCTCTTTACCAAGCTCTGACAAGGTCCTAATCTCCTGTCTGCCATAGCCCAAATAACTTACCGTTTTGAAAACCCACCTTTTAATACCACTTGGCCACCAGCTGAAGGTTGTTGCCACTTTTTTAACCAACCAGGTGCTCTGATACCACTTATAACACCCCGACCCGAGAGCCACTTAACCAGTGCTCCGGGCCGGAGGGCCACTGGGCCTTAAGCGCGCCTCCCTGTACACCAAAGGCTGCCAACTAGCAGCGAGGGTCTATTGGATGATAGTGGACTATACCCTCTAGTGATAATAATAATAACGGTCAATATCACAACGGCACAGCGAAATCAAACGAACAAACTCAGGGAAGCAATAATAAACGACAATAACAAGCCAAAAGCAAACCAACTATACATATCAAATAATGTATGCATGTCATGAAAGTCGTACCAAAAACATGCTAGATCGCCCGAAGGTCGATCGTATAAGTACGTACTCAAAAAGCCTAAAAAGAACTCCAGCTCGGCGCAAAAGAACCCCATGATCCATCTATGTTCCATCTCATGCACCCACGGCGCATCCCTGCTCACTAAGGTCCAACCCACAAGTCTGATCTCTTACATGATCTCAAAGACATAAAGTCTGAACCTGTCCCTAGGGGCTCGTGCAGGGTGCGCATCGCGTTGTTTTTTTCTCAGTTCTTTTTATTTTTGTGTGACGCAGTGAAATTGTTGGTTTTATTTTATTTTGGACGTGTATAGGGTATGATTTATTGACATAATCTTTTATATTCATGCATATGTTATCTAATTTATTATTTTATATGGTTGTTATGTGCTAATATGTTATTTGTGCGTTGTAAGTCAATATTGTCACGCGTCGTGCGCCGCGCAATGCACTTTTGCGCTGGGGGCCCTTGTCACCATTGTGCATCCTAAATAACTATGCATTCAGCAACAACATTTTGTTGTGGTGTGTCGAGGCAAAAACTCTAGTATATAATGTTGTGGTTATCAGGGAAAACTGAAAAATCCTAGAGAAGTATTCACAACTATAATCAGAGAATAAACATTTTAAAGTGGAGAAAACTGGGTTTGGATTTCGTTATGAGATGAGAAAAAGACGTAAAGATTCCCAAGCAATTATTTTAGTAGATAAACCCAGGTCATGCGAAAAAAATCATAAAAAAAATGTGACAAAATAACGGTGTCCTGGTTTGCTAGGAACGGGGTCGGGAACCCATATATCATAATGGGCTAACTAGACGCATGATCGTTCGGGAAATATAAGTGACCCGATCATGATTGGTGTAATGAAATGATTCGCAATCGAAGAGAGAAAAGGAACCTAAAGGTAAAGTTTCAGAAGAACTGAAGCGGGGGGATAACTATGCGGGTGGTGGAGTTGCAAGACTCGATCAGACACCAAGGGGCGAGCAAGTGAAGAAAGTGAAGAAGGTGAGTCGGGAACATAAGCTCCACCCCAGAGTTGTTATTTACTATGCACCTGATTCATCGAAAGCTCTTGAAACCCAACCACATTAGATGAGCATGTTGTCTGACACTGTAAATCAGAGGTAATCTTACTAATTGACAATAAATTAAACGGATAGCGTAGGATAAGAGTCATTAAAGACGAGTCAAGGCAAGAGCAACTGAACAAATTTCATAACCAGTCAGGTGAACTGAGAAGCCATCTACAACAACAATAGTACCCCCCAAGGAAGTTGAGCGATCAGACTAAAGCATGCCTGCATTTCCAGTAATATGTTCGAATGCACCAAAATCAAAGACCTATGTGGTGGCTCGTTGAAAGAGACGGGAAACATATTGTGACTATAGCAGGTGACACTCCTCATCAGAAAGGTCAATTGTATGTTGAATGTCGGGTGAGCGCACACCTTTACACAAGGCAACAGGGAAATCCTCGATGACGGGCGATGGAGTCATCGATGAATCAGACGCTGGAGCATCAGCAGATACTGCAGGAGGGGCATCATGCATGCGATGGGTATAAATCGGCCAAAGCGAGAACCACCAAACTCAGGAGGGGGTGGCGATAAAGGTGGGACTAGAGAAACATTACCAAATCGAAGACCACTAACCTTGGAAGGAGATAAAGCAAGGGTAAATGGACTAATGGTGAACAAAAAACAAATCTCATGGACAAGGTAGTTGGTGGAGTTGGAGAAGACGCAAATGGTGATGTCTCGACAAAAGGCAGCATCAACATACACAATATAGAGTCCCAAGTCTGGGGAATAGCAACAACACTCACGTTGCGTACAAGAATATCAAGAAAAATGCATTGAAAAGAACGGTCATCAAACTTAGTGCAAGTGGAACAAACATTACGGATATCACACAAACATCCAAAGACGTGAAGAGAGAGTGAGTGTGGAGGGTGAAATGGGTGTAAAGAGCGTGGTATGAAGTCCTTAAGGACTAATGACTGGAAATGATTGATAAGATACGCCAATGTCACAATAGCATCATCCCAGAAAGTGGTGGAAACCTTCATATGAAAAAGAAGGGGCCGAGAAGTATCTAAGAGATAACGATTTTTGAGCTCCGCAATACCATTTTTTTGAGGTGTATCAGGGCAAAAATGTAATGAATAATACTGTGTTTATTAAGGAATGTGGAAAGGGAGGTGGACAAATATTCATGAGCATTATCCAAACATAAATATTTTATGGAAACACGGAACTAGTTTTTTCTTTCATGATTGAATGCGCAGAACATAGGATAACATCAATTAGTGGAATCAAGATATACGTGTAAAATCATCAATTTGCTGAGAGGGTGGATACCCTGGACCCAACCCAAACTTGAATTTTTCAATTACCATATCATACATACAGTTTGATATATGTATGATTTATCATGATAGTAACATCACTTCTACATGTACTGTATGTGATGATGTTCTTATAGATTACATGTCGTACAAAAAAGTTATATCAATTCACAACTATAATGAGAACCTCGCGATACTATGACAATAATCTTAAATGTGTGTCCCATGATAATGTCTTTAGATTACATGTCGTGTCAAAAAATTATAGCAATTCCCAACTATAATGTGTTTCTCGCGATACTATGATAGTAATCTTAAATGTGTTTCTCGCGATACTATGATAGTAATCTTAAATGTGTGTCTTATGGTCTAGATACATTAATCTAGCGGCACACGGATAATGTTTGGTTATCAAGTACTGGGAGTTCATAAGCATTGAGACATTTTATCATGAAGTTCACACTTGGTGATCTCAATTATAGAAGATCATGAAAATTGATTCGTCAATAGGAACATCACATGTTTAGATGTCATTGGATGCTCCCATCTACAATCATGTGTATTAGTCCCTCGAATCGTTATTAATGTGTGTCATTAATCACGTACTTTGATACATGGTGAAAACTATATCAGTTTATGTTTGGGACGAGGTAGTTGCATCAGGTGCGTCATTAGTGATATGGCATCGATTGAATGATCAAGACATGATTTATTCATCTGAGTATAAGATAAAGTTGTCCCTGAACCTTTGTCTTAGATGCCTTAATTAAATTCATGGTCATGGTAAACAAAGACAAGTGATAGGAGTGAGTTTGTGTCTAGACCTCCCATATTGTATACTTATGGTAGGAGGGTTCGTTAGTTGTTTGTGAGTGTTGTTGGTTCTGTTAGTCAGGGGTATAATTGTAATTTGATTTTCCAGTTCTGTTAAGAAGGTATAACTACCTTGGGTAGTGTGTTTGGAAGGGGGTATTATGATTTATGCTCATTTGTGGCATTGTGTCTGGCCCGAGGAGGGGAATCCTCGGGGAGGAAACCTGTAAGTTCTTCTCTAGTTCGGTGTATTTGAAAATAAGTCTCTGCACGGGAGATCCAGGATACAGGATCATCTCCAACAAAAACTGGCATCTCAACTTGCCTAACAGAAGCTTGCAACTCCTCAACATCTACTGGTAGTCGCTGTTCTCCAGCGCCTTCGCTAGCACGATCGCTGTTTTCCAGCGCCTTCGCTAGCACGAGCGTCGTTTCCATCACCAGCGCGCAGGCTTCCCACGCCTTCCACTACCTCAGTCGAATGGTCCGTATGAGTTTGTTGATCAATATTTTCGGCTTGTGCTGTGTAAATAGCAGTAAGCATCGAACGAAATTCCAACATTATTGCTTCTTGACGCTGGAAATTAGTTTTCAAATTCGTGACATTTGTTGACAGATTTGAAACACGCAACACGATTTTCCATTCGTGTGGACATGCAGAAGTAGAACTAGTTCGGAAGAAAAGAAAATACAGCAAAATCCAACTAGAATCCTCCACTTCTGAAGAGTTCGACTACTTCTCTCAATGAAAGCACCAGAATGATAGGTGCAGTAAGAAGAATCTAGACATTTCCATTGCTTTCTAGGAAAAAGAACTTACAGGTTTCCTCCCCGAGGATTCCCCTCCTCGGGCCAGGCACAATGCAACAACAGAGCAGAAATCATGATACCCCCTCCCAAACACACTACCCAAGGTAGTTATACCTTCCTAACAGAACTGGAAAATCAAATTACAATTATACCCCTGACTAACAGAACCAACAGCACTCACACAACAGCTAACGAACCCTGCTACCATAAGTATACAATATGGGAGGTCTAGACACAAACTCACTCCTATCAACAAGTCTATCTAATATAGTCAAAAAAAGATAAATAAACCATGAAAGTATGGGGACACAAAGTATACACCATGCTTTATGAGATATTGTAGGACAGAGATTATATTACACAGTTAATTAAAAACGTAATTAAAATTTAAAATAAAATTAGAAGACAACAGCATTTTTATCATTATATTTAATTACATTAAAATTATAATAATTAAAATTATAATTATTATTAGAAACGGTGCGAGAAACTCGCTAAAAGGGAACACACGCACACACCCAAGCCCAGGTGGGTCCACTCTTGTACCCCCAATAACCTGCCTATTATTATTATTATTATAAGATAATGGATGGCCCTTATCAAGGAACATGGCTTTAAACCTCATTTGTTTTATAGTTCTTTTTCGATTTCCACCACTTCCGCATCCACTTCCACTTCTTTCAAAAAAAACACTTTCAATGTATCAAACAAGGCACAAGGAAGATTACTTGGGAAGTAAAAAATTTGGAAATGAGAAATGCATCTTTACAAGTTACCCATTAGGTTCCTCGCCAATTTTATAAATAACTTTTTTTCTTTATAATTATTGTCATTTTTACTGCATTTGAGTTATAAGCAGAGTACCAGAATCTTTAAGTGGTAATTCACTGAAAGAACAATAGAATTGCAATTCTACATTAAAGGACTACAATTTGGTAAATAGTATGAATAAAAAAATAGCATCTTTTTTGTTAAACATAATCACCTTCAAGTGTTGATAAGTCTCTGAGCCCATTTGCAATGCCTCCTCAAATTTGGTCGCTCCAACAGGGAGAATCATAATTTCCTGATATAAACGAAAAAAACTTCATAATAAATCAGGTTACTCTTTTTGCATGGCTTTGGCATTCCTACTCTGGTTTTACAGTCCATTTGGTTCATATAATCCTTACAAATGGAATGAAATGGAATAGGCTGAAGTGGAATGGAGTGCAACGGAATAGGTAAATAATAGCAATCTGTTTGGTTGCTTTCCAGCCAACATTATTTAATGTCAATTATACCCTTGATTTAAAAAAAACACTTTAAGGTGAAGGAAATAATGGACTTCTTAGTTTCATTCCATCTCCAAGGAAACCGAAATGACATTCATTGAGGTGTCATTACCCCTATCCAATTGTTTTTGGGAATTGTCTCTCCGACAGATTCTAGTTGTGTCTAACCAAACGCTGGAATGACATAATCTTTTCCATTTCAATCCTACTCTTTTCCCTTTCACTCCAACCAAATGCTAGAAAGACATTTCGTTACCATGAACATTTTCGCTTGGAATGTAACTAAATGGGCTGCTAGAGAATGCAAAGTCTAAATGCTTTCCACCCCAAAATTGCTTCCAAGTGTAATCATCTGTGCATTCTGAAAAATGAGTTTAATATATTTACAATTTCTTGTCTTAGATTTTAAACAAAAAGATTCAGCTTTCATGAGTAAAAGAGAGAGCATAAATTCCATGCTTTAAAATATCCGTGTGATCTGATACACAATCAAAGGATAATATAGTGAACCCGGTTCCACAACACACACAACATTATTGGAAAAAATAGAATAATAACAGAAAAATAAAAGTTTCACATCTACGGTGAGCATGAAATTTTGTAGTTTTACAGGTAATATAAAGTTCTCACAGCCCATTTGGTTCATAGAATCATCGGGAATGGAATAGAATAGATTGGCACGAGGTGGAATGAAATGCAATGGGTAGAGGATAACGGTCCGTTTGGATGTTTTCCAAACAGTATTGTTTAATGTCAAAAATATCCTTGAATTAAAATAAAAACATTTGGAAGTAAGGGGCGTGATGGTCTTTTTAGTATCATTCCTGCTAGGAAACCGGACTGATGTCCCTTGGGGCGTCATTAATCATTCTACTGTTTTTGGGAATTATCTTTTCCACATATTCCATTTCCATCCAACCAAACACTGGAATGAAATGCCCTTTTTCTTTTTAATCCAACCAAATGCCGGAATGATACGTCACTCCCCATGAACAATACCACTTGGAATGAAACCAAACAGATCATCAGGGTTTTCCAAGGACCAGGACAAAACGTTTGCCTTCAATACATATTTTTGAACCACTGGTCGTTATCTATATAAATGAATCGAAACTGATGAGAAAAACATTTATGACTATCTCAGATCCTAAGGGATACCTGAATGGGCATGTTATTCCCAGCATGTTTACCACCACTGATAACAGTGAAAGCAGGAACAGGAAGAAGCAGGTTAGTTTTGCCAGCGAGATCAGCAATGTGTTTGTAAAGTGGAACCTGAAGCAAGATTAACAATGAAAACCACCATGAAAACAGAAAAGTTTAAAAAACCATAAAAGTTTAACTTAAAGTAAGATCATGCCTCCTTTACTGCAGCTCCAGCTTTGCAAGCAGCAATTGACACAGCTAATATGGCATTTGCTCCTAGTTCACCCTGCAAAAATGTTCATTTTTTTAAATTTAATATGGAAAAAAGAAATTTTTAAAATGATTTTAAAAAATGGTGACACCGCATGTGCAACTATAATAATGAAATGTATGAGAAACAATAGTCCCATGAAGCAGATTTCTAAGAACAGTATTATAAAGATGGATGGGACAAATAGTGACCCCACGCGGTAAAACAAGGGTAGCTTCCTTCCATTCATAGAACAACTAGCTGTGAAATGATTAAGAATGGTGCATGGCAAAACAAGCACAAGAAATGTCACTGGGCCCCAATGAACATAAATTTGCAGCAGCAGTAAAGAGAATGTGTTTATTCATTCTAAAAAAGATTAGTAACTTTGCCCCATATGGATATATCAACATGTATTATACATAATTAATCAGAGATCAGGTACCATAGGTATTGCCCTGTGTCATAATTTGGCCAGAAAGGCTTTGAGATGATTATGCATGGATTATGATCAGAATGGCTTTGAAAAGGTGAATAACATAACCTAGGAAATGCACTGAGATTTATGCGCATTCATATTGCCTTGATTGCTAGCAGTAATGTCAAAGTCAAGTAAATAGGAGCACAAGATTGCAACAAAACGTGTTGAAGAAAAAGGGAGAACAATCACCTTTTTTTCTGTCTTGTCCAAGTCTTTCATGGCCTGATCAATTTGAGACTGAAGAGTGGGATCCATACCAGCGAGCGCTTCAGATATTTTCTCATTGACGTTCCTGACAGCACGACTCACCCCATTGCCAAGATACTTTCCCTTGTCTCCATCACGTAACTCGATAGCTTCATACCTGGGGTCACCTAATACAACTATAAAACGGCACCACCTGATTCAACTTCAAGGCTTCTCGTTCTGGAAAAAGTAAGCAAAAGGCATACGATTCTTCTTTGCAATTGGAGACATTATTCAGAACAAAGAATTACAGAGAGATTCTGGTATATTACAGGCGAACAAATCAAAAAAATAGAATGACCCACAATCGAGCAAGAGGATACAGAAAGCAGTGGATAGCAGGAAACTTAAGAAGCGTTGCAAAGCGTTGCAACAAAGGCAGTAAATTACAAAGTAGAAAATCATTACATGCCAGTAGCAGCACCACTAGGAGCAGCAGCACGAAACATGCCCTTATTGGTGTACAGGTCAACCTCAACAGTGGGAATGCCCCTGCTATCGAGTATCTCCCGCGCCTTCAACTTAGTGATCACCGGAGGAACCGATTTCTTCATATGGTTAGCCTGAATCGATGAAAACAAACATGGAACCGGTGAGCAGAACCCATAAATATAGGGAATTGGAGAAGTCAGAATCCCATTTGGGGGAGGGTGGAGTTAAAATTAAAATTTGAAAACTGGCAAGACAAAGAAAGACAGTTTACGATGAACAGCACGGGATCAGGCGCCTTGGCCCTAACGGCGGCATTGACTGAATCCTCTATTTTCCGAGGCAGAAGAAACCTGTCCAGATACTCCTGCACGGACATTTTCGTTTCCCCGGGCTGCTCCTGTAGCTTCGTGGAGAAGAAAGAATGCAGCAATGTTTCCTCGGGATGCTCCTGGTTTCCTTGGACCGGTACTCATTCATGTGGAATAAATTTTGACCGTAAGATAAGTAATTTGTACTCTAAATACTTATGTTCTTTCTCCTTTCTTTTGTTCTACTGTGATCGAAACGTTTTACTTTATCATCGTCGTCTCGTACATTCGATGTCATTATATGTTCGTTTCGATTCATTTCCAATCGATCAAATTCATAACACGTTATCAACACAACTGTTATGTCAAGTAAAAATGTTACTCAAACTGATAAGATAAATTTGTCATGACGAATATTGCGAAACATAGATTTCTCCCTCTTGACATTTCTAAGAAGAATTACTTGTCATGGACTCTAGATGCGGAAATGCACTTTGATGCAAACAGCCCTGGCGAAGCAATTTAAGTCTCTCAAGACCGTGCTCAAGCCCTAATATTCCTTCACCATCACCTCCATGAAGATTTGAATAATGAGTACCTCACGGTGAATGATCCTTGGGCGTTGTGGCGAAATATCAACGAGCAGTATGATCACCTTCGACTTGTAATACTACCAAGAACAAGGTTTAAGTGGAATCATTTATGATTCTAATACTATAAATTGGTAAGTGAATACAACTCCGCTATGTTTAAAATAACATCGCAGTTAAAATTATGCAGAGACATTATCACTGATACTGATATGTCGTAGAAAACTCATTCTACTTTTCATGCCTCAAATGTTATTCAAAAAACAACAATACCGCGAGAAAGGTTTTACAAAATACCCCGAATTACTTTCTTGTCTTCTTATTGCTGAACAAAATAATAAACTATTGATGAGGAATCATGAATCCTAATCTACTGGTGGACTCCATTCCTTGAAGTGAATGTGGCTGCTTTTAATCGAGCTCATGGAAAGAATCGATGTAATCGAGGTCGAGGAAAATCATCTGCTCGAGGTGGTCATACACTAAATGAGAAGAGGAAAGGGCACCACCAGAAGTGGTCCAATAATAAACAACCACAACTAAATAAAGCAAAGAACGATGAACGTAATTGTTTTCAATGTGGCATGAAGGGACATTGGTTGCGTACATGTCGTATGCCAAAGTATTTTGTTGATCTTTATCAACAATCTATCAAAGGGAATGAAAAGACGTTGAAGCGAATTTTTCTGACCATGCTTTAAAATGCGATGATGATGTTAAGAACTTTGATATTTCTGATTATTTTGTACACCCTGAAGGTGTTGAGCATATAGATCAAGCATGAATGCTCGTGATGGAAATGAAATTTGGTTTTTGGTTTTTGTATGCTCGTGGTGAAAATGAACTTTGGTTTTTGGTTTTTGTAAGGTTTTTAAATATCGCATGTTTCATTTTGTTTCATTTATTTCATTCCTTATATGTATGTTTTATTTTCTTTAATAGAAATGGATAATATAAATCGATCCATTGGGAATAATTTTCATGATAAAGATATTTTCTTCACCGATGTCACAACAACGCACACAATTTTTAAACATAAGAAATATTTTATCATCTTTAAAATGGGGAGTGCTCGTGTATGTATGTTAACCGGTAGTTCACTGTTAATTGATGGCTCTAGAAGAGAAAAAATATGCTTACCTGGTGGTGCACAAATTATAATAAATAATGATTTGTTTTCTCCCAAGTCTCGATGCAATTTACTAAGTTTTAAAGATATTTGTGATAATGGATATCATACCGAGACCATGGATGAAGAAGGTGTTGAATACCTCTACATAACAAGCATTAATAATGAGCACAAATTGATTCATGACAAGCTTTCAAGACTTCCATTGGGATTGTACTTTGTTAATGTTTGTACAATCAAATCAAATATGGTAAACTAGAATTTTACCGACCATGATACATTTACCGTGTGGCATGACTGTTTGGGTCATCCTGAATCAATAATGATGAGGAAAATAATTGAATGTATGCATGGTCATCCATTTGGCTGATAAAAGGGTTCTTACACCCCATGATTTCTCATGTGTTGCTTCTTCTCAAGGCAAATTAATCATAAGATCATCACCATCAAAGATCAGGATCAAATTCCTGATCTTCTTGGACTATATTCATAGTGATATATGTGAACCAATTCACCCACCATGTGGACCATTCATATATTTTATGATCATGATTGATGCGTCAACTAAATAGTCATATGTGTGTTTATTGTCCACTCGCAACTAGGCGTTTGCGAAATTACTTGCCCAAATAATAAGGTTATGGGCACAACTCCCAGAATATTCAATCAAGCATATGAGGGTTAATAATGCTTATGAATATTCATCACATGCGTTTAATAGTTATTACATGTCATTGGGAATTAGTGTTGAACATCTTGTTGCTCATGTTCATACCCAGAATGATCTAGCTGAATCATTTATAAAGCGATTATAACTTATCACTATACCATTACTTATGAAAATTAAATTACGCAGTTCAGTACGGAGACATGCAATTTTACATTCAGTAGCACTGCTTCAAATAAGGCCATCAAACTATCATGATTATTCCCCTTTTCAATTAGCTTATGGCCATGAACCAAATATTTCACACTTAAGGATATTTGGTCGTGTTGTATATGTGACTATAACACCCCTACAACAAACAAAAATGGGACCCCAAAGGAGATTGGGGATATACGCTGGTTTTGACTCTCTCCCTAACATTAAATATCTTGATATTATGACAGGAGATGCATTCACAACAAGATTTTTTTATTATTATTTTGATGAAAAACTATTTCTGAAACTCAAAGGGGGAAATCAATCGACTTCAAATGAAATATCATGGAAGGCGACTTTATTATTACATCTTGATCCCTATACAAATATGAGTGAACTTGAAGTTCAAAAGATTATTAATTTTCAAAAATTAGAAAATCAATTGCATGATGCATTCAATGATTCAAAATGAGTTACAAAATCATACATACCTGTTGTGAATACACTAGTAAGGATAGATGTCCCAAAAGGACAATCTGATGGTATTACCAACAATGCTTCCAATCCATGCCTAAAGCACGGGAAACCAATTGGTTCAAAAGATAAAAACCCCCATAAAAGAAAGGAGAAACAACCTATATTGGTTGAAGATATGAATAAACCTGGAGAGAATGTAAATGTATCATAAGTACATGATCATGATCAAGATGAAATTTCAATAAATTTCACTAACACTGGAAGATGATGGAACTGAGTGGAGACTGTTGTTGATAACACATTTTCATACAATGTAGACCTTGAAATTATGTACAAGGACCAAGAACCTAAAATAGTTAATGCGTTATGTCCTGGACCTGGATGCCACTCAACGGGTGCCCCGAGCTCAGTGAGCCACATGGCCTCAAGTGCATCTCCCCAAACGTCAGAGGCTACTGACTAGCAGCGAGGGCCTAGTTGTGGGAGGACTATGCCCTCATTTCCAAAGTGCAACACATCAGATGGATAAAACATATGTAAATAGCAGAAGCAATATAAGTAAACAGAAGGCACAATAGAAAATAAAGACAACATCAATAATGACGGAAACAATTGTAATAACATTCAACAACATATGATGACATGTCATTTACTAGAAAGATGGAAAACATGGATATAAACAACAAGAATAACATGCTCCGTAAAGCATAAAGGAAATCAAAGACTATTCCAAGCATCCTAAGTTCCAACTCGGTCCTCTACTATCAAGATCCATACTAAACAATAAGCAATCAAGTGTTTGAAGTTATATGCTTCCCTTTGTCAACACCTACAACCATACAATATGCCTTGGATACCAAACAAATCTCGGAGAGGGTGTGAGATAAATCTCAATGGGACACCACCAATGATGTCTATAACATCTGACCCATGTAATGGAAATGTAATAGTGTGCATGCATGCATAAATAAAGTATCGCAGTATAATGTAACTAAATACCCAAGTACCTGCTTCAACCCTCGGCTGATGTCTGAGCCTGTAACCAATTCATTAATTAAGAATTTACCAATTTATGTTGATAGGTCATGTAAGGCAGATCCAACACTAACATCACCTCATAATAGCGTAGATAGTAAAGGTTCCAAGATGTAATAAGGCAACTGTGATCAATGATATTTAATAGTGAAGTCCCAAGGTAATAACCAAGACGATGTAGACCTCAAGGGTCGCTAACTCACTAATAATTATAGCCTGGCATGGGGTAAGAGTGTAATCCAAGGATCATAATCCAAGACATTCCACAATGAGGCTCCTACCGAGTCCAAGGTGATTGATCAAGGTAAAATAGGGCTAAGTAGAGACATGATCTGATGGGCTTTAACCATGACACCTACTTGTCAATGTTGGATCCAAGGACTGTATCCAAGGAATCTTGTAGTAATATAAAGGGATCCTACAATGTCATACTGGGTATCCAAGAATAGACAAGGATCAAGATCTAGGTGGGTATCAACCCATGCAAGCTGTATCCTTGAATCAGAATGGGGTTCCCAAGTGCTCATGGAATTCTCTGATCAGAATCCAAGGCGAGCTCGAGTCAGGCCATTCCTATTTGATTATGAAGTCGTGTAATATTCCATTCCATTCAAGCCTTGTCTTTCATTGGTGTGCTAAGGTCAAGTAGTGTGCAACCTTTTTATCAAGTCATTTGGTTCAAGACTTGCCTTTCATTAGTGTGACAAGTAGCATGCAACCATTCATTTAAGTCATATTCCATAATTTAAGGTTCATTCTACTACCTTCCATTAATGCAGTAAGGGGTGCTGCGAATATGAAACTAATTAGTCATTCACATTTAATTATCAATTTGAACCACTTACCTTAGGTCGATCAAGTGGTATGCATACATGGTACTTTCCATTATGCAATTCACAATATAAATCAAGCTAATTAATATAGAAATGATTACCCTTAGAGCAGTCAATCCAAGACACACCTGAACGGTGGTGAAAATGTGTCAAAACACTAAGAAACAATTATGGCATAACCTTCAACATGGAAGGGATGTAGTTGCGATCATAATCACCAACAATTAATCACATATATGGGAAGAGCATATCCATACAGTTCTAACAAGTATAAGCATGGCATATTCATTCTATAAACATAACCCGATGAAATTGGTGGGGCCCATATGACAAATCCAAAATTAATGAACTTTAGGTATGAGTTATATACCACCCACAATAGGGTTGTACGATCCTTCTCCTCAGGTATTGTCCCTTTATTTGGCTCTAATCAGAGTAGATCTAAGAAAAAGAGAAAAATGCTCATACCCTGATATCTCAATTGTGAGCAAAAGAGAAGGAGAAAAACTCATGAGGACACGAGTACTTACCGTTGTACATCCAATGTGATGAACGAAAGCTTGATCAGTTGCTAGATAAAGGAGATCTCTTGATTCCAAGGTTAGATCTTCAAAAATCCCCAAATTGGGAGAGAAATAGGTTAATCATACATAAGCTCGGATTAGGGAAGATGGAGGTGCCTTAATAGATCATTAAGGGAAATTTTGTAAATTTACCTAGAAAAATAGCCTATGCACAGTTTTTTGACACAATTTGAAAAATCGTGCACAAACCGTACAAGGTTTTATAGGTAGAAGGGCACATTACAAGGTTAGGTCACATAGCCGTGCACAAACCGTGCAAGTGGTTCTGTCTGGAAATTTCAATTTACATGGTTAGCCAAACTGTGTGCCAACCATGTGCTAACTGTGTGACCTACCCAAATTTCCCAAAAAGATGGGTTTCGGGCTCCAAAATTTCCATAGACACCCATGAGACCTTTACTAACCCATTAGGCATCCATAAAAGGACCAAAGTAGAGATTTAGACCAAAATTTAAAGGATTCATACCTAAGTGAAATATCGGGTTATTACTTAATGAATGTTGTGAAAGGTTAGATTGAGATCAATGGAAAGTCACAATACAATATGAGCTATACTCACTTGCTAAACATGAGGTTTTTGGGTCAATTATGAAAACTCCTGAAGGGATCAAGCTTGTTGGATACAAATGGGTATTTATGAGAAAAAGAAATGAAAATAATGAAGTTGTGAGATATAAAGCATGACTAGTTGCTCAAGGATTATTACGAAAACCTAGGATTAATTATAATGAAACATACACTCCTGTAATGGATGCAATAACCTTCCGACATCTCATGATGTTTTTTGTATATGAGAAACTTGAATTACACCTCATTGATGTTGTTACTGCACATCTTTATTACAAGAACCTGATTTTTCACTCAGGTATGAATCCTTTAATTTTTGGTATAAATCTCTACTTTGGACCTAAAATGGATGCCTAATGAGTGAGTAAAGTTTTTGAGCTTGTTCGGGGCTTGTTTGGATCCTAAAACCCATCTTTTTGGAGAAAATAGACTTGGTGCACAATTTACAGTAAACTGTGCAGAATTCTGCACGGTTTGGAAAACCGTGCAGATAGTGTTTTTTCGGACAGATCCACCTCACACGGTTGGTGCATAGTCATGTGGCCTAACCGTGTGAGTGCCCCTTTTTCCCCAGGTAACCATGCAAGGGTTGCACACAGTTTGACAAACCGTGCAGACCAAACTATTTAGGCAGAGCTGTATCGCACAATTTACTCATGGTTTGAAAAATCGTGCGGACAAACCGTGCACATGCTATTTTTTGGGTAATTTTTTCCAGTTTTTCCCTTAATGATCTATTAATCCACCCTTATTACCTAATCTGAGTTTATACAGAATTAACCTATTTATCTCTCAATTTGGGGCTTTTTGAATATCTAAACTTGTAATCAAAAGATATCCTTCGTCCGAAATCCGATCAAGCTTCTATTTGTCATGTTGGATGCACAATGGTAAGTACTTGAGTCCTCTTTATCCATTATTCTTCTATTTCACTCTCAACATAGTTATCTCAATGTGAGTGTTTTTCACCTTTTCTTTGATCTACTCTGGTCTAAGGAAAATCAAGGGCTGATACCAGAGGAGGAGGATCGTACAACCCTAAGGTGGGTGGTCTATAACTTATCCCTAAAGTTCTTTGTTTTTGGAATGTTTGTGTGTGGACCACCATTTTCGTTGGAAGTTGTTTCTTAAATTTACATGTCATGATTATACTTGTTAGAATTGTATAATCACACTCTTTCCAAATATGTGATTAGTTGTTAGTGGTTACACCCACAACTCAACCCATCTCATGTCGAAGGTTATGCCATAATTGGTTTTTAGTGTTTCGGCACGTTTAAGCCATCATTCGGGTGTGCCCTTGCTTGACCTTTCTAAAGGCTAGTCTTTCCATGATATATGACTTGTTGTTAATGATAATTGCATGATGAAATGTACCATGTATGCTCACCACTTGACCCGCCTAAAGTAAGTGCATTAAAATGATTATTTAATATGAAATGTGAAATGAAAAGTATACTAAGTATATAACTTGGCCTTAACAAATGAGATTGAATAAAGGTTACATGTCCATAGCACCCCTAACCATGTTAATGGAAGGTAGCATAGCGAACCTCTCTAATTGAATATGCCTTAATTGTTAATTAAGACTTGATAAAACGGTTTCAACACTACTTGGCTATCCACACTAATGGAAGAAAAGGCTTGGACCTATAAATAAATGGTTGCAACTCTACTTGACCTATCCACACTAATGGAAGACAAAACTTGAACTAAATGAATTACTACATGATTACAATATCAAATAGGAATAGACTGACTCGAGCTCGCCTTGGATTCTAAGAGGAGAATACCTTAGGTCTCAGAAACCCCATTCTGATTCAAGGATACGGTTTTCTTAGGTTGATACCCACCTAGACTCCGATTCTTGACTATTCCTCAGATGCCCAGTATACTACCATAGGGTCCCTTTAATTATTACATGATACCTAAAATACACTCCTTGGATCCAACATTGACTAGTAGGTTCCATGGTGAAAGCCCATAGGCCCCTGTCCTTGCTTAGCCTCATTTTACCTTGGTCGATCAGCTTGGACTTGGTAGGCGCCTCATTGTGGAATGCCTTGGATTATGCACCTTGGATTACATTCTTACCCCTTAACTAGACTCAGATACTACTGAGTTAGAATTCTGTGAGATTTACATTACCATGGTTGTTACCTTGGAACTCCCTCACTGGATATCATTTTCAGGTTGCCTTGTTAAGTCTTGGGACCTTCACTACTTATACTATCATGAGGTGATGTCAGTGCTAACTATGCCTCGCATGACCTATTAACATTAAATGGTAATTGCTTAACTAATGAATTGGTTACATGTTCAGACACCAGCCAAGAGCTGAAACAGGTACTTGGGTATTTAGTTATTTTGTATTGCTTTCTTTACTTACATATGCATGCTTGCACACTGCTACATTCCATTACATGGGCCGAAGGTTATATACACCATTGGTGGTGGCCCACTGAGATTTATCTTACACCCTCTTCGAGCACCATTTGGTACCCAGAGTAGATTACATGGTTGTAGGTGTTGACAAAGGGAAGCATACAACTTCTAACACTTGATTGTGTGCTGATAGGATGGATCTTGATAACAGATGACCGAGTAGGATCTCAGGATGATTAGAGTAGCCTTTGATTTATTTTACCTTGTGGAACATGTTATGCCTATTGTCTTGTATCCATGTTTTCCAGTTTTCTAGTGACATGACATTACATTATTACATTTCCAGTTGATATAGTTATTGTTAATCTTGTTTATCTATTGCATCAATTTGCTTTCGCTGTTATTTATATTTATTTTGTTATTTACCATTCCTTTATATTCCTTATATTATGCTACACTCTGCTAATGAGGTCATAGTCATCCCATAGACACACCCTAGGCCCTTGCTGCTAGTCGGTAGCCTCTGGCGTTCTGGAAGATGCACTTGAGGCCATATGGCCCACCAGGCTCGGGGCACCCGTTAAGTGGCATCCAGGTTCAGGTTATCAAAAAGTGGTATGAGAGGTGGTTTATTTTCTTACTTTACTATTTGGAGATAATAGACTGAAGAGTATGAACACTTGGGACTTGGTCATAATTCGTGCTTGGGCGTTGCAAACCCATGTTCGGGGTAAAAGCCAAGTCACCCAAAATGCAATTTTTGTTCTATTATGCCTATTACAGTTAATATTATTTCATCATCAGGTGACAAACATGATGTGTAGTGTTGTTGATAATTTCTCTATTTGAGAATTCCTTTCATCCTTGGCCTGATGATATGAGGGTAGGGATCATTGTAACATGCATCATTATAGGCACCTAGAATTCACATGTCATGCATATTACCATGTCATATAGGTGCATTTCATTACTTTTCATTGCTTGATATGTTTGTGATTGTTGAGTGATATTGTGATAGTTTACTTGTACTTATATCACTTTGGTTGTGATTGAGTGATTTCCTATCTCAATTCATGAGGTGTATGGGCCCTCATGGTTTGGGATGAGTAATTTACCGAGTCAAGCCATTATACTATAAAGAAATGGGCGTCGTTTCTGATGATAGGTGTATGGTCATTGATTCATCGGAAATGGATATCCATTATAAAGTGAATCCTAAAATCTAAAATGAATTGGTTGCACATCCTTATACCACCTTGTCATGTCTATTAAAGGTAAAGGAGTGAACCTAGAAATTAACCACAAAATGACATGAAACTTATACTTGAGTACTTACCGATACTTGATCATCTAAGCGGGTAGTTTGGGTACTATGCCTTAGGTAGTGAGTTTACTTACGTTCATCTTACATTAGTGATGATATCTTATGATTCTAAGCTTGTTCTAAGGCATGTGCTTGGCATCTTTAGACCAATGCCGCCACGACATCTTCGTGTCATTCACCATGAGGGTGGTGACGACCATGCTCCAGACATGGTGGGCCCTAAGCTATCAGTCTTACCTCCCGGAGTGCCACTTGAGGAACCGCCTATTGTACCTGATCTGAGTACTGATGCTCAAGTCCATGATAGTTTCTTATGTATGATACAGTCTATGCAAGATGCTATACGGGTTACACCTACGATGACTGATCTAACCCGCGAGTTTCAGTAGCAACATCCTCCTACTTTTTCAGGGTATGGTGGTTCTCAGGCTGCTGAGTCTTGGCTAGAGGTCATGTTATCTATCTTTGAGCATCTGGAAACGCCTCCATAGTGGAGAGTCAAGCTTGATACATACATTCTTCGGGATTCGGCCAAGTGTTGGTGGGATGTGGTTACCCAAGCTGGTCATCATTAGAGAATGTTATAGGTTGATTTTCAGACTGTCTTCTGTGATAAGTTCTTTCCTTAGTCACTGAGAGCTGGCAGAGCCAGAGATTTCATGCATCTAGAGTAGGGTTCTATATCAGTTATGGAATATTCATCACGTTTCACTGATTTACAGTTCTTTTCACCGCTTCTAGTCGGTGATGAGCTTTCATGTGCTATACATTTTGATGATGGGTTCCAGTACGCCATCCGAACTTAGGTGAATGTCTTTCTCTTTCCTACCTTTTCTATAATAGTTGATCAGACCCTTATCACTGAGTGTAACCTAAGGGACAACACGAGTATCAGGTTTAAAGGATCAGTGCCAAGTCAGACTAGTAGTTCTTCCAGAGGCAAGAAACGTTCCTTTGAGGTTTCTTGTCAGGGAAGTGGTAGCTAGAGTATCCAGTTTGATAGCTCTGTGGTGCGTCATCAGTGTGGAAGACCGGGGCATAAGAATCCCCAATGTGATAGATACCCTATGGAGTGTTGGGATTGCGACCATATGAGTCATCTTCAGCGTTTCTGCAGGACCTTTCCACCAGCTTCTAGTGGAAAATGATCAGTATCTAGTGAGTTCTTTTGCGCCGCGTTAGGAAGGGAGTTGGAATAGCACCAACAGGTCTGACCGAGGAGGAGGTCGTGGCCATGGTAGTTTAACCCCTGATCACCAACAATGCCAATAAAGTAGTCATGATCGTGGTAGTCCATCTGTTACACAGGGCTGCGGATCAGGTCAATTGCATGCTTTACATTCGATACCCAAGGATTAGGTTATAGGACCATCTATAGTACAAGGTACTATTCTAGTATCCTCCACTATTATCTCTACTTTATTTGATACATGTGATTCAAAATATTTTATTTATGTATCTATTGTGGAAAGTCTCAGACTAGAGATACAATATCACTATGGTGTAATGACCCTCAATACACCGTTGGGAATACAGATGGAGGGCATATGCCAGTGCAGGGACTGTCCCCTTGAGGTAGGAAGTTACCCTTTCTTGTGGAATCTATTTGTTATCAAGATTATGGGATTCAATGTCATTCTTGGGATGAACTGGTTAGTCCACTATCACACTTTTGTAGACTAGTATCACCGTAGGGTTTCTTTTACATCATTAGAAGGAAGCAGTTATCTTTTCAAAGGTGAGTGGGATGTTTAGGTTAGGAGAGATGGACTGAAGCATCATGGGCTAGGTGAGGTAACCACCCAGATTGCAAATCTTTTCACAGGGGATCAGGGTTTGCTTCAAACTAATTTCCCTCCAGTAGTTGATCATTTCAGGGAAGTCTTTCCTAATAAATTTTCTGGATTACCTCCTAGGAGAGAGGTAGAGTTTACAATTGAGCTTGTTATAGGAGCAACTCTAGTGTCCATTCCTCCATATAGGATGGTACCTACTGAGCTTTAGGATCTCAAGCAGCAGATATAGGACCTAGAGTCCAAAGGTTTTATATGGCCTAGTACATCCTCTTGGGGATCACCCGTGCTTTTCGCTAAAAAGGAAAATGAAAACTTATGTCTATGTGTGGATTATAGAAGGTTGAACCGGCTTATGATCAAGAACCAGTATCCACTTACTCGAATAGATGACCTCTTTTACCATCTCCGAGGAGCAAAGGTGTTCTCTAAGATTGACCTGAGATCGAGTTATCATCAGGTGCAAGTCAGACCATCAGACATACCTCGTACAACATTCTATAGCAGGTATGGTCTGTATGTGTATCTTGTTATTCCATTAGGTCTTATGAACGAACCTTCTGTTTTCATGGATTTAATGAATAAGGTTTTCACCCCTATTTGAATTCTTTTGTTGTGGTCTTTGTGGAAGACATCTTGGTGTATTCTCGCACTCGTAACGACCATTCCAAACATCTTGAGATCATTCTGAGTACACTGAGAGAGAATCAACTTTATGCCAATCTTTCTAAGTGTGACTTATATATTGACAAGGTCCACTTCTTGGGTTATATTATTTCAAAATCATGAGTATCTGTTGACCCTAAAAGGTTAGTGCCGTCGTTTCCCAAGAGAATCCCAAAAACATGTTTGATATACGAAGTTTCTTAGGGCTAGATGGGTATTACAGGCATTTCATAAAAGACTTATCATGTCTTGCTTCACCTATTACTAGACTTACAAAGAAGGTTGTTAAGTTCTTGTGGTCAAAAGCATGCGATAAATCCTTTTAGGAGCTGAAAGGGAGGCTTGTCTCAACACCTATTCTGATTCTTCCAGAACTAGGTAAAGGTTATATTGTCTTCTATGATGCATTAGGCATTTTCTTAGGAGCAGTGTTGATACAGGAAGACAAAGTCGTTGCGTATGGATCTTGACAGTTGCGGCCTCACAAGAGAAATTACTCGACGCATGACCTCGAGCTAGTAGTAGTTGTCCATGCCTTATGTTGCTGGAGACATTATCTGTTGGGTGAGTGATTTGTGGTGTATACATATCACAAAAGCCTCAAGTATATCTTTTTTGTGTGACCTGAACCTCATACAGTGAAGATGGGTCTAATATCTACAATCCTTTGATTTTAAGCTTGCCTATATGCCTAGAAAGGGCAATGTGGTCGCTGATGAACTAAGTCAAAAAACTCAAATGTAGGCCGTACAGGAAGCTAGTGATGAATGGAAGTTAATGGCCCTCTTTTATGAACTTCATCCGGAGTTTCATGACAGTCACGAGCAGTCTTACCTCTTAGCCTTAACAATTACCTCTTCCCTCTTTGAGAAGGTGAAGAATAGGCAGTTTTTAGATCCCGAAGGTTTGGTTCTCCATGAGAGTATATCAGGAGATAACCCACCTCTAGATTGGTATATGGACAAAGACGACATCTTGTGTCTATGTGGATGTATCTGGGTTACTGCAGATATGATATAGGAGTTGATGAAAGAGTCCCATGCTTCTCAGTGGGAAGTTCATCCAGGCATCTCGAAGATGTATCGAGATATTCGACGCTAGTATTGGTGGCCTGGAATGAAATGTCGGATTGCAAGCTTCATCACTAGGTGTTACACTTGTCAATAGGTGAAGGCGGAGCACTAGAGACCTGTAGGCTTGTTACAACCACTTCTAGTCCCGGAATAGAAATGGGAAGGTGTTTCTATGGACTTCGTAGTCGTCTTACCTAGGTCGCTGAGGGGTAGCAATGCTATCTGGGTAGTCATTGACCGACTAACAAAATCATCCCACTTTATTCCTATATGGGAGACTTTCTCAGTTGACGAATCAGGAAGAATATATGTACGTGAGATCATACAACTACATGGGGTTCCACATACTATCGTTTCAGATAGGGATGCTCATTTCACATCACGGTTTTGGAAGGGTTTGTAGAAATCTATGGGGACTCAGGTGCTTTTAAGCATAACTTTTCACCCTTAGACTGATGGACAATCGAAACAGACAATACAGGTTCTAGAGGATATGCTATGAGCATGTGTCCTTGTTTTCAACGGTTCTTGGGAGAAACATATCCCTCTTGTCGATTTTTCTTATAATAATAGTTTTTAGGTGACTATTTAAATGTCTCTTTTTGAGGCCTTATATGGTAGGCCATGCTGTTCACCCTTGTGCTGGCTAGAGGCAGGTGAGACAATCCTACTAGGTCCTCATCTTGTTTAGGAGACTTTAGAATAGGTCCAGATGATTAGGAAGTATATGAATATCGCTCATCCTAGACATAAATCTTATGTTGATCGTCATCGACAACCTCTTGAGTTCGAGGTTGGGGATCATGTTTTCCTTTGGGTATCACCTAGTCTAGGGAATAAATGGTTAAGGAAGTAGGGAAAGCTATCACCTTGTTACGTTGGGCCATTCAAGATTCTAGAGATAGTCGGGCCGGTAGCTTATTAGTTTCTACTACCTCAGAGGCACCGTGTCATGAACGACGTCTTTCATGTCTCACAGATTCACCAATATCATGCTAACCTGTCTTGTACCTTTGATTCTGAGGAAGTTGTGTTAGATTTTGATGTTACCTTTGAGGAATATCTAGTACACATTGTTGAACGAAGTACGAAGGTTCTCTGAGGCAAGTTTGTCCCCCTCATATGGGTGTTGTGGCAGCACAGACGAGTACAAGATGAGACTTTGGAGAGGGAAGCCGATGTACGTGCCCAATGACCTGAGTTGTTCTGAGACAATGTTTCTTTACCCTTGGAAGGAGAACTCAGGGGCAAGTTATTTTAAGGGGGGAAGACTGTAAGAACCTAGTTTTTCACTCAGGTATGGATCCTTTAATTTTCAGTCTAAATATTTACTCTAGACCTAAAATGGATGCCTAATGAGTTCGTAAAGGTTTCAAGGGTTTTTAGGGATTGTTTGGAGCCCAAAACCCATCTTTTTGGAGAAAATATACCTGACACGTGATTTAGAGTAAACCATGCAGAATTCTGCATGGTTTTATAAACCGTGCGGATGGTGTTTTTTCAGATAGATCCACCTCACGTGGTTGGCACACAACTGTGTGGCCTAACCATACAAGTGCCCCTTTTTCCCCAGGTAACTGTGCAAGGGTTGTGCACGGTTTGACAAACTGTGTGGAACAAACCATTCAGGTAGAGCCATATCACACAGTTTATGCACAGTTTGAAAAACCGTTCAGACAAACCATGCACAAGCTATTTTATGGGTAATTTTTTCTAGTTTTCCCTTAATGATATATTAAGCCACCCCTTATCCCCTAATCTGAGTTTATGTGGGATTGACCTATTTATCTCTCAATTTGGGGCTTTTTGAAGATCTAAACTTGAAATCAAGAGATCTCCTTCATCTAACATATGATCGAGCTTTAGTTCATTATGTTGGATGTGCAATGGTAATTACTCAAGTCCTCTTTAGCCATTATTCTTATCTTTCTCTCTTGACCTAGTTATCTCCATGTGAGCATTTTTCACCTTTTCTTAGATCTACTCTGATCCAAAGAAAATTAAGATCCAATACCAGAGGAGGAGGATTGTACAACCCTAAGGTGGGTGGTCTATAACTTATCCCTAAAGTTCATTGTTTTTGAATGTTCGTGTGGGGCCCACCAGTTTCACTGGAAGCCATTTCTTAAATTTACATGTCATTATTATACTTTTTATAATCATATGGTTATGATCTTTCCAAATATGTGATTAGTTATTAGTGGTTACACCCATAACTCAATCCGCCCCATGATGAAGGTTATGCCATAATTGGTTTTTAGTGTTTTAGCACGTTTGAGCCACCATTTGGGTGTGCCCTTTATTGACCTTTCAAAAGGCGAGTCTTTCCATGATAAATGGATTATTGTTAATGAGAATTGAATGATGGCATGTACTATGTATTCTCACCATTTGACCTACCCAAGGTAAGTGCTTTCAAATGATTATTTAATATGAAATGTGAAATGGCAGGTATACTAAGTATATAACTTGGCCTTAACAAATGAGATTGAATAAAGGTTACATGTTTGTAGCACCCCTATCCATGTTAATGGAAGGTAGAAGAGTGAAACTCTCTAATTAAATACGCCTTAATGGTTAATTAAGTCTTAATAAAATAGTTGCAACACTACTTGGCACTACCACAAAATAGGGCAAGGGAAGCACTGCCCTTTATCAGCGCTAAACAGAAAGCACTGATAAAGGGGTATTCCTTTATCAGCACTATCTAAAAGCCCTGATAAATGTTACATTTATCAACACTAAAAAAGCGCTGATAAATGAATGTTTTATCAGCGCTTTTATTTTAGCGCTGATAAAACATACCTTTATCAGCGCTTTTAACGAGCGCTGATAAAGGTTCTGTCGATTTTTATTTAATAACCCTAACATGCCATCCTCACTTGCACGCGGTCAAGCTCTCGTGGAAGATGAACCAGGCCCCTCACCACCGCGACCTCCTCCTCGTCCTCCTCCTCCTCCTCCTCATCCTCCTCCTTCCTCCTCCTTCTCCGCCGCCTCCACCGCCTCCGCCCCCGCTCCCGCTACCGCGACTGCCACTGCCTCTGCCGCCTCCACCCTCGCTACCGCGACCGCCGCTGCCTCTGCCACCACCGCCGCCTCCGCCTCTGCCGCCGCCATCGCCTTGCCGCCACCACCGCCTCCGCCTTCGGTGCTTCCTCCGCTGCTGCCGCTACCATTATTGATATTCATTTTCAGGTAATTTTTTTTCTACCGCTTGAATTGAACGTGTGAAATCCTGATTTAAGGTTTTATTGTAAGAGTCAATGGATTATTGATATTATTGAGTTCTTTATTTAATCCTTGCACCTCAATAAACAGATATTGAATCTTGTTTCATGGGTTAGATGTTCTTGAACTCTTTTATGGACACCCCTTGAGTGTGCCAAGTAAAATTATCCCTTTAATGTCAAATTATTAACTGCCCTGAACACCTATTTAGCTTATGTCAAAGATTTTAAATGAGGTTTCCCTTGATAAAAGGGTATATAAATGGAATTGAAGACACATTATAGGTTTTTGGCCTATATTCTTAATGTAATTTACCATGTAGGAAATTTCCATGTTGATTATGGCCCATTTTAAAGACCCTTTGAGCCTTATTAGTGAATTTTCCATTCTTGGTAAAATTGAATGTGTAATAATAATGAGGAGTAAATTTTACATGATGGATTTATTTTAATTTAATGAATTAATTAAATGAATTGAAATGATCTATAATGGGTTGAAAGGGAACACCATCTACTGCATGTTATATAGAATGATAATTGTGTATTTCATTTCGTTGAATGAAATTGTACATGGATAATGGGACATATGAGATGTTTTTATTCATGTTTTTTAATATAAATATGAAAGTGAATAATTCCTTACTTATACAAATGGTCCTAATTAAATTGATGGATGAGAGGTAATTCCCCATTCTAGTTAAAATTAAAATACACCTTTATAGAGGATAACATAAGATAGTAAGGTAATTGTTGAGAATATAGGAAAATCACACTCCCTTACATCAGGTGTTGAGTATAACATATCACACCACAAATACTAATAGGATGTTGGGATTTTTTCACCACACCAATTTCTTAGAGTTATTACATGATGGCTTACTCCCCATCCTGAGTTCCATCTAGTTCACATTGTTCTATGCTTGATCACTATTATGGTTGGATTTCTTTTCTCGAGGTATGTGATCCTTCTGATTCCTATTTGGATTTGTTTTCACCTATGGTTTGAATAAAAATTAGTGATCAGATAGTGATTTATATCAATAAATTTAAATTTATTTGCATGCATTGTCTTTTGGGGTTTGTGGGATGTGGTAAATGGTGTACTCGGTTTTAGATTATTTTATTCTCATGGGTTTCCCCAATTTAATGTTTTCTTTTCAGTTGGAAATCTCCTCTGTTGTGCGCCTCTCCTCTGCCACGTACGCACCTCTGTCGTGTGCTTAACGACACCTTCGTGGTGAGTTTTCTCCTGTTACTCATTGGTTTCCTCTTGTTCGCATGTTATTACTGTTTGATATTGATGGTTATAATGTGAAATGTATGGGCTAAACGCCCCATTGAAAATCGTGGCCGTTGGTGGTCCTTGTTTGCGCACTAAATGAATTGAATGTTGGTTGGTTCTTGTTGAACATTGGAATATATAAATTGGTAATATACGTATACTTGACTTATGAATGAACACCCCAGGATAATAAAACTTCTGTGATAACCCCTGAATTAACAAACAAAATTGAATAAGGGATGCTTTGTAAAATCTAAAATTTTGATTGTTTGGTTTGTATGGTGTTGCGATTGAGGTGTCATGCTTATAAAAGATTTGTCCACCTAATGTGGTTTTCTAGGGGCATGCAGCAATAGAGCCTTTATAGGGGAACATGAATGGAACCAGAGATTGGGAAGGACTCAAACACTCCTCTGATAAGAGGTAGCTAGAGTCCCATTGGAAGTTTTGGTCAAGGGAGGGGATGTTGTACCACCATGCAGGAATGACAGTATAAGGAAGAGTATATATCATATAGGGAGTCTGGCTCTAGCCTAGGGTTTAGGGGCTGGTCATATGCATGTTATGTAGTCTACTATGGCTATTGTGGATTCTTGATCATCTACTTTCAATGGTACAATTCCTATATCATCTACCCTTTATTTTATTTTTTATAAAAGAGAATCACATTCCTTTTTTTCACTCTTTTTGTAAATATTTTAGGCTTGGAGGTGTAAAGCTTGGATAGTGTTATCACCATCGACACACTATTGGTATTATAGTCCAAGAATATAACATGTTGCAAGGAATGATCTATAGATATTGGTGGCTATCATTTATTTTGTGAACCACCAATGCTTTATATGATAATATTTTATTTTAGTTTTGTTATGGATTAGTTTGTTTTATAACAATCCAAAATCATTTCTTCCCATATGAGAGTTACCTTTTTATCTCCAAAATAAACAGAGTTATTTTCACTTGGATGAGAGGAATCTTCTCTCTGGTCATGTAGAACCAATTCAATCTATATTGTATTTTCTCATGGCTCAAATAGTCAGGCATATTGTAGATGTTGCTATAATGATATAGGATTCTTTTTCCCTAATGGTAGTACATTTTTAGGATGTTTTCACTGATGAGGTATAAAATTTACTTCTTAATAAAGAGATAAACTTTATAATCTAGTTAGTTTTGGGAGAAAATTCAGTTTCTATCACAATTTCTAAAATAACACCAAAAGAGCATCAGTTGTTTGAATTACAATTTGATGATATATAATATAATGGTTTCATATGGCATAGTACTTTACCATGGGGTTTTATAGTTCTCTAAAATAGACGGTTGATTGGTATTTATTCTTTTGTTGGACTATTGGAGATTGAACCTGATGAGAGTCATGAATATGTATCCTCATCCACACATTGATAGTCACACTGATCATCTATGAGGTTCTATGATCTTCTCCAAGATATATTTGACATTAGGATACCATTAGATGAGTTGGACATCGATGGAACTACCATGGACTGCTTTTAGGAGTAGTTATGGCTTGTATCAATTTTTAGCGATGATTTTTGGTTTAACTAATGCATTGGTTATATTAAGGGACTTGATGAATATGATATTTCATCCTTTTCTGGATCAATTTTTAGTAGTTTTTTTCAATTAAATATTAGTGTACTCCCAACCCATAGTTGATCTTGACCAACATCTTATCACCACCTTGAGTACATTGAGATATCATCATATTTATTACTGTTTTCTCCTGTTACTCATTGGTTTCCTCTTGTTCCCATGTTATTACTGTTTGATATTTATGGTTATAATGTGAAATGTACGGGCTAAACGCCCCGCTGAAAATCGTGGCCGTTGGTGGTCCTTTTCTTGCTCAATAAATGTTCTTCTCGCCGACATTTTTTGATATGATGGTTCATTTGATAGTTCATTTGGTGAGAGAGATTCGACTATGTGGTCCTGCACATTATAGATGGATGTACCCCATTGAACAATATATGAAGATTTTGAAAGGGTATGTCAAAAACCGAAGTCGGCTAGAGGGTTGTATTGCAGAGAAATATATTGTTGAGGAAGCTGTTGAATTTTGTACCGAATACCTGTCTGGTGTGGAAATTGTTGGCCTACCGAAATCTCGTCACACTGAGCAGCTTGAGGGTGAAGGAATTTCTGGAAGAGAGGTTGTCACAATCAATATTACAGATCGGGAGCAGGCCCACCTTTACGTTTTTCATAACAGTTTCGATGTTGACCCATATGTTCAAACCCACAAAGAAATTCTTAGGCGTTTGAATCCTTCTAGGGCTGAAAAATGGATATCAGATACACATAATAAACAGTTTATAGGATGGTTTCGAGTCCATATTTTTAAGAAGTTAGATGAAAATCCAGACTCAATTTCAGAACGACTTTGATGGCTAGCCGAAGGAGCAATTGTGTACGTATTATCTTACAATGCTTATGCAGTTAACGATTATACATTCTATACTAATGAACATGATGAAGACAATACCATGCAGAATAGTGGGGTTACACTTGTAGATGAGGCGATGCATGTTTTCGGTGCTAAGGACAAAAATCCAATTTATGCGAATATGTCATACTTTGGCATCATCAAATGAATATGGGAGTTGGATTATACGAAATTCAAATTGCCTATTTTTCAATGCAAGTGGGTTGATAACAGGAGTGCTGTTAAAATAGATGAATTAGGATTCGTGAAAGTTGATTTCAGCAAGGAAGGGGAGAAAGACGAACCATTTATAATGGAATCACAGGCAGTACAAGTATTTTATGTTCCAGACCCCACAAACTGAAATTGGTCAATTGTTCTGTTATCGACCAAAACAACTGAAGGATCAGATGAAAGTTCAATGGAGGTTGACCCTTTTATAGGGACTTCACAATCATTTCACAACGGTCCTAATGTAGACGACATTTTTTATGTTAGAGGAGACCACAATGAAGGAATTTACATAGTCGATAGAGGAGTCAAATCTCTTCAGCCTTTAAAGAAAAAAAGAGTACAATAATCAGGTTATTTGTTTATTGTAACATACATTGTGTTACGTTATGTTATTATTTATTCGCTGCTATTTTTATGTAATCTAAATTAAATATTAAACCACTTCTGCAGATAATGACTTCTGCACCTACTGATGCGCCCAATCCCGAGGCACAAAAGGTCTCTCAACCAGCAGTTGGTGGTTCCACTACAGAGCAACAACAGGTTTCTCAACCAGATGCTGGTGGTCCCAGTGCAGAGCAACAACAAGTTTCTCAACCTGCTATTGCTGGTCCCAGTGCTGAGGTACAACAGGTTTCTCAACCTGTTGTTGTTGGTCCCATTGTCGATGCTAGTGCTCCGGGGGAATATATTGATGCTACTTCTGAGGAAATGGTAGGAAATGAAACCCTGAAAGCGCAAAAAAAAAACAAGAGCGTTGTAGTTTGACATTGTTAGCCAAAATCCTTAAGGCAAAAGCAAAAGGCATCAAATTTGAGGTGAGATGGAATAAGCGAGGCCAACATGTTAACCCCAAAAGAGCCATCTTTAGTAGCTACATTGGAATCCTCACTCGGCAACGCGTTCCGATTAATGTACAGTCGTGGCACCATGTTGTCATCGGGCTAAAGACACTAATATGGGAAGAGATTACGATAACATTATGTTATCATTTTTTTAATTTATTAAAATAAAATAAAATACCAAAACATTGACTTACTCTTTATCATCCATTGCAGAGTGCATTTATAGTAGATGTATCGCACAAGGAATATGTATTAAGAGTTGCAGGAAGGATTCATAGAGGTTTCCACACAATTTTAACAAAATATCATCTTAAATATGCAGAAGGGAAAATCAAGCCGCACCCACCTCCTCTTTACGCACACTTGATATCCCAAGGAGCGTGTGATGCATTTAGCAACCGTCGTGGGGAGCATACTTTTCAGGTACATTGTGTGGGGCAATACGTTGTTTGACATTTGCTTGTATTCATCACTCTGATTGACAGTTTTTTATTTATGAAATAGCTACTGAGTGCTGAAAATAAAAAACGCGCAATAGAACCAGCGTACCCTTACCGTAAAGCAATGATGGGGTACACTGAACTTGAGAAAAAATTGGTACGTCTTTTAAATCTACCCTACTACTAGTATGTGACATAAAACAACACCATAACCATGTTTCTCTATTTATATGTAGATTGATGAATCGAAATCGAAATCCATATCCATCCCATTCCATGTTCTATAAAAGGAGGCTCATGTAAATAAAGAGGGGATATTGATAGATGAAAACACACAAAAAGTGTGGGAAACATGTTTAAGTATGACATAATATAAATTTTAGTTGCTTTAAATCGCTATTACATTACAATAACTACTTATTTTTCTATATTTTCTATTTGAAATAGTCATAAGAATCAACAACAACCACACCAGATGCAGACATACTTTCAGCAGCCTTGAAGCAGCCAGAAAAGTATGGCCACGTCAGAGGTGCGGGTTTTGGGGTGACACCCCGAACATATTTTCAAAAACAAAAACAAGCGGGGGATCAAAATGAAAAAATGGAAAAGCTGCAAGAACAATTATCTATTTTTCAAGAAGAATTACAATACCAGAGAGAGATGATAGCAAAATTGATGGGGGAGAGGAAACGAGAAGAAACAACTCAACAACAACCCGTGCGTGACGATCTCGCCCCACCCCCACCAGATTTGAGGCGAGCCATTCCCCTAAAAAACCTGACTTAGATGAGGTAATCAATGTTTTAATAATTTTTTCTGTGAAATGTGATTTACATAGACACTGATACCTTTCCTGTACTAATATTCCATAGGGTGAAAATGATTGTGATTTATATTTATCAACTCCCACCTATCGCCTTGTAGCGAGGGCTACGGTGTTCAATACGCAAAGCGACATGCTACACGACAGACAGCTTCCAAAAGATCATCTTAGAGTGTCAATTAACGTAGCTAATGAGCCGAGTGCTGATCTACCTATTCCAAATGACGATGATGACATTCATACGATTGAACAAGCTGTTAGAACATTCATCGCATGGCCGACAGTTCTTGTAAAAAAACATGTCGACAAAAAGGTATTCATTTCTAATTTATTTTTCAAGCTGGACCTTTAACATTTAATGAAAAAAGGTCTGAACCGATGACTGTTATTACAGAATGACAAAGACTGTGGGGTGAAACGAAATATCAGCTCAAAAACTATCTCAAGGATCAACCAACCGATTGAAATGATCTACTGAGAGCACCTTCACCCGCCTGTTCTATATCCACAGTTAATATCATTGCAGGCTCATGTGGATACAAAGTTGAAAGACAACAGTACTCACATAGTTGATTTCGAAAAAGATATGTATGGAGAGGAAATATCAGATTTCATTAGTGTTGAAAATGTAAATGAACTCCTCAAGTATGAATGGTTAGGCGCCTCAGTTGTAAATGTATACATGAGGTAAGTTTTCATGATTTGATTTTAAAAAATCTGATATACTATGATAATTTTGACTAAATACATTTTATATTTGTCGTAGACGTATATATGAAAAACAATTGAAGGGATTTCCCCATGAACAAAAATTTGGACTCGTTAGTCCTCACACCACATCTTCAAAAGACGAAATAGATTCTGATAAAGAGGCTGCAATAATGTCATCCCTGCTCAAATTGTTTGAAAACAAAATTACGGATGACAGACTCTTTTTAATACCAACGATACAGGGGTAAAACTCTATAATTTAATCATATCAACTATATTTTCATTTCTTTCTTTACTTATTCCTTTTTTTTATTTTTAGGGAGCATTGGATGTTGATTGCAGTCAATTTGGATACTACAAAGATTTATTTTCTGGATTCAACGCATGGATATCCAACAAACCGACCTCGCATGATGGCGTTTGTTAATTTGTAATACACTAGATACAACATTTTAAAACTAAACATCTAGTTATATAATTTATGTTATCTTTTAATGAGGATTCTGTTATGATAGGGCGATGCATCAATATCATCTAATGCATGGAATGAATCTAGGGCCTAAGGATAAGAACGCCTACATGATCTACAATTGGAAAAGTATCCAGGTATATATAATAACATTTCACTATCCAAACACATATCAAAACAAATTACTTATTGTTGTCGATGTTTTTGTAGTGTCCAAAACAAACAAACAGAAAGGACTGTGGTTATTATGTTTGTAAATTTATGAAAGAGATCGTATTTAATCAACAAACTAGCATCCCTGATGAGGTATTTTCGAAAATAATTACGAGTTCATTTAAAATATTTATTAATCCTTTGTGTATTTATATTTTTTCAGTACTACCATGACTGTCGCAAAAACTCATATTCAGAAGATGATATACATGTGTTTAGAAAAGAATGGGCAACATACCTGATGGAAGATTGTACACAAATAGGATGAAGGTGAATTCCTACCACTTATGTTATCTATATATGATCATTGATTATCCTCCAACCTTCTTTGGTGAATTGAGAATGCTCTGATGTATTGAAATCTTAATTTATTACTCAATGTTTTATATCCCTGGATTTATATTATTGATCTTTGAACAAATCAATATTGAAGTAAGGCATGATGGTGTGCAGTGCGTATGGGGTGAACGACGAAACCACCGAGGATCAACAAAATCCATTTTCTGCATCTCATTTGTTTGAACATGTATTTGAGCACATGTGTTGTTGTTTGACTTGCACAATTATTTCTAGGTAGATGCATGAGATAATCGGTATAATTGAGGGATTTTTTGGAACCAAAATATGTGTCCCAGGATAATTCAAGTAAGTGAAAGACTGGTTGAGATGAAATCCAAGCTCAAATGACCAGTACATCATCAAAAGAATCAACCCTGTGATGCACCATCATGTAGAATCTGGTCCTCGTGATGTTTTGAGGTGTTTATGGAAGGTATGGGGAGTCTGATGAGCCCTATGGACACTATAAATAATGTTTACATATAGCTCCACATGTTTTTTGTGCCTCATGCCTCTTTACAAGGATCACGCCATTCACATGGTCCATCTTAGCACGTATTTCCCATTCATCCCATTGCTACTCTTGGAAGAACCTGAGAATCTGACAATGCATAAGCCCCACAAAACCCATACTCATCTAACCAAGAGTATTCCTAGTGTGAAGGGAAGCTAACCATGGGTAATACCCACAACATACCTCTTTTAAATATATGGGTTTTTATCCTTGTATTCTAAATAGGGTACGTAGGAAGCCTCCATGAGGTTAAATCCCAACCAATAGTAAACCATGGTGACCCCCTCATTGGGGCACACCTTCAATTATTTTTCCTCTTGTATTTCCCTTAGTGGTGTCCGAATAAGTCTTCAAAATGAGAAACCTTACATTTATGGGATGCACCACACTTGGGTCAGACCTCATTGGGCATTTTGATCCATCTATTAGGTAAACATTCCAGGTACTCCCTCTTAGAGATGTACCTACCTGATCCACCTTTATAAGTGTTTTTATCCACCCATGTCTTACATATCTGTAAGACATTAAATCATGAACCTCTATCCTTTTGGGATGTTAAACTCATGGAATACCACAAGTTAAACATGGGTTTCCATTAATATATTCAATATTAATGTTTAATCAGTCCTTATTAAGTTATTGTGGAGGTTTGGTTTTATGTTTTCCAACATATTTCGGAATATTCCAAGCTTTATGTAGGTGATTCTATGCTTTTACATTATATGATGATTTTATTATGCTGTATTTGCTTGCTAAGTGTACTATATGAAATGTTTGTGTGGTTAAAAATGTGTTATCAAAGGAATTTGGGGTGTGTATAGACTTGAAAGTTATTTTTAAAATGAATGCAGTTGTATTTCTTGTGTATTTTCATGCTTAAGTCCTTTAAATGTGTTTGAAGAAATGAGAAAGTTGTGTGATGGGTGTTTTAAAACAGATTTAATGTGTTTGTGAATTTTAAAGAGGGTTTTCTTATGATATATAGAGAGTCTATATATGTGTATTTACATTGAATGAAAGTACATGAGAATGTGTTGATATATATGATGTGTATAATGTAAATTGAGTACAATTTCCATACAAGGTATTTTCTTTATGATGTGCAGGGGACATGGTGAGAGGGTAGGGGTGGTTTTCTGGGGGAGGGGGAAGGGGAAAAAGTGGTAGGGGGAAGGGGTAGGGGGTGTGCTAGGTTCTTTTGAAATATGTAGAGGGTGGGCAGGGGGTGTGCAATGGGCAGGGGGGAAGTGCAGTGGGCAAGGGTGTGCTGGGGAAGGGGGCAAGGGGTGTTCAGGGGGCAGGGAGTGTGCAGGGGTAGGGGGTGTGCTCGGGGGTGGGCAGTGTGTAGGGGGTGTGCTGGGGAAGGGGGCAGGGGTGTTTCTTTTTTATGGAATGGGGGAACATATAGCCATGGTATTAAACCGTGGCTATAGGTATATAGCCAAGGTATTAAACTGTGGCTATAGGTATATAGCCAAGGTTTAATGTCGTTGCAAAAGTCCCATCATTGGTATCCAATAGAGGAGGATAATAGGGTTGAAGATATTCCACCACTCTTTTAATGTAATTGATAATATTTGATTTATCTCAAAAGTAAGGGAGATATCCCATGGGAGAAGGGAGAAGGAGGAGAGTGCGTGTAAAGGATTTTGTTGAGTGGAATGAGGGATATATGAGGGTAACTCGCTTTAATGTGAGACCATCATAACCTTAGAACCAAACTGTAGGTTTATCTATTCCCCCTAGAATCATTAAATAGCCCATGTTCTACTAAACATTGGGCCATTTGATTATTATATATGATTAGCCCTAACCATGCACCAATTTCGTTAATTGGTTATTTTATGTTTTGTGCCTCACTAGTATAATTCCATTTAGAAACCCCATTCTTTATTTCATTATTGTATTACTAACATAATATTTGTTTTATTATGTAGGTGAAATCTTTTTCCTCAGTTCGAATGCTTTGTTCGGAAACTGCCGCCATGGACGATAATTTTTTAGAGCGGATGGTTGCAAAAAGTATGGAACATCATTGTTTTTTAACTGTTTGTTGGATAAATATAATTGTAACCAAATTAAACATTGTTTGAAATGTATATAGAAGTGTGTTGTTTTGTATTCATGATTTCAAGTAAATGCATGTATCATTTTTGTTCTTCTGTGCTTTGCGTGTGGGTGTTGTGTGTGCTGTGTGTAGGTGTTGTTTGGACTCTGTGCAGGTATTGTAATGTGTGCAGGTGCTGGGTAGGTTCTGTGCAGGTTCTGGTTTTGGACAGGATCTTTGGCCTTTATCAGCGCTAGTTAAGCACTGATAAATGGATAATATATCAGCGCTATTTTGAGCGCTGATAAAGGTAGTTTTTATCAGCGCTCAAAATAGCGCTGATATATTATACATTTATCAGCGTTGAAAATAGCGCTGATAAATACTACCTTTATCAGTGCTGAAAATAGTGCTAATAAATACTACCTTTATCAGTGCTATTTTTAGCGCTGATAAAGGGGACCCCCCCTTTATCTTCGCCGAGATTAACAACGCTTTTTTAGCGCTGTTAAAGGCCGTTTTTAGCGCTATTATAAGCCATATTTGTAGTAGTGTGGATATCCACACTAATGGAATACAAGGCTTGGAACTATAAATAAATGGTTTCAACTCTACTTGACCTATCCACACTAATGGAAGGAAATACTTGAACCAAATGAATTACTATATGATTATAATATCAAATAGGAATGGACTGACTCGATCTCGCCTTAGATTCTGAGAGGAGAATACCTTGGGTCTCAGAAACCCCATTCCGATTCAAGGATATGTTTTGCTTAGGTTGATACCCACCTAGACTCTGGTTATTGACTATACCTCGGATGCCTGATATACTACCATAGGGTCCCTTTCATTATTATATGATACCTCAGATACACTCCTTGGATCCAACATTGACTAGTAGGTGTTATGGTGAAAGCCCATAGGGCCCTGTCCATTATTAGACCCGTTTTACCTTGGTCAATCACCTTGGACTCGGTAGGCACCTTATTGTAGAATTCCTTGGATCACTCTCTTTATATTACACTCTTACCCCTTAGCTAGACTTAGATACTACTGAGTTAGTGTTCTGTGAGATTTACGTTACCATGGTTGTTACCCTATAACTCCCTCACTGAATATCATTTTCAGGTTTCCTTGTTACATCTTGGGACCTTCACTACTTATACTATCATGAGGTGATGTAATTGTTGGCTATGCCTCACATGACCTATTAACATTAAATGGTAATTACTTAATTGATGAATTGGTTACATGTTCAGACACCAGCCGGGGGTTGAAGTAGGTATTTGGGTATTTAGTTATTTTGTACTACTTTCTTTACTTACATATGAATGCCTACACACTGCTACATTCTATTACATGGGCTGGAGGTTATAGACACTGTTGGTGGTGCCCCAATGAGATTTATCTCACACCCTCTTCAGGCACCGTTTGGTACCCAGAGTAGATTACATGGTTACTGGTGTTGACAAAGGGAAGCATATAGCTTCCAACACTTGATTGTGTGCTGATAGGATGGAGCTTGATAGCAGATGACCGAGTAGGATCTATAGATGATTGGAGTGGCCTTTGTTTTCTTTTACCTTGTGGAACATGTTATGCCTATTATCTTATGTCCTTGTTTTCTATTTTTCTAGTGACATGAAATTACATCATTATATTTCCAGTTGATACAATTATTGTTATTCTCATTTATCTATTGCATCAATTTTCTTATACTATTATTTATATTGCTTCCACTGTTTACTATTACTTTATATTCCTTCTGCAGTGCTACACTCTGCTAATGAGGGCATAGTCTTCCCACAAACACACTATAGGCCCTCGTTGCTAGTCGGAAGCCTCTGGCATTCAAGAATATGCACTTGAGGCCATGTGGCCCACCATGCTCAGGGCACCCATTAAGTGGCATCCAGGTCTGGGTTGTCACATTTATGGTGATATTTATAATGATGTTTACATGAAAATCATAGAAGGATTCAAATTTCTAGAAAAATATCTTGGATCTCAAGATCTTTATTCATTCAAGATGAATAAATCATTATACGGATTAAATTATTCAGTGTGCATCTGGTATAACTGTCTAAGTAAATATTTGATGAAAGAAGGTTATAACAATGATCCAATTTGTCCATGCATCTTCCTTAAGAAGACTGGATTTGAATTTGTGACCATTGCAGTATATGTTGATGATGAACTTTCCAAGGCAATTGAATATTTGAAGAGAGAGTTTAAATGAAAGAATTTGGGAAGACAAAGTTCTTCCTTGGTTTACAAATTGAGCATTTTAAGGTTATAATTTTTGTTCATTAGTCAGGATATACTACTAAACTCCTACAAAGATTTAATATTAATGAATCACATCCATTAAGTACACCAATGGTTATACGATCTCTTGATTGAGATAGTGATCCTTTTAAACTATGAGAGGATAATGAAGAACTAATTGGTCCTGAAGTACCAGATCAGAGTGTTATTGGAGCACTGATATACCTTGAAAATAATACAAGACCAGATATATCATTTTTTGTAAATTTATTGGCAAGGTATAGTTCTTCTCATAATCATCGACATTGAAATGGTATCAAACATATATTAATATACCTTCAAGGGTCCAAAGATCAGGGGTTACTTTATTACAAATGTTCATAGCCAAATTTTGTTGGTTATGATGATGTTAGATACTTGTCTGATCCATAAAAAACAAGATCTCAAACTCGATATGCATTTACATATGGTGGAACTACTATTTCTTGTCATTCTATAAAGCAAACCATTTCTGAAACTTCTTCCAACCATGTTGAGTTGATTATTATTCATGAAGTAACTCAATAATGTGTTTGGCTGAGATTGGTGATTAATCACATTAGAAATAAATGTGGATTATATATGAATAATAATATTCCCACCATATTATATGAAGATAATGCTTCTTTCATATCACAATTTAAAGGTGGGTATATTAAAGATGACCGGACAAATAATATCTCACCATTTTTTTTTTCACTCATGACTTTCAAAAGAATGGTGAGATTGATATCCAGAAAATAAGGTCTTATGATAGTCTCACAAATTTGTTTATAAATGCGTTGACAACTTCAACATTTGAGAAATTGATTTATAAAACTAGAATATGAAGACTGGAAAGTATATCATGACTTTATGATGGGGAGTTGGGAATATTGTACTTTTTTTCACTTCATCAGGTTTTCCCACTGGGGTTTCCAATAATGTTTGTAATGAGGTATCATAACATGGAATCATGTTAATTTGGCTTTAATTATTTTTCCCATATGGTTTTTTAAGTGAATATTTTTATTAAATTTTATGGGATTATGACATCTAAGGGGGAGTGTTATAAATTCTCATTTATTGCGTAGATGTCATAAAATCACAATTAATGAGATTTATTTATTACCTAAAAGACCCATCATATAGCCAAACCATTTTCATTCCCTACGTTAGATATGATTTGTTGGAATTAATTTTGATTGTTGGATCAAGCTAATTGTACTCTATAAATACGGTGACATGTTAATGGAATTAGTGTTGGATTTTGACTGGATATATACTTGTCTTCTTTCTATTTTATTTTGTTCTATTAAGACATTTTAATTTTTCATTATCACCCCATACATTCAGCATCATTATACGCTCATTTTGCTTTGTCTTTAATCGACCAAAATTTTTGCGAATTTGGTCAATTGGAGGAAAAAAATGAGCTTATAATGACATTGAATGTATGGAATGACTATAAATTAAAATGTCTCAATCAAAATAGAAAAAAATAAAAGAGAAATAACAAAAGTATATGGTCAGTCAATATCCAACACCAAATTCATTAACATGTCACTGTATTTATAGGGTACAAATGACTTGATCCAACGATCAAAATTAATTCCTATGAATCAGATCCAACCATGGGAATAAAAATGGTTTTGGATACATAAAGGGTCTTGTTAGATAATGAATATACTTCATTAATTATGATTTTATGACATACACACAATAAATGATAATTTATAACACTCCCCCTTGGATGTCATAATCCCATGGAATCTAATAAAAATCTTCACTTAAAAAAATCCTGTGGGAGAAATAAGTGAAGTCAAATTAACATGATTCCATGCTATGACGACTCATTAAAAACCTTATCAGAAAACCCATAGGGAAAAACTAATGAAGGAAAAAAGAGTAAAATGTTCCCAAATTCCCCTTATAAAGTCATGATAGACTCTTTAGTGTTCAAATTCTAATTTTATAAATCAATTTCTCAAATGTTGAAGTTGGCAGTGTCTTTGTGAACAAATATATGAGATTCTTACAATAACTTATTTTCTGAATATTAATATCACAATTCTTTTTAAGTTCATGAGTGAAAAATAATTTTGGTGAGATATGATTTGTTCAGACACCTTTGATATACCCACGTTTCGAATATGTTATGCAAGTAGAATTACCTTCATATTATATAGTGGGAATATTATTATTCATATCTAATCCACAACTACTTATAATATGATTAACCACTAATCTCATCCAAACACATTCTTTGCTTGCTTCATAAATAGAAATCAACTCAACATGGTTGGAAAAAGTTTCAAAAATGGTTTTTTATAGAATGATAAGAAATAGAAGTTCCACCATATGTAAACACATATTCAATTTGAGATATTACTTTGTGTAGATCAGACAAGTATCCATCATCAACATAACCAACCAACTTTAGTTCTGAACATTTGGAATAAAGTAACCTTCAATCTTTGGACCCTTGATGGTATCTTAATACATGTTTGATACCATTCCAATGTCGATGAGTAGGAGAATAACTATACCTTGATAATAAATTTACAGAAAATTATATATCTGGTCTTGTATTATTTGAAAGGTATATTGGTTCTCCAATAACACTCAAACATGGTACCTCAGGACCAATTAGTTCTTCATTATCCTCTCATGGTTTAAAAGGACCACTTTCTTGATCAAGAGATCGTATAACCATTGGTGTACTTAATGGATGTAATTCATTCATATTAAATCTATGTAGGAATTTAGCAATATATTGTGATTTATGAACAAAAATTCCATCCTTAAGATGCTCAATTTATAAACCAAGGAAGAACTTTTTCTTCCCAAAGTCTTTTGTTTCAAATTCTTTCTTCAAATATTCAACTACCTTGTAAAGTTAATCATTAGTCCCAATAATATTTTAACCATCAATGTATAATACAATGATCACACATCCAGATCCAGTCTTCTTAATGAAGACACATGAGAAAACTAGATCATTATTATAAACTTCCTTCATCAAATATTTACTCAGACAATTATACCACATACGCCCTGACTGCTTTAATCTTTATAAGGATTTATTAATCTTAACTAAATAAAGATCTCAATATCCAAGATATTTTTCCAGTAATTTGAATCCTTCTAGTATTTTCATGTAAACATAATTATCAATATCACTATAAAGATATGTAGTCACAACATCCATAATGTGTAATTCAAGTTTCTCATGTATAACAAACACCATGAGATACTGAAAGGTTATTGCATCCATTATAGGAGAACATGTTTCATCATAATCAATCTCAAGTTTTTGTGAGAAGCCTTGTGCAACTAGTCATGGTTTATATCTCATGAATTCATTATTTCCATTTCTTTTTCTCACAAATACCCATTTGTATCCAACAGGCTTGATCCCTTCAGGGGTTTTCATAATCAACCCATAAACCTCATGTTTATCAAGTGAGTCTAGCTCAGATTGGATCACGACTTTCCATTGATCCCAATCTAGACTTTTGCGTCATTCATTAACTATTTTAGGTTCTTGATCCTCATCCATAATTTCAATGGCTATATTTTATGAAAATGTGTTATCAACAATGGTCTCCACTCAGTTTCAACATCTTCCAATTTTGGTGAAATTTATTGAATTTTCCTCTTGATCATGATCATGTACTTTTGGTACATTTACATTTTTCTTAAAGTTCATTCATATCTTCAACCAACATAGGTTGTTTCAATTTTCTTTGATTAGGTTTTTTATCTTTTTAACCAAGTGGTCTCCCGTTATTTAGGCATGGATTGGAAGCATTGTTGGTAATACCATCAGATTGTCCTTTTGGGACATCTATCCTTATTGGTGCATTCATGATAGGTATATATGATTTTATAACCCATTTTTAATCATTGAATACATTATAAAATTTATTTGCTAACATTTTCAAATTAATAATCTTTTTAAATTCAAATTCTATCATATTTTTATGAGGATCAAGGTGTAACAATGAATCCACCTTCTATTATATTTCATTTGAAGTAGATTGATTTTCCCCTTTGAGTGTTGGAAATAATTTTTCATCAAAATGAAAATCAATAAACCTTGTTGTGAATACATCTCCTATCACAATCTCAAGATATTTAATGATCAAGAGAGATTCAAAACCAAGATATATCCCTAATCTCCTTTGGGGTCCCATTTTTTTCATTGTGTGGGTGTTAAAGGCACATGTACCGCACAACCAAATATCCTTAAGTGTGAAATATTTGGTTCATGGCCACAAGCTAATTACAAGGGGGAATAATCATGATAGCTTGATGACATTATTTGAAGTAGTGCTTCTACATGAAAAATTGCATGTCCCCATGAAGAACTTGGTAATTTGGTTTTCATAATTAATGGTTTAGCAATAAGTTATAATCGCTTTATAAATGATTCAGTTAAACCATTTTGGGTATGAACATAAGCTACAAGATGTTCAATACTAATTCCAAATGTCATCCAATAACTATTAAAAGCATGTGATGAATATTCACCAGCATTATCAACCCTAATATTCACGATTGAATAATTTGGAAATTATGCCCTTAACCTTATTATTTGGGCAAGTAATTTATGCCTGGTTTCGAGTGAACAATAAACACACATGGGACCATATAGTCAATGCATCAATCATGATCATAAAATATATGAATGGTTCACATGATGGGTGAATTAGTCCACATATATCTCTATGAATTCAGTCTAGGAACATCAGGGATTTAGTCCTGATCTTTGATGGTGATGGTCTTATGATTAATTTGACTTGATAACAAGAAACACATGAGAAATCATGGGGATTAAGAACCCTTTTATAAACCAATGGATGGCCATGAATATATTTAATTATTTTCCTCATCATTATTGATCCAGGATGACCCAAACAGTCATGCCACACAATAAATGTATCATGGTTGGTAAGATTCTGATTTACCATATTTTATTCAATTATACAAATATTGATAAAGTAAAATCCATATAGAAGTCTTTAAATATCATCATTAATCAATTTGTGCTCATTATCAATGCTTGTTATATAGAGTTATTCAATACCTCCTTCATCCATAATCTCGATATGATATCCATTATCATAGATATCTTTAAAAATTATTAAATTATGTCAAGACTTGGTAAAAAAAGTATTATTTATCATAATTTTCATACCACCAGGTAGGCATGTTTTTTCTCTTTTGGATCCTTTGATTAATTGTGCACTACTGATTAATATACATACATGAGCACTTCCCATTTTAAGGGTGATAAAATATTTCTCATGTTTAAGAATTGTGTGTGTCGTTGCGCTGTCGATGATGAAAATATCTTAATCATGTAAATTATTCCCAACAAATAAATTTATATCATTAATTTCTATTAAATAAAATAAAACATACATATAAGGAATAAAATAAAATAAATAAAATGAAACATGCTATATTTAAAAACATTTCAAAAACTAAAAACCAAAGTTCATTTCCACCACGAGCATACAAAAACCAAAAACCAAAGTTCATTTCCATTATGAGCATTCATGTTTGATATATATGCTCAACACATTTAGGGTGTACAAAATAATTAGAAGTATCAGAGTTCTTAATATCATCATTATATTTCAAAGCCTAGTTAGAAAAATTCACTTCAACATTATTTTCCTTCCCTTTGATAGATTTTTGATAAAGATAAAAAAAATTATTTAGCATACGATAGGTACAAAACCAATTCCCCTTCATAACACATTAAAAACAATTACTTTCATTGTTCTTTACTTTCTTTGGTAGTGGTTGTTTATTATTGGACCACTTCTGGTGGTTCCCTTTCCTATTCTCATTTGGTGTATGACCACCTCGAGTAAATGAATTTCCTTGGCCTTGATTACGTCGATTCTTCCCATGACTTTGATTAAAAGTAGTCACATTTTTTTAGGGAATGGAGCCACACTAGTAGGTCTGGATTCATGATTCCTCATCGGGAGTTCATTCAGTAAGAAGGCATGAAAGTAATCTAGATTATTTTGTAAAACATTTCTCATGATATTGTTGTTGTAGAATGACATTCAAGGCATGGAAAGTTGAATAGTTTTTTACAACATATCGCTATAAATGACAACGTATCTACATAATTTTTGTTGTGATGTTATTTTAAACATATCAGAGTTGTATTCACTTACCAATTTATAGTCTTAGAACCACAAATGACTCCACTCAATCCTTGATCTTAGTAGTATTACAAGTAAAAGGTGATCATACCACCCCTTAATATTTTTACATAGCACCAAAGGATAATTCACCATGAGGCACAAATTCTTAAAATACTCATGGAGGTGATGGTTAAGGAATATTAGGGCTTAGGCACGGTCTTGAGTGGAAGCAAGATTTCCAACTTTAATTGCTTCACCAAGGTTGTTTGCATCAAGGTGAATTTTCGTATCCAGAGTCCATGATAAGTAATTCTTCCCAGAAACTTCAAGAGGGAGAAATCCATGATTCACAATATTCTCCATGGAAAATTTATATTACCAATTTGACTAACCTTTTTTACTTGGCAGGATAGTCATGTTGATAACGTGTTGTGAATTTGGTCAATTAGAGGTGAAATGAAATGAGCGTATAATGACACCAAATATACAGGATGATGATGGAAAATTAAAACATCTCAATAAAAATAGAATAGAAGAAAATAGAAATAACACAAGTATATGTATAGTCAAAATCCAACACCAATTCCATTAACATGTCACCGTATTTATAGAGTACAAATGGATTGATCCAACGATCAAAATTAATTCCTACAAATTGAATCCAATGGTGGGAATACAAATGGTTTTGGTCATATAAAGGGTCTTGTTGGGTAATGAATAGACTTCATTAATTATGATTTTATGACATCCAAGCAGTTAATGATAATTTATAACGTATATATATGTGTGTATTTTTTTCATAAAAAAACTCTGCATCAAATTGAAACAATATTAAAATAGACAATAAAAAAATATTTCTAGACCACGGGTCAAGCAACGTATTTTGAGGCCAATCCACTTAAACCTACGATCTTTTTTTCCTGATCCATTGAATCTCATTTATAATATGGGTAATTTTTTTCTAGTACAATCTACCTCATTAATATGAGCTAGCGAGCCTGGCCCATGGGGTTGAGGTCCGTTAGGCACCCCTATTGAAACGAGGTGTGATATCATGTCAATCCCACCAGTTTTAGGTCTATTTAGAACCCCCATAAAAACTAGGCGTGATATAATTTTATTCTGATAACAAACACATATTCACAATGTTAATGAAAAAATACAAGATGTGAAAAGGTATATATTTCAAAAGTCTATTTTTCATCATAATTGGATTGGCATGCACCTAGGGTTAAAATATGACACCCTCAAAGTAAATAGACGTCTCCACTTATTTTTCAGGTGCACAACAATTTCCCTTACTAGGTGAATGTGGGTGGTTTTCATGATGCTCACAACCAGGAATAATCATCTCAATTACCCACTTGAGATGGATGAGATGATTTCCCCATTGAGATATTGACATTTGGAATAGAAAGGACGTGACACTGTATCCTTAAATCTATATTTTTTTTAAATGGTAATAAATTGATTTATTAAAATTCCATCACACTCATTCAGTTTATATATATATAATTATAATTAAAATCACCAATAAAATTAAACAAAATAACTGTAATTATAACACTTTCTTATATTTTTATAAAATAATGTTTTAAGGTAAGATGTTTTAAATAATAATAATAATAATAAATACTTACAAAAATATTTAATAATTATAATAAGAATATATATAGTTTTATAAAATATTAATAGAATTAAAATTAAATAAACGCAATAAAGATTTTCATATATAGATACAGATTTACATCGCAAATTTACATTGTATTTTTTTTGTATGTGATGCATGTACTAATTAAGCTTTTTATACCTATATATTGATAAATATATTGAAAAGCATTGAGAATATGTATATATAGGTATATATAAATATAAATATTTATAAATATATTTTAACACATGTATATATATACATCTAAATATTATTACATGTACATACATACAAGCATACATACACACATGTACATAAAATAATGTTTTAAGTTGAAACATTTTAAATAATAATAATAATAATAATAATAATAATAAATTCATATAAAACTGAATTTAATAGTAATAATAATAGTATATATAACATTCTAAAGTATTAATAAAATTAAAATTAAATAAATATAAATTGTAAATATTTATATAGATGTATATATGTATATATATATATTAAAGTATGATATTTATATTTATATATACTTATATATATGCATGTACTTATGAATTTATAAACTTATATTCATATGTACTTATATAAACATATAATTGTAAATCTCCGGTGCAAAAACCACATTGGAGATCTCAATTGCAAAATTTACACTGAAGATCTCTAGTGTAAATTTTAAATATAATAATTTATAGATGTATGAATGTACTCATATTAAAATATACTTATAAATGTTTATAATTATAAATACTTATATATATAATTATGTATACATGTATATACTTATTTTTGTATGTGCTTATTTTGGTGTATAATTTTAAATAATTACATTAATATATTTGCATGCATGTAAATAGTTACATTAATATATTTATATGCAACTCTATATATGTATGTATGTATGCGTGTTTATACTTGTTTTTGTATGTGATTATATTTATATATATTTTTAAATAATTACAGTAATATATATGCATGTATGTACTTATATTTACACGTATGTATGTTTGTATATATGTGTAGGTTTATAAAATAATATCTAGACATATGTATGTACATGTATTAAAATATACTTCTAAATATCTATATTTGTATATACCTATATATATATATGTGTGTGTATGTATGTATGTATGCATATACTTATATCTATATGCACTCATGTAATGTGCATATAAAATTACACTATATATATATATATTCATTGTTATTATATATATGTGTATACTTGATTTTTTAAATATATTTATCAATATATAGTTATAAAAACATAATCAATATATGTAATGTGTACAAAATAATACACTATAAATTTACAGTGAAAATCCGTACGTGTATATGGAAAATTCAAAGTTCAAAATAACCTATTATATATGAGTCTAGAATTGTTTGTCTTGATATCATAGTTCTACCATAGCTCATAGATATAAATATTGATATCAAATCGATAAAAATAAAATGAGAAGAAGAGGACATATAATATGCACGGAGGGAGGGATTCGTGAAAATGAGGTTATTTTGATCTAGTGGAAAAAAGAGGAAATTGGGGGGACACCATGGCATGGGAAAGGGAGAGGATATTGATCTAATTGCAATGCACTGTATGATGACTACGTCACATATCAAAGGTGAGGAAGGCTTCACACTTTTGTGGGTTGGTCGATAATTACACGGGCTTCATCATCACAGACATGATGAGCATCAAATCAAAGGCTAGCAGGTCAACTTTCCATTATGTCAACATCAAAGGCGAGGTAACATAACAACCCATTAACTTGGTACTTCCACATGTAAGGGTCCCACATATTTTTAATATGAATTGTGAGCCACAAATGTTCAAATCCCACAAAACCCTTAAAAATAACATTATAAATACATGTTTCATGAAAATACCATCAATAATCCAGATCAATCATTATTCCTAAAGTAAATTTGAAAGTTAGGATCATCTCCTCATGTTTAGAAGATGATTGAACTTTAATATTGGGAATCAATATCCATGACAATCACCACATTTTTGTAAATGGTAACATCCATCATAATTTTTATTATTTACAACACTCTCGCCAATGTCATCAATTTTATGGAATTTTATTTTGATTGGAAAACCGTGTGGACAAAATTTGAAGTAAAAAAATAATTGAGTTTTATATACAATTCAAGTTGGTTCATTAAAAACATTGCTAGAAAAACTCAGTAAGAAAGATATTACAAACAACTGGGGAGGGGGAATTACAGATTATAAAGAAAATCTACCAGTACCTACAACGTACTCAGAGAGACTCAACCCTAAGACCTCCTTAAAACCCAACAAAGATGAAACCACTAGGTTGTGCCCCTGAGGGCCAGTAAGAAAGATATAATAAAGTAAAAAATAGTATAATATCTTCAACTTATCCCCATAAAATCATGATAGACATTGAAATTTTCACATATCAATTTTCTAAATCAATCTGTAGTTAACAATGTCTTTGAGAATAAATTTTCAACATTTTTAGATGATATTATTTGTTGGATATTAATCTCAACATTTTTTGAATTTAATTGATAAAAAATAATTTTGGTGATATATGTCTAGTAATATTACTATTTATATATTTTTTTTAATTACACTACTCTAATAGAAAATTTACTATTCACATCCACCAAAAGTGGTCTCCAATGGGATCATGCTATTTCCTCATAACTGCTTATGTCATATACATTAGGGGGATCATTAATGGGGCATGGGCGACCACCAATGGCAATAATCATGTGACACCACGACTCGGATCGCCTGAATGACACCCAGCTGGGGGTTGTCACATGACCTCAAGCATGTCTCCCCATATTCTAGAGGATGTCAACTAGTGATGATGACCAAACACAATCATAGGGAGAATATGTCCTCGAAATTGAAGCCCGAGGGTCATTCTCAAATCTACCAAAAATTTGACATGTACCATTCACATAGCAGACATCCCAAAAATACCCATAGACATAAAAGAGAGCCAAGAGGGCTTCCACAATCCAGAATATAAAGTGGTAAATCTATTTATATGATTTATTAATTCAAAAAAGAGTAGTAGTTGATAACCATGACATACCAAGCACCATATATAATAAAACAATGGCACACTAGCTAGTATACATACTGAATGGTATTTGAAAATAAAATTCACTGACCTCTAGCCCAACTCACATGATTTTCCTACTGAATCCTTGGCCTCTACAACCTGCTAACTAGACCATGTGTCTAGCTCCCTGCAGTACCCATACCTTAAGAGAAAATAGGAAGGTTTACCCATGTATATAAAAACCCACGTTGCGTACGCGAGTAGGGGGTGAGTCCAAAGACCTGGTAGGAATCCTCAATGTCTCAATAATACCGAGTGTTATTGTGATCAATTAGATGTTCATGAAATATATATAAGGAGTGTAGTCATTTCCATTCAACACACACACCTGGAACATAACACACAATGCACATACAAGAATACATGTTGGGTTTCTAAATTCTAACAAGGACACCATGAATCTTGACCATACCTCATTTAGCTCAATGCTATAAGGAAGAGAGTTACCTTTCACTAAAAAATCCAACCCATACTCGAAGATGAAGGATAGGGCGTCATGCTAAGTCTCAACCACTACCAGGTGTTCTCAAGTCCCGAATCAGTCCTTCCCACTCAAGGTAGGTCACACACGAAGTATCTTAGTTACCCTTTCTCACTCAAGGGATTTCACATAAGAAGTACCAGGGTCATCACTTCTCACTCAAGGGAGACCACACATCCCATATCAAGTCATAACATATCACTCAAGTTTGGCCCATACATTACAGCTTTGACTCCGCTTTCTCACTCAAGTTAGGTCACACATTTCATCTCAAGACACGCCTTATCACTCAAGGTTGTCCCAAACTTCCCACATATTTGGGGCCCCATCTCACCCATGACGGTCCTATTAATGCCTTTTCACTCAAGGTGGTGTTAGGCCTTGATATCCACATCACCCATACTGGAATCCATAACTAATCACAAGAACATTATCAGCACACACATGAAATAATAAACATGGAACACAACCCATCACATGATCTCACTAACTTATCACCAAGGTTCTAGACTCTCGAGACCTATGCCTGCACATCTCATCGTCCATCTATCCTTATAGGCTAAACTTCCCAAATTATCTCAGTCACACCCATGTAACATGCATCCCCTAAATATTCTCATCATGTCTATAAGGGAACCCACTCAAGTTTTTCAGACCTATATCAACTCTCTAAGGGGTTAAGCACATCACCTCAACCCAACACAAGATTTAATACCAAAATAAAACATCCTCAACTAGCACACACAATCATGCATCAACATGCAATAAGCAACACACAAGGAAATCACAACAAGAGGAGGGGTGACATGAGCCTGTTATAGGGTGTGGAAAAATCAATTTATTTTCTTAAGTTAAAATTCATTAAAGTGGGTAACCTAGGTTGTCTCCAGAGAGGAGTGCACACAAAACAGTTGTCACTTTTAATTAGAGGAAAAATGGGTGATTTTCGAGATTTTATTGGTTTTAAAAATGGAATGAAACAAATTAATAGAAGAAAATATTGAAAAATATGATATGAGAAGGGTGATTAGGTTGGGGTCAGTTTTCTAATTGCAATTCTATCCTTGTTTTATTTTATTCTAACCTCTTATGCTAAGTTGTTTAAAGTGAGATTCCATGATCGTTTCCTCTCACTCCTTTGGTCGAATGGTGATGGTGAGAGAATTATTTACCAAGATACCAGTTTGGTATACTCTCCTTCCATATGAAAGATAGTTGTAGTAAATATCCTCAATTGACTTGTGCAGTACCCGATCAGGTCTTGTTTATCCCAAGCAATCAAAAATATTCACTACCACTTTCACACGTACTGATGATCGTCGAGTACTTAACCACTAAGCATTGGTCTATTCTATCGTATATAAACCAACACCTATTGGAGGGAGATAATGATAATTGAACAAAGAAAAAATAAATAACAGAATCAAAAATCAAATACGATCACACTTGATAATAAAAACCACTATATGAAATTGAAAACAACATTGCAGAAAAGAGATAGAATTTTTATTCAATAAAGTGCATGAACTCAAGCATTACAAAATAGAAAACCTACCCTTACCCAATCACTCAAATTTTTACCCCACCATGTTAAAGGTAATAGAGATTGATGGGTAAGGATAAGGCATTATAAAACTATGAAAAATAAAAGAAAGAAAGAGAAAAGAAGAAAAATTGTCCAACAAGTTCTTTCCTTCGAACATTTTCTCCTTTTTGGAACCCCTCCTCCTCGAATCACCCAAAGGTCCCTTCTTATAGAATTATCTAAATAAAATTTCCTTTAGTTCATCCAAATATAAAATTAATTGGATGTTTATAGAGAAAGATATGTAGTATTTATTGAGGATGAATTTTTCTTAGCGAGATTTCAAAAAATCTTCATTCAATGTTTCCCATCCAATATCTGCCTTAATGAATCTAAATCTCTATGACATTCAACAGAGATACACATATCTAACTTTTCTAACCATTCCAATTAGAATAACCTTAATTGGATCTATTATGACCTATTTATGATTAATTAACTGATGTGGGGTCTACATGGTCGTCTAAAATCTTTCTCCAAATTAATGGAATTTTTAGGGTCCCTTGATGGAAAAATTATATCATGTACTAGAAGAAAAAGTTTTATCCCAATACTCCAGGTTTCCTAAAAAATAATCACATAAATTGGAATTATATTATAAAAGATATGGTCTAATTACCAAAACACATAAAATCTGTTAAATTTCCTAAATTAGGAAACTTTCCAATTTTAACACAAAACATACCATAAATCCAAAAATGATGTAATTAAAATTAAATTTATGAATTTGGGGGTTTAAATATTTTAAATACATATAAAAAAATGTATAAAAGATTAACTCTATCAATTTCCCTACACTTATCACTTGGACTCCTAGGCAAGTAAGCATTAAAATCAAATCATAGCCACGAGATCCACCAAATCCACACCATGAAACGAAAAGATACCATGCCTCATAAAAAAAGTTATTTCAAGTTCTCCATTTATATCATTTATTATATTTACACTTCATTTCTCATCCCATGCACACAATATTCCTACCTCACTTTAATTTTCCCTCATCTCACAAATGTCAATTTTTAACAAGGTTTTTCTCACCCAAACCATGCAAGGGTCACCATTGGTTTGATAAATTCCTACTTCTCCACCCTATGTGAGTCAAGAAAATGTGTTTATCATGAGTACTTTTCAAGGTTGATATGTGTATTATAGTTGGTAGGATTTGAAGATAAAAATTCTGAGACTGAATAAGGAGGTCTTAGCTCTTTTTGAAGCAAAATTGCACAATTCTAATTTTCACTCAAGTATGGTATCCTCCTCACCCCCTTTAGTAGCAATTCAGCTCCATCATCATGAAAACTCTAGGAATGTTCAAATATCTCAGCATTTCACCAGCAAAAATTTCAATCTTCTCAAACATGATTTTTCTTGAAAGCTCCAGAAAAGGCACAACTTTCTTCCTCCATTAGAATATCCAAAAAAGGCACAACTTCCCTTATCATGAAACTCTAGAAAAGGCACATATTCTAACAGAATGGTTTTTTAGCAGCACAAACATCTTTTCAACATTTTATTTTCCACTAAAAGTTTCACCAAATGAGGTAATACAACACAAGATAGCTTCCCCCATGCTTAAGTTCAACTAGATCATGCAATTTCACTTCAGGAGAAGAATGGATAGGGAAAATTGGCTTGTAATGTGGCTAACCTAATAGGATGTTCATGTATTCTAAGTGATACAAGGATTAAATGTACAAGTTATTCTATAATGAAAGGGATTATCTTTAAAAGGGGGCTTTAAAACAAAGAAATACCTCAATCATTTAAAACACAAGTACCTCAAACCCTCAAGCTTTGAAAGGAATAAATCAAATTCTGGTTTTAATAAGCATGATCTGGTTCTCTCAAGAAGTGAGGTGAATGAAAAGAATATGACAAAAATGGTTTATAAGCCTCACAGGAAAGTGATTTCAAAGATACAAATAATAAAATGTGGAATGGGATTCAAAAATCAGAGTACTTTGCATGAAATTACCAAAGAATTGAACTTGAAACAAAGTCATTTTCAACATTCATTTAATCTTAATTTCATGGGATAACTTGGTTCAATCAATGACACGGGTTTCAAAAATTGCAATGATAATCATTTCAGCTCCAAAATTTCAAAAACACACCAAAAAAATGAAAAATAAACACAATTTTTTTTAAAAAACACACCTTTTTTTTGAAAAATACACAACAAATGAAAATAATAAACTAAAAAGGTTCCATCCCCCACACTTAAATGGTACAATTTCCTCAATGAATTTAATTGGATTTAACATGTAAGAAAAATTTAAAATGAATCACAGTAGTAAGAAAGTGTGAAGGAGAGGTACGACCTGATATACTGGTAGTGCAACATTGAGTTAATCTCTTAACTGTTGCACACTAAAAACCTGTAAGCAAAAGAACAAAAAAACAGAAGAAATTTATTGAAAGAAAAGAAAATATAAATAGGATGAGAAAATAATGATAGATCTTAGTTTAGTCTCCCAAGTGGGACCTAGGTTTTTACTACCTCTAGATGGGAAGTTCTAGTTGGTTATCCCCAATCTGATGGTGGGTGGAGTTTCTTTGTGATGAACCAACAAAACTTCTTCTTTACATCATTTGATTCATCCTTTTTGTTAAGGAATCCATTGGTATAGTACACCAAATGCACCCCTAAGACAATAAGATACAACTTTATTAGTGGGGGTTGGACAAAGAATGAGTCCTCATATTTCTTGGTTTCCAATTTCACAGCCTCCTCTTCATTCTTCAGTGGTTGCTGAAGGTATGTTGTATCATTGAAAAAATCAAAGGGAAAGTCAGAGTATAATTCTATTTGAACAAAGTTAAAGCATAAAGTTTCAATATCAAATTCTTCCCTTACAAAGTAAGAATATTGCATCCCTTTTTCCTCAGGAAAAGTAATGTGGATCTCCTTTTTAACTCCCTCCAATAAATGATCAACATGTTCGGGGAGATCCAACTGTTCCTCTTTTGGTGCATCTTCCTTTTCTTCCTCATCCGCCAAGACAATACATGAGTTTTCCAAATATGAAAATTTAAATCAAGGGGAGGTGATACTCAATTAAGTTTTAATAAAATTAGAAGACAATGAGTTCATGAAAATATCATCTCCCTGATTTTTCTTAGCTTCAATTGCTTCTTCAGTGGGAAGTGCCTCATGGAATAGAGTTTCTCTAGATTGAGGTAGGAAGTCAGGTTCCTCAATATTCTCTTCAAATTCTTCCATGTTGGTGGTGTATTCCTTCAATGATGTTTGATCTTTTACATTATAAGGAACTATATGATTAAGTAGTTCCTCACACTCGTTCCAGAAGTCATCCGGATCTTGTTGATATTCTGTACGTACTTCATAGGGAAAATATTCTTCATTAATATTCTTCAACAATGGTTGAGAAGGGACAAATGGATCTTATTTTAATTCCATCAAGGTCTCCCCAGGTTCTTCAACATCAAGGATGAGCAAGGAATCCACTTCCACTAATGGCTCAAGTTTAGGGCTGGGTTTCTCTTGGGGTGTGTGAACATATTCAATTAGCCATTCCATTTCTCTCTCCAAATACTTTATTTCTTCCTAAAGTCCCTGCAATTGATCTTTTGTTTGAATTTCCTCTTCTTGTTGCACCTCAACCATTTCTTGACAAAATTATAGAAAATAATTCTGGAGTTCAATTAATTCTCTGGCCAATCCTTCCAATACTGGGCATTCAAGGTTTGCTTTAAGGTATTGAATGAGATCCTTGAATTTATCCTCCTTGATGATTTGGATTTGAGCTCCCCTAATCTATTTAGCAAAGATAGAAACACTATTCTATGTAGAATAAGGTGAGTCAATAATTGGTTCTTTCACTTGTGGATAATTGTTCCATGAATTAAAGAAATAATCATTTGATAACATCATGGAAAAATATTTTTTATGTTTTTTTAATTTGAAAAGAGTAAAATATTTACAATTATATTGTTGTCACAACCTCCCTGGAAACGACACCAAGTTCTGACATGAGACTGTCATAGGGCATGGCAAAAGCAATTTATTTTCCTAAGTTAAAATATAGTAAATTGGGTAACCTAGGTTGTCTCCAGAGAGGAGTGCACACAAAACAATTGTCACTTTTAATTAGAGAAAAAAATGGGTGGTTTCTGAGATTTTATTGGTTTTAAAAATGGAATGAAACAAATTAACATAAGAAAAGATTAAAAAATATGATATGAGAAGGGTGATTAGGTTGGGGTCAGTTTTCTAATTACAATGCTATCCTTGTTTTATTTTATTCTAACCTCTTCTGCTAAGTTGTTTAAAGTGAGATTCCACGATCATTTCCTCTCACTCCTTTGGTCGAATAGTGATGGTGAGAGAATTCCTTAACAAGATCTCAATTTGGTCTACTCTCCTTCCATGTGCAAGAGAGTTATAGTAAATATCCTTAATTGACTTGGGAAAAACCTGATCTGGTCTTGTTTATCCCAAGCAATCAAAAACATTCACTACCACTTTCACACGTACTAACGATCTCCAAGTACTTCAACAATAATAATTGGTATATTCCATAGTATATAAACCAAAACCTAGTGGAGGGAGATAATAATCATTAACCAAAGCAAAAAATCAATAACAGAATCAAAAATCAAATATGATTTCACTTGATAATAAAAACCGCTATATGAAATTGAAAAAAACATTGCAGAAAAGAGATAAAATTTTTATTCAACAAAGTGCATGAACTAAAGCATTAAAAAATAGAAAAACTACTCTTACCCAATCAATAAATTTTTTAACCCACCATGGTAAAGTTAATATAGATTTATGGGGAAGTAGAAGGCATTGCAAAACTATGAAAAATAAAAGAAAGAGAAAAGAAGAAAAACTGTCCAGCAGGTTCTGTACTCCGAATGTTTGCTCCTATTTGGAACCCATCATCCTCTAATCACCCAAATGTACCTTCTTATAGAATAATACAAATCAAATTTACTTTCGTTCATACAAATCTCAAATTAATTGGATGGTTATAGAGAAAGATATGTACTATTTTATTGAGGTTGACTTTTTTCTCAACGAGATTTCTAAAACTTTTCATTTAATGTTTCCCATAAAATATCTAACTTAATTAATCTCAATCTCTATTATATTAAACAAATATATGAATATCTTAATTTTCTACCCATTCCAATTGGAATCACCTTAATTAGAGATATTATGACCTATTTATGATTAATTAACTGATATAGGGTCCACATGGTCATCCATAATCTTTCTCCAACTTAATGGAATTTTAGGGTCCCTTGATGGATTAATTATATCATTTCCTAGAATAAAAAGTTATATCCCAAAACTCCAGGTTTACTACAAAAAAGAATCACATAAATTGGAATTATATTATAAAAGATATGGTCGAATTACCAAAACACATAAAATCTGTTAAATTTCCAAAATTAAGAAACTTTCCAATTTTAACACAAAATATACCATAAATCAAAAAATGATGTAATTAAACATAAATTGATGAATTTGGGGGTTTAAATTTTTTAAATACATATAAAAAATGTATAAAATATTAACTCTATCAAGGGGTCACCCTGACCTCCCTCCAACATCCACTTGAGCACCCAAAATATCTATCGCACCTCAATACACACCCAAAAACATCCCCTAGAGATGTTCCAACCCTCAAATTATTGATTCGAGCCCTAATTATCTAAACATACCTTGATATAGAACCAAAACCCAAATTATTATCCAAAATAACACCCTGTAAAATTTTCGAGTCATTACAAATAATGTTTATTATCCCTGAGAAATCGTTGTAGTCCTCCTGACGTCACTCCCATCCTAAAATGGTTGTCAATTTACCAATACCACTCAATGTTCCATCATCTAACACAGAATGTGCTTTCATTACATAACTCTAACCACCAACACACACTATTCACCATAAGCTGAGATACTTTCTCACCGAGCTTCCCATAGCTCTATCCACAATATTCATCTTCTATCTAGTGTCATTTCACCCTAATCCATTCATAAGTATCCTAATGTGTGTTCTACCTCACCACACCTATTTCCATGCAACAACACCAGTCAGTCCTCCTATGATTGACTTACCCTGAAAATGATCAACTTCACATTCCAACACATCTACAAATCCCCCAATCATGATGCCTTAACTCCCAAAGGTCTTTTAGAATATCAAAATACCCACACCGAGGTCCAAACCAGACACTTAGTTTAATCCCTCAGTTGGATCCCCAACTAACCAAATATACTGTCGTACTCTGCCCCCAAGTATCAGTGCATATTCGACCCAACTCATTCTCAAATTATATCACATCCATAAACCTAACCCACATGAGGGTCGTACTTCCACAACCAATTTGATTCTCCCCACCATAGGAGTATCCTTATCATTGCCTTTTTGAACTAAACATATGATATACACCACCCACATACTATACATTATCAAGTGTAATGACTGGATGTGATCACTATTATCACACCCAAGTGCCAACACAAAACATGGATCACCAAACCCAACCAAACCCTTTGATCAAAAAACACTAAAGTGTAAACTAATGATTCATGTTAAGGCTTATGGTTCTACCAAATTTAAGACTCTAATACAAATGATAGATTCTAGATAATGGTGATCTCAAATATAGGAACCACCTACCAAAAATGTACCTTAAGTGGTCCAAACTATGAAACTGACAAAACCCACATTTTCCCACTCAATCCCCAAAGCAAACCTACATATTGTGATCTTAGGCACATGGATCTCTCAAAAAAACAATAAAACACCCATCAGATGCACAATCCAAACACCCAGGTCATTCTCAGTCTACTATCTAAAATCTAGCAAACCAGACTACACAAGTTCTAGTTTCTTTTTCCCATCATACCACTTTGGTCTAAATATTCCAACCTTACTTGGCGCATTCCACATAACATGACTTACAACCCAAGCACACAATTCAAGCATCTGGGTTTCTTCTAGAAAAGGTATAAAATCCAATAAATTTAGTTTATATAGGCATTAGTTTCTTATATTTAAACCAAATAATATCATTTTACACACACTAAAACTCACCTGAATTTTCAAACACCCCCTAGAATACTAGGGGTTTTACCAAAATAGAAACCATAAAAATCCATGGCTTAGTTAGCCTCTATTTTAAAAACCAATCCCATTTCCAAAACCATTTTAAATCCAATTTCAAAAAACATTTTCCTTAATATTTTTTCAAAATCAAGAAATCTCAAATCGTTTTCAAAACCATTTTCCTTACACACACCTCATTCCATCTCCCGATTTTTTCTATTCAAAACCAATTTTTCTCTCAAAAATCAACCATTCCAAAAATCATTGCTCTATAGTTTCCAAACAATCAAAATCACAATTAAATAACCCCTAAAATCCATATTAACACAATCACCCATTATAATATATTCGATAAAACATCAATTATGTTATAAATTTCTTTAATTAATAATGGATTTTGATGTGGTGATATGTAAAACACCACCACTCATAGACATGTGTATCATGACCTAACCATGTCACTATAATGATGCATAAACAACTCACTAGCTCTTGATTATGCCCTAAAACTCATTCTGAGTCTCATTCATCCCAAATTGAGATTCTCAGTATAATGACTTATACCTTAAACAACCCATAACTACGAGTTTAATAATAGGGATTGAATTTTCTTACATTCTAATGAACTTTTAGGTTTATAGTTTTAGAGAATTAGAAAAAAATCTTATATATCAAACCCATATAATACAAAATGGACTCTTCCACTCAATGTCCATTTTTTCACAAAAATAGGATTCTTAAATTTAAACTCTTGTTTTATTTAAAACATGTTCACTTCCTTTAATATGAATCCATATAGCAAAAAGATAGATATTTCTATATTTCCTAATCACCTTTAATCCCTCTGAGAAATATTTAAAAACATGGGATGATCAAAAAAAATATTAGTAAGGGATATAAAATAAAAGTAAATCCATTAGTCCATTTGAAAATTCATGAAAACCCATAAGAAAGTTTGTCTTTTTTAATAAAATTTGAGCTTGAATAATATTTTACTTACCCAAGAAATCAACTTATTCACCTAAAGTTTTCATAAAAAAATTAATAAAAAATTATAAATGAAAAATAATAATCATGAGGTTTTCTTTTAAAACATGAGCAATCTTGAAAACATTTTCTTAAAAAATATACTTTTCACCCTTAAAAGTGGGCATAAAATTTCCTTTAAATATAATCTTATTAGCTTAACTTATGAAATTAAAGGACTTAAAAGCAAGAATATAAAAATAATATAGGTTCCTTGGGTCATCATATTTATATCACTCTTACAGCACTCTTATAAATATAATAACCTACTTGGTTAATTCCAACATATATTCCCTAGAGAACAAAATCATTACCCAATATATTAGAGAGCTATATCAGACTCACCTGTCATCATGAACAATGTAAAAGGACTAAAACATACATAAAACACATATAATATTACATTTATATCATAAAAACTCAAAAAATATCCTTTTAAACACATAGGAAAAACACTTTTTGGCTTCACATAAAAATTAGGGGAAGTATCCTTTTCCTTTGAAAAATTTTAATAACAAAAAATTTCCAGAAGAATGGGAAATAAAATATTATTTGAAAAAACATGAAATATTATAGAGTAATATTATTAAGGAATAATGGTCATAATGATGAGAAATTCTTCTCATGTTATATACATTTAAATTTTTTTTTCACTTTGGTAAAAAGAGTCAAAAGTGACCCATACAGAAAACGTTAAAAAGATTTATTTTTAAAACTTTTTAAAGAAAGTAAATAGTAGATAAAAATTAACTTTAAAGGTATTTTAATTATAAATAATAACATTATTGAAAACATTTAAAATAATATGGACATAGAAAGGAATACTTTAAAATAATGTTTTAAAGAAAATTCCCTTATGACTTTAGTAATTTTTTAATCAAAAAAAAATTGAAGTAGATAACTTGGGAAAGATTTGAAAATAACTTGAATTTTAGTAAATGAGTGTTAAAATAAATAAATATGGAAGTTTATACACCACACAAATAAAACATGTGGTTAAAATGATATAAGTCTCAAAAAAAGGAAATTGAGATGAGAAATCCCTTACCTTAAGTCCTGTCTAGCTTCATACGTTCTATAATTACTAATAATAACATTATATTAGTTTTCTACTTGATTAATAACATTTTTCATGTTCATTAAATTATCATTATTTATTTTATTTCATTTATTACCATGTTTTATTTAATTACTAAATTGGTTAAGTTCATGTGAGATGTTTTTAGGTCTTTTGGTTCTTAATCTCAAAACAACTTTGGTAGGTTGACCATAGAAAAAGGGTTAATTATTACATTATACCCAATATATTAAATATTTTATAATTATAATGTTTATATATTCAACATAATTTTATGACCATCCATGTAAGGTGGTCCTGAAAAACGAAACATATCATTTCATGGAGATAGTAGCCCGTTGTTACGCATGAACGATGTTTTCATTTTTCTATTGGGTAGAAAAGAAATAAAGTAGATAACATTTTAATTTTATATAATAAAAAATATTTTATAAATGTAATATTTATTCATTATTTTTATCCTTATTACCAACTATGTGAGGCAATATAAAAAATGAATCACACCGCTTCATGGAGGTGGCAGTCCACATGTACGCATGAGCAACACTATCATTTTCCAACTGGTGGTAGAGTACAAAGGTAAGTAATATATAATAATTAAAGAATAATAATTATGTCATAAATCCCATATATATTCATTTTATACATCATTTTAACAATCCATATTATGCAGTGATGAAAAACTAATTACAATGATACGTGGAGATGGTAGCCTGTACGTACGCACACGCGATGCTTTCATTTCCCATTGGATAAAAATGAGATGAAAAGGGGTTATAACATAAAAATAATAACATTTAATTATATTTTAGATAATAATGTTATTATATCATCATGGTTATGATAGGTTTTAAATATGTATAATAATAAATAAACATGAAAGAGCCCAGTTGAGAGTTATACCTCTTATTTAGAAAACCTCCTTTGGCTCACAACTTATGTATTATAGGTTGGTATTTTGGAGATAAAATAAACTATAATACATGATTAGGTATTTTTGAAATGTATTTGGGTAGGGATTTTCTAAGATAAATGGCTCATGCAGTGTGATGATTATAGGAGAGGAGGTGCCCTTTTATAAGCGAGGGAAGTGACACACTTGTAATTTTTCAAAGTTTTAAAATAATATATAAGTATTATTCATGGGAAATTGAACCTAAATATATAAAAATTAAAATATAATGTGTTAATATTTTAAATTATATCTCACAATAATAATTAATATGATTTTTTTTACTTTATCATAAAGTTTTAATCCTAATTAACATGTTTTACCCTTTAACGCGGTGACAACTTTTTACCACTGTTACTACTCATTACGACAAAAAATAAAATTGAAATCATTATTAAATTTGAACCTATTTATTCAAAATATGAAATATAATTTTAAATGTTCATTTTTTATAAGTGAAATAAATTAATTTCAATATAAGTTTGTAAAACACAATAAAACTATTTTTAGAAAAATGCTCGTTTTAATCATAAAAATGAATTTATACCAAAATAAAGTATAATGATGATTAATATGGAATTAATTGGATTATTTTTAGTAAAATGGGACCAATTTTAATTAAAAAAATATAATGAGTATTTTTAAATAATTTAAAATAAATGAATGTTTTTATAAAAATTGATATTTTTCACTATTCACCTAAAAAACAATTTTCCAGAAAAATCCAAAAAATTCACCCTAAGATAAATTTGATATTATGATATCAAAAATTATGTCCATATTATCAAATTTAATTTATAAATTTTTTATAAATTAATTATAATATTCATGCACAAAAATGTAATAAAACCCATTTTTGAAGAAAATGTATTTTTAATGTATAAAATGAATTTATACTCATTAATTATCTAGTAAAGACCATTAGGTGAATTTTAATTAATTTAATTAAATATATTATCTATAAATTTCATTAAAATCATTCATATATAATGATTAACTTAATTTCCATTGATAGAAATACATTGTGCACATAATCCAGTATTTTCTCCTTTAATATTATATGATTTTATTTAGAATTGAGTTCTCATTTCCTAGAAATTAATCAGAACATTTATACCAAAGAAAACATTTCAAAATATATTTCATAATTCAGTTACTCTTATTCATACCCACCAAACCAACAACTAGTTTATAATGGTTATATTTAAATAGTAATATTTCTATAGTATATCGCAGTTCGTTTAAGCTCGGTGTTGTGTATACCACACTAGTACAAAAAATAGATTTTATGTTAGAGTTTTAACATTGTTTATTTAAAAACTAATGTTAAAAACATTTTAATGTAGGTTATAAAAATAGCCTAAGTTAAAAATAATAAAAACTCATTTTATCACATCGGTTTGTTAAAACCAATGTAATAAATGAGTTTTCACGTCATTTTTTCTGAAAAGGATGTAAAAAATTAATTTTCACATTGGTTTTAGAATAAATGACGTGAAAAACTATTTTTTTGACATTGGTTGTTTTAAAACTAATGTGAAAATATATTTTTTCACGTTGTTTAACTAAAAACCAATGCGAAAAAGTGGTTTTTTTACATCGACTTTAAAATAAATGATGTGAAAGATGAAATTTGAGATCACGCCAATTCTATATTCAATTTTTTAACAACACACCTTTTAAATTTTCAATTGACATGTAAAATTTATTATACCATGGTTTAATTTTCAAGTGCATTTATATGCTTTCACACTCCACATTTTTTCCTTTCATGATCAACTCTTTCGACCATCATCAATATCCCACCAATTCAACTCTTCAACTCTTCATCATTATTCCATTGATTCTTCCTTAGGCGAACTTGTTATGGTATTTATAATTTTTTTTACATTATTTAATGTGTTTATGATTGGTTTTCTCAATTGATACCCCATTTAATTATTCAAATTTTCTTATCATGAAGAATACTTCTTCAAATGATGTTAAAATGATAAAGGTTTGTTCGGAGTCTAAACTGCCATTTAAGTTGCCGTATATTTGTTTTCCTCATGATATATTTCATCCGAATAAAATTATATCGATAAAGGGTATAAAAATCTTGAAAATTATGTCAAATATTTATGTTTCTTTGTTTAGATTCCATTAGGATTCTCTGACCTTTTTTCCTTTTAATGATCATGTATTTTTATCTAATGGAGTAATAAACTTTGAAAATTTTAAAAAAATTGAATGTTTTTACGTTGGTTATTATATAACCGATGTAAAAAAAGAGAGTTTTTATGTTAGTTATTTTATAACTGACATAAAAAGACTTTAAAATAATAATTTTAACATTAGTTATATTAAACAACATTAAAATATATGATTTTTTACATTACCTGCAATAAAGTAACCTTTAAAAATGATGTTAAAAACATAAAAAAAAATGACGTGAAAAACGTATTTTTGTACTAGTTCCATATAATATAAAATATATTATTTAATACCATGGTTTTAACTAAGGTTACCTTAAGTTTTTTATCTTATCCTTCTTAACTTAATCCCCCAAAATAACCATAATCATTCCTTAACATACTAACCCTTAATATTATAAGATACTTTTAACTTATGATCCCAAACAAATATATTAACCCCCAGATATTTCTATATAATAACATCCCAACCTCCACAGTTGTCTAAACCTTACTCTGATACCAAATATAATGATTTGTACCTTAAAGAACCCATAATTATGAGTTAAATAGCAAGGATTGAATTTTATCACATTCCAATTATCTTTTGGGTTTGTAATTATAGATAATTAAGAAAAAATCTTATATATCAAACCCTTACAATACAAATTGGTCATTTCCACTCAATGCCCATTTCCCCCCCAAAAATAGGATTTTTAAATTTAAACCCCTGTTTCATTCAAAATACATTTGCTTATTTTAAGATGAATCCCCATAGTAGAAAGATATACCTTTCTATAGTTTTTAATCACCCTTAAGACCCATTAAAAACATTTGAAAACATGGTATGAGTAAAAAAAATATCAGTAAGGGATATAAAAAGAAAGGAAACCCATTATTCCATTTGAAAATTCATGAAAACCCATAAGAAAGTTTGTCATTTTCTTAATAAACTTCGATCTTGAATAATAATTTACTTACCCAATAAATCAACTTCTTTGACCAAAATTTTCATAAAACATTTCATAAGAAATTATAAATTAAAAATCATAATCATTAGGTTTTCATGTAAAATATGATCACTCATAAAAACATTTTTTTTGAAAAACATACTTTTCACCCTTAAAAGGGGCATAAACTTTCCTTTTAAACACAATCTCATTAGATTAACTTATAAAATAAAAATACATCCATGAAAAATAATTTTCAGGAATAGAAAAATCATTTAGGTACCTTGGTAAATCATATTCATATCACTCTTACAAATGGAATAACTTACTCGGTTAATTCCAACATATGTTCCCTGAAGAACAAAATAATTACCCAATACATTGGAGAGCTATATTAGGCTAACACATAATCATGAACAATTTATAAGGACCAAAAAATACATAAACCACATATAAGATTGCATTTATATCATAAAAACTCATAAAATATCATTTTGAACACATAGGTAGAAACACTTTCAGGCTTCATGTTAAAATTAATAGAAATATAATTTCCTTTGAAAAATATTAAAAAAAATTACCAGAAGAATGGGAAATAAAATATTATTTAAAAATATATGAAAAATTATAGAGTAACATTATTAATAAATAATATTCATGATATTAATAAATTCCTATCATGCCATATATGTTAAAAAATATTCTTCCACACTTTAGTAAAAAGAGTCAAAAGTGATCTATATGGAAAACATTAAAAAGATTTCTTTTTAAAACTTTTTAAATAAAGTCAAAAGTGGTTTAAAATTACATTTAATAGTATTTTAAGTATAAATAAGATCATTCTTTAAAATATTTAAAATAACATGGACATATAAGAAAATTATTTGAAATAAATACTTTAAAACACAGTTTAAAAGAAAAATACCTTACAAATTAGTATTTTTTGAATAAAAATAAAATTGAAGGAGATAACTCAAAAATGATTTTTAAATCACTTTAATTTCAATAAATTAATGTTAAAATACATAAATATGGTAGTTTATACACCACATAAAGAAAACATGTGGTGAAAATGGTGTAAGTCTCAAAGAAAAGAAATTGAGACGAGAAATCCCTTACCTTAAGTCTCACCTAGATTCATACATTATCAAACTACTAAATAATAAAATTATATTAGTTTTATACTTGATTAATAACCTTTTTTATGTTTATTTCATTATAATTATTAATTTTATTGCATTTATTATCATGTTTTAGTTAATTATTAAATTAGTTAAGTTCACGTTGGACGTTTTGAGGTCATTTGGTTCGTAATATCAAAACAACTTTGGTAGTTTGACCATGTTCAAAGGGTTAATTATCAAATTATATCTAGAATAATAAATTTTTTAAAATTATCATGTGTATACATTCAAAATAATTTTATGACCATCCATGTACTACGATCATGAAAAATGAAACACATTGTTTCATGGTGACGGTAGTTCATAGGTACGCATGAACAACATTTTCATTTTTCTATTAGGTGGAAAAGAATTAAATTAGATGATATTTTAATTTTAAAAAATCATAAACATGTTATACATGTCATATTTATTCATTATTTAAATACTTATGACTAGATATGTGAGGTGGTAATGAAAAACGAATCATATCGATTCATGGAGGTGGTAGTCCACACGCACGCACATGCAACATTATCATCTTCCAAATGATGGTAGAGTAAGAAGGTAAGTAATATATCATCATTAAATAATCATAATTAATTCATAAATATCATATATATTCATTTTAACTATCATTTTAACAATCCATATGAGGTGGTGATGAAAAACTAATTACATCGCTATGTGGAGATGATAGTCCGTACGTACGCATGGGCGATGCTTTCATTTTCCATTGGATATAAAAGGATATAAAAAAGGGTTTTAACATAAACTTAATAAAATTTAAGTATATTATATATAATTATTTTATTATACTAACATGGTTATGATAGGTTTTATGGATGTAGAATAATAAATAAATATGAAAGAACTCGGTTGAGAGTTAGACCACTTCTTTGGAAAACCTCCTTTGGCTTACACCTCAAGCCTTCTAGGTTGGTCTTTTGGAGAGAAAATAATATATAGAAAATTGTGAGGGATGTTTTGAAGGTATTTGGTTAGTTATTTTTTAATATAAATAGCTCAAGTAGTGTGAGTAATAGAGGAGATGAGGTGACCTTTTATAAGTGATGGGAGTGACACACTTATAAATTTTCAAAGTTTTAAAATAACATATAAGTCTTATTAATGGTAAATAGGCCATATATATATATATATATATATATAAATAAAATATAAGGTTCCATATTATCTCATCTAATAATAATTAATACAAAGTTTTATAACCTTATCACAAAGTTTTAACCCTAATTTACCTGTTTTACCCTTTATTGTGGTGACAACTTTTTTACCATGGTTACTATTCATTATGACCAAAAATAAAATTGAAATAATTAATAAATTTGAACCTCCTAATTCCAAATATGAAATCCATTTTTCAATATTTAATCTGTATAATTGTCATAAATTATTTTTAATATAATTTTGTACCATGCAACAAAAACTGCTTTTAGAAAAATGCTTGTTTTAAGCATAAAAATGAATTTATACCAAAATAAAATATAATTTTGATTCATATGAAATTAATTATATTTTTTAGTAAAATGGTACCAATTTTACTTTAAAACCAATCTAAAAATTAATGGTACATTTTAAATACTTTAAATAAATGATGGTTTTTATAAAAATTGGTATTTCCACTATTCACCTAAAAATAATTTTTTCAAAAAAATACCAAAACTTCACCCTAAGATAAATTTGATATGTTGATTTTAAAAAATTAATTCCATTTTATAAAATATAATTTCTAAAATTAGTATAAATTAATTATAATATCCTTTCAAAAAATATAACAAATGTTAGGCATCCATTGAATGTGATTGCAGATTTCAATAGGGGATACCCACCCCCCACTAATCCCCTCACCTACCACTCACTATACTACCTATAAAATGGTATTTAAAACCCCTGAAAATGAATATATAAATACAAGTATTACAATAAATGTTAATAATTTTTTTTCTCTCTTTCACTTCTTTTATTTCTCCGCTATTCAAATTCTACCAATTTCAAATTTTCATTTTCACGACATGTTATCATTACATACACTCAAAAAGGAAGAAATTTATGTTTTCATTTTAAAACTTATTTTCAATACCTAGTTGTATGATTCTAATTATTTATATAATATTATTTATTTATTGAAAGATTGGATGGTTTATGTAATTCATTTAATTTCCACTATAGAGGTCAAATTTCCATATGCTCGGATGATTTTAATTTATTTATTTTATAGTGCCTGATTGGATGGTTTAATTAATAAATTATTACACATGAGAAAGTTTTAAACAAGTAATTTTATGAATTTATTTACTTATTTTAAACCCCCGCATGAAATATTTATTAACCAATTAAGGTGGGACATATTAAAAAAATTATTAAGTGATAATATTAACTTGATTTTGATGTTTTAGTGACCCTTTTATTTATTATATTTAACTAAATCCAAATGTAAACTATTATTGTATTCTTATTTTGAATAATAATAATATTTTTTTCTTTCTCCCTTAGTTATCATCATTTTAAATCTCGTGAAACTTGAGTTTTCCGTTCTTGATATTACCAAAAAGTAATCACATTCCATGGAAAATGGATGTTGAAATGCATCTCGAATCAAAGGATATCACAAAAATAATTAAATAAAACAATTAAAAAACCACACAGAATAAAGAAAAGGTGATGATATTACTTATAATACATATTCAAGAGGGATTGAAATGTGAATACTTCATAGAAAGAGATCCATGTAAGCCCTGGAAGAGTTTGAAAGAGAGGTATGATCATCAAAAAGTGGTTGTTCTTTCCATGAACCATGATGAATGAAATTGTTTACACTTACAAGACTATAAAAGGGTTAGTGATTACAATTCTTCCATGTATAGGATTGTATCACAATTAAAATACTATGGTATTGGGATTATAGATGTCAATGTGCTTGAAAAGATATATATGGCATTCCATGAATCTCACATGAACCTATGAAACTAATATTTCTTTTGAGGGTATAAAAAATATTCTGATATCATATCATTATTAATTTTAGTAAATAATAACATGATCTTTTGATTAAAAATCATTAGTATCATCCTAATGGTTTTGAAGTATAATTTCCTGAAGAAAATGCTATATTTCATGAAAATAATCATGGAAGAGGATGAATCCAAGGATGTGATTCTCATGGTAGAAATAGTTTTGTAAGTATGTGTGGATGATGATGAGGTTGTAACTATGGGAAAACTTGAAATGAATACAAAAATCAAAGAAATATCAGCTCAAGAACCTTAGGTAACCAAGAAGATTCTTGTTACAGGTGTAGTTCTAAGGGAAATTGGTCCCAATTTTTCCAAAACTGAGAGAATATTTGTAATCTCTATAAAGCATATATTAAATTAAATAATAATGTATCACACTTCACCAAGACATCCTATAAATGGAAAGAAAATGAGGTGAATTTTACTGAGAATCACGAGACATCAAATGACGATTTCAGTTACCATAAAGCAGGTAATTTTACTTGTAAATTTAATGAGATAATAGATGGAAACAATTCAGAAAAATTACAATAGTTATGATATGTGATATGTTGTTTTTTTATGCTTTATATTTTTTATGCTGCATTATTTAAATTTAATAAAGTTTTTATTATAATATTATTGTCTTTTCTTTGAAGCATTAAAATGGACCGTGTGAACAAGAAAAATATTTTCATACCAGATAGTGGAACAATTCACACAAGTCTAAAAAATATTTTTTTTTTTGATATTAAACCAATAATACCAATTGTGAATACTATATCAGGTCTTTCAGATTTGATATATGGGACTCATAAAGAAAGTTTTTATTTACCAAAAGGGACAAAGCTCTTTATAAGAGATGCATTGTTTTCCCAAAAGTCCAAAAGAAACTTATAAAGTTTCAATTATATATATTAGAATAGGTATAATACCCATACTATATCTGATATAAATGAAAAGTACATGTTTATTACCATTAATAAGAGCCATGTACTAAGAAAACTACCAAAATAATCATCTGGATTAAATTATACATATATAAGTTCAATCAAAACACATATGGTAGTAAAGAATGGACCAAAAATAATTAATTTGTGGCATGACTGATTAGGTCATCCTGGTTCAAGAATGATGTGAAAAATAATTGAAAGTTCTCATGGACATTCAATAAAGGTCCAGAAGATCTCTCCACTATGAAAAATTCCATATGAGGATTGTTCTATTGGAAAGCTAATTATGAGACCATATCCAGCTAAAATTAATGATGAAACTCCAAATTTTATTGAACAAATTAAAGGGGATATATTTGTACTATTTCATCCATCACATGGTCTATTTAAATATTTTATGGTATTAATTAATGCATCCAGCAGATGGTCACACATATGTTTTCTCTCAACACACAATGTAGCATTTTTACGATTTTTTGCTCAAATAATTAAATTGAGAGCATAATTACTTGATTATGTCACCAAGAAAGCAAGAATTGATAATGATAGATAATTTACCTCTTAAGATTTCAATGATTATTATATGACAATAGGGATTACTATGGATAATCCAGTCACCCATGTGCATACACAAAATGGTTTAACTGAATCACTGATAAAATTACTCTAATTTATTGCTAGAACATTAATAATGAGAAAAAAGATGTCGAGCTAAATACAAGGTCATGGAATATTGCACTCTTTGTCATTAATTTGCATTAGACCAAGTGTATATCATAAGCACCCTCTACTTAAATTGGCATTTAGCTAAGATCCTGACATCTGTCACTTAAGAATTTTTAGTTGTGCAATATATGTACTAATTATCCCCCCCAATGCACAAAAAAGGGGCCTCAAAGGAGGTTTGTAATATATGTGGGATATGAATCCCCATCAATCATCATATATCTTAAACCGCAAACTGGTGATGTATTTACTTCATGTTTTGTTTATTTTCACTTAAACAAAAAATTATTCCCAGTATTAGGGGGGGGGGGGAGAAACAAAGGGAAAATATTTCCTAAAATGCAAAAACATTATCTTTTCTTGATGATCCCACCCAACAATATGAGATGGAAGTGAAAAAGATTTTATATTTTCAAGAACTGGAAGATCAGTTGTCTAATGAATTTATTGATATAAGGGTGTAACTAAAAACACATACCAACAGTAAATGAACCAGATATAATTGATGCCTCAAAGAAACAATTAAATAACTATGTTACATAAATTCAAAAAACACACCTGAAGCATGGAATACAAATAGCCTCTAAGGAGAAAGATCCTAAAAAAAAGAATGTGTATAACTAAAAACCTCATTATACAGGCATTTGTTCCAAAATAAACACATAATTTAAGTGTTCTTAAATAAACACATGATGAGAATCATAGAGAGAATTCATGGGATATATAAAACCCTAAAGGTTTTGGAAATAATGATATCTCGTTTAATGATTCCACTATAGGTGATATATGGAATAAAAGTAAATTGGAAAATATTGATAAAATATTTTCACATTCCATGGTATATGATATATAAAATAAAGGTCTCAAACTAAGGTTTATTATGTAATGTAAAAAAGGACCTAATTGAATTAAATGGAAAGATGCAATGTAATTTGAATTAAATTCAATTAATAAGAAAGGGGTATTTGGATATATTATGTATGCACCAGAAGTTGTGAATCTTGTTGGATATAAATAGGTTTTTTGTGTAAATGTAATGATAAAAATTAGATTGTAAGATACAAAGTTCATCTTGTCACATGAAGTTTTTCTCAAAGACTCAAAATTGATTATAAGGAGGCATATTCTCCTATTATGGATTCTGGTACTTTTCATTATCTAATCAGCTTTGTAGTAGTTAAAAAGGATAATATGAATCTTATGGATGTTGTTATGGCTTATTTATATGGGTCACTTGATAGTGGTATATACATGAGAATCCCCAAAGGATTCAAAATACCCAAATCATTGAAATCAAAACCTAGATACCTATATTTAATTAAATTGAAGAAATCCTTGTATATATTAAAGTAATATGGGTGTATGTGGTATAATCATTCAACTAGATATTTCTTAAATAAAGGGCATGTAACTAGACCCATATATCCATATGTTTTTATTAAGAAAATAACATCTGGATATGCAATCATTGCTGTTTATATCGATGATTTAAATATCATAAAAACTCTAAAAGTGATCAATGATGCAATTAGAAACTTAATGGATGAATTTGAAATGAAATACCTAGGAGAAACCAAGTATTATATTGGTTTAAAAATTGATAATATGCCAAGTGGTATATTTTTTTCATTAGTCAAATTATAATGAAAAGGTCTTAAAATGCTTTAATATGGATAAATAGAATCCTTTAAGTACTCCATTGGTTGTTTAGTATTTAAATATTATGAAATATAAATTATGACTGATGTCACCCAAAGGTGTCATTAATTATCTATTGGATATCAAAATACAATTTTAAAGTAACCTGACTACACTAACTACTAAAACATATAATAGTGGTAAAATGATATTGGTCTCATGAGGAAAAGGGTTATAAGGTTTCAATAACATCGATGATTTTCATAATTTAACTAAAGTAAAATTACCTAAACAACTCGAGAGATTGTTTGGACTAACTCAAAAATAATGAAAATGAGGATGAAGGGAAGTGAGTTGATATTGAGGATGATTTTTTTTACTTAATTTGCCACAAGAATTATTAGGGTAACTATTGATGCTTTTCAGCCTCAACCAGTACTATCTAAATCAGTTGACTCCTCTTTTTAAGGTTTCTTATAACCAAATTAGATGCATGGTGTTTAATCTCAAAATTAAAGGTGGAGTTAAGATTGGATCTTTATCCCCCACTACCCTTAACCACATTTAGGTTCATCTTCTAAATTTCATCACTTTTACTAGAAAATTAGAGGATAATATTTGATTTAAGTTGAAGTGATACTAATTAAATTACATACCCATCTAGTTTATCAACTCACATTTACCTTGGATACTTATTTATTCATCAATAATATCTAAATTAACATGAATAATACACATTTAAGGTAAATGAGTAAAAGGTTAGTTCTATAATAAAGGTGCTGCAAAAAAAATGAAAACATGTGCTTAAACTTTCACACTGACATATGAACTTCAAATTACGCAGTGAAAATAAAAATAGAAAAGTGAAAGTCCTAATTAACTAGTATAGTGGTTGATGATGACCCATTCTTCTCTACTCTCACTTTAAATGTTGGGTTTAAATCTTCTACTAGCCTCATACGTCAGTTTCCTACGTTAGAAATGGAACCCCCTCCAAATCTGTTCTATGATCCCTTTGCACAATAGCATATACACTCTATTTATAGAGAAAATTATCCATATTTTGAATTTTGAAATCTATTTCTTCCATTATATTTTACTTTATTTCTCTCTCTTGTATTTTTTTCTCCTTGACTTGGCCAAAATCTTCCTCCTCTATCCTATATTTTTATTTCTTCAAAATTTTCTTCTACTTTATCTCTCTTAGCCAGTGAGTTTGGATGAATCATTTGAATAAATTCCATCTCAACCTTATTCTATTTTTGAGGAGGGTTTTGAACTTCTTTTTGAAATGAGATCCCCAAAAATGTTTCCTACTGATATTATCTCAGAAGAATCATCTTGTAGTTATAGAAATCCCAAAAACAATGGGTGTTTGAAATTATAGAAGAAACCAACCCCACAGTGTAGAGTAAACCCTTGTGGAAAAACCATGCATGGATTATATAATAGTAGCAGTGACTGCAGTGTAGCCTCCTTCAAGTCTTATCTCCATGCTATTAGCTTCTTGGGTGCATCCATAATAAAGGATAATCCTTACACCACAACGACTGCATGCCCATTTTACTCCAAGATATCGATAGTGAAACTTTCTAGCTATGAAGTATCTTATTTATTAGTCCAACAATGACCATGGTGCAATATTATTCATTATAGAACATGTTATTCTTTCCAACCTTGGGCTCATAGATCTTGTAACGACCCAAAATTTTATAAATAAAATGCCCCTTGTAATTATTTTAGATGTATTATTAAGTAATATGGTTATATAAAACACATGAACTTATTTTGTATTATTATATCCAATTGTATTTAAAAGAATGTTAAGTATATTTACTGTTAATAATATAGGTGTTGAATAGTGATCACATGGTTAGTATAAATATAGGGTTTTAACAATCCAATTGACCCAAACAAAAGAAGTGATGGCCTCAACCAGTAGGATCATACCCTATGAAGCCCTTTTATTGGAGATTTTAAGGGAGATAGAATATCTAAGATTTTCCCTTGACCAAGCCCAAACTTATATCCAATAAATTAAGCATGAATGAAACCATTTATAAGAGAAGTTAAAGCTCATCAATATGACGACCCAAACCATGTTCACCGAACCGCCCCATAAAAGTCTCATCATTGTGCACCTTACTCTTAGGGTCTATTTTGGTGTATTAAAGGGATATGTATCAAGACCCTATAATTATGAATATGTACATTATTTTTTATAGAATAATTAATATATTTTCATCCTATTATTCTTACTTTTTAAATGTTTTTAGTTTGATACAATAAAACACAAATTGTATTTTTGGTTAATATTCAAATTCAATTGACGAATTAATGATTTAATGAATGATTTAAATAAATAGTATTTTAATAAAATATTATTATTAAATATTTTTTTATCAAATATAAATGATCATATAATTTTTATGAAGACAAATGTAATGTCTTATTAGGGTTCAAAAAATATTATTGTCAAAAACCCGTCATTTTCAATAAAAGTCGGTTATTATTTTAAAAAAAGTAAAAATTCAAATATTTAAAAAATTATTTGAATAAAATTAATATTATTTTTGGAATTATAATTTTAAAATTATCCAATGGTTAATTTTTCATAATTTTCTGAGATAGTTGAATTTTTGAGTAAAAATTAAATACCGTATAAATATACTTTGTCTATTATGACATCATAATGACCTAAACGTTTTGTAACAATTACTATAAATGGGATCAATGACCAAATATATGTTTTTCCTTTAAAATAATGTTATTTTAAGTTTATTTTATTTATTTTATAAATCTTTTGTGAATCCTCCAAAAATTATGATATATTTTAAGGTTTTAAAATCATTTCTTTAAGAGTGTGACTCACCTCCACATCACCAATGATAATATTTTAATAAGTTAAGACCTTTTACTTATAAAATAATTTAAACCAATCCCTTTTTATAGAAACCATGGGCAAAAACCATTGGATGGTTTGTGGTTTTGGATATTTTATTATATAGAGTACAAAACCAAAATAATAAAGAAATCCCCCTCTTTTCCTATATAAACCCAACCAAGCTCCCATTTATTTTCACTAAAAATCCTTGGATAACCTCCATACTCTATCCTACACTCTCTAGATTCCTCCCAAGTCACCCCAAATAAGGTACTTTCCTATCCTTCTTTCAAATTCAAGAAACTTCTTTGAAATTAGCTTTTGTAATTTCAAATGGTTATATTAACATTCATTTATAATCATTTCCTTACTATCCATTTAATGTTATTTTAATGATGGATCATTTATCCTCCACCATTTGTACCCTTACCTAATCTGTTACAGTGTTGAAATTCCTCAAGGGATCCTCGCCTTCTCTTCTTTGTTCAAGTTTCTTTATGAACTTATGCATTATATTTTCATTTCCTAATGTTGGGAAATGTATTTCCATGTCCCTATTAATTCCCATTTTAAATTTAAATTATTAGATACCCATTTCTCTCTCATAAAATATTTTTATGATTTTTTTATGTAATGTTGTTATGTTGCCGAAATTTCACCACGATTTTTCATGCCAAAACAATTGTGTAGTGAATACCATACCCATTGTTATATAAAGGGTATTCACCTTTATGCACATATACATATTGATTGGGGACTTACATATATTTATTCCACACTCATTGTTTATGTAATAAATTATGATGATTAATGAATCCATGTTTTATGATCTACATGGAACACTTAAGCATGAGAATGAAATGATTATGATGAGTGCGCCCAGATAGTGCTTCAATGCATTGGGTAATGTTTAGTATTATGATACGTCATGTTGGGACAGGGAGTGAACTTGATTACTTTATGGGACTTTTTCCACCATGAGGTCTTGGCAATTTATCCTTGACCCATTTTTATGATTCAGTGTTTTAAGTTATTGCCACATTTCCCATGTCATGATTATAATGCTATATCATGTCTTATTATTCATATTCCTTTTATTCCCCATTGATATGCCTATTGTCTAAAATGTATTATCTTATTCATGTTCTGCCTTGTTTATTCCATTACTAGTAATTATAAATCACCCCTTTCTTATGTTTTTCCCCAGGTTATCCCATACAGTTTTAAGTATGAAGGAATATTATGAACATGCTAAGGAGGTTTTCAATAAAGACTATGTATTTCATGTTATAAGTCATTATGTAATGTACCTAATTCCCAAAGACACTATAATTCTTGATCTTTTGGGTTTTATTAAGTGTAATTTTATATAATAAAACATGCATTAATGTTAAATAAGGAGCAGGGTTGTTATAGTTGGCATCAGAGTAAAATTTTAGTTATTTATGGGATTAGGATTAGAGAACTCTAGAAAAAGACTTATGGATAAGACTAAGTATAAGAAAAATCCCTAAATTTTGGTAAGTATAGATTAAGTTGTTTATCATAGAAAATAAATCCCTATATGGATACTATAAGTGGATGTGGTTCTAGAATAGATGTACCTAGGAGTAATAACTCCAAAAAGATGTTCTGGGCCTGACTGAGGGTAACCTGGTACATGAAAACACGCCTTACTGCACATCTGGTTTGACACTATCAGGGGATATGATTTGGTAAATTCATAAGTTCATTACGAACCATTATAAAGGGAACAAAAAAATGCTCCTAAGAATACATGTTAGGAAATAGATAATGGATAACATAGATCAAAGCCTAGAAATCCATAAGTTAAGAAATAAATGTAATTTATAAGTTATTCCTTTAATGTAATTGGATTCCTATTTATGTTTTTAATGGTTTAAAATAATCATCCTATATTTTCCCTTTATTCTACCTAATGACTGGTAATAGGAGGAATCAGGTTAAAAATCGATGCGAATGGTAATGTGATGACTGCCCCAACGAGATTCCCAACCCGATGGGAGACGGAATCACAAAATTTTTCAGGATACTCTCTTAGCTAAAAAAATTTCTAAATAGAAACCTGGAACAAGAGTGTAACGACCCAAAATTTTTGAATAAATCTTGTTTCCCAAATTTATGTGTTATTTTATTTTATTTTTATACTCAACAAAAATGTTTCATTTGATAACATGAGTATAATTAAAATGAGACTGTTGGGTTTAGACGGTTATATGACCATTGGTCAATATGACCGCTGGAAACTAAACGTTTTGATTATTATCTCTAAATACAAGTAATCTCGGTTAATTATTATAGAAAGAATATTAGATGGCCTTATCCAGTAGTCTTGGACCGATCGAAGCCCATCTAACAGAACTTGGGAAGGAGGTAGCACCACTGGGCTTTGCTCTGGACCAAACCCAATCCGAACTTCATCGTGTGAAGCTAGAACAGAATCGAATTTGCGAGAAGTTCAAACTAATAGAAATTACTACTCGTGCGATGTTAGCCGAGCCTCCCTCATATTCTCTCACCATAGCACACCTTACACTTAGGTCCTATGCTGGTGTGATAAGGGGCTATGTAAGGAGACCCTAACTGCCTTGTGTAATCCCTTGTTTTAAATAAAAATTGGGATTTCTTCTTATGATGAAGTTTATGAATTTTCAAATGACCGGATAAATATAGTATGCATATTTTGATGAATTTTAGAAAAAGGAGATTTTAAAAATGTTTATGTAAACCTTAAATAATTAAAAATGTGTAATGATTCTCAAAAAATGGTCTTCTACAATTATGTTCAGTACAAAATTTAGAGTCTAATAAGATCAAATTGATTTTTGATGAATAGTAAATTATGAATAGTGATTTTATGATTAGGATTAATAATGTGTCCAAATGGATTAGTAATCTCACTTAAAGAAAGTATTAAAATAAGCTAGGCACTTTGATTAAGTAATGTGATTCAATAAAATGGTTAAATAACGGTTTCATAAATTATTATTCAAGTATTAGTTTTTTCGGATGAATAGTGTTTTGTAATTAAAAATTTAATTAAAAATATTTAGAAAATTATTTTTATAAAATGGACTTCATTTTTGAACTCAGAGCATCGATATTATATTAAGGTAATTTTTGGGGATTTTTCCGAAAAAAATAAATTTTCGATGAATAGTGTTTTTAATTAAATATTTAATTAAAAATATTTAGAAAATTATTTTTATAAAATGGATTTCATTTTTGAAATTAGATCATTGATATTTAGTTAAGGTGAAATTTTGGGATTATTCTGAGAAAATTGAATTTCCGATGAATAGTAAAAATACAGTTTTTAAGTTACGGGTGTTTAATGACATCATTAAATGATGTATTAAGTATGTAATCAATATGGTCGACTTATGACTAGTAAGATAAGGTATGAGGTGTCCCAAGTGGCCAATACCATGGGCAAATACCATGGGCAAGCCCATGGTTTTGCCAAAACCACTAATGAGGTGTCCCTTGGCCATTAATGCGTTGTCCCCTCACTTTCCCTATAAATACCAAGCCATCCTCTCATCCATTAGACTCCCCACTCCCCCCCAACGAAGTTCTGGTCTCCTTATCTCCCAAGGAGTCCTACCAAGGTGCCCCCAAGCCCTCAAGGTCCAAACCTTTGAGTTTTAAGAGTTACGTTTTAAGGTAAGGGATCTGACCTCTCTCTTTCATTTCAAATAATCTCTTTTATGTCATTCCTTTTATGATCCATGTTCTTATGTTGGAGGATGTTCTTTTATACTCCTATTACTTCCCTTTTCATGTTCATATAATGAGAGATCCCCTCTTACTCTCATTATTTCGTTTTATGAAGTTTTAAGTGGCGCCGTTAGGCTGCCGAAATTTTTGTAACAGATTCTTTCTCCCTTCTCATTTTTCAAGATCTATTTTCATGTAAAGTATTTCAAGTTCCTTTTTATTATGTTGGGGTATGATCTCTAAATTTATCATACTGGAATCTTATGTTCATATGATGAGAGACCCCATTTTATCTCTTCAATTCAGTATTTTGAAGTTTTAAGTGGCGCCGTTAGGCTGCCGAATTTTTAAGTGGTTCTTCACCCTTCTCGTTTTGAAGTTCTACTTTCATGTCAATTCATTCAAGCTCCTTTTTGTTATGTTGGGGTATGATATCTATATCTATCATACTGGAATCTTATGTTCATATGATGAGAGACCCCATTTGATATGTTCAATTCAGTATTTTGAAGTATTAAGTGGCGCCGTTAGGCTGCCGAATTTTTAGGGGATTCTTTCACCCTTCTTATTCTTTTCAAAGTTCTACTTTCATGTCAAGTATTTCAAGTTCCTTTTTAATTATGTTGGGGAATTATCTCTATATCTATCATACTGAACTCTTATGTTCACATGATGAGAGACCCTATTTGATCTTTTTAAATCATTTTGTTTGAAGTTTAAGTAAGCCGTTAGGCTGCCGAACTTTCATAAGAGAAATCTAATTTTTGTCTTCCTTCTATGTTTTTCATTTCAAATGGTATGTCCTTGAAATTTCATTACCATGATCATGTATACTTCTTATTCTTTCCATATACTATTTTATGGGTCATTTATGAATGTTTGACCCATTTTCCCTCTCTTTTTAATGTCTTTTAAAACCTCGTAACATAGTCGTTATGCTGCAGAATTTTCGTCTCAAAGTGCCTCTCGCTCTTTTCTCAAAATTATTTTATGTTATAAAGTGAATACTCAAAGCTCTTATTTCTATAGGGGTATTCACATATATATCAAAATGTTCTATTTTAAATTCTGGGATTTTCATACATGAAACCCTCTTTCCCTTTCCGTGGGTTTAAAGTGACATAAAGATCATGTCTTTAAAGCAGTTTTGAAAACGTTATGATTATGAAATGAAACCCATTTATTTTATGCTATATGGGTTGTTTATGAAATGATTTATGATGATATATGTGGCTCACATGATAATAAAGGAAAATTTAAGGGTGCACCCTAATAGCGCTCCAATGCATTGGGTAAAGACTTAATCTCTAGAGATGACCATTTTTAACGACGCCTTGGTGAATAACCTTGGTAATTTTTAACGACGCCTTGGTGAATAACCTTGGTAATTTTTAACGACACCTTGGGGATGGACCTTGGTGAAACGAAACGATTGTCAATATTAAATGTTGCAGCCACATCTTCATGTTATGAAAAATGTTATTTTTATTATGATGTATCTCATGATTTCTTTCTCATGCCTTAAAGTTATTTTCATGTCCTTATTGAAGTATTTCAAGTTCACATGTAAAATTTTTCTCTTGTTTCCCTTACTGGGCCTTCTGCTCACCCTTTCTTTTGATGTATGTCCCCAGGTTATGAGATGCAGTAATGAACCTAGGATGAACTTAAGGAGAAGCCTTTCAAGTGTTTAAGAAGAATTCTTTATGTTGTTTTGATGTATTATGTTCCTGGTTTCCAAGACACTAAACCTTAAAGATCCTCAATTCCGTGTAATGAAATGAAATTTATGTTATAAAAAGACGGGATGCTACAGTTGGTATCAAAGGATGGTTTAGTTATTTGTGGAAATTAGGATATGAAAACTCTAGGAATAACCCTATAGAAAAGTTTAATTGTAGGAAATCTTCCTGGTATTTTGGTGAGTATTGAGTAAGGGGTTTCCAAGCAAATACATCCCTGTCTGGATACGAGCAGGTAGAGGTGGCTCTGAAACAGATGTACATAGGGGTAAAACCCGAAAGCACCGCTTTGAGCTAGACTCGAACGGGAACTGGTACACGACAACGACCCTTGCTGCACTCTTGGTTACGACACTCCAGGGGGATATGATTTGGTAAATTCATAAGATTAGTATGAACCATTGTTAAAGGAACAAAGATAAAATAAAATAAATATTCACATAAGAATATATGATCATGAATAACCTAGATGGGAACCTAGGGGATCACAAGTTAGTGTATACTTTTCTTCTACAAGTTATCCTTATATGCTTTCAGTTCGTTTTCATGATTATTGGATAAGTACTTAAGCCCCTAATTATGCTTTCTCTTCTTAGTTAATGGTGGGAAATGGAAGAACATGTCCCAACAACCAATGTGATAGGAAATGCGACGATTGTCGTATTAATATGACAGGGATGAGTAGGGGATTAAAATATGATTTTTATTTTGGAAGACGTTCACTATTTTGGGGACCCTATATGATCGAGGTAAATAGATTACTACGGTATTTTCATTGAGGAGTAAGGTTGACTTATATTTTGAAGAATCGATGAATTTAAGGTGGACTTATAGTAATTTAGGTTACTTATGGGAATGAATAACCTATCTTGGGTAAAATAAGTTTAGGTTAGCTACTTTTGTTATAGGATGTTATGAGTGGTTGATGTGTTTTGGAGATGAACAATGAAGTTTATTTTGGAAGACTATGTTATCAAATCCTTCTTGTATTTGGGTTTTAATCTTAGTTTGGTTTATTTTGAGGAATCTTAAGGGCCATTATTTACGGAATGGTCTATGATGAACTTTGGGTAGTACCATGGAACTTTTAAGATTTAAAAGTAGTTTCCATTCCTATAGGATTCTTTTTGAAGAGTTGTTTTACCTTACCCTTTCTATTTTTGGGATAATGTTTAAAGATAGAAGAAATAGATAGTTGATCTTTTGTGGATTATGTGATTCTCTAGAAGATGATTCTTGTGTTTTGATGAGACCAAGTAGTTTTGAATGCTCATCGTTGGGAGAAAAGATTAGTTTTGGTAGAAACTTATTAAAGTATGAAACTCTACATGAAGGTAGATATATTTCCTTATATTTTTGTTCTATGTTGTAAATGAATTCCTCAAAGTTATGAAAAGGAACATAAAACAAAAACGTTTTTGGTTTACGTTTCCTACTGGGTAATCAAAGACCTCTTACACACATTATAATTTTGGGATTTTCTGGTGGTTAACTTCCTCCTAATCATGTTTTCTATCACTCTCCTTTAGAACGTGACCCTTTGTTTTCTCCTCCATGTCCATGTTTCCTACATGGAATCCTAGTATGAGTAAACTCGGGTGGCCTTTGTACTCCCTTTTCTTTCTTTTAAAGTAATGGTGTTACTGACTCTTTTTCCGATGTGGGACTTTCAACGAAATTTCAAAACCCAATATTAAAAATTGCGAGGACGCAATTTCTTAATGGGGGAAGATTGTAGCGACCCAAAATTTTGAATAAATATTGTTTCCCAAATTTATGTGTTATTTTATTTTATTTTTATACTCAACAAAAATGTTTCATTTGATAACATGAGTATAATTAAAATGAGACTGTTGGGTTTAGACGGTTATATGACCATTGGTCAATATGACCACTGGAAACTAAACGTTTTGATTATTGTCTCTAAATACAAGTAATCTCTGTTAATTATTATAGAAAGAAGATTAGATGGCCTCATCCAGTAGTCTTGGACCGATCGAAGCCCATCTAACAGAACTTGGGAAGGAGGTAGCACCACTGGGCTTTGCTCTGGACCAAACCCAATCCGAACTTCATCGTGTGAAGCTAGAATGGAATCGAATTTGCGAGAAGTTCAAACTAATAGAAATTACTACTCGTGCGATGTTAGCCGAGCCTCCCTCATATTCTCTCACCATAGCACACCTTACACTTAGGTCCTATGCTGGTGTGATAAGGGGCTATGTAAGGAGACCCTAACTGCCTTGTGTAATCCCTTGTTTTAAATAAAAATTGGGATTTCTTCTTATGATGAAGTTTATGAATTTTCAAATGACCGGATAAATATAGTATGCATATTTTGATGAATTTTAGAAAAAGGAGATTTTAAAAATGTTTATGTAAACCTTAAATAATTAAAAATGTGTAATGATTCTCAAAAAATGGTCTTCTACAATTATGTTCAGTACGAAATTTAGAGTCTAATAAGATCAACTTGATTTTTGATGAATAGTAAATTATGAATAGTGATTTTATGATTAGGATTAATAATGTGTCCAAATGGATTAATAATCTCACTTAAAGAAAGTATTAAAATAAGCTAGGCACTTTGATTAAGTAATGTGATTCAGTAAAATGGTTAAATAACGGTTTCATAAATTATTATTCAAGTATTAGTTTTTTCAGATGAATAGTGTTTTTTAATTAAAAATTTAATTAAAAATATTTATAAAATTATTTTTATAAAATGGACTTCATTTTTGAACTCAGAACATCGATATTATGTTAAGGTAATTTTTGGGGATTTTTCTGAAAAAAATAAATTTTCGATGAATAGTGTTTTTAATTAAATATTTAATTAAAAATATTTAGAAAAATATTTTTATAAAATGGATTCCATTTTTGAAATCAGAGCATTGATATTTGGTTATGGTGAAATTTTGGGATTATTCTGAGAAAATTGAATTTCCGATGAATAGTAAAAATACAGTTTTTAAGTTACGGGTGTTTAATGACATCATTAAATGACGTATTAAGTATTTAATCAATATGGTCGACTTATGACTAGTAAGATAAGGTATGAGGTGTCCCAAGTGGCCAATACCATGGGCAAATACCATGGGAAAGCCCATGGTTTTTCCAAAACCACTAATGAGGTGTCCATTGGCCATTAATGCCTTGTCCCCTCACTTTCCCTATAAATACCAAGCCATCCTCTCATCCATTAGACACCCCACTCTCCCCCAACGAAGTTATGGTCTCCTTATCTCCCGAGGAGTCCTACCAAGGTGCCCCCAAGCCCTCAAGGTCCAAACCTTTGAGTTTTAAGAGTTACGTTTTAAGGTAAGGGATCCGACCTCTCTCTTTCATTTCAAGTAATCTCTTTTATGTCATTCCTTTTATGCTCCATGTTCTTATGTTGGAGGATGTTCTTTTATACTCCTCTTACTGCCCTTTTCATTTTCATATAATGAGATATCCCCTCTTACTCTCATTATTTCGTTTTATGAAGTTTTAAGTGGCGCCGTTAGGCTGCCGAAATTTTTGTAACAGATTCTTTCTCCCTTCTCATTTTTCAAGATCTATTTTCATATAAAGTATTTCAAGTTCCTTTTTATTATGTTGGGGTATGATCTCTAAATTTATCATACTGGACTCTTATGTTCATATGATGAGAGACCCCATTTGATCTCTTCAATTCAGTATTTTGAAGTTTTAAGTGGCGCCGTTAGGCTGCCGAATTTTTAAGTGGTTCTTCACCCTTCTCATTTTGAAGTTCTACTTTCATGTCAATTCATTCAAGCTCCCTTTTGTTATGTTGGGGTATGATCTCTATATCTATCATACTGGACTCTTATGTTCATATGATGAGAGACCCCATTTGATCTGTTCAATTCAGTATTTTGAAGTTTTAAGTGGCGCCGTTGGGCTGCCGAATTTTTAGGGGATTCTTTCACCCTTCTTATTCTTTTCAAAGTTCTACTTTCATGTCAAGTCTTTCAAGTTCCCTTTTAATTATGTTTGGGAATTATCTCTATATCTATCATACTGAACTCTTATGTTCACATGATGAGAGACCCTATTTGATCTTTTTAAATCATTTTGTTTGAAGTTTAAGTAAGCCGTTAGGCTGCCGAACTTTCATAAGAGAAATCTAATTTTTGTCTTCCTTCCATGTTTTTCATTTCAAATGGTATGTCCTTGAAATTTCATTACCATGATCATGTATACTTCTTATTATTTCCATATACTGTTTTATGGGTCATTTATGAATGTTTGACCCATTTTCCCTCTCTTTTTAATGTCTTCTAAAACCTCGTAACATAGTCGTTATGCTGCAGAATTTTCGTCTCAAAGTGCCTCTCGCTCTTTTCTCAAAATTATTTTATGTTATAAAGTGAATACTCAAAGATCTTATTTCTACAGGGGTATTCACATATATATCAAAATGTTCTATTTTAAATTCTGTGATTTTCATACATGAAACCCTCTTTCCCTTTCCGTGGGTTTAAAGTGACATAAAGATCACGTCTTTAAAGCAGTTTTTAAAACGTTATGATTATGAAATGAAACCCATTTATTTTATGCTATATGGGTTGTTTATGAAATGATTTATGATGATATATGTGGCTCACATGATAATAAAGGAAAATTTAAGGGTGCGCCCTAATAGCGCTCCAATGCATTGGGTAAAGACTTAATCTCTAGAGATGACCATTTTTAACGACGCCTTGGTGAATAACCTTGGTAATTTTTAACGACGCCTTGGTGAATAACCTTGGTAATTTTTAACGACACCTTGGGGATGGACCTTGGTGAAACGAAACGATTGTCAATATTAAATGTTGCAGCCACATCTTCATGTTATGAAAAATGTTATTTTTATTATGATGTATCTCATGATTTCTTTCTCATGCCTTAAAGTTATTTTCATGTCCTTATTGAAGTATTTCAAGTTCACATGTAAAATTTTTCTCTTGTTTCCCTTACTGGGCCTTCTGCTCACCCTTTCTTTTGATGTATGTCCCCAGGTTATGAGATGCAGTAATGAACCTAGGATGAACTTAAGGAGAAGCCTTTCAAGTGTTTAAGAAGAATTCTTTATGTTGTTTTGATGTATTATGTTCCTGGTTTCCAAGACACTAAACCTTAAAGATCCTCAATTCCGTGTAATGAAATGAAATTTATGTTATAAAAAGACGGGATGCTACAGTTGGTATCAAAGGATGGTTTAGTTATTTGTGGAAATTAGGATATGAAAACTCTAGGAATAACCCTATAGAAAAGTTTAATTGTAGGAAATCTTCCTGGTATTTTGGTGAGTATTGAGTAAGGGGTTTCCAAGCAAATACATCCCTGTCTGGATACGAGCAGGTAGAGGTGGCTCTGACACAGATGTACATAGGGGTAAAACCCGAAAGCACCGCTTTGAGCTAGACTCGAACGGGAACTGGTACACGACAACGACCCTTGCTGCACTCTTGGTTACGACACTCCCGGGGGATATGATTTGGTAAATTCATAAGATTAGTATGAACCATTGTTAAAGGAACAAAGATAAAATAAAATAAATATTCACATAAGAATATATGATCATGAATAACCTAGATGGGAACCTAGGGGATCACAAGTTAGTGTATACTTTTCTTCTACAAGTTATCCTTATATGCTTTCAGTTCGTTTTCATGATTATTGGATAAGTACTTAAGCCCCTAATTATGCTTTCTCTTCTTAGTTAATGGTGGGAAATGGAAGAACATGTCCCAACAACCAATGTGATAGGAAATGCGACGATTGTCGTATTAATATGACAGGGATGAGTAGGGGATTAAAATATGATTTTTATTTTGGAAGACGTTCACTATTTTGGGGACCCTATATGATCGAGGTAAATAGATTACTACGGTATTTTCATTGAGGAGTAAGGTTGACTTATATTTTGAAGAATCGATGAATTTAAGGTGGACTTATAGTAATTTAGGTTACTTATGGGAATGAATAACCTATCTTGGGTAAAATAAGTTTAGGTTAGCTACTTTTGTTATAGGATGTTATGAGTGGTTGATGTGTTTTGGAGATGAACAATGAAGTTTATTTTGGAAGACTATGTTATCAAATCCTTCTTGTATTTGGGTTTTAATCTTAGTTTGGTTTATTTTGAGGAATCTTAAGGGCCATTATTTACGGAATGGTCTATGATGAACTTTGGGTAGTACCATGGAACTTTTAAGATTTAAAAGTAGTTTCCATTCCTATAGGATTCTTTTTGAAGAGTTGTTTTACCTTACCCTTTCTATTTTTGGGATAATGTTTAAAGATAGAAGAAATAGATAGTTGATCTTTTGTGGATTATGTGATTCTCTAGAAGATGATTCTTGTGTTTTGATGAGACCAAGTAGTTTTGAATGCTCATCGTTGGGAGAAAAGATTAGTTTTGGTAGAAACTTATTAAAGTATGAAACTCTACATGAAGGTAGATATATTTCCTTATATTTTTGTTCTATGTTGTAAATGAATTCCTCAAAGTTATGAAAAGGAACATAAAACAAAAACGTTTTTGGTTTACGTTTCCTACTGGGTAATCAAAGACCTCTTACACACATTATAATTTTGGGATTTTCTGGTGGTTAACTTCCTCCTAATCATGTTTTCTATCACTCTCCTTTAGAACGTGACCCTTTGTTTTCTCCTCCATGTCCATGTTTCCTACATGGAATCCTAGTATGAGTAAACTCGGGTGGCCTTTGTACTCCCTTTTCTTTCTTTTAAAGTAATGGTGTTACTGACTCTTTTTCCGATGTGGGACTTTCAACGAAATTTCAAAACCCAATATTAAAAATTGCGAGGACGCAATTTCTTAATGGGGGAAGATTGTAGCGACCCAAAATTTTGAATAAATATTGTTTCCCAAATTTATGTGTTATTTTATTTTATTTTTATACTCAACAAAAATGTTTCATTTGATAACATGAGTATAATTAAAATGAGACTGTTGGGTTTAGACGGTTATATGACCATTGGTCAATATGACCACTGGAAACTAAACGTTTTGATTATTGTCTCTAAATACAAGTAATCTCTGTTAATTATTATAGAACCGATCGAAGCCCATCTAACAGAACTTGGGAAGGAGGTAGCACCACTGGGCTTTACTCTGGACCAAACCCAATCCGAACTTCATCGTGTGAAGCTAGAACGGAATCGAATTTGCGAGAAGTTCAAACTAATAGAAATTACTACTCGTGCGATGTTAGCCGAGCCTCCCTCATATTCTCTCACCATAGCACACCTTACACTTAGGTCCTATGCTGGTGTGATAAGGGGCTATGTAAGGAGACCCTAACTGCCTTGTGTAATCCCTTGTTTTAAATAAAAATTGGGATTTCTTCTTATGATGAAGTTTATGAATTTTCAAATGAACGGATAAATATAGTATGCATATTTTGATGAATTTTAGAAAAAGGAGATTTTAAAAATGTTTATGTAAACCTTAAATAATTAAAAATGTGTAATGATTCTCAAAAAATGGTCTTCTACAATTATGTTCAGTACGAAATTTAGAGTCTAATAAGATCAACTTGATTTTTGATGAATAGTAAATTATGAATAGTGATTTTATGATTAGTATTAATAATGTGTCCAAATGTATTAGTAATCTCACTTAAAGAAAGTATTAAAATAAGCTAGGCACTTTGATTAAGTAATGTGATTCAATAAAATGGTTAAATAACGGTTTCATAAATTATTATTCAAGTATTAGTTTTTTCGGATGAATAGTGTTTTTTAATTAAAAATTTAGTTAAAAATATTTAGAAAATTATTTTTATAAAATGGACTTCATTTTTGAACTCAGAGCATCGATATTATGTTAAGGTAATTTTTGGGGATTTTTCTGAAAAAAATAAATTTTCGATGAATAGTGTTTTTAATTAAATATTTAATTAAAAATATTTAGAAAATTATTTTTATAAAATGGATTTTATTTTTGAAATCAGAGCATTGATATTTGGTTAAGGTGAAATTTTGGGATTATTCTGAGAAAATTGAATTTCCGATGAATAGTAAAAATACAGTTTTTAAGTTACGGGTGTTTAATGACATCATTAAATGATGTATTAAGTATGTAATCAATATGGTCGACTTATGAATAGTAAGATAAGGTATGAGGTGTCCCAAGTGGCCAATACCATGGGAAAATACCATGGGCAAGCCCATGGTTTTTCCAAAACCACTAATGAGGTGTCCCTTGGCCATTAATGCCTTGTCCCCTCACTTTCCCTATAAATACCAAGCCATCCTCTCATCCATTAGACTCCCCACTCTCCCCCAAAGAAGTTCTGGTCTCCTTATCTCCCAAGGAGTCCTACCAAGGTGCCCCCAAGCCCTCAAGGTCCAAACCTTTGAGTTTTAAGAGTTACGTTTTAAGGTAAGGGATCCGACCTCTCTCTTTCATTTCAAGTAATCTCTTTTATGTCATTCCTTTTATGCTCCATGTTCTTATGTTGGAGGATGTTATTTTATACTCCTCTTACTGCCCTTTTCATGTTCATATAATGAGATATCCCCTCTTACTCTCATTATTTCGTTTTATGAAGTTTTAAGTGGCGCCGTTAGGCTGCCGAAATTTTTGTAACAGATTCTTTCTCCCTTCTCATTTTTCAAGATCTATTTTCATGTAAAGTATTTCAAGTTACTTTTTATTATGTTGGGGTATGATCTCTAAATTTATCATACTGGACTCTTATGTTCATATGATGAGAGACCCCATTTGATCTCTTCAATTCAGTATTTTGAAGTTTTAAGTGGCGCCGTTAGGCTGCCGAATTTTTAAGTGGTTCTTCACCCTTCTCGTTTTGAAGTTCTACTTTCATGTCAATTCATTCAAGTTCCCTTTTGTTATGTTGGGGTATGATCTCTATATATATCATACTGGACTCTTATGTTCATATGATGAGAGACCCCATTTGATCTGTTCAATTCAGTATTTTGAAGTTTTAAGTGGCGCCGTTAGGCTGCCGAATTTTTAGGGGATTCTTTCACCCTTCTTATTCTTTTCAAAGTTCTAATTTCATGTCAAGTCTTTCAAGTTCCTTTTTAATTTTGTTGGGGAATTATCTCTATATCTATCATACTGAACTCTTATGTTCACATGATGAGAGACCCTATTTGATCTTTTTAAATCATTTTGTTTGAAGTTTAAGTAAGCCGTTAGGCTGCCGAACTTTCATAAGAGAAATCTAATTTTTGTCTTCCTTCCATGTTTTTCATTTCAATTGTTATGTCCTTGAAATTTCATTACCATGATCATGTATACTTCTTATTCTTTCCATATACTGTTTTATGGGTCATTTATGAATGTTTGACCCATTTTCCCTCTCTTTTTAATGTCTTCTAAAACCTCGTAACATAGTCGTTATGCTACAGAATTTTCGTCTCAAAGTGCCTCTCGCTCTTTTCTCAAAATTATTTTATGTTATAAAGTGAATACTCAAAGATCTTATTTCTACAGGGGTATTCACATATATATCAGAATGTTCTATTTTAAATTCTGTGATTTTCATACATGAAACCCTCTTTCCCTTTCCGTGGGTTTAAAGTGACATAAAGATCATGTCTTTAAAGCAGTTTTTAAAACGTTATGATTATGAAATGAAACCCATTTATTTTATGCTATATGGGTTGTTTATGAAATGATTTATGATGATATATGTGGCTCACATGATAATAAAGGCAAATTTAAGGGTGCGCCCTGATAGCGCTCCAATGCATTGGGTAAAGACTTAATCTCTAGATATGAACATTTTTAACGACGCCTTGGTGAATAACCTTGGTAATTTTTAACGACGCCTTGGTGAATAACCTTGGTAATTTTTAACAACACCTTGGGGATGGACCTTGGTGAAACGAAACGATTGTCAATATTAAATGTTGCAGCCACATCTTCATGTTATGAAAAATGTTATTTTTATTATGATGTATCTCATGATTTCTTTCTCATGCCTTAAAGTTCTTTTCATGTCTTTATTGAAGTATTTCAAGTTCACATGTAAAATCTTTCTCTTGTTTCCCTTACTGGGCCTTCTGCTCACCCTTTCTTTTGATGTATGTCCCCAGGTTATGAGATGCAGTAATGAACCTAGGATGAACTTAAGGAGAAGCCTTTCAAGTGTTTAAGAATAATTCTGTATGTTGTTTTGATGTATTATGTTCCTGGTTTCCAAGAAACTAAACCTTAAAGATCCTCAATTCCGTGTAATGAAATGAAAGTTATGTTATAAAAAGACGGGATGCTACAAAGAGGATCACTCAAACCCCCATAAGAGAGAACAAGCCATGATCTAGAGTTTATTGCAACAATGGCCTCCTAATTTCAATGGATCATCTGACACCTTAATCGTAGAAAAATGGATCAAATCCATTGATAATATCTTCTACATCCTTCAATGTTCTAAAAAAGAGAAGGTTCTTCTAGCTGTTTATCGTATGGAAGGAGAAGCTGATCAGTGGTGTACATTGATCAAGAATATACAGCCTGAGGAAGAAATTGAAGTGATGAAGTGGAAGTAATTCCAAAAAATGTTGTTCGAAAAATATTTTACTCTCACTATCCATCTTAAAGTGGACATGGATTTCCTTTTGCTCAAGAAAAAATATGATGAATCTATTGGGGTGTATGAGGCAAACTTCACAATAATTGCATGATATGCCTCTGGTTATGTCGTTACCCTCGAATACAAGTTTGACCGCTTCTTTGGTAGGCTAAATCCTAGTCTATGAAAATCCTTGAAGATCTATGACTTCGATAGCTATGAGGAAATTGTCTGATGTTCCCTTAAATTCAAGATAGAGATAGATTAATCTCAAGGGTATCATGGAGATAATAAGCGTAAATTGGAGTTTAATTCTAGAAGTCTAATGGAGAAATCTAATAGTGCCAACATCCCACTTATCAAAGGTGTTGAAAAAGCACCCCAGAAATTTTCTAAAGGGAATGGATAAATGATTTAGGTGTGGGAAGGAAGGACACTTGGATAACGTTTTTCGATAAGAGAAACCCACTAATATGATGGAGGAAAGTAATGCTCCAGTTAACCCTTAGCGTATTGTTCATTGCTACAACTATAAAAAACCAGGACACTTTGCAAATAAATTACCTAATCTAAGGGTTTTCGGAGACAACCAAAAACCTCCAAGGTAGTAAGGGTGAGCTTTTTACATCACTACCACTGAAGTGAATCCTGAAAACGAAGTGGTGAGAGGTACATTAGTTATTCATTCAAGAATAGCAAACATAATTTTTTATTTCGGTTCTATGAATTCCTTCATATCACAAATATTTAGTAGAACTATCCAAACACCACCACAAATCATGAAAGTAGAGATGTCGGTAAAAACAACAAATGGGGAAATTATTACATCCCAGGTATATAACTCCTTCCCTGGAAACGTTTGTGGGTTGAACTTCCCATCGAACCTTATCATAATCCCTTTGGTGTAATTTTATGCAATTCTAGGCATGGATTGACTTTCCTTATATAGATCTAATATAAATTACTATGAGAAGGAAATCACTCTCCTTATTGCGAATCAACCCCCGATTCTATATAAGTGCAAGGAGGAGGATGAATCTTATTTAGAACTATCATCTCAATCATGGATATTATTTCCCTATGATAAAGTGTATTTGACTCAAATGACTAGTTCTAATGAAATAACCATCCTCAAAGACATGCCTATTGTGAGGGAATACACTGATGTATTTCCCAAGGAATTGTCTGGTCTTCCTCCTACATGAGAGATTGAATTTTCAGTTGATCTTATACCCAGGGAATTACCATTATCCAAGACTCTATATAGAATGGTTTTTTGTGGAACTTGAGGAGTTAAATAAATAACTACAGGAAAATATAGATAAAGGGTTCATATTCCCAAGTGCTTCACCATGGGGTGCACTATTCCTCTTCATCAAGAATAAGGATGGGTCAATGTGCCTTTGTATTGATTATCGTGAGCTCAACAAGATCATGATAAAGAACAAGTATCCTCTTCCACAGATTGATGACTTGTTTAATCAGCTACGTGGAGGATAATAATTATTCAAAGTGGATCTTCAGTTAGGGTATTATCAAGTAAGGGTGAAGAAGGAATATATCTTTAAGACATCTTTTCGTACAAGGTATAGACACTATGAGTTCATAGTGATGCCATTTAGACTCACTAATGCTCTAGAAATCTTCATGGACTTGATGAGTATAGTATTTAGAGATTACCTCAACAAATTTATGGTAGTCTTTATAGATGATATTCTAATATACTCCAAAAGCAATGAGGAGCATGATGAGCATTTTAAAACTATTCTAAAGACCTTATAAAAGGAGAATATTTATGCCAAGTATAGTAAATGTGAGTTTTGGTTGAAGGAAGTATCTTTCTTAGAGCATATCATCACAAGCAATGAGATATCTATAGACCCTTCAAAGATAGAACCAATTGAAGGGTGGGAGAGGCCAACATCTGTGATAAATATCCATAGTTTCCTTAGATTAACTAGGTATTATCATCGATTTGTGAGAAATTTCTCAGGATTTTCAAACCCTCTTACCAAGTTAACTCAGAAGAGAGTCATTTTTTCTTAGAATGATGAATGTGAAGAAATATTCATGGAGTTAAAAAGGAGTCTTATCACTACCCCTGTTCTCACACTACCCATAAGTGGAGAACCATTTGTGGTATTCAACGATACTTCAAAGAAGGGATTAGGATATGTGTTAATGCAAAATGAAAAAGTAATATCCTATGATTCAAGGATATTGAAAATTCATGAGAAAAACCATCCCATACATGATCTGGAGTTGTCAGGTGTGATCTTTTCATTGAAAAGATGGAATCCTTATCTCTATGGGGAGAAGTGTGAGATATATACTAATCAAAAGAGACTCAAATATATAGTCACATAGAAAGAGCTTAATATGCACCAACGAATATGGTTATATCTCATCAAATATTATAAATTCCCAATCCACTACCATATTAGTAAATAAAATAAGGTGGAAGATGCTCTAAGTAGAAAGGACCCATAAATTATATCATTGATGATAATTGATAAGGATCTGATCTTATTTGATTTGAAGAGGATAGACATGGGCATCATAAATAAAGGAACACCTTAAATCCTTTTATAAATGATTGCTCAACTATCTCTTTTGTAAAGGTTAAAGGATACTCAAAGAAATGATGTGGTAATTCAAAAGAAAGTAGAAACTATAAGGAAAAGGAAATACTTAGAGTTCAATGTTAATTAAGAAGGCATTGTGAGATTTGGGTCAAGACTATGTGTTTCATCAAATCTTGAGTTAAATAAGGAATTGTTGGATGATGCACATAGTTCGACTTTCTCCATTCACTCAGGGATCACAAAGATGTATCAAGATCTCTGTGAGCACCATTGGTGGGGCAATATGAAGAAGGATATCACTGAGTATACATCAAAGTGTCTGGTATGATAGTAAGTGAAATATGAAAGACAAAAGTCTAAGGGGATGATGCAACCATTACCCATACCAACATGGAAATGAGAGAACATCACCATGGACTTTGTCACTGGATTTCCAAATTCATCCAAAAGAAACAATGATATATGGGTTGTCGTGGATTGTTTTACAAATACATATCACTTTATCACAATTTGATAGGACTTATCACTAGATCAACTAGCACAGATATACACCAGAGAAGTGGTAAGGTTTCATGGAGTACCACTATCGATTGTATTCAGTCGAGATTCGAGATTCACCTCCAAGTTCTGTAAAAGTCTCAAATATTCTCTAAACACTAATATGAACTTTAGTATGACCTATTATCCTCAAATTGATGGCCAATATGAGAAGACAATTCATACATTAGAAAATATGTTGCGAGAATGTTCTATGGACTTCGTGGGAGGATGGTACCAACATCTTAATTTGGTATAGTTCTCTTACAAAAACAGTTTCTAATCGATCATCCAAATGGCTCCCTATGAAGCTCTTTATGGGAATAGGTGCAGAACACCTTCATGTTAGGATGAAGTTGGGGAAATAAAACTTCTAGGTCCTGATATAGTTGAGGAAATGGTGGATATGGTTAAGAGCATTTAACAACACATCAAAGATACTCAGAGTCTACAAAAGAGCTATATTGATAATCATTGATGATACCTAGAGTTTGATGTTGGAGACATGGTATTCCTCCATATATATCCACATAAGAAAGTGGTGAGATTTTAGAAAAATGGAAGCTTAGTCCATTGCACATCAACCATTTTGAGATCCTTGATCGCATTAGAGTGGTGAACTATTAAGTAACACTCCCAAAAAACCCATATCAAGTAAATGATTTATTCCATGTATACCTAATGAGGATGTACATAACATACCCATCACATGTACTCAATACATAGGTGATACCTTTGGAAAATGACCTTTCCTACGAGGAGTAGCCGATGAAGATCTTAGATCATATAGAAAAATTTCTACGAAATAAGACAATGAACCTTGTCAAAGTGTTGTGGAGAAACCAAAAATTTAAAGAATCAATGCGGGAAATGGAGGGGGTGATAAATCAGAGCCACCCTCATCTATTTTAGTGAGGTAAAATAGAATTTTGTGGAAAAAATTTCTTAAGGGGGTAAGACTGTAATGACCCTAACATTTATAAATAAAACCCCCTTGCAATTATTTTAAATGTATTATTAAGTAATATGGTTATAGAAAACACATGCAATTATTTTGTTTTATTATATAAAATTGGATTTAAAATACCATTAAGTATCTTTACCATTGATAATATAGTTGTGGAATAGTGATAACATGGCTAGTATAAACATAGGGTTTTAATAATTCGACTGACATAGAAAAAAGAAGTGATGACCTTAACCCATAGGATCATACCCTATGAAGGCCATTTATAAAATCTTATGAGGGAGATAACATCTCTGGTCTTTGACCTTGACCAAGACCAATCTAATATCCAACAACTTAAGCATGAGAGAAACTGTTTACAGGAGAAGTTCAAGATCATCAAGATCACGACCCAAACCATGTTCGCCGAACCTCCCCATGAAAGTACCACCGTCACACACCTTACTCTTAGGTCATATGTTGGGGTATTAAATGAATATGTATCAAGAACCTAGCATTATGATTAAGTAAATTATTTTTATTGAATAATGAATATTTTTTCATCTTATTATTGTTACTTTGTAAATGATTTTTAATTTGATATAATAAAGTGAATTTTTTTATTAATATTTAAATTAAATTAATGAATTAATGAATTAATGGATTTTTGAAATAAATAATATTTTAATTAAATATTATAATAAATATTTTTATCAAATATAAATGATCATATAATTTTTATGAATTCAAATGTAAGGTCATATTAGGGTTAAAAAACTGTTATTGTCAAAAACCCATCATTTTCAATAAAAAGTCTGTTATTAATTTAAAAAAATTTTAAAATTCACACATTTATAAAATTATTTAGATAAAATCAATATTATTTTTTTGAATAATAATTTTTAAATTATCCAATGGGAATTTTTTCATCATTTTCTGAGATAGTTGTATTTTTTAGTAAAAATTAAATAACGTATAAATATAATTTGTGTATTATGACATTATAATAACCTGTAAAGACTCAGAAATTTCAAGGATTTTTTTTAAAATACTTTGGAATTTTACGAGTCTTCGGCTTCTGACGGCGCTTGATTCTGAGGCCCGGTGTGCCTAGAATCAATTTCCAAAGTTTAGCTCGGGTACGTTCAGTGAACGAACGAGCGGGTTTTTCTAACTTTTGAACCAGTGCTTGGAATTAAAATCTGAGGACACCGATGAACTCGCAGCGCCGATAATTGCTTAAGGGGATACTTACCGTAGTTGCGTTCGCAAATGAGGAGAAGATAATTTTTGGGGGTTTATTTAAGGAGTAAGTAAAAATTGTCAGAACAATTTTTATTTCTTAAGGTGGTTTTTCCCTCCCATGGGTAGTTAAGAGTGGGGCCCACAACCACTTAACTACCCAAGTGGGGATGTTAGAGAGGTGGGGGCCCGCACGAGCCCCACCATTTAATTCCCTCTGATCTCATTAACATCCCCTCATTAAATTGGAAAACCTCCATTAAATGTCACCTCAATCCATTAAATTATGTCAACCCATAATTTAATGAGGAACCTTCCTATTTCCCCCTTATTTAACTGCCAACGCGTTTAATAATGGGGGACCATCTCTCTCCCTTCTTTAATTAATTGTCAACACATTTTATTTAATGTGGTGAATTAATTATGGGAGAGAAACTTTACGGATATAATTAAATAATATGAGGAACCTATTATTTGATTAAGGAGGAGAGCTTCATTGTGCGAGGAAGAATGCCGGCCTCCGACGAATAACGACAAAGAACGCCGGCCTCTGACAAAGAATGAAGAAGAACGCCGGTTCCTCGGAGATCGACAACGCGCCACCCTTACTCTTCTCCGCGGCAAGAGAGGAGATGCCGCTTCCTCCTCGGCGCACCCCGACGATGCCTACGATCCTTTCCACACAACGTCGACTACCGCGATGCCGAAGATCATCTTATTGTTGAGTTAGGGGAAAGAATTAGTATATTCTTCTTTTATGAGAATTATACCCTTGGCATGACGTGTTTTTATTTGGTGATTCTTTGAACCACTCATGCGGTGGGTTCGGACTAACAAACAAGTCCGAACCCGCCGCTTCTTTGTTCTTGATGTGTGGAATAATTGGCGACGACGAAGCGGGATAGAAATGGCAATTGGAAGCCTTCACAGTGATGTACGGGACTCGAGACGACCGTTGGTGCAGACGGGAGTGAAATTGGACCATCGGAATGACTCTGGTGGCCCGCGGAAGTCACCGGCGGCTGGCACCGGCCAGCCGCCTAGAGGTAGCGGAACCCCGGCACGCCGCCGGCAGAAGCCCTCCACGGCTGAAGCCACGACGGTGAGGTTTTGGATCCCGCGACCGCACGGGATCTGGGGGAGACATGGCGTCGGTCGCCGCGTCCGTGGAACACAAAGGGGGACCACGTCCCCCCTGCTCAGCCCTCTGGTCGAGCCAGTGCACCCCCCGGCCGGGCCGGGCCAGGCCCGAACCCAGGTCGGGTCGAACCGGTTCGGGCCCACCTAGGGGGGTTGGGCCGGGTCGGACCGGGCCCAGACCCCCCCACTTCGGACCGTTTTCGGTCATTTACCCATGACTTGAGCTACGGACCTCCGATCGATGCACCGTTAGTTGCGTAGGAATCCTTGGATCGATACGGTCATTTCGGTATATTACAATTGAGGTTTTGGAAAAGTTTATGTACGACCGGGTTGGTTTTAACTCGAAACCAACTGGGTCCTTGGAGCGGAAACACTTATATCTCAAGGACCGAACATCCGATTGACGTGCCATCAATTGCGTTGGGATACTTTTGTTAAGACAGTCCTTTTGGTTTAATCCACTTGAGGTTTGGACGCAGCTAGAGTATGGCCGGGTTGGTTTTAGATTAAAAACCAACCGGGCCCCTGGAACGTAATAGCCAATAACTCTTAGACCGAACGTCCGATTGATGCACCATCTGTCGCATTGGGTTTCTTTTGTCAAGACGAAACTTTGGGATACATCAACTCTGGACTTCGTGACAGTTGATGTATCGACTCTTTTTCTCGAGGATCAGACCCTCCCGGAATTGAGCATGCTATGTGCAGGAACCCTAGAGCTGGCTGCGACTGCGACGATGACGACTGCACTTGGATCCTCCGTGGGTTCAGCAGTGAGGACGACGGTACTTGGATCCTCCGTGGGTTCGGCAGTGAGGACGACGGTACTTGGATCCTCCATGGGTTCGACGATGATGACTACTGTTCTTGTATCCTATGTGGGTCTGACAGTATTGACCTCTGTACTTGTATCCTGTGTGGGTTCGGTAGAGTAGCTGGTCTTGTATCCTTTGTGGGTCCGACAGCTTAGCTGGTCTTGTATCCTATGTGGGTCCGACAGCTTAGATGAATCAGTGGCTACATCTGATCATCTCCATCGCCTTACGAAATGTACACCTGTGTGAGCTGCATCTTGATTCTCAATCATTATCATCAAAGTGATTGAATTTCTTTCCTGTGTGGACTGGGTTGTGTTTTCCTGTGTGGACTGGGTTGTGTTTAGGCTCGAGAGTTAGATCTGTTTGTAACTGATGACTTAGGTATATGTATGGGAATATACCTAAGTAGAGTCGTTTGATACTTCTTGATTGTATCTTTCCCTTTGTGGTTTATCCTTCGTGGATTATGAGAGACCTTAGGGGGTCTCGGTGTCCCTAATGAGTATTGTATACTCACCCCTGCACAGACTATGCCCGCACTACGTTGTATTGGATGCAGATGACAGACAACACTGATCGAGGTGGAGGCTTGTGGAGCTGGACGGTACTCGGAGGTGGACCACTTGGCGCGACATACTCGGAGCAGGAAGCCGAACCCGAGGAGCTGAGGAGACTATCTGTACCCACCCTTCATGTGGGATTTCCGGAGGATGACTAGGTGTTTCTGCTTTACTTACTGCTATTGTACTTTCCTTTCAGTTGTATTGTATTTTCAGTTGGGTTTTTATACTGGCCCATTTACTTTTCAGCACTTACCTTGTACCTAGTTTTACTTAGTGCTTACTTCATTTGCATGCTCTGTTGTGTGTTTGTTACTTCATAAAGGCAATTACTTCCCTTATTTTGGGTTTTTAAGCCTTTGGTGCTAGTCTCCAGCCCTTGGCCTATGGAAGGCGGGCTTGGGGTAGTCACGGCAGGAGCCCCGAGGACGGGTCGTGACAAATTGGCATCAGAGGAGTCGGTTCTATCGCAGAACTTAGGACTCTAATAATTTATTCTCTGTGAATCAATAATGTTAAGATTATTGAGTGTGGTTTTCAGTCCAGGGAGTCCAGTGTTGGTGCGGCAGCCGATGTATCCATACACGAGGACCCTGATCTCTGATTTCCAACTCAGTACACAAAAACACTGATTGCATGTGTGTTTACTTTCAAAAGTTTTCTTTTTGATTACTTTGTGTCAGCTCACCAGGTATACTATACTAACCGTGGAACACCTGTTTCTTTTCAAGATGGCCCCACGAAGGCAGCCAGCTAGGGTTCCCAGTTACGTGCGGGATGACAGCCCACCAAGTGACGAGGCCTCAGTATAGGGCCCCATTACAGCGGAGGCACCAGCGGTACCTCTACCCACTGATCCACCAATGCTACTTGCCCCAGTGGCGGAGAGTGCACACCGCCTGAGCGTGTTTCACGAGTTTCAGAGACAGAGGCCGCCTAGGTTCTGCGGAGAGACGGATCCTCAGGTAGCCGAGGATTGGCTGGAGGCTATCGTCAGAGTCTTCAGGTTGGTAGAGACACCAGCAGACCTCATGGTGATTGTTTCCACGAGTCTCATACACATGGTAGTAGGTAGATGGTGGAGCCTGATGCTCCAGGTGCACGATGAGGCATCTCTACTATGGATGGACTTCGAGAGACTCTTCCGCTCGGAGTTTGTTCCAGCCACCCTCTGTGCGGTGCGCATCCAGGAGTTACTACAGCTGCGGCAGGGCAACATGTCAGTAGCCCAGTACTCGGTGAGATTTACTGACCTCTCGCACTACTCCACAGATATGGTATGAGACCCATTCTTCTGTGCCTGGACCTTTGAGTAGGGATTGAGGCATGAGATCAGAGCTTTGAAGATTCCACTCAGCATCCCGACATAGGCGGGGGTGCTGGAGCAAGCCCTGCTAGTAGAGAGCTTTCTCACCGAGCAACCATCAACAGTGATACCCACCACTGGATGGAACAGAGTGGAGTCTTCTGTAGCTGGCAGTCGATAGATGATGCAGGGGTCCAAGAGGACTAGGCCGTCTGGTGGGTGACCTTAGGACACAGGTTCGACTGTGCGGGGCACATGGCGCAGAGCCAACCTTTTGAGGAGCAGACATTGTTATGCATGCGGCGGGCAGGGCCACATGGCTCATGATTGCCCGACCCACCATGCAGACGATCAACAGATAGTGGAGGGACCTCCCAGGCAGAGACATAGGTTCGACCGTGGCGGTCCGCAGGGAGAAGGCGGACGATGCAGAGGAGCTGGCCGAGCAGTGGGTGATGGACGATGCTTTGAGGCTCTACCACCACCACCCCCAGGAGGTCCACCCCGACCACAGGGAGCTGGAAGGTAGAGGTAGGCTCAGCTCTAGGCAGCGAAGGATTACGACCACGGCGCACCTGAGATGATTCGAGGTACTATTTGTGTCTACTCCACCCTTGATGCAGTTCTTATAGACACAGGTGTGAGTCATTCTTTTATTGCCACTGCCCTTTTTCGGAGCTCAGAGATTCTGACGGAGCCGTTGGATCGATCATTGCGGCTAGAGACTCCTATGGGAGTAGAATCGATGATTACGCACTGGTGCCAAAAGTGTGAGATTACTCTAGGAGGCGAGAGATTCAGCTGAGATCTTCTTGCAGCGGCGTCGAGGCCTTACGACGTCATCTTGGTCATGGACTGGTTATCTACAGTCCATGCTCAGATCGAATGTATTAGGTGAAATGTGTGGTGTGTCCGCACAGATGGGACCAGGTTCACCTTCACCGGCAAGAAGGGAACCTTCACAGCACAGGATGGACTTGCGCAGAGGAGAGGGCAACCGATCACTCATCAGTTGGATAGTCTTATCCTCAGAGCAGTTGACATGTGGAGTCCGGGATTTCCTGTTTTGGTAGATCAGTATGCGGACGTTTTTCCTGAAGATGTTCCAGGACTACCTCCTCATAGGGAGATAGATTTCTATATAGACCTGTACCCCAGGACATCACTGATATCCACTCCAGCATATCGGATGGCTCCCGCCGAGCTTCGTGAGTTGCGGGTACAACTGGAGGACTTACAGGGGAAAGGTTTCATCCGACCCAGTGTTTCACCCTGGGCTTCTCCGATTCTATTCGCCAAGAAGGTGGATGTGAGCTTATGACTGTGTGTTGACTACCGTCTCCTGAACCAGGTGACAGTGAGGAACAAGTATCCGCTTCCGAAGATTGACGACCTCTTCGATCAGCTCAAGGGAGCACGTTGGTTCTCGAAGATAGACCTCAGGCCAGGCTATCATCAGCTCCGAGTTCGGGACGAGGATGTGCAGAAGACAACCTTCAGGTGTCGATATGGCCACTATGAGTTCTTGGTTAGGACCTTCGGTGTGAACAACATTCCAGCGGTGTTCATGAGTCTCATGAACAGGATATTCCAGCCCTACCTCGATCATTTTGTTGTAGTCTTCATTGATGACATACTGATTTACTTGACTACCGAGGAGGATCATGCCTACCACTTACGGGTTGTACTGGATACACTCCGAGAGAACCAGCTTTATGGTAAGCTATCAAAGTGACAGTTCTGGATTCGAGAGGTTCAATTCTTGGGGCACATCATCTCAGAGGCGGGAGTTGCAGTGGATCCCGCGAAGGTTGAGGCGGTACTTGCTTGGGAGCCAACTAGGAGCATGTTAGAGGTGCGGAGTTTCCTAGGTCTGGCTGGGTACTATCAAAGATTTGTGCAAAACTTCTCCAGAGTTGCAGCACCACTTACAACTTTGACGAAGAAGGGGAAACCCTTCGTGTGGTCAGATATATTCCAGTAGAGCTTCCAGGAGTTGAGGTGGAGATTGACCAGTGCACCCATCTTGAGGCTGCCGGAGGAGGGCGTAGGGTACGTCGTTTACTGCGATGCATTAGGGACCAGACTCTGGTGTGTCCTGATGCAGGATCGAGCAGTGATCGCTTACAGTTCCCGACAGTTGAGGCCGCATGAGCAGAACTACATTACCCATGACCTAAAGTTAGCAACAGTGGTCTTCGCCCTAAAGATGTGGCGACACTATCTGATGGGCAAGCACTTTACAGTCTACTCTGACCACTAGAGTCTTAGGTACATTTTCTCACAGAAGGACCTGAACCTGAGACAACAGTGATGGATCGAGTTCCTCCAGGATTATGACTTTTAGATTGTCTATACTCCTGGGAAAGGGAATATTGTGGCTGATGCTCTCACCAGGAGATCGGGTATTCAACTACTTGGTGAGGCGACAGAGCAGTTAGCTGCTTTGTAGATATCCTTCATGGATAGAGATGGGGCGGCCTATCTGCAGTCCCTCACAGTCACTCCTCCACTTCTTCAGTGGGTCAGAGAGGCACCGCGTGGGGACATTGACTATGAGGCGCGACGTGCTCAGATATTCTCAGGGCTAACACCCAATGGATTTTCTGAAGGCTGGGAGCACGTCATCCTCTTTAGGGGACGTACCATGGTACCAGTTGCACTATAGGAGGAGGTGCTGAGGGAGTTCCACACTTCACCTCTAGCGGTACATCCTGGGGTAGTAAAGATGTACCAGGACCTCAGACGACAGTACTGGTGGCCGGGTATGAAGAAGGTTGTGGAAGAGTTTGTTTCTCGATGCCTCACTTATTAGAAAGTGAAGGCAGAGCACTAGGTGACAGAAGGCTTGGTACAACCCTTAGAGGTCCCAGAGTGGAAGTGGGATGGGATATCCATGGATTTCGTGACGGGGCTTCCACTTACTTCTAGAGGACACGACACCATATAGGTGATCATAGACCGACTCACCAAGTCGGCCCACTTCCTACCGATCAGAGAGCAGGGCTCATTAGAGAGCTTGGGATGCCTCTACATTCAAGAGATCGTATGGCTTCATGGTGTACCATCATCTATCATCTCCGATCGAGATGCTCGCTTTACTTCCCAGCTTTGGAAGGGGTTATAGGAGGCTTTTGGGACGCAGCTACGCCTGAGCACTGCCTTTCACCTGCAGACGGATGGCCAGACAGAGAGAAACATTCATACACTCGAGGACATGCTCCGTGAATGTGTCCTTGACTTTGGTCGCATCTGGGAGGATCACCTACCCTTGGTGGAGTTTGTGTACAACAACAGTTACCACTCCACCATCGGGATGTCACCATACGAGGCACTGTACGGACGACCCTGCAGGTCACCTCTGTGCTGGACTAACCCTGGGGAGTCAGCAATCGTAGGACCAGAGATGGTTCGGGCTACGACGGAGAAGGTGTAGATCATCCAGGAGTGGATGAGGACTGCACAGAGCAGACAAAAGTCCTATGCTGATAGGAGGCAGAGACCACTGGAGTTCGAGGATGGCGACCACGTTTTCTTACGGGTCTCACCTCGACGTGGATTAAGGAGATTTGGATAGGGTGGAAAGTTATCTCCACGCTTCATCAGACCATTTAAGGTCCTCAGCAGGATAGGCGAGGTGTCCTACCTCCTGTCCCTTCCACCTCAGTTGCACCGGGTGCACGATGTCTTCCACGTATCGCAACTGAGGAGATACGTGCACGACCCGACGCATATTATCGACCACAGGGAGCTGGACATCGATGACGGGGTGACTTTTGTGGAGATCCTAGTGGAGATCGAGGATCGATAGGAGTGGGTCCTACGTGGACGGTCAATTCCTCTGGTGCACATTCGTTGGCAGCACGAGAACCTCCAGAAGAGCACATGGGAGCGGGAGGCTCAGATGCGTGCTCAATACGCTCATTTGTTTCCCTAGTTTATGTTATATCTTTACGGGGGCGTAAAGCCCTGAGGTGGGAGTGATTTAAAGACCTATAAATTTCAAGGAATTTTTTTTAAAATACTTTAGAATTTTACGAGTCTGCGGCATCTGACGACGCTTGATTCCGAGGCCCGGTGTGCCCGGAATCAATTTCCGAAGTTTAGCTTGGGTACGTTCAGTGAACGAACGAGTGAGTTTTTCTAACTTTTGAACCGGTGCTCGGAATTAAAATCTGATGGAATCGATGGACTCATAATGACGGTAATTGCTTAAGGGGACACTTACCGTAGTTGTGTTCGCAAAGGAGGCGAAGATAATTTTTGGGGGTTTATTTAAGGAGTAAATAAAAATTGTCGGAACAATTTTTATTTCTTAAGGTGGTTTTTCCCTCCCATGGATAGTTAAGAGTGGGCCCCACAACCACTTAACTACCCAAGTGGGGATGTTAGAGAGGTGGGGGCCTGCACGAGCCCCACCATTTAATTCCCTTTGATCTCATTAACATCCCCTCATTAAATTGGAAAACCTACATTAAATGTCACCTCAATCCATTAAATTATGTCAACCCAAAATTTAATGAGGAACCTTCCTCTTTCCACTTTTTTTTATTTAACTTCCAACACGTTTAATAACGGGGGACCATCTCTCTCCCTTCTTTAATTAATTGTGAACACATTTTATTTAATGTGGTGAATTAATTATGGGAGAGAAACCTTACGAGTATAATTAAATAATAGGAGGAACCTATTATTTGATTAAGGAGGAGAGTTTCATTGTGCGAGGAAGAACGCCGGCCTCTGACGAAGAATAACGAAGAATGCTAGCCTTCAACAAAGAATGATGAAGAATGCCAGTTCCTTGGAGATCGACGACACGCCACCCTTACTCTTCTCCACAGCAAGAGAGGAGACGCCGCTTCCTCCTCAGCGCGCCTCGACAATGTCTACGATCCTTTCCCCACGACGCCGTCTGCCACGATGCCGATGATCGTCTTCTTGTTGAGGTAGGGGAAAGAATTTGTATATTCTTTTTTATGAGAATTATACCTCGGCATGGCGTGTTTTTATTTGGTGATTCTTTGAACCACTCACGTGGTGGGTTTAGACTAACAAACAAGTCCAAACCCACCGCTTCTTTGTTCTTGATGTGCGGAATAATTGGTGACGACAAAGCAGGACTAAAATGGAAATTGGAAGCCTTCACAGTGATGTACGGGACCTGAGACGACTGCTGGTGCAGACGGGAGTGAAATTGGACCACCAGAATGACTCCAGTGGCCCGTAGAATTCACCGGCGGCATGAGGCAGCGGCCGACCGCCCGGAGGAGGCGGCGCCCTGACATGCCGCCGACAGGAGCCCACCACGGCTGAAGCCACGATGGTGAGGTTTTGGATCCCGCGGCCGCGCGTGATCTGGGGGAGACACGACGTCGGTCACAGCGTCCGCGGAACACAAAGGGGGACCACGTCCCCCCTGCTCGGCCCGCTGGCAGAGCCAGGGCACCCCCCGGTCGGGCCGAGGCGGGTCGCGCGGACCAGGCCGGGCCGCGCCCAGACGCGCCGGGCCGGGCCGCGCCCAGACGGGCCGGACTCGGACCCGGGTCGGGTTGAACCGGTTCGGGCCGACCTAGGGGGGGTTGGGCCGGGTCGGACCGGGCCCAGACCCCCCCCCACTTCAGACCATTTTCGGTATTTTGCCCATGACTTGAGCTACAGACCTCCGATCGATGCACCGTCAGTTGCGTATGAATCCTTGGATCAAGACGGTAATTTAGGTATATTACACTCAAGGTTTTGGAAAAGTTTGGGTATGGCCAAGTTGGTTCAAACTCGAAACCAACCAAGCCCTTGGAGCGGAAACGCTTATATCTCAAGGACCGGACATCCGATTTACTTGCTGTCAATTGCGTTGGGATCCTTTTGTTGAGACGGTCCATTTGGATTACTATGATTGAGGTTTGGACATAGCTGGAGTATGGTCGGGTTGGTTTTAGCTTAAAAACCAACCGGGCCCCTGGAACGTAAAGGCCAATAACTCTCAGATCGGACGTCTGATTGACGCATCGTCTGTCGCGTTGGGTTTCTTTTGTCAAGATAGAACTTTGGGATACATCAAATCTGGAATTTATGAAATTTTATGTATTGAATATTTTTCTCGAGGAACAGACCCTCCTGGAATCGATCATGCTGTGTGCAGGAACCCTAGAGCTGGCTGCGACTGCGATGATGACGACTGCACTTGGATCCTCCGTGGGTTCGGCAGCGAGGATGACGGTACTTGGATCCTCCGTGGGTTTGGCAGTGACGACGACCATACCTGGAATCCTCTGTGGGTTCGAAGACGATTACTACTATTCTTGTATCCTATGTGGGTCCGACAGTATTGACCTCTGTACTTGTATCCTGTGTGGGTCCGGTAGAGTAGCTGGTCTTGTATCCTTTGTGGGTCTGACAGCTTAGCTGGTCTTGTATCTTATCTGGGTCCGACAGCTTAGATGAATCAGTGGATACATCTGATCATCTCTATCGCCTTATGAAATGTACACCTGTGTGAGCTGCGTCTTGATTCTCAATCATTATCATCGAAGTGATTGACTTGCTTTCCTGTGTGGACTGGGTTGTGTTTTCCTGTGTGGACTGGGTTGTGCTTGGGCTCAAGAGTTGGAGCCGTTTGTAACTGATGACTTAGGTATATGTATGGGAATATACCTAAGTAGAGTTGTTTGATACTTTGTGATTGTATATTTTCCTTTGTGGTTTATCCTTCGTGGATTTTGAGAGACCTTCGGGGGTCTCGGGGTCCCTACTGAGTATCGTATACTCACCCATGCACGGGCTATGCCCGCACTACATTGTGTTGGATATAAACGACGTAAAACACTGATCGAGGTAGAGGCTTGTAGAGCTGGACAATACTCGGAGGTGGACCACTTGGTGGGACGTACTCGGAGTGGGCGGCCAGACCTGAGGAGCTGAGGAGACTATCTGTACCCACCCTTCAGGTGGGATTTCCGGAGGATGACTTGCTGTTGCTGCTTTACTTACTGCTGTTGTACTTTCCTTTCAGTTGTACTGTATTTTTGGTTGGGTTTGTATACTGGCCCATTTACTTTTCATCACTTACCTTGTACCCAGTTTTACTTAGTGATTAGTTCATTTGCGCGTTCTGTTGTGTGTTTGTTACTTCATAAAGGCAATGCCTTCCCTTCTTTTGGGTTTTCACGCCTTTAGTGCTAGTCGCCAGCCCCTGTCCTATGGAAGGCAGGCTTGGGGTAGTCACGACGTGGGCCCCGAGGACGGGTTGTGACATAACCTAAAAGTGATTTAATAATTACTATAAATGGTATCCATGAACAAACATATTTTTTAATTTAAAATAATTTTATTTTAAGTTTATTTGATTTATTTTATAAAGCCTTTACAAATATTCCAAAACTTATGATATATTTTAAGGTTTTAAAATAATTTATTTAAGAGTGTGACTCACCTTCAGACCACCAATGGTAATATTTTAATAATTTATACCCTTTTAATTATAAAATAATTTAAACCTCTCTCTTTTGGTAGAAACAATGGGAGAAAACCATGTGATGGTTTGTGGTTTTGGATATTTTTTTTATGCAAAGTCCAAAATAAAAATAATAAAGAAATATTCCTCTTTTCCTATATAAACCCACCCAATCTCCCATTTGTCTTCACTAAAAATTCTTGGAGATGTCCATAATCTACCCAAAACTACCTATATTCCTCCCAAGGCTCCCCTAATCCCTCAATAATTCCCTTTTAATCCTTTGGAGTCACACATTCAAGTAAGGGACTTTCCTCCTCTCCTTTCAAATTCAAGCTACTTCTTTAAAATTAGTTCTTGTAATTTCAAATGGTTATATTACCATTAATTTATAATCATTAACTTACTATAAATTTTATGTTATTTTAATGAGGTATCATTTATCCCCCCCCATTTGGACCCTTACCTAATCCATTACTATGCCAAAATTCCATAAGGGATTCTCACCTCCTCTTCTTTGTTCAAGTTTCTTTATGAACTTATGCATTCTATTTCCATTTTCTAATGTTGGGAAATGTCTTTACATATCCCTATTACTTCCCATTTTATCTTAAAATTATTATAAACCCATTTATCTCTTATAAATATTTTTTATGAATTTTTATGTAATGTCGTTATGCCGCCGAAATTTCACCGTGATTTTCCATGCCAAAACAATTGTGTAGTGAATACAATACCCATTTTCCTATCAAGGGTATTCACCTTTATGAACATATACATATTTATTGGGGACTTAAATATATTTATTATGCACTCCTTTATCGTGTAATAAATTATTATGATGAATGAATCCATGTTGTAGGATCCTTTTGGCAAACTTAAGCATGAGAATGAAATGATTATGATGGGTGCACCCAGATAGCACTCCAATGCATTGGGTAATGTTTAGTATCATGATATGTCATGTTGGGATAGGGAGTGAACCTGATTCCTTTATGGGACTTTGTACATCATGAGGTCATAGTGGTTTAGCCTTGACCTATGTTTATGATTCAGTGTTTTAAGTTGTTTCCACATTTCCGATGTTATGATTATCATGCTCTATCATGTCTTATTATTCATGTTCCTTTTATTCCCCATTGACATTCATATTGTCTAACATGTATTATCTTCTTCATATTATGCTTGTTTATTCCATTACTAGGATTTATATCTCACCCATTTCTTATGTTTTTCCCCAGGTTATCCCATACAATTTTAAGTATGAAGGAATATTATGAACATGCTAAGGAAGTTTTCAATAAAGATGATGTATTTCATGTTATAAGTTGTTATGTAATGTACCTAATTCCCAAAGACAGTATACTTCTCAATATTTTGGTTTGTATTAAGTGTAATTTTATATAATAAAAAATTTATTAATGTGAAATAAAGAGAAGGGTTGTTATAGAACTATAGTGTAGCATCAGGACCACAATACAACACCATTAACCAGTTTAGTCTTCCTTGTAGACTTTGCTGCAATGGTGAAGCCAGCAACATAGTGGGGATCAAAAATCCAGTGGGCATGCCAAGCTCTCTTCATCGTCCATGGAGGACCATAGCGTAGTAGCAAAAACCTATGATGCAGCTTGACTGGTCTGCGAAATATATTTTATCTGAGGACAACGAAGTGTGGCTGTTTTGAGACGACACCATTTTGGTAAGTCCACATTACCCAGGTGTGTGGAGTGCTTCCCACATTAGTTTTGTGAAGAGATTGCCTCCTATTAATAAGTTAACGTGTCCCATCCACCACTTAGATTCTTGATACATGGATAGGCTCCTACTACACCCACACACAACCAAATGGTCCCATGCCGACATACACAGACCTAGAGGGCTTCAACCCAACCTATGCGTGTGTGCACCTATGTGTGACCCAACTTCCTTTTGATGCCCATGAAGACCTTTCTCAGGGGATTTCTTGGTCAACTATCCCTGCTTTGGGATGGCTATGAGGCTTGTAGCCTATGGGTTGAGGGTTAGCATGAGAAGATCCATTATTTAACTAAGCACTCTTTAAAAATTTTCCGTTTCCACCTACATATCATATAAAAAAATACTAATAAGAATAAAATAAGATAGAATCAAGTATTTTAATTTTTTTATTCTTTTTTCACAAAGTTATTACAAATTATAAATTACCCACAATTGATGATTAAAAATTAAATTGTGGGTATTATCAAATAAAAACACGTGGTATTTATCAATTAAAATTTTAAAATTTATGCACAACAACTAACTCATAAAACCCCCCACACTTAAACCATGCTTTTCATTAAGCATGTATCTCCACTTTGAATTGAAAGAAAAACCCCATTCTACCAATATTTAAAAATAAAAACTAACAAAAAAAAATTTTCAATGGGGGAAAGGAATTTTATAATGTCACATATAAAAAATTATTTCAAATCATCACTAGACACAATGCATTTGATTTTCCCATGAAAAATGGTGGGTCTTATGATATCTTCCATTCAAGTCTTCCAATTCATAATTATTAACATACCAAGTTGTGATATAACTTACCATTTGTTTTTATTATCTCATCACTAAAGGTAAAATAAATGTGTATTTATCCTTATACCTTGAGTACATGCACCAAACTTATGAATTTGAAAATGATCTACTTTCTCCACTTATTAGAGAAAAATATCACTAAAATCAACAGATCTTTGAAATATGGATCAAATGATTCTGAGTTTAAGGGACATTAGGAAATTTATGAATAAAAAATTTAAGGCTTGAAAAGGGGTTTAAGCTCTAAGTATTAATCATGATAATAAAATTAAATCCAATTATATTCTTCTATTTAAAAAGTGACATAGTTTATCACATTCCATGCTCAAGTAAGGCCATAAACAATGAAAAAAATGAATTAATTACCCCTCTAATAAATGATTTTTCAAAATTTTCAATTTTTAAAAAATTATGATAGGAAAAGTATCATATCCATCACACAACACCAAATGATGAAAATAATTGGTCAAGTGGTGGTGATTTTTGACCATCCATAACTCAACCCACATTTTTTTTATTTTTTTATAGAGGAGTAAACAATAAAAATAGTACAGTGTGACATGAAACTTCATACCAAAATTTAATGATACACCCACAAAATAATCTCTCAAATAATAATATCCATTTTTACATAAAATCCCTCTTCCCACACACTTTAACTTTGAACATCATGATAAACATTAGAGTAAGGGTAGGAAGGAAAAAATTTCTTGAAATATGGATTATTTATAAAAAATTACATTAATGGTATCTAAGGTATAAAATGAGGATAAATGTTAGGTATGTCTCAAGGATAATGTATAAATAAATAAAATTTCCTCAATCACATTTTTAAGTGATTTTTCACAATCATTATTTTCACAAGTTAAAAGTCAAATTCTAGTAAGTGATATGTCCCAAGTTCTCACAAGAAATTTACTAAGATTGGAAAAATTGGTTTAGAAACCTCTTAGGAATAAAATATTATAATTAAATTCAATCACTAATGGAATTTGTCATAATAATAAATCAATAAATATGAATTTATGAGAATCAAAGCATGAAAGATGGAAGAGAATTTTTAGCAACATGTGATTACAAAGAAAACTCATGATTTTTTGAATTCAAGTCCCTATGTTTCACTCCAATCATTAAAATTCCCCATCTTACTTGTTTAATTACATCAACATGAAAATTAAAAAATGGAATCATGGGGTTCCTAATAATCCTAAGTGTCATGGATCAAAAGTAAAACACTAATCTAAATTCAGAAATGCATTTTTCTCATTGAATCTAAAAAAATATTATGGGAATACACGAGATTTTAAGTAAATACTGAAAATTGTAGCTTAATCCACTTTTATTTAAAGATATTATTTTATAAACCACCGCCTTTGTGCTTTATGGACTTAAAAATAAAGTTAAAATAGTGAAAACACAAGGTCTATGTATTTGAGGTTTATAAATGATGGGGGAGGTTTCATTACCTTTAAAATGAAGTCCTAAAATAATAAAGAAAATAAATAAAAACCCAGGTTTACTCAAACAATGAACTTTTATTAAGGTAATTAAGCTTGAACTTACCTATTAAATCACATAATAGAAGTAGGGAATAGATCCAACCATATCATATCAAACCAATTTTTTCTTTATTGTGATTTTGGTGTAGCTCTTCTACCTTCCCTCCTCTTAGATAGATCTTCTTGTTGTTGTTGAGGAGGGTACTAAGTGGTGCACATCCCCAATGTTTAGATTAAAATCTCACGGGATATACAAATAAGATACCACTCCTATGTTTATTATTTTGGTGGTCGTTGTTCTTTAAATTCTACACTAAACTTTAAAATTTCAGCATCCACCCTTTCTTCTTCTTCTTCATGGGGATTATCTTCCATAAGTTCTGCAACATACTCCTAGATTTTAGAAAACCCAAGATATTACTCCTCCTTTTGGTCTTTTTTAGAAGTTAAGGGCTCCTATTCTGTTCTTTTTCTTCCTCCTCGTCACTTAAGTAGGTGTCATCCATGGGAAATTTAGAATACGCATTATAAAAAAACTTACCTCAAATTTGGCCTCAAATTTGATTGTTCTTACAAATGGATCTTCAAGGTGGAAATCATCCTTGGTTTCTTACTTCACTTCTTATACTTATTTATCCTTGCTTTCCAAGAGTAAAAACCCTTTATTTAACTCTAATTGCATGCTTTGGAGAGATCATTCCATATTTGGGTGTGGTTATGGTACTCTTGGTTTCTCTTGAAGCTCCCATCCTTGGATTCAAATTTTCCTCTTGAGTGACTTAATTTGTTGTGAGAGGGTTAGAAAGTGTATTTCTAAGAAAATGTGTGCATTCACCATACTTTTAACTGAGACCATAAACCAAAAACATCCAGTGTGTAAAATAAAACAAGAATGAAAAGGAACCTAATCTAAAATCAGAAAATAGAAAAGAGAGGGTTAAAATACTTTTCTAACTATTGAATTTATAAACACCTTATCCCTAACAACATTGTCAGTTTTTACGTCACCCAAGAGCATATTTAATTCTCTCAATAATATCAAAATATAATTTTAAAGTAACCTGAGTACACTAACTACTAAAATTTAGAATAGTAGTAAGACATGGTCAATCCCTTGAGGAAAAGGGTTATAAGGTTTCAATAATGTCGATATTTGTCACAATTTAACCAAACTAAAATTACCTAAAATACTCATAATATTGTTTATACTGACTTAAAAAAGAATGGAAATGTGGTCAAAGGGAAGTTAGTTGATATTGAGGATGGTTTTTATTTACTTAATTATCCTTGAGAATTCTTGGGGTAACTAGTGGTGCTTTTTAGCCTCAATTAGTATTATCTAAATTAGTTGACTCCTCTTTAAAGATTTCCTATAACTAACTTAGATGAATGGTGTTTAATCTCTAAATGTAAGTTAGAGTTAAGGATGACTCTCACTCTCCTAATCCCATTAAACACATTGAGGTTCATCCTCTAAATGTCATCACTTTATCTAGAAAATTAGAGTATAAGTTTTGATTTAAGTCAAAGTGATACTAATTAAATTACATACCCATACTATTTATCAACTAAACTTTCCCTTGAATACCTAGTTATTCATGGATAATATCTCAATTATAATGAATAATATGCATTCAAGTTAAAGGATTAGAAGGTTAGTCCCATAATAAAGGGGTTGTGAAAAAATGAAAACATGTGCTTAAAATTTCATACCGACATATTAATTTCAAATTAAATAGAGAAAATATAAATAAAAAATGAATTCCTAATTAATAATTATGGTGGTTTATGATGAAATCTTCTCCTCCACTTTCTCTTTAGATGATAGGTTGAAATCTTCCACTAACCTCCTATGTTAGCTTCCTACATTAGTAATGGAGCCCCCTCCAGTTCTGTTCTTTGACCCCTTTTCACAATAACATATGCTCTCTATTTTGAATTTTTAAATCTCTTTATCCCACTATATTTTAATTTATTTATTTCTATTTTATTTTTTTCCTCTTTGAATCAGCCAAAATATTCCTCCTCTTTCCCATATTTTTCTTTCATAGAATTTTTCTTTCTCTTTCTCTCTCTTATCCAATGAGTTTGGCCGAATCATCTACATAAATTCCCTCTCAGCCTTATTCTATTTTCAAGGAGGGTTTTTAACTTATTTTTGTAAGGTAAACCCACATGTTTCTTGTTGTTATTCTCCCCAAATCATTATCATGTAGTCATGGAAAACCCAAAAACAAAAAGATTTTGAAATTGCAGAAGAAACCAACCCTACTATGTAGAGTAAACCCTTATGATACAACCATGTATGGATTGAAACGTAGTAGTGGTGAATGCAGCATACCCTCCCCGAGGATTATATCCATGCTAGTAGCTTCTTGGGTGCATCCACAATATAGGAGAGTCCTGATACCATAACAACTTCATGACTATTTTACTCCAAGCCGGTTATAGTACAACCTTCTAGCTACAACGCAGCTTCTTTCTTAGGCCAATAGTGGACACAATGCATATTTTTTTTATTAAAGCATAGGTTATTATTTCTAACCTTAGGCTCACAAAGTTATGAACCAACATCGAAACTCTGACATAACACCATTAATTGGTTTGATCTTCCTTGTCGACTACGCCGCAATGGTGAATCCTGTGGCATAGTGAGGTTCAAAAATCCAATGGGCATCTTGAGCTCTCTTCATTAGCCATGGTGGACCATGGTGAAGCAGTGGTGACCTAAGATATAGCTTAGTTGGTCTACAACATATGTTTTATCTGAGGATGATGACATGCATCTGGCCAAATACAACACCGTTTCAGCAAGTGCACAATACCCAGGTGTGCGGAGCGTGTCCCACATCGATTTTTGTAAAGAGATTCCCTCTATATAATAAGTTAATGTATCCCATCCACTGCTCAGATTCGTGTTATGGGGATGATATCTATCTACAATCACACACAACCAAATGGGTCTGTTCCAACACACACAGACCTAGTGGGATTCGATGCAACCTATGTGTGCACACGCCTATGCGCGACCCAGCTTCCTTCTTTCACCCATGTGGGCCTTACCCATGGGCATGCTTAGTCGGACGACCTTCCTTTGGGCTGGCTATAAGGCTTCATCCTGTGGGTTGAGGGATAGAATGGGATTGTCCATTTTTTAACTAAGTCATCTTCAAAAAATTTCCATTTCCACCTATATATCACACACAAAAAATACTAATAAGAATAAAACAAGACAAAATCAAGTATTTTAATTATTTTTATTCCCTTCTCACAAAGTCATTAAAAATTATAAATTACCCAAAATTGATGATTAATCATTAAATAATGGGTATTATCAATTAAAAACACATGAAATTTAACAATTAAAATTTTAAAAATTTATGCACAAAAACTAACTCATCACCGAACTTGTGAAGAAAATAAATAATTGGTTGGTCCATAAGTATCAAACCTTAGTGTCATCAGAGCACTTATATATCATGCTAATTATACTGGTCCTAATATATCTATTTCTACTAATTTATTATCATTATTTAGTTAAAATCCCACTTTAAGACACTAGAATGGAATTAAATATATTTTCATCATCTTTATAGAACTTCTAATTTAGGTTTATTCTATTATAAGAAATTAGAAAATAAGATGGACAGTTTTGTAGATGTAGGTTATTTATTAGATCCATGTAATGAATGATCACATACTATTTATGTGTTAATAGTTGGAGTTACTTTCATATCTTGGAGATCAAAAAAGCAGACAAGCATTGCAACATCTTCAAATCATGAAGAAGTGAAAAAATTACATAAAGCATGCTAAAAATGTGTCTGGCACTAGTCTATGAATAAAAAAATTCAAGTTTCAAGTGTATTGTTTATGGATTGTAGCCCAAAAATATTATTTTAAGATAATTCTATGTGCATCACACAATTAAAGGAAGGATTCATAATAAATTATCGGAAAAAACACATACCACCAATATTTTTCTCCTTCACACAAGTGTTAATTAAGAAAAGAGACATCAACATGAAATATGTTTGATCCAACAAAAAATTTACTGATTTATTTATAAATTAATCATTAACCATTATCTTTAGAAAGATTTTACATAATATAGAGATGAGTAGATTGTAAAATTTATAATTTCTCTATGTAATGTAACTTTCACGGGGATTCTATGCTATTATACCCTTTTCCTTATTCTGGTTTTTATCCCATTGGGTTTTTCTAGATTTTTTTAACAAGAAAACACCAAAACATGTATGAAATTAGTAGGAGTGTTCATACCAAGGGAGAGTGTTAGGAAGTCACTTAATGTGGATAGAGATTTCAACAAGGGTGGGATACCCACCCCCACCAATCCCCATACTTACCCCTCACTACACTACCTATAAAAGGGCAGTGCATCCTCCCTTTAGAGATGGAGAGATAGATAAAAGTAGTACCATAAAGCTTAATAAAATTTATGTATCTATTTAACTTATTCTATTTCTCTACTATTAAAATTTTACCCATTTCAATTTCTCATTTCAAAATAATAAAAACCATTTTTGAAGTATAAAATGAATTTATAATTATTTATTATCTAGTAACCACCATTATATGAATGTTAATTTATTTTATTAAATATATATAATTCATTAAAATAATTCATCTATAGCGATTAACTTAATTTACATTGATAAAAATACACTGTGCATATAATTTAGTTTTCTTAAAAATATATCCTTTAATCTTATATGATTTTATTTAAAATTGAGTTATTATTTTATAAACATTAATCAGTACATTTGTACTAATGAAAACTTTTATACATATATTTCATATTTTAGTTACTCATATTCATACTTTCCAAACCAACGGCTAGGTCATAACAATCATATTTAAATAATAATTTTTCTATAGTATATCATAGTTTATTTAACCTCAGTGTTTCTTATACCACACACTATCAAATATACTATTTAAATAAAATAAATTTTAAAATATTGGTGTGTTACACTTGGTCCGATCCAACACCTCACCCACCCTAGAGTGCATAGTCCCAACACTAGAAATCCCTTGAAAACTTAGGTTTCAACCAAATCCATGATATCTAGACGTGCTCCAATCTACCTCCCAAATATCAAAAACCTAACTCCACATATAACTGACACTATAACATCCCAAAACATTCTATGATACCATTTTATGATGAATCAACCTAGATCGCCTGAATGACACCCATATAAGGGTCATCACATGAACCCAAGTGCATCTCCTCACACGCCAGGGGATACTTACTAGTGATGAGGTCCTAACATAGTCATGAGGATATAATATCTTTGAAACTAAATCTTGAGGGTCATGCCCAAATTTACCAAAAAATCAGAACGAACCACCTGTATAGAAAACATCCCAAAAATACATGTAGGGAGATAAAAGGGCCCTCACAGTCCATAATAAAAAGTAATAAATCTATCTATACGATATATCAATACAAAATATAGTAACAATAGTTAACCTTGATATAAAAGGCATCATATAAAATAAAAAATAGAACACTAGCCAGTATACATGCTGAACAATATCTAAGAATAAAATGCATTAGCCTCTGGCCCAATTCACATGATCATGTCACCGAATCTTTGACCTCCACAACCTGCTAACTAAAACACATGTCCAGCACCCTTCAGGTTCTATCCCCTAAGATAAATCATGAAGGCCTACCCATGTACATAAACACCCATGTCATGCATGTGTTTAATGGGTGAGTACAATAACCAAGTAAAAATCCCCAATGCCTCAACAATAATAAGTGCTACTATGATGAAGTGGATGTGAATTCAATACATATGAGGAGTGTAGTCATGCTTGTGAAGCACACCTAGTTGGAAAATAACAAACAATGAACATAAAATAATAAATACTAGTTTTTCATGTGCTAACTAGGACACCATAACTCTTGAACATACCTACTTCAGCTCCATTATAGAAGGAATATAGTTACCTCATACCACAAAACCCAACTAATACATAGAGATACATGCTAGGGTGTCATGAAAAGTCCCGAACACTACTCAAAGTTGTAGGCTAGGGTGTCATCAAGTCCTAAACCAACCCTTATCACTCAAGGGAGATCACACAATAAGTATATTGGTTACCCCTTATCACTTAAGGGATATCACATAAGAAGTACCATGGTCATCCCTTCTCACTCAAGGGGAACCACACATCCTGTCTCAAGCCACACCTTATCACTCAAGGTTGTCTTAAACATCATAGCTTTGACCTCACCATCTCACACAATGTGGGTCACACATTATATCTCAAGCCACACATTATCACTCAAGGTTGACCCAAACTTCACACACATCTAAGACCTCATCTTACCCATGGTAGTCATATTAATGCCATCCCACTCAAAGTGGGGCCATGCCTCGAGATCCATATCAACCACACCTGAATTCATTGTTAATACCAAACAAACCATTAATACATGCATGGAATAAAAAAAGGGAACACAAACAATCTCATGATCTCACCAATTCATCACCAGGGCACTAGTAACTCAAGACCCAGGTATGTACATCTTATTATCCATCTATCATTACACTATAAATTTCCCAAACCATTTCGATCACACCCATGAAATATGTTGATCCCCTTGAAATTATCATCCTACTCATAAGGGTATCCAATTGAGTTCTTTATACCCATATCTACCCTTTAAGGGTTAAATCACATCACCACAACCCAACATAGGATTTAATATCAAAACTAAACATCCTCATCCAACACACATAGTCATGGATTAACATGCAATGATAAGTACACAAGGAAATCACAGTAAGGGGTCACATACAAAAGCACCCATGATTTGGAAAATATGGTATCATCCATAAAAAGAAAACATAGAAAAAAATCAACCAATCCCCTCCCCCTTTCCTTTATAAACCAATCAAAATAGTTTTTTCAAATCATTTAGAAAATGAACCACACATCTTCTTACTCACACTAGACCCTTGGACAAAATCCTATCAAAACATTCTTTAGAAAACCCCACTTCTATTTTGAAATACCATTTCAAAACCTATTTCTCCAATCAACACTTTCCTTTGAAATTCAATTTGAGTTAAATACTTTTAAAAAATAAATTTTAAAATGGAAACCTCTTACTCTTTGAAAACCAACTCATTCCACCAAGTAACCATAAAGAGGGAAACTAACACTCATTTGACCAAGGCACCACCATCAAACCATTGATAAAGATATACAGTCCATATTGAGCATTAGGTTGACATGATCTTGTCTCAACCTATGGGAAAAAACCATACAATTCATACAACATGCATACAATAATAATAATGATGACACACAAAATTAAAATCACCAAATGAGTAAGAGACTCAATAAAATCAAGGCCACCTACCTCAAAAAGTGATCTATAAATCCACGCTAAGCTCATACTAACCTAATTTGAGTCCACATGCACCCAACTCATCCATAAACACCATAAAATTATTAAAAAAAAATTTAAACCAAAAAACCATAATGAAATAATTATCAACAACTCACTTGGTGACTCAATAATGTCGAAAACATGATCATTGGGGTGTGGTATACTCCCAACATACACTTAGAATTTAGCCACACAAAATAATCGATTTATAATACTAAATCAATGGTCAATTTTACCCAAAATCACCAAAATCACTAAATAAATCTATGGGGAAACATACCTCAAGGAAAAAAATGAATGATTTATTGAACATGTCCTCTCAAGACCTACTCTATAATCCACATATGAAAGCCCTGTAAAGTGGGATGATTTCACCATGCTCTGGTGAAATCATTTCTTCAAACCCTAACTGGGTAAATCAAATTTATAAGAGAGACAAGGGAAAAGAATAATGGGATAATAGAGGAAATATCTCACCTCTAATCCATGTGAAGAACCTCTACTGAATCATATAGATGGAAAGGGAGGTAATGGGGAAATGGGAAGTGTATTTTGACCTCCCATCTTTCCCACATAACCAAAAATGAGAAAACCCTGAAGGGGTTTCCCATTTGGAAGTCCCAAAAAGATCATATTTCCACTCTAAAAAACTTCCCAATAGTTCAATTGTATAATGACCATGGTGTTCATGAATACAAATTCCCCATAATTTGACAAGGTCATGTCACAACCATGAGGGTCATGGTGCATTTTCCCTAGAAGATGGCCCAACACCCCTACCCAGCCTACCGTGGTGCATCCCCTATAGGATGAGGCTCTACATTGCATCCCCCCTCATAGAATGGTTACCTCATGCCACATCTACAATTCACCCCTACAATGTTGGCTGTCACAATGTGACCAAAGGGTCATGGCATGAATGACTTCCTATAACCAAAAAAACAAGGGGGAGGGTCACCTTAACCCCACTCCAACATCACCCAAACACCCAAAACATCTCCTAAGTTTTGATCCACATACACAAACATCTCCTAGAGACGTTCCAACCCTCAGATTTCTGATTTGGGTCCCAATTCCCCAAATATCCCTTTCTCTAAAACCAAAATTAAAACTCACATCCAAAAAAATAACCCATTTTTTTGATTCATTACAAACCAAGTATTTTAAAAAATTTGATCATTGGATCAGTGTTTGGTTAGTGGAGGCGAGAAAAATCAAATATGAGAACACATTTAATGTAATACCCTGAGATTTTGTGATTTTTTTTCAAATTAGTTAATATTTTTGATATTTTTCATTTCACATGACACTATAAATAGTTCTTATATATATATATTAAAAACATTAAGTCAAACATTCCTTTCACACAGAACCGATTTGGCTTGCGCTACACGCAATACCGACTTGTCTTGTGATACATGTAATACCAAATTGGCTTGAGCTACATGAAATACCAACTTTTATTGTGCTACATGAAATAATAACTTGGATTGTGCTACCTGCAACACCAATTTGGCACACGTTACACGCAATATTGATGTTTCCTACGAAACATCATTTTATTGTTAAAATTATTTAATCGATATAATTATAACCTAGCCATTAAACTTAGTTATATGAATAGTAACAACTAATTTTCAAATATTATTTATAATTATTTTATATAGATAAAACATTTTGATAATGAAAGATATGATTTTTGGTAAATCCCTTCTATATTTAAAAATACCGTTTTCTCAAATAAACCATTTTTAATAATAAAATTAATTTTAGAAACATTTATAAATTAAATTTTATAAAATAAAATTTATTTTTGAATTTATAATTCTGAAATTATCTTAGGGTGAAATTTTGGTATTTTTCTGAGAAACTTCATTTTTTTGATGAATAGTGAAAAATATTGCGTTTTAGTTAATAACTGCATTTTCATTTAAATAATTATTAATATTTAATTGTACATTAAATTTGTTTTAGGGTAAAATTAGATCAATTTTAAATATAATAATACAATTCAGGTCATTAGAATCAATTTAAATTTTAAATTGAATATAAAAACTTATTAAAATTTTGAATGTTTTACTTTAAAAACCCGCTTTCTTACCACGTCTGCAGGATTAGCATTAATCTTAATTTTCCCACTTTTGTGAATTGAATTTATAAAAAATTAAATACACCATTTTAATAAGTATTAAATTTATATTCTAATAATATCAACTTAATTTTTTACTAAAAAGATTAGTAAAAGTGATTAAAATTAATCATAGTGATTAAGGTCAAATTAAGCTTAATTAGGGACTAAATCTTAAAATTAAGGGCCCAAATGAAATATAAACTTATACAACACTAATTTTATGTATATAGTTTGGAAAAAAACCTTAAATTATTTATTTATGTTGGTTTTTATGACTTTTTTTAGATAATAACATGTGTACAACTAACTTGTTTTAAAAATTATAAGTGAGTCCTTTTCCTTTCCTAAAAAAGGACACAACACTTACTCTTCCTCACACCTATCAAGCCCCCTGTATCATAAAAACTATAAAAACTATAATAAAATAATCTCCCAACTTCCATCCATTCCTCCTTTAATCCTCCCTTTGTCATAAAGTCTTCCAAGGAATCCTTTTGGCAAAAACCAAAAGGAGTTACCCGATTAAGAGGCAACATATTCTCTCAAGATCTCTAGTTTCATTTCTATTATACACCCATTAAAATATTTTATTTTAAATTATTATATAACAAAAATATCATCATAAATATACTAGGATATTTTTATGCAAATATTTTGACCTACACTTACACACACCTCCATCTAATGGGTAAAGAACTTACTGTTTCCATGTACGACAAACAACTGCCTCACAAAATGATGATAACTCATTTTTTCATTTACCTCCTATAATGGTGGAAATTATGATAGAAACTCTGTATATATATGTATTATATTATATTTAGTATTTATTTAATATTATTTATTCCTTTTAAAAAATATATCTTCTTTACTCTTCATTTGGTGTAAATGCGATAATTTCTTTGAGGAAGTGTGAACTATCACCCCCTCAAAGCGATGTGATTCGTTCACACACTACATGGAATGTATTAAGGATGGGTTTAGTGAAATTATATAATATATATAACATTATAATTATAATTTAATGATATTATATACATATAAACTTATATTTTATTTTCTTTCTTTTTTCAATACAATAATTAAAACAGAAACATCATTCATGTGTATGCGCGACTTACCGCCTCTATAAATGGTGTATTCCATTTCGTACTTATTTATGATATATATTATTACAATATAAAAATAATGGTTATACATGATATTTATATCATTATTTAAATTCTGTAAATCACGATATAAATATAAGTGCCAAAGATATAACAAATTAAGATGCATGCGAAGAACAAAGTGAATATTACTCTAAGTGAAACCTTAACATAAGATTGTTAACAAGCAGGTAATATATGGTCATAATCAAACCATATATGAAATTATATATAATAAAATTATTATTTAAAATATTTATAATAAATTTATATTTATTATACATTAATCTTGAATGAGTATGACGAGAGTCAAGACACAAGGTAAGGGAATTTCATCTCACTTTTATTTTCATGAGATACACGCCTTAATCACCACTCACTTCTTCTATGTGGTGTATGTACTGACCATTAATGTATTATATTAATCTTATAATTAAATTTATGGGCATTAAAATATCCATTTTATTATCTTTATTTAATGGGGTTTAAGTTTAAAAAGTTAACAAATCGGTGAAATAGTTTTGTCTCAATTTGTCTTCTTTGAGACTCATGTTTTGTTATTCACCTAAATTATATTTATAAGTGTATATAATTACTTTTTACATGTAATATAATGAATCTAATATGTTTCATGATATTTTAAGACTAATTTAATTTAATTTTATTCCATGGAGAGTATGATATAAAGTTACCAAGTTATAAGAGTTTATTGAAACAATCTAATCACTTTTCGAGATTGTTTATGTTTATTCCTTATTTGATGAAATATTATGATAAATATCTCAAGAAAATTTATGAATTTTCTTATCCTCTGTATATTCATAATATAATAATGTATTGGTACCATTTTTATACTCTTTGGTACACAATATAGTTAAAAATGTGTTTTTAGGAAATCCTAAATTTACCCTCTCTTCAATTGGAAATATGTGTTCTTTAAAAACCATGTTTTCTAAAAAGAGTTTCCAAGAATATTATACTAATATCCTATTATCATTAAAATAAATTTTTACCCTTTTTTCTTTTACCAATTATCAAATGAATCTTCTTGTTTCTTTCCAATCAAATCATTTTTCTAACATTTTTACCATGAAAAAGGAATATTCTTTTTACCTCGTACGATATGTATGGTTTTACCCACCATAATTTCTATGAAGATTCATTTTCATGTTTAAAGGGTTAATTTTTAAGAAAGTGTTTTTTAAATTATTTTCAATAAAATTGTTTTCAATTTTTTTTCAATATTCTTTTATAAGTTTTCAAGAAAAATGGTTTTCAAATTTTTTTAAGCTCCTTTTATAAGTTTTCAAGGAAAATGGTTTCCAAAATATTTTCAAGATTTATTTATATGTTTTCAAAGTATTTTCAAAGAAATGGTTTTCAAATTTTTTTCAATATTTATTTATAATTTTTTAAATTATTTTCAAATAAATGGTTTTCAAAACATTTTCAAGATTTCTTTATAAGTTTTCAAAATGTTTTCAAAGAAAGAGGTTTTTAAAATGTTTTGAATCTTATTTTATAATTTTTCTAGAAAAAAGGTTTTCAAAATTATTTCAAGTATTATTTATAAGTTTTTAAGGTATTTTCTAAGAAAATTATTTTTAAATGGTTTTATGTTTTAAAAATCATTTTTTTAAGAATAAAGGATATTTTTTTCAAGAAATTTTTTTGAAATATATTTCAAAATTATTTTCCATATAAGATGACATTCATTGATGTTAATCACTACCTTCTAGTAAACGATATAAGGGTTCCATTCATAACCATTATATGAATGGGATATTCTTAATTTCATGGTATTTACAAAACCCACTTCTCTTCCACAGGTTATATTTTTATGAAATCCGTTTCTCTTCCATGAGTTATAAGTTTATAAAATCCATTTATTTTCCCCGGGTTATATGATTTTGAACCCTGCTTCTTTTCACGGGTTATACTTTGATGAAATGATTATGAAACCTATCTCTCTTCCATAGTTTATGATGTGATAAAATGTTAATGATACCCATTTTATTTCATGGTTTATGATTTTATGTTTATTAAAACCATATCTTTTCATGGGTCATGATATGATAAATATTTTATGGAACATTCATTTATGATTTTATTAGGTAATAGGTGGGACCTATATCTACCTCAAATGAATTGGGTAATGATAAATGTTTTATGAGATCAAAGGGTACACATGATAACATCCCAATCCTGGAACAAGAGGGTATATGGGAGGAAATCCCAATCCCAAAACAAGAGGGTAAATGGGAGGAAATACCAATCCCAAAACAAGAGGGTAAACGGGAGGACATCCCAAGCCCTAAACAAGAGGGTACATAGGAGGAAATCCCTATCTTGAAATAAGAGGGTACACGGGAGGCATCCCAATCTTGAATAAGGTACACAAGTGATTAGCACAAGCCTAACATGTTACAAAGGCCTTGGTGGGCCTCCTTGACATAGGGTTTATATATTCTTATGTGTTTTCCATTATTCCATGTTTTTTTCCTAAGTTATTATTACAAATATTATATTCTTTATTTCCTTATGGTTAATATATTATCAACTTCTAATCTTTATTATGATCTCTAATATGCAATGTATGATATTCAAATGTTATTCTCATGTTCCATACCCTTTTTTTCATGTTATGCTTACACATTTTCTTTATTTACCCTTACCAAAAATATTATCTCACCCCTTTCTTATGTTTACTTTATCTCGATTATGAAGAAAGGGTTCAAGTATAAGTAATAAAGGTTTCAATCTTCTTGGGAGATGTTAAAGATATTTCACAAGGATAGAAGATTTTGTTTCCAAGTTTCCAAATACACTAAACTATTATGGTGCTCGAGCATGTATTTTTTAAATGTACTAAATATTCATCTAAAATGATGTAATATCCATGTATATTAAGCCCGGGTTTCTATAGTTGGTATCAAAGGAAAAGTTTAGTTAAACTTTTTAAAATAGGATGATAAAACATTAGTGAGATCCCTATGTTTATTTATAAGGATATGTCTAGGGATGTCTCTAAGGATAATTATAAGGATGAGTTAACATTTAGGAAAATGTCCTAGAATTTTGGTAAAGGATAGAGTACTTGGTTTCCTAGAAATACATCCCTTTATAGATACTGAAATTGGATGTAGATCTAGAAGAGATATACCTAAGGGTAAAAACTCTGATAAGATGTTTCGGGACTAACTCAGGGTAATCTGGTACATGATAACATTCCTTACTACACACCTGGTTTGACACTCTTGGGGGATATGATTTGGGAATTCACAATATCTTCATGAACCATCATGAAGTATTTAATTAGAAGTTTTCTATGAATAACCTTTGATAAACCTAAGGCATGATATATTAAGGAAGGTTTTATATTTTAGACATCCTATATGTGAATTCTCATGATTATGTGGTTCCTAATTATGATAACTGTTTCTTACTCTATGATTTTGGTTTTAGCCAATGGATGAAACTTAAAGGAACCACATTAATGTTGAATGAAATGGACAATGAAATGAATGTCCTCTTAAAGATCCAAAATCTATGGGGATTAGAATACAAAACCTCATTGCTATACTCTCACAAATTTCTCAAGATATGAATCACGATGAGTTTCAAAATGAGCAAAGGAGGGAACAAAATTCTATTGAGTCCTTAATGAGGTATAGTCCACATTATTTTAGTGGGTCATCTAATCCAATTGTTTTTGAATAATGGATCAGTACCACTAAAAAGACATTTTCCATTATCAAGTGTCCAAATCATGAGAACGTCATTCTGACTATTTATCAGTTAGAAGGTGAAGACGATTAGTGGTGGACACTAATCAAGAATAAAAGGAAGCAATATGATATTGAATACATGGATTGGTATGAGTTTAAGAACTTATTACTTAATAAGTACTTTCCTTGTGTTCTTCATATGAAGATGGAAAAGGAATTCCTTGAGTTGAAGCAAAAGTATGATGAATCTGTCGGTACCTATGAGGCTAATTTCACAAGACTTGTGAGGTACGCTTTTGGTATTATCATCCAACCTGAAAGTAAAGTTTACAGGTTCTTAATTGGATTAAATCTAACTCTCATATGGGCATTTTACATAAGATACTTTAGTAGATATGAAGAGATTTTGTGTTGTGCAATCAAAGTTTAAGTGAAGTTTGGAGTTACTTATCAATATCATGGTTTTGATAAGAAAAGAAGATGAAGTTCGAAGTAAAATCTAACAACTATGGAGAAAAGAAAATGAGCCTTCTATTATGCACAAATTGTGGGAAGAAACATGGAAGAAATTTTCTTAAGGGGACTACTAAATGTTTTAAGTGTGGAATTGAAGGTCATCGACCAGCTGGATGTCAAAATGATGGGGGGAAGTTAAATAATGATGTGAATAATGAGAAATACCTAAAGAATGCACCTTCCACACTTTAGTGTTTCAATTTCATGGAGTTTGTCCATTACTCTAACAAGTTCCCCAATCCAAGGACTAATGTGATTGATAATCCACAAAAACCTTTGAATACAAAGGATAAAGGAAAATCTCATGTGATCATAATGGATGAAGTAAACCAAGATAATTATTTAGTATTTATCGTTACCTCCTTAGTTGGGAATGTTTTGTTCTATTTTGTATGAATAATCCCTATAAAGTCTTATTGTTCATCATTTAGTGATATTTCATGCAATTATATTTCCCTACATGGAATATGGAATAATAAAATCAAATTTTATATTCTATCAGTACAAGGATGGAACCAAATTTCTAATATAAATTTTTTTGGTTTAAGATAAGATCCTATTTAAGGAATAAAGGGTGAATTGTATTTTGTATGGGTTACAAGGTTAACCATTTATGGAAATTTTTAGTTAAACTTCATATGAAGTCAATAAGATTAAAGTGTTATCTTTCCATATGAGGATTTATGAATATTGGATAGCTTGTTAAAACTACTTCGTGTTGATGATAACTGATGGGAAGACATATCATGGGTCTCATGATATGTTAGTACTTCAGGAATGAAAAAAAATCACCTTCCTTTTTAGACAAAGAGGTGAAGTGGATTAACAAAATATAAAGGGTGACATTGTTCTGAAATCATGAAAGTGTATATTTTCAAGAAAATTCTTAAAATTTATGAAAAAGGATCTTCAAGCCAAAAATATTATTATAGTACTTTCATTTATGATGAATTAGAAGGTCCATTAGGTCATCTTAGATTTATGGCTTTGTGACTGTTAACTTTTTTACTCACTTTGTTCTCTATCACTCTCTATTAGAACTTGATTGTATGATTTCTCTTCCATGTCCATGTTTTCACTTCATACCTATGTTATCCTATGTGGAAACCTCATTATGAGTTACTTTTGATAACCATTATGGTTTTGAATTCCCACTTCTAATGGAATTTTTAGTATTCATTTTTATGATGTGGGTTTCTATGAATGAAACTTTCAAATATTAAACCTTCGATAACCCAGATGAATTTTGAGGATGAAATTCATTTTACGGGGTGTAGAATGTACCACCTGGAGATTTTTTGATTTTTTTTGAATTAGTTTATATTTTTGATATTTTTAATTTCACATGACACTATAAATAGTTCTTATATATATATTTAAAATGTTAAGTCAAACATTCCTTTCACATGGAACCGACTTGTCTTGCACTCACACAATACCGAATTGGCTTGCGCTACACGCAATACTAACTTGGCTTGCGCTACATGCAATACTGACTTGGCTTGTGCTAGATGCAATACCTAATTTGATTTTATTACATGAAATACTGACTTGAATTATGTTACATGCAATACCGACTTGGCTTGACCTACTCGCAACACCGACTTATCATACGTTACATGCAACACTGATGTTTCCAGTAAAACATCATTTTGTTGTTAAAATTATTTAATCATGATAATTTTAACTTAGAAGTTAAACATAGTTATATGAATAATAATAACTAATTTTCAAATATTATTTATAATTGTTTTATATAGATAAAATATATTGATAATTAAATATATGATTTTTGGTAAAGCCCTTCTATGTTTAAAAATACCATTTTCTCGAATAAACTAATTTTAATAAAAAAATTAATTTTAAACACATTTAGAAATTTAATTTGATAAAATAAACTTAATTTTTTAATTTATAATTCTAAAATTATCTTAGGGTGAATTTTTGGTATTTTTCTGAGAAACTTTATTTTTTTGATGAATTGTGAAAAATACTGAGTTTTAGTTAATAAATACATTTTCATTTAAATAATTATTAATGTTAAATTATACGTTAAATTTATTTTAGGGTCTCATTAAATAAATTTTACATCTAATAATACAATGTACATCATTATAATCAATTTCACTTTGAAATTGAATATAAATACTTAATAAACTTTTGAATATTTTACTTTAAAAACCCACTTCTCGCCACATTTGCAGGATTAACATTAATCTTAATTTTTCCCGCTTCTGTGAATTTTATTTCAAAAAAATAACATAAAACATCATAATAAGTATAATATTTAGAGTCTAATAATATCAAATTAATTTTTTACCAAGAAGATTAATAAAAGTGATTAAAATTAATCACAACGATTAAGGTCAAATTAAGCTTAATTAGAGACTAAAACTTAAAATTAAGGGTCCAAATAAACTAGAAACATGTAAAACACCCATTTTATGTCCATATGTTAGAAAAAAACCTTCAATTATTTATTTAGGTTAGTTTTTATGACTTTTTTTAGGTAAGAACATGTGTACACCTAACTTGTTTTCAAAAATTCCAAGTGAGTCCTTTTCCTTCCCTATAAAAGGCCACCAACACCCCCTCTTCCTAAAACCTCTCAAGAACCTTGGATCGAAAAAAATATGATCTAATAATCTTAAAAATTACATCAATTCCTCCTTTAAACCCCCCTTGGGTAGAAATTATTCTAAGTAAGCCTTTTGGCACAAACCAAAAGGAGTTACCCGATTAAGAGGCAACACCTTCTCTCAAGATCTATAGTTTAATTTTCATCCTCAACCACCTAAAATATTTTATTTTACATGATTATATAACAAAAAAAGTATTCTAAATATACTAGTATGTTTTTATGTAAATATTTTGACTTATACTTATACACACCTCCATCTAATGGGTAATAAACATATTATTTCTGTGTATGGCGAACAACCACCTCACAAAATGATGATTGTTCATTTTTCCTTTACCACCTATCATGGTGGACATTATGATGGAAAATCTGTTTATATATTTATTATATTATATTTATTATGAATTCCTTTTACAACACATATCTTTTTTACTCTCCATTTGGTGTAAATGTGATAATTTCGTTTGAGGAAGTGTGGACTACCACCCCCTCAAAGCGATGTGATTCGTTCACACACTACATGAAATGTATTAAGTAGAGGTTTAGTGAACTTATATGTTATATATAAAATTATAATTATACTATAATTATATTATATACATATACACTTATATGTCATTTTCTTTTTCTTTCAATACGACAATTAAAACGGAAACAACATTCATGCGTATGTATGACTTACCATATCCATGAATAGTGTATTCCATTTCATACTTATTTATGTTATAGATTATTATAATATAAAAATACTAGTTATTCATGATATTTATATCATGATTTAAAATCTGGAAATAATGATATAAATATAAGGACCAAAGATATAACAAATTAAGACGCGTGCGAAGAACAAAATGAATATTACTTGAAGTGAAACCTTAACATAGGATCATTAACGAGAGGGTAATATAAGGTCATAATAAAAAAAATGGTATTATATATAATAATATGATTCTTTAAAATATTTATAGTAAACTTATATTTTTTATATAAGAATCTTTAACGAGTACGACAAGATTCAAGACACAAGGTAAGATGATTTCATCTCACTTTTATTTTCATGAGATACATGCCTTAATCACAACACAATTATTATGTGTGGTGTATATAATTCACATTAATTTATTATATGCATATTATAATTAAATTTATGGGTATTCACATATCTATTTTGTTATTTTTCTTTCATGGGGTTTAATTTTAAAAAGTTATCAAATCGGTGAAATAGTTTTGTCTCAATTTGCCTTCTTTGAGAATCATGTTTTGTTATGCACCTAAATTATCTTTAGAGGTGTATATAATTCCTTTTTACATGTTATATAATGAGTATAAAAGGTTTCATAATATTTTAAGATTCATTTAATTTAATTTTATTACATGGAGAGTATGATATAAAGTTACCAAGTTATAAGAGTTTATTGAAACAATATCATCGCTTTTCAAGATTATTTATATTTATGATTTATTAAATGAAATATTATGATCCATATCTCAAGAAAATTCATGAATTTTATTATCCTCTAGATATTAATAATATAATCATGTGTTGGTACCGTTTTTTACTCTTTGGTATATAATATAGTTAAGAATGTGTTTTTAGGAAATCTCAACTTTACCCTCTCTTTGATTGGGAATCTATGTTCTTTCAAAACCATGTTTTCTAAAAAAGGTTTCCAAGAATATTATTCTAATATAAAATTATCATTAAAAGAAATTTTTACCCTTTTTTTCTTTTACCAATTATAAAATGAATATTCTTTTTTCTTGCTGGTCAAGTCATTTTTCTAACCTTTTTACCATGAAAAAGGAATATTCATTTTACCTCATATGACATGTATGGTTTTACCCACCGTTATTTCTATGAATCTTAATTTGAATGTTTAAAGGGTTAATTTTTAATAAAGTGTTTTTAAATTATTTTTTTAAAAAATGGGTTTCAAAATATTTTCAATCTTTTTTATAACTTTTCAAGAAAAATGGTTTTCAAAATGTTTTTAAGATCCTTTTATTAGTTTTCAAGGAAAATGGCTATGAAAACATTTTAAATATGTATTTATATGTTTTCAAAGTATTTTATTAGAAATTATTTAAAAAAAAATTCAATATTTATTTATAAGTTTTCAATGTATTTTCAAATAAATGGGTTTTAAAACATTTTCAAGATTTCTTTATAAGTTTTCAAAGTGTTTTCAAAGAAAAAGATTTATAAATTTTTTTGATGAATATTTTATAAGTTTTCAAGAAAAAAGGTTTTCAAAATGATTTCAATTATTATTTATAATTTTTCAATGTATTTTCTAAGAAAATGATTTTTAAATGGTTTTATGTATTAAAAATCCTTTTTCTAAGAAGAATGGATATTTTCCTCAAGAGATGTTTCTGAAATATGTTTCAAAATTATTTTCCATCTAAGATGACATCTGTTGATGCTGATCATGCCCTTCTAGTAAATGATCTAAAGGTTCCATTCATAACCTTTCTATGAATGGGTTATTCTTAATGTCATGGTCTCTATTAAACCCACTTCTCTTCCACGAGTTATATGTTTATGAAATTCACTTCTCTTCCATGGATCATATGTTTATAAAATCCGTTTCTTTTCCACTGGTTATATGCTTTTGAAACCTACTTCTTTTAAAAGGTTATTATTTGATGAAATGATTATGAAACCTATCTCTTTTCCATATTTTATTATGTGAAAAAATATTAATGATACCCATTTCATTTTGTGGGTTATGATTTGATGTTTATATAACCCATCTATTTTCATGGGTCATGATATGATGAATGTTTTGTGGCACTTGTATGTATGGTTTTATTATGAGACGGGTGAGACCTATATCTACCTCTAATGAATTAGGTAATGATAGATGTTTTATGAGATCAAAGGGTACACAAGAGAACATCCCAAGCCCGAAACAAGATGGTATATGAGAGGAAATCCTAACCCCAGATCAAGAGGGTAAACGAGAGGAAATCCCAGTCCTGAAACAAGAGGGTAAACAGGAGGACATCCCAAGCCCAAAATAAGAGGGTACATGGGAGGACATACCAAGCCTAAAACAAGTGGGTAAATAGGAGGGAATCCCAATCCTGAAGTAGGTACATAGGTGATTAGCCCAGGCCTAGCATGTTACAAAGGCCTTGGTAGGCCGCCTTGGCATAGGGTTTTTATATTCTTATATGTTGGCCACAATTCCATGTTTTATTCACAAGTTATTCTTTCAAGGATTATGTTCTTTATTTCCTTATGGTTAATTTATTATCAACTTCTAATATTTATTATGATCTCTAATATTTAGGGTATGAACTTAAAATGTTATGCTCATGTTCTATACCCTTTTGTTCATGTTATGCTTATGCATTTTCTTAATTTACCATTACTGTGCATTTGAGCTCACCCCTTTATTATGTTTCCTTTATCTAGATTATAAATAAAGGTTTTAGGTAGAATTACTAAAGGTGTAGATATTTATTGGATATTTTTAAGATATTTCACCAAGATAGAAGTTTTTGTTTCCAAGTTTCCAAATACACTAAACTATTACGGTCCTCGAGCATGTATTTTTTCAATTTACTAAATATTCATCTATAATGATGTAATATCCATGTATGTTAAGCCTGAGTCACTTTATTAAAACTCAATAAAAACACACCAAAGGATGACTAAAATGATAAATTTTTTATTTTAAACAATTTTACCAATTGATTGTTTCCTATATTTTGATAGAGTGATATTGCAGAATATGAATAATAAATTAAAGGTGGGAACTGGGCAACAGAACAATAGATGAAGGGTGGTGAATATAGGAGAGGTGAGACAAAGGAAAGATAGATAGTAGAGATTAGAGTGTGGGGGAGGTTAAATAGGTGAGGCACGATAGTGTAGGTGAGGTGACATAAGAAATGTGGGGGAGGTGAGGCAAGGCAAGGTGAGGTAGTGGGTGACTGAGGCGAGGTAAGTTAGTGGGACAACTAAGGTGAGGCTAATTGTAAAGGTAAAAAAGGTGAAGAAATTAGGGTTTGTAGTGGGGGAACAAGGTATGAAATGATTAAAAATGTGTTTCTCAATACCCACTTTGGGAAACCAGTACTAGTGGTCACCCTCTTCCCCTCATCTTTTTCTCAATTCTCTAGTAGTGTAATGCAAGTCACATCATCCTCATGCGAAGTAGTGAAAATATATCATTATTCATAGTTAATATGAAACTTTTTTTTGATAACATGAATAATAAATTTTAACCAATCACATTATTTTTTGGCTCATGATGTAACATCCCGACTTGGAAGCCACTAAAACAGTGCTCCGAGCCGGTTCGCCACAAGGCCTCAAGCGTGCCTCCTTGTACGCTAGAGGCTGCCGACTAGTAGTGGGGGACTAGGAGGTGATGGTGGAGATACTATTCCCTCATATCAGAGCAAAAAACAATGTAAATAACTAATTATCATACACAACGGAAAGTAAATAGAGTGCGGAAGCAATAAACAACTAAAATAGAACAAGCTGTATTTGTAAAATGATATAAAATCCCAAACAACTATGTAATAAAATACAAAACTGGTCACCCATTGGTCCAACCATATAGATAAAAGTACAAAAGAAATAAAAATTAAAAGTACAGGGCTCAACTACAACCTCCGAGCCAACCCATGTACCCAATCTCCAGACATTGTCAAACTACACTAGCCCAATCAGTAGAACCACTCGAGCAGCTCCGCTCGATAATGCAACACTAGGCCCCATCCCCTATCCACCATGAAACTCATGCTCAAACTGAAAAGAATATGAAATGTCTACACGTAAACCAAGGTGCACGTTCCGGGTGAGAAATAATCTCAGTAGGGCACCCCAACAAGCAACCTATAACTGTGCTGCTAAATGTGTATGCAACAGTAACATGCTTAGCCTAACTGGAACACACAACAAAGAGAAGTAAACCAAACATGCAACCATAGTCGAACCCAGGGTCCATAATCCTTGTCAACTGGGCAAGTTCCACCATGGATGTCCATATCTATATACGTATACATGTATATTCCCATACCAATACACATATACATAAATATGAATATTCATGAGTATGTGAATCAAATAATAAGAAACCACAACAACAGTCAATCCTTGGGTCTATAATACCGATCGCCTGGACATCCTGTGCAAGGGAACTGAGTTGGACGTCGTGTCACTCAAGCTGTGTATTATTAAGTCGATCTTTGGGTCCATAATTCCATCGATATGTACCCGCTTCATCCAACACCAAAATTATATCTCTGAGAAAGCTACATCACCATAGGGGGAAACTGATCCTACACCTAGGTTCACCCATAATTACCTCCAATCACAACTAGATTATTGTATACTGACTATAAACCCTATAAATAAGGATACCATATACCGATGGTCAATCCTATGTAGAAGTATACCGTATACTGATGGTCAATCCTAACTAATCTGGAAGTGTGTAATCTTTACAATCATAGGATGAGGAGAGCGTAATCATCCCCACCACTCATCACCACCAGGGCAGCTCTCACGGTATGAACCCCTCGGGTCTAATATAGAACAAAAATAATTAGCAACAACCTCCAAGTATCTCTCATAGTCAATACCCCCTGGGTCCAACATAGTACCAAGTAAATGCTAACGACCTTCGGGTAGCTCTCACAGTCAATATCCCCTGGGTCCAACATAATATACGACCACCTGGGAAGCTCTCACGGTCTGAACCCCTCAGGTCTAACATAGTACCAAGTAAATTATAAATGACCTCTGGGTAGCTCTCACAGTTAATACCCCCTGGGTACAAGATAGTATATGACCACCTGTACAACTCTCACGGTCTAAACCCCTCTGGTCATCCAACTACACTAAGGCTCTCACGGTCCTTTGTAATACTCTAGAATCCCACACAGTCTTCCTGATACAAGGCTCTCACAGTCCTTTAGAAACAATCAAGAAAGGATCAACAGTCAGATACCAGGGATCAAATCTATCTATTCCAACAACATATCTATCATGATATATAAATATACACATTCAGGCTCAATAACCAAGTCCTAGGTAGTACCTCTGGGTATACAACAAATATCAGAAAAATAACATGGCTTAGAAGCCGGGTCTCAGGTAAGCACATATGATCATCCCAATAAGAAATACAGGTCCAAGAAAAACATATGGGCATCCCAATAGAAATAAAGACACCTCACGTTAGGATCAATAACCACCAACTAGGAAGCACTTCTGGTAACCACTGCTACATCAGCAAAACCAAGTCATATATAAACAAACGCGTGAGGGTGGCCCGAATTCCCAACCCAATACTAAAGCCAAAACCCCATGGGATTACCAGTTTAGAATAGGTTCTAGGTGACACCCGAACACCATCTGTACCCAAACCTGATGTAACAACTCAGGGTCGGTCATACCATGGGCACCCACTAGGTCCCTCAAGTCAAACACTGAAGAGACATCCTACTCGGGATCCCCTAGGTAAACACAAGTGAAGGCATCCTACACGAGATCCTTAGAGAAGAGTAAGGGAGGAATCCTACATGGGATCCTCGAATGAATAAAAACAGAGGCATACTACAATAGGGATCCTCTTAAAGAAAAATAGGAGAGAGTTCCTACAATGGACTCCTTAGGTCAGCACACAAGTAAGGCATCCCTCAGGGGATCCTTTGAAGCATATGGTCTCACGGCCTCGTAGGCCAGAAGGACACATCACATAAGGGGTAAATCCTCAAAATCATAGGTAATGTGATATATCTCACCACTCATCTCAGATCAAGGGTCTCAACTAAGTTGGTCTCAACACCCAACCTATCATCCACACCAAGTCACACTCTCAGGTGATAACTGAACTCGATAACTGGAGGAAGAACCTCTACATTTATATAGAAACCCCCAAAAAACCATATATATGACCTATAAATTTTAAACAGATTCCACTATTTAGGTCTACATGAAAAAATGCTCAGAATGGACTACTCACACACTCAATTCTGACTTCCAGGGCACAAGATACCCCAAAACTACTAAGCTGGAGTAGTACATGGCTAGAACACATGGGGTATGCCTATATAGTAGTACACGATGTGTAATTTATTGTACATGGTGTGTAATATTCAAAAAAAATCACCCCTTGTGCATTTTCACCTGAACACATGCCCATGTGCCACTACACGGCGTATAATCAACGTACATGACGTGTACTCCTTAAAAAACAATATTCCGTATTTCTTCTCACATGATCGAACACACGACCAACTACTAAACGGCTTGTACTCAAATTACATGGTGCGTACTTAAGAAAAATTTGTCTTCCCCAAATGGGAAGAACACATAATGTGTTTTCCTTTAACACACCGTGTAATCTGGGTTTTCTGATGGGAAATCCCCCAAAACACCCAAAACACCCGTTTTTGCCCCAAAAAAAACAGATTGAGCCCCATGGGCTTAGAAGTAATCAATATAAGACATTAAAAACTTAAAAAAATGTTTAATAGGAATATATGGTGAAAATGTAAATATCCCTACCTTTGGGCAGAAACCGCTAAAGCTTTGGTTGATTTCACGACTCACGGTTGTCGCACGCCAACTCAGCGCGTCAAGAGCTACGAATCGGTACCCCTATTTCCTTCCATATCTCCCTTTTTATCGATCTCCAAATTCTCCCATGGGAAATGACCAAGGAGTTTACACAGAAGGTGCATGCACAATAAGGAGGAGGTAGGAATAGAAAAAAAATAAAGGAAAAGAAATGGAAAAGAGGAAAAAAGGGCCCGAGTCGGCCCCAACGCCCGATATGAGTTTATGCCTTTCCTAGGATAAAATCCACATTATGAACTCAAATGTGAAGAGTGAATCTCAATATGATTCTCCCTTTAAAAGTTATTTCCAAAAGAACCTGTGCGAATTAATTAATATTTAATTAAATAATATTAAATATTAAATATTCTGCCAAAATTCGAATAGCTCAGATTTCCACCAAACTCCCATCCTAGGGTAAAATCCCTATTCTAGGACCAATTGAGTTTTCATAAAAATTATCCAAGATCATCTGGTAGGTGAAAATGACAATTTTACCCCTCATGAGCATCCAACAGCAAAAATTCAAATTTTTTCTCAAAACGACAGTCCATAAAAACACGGTTTCTTACACATGAATTGCAATAAACTAAACATAACCAAGCAACTTTAGTTTTTAATTTTAGAATAAAACGATCATCGATTAAGAAATACTTAATGGTATCTCAATATATGTTTGATATCATCCTAATATCTCAAACTATGGGAATAATTATACTTGAAATTTAACACCCACTTTTTATAAACGTTTTAAATAAATTATTTTATTGATATTTTTAATGAAAATGGGAAAAAGTTTAAATTTTTTTGAAGGTGAATGGTTGGTTTGATCGTGAAAGTGGACCATGTTTTTCTATAGAAACCATGCATTATTTAAAAACTTTCCAAAACTTTAATTTTTTATTCCAAAATGGTTGGGTTATGTAATTTTGTTACTGTGATATTTTTAATAGTTTTTAAGAAGTGTTTTAAATTATTTTAAAGAATGAATTTTATTTAAAGTATTTAAAATGAGTTTTTTAATTTATTTAAATGAAGTGAATATTTGAAATGTATTTATTTAATAAATATATGTATGGTGTATAAATTATAAATATGATAAAAATAGTTATGGATTATTATTATTATAATCAATAATATTACTACCACCACCACCAATATTATTTCCCTTTATGTGATTATTATTATTATATGTATTTATATTATTATTATTTGGAGTATTATTTCAAAGGGTGGAAAACCCTTCCTACTATACTTCTTGGTTGGGTGACATGCATGAGGATCCTATCCATTCTCCTTCCACTTTGTTTCCTTAATCCTTAAAGGGAGAACTTGAAGGGTTTTAGAGGGGAAAAAATGTAACATTCATGACTTGAATACTCTATTTGTACCCAAATATTTATGTCACAACACCTTAGGAACACATCCTAGTTTTCATAGGCACATATAAACATTAGGGGTTTAAAAGAACTCAGGTTAGAGGCAGTTTCCCCCTTAGGAACAAGAATAAACCAGACCTATTATCAACCAAAAATCCAACATTACCATAGGGGTCGTTGGAAATATGGACCAAAATGTCATTGCCTACCACTGACATTCTTGTTAAATAGACCATAGGGGCCATACATGATGAAAAAACTATATGATAGGAGAATTCATATCAAACTAGTAAAAAATATCACATAAATTATATAAAGAAAATGAAACAAACCATATGGGATAAAAAGTGGAGGTTCCATGTGTGAAAACCTCATGAGATGATTGTGGACAACCCCCATGAATCCACTCCACACATCCATCAAAAACTCCAAAAGACCTCACCTATGCCTCAAACTCAATGAGGGTATAAACATTATAATGAATCATATTAAAAGAGCTATAAACACTCCACCACTAATAAGGTACCCGAAATGAAACACATGGAACCACATGTCCACTAGAGTGTCCATGAAGGGTGTGAGAATATACATACTCTATAGGGAACCACCAAAATGATTAAACTCAGTAGTGAATAATCAGGTGTATGCGTGAATATGTATACACATTTTTAAATGTAAAATAAACATCTTTATAAGTAATTAATACTCAATCATGATACTGATAACTGAAAAAACAATCTATAGATCAATATTAGTAGTAAATAATAACTACATATACCAGGAGGGTCCATACCTATCATACCTTCTTCAAGCCTAGACTCAGAATATGAAATAGGCTAGGTAGGGAAATCATGTCACCCATACCAGTCAAATAAAGACCAAAGGTAGTTAGGGTATATGCCTATCCTGGGGGGGGGGGGTGTATACCAAACCAGGTCCCAATCCCATCCTGGGGGAATAGGGGAAGGGGGTATACATAGTTAGGGAATTGAAAGTGAAGGAGATAGTATTCCCTAAAGCCTTTTTCATGATATTTAATTACTCATATAATATTTTATGATATAAGGATATCATAAGTTTTATGCCACTTACATAATAAATCATTAGGTACTATTGGTGGGTGTCATAAGGAATAGTTATGGCACCACCTTCAGTTACAAATTCAATTATATTGCATGATTGATGTATGTCATAAGGTAGTTGTTTGGGTATGTTCGCATTTTCATGCAAGTCGTAAAGTATGAATTTCCATATTGTATGTAATGGAATTGCCTTTATTTATATTGGTTTACTAATGATTAAGTGTTAATGTTCGAGTATCAATATTCCACAATGACTATCATTTAATAGGAATTAAATGAGATATAAATTGAGTAAGTAGATGGATTTAGGCATGAGTTTCATAAAGAGGTCATTGAATTTACTCATGTGTTATAAACCCCTGAGTAAATGTATGATCATATAAGGATAATACACAATGGATTTATAAATTCCACTACCATGTAATGACAATGAGAGTGCGTGCTTTATTATCTGTCAAAACTCCATGATTCTTGAAGCTCACTTATTCTACCTCCTCCACTCATCGAGGCACTAGCATGCTGTGAAGGATGAAGGGTCCTGATTATATGAGAGGTGATTATATATAACCCATAGATACCATTATAGGTGCATTTCCTTATAATTTCACTTATATTATCATCATAAAGTATATAATATTGACATTGAGGTACTATGATGTAAAGTACACATACTGGTTTATTTGTTTTCATTTCTAGAATGCATGTTTTTTCATTTTCTAAGCATGGTGATCTTGGGTTCAGGATTTTAATCACTTACACTAGTTATAAAAAGTGTTGTTCGACCCCTTAGAATCCTAGTAGTGGTATCAAATCCCATTATGTTTATATTTATGAAATCATGTGAGAAATGAAGAATATCCATATCATATTTCATATCGCTTACCAGACATAAAAAATGGCATGTTATATTGTTCTGTGGGTCCAATATTGCAATATATGATATAGGATATCGTAAGTTGTGACATGGTTTAAATAAACTTTATACAGGTCAAAACATACAATGTATTCCCACCATAAAATATGATTATTCTATAGAGTTATGAAAAACAGAGTATCCCATTACTTATACGATATCTTAACATATCAGAAAATAAAATTCAGGAAAAACCTTATACATAAGGTATATTGTATTTAATGATAGAAATTTGTCATAGAGTATGCAATATAGAAAAATATTATGTATAAGGCATATTGTATTTTGTGATAGAAGTATCTATCATGGATTATGACATATAACGTGGAAACCACTGCCCTATCAGTCATATTTTATGACTCCCACTAGATCGTAAAATATGAATAATGTATTTTTTTTCTTAAAATTCAATTATAAATTAGATTTTATTATCTATAAATTGTTTATAAATAATGATAAAATGGAATTTTTGAGATATTTATTAATTTATTGAGAGTTAATTAATTAATTAATTATAAAGTGTTTGTAGTTAATTAAATAAATGTTCATAAAACATTTATTAATAAATATTCATTAATATTAAATATTAATATTAAATATATGTTTTATAAAATTACATGAAATGCCTTATGAAATAAATAAAGTTTTTATTTAGAAATTATAAGGGTAATTTATAAAGAGTTTATAAATTAAAAAATAAGGACAAAATATAAAGAGTTTATATTTTTGTATGATTTTCCATAATTAATTTGAATTATTTAAATTTAAAAGGGGACTTATTTGGAATATTATTTAAACCACATCAAATTTTTTTTAATGATTGATTTGATCAAGGTTTAAATAAAGTTAAGTATGTGATATTCAAATTATGTAAAATGTTTATAATTCATCAAATATCACATCTTAAAATGAAAATCCATATTATGTATAGTATGAAGGAGTTCATATTATGAAACAAATATAAATAATTTATATTCAAGAATTATGTAATTTCTATAATGAATAGATAAAATTATAAAGTGTTTATAGTTTGATTTTATTTATGAATTATTCAAAGGTAGTTATATCATATTTAAACACTTGAATTATTCATTTATTTAAAAATTATTCCATTGTTTATTATTCATGGATATGAATTTTTATATATTGTGAATAAGTGTATGTTTTAGTTTAATTTGTTAAACTTCTTCATAAAAATTTTCAAGCCATGAATTGCATGCTAGGTATAATTACATAAGATTTAGTTTTCATCTAACATAACTTAGTTTGTAGTTAAAGCTATTTGATTGAATTTAGTTATTGAATATAGTTTATATATATTATGTGTTATAGTTATGATGAATTTAATTATTTCTTGAGTAAAGTATCCCCAGGTATAGGGAATTTAGGCTAGAATTACCACTACCCTAGAGGCTTATGCATTATTCTAGAAAGGTGGGGGTTGACTATTTATGGTTTTGAGATTACTCATGTAGATATTGTCAATTTCATATATCTCTAATCCTTTACATGAATAGTTCACTCACCTTTTTCATGTGATGCATTTAGATATGTGTAAATATTCATGGCATCTATTTTTAGGTAAGTAACACAAACTGTGGGTCATGTAAATAGTTACATATCAATATGGATTGAATATATTAATTTGGTGGTTGGAATAGGGATTCCAAAACTAAATCATTAGAAGCATGCATACATAAAGGGAATAACATGTGATAAGATGGTGATATTAAACCCCCTTCCAAATACTAAGTGTTAGATTACTTCCAAAGAGGAAATTGTCAAGACCTCGATCATTCAGTATGGTTGATCCTAATATTTAGTAGGTGCCTATGAATTATCTTATGTAAGGAAAGCAAGTAATGAGGTGACCCTAACAGTTAAGTGTCTTATTCTTGGCATTTTATTTGGGCCACACTTAGTTGGGAGACCCTAAAAATTGGGATACTAGAGGAATAGATTTGAGAAAATCCATATGATGGTTTTAGATAAAGAGTTATCCACTAAGATATCCAAGAATCATATATGATATGATTGATAATTTTTTTCTATTGAATATAGTCATGGATTATTTATGTGCACAAATTGGTGAAATTTATGATGAAATATGAATCTTGACCCACTAATGGGCATGATTAATTCAAAAGGGTTCATCATTTAAGTGGGAGCTCATTTGATAAAAGTCCATATTAAATGATAATAAAACATGACAATCATCTGATAAAATATTCTATTATAAATAAAAAACAACAACGTCATCAAACTTAGCTTTGAGATTAATCCTTAGAAAGGAGAATCTAAATTTAATAAACTCATATGACTTATAACTAAGAAGAGTTCTTAAGAAAGGAAAAAATACGTGCTAGAGAAACAAATTCTCGAATAACCAAACCATTTAAGTTGTTTAATACTTATAATCTAGATGCTTATGAATCATAAAATGACCCACTTAGGGTTTCAAAGGCATCAAATACAAAATAACCAAAGTTTTTTAGTCTCTAATTACAAATTCAATATAAATGGATATATCAATAACTTGGTAAAACTAAAGGTTTATTTATGGATTATTTTGGTTAAGAAATTAATTTAGTTATCTTTTATGGAAATGTTCTGACAATATGAATGAGTTCAAGAATAAATTGCCCAGTATTATAAAGAGTTTAAAATAAATGAACTAAGCATGTGATGTCTAGATTCTGGTGGTGTGTAAATAGTACATGTGGGTAAAATTTTAAATGGAAGAAGGAAAATTAGTTATAGAGTCCAACAATGTATCTTTAAGTTCCTAGTCAAGGTCATTGAAACCTAAAGGGGTTATCAGGAAGGGGGAATGATGATTCCATGGGATAGAATTGTTTAGGATACCTAAAGGGGTTTGTGAAAATCTATGTAATGTTCATGTTGGGTATCCATTTTATATAAATTGATTCTTCAATTTTGAAGGGTATGTGATACAAAAATGTATACTTTTAATGTATTATAAATATAAAAGAGTTCAAAATCAATGGAATAATTGATAGAGATTGTATTTTTCATTCAACTGATGAAGCAAAGAGTTTCTACATCATAGATTTGGATATAAAGAAATTTATCAAGACTATATGGATCTATGAAAAGTATGTGTATCTTCATATAATTTCTATTATAATACAAGAGAAATTGTTCATAAACATAGAGTTTTTTTTGAATAAAATGAGATGATAAATTGTATACACATGGTTTATGATTCATAAGATTCTGTAACATGTGTTGAAAAAGAGATAAGGATAAAAATGTTTTATCCAGGATAAAGTGTTTATCTATATGGTTATTAGAATATGAGGTAAGGTGTTCTCACCACCAATCAGTGGTATATTTTAAGGAATAATATTCTTTTTAGTAGAAAATGATCTAAACACATATAATACTTTTTGTGATATAGGATCAATAATTTATTTGTTAAATATTCCTACTAAAAGGAAACAAGTGTTATTTCCTAAAAACAAAGGGTTTTGTGTATCTTAGAATGATATTATAAGAAGAATATTGTGTATAAGAATCTAGTAGGAGTAATAAATAAAATATTATAATAGTTTAATGTTAAAGTGATTTTCACTTAATTTTCTAAAGAGTTTAGGATGTGTGAGAGTAAAGAAAAATGTTAGAGTTATATAGGTATCATGGAAAAGTGAATATCATTATTTCTTAAAGGATTATGAAATTTAAAATACAATGCAATATCCTAAAATATTTTTAGGGTATGGTGGCAAAGAGAAATGTGAATAGTTACATCTATCTTCCACAAAAATGTAAATGTCACTTTATCCCAAAGGAGTTTAGGATGTGTTGGTGAGTAATTATGTAAATAGTTAAATTATTAACATAATATTTAAAGGGAAAAGTTTTATGGAATGAGTTCCAAATATGGTGGTGTAATACTTAGAAATGTTCTAATGGGAAAACAAAATTTGACATCATAACATTTTATATTGTAAAGTTAAGGAGTTTGAATATGTTCAAGGAGTTTAATAGTAGGAATGTGATCCTTAAATGTCACCATTATTAAAAATTTATTTATATATATATTTTAATAAATAAAGAGTTTAATGGGAGGATTTTTATTATATGGTCACATAGATACGTGGTAGTAATTATATACAAATTCAATAAGTTAACAAAACCCTAGAAAGTACAACAAACATTAGGCTAATTTGGAAGTTTATCATATATGATTTGATAGATAGATTCTTATATTGGGTTTTGTTAAATATTCTTAAAATAATTTAAGAACATAAAATTTATTACATAAAATGAAATCTCTAATTTATCATTCTTTCACATTAGCTACATATATGTATATATTGATATTAATTTCAAGAAATGTAATGATAATTGACCTCTCAAAGTATGAATTTGAGTTATCCCTAACCAATGTTCATTATGAAGTATTATAGGTTATGATGAATGTTAATGTTAACATGATCCTAAGACTCTTTTATAGGATACAAAATATTCTCACGAGACACAAAAAGTATATTTGTGCACTGGATAACCCACTGAGTATACCACATGGAGTGTCATACACCATGTCTTTAGTACACAAGGGGTGAATGGATTATATAGGATTCCCTCTTACCTAGGGTTGGAGGGGTACCATGCATGATAACCTTTATTATTTGATACCTTTATTATGTAATACTTTAGGATTAGGTAATTAGGGGGTGTTTGGGTATGTTTCTAATCATGTCATTAGTTGGAACTCAACCAGGATGAAAATTTTCTTCTTGTATGATGAGTATAACATTTGGGATCTTGATTGAGGTATACTAGGGAGTGTGCACCCACAACTAGATAGAATATATGACGTGACATGACCCAACCCACTAGGTCCCTACCTAATTTAGAAGTAGTTCTAGTGTGCCACCCCAATCCTACCTCCAACAGGCTAAGGGATAATGACCAACATCAAGAAGGCATAATTCACACATGGGAGGCCTTAACATATACAACCTATAACATTTATACATCACTAAACAATAATACAATATTCACAACCACATAGGATAACATATCTAACTAAAATGAAAATATGTATGTATAAATTTTTTGAACATCCCAAGGGAACACAAAAAAATACCAATATAATAGGAAAAAAAATACAAGGCCCAAAATCCCAGAACATCACCTGACCTTGATCGACTGAAAAATAGGGGATCTCCATGTCATGCCAACTCCATTCGAGCACTCCTGGATATGAATCTCACTGAATCCACCAAGATTCTACCCCACTAGATCTATACCCACCAATATTGTCATCGACCTATGATCCATATTCATAGACATAACAAGTTTGGGAACCCAAACTATACATGGGTGAGATTAAAAATACCTAGTAGGATGCAAAAAAAGGTTGATAGGGATACAGGTTAGTACAAAACCAAAGGTTGAATCGTACAACTACCCAACTCAATCAAGGAGGGAAACACGAGCTAGGGAAGAATCTATGAATTCAATTCCCAATATGTTAACAATAAGATCTCATGGGAATATACTATGGATAAACCTAAATGTCAACTCATTCTATGGAATGAGGAATCCATGAAAAAATCCATACCTTAGGGGAAAACACCTCCCTTCTCATCGAATCCAAGGGAAACACCTCCCTACCCATCCACAATAGATACACCACACTCCTTAGGGGTAAAAACCTCCCTACAATTCTATGACATGGAAGATCAAACCACATTGGTCTTTATGAGGGAACCACAACTGAAATCACCACATTAAACCCCAAGGATCTAGTCAGAATGACCCTATACCAGGGGTCACACTAAACAACAAGAAACTTCATATGCACCAACAACACCACTTTCCCAACCCATAGGAAATCAAGCTAGACTTATTGGTGAATCATTGTATTGGGGTTTGTATGATCATAAAATGACCATGTGAATAGATTGGATGACTACCTTGCATCCAAAGCTCCTTTGGATGATTTGTTTACTTTATTTAATTACACATGGTCTTTTCTGTATGATGGATTGATCATTGTTATTGGTTAGGCTCTTGGTTTGAACTATTTTAGGCTTCCATAGACCCATGGCCTTTGTTTTTGTACCCCTCCTCCATGGGTTTTTTTACCTTTCTTCAATAAAAATTCTGATTATGGTGGAACATGACCATGTGCGGTAGAAGATAACCCAAACATAGACAGTTTTGTCTTCAAGAATAAACACATAAATAACTATATAAACAATGTACCTAGAAATTACCAACAACAACATTCTTATTCTTTCTTGAAAAAGGAGAATGCTTGATGAAGATCACATAGTAGAGAACAAAAGCACCCTACCTATGAGGGGGGTATACTTGCCAATGGATCTATGATCATATCGCGGGGATACTAAAATGATGAAGGGGTACTAGCGCCTTTGTCTCCGATGATAAACAACAGTGTGGGAAGAAGAGATAAATGAGAGTCTTGCTCACAGTTTCTTGTTTTTAATAGGAGGGATCACATCCCTTTATATATCCATCCATTATGAGTTTTCAATTAATGAAAATGCATTAGCCATATTAAATGCATCCATATAAATTTATTACCATAATTAATTGAATCATATTCAATGTGTGGTTAAGAAAAGTAATCCATTCATAATGTATTGTAACTGATAATAAAATCATTCAATAGAAATAAATATATATCAAATATATATATTTATTATCACATGTATTTAATACATGCATTAAAATACACACATAAAATTTATGTAATTAAATATACAATTTATATAATATATATATATATATATATATATTAGTTCATAATTAACAATCTCCCACTTACACTAAAATCCCATAAGGGCTTTATGCACATCTGCACAACCATTTGAATCAATCCAAACTCTTTTGGATATAGTTTTTCATCAAACACTATTTATTTTGAACAAACACTTTGTCCAAAATTTTATCCTTATCCAAGGTCCTAATTGTGTGACCCTGCAGGCCTTAGAAACATTGACAACAACTATGAAATATCTATTTCATAGATGTAAGTAAAGCATCAATGGTACTCAAGATACTAAGGGGCCTAGTGTGATCTCCATCAAACATAATCATATATTCATACAAACATGTCCACCAAAATATGTATCATATACACCATATGTATCTTATATAATCCCTTTTACATGAAATCAAGTGACTAATAGACATAGAACATGTAAATATAGTATAGAACTCTCATAGTTTTCTTGATTATATGAAAAAAGACCGACCAAGTGGATAGATACATCACATGTCATTCATCTATCTGATAAGAACATCACATTTCACTTATCCAAGTAGTTGAACACATCATATGTGAAACAAATAAACATGGCCATGCATTTACTCAGTCTAATTCAATCAAGGGACAGATGTATTTCCCTGTCATACAAGTGGATAAATCCCTTCTTAGTTTCACTCCAACTGACGACATGATTAGCAACATACCAAACTAAACCCTGATTAACTAAGTTTATATTGTGACTTTCATAAGTAGGGTATCAAAGTATAAAGGTTCTCATAATATATATCTCACTAACCTTAGCTAAGAAGGATTGATAATAAGCATAAAAACCTAAGTATATATATGACCGTATGAAATTCTATGAGATATACTTTAGTGAACCAGTACAAGTAATAAGTCTCCAATTATTACGTCAAGAATCTATTATTCAATATCTCATATAAAACCCATTATAATGGATATAAGAATCTATTCAAGTTAACCTTTAAATTTCATCATAAACCATTAAACTCCATGATGACCATTAGTTAGGGAAAACTCAAAGTTTTTACATTGAGGGGATATTTATAATTTGACCATTCATGTAAAATATATTGCATCACACATGAATGAATAATAAATAGATATTTCATTTATTATAATAACATGATACAACCATTACAACCAATCTCTTATAGAGATATAACATGATCCTTATGTAGTTGCTGTAATAATGGATTAATTTTCCAAACATTACATCTATATGTAATTTTAATCACACACCTATGTGTCCATCTGATAAAATACTCCCACTAACCACTTAGTGAGTGACATTTATGAAGAAAGATAGTTTGAATAATGGTGAGACATAGGAAACATATTACTTAATTTCTACCGTTTGAACTTATATTAAAACTCCTTACTTTTATAACATCAAATGTTATAATGTTATATTTTTTTGTATACTTATAACTATTGGGAAAAAATCCCTAAATGTATCATTGAATCATTTTTAATATGGTTGTGTTTGTTGACAAAGCAAGCCTCTGTGTTGTATTTGTTGACAAAGCAGACCACGATGTGAAAATTTGTTGACAAAGGGGGTTTTCATGGTGATATGTCGAGTTCAAGGGATTTTGTAAAAAATACATGATTGATTGAAGAACCTAAAAAAAGGAATGGATGATTTGGAGGTGGTACAAAAAGAGCAGATACAAGGTGGAACCGTTTTCCAGTGTTTGCCAAATTTTTGGGCCTCAAAATCGACAAATGGAGAAAAGTGTTTTTAGAAAAGGCACTTGCATGCCGATGTCTTGGAGGATTGGAAACTTTCATGCCATATGTTTTTCAAGATCACAACATCAAAATATGGAAAAGGAAAGAGGGGCACCCATGTTTTGGTTTGGTCGCGCAAGTGACTAGGGTGACAGAGACTTCGGCGGCTGGACTTGCACGCCAAGAGGAGACTTGCACGCTGGCACTCAGGGTGTCCATAATGCCTATAAATAGAGGTCCACCCATACTTATTTCTGAGAGATTTTAACACTTATAGAAAATTAGAGCTCCAGTCACACAGGTGGTTTGGGCGCACAAGTGGTGGTTTTGTCACGCAAGTATAAAGTTAATCAGGAGAAGCACACTAGATGGTAGTTGCACACCAATATTTGTTTGGGAATAAAAGGTTGTGAGTCGCCCAAGCTTTGTGTTGAAGAAGGATGTGTCGCATAAGTGGTTTGGTGAGACCTACGCTCCAGGATTGGGGACGCGTGCCGGTCAATCTCGGGCTGCACAAAGGTTGGAAGATTGTCCGGTACATCCGGTACAAAGTGAGATTCATCTACAGGTGAAAGTGGGACGTCAACAGAGCATCTATTAACATTTAAGGATGCATATTTCATTAGAGATAATGAAGAGATCTATATGTCTATAAACTGTGAGTGGATCTTTTGAAGAATTAGTGAGATTACTTCAGTTGAGAGAGCAGTGAGTTCTCAAATTGTGAGTGGTTGTAAACTAGGAGGTACATTGAGTTTGCTTTGAACTTGTAAACAACAATGCACTTATAATGGAATTGGTACATCAGTACACTGCCGGTGTATTCTCCTTGGACGTAGCCTGGTGAGGGTGAACCAAGTAAAAATTTCTGTGTCCTGTGCATGATTTAAGGTTTATTTATACTCTGCAACGAGAAGGAGAGAGAAGAGGGTTTTGTCTAACAACAAAACAAGATCAAAAGGGGTAGTTTTTTTAATCTTTCATACCTTGATTCACCCCCACTCTCAGGGTATCTAGCCTAGTGGACCTAATAAGAACTCGTTCTAAGTATATTATCATCATATTTGGAACCTTTTCCATTAAACTTTTTTTTTCTTGAAATATTTTATAAATATTTAACTATTTATAATATCATTTTATTAATATTTTCTAAACCTTTTAAGAAGTCTAGGGGAGCCCAACATTAGAATGAACCACCCATAGAATAATACAAAGTCACTCATTACTTGATTTCCTTACACAAGATAACACAGAGGCACCCAAATTTAGCATGACCTACCTGATTGTATGATTGAAGTCTTGAGAAGTGTCTCTTTGGAAGGAATCTCACACTTAGTATTTATAAGTATTTACTTTAAGGTCTCACCAATTTAATATAAATCATATGAATATTAAATTCATAACTATTACATCATATGTAATAATTATCTTCTCATGTTTTATTCCCCTTTTTTTGTGTATACATGCTTTTAACATTTTAGTTTTGGATTCTCTATTCCAACCACCAAATTAATATGTTCACACCATATTAATGTGTAACTCTTTACACAACCCACAATTCTGTGTTAATCACCAAAAAATACAAATCAAGTATATTCATACATATCCAAACACATAATATGAATAAGGTACATAAAAAATTCATGTAAAGGCATAGAGTTATATGATATTGACAAAATCCACATGAGTAAGCCCGAAGTGATAGATAGCTAACCCCATTTACTTTCCTATTCAAGGAAAGCCTCTAGGAAAGTAGGTGGTCCAACCCCAAGTACCTCGATCTAGGGAGACTTTACTCAAGAGAGAATTCAATTCATGAAAAATCTAACACCTAATATGAAAAACTATTCCCAACAACTATTATCAATCTTATAACTAAAATTACAAATTGTGGTATAGGTAGATGAAAACTAAATTTTATTATATCAAATCTAGCATGATATATAATTCTCTATCCTACAATAAATTTATCATATAAATTTTGGCATACAATTATTCATAATATAAACTATTTATAACTATTAATAAAATAGGGAATAATATTTAAATAAATGAAAAATTAAAATATTTAAACATGTGATAAAAATTTATAAAAAATTTCATAAATAAAAGATAATTATAAACCCTTTTATCATTTCACCTTTTAACATTACAAACATTCCATAATTTTGAATATAAACTCTTTATATTATTTCTAATATGAATTCTTTCATATTTATCATAATATGGCATTCCATTTTTAAATATATAATATTATATTAATTATAAACTATTTATAATTCAATTTATATTATGTAAACCTTTTACATAATCTAAATATCATATACTTAATTATTATTTAAAACTTGATCATATTAACTATCAAAACACCTTTTTATGCAGCTTAAATAAAATCCAAATAAATCTCCTTTAATTTGAACAATTTAAATTTAATTAATTATGAAATATTCATGAACATTAAAGAAATTTAATAAATAAACAATTTATTTATTTTCCAAAATATAAGACATTTATGAACTATTCATAAATAAATGATAATTATAAACATTTTATAAATTATTAAGAATATAAAATTATTATATTATTATCAAAATGAACCCTTTCACATTTTATATTAAATAGAATTTATATGATATTTAATGAATTATAAACATTTTATAATTTAATATCTATTATATAAACATTTTTATATAATCTAAATATCCTATATGTTGAAATTTATAAACACTTTATAAATAATGTTTTATGATTTCTAAATAAACCATTTATTTATATATCTTAAACTATTTAATTTAATTTGTCTAAAGGTATTAAAAAATATTTATCAATTAACCATAAAAATTTTATAGTTAATTAATTTATAAAATTATTTTATAAATTTATATAAATATTTCAAAATACATTTTCCATTATTTATAAACAATTTATAAATAATATAATTCAATTCAAAATTTAATTCTATTAATTAAAATAAATAATTTATTTATTTTCATAAACAAGTGTAATATATATGAACTTTTCATATTTTATTTCCAAGATTGAAAAATCATGTTTTAATATTAAAACGTATTTTTCATAAATCAATAAACACGTTGATTTGTGAAAGAATCCAACCCTATGATACCACTGTTGGGTTTTGTATGATCATCACATAACCATGTGCAGTGGAAGATAACCCAAACATAGGCAGATCTATCTTCAAGAATCAATGCGTAAATAAACTATATAAACAATGTACCTTGAAATATCTAACGGAAACAGTCTTATTATTTCTTGGTGAAGGAGAATGCTTGATGAAGATCACTTTGTAGTGAACAAAAGAACCCTTCCTTCGAGGGGGGTACACCAGAAAATGAATCCATGACTGTATCGTGAGGAAACTCGAATGATGAAGGGGTACCAGTGCCTTCATCTCTAATAATGAACAACAGTGTGGGAGGAAGAGAGAAATGAGAGGCTTGCTCACAATTGCTTGTTTTCAACAGAAGGGATCACATCCCTTTATATATCTATCCATGATGCATTTTCATTTAATGAAAACACATCAACCAGATTAAATGAATCCATATAAATTTATTACCATAATTCATTGAATCATATTCAATGAGTGGTTAATCCAATTAATCCATTCATAATGGATTGTAACTAATAATAAAACCGTTCAAGAGAAATAAATATATATCAAATATATATATATATATATATATTATCACATGTATTTAATACATGAATTATAATACACACATCAAATATATGTAATTAAAGATACAATTTATATATATCATATCATATTATATATATATATATATTAGTGCATATTTAACACATTTTTTCCAGAACAATGCATCTTGCCACATAAGGCCCATCTAAACTTCCCAGTCACTGAGTCTAAAATCCATAATCAAACTAAATAGATAGGAAAATACCTTGTGAATGATAAAAAACTTGAGGGGGGTTACCATACCCCATAGATGGGTGACCCCCATCCCATCCCATCAGGGAGTACTCTGCCCTATACCACCAGTGGGAAGACACCTCCTCATCCAATATAGGATCCAAAAAGGGAGTCATGTGACCTTGATATTCCCAAATAAAGGGTAGATCAACCAACCATTAGGTGAATCCTAACCCACAAAACCCATCTATATTAAAGAGACATACCTGAGGGAGAAACCTGGTGCACACTTTGCACTGTAAGTCCTCAAACACCTAGACTAGCAACAAATATTGAATACCATCATCGTTAAACCATTGATCCCATGTTGTAATGGGGGAACCATGCATTTTCGAGTTATATACACCAGCCGAGGGAGTTACCAAACCTAGGTATTCAAACCAACCTCTCTACTTAACCTCCATAACCATATATAATATCACCACTCAAAAATGTATTGGGGGGCCTACACCTTATCAAAACATATATATCAGTCGAGGGAGTACCAACACCATGGAGGACCTCATTATTCACTAAGGGATAAGGTTGAATAAATAAAAAAACATCACCCTCTATATAAGAATCAACCCATGCCTCAATGAGGGAGCTCCAAGAAACCATCAACTAGCATGGAGGACCCACAACCTATAAGGGGAGTACCAAATACTTTAATGTAAGGAATGACCTATAACTCATCCCATGATACAAGCTTATGGGAGTTACTAAATCCAATCACTATACCAATCACACCACATAGTCATCAAAACTGATGGTCTTATGAGAGGGGACACTGGGAATACTTTTCAATCACTACTCTACATCTCCTAAGGTTACGACCCAAGGTGAAATATGGAAGAGATAAGATATCCACCACCTACAATGAATATTGGCCACAAAGTCCAATATGAAAAGTGAGTGAATGACCGAACCCCCATCCACTAGTCTAAACCTCATGCACTAACTCTAACTCTAGGGTGCACAAGAAGGATGAAAATATCCTCTAGTTATATATACATCTATTAGTCTCTTCAGGATAGCCCGCTGCATGGAGGGAGTCATTGAAGACTAACAAGAACTCCTACATTCATGACTCCCACACCCTTTAATTTGGAACCCATCATTGTTGATGAAATACCTAAGAATAAAAATATTATAATACATGTGAGGGTTTCATTCCTTTAAGTTAGGAAGATTCCAGGGGTTTACCATCTTTGCACCTGCTCTGCACTATCACTAGATCCCATCATTGTCACTATGGGGATATGACTCATAACCAACCCCAAATAATCTTTCCAATGGCCTCTGATAGTAAATAGGTCCCAAACATTATTTTCTATGTAAAAAGATAATTTTAATAGACTAATCACTTTCCTAAATCTGTATCTAGGTATAGAAAATAGGAAAAGTTTCTTTTGAAGGGAATATACACAGCGTGTACCATGGGGAACATGACATTTCCACCCAACACCCCATTTTGGGAAAGTACCTCAGCCCATATTGATTTATATTTTCCAAATACATGGTGTGACTCATGTAACACATGATTTGTAAGCCACATGAGATCCCAAGTAGTGTACCTTGGCTCAATCCATGTCATATAACCGGACATGGCATGTACTTTTGCACACCATGTACCTCACATGAGGTGTCTATCCATGTACGTGGCCACACCCTGAGTCATGTACCCAAAGTTCCTAAGCAATGTGTATCTATGGAAAATATTTTGTGTGGACACCATCCTAAACTTGAGTACCATCAATGAACTATATAATGTGTGTTCTATCACTACACTCCATGTGATTGGGTTTTCTAGACGCAAAATTCCTAAAAATAGTCTGTTATGCTCATTTCACCACAAATCAGACCTTTATAGGCCTTAATCCATCCAAAAATAGTCAAAGTTACAAAATATAAATATAAAATAACTAAAAATGATCATTAGGTAAATATAAAAACAATGTTACTACCTTATATTGAATTGCTAAAGCTTCAAGGTCAAATCTATGCTCCATGGCTGTTGCATCCTGATCCGGCCTCGATTTTCCCCTGAAAGAAGATCCTCCTCTTCATCCATCCTTCTCCTATTATATTAGTGGTATCACTGAGGTGAATGGTTTACTTTACTCTCATAAATAATAGGGAGAGAATAGGGTTGGTGGGATTAAAAACAAATTTAAAACTAAAATAGAAACCCATTAAAAGTATGACATGGGGCTTGGGAGCTGAACATAGTTTGTACCCCACCTTGGTAAAACTACTTATTCTAGACTCAACTGTAAAGTAAAAATTTCCGCACAAAGCTCCTTTTATGGGATATAAATGTTCATGCACACATGAATAAATAATATTTATTTAATAAATATTAAATATCCAAGAAAATACACCTAACTTGTAATCTATCCAAATTCCTACCCAAGGGTAAACATCCCATTCTGAGATAAACATGACCATCAAATTTTTCTTCTAAGGTCATTTTCCATGTGAAATTACCATTAAACCCTTTATAAGGGTTTGAGGCTTGGAAGATCTAAAACAATTCAATTCTTATACATGGTAAAAATGGGGTGGCTACACCCCCTACCTTTGATATTTTTCAACCTAGAAAAGAAAAAAAATCAAATGACTCTTTAAGAAGGACACAAACCATCCTTACATAGGGAGATAATACTCCTATGCATGAAATATTATGGATTATAAAGCTCCATATATCCATAAGGTCCATGAATTCAACCCCCATTGGGAACTTATCAATTCTACATCACATATATTGGGGATACCACATCTTAGAGAAAATAACCTTAACCCACCATAGGGTAATCTCCCAAAGCCATCACGAATCACCCTTCATGAATTTCATCAAGATTTTCCACCTAAATCCTTTTAATCTAACCATGGTATTTTGACCAATACTATTATGAATAAATTCCATGAACCATTAGTATCACTTAGATACCATCTATTTATGAAGGCATTTTCTATGGGGGTATTGTTTTTCACCTGTTCATGGTGGGTCGGTTTCCATCTGGGTTTATTTATAAAACCGAAAACACCCAATGGATCTCATATCCATGGTGGATTATGGGAATAATTTCAAAAGTAAAGTGTTCATTAGGGAACTTAACCAACTATGCTTAATAATTAACATTGGTTGAGTGGATGAGAGGTCAGGCTCATCATACACTTTTGAAGGGAATTATTGTCTACTATGAGACTCTCTTATAGAATTAATACATATTCATGAATACCTTTTAAATTAAAAAATTAAAACCAGTCAACCCTATTTATTAAAAATTAATTATGGTAATTTTTTATGGGAAACCATATGTATGTATAATAGGATCTCCATCTTGGCTCTTTTTTTGTTTTTGTGATGTTGGCTCTAAGCTGCATAATTAGGTGCTCTGTAATTTATTATCATCTAGATAAATGAGACTTGTTTTGATGTTGGGATTAGAACCATGATAGGGGATTCCTACATATCAATATGAGAGGAATCAGAACCCATGTAGTTCAGTGCTACATAATAGGACTGACTGGGACTAGACCATGCAATTTAACGTCATGCGGCAAGGACGTCTAAGTGAAAGGGGACCAGTCAAGGTTTGTGTGGGACTTATACTAAAATGAACCTGTGGTTTATCTGGTAGGGGATATGGACCTGTGATGGTGTCTCCCACTAGAAACATGGACTAATGAGGATGATATGAAAAGTACTTATAAGAGATATAGCTTCTGAGGTGGGGGCATGATCTTATAGGGAATATAGACCAATAAGGATGGAGATGGAGGGACCCAAAATAAATATGTAACTCTATGTTGGATATTACCCTACTAGGAATATGGACCAGTGAATATTAGGGTGATTTTGGGGTTTTGAGATTGAACTTAGATAGGATTCCTATATATCCCATTTGGATAGGAATCAAATCCCACATAGTTTAGAAAGGTTGAGGCTTAAACCTATAGAGAAGGCCAATTTTAGGATATATGATCATTATAATAAAATGATCACCACCAACCACTATGCCCACTTGAGTCATTATCAGTGCAAGAAATAATAGGAATTGGAATATTTGACACTTACAATCTCCTTAGTCCACTGGTGGATGAGGGTGATGTATGGAAGGGTAAGAGGTATCCTATAAGAAATGTTTAAGGATTACTACATGTGGATATTGATGAAAACAGAAGATTTTCATCCAATTCTCTTTACAATTTAGGAAATATATGTCTCTCATCAGCCTGTGATGCCATCCTACACCACCCCTAAGGCTAGGATCCTCATTACCATGAGAATGTATGATTGAAAACATTCTAAGGATCTTACATACTAGGTAGGTTAAATGAAGTACTTTAATTACCATGAGAATATATGATTTCAAGGGCATGATGGTGTACCTTAGGTTCTAATCACATATGTTCGAAGGATTTGGAGGAGGTATTATCTTGGACCCCCTTAGATGGGGAACTAGGGTAAATAGGTGCCCTATAATTAGAGATGTTAAAATAGGGCCTAGATAGTGCCTTTCCTAGGTGATACCTAGGTGATCTAGGAGGCTACTTCATCTGGGTGATGCTTGAGTGAATCTAGGAGGTACATATCCCATGTGTTACATGGGAGAATTTGGAGGCACCTAACACAATTATTACTTGGGATAACTTGGAAGAATAACAAATTGGGTGACCAAACTTAGGAGATACCTCACTTGAATCTACAAAAATATCCTTAGGTACTCCTAAAAGGGTCTCAGGAAAGCCCCAAGCTTAGGAAGGGGCCTACACCCTAGTACTTATGGACTAGGGGTAAGTGTCTCCTTGTGTAGTTATTTGGTGTTTTAGACCTTGGAGGAACTCTAATACCCATAATCTCATTAATTCCATATTATTTTGAAGCTTAGAGATATATTTGGTGGGTTTTGAGGACTTGGGAATAAGAATAGGGTGAGAAGATTTTCAAACCATCTTCTGGTCTTCAATTTGTGTTAAATGAGGATCCTAAGGGTTTTTTTATAGGAAATATCAAGAGCCTAGGCAAAGGTGATAGTTCGCACAAGTCACTCATGCATATATCTTGTCCAGCTAGGACCTGTATGAAGAGTTGGCCATGAATTTTGAGCTACACAGGTCATCCCACATAGGTGTTCCACATAGTTGGTCTGTGTAGGTTGGGAATCTCATGAGATGGGCAAAGGAGTTTCACAATGGAGCTGTGTGAGATCTCACATTCCTTTATAAAAATTTCCTAACTTTCAACAGTCATAAATTTTGATCCATAAGTCTATTTTCTCTCTAAGACCAGTCAAATTGAATCCTGTGAAGCAAAATAAACCCTAGATATACTGTATACAACTTATTAGGGGGGGTTATAATTCCAAAAAGTGCTCAAAATACCCAAAAAATCGTGTTTTAAGGCGTTAACACCTTTTTTCAACATTTTATAGACTCCAAAACTTACTCTTAGAAGGAGGTTCACACCACTATGACACTAGATTGGGAATAATTTCTAAGTAAACTTTATCATTCAGTGTATAGTAGTCTTACGACACATGGAAATCCAATCCTCCTTTTCTTTAAACATGGAGACACATTTATACTTATGAATTTTGTGGTAAAGTGCATGGCATGAATTTTTTTCATTGCCAAAAAAATTACCCCCATAGAATTGTATTCATTTATAATGAAAATAATATAATTATAAGGTAAATTTTGGGCACTTTGATGCATTATTAAATCATCTAGTGGGCTATGGAGTTGTATTACCAGTGAGTGAATGCTATATCATTTCCCTAGTCCATGGGGCCTAGTGAGCATAAATTGAATATTTCTAGAGTCAAATTATGGAACCTACAATTTTTATGTCTTCTGTGTTACTACCCTAACTTTTACCTAAGTTAGATACAATGAAGTATTAGCAAGAAAGTCTTGGATTTTTCTTAGGTCGCCCTTTGTGGGTTTTTGACCAAATGAGTTTTGCGTCTTTTCAATTTTAATTACTCAATTTTTCCTAAATCATTTAGAGTGAATGTTTAGTGAGATAATCTCTTTCCCAGATTTCCCTTTATGAGTTTTCATCTTGGAAAGCATTTTTTCTCTTTTATTGGAAGTTTAAGGTCTTACAATCTAGAAAAATGTGAATGATGTTTTAGTTCAAAAAACTTTGACCATGGGTTATGTAGAAAAAAAAACAAGTAGTACTTACAATCCAAGAATGCTCTAACAATCTTTAGATATGATTAGGGAAAATTTTAAGTCATGATATAGGAATTTTAAAATCTAAATAGATGACATGGAACATGTATGCAAGGAATGATCATAAACCATCTTCGAAAAGAAACTTCCATTGCGATGTTTTCAAGGCATACAGAGCAAAGGGGATTTTATCCTAGGGAAAAAATAACTTTGATTGATAGTCCATATTGTAGGAATATTATGAAAATCCATGTTTTTAGTCATATTATGAATAGTCAAAACAAAGGTGTCCTTCAGAGTTTGATGCTCTTACTATTAATGGCAATGTGGGGTTTTTGATGGTCCGAGTTTCTCAAAACCATGAAGCGTTGTTTTAAAAAGGAATACATCCAGGGATAAAGGAAACATTTATATTGGAATTTTCCATAAATTAAGGAAGGTAATTTTACTCTAATCATGAGTTTTCTAATGAAGGAACTCGTTCCTGAATTCCCAACATGGATTAGGACCATGTAAAAGAGAGAGGGGGTAGATATTTTTTCTATGGGGGATGGGCCTATAATGAGAGATCTAGGCATCACTATATATATCATTAGAATGAGAATAAAACCACATGTATTTATAGGATATAGGTTCCTTATGAAAATTTGACCCTTATATAAGGAAATACTACATAAAGGAAGCCTCTCTGAATAGTTTATGGTCATGTAGGGTGGAATGATCCTATAGTGGAGACACCATTATATATACCACATACTTTTTGGGGGTATTGGCCAAATATATCCTAGAAAATTCTATACATAAGGGATATGAGGGAATTCATAAGTTGATACCTTGGGGTTTTCAGATCCGGAGGAGTGGGATAAGATAATAATGTAAGAGATGACCACAGACCAGTTCAAAAAGTGATTTCCATTATGATGTCATCAAAGCATATAGAGATAAGATTATTTTATCCTGGGGATGAAAATTTATTTGAGTGATAGGACATATTTGGAGCCATATTATGAAAATTCATATTTGAGGCATATTATGCATAGTCAAAACATAAATTTCCTTCGGATTTGGATTCTATTATCACTGATAGCTAAAGGAATTTTATGGGGATATGAGTTTTCTAAGACACAAAGTTTGATTTTTTAAAGGAAGGCATTTGGATTATGATAGAGGAATTTAGACCATTGCCGGTCATGATCAAGTGAAGGATATTATACATATAATTGGATCATATGTAAGATATTAGGACTGGTGTTGTGCTTGCAGCTGGGTATGAGATGAAGAATTCAGGCATCACTACATATCTCATTGGGATGAGAATCAATCCACATGTAGTTCTGACATAAGGGTGCAATTGGATACCGACACCAGGAAGGATGGTCTTATCAGGAGAGGACCCCAACAATTAATAGTTTTATATCACATAGTGAGGGCGTTAACTATTCATTTCAAAGTCTTATGGTGAGTATGTTTCCCTACAGTTTAATGTCATGTGACAGGGATTTTTGGTGTGCCTTTTAAGGTCTTTCATCTGGGATAATCCATTTCATTGTGATCCATCCAAGAATTCTCCAACATTATTTGGGTGTGAAGGGAAATGGTTATAAACCATATACTTTTGGATCCCATATCCAAGAAAATGATACGGGACAAGTACACAAGGGATGACCATGGACTAATTTTGAAAAGAAACCTCCAATATGATGTTGTCAGGGCGTACATAGACAAGAGAACTTTTCTCCCGAGGACAAAGATGCCTATGATTAATAGGTCACATTTAGGGAACACATTATGAAAATCCATATTTTGATAAATTATGCATAGTCAAAGTAGATGTTCCCTTTGGAGTTGGGTTCTTCTATTGCTAATAGCCAAGGAAAGCTTATGGAGATCAAAATTTCCCAAGTCATGGAGTATGTTTTGTGAAAGGAATGTTCTTATGTATGAAGGAAGAATTTAGGATGGAATTGAATAGGAACTGGTAGAGTGTTCCTTACATAGGTTTGAATTGTATGTAATAAAGGGAACATTTACCACTAGACCCAGGATTTGAGTTTTGGGCATCAATACGCATCCTGTGGTAAAAATATTCAAGACACGCGTAGTTCTATAGAAATTTCCCTACAAATTTATGGTTCATATGTAGAGAGGGGCATTTTTTTTCTGAATATGAGTTCACAAATGAAATGAGAACCCACATTGGACTCTCATGTGTGAATCTGGATCATACACAAGAGAGTAGGGGCACTGTTTTTTTATTTTATAGCTAGGCCTAGGTTGGAAAATCCAATCATCACTATGTATCTCATTAAGATGAGAATCAATCCACACATAGTTCTAGAGTCAAGGTCTGATAAGAGACTGACACCTAGAATAGTGGTCCTTTTAGGTGAGGACCATAACAACATGCAATTCTATGTCATATAATAGTGATGTGAACCATACATTTTAACATCATGCAACAAGTATGTGAGACACATAGTTTAGTTTCATGTGACTGGGATGTTGGTCACCTTATGTGAAGAGAGGGTATGAGGTATCACATCATACAAGCACCTTTTTAATGAAATACACACAATTTAAGGTCATGGAGTTTGGACTGAGAAGTGGCTCGACCATGTTATGAGTCCCTTACCAAGATTCCTAAGTCCATATGATCTATACTCAGTGTGAGAAATAAGGAATGTTGAGGCTTTCCCTTATCAACCTAAGGAGATTTAGAGAAAGCTGGTGAAGCAAGATACTAACACTAGTGGGTATAGAGTGGATTCATCAGCTAGTAAGGAGGAATCATACATGAATTAATGACATGGAGTCAAAAAATATTGAAGACAATTATACCCCGGTTTGGAATTTGTGGCTGGGACCAAGATAAAAGGTGTAGGTAACGCTACATATCCTATGGTAATAGGAATCAAGCAGTATGTAGTTCTGGGTAAAGATTCCCTGCACTGATTTGACTCATATGTAGGGAATGGGGAATCTTTTTTTTGTTTTATATTTGTACCAAGGATGAGGGATCCAAGAATCACTACATATCCCATGAAAATAAGAATCAATCCACATGTAGTTCTAGATTTATCCATACTTAAAAGGCATTGTCCCGTAGTTTTAACACTAGGTGATCAAGAAGAGTCATGCACCTTTTAATATCATACACTCAAGATCAATCTATATAGTTTAGTGTCATGTGGTAAGGAAACTTATTCTATTTAAGGAGTGATAACAAGGGATGTGGGGATTATGAATTAAAAGTTGACTAAGAATTTTGGATATCATCTCATGAGAGAAGCTGCCAAGGTGTCCAAAAAATAATTTCATGAGAGAAGCTACTGAGGGTTTGGGAAATCATCTCATGAGAGAATATTCCAAAGCATTCAAGAAATAATCTCATGAGAAGAATCCCATTATCATTGCACAAGACTTCCTAGGCTTATTTTTGAGGGCATCCTATGTTTGGTGCAAAGGGTAAGACTACATGTTAACATCATCTGCTGAATATGTTTTCATACAATTTAATGTCTTTTGAATATTATGGTATGGGTTGTTCCTTTTAGGGATATGTGACAAGGACCACCATGTGTAGTTTAACATTATGCAATAAGGATGAATGGTGTCTTGTAGTTTTGGGTTATATGAATAGGACCATATATGATTAATCACATGAAATAATTTTTAATAAATCTTTCATTGGTAGGGGAGTAATATGCTCACCATCCATGGTGACCAATGAATATTCTCCATTGGAATAGACCTTATGGATGGAAAAAGGTCCTTTTTATTTTGGTTCAAGATTAAGAGGTTTCTTATTAGGAATCATCAGGGTCCTGAGGACCAAAACTAGTTCCCCTTACAAGAATGAACAAAGGAAAACTTTCTTGTTGAAATCTCAAGCTATTCAGTTTTGGTGAACCTATAAGTGATGCAAGGTATAGATTACTTTCTCACCCATACATTACAATTTTTCTAAATGTTTATAGGACTAATCATCTATAGAAAATTGATTGCATATGAAAATACAAAGTGATGTCAACTGGACTTCAATAGGAAATATTGCTTCTGTCTCATATACCAGTGAATACGGGGTCACCTATGTAGCGGTATGGGTTGTGACATGATAGGTCTATAAGGAATGTAAAATCTTTTTGGGCCAGAATTTCTTGTCTCTATCCACAATTTTCTAGAGTATTTTCGATAGAGTTTTGTTGAAAGCCTCTATATATCCATTTTCCACTGCATTATAGAGGGATGGATGGTTGGATTTAATGTTATAATCCTCGTACAACCTTTTCAATTTGGAAGAACAAAAGTTGGTTTTGTTATCCATCAGTATTGTATGAGGGATACCAAAACTAGTGATGATGTTGGATTTCATGAAATTGATAATGATTTTTGTCCCAACTTCTTTGAGGGGTATTTATTTAGTCCATTTAGAGAAGAAGTCAGTAGTAGTGATGATATATTTAAAATTATTTGGTTGTATTGGGAGGGTATGGTCCAATAACATCCATTTTACACACCATGAATGGCCAAGAGTATTTGAAGGTGTGCAATAACTATAGGGGTTGATGGATGAAATTGGAACACACTTGACAAGGATGAAAATTATTAGTGAATTGTGTACAATCTTGAATAATTGAAGGCTATAAATATTTGAGCCTTCTGATTTAGTGAGAAATATTAGTTCTTGACTAATGGGTTCTATACACACTGACATAGACTTATCACATAATAGAGGTAGTATCCTCTCCATCAATTCACCCAAGGAGTATTCCATCAAATCCTCATTTATAGAGCTTCTTTTGATGAATCGGGCTATCATATATGATGAAGTTGACCACCTGATGTCAAATTTTCTCTTTTCTGGCCTTATACAATGAAAGAATCACACTTTAGAGGTAATAAATGATGGTATTTATCCAACCATTCAGAGTATTATCTGGTTTAGGGGTATAATTGACCTTGTTGATCTCTTTCATTCCACTCTGAACAAACAATGATACTATTCTATAATATGAAAAGTTGATGACTATTTCATCTCTATCCAGATTTTCTAAAGTTGTAGTTTCATTTTCCAGTGAATCTTCCTGATCATTCTATGAGATTGAGATATGAGTCAATGTTAGATCTGAGGGGAATTATTCCATCAATCCTTAGACATAATAAATAAGGGGATCAAATCTTTTTTCATGATAACATAATCACCATTTAACTACATGATTACCATCTATGAGTTACCTTTGACACTCATATGGGTCATTGGTATTTGCATTGTGATTTCTAAGCTTGCAATGAGGGCACAATATTCTACCTCATTGTTGGTTCAACCTTCCAAAAATAAGAAATAATAAGTTAGAAATAATTTTACTTTAGAGATAATGATGAATCCTAATTCTACTTTATTGATCTTGGGATACTCCATCCTTCTTCCTATTGGGATTCTAGATGAGACATCAAAATAAATATCCCATGTTCTGGGGGACTCTTGGACAAAGAATATTTCTTCGTCTGACATCTCAGTATTTATAGGAATTTCTTCTAATGAAGGATGATCTATAAGAAAATCTTCTAAATATCACCCCTTTAATGACTTATGTGGTATGAAATGGATGTTAAACTACTACAGGATGACCGCCCACTATGCCAAATATCCAGTCAACATTGGAAGGTTGAGGACATACTTGAGTGGGTTAGTTTGAGTGATCAAATGGACCTCATGATGCCACAAGTAGTGCCTCAATTTCTTAACTGCAAATATAAATTCTAGACAATTCTTCTTGATATCTGAATAACAAGTCTCAATTTAGATCTTGATTCAACTATAATAATAGAGAATATATTCATTTCTTGAATCATTATTTTATTTTATAAAAACATCTAGTAATTGATATAAATATGTCACATATAAGATGAGTGGCTTTCCTTCGATATGAGACATCAATACTGATGAAATTAGAAAATACTTCTTGATACTATTGAATTATTCTTGATATTCATGAGTGTACTAACACATGACCACTTTTTTTTTCAACTTAGTGAAGGGAAATCATTTTCCTTCAAGATTTTATATAAAGTTTTAAATGTAGGAAAGCAATTTTCATAGTTCTATCAAATCCTTGAGGATTTAAGGAGTTAACATGTCAAGGATATCCTTTTACTTCTCAGTATTGACTTCGATGCCACATTGGCATACTACAAAGCTACGAAACTTTATCAAGGTTACACTAAAAGAACATTTTAGAGGGTTTATTTTTAGTCTATGCTTTCACAGTTTGTTGAAAACAATATCAAGGTTGACGAGATGGTATGAACATTGATGATATTTCACAACCAAATCATCAACATAGTACTTAGTAAACTTTCCTAGAAAGGGTTTGAAGATGCTGTACATGACATGTTGGCATGTAGTTCTAACATTCTTTAGGCCGAAGGGAATCACCTGATAATAATATAATCATTGGGGTTCCATGAAGGTAGTGTATTTATCATATTTAAGGGATATTCAGATTTGGTTATACCCTGAGTATCCATACATAATGAAGATGTCTTGGTAGCTAGTCATTTCACCAATCATAAGTTTTGTAATTATAATTGGGAAGTCATATTTTGGAAAGTGTTGGTTGAGATCTCTGAAATCAATGAAAACTCTGATCTACACATTTTTAATCTTTTCTAGGACTATATTGGCAAGCCATTTTGGGCAATATACTTCATAAATGATGTTTTCTTTTATAATATTGTCAACTTTCTATTCAAATTTGGTAGCATGAGTTGGATTTGTTCTTCTAGATGTCTGATTATAATTGTGATGATCTTTTGGAAAGCCCAAGTGGTTGGCAGCCACATCAGGATCAAGGCTTGACATTTTTTTGTAATTATAATTGAACACATTTTAATGATACTTTAAGAAGTAGGTATATACCTATTGTTATTAAATGGGTATATCTGTACTGACTAGTGTTGGTCATGGGTCTTCCTCTATGGCCATATTGACCGGTTAGAGTTCATTGATGGTGGTAGAGACACCTTCCTCGAATGTTGGAGGAGCATCTTTGAGGTCCTTATCCTCTTACTCCTCCTCCTCATCCTATTCCTCTTCCTCTCCTTATTCCATCATATCTGTGTTGGGAAGGGTGAGTGATGAAGGGGAATCTTTATAGTGTTGGATACCAGGACAACACAATAGAAGCCGATGGGCCAGGAAATTAAAATTTTCTACTTCACTAGAGTGACATAACCCTATCAACTCTGGTGATCTTGTCCCAGCTTGGTCCGAGGATCTCGCAAGGTTTATACAGAGCACGAAAAATTAAACTGAACATTTACCTTGTTCAGAATTGACATGTGCAAGTCTGCCACAGAACGCTGGTGATCATTGCTTGAAGAATCCAACATCGAAGCCCTCTAGATCATCCAAACACGCCTCGTGAATCTGCTCGCGCACCGTTCGTCAAGATCTAAGTGCTAGCGTGGATCTTCGACGCTCACTTCAGCGCAGCGATGATCACCACAAAGAAAGAAGCTTCAATCCGAGATGGATGATCTTGAAGATATTTCTTTGCTTGAGAGACTCTCTCTCTAGATTCCAGGAGGATAGAGAAGCTCTCAATCTTGACACATGAATAGTGATCATGGGAGAGCCTCTCTCTCACTTATATAGGGAGTGTTTAAAACACACGGTATAGGTTCCTGGCCCCTTTGTCATAGACGTCCGCTATATAAGTGATATAAATAATTATTTATGACAAATAAAATTATGCCATAAATAATATTTACAATTTATCACTTACTTGTAATATATAAATATATTACATGATAAATTTGAGTCTTTAACTCGACTCATTCCTCCTGCTAATATTAAACGAACCTAGGATATTTAAATCCATTCAAATAATATTAATACTTGTATTTACTATATAACTTGTAAATACATGTTATAAATAAATTCAACGAATTATTCTAAACTCGAATAATTAATGAATTTATTTATTCTTTGGTGATCCATAGAACTTGGATAGTGCTCAGACCCTTTGGTGTGGCCCACCAAGTTCTAAATTCCTATTCCCAGAATAGGGCAGATTCTCAAGGCACTATTGTGTGTGACCCTCTAGGACCTTATCTCAATAGCAGTGAATAATACCACCAACCTAGAGCGGGGTATAGCAACCCATCAATGCCCCTATAGAGATAAGTCAAAGTCAAATCAACGACTGCCTTCCTACGAACACGGTCTGTGTAATATAATCTCTTTGTCATCGATATCTCAATAAAGCAGAATGCATACTAGTGTCACCATTCATTATTTTCTTTATTTTGTTTGTTGATTTGTCCGGATGGTCTTACCTTCGACTACCATGGCCATGGATTTATTTAAGGTGCAACCATCCTAATCAACTAGACCTGAGATATCTCTTCCTAAACTCGTAAGAGACAAATCCTTTCTCGATAATTCAATCAATGCCTTTCCATTAATGAAGTAACCGATACAAACTACCTCACCACGACTTTGTCTCCATGGTTTTCGCCTTATATCAAATGTACGTAATTAAATGAAATTCATTGATAATGATCTCAAGTCAGTATACCATTACATATGTCCATAGATAGGAATGAACAATGAAACCAAAAACATGTGGTGTTCCTATTAAGTCGGTCTTTCCTTATGATCTCAATTACTAGAGATCATCAAGTGCAAACTTCATGAGAAGAAGTCTCAATGCTTATGAGCCCCCAGCAACTGATGGTCACACATCATCTGTGTCCTTTCATAATGATGTAACTGGACCATAGGACGTTACTTTAAGATTACTGTCATGACATCTCAGGGTTATCATTATATCCTGGGACCTGCTATAACCATTTGATGTGACAGGTAATCTAAGGACATTTCTATAAACAAAGTGGATGTAGAAGTATCTACACTATCATAGAAAGATAAACACATGTATAAAAACAAACTGAATACATGTAACAATAATCAAAGTACAATACAATTTGGGTCTAGGGAACCCACTTTCAACATATAGTTAGTATAAATATTGATATTCTGAGATTTATAGGTAAAGATATCTCCATTCCCCAATGGTGATAAGACAATTCCCTCAGTTCTAGCAGATAATGTTGGGGTCTACTGAATTCCTAGGGATAAAGTGAGGGAATTTTCACCTGAAGTGTCACTGCTAATAAGAGGATCATAAAACTCTTCTGTATGGCTGAGTTCAATTGACATGACTGATATCATGAGGGTTGACAAGCATGTTCCCAAATCCAAACTCACATTCTCAATTTGACTGATAGGAAGCACATACTCATCACCAAGATCATTGAATGGGTTGGTTAGGGTCATTTTCATACCACTTGGGGTAGTAACCTAGGCAACATCATTATTCATGGGTTTCTTACCTTCTCTCTAATAAAATCCCGCATCAATGTATTAAGGCTCACATGATTCAAACAAATATTTATCACTTTATAACGTTCCAATTTTCTTATTGATGTATTAATTGATAAATTGGTGATATGATGAAGGTATTTCCACATGTTGGTGCAACCAAGGCCTTCCCAATGTGACATTAAAGGATGTATCTATACAGATGACTAGGAATTCAAATTCAGACATTAGGTCCCCAAATTTAGTTCTGAGATTAATCCAGATGAGGGGATTTTTTTTGCTTTTATCATACCCTTTAAGTTTTAAAGGATATAGAGATAGGTTGGATTCACTATAGCCCAACCATAGAAGTGTTCATATTAGAATGAGATTGACTCCCAAGCCATTATCAATTAAATCTCGATGAGTATCAATGTCATCTAGCCTTCTAGACATATATAAGGGTTTAATGTGTCATTGTATCACAACATCCTTGTCCTATTCTATAAAAGAGATAACCACATCACATTCCCTAGGGTCTATCTCTACATGGTATACCTCGACTACAATGACCTCATATTTGAACCCTTGATGGCTTAGTAAGGCCTATATAAGCACTTCTCATAGATCCTTTGTCAATTTAAGAGTATCCATTATTGAAAGTTTCACTGAGACTGTGGCCAACTACTTTAGGATTTCATATTTTTAAGTCAAAGGTATGTGTATCCCTATAGGTATCCATTATAAAACATTCACTTTAGATGTTTAGGTACCTAAGGTAGATGATTTTGGTGACTGGACAAATATTTAGGGAACTATTTCTACTGTTGAATTAGGTCGATTGGGCCTGCCTACCTAACTGGGTTGACGAGACTATTAAATCCCTTCCAATCAATCTTTAAAAATAAATAGGTTTGGAATACTCCTCACTATTAGGACCAAGTTGATAATGAATAGTATACTTTTTAGCTACTGTCTTTTGTTGTGAAGGAATTTTGAGAAGAAATGAAATCACTTCACTTTATATAAGTGGTTGATAGAAGATAGAGAAGTTATAATACTTTCCATGGTAAATCTGACGATGCTTTGTTGGTATGTATTTCACAAAGATCATAAGTAGTTTGGAAAACTTGTGATGTAAGATTTATGAAGGAAATGGGGAGAAAAGTTAATGTCAATCATCATGGTTGGTCTTGCCGAATCAAATTTTAAGGTGGAGCCATTTTCCAGTGTGCTTAATTTTTGGGGCTGAAAATCGGGAGATGGAGAAATGTGATTTTGGAAAAGTATATTGTGCACAAGTTTGAAGATGGCTTGGTATGTTGCGTGCAAGTGGAGTTACAAGATCCGAACATCAAAATCTAGAAAAGGAAAGACCCATGTGAAATATTGGTTTTTGCACGCAAGATTGAAGGGAGTTTGAAATGTTGCACGCAAGGCATGATTCAAGGTCAGAACATAGAAAAATGGAAAAGGCATGAAGTGAGTGAAAGATTCAAGAATTGTGCTAAATATGAGGTTGGCGCAAAAGATAATTACGTGCTTAATGTGACGTCAAATGGGGTTTTTCTCGACGCATCAGGATCTTGCATGATACATTAGAGTTTTTACACGCAAGTGTTAGTGATACCTATAAATAAGAGGTGAATCACTCTAATTTAAAAATATCGACACTTAGAGAAATACTGAGCTCTAAAGCATGGAATAATTTTAAGTTAATTTAGTTGTGAAAAATAAATATAGTTTCACACAAGAGGGAGAAGTTTCATGCAATAATATAGTTATGCACAAAATTGAAGTTGCATGCAATAGGTGTTTCATGACAAAAGATAAATCTTGCACATGAGGAATGAAAGTTGTGAAAAATACACCTAAGAGGGTTTGTGAAAGATTTTAGTTCAGCACAAGTAGTAAGTTGTGTGAAAAGTAGTTCTTACCATCTTCTGGATAGAAAAAAGAAGAATTTTTTGAATGATCAAACTGTGAAAGATGATTAAGAAGCACTGAAACTTTGTACTATCCTATTTGTACTAAGAGGGTGAACACATGATTGAAGATTGTTTTCCAAGTGCTACATGAGCGTAAGGGTATATACTACTCATTTTATTCCACATCAAAGGATTATTTTCTAGTGGATTGTGTGGTACTGGATTGTTTCCCTACCATACGAAGGACGTAGCTACTCTTGTTGAGTAGTAAACCTTGTAACATCTCGGATCTGGGTGCCACCCAAAGGTGCCCCATACCTGGTCATCACATGTACTCAAGTGTATTTCCTCAAATGCCAGAGGCTGATGACTAGAAGTGAGTGACTTGGGTGTGATATTGGGGAAACTATGCCCTCATTGTTAGAGTATGCATAGAGGAATAACAATTAATAACCTGTAGTGGAAGCAAAAATACCCTACAATAAGTAAACATCGGAAGAATGAAATTAAATAACAACTGGATCACATATATAAATGATGCATGTCACATATGTCTAGGAAAGTATCCAAACAATCCACAATGCTAGAAATACAGTACTAAACCCAAGTAAAAAAGAAAACAAGTAAACTCTAGCAGCACCATAAGCCTTAGCTTGGTCCCATGCTCTCCAACTCCACAACAATCAAGTACCTGATGACAAAGGGTACTTGACCTTATCTATACCTGCAACCATATAATCTGTTTGGGTCCAAAAACATGACCCAAACAGGGCGTGAGACGAATCCAAATAGGAAACCACCACAAGATCTATGACTGTCAGTGAGTATATATGTAGCAGGTAAAAATGGAAATGTAGCAAGGAACTAGGATTATGCAAAAGTAAACAATCCTACAGTTTCAATTTACATTCATTAGAATTTAATTTTCATCATTTAATCTAGTAAGTATCACAAACAGGTATCTCAGAAGACTACCTAAGAGAACCGAATCCAATATTGTGCTTTGGCTTGGCAGATGCATCACAAAAATTCAATACTTACATTAACCCTCTAGGTAGCTCACACAGTCTAACCCCTCTATCCAAGTAATGAAAAATAAGGAAAAGACACTCTAAGGAAGAACTCAATATCAATTCCACCTATGGTCTTTCCATAATATCTACAGACTCTCCGGGGAAGCACTCAATGTCAATTCCCCCTGTGGTATCATAACATAAACTATAGACACTCTGAGGGAGCACTCACCATCAATCCCCCCTGTGATCTCATCGTGTGAAATATAACAGTCACTCTGAGGAATCACTCAACACCAATTCCCCCTGTGGTCTAACTACACCAGGTTCTCACAACCCTGTGCAATTCAATAATGCATATATGATATCAAGGATCCCAAATTAATCTCAAATACCACATGGCTAAACAATTCCAATGCATATCAAAAGCATTTAACAAGCAGTAAAAGATAATCAGTTCCATCCTATCAAGCAAGGCAAGGAAATAAGGTCTGCCTCATAGGAAACCTGGACCAAACAATCCTAAACATTCAAACAAGGAAACACACCCATGGGGTGTTCCTTAAACAAGAAATTTCATATAATACCACAACAATGAAACCTTAATCCAAAAATCAATCTAAGGTAGATAAAACAGGGTTTTATTTCCTTAACCCGAAATACCTGAAACATGGGTAATCAACAATTCAGTATATAAAACTCAAATAAAAACAACGAAAGGCAACAAACCACATACCTTGACATTGTATGATCGATATACTCTGGCGTCGGCCTTTGAATCATCCTAGAATGATGTAGATATATAAAAATGTCAAAAGCATTCAACCTCAAATAACTCTCGAATGAGGAAGAATCAAGAAAAAGGGCTCAAGAAGAAGAAAGAACTCATTGAGGAGATTCCAACACAACTGACAGTGTTTGATTCAGAGAACGGATGACAGATCAGTGGCTTAGAGAAGAATCAAAAATTCTGTACGTTCCTTCACAAGGCATGGCAAGAAGAAGATGAATATGAGGGTTAGACGCGACCCCAGTCTGATATGTCAAATAAAAGAAAAATTACATTGCGTGTACTATTAATGAACATGTTGTGTATTTGCCTCAACTATCCCCTGACATTAGTGGTCTGCCATGTCACCCCACACGACCATGTCTCGACCATTCCACGCCCAAGACACAGCTGTATACGGAAACTGGGTACACAACATGTACCCGTAAGTACACGGCGTGTACTTATAAACTTTCCATTTCTTCCATTTTTCCTCAAAACAATCCGAAAACAGATCCATACCTAAAATGAAGATTCTAGTTCTTACAAACTTCTCCCTTAAATAAGTTTGTCCCTGAATTTCTCTAATAAGATGGTGAAGAAGAATATTTGAACAACTCTAGACACTATGATCGTACATTAGTCTCCCTCTCCCAGGTCTCATCCAACACTCGGTCATGCTGCCACAACACCTGTACTAGAAGAACAGACTGACCATGGAGAACCTTTACGCTACGATCAAAAATCCAGATATGATGCTCCTTGAATGATGTGTCCACCTCAAACTCAACCTCATCGGGTTGAAAAACATGAGACGGGTTTGAGAAGTAATGTTGTAGCTAAGAAATGTGGAAGACTTCGTGCATATCCTGATACCTATGAGGTAACTGAAACCGATAGGAAACTGAATCGACTCTCTCCAAAACCTCAAACAACCCAATGTATCTCAGTGAAATATTTCCCTATCTCATAATCCTCATGTGTCCCAACCTTAGTGTGACACATAAGAAAACCTAATCTCTGACCTTGAACTCCAGAGGTTGTCTCTATCAATCAACATAAGACTTCTGGTGAGACTGTGCAGTAGAAATCCTCTTCTGAATCAACTCCACCTGCTCAATGGTCTCCTAGACAAGATGAGGTCCTAGCATAGCTTCCTCTCCTATCTCTAGCCAACATAGGGTTGATCAGCATGAACTACCGTACAAATCCTCATAAGGTGCCATCTGAATCATCACCTGAAAACTATTATTATAGGAAATCTCCACCAGAGGTATGTGATTCTCCCAAGAACCTCCAAAATCTAGGATGCATGCTCGAATCATGCCCTCCAGCACCTGAATCATGCGCTCTGACTGACCATCTATCTGGGGATGATAAGATGTACTCAGAAGCACTTGTGTACCCAAACCCTTCTATATCCCTTTCTAGAAATGTGAAGTAAAGAGGTAATCCCTATATAAAATGATAGTGTTAGGATCCCCATGGATTCATACCACCTCATGAATGTAAAACCCCCTAAGCTCATCAACACTTAAGGTCTCCCTGATTAGTAAAAAGTGTGCAACCTTTGTGAGTATGTCAATGAAAACCCAAACTGCATCATTCCCTCAATACAACCTCAGTAAACTTGTCACGAAATCCATTGAAACATCATTACACTTCCACTCAGGAATGGGTAACTATTGTATAATCCCAACTGGTCGCTGATTCTCCACCTTTACCTGCAGATAGATGAAGCATCTCATAAAAAAACCAGCAACATATCTCTTTATACCTGGCCACCAATACTATTGGTGTAGATCTTGATACATCTTGGTAACACCAGGATGAACTACCCAAACTAAGGAATGAAAATCCTACATCAACTCCTCACGTATGTCTGTTGACACCCATACATTTCCATGAAAGCACAAGACCTCATCATCACCTATGGTCCACCCAGGAGTAGGGTCCTCTCCTGACACACTCTCTCATAGGACTAGGTCTTTGGAATCTGATAGCTGCCTCATTTGGACTTGTTCAAGTATGGTAGAGGTAAAAACTATAGAAGAAAGAAATGCATTCTTCTGTATGTCGTGCACCTCCAAATGAATCTTAGAGAACAAAGCCATAAGATGTCACCCATTACTGGCTTCCTGAACTACCTGTATCCGAGTTCTCATGCTCAATGCATCAGCCACTACATTGCCCCTTCTAGGCGTATAGGCAAGATCAAAGTCAAAAGACTAAAGGTACTCAACCCACCTTCACTATATCAAATTCAGATCATGCTGGGTAAATATATACTCAATATTTTTCTGTTCAGTATACACCACAAAATTCTCTCCGAGAAGATAATGTCTCCAACAATGCAAGACATGCACAACTGTAGCTAACTCGAGATCGTGCGTCAGGTAATTTATCTCATATGGCCTCAACTATTGAGACCCATACCCAACTACATGATCCTCCTACATAAGCACTGCTCCCAGCCTGATACCTGATGCATTGTAGAAAACAATATAACTCTTGTCTGACTCTGGTTAGATCAGTATCGGTGCTGAAGTCAATATCCCTTTTAGCTCCTAAAAAGCTAAATCACAGGCATCTGACCAAACATACTTCACCCCCTTCTTAGTAAAGACCATTAATGGTGCTTCTAAGCATGAGAATTTATATATAAAATGTTTGTAGTAACCATCCAGCCCTAAGAAATTCTTCACCTCAAAAAAGTTTTTTGGATTCTCCCAGGTAACTACTGCTCTCACCTTCTATGGGTCTACTGATACTCCTGTCTTTGAGATTACATGACCCAATAAGTGAATCTGGTCCATAAAAAAGTGGAATTTTGAGATCTTAACACATAATTGATGCTCTCTCAATGTACTCAAAATGATCTCAAGATGTGTGGAATGGTCGTGTCGAGTGTGAGAGTACACCAAGATATCATCCATGAAGACTACCAAAAAATAATCCAAGTAAGGTCAGAAAACTCAGTTCATTAGTGCCATGAAAAATGCTGGTTCATTCGTGAGACCGAATGACATAACCAAATACTCGTATAGACCATACCTACTCCGAAAGGCTGTAAGAGCTATATCTGATGGTCTAATTTGAAAATGATGATAATCGGATATCAAGTCAATCTTCAAGAACACCCAAGCTCCTTGAAGATGATCAAAGAGATCATCAATCCTTAGCAAGGGATATTGGTTCTTGACCATTAACTAGTTCAACTTCTGATAATCTATGCAAAGCTGAAGAGTACCATCTGACTTCTTTGCAAAGAGGACAAGCGAACCCCAAGGAGAAGTACTGGGTCGAATGAAACCCTTTGCCCACAACTCCTCCAACTTCTTCTTAATCTCCTGTAACTCTGGTTTAGCCATCCTATAAGGAGGAATGGACACTGGTTCCACCCCTGGCACAAGCTCAATAGAAAAATCTATCTCTCACTCTGGAGGTAAACCTGAAAAGTCATCTAGAAAAAAATTTGAAAAAATGATCGACCATTGGAGTAAAATACTTCTATGAAGTCCCCTGGTCATCAAGATACATACTAGAAATCTGGGCTGTAACACTTCTCAACCCATGATGCTCAGGTCCAAATCTGCTCACTTGGACATCCCATTCTCCCTTATGTAGAAACAATCCTACCTATGGTGACGTGAAACTCACCCTATGATGATAAAAATTGAAAATAGCATGGAAGGGAACTAACCAGTCTATTCTGAGAATGATGTCATAACCCATCATCTCTAATACATAAAGGTCCCATAATAAGGGACACCCACCAAACTAAAGAGGGAACTCCTTGCACTGATGTACACTAGCTGTTCTAGTCCCAACGGAGTGTCCAACGTCATGATATCAGCATAAGTAATGATACATAGCCCAAGTCTCTCCACAACATGCAAAAATATAAATCTATGGGAATCCCCTATATTTAAAAGAGAAGAATCCAAAACTAAGGAAACCAAAATCATACCTCTAACCGTAGAGGGTCCAGGATCCTGCTCCTATTGGATATTCTCCAATGAAAAAGCCTGAGCTACGCCGTGACCCTATGAATCTATCTAAGAACCCTGAGATGATCCAACCTATAGCTGTCGAAAACCCTATGTCTGACCACTAAAGACACAAACAAAACCCTAGCTTGAACATCCAAAAGAACTCCATCCCCCAGTCCGATGTAGAACCAATGGTCCTTCTCCAGTATGAGGAGTCAAAACAGATCCTTCTTCACTATCTGCTAGAAGGTGGGCATTGCAGAAATGCTGAAGATGTCCCATATTTTCGTGATATTAGCACTCAACTGGGTCTCTCAAGCACCGAGGTTTCTTATTTCCACCCTTCCTGCACTGGTATCACACCACCTGGCTACCTGAAGAAAAATCCCACCAACTCGGATCTCTGTGCGTAGATTCCCTACGGTGCTTCCTGCTATCAATCATAAGAGTACCAACTCTATATGTTGAACCACCCTTGCCCACAGCTTCATAATCCCTCAGGTTTCACTTGGTGATCAGCGCCTGGTTGACTATATAAGATATGGAAGTCAACCTGAATATGTTCACCTAAGATCAGTTGTCATGCCTGAGACCATCCTCAAACTTCCTCACTAGAAATAACTCATCACCCCCCAGAATGGGTGTGAAGCAATGCAACTCTGTAAAGTGAGAATAATACTCCATGAATGAGAGAGTACCATACTCCAAACTCATGAACTCTCATGATCAGTCGGACCTCAAGGTCTCCGGGTAGAAGTAGTCATAGAAGGTCCACTAGAACTCATCCCAAGCCATAACTTGCTGAAGTACCGCCCGTGATATCACATCCCACCATCTCTTGGAGGAATCCTGAAGCAGTTATGTCATTACCTTCAACCTCCTCTCAATAGGTGTCTCGAGATGATTGAATATCGTTAGTATGGATTCTAACCATGAATCTGTAGCCTGAGGTCCTCCATCCCCTGAAAAAGTAGGAGGATGCTGCTATTGAAAAACCTGCATCAACTCTACCATAGACGAGGAAGGATGCAGTGCTCCTTAGAAATTATGCATCATCCTCATGAAGCCTTCTCAGAACTGTTCATTGGCACTTTTATCCGGAATGACGGCTGGTGCCATGAAGGGCATGATGGGAGGGTCTGCTGGTAGTCCTTGTTCTACTGTTTCTAGTGTCTGATCATCGCCCTGAACCTGGTGTAAAACCGGAGGACATCTAGGTGTCATGACTCTTTAAGGTCAAGTGAACACCTCATCACATGATTAAAGAAACAACAACTTAGAAATGAAAAATGGAACAAAGAAGGAAAAAAAAATCATTTTTTTTCAAAAAAGGGTTACACGACATGTATACCCTCTACATGGCATGTACCATTAAGCCTTTACATGGGTGTGTACTTCTTACAATACTAGTCGTGTAAGACCCCATACACACGATGTGTTCTCCTTGAGACACAACGTTTACTTGAATGTTCCCTCCTTCCCAAATACTTATACATGTCTAGAACTACATGGTTCTCTTAGAAAAAAATTACACAACTAGAAATACATGGTTCTCTTAGAACAAAACTACACAACTAGAACTACACAGTTCTCTTAGAACAAAACTACACAACCTTTATATGCCAGATATGACGTGTACTAGAAGAATTTCACCAACCCCTATCATTGGTCGCATGGATGGATACACGGATCACCAAAACAAGGTGTGTATGCATAGTAAATGGCATGTTCAAGAAAATATTTTCCAACCCATGTCTTTGACCACACAGTTGGTCACATGGTACATAGATACACAACATGTAGAAAAAGTACACAACATGTACTTAAGAAAAACATTTTCTTCCCAAACAGAAGGATACATGGTGTGTATTCATCATCACACGCCGTGTATTCTGGGTTTTTCCAGATAATAAGCCTCAAAAACTACTCCAAAACCCCATAAAAACACTGAAACAGGCATTAAAGTTCCAAGTTACGATCCGTGGGGGCCCATACTCCCTGTGAATCAAAGCTTGGCATCATATTCATGTATATTACAAGGTATAACAGTGAAATCAATCACATGATCCACCAAATTCCGATCCATGAGGTCCCATAACACCTCAGGAACCAAATTTTGGCACCCATTCAAATGAAACTTTAAATTTTCCAATACCCTATCAAAATATCTGGTATTCCATCACATAATCTATCACAACAACATGCATATCTAGCACGACATCTATCACAACAACATGCAATTAGTAATGCACCCTAAATGGCATGACAAGAATGCATGGCATGTGATCCCTATCAAGTTCCTATATGATGCATGAGATGACATACCCTCATCTCATCGGATTGCAAAAAAAATAGCACCTCAATGATATAAATCGTAGTAGCATAAAACATGTGTATCAGCCAATGGTGAAATCAAATCAACTGTAACAATCAAAAAACTAGAAAAATTGCAATATTTGAGGTAACTTGGATTTTCCTTGTAAACAGGTCAGCTAATCCTAGGCATAGTTTATTACCAACTACCTATTCCTTCCTATCCCTATATATAGTCTCCAAATAGTAAGATAAATCAGAAAAAAACCCTTTAATACTACTTTGTAACATCCCAGATCTTGGTGCCGCCCAAAGGTGCCCCGTACCCGATCATCACATGGACTAAATCAAATTTCCCCAAACGCTAGAGTCTAATGACTAGAAGCGAGGGCCTTGGGTGTGATAGTAGGGAAACTATTCCCTCATTGACAGAGTATGAATAGTGGAATAACAATTAATAACCAGTAGCGAAATCAAAAATACCCTGCAACAAGTAAATAGTGGAAGAATGAAAGTAAATAACAACTGGAGCACATATATAAATGATGCATGTCATATATGTCTAGGAAAGCATCCAAACAAGTTACAATACTAGAAATACAGTACTAAACCCAAGTACAAAAAAAAAGTAAACTCTAGAAGCATCGCAAGCCTCATCTTGGTCCCATGCTCTCCAGCTCCACATCAATCAAGTACCTTATGACGAAAGGCACTTGACCTTATCTATACTTGCAACCATATAATCTGTTTGGGTCCAAAAACATGACCCAAACAAGGTGTGAGACAAATACCAGTAGGAAACCACCATAAGATCTGTGCCTAATTTTTAGTTAGTATATATATAGTAGGTAAAATTGGAAATGCAGGAAGGAACTAGGAGTATACAAAAGTAAAAAATCCTACAGTTTCCATTTACATTCATTAGCATTTAATGTTCATCATTTAATCTAGTAAGTATCACAAATAGGAATCTCAGAAGACTACCTAATATAACTGAATCCAAGCTTGTGCTTTGGCTTGGAAGACATGTCACAAACATTAAATATTTACATTAACCCTCTAGGTAGCTCACACAGTATAACCCCTCTATCTAAGAAATGAAAACGAATGAAAATACACTCTGAGGAAGCACTCACCGTCAATTCCCCCTATGGTATTTCCAAAATATCTACAAAATATCTAGGGAATCACTCAACGTCAATTACCCCTGTGGTCTCGTAATGTAAACTATAGACACTCTGAGGGAGAACTCACCATCAATCCCCCCTGTGGTCTCGTAGTGTGAAATATAATAGACACACTGAGGAAGTGATCGACATCAATTCCACCTGTGGTCTAACTACACCAGGTTCTCACAGCCCTGTGTAATTCAATCACGCATATATGATATCAATCATCCTAAAGTAATCTCAACTACCACATGGATAAACAATTCCAATGCATATCATAAGCATTTAACAAGCAGCAAAAGACAACCAGTTCCGTCCTATAAAGCAAGGCAAGGAAACAAGGTCTAACTCATAGGCAGCCTGAACCAAACAACCCTAAACATTCAAAAAAGGAAACCTACCCATGGTGTGTTCCTTAAAAAAGTAATTTCACATAATACACAACAACAAACCCTTAATACAATAATCAATCTAAGTCAGATTAAAAAAGGTTCAATTTTCTTAACTTGAAATACCTGAAACATGGGTAATCAACACTTCGACATATAAAACTCAAATACTATAAGAACCTGGATCTTCTTTTTAGGTATTTTTTCCCTTTTCTAGAGTTTTTGATAAAAGAGGAGTTTCTTGAAATTTTTGAAGTACACGCCGTGTACTTTATGAGTACACACCGTGTACGTCGTTTCCATAGGAGGCTGTGTGCTGGCCGTGTCATGGCCACACACATGGTCGTGTGGGGTGACGCGGAGTCTGCCTAAAGCAGAGTATATAAAAAGTAAGTATACGCCGTGTACTTCAAAAGTACATGTTGTGTATTTTGTTTTTTCATTAAATGGACCGGGGTCGCGTCTAATGGACATGGGTTTCTTTTTCTTTGGTCGAAACGTCCCGGAGCACTCGTACGACCGCGAATCTTTGACAAACCCTCGATCCTCCATCCGTTCTCTGAATCGACCACCGTCGATTGTGTTGGAACCACAACGGTAATATCTTTCTTTTCCTAGAGCTTTGTTTTCCAATTTTTCCTATTTCGTGAGTTATCATGGGTTGAAAGTTTTAGAAGTTTTCTTAGATCTACGACATTATAAAGAGATTCAAGCCTCTTGGATATAGTATCTTGATCTCCTAATCCCAAGGTAGGTGGTTTGTGCCTTTATATAGAATGTCTTTGAGTTTTATGTGCAAATTTTCCCAATACCCATGAACGGGGTATTGCACGTTTACCGTTTTAGCCTTATTGTTTGCCTTCTTTGCTTGTATGACTGAGTAGAGGTTATTGGTTGTGAATAGGGTATTTTAATGTGCTTTGGATGTATAGCCCATGCATGTTTTTCCTGTTTATGACTGTTGGTCTAGTTTTTCCTGTTAGGATTTTTCCAGTTGTCATGACTAGTATTTTAGGATAGTGTGACTTTGGTTCTAACATGTTGTTATGCTGTAGACTGCTAGCCAAGTATTTCTTGAGGTATACTTTGGCTGTTACGTGATGCTACACTTGCTGATTTACACAGGTCTGTAAGAACCTTTTGTATAGACCACAAGGAGAATTGACGTTGAGGGATTCTCCAGAGTGTCTTTATAATTGTACGATGCGAAACCATAGGGGGAATTGATGTTGAGTGCTTCCCCAGAGTGTCTGTAGTTCCTCAAAGCAGGCCACAGGGGGAATTGACGTTGAGTGCTTCCCCAGAGCACCTTTAGTATGATATGAGACTATAGGGGGAATTTATGGTGAGTTATTCCTCAGAGAGTCTATAATTTAGCTAAACCAGAGGGGTGAGACTGTGTGTGCTTCCCAGAGGGTTGCTAGTATCTGTTAGGTAGGACCAGAGGGGATAGGCTGTGAGTACTTCCCAGAGGGTTACCTATTGTGTTTACCTGCTTTGATTAGATGTTGTTTGATATATGAAACTGTGGATTGTTACTATTGAGTGCTTCCTTGTTTACTGTTTTCTGTACTTTTACCTGCCATATATTCATTGACTGTTAGGCATAGATCTTGTAGTGGTTGCCTACTGGGATTCGTATCACACCTTATTTGGGCCATACTTTTGGGCCCAAACAGATTATATTGTTGCAGGTATAGACAAGGGAAAGTTCCCTTCTACTTCAGGTACTTGATTGCATTAGAGCTAGAGAGCATGGGACCAAGATGAGGCTTGTGATGCTGATGAGTTGTTTATCTGTTTTCCTTTTGTACTTAAGTTTAGTACTGTATTCAACATTGTGACTTGTTTGGCTTCTTTTCTAGACATAAATGTACCATGCATAATTTATATATATGTATGCTCCAGTTGTTTCTTTATCTTAGTCTTCCACTGTTTACTGTTGTTAGATATTTACTGCTTCCGCTATTGTATATTTGTTTCTCTTCTGCTATGTTACTCTTCCAATGAGGGCATAGTTTCCCCATTATCACACCCAAGGACCTCACTGCTAGTCGGTAGCCTCTGGTGTTCAGGGAAATGCGCTTGAGGCCATATGACCAACCGGGTATGGGGCACCTCTGGGTGGCTTTTGGAACTGGGACGTTACAAAGTGGTATCAAAGGTATTATTTTCTCTTGATTTAATATTTGAAGCCTTTATCTAGGGATAGGAAGGAATAGGTACTTGGTATTAAGTTGTGCCTGAGAGTAGCTAACCCGTGTACAGGGAAAATCCAATCTACTTCGTTAATGCAATTTTCTAGTTTTTAAAGTTTATGTTGCCTTGATTTTCACCGTTGGTGACTCACATGTTTTGTGATGGTTATTATTTAAGTTATTGAGGTTCTATTTCTATCACAAACCGATGATATGAGGGTATTCTATCTCATGCATCATATAGGCACTTTCTAGAAATCACATGCCATGCATTCTTGTCATGTCATATAGGATGCATTAGCGACTGTATGTTGTTGTGATAAATGCTGTGTAGAATATGCATGCTGTTGTGATAGATTCCTTGATAGAAATACCTGTTGTTTGATAGAATATTGTGTGCAAGGTATTGTTTGTATGAATTCCAAACTTTGGTTCTTGAGGTGTTATGGGCCCTCATGGATCTGAATTTGGTGGATCATTGCACTGTTTTCTTGTTTATAACTTGTATAGGATGCCAAACTTTGATTCGCGGGGAGTATGGACCCTCATGGATCAGAATTTGGCACTTTCAATGCTTATTTTAGTGTTTTCTAGGTTACGGAGTAGTTTCTAAGGCTTACTGTCTAGAAAAACCCAGAATACACGCCGTGTAGTGTTAAGTACACTCCATGTGTTCTTCTGTTTGGGAAAAAACAATTTTTCTTAAGTACATGCCGTGTACTTTATGTACACACCGTGTAGTCTCTAACCGTGTCACCGGCCGTGTGGGTAGAGACACGGGATGGAGAAAGGCTGGTAGGAACATGCCGTGTATGAGTTGAATATGCCATGTAGTGTAATCCTAGGAACCCAGCCGTGTAGATAACAACACGGGTTGGTGGAGTCTTATCTTATACACACCATGTCAGGTTTGAACACGCCGTGTAGTCTGACCTAGGTACCCGACCGTGTCAGGAACAACACGAGTCAGTATTATCCTTTCCCGTGCACGCCGTTTCCATCTAGAACACACCGTGTAGTCACAGCCATGTAGCCGACCGTGTATCTAACCACACGGTTGGTTGGGACTTCTTAGTGCACTCCGTGTCTGGCTGGAACACGCTATGTAGTGTAACCTGGGTACACATGCCGTGTAACTAACAACACGGGCCAGGTGAAACTTTTCTGGTACACACCATGTTTATCTTGAACACGCCGTGTAGGTTTGTCTTGGGAGAGCCATGTGGCTTAACCATGTAGAAGGACTCAGGACGGGGGAGAGGATTCAAGTAAACGTCATGTTTTTGAAGAACATGCCATGTGTTTGGGGTGTTACACGACCTATTTAGGAAAAAGTACAGGCCCATGTGAATGACTTCAGGGAACACGCCATGTAGTAATTGTACACGCCATGTAGTCATGTTTTGTAAAACTTGAATAATTTCTTTCTCCTATTCCCTTCTTACGCTCCTAGTTTCTAGTCCTTGATATTGTTGATCTAAGGTGTGCGTTTAACCTTGTATAGTCATGGCACTGAGACATCCTTCGGTCATATGCCAGTTTCCATATGGTGATCAGACGCAGGACATGGCTGATCAGGGACTCCCCGCAGATCCTCCTGTTGTGCCAGTCTTGGCACCAACAGTTATACCTATTATCGGTGCTGATGCACAGTTCAGGGAAGGCTTCATGAGGATGATGCAGACCTTTCAGGGAGCGCAACCTCCTACCCCGTCGATGGCTAATCTGATGTGGGTCTTCCATTAGTAGCATCCTCCCACTTTCTCAGGGGAAGGAGGACCTTAGGTTGCAGAGTCATGGCTAGAAGCCATGTTGAAGATCTTTGAGCATCTGGAGATGCCTCCAGAGAGGAGGGTCAATCTTGCTACCTATATGATATGGTATTTCACCAAGAGATGGTGGGATGTGATCTCACAGGTAGGTCATCAGCAGACCATGGCTTGGGAGGAGTTCCAGCTCATCTTCTATGACTACTTCTATCCGGAGACTTTAAGGGCTGACCGAGCTCGGGAGTTCATGAGTCTGGAGTAGGGTACTATTTCTGTCATGAAGTATTCCTCACTCTTCACCGAGCTTCAGCTCTTTACACCCTTTCTGGGAGGATATGGGTTATTTCTGGCAAGGAAGTTCAAGGATGGCCTCAGACAGGACATCCGCTCTCAGGTGAATATCTTCAGGTTGACTTCCATCGCTTCCATCGTCAACTGGGAACTGATCATGGAGTGGAATATGAGGGAATCCAGAGTTGTGATCCAGGGCAGATCGACATCCAGAGTTAGTGCTTCGCCAACTGATAGCTGGAAGCACCATAGGGAGACTACCCCGGGAGATCCGAGTAGGTGGGATGCATCCTCTGGTAGCCAGGTGGTGTGCTACCAATGGAAAAGAAGCGGACATATGATATGACAGTGATAGAGAGACCCGGTGGAGTGCCGATCTTGTGGAAAGATGGGAAACCTTTATAATTTCTTCCAGGTCTTCTCACCAGCTTCTAGTGATATGGGTTCTTCTATGACTCCTCGTATGGGAGCAGCTCCACCAGTTTCTCACCAGTCTGGGAACTGGAGTTCTTCTGGCCGTTCAGGCCAAGGTGGAGGTCACGGCCGCGATGGTCAGTCACCGGGCTACCAACGAAAACAGGGTGGATCAGATCAGAGTAGTCAGGCAAGTTCTCAGAGTTGTAGAGCTGACCATACCTTTGCAGTGGATCATACCCATTAGGAGAAGGATCTCGACCCCTCTACGGTTCGAGGTACGATCCTAGTTGCCTTGGTTTTATCTTCATCTCTTTTCAATACTGGTGCTATGCATAGATTTATATTTGTTGCTATAATGGAGAGCCTTGGGCTCTGTATATTTTCTTCTGCTAATGTCTTGACTCTAGACACTCCATTGGGGACTATAATGGCTAGTGTACATCAGTGCAAGGAGTGCCCTCTTGAGGTTGGTGGGTGTAACTTCCTTTGGGATCTTTATGTTCTAGAGATGACATGCTATGATGTCATTCTCATAATGAACTGTCTAGTTCCCTTATAGGCATTCGTCGACTATTATCACCCCAGGGTGAGTTTCATATCACCATAGGGTGGATCTTTTCTTCATAAGGGTGAGTGGGATGTCCAGGCTAGCAGAACGGGTCCAAAGCATCATTGGTTGGGAGCAGTTACAGCCCAAATTGCTAGTCTTTATCTGGATGACCAAGGGAATTCATAGTTATGCTTTCCTCCAGGGGTGGATCGTTTCAGAGATTTCTTTCCAGAGGACTTTTTAGGTTTTCCTTCAGAGTGTGAGGTGGAATTTTCGATCGAGCTTGTGCCAAGAGTGGCACCCGTGTCTATTCCTCCTTATAGGATGACTACACCTGAGTTGCAGGAGCTCAAGAAGCAGTTGGAGGAGTTGTAGGAAAAGGGTTTCATCCGACCTAATTCTTCTCCTTGGGGTTCACCTGTCCTGTTCATGAAGAAGGCAGACAGTACCCTCAGGCTCTATGTGGACTATCGGAAGTTTAACCAGTTGACGGTCATGAACCGATATCCCTTTCCTAGGATTTATGATCTCTTTGATCAACTTAGAGGATCCCGGGTGTTCTCAAAGATTTAATTGAGGCCTGGTTATCATCAGTTACATGTTAGACCATCTAATATACCTCTCACAACCTTCCAGATCAGGTATGGTCTATACGAGCACTTGGTTATGCCGTTCGGTCTCACGAACGCGCCTACAGTTTTCATGGCACTAATGAACCGAGTGTTCCATCCATACTTGGACTCTTTCATGGTGGTCTTCATGGATGATATCTTGGTGTACTCTCACACTCAACACGACTATGATACCAATATTGAGATCATTTTTAGCACACTGAGAGAGCATCAGTTATATGCTAAACTCTCAAAATGCCACTTTTGGATGGACCAGATTCACTTCTTGGGTCATGTTATCTCAGAGACAGGAGTATCAGTCGACCTAGAGAAAGTGAGAGCTATAGTTTCCTGGGATCAACCGAAGAATGTCTTTGAGGTGCAGAGTTTTCTAGGGCTGGATGGATACTACATATGTTTACTACATGAATTTTCACGCTTAGCAGCACCACTGACAGGTCTGACCAAGAAGGGTGCAAAGTTCTTATGGTCAGATTCTTGTGAGTCAGCCTTTTAGGAGCTGAAAGGGAGTTTGATTTCAGCACCAATACTAGTCTTTCTAGAGCTGGGAAAGAGATATACCATTTACTGTGATGCATCAGATATCAGGCTGGGAGCTGTTCTTATGCAGGGAGATGGAGCCGTTGCGTACGGGTCTCAGCAGTTGAGGACACATGAGAGGAACTACTCGACGCATGATCTAGAGTTGGAATTTGTTGTTCATTCCTTACACTGTTGGAGACATTATCTTCTGGGAGAGCACTTTGTGGTTTTCACTAACCACAAGAGTATCAAGTACATCTTCACGCAGCATGATCTGAATCTGAGACAGTCAAGGTGGGTTGAGTACCTACAGTCCTTTGACTTTGAGATTACCTATACGCCTGGGAAGGGCAATACAGTGGCTTATGCACTGAGCAGTAGGACTCAGATACATGCTATTCAGGAAGCCAGTAGTGAGTGGAAGCTTATGGATATGTTCTCGGAGATGCATTTGGAGGTGCACGACAGACAGGGGTAGACCTTTCTATCTTATGTAGCAGTTACCTCTACACTTCTTGATCGAGTAAGAATGTGGAAACTATCTAATTCTGAAGGCCTATTCCTACGAGAAAGCATGTCAGGAGAGGACCCTATTCTTGGGTGGACCGTAGGTGAGGATGATATATTGTGTTTCTAGGGATGCGTATGGGTTCCAGAAGATATACGTGAGGAGCTGATGCAGGATTTCCATTCCTCAGTTTGGGCAGTTCATCCTGGCATCACCAAGATGTATCGTGATCTACACCATCAGTATTGGTGGCCAAGTATAAAGAGGGATGTTTCTGGGTTCATTATGAGATGTTCCAATTTTTAGCAGGTGAAGGTGGATCATCAGTGACCATTAGGGCTTCTACAGTAGTTACCCATTCTTGAGTGGAAGTGGAATAATGTCGTGATAGAATTCGTGACCGGTTTTCTGAGGTCATCTCGAGGGAATGATGCAGTTTGGGTTGTCATTGACATTCTCATGAAGGTTTCTCACTTCTTGCCGATCAAGGAGACCTTCAGTGTTAATGAGCTGGGGCAGTTTTACATCCGAGAGATTGTACGTCTGCATGGAGTTCCACACTCTATCGTTTCAGATAGGGATTCATGTTTTACTTCTCGGGTCTGGAAGGGGCTTCAGAAGGCTTTGGGTACACAGGTACTTTTGAGTATGACTTAACACCCCCAGACAGATGGACAGTCTGAGCGTACGATTCAGGTGATTGAGGACATGCTCCAAGCATGAATTCTGGATTTTGGAGGTTCTTGGGAGAAGCATATACCTCTTATGGAGTTTTCCTACAATAATAGTTTTCAAGCAACTATTCAGATGGAACCTTATGAGGCTTTATACGGTAGGCCATGCCGATCACCCTTATGTTGGCTGGAGGTAGGAGAGGCACTTTGCTGGGACCTCATCTTGTTTAGGAGACCACAGAGCAGATAGAGTTGATTCAGAAGAGGATGACTAATGCATAGTCTCGTCAGAAGTCTTATGCTGATCAGCAAAGACGAACTCTAGAGTTCGAGGTTGGGGATTAGGTTTTCCTACGTGTCACACCGAGGTTGTTACACAAGAGGATTAGGAGGTAGGGTAAGCTTTTTCCAAGGTATGTCAGGCCGTTTGAGGTGTTTGAGAGAGTTGGGCCAGTGGCCTATCGGTTGCAGTTACCTCAGAGGTACCGGGCTATGCACGACGTTTTCCACGTTTCTCAGCTCTGACATTACTTTTCAGACCCATCTCATGCTTTCCAACCTGAGGAAGTCGAGTTGGAGGTGGATGTATCTTTCAAGGAGCATCCTATCTGGATTTTCGATCGCAGTACGAAGGTTCTCCATGGTAGGTCTGTTCCTTTGGTACGGGTGCTATGACAGCACGGGCGAGTACATGGCGAGACTTGGGAGAGGGAGGCCGATGTACGATCGCAGTGGCCGGAGTTGTTCGGGGTTTCTTCTTCTACGTCGTGCTAGGGAAATTCGGGGACAAATTTATTTAAGGGGGCAAGTTTGTAAGAACCTAGATCTTCTTTTCAGGTATTTTTTTCCTTTTTCTGGAGTTTTTGAGAAAAGAGGAGTTTCTAGAAATTTTTGTAGTACACGCCGTGTACGTTGTTTCTGCAGGAGGCCGTGTGCTGGTCGTTTCATGACCACACACACGGTCGTGTGGGGTGATGTGGAGGCCGCCTAAAGTAGAGTACAAAAATAGTAAGTACATGTCGTGTATTTTTTTTCATTAAACGGATCGGGGTCGTGTCTAATGGACAAGGGTGTCTTATTCTTCAGCCGAAACATCCCAGAGCACCCGTACGGCCATGAATCTTCGAATAACCCCTGAGCCTCCGTCTGTTCTCAGAATCGACTGCCGTCGATAATGTTGGAATCTCAGTGGTAAGCTCTTCCTTCTCCTAGAGATTCGTTTTCCAATTTCTCCTATTTCATGAGTTATCATGGGTTGAATATTTTAGACGTTTTCTTAGATCTAAGACGTTCTAAGGAGATTCAATCCTCGTGGTTCAATTATCTTGATCTCCTAACCCTGAGGTAGGTGGTTTGTGCCTTTCTATAGAAAGTCTTTGAGTTTTATGTGCAAATTTTCCCAATACCCATGAACGGGGTATTGCACGTTTACCGTTTTAGCCCTATTGTTTTCCTGCTTTGCTTGTATGCCGGAGTAGAGGTTATTGTTTGTGAATAGGGTATTTTACTATTCTTTGGATGTATTTTCCTTGCATGGTTTTCCTGTTTATGACCGTTGGTCTAGTTTTTCCTATTAGGCTTTTGCCAGTTTCCATTCCTAGTATTTTAGGATGGTGTGACTTTGGTTATGACATGCTGTTATACTGTAGATTGCTAGCCAAGTAGTACTTGAGGTATACTCTCGCCATTATGTGATGCTATACTTGCTGATTTACACAGGGCCTTAAGAACCTAATGTATATACCACATGGAGAATTGACATTGAGGGCTTCTCCAGAGTGTCTTTATAATTGTACGATGTGAGACCACAAGAGGAAATGAGGTTGAGTGATTCCCCAGAGTGTCTGTAGTTCCTCGACGTAGGACACAGGGGGAATTGATGTTGAGTTCTTCCCCAGAACACCTTTAGTATGATACGAGACTATAGGGGGAATTGACGGTGAGTGCTTCCTCAGGGAGTCTATACTTTAGCTAAACCAGAGGGGCGAGACTGTGTGTGATTCCTATAGGTTTGCCAGTATATGTTAGGTAGGACCAGAGGGGATAGGCTGTGAGTACTTCCCAGAGGGCTACCTATTGTGTTTACCTTCTTTGATTACTTGTTTCTTGATATCTGAAACTATGGATTGTTACTGTTGAGTGCTTCCTTGTTTACTATTTTCTGTACTTTTACCTACCATATATTCACTGACTATTAGACACAGATCTTGTGGTGGTTGCCTAATGGGATTTGTCTCACACCCTTTTTGGGCCAAGCTTTTGGGCCCAAATATATTATATTGTTGCAGGTATAGACAAGGGAAAGTGCCCTTCTACTTCAGGTAATTGATTGCATTGGAGCTGGAGAGCATGAGACTAAGCTGAGCCTTGCAATGCTGCGGAGTTGTTTATCTATTTTCCTTTTGTACTTTGGTTTAGTAATGTATTCATCATTGTGACTTGTTTGGCTGCTTTCCTAGACATAAATGTATCATGCATCATTTATATATATGTATTCTCCAGTTGTTTCTTTATCTCAGTCTTCCAATGTTTAATGTTGTTAGATATTTACTGCTTCCTCTATTGTATATTTGTTTCTCTTCCACTGTGTTACTCTACAAATGAGGGCATAGTTTCCCCATTATCACACCCAAGGCCCTCGCTGCTAGTTAGTAGCCTCTGGAATTCGGGGAAATGCGCTTGAGGCCATGTGACCAATCGAGTACGGGGCGCCTCTGGGTGGCTTCTGGAATCGGGATGTTACAAATTCAAACAATGAAAGGAAAATAACCACCCACCTCAATGTTGTATGATCAATATACTCTGGAATCAGCCCTTGAATTATCCTATAATGACGTAGATCTACAAAAACGTTAAAATCATTCAACCTAAAATAACTCTCGAACGAGGAAGAATCAGGGAAAAGGGCTCAAGAAGAAGAAAGAACTCACCGAGGAAATTCCAACGCAACCAGTGATGTTTGATTCAGAGAACACATAAAGGATCAATGGATCTGAGAAGAATTGGTGATTCCTTATATTCCTTCATAAGTCACAACCAAAAGAAGATGAATATGAGGGTTAGATGTGACCTCAGTCTGATATGTCAAATAAAAGAAAAAGTACACAACATGTACTATTAATGAACACGTTGTGTATTTTCCTCAATTGACCCTCGACATTAGTGGTCTTCCACGACACCCCACATGGCCATGTCTCGGCTGTTACACACCCAAGATGCTGCTATATGCAGTAACTGGGTACATGGCATGTACTTATAAGTACATGGTGTGTACTTAGAAAATTTCCAATTCTTCCCTTTTTTCTCAAAAACAACTCGAAAATAGATCCATACCTGAAATGAAGATCCAGGTTCTTACAAACCTTGTAAATCTTTTGTTCCTGTGGAAGTGTGTTTTGATTGTGTTTATTAGGGAAAAAATATTTAATAGAAGGTGAAAGTGGTTTAAAAAATAAGGAACCATAAAAGAAAAATATATCACTGATTCAACCCCTCCCCTTCTCAGTGATACTTAGATCCTAACTGGGAAACTTCAATCATTATCATTGGGAGGTTCCCAAGGTTTTCTCTTTGTTGAAGTTTTGAAGATAAGTTGTGATGGAAAATCTGAATTGTGTGAATAATAAGGGGATTCTGATATTTTATGGGAAGAATTATCATATCTGGAAAGATATAATTATGCCTTATCTTATGTCTCTTGGGTATAAAGTTCTTGAAGCTACAACAGATGGATTTCATACTATTGATGACAAGGTTCCTCTTACACCTATTAATAAGAATAATCTTGAGAACGATGGAAGGGCTAAAAATGAATTACTCTCATCTCTTTCTAAGAGTGAGTTTTTAAGATTTAAAGGTGTTGCTATAGCTAAATGCATCTGGGATAAGCCAAAGAAAAGCTTTGAAGGAAATATAAATGTGAAGAAGGAAAAATGACAAATCTAAAGAATGAAGTATGAAGACTTGAAAATGGATGAGTCTGAATATGTTGGGGACTTTTTTACCAGTGTAAATGACATTATCAGTACAATTAGATGTCTTGGTGAAAATTTAGAGGATTCTACAGTAGTTGAAAAGATCTTGATAATTCTTCTCGACAATTTTGATGTTAAAGTTTCTTTATTAGAGGACAGAGACCCTGAAACATTATCTTTGGATGATTTTCATAGCACTCTCATCACTTATGAAATGAGATGGGAGAAGAATATAAAGATCAAAACAAAAGTTGATAGATAAATTTCTTTCAAGGATTCAAATAAAGAGATGTCTAAGAAGATTATTTTTGAAGATGAAGCCGGTGAATCTGATTATAAAGATGAGGTATTTCAAAATTTTGATGAAATTTTATCCTTATTTTCTAAGAATGTGAAAATAGGTATAGAGAAATACAAGGGGAAACTTCACTTGAAATGTTTTGAATGTGGAGTCGTTGGGAATTTTGCGGCTAACTGTCCTCAAAAAAATAAAGAAGAAGACAATGATGAAGATGAAAGAAGGCCAAGAAGGTCGTGGAAGAACTAGGTTGATAAAGATAAGTATTTTTCAAAAGGTAAGGATAAAAAGTTATTCAAATCAAAAAGAAGAATCTTTTTTTCAAAAGATCACGAAGAAGAAGATGGTGAAGTTGAATATGACAAATCTTTTGCTGAGAAATCTAGAGAAAATAACTTTATTGCAATTGTGAATAATGATGATTATGGGAGCAGTAATTCCGAAGAAGAATAAAATCAACTTGAATATCATCTGAAAGTAGAGTTGAAAGAGTTCTTGATAAAGATCAAAAGGATTGAGAAGGAAAAAAATAAGTTGATAAATAGAGATTCCTCATTAAACAATCAAGAAAATTTTCCTGATGAGAAAGTCAAGTTAGAAAAGGAGACTGATGATATGAAGAATTATCTTAAGAGTGAAAAGAATCATAATGAACATCTATAAGTAAAGCGGAAGGAAAAAGAATAAGAGTTGGAACTTGTCCAACTGAAAATTTTTGAAGTTGAAGAAAGGAATATTAGTTTCAAAAACTCTATATCTAAGGCTAGTGAAAGTTCTAGTAGGAATCAACCGAATAAGGATAAAAAAAAGTTACCTTCAAAGGTTGAGAAGAAAGATGGAATTGGATATGATAAGAAAAAATATATAAAGGCTACGTATGTGGACAAAGTTAGAAATGCCGAACAATCAGAAGTACCTAAAAATCCTGAGTTCATAAAGATTTCTACTACTTTTGGTTATGATAAGTTTGAAGAAAAATATGAGCTGAAGAAGAAAGTTACGATTGAAAGTAGGAAGGCTAATGGTTATTAGATTTCTATTAAGAAGAGTGTTGAGAAGCATGTTCACAACTTTGGTCATTATAGAATTTTTAGAGATAAATATTCATTCTATGGCTGTAACGCCCCGACCCCATTTACTCAGAGTTGGTGCCTTATTACATAACATTGGCATGATCACAAGAAAGATCAAATCTCAAAAGACCGATTAGTTTAGTAGCCATGGAAACACTAGATATATTCATAAAGTTTTACATTACATCATAAAAATGAAATATACAACAACATAGTCTCCATAGTCCACACTCTTATCCCCTCATACTATCCCTACAGGTCATTCATAAATTACTCCTTCACATCCTGGGAAAAATAAAACATAGAAAAGGGGTGAGCTCAAATGCCCAGTAAGGATAACAATATAGCATAAACTTTCATAAATAAGAATAAACATTTAAGGCAATGTATAACTAAAACAAAATCATTTTAAACTTGAACTTCAACATAGTATGGAAAAAATAAAATTAAACAATGCCATTTACTTATTCACATGGATATTCTACTAATCAAATATTCACATGCAATATCAATAACCACTTTCATAATGATGGAATGCATAATGCCAGACTATCATAACCACATAGCCAAGGCCTCGTGCCAAGACTACAAATATGATTTTTTCAAGACCTTGTGCTAAGACACTAGTTTGTATCATGAGACCTACCGATTCATCGAGGAGCTATGACAGGCTCCACCCGTCACTTATTAAGTTCAATACATTCCTCCTATGAACAAGTTTAAACATAACATAAACATTCGTATTAAAACTAGCATATGAAATGTCAATAATTTCTCCATAAACCATGAATGATATAAAAATAACACATCCACAGTCAAACATATCACAAAAACTTCAATACAATATAGAAGTTTTGTATCATAATAAATCAACTTCAAATAAGCTTAAAATCCATCAAAGGATGTTGACATAGATGAAATCAAAACTCTTTTTAGAGAAATATATATTTCTATTTTGAAATCATTTAAGAGTAATATATCTATAAAATAAAACATTTTATTTGAAGATATTCTTATAATATTTTAAGGGAAGCTTTGAAGATTTTATAATGGTGGAAAATAGCCGCACCCGCCATATAAGTTAAAAAAAACATTCTTACCTTAATTCTGTTGAAAAGGTTAAAAAGGACCTTGTTTGGAAAACGACAGAAATATTCATTTATAAACCACTTATAAAAGTCAAAAAGGGTATAAATAACTTTAACCCATATTCTAGTAAATAGTAATTTTTTTTGAAATACATTTTTAAAAACATGTATGTGTATGATAAAGAAGTCCCAGTAGATTATTACGTATAAACAACCTCGAATAATGAAGAGATTGCGAAATAAACCCTTACCTTGTACTTTTCCTTGGTTGGGGTAGGTTAAACTCCTGTATAATGGTGAAATAATTTTTATTAAATTATACAGGAATCATATACATTAATATGATATCATATATGATCTTTTAACATTGATTTGTTAATAATATCTTAGTATTATCGTTGTTTCAGGTGTTAACTTACTCATTTTATTTTATATGTTTTGTTATGTAAGCCGTGTTTGTCATGGATAGGTTGTATCTTAATCATATCCAGAATGATATCAAGTCCTTAGATACTATTATTAATCATCAAATGAGAATTAGACTTGAATGGATACGATGGAGAATGAATCTCATCGTGTTCGTGGAGACGGTAGTCCGTACGTACGCACGAGCGACAATATCATTATTTTGATATTAAAATAATATATAATTGGGTGGTATATTATATATACAGAATAATTATCCTGTTATATTTATTATTTACATGAATTACACATCATTATTATACCCATCCAAATAATAATTTATTGAATAACAATTACACCACGACGTGGAGACGGTAAGCCGTACGTACGCACGTATGGTGACATGTTATTCAAAGGATGGATAGAATAATGAATATAGTTGTACCATATTTATAATAACATCACAGTATATATAATATACTGGAGTTATTATTTTATAATGGGAAAACAAAGAAAGAAGAAGTTGAAGAAGAAATGAATTTGAAAAAGGGTGGTGAAAACATTACCTCTTCTTTGGGTTCTTCCTTTTGATTTGATCAAAAGGGCTCCTTAGGTTGGATTTCTGATCAAAATAAGGCCTCTAGGTTGTAGTGAGGGAAGTTTAGAGAGTATATGGGAAGAGGTTGGCTGAAACAAAAGGCTTTGAAGGTGTGGATTAATGAGAAGGGGGAGTGCCCTTTTATAAGAGGGGTGAGGGGCACCTTTGGAAAAGCTAGAAATATTATTTTATAATAAATTAATATTCGGTTTCTAATGGCTCCAAAGTGTATTATTTAAATATTAAGGTGGGGATGGGTCTAAAAACACTCAACCAATAGAATTTATACAGGTTTGGGTCATTATATTAACCTTATCCTTTAGTTTTAACTCTTAGTTAATTAGTTTGACACTTACCATGTCACTTTGTATTTTTATAATATATAGTTAATAAACTTACTATATACCTTCAAGCGACCCCCAAGTGGTCCATTAATGATACAAATATAATGATATAAGTCTCTTGGAAGAACCTTAGATTTTTAGGAATTGAATATCAATTAATAATATAATATTTGTTTTAAAAACTCTTTTATTTCAATTTTGACACTATTTGGAAAATTGATTTTTGTGAAAATCATAACAGAATGATTAATTCAAAAAAAGTTAATTAAATCAATACTAACATGTCATATTAACCTAGAAAATTAGTGTAATTCATAAAAAGTCTCAAATTATATTTATTTGGGTATTTATAATATCAATTATTTTAATTTTTCACTATTATGGTAATTACTGCATCATCATTGTGTCATAAATAAATTATATTATTTAATGTCTAAAAATTATAAATAAAATATAATTATTTATTAAATCTTTTTATCTTTATAATGAATATTTATAGTCGAAACTCCAACATATATAACCCTATGTAAAAATTGTTTTTCCAAAAGATATATGTTTATGTAATTTTTGTATTTATTTTAACTTAATTAATATAAAGTGTCATTATCACTTACAAGTGGCTCCATGGGGTCCAAAAATCGACCCAAATATGCCCATGGTCGGACATGTATCAACCAATATGGTTAGGACACGTTTTAGGGTAATTTTTTATTATTATAATATTATTTTTTAACCCTTATTTACCGGATTTACCCTTTAACCATGGTAAATAAAATATTTACCGAAGTAATTATTCAAAATGTCTAAAAATAAAAGTTACCTATTTACACAATTTGAACATCCTGATTCCAAATAGGGAATCCATTTTTCCAAATTCAAAACACAGAAGTGGCAGAAATTAATTTAAAATTAATTCCCATTGTTAAAATAAAAAGCGTGTTTTTAAGAGATAATAACTATCAAAATATTGACACTTGTTTATGTCCGGTTTAATTGTAAAATTATGTACAATGACCAAAATTTTATTAAATGGTAAAAATATATTCTAAATATACTTTAAAACCACTCAAATTCATAATTTATCAATATAAATTATTTCGATTAAAAAAGTTTTTTAATTAAAATTTAGTAATTTCCAGTCATCAAAATATAAATCTTATCCGAAAAGTTCCAAAATTTCACCCTAGGCTAAATTCGATATTATGAATCCAAAAATGAAGTCCATTTTGAGAGATAACATTTATAAAATTTTAAAAATTAGGTATTACTATTCATAACAGCTAGTTTGATTGGTTGTGGTGTGTGTTAGAACTCGAAGTTGCATACAACACACGCTACTGCATTATTCAAAGAGAAGCGTACCGTAGAAGCTTGAGGTGTTACAATGGCTACTTCTAGTATTGTGGTGGATTCAGAAACATGGAAAATATGAGTTGGTTCAACCAAAAACATTACTACTATTCCAAAAGTTATGGAAGACAAGGTTTGATGGGTAGTCAATCCTCGCAAATGAAGAAATACGATAAGGGAGTTCAAAATAAATTTGAGAGGGATGATTTGAAAGTTGAAGATAGGTTCTAACCATTAGAAACTATTTGTGAAAGATGTGAACATCTTAGACATCTTTCTAAGGGATATATTATTTTGTTTCTAGCACAACAAAAGGTTTTTAACAAATCTCAGAAGCTGGAGGTGAAGAATGAAAAGGAATAAAAAAAATGTCTTGTTTTTGAAACTGATTTGAAGGATACAAAATGAGAACACCCATGGATTCTTGATAGTTGGTGTTCTTCTCATATTAAATTAGACTTAAAGTTTCTAAATAATGTGAAAGACTTCAAAGAAGGAATAGTGACATTTGGTAATGATGAATCTCGGAGGATCAAGAAAAAATGAAATCTAGGAAAAAATTATATGTTGATGGGATAAAATACAATATACTAAGTGTTTGAATACTCTGTGATGAGGGGAAAAATTTATCTACAGAAAATATGGGTTTTTTTTGAAAAGTGAAAATGATATAAATGTAGTTACAAGAGGCCAACGTACAAAAGGGAACTTGTTCTAAGTTGGTGAAGTACATAACGCTTGTTACATGAGTATGGTTGATGAAAATTAGTTATGGAATAAAAGGCTGGGACATGTGTGTCAGAGAAACATGTGAAAGTTATCAATGCGAGACAGTGTCTGAGATATGCATGATTTATCAAGAATAAGAGATTGGTGTTGCACTATTTGTGAGAAAGGGAAGATTATAAACTTTGTGCATAAGAGAGTTGGCATTCTTTAAAAAAACCCTTGGAACTTATACATTCTGATATCTATGGACCAATGAGAAAGAAATTAAAAAATAGATATAATTACTTCATTACTTTCATTAATGAATTTACTCGCATTACTTGTATTATGTACATGATACATAAGTCAAATTCTCTAAAAATGTTTAATAGTTTAAGAAGGAAAGTAGAGAAGGAATGTGAGTATTCAGTGAAGAAGTTGAGAGCTGATAATGGTGGAGAGTATAATAATAAAGATTTTGAAAGTTATCCAGAGAATAATGGAATTTAGCATGAGTTTGGTTCACCATACACACCCTAAAAAAATGGGGTTTCTAAAAGAAAGAATAGAAGTCTGGTGGAAATGGGGAGAACCATGTTACTTGAACATAGTCTTTCTCATTATTATTGGAGGAAAGACATGAGAAATTTTGTTTATATTCAGAACCAATGTTTCTATTGACCAAATTAAGATATGACTACATACAAAATGTTCTATGGAAAAACTCCAAGTATGAAACACTTAAGAGTTTTTGGGAGTCTGTGCATTATAAAGAAGAAAGGTGGAAACCTTGATAAGTTTGATAAAATAGGATATGATGGAATTTTTCTTGGATATGATCTAGAAGGAAGAGGATATAGATGTTTTAATAAAGAAACAAGAAGAATTTTTGTTTCTTCTAATGTCAAAGTCGTTGAAAATTTTGAGAAAGAAAAGTAGTCTTATGATGATGTGGAAGTTGAGCAGGATAAGGAAAGTTTTTTTTAACAATTATGATAATGATTCCAACAGAAGTAATCCTACTCAAGAAGAAGAATCAAACTCAATAATTTAGAGTGATGAGGTTGAAATTCAAACAGATCGTCCCAGGCTGAGGAAGCAAGTAGAGGCTCAGAACATTATTGGAGATCAATATCAGAGGGTTCAAACCCGAAGAAAAACAAATGTTGTTATACATAATTATTTGTATTCAAAAGTGGACCCTAATTATGTGAATGATGCTTTTGAGCATCCATAATGGGTTCGGGCTATGAATGAAGAACTTGATCAGATTGAAAATAATGATACTTGGGAACTTATTCCCAAGATAAATTAAAAAAATGTTATTGGTAAAAAATGAGTTTTCTGGAACAAGTTGAATGAAGAAGGTGAAGTGATAAGGAACAAGGAAATATTAGTGTTCAATGGTTACTCACATATTTAAGCCATTTATTTTGATGAAACCTTTGCTCCGATGTCAAGGTTAGAAATAATCAGAATCTTTCTTGTTATTGCTGCACAATGAGGTTACAATATCTTTCAAATGAATCTTAAATCCACATTCTTGAATGGTTATCTTGATGAAGAAGTATACTAAAAGGCACTATCATGGGTGATCTCAAATTATATTCAGTTTTGGGTACTTGGGTGTAGCAGAGTGGATGACCAAGGTTGCCTCTCAAAGGAGGAAGTAAATTAAAACAACTTAATAAAGGTATTTTGAAAATAAAATTAAATAAATTAAAAACACTACTCTAAAGGATTGGGGGGGGGGGGAGGGGGGTTGTTTATCGTTTATAAAACTAGAAGAAGTTTTTTAGAAAAATATTTTTTATTTTATTTTAGTTTTGAAATGAAGTTTGATTAAAAAGACACAACAAGAAGATGTTTTTTTAGAAAATATTTTAAAAGGAATAATCGATCTAACTATACCTATTCACTCAATTATTTATCATTATCATTTAAATTAACATCCAATTAATTATAATCCCCTAATTGTTTAACCTTATAACCCTATGAGAGTTAACTTAACCACAAATATGAAATTACTTAAACCCTAGACTAGCTTCAGAACATGCAATCGTAGCACCCTACTTTGATTGATGTTCTAAGGTTAGCTTATGGTCTGTGGTTAATTAGAGAACATATCCAATCTGGAAATAAGAATGAATTGAAATTATATATTATATTTTAACTCTAAAAATTTATCCTACGTGGTCTTGTTTTACTGATTAAGTTTGCGCTCTCACAATTTACACAAATTCTAAACCTCACATGTTTTTGTGTCAATTGATCAATTGCTTGATTAGTTTTATTTAAATTGAAAACTCAATTAATATATCATATTATGTGAATTAAAATATCTCATTGATTCAAAATATATTAATGAATAAGGATATAGTTCGATCGATTACTAAAAATAACTACTCTTCTATGGGCGTTGTAGTCATCATAGAAATGTTTTACATGTGCAAATGTTTAGAAAGGGTATAACCCAATTTCGTTTCTACTCTTGATTCCAGAACAAATAGTATGAGTAAAAAAGAAGATAATTGAACAAAATAGAAGAAAAGAGAAGAAACAAAAGAGTAACAAAGAAGTTTATTATGAAAATGAAAAAATTACAACATGAAGAAGAAGAAGAAGAAGGCTTCAATGAGGGGATCCTTGCTTAAAGAGATACCCCTCTTATTATAGTTGTAGAATTTAAGTGAAACCAATTATACTATTCCTTAAATCTCCTAATTCACGTTCCAACCCCTTGAAATTATAAAAACACCAATTTATAGAGTGGAGTGGAGGCTAGGTTTAAAGAGGTTTCAAGTGTGAATGGGGAAATTCGTCCAAATAAATTAATCCAACTTTCACCACCAATTTGAACACCAAAATGCATGAAATAGATGTCCTTACATAAGGATGATTTGTGATAAAATTAATTATAGATCTACTCTCAAAATTTGGTCCTAATCCAATCATGTATTTAAAAGTTATTTCCCAAATACAGAACTAATGTCCAATCTGGTGAGTCCATCCCAACTTTGACTTCATGACCCTTTTACACCCATTAAATGCACAATTTAGCTCCAATGTCCTGAATGAAAGTTCTATCATATTAAGTCAAAAATATATTTAAAATTTTTTAAGTTCAAATAATACATATCAAAATATTTATGTCCGAAATGCTACAGTGAATTTCAAAGGGTAAAACTGGAATTTTTACCAAATTTTCAAATGAACTATCTAATCCCAAATATTTTATAAATAAACATATTTAACACAATTTGAGGAAATGTTTTCATTTATTATCAATAAAATATTCAACAAAATTGTTTTTTATCAACTCCCCCATACTTACCCTTTTGCACTCCTGGAAAAAACCTTATATCATGTATTCGAGAAAATTGTGACAAGATATGCATATTCAAATTTCTCAATACAGAGTGAAAATACAGGAAAAGTGAGAATCCCATCAAGGTTCAATATCAATAAATTTTAAAGTCCTTGTCTCATAAATTGCATTAAAACAAAATCCAATGAGATTCATAATACTAATCATAGAGAAATAAGTCATGGGTCTACCATGCCACTAATTATACACGTGTGTGTGTGCCAACCATTCAAAGCTCATTAATCCACCCTTTATTCAGTATATTCAGGTTAAGTAAAACAATTATTCTTACCTGGTTTAATTCACCAAACCTGTTATACATTACTTTGTAATCGAATTTCAAGAACCACTCACTTAAGCATTCCCGAAAGTCAAACCTTGAGCTCCTGACCTAGATATCCCCATATGTTGTACATTTCATTACTCCCCTCATTTATTATAATTTTTTGTTTTTTTAAGTTTCACTTGGAACAAATCTCACACTCAACTCTCAACCCATATTTGATCTCTTCACTACACTAATTTTAATAGTTATAACAAGATCAAAGGTTGATGAAGAGTAGTTTTTGACCCATCCAAGACACAACCCATATTTTTTTGAGGGTGTACAATAGTCAGATAATAGGTACACACACGTAGGTTAATTCAGTACAGTAATGAAACCGATCAAAAGAGAAACGAATGCCTGAATCAACCAATGATTTTTTAACTAACTTGACTATACCTTCAATTGATTAGGAAAATTTTTACAAGTCATGGTTGAGTGAAAATTTGTGTGGAGAAATCAATGAAACAATTTACCATGAAAAAATATTACAAATAACGATGTCAAAATCTAAAAGGTTTTATAATGACTCAATCATTCATATCATCAAAAACTTTAATTTTTATAAAAATCAATCCTTGATGATGGAATATTACTCATTCTTATAATTCTACCAATGAATTTTGAAAACATGAATTTTCTATATGTTCCACATGAGAATGTTACATGATATATTAGTTTTTTTATTTATTTTTTTTGTTTTTTTGTTTTCTTTCTGGTTTTTTTTTGAAAATTTTAACCAAAAACTAAATAAGAAATACAAACAAAACACAAAAATGAAAATCATAAATATCTAACCCAAAATGTTGTCCCCTCCCCCACATTTAAAATATTGCATTGTCCTTATTGTGAACCTATGAGATGATATATGCACATGAAATGTATAATTTTAAATAGGACATAGAATAAAAAAGTGAAAGGGTTAGGAATAGCCTGATATGATCAAGTGATTATGGGGTCATGCAGTGTGATGAAATCCACTACATCAGTAGGAAGTCCCTCAATGTATTTCTTCAAACGTTTCCTATTGACTGTAAATCTCTTTCCAGTATCCTCTTGTGCGATCTCCACTACACCATAAGGAAAAACATTAGATACAATATAAGGACCTAACCATCTATAATGCAACTTACCAGGCATAAAATTTATTCATGAACTATAGAGAAGGACTTTCTACCCAACATGAAACTCCCTTTGTTGGATCATTCTATCAAGAGATTCTTTTGATCTTTTCTTATAGAGCCTTGAGTTCTCATATGAAGACAATCGAATATCCTCAAGCTCTTGAATTTGCAGCTTCTGTTGAATTCCATCTTGGTCCAAATCCATGTTGCATTTATTTATAGCCCAATAATCTTGATGATTGACCTCCATAGGTAGATGACAGGATTTCCCAAAAATAATCCAAAATGGGGACATACCGATGGGTGTTTTGTATTCTATCCTATATGCCCATAATGCATCATCCAATTGCTTGCTCCAATCCTTCCTATTAAAATGCAAAATTTTCTCCATTTTTTTCAACTCCCTATTTGAAACATTAGATTGACAATTTGTTTGAGTTTGGTATGGTATTGATGTTTTGTGTGTCACCCCATACTTCCAAAGTAGGGAAGCCAAATTCTGGTTGTATAAGTGTGTCCCTTAGTCACTGATGATGGCCTTTGGTACTACAAACCTAAAAAAAATTTGTGTCTTGAAAAAGTATACTAAAACATGATAATAATAAGTCCTAGTAGCCTTGGACTCCACCCATTTACTCACATAATCAAAAACAACCAAAATTTACAAGAAACCAAACGAACTTGGAAAAGGACCCATAAAATCAATGCTCCATACATAAAAAATCTCACAGAATAGTATGAGTTATTGGGGAATCTTGTGTCTCCTAGAAATATTCCTAGTATGTTGGAAATGAGAGTACAACTTACAAAATAGATGATAATCATGGAATAAGCTAGGCCAATATAATCCAGAGTCTAAAAATTTACTAGCTGTCCGTTGGGGTCCAAAGTGTCCTCAACATGAAAGTGTAAGGAAAAAATGTAGAATAGACTCAAACTCATGATCAGGAACACACCTCCTAATGACTTTATCACTACACATGCACGAAAGGTAGGGATCATCCCACACATAATAATGAGACTCACTTTTTAATTTTTGGACTTGATATTTCCTTAAATTTGCAGGGATTTCAGATGCAACAAGGTATTTCACTAAATCAGCATGCCAAGGATGCATACCTGAGATGGAATAAAGATGCTCATCAAGGAAAGTTCCCCGAAGTGGTTCTTGGTCCAAGGTTTCACCCCCTAGTGTGTGAGTAAGCCTACTCATGTGGTCCACCACCAGGTTTTATGACCCCTTCTTGTCCTTTATCTCAATATCAAATTCTTGAATAAGAAGCATCCATCAGATAAGTCTGGGATTTGAATCTGGCTTCTTCAAGAGGTACCTTAGAGCTGTATGGTCAGAAAAACCAACTACTTTAGATCCCAATAAATATGAACAAAATTTATCTAAATAAAATATAACAGAATGAAACTCTTTTTTTGTGGTTGTGTATTTTGATTGGGCTGAATCCAGTGTCCTTGATGCATAGGTAATCACATATGAACGTCCCTCCACCCTTTGTGATAAGACAAATCCAACCACAAAGTTGGATACATCACACATAATCTCAAAAGGAAGCTCCCACCGTGGAGGATGTATGATAGATGGAGTGGTCAGATGCTGTTTTAGCTCATCAAATGAATTACTACAAGAGTCATTAAACACAAAATCAGAATCCTTTTGAAGTAATGATGACATAGGAAGAGAAATATTACTAAAATATTTGACGAATCATCGATAAAATCCTACATTCCCTAGGAAAGATCTAACATCACGTACAAATGAAGGATATGGTAGGGATGAAATAATATATATCTTAGATTTATCAACCTCTATCCCATGTTTTGACACTACATGCTCCAAGACAATGCCATTCTCTACCATAAAATGACACTTTTTAAAGTTCAAGACCAGATTATTCTCAATACAACGATTCAAAACCTTTCCCAAACTAGAGATATAATCATCAAATGAGGACCCATACACTATAAAATCATCCATAAATACCTCCATGTATGTCTCAATAAAATCAGAAAAAATACTCACCATGCATCTCTAGAAGGTACCCGGGGCATTGCAAAGTCCAAATGGAATCCTTCAGTAGGCAAACATACCAAATAGACAAGTGAATGTTGTCTTATCCTAATCCAACAGAGCAATAGGAACCTAAAAATATCCAGAAAATCCATCCAAGAAACAATAATGTGTCTTCCCAGCTAGTCTCTCTAGAATTTTATCAATAAATGGGAGGGGGAAATGGTCCTTGTGAATGGAATTATTTAGTTCTTTATAATCAATACACACACACCAATAGTTTTTTACCCTCATCGGAACTAAATCCTCTTTATCATTTTTAACAACAGTAACAAAACTTTTCTTAGGCATAACCTGAATAGGACTCACCCACTGGGAATCTGAAATGGGATAGATTATACCTGCCTCGAGTAAAATTTCAACCTCTTTTTTAACAACCTCCAAAAGTGTTGGATTGAGTATCCATTGTGGCCGCCTAACTAGTTTATCCCCATCCTCAAAAATAATCCTATGCATGAAAATGGAGGGGATAATACCTGATATGTCATCCAAGGTCCACCTGATTTCCCTAATGTTCTCCCTCAAAAGAGTAAAAATCTTTTATTCATGTTCAAAAGGGATATTTTTAGAAATTATAATAGGTAATTTATCACCACTTAACAAGTATGAGTATTTGAGATTAGGTGGAAATGGCTTGAGTTCCAGTGTAGGGGGATACTGTATGGATGAAGAAATTGAAGGAAATGAAATATGTGCACAATGAACATCAGTATCAGAATATATATCATCAAAATTATAGAATAAAGCATCAAATCCATCAACATACTCAACAACTAAGTCATAATCATAGTGAACATGATCAAAATAAGTATATGAATCCACATCAAAATCAAATCCAAGAGAGGATTGTGTATTAGAAACATGTGTGGAAGTGCTCTTATACATCAAACTAGAACCAATATTCATAATATCCCTAAGCACTGGACAACAAAAATCCATGTGGTTTTTACTTGGTGGTTCAAAATGGGAGATAAAAAAAGTAGAATGGTCCTTAGAGGGGTAGTTTATGGAGTCCATAACATTAAATATAACAACTTCATATCCAAACTCCATGGAAAGTGTACCCTCATAGAAATTTATAAATGTTTTAGCAGTTTTGAGGAAGTGCCTACCTAAGATAATGGGAGCATGCGAACTTACCTGATCTTACTCTATTTTAAGCATGTAGAAATCTACTGGAAAGATCATGTCTCTTACCCAAACAAGTACATCCTCAAAGACTCCCACTGGATATGTCCTAGCTCTATTCTTCAACTGCACCACTACTCTTGTCGGCTTCAACTCACCAACTTATAAAGAAGAGAATGAAGAGTGAGGCATTACATTTATGGAAGATCCTAAATCACATAAAGTATTATAAAAGTGTAAATCCCATATGGTTCATGGGGTGGTGAATGTACCTGGATCCTTGCACTTTGTTGGCATTGCTAGATTTGGTATAATGAGTGCGGACACATTCCTTCCAAGATTGATCCTCTCATTTCCCTTGATCCATCTTCGATTGGTACAAAGTTCTTTTAAGAATTTGGCATACCTTGGTATTTATTTAATGGATTCCAGTAAAGGGATTTTGATCTCAAAACACTTGAATGTATCCAAAAATTCTTTTTGCATTGCCTCTTCAGCCATATTCTTTTTTTGTACTAACCTGTTTGGAAAGGGAAGGGGTTTAGGAGGAACATCATTAATATTTTTCTTACCTTTGTCTTTATCATTTGGTTTCTCTTTAGTTGGTATGGAATAGGGATTATTTAGAGTTGAGGTGAATCCCGTTGGAATGATAGGTGCAGATGTATCAGTTGTTTTCTTCCCACTTCTCAATATGATGGCACTGAAATCCCCCTTGGGATTTTGAGTAGGTTGAGAAGGTAGATTTTCAGAATTCTTACTTACTAGTTCATGGAGGGAAATGTAAATCTGGCTCATTTGAGTCTTTAATTCCATCATCTCCTCACCTTGACTCTTCATCTCATTCTGTTGATTAAGAACAATTTGTTTCAAAAGGTCATCAGTGTTAGAATCTACCTTGGGTGGGAGATTACCTTGTTGTTATCTTGTTTATTCTTAGGCTTCAAATATCCTTTTGGATTGTTGGAAACCCTACTAGTAAGGTGGAGGCTGCTGGAAGTTTTGTTGAAAATGGGTACTTTGTTGTTGTCTAGATCCATACCTCATGTCTGATTGATCCTTCCACCCTTGGTTGTATACTGGTGCAAAGGAATCAAACTTCTTTTGGGGATGTGGCTGTTTTTGCTGCTATATGGTGTAACGACCCAATATTTTTTTTAAAGGAAATTAATTTCTTATAAATATTTCATAATCACATTAACTACTAAGTGCTATGGGTCCCTTAAAACATAATTTTGTCACTTCTGTGATGTGAATTTCAAAAATCCTACATACACAGTCGTGATCAGTAAGTTATTTAGAGTCCAATAAGGAAAACCTATTTTTTGGTGAATAGTAACCTGCCCTTATGAATAGTAACATGCCCTTATGAATAGTGATATACCCTAATGAATATTAACCTTACCTATGATAATATATAAATAATATTCAAGTTGAAAGTACGATATACCTATATTTTAGAATAAGTTAATGAATGTTTTAAAACTGGTTTTTGATAATAAATTATGATTTTAATTAAATATTAAATTAATAATATTTATAAAATTATTTTTGAAAAATGGAATTCATTTTTGGATTATACACATTGAAAAATGGTTAGGGTGAAGTTTTGGGATTTTTCTGAAATACTTGATTTTTTGATGAATAGTAAAATACGGTAATTTACCTTATATATACATTATAAGCTAAATAGACTATTCCTAGAATCATGGATTATGTCACCAACATTAATCCTAATTAACATGATAAAATTACTATTCCTGGTCATGGAATACTTACTATTACTTGTCTTGTGAAGAAATAATAAATTAATGAGTTTTATATTAAGAAATCCCCTCTCTCCTCCACTATAAAAACCCCCTCTCACCCCTCTTCCAATCACTCCTCTCAAGCCTTGTTCCTTCTCAAAATTCTGTACAAATACCCTCCCAACCTCCTCTCCCACGTCCATCAAGATTTGGTCTCATTAAAATACCAAAACCTCTCCCTTAATAAGGTTCTCAAGGAAGTTTGGTTCAAGAGGTAAATTTCTCTTTTCAATTCTTTGTCTTTCCTTTCAAGTTCATTTGTTTTCTTTTTCTATTGCCTCTATTTATCCAAATTTTGTGATGACTTCATTACATTATATTTACTAGAATGTTTTCATGATAGTGGAATAAGTTATCATCATCTCCCCCTTTTTACCTTCTTTTATACTAGTAGTAAGAACACCATCCGAGATGTGTCAATTTTACACATTCAAGGACGATAGACTTTTGATTTCTTTTATCATTCTAAATTCTGGTAATGAAACCATTCTTGTTATGGTTGAACCATATTATTATATATAATATAACATATTTAATATTATGTAATCCCTTTTTTCAAATGGTGTTAGGTTATAAAGAAGAATGAGTTCGTTGTAATCAAAACCCACAAATTAACCGAAATAATTATCATTAAAGTTCTATATGATAATTCATCCTCATTCCATGTAACCAAGTTATATAAATGAACAATAACACCTATTTATTTTCATAAATAATATATAATTTCAATTCTATATATTTACATCCATTCCACTTCATTACTTAAAAACAAGTGAAGCGAATATAAAAATAAGAGAAACGAACACTCCAGAACAATGAAATTCAATACAATAACTTGTCAATAAAGACATAAATGAACTAACCATAATTATGGTAAACTAAATAAATGTCTAATAGGTTCTTAAATAAGTTATTAAAAAGTATAATTTCATATTCCAGGAGCTTAAGTACAAGAGCGGAACACGTTTGGAGTTAAGGTAAGGGTTTCTTCATCTCACTTCCATTTTCGTGAGATTTTCCTTATTCACTAATAATACTTTTATATGGTGTATGTATACTGAAAATTGATTTAAAATATCAGTAATATCTTTATCTTCATGGTATTAAATCTATAATTTTTATATTATTAATTTTTGGGGCATACAAATTATTTGATTACAAAGTTGTAAGGGTTTTTCCACCCGAACTTCCATTTTCATTCGAGACACTTTCATTGTCTAATTACCTCAATGAAATTCTTATGTATTGTTATGTACTCATCATATATTCTGTGTGAGTATCATATATATTTTTACAAACTAGAAACCTTCTTTATTTTATGGGGAGTTATACTTTTTAAAAGAAACTTTCAAAATTGTTTCAAAAATACAAGCCCAATTCAATGGAATTTCTCAAATTCTTACCTATTTAAAAGGGCACTCTATAATCAGTTTTTGGAAACCATTTTCTTTATAAAATCACTCATTTTATTATGAAAATACTATCTTACTTCACTTCTGGTTTTATACAAAGGTTTTTCCAAAAGAACTCTTCTTTTCAAAATAAAAGAGTATTTATCACCAGAATTGCTTAATGATTTTATAAGAGTGTTTTCATCCCATTCAACACTCTTGTTGATTCCATGGTATTATTGGGTTTAATCATTTATGAAGTCATATAACATATTTGATTTAATGGTTTATTACTAACTCTATTATGGATAATGTATCCTAAAACCATTCACCATATGATTACGAATTGTTAGTGTTTATGTTCAATAATTGGGTAAAGTTTGTTACATTTCATATGAAAATTTCAATGTATATGTTGTTTATGTTTATACCCACTCATATGAGGAATGAATTGGACTTATTATGTGATAGTTGGGGCCTGATATAACCCCTCGATGCATCAGTAGGTCTCATGAGACAAATAGACGTGGAATTGACCAAGGCCTTTCCCAATGTGATATAGATTTTGGACGAGGCCTTGACAAAATGTTTTAGAATGTCTGGCATTATGCATTCCATCATTATGAGTTCAGCTATTGATATTTCATGTGGTTATTCAACTAGTATAATACCCATGATTATGTTTTATTATGTCATTATTTACTTAGCTCATATTCCTGCCATAATGTGTTCATGTTTATTATTAATGGCATGTGTTTTCAATTGTTCACCATGTCTAATGTTTATATTATCTTCCGCTGTATTGATTACTCTTACTGAGTGTTTGAGATCACCCCTTTCTTATGTTTCATTTTCTCAGGACATGAAGAAGTATTTTATGAATGACTTGCAAGCATAATCTAGGAGATGTGGTGACTCTAGTGGAATAAATTAGTGTTGTTTTTTCCTTTCCTTATGTAAAGTTGAACTTATGTATGTATCTTCTTTCCAATAATACTAAACTACTTGGTCTTTCAGGATTTTTATTCCTTGTATGTATGTCAACGTAATCAAATAAGGCACCTACTCTGGGAAACTGGGGTCGGGTCCTTACATATGGTCTCCTAAGAAACACTACTGCACAATCTTTTATTTTTTATAGTTTGGGGCAATAGTTATTTGGGTGGCTTGTCTCAGTGAAAATGCTACAAGGCCTTGAAGGAGTGGGTTGGGATTTATTTTGAGCCAAATTAATCTACCTCACCATAGTGGTAAATTCTTCCAACTTGGTATCAATTAAATGAATTTCAAGAGAATGATAACATACTTGATGCACTCCTCTGACATGTGGTGTACCTCGATCGCAAAATTTTTGGGAGTTTTGGGACATTTTGTCAATGAATGCACGTGTAGCCACTGGTGCCTTGTCCACCAATTCTTCTCCATCTTCATAATCCACCATGATCATCTCCATAGGCGTGAGTCCTTCATAAAAGTATTGAATGAGGAGTTGATCACTGATTTGGTGATGTGGATATCTTACACACAAATTCTTGAATCACTCCTACTACTCATACATTGACTCCCCTTGTGCTTGATTGATCCATGAGATATTCTTACAAATGTAAGTGGTCCTTGATTCTAGAAAAAATCTCTACAAGAAAAGACATTTCAAATATTTCCAACAAGTTAAATCTTCAAGTTGTAAATAATACATCTAGTCTTTTGCAGTTCCATCAAGTGAAAATGAGAATTATTTTAGTTTGATTTGATATTCAGATACATTTTTTGGTTTAAGGGTTGAGAAAACCACATTAAATTCTTTAAGGTGTTTTTTTGGGTCCTCACCAGATAATCTATGAAACATTGGAAGAAGGTGAATTAATCCATATTTCAGTTCAAAGTCTGATTTGAGATTTGGGTATTCAATAAAATTTGGTTGATAGTTAATAACAGGTGAAACCAATTATAGAATGGTTATATTAATTTAATTTCTATTATTTTTATCCATTGGTTCTTGTTTTAGGTTTTATATAGAAGTGTTTCCAATTTCAGTGTTCCTGGAATGGAGGAATTCTCCAACTGGTTTAATGTTGAAACTTCCTGTAGACTGAGAATGTTGGATTCAAGCCCAAAGGCTACGTTCAATCTTAGGGTCAAGATATAAAAGATCCTTAGGATTAGTTCATGTCATAAATCATATAAAAAATAAAAATAAGTAAAGTGTACCATAATAAAATAAAAATGAGAAGTTTGAGTTGATGGTCCAAAAAGAAGAAGAAGAAAACAAAAGAAGAATTAAAATTCAGATTGGGTAAAGAAGGAAGAAAGAAGAGAATAATAGAATAAAATGTAAAATAAAATAAATACCTCTAATTAGTTGAAATAATTACTTGCCTCTCTGTAAATGACACCAATTTTAAAGGTTTTATCTTGAGTTCTCTCAAATGATATTCAATTTTGGGTACTTGGGTGTAGTAGAGTGGCTGACTAAGGTCATCTCTCAAAGGAGGAATTAAATTAAAACAACTTAATAAAGGTATTTTTAAAATAAAATTAAATAAATTAAACACACTACTTGAAAGTATTGGGGGGGGGGGGTTTATCATTTATAAAAATAGAATAATTTTGATGGAAGAAGATTGTTTTTTTAATTTTTTTTGAAATAAAGTTTAATTAAAAATACACAACAAGAAGATGTTTTTTTTAGAAAATATTTTAAAAGTAATAATCAATCTAACTCTACCTATTCACTCAATTATTTATCATTATAATTTAAATTAAAATCCACTTAATTAAAATCCCCTAATTTTTTAACCCTCAAACCCTATGGTAGTTAACTTAACCATAAAGATGAAATTACTTAAACCCTAGACTAGATTCAGAACATGCAATCATAGCACCCTACTTTGATTGATGTTCTAAGGTTAGATTATAGTCTGTGATTAATTAGAGAACATATACACTCTATAAATGAGGATTAATTGATCTTATAGATTATATTTTAACTCTACAAATTTATCTCGCGTGGTCTTGTTTTACTGATTAAGTTTGCGCTCTCACAATTTTCACAAATTCTCGACCTCGTGTGTTTTTGTATCAATTGATCAATTGCTTGATTAGTTTCATTTTAATTGAAAACTCAATTAATATATCATATTATGTGAATTATAGTTTCTCATTTATTAAAAATAAATTAATGAATAAGGATATATGACGATCTATTACTAAAAAGAAATACTCTTCCATGGGCGGTGTAGTCATCGCAGAAACATTTTGCATGTGCAAATGTTTAGAAAGGGTATAACCCAATTTAGTTTCTACTATTGATTCCAAAACAAATAGGATGAGTAAAGAAGAATATAATTTAACAAAATAGAATAAAATTGAATAAATATAAGAGTAAAAACGAAGTTTATTACGCAAATGAAAACATTACAACATGTAGAAGAAGAAGTAGGCTTCGATGAGGGGATCCTTGCTTCAAGAGATAACCCTCTTACAATGGTTGGAGAATTTGAGTGAAACCAATTATTCTCTTCCTTAAATATCCCAATTCACATACCAACCCCTAAAAATGATAAAAAAAACCAATTTATTGAGTGGAGTGTAGGCTAGGTTTAAAGAGGTTTCAAGTGTGAATGGGGAAATTCAACCAAATAAATTAATCCAAATTGAACTGCCAGTTTAAACAAAAAACCGTGTGAACTATCTATCCTTCCAGAAGGATAATTTTTGAAAAAATTAATGCTCAATCTCCTCTAGAAATTTGGGCCTAATCCAAGCACGGATTTAGAAGTTATAACCTAAATATAGAACCAATGTCCAATGTGGAGAGTCTAGCTCAACTTTGACTTCATGGACCTTTTACACCCATCAAATGCACGATTTAGCTTCAATGTACTGAATGAAAGTTGTATCCCATAAATTTAGGAATATATTTTATAAAAATTTAAGTTCAAATAATACATATCAAAATATTTATGTATGAAATGCTACAATGAATTTTAAAGGGTAAAACTAGAATTTTTACCAATTTTTCAAATGAATGATCTAATCCCAAATATTTTATAAATAAACATATTTAACACAATGTGAGGAAATTTTGTCATTTTTTATCAATAAAATATTAAAAAATTGTGTTTTATCATCTACATTGAACAACCTTGTGGCTTTGTTGTTGGGAAAGATGAAAGTTATGTGTGCAGGTTGAAGAAGGCTTTGTAAGAACTAAAACAAGCCCTGAGGGCATGGTATTCAAAATTGAATACTTTCTTAAGGAAGATTAATTTCAGAAAAGTTTGAGTTGATAGCAATATTTACATCAAGGAATTTCATAATTTCTCTCTGATATTAATTTTTTATGTTGATGAAATTATCTTTATTGGGAATGATGAAAGATCATGTGAAAGATTTGCTGAGGAGATGAATACGTTTTTTGATATGTCCATGCTGGGAGAAATGAAATAGTTTTTTGGGTTTCAAATCATACAGTAGAAGAATCACATTTTTCTTTCTAAAAAAATTATGTAAAGGAACTTCTAAAGAAGTTTGACATGGGAAATTAAAAACTAGTTTCCACACTAATTTTAGTAGGAACCAAGTTGTCCAAATATGGAGAAGGCAAGGAAGTTGATCAGAAAGAGTTTCGAAAGCTAATTAAAAGTCTATTATATTTGATTTCCTCAAGACATGACGTTGTCTATATTGTTACCTTATGTGAAAGATTTAAAATAACTCCTGAAAAATCACATTTTATTGATGGAAAAAGAATTATTAGATATATCAAAGGCACAAAAAATTTTGGAATTAGGTATGATGGCTCAGAAATTATCAATATGTTTAGGTACTCAGATGTTGATTGGGAATGAAACATTTATGATAGAAGATCCACATCTGGTGGAGTTTTTTTAGGGAAAATTTGTGTTAGTTGGAATAAAAATAAATAGAATTAGGTGACTCTTAGCATGGTTAAAGCTGAGTATGTTACTGCCACTCAAGATGCTACCCAACTTATGTGGATAAATACTAAGTTGGAATATCTACTTGTTAAAGTAAAGTTACCCTTGCTCTTGGGTTGTGAAAATTAAAGTGAAATCAATATTACACAAAATATAGTACAACATTATTTTTAAAAAAATATTGACATCAAGTACCACTTCATCAAAGAGCATGTGGAGAAGAATGAGTTGAAGCTAGAGTATGTTCCTACATCAGAACAAGTTGCTGACATTTTCACAAAACCTTTACCCAAGGAACCATTTTCTAAATTGAGGTTAAAAATGGGATTCTAACCTCCTTATCATCAAGGTTGAGGTATGTGTTTCTGTCCCCTCTCTCATCTTACCTTTGGATAGTGTTTTCATGGGGGAGAATTATTTCATAAATCTATCCTAATGGGAATTCATAAATGGGGATTTGTGGGTACACTGTGAATCCAGCATGTAAGTGTGTGAACTATTCTAACCATTTGTTAGAGTGGTTTTAGGAAACAAATTTTTTGTGTTCTAGGAATGTTGGAAAAGTGGAGAAAGCTGAGAAAGAATTTTTAAGAAGGCTGGTGAGGAAAGTTGATGTGATTTCATAGTCACTGCTTTTGGACAACATGGTCTTACTATCAATAATTCTTGTTCCCTATAATGAGTTAACTCACATAGACTTAGAATTGTTGATAAGTAATCTATTGCATGATGTTTCAAAGTTTAGTGATTTATGAATCTTGGATGAAAAAAAAATACAAAGGGGGATATTATTAGGACCAAGATGATAATGAAGAGTATATTTTTTAGCTATTATCTATTGTTGTCAAGGAAAGAAAGGAAATCACTTCACTTTATATAAGTGGTTGATGGAAGATAGGGAAGTTACAATACTTTACATGATAAATCTGATGATGATTTTCTGGTCTATATTTCACAAAGATCATAAGTATTCCAGAGAACTTGTGATGAAATATTTATGAAGTAATATCAATTAACATGGTTGGTCTTGCCGAAACGATTTTAAGGTGGCACCGTTTTCCAGTGTTTGCCAAATTTTTGAGGCTGAAAATCAAGAGATGGAGAAATGTGATTTTGGAAAAGGATGTTTCATGCAAGTTTGAATATGAATTGGTATGCTGCACTCAAGTGGAGTTCCATGATACGAATATCAAAATCTACAAAAGGAAAGACCTGTGCGAAAGATTAGTTTTTTCACACAAGATTGAGGGGAGTTTGTAATGTTGCATGCAAGGCATGATTCAAGGTTAGAACATTGAAAAATGAAAACGCATGAAGTGTGAAAAAGATTCAATAATTCAACAAAAGATGAGGTTGGCAGGAAACATACTTATGCGCCCAATGCGATGTCAAATGGGGTTTTGTGCAATGCCTTAGGATCTTGCATGACGTGTCAGGATTTTTGTGCATAGGGGTCAGTGATACCTATAAATAAGTGGTGAACCCCTCTCATTTAAAAATCTTGACACTTAGATAAATCATGAGCTCTGAAGTGAGGACGAATTTTAAGTAAAGGGGGTTGCGTGAAAGAAATAGAGTTACGCGTAAGAAGGAGAAGTTGTGAACAAGAAGAGAGTTGCATGCAAGATTGAAGTTGTGTGAAAGAGGTGTTTCGTGGAAAAAGTAAAATCTTGAGAGTGAGGAATTAATGTTGTGTGCAATACACCTAAAAGGTTGCACAAAATATTTTAGTTCAACACAAGCAGTAAGTTGTGTTCAAGGTAGTTCTTACCAGCTTCTAGGTAGGAAAGAGAAGAATTGTTTTAAATGATCAAACTGTGAAAGTTGATTAAAAAGCACTAAAACTTTGTACTTACCTATTTGTGATAATAGGGTGTAAATTTGCTTTTGGATTGTTTTCCAAGTGATACATGAGTGTAAGGGTATATCATACTTTTTGTATTCCACATCAAAGGATCATTTTCTAGCGGATTATGTGAAACTAGATTATTTTTGTAACATACCGAGGACATAGCTACTCTTGTTGAGTAGTAAACTTGTAAATATTGTGTTCATATAGAAGTGTGTTTTGATTGTGTTCAGTAGGGAAATAAATATTTAATAGGAGAGTAAGGTTGTTTCAAAAATAAGGAAACATAAAAGAAAAAGATATCACTGATTCACCCCTCCCCCTCTTAGTGATACTTAGATCCTGACTGGGTAACTTCACTCACAAATGTGGTTTTGTTCCTCTAATCTTACTATACTTGATGAAGGGATATTTCACAAGACTCAGTAGTGTAAATGGCTCTGGAAGGGATGTGTCCATAATATTGGGTTCAACCTCAATTACATCTCCCCCTTCCTCCTCATCTCATGAAGCCTCTACCTATGGTTCCATGATCTGGAATAGGGAACTTGGGTTCATAAGACCACTCATCATTAGATAAGGGGTCATTATGTGGATGAAATTAATGGAACTAAAGGTTAGTTATTTGTTTTATGACGATTCTTTTAGGCGGTATAGTTTCTATAGGGCTGTTTGGTGGGATGGTGTCTATTCTCTTTAGGCTAGAGGCATGAAATCCAAGAGATTCATGACCAGATTTGGCACCTGTAGAGGCTCATCCTCTTGTACTTGATTTTTGTTCTTCTAACCATGCTGTTTCTTGGAAGATCATATTTTGGAGTATTGTAGTTCCGATAAAGTTAGTTTTATTATGGTAGAGGAAACTGAGGGTGTAGTTGGTTTGTTTAACTTTTCCCTAAGGATAACATGTGTTTGATTAATCATTTTCCTAATCATTCAGTCATTAAACTTATATACACTCTTTATTGTACCTTATTTCCATTCTACTTCTTCTTAAGGAATGGATATGTAAACACAATACACTTATGATGGTGATTTACCCAGCTTTACTTTCCAAAAATCAACCATCTTTTATAGGATATATTTAAAAACAAAACAATATTAGATGGTATGAACCAACATTCAGTGAAAGGGACAAAATCATTAATACCAACTTGATCAAGTCTCTTAGGCTCCAACAATTTTAGCAGGTTATTTTCTATAACTTTTATAAATTAACCTAAAACTTTCTTATCTCAAAAGGAATAGACTTCATTATTCCAATATTTGAATTGAGATCATTTAGGTTCTATTTTCTCATCCTGATGGGGTTATTTTTACTGATTTTTCCATTCAAGAGGATGTGTCACGTGAGGAGGTGTGGGATTTGGATCTAGAGTCGATGTAACTACTAGTTTTAAGGTGATGACCGTGGTTTCCACTCTGCTCGTTCTCTTTCCCAGAGCTACTGTGTTGGTCTAGATTTGGATCTGGTTCAAAAAATAATATCCTCTTAACCTATATAAAACTAAAACAAGATCCCAAAACCCACCCAAATATTTTAAAAAGATAAACAGTGTTCACAACTCATCATAAATGTTCTCAATGAAAATACTCAGCAAGTATTCATGAGAAAGTTTTAGGTTTAGTGAGTAATTCAAACCATTCCACTTGGAAATAAAATATGAGACCCTATCATTGTATCATTTCTTGAAACTTGATAGGTTGGGGAATTTAATTGTATACAACATAGAGTTGAATTAATAGAGTAATTTTCAGTAAAGATCTTCCCACCCTTTGATCAATTGGGATAGTAAACTTGTATACTAGATGAAGGCCGATCCCTCTAAGGTCTACATGAAACACCTAAGTTTGGATGCCTCTTACCACTTGAGGATTCCCATCATAGGACCACATCGAGACACATAGTGCCTTAGATGCTATTCTGGATCCCCCAATCCATTGAATTTTGGGAATATAAGACTCCCAAAGTTTGGAGAGGGAAGAGATACATCCATCCATTTAGGTAATAGCCTCCTTTATAGTTAAACCAGTGTACATCATCCTTCCATAGCTTCCAATTGAGCCACCAGTGACTCAATTATGTAAATGGGATGGGGAGGAATAGTTAACTGGGTAGGATCTTGAATAGGGGGAACAACAAGTTGGGCTATCTATGGTGGTCTTACTTGTACTCATGACTGATGACCTGCATGGGATGGCCCATGAGGGTTTGCCTGATATTATTCTAGTTGTTTCCCCAATAGAGGAAAATCTTGATATCTCACTACCTTTGGATCCAAGTATATTGGTTTTCAGTATCCCTCATTTATCAGATGATTTAAATCTACTTTTTTGTCGTAATGAATCCTCCTTACCGAGGTATGTTGACTAGAAGAACGAGATAAGTATCTTTTTGAAGAACATATCCATCAAGGATGTTTCCTTAGAGTAGTTATGAATTGAGCTTTATCAACTCCTTTATCTCTTCCTCTTACTAAGAAAATATTTTCTAAAGTGTGAGTGGTTCAACCACTTTGGTCAGAAGGTGAGATATAGTTGGACCTTCACCCTTTTCCTTGGAAGATACTCACTGAAGAGGTGGTAGTGGAGCATTTTAGGGAGTTGACAATTTTTTAGTAAGCTTCTAGTTCGTGGTATGCATACCATATTCAGTTATTTTCATATGGAATGAATTTTGTATTAAAACATCCTCCTCCTATTCCTCTATATCAACTTCATGTTCTGTAGAATCTACAGGGGTGGTGCTAATGACATTCAATGATGCATAATGCATTACAGGTGTCACATTCATATTGGAATGAAAGAAGGTATGGTTTCCTAAGGATGTCTAATAAAAGAATAGTGATCTTCAGGAGAATTTATACCCACGATAGATTTATATTTTTTGCACTCGCTATGTGGTCTCATATTCCCCTTCAAGGATCTCCTTGGATCCATTTGGAGAAGGGTGAACTGAATGGAATATCCTAATAGTTTCATCTTGTGTGATTTGATCAAGTAATCTAGGTCATGAAACATGATAAAATATGAGGGTTATCCTTTGGTAATTCCTCATAATCAAGAAAATATTGACCTCCATTATGGATAAGGATGAGGTAAAAAATCCTTCATTCCTACGTGATGGTGTTGTTATCATCCTATTCACTCAACATCTTGGTATGGATTTAGATACCTCATGGGGATTGGTTGTTTTAAAAATTCCCTAAGCCCTTTGGGTTGGGGATACTCTTATATCTATATGTCTACAATTTCCACAACTTCTCTCTTAATATTACAGAGTCTTTTTTGAGCATGATTCAGGTGCATTGTATGATATACAAGTGAGCTACTTGCTTTATAAGGCATTTTTTGTTTGATGATTGAACTTTATTAAGAAATAATTCTACTCAACATTTTTGGATTCCTTGTGAAATAGTTTTTTAATGGCTCACTCTTTCTGACCTTGAAACTTATGTTATTTTCTCAGGTTTGATTCCCACTAAGTGTGCTATATGTTGTGAGTATGATTTTCTTCTAAGAGCCATATAGAAATAATGACGTTGCATGAATTCACTTCTAGAAGGCCCTTATAATTGGGGAATAGGGTAAAATGAAATGCTCTATTCTTACCCTATCCCCTGATTATGATACCAAATGGGGATTTGGTGACCAATTATCATAGATTTCTTAATGTGTTAAGACATGCGCATTAGAGACCCTCTCACCGTTTCCCCGATTTCTAGAGTCGCATAACTAGAAGGGAATATAAGACAATTTGATAATGTAGTTATTTTATTACCTTGACATGATCTTTTTATCCATTATAAAGAAAGAATTTATCCATCAGGCGATGAAGAGGCATCCATATGTTTAGGTGAATTTCATGCACACATCGTTCTAAAAATATTTCTAGAATTCCATATTGAGGATTAGATAAGAGACAAAACTTAACCTGTATATTTTCTTCTACCAATTGTTTCACCATGAGTAATGAATCCACTTTATCTTCTATATAATATTCCTCCACATGATCTAAATAAATAGGGCATTTCCTAGCTGACTTTCTATAAGTGGTGGGGCTATGTGGAATCTTCTATACTATGTTAGAGGGTAGATGATCTAAGGGTGGTTCAGAGAGTGTCCATTTCATTGGACTATCTTCCAATTGAGAAAGGATATCACTTGTCAATGATAAGGCATCAATCATGATTGGCCTCATCTTCCCAAGTGCCTCGTGATATGAGGGTAATCTCACAATTGATTTGTTAAGGGGAGGAACTTCTTATTGAAATGAAATACTATTATAGGGATGAACTTCACAAAAAATTCCATAATGGGGAGGACTATTATCAGGGCTTAATGTTTGGCTACAATGAGAATTTATATAGCGTATACCCTGGGGAATAACTTTAGGGTGGATGATGACAAGGGGAGGAACTTCTTTCAACTTTACCTTCTAACCAAAAAGATATTTTTCGTATTACTCATTAGGATAAGGGTTCTCATGATCAATCATCTTTTTATCACGAAGGAGGCATTCATGGTAAGATTTCTGGGGAGGACCTCCAGAGGTACTAATAGAAAAATCACAGGAAGGACCTTAAAAATTGTAACTACTATTTCTATAATTTGATTATGGGTTAGAAGGATCTTGGGCCACCATTGATATATGTTTTAGGTCTTCAAAAATACCAACCTTAGGTAGAGTAGTATCTTTGAACTACTCTTGGTTTATAATTTGCCTTTGTTGAGAATTATTTTTTGATTATCTCCTTCAGGCAGCTGGAGTTGCATTATATGGACAATGAATTTCATACATAGAATCCTACCTAAGAGGCTCTTGTGCTATATCTAGGATTAATTGACAAGATTTTGAAATTATAATAGGGATATATGTCTGCCTTGGAGTGGCCATTGAAATGGATCGATTAACTCCAGTTGGAATAGGGATATATGACTGATCGTGTTATCCATTTATCATGGAATTTTGTCGATGACCCTCTTAGATAAGATCAAATATGTGTGTTATTTATTGAGTGACCATAATATTATGTTACCAGGACACTCTGATTATGGAGGTGGGGTTGTATACATGACTCCTAACTATTTCTATTATGGTCATTATGTCCTAACATGTTTTTAGAATGTGGGTAGGGGATATTACCTGTCCTTATATCATTAACAAGATGTACTGAGTGGATTATATAGATGGAACATGGAAATATTACCTTTTATTGGTTGTAGTAGGGATATATCTTCTATCCTCCATTTATTGTTGGGATATACTAAAAATCATCATGTGTGGGGCTGAGATATGGGTATGCGCCTAAGGGTGTGCCGATAGTTTTCTTTGGTTACTGAAAAATTGTATTGGTAGGATTGATGTGTGTGATAAGGTATATGAGACAAATCTTAGGTTGGTGTTATGTCTTGGGGGTGGTATTCTCTAACATGAACAAGAATGTAAACCCATTCCCAATTGTTTGATCATCATCCTCAGTGGGTAGTCATGGGTGCCCGGGTCTGAGTGACCTAAGCTGAAGCCCATAGGGAGGCATCCTCATCATGTTAAGGACTTGGAACCATAAAAAATTGGTGGTGGAGGTTACTATAATGGTATAATTTAGGTGACTCTTTCACTATTGATATAAGGCCATCACTACCCTCTTGGTCCACTTCCTTAAGGTAAGGGAGGAACCTATTGTTGCATTTCAGGGAAAGGCTCCTGAAACGATTTGAGATGGTGATGTATGCCTTATAATTTTTAGACACTGTAAATTTTTTAGTGGAAATTAATAGGGTATTCATATCTTAAAGGATTTTTTGTGCATCCTCCAAGGTCAGGAAAGTACCATTGAGGTGGTACTCCTGAACCAGTGCATTTGAAACCCGATGTTGAAGACAATAGGTTGGTGATGATGTCCTCTGGTTAGATGTGGACCATATTGCACAATAGTTTATACTTACAATAATGTTAGTTGGTAGTACACCATTGGATTGAAGAGAGTATTGTTGAAAGTTCCCATAGGTATACATGAAAAACACAAATAAGAAAACCCATTAAAGTAGAGTCATAATAAATGAACACATGCACAACTGATTGTTTATAAAAAATACATGTATGGAACTCTTTCATTTTTTTAGTGGTATAAAAGGGACTTGACATGTGGGTGATATAGTCATGAAAGGATTCATATAGGGTTCACTATTTTTGTTTAACACCCATTCATAGTGGGTCAGTTTCAAAAAGGGTTTATTCGTGGAACTAAAAACACCCAATGACTCTCATATACATGATGGATCATGTAAAAGATTTTAAAAAGGTAGAAGGCCATTGGGTAACTTAACCAATCCTTATTAATAACTCACATTGGTTGAGATGATGGTAGGTTGGGCTCATCACACCCTTTTGGGTGGAATTATTTCCTACTTCGGGACTCTCTTATAGTTTTAAGACATATTCATAATTCCCTTTTAAATTCAAAATATGGAACTGATCACCCCTATGTATTAACAATAAATTATGGGAATTTTTTGATGGGAAAACATCTATATGTATCAGTGGTTCTCTATCTTGGTTCCGTTTATCATTTTGTGAAACTGGATCTAAACCGCACAGTTAGGTGCTCTAGAATTTATCATCATCCAGGTAGACAAAACTTGTTTTGATGTTGGTATGGGGCCCATGATATGGGACTATTTTATATCTTTGTGAGATGAATCAAAACCCATGTAGTTAAGTTCCGATTAATGGGACACATCATACCTTTTAGGGTCATGTGACAATAATCAAATCATTTTGTTTAATGTCATGTGGTAAGGACATCAAGGATAATAGAGCCTAGTCAAGGTTGGTGTAGGACTTATACTGAAATGGACCTTGTGGTTTATCTGGTAGGGGATATGGCCCTATGATGGTGTCCCCCACCAATAACATGGATTGAAAAGGATGATATGAAAAGGTCTTGGAAGAGATATAACCTCCCAGGAGGAGGAATGATCTTACTAGGAATATGGACCAATAAGGATAGTGATAGAGGGACCTAGATAGAATATGGCCCTCCTGGTTAGATATAAAACTACTATGAATATAGACCAGAGAATATTAGGGTGAGTTTGGGGTGTTGGGAATGAACCTTAGAGAGGCTTCCTATGTATCCCGTTTGGACAATAATCAAAGACCACATAGTTATGAAGGTTGGGGTTTACACCTATAATGGAGAACCATTTGAGGATATTTGATCATGTTGATGAAATTATCACTGCTAACCTATAATCCCACTTGATATATGATTAGTGTGAGAAATAAAAGGAAGTGGAAGACCTATTACTTTTCACAATCTACTCCGTATTCTGGTGGATGAGGGTGAGGGCATGGAAGGGTAGTAGGCGTCCTGCAAGAAAGGATAGGGGATTACTCTAATAGGGATTCTCTTTTAAACTCACCTTACAATAGGTGGAAGAGTGGAAGTGAGTAGGGATATGGATAACAAGATGATATTTTCATCTAATTTTCTTCACACTTTAGGAAACCGATGTCGCTGTCTAACCTGATAATCCATCCACCACCAACCCTTAGGTTGGGATCCTCATTATCATGAGAATGTATTATTGAGAAAAATCTAATGATCCTGCAAACTAGGAAGGTTAAATTTGGGAATTTCATTACCATGAGAATTTATTGTGTCATCCTGGACCTGATTCACTCCTAATAAATTGAACCCAGTTGGCTACATGTCCTCAAGCATGCCCTACCATATACTAGAAGCTACCAAATAGTAGCAAGGGCCTAGGGTGTGTCTATAGGGAGACTATTCCCTCTATTCAGTGTGTAGAACAATGGTGGAAAATGATGAATAAAAAATGGAAGCATAATGATCATGAATAATAAGGCACAAAAAACAAGAATAAAAATCAAAGCAATAAATGATCCTCAAAAGATATAAACTATATCATATAAAAAATATGATGGAATGTCTCTAAAAAAGGGAAAAAAATATACATGGAATTATTAAGACAATACAATAAATAATATATAAAAGAAACAAAAAGGGTAAAAACTATCCAAGCATACCGATCACTCTCTCAATCATCTATTATCAAGATCCCATCCTAAATGAAGAAGTCTGGTGTCAAAAGTGGGACACTTCCATTTGTCCACACCTGCGATCATATAATATTCTTGGGTGCCAACAACGACCCAAATAGGGTGTGAGATAAATCTCAGTAGGCCACCACCAATGATGTCTATACAAATCTAGTCTTTGAATATAAACTATAATAGTGGTTAGGTATAACAAAAGTAAAGTAGTGAAAAATAAATAACCCATACCTACTTCATCCTTAGCTGGTTTCTCTGATCATGCAATAATTTAATTAGTTAATTATTGTTTAGGGTTATAAAAAGGAGTCTATATAAAAATTTCATCTGTACCGTATAAGATAAAGATGATATTAGAGGATCAAAGGTACCAAGACATCCTTGACCTTAGAATTTTGTGTTAGATCTTGATATACAATAAAGCAGCCTGTAATAAGAGACTAATTGTAATTAAAGGGTCACACCCAAGGAATTCCACTGGAGGAGTTTCTAATTGAGTCTATGGAGAACATCTATAGTAATCCCAAGCTAAGAATGACTGAAACCAAGGAGAATGATCCAAGGTGTCACATGTCTGTGGATGTCAATTTGAATCCAAGGAGTGTATCTGGGGTATTCTAATTTATAGAGATAAAAATAAGGGATCCCACAACATCATTCTGGGAATCCACCAATAGACAAATACCATGTTCTTAGGTGGATATCTTCATTGTAAACCAACTTAATTAATTGGAATGACGTCATCTGAGGGCTTAGGTAATTCCCTCAGGAATCCAAGGCTGGATCATGTTTGAGAATTCCTATAAAGATAAAAAAGGTCCATATGTAATAGGCACCATATACTCATTTCATTTATATTTGTAAGTCATCATAGGACATGTAATACTCACACCAATTATATTTCATTTGGTTCATTCCATTAACTTTCATCCTAATTGACAAGGTTAATAAGGACATATAACCAATTTCTAATTCAAATAGATTTTATTAAGTCCAAGTGATATCTATAATTATATACTTTCCATTTAATTCATTAAAGATTCATTTATTATGATGAAACACTTACCTTAACAAAGGTCAAGTAAAATGCACCCAAATAGTGTCTCAGGTAATCCCAACATGGGTAACTAAAGGAATAACAAAGAACACACCCTACTTGGGGTGATTAACATGGAGGTATAAACCTCAAATAATGTCAATAGGTGTCATTTGTGCCTTATAAAACACTTTAAACAATTTAAATTTAATTCATAAAAAATTTAGGGGCAACGTCAGGTGATATCGGTATGCGCACAATGACAATAGTTTATAAATAAAGAGACTTTGAGGGAAAATTCATAGACCACCTACCTTATGCCTATAGAAAATTCCTCATCTAGTATCAACCCTTGGTTTATCCTAGATCAGAATATAATAGAAGAATATATGAATACCCTGAAAATAGGTCATAAGATATCGAACCAAAATAGTGTCAAAGATGATGAGATAAATGAGAGAAATAAGGAAGTGTATCGAAGCTCTCATCGAGAGGGATACAATGTGACAAACAGAAGTCAAATAAAATTTCATATAAATAAATGACTTCAAATACTAACTTGAAGGGAGGTGGGAGATTCCAATGAGAGAGGGAGAGGAATGCTGTCTATTGGAGGAAGAAATAAAAAGAGGAGCAGTGAGTTATAAATATAGAGGAAAAATGGTCAATTCACCCAAATTTAAAGAGGCACATGGTTAGTCCACATGGTTAGTCAAACTTTTAACCAACCATGCACCAAATACTATCCAAGGATAGTGGCCTACATAGTTGGAGGATCATGGTTTGTCTAAATGCGCTCTACCCATGCGCCCCCATTTTCCCAGGGAACACACCTTGCATGAGCTACAACACATGGTTAGACCACCCATGCACAACCATTTCACTCCCCTCTGTGGATCCTTATAGTACCCCACTCGGTTTATCTAACCATATGTACTGGACTGCATATCTTCTACTAACTAAGTGGCCCAGCTACATCCTCCAAAATTTAAAGCTCTGGGCTTCAAAAAATCCTTAGAAACCCTATTTTCCTCCATAACCTTACTTGGAATTAATATTAGGTCAAAAAAAGGAATTAAATTGAAATTAAAAGTTTACATACCTCAAAGAAAATTTGTGTTCTTATAGTCTTCCCCCTTAAAGGAACTTGTCCCCAAGTTTCCCTTCCAAGAGTGGTAAAGCATCATCTGAGAATAACTTCGACCACTAATCTCACACGTCGACCTCCTACTCCCAAGACTTGTCCTATACATGGCTATGCTTCCATAATACCCATAATAAAGAGATAAAACTACCTTAGAGAGTCTTCATGCTCCAATAAATGATGTGAATGAGATGCTCCTTAAAATAATCATTGATATCCGATTACACATCCTCAGGATAAAAAAATGAGATGAGTCGGCATGGTAATGGAGAAGCTATGAAAGATAGAAGATTTCATGCATGGGATGATACTCTTGAGGTAAAAGAAACTGATAGGCTACTGGACTTACTCTCTCTAAGATCTCAAAAGGCCCTACAAAATTAGGCGACAACTTCCCTTGCCTTCGTATCTGCCTATTCCCAAGACTGGGTGATACCTGCAAGAAAACACGATCCCCAACCTCAAACTATAGAGGTCAGTGATAGCGATCAACATATGATTTATGTCTCGACTAAGTAGTATGCATCTAATTTCTGATCTTCTGCACCTACTCCAAGGTCTCTTGTATGAGATGAGGACTTAGTAGTGCTACCTCCTCTACCTCTAGTAAGCACAAAGGTGAAAGACATGATCTACCACATAAGTCATCATACAAATCCATTTGAATTGTTTCTTAAAATCTATTATTGTATAAAAAATCGATTAGGGTTATATGTTTCTCCTAAGAACCCCCAAAATCAAGGACTCAATCTCAGAGCATGTCCTACAACACCTCTATAGTCTGTTCCAACTAGCCATTGGTCTGAGGGTGAAAGGCTATGCTCAGAAGCACCTACTTACCCACAAAATTTTGTAACCCTTTCTAAAACCTCCATGTGAAATGAGAATACCTACTGGAAACAATAGTATAAGGGGAACCATATAGGAATATAATCTCATGGACATATAGTCTTCCCATATCATCAACTGATAAAGTCTTCCAGATTTGAAGGAAGTGATCTACCTTCATCAGTCGATCCACGAATACCCAAACTACTTCACTACCTTGAGGTTAACTCAATAAACCAGTCAAAAAATCCATTATGATGTCATCCCATTTCCATTTCAGGATTGGTACGGGTTATAACAAGTCAAAGGGCCATTGGTGTTCCACCTTCACTTGCTAACAACTTGAACACCCAATGATAAAACATTTAATCTAACATTTCATCCTAGATGACCAATACTAGATATTCATATCAGGATACATCTTGGAGATACCTAGGTTCACTACCCACTGAGAAACATGGTATTCTCACATCAATTCCTATCTCATTTTAGAAGGCACCCAAATACTCTCATGTATAAGCAATATGTCACATCCATTAACCGACCAAACCAGTGGTTGGTCTATTCCTAAAATAATCTCCCTTAGGACAAACACTTTAAGATTTGAGAATTGACTTCTCTTCACCCTATCCAAGAGTGAATAGGTAACTTCCAAGGTCATAAGGAAATGCCACTCATGAATCTCATGAAACTCCTTATGAATTTGAGAAAATAGGGCCATAAACTTAGATTTATCATTGTCTTCCTAAATGGCTTGTGCCCAAGTTTTTTGGCTCATCATATCAGCTACCATATTTCCATTTACAGGTTTATAGGCAAGCTCAAAGTCAAAATACTAAAGGTATTCAACCCATATTTTCTATCTATGATTCAATTCACACTAAATAAATATATATTTTAGGCTCTTTTGGTCTGTATACACCCCAAAGTTCTCTCCCATAAGATAGTGTCTCCAACATTGTAAGTCATTGACCACTGCTACTACCTCAAGATCGTGCATTAGGAATTTATGATCATGATGCCTCAACTTCCAAGATCCATACACAACAACTCAATATTCCTACATTAGAACTACACCTAGCCCAATGCTCAATGAATCACATAACACTGTATAAACTCTAATAGGATTTGGGAGAATCAGGATTGGTGTTGAAGTAATTCTTACTTTTAACTTCTGAAAGGACTTCTCACACACTTTAGATCACATTAACTTCACAACCTTCTTAGTTAGACCCATAAGAGGTTCCAAAAGGCATGATAAGTCCTGCATAAAACACCTATAATATCTAGATATCCCCAAGAAAATCCATATATCAAGAATATTCTTGGGATGATCCCTGGAAACAAAAACACTCACCTTCTTCGGGTCAACTAATACTCCCAAATCTAAGATAATATGACCCACGAAGCAAACATTGTCAATCACTTTGTGATTTTAGCATATAAATGATTCTCTATCAGTGTACTCAATATGATCATAAGATTTTTGGCATGGTCACTTCGAGTATGAGAATACATAAATATTCCATACATAAAAACCATGATGAAAGAATCCAAGTAGGGGTGGAAAACCCTGTTCATCAAGGCCATGAAAATGGAAGGTATATTTGTAAGAGCATAAAAAATAACCAGGTACTTATATAAACTATACTAACTCTAGAAAACCATATGTGGTATATCTGAAGTCTTGAATCATACTTGATGATAGCCTGAACTTAGGTCGATCTCTGAGAACACTCTATCTCCTCAGAGCTGGTTGAAGAGATCATATATTTGAGGCAAAGGATACCAATTATTAATCATAATCTAGTTCAAAAATAATTAATCCATACAAAGTGGGAGGGTTCCATGCACCTTTTTGGTGAAAAATATAGGCTAACCCCAAAGATAAGTATTAGGTTGGTTAAAACCCTTAGATTCTAAATCCTCTAATTGTCTCTTAAGCTCTTGGAGCTCATTGGGTTTCATCCTGTATGGAGAAATAGATACTAGATCTTCTCTTAGAATGAGCTTGATTATAAACTCTACCAACCTCTCAAGAGGTATTCCAAAGAATCCATTTGGGAAAACATCCCTAAAATGATCCACTATGGGAGAAAAATATATCAGACACACTATTCAATCATCTAAGAAAAGGTTGGAAATATGAAATGTAACTCCTCCTAGCCCATTATTCTCTAGTATGACTTGACCATCTTGGACATCCCATTCACCCTTATGTATATATTTTCCACCCTAAGGAAATGTGAAAGTCACACTTCAGTGATAATAGTCAATGTGGGCATGATAAGGCATGATCCAATCCATCCTAAGTATGAGATAAAACCCTATAATCTCAAGGATAAAGAAATTCCATAAGAAGCGATAACCACGAATCTCAAGAGGATAGTCCTTGTATTGGTGTATACCCTCTGACCATAAACCCAATAGTGTGTCTAGGGTCATCACCCCACAAAAGTACACAATTTTAATCCTAAGGATTTCCATGATCAATACTAAGATAAAAGAGTGTGAGGAACCTATATCAAATAAAGCATATATTATAGTAGAGGATACTATAATAGTACCTCATATAGTACATGATCATATACTCTACTCCTCAGGTAACTTCTATAATTCATGCAACTGGACTAATCCAAAACCCTAAGATATAGTTCGACTACCCTGGGTAGATCCACTTTTCTGACACTAAAAATAAGAATTCTAGCTACCTCAACCATAACCTCCTCCTCAACCTATTTGGCTAGTGCTACTCTAGCTTCCTTCATAATGTGGGGTCACAAATACTTCTCTTAAATTTTTAGTTGGTGTGGTTCCTCTTCCTCTATAAATATGTAGGAAGGTATAAAAAACCTTTGGAGATGACCCATCCAGCTACAAGAAATACACTCGAATGGGTCTCTATCACACCGTGACTTCACATTCCCCTACCATCCACACTAATGGAATATAATAAAGCTAATAGTGCAGATAATTTGGTCTCCACTGCTCTAACGATAAACCTAAAGGCTATGATTCATGATACTGGAAGAACTACTACCCTATCTCAGAATTGACCCTCTATTCCTTATACTATCAGCTTCCCTCAAGTTTCATTCAGTGATAAGGGGTTGTTTTACAATATCAGGAATGGTAGATAGAAAAAATACATTCACCTAAGAGCATATGGAATACCTGATCCCATCCTTGAAGCATCTCATTCACGAAAGCTCATTACTGAAAATAAGTGGTGTAAAGCATTGGAGATCGGTGAAATGCCCTGAATATTCCATAACATACATAACACTCTACTCTAGGTGCATGAACTCTCAGGATCAGTCAGATATTAGTATCTCAGGGAAAAAGTAATTGTAGAAGGTGGTTTGAAAGTCCACCCAAGCCATTCATCGATGACAACCAGCCTAGGTAATCACATCCCACCAATTCTTGGAAGAATCACACAACATGTAGGTGGAGATCCTGATCATCCTATCCTGAGGCATGTCCATATGCTCAAAGATAGATAAAATGTATTCTATCCATGACTTAAAAGCATGAGGACCTCCACTCCCCAATAATATGGGAGGATGATACTGCTAGAACTCACAAGTAAGATTAGATATCATAGGCACAAGCCATGGATCACCCTTCATATATTGTATCAAGTATAGGAAAATATACAAAATATTAGCATCAGTGTCTAGTTTGGGAATAGTAGGTGGTTCCATAGGTGGTACTCCTGGAGGTAATACTAGTGTCTTAGGGCCCACTATTTTTAGATCATGGTCGTCACCACCCTCCTTATGCACGAATTGAGGACTTCTTGCTAGCGTAGATATACAAATTTCAAGAAAATTATTTAGAACAAGATACTAAAGTAGATAGGATCTCTAGTATAGGAAAAACAAAATAAGAGGGCTCACTACCCAACATACTACCCCACCCACTTGCATCAAAGGTCAGAGTATTGTTAAGCATTCTAGTTTTTAATTTACATAGGTTCCAATATATGGATGTTCAACTACAAGTTAAGGGGGAAACACTCTTTAATTTTCATTTTTGATCTATATTTACTAGAAAAAATTTCATTTATAATTAAAAATTTTCATTTTAAGTCCATATGTGCTTATATACATAATACAAGGTTTAATTAAATGGATTACCCTCCCTAGTTTATAAAGGCCCATACCCATTATAAATTGAGACTGATACCCATGTAATTGTAACCACCCCCCCTTACATTCATTATCAGAATGTAATGGGTAAAATACGATGGCTCGATTCGATGAATTTTCCATTCTAATTTATAAAGGCCCATACTCTTTATAAATTAAAATTGGTACTCATATAATCATAGCTAAAGTTCAGATCATGTAACCAGGATTACATAGCTTATATGGGTTAAAGTTGACTATTTAAGATGATAACATTAATATATATAGGAAAAACACCATTTAGGTTGATAATAAAATTTTAAATAACTAATTTCCCTTCCCTGTAGAAGACTTTAGTTGCATAGGAATATATAACAACCAAGGAAAACTCAACAATCATAGGCAAAACAGGCAATGAAAGTAATTAAATAAATATATATGGCATGGAATATACATGGCAAGTAAATTCCTAGGTGCCTATAATGATGCATGTAGCAATGATTCTTTCCATAACAGGCCAAGGTAAAATCAACACAAAGCATAAAAATACCAAAATTCATGTGCATCAACCAATGGTGAAAATGTATCAACTATAATAGAATAAATATAGAACAAAAATTTCCCATTCCTAGAAAACTTGGTGTTTACCTTGAACGTGGGTTAACTATTCCTAGGAATGTCTTATGAACAAGTTCTGACACATTCATAATCTCCTGTTTAAATATCCCAAATAATAAGACAAGAAAAAAATACCTCTGATACCACTTTGTGATGTCCCATACTCGGTTCACTCTTGAGTAACCAAACCCAGTTGGCCACATGGACTTAAGAATTCCTCCCCATATGCAAGAGGTTTCCAACTAGCAGTTAGGGCCTATGGTGTGTCTGTGGGAAGACTACTCCCTATCGTCATAGTATAGTGAAACAGTGAAAAAATATGAATAAACAATGGAAGTGTAATAATCATGAATAATAAGTCAGTAGAAACAAGCATAAGAATCAAAGTAATAAATGGGAATCAAAAGTGTTAAGCTATATCATATACAAAAGACGATTTCATGTCTCTAAAAAAAGGGAAAACATGAATACATAGCAGTAGACAGACAATACAATACATGATATACAAAATAATTAAAAAGGGAAAAAACTATCCAAGCATCCCGAGAACTCACTCAGTCATCTGCTACCAGCTCCCATCTTAAAGAAATAAGTCAGGTGTCCAAAGATGGATTCCACACTTTGTACACACCTATAATCATATAATCTTTCAGGGTGCTAATGGTGGCACAAATAGGGCGTGAGATAAATCTTAGTAGGCCACCACCAATGCTGTCTATACAAATATAGTATGCGAATATAAACTATAATAATGTGTAGGTAAAACAAAATAAAATTAGTGAAAAATAAATAACACATACCTGCTTCAGTATCAACTAGTTTCTTTGATCATTAAATAATTTAATTATTTAATTATGGTTCAGTTTTATAACAAGGAGTCAATATAAAATTTTCAATAGTACTGTAGAATATAAAGATAATATTAGTAGATCCAAGGTGAAACCAAGGCATCCTTGACCTTATAAGGTTGAGACTTCTCCTAGTATACAACCAAGTAGACTAACATAAGGGAATAAGTATAATCTAAGGGGTACACCCAAAGAATTCCATTGGAAGAGTTTCTAACTGGTTCTATAGTGCACGTGCATAGTAATATTGGGATAAGCATGACTGGACCCAAGGAGAATGATCCAAGGTTTCACATGTTTATAGATGTTAAGATGAATCTAAGGAGTGTATCTAAGGAATTACAATTTCTAATATAAAAATAAGGGATCCTACATTGTCATGATGGGAATCCAATAATAGAAAAATACCATGTTCCAAGGTGGGTATCACCCTTGAAAACTAGATCAATGAATCACAATGGAATCCTCTAAGTACTCAATGAATAACCTCGAGAATCCAATGCCGGATCAAGTCTAACCATTACTATAAAGATGAAAAGGGTCCATATGAAACAAGCATTGTATACTCATTTCATATATATTTATAGGTCATCATAAGCAATGTAATACTCATGCCAATTATATTTCATTAGGTTCATTACATTACCTTTCATCCTAAGTGATAAGATCAATAAGGACATGTAAAGAACTTCCAATTCAAATATAATTTATCAAGGACAAGTGATATATATAATTATATAATTTTTATTTAATGCATTAAATATTAATTTATTATGATGAAATACTTAACTTAACAAAGGTCGAGTAAAACACACCCAAACAATGTCTCAAGTAATCCCAACATAGGTCACTAAAGGCATAAAAAAGAACACACCCTACTTGGGGTGGATAACATTGAGTTATAAACCTCCAATGATGTCAAGAGGTGCCATTTGGGCCTTATAAAACACTTTAATCAATTTAAATTTAATTCATAAGAATTTTAGGAGCAATACCAGGTGATACTGGTGTGCGTAAAATGATGACAGTTTATAAACAACTATAATTTGAGGGAAAAGTCAAATAACACCTACCACATGAATATAGAAGATACATCATCTAGTATAGACCCTTGGTTTGGCCTAGATTAGATGAAAATAGAATAATAAACAAACATACTAAAAATACGGCATAAGATCTTGCACCAAAATAACACCAAAGATGAAAAGATAAATGAGATAAAGAAGAAAGTGGATCAAATACTTTACCAAGAGGGATCTAATACGATGAAAAAAAGTCTAATTGGATGTCAGATGAAGAAAAAAATTCAAATACTAACTTGAAGGAATATGGGAGCTTCCAATGAGAGAGGGAGAGGGATCATGTCAACTGGAGGAAGAAAGAAAAATATAAGGGGTGAGTTATAAAGAGAGTAGAAAAATGGTCATTTATCCCAACTTTAAAGAGGTACATAGTTAGGATACATGGTTGGCCAAACTGTGTGCCAACCATGTGTTAGATACTATCAAAGGACATTGGCCTACACAGTCGGGGGAGTATAGTTTGTCGAACCATTCTCTACCTATGCATCCCCATATACCTAGGGAACAAACCCTAGGTGGGATGCAATGCATGGTTATACCAACCATGTGTAACCCATGTGCTCTCCTCTGTGGAGCCCTGTAGAACCCCTCACAGTTTATCTAACCATGAGGATTAGACTACATAGTTTCTACTAACCATGTAGGCTAGATGCTTCCTCTAAAATTCAGGGATTTGAGATTTTAACAAGCCCCAGACACCCTCGTTTCCTCTATATCCTTACTAGGAATTCATATTAGGTTAAAACCAAGGAATTAAACTGAAATTAAAAGGTTCCGTACCTTGAATAAAATATGTATTCTTACATGTATAATCAAGGAGAAATGTTGGTGTACCCTAGGTTTGGATCACACATGTCTGGAGGTTTTGGAGGAGGTCTTAGCTTGGCCCCCCATCAAATGGGAAAGTGGGGTAAATGGATTACCTATAATTAGAGATGTGGAAATAGGGCTTTTAGGGTGCCTCACCTTGGTGATACTTGGGAAAGATAGATTTGGCTTCGCCCACACGATACCCGGGCAAGCTAGGAGGCCTCTTTACCAATGTGATAACTAGGAGAATTTGGGAGGTACCTTGCCTAGGTTTTACTTGGGTGAATTTGAAGGAACCTCATGCAAGTATTACTTGGGAGAACTTGGTCAAAGAACAACCTAGGTGACCAAACTTGGGAAAGACCTCTATCAAACCTCCAAAGGTCTTCTCGAGTGCTCCTGGAAGGGTCTCACGCAAGTCTCGATCTTGGTAAGGGGCCTTCACCCCAGTAATTTTGGACTATAGGTAAGTGGATCCTCGCATAGGTCTTTAGTGTTTTAAGCCTTGGAGAAAATCTAATCCCTGGACTATTAATAATTCTATCTTCTTTTAAATCTTGGATAGCTACTTGGAGATTTTTTAGGACTTGGGTGGAGGACTATGGTGATCAGAGCTTCAAACCATTTTTTGGTCTTCTAGGCATGTCAAAAAAGGAGCCCAAGGGTCCTATTTATAGTAAATCTTGGGACCCTGGGTGAAGGAGACGGTTCACGCAAGTCACAGGCATAGGTTTCTTGTGCAGGTGGGACCTTCACGAGGAGTTGGTCGTGCATGGTGATCCACATAGGCCATCACACATAGGTGTTCCATGTAGGTGGTCTGCATAGGTGGTCTGTATAGGATAGTACTTTCACAAGAAGGGTGAAGGAGTTGTGCAATGGAGCTGCACAATATCTCAAATTCCTTTATAAAAATTTTATAACTTATGATAACCATAAATTTTGATACGTAAGTCTGATTAGGCTATGCGACTAGTCAAATCAAAGACTTTAAATTAAAATACAACCCTAGATATTTTTTATACACCCTAGTAGGGGGTTTTGATGAAAAAAAGTTCATGGAATACCCTCAAAAGTAGGTTTTAAGGTGGAAACACCTTTTTTCAACATTTTGTGGAATATATGGATTAATATTAGAGGGAGGGTCACACCACCATGACACTAGATCAAGAATAATTTATAAGGAATCTTTATCCTTCAGTTTTGAGTAGTCTTATGGTATATGGAAATCCAATTTACTTCTTCTTCTGTTATAAAGACACATTTCTACTTATGAATTATGTTAGAAAGTGTGTGGAACAATTTTTTTTCGATGATAATATGTGTCATGATCTTCACCTTCAAATAACGGGAGAAACCAATGATTTTCATACCAAGAAAATATAACCATATCAAACTCCACCATCAAGATCCTAAATAAGAGCACCATATCTCCCCATAAGGGCTCTTCACAACTCCCCATCATCCTTTGACAAGGTGCATACATCGATGTTGTCCATCTTAGGGTATGAGGATATCATATATCTTCTCATAATTTTCTTTATGATAATTAAAATGGAAAGAAACCACACCATTGACCTCAGTTAGGATCTCATCCATCATAGATAACCCAATTCATCTCTCTAGGATCTATGGTTGACATATTCCTAATACTCAAAGGTTTTCAAATACAATTCTATTGACCAATACACCTCAGAACACATCCCAAAATAATATAAGGGACATCCCATTGAAATTATTTCCCCACTACTGTAATGTACCCCAATTCATAACTCTCTCACATGGCCAAAATGGACTGTTTACTAGACCTCAAGCTCACCTATCCATATGTCAGAGGCTTCCGAATAGCAAAAGGGGCGTGATATGTATAGTGGGGATACTATACCCTCTAGTATAGAGTAGAAAAAAACATAAATGATCGAATAATAATTATAATCTGTGAGTAATGAAGAATAAAAAAACCATATATCATACAAATGGAAAGTAACAGGAGGAAATAATAAACCAATAATGATGAATCATGTAATGACAGGATGATATGTATCTAAATGACAAACTGAAAAAAATAAAAATAAAAGAATCAACTGACACCAAATAAACTCAAAATTCCCTTGTCCTGAACCTAAAGTAGGTCCCATCTCCAAATTACAGCCCATCCAATAAGAAAAAAAAGAATTAGCAATAAAGTCCCTTTCCCTTTTCCAAAAATGCATCCATGTAATCTGATCGGGTACCAAACGACGACCCAAATAGGGTGTGAGTAAAACTAAGTATACCAACATCACCATTTTTAAAAAAACTAGTTTGATAATAAGGGTATGCAATAAAATGATAAATAAGTGTATTAATTAATCAATTAATATAATACATAAATCAAACTGTTTAGACACTATGATAGAATGTCTCTGAGAATGTAACCCAACTATTCCAACCATATCCATATACCATGGCACAATAAAAAAAGAAGATACCTCTATATAATAATTTCATCCTCTGGACATATCTCTATATATAATAATTTCAGCATATAACACTAGGCCAAGCCCACTATATAATTATTTCATCATGTATCACTGGGCATAGCCCGATGTATAAGCATTTCAGCATGTATCACTGGGCCAAGACCACTATATAAGAATTTAAACATGGGACTGGGAAAATCATGCTCTATATAATTATTATAACATGGGACTAGGTAGAGCCCACTCTATATTAGCATTACAACATCAGACTCAATAAGTCATAACAGTAAGGATATCATAATATCAAATTGTAATCCACAATAGTTAATTTTTAAAATTACTATTTGTATTTCAATTACACCTTCATTTATAACTAAAATAATCACAAACATATCAATAATAAATAATCTATTACCTATAGATTCTATATCAATAAATCACTTAAGGTCTCATTCCATGCTAAACACACTTTAATCCATTAGTCAAGTTCTTATTATTCAAAGGTTCACTCACCTAATGGGTATCCAAAAGCTAGATCACAAAAAAAATTAAATCCAAGGGATAAAACCAATATTCCAATCCACCATTTACAATAATCAATGAATAAACTAACTGGAGTGAACAATACATTGGCACAATCACAGTATTGCATATACTTCATAATTAAATATACTAGAGGGTTAGGTTTAGACCCCCTACCTTTAACTGGAAATCAACACATCGCTTCCAATGAAAAATACCAATAAGGATAAAGTTATAGAATATCTAAAGAAGAACCTATATCAACCCAGGTTAAGATCAAAACCCCCAAAAATCCTCAGTAAAAATATTTTAACCACCACAATAAGGAATTGGGGAAGATAAGGGAAAAATAAGCAAAAACACTCACTGGGGATCAGATGTGTAATCCAGACATCCAAAGGGGATGAAGAGACTCCAAAATAACATGGAACTATCATAAGTCTGAGAGGGAGAGGCTGAACTGAATGAATGATAGAATCATACATGCTACCCAATTAAAATTACTAGGTCCAAGGAATATATAGCGTATAATACTTTCACGTCATGTATTTATTCATTTTTAAGTTACACAAAAAACCCCATCACATTGGGTTAATATTTATCCCGATCGACATTTACATGATGTGAATTAGGTTCACAATGTGTAACCAATTCACATCATGGACCAATCCATGACATGTTTTTGGAGGCAGTTACACATCATATAACATGTACATGGTGTGCAATTGTCCAGCGAATAGTTTCCAACCCATCTTTTATGAAAGTGACTGAACCACCCATGAAGCCTTCTAAACTCATAGGTTTCCCTCAGAATCCCATTTAACATGTTTATATCAAGACTCCATTAATTCAAATAAACTCACATATCTAAACCTTAGGTTATTTTTGTCAATAAAGGTTCTCCATATCCAAACAAGACTCGAACACTAAGGTCTAATGAAAAACTCAAAGAGGAACATACCTAAAAAAAATATGGGATCTTACAACCTCCCCAACATATAACACATCATCCCTGAGCTACTCTAAGCATCACTGTGGGGTATCAACGAACACGTATGTCCACTATGCTCATATATAAGACTCCCTCTCCCAGGTCTATTCCTGAACATTCCCATGCTACCACTATACTCAAACCAGAGGTATTTTCCTATGTAACGCCCCGACCCTAGTTACCCAGATTCGGTGCATTATTACATTACCTTGGCATGATCACAAGAAAGATCAAATCTTGAAAGACCAATTGGTTTAGTAGCCTTGGAAACACTAGATATATTCATAAGTATTAAATTACATCATAAAGTGAAAAACTACTACAACAACATATTGTCTCCATATTCCACACTCATACCCCCACATAATATCCCTGCAGGTCATTCATAATTTACTTCTTCACTTCCTGGGAAAAATAAAATATAGAAAAGGGGTGAGCTCAAATGCCCAGTAAGGATAACAATATAGAGGAAACTTTCATAAATAAGAATAAACATTTAAGGCAATGTATAACTAAAACAAAAGCCTTTTAAACTTGAACTTCAACATAGTATGGCAAAAGTAAAATGAAATAATGCCATTTACTTATTCACATGGATATTCTACTAATAGAATAATCACATGTAATATCAATAACCACTTTCATAATGATGGAATGCATAATGCCAGACTATCATAACCACATAGCCAAGGCCTCGTGCCAAGACTATAAATAAGATTTTTCCAAGGCCTTGTGCCAAGACACTAGTTTGTCTCATGAGACCTACCGATGCATCGAGGAGCTATAGCAGGCTCCACCCATCACTTACTAAGTCCAATTCATTCCCATATGAAAAGGTTTAAACATAACATAATCAATCATATTAAAACTAGCATACAAAATGTCAATACTTTCTCCATAAACCATGAATGGTATAAAAATAACACATCCACAGTCAACCATATCAAAAAACCTTCAATACATTATGGAAGTTTTGTATCATAATAAATCAACTCCATATAATCATAAAATCCATAAAAGGATGTTGACATAGATGAAATCAAAACTATTTGAGAGAAATATCTCCTTTTTTTGAAATCATTTAAAAGTCACACATTTATAAAGGAAGTAATTAAAAAGAGATTTTTGAATCAAAGTGTCCCATACCACTTTGAAACTTTTGAAAGGAATTAACATTTTAAAAACATTCATGTCCATATAAATAAATCCTTAAAAACTATTTTGAAGACATGGACATTAATTAAAAATATTTAGAAAGATAAATCTTTAAAACATTTAAAATTCTGATTTAGATAAAGAGTACCTTTCTGAAATTCTTAAAATATTCATTTTGAAATAATTTAAAAGTCACATAATTATAAAATAAAACATTTACTTTGAAAATATCCTTGTAATCTTGTAAGGTAAGCTTTGAAAATTTTATAATGGTAGTAAATAGCCGCACCCGCCGTATAAGTTAAAAAAACATTCTTACCTTAATTTTGTCGAAAAGGTTAAAAAGAACCTTGTTTGGAAAATGACGGAAATATTCCTTTATAAAATTCTTATAAAAAGTCAAAAAAGGGTATAAATGAATTTAACCCATATCTTAGTAAATAGTAAAAATGTTTTGAAATTCATTTTTAAGAAACATGGATGTGGATGATAAAGAGATCCCAGTAGATTATTACGTATAAATAACCTCGGATAATGAAGAGATTGCGAAATAAACCCTTACCTTGTACTTTTACTTGGTTGTGGTAGGTTAACCTCCTGTATAATGGTGAAATAATTGTTATTAAATTATACAAGAATCATATATATTAATATGATATCATATATGATCTTTTAACATTGATTTGTTAATAATATCTTAGAATTATCGTCGTTTCGGGTGTTAACTTACTCGTTTTCTTTTATATGTTTTGTTACATAAGACGTGTTTGTTATGGATAGGTTGTATCTTATTCATATCCAGAATGATATCAAGTCCTTAAACATCATTTTTAAATCATCAAATGATAATTATACTTTAATGGATACGATGGAGAATTAATTTCATCGCGTTCGTGGGGACGGTAGTCCGTACGTACGCACGAGCGACAATATCATTCTTTTGATATTAAAATAATATATAAATGGATGGTATATATATACAGAATCATTAAAATGTTATATTTATTATTTACATGAGTTACAAATCATTATTATACCCATCCAAATAATAATATATTGAATAACAATTACACCACGACGTGGAGACGGTAACCCGTACGTACGCACGTATGGTGACATGTTATTCAAAGGGTGGATAGAATACTGAATATGGTTGTACCATATTTATAATAACATCATAGTATATATATGATACTGGATTTATTATTTTAGAATGGTAATAACAAAGAAAGAAGAAGTGAAAGAAGAAAGGAACTTGAAAAGGGGTGGTGAAAACATTACCTCTTCTTCAGGTTCTTCCTTTTGATTTGATCAAAATGGCTCCTTAGGTTGGCTTTCTGATCAAACTAATGCATCTAGGTTTTAGTGAGGGAAGTTGGGAGAGTATTGGGGCAGAGTTTGGCCGAACCAAAAGGCTTTGATGGTGTGAAGAAATGAGAAGGAGGAGTTCCCTTTTATAAGAGGGGTGAGGGGTACCTTTGGAAAAGCTAGAAATATTAATTTATAATAAATTCATATTAGGTTTATAATGGCTCCAAAGTTGATTATTCAAAGTTCAAGGTGGGAATAGGTCTAAAAAAATTCAACCAATATAATTTATACAGGTTTGGGTTACTATATTAACCTTATCTTTTAGTTTTAACTCTTAGTTAATTAGTTTGACATTTACCATGTCACTTTGTATTTTTATATTATATAGTTAATAAACTTACTATATACATCCAAGATACCCCCAAGTGGTACATTAATGATACAAATATCATTATATAAGTCTCTTGGCCGAACCTTAGATTTTTAGGAATTTAATATCAATTAATAATATAATATTTGTTTTAAAAACTATTTTATGTCAATTTTGACACTATTCAAATGTTGGTTTTTGTGAAACTCATAAAAAAATTATTACTTCGAACAAAGTCAATTAACTCCATCCTAATATGCCATATTATCCTAGAAAATTAGTTTAATTCATTAAAAGTCTCAAATTATATTTATTTGGGTATTTAAAATATCAATTATTTTAAATTTTCACTATTATGGTAATTACTTCATCATCATTGTGTCATAAATAAATTAAATTATTTAATGTCTAAAAATTATAAATAAAATTTAATTATGTAGGAAATCTTATTATATTTCTAATTAATATTTAAAATCTAATTTATCTTATGTATAACCCTATATTAAAAATGTTTTAGTAAATAAACTTTGATTTTAACTTTTTTAACTCTTCTTTGAATTAAATAATAATAAATGTCCTAATCTAATCCAAGTGGACCTAAATGATAATATTTTATTCCTAAGGTTGTTTTTGGTCGAGATACACTTGTCCAATAGAATTAGGACATGTTTTAGGGTAATATTAATATCATTTTTACCCTTAATTACCCTATTTACTTTTAACCGTGGTAAATAAAAGTAAAAGTTACTATTCACAAAAAATTATTTTCATCTCATTGAACCACATTTTACTTCTTGATATTAACCGTGTCTCTATGATTTTTGAAATTCTATTCACAGAAGCGGTAAAATTAAGTTTTATGAAAAATTCAGTTTTTTTAACTACCACTTAGTAGTTTCAATATTCATCAAAAATTGATGTTTTTCAGAATAATGCCAAAATTTCACCCTAAGCTATAATTGATATTCCAAATTCAAAAATGATATCTATTTTACAAAATTCCAAAAATATAAGTTGCATTAATTAATTTTATAATTAATTCCCGCTGTCACAACAAATAGCGTGTTTTTAAGAAACAATATATATCAAAAGATTGACAATTGTTTAGGTCCAATTTCGAAGTGAAATTAATTATAATGAACACCATTTGATAAAATGGTAAAAATATATTCTAATTATACTTTAAAACCACTCAAATTCATAATTTATCACTATTAATTATTTTGATTAAAAAAGTTGTTTTTAATTAAAATTTAGTAATTTTCACTATTCATCAAAATATGAAAGTTATCCGAAAAGTACCAAAATTTCACCTTAGGATAAATTCGATACTCCGAATCCAAAAATGAAGTCCATTTTGAAATATAAAATATATATAATTTCAAAAAGTATGTATTACTATTCATAACGGCTAGTTTGATTGGTTGTGGTGTGTGTTAGAACTCGAAGTTGCGTACAACACACGCTACTGTATTATTCAAAGGAAAGCGTACCGTGGAAGCTTGGGATGTTTCATTTTAAATTTTTTGATGTCCCCATTTAGTCAAAAAGTTTAAAATATTGTATTTAAAAAGGGTTCACTATTAAAAGTTGGTAAAAGTGCAATACTGAAAATGAATTTGTTCTTACATTATGTCTAAGAAACTCATAATATGGATTCTAAAATTATAAGGATTATATAAAGTTTAAAATTTAGTTAATACTACTCATAACCTTTTTTGAACGGCTTGTTTGGTAAGTCATGGTGTGCTTGAACTCGGTGTTGCGTGTAGTGCAATTTATTGTATTATTTTGAAGAAATAACACACTATGAAATCTTGGGGTGTTACATTCTCCTCTCCTTCAATAAATTGCGTCCTCGCAATTTGAAATTGTTCTTCGAAAATAAAAGGTTGAAAAAAAAATATCTTTGTGGGAAAACCCACATCGGAAATTGGGTTACTAAAATTTAGTCTTAATATGAGGAAAAGATAAATGAAAGGGTCACCACCAAATTATGATCTCGATTAGGAGAACATTGGTGGCAATTAGAGACATATAATTGGAGGAAAAACGTAAATATTTATAGGTAGTGATTGAGGTCATCAATCACAAACAAGTTTAAAATTGAGGTCCTTAAATTCATCAATCTACGATGATTTAAAATACCATCGATTCAACAAAACATAAGGTATTAGGATAACACATTTTTGACGTTTCAAAATATCTTAGTTGAAATCCCACATCGAAAAATGAATTAATGAGGCCTCTATTTAAAATAAAGAGTGGAAAGTATGAAGATTACCAAAAATAACACATAATAGGGTTCCATGTAGGAAAATATGGATATGGAAGAGAAATATAACCATCAATTATCTGATGGAGAGTGGTAGAGAACATGGTTATGAAAATGCCAACAATCCCAAAGCCATAAATTAGTGATGATTTAAGGTACCATCTAGGACAACATTTTTGTTCTAAGTTCCTTTTCTTAATGTTGAGGAATTTATTTATGAGATTGGCTAAGATCATAAGGAGATATACTTACTTTATAATTAGAGTTTTATCCATTAATAAATTTCTACCACAAACTCATATTTCACTCGTAAAAAAAATTCTATTTATACTATTCATACAGGGTTCCAAAATAAACGAATTTATAATTCATCTACCAGATCTTTAAAAAAAACTACATTATTTAATCCAGGACATCTCGTGGGCCAGTGGTAGGTGATACACCCTTGTCGCCCTTCGGTTGCGGGTTCAAGTCTCACGGCCTTGCCGGTCGCGATGGGTTGCCGCCCGACCTCTGGGTTGTCCTTTTATGGCAATCAAAAATTAATCTCAAACTAAAATTTATCCAAAATACTTCTGTCCAAACTCACAGTCCAATATTTATAAGGAAGGTAAACTTAATGTAGATCCTTTTTACCCCGTAATAGCATATGAATACCTTCATCATGTATTTTTTTAAAACACTGAAACATCCTGAATTACCATAATACTTATTGATTACATTCATGCTCCCTTATTCCATATAGAATGCTGGATATACTTCATCAATCCAAAAACGTTTTAAACCCCAATAATGATGGAATATACAAATAATTAATCAGCTTTAAGGTAGTCAAGAATATCCAATATAATTTATCCAAATCAACCATGTATTATTCTAAAATCACTACCTCGGTATCAGAACCATATTATGGTTTATCTTTCTCTCAACCATATATTTTCCAAAAATTTAACCTGCTATTGAGTCACTTTTCTTTGTTCCACACAATCTCAAGTCCTTAATGAAATAGTACTGCAGTACAATACTTATATACTCCATAATTATTATAACAAGTACATTGTTGATACAACACTCAAATTACATAATCAACATAAGAACTCTAATCATTCCTCTTCATCTGTGGTAGTATCATAACTTGATTATTATCCAATAGCATCATTTGTGGCATAGTCTGATGACAGGGACATAGGTTCGCGTAGTGTCCAAACTCCTTGCAAATGAAGCATTGTACATTTGAAACAATTTTCTTACTCTTGCTGTCACGTACTTTGTGCCCTTTTCCTCCACACTTATAACAAACTCCCATTCCTTTCAGACAAGTTCAAGGGTGTTTCTTCCCACAGTTATCACATATGGGAAAATTCTTATTTTCCCTCTTCCCTTTATCCATCGTTCTCTCTTCCATCCTTTTCTTCTCTTGATTCCCTTCAAAGCCATAGGACTCAGTAAAATCTTTACTTATCTTATCAACACATGATATTATTTCTTCATATGATGATAATAAATGGGAGACTATTTCTCTTATAAATTCTGGCTTAAGACCATGAAAGATATGATCCTTCTTTCTCTTTGGATCATGTGCATTGCTGGAGTTCTCATTCCTTTTACTGGGCGCCATTTATAAACAATGGTATACACTAGATTAGTTTATGAATAACAATACCTAATCCCAAACTTGTAAGACACATAACATAAATTAAATAGTTTATGGATATAATCCACAATCATAAAAATTTCTCCCTTGAGGAAGTAAATCCACATAAACCCTTCATAATGGTTTGTAAAGAAAATGAGAATTATCCTAAGCATATCCCTCGGGAGTGTCGTAACCAAGAGTGCAGCAAGGCCCGTTGTCGTGCACCAGTTCCCGTTCGAGTCTAGCTCAAAGCGGTGTTTTCGGGTTTTACCCCTAGGTACATCTGTGCCAGAGCCGCCTCTACCTGCTCGTATCCAGACATGGATGTATTTCTCAGAAAACTCACAAAATCTCTACAATACCAAAATTCAATGAAGTTCTTATATACTAATCCTCAAAGTCCATCTTAAATCTATGTGCTATAATCAGAGTTTATCTAAATCTAGCTTCCAAGGTTTGTACTAAACTTCCTCTGATACCAACTGTAATGCCCCGACCCCAGTTACCCAGAGTCGATGCATTATTACATTACATTGGCATGATCACAAGAATGATCAAATCTTGAAAGACCGATTGGTTTAGTAGCCTTGGAAACACTAGATATATTCATAAGTCTTACATTACATCATAAAGTGAAAAACTACTACAACAACATATTGTCTCCATATTCCACACTCATATCCCCACATAATATCCCTACAGGTCATTCATAATTTACTTCTTCACTTCCTAGGAAAAATAAAACATAGAAAAGGGGTGAGCTCAAATTCCCAGTAAGGATAAAAATATAGTGGAAACTTTTATAAATAAGAATAAACATTTAAGGCAATGTATAACTAAAACAAAAGCCTTTTAAACTTGAACTTCAACATAGTATGGAAAAAGTAAAATGAAATAATGCCATTTAGTTATTCACATGGATATTCTACTAATCGAATAATCACATGTAATATCAATAACCACTTTCATAATGATGGATGCATAATGCCAGACTATCATAACCACATAGCCAAGGCCTCGTGCCAAGACTATAAATATGATTTTTCCAAGGCCTTGTGCCAAGACACTAGTTTGTCTCATGAGACCTACCGATGCATCGAGGAGCTATAGCGGGCTCCACCCGTCACTTACTAAGTCCAATGCATTCCCATATGAAAAGGTTTAAACATAACATAAACATTCATATTAAAACTAGAATACAAAATGTCAATACTTTCTCCATAAACCATGAATGGTATAAAAATAACACATCCACAGTCAACCATATCACAAAACCTTCAATACATTATGGAAGTTTTGTATCATAATAAATCAACTCCATATAATCATAAAATCCATCAAAGGATGTTGACATAGATGAAATCAAAACTATTTGAGAGAAATATCTCCTTTTTTTGAAATCATTTAAAAGTCACACATTTATAAATGAAGTAATTAAAAAGAGATTTTTGAATCAAAGTGTCCCATACCATTTTGAAACTTTTGAAAGGAATTGAAATTTTAAAAAAATTCATGTCCATATAAATAAATCCTTAAAAACTATTTTGAAGACATGGACATTAATTAAAAAGATTTAGAAAGATAAATCTTTAAAACATTTAAAATTATGATTTTGATAAAGAGTACCTTTCCGAAATTCTTAAAATATTCATTTTGAAATCATTTAAAAGTCACATAATTATAAAATAAAACATTTACTTTGAAAATATACTTGTAATATTGTAAGGGAATCTTTGAAAATTTTATAACGACGATAAATAGCCGCACCCGCCATATAAGTTAAAAAAACATTCTTACCTTAATTTTGTCGAAAAGGTTAAAAAGAACCTTGTTTGGAAAATGACGGAAATATTCCTTTATAAAATTCTTATAAAAAGTCAAAAAAGGGTATAAATGAATTTAACCCATATCTTAGTAAATAGTAAAAATGTTTTGAAATTCATTTTTAAGAAACATGTATGTGGATGATAAAGAGATCCCAGTAGATTATTACGTATAAATAACCTCGGATAATGAAGAGATTGCGAAATAAACCCTTACCTTGTACTTTTACTTGGTTGTGGTAGGTTAACCTCCTGTATAATGGTGAAATAATTGTTATTAAATTATACAAGAATCATATATATTAATATGATATCATATATGATCTTTTAACATTGATTTGTTAATAATATCTTAGAATTATCGTCGTTTCGGGTGTTAACTTACTCGTTTTCTTTTATATGTTTTGTTACATAAGACGTGTTTGTTATGGATAGGTTGTATCTTATTCATATCCAGAATGATATCAAGTCCTTAAACATCATTTTTAAATCATCAAATGATAATTATACTTTAATGGATACGATGGAGAATTAATTTCATCGCGTTCGTGGGGACGGTAGTCCGTACGTACGCACGAGCGACAATATCATTCTTTTGATATTAAAATAATATATAAATGGATGGTATATATATACAGAATCATTAAAATGTTATATTTATTATTTACATGAGTTACACATCATTATTATACCCATCCAAATAATAATATATTGAATAACAATTACACCACGACGTTGAGACGGTAAGTCGTACGTACGCACGTATGGTGACATGTTATTCAAAGGGTGGATAGAATACTGAATATGGTTGTAACATATTTATAATAACATCACAATATATATAAGATACTGGATTTATTATTTTATAATGGTAATAACAAAGAAAGAAGAAGTGGAATAAGAAAGGAACTTGAAAAGGGGTGGTGAAAACATTACCTCTTCTTCGGGTTCTTCCTTTTGATTTGATCAAAATGGCTCTTTAGGTTGGCTCTATGATCAAACTAAGGCCTCTATGTTTTATTTAGGGAAGTTTGGAGAGTATTTGGGCAGATTTTGGCCGAACCAAAAGGCTTTGATGGTGTGAAGAAATGAGAAAGAGGAGTGCCCTTTTATAAGAGGGGTGAGGGGTACCTTTGGAAAAGCTAGAAATATTAATTTATAATAAATTTATATTTGGTTTCTAATGGCTCCAAAGTTTATTATTCAAAGGTCAAGGTGGGAATAGGTCTAAAAAAATTCAACCAATAGAATTTAGACAGGTTTGGGTTACTATATTAACCTTATATTTTAGTTTTAACTCTTAGTTAATTAGTTTGACATTTACCATGTCACTTTGTATTTTTATATTATATAGTTAATAAACTTACTATATACATCCAAGCGACCCCCAAGTGGTCCATTAATGATACACCTATCATGATATAAGTCTCTTGGCCGAACCTTAAATTTTTAGAAATTTAATATCAATTAATAATATAATATTTTTTTTAAAACTCTTTTATGTCAATTTTGACACTATTCAAATGTTGATTTTTTTGAAACTCATAACAGAATTATTACTTAGAAAAAAGTCAATTAACTCCATCATAATATGCCATATTATCCTATAAAATTAGTTTAATTCATTAAAAGTCTCAAATTATATTTATTTGGGTATTTAAAATATCAATTATTTTAAATTTTCACTATTATGGTAATTACTGCATCATCATTGTGTCATAAATAAATTAAATTATTTAATGTATAAAAATTATAAATAAAATTTAATTATGTATGAAATCTTATTATCTTTCTAATGAATATTTACAATCGAATTTATCTTATGTATAACCCTATATTAAAAATGTTTTAGTAAATAAACTTTGATTTTAACTTTTTTAACTCTTCTTTGAATTAAATAATAATAAATGTCCTAATCTAATCCAAGTGGACCTAAATGATAATATTTTATTCCTAAGGTTGTTTTTGGTCGAGATACACTTGTCCAATAGAATTAGGACACGTGTTAGGGTAATATTAATATCATTTTTACCCTTAATTACCCTATATACTTTTAACCGTGGTAAATAAAAGTAAAAAGTTACTATTCACCAAAAATTATTTTCATCTCATTGAACCAAATTTTACTTCTTGATATTAACCGTGTCTCTTGGATTTTCGAAATTCCATTCACAGAAGCGGTAAAATTAAGTTTTATGAAAAATTCAGTTTTTTAACTACCACTTAGTAGTTTCACTATTCATCAAAAATTGAAGTTTTTCAGAACAATGCCAAAATTTTACCCTAAGCTATAATTGATATTCCAAATTCAAAAATGATATCTATTTTACAAAATTCCAAAAATATAAGTTTCATTAATTAATTTTATAATTAATTCCCGCTGTCACAACAAATAGCGTGTTTTTAAGAAACAATATATATCAAAAGATTGACAATTATTTAGGTCCAATTTCGAAGTGAAATTAATTATAATGAACACCATTGGATAAAATGGTAAAAATACATTATAATTATACTTTAAAACCACTCAAATTCATAATTTATCACTATTAATTATTTTTATTAAAAAAGTTGTTTTTAATTAAAATTTAGTAATTTTCACTATTCATCAAAATATGAAAGTTTTCCGAAAAGTACCAAAATTTCACCTTAGGATAAATTTGATACTCCGAATCCAAAAATGAAGTCCATTTTAAAATATAAAATATATATAATTTCAAAAAGTAGGTATTACTATTCATAACAGCTAGTTTGATTGGTTGTGGTGTGTGTTAGAACTCGAAGTTGCGTACAACACACGCTACTGTATTATTCAAAGGAAAGCGTACCGTGGAAGCTTGGGATGTTTCATTTTAAATTTTTTGATGTCCCCATTTAGTCAAAAAGTTTAAAATATTGTATTTAAAAAGGGTTAACTATTAAAATTTGGTAAAAGTGCAAAACTGAAAATGAATTTGTTCTTACATTATGTCTAAGAAACTCATAATATGGATTCTAAAATTATAAGGATTATATAAAGTTTAAAATTTAGTTAATACAATTCATAACCTTTTTTGAACGGCTTGTTTGGTAAGTCATGGTGTGCTTGAACTCGGTGTTGCGTGTAGTGCAAGTTATTGTATTATTTTGAAGAAATAACACACTATGAAATCTTGGGGTGTTACATCCTACCCCAAAGATACTTCTCACTATAGTCCACAATCCATATCAGATGCTCCTTAAAGGATGCATCAGCACAAATCTCAACATCCTTGATGTCTACCATATGATAATGTTCAGGATAATATCTCCAAATACGTGACATGTGAAACATGTAATTCATAGTAATATAGTTCTATGGAAGGCATAATTGGTATTCCATTGAACTAACCCTATACACTATCTCAAATGGACAGACAAACCTAGGTGCTAGGTTTCCCTATTTCTTGATACAGTGTTACCCCAACCTAAGAGACACCTAAAGAAAAACATGCTGACCAACCTCAAACTGCAGAGGTCAAATCCAATGGTTATATTACAATTTATGCCTACTTTTCATGGTCACCAACCACCTATTTGTCAACTAAACCTACTCATAAGTCACCTGTATGAGATTAGGGCCAACAAGCACTAACTCACCCGCCTCTAACCAACAAAGAAGAGAAAAACACAGATTTCCATACAAAGCCTCAAAAGGTTCCATTTGGATCAATTTATAGAACCTATTATTAAATGAAAACTCCATGAGTTCCATATATTTCTCCCATTAACCATCAAAATTCAAAACATAGGCTCATAAAATATCCTCCAGAACCTGAATTGTCCACTCATATTGACCTTTAGTCTGAGGATGATAGGATTTTATCAAAAGAACCTATAATCCTAGAGTCTTATGGATACCCTTCTATAAAAAAAGATGTGAAATGGGGATATCTATCTAAAATGATACTTCTCGGAACACCAAGAAAATGAACTACATCATACACATATATACTACCTAGTTCATTGATTATGAAGGTATCCCTGATAGGTAAGAAGTGGGATACCTTCATTAGTAGATCCATGATCACCCATATTGCATCATTCTTATGGGTTTTCCAGTGCAATCTTTTCATAAAATCTATAGTGAAATCATCCCATTTCTACTTAGGAATGGTAAGAGGTTTCAATAGCCCTGCCGACCTTTGATGCTCAGATTTCACCTGCTGACAGATGAAATATCTTGCCAGAAATCCCATTACCTCCCTCTTCATTCCTGACCACCATTACTTTCTATGAAGACCATGATACATATTTTTCAATACAATGTGCACAACCCATCTAAAATCATGGAAATCTCTCATTAGCTCCTTGTGAAAGCCTGTAAGAATCCATACTCAGCCATAAAAAAGAAGAGAATTTATATCCATACTAACGATGTCTCCCCACCATATAATCTATCTCTTAGAAATAATCCCTCCAAATTAGATAAATGATCTATCTTGATCCAATAAAAAAGTATGGGTATAACAGATGTCTAAGTCATAACTACTCATACCTAGGACTCCTGAACATATATATACATGTTTGCAAATAGTGCCGTCATTTTACACTCATTGAAAGACTCCTTCATTGCCTTTTTCCATGTATTTTGGCTTAAATTATCGAAAAATATGTTTCCTTTTTCTAGTGTATAATTCAACTTGAAGTTTAAAAACTATAGATACTCAACCCACCTAATCTATCAAAGGTTTAGGTCATGCTGAGAAAAGATGTACCTGAGGATCTTGTGGTCTGTGTACACTACATACCTCTCACCCATAAGATATTTTCCAGAATATCTTAGGGAATGTACCACCATATCTAAATATAGATCATGATTAAGGTAATTCCTCTCATGTGGTCTCAGTTGTCTGGCACCATAAGCAACCACTCAATCCTCCTACATTAGAATTTCTCCGAGTCTAAATATGGATGTATCATAGTACATGACATATTCTTTACCCAACACAGGTAAAGTGAGGATAGGTTTTGAGTCTAGACTACCTTTTAAATCCTTAAAAGATCTTTCCCATTATTATAAACAAACAAAATTCACTAGATTATTAGTCATCCCTAACATTAGTGTTTGCTGATGGGAGAAGTCTTGGATAAAGCGACGATAATAACCAGCTAAACCCAGAAAAATCTAAATCTCAAAGACATTCTTGTGCTTCTATCAAGATACTATGATTGAAACTTTCTCTAGGTCCATTGAAACTCATAAATATGAGATGAAATGGTCCAATAAGTACACTTTATCAAAACATAAACTGAATTTAGTTATCTTGGCATAAAGAAAATGCTCTCTTAATGTACTCAAGATGATTTCAAGATGTTTGGTATGATCGTCTTTTGGATGAGAGTATACCAAGACGTTATAAAAAAACCACCATAAAATGATCTAGAAAAGGATGAAATATCTGATTCATCATTTCTATGAATACCAAAGTTGAATTTTTCAACCTAAAAAAGATCACTATGAACTCATACAATCCATAAATTCTTCTAAAATCAGTCTGAGTTATGTCTGATGGTATCACCCTCAACTGGTGATATCTGGATCTCAAATTGATCTGAGAGAAGATCTTATCACCTATTATATGATAAAATATATCCTTGATGTGTGGAAGAGGATATCAATTCTTCACCATTATCTAGTTAAATCTATAATAATCCACACAAAAGTATAAGGTATCATCATCCTTCTTGGTGAAAAGAACTAGAGAACCCCATGGAGAAATACTAGGCCATATGAAACATTTAGTTTCTAGATATTCCAACTAGAATTTCAACTCTCTTCTGGTTCCATTCTATAGGAAAAGATAGAAAATGGCTCTGCTCCTAGTACCAACTCAATCGTGAACTCAATCTTCTGATCAGGGGTAAGCTATAGAACTTATTAGAAAAGACATCCAGAAAATGGTCTACCACTGGAGGAAAATAATCCTACTACATTTCATCATCATCGAGAGTAAGGATTTCTATATGAGTTAAGAGATAATATAATCTTCACTAAATTGGTATTGCATGACTATACTAAAGATCACACTCACCTTGGTGATAATAACTATCTCCTTCTGAATATAGAAACATAACTCTCCTATGATAATAGTCGATATGATCCTGGTATAGGACTAACTAATCCATACCAAGAATCAAATAGAAACATTTCATTTCTAGAACAAAAAATTCCTATAATAAATGGTAACCACCAACCTCTAGAGAACATGTCTTGCAATGTTTGATATTCTATGATCTCACTCATAATGGTGTATCGATGGTCAAATCACTATCCAAGATCTCCACAACCAATCCCAAACCATTTTAAAAAGGAGCAGATAAAAAGGAATGTGATGCTCCTATATAAAAAAAACAAGAAAGGGTAGATGATACAAGAATCATACCACTGATGGTAGAAGGTATTACATCCCTAATAGCTGGAGTAGTTTGTATAACATGCAGCTGACCAACCCCTCTACCCTAGGATCTAGTTTACTTCCTTGAGCTATTCCCTCTACCTAGTAATACCATTCCTTCAATGGGGTACCAAATCCCATACCTCAACCTAAACATCCTATGAAACTCCATCCAAATGTCTTCCAAAGAGTAGTTGAGTTATTCCTAGACTATGTACCTGTACTGATCCCATGACACTGATTTTCTATGAGAAATTCTGAAAAAACCTTTGAAGATGGACCATAATACCATAAGAATGGCACTCCAAAGTGGGGTACAGACACTGAGGCCACTTTTGGCCCAACTTTCCGCACTAATAGAACTACAATAGAAAACAATCCTGATATGGATACCCACTTCCCTGGCTGATCTTCCCACTTTTTCCTTGGAAAAAACTATTATAATGGTACTTCTTTCTGTAATAAGAAGATCTCCCAATTCGCCCTACTGAAAACGATTGGACACTATTTAGGGGCCTCTCTTAGATTCCCTTTCATGATGAGTTTCTTACATCTAAAAATATACTTAGATAAAAAATATTCACCTGTAACCTGATCTCATAGTGAAGTTCATCCTAAAAATGTCTCGCCCTAGAGATCTCATCAGCAGCTAAGGATAAAAAAGCACTGCTTGTCGGTGAAACGTTCAATGTAGTACATCACTAACATTCCCTCCTATGTAAGATGCATGAACTCATGATATTTCTCATCCCTCAACATATTTTAATAGAATTAGATCAATAAATTCACCTCAAAACCCTTCCAAGATAACTCATTCTACTGGCCAGCCTACTATAGAATGACCCACAAATGTTTCCCAAGTCCACAAATCATATACGAAGAAAGCTTCACCCTCCTATTCATGGGTGTCTGAAGGTGATTGAATATTTTCTAGAATGAATCAATATAGAAAACAGATTCATGGGGGCCTACCTCCCTAGTGAACGTAGGAGAATTCTGTAGTTAAAACTCTCTCATCAACTTAGACATCAAATGCATGGTGCAAAAGGTCTCCCTTTCCATGGATCACATGACCCTCAAGAATTTATCATGAAGCTGAAAATCCATATGATCCTCAAGAGACACAGGAAGCTCCGGTTTAGCTACATTAGGAGCATAATGATTTACACACTCCTAACACTCAAATCAAAGATGATGTGGAGACATTTTCTATACAATAAAACACACTCCTTAGAACACTGGATATAGAAACATGGTCAACCTCAACAGGTGACAAAGATAGAGAACCACTACTCTTGGTCCGTCTAAACATAGATTACAAGTGTTTCATCATGAAATAACCGTTCATTTCATTCCATTTATCAATTATATTAGGAATATCATACCATAATTCATATAAGTAAGTTATAACACATGCAATAAATATGTTCCTATCATGAAAAATTCATGTTAATATATATCTTTATGTGCTAATCATGACACAAACATACTTATATCATACCACACTAGTCCATGAGTATAAATATCAACAACTAATAACATCATAAAACAATAACATCACAAAACATGTGAATCACCCAAGGTGAAATAACATCAATTATAATAAGCGATCAATATAAACAACAATCCCATACCAGGGAACTCAAATTTTCCCCAGTACACAGGTTAGCTACTCCCATGCACAAGCTCATTACCAAGTTTCGACACATCCTAGTCTCCTTTCTACCTTTCCCAAACAATAAATAAATAAAAAATAAAATCCTTCCCCTTTGATACCACTTTGTAACATCCCCTGATATAGAACTCTCTCACCTAGCCACAAGATGGTTACTTGGACTCAAGTGTAGAGACCCGAAGCCTGACGTACATGGACATTAAATTAATTTTGCGGAATACTTAGTACATAACAAAAACACACACACAAGGACCGTAATAGTTTAGTGTCTTTGGAAACTCGAAATATAATATTCTAATCGTGGTGAAAGATCTTCAACATCTCCCATAAAGATCTTATTTTTTTATACCTAAAACCTTTCTTTATATCCTGGGGAAAAGAAAACATAAAAGGGTGAGATCAAATGCTCAGTAAGGGTAAACAAAATAAATATCAATCACATCATATTCATAAGAACATAACATTTTGGAAATCTTAACCTGCAAAAGAGAGCATAATTTCATAACATGGGATAAATCATAGCAGTGAAATGGAATCCAAATAATCATAACTTAAAACATGAAACTTTGTGGCATACACACATAATCATAGAGAATCATTTCTTATTAGTCAAGACTCATTGCCAAGACTATCTTAGTGGACAAAGTCCATTTCTGAACCGAGTTGACTCCTCGTTTTAGTCCTGTTTCACTGAACCGGTATAACCTACCGTTCCAGCCATGTCTATCTAATGAGATATAAAATCTTTACCCAATGCATTGGAGGGAGATATAGGTCCCACTCATCTCATAATGATACCATTCTTATGTTTGCCACAAAATCATAAATCATACATCATTGCATAACCCATGTAATAAAAATGGGAATCTTAAACATCGTGAAATCATCAAACAATTCATATAAGATAAAGGAATTCATAAAAATAATTCCATCACAAAATAATCAAATCAATTTAATAATAGGGATATAAACAGAACCCTTTATTATCTTAGATGGAAAATAATTTTGATAAAACACTTGAACTCCATTCTTGATGAAAATATACTTTCTTCTTTAAAAACATTTTTCCTTTCTTAACATGTCATAAAATTTTAAACTAAAAGAAGTTGATTAAAAATAAACTTGAAAACTTTTAAATGAAGCTTCTTGGAAATAATGTTTTAAAAATCCATTCATGCCGTATAAGTTAAAAAAACAATCTTCTCGTACTTTTGTCGGAAAAGTCAAAAAGTACCTCGTACGAAAAACGACAAAAGATTCCTTTCATATATTTTACTAAAAACTCACCAAAGGGTAAAATAGGTTTTAAAAAATTATAGGTGGATGGAAATAACATTACATATTTAGGGAACATGGATGTGGATGATAAAATACACCCCAGTAAATACCAAAGTATAAGCAATCTCGGATAAAAATGAGATTGTGATATTTCCCTTACCTTAGGTCTGATTTGCTTCGTAAGTGTCCGAACCTCCTGTATAATAATTTAAATAATGTCATTGACTTATTCCAGAATCATACTCATTTTTATGATATCATATATGGTTCACTTATGACTTTATTTTACCCGTTCTTTTGTAAATTCCATGTTAAAGAGCATTTTGGGTAAAATCGTTTCATTTGTCGTCCGTGTTTTGACTTCTAATTATTCATATGATTATGATTAATTAATTCCAGAATATAAAACATGATTTATATATAATATATATTTATAATATACATATATATAATAGATCTATAAATGGGAATAAATACACCGTTCATGGAGACGGTAGGCCGTACGTACGCATGAACGCTGTTTTCGTTTCCTTATTGAGTTGAATGGAATTAAGTAGATGACATACATATATATACACATAAATACAGTATCATTATTATGTCATATATTTCATGATTACTTATTATATATACTTTATAATAATTCATTAATGCTTAACGTGGATAATGAATCTCATCGCGTCGTGGAGACGGTAGTCCTTACGTACGCACGAGCGATGATATCATTCTCATGATCGTGGGACTGTATTGGAGTGTATGTATACTATTTAAGAATCAATACCACTTTAAAATAATCATATATAGTTATTATTTACACCATTGTACCCATCCAAGTAAGGTGGTGGTGGAAAATAGATTACACCACGACGTGGAGGCGGTATTTCGTACGTACGCACGCGCGGTGATTTCGTTTTCCGTAGGATGGATAGATGGTGAAATAGGGTTGTTTCATACTTATAATAACATATCATTATATGAGTGATACTAATGTTATTACTTCATAATGAAACAACCTAATAATAAGAAGTGGAAGAAGAAATAAAGATGAAATAATCGGTAACGGGCATTACCTCTTCTTTGAAGCGCTTCTTTGAGATCTCCTTTTAGGGCACTAAAATTGGTCTTTGTGGAAGACCATAACCTCTAGGATGTTTCTAGGGAAGTGGAGAAGAGAATTTGGCAGGGTTTGGCCGAGCTTTAAGGCTCAAAGTGGTGTTAGGAAGAGAGGGAGGGGGTGCCCTTTTATAAGGGAGGAGAGGGGCACCTTTGGAATAACTAAAAATATTATTTTATTATAAAGCCAAATTCGGTTTTAAATAGCTCCAAATTGATTTATTTCTAAGCTACGGTGGGGATGGGTCTAAATCCTCTCATCCAATAGAATTTAGACAAGTTTAGGTTCCTATTTTAACCTTATCATTTAGATTTAACATTAAGTTAAATAATTTTACTTTTACTGTGTCTTCTTGTGTTCTTACACTATAAGGTTAATAAACTTACTATAAAAAGACAAACGAACCCCAAGTTGTTTATTATTAATATATATAACCTTATCTGAGTCATTTGGCCGAACCTTATATTTTTAGGAATAAAATAAAAATTAATAATATAATATTTGTTTTAAAAACTATTTTATGTCAATTTTGACACAATTTAGTAATTGATTTTTTTGAAAATCATAACAGAATTATTAGTTCGCAAAAAGTTAATTAAATCAGTAATAACATGTCATATTAACATATAAAATTATTTTAATTCATAAAAAGTCTCAAATTATATTTATTTGGGTATTTATAATATCAATTACTCTAATTTTTCACTATTATGGTAATTACTGCATCATCATTGTGTCATAAATATATTAAATTATTTAATGTCTAAAAATTATAAATAAAATATCATTATGTAGGAAATATTATTAGCTTTCTAATGAATATTTACAATCGAATTTATCTTATGTATAACCCTATATTAAAAATGTTTTAGTAAATAAACATTGATTTTAACTCTTTTAACTCTTCTTTGAATTAAATAATAATAAATGTCCTAATCTAATCCAAGTGGGCCTAAATGGTCATATTTTATTCCTAAGGTTGTTTTTGGTCGAATTAAACTTATCCAATAGAATTAGGACATGTTTTAGGGTAATAATAATATCATTTTTACCCTTAATTACCCTATTTACTTTTAACTATGGTAAAAAAAGTAAAAAGTTACTATTCACCAAAAATTATTTTCATCTCATTGAACCACATTTTACTTACTGACATCAACCGTGTCTCTCGGATTTTTGAAATTCTACTCACAGAAGCGGTAAAATTAAGTTTTATGAAAAATTCATTTTTTTAAACTACCACTTAGTGGTTTCACTATTCATCAAAAAAATGAAAGATTCCAGAAAATTACCAAAAATTAGGCCTAAGCTATATTTGATATTATGAACTAAAAAATGATGTCTATTTTACCAAATTCAAAACATATCAGTTGAATTAATTAATTTAAAAATTAATTCCCATCGTCAAAACAAATAGTGTGTTTTTAAAAGATAATAACTATCAAAAGATTGACACTTGTTTATGTCTGGTTTAAATGTGAAATTACATCCAATGACCAACATTGTATTAAATTGTAAAAATATATTCTAAATATACTTTAAAACCACTCAAATTAATAATTTATCACTATTAATTATTTCGATTAAAAAAGTTGTTTTTAAATAAAATTTAGTAATTTTCACTATTCATCAGAATATGAAAGTTATCCGAAAAGTACCAAAATTTCACCCTAAGCTAATTTCGATATTCCGAATCAAAAAATGAATTCCATTTTGAAAAATAAAATTTAAAAAATTTTAAAAATTGGTTATTACTATTCATAACGGCTAGTTCATAATAATATTATAATAATATCTCGTTTAGTGAAACTCGGTATTGCGTACTACACACGCTATCAAGGAAGATCGCGATTGCGTGTAATTCAAGGCAAGTCAATGATGCGTGTTGTGCAAGCTCCTTGTAGTGTACAACACAATACATTAATGAAATTAAAAAGAATATTTTTCATAAAATCTCGGGGTGTTACATTCTACCCCCCTTAAAATGAAATTTTCCCTCGAAATTCGTCGGGGTTATAAATGGTTTACTACTCGAAAGTTTCATTAATAGAAACCCACATCATAAAAAGGAATACCAAAACCAATCTTTAAAAACAAAAGTATGAAACGTAACAGTTACCCAAATAAACTAATCACTGGGTTTCCACATAGGTGAAAATATGGATATGGAAGAGAAATCTAACTATCATGTTCTGATGGAGAGTGGTAGAGAACATGGCTATGGAAAAGCCAGCAATCACAAAGCCATAAATTTGTGATGATCTAAGGTACCATCTGATTCATCAAATATAAGAGCACTAGGACAACATTTTTGTTTTTCAAGATCATTTCCCTAAAGTTGATGAATTAAAAGAAATAATTTCATGATTTTTGTACAATCTCATTGTTGTTCGTGAATTGAACAATTTCCACTTCATCCCTTAAAGAAATGAAGTTGAATTTTTTATTCGTGATGTGTTAGCAGATCATGTGATAGAATGATGGGTCATTCCATCTCTTTCAAACAAAAGGTTAGAAAAAGTTATAAGTCTATCTTATGGTTAGATTAATCATATATGGTTCCAAAAATGAACTTATACTTCATATATCATACCGCTTAATAAAATAAAACTAGTTTCTACTAACTAGGGACTTCCTGTAGGACAGTGGTAGGCGATAAAGGCTAGTCGCACTTTGGTTGTGGGTTCGATTCCCACATCCTTATCCGACGCGATGGGCTGTCGCCCGTCCTACAGGTTGTCCTTTTTCTAAAACTATATTACTATAACATTCCATCAATAATATCGAAAAAAACTTCTATCCTTAAACAATACTAACTTATTCCAACATAATCCATTCCAATCTTTAGGATTATCCATAATACTGCAGTCCACTCTCATAATATAGTGAAAACGATTACCAGAGATTTAATACCATCGTTGATCCCCATATATCATAAGATATGTCTTGTTGGTCACATTCCAAACATTCAAAGGCCTTAATCATGTATTCTATTGAATACCCATTGAACCTTAGTGAAAAAATGAATGCAGTTAAAAGTTAACACTTTCCACATACCAAAATCCTCAAAATTATATATACTCAAACCATGATATCACTTAGTCCTTATATCAGTCATGAGCTCATGAATACTATCAAACTTTAATTTTCTCCTTATCCCTTCATTATGAGCATATCATCTACATTCCAAAAATATCTGAATAACCTTTCATGGATAGTCATACCATTAATCATACACTTTCAAAACTCAAGGAAAGAAAACAGTGTAACAATCCTTAGATGTCTCTTTATTCCATAGTACCATGAGATTACTTATACAACATTACACATGATAAACATGGAATCATTCCACTACATTCTTAAACCATTGACCGAGCTTCAACAATTCTTTAATCTCACATATCATTTGTAGTATCTTCATCATCATCAACATAAATACTACCCATATGACCATACTGATTCTCTTCATGAGACTTTCCCTTAGGGAATTGGTTTGCATAATGCCCGTACATTCCACATTTAAAACATTTAACCATTTTTGATGTCGTAGAAATACCATTATCCTCATCCCTGGTGTTAACTGAACCTTTTCCTTTGCACTTACTGGCTTTGTGTCCTTCTTTTCCACACCCAAAGAATCTTCCAGTTCCTTTGAAACATTCTCCTTGATGCCTCTTCCCACATGATTTACATAGGGGAAATTGAACTTTCTTTCCTCTATGATCATCATGAAACTCCATCTTTCTCTTATTAGCCGAGTCAAGAAACTTACCAAATTTTACTTTATTGATCATATTATGAGATTTATGATTCGGCATAATAATTATGTTTGGACTTCTAAATCCCATTTCATTTGGTTGCTCATGAAGAATATCATTCCATTGTCCATCATATCCTCCATTATCGTGAATCATCTTGTTTCCAGCCATTTTCTAAAACCCAAAAAGAATAGTGTGAGAGGCAAAAAATCATAATAAAGGGGGAGTAACTTCAATATCTAACATCTTTGGTTTAATCTAATATCGTTACCATAGTTCTAGGACTATATCCTATACGTATACTTATCCTTAGGGACATCCCTAGACATACATTAGAAATATCTCTAGGGATCTCACTAACGTTCTCGCATCCTAGTTTCCAAAGGTTGACTAAACCTTTCCTCTGATACCAACTATAGAGACCCGAATCCTGACGTACATGGACATTACATTACTTTTGCGGAATACTTAGTACATAACAAAAACACACACACAAGGACCGTAATAGTTTAGTGTCTTTGGAAACTCGGAATATAATCTTCTAATCGTGGTGAAAGATCTTCAACATCTCCCATAAAGATCTTTTTTTTTTACCTAAAACCTTTCTTTATATCCTGGGGAAAAGAAAACATAAAAGGGTGAGATCAAATGCTCAGTAAGGGTAAACAAAAGAAATATCAATCACATCATATTCATAAGAACATAACATTTTGGAAATCTTAACTTGCAAAACAGAGCATAATTTCATAACATGGGATAAATAATAGTAGTGAAATGGAATCCCAATAATCATAACTTAAAACATGAAACTTTGTGGCATACACACATAATCATAGAGAATCATTTCTTATTAGTCAAGACTCATTTCCAAGACTATCCTAGTGGACAAAGTCCATCTCTGAACCGAGTTCACTCCTCGTTTCAGTCCTGTTTCACTGAATCGGTATAACCTACCGTTCCAGCCATGTCTATCTCATGAGATATAAAATCTTTACCCAATGCATTGGAGGGAGATATAGGTCCCACCCATCTCATAATGATACCATTCTTATGTGTGCCACAAAATCATAAATCATACATCATTGCATAACCCATGTAATAAAAATGGGAATCTTAAACATCATGACATCATCAAACAATTTATATAAGATAAAGGAATTCATAAAAATAATTCCATCACAACATAATCAAATCAATTTAATAATAGGGATATAAACATAACCCTTTATTATCTTATATGGAAAATAATTTTGATAAAACACTTGAACTCCATTCTTGAGGAAAATATCCTTTCTTATTTAAAAACATTTTTCCTTTCTTAACATGTCATAAAATTTTAAACTAAAAGACGTTGATTAAAAATAAACTTGAAAACTTGTAAAGGAATCTTCTTGGAAATAATGTTTTAAAAATCCATTCATGCCGTATAAGTTAAAAAAAACAATCTTCTCATACTTTTGTCGGAAAAGTCAAAAAGTACCTCGTACGAAAATGGACAAAAGATTCCTTTCATATCTTTTACTAAAAGCTCACCAAAGGGTAAAATAGGTTTTAAAAAATTGTAGGTGGATGGAAATAATATTACATATTGAGGGAACATGGATGTGAATGATAAAATACACCCCAGTAAATACCAAAGTATAAGCAATATCGGATAAAAATGAGATTGTGATATTTCCCTTACCTTAGGTCCGATTTGCTTCGTAAGTGTCCAAACCTCATGTATAATGATTTAAATAATGTCATTGACTTATTCCAGAATCATACTCATTGTTATGATATCATATATGGTTCACTTACGACTTTATTTTACCCGTTCTTTTGTAAATTCCATGTTAAAGAGCATTTTGGGTAAAATCGTTTCATTTGTCATCCGTGTTTTAACTTATAATTATTCATATGATTATGATTAATTAATTCCAGAATATAAAACATGATTTATATATAATATATATTTAGAATATAAATATATATAATAGATCGATAAATGGGAAGAAATACACCATTCATGGAGACGGTAGGTCGTACGTACGCATGAACGCTGTTTTCGTTTACTTATTGAGTTGAATGGAATTAAGTAGATGACATACATATATATACACATAAATCCAGTATCATTATTATGACATATATTTCATGATTACTTATTATATATACTTTATAATCATTCATGAATGGTTAACGTGGAGAATGAATCTCATCGCGTCGTGGAGACGGTAGTCCGTACGTACGCACGAGCGATGATATCATTCTCATGATCATGGGACTATATTGGATTGTATGTATACTATTTTAGAATCAATAACACTTTAAAATAATCATATATAGTTATTATTTACAACATTGTACCCATCCAAGTAAGGTGGTGGTGGAAAATAGATTACACCACGGCGTGGAGACGGTATTCCGTACGTACGCACGCGCGGTGATTTCATTTTCCGTAGGATGGATAGATGGTGAAATAGGGTTGTTTCATACTTATAATAACATATCAGTATATGATTGATACTGATGTTATTACTTCATAATGAAACAACCTAAGAAGAAGAAGTGGAAGAAGAAATAAAGATGAAAGAATCGGTAACAGGCATTACCTCTTCTTTGAAGCGCTTCTTTGAGATCTCCTTTTAGGGCACTAAAATTGGTCTTTGAGGAATAACAGAACCTCTAGGATGTTTTTAGGGAAGTGGAGAAGAGAATTTGGCAGGGTTTGGCCGAGCTTGAAGGCTCAAAGTGGTGTGAGGAAGAGAGGGAGGGGGTGCCCTTTTATAAGGGAGGAGAGGGGCACCTTTGGAATAACTAAAAATATTATATTATTATAAAGCCAAATTCGGTTTTAAATAGCTTTAAATTGATTTATTTCTAATCTAAGGTGGGGATGGGTCGAAATACTCTCATCCAATAGAATTTAGACAAGTTTAGGTTCCTATTTTAACCTTATCATTTATATTTAACATTAAGTTAAATAATTTTACTTTTACCGTGTCTTCTTGTGTTCTTACACTATAAGGTTAATAAACTTACGATAACAAGCCAAACAAACCCCAAGTTGTTTAGTATTAATATATATAACCTTATCTAAGTCATTTGGCCGAACCTTATATTTTTAGGAATAAAATAACAATTAATAATATAATATTTGTTTTAAAAACTATTTTATGTCAATTTTGACACAATTTAGTAATTGTTTTTTTTGAAAATCATAACAGAATTATTAGTTCGAAAAAAGTTACTTAAATCAATAATAACATGTCATATTAACATATAAAATTAGTGTAATTCATAAAAAGTCTCAAATTATATTTATTTAGGTATTTATAATATCAATTACTCCAATTTTTCACTATTATGGTAATTACTGCATCATCATTGTGTCATGAATATATTAAATTATTTAATTTCTAAAAATTATAAATAAAATATCATTATGTAGGAAATATTATTATATTTCTAATGAATATTCAAAATCTAATTTATTTTATGTATAACTCTATATTAAAAATGTTTTAGTAAATAAATATTGATTTTAACTCTTTTAACTCTTCTTTGAATTAAATAATAATAAATGTCATAATCTAATCCAAATGGGCCTAAATGGTCATATTTTATTCCTAAGGTTGTTTTTTGTCGAATTACACTTATCCAATAGAATTAGGATATGTGTTAGGGTAATAATAATATCATTTTTACCCTTAATTACCCTATTTACTTTTAACCGTGGTAAAAAAAATAAAAAGTTACTATTCACCAAAAATTATTTTCATCTCATTGAACCACATTTTACTTACTGACATCAACCGTGTCTCTCGGATTTTTGAAATTCTACTCACAGAAGCGGTAAAATTAAGTTTTATGAAAAATTCATTTTTTTAAACTACCACTTAGTGGTTTCACTATTCATCAAAAAATGAAAGATTCCTGAAAAATACCAAAAAATAGGACTAAGCTATATTTGATATTATGAACTAAAAAATGATGTCTATTTTACCAAATTCAAAACATATCAGTTGCATTAATTAATATAAAAATTAATTACCATCGTCAAAACAAATAGCGTGTTTTTAAAAGATAATAACTATCAAAAGATTGACACTTGTTTATGTCTGGTTTAAATGTGAAATTACATACAATGACCAACATTGTATTAAATTGTAAAAATATATTCTAAATATACTTTAAAACCACTCAAATTAATAATTTATCACTATTAATTATTTTGATTAAAAAAGTTGTTTTTAAATAAAATTTAGTAATTTTCACTATTCATCAGAATATGAAAGTTATCCGAAAAGTACCAAAATTTCACCCTAAGCTAATTTCGATATTCCGAATCAAAAAATGAAGTCCATTTTGAAAAATAAAATTTAAAAAATTTCAAAAATTTGTTATTACTATTCATAACAGCTAGTTCATAATAATATTATAATAATATCTCGTTTAGTGAAACTCGGTATTGCGTACTACACACGCTATCGAGGAAGATCGCGATTGCGTGTAATGAAAGGCAAGTCAAGGATGCATGTTGTGCAATCTCCTTGTAGTGTAAAACACAAGACATTAATGAAAAATAAAAAGAATATTTTTCATAAAATCTCGGGGTGTTACATCAAGTGTGCCTCCCCATATGCTAGAGGCTTCCGAATAGAAGTGGGGGTATATTATGTATAGTGGGGAGACTATAATCCTTGATATAAAGTTAAACAAAGCGGAAATAATCAAATAATAATGATAATATCATAGTAACGAAGAAAAGTGGAACCATATATCATACAACTGGAAAGTAAAAGGACGAACCAATAAACCTATATTGACGAATCATGTAATGATATGTTGATATGTATATAAATTACAAACTAAAAATAATAAAAATAAAAGAATCAGCTAACACCAAATAAACTCAAAATTCCTCAGTCCCAAACCCCAAGTTGGTCCCATCTTCAAACTACAACCCATCCAACAAGCAACAAAAGAATCAGCAACAAGGTCAATTTCCCTTATCTAAACAGGCATCCCTATAATATTATCAGGTACCAAAAAATAGCCTGAATAGGGTGTGAGTAAAACTCAGTAGTTCGACACCACTATGTCTAAAAAAATTAGTATGATAATAATTCTAAAGAATAAATTGATAAACATGTGTATTAATTAATCAATTAATATAATACATCAATCAACCTACTTTAGAATCATGCCATAATTTCTCTGAGCATGTAACACAAGAATGCCAACCATATCCATATACCATGGCATAATCAAAAAAAGTATATCCCTGTGTATAAGCATTTTATCCTTTAGGAATAGACCTATAGATAATAATTTTAGCACGTAACACTAGTCCAAACTCTCTATATAATCATTTCAGCATGTATCACTGGGTATAACCCGCTATATAAGCATTTCAACATGTATCATAGGACCAAGCCTTATATATAATCATTTTGAAATGATACTGGGTATAGCCCTCTCTATATAATAATTACAGAATGGGGCTGGGTAGAGCCCTCTCTATAAACATTACAACATGAGACTCAACATGTCATAACAGTAAGGATATCACAGTATAACATCGTATTCCATAATGGTTAATTATGAAAATTACCATTTGTATTTCAATTACACTTTCATTTATATCTAAAATGATCAAAACTATATTAGTAAGTAATAATCCATTAGCTTGAGTTTCTATATCAAGAAACCACCTAAGGTATCATGTCATGCTAAACACACTTCAAACCATTAGCTAAGTTCTTATTATTCAAAGGTCCGCTCACCCAACAAGTATCCAAAATCTAGGTCACAATAATAATTAAATACAAGGAATATAACCAATATTCCAACCCATGATTTACTATAATCAATGAATAAATTAACTATAACTCATGATACATTGGAATAATCATAGTATTTCATATACTTTACAATTAAACAATCCATAGGGTTGGGTTTAGACCCCTAACTTTAACCAGTGATTAACACCGTGGTTACAATGGAAAATCCCAACAAGGATGAAGGCACAAAAGATCTCAAGAAGAGCCTATATCAACTCAGTTCAAGTTAAAAACCACAAAACAAACCTTCCGTCCAAATATTTACACCACCACAACAAGGAATGATATAAGAGAAGGTAAAAATAAGTATAAACACTCACTAGGGATTGGATATGAAATAAGGACATCCATAGGGGAGCAAGAGACTCCAAAATCTCCTGGAAATCATCCTAGGTTTGAGTGGGAGAGGACAAACCAAATTAATGAGAGAATCATATGTTTTTCCCACTTAAAACCACTATGTATAAGGAGTAAATAGTGTTTAATACTTTCAAGTTGTGTATTTCTTCATTTCTAAGTTACTTTGAAAAACTCAACACCTAAGGTTGGCATTTATCTTGATCAACTTTTACATGAAATGAATTAGGCTCATGGTATGTAACCAATTCACATCGTGAACCAATTCACAACATGTTTTTGGTGGAAGTTACATGTCATGTAAAATGTACACAATGTCTAACTGTCCAATAAATATTTTTTATCCCAACTTCTATGAAAATTCCCAAACCACCCCTGAAGATTTCCAAACTCACAGGAAACCATTATAATTTCATTTAACATTTATATACCTAGACTCTATTAATTCAAATAAACATACATGCCCAAAATTTTGGTCATTTTGACCAAAACATATCTCTATCTTCGAAAAAAACTCAACCACCAAGGTCCAATAAAAAACTCAAAGAGGGATGTACCTAGAAAAAAAAGACAAGATCTTAGAACTTCCTAGGTGGACAAATAACCAAGATGACTGACTACCAATTAGTTTAATACTCATGATAGATAAATTCATGTTATCTAGATCATATCTTCCTTAAAATATATCTAGAACCAATGGTAATGACTTCACACAGCACCATTCTCATGGATCAATCCTCTAGATAATACAAAATAAGATCACAACATAACCATTGCTTTAACTTCTTGGAAACACCAGAAGTAGGCCACTCCCAAAAACATCATCACTGAGCTACTTGAGATCTTCTAGGAAATCTACTAGGAAAAAGGAAAATCTTTCCACTCTAAATTCACATGATTTATCCTCCTAAAAAACCATAGTTCATGAATCCAATCCCACTAACCAGTGAAACAACTAGTTGAAAATTCTTAAGGGTTGGATCTACTCATCATCCAGGTCCCACTTCCCATTAAAAGTTGTTTTAGACCTATTAGATCGACCATAAAACACTACACATAGATAACCATCCACCCTAACCTAGAATATGGGTGATTATCTATCACCATTGATATTATCATTGGACCCCACTCTGTCATAATGGAATCCCATGAAATGGAATCCCATGAAAACCTCTTTGGAAAAGCTGATTCAAACCGATGGAACAAATGAGGGAAAATTATCACCTCTGGTAAGAGTCTTGAATCATACCATACTAGTCTAAAGACTCCACTGGGATCACTGGATCCCTAACCAACCACACAACATCGAGAGAATAGAACATGTTGGTGCTAACAAATACAAGTTCCAAGGTAAAAGGCTATAAATCACAACTCAGGATACATCAGACACTACCCAATCAAATCCATCCATAGATCACACTAGGAGAAAATCATCACAATGATTCACATATGTTATTTGAATACCTCCTTTGAGATAAAATCTTCACACAAAGGATGCTCCACACACACGAGGAGGAACAACCCATCCCATCAAATTTTTCAAGCTTAAAATATATATCACCATACTCAGTATCCTCAATATCCTCAATATGAAAGAGTATGATAGTCTGTACCAACCACTATAAATGGATCATCATTTAGACACACTCTCAACCAGAAGTTCACAATCATACACCATGTATCAACCAATCTTCTACCAATCACTAAATAAGGCGAGGGACTCATACCTTGTCGAGTGTTTATGAACTGATTGAGGGGGTAACCTCCCTCACTAATGGTGAATATGCACCACATAAATCTATATAGAAGAATGAACATTCTCTATATTAGGGGGATACTGACTCCTTTATAGTATGAGGGACCCACACCTCATCATTATTAAGGTATTATCAACCCCATTCTCAAACAAAATGTACATCAACTGAGGGGGCACCAACCCCTCCCATAGAAGACCCCAGCCTTGAGAAGGACACAAAAAATGGGGAGATAGTGACTCACATGGATATATAAACCACACCTCATCCCTTTTGGAACACCAAATTTTTCAGATAGAGGACCCACAACCTAGTATCCATATAGTTCCTAGGGGGATTACCAACTCCACTACAGTATGGGGAACCTGCACCTCATTGGGATCAAGGGAGTACTGACCCCATGTATGAATGGAGGACCCACACTCCATAAATGGTAGGCCATGCCCCTGTATATAAGGGGGAGTATCAAACTCTATAATCTAATATAGGTTAACCCACACCTTGGTATCCATACAGTTCCTAGGGGTATCCCTATCCCAATGATATGATTTTACTAAGAAAAATCTCTCGGAAACAATCCACCAAGTTATCAGGGGAACATCACCTAAGAATATCTCATGTTTGAGAGTAGTCTCATTACTCCCATAATCTACAGAAGTTCCATCTCACACCTCTATAGAAAGTACTTCCATGAGGGAAATCTATATCCTCATTACATGATGACATATCCTAAAGTAGAATGTCATGTCATAAAACCCATAATGTACTGGTTGTTATATGATGCATGGACCTACTAAACTATACCCTATAACCAATTCCCTTGGTACTAAAGTTTTTAAATGGATTATTAGAGTCCTTGTATATGAATATGTCTACCACCACACCCTATTTAAGTTCCTTGATATATCAACTAAACTTAAGTTCTTTCATGCATTTCCACCCAATATTCCACAAGACAAGCTTATGAGACACCTATATCCAAATCCATCCTTAGAAACGCCAACTCTAATACCAATCTAACACGACTCGACCCATAAGGTCACCACATAGGATGGTAGTAGGTTGAGTGTGCCACCCTAATATCACCTCAAATTGTTCATGTATTGGTGAACAACACTAAGAAGGCATAATACACATACGAGAGGCCTTATCCTATACAACTTATAGTTGATATACATCACTGAACAATAATATAATTTCCACAAACATGTAGGATAACATATCTAACGAAAATGAAAATATTTATGTAAATATATGAAAAACATAATAGTGGAATACAATATAAATTTCAGTATAGGTGGGAAAAAATACAAGGCCCTAAATCTTAAAATGTCACTAGTCCTCGAGCAACTGAGAAGAAGGGGATCACCACATCACACTAACTCCATATAAGCACTATCATCTATGAATCCCACTAACTCCACTAAGATTTAGATCTACTATATTCACACCCATCAATATCATCATTGACCTATGTGTCATCTATAAATACACACAAATAATGGACACTAAGCCCATATAGGGGTGAGTATAAAAATACCTAGCAAGATACACCAAAAACAAAAGGGAGATAGGGTTTTAGGTTAAAAAAAAACCAAGGGTCGAATCATATAACTACCCAACTTAGTCAAGGGGGAAAACACTAGTTAGGGAAGAAGTTATGGCTTCAAATCCCAATCTAACCCTAGAACGATCTCACAGATTTATTCCATGGATAACCCTAAATGTCAACTCAATATATGTAATGAGGAATACATGAAAAAATTACATACCTCAAAGGAAAACACCTATCTTCTCATAAAACATAGGGGAAAATACCCCTACCTATTCACAACAGATATATCAAACAAATCAGTGGTAAAAACATCCCCACTCCTCTATGAAATAGAAGATCAAACCACATCCATCCACATGAGGGGATCATAATCAAAATAACTACATTGAACATCGAGTATCTAGTAAAAAATATCTCATACTGGGGGAGGGGGGAGGAGGGGGTCAATAAACCACAAGATACTTTTCATGCACCAATAACACCACTTTCCCAACCTATAAGGCTTTAATATAGACTTACTAACATGTTGTTGTTCCCATAAAAATAAATCTTGCCAAAGAAGGTCCATTTGAATATACTTCTCACCTAATTTGGAATCCCTAGTCTAAATGAAGAGGGAGGGACACACCTTGAGAACTATGTAATGATGGAGGGGGATATCGACCCCCAAATATGGGTGACCCTCACCCAGTCCCATGGGGGATTTCCCTTCTCCATATTACTAGAGGGAATATACCTCCTCATCAATGTTAGGATCCATAAAGAGAGTCCTGCAACCTATTCATTCATAAATTGGGGGTGATCAACCAACCATAAGGTAAATTCCTCCCCACATAGCCCAATTTCATCAAAGTATCATACCATAGGGAGAAACTTGGTGAACCCTATGTATAGAAAGTCTTCAAACACCCAGAATATCCACCAACTCAAATACCACCATCATCATACTATCAATCCCATAATATAATAATGGGATCATGCCTTTATGGGGTATGTAGGATTGTTAATGGAGTTACTAACCCTAAGAATATGAATTGAACTCTATAAAAAACCTCTATAACCATAATTTCACCACTCATAAACATATTAGGTGAATCAAAACTTTTTAGATCGTATTGACCCTTAAGAGAGGGTATGTATGGGAATAATTAGTGGTGATTTTGGGTTTCAACTTAAAAACCAAATAGATTATGATCATGATACCATCTAGATTCCCCAAATACTCCTCAATATTTGTTTATGATCCTACTTCTATATATATTAACTAAGATTACCTCCTAGGAATCAAACCACGCCTGACACTATAGAATGACTCGGGTAATTTCTTTGGATTCTACTATGATGTCTATATAATTAGAATACATTAATAAATACCCTTTTGATTAGGATTATACCTATATGGGATTCCTAAGATGATGGGATCTAACCTTTGAGGTTTATAAATATTTCCTAGGGTCATCCCCTTAGTAATCAGTTGAATACATGGTGTTATTAATTTATTACCTAGGGTCACCCCCTAGGAATTAGCTGCATGCCAACCACATGAGGAATACCCAAGATTACCTCCTATGAATTTATCCATTGTGCCTGATATTATTGGGATTCCTTTGGATACTTCCACATATCTGATGATTGCACCTGCTACTATATGGACCACACAATGTATCACATGAGGTTTGGATTTCATGTCTATTCAGAGGTGTATCCATGCAACTCAGGGTAGGAAATGTATCCTCCCGATGGACATGATATGCTCAGTGAAACTTTGGCACTGGATAAAGTAGGTATAGTTGATCTCAGGTGTCATGTTAGAACCCAAGGATTGATGATAGTTTTTTATTTATACTTCAACAATTTATTTATCAATCATAATATTATCACATGTGTACACCCTATATTTACTAGTTATTCTTGGGAACCCATTGGTGGTTCCCTGCTAAGTTTTAATCACACCCTAATTGGGTGACCATGGTACTTGGACACCCATGCATACTTCACTATTTATTGGTCTAGGTTAGGCATAGGCCCAAAGTAACTTGATTGAGTGGGATAACTCAGGAGAGATTTAGAGACTGAGATATGATGAGGCTCAGGGAGGGTAGTAGAGCCTTTTGTTTTGTTTCTTTTATTTATTCTATATGCATGATCATCTGGGTGGGTGATTAGTGTTGTATGTTGGCATGGTTGTGAGTTTATATGACTGTATGCTTCCACATTCATTTATTATTTATGATTTTGGTTTACTACTTTCACATACTCTGATTATTTACTATTTTGAATGATGTTTGGGTATTTTTATGTTATTACACACTCTTATACAAGGTTATAGTTTCCACAAATTACTACCCTAGAACCCTAATACTAGTCAACAACCTTTGGTGTACATGGTGGCATGCCTAATCTCACATGGAGACTGTCGGTTCAGGCATGATCGAGTGGTCTTTGGTTGTATGACGTTATAAAATTATATCAAAGATTTTTGTGTCTTATTATTTGGGGATCTGGTAAATAAGGATTTAAAATGTGTTAGATATTGTGATGGATATAATATTGGTGTGTCATATACACCTTTTTTGATAGAAACTCCATTTTACCTAGGATATGGGGTTATTAATCTTGGTTTTTACTTTTACAACTATATGATTTTACCTCATGTGATACACGTGAGTTATGGGATTTATGATTTATTATAAATATGGATCTTGGATCATTGGAAAGAGTCCCATGTACATGCATCATATTTGTAACATAGGACTCACATGATATGCATGTGCTTTATTGGGATTAATATCACTAACGATGAGGGTTTAACTATTTAAAGTGTCAATAATAACTTATACAATGTTTTCCTATATAAATTATTGGTGGAATCATACTCATCTGAACCATAGTATATTTTTTTTTGATGATAGGTCATGTGAATATTATGGAGGTACAATTTATCATGATAACTATATAGTACATATGTGTAAGGGATGTATAGAGACCCTAGTAGGTTGGTAAATTAATTTTATTCCTTAGTAATAAACATCTTGTGGGTGATTTTGGTACTATTTTCAAAAAAATAAATGGGTTCAGCTACTTAAAGTGTTAATAACAACCAATATGGTGTTTTCCCATGTAGCTTCTTGGTGGAATTATTATTAACTAAACAATATAAATATGGTATATGTGACATGGATTATCATATGATGATTCCATTATATATATGTGTACTGAGATGAGATCATGTTTCTCAAGGGGGTAGTTCTGTATGAGGATGCCTGATGAGGATCAATACCCTAGTAGGCCAATGAATTGGAAAGTGATGCATGATATGTATGCATATATGCAAGAGTCCTATATTGGTGTTGTCATATGATTTTACTTATGGTGTTTGAGATGGTAACAAAGAGGTGTTTTTCATGAGCTATGAATTATGATAGATATAACTATGGGCTAGGTGGGATATCCTAGAGCCTTATGATATATGAGGGTAACTTGAAAGAGGGGTTAGCCTATGTTTTTGAGTTACCTTAGAGATGAAATAATGGGTAGATTATTTGGGTTATTATATTAGGACATGATATCTTCCACTATGTATATGTGGTAGGCATGGTGATGCCTTTCACTTTTTTAACATAAATCACTTGAAGTTATTTTGGTATCAAAGTTTATTTTGAAAGGTAGGGTTCATAGGATGCATGAAACTGTTGATTTAAGACACAGTTTTTTTTATAATATAGTGGATTATAATCCTAGATGGTTGTATCTAGGATGGATGGAGTGTGGGTAGATGCTTATGGTTTAGTCATGATACCCTGGTGATAGGTGGTTATGCAATTTGACCTTGACATGGGTGAAATGCCTCGATTTTAAAGAAAGGCACTTAGGTGATTTTGAGTAGATGAGATGGAAAATCATGAGGATCATGTTCTATGGTTTAGGTGTGTGATCCTAGGTTTGGTGACATGTAAATCATGGAAGAATGAGTCAGATTATATGAATGGGTGGTACAAGAGCGTATCATCATTGGGTTTGGGTGATATCGAGTTGGTACGTGCAAGTTACATGCAGTGTCATTGAGTTGTGAATCAGTGATAGGTGGTGTGTAGGATAAGGACTAACGGTTTCAATGTAATTCTTATAAGCATGATTACTTAATAATTTTGATGATATAGGAATCATCCCTCTGTGGTTAGAGGTGACATAAAATATTGATCAGGGTGCCCTGGTATGGTCAAACCAAGTGCATGCCTTGAAAAGTATTTTCAGGGATGTGTGATGGTGGAACCTATCTAGGTTGTGCTTGAGGATTTGTATAAGGAAATCCATATGACGAGGATTGAACCATTGGACATTAAAGTCTATAATCCTCATTGTGTATAAATTTTTATGGTTATCAAGGATAATGTTCCTGGTGAGACAAGAATGGGAAATAATTTATGTTTTATATTGGAATTTGTGTATGAGTGGGATGGTCATGTACAATCATTATGTGTAGTAATGAATTAATTGTAGTTCATGAATGCATGACCCTCGCATGTGTAGGGTCATGGGTTTAATGAGAATGGTCATTAGATGGTCGATATGATGACAAAGTTTAGGTGAGTGTATAGATTCATTTTTATTTAGTTCTTTGGTGAATACCAAATTTTAGGCTCAAATGTACTATTGGATGGAGTCTGTGCATTGTAATTGGACGCAGGATGGTTTTGATGTGATCATAGGGTTTATCAAATCTATGGTGTGCTATTTCTTGGAGTGGGAGCATGGCAACTGGTTTGGTTGTTCAAGGATCCCATCATGGAAATCCACTGAGATTTGGGTTCAAACTTTAGTATGGGTATTTGTAAAATTGCATTATTCCTCCAAGGATCAAGGAATTAGGATTGGGTGGCGTGATAGCATGTCGATGGGTGAATCTGAGCATTTTTTGGAATTGTTGACTAGAGGAGGACCAACAAATGTTATTGCATATAGTTTGGTGTAGTGAGATAGAAACTGCACTGAGTAGGTCATTGGACCACTGTAATTATATTTTTCTAGGTGATTCTAATGGCAGGGAGCATCGTGGATTATAATCAACCCTTATGAGTTGAGGATTATGATGAAGATTTCCATAATACTTGAGATAAATTGGTTAACAAAATCATGGTGTATTTGGTTATAAGGGTGTAGGTAATCACTATCACAATGTTTTGGTGATGGTGGTGAGTAGTGGCTCAATCTTTTATGAATGGTGTGCCTCATGTTTGGAGTTGTGTTGCAGAAGCTCGTTCAATATTCTAGGATAAAACATGGAGAATTGAGAATTAATTTACAATTGAGATAGGTCGAGGTTAATTGTTAAAGTCCATTTGTAATTCTCAAGTATTATAAGTGTTATAGTGGGGATATTGTAAAACCCCACTTTTTTATGAGTTTTTAATTCAAAAGGGAATTTTATTTTTTACTTATAGAGAATGGGTAGTTTTGAAATTTGAGATCCAGATTATAATTTTGGAGAGTTGGAATATCTTAATGAGATGTTTTTGTATGTGGATTGAGGACAAGGAGGTGTATCAGGTGATCAAGTTAATCTCAAGAGTTTTGGGTTAGAGTTGGAATTTTTGGAAGTATTTTTACCTTGGTGCATGGTTTAGTGGGAATGGTTTGGTGGAAACCATAAATCACCTCAAACGTATGGGTGTTTCCAATTATTTTTGTTTATGCATGGTTTGTTTTCATGTTTAGAACATGATTAAGGGTTAACCATATTAATTATAGGTAAAACCATACATGGTAGACTTGAACATGGGTGTGGTTCGTGGTTATAGAGAAATCATGAAAAACATATAGTTTGAGTTTAGTGCTGTTTTGCACAGTTGGAACATAGTTTGGTAAATCATATGAATAAACCACAAGGATTTAAAAATTTCATTAAAAAAAGGTAAATATTCATTTTTTCCTTCAGAATATTTAACCTATAACCCTAATATATTCTCCCTAGTATGTGTATAATACCATGGGGTCCTCTCCCATTCTCATATTCTTCAATTCCCCTCATATTTGGAGAAATTTCATGCCAGTTCTTTAACATTTTGAGGTGTGATCATCCTCCTCATTTACCCTTATTTTTCCTTGTTTCTCTCTAATTTTGGTTTGACCCAATTAAGGATTTGAGTGATGATTCTATTAGATCATGGTAGAATCATCCCTTTATCATTGGGCTTTTTATGGTATAGCTTGAGGATGTTTTGAGATGATTTCTGTACACCATCACATGCCATTTTAGTAAAGGTACACTGTAATATGATTTTTTAGGGATTTTACTAAATTAAATTAAATTAGATTTTAGTTTGGTGACAATTATTAGGTATTTTTCATAGGATAGTGTTAGCAGTATGCCACATACCTTTTTTGGATGGTTGGTTGTAGTTTCTACATGATGAGATTGATTAATGAGTATTTATGCAATCGTGATTGTTTGAATTAATTTGAATAATTTTTTGTATGCTATTTAATTAATTATAAATTATTATAATTAATTAATTTATATGTTTTAAAGGAAATAACTCCTTGAGTGAGGTTGGTGGTCCTTATGCATTCCGATTTAGTCAATTATTTTTTTATCTTAATGTGTTATATGGTCTCACCAATTTTGGGAGATCAAACCTTAATTTAAATATTTTTTTAATTTAAATATAATTCCTATGAATGGAATGAACAAAGTGTTAGGAGAAACATTGGACCCTTTGTGCACTGGTTGGACCTCTTGGATGTCGATGGATAAGTGGTTGATTTTAAATTTATTCCTTGAGTTATATAAATTCTAAGGGGTTAGTAATAGATTAAGTGAACATAGTTTCCCAAAGTATAGGTTACTTGATGACCTCCAAAAATAGGGACATGATGAACAAAAGTTAATGTGCCTATAATGATTTAGTGGACCTTGATATTACTTAATGCCTTCAAGCTAGATGATATGAGTATGGGGAATTCGTTCCTCCCATTTGAAATTTTATCACTTGGGTAGGATACCTTGGATAGGTTACAGATAGGTTGGGTGTGTGAGGACCAACCTTGGGTGACTTGGAAAGGGGATGGACTTGAGTCCATCTCTATTATGGGACACCGATTCAGGATTTGTGTGTGAGGAACAACCTTGGGTGACTTGGAAAGGGGATGGACTTGAGTCCATCTCTATTATGGGACACCAATTCAGGATTTTCCGCAAGTCTTATGAGTATATGTTATGATTAATATGATTCATAGGGATGTTATTCCCTTCAAATGATTGATGTTGACCCAAGAGATGAGAATGGGATAATGGATCCAATGTAGGTGTCTGTGCTATTATGTGACCTAGGGGACCCTAGATAGTGACCTAGAAATATATTTAACCTTGAGAGAGGGTATTTATGGGAATAAGTAGTGATGATTTTGGGTGTGACAATAGAACCTAAATCGATGACAAGATTGATACTATTTAGATGTCTGAGATACTTCTCAAGATATATCTCTGAACCTGATACTATATGGATTTCCTAGGATTACCTCATAGGAATCTTCTTTCTCTTGACATTATGAAATGACTTGGGTAATTCCCTTGGATCTAAATGTTATTCCTATCTACTTAGAATGCATTGAGAAATCCACTTGGATTTTAATTATGCTTATATAGGATGCACAAGATGCTAGGATCTATCCTTTTAGATCAATGAGGATTTCCTAGGGTTATCCCCTTAGGAATTGACTTGATACCTTCTACTTGAGGAATTCAAAGGATTACCTCTCATGGATTCAACCATTGTGCATGTTACTATTTAGATACTTCCAAGGATTAAATTCTTTCACCTATTAATATATGGAATGCCCAGTGTGTCACCTAGGGTTTTACTTTCATTCCTATATATTGGCATATCCATACAACTTAGGGTAAGACATGTATCCTCCCGATGGTTATAATATGCTCAGAGACACTCTGGTAATAGAAAAATCCGGTATTGTCAAGCTTGGGTGACACGTTATAACCTAAGAATCAAATGGTTATTTATTTATTCTTGAAAATTTTATTTATTTATTATAATCATATCAAATGTGTATACCTTTAATTTATTGGTTATGTTTGGGACCTTATTGGTGGTGACCTATTGAGTTATACTCACACACTACTTGGGTGATCATGACACTTGGGTACCTAAGGAGACTTCACTGATTGCAGGTAATGGTTGGGAAAAGTTCCAATATAGATTGATTGAGTGAGATATCTGAGATGATATTTAAAGAATGAGTGATATGAGGCTCAGAGAGAGTGGTATAGACTTCTATTTTGTTTATTTATTTATTATGTATATGTGATCGACTCAGTGGGTGATTAATTTTGTATATTAGAATGACCATGAGTCTGTATAAAGGTATTCTTCAATATTAATTTATTATTTATGATTTTAGTTTATTACTTATACATAATTTAATTATTTACCATCATATATATGTTTATTTATTTATCTGTTATTGTTCACTTTGATATGGAGGTATAGCCTCCCCATAATACTACCCTAGAACCCTAGTGCTATTTGAAAACCTTTGGAATATGGGGAGGCATGAATTAGGTCACATAGTGACCATAGATCTTGGTATGGTCTAGTGGTTCATGGTGGAAAGATGTTACATAATTCTACTCAAGTTCTACACCCATCTATAAGTCCCTTTAGGCTACCCCGCTGCATAGAGGGCACCAATGAAGACTACCCCAAACTTCTAAATTTGAAAATATCTCATCCTACAATATAGAAACCCTACTAATTATGAACTCCCTAGGAATAATGATCTCTATATATAAGTTATGGTTCCACACCTCGATATTTAAAAACTTACATGGTGGTTTAGAATCAATGCACATGCTCTGCATCATCACTTGGATCCCTCCATCATTACCATGGGGATGAGACAAAAAACAACCTCTATTCATCTTTTTAATGGACTTTTATAGTGAAGATGACCCCAAAATCATGTTCTATGTGGAAAGATACTTGTAATAAACTACTTACATGTCAAAATCTATAACTGGGGTGTGAAAACAAGAAAATCCCCTTTTGAGGGGAAGGTACACGATGTGTACGATGGGTTACATAGTACGTACACCCAAAAACCCACTATAAGAATGAACCTAATCCCAAATTGATGTGTATTTCCCAAATACATAGATTTACTTAAGGAATAAATAGTGTGTTAGGCACACAATATCTTGAGTCGTGTACCCTGGCTCAAGCCGCATTGTGTAACTTGACATGGTGTGTACTTCTACATGCCATGTACCCCATATAAGGTGCATTTTCTATGTAAATGGACACACCATAAGTAATATAACATAAGTTAATACATAGTATTTACTTATGGACAACACTTCAAGTGGATACCACCCTCAAATTGAGGACCACTGATAAACTACATGACATGTGTTCTAGCACTACATGTCCTGTGATCAAGTTCTCCAGATGAAGAATTCCTACGAACAACCCATTTCACTTGTTTCATCATAAATTACGTCTAAATGGGACTTAATCCATCCAAAAATAGTTTAATTTAAAAAATATAAATGGGAAACAATAGAAAAATAATCATGAGTTAGAAATAAAAAAATAGTTTTACCACACGGAGAATCGCTAAAGCTTCAAGGTCAGATTCACAGTCCATGGAAACTTCATACCAATCAAGACCCAATTAGAAATATTGGATATATATCCTCCTTTCTTTACATCCCTATCCTCTTGTATCACTTACATCAACTAGTGGAAGGGTTTCCCTTCTTCCCATGTGTAATAGGGAGATAATAGGGTTGGGGGGGGGGTTAAAAATTTAAAATTAAAATAGAAACCCATTAAAAGGTTTAACCTATAACATCCAGACTCTAGTATCTTAGAGATAGTGGTCACTATATTACATTGGAATAAGATAAAAGAGGTCACATTTTACATGATCAAATATTTTAATAGTATTGGGAGACTAGATACATACATGATTCTCACATTATATTTGAAATCATGAAATACAACTTAGAATTCTAGTGATATATTTATTATTTCTTATATTTATACCTCAAATCATTAATAGAACCATTCTTGGTATATCAGGGAAAGGAAAAATAATAAATAGTGAGTTTCTATGCTTATTAAGAGAAAAAATACAACAAAATCTGTCATAGAATAAATAAAGCATGAATAATATGACACAGATAAAAAATAATTAAATATTCCATATAACTAATATTTTAAAGGGGGAATATATCCATGGATAACATAAAAACATAAATAATCACTTGTATAACAATAACTAGTTTTATAATGATATAATGTATAATTATGGACATCATAATCCTACCGTCAATGCCTCATGCCAATACATCATACCTAAATAGGTATGACATACACCAAATACCTAAGATAGTTTGTATCATGAGTCCCACTATTGAATAAAGGGGATATAATAGGCCACACCCATCACTTACTAAGTCTAATACATTCATCATATGAAATAAATGTATAATAATATAATACATAGTCAATATAAACATTCATATTGAAAAACTATTATACAAAATGTCAATATTTTCCATAGTCAATAAATAGAATAAAACAGTCATAATCCATACATAAAAATAAGTTAGATGATATCACTATATCATATTCCCATCGAATCATAATTATCTTTAAATTATGTTTACATAAATAAAAAAACATTTATAAAGACAAGCAGAAATATCATTTTCTTTTGAAAAAAACTTAAAACTATAAATTCCCAAAACAAAATTAATATGATTTTATTTGAAAAACCATGGAAACTTGTAGAGAAATATTGATAAAAATTAATGTCTATGATAGTGGGAAAAGGTGGTTGTGCGGTAAATGTTAAAAATCATTCTTTTCCCGCATTAGTAAAAATTTAAAAATGTCTTGTTAAGAAAATGAAAGGAATATTCCTTAATTTTTTTAAAGAAAATAAAATATATTATAAAAATAACTTTATAAATATTTTAAAAATATATAATAAATCTCACAAAATAATTTTAAGAACATGAACATGGAGGAGAAATATTCTTAACCAAAATAAGATAAATAAGGTCATATTTTCTTATAAAGTTTATTTCAGTATTTTTGCATACCAAAGAAGGTAAAAAGGTAAATAATACTTGAAAAAACTTGAAATTACTATATAATAAGAAAATATATGGGTTTTAAGATATATATATATCATATAATCCCCCCAATGTAAACTTAAACATAAACAATCCTGAATAAGATTGAGATTATGAAATAAACCCTTACCTTAGGCTTCCGCTTGGCCTGACATGCTCTAATATCCTATATAATAAATTTATACTTATTATTTATCTATATAAGAACTATATTTGAATTTATATTACTATATAATTTTCATTAATAATTATTATTACCTATTTATTAATAATTTTTTGTTAAAATAAATATTTGATTATTAACTGTTCCATTTACCATACATGTTTCGGTTCAACAGTTTTGATGCTTAAACTTTTTTAAAGGTTTAATAATATAAATAATATTAAAAAATTTATAATTATATTTTTTATACCTTTAATACACTTTTAAAACCATCCATTAAAATTATCATGATAAATTAAATACATCATTTCATGGAGATGGTAGTCTGTACATATGCATGAGTGACATTTTCATTTTTCTAATGGATGAAAAGGAAATAAATTAGATAAGGGTTTAATTTTATAGAATCATAATCATATTATAAATATCATATTTATTAATTATTTTAATACTTATTACTGTCCATGTAAGGTGAAAATGAAAAATTAATCACATTGCTTTGTGGAGGTTGTAGTCCATATGTATGCATGAGCGACGTTATCATTTTCCAACAAATGGAAGGGTAAAAAGGTAAGAAATATATTATATTTAAATAATAATAATTATTTCATAAATATCACATATATTCATTTTATCCATTATTTTAACCATCTATATGAGGCGGTGATGAAAAATGAATTACACTACTACGTGAAGGTGATAGTTTGTACGTACGTACGAGCGATGCTTTCATTTCTCATTAGATGGGAAAAGAGATGAAAAGGGTTATTCCATAAAAATTATAAAATTTAATTATATTTAAGATACTTATGTTATCATATGATAATGGTTATATAATATTTGAAGGATTTGGAAGAATAAATAACCATGAAAACACTCAGTTAAGAGTTATAACTCTTCTTTGGAAAACCTCCTTCATGTTACACCTTAAGCCTTCTAGGACTGGTCCTTTTATGAGACCAAGAACTATAGTTTTCAAGTAGGGATGTTGGTAAGGTATTTTTTTAAGTATTTTTAAATCTTAATGGCTCAATAAATGTGATAATGTGAGGATATGTGGTTCAATTTTATAAGTGAGGCTAGTGAGGCATTTGAAATGTTTCTTAACTTTTAGATATAATAAATGTCCTACAAATGGGAAAGTGAAAAAAATTCAATAAAAATTTAGATATAAGGTTATAAGTGTTAAAATATGTCATCCAATAATATTTAATATATAATTTTGTGGCCTTATCATGAATCATTTACCTCAATTAACCTGATTTACCCTTTACCACAGTGACAAATTTTTACCAAGGTTACTATTTACAATGAAAAAATGAAATTGAGCTCATTGATAAATTTCAAAAGCCTAATTAAAAATATGAAATACAGTTTTCAATATTCAACTTGTATAACTAGATAAATTAACTTTTATATAAGTATGAAAAATGCAATGAAAAACATTTTTTTTCGAAAAAATGTTTTTAAGCATAAAAATGAACTTATACCAAAAATAAAATATAATATTAATTCATATAGAATTAATTATATTATGTTTAATAATAAAAGGAATATTATGTTACTTTAAAACTAAATACAAAATATAACTGACTATTAAATTATTTAATTTAAGGAAAATAAATGACAATTTCACAAAAAAATCATCATTTTCACTATTCACCCAAAAATCAACAATTTCTAAAAAACACCAAAAAAATCACCCTAAGATAAATTAAACCTTAGTAAATTAAAAATTATATCCATTTTATGTAATTAAATTTCTAAAATTTATAAATTTTACTTTTAAATATAACCACGAACTATTTATATTATAATGATAAAGTAATAAGATGTACATTGAGAAATAGTCTAGGGATGTTGTGTTTACCTATTATAAGATGATATTGGGTATCAAATTATATACCATTAAATAATTTATCCTATAAATTATGATATATTTCAATTATTAAACAAATGTGGGTAATCCTTCCTTATATCTTCTTTAGGATCCCATGTTACCCCTTATAGTCTGTGATTTCTCTAAATAAAATTCACCAACCGAGTTATCTGGTTCCAAAAAACTTAATATACAGTGTCAAGAATCTATAAAGGATATTCATTATAATATAACTCAGGTTATAACTCAGTCCCCTTTAGGCATGTACATGTGTCAGATCCAACATGTATTTCCTCAATAATGAAACATGGAAGATGTCATGCAATTTAGAAAGGTTGGGTGACATAGCCAATCGATAATCCACAAATCCAATTCTCTCTAAAATTTCAAAAGGACCAATGTATATAGAGATTAAATCCTCACATTTAAAAAATATTATAACTCTCTTATAGGGAGGCACTTTTAATAATACGTGATCCCCTGCTTGAAATTGCAATTCCTTCCTCTAATTTTTAGTATAAATATCTTGTCTAATTTGAGATGCTTTGATATGATTTTGAATATCCTGCACTTTCACTATTGTCTCCTTAAAAAGTTTTAGTCCTAAAAAATTCCTTTTTATAACTTCATCTCAACAAGTTGGTGTATGTAATCTCTTCTCATACAATGCTTCATATGATGCCATCAATGTGCTTCAATGGAAGATATTATTATATAAAAATTTTACCAGAGGTAGATATTGATCCAACATACCTTGAAAGTCAAGTGATAAAGATCTCAACATGTTTTATAGTGTTAGAATAGTTCTTTTAAACCACATATCCATTTGAGTATGATAGGTGATTCTCAAATGTATCTCAGTGTCAAGAGACTTTTGAAGTCTCTTTTTTTATATACATCAAGGGTTACTATCATATAAAATTGATAGAGGCACACCATGAAGTATTATAACTTCATTAATATAGAGATGGTCAAGGTTCTCAAGGGGTATTTCTTTCCTTACTACCAGGAAATATTCAAATTTGGTAATGTGATCAACAATGACCAATATATCATAATTCTTCTTAGGAGTCTTTATAAGTCCAGTGAAAAATTATATTGTAATATTTTCCCACTTCCATATTGGTATAAGTTAAGGTTTCATGGATCCCTTAGGATGTTTTATTTCAGCCTTTACCTATTGGAACACCAATAATATAGATAGATAGTCTGCAATTTCCCACTTCATACCATCCTACTAGAAATGATCTCTTAAATCCCTATAAATCTTTTTTTTTCTAACAAGGCGTATAGATAAATTTGATCTATGTGCTTCATCTAGTAGCTACCTTTTTAGATTCAGTATAGATGTAACACATATAATATTCCCAAACTTTAACACTCTATCTTTATAGATGAAGTATATTAATTTAACATCATTCAATACTTTAATTTTCCATTATAAATCCTTATCATCTGGTCAAGACTTATCTATCATCTCCAATAAATATGGTTTAACAATTTTTTGGAAAAATAATTATGTTTCCCATTTCCTAACAATTAACATATATAACTTTAATAAATACCTGAATATATGATCATTATTAATCCTCATCAAGGTAAAACTCCATGATTCCTCCTACTCAATGCATCAACCACTATGTTTTACTTCCCAATATAATAGCGTATCGATAAATAAAAATCCTTGAGTAGTTCTAAGAATCTTATTTTCCCCATGTTAGTCTCTTTTTGAGAGATTACACACTTAAAAATTTTGTGATATGTATATATGTATCATATTTATCCATAGATATAGTTCCTAAATATATTAAAAAAATATTATAGATGAAAAATTAAGATCATGAGTCAGATAATTCTATTCATGAATCTTTAACTTACTTGATGCATAAACAACCACTCTATTATTCTTTATAAGGTCACAACCCAGTCCTTTCTTTGATTCATCACTATATATTATGAACCCTTCCTTTCCTGGTGGTAAATTAAATACTGGTGCATTAACCAATCTCCTATTTATCTCTTCAAAATTTTATTTACATTCCCTTGACAATGTGAATTTATCCCCTTTACATGTTAACTTGGTTAAAGGGTTGTACAATCAGGAATTTGTTTGAACAAACCACTGATCATCACCTGCTAAACCAAGGAATCTATGTATCTTGGTTATATTCATTGGTATAGGCCATTCTTTTACTACATTCTTCTTTGAATTATCAACATATATTCCATACTTAGAGTCAATATATCCAAGAAAAGAAAATTCCTAAAGTCCAAATTCACACTTACTGAATTTCCTATATAATTCCTTTTCTATGAAAGTATTAATAATTATTCACAAATGATTCTCATGATCTTAATGGTTTTTAAAGTATATCAAGATATCATCCTTTAATAACACCATGAAGTTTTTAAGATGATAATTGAGTATTAAATTCATTATATCCATAAAAATAGAAGGTGAATTAGTTAACCCAAAGGGAATTACCATAAACTCATAATGTTCGTACCTGCCACAAAATGTTATATTTGGTATATCATACTTACTCACCCTTAAATGATGATGACCAGAGCATATATCGATCTTTGAAAAATTATTTATCTCCCTATAATTTATCAAATAAGTCATAAATATGTGGAAAAGGATACTTATTCTTTATAGTAATGTAATTTATCTACCTATAATCGATGCAAAACCATATAGAACCATCCTTATTTTTCACAAATTGGACATGTACTCCCCAAGGTGAAACACTAGGGTGTATAATTACCTTAGCACACAACTCTTACATTTGTTTCTTTAACTCTACCAATCCCACTGGCTCCATTCTATAGCGAGTCTTATATTGAGGTTTTTCATCAGGGATAAGTTCAATAAAAAACTCAACTTCATGCCCAGGTGGATGTCCTATATGTATTCTAAAAATAAATCAATTAATTAATTTAAAACAACCATATCCTAAATGCCTATAATGTATTTCCCATCCATAGATATATTTTTCTCCACCCATTCTCTCAAAATTTTATTAAGGCGAGCTACTTGAAGTGGATCCATAAAAGATTTAGATAATGAAGTATCACCATTAAAAATAAGGGATTCATTTACCATTTTATAAGTAATAATATGCTTCTTTCAATAATAAATTATTACATTATACTTTTAAACCCAATCCATACTTAGGATTATGTCTAATTCAATCATAGGTATGATAATCAAGTTTAAAACTAGGAAATATCTAAGCATATGAATAAATACTGCTTGATATATCCTTATTTCAATAAGGTTCCCATTAGGTGTCTTGATTAAAAACCCTATCCTCAAAGTGTTAAGGTATAATTTAATGTTTTTATCAAACATGTAATATATAAAAGAGTTTTTATATTTATAATCAAATAAATAATTAACTAAATTTGAGTTTATAGTCAAAGTATCTACTATCACAATATTTGGGACTTCAACCTCAGTTGTAGTGATTACATAAGCTTGGGCTTGACCCCTTATACTTCTCTGAGGTAAATTCCCTTGATGATTGGGGTATTTGTTTGAATAGTTCCCAATATTATCATAGTTGAAGCATTGTACATTGGAATCTTCTTTATTACCCTTGTAATCACAAGCCTGATGTCATTTTCTCTACACTTGAAGTAAAATGCCATTCCCATCAAGCATATTCCATAGTGTTTCTTTCCATATATATTATTTGTGAAAAATTCACCCTTCCCTTATTCCCCTTTTTTATATTTCTTTTTACTGACTGCTCAAACTTTCTCTTATTTTCTTTATTTCCTTGGAAAACATAATAATTGGAAAATTCTTTATATTTCATGATTTTTCTTAATACTATATCCTCATATACTGAAAAAAAAATTGAGAGACCAATTACCTTTGAAGTATAGGTTTTATCCCATAAAATAAGTGATCAATATCACTTCTTGGATTATGTACATATCTTACAACATGATTTGTTAACATTGTGAAGTTATCTTTACATTCAACAAAATTTTACTCTTACTTTTTCCTTAGAATGCAGAATTTTATTTCCATATCATATCATTGCTCATGAGGAAAGTATTGTTTAAAGAACATACCATTAAAAATATTCCACTATCTAATCTATATATACTCCACCTCTTTATTGTTCTGGATCAATGACCACTATTGATCAACAGATCCTTTTAGATAATAAACTTCCACGATAACCTTCTCTCTTTCACTACTTCACAAAGCGAGAAATATCTTCTTCAGGGACTTTATCCATTTCTTAACTAGAAATGAATTAGTATTACCATTTAATAATGGATTTTTTTTCACATGAAATGGTTAAACATTATTGCATCATGTTGGGGATCAGTAGGTTTCTCTATATGGGAATATTATTAGTCATGACCTGAGTAAACTGACCGAATATAGTTATAATTTTTTTATCACCAAATATAGATTTATTGTCTTTCTCAATAGGGAAATCTATATATAAATTATGTTTATTGATATAATATTTACTCCTTCATCTTGGAACCATTTCTAAATAATGACATACTTTGGACTAACCTATAACATTGTGAATTTTAACTCATAGTGTATAATTCTAAATATGATGTAAAACTTAAAATAAATTGAGAATTTATGTATAGATAATCTTAAAATAATAATCTTAGTATATTTGTGAGTATTTTAAAATAATAATAATATTTTCAAATATTTCATAATGGTTAATAAGGAGTGTGTGAATCAACCAAGTCATTTCCCCCAAGAGCATCAAACTAACTGTGCAATTATGACTCTTTATCATAAACCCAATAAAGCTAAAGTTAATACCCAACCCGCCTTTTCAAGTTTATTACCCCTATGAGAATCTGTGATAGATCTCACATCCAATTGTTTGTATCTAGATAGGTATTTCACTACTAGTAATACAAACACTCTATAATTAAAAAAAAATTAAAATATCTTTCTATACTTAGAATTGTCTCTTAAGTTTGTCATAGGGTTATGTTATATGATCTATTTTTTCCTAAATCTTGTTACAAAGGGTTTATTTGATACCAATTGTAACATACCAACTCTATTAGCTTAGATATAGATAATTAGGCCTTAAAAAAAATATTATTTCATGATTTTTAACACACTTTTTCAATAAATAAAAAATAAGGATCTGGAGGTATAGTGTCTTTGGAAGATTAGACACATAAATACATTATATTAAATGTAAAAAAATTATCTTTATTTAAAACTCCATATTGTACTCCAAACTACCATAGATCTTCTAAATCTACATAAGACACCTTGGATAAAATACATATGTAAAATCATGAGCTAGAATTCCTAGTAAGGGAATAAACATGACAATAAATCATAACACAATAGTCAAGAGGCATAACATGATATCATAAAGAGGATGAACATAATCATGGAAACATGGAATAAGTAAAAGATATCATAAGTCCATGTAATCATGGAATATGTAGTAATATCATAATACATGGCATTATAAATATAATCAAGGTTCACTCCCAATACCATCATAATAAACTGGACAAAGTCCCATAGTGGATTAAGTTCACTCCCTAATACCTTACATAATATATCATGCGATATAAAGCTTTACCCAAAGTGTTATAGGGATATATAATTCTAGTAACACCCACCACATAATGAAAATGATACATATACATGCCACGTGAGGAAAAGAAACCATGCATAAATCATAATCATGATCAAATCTATGAGAAGGAAGTGGGTTTCATTATTATAATTCAACCCATAACTAAGGGATAAATCATAAGGATTCCTAAGAGAAGAAGGAATTTTTTTTAATTTAATAATTTAAAAAGATACATAAGTATTTATCATGGAGTTCCAATGTATAAAATTCATGAGAAATAACTAGGAGGAGAAAGAATAAAAATAAACCATGTGGCTGAAGCTTTATGAAATAAGTAAAAGATCTTTTTAAATAAGGAAAGATCTTGTTATTTTCCATAAAACCAGACTTTAATGAAGAGTATTATTCATAAAATAATGAGGTTTTTAAAATCTATCCATGGTTAAAAAGATTTTATGTATTCTTTACATGAGATAAGAAATTTGGAAGTTCCCTTAAACAAGGTTTACTTAAAAGTGGAAATTTCAAAGGGAACTAAAAATATGTATAACTACAACAATGAAAAGGATATTTAAATATTTATATATGTAAGGTAAATATATAATTTTTTAAGAATTAAATAAGAATAATATTTCTTAAAACATAGAAAAAGAAATAGAATTTTTAACCGACAAGTAACAAGGGTTGTACGGAAGATCCTTTACCTATCATCCTAAATAATTATACACATGTACTTAAATTCATGAATAATCAAGTTAAGTTTATTAAATAATTTATTAAGAAATTTATTCACATATATATGTTATATTATAAATTCCTTTAACTATCATATTTTATTTATTTATTATATAGTCTTTTTTCTATGTCAGTTACTTGAGGTTGTTCGGCCAATTTCTCCATAATTCCTTTTGTATATTGAACATAGTCAAAAGTTTTGTAAAATATATTCATAATCACAATAATATTAATTTTATATTTAAAATAATTTTTATATATATTAAATAATTTTTTAAATTCATCCATATTTATTGGTGGTTACAAATGAAATTTGTTGTTCATGGAGGTGGTAGTTCGCACATACACACAATTAACATTTCCATTTCTCAATTAATAAAAGGTAATTAAGTTATATGATAATTTTAAATTTAATAATAATAGTTATATTATAAATATAATATTTATTCATCAATCCAATCCTTATTTACATCCTTTAAAGGTGGTGATTAAAAATTAAAGTCATTGCTTTGTGGTAGTGGTAGTAAACTGACACACATTAACAATGATTTTATTTTTCTTAGTGGATAGATTGAAATAAATAATGGTTGTTAAATTAATAAAACTAAATATTAATATAACAATTATACAAATTTAATTATATTTTTATGGATATAATAGTATTAGAATAGGAATACTAAGAATAAAATATTAAAAAGTGGGTAATACTTACGTTGGAGACTCGAGATTTTCTTAGAGATCTCCTTAGACATGAAGGCCTTAGGATGAATTCTTGGTATAAAGGATTAATGATGAGAAAATTAATTCTATTATAGGTATTTTTTTTAGAGTTTAAAATGAAATTTTAATGGGATTTTTAACATTAAAATTTTGGAAGTGATCCCCTTTTATAAGTGAAGAAAATGAAACTTTTGTGAATACCATTTACTTTTCAATGATATAATTACACTATCCAAGGGTTAATGAATCAAAAATTTATAAATAATATATTTTGGAGTTATATTTGTTTGATAAATCCTCAAAGAAAAATTTCCACACATGTTTTAAACATTTCTTTAGTTATTTACCATTATATTTTTACATTTTACAATTTTGGTTTTTACCATGGTAACTAGATTTAAACTAAGTAATTTATATTTTATTAAAAATATAATTTAACCAATATTAAAATATATATATTTTATGTAACTAAATTTAATCTCAATTTAATATAATTCAATTTCTAAATAATGTAAAATTATCTTTTAAATTAAAACATTTAGTATTTAAAAAATATTTTTTATAGAAAAAGGGATGTTTTCACAATCAGGTGTTCCTAATCATATCTAGTATTGATTAATAAATGAATGAGTGTTAATATATTTACATATAGGTTTGAAAATTATATTATAATCATTATTGAGAAGTGATTGATTTATTTTATTAGATAAAAATTACACATTTCTATTAAAACAACTCTTTGAGAAAAAAAAATTTACTATTATTATAGTAATTAAATTTAATCCAAATAATAATATTTTTTATGCCAAAAAATGAAATTGAAATTATTACATAATATTGAAATGTTTATATCAAATATTAAGTACATTTTTTAGATTATATTCTGGTAAGTGACAAAAATAATTTTTAATATATGCACATAAAAAGTAGTTTTTTGAGTGAACTACTACTTAAGTTTCCAAAACATTAAACATGAGTTTTATAAATTCATCTTGGTATTTTTAAATGAATTATTTTAATTTATAAATATATATTTTTTTATTAAAAAATGGTTTCATAAACATAATTTTATATTAGCGATATTTTTTGAAAAACCGATATTTTCACTATTCCCCTAAAAATTAATTATTTTTGAAAAATCCAAAAAAATTACTCTTAAGATAATATATTTTGATATAAAAAACAAGTTCATTTTTTAAAATAAAAATTCTAAATGTATTATAAGTATAGTAACGTAAAATGTAGTTACTACTATTTATTCCTATTGGTTTAATTACTATAATAGTCATATTTATTAATTTAATTTTTTAAAAGTATCATAGTTTTTGTTTTAGTTTGGTGTTGTGTGTTACAACAGCTACTCAACACTATATTTATTAAGGGGAAATATTCATTAAAATCTTGGGTCATCACAGTATTTCCTCCTTAAGAAATTTCTCCCTTGAAATTTCATTTCATACCTGAAGGAGAAAAAAATGAGGGTACTTCTATTTAATTATCTCTTCAAGTCCCCATGTTGCCTCTTCATATATATAGTTTCTCCAAATTACTTTGAAAAGGTGAGTTGTCTTGTTACGTATAACTTTGTCTCTATAGTCCAATATCTTCACAAGATACTACTTATAAGAGAGATCATTCTCTACCTATACTATATATGAATTTAGTACATGTAAGGGATATGGTATATACTTCCTCAAGAGGTATACATGGAACACATCATGTACATTGGTAGGTTTGGTGGGATGTCTAGTCTATATGACACCATTTTGTTATGACCAAGAATCTCACAAGGTCCAATATATCTTGTAATTAGCTTCTTATTCTTCCAAAATCTCACGAATCTATTACATAGAAATATATGAAGGAACAATTTAGCACCAACTTCAAATTAAAAATATCATTGATGATTTTCAGCATAAATTTTCCATCGACACTGCACCACTTTGATGTGCTATTTAATTCCTTGACCTTATTTTTCATTTCATTACTAGTTCAGATCCCAATAACTTACATTCACCAACCTCATCCTAATTTGCATTAGTTATACATTTCTTCCCATATAGGGATTCATATGGGGATATTTGAATGCTTAAGTGGAAACTGTTATTATATGAGAACTCATCCAAAGAAATATGTTGATCCCAACCTCCCTAAAGTCCATAAAGTAGGCTCATAATATATCCTAAAATGTATGGATAGTTCATTAAGATTAGAAATAATAATGGGGGGGGGATAAGTCATAATAAAGTTCAACTCTATATTTAGATAATGTTAAAGACTCTTTCTAAACTTCGAGGAAAACCTAAGATCTCAATTATATATAATAGATAATGGTGTTCCACATAACCTCTCTACTTATCTAATGTATATTTTTAAAAGATTATCAAGTGAGAAGTCTTATTCATTTTAAATGAATTGATCGGTATTTATAAGATGGTTCACCATAAACCATATAAAATTATTCCCATTAGATTTCTTTGGAAGACCCATGAAAAAATCCATAGTGATGTTCTCCCATTTCCATGTAGGTATGGGCAATGGTTTCATCATTACTTTATAATTTTTACTTTTCTCTTTCACCTTTTGACACACTGGGAACCTTTATGTATATTATATAATCTCCTTCATCACATTGTCCTACCAATAGTGTTCTCGGTGATCTCTATACATCTTTATGCTCACTGGGTGAATGAAGAATGTTAAGTTATGGTAATCATTCAACAAATACTTTTTTTATCTCTATATCTAAGGGTATTCATAATCATTTCCCAAATATCACAACTCCGTCATCATTAATGTTAAAATCAAATTATTTCCCTTCCTCAGAACATCCACCATATTCTAGATATCCACACCATTACTTTGATATTTCTTAATCTTCTCCAGTAATGATAGCCAACCAATCATTCGAGAAAGGTGGTATGATGTTCATTCCTTTAAGATTGTCACGAACCAGGCCGGGTCGGATGACGACCCGGTGCCCGACCAGGTCCGTGACATGGCCCGAAGGGCGTTCCCGATCCCCACGGGCTGGAAACTAGTGCCGGGCATCAAAACAAACCAGTTGGGAATGGTTTGGCCCATAAAAAGATAAATAAACATAAACTGAACAAGTATATAAATAAAAGAAAATAAACTGAATAACGTGACAACAAAAAAAAGAAATAAACCAAGAAACGTGACATACCTCAGGTGACCCTGTGGATCACCACGGTACGACAACCCCGCTCGCTCCCAAAAGTGATCCAAGACTAAAACCTGCAACTGAAAAGTAAAGCAGGTGTGAGCACCGAGATGCTCAGTAGGAATGCCCAAAATATAACCACGTCCTATGCCTCCACCTTTAATAAGAAATCCAACTATGCCAGTTTGAAAATAAGATATAATAAAATAATGTTTTACCATCTTTTTAAATTCAAGTAATGAGTTTGCATTTTCAAATAAATCATTTCACTCTTACTACATTTTCAAAATATGTTCCAAGCATGCATTAACATTTCAAAATGAAAAGAAACCAGTTTGGAAAAAAATGTGATTTTTACAAATAAGAAACCAGGTATGAAACAACTAAAAAGAAAGTTACATCACAAGAAGCATGTCACAAATGATCACTATGGGTAATCCCTATAGGTAGCTAGAACAAGTGGGAACCCAGAGACCTCGTACCTCGGTGAAACGTGGCTTAAGAGACCACGAACCTCAAAAAATGTGGCTTAGAAGGCCACGACCCTCAGAAAACATGGCTTAGAAGACCAAGACCCTCAGAAATTCATATTTTTAGTTAGTGTTGTTGCATCAATCCTGCTAGAAAAACCGGGACAAACCCCTGCCGTGTCATCTAGCGTACTAGTCCTAGTCACCCACCTAGATACCCGGGTTTCCCATTATGCTCTATTTTAAAATGGTGGTGAGTTTTCTTTATCAAGAAATCAAACAAGTACATTACACTTTCTTTATCTAAAACTCATACAACTTCTCACCACCTCTCTCTCTACTTAAGTGCATTCCCCCTCTTTACATCACACAATCACGCACAAGCCTTTACACTAGGCACATATATCACAAACCGCTCATAAACACTTGCATCACATTTTATTTTCAAATTTAGGGGAATGACTCAAAAGGGGTTTTCTATTTTCGCAAACCAAATCTTAAAGTCCCAAACGGGCCTCAATAGAGGTTTTTTCTATTTCATAAAACATTCTTAAGATGCCAAACATGCATAATTACATAAAAGGAACATTGTTTTCAATCAAATGGCCAAAAAGGAAAAACACCTTTGGAAGTACACCTTACCAATTCAAAACCACTTAAGAAATCCATTTTTCAAGAAAAGTCACTTAAGACCAATGGCTTTGAAATACATTTCAATTTTCCCAATACAAGGCATAATAATTTCTAGCAACTGCAATCAAATTCCATAGCATGTGTATATAGCATAGTGTAAAACATATTTTTAAAACAATCAAGCAATTATGAATTTCAAATTAAAAGCTTAGGCATAGGGGACCTACCTCAACATGTCGCTGCTTGAAGACGAACATTCAAACTGATCCTTGGCACATACATGCACATGCATTTATACATATATATATACACCCCTAGGTGAATTGCACATATTCCCTACGCCATGAGGGAATATGCACAATGAGGGAATATCTATATACATGTCTTACCATATGCATGTACATGCAGCAATCCTCGATACCCGCGACCCAAAATCATCACAGCAAGGTACAACACACTACACATATAATTTAATGAATTAATTCAAACACATAATCAAATATTTGACCAATTTATAAAACATTTCAGCATGCTCAAAGTGGTACATTTTCCATCAAAAATTCTTTTCCAGCACCCATGCACCTCAAGTACCCACAAAAACACATTTCGCACTACACAAACAATTAATTAAACACTTACAATGATTGTCACAACAATATCCACACACATATACCCTTATATGTATGCTCAAACCCACTTTTGAAAACACTCACACAAAAAATATATACAAACATGTTTCACACACTTTACAAGATTTTATAAACCACTTAAAAATTTTATAAAACCACTCCAAGTGGTATTACAAGACATTGAACACCAAAAGCCTACCCCAAAACCTCTTATAAGGCCAAACACACACCACTCACTTGTAAAAACAGAAAACGAAGCCCGTGCAAAACATAATAAACCAACTGCACAATAAAAAAAACACTTTTAAAACTCAAAAAACTATTAAGAAAATTTATTAAAAAGTTTCCAAACATTTCGCTTAACTTTGAATACCAAAAGTTCACCCAAAATCACTTTTATGATAAAATTCATTTTAAAGTCGCATCAAAACACAACCTGCATCCCTTACACGTCTTAAAAAACTATCAAAACAATTAATTAAACACTAATAAATAGTTCATCATAGGTTTTTCACACAGTAACACACTCATATTTCACAAATAGACTACTAACAAAATAAATGCACATCAAAAATCAAATACAACCAATTTCACCCTTTTCACACTCTAACAAATTAAATACACAATTTATAAAATGTTGATAAACATCTCAACACGGGTTTGCACTGAAATTTGTACACATATTGCATCAACATACTATTGAAAAATTAAGAGTATATCAAATCTCAAAAAGAATCAAACTTGCATCTCACAAATAAATAAATAAAAAAACTGAATTAATTAAACTCCCAAATTAATGCATCAAATAATGGTTATACGTAGAATCACATACCTAATATGGAGGAATTTCAAATATCAGTGCGAAACTTCAATCGCCGCATAACTGCACCACACGGTGATAAAAATAATCACTAAAATCAAACAATCAAAACATATACCTCATAAACAAGCCAAACACAAATCCATATCCCCAATGAATAAGAAATAAAACCACAAATTTAAGGAGGAGGGTTTACCCGGAGGGAAGTAGTGTCGGGGAAGAGAAGCGGGGCGTCGGAAAAAGTTCCAGCAAGAGGAGGGGACGCCAGTGAGAAGGAACGGCTGTCGAAGGGAGGCGTGCACGTAGGCTGTCCGGTGAGGAAGGGGGTGGCGCGGTGCGGTGCGGCTTTCTGAAAAAGGAGGAGGAGGTGGCGTGGTTCGTTGGTTTCTAGCCGGTGTGGCCGGAAGGGGGAGGCGTTGGCAGGGAGAGCGGGTCGAGGAGGGGGTAGGTTCGCGAGCCGGGAGAAGAGGCCGGGAGTCTGGGCGGCGCACGGTTGCCGGGGGGGGGGGGAGAGGGAAGCATCCAGAGAGGGAGGAGGCGCGACGAGGGCGACGGCCGAAGAGGGAGGAGGGGGCGGTCCGACGAGGAGAAGGGGGGTGCGGGTGTAGGGTTAGGGGGGAAGAAGGGTAGCACGACGGGGGGGGGGGGGGAGAGGCGCGAGCGAGAGAGCAAGGTGGGGGGGGGGGGGGGTTCGGCCGCGTAAGGGGAAGGGGGAGAGAGTGAGTTAGGGTTAAAATAAAATAAAATAAAATAAAAACAAATAATAATAATAATAATAATAAAAGAAAGAAATGAATAACATATAAACTAAGGGGATAAAAGAAAAGAGTATAAAATAAACAAAATAATAAAATAATAACAAATAAAAATGAACAAAATAAGAATTTTAATAAACTCCAATAATAATAATAACAATTTTATAAATATTTCAATAATTTAATATTCTAAGCCTAATTGAAATATTAACTAAAATAATAATAATAAAATTATTAACTGAGAGCGGACACCGCACACGGTCTCACACGCGGGGTCGCGCGCATGGTTGCATGTCTCAAAAACAACACATTCGATAACAAGCAATCCCTTAACAAAAATTAGGAATTGTGCAGGGCGCGCATACGCTCGGCCGTTCGTATAAAAACGAGATTTTCTTTTAATTTAAAACCGGTTCAAAATACAGTTCAAAAAACGAGACCCAAAATAATTAAAATGAAGTAAATCATCGGGTCAGGGTGTGACAATTCTCCCCACCATAAAAAATTTCTGCCCCCAGAAAGTCACCCAGCCAAACAAGGAATCAAACTCGAGTTTTAAATTGAACGAGGCCAACAAAATCACGAACTTGGTATGACTTTTCACTCCATCAGTCACACCCGACCAACTCTGAGGGAAACTGAGAAGAGAAGAACCATCAGGAAAAGAGGAGGGTTCTCCCCACCACAAGAACCCGACTAACACAACCGAAATTGAGACTCTTAGTATGGGCTGACTCTGGAACTTCTAACTTGATCCAAGAGGAACCGCCGCATAGACTAAACCTCGAAGAAGGCACGACAAGATCCGTGGTGGGTCTCCCCACCATTTAAGAACTGACCAGCTTAAACCAACCAGTATAGACCAACATGAGAACTTCCAACCCAAAACAGAAACCACAGACACATGAGAAAACCCACAAAAGAATTCTACCAAATGACAAACTTAACCATTACTCATCATTTTCACAAGAGGTGAGCATATCCAAAATGAGCAAGTACTAAAACAAAAAGGGGCACATTTGAGGAGGCGTAACTACTGGAATTACCAAAAAAATATGAGATCACCATGCCTTCTTACAACCACAGTGGGGTGATCAAAGAACAAAGACTATAATGAGAAAAAGAGACCTTTAAGCCTCTTACAGCAAAATAGAACCTTCAAAGATGAGGATGCTACAATAGAGGAATTCAGATCATCCCTATTATAGCACTGAAGACAAAAGTTAGACCAAGGTGCCCCATACCCAACGATTCCTGAATGCGTGAAGATATTCACTCCGAGACCTATGGTTGGAGCTCTGATGTCTTGAAGCATCTGCTGCCCCGCAGTCAGGAGCTGACATCCTTCGGTCGACACTCTTGTTGACAATTCTGTTAGCGGAACCTCTCCAATTGTCCCAAATTGCCATACTGACGGCAAGCCTTCGGAGGATGATGACAAGGCGACTTAAAGTACCCAAACCGAGCACACTAGAAGAAAACAAGGGGGTGGCCCAACTAATCGAAGATGGAATTGACAAGAATACTTGTCTGAGATAGGTTCCTTCGATTATCACTTGTCACCGGATGGGAAACCTTCCCGAACACCAGAAAGAAATAGTCCTGGAACCCTAGAAGAAGACCCCACACAAGAGAAACTTTAACTTATCCCACGACGCTACCTCTAGAGAAAATGGAATCAACCCCCTGGCATGTCCCACGTAGGCCTTCACTGCTCGTTGGCCTTACTCGACACCCACTAGTTCTGCCACTTTGCTCGCCTTCACTTCCTTGGGTATAAACCATCTGACAAGAGTCGTCTTTAACACCTTCCATGACATACCATCATGCAACGACGCATGGATTATTTCCTCCACCAATCCAAAGTTTCACCTTCAAGTGAACCCAAACCAACACAGACTCTCATATTTTTGGGAGTTTCCAATAACCTGGAAACACCAACGATTTCACCAAGCTAGTCCGCTACCTTCGATAGATCACGATCACCACATAAGCAAGACAATAACCGAAAAGAATTCAATTCCACCACTCTTCTATGAGTCTGGGTAGAACAAAAAACTAGAAGTGACTCACTAGAAACATCTGGGAATTTTCTGGGCAGCATACTCAAAAACAAGGGGCACAAATCTGAATCAAAACTCTTCATAAATCAAAATTACACACCTCAATCACAAATGAAAACTCAAACTCAAATCACTATTCCAACCACAATTCAATATGTCAAAACCAAGAACTCACGAAAAATAATACCCAACACGAAAAGAGAATGCTAAAAAATTTCTCACTCACTTTTCTAAACACTTGAAAAACCCTTTTTTGAAAACCATCTTTCATCAAATAGAACAACTTAAATATCCACCATTGATATCCCATGAAGTCTCACACATACATATCCATGTGCTAGCTCAAGCACCCATCCACTCACATCACAAATTTCCCCACTTTCCACGTGCGCACCTCAATGTATGTGATCACTCATAGGAATACCAAGGGTCAATCCAAGACACTTATCATTTTCAAAACAGATCATTCAACATAAACAAAAAATTCCCAACCAATTTGAAAAAGTAACTTATCATCAAAGCAGTACATTTCCAATTTCCAAAACATTTTCCAATTCACATTCCAAAAAGTGTTACTGAGATTCCAAAACAACTTCCAAAACACCTCCCATTTTTCCCTTTTGAAACCACACATTCGTTAAAAGAAAACAATTTCCATTTCAAAACCACTTTTCCACTCTAACAACACATTCCCATTTGAAACCACCTTCACAAAAATCTGTTTTCATTTTTGAGGTCTACTCACACCAACCAAAACGAAGGTTAAACATAACTCACATTAAAACATCCAAAAATAAGGGACTAGTGGTTACACCAACCCGGTAACATGGCTTAGCAGGCCATGCTCCAAGCGAGCATCAACCACAGGAAGCATCTTGAACCGTGCACTCGGGCCGTACATGGGTCGCTACTCCAATCAGGCTTGTCACGTAACATCGGATCACTTCCCTTGTCATCCCTCATCCACACATACCAATCCAAAGAAGAAAATTCAAATCCCGAACTACCCCTGGAAACTCGAGTCTCGGGTCGGGCAAGGGTTCATGACGTCCTTACCACACCTACCTCTCGAGTCCCAACACACCTAATCACCAAGCTACTTGACACCCCAAATAACAAGGGCACCTCTGATACCATTTTTTCACGAACCAGGCTGGGTCGGATGACGACCCGACGCCCAACCAGGTCCGCGACATGGCCCGAAGGGCGTTCCCGATCCCAATGGGCTGGCAACTAGTGCCGGGCATCAAAACAAACCAGTTGGGAATGGTTTGTCCCATAACAAGATAAATAAACATAAACTGAACAAGCATATAAATAAAAGAAAATAAACTGAACAACGTGGTAGCGGAAAAAAGAAATAAACCAAGAAACGTGACATACCTCAGGTGACCCTGTGGATCACCACGGTACGACAACCTCGCTCGCTCCCAAAAGTGATCCAAGACTAAAACCTGCAACTGAAAAGTAAAGCAGGCGTGAGCACTGAGATGCTCAGTAGGAATGCCCAAAATATAACCACATCCTATGCCTCCGCCTTTAATAAGAAATCCAACTATGCCAGTTTGAAAATAAGATATAATAAAATAATGTTTTCCCTTATTTTCAAATTCAAGTAATGAGTTTTCATTTTCAAATAAATCATTTCACTCTTACTACATTTTCAAAATAGGTTCCAAGCATGCATTAACATTTCAAAATGAAAAGAAACCAGTTTGGAAAAAAATGTGATTTTTACAAACAAGACACCAGGTATGAAACAACTGAAAAGAAAGTTACATCACAAGCAGCATGTCACAAATGAGCACTATGGGTAATCCCTATAGGTAGATAGAACAAGTGGGAACCCAGAGACCTCGTACCTCGGTGAAACGTGGCTTAGAAGACCACGACCCTCAGAAAACGTGGCTTAGAAGGCCACGACCCTCAGAGAACGTGGCTTAGAAGACCACGACCCTCAGAAATTCATATGTTTAGTTAGTGTTGTTGCGTCAATACTACTAGACAAACCGGGATGAACCCCTACCGTGTCATCTAGCGTACTAGTCCTGGTCACCCAACTAGATACCCGGGTTTCCCATTGTGCTCTATTTCAAAATGGTGGTGAGTTTTCTTTATCAAGCAATCAAACAAGTACATTACACTTTCTTTATCTAAAACTCATACAACTTCTCACCACGGCTCTCCCTACTTAAGTGCATTCCCCCTCTTTACATCACACAATCACGCACAAGCCTTTACACTAGGCACACATATCACAAACCACTCATAAACACTTGCATCACATTTTATTTTCAAATTTAAGGGAATGACTCAAAAGGGGTTTTTTATTTTCGCAAACCAAATCTTAAAGTGCCAAACGGGGCTCAATAGAGGTTTTTTCTATTTCATAAAACATTATTAAGATGACAAACATCCATAATTACATAAAGGGACCATTTTTTTCAATCAACTGGCCAAAAAGGCCAAACACCTTTGGAAGTACACCTTACCAATTCAAAACCACTTAAGAAATCCATTTTTCAAGAAAAGCCACTTAAGACCAACGACTTTGAAATACATTTCAATTTTCCCAATACAAGGCATAATAATTTCTAGCAACCGCAATCAGATTCCATAGCATGTGTATATAGCATAGTGTAAAACATATTTTTAAAAAATCAAGCAATTATGAATTTCAAATTAAAATATTAGGCATAGGGGACCTACCTCAACATGTCGCTGCTTGAAGACGAACATTCAAACTGATCCTTGGCACATACACGCACATGTATTTATACATATATATATACACCCCTAAGTGCATTGCACATATTCCCTACGCCATGAGGGAATATGCACAATGAGGTAATATCTATATACATGTCTTACCGTATGCATGTACATGCAGCGATACTCGATACCCGCGACCCAAAATCATCGTAGCAAGGTACAACACACTACACATATAATTTAATGAATTAATTAAAATACATAATCAAACATTTGACCAATTTATAAAATATTTCAGCATGCTCAAAGTGGTACATTTTCCATCAAAAATTCTTTTCCAGCACCCACGCACCTCAAGTACCCACAAAAACACATTTCGCACTACACAAACAATTAATTGAACACTTACAATGATTGTCACAACAATATCCGCACACATATACCCTTATATGTATGATCAAAACCACTTTTGTAAACACTCACATCAAAACAATATACACACTTTACAAGATTTTATAAACCACTTAAAAATTTTATAAAACCACTCCAAGTGGTATTACAAGACATTGAACACCAAAAGCCAACCCCAAAACCTCTTATAAGGCCAAACACACACCACTCACTTGTCAAAACCGAAAACACAGCCCGTTCAAAACATAATAAACCAACTGCATAATAAAAAAAACACTTTTAAAACTCAAAAAACTATTAATAAAATTTATTAAAAAGTTTCAAAACATTTCTCTTAACTTTGAATACCAAAAGTTCACCCAAAATCTCTTTTATGATAAAATGCATTTTAACATCGCATCAAAACACAAACCGCATCCCTTGCACGTCTTAACAAACTATCAAAACAATTAATTAAACACTAATAAATAGTTCATCATAGGTTTTTCACACATTAACACACTCATATTTTACAAACAGACTACTAACAAAATAAATGCACATCAAAAATCAAATACAACCAATTTCACCCTTTGCACACTCTAACAAATTAAATACACAATTTATAAAATGCTGATAAACATCTCAACACGGGTTTGCACCGAAATTTGTACACATATTGCATCAACATACTATTGAAAAATTAAGAGTATATCAAATCTCAAAAAGAATCAAACTCGCATCTCGCAAATAAATAAATAAACAAACTGAATTAATTAAACTCCCAAATTATGCATCAAATAATGGTTATACGCAGAATCACATACCTAATATGGATTAATTTCAAATATTAGTGTGAAACTTCAATCGCCGCATAACTGCACCACACAGTGATCAAAATAATCACTAAAATCAAACAATAAAAACATATACCTCATAAACAAGCCAAACAAAAATCCATATCCCCAATGAATAAGAAACAAAACCACAAATTAAAGGAGGAGGGTTTACCCAGAGGGAAGTAGTTTCGGGGAAGAGAAGAGGGGCGCCGGAAAATGCGCCAGCAAGAGGAGGGGACTCCGGTGAGAAGGACTGGCTGTCGAAGGGAGGCGTGCGCGTAGGATGTCCGGCGAGGAAGAAGGTGGCGTGGTGCAGTGTGGCTTTCCAGAAAAGGAGGAGGAGGCGGCGTGGGTCATCGGTCGCTAGCCGGTGTGGCCGGAAGGGGGAGGCGTCGACAGGGAGAGCGGGTCGAGGAGGGGGTAGGGTCACGAGCCGAGAGAAGAGGCCGGGAGGCTGGGCGATGCACGGTTTCCGGGGGGGGGGGGGGAAAGGGCAGCAGCCGGAGAGGGAGGAGGCGCGGCGAGGGCGGCGGCCGGAGAGGGAGGAGGGGGCGGTCCGACGAGGAGAAGGGGGGTGCGGGCGTAGGGTTAGGGGGGAGAAGGGTAGCGCGACGGGGGGGGGGGGGGGGAGCCGCGAGCGAGAGGGAAAGGTGGGGGGGGGGGGGGTTCGGCCGCGTAAGGGGAAGAGGGAGAGAGTGAGTTAGGGTTAAAAAAATAAAATAAAATAAAATAAAAACAAATAATAATAATAATAATAAAATAAAGAAATGAATAACATATAAACTAAGGGGATAAAATAAAAGAGTATAAAATAAACAAAATAATAAAATAATAACAAATAATAATGAACAAAATAAGAATTTTAATAAACTACAATAATAATAATAATAATAACAATTTTATAAATATGTCAATAATTTAATATTCTAAGCCTAATTGAAATATTAACTAAAATAATAATAATAAAATTATTAACTGAGAGTGGACACCGCGCACGGTCTCACGTGCGGGGTCGCGCGCATGGTTGCGTGTATCAAAAACAACACATTCTATAACAAACAATCCCTTAACAAAAATTAGGAACTATGCAGGGAACGCATATGCTCGCACGTTCGTATAAAAACGAGATTTTCTTTTAATTTAAAACCGGTTCAAAACACAGTTCAAAAATGAGACCCAAAATAATTAAAATGAAGTAAAGCATTGGGTTGGGGTGTGACAACGATTATCATGTCTATCCTTTTAACCTATAATAATATTTGATCCTTCTCAATACTCATTATAGATAAGGTTGTAAGATATTTTCTACTTAGACCATCTACCACTTTTTCACATTCCTCGGATGGTAGTGGATTAGGAAATCATAATCCTTGATTAACTCTAACCATATTCATTGTCTCATGTTGATCTCATTTCATATGAATATATATTTTATGATCCTGTGGACCATATATATATCATAGTTCTCTCTATAGAGTTAATACCTCAAAATATTCAATGAAAATATTACCACATCCAACTCAAGATCATGCGTCAAATAGTTCTATTCATGGACCTTCAATTATCTTAAGATATATGCTATCACTTTATCATTCTACATGAGTACATAGACCAATAAATTTTTGATGAATCATTGTAGATAAAAAATACTTCCCCACTTGTAGTTAGGGTGAGTACAATTTCTATGGTTATCCTATTATTTTTCTCCTTAAAGATATATTCACACTCATATGTCCATATATACTTCAATCCCTTCTAAGTTAGTTTAGTTAGTGAGTTTTAAAATCATGAAAAGTTTTTAACAAATCATCAATAGTACTCAGATAATCCAAGGAAACTATGGATCTCTATTTTATATGTTTGTATAGTCCATTCATAAATCACTTTAGTCTTTGAAGGGTCTATAGATACCCCCTTACATGTGATAACATGCCCACAGAATTCTACTTTCTCCATCCAAAACTCATATTTATTTTACTTTGTATATAAATTATTCTTCATCAATTTCTTCAGCACAATACTAAAATACTTTTCATGTTCTTACTTTATTTTAGAGTATATAAGAATAAAATCTATAAATACTATGACAAAATTATTGAGGTAATATCTAAATACTCTGTTAATTAAGTCTATGGAGATCGTTAGAGCATTCATGAGTCCCAATGGAATTACTATAAACTAATAGCCCCTATACCTTATAAGGAAAGAAATCTTGGGAATATTCTCCTTATTCACCTTTAACTAATTATATCCTGATTGACGGCCCAATTTAGATAAGTATTGAGATTCTCATAACTGATCAAAAAAGTCATCAATCCATGGTAGGAGATACTTTTTCTTTATCATGCTCTTGTTGAGTTCATAACAATCAATACATAGACACATCAACCTATCCTTATTCTTAATAAAGATAACCAATACACCCTATGGTGAAGCAATGAGGCGTATGCAGCCCATGTTCATATTTTATTGTAATTACTTCTTATGTTCATCCTGTTCAATGGGGTATATTTTATTTGTAGTCTTGGATATTGGTAGGGATCCAAGAATAAGCTCAAATGATAACTCAACCTATCAATCAGGAGGAAAACTAGTCAACTATTTAGGGAATACATCATCACATTCCCTTAAAATGGGCATGTATTCAAGAGTGGTCCTTTCATTTGTTTCAACCATTTGATCTATATATGACTGCTTATAATGAAAAAATATCGATGACTGTAAATATGATTCCAAAGGAGATTCATTCTTCTCATTAAACTTGTATATAATCAGAGGATAATTTGATATATGTAAATTTATTTCCTTCTCATCACAATTGATATGGGCTTTGTAAAGAGAAAACCAGTCCATTCTTGGTATAACATTGGATTCCACTAATGTAAGTATAATAATATTTTTCTGGTCGATTCATCCCATAAAGTGTCACAACCCCTCCACCCCATATATACCCCTCCTGGTCCAAAAATAAAGGGAGAGAGATAATGGCCTCTAAGTACCACCTTCAATAGGCTCCAATATAGCGACCCATACTTTTCGTACACAGATATCAAATTTTAATAGATGAATGTTCATTACAATAATATAATGATCCACACCAAAATTGTACAGGTCTAGTGCCTTTGGAAACTTGGATACATAAACAACTGGTTCATAAGTGAACTGCATCACCCCCAACTATGTTATTTACAAGTATCACCCTTCTTAGATATATCATGAATAATAACTTTCTTCATAACTTGGGGAATAGAAATATAAGGATGAGATTGGATGCTTAGTAAGGGTAAACAAGAGAGATATTAAGGATCACTTAAACATCACATGAGCATAAGGGTATTAGAAAATGATCATAACATTTTAAAACTATACCCAACATATCATAATCTTGAGTCATATCATAAATCTTGTTATTTAATAAGACATGAATCATAAAGTAATCAAAGAACATGAGCCTTGAGAGCATAATATTGGAATAAGACATAATTTTGTGGAATACGCATAATCATAGAAAATGATTTACTTAGTTTTCAAGGATTACTACTAAGACTATCATAGTGGAATGAGTTCACTCCCAAAACCATTATAGTAGTCAATGTTCACTCCCCAAACTATTATAGTGGACAAAGTCCTTTACTAATCCAGGTTCACTCCCTATTCTAGTCCTATTTATCTCATTAGATATCCATGTTTACCCAAAGAATTAGAGGGATGTATAATTTTAGGCCCACACATAAAATTATGGAAATCATACATATGTGTGCCATAATATCATAAAACATTAATCATTTCATAACCCATGAAAAGGAAACATATTTCATAAACATTTCATCATAGATTAACCCATGGAAAAGAAATAGGTTCTATAAAAATATTGTTATCATAATCATAAACCATCTAGAGAATGAATAAGGATGGTATCATTGGATCATATCCCCTGTAAAGATTAGGAAACATCAAAGGATTCTATCTTAGATGGAAAATTATTTTAAAAGATCACTTGGAACATATCTTGAGGAAAATACCCTTTTTTTATTTGTAATCACTTATTTTAAATATAAAAAATTCCTAAATATTAAAGGAAAAATTTTATTTGAAAATAGACTTGTAAAATTATAAAGTAAGCTTCAAAACATTAGTTAGTCATTATGGTGTAAAATTCCATTCATACCATACATGTTAAAACAAAGATCCCTTTCACATTTTCAGTAAAAAGTCAAAAGTACCTCATTCATATACTAAAAATAACACTCCTTTAAAACCAGTTTTTTAAAAGTAAAACATGGTTAAAAATTACTTTAAAAAATCATTTAATATTATTAAAAACATTCTTGAAAATAGTTTTAGACAACATAGACATAGAAGATAAATAATGTTTGACCAGAGAGATAAATAAAGTTGATTTTCCTTAAAACAATTCTTCCAGAATATCGAGTAATTAAAGAGAGTAAAATAAGAGAAACGAATATATTTACAAGAAATTAATATAGGATAAGAAATCTCAGGATATTATTGATAGGTAGGTCATGAAATTTCATCTCTATAAGTATAAACATAAATAATCCCAATAAACAATAAAATTATAACATAAAACCATTACCTCAAGTTTCACTTTCTTTAAAAGTGCTCTAAACTCCCGTATAATAAATTTAAATTTATTACAATTCTATAACAGAATAATTTTCATACTTATAATATCATATATTATTACTTTACAATATTTAAACACCCATTTATTAATAATTTCTTATTAAAATTGTTGTTTCCATGTGTTAACTATTTCATTTTTTATAAGAATTACGGTTTGGTAGTTCCGATACTTGTACTTTGATCATAATTTTATCATATAAATAATGTTAATAATTATATAAATATCATATATATTCATTATATACATATTTATATTCATCCATGAAAGTTAGAGATAGAAAAATGAATTACACTGTATATGGAGACGGTAGGCCATATGTACGCATAAATGTTCTTTTCATTTTTTGATGGATGGAATGAAAGAAAGGTAAATGGTAATTCACATTTAAAAAATAATTTTTATATCATATATATAATATATATTCATTAAATCTATCCCTATTACCATCCATGTCAAAATAAATCAAAAAACGAATCATATCGCTTTGTGGAGGTGGTAGTCCACACGTATGTACAAGCGATGTTATTATTTTCCAACAGTAATAAGGTAAGAAGTTAGATGTTATATTATAAATAAATAAAAATAATTATTTAATAAATATCATATATATATATATATAAATTAAATTCATAATTATTTCTAGTTGTGAGAGACAGTGATGGAAAACTAATTACAACAGTTTGTGTGGCTGTAGTTCATCGTACACAGGATCAACAATTTCTTTTCCCATTTGATGTAATAGGAGATGGACATAGGTTATGAAATTAACATAATTATATATTAGTATATTTAATATATTTGTGTTATTATTTCATCATACTTTTATAATATTTTAAGGAGGTAGAGGATGAAATAAAATGAAAACTCATGGTTAGGAACTATACGTCTTCTTTTGACAACCTCTTTAGGTTTATACCTAAATCCTCCATAGGATGGTTTTATGATAAAAAAATAGAATATAGGTCATGGGTAGGGATTGAATAAATTAATTTGAATAGTTATTGGCCAAACCTAAAGGATCTTTAAGTGTGGAGAGGATAGGATAGGTGGTGTCCTTTTATAAGTGGGGGAGATGACTCACTTGGATTTTTTTTGAAAAGAATAAAGTATATTAATATCTTATTCACACCAAATGGATCCAAAATAGACCATTACAAAATATTATATTATTTAAGGTCAAAATATGGACATAAAATATAATTTATAAAAGTTTTACGTCATTTTAACCATTATTTATTTAGTTTAATCCATGGTAAACTTGTTTTAAGCTTAACCATGTTAACATACTTTTATTGTTTTTATTATTCATTATGATAAAAAAATAAGTTAACCTTATTAGATAATATTAATTATTAAAATTATAGATATGTAATCAATTTTAAAAAAATTCAGTTCATTTAATTGGTATAATTTAATTTAAAATTAAACCTGCAAATGCAATGAAAAATAGTTTTCCAAAGAAAAGATTTTCTTATGTATAAAAAAATTTTATATAAAAATTCAACATAAAATTGATTCCAGTGAAAAAAATTGGATTTATAATAATATAATTGAAATAATTTTTCTTTTAAAACCATTTAAAAAAATTTAACTTTTTAAATGCTTTAAACGAAGAGTTAATATTCAATAAAAATTAGTATTTTTCACTATTCATAAAAAAATTAATCTTTTTAGAAAATTATCAAAATTTAAATTTAATATAATTTTGAAATATTGATTTTAAATATTAATTTAATTTTAAGAAATAAATTTTATAAATTTTTTAAAAATTAATTTTAAAATAAGTACCCAAAATGTGACAAAACAACTTTTTAGAAAAATAAAATTTTTAAGAATAAAATAGGTTTTATTCTTATCCCATGACTAGAAAAAAATATTAGATGAAAGATAAAAAAATTTATTGTATATATTTAATATATAAATTTAATTAAAATAATTCAATAATCATGTTTAATTTAATTTATTTAGATAAAAACACATTGTGCACATAAAACTAAATTTTCAAAAAAAAATTGTTTTACTTCCAAATGATTTTTATTTTTCATTTCCAATCAATTTACAACCAATTAATTTATTTTATGCATGTGTAAACCATATTATTTTCATAATTTAGTTAGTCCTATTCATAACTACCAATTTAATAGCTAGGTTATAATAGTATACTATATTACAATTTATTTAGACTCAGGGTTACATGTATCACAAGCTATAGAAGTGATTAAATTTATTTGGAAACGAAATATGTCATAAAATATAAGGGTGTAACATTATACCCCCTTAAAATTAATTTTTCCTTAAAAATTTTATTACTCTGATATAAAAAATGAGGATATCTCTTCTTCATCACATCCTTGGGTTCCCACATAGCTTCTTCAAATTTTTGATTCCTCTAGAGAACTTTAACTAAGTGAGGAGTCTTGTTCCATAACACTTTATCTATAAGATCCATTATTTCTACTAGTTTTTCTTCATATAAGTTATCATTATCCAATAGTATGACCTCATAGTTCATTACATGTGAAGGATCGGCCATATTATTCCTTAGGAGAGATACGTGGAACACATCATAAACTTGAGAGAGGTTTGGTGGATACGAAAATAAATAAGATACCATCCACGCTTGATCAAAAATATTGAAAGGGACAATATACTTAGATATTGGAGTTACCTTATTTATAAATCTCATAAAATTATTCCATAGAGAAATTAATAGAAAAACCGTCTCACTAACTTCAAATTCTAGATCATGTCGATGATTGTCAACATAAATTTTCCATTGACTATGAGCTACCTTGATGTGTTGTTGAATGGCTCTGACTTTCTTTTCCATTTCCTCAACTAGCCCAAGTCCCAATTTATTTAGTTATCCAACTTCATCCTAGTACATTAGAGTTCTAAAATCATAGAGGGATTCATAAGGAGCCATCGCAATACTCGAGTGAAATCTATTATTGTAAGAAAAATAGACTAGAGGAAGGTGTTGCACTACTACAAAAACGACCTATCTCAGAGCTCAAAACGGGCTTTAACAGCGCTAAAAAAAGCACTGTAAAGCTCAGCACTAATATAGGGGGTCCCTTTTATCAGTGCCCCAAAAATCACGGATAAAGGCCCATTTTATCAGCGCTAAAAAAAGCACGGATAAAAGACCCCTTTATTAGTGCTTTTTTTAGCGCTGATAAAAGAGACATTTATCAGCACTTTTTAAAAAGCGTTGATAAAACTCAAAAAAAAAATAATAAAAAAAAATAAAATAAAAATTTAAATAATGTGGGGAGAAATTTTATCAGCGCTTGACCCCCCCTTTATCAGCGCTAGGAGGTCTCCCGCGCACTGCCCTTTCTGCGCATCCTCACACACGTGCACCCCCTTTGCCTCCACCCAAACTCGAACCCGCAACCTCCCCCTTTCGCGGTTTCACCTTTACCACTAAGCTATTTCATTTTTTTCTCTATTTAATGATATATCTCTTTTTATATATATATATAGTTATATTTATTCGTATATTTATATAGATTCATATTAATATCACTACTGAAAATAAGGCCATTAGCGACCGCCATTGGCGGTCGCTGAAGCCCCCTGCCGGGCACCCTATAGCGACCGCCTATGGCGGTCACTATTCTAAAAAAAAATATTATTAAATTTTTTTTATTGAATTGAATATATAAATATATATATAAATATATATATATATATATATATATTCATATATATACTATTAAATACAATATTTTAAATATATATATATATATATATATATAATATTTTAAATGTTTTAATATATATTTAATATATATATAATATCAAATCATTGTGCTATAATAATTTAAAAACTTCGATTCAAGAAATAATCTCATTTCAGGTCTTTCGGAGCACGTTTGCTCCGAATGGGACCGCCGCACGCCGTTTTGGTGTTTTATGGCTTCGGAAACGCGTTTCCGGCCGCCGCGGACACACGGCACCTCTGAATGAGGTGCCGTCTGGCCGACCATTTCACAATTCACGCCCCGGATTTTGTCGTACGGTTTCGTGGAATTCGGAGGTCGTTCGGGTGGTTTTGACCCCCCAACGCGCCATTTCAGCGCGCGCCGCGCTATTGAAAACGACACAATCAGACGTGTCGCGCGCACCGCACGTCCGATGGACGTGCGGCCTCCTCCTGCATCTCAGGAATAATATTTCTATCGTTCTCGTGCGGTTTCAGGTCGTTCGGAGCACGTTTGCTCCGAATTGGACCGCCGCACGCCGTTTTGGTGTTTTAGGGCGCCAGAAACGCGTTTCCAGCCGCCGTGGTCAAACGGAACCTCCGAATGAGGTGCCGTATGGCCGACCATTTCAAAATTCACGCCTCGGATGTTGTCATACGGTTTCATGGCATTCGGAGGTCGTTCGGGTGGTTTTGACCCCCCAACGCGTCATTTCAGCGCGCGCCGCGCTGCTGAAAAGGACACAATCGGACGTGTCGCGCTCACCGCACGTCCGATGGACGTGAGGCCTCCTCCTACATCTCAGGAATAATATTTCTATCGTTCCCGTGCGGTTTCAGGTCGTTCGGAGCACGTTTGCTCCGAATTGGACCGCCGCACGCCGTTTTGGTGTTTAATGGCGCCGGAAACGCTTTTCCGGCCGCCGCGGTCACACGGCACCTCCAAATTAGGTGCCGTCTGTCCGACCATTTCAAAATTCACGCCCCGGATGTTTTCGTATGGTTTTGTGGCATTCGGAGGTCGTTCGGGTGGTTTTGACCCCCCAACGCGCCATTTCAGCGCGCGCCGCGCTGCTGAAAAGGACACAATCGGACGTGCCGCGCGCACCGCACGTCCGATTGACGTGCGGCCTCCTCCTGCATCTCATGAATAATATTTCTATCGTTCCCGTGCGGTTTCAGGTCGTTCGGAGCACGTTTGCTCCGAATGGGACCGCCGCACGCCGTTTTGGTGTTTTATGGCGCCGGAAACGCGTTTCCGGCCACCGCGGTCACACGACACCTCCGAATGAGGTACTGTCTGGCCGACCATTTCACAATTCACGCCCCGGATGTTGTCGTACGGTTTTGTGGCATTCGGAGGTCGTTCGGGTGGTTTTGACCCCCCAACGCGCCATTTCAGCGTGCGCCACGCTGCTGAAAAGGACACAATCGGACGTGCCACGCGCACCGCACGTCCGATGGACTTGTGGCCTCCTCTTGCATCTCAGGAATAATATTTCTATTGTTCCCGTGCGGTTTCAGGTCATTCGGAGCACGTTTGCTTCGAATGGGACCGCCGCACGCCGTTTTGGTGTTTAATGGCGCCGGAAACGCGTTTCCGGCCGCCGCGGTCACACGACACCTCCGAATGAGGTGCCGTCTGGCCGAACATTTCACAATTCACGCCCCGGATGTTGTCGTACGGTTTCGTGGCATTTAGAGGTTGTTCGGGTGGTTTTGACCCCCCAACGCGCCATTTCAGCGCGCACCGCGCTGCTGAAAAGCACACAATCGGATGTGTCGCGCGTACCGCACGTTCGATGGACGTGCGGCCTCCTTCTGCATCTCAGGAAAAATATTTCTATCGTTCCCGTGCGGTTTCAGGTCGTTCGGAGCACGTTTGCTCCGAATTGGACCGCCGCACGCCGTTTTGGTGTTTAATGGCGCCGGAAACGCGTTTCCGGCCGCCGCGGTCACACGGAACCTCCGAATGAGGTGCCGTCTGGCCGACCATTTCACAATTCACGCCCCGGATGTTGTCGTACGGTTTCGTGGCATTCAGAGGTCGTTCGGGTGGTTTTGACCCCCCAACGCGCCATTTCAGCGCGCGCCGCGCTGCTGAAAAGGACACAATCGGACGTGCCGCGCGCACCGCACATCCGATGGATGTGCGGCCTCCTCCTGCATCTCAGGAATAATATTTCTATCGTGCCCGTGCGGTTTTAGGTCGTTCGGAGCACGTTTGCTCCGAATTGGACCGCCGCACGCCGTTTTGGTGTTTAATGGCGCCAGAAACGCGTTTCCGGCCGCCGTGGTCACACGGCACCTCCGAATGAGGTTCCGTCTGGCCGACCATTTCACAATTCATGCCCCGGATGTTGTCGTACGATTTCATGGCATTCGGAGGTCGTTCGGGTGGTTTTGACCCCCCAACGCGCCATTTCAGCGCACGCCGCGCTGCTGAAAAGGACACAATCGGACGTGCCGCGCGCACCGCACGTCCGATGGACGTGTGGCCTCCTCCTGCATCTCAGGAATAATATTTCTATCGTTCCCGTGCGGTTTCAGGTCGTTCGGAGCACGTTTGCTCCGAATGGGACCGCCGTACGCCGTTTTGGTGTTTAATGGCGCCGGAAACGCGTTTCCGGCCGCCGCGGTCACACGGCACCTCCGAATTAGGTGCCGTCTGGCCGACCATTTCACAATTCATGCCCCGGATGTTGTCGTACGGTTTCGTGGCATTCGGACGTCGTTCGGGTGGTTTTGACCCCCCAACGCATCATTTCAGCGCGCGCCGCGCTGCTGAAAAGCACACAATCGGACGTGCCGCGCGCACCGCACGTCCGATGGACATGCGGCCTCCTTCTGCATCTCAGTAATAATATTTCTATCGTTCCTGTGCGGTTTCAGGTCGTTCGGAGCACGTTTGCTCCGAATGGGACCGCCACACGCCGTTTTGGTATTTTAATGGCGCCGGAAACGCGTTTCCGGCCGCCTCGGTCACACGGCACCTCCGAATGAGGTGCCGTCTGGCCGACCATTTCACAATTCACGCCCCGGATATTGTCGTATGGTTTCGTGGCATTCGGAGGTCGTTCGGGTGGTTTTGATCCCGCAACGCGCCATTTCAGCGCGCGCCGCGCTGCTGAAAAGGACACAATCGGACGTGCCGCGCGCACCGCACGTCCGATGGACGTGCCGCCTCCTCCTGCATCTCAGGAATAATATTTCTATCGTTCCCGTGCGGGTTCAGGTCGTTCGGAGCACGTTTGCTCCGAATGGGACCGCCGCACGCCGTTTTGGTGTTTAATGGCGCCGGAAACGCGTTTTCGGCCGCAACGGTCACACGGCACCTCCGAATGAGGTGCCGTCTGGCCGACCATTTCACAATTCACGCCCCGGATGTTGTCGTACGGTTTCGTGGCATTCGGAGGTCATTCGGGTGGTTTTGACCCCCCAACGCGTCATTTCAGCGCGCACCGTGCTGCTGAAAAGGACACAATCGGACGTGCCGCGCGCACCGCACGACCGATGGACGTCCGGACTCCTCTTGCATCTCAGGAATAATATTTCTATCGTTCTCGTGTGGTTTCAGGTCGTTCGGAGCACGTTTGCTCCGAATGGGACCGCCGCACGCCGTTTTGGTGTTTTATGGCGCCGGAAACGCGTTTCTGGCCACCGCGGTCACACGACACCTCCGAATGAGGTGCCGTCTGGCCGACCATTTCACAATTCACGCCTCGGATGTTGTCGTACGGTTTCGTGGCATTCGGAGGTCGTTCTGGTGGTTTTGACCCCCCAACGCGCCATTTCAGCGTGCGCCGCGCTACTGAAAAGGACACAATCGGACGTGCCGCGCGCACCGCACGTCCGATGGATGTGCGGCCTCCTCCTACATCTCAGGAATAATATTTCTATCGTTCCCGTGCGGTTTCAGGTCGTTCGGAGCACGTTTGCTCCGAATTGGACCGCCGCACGCCGTTTTGATGTTTAATGGCGCCGGAAACGCGTTTCCGGCCTCCGCGGTCACACGGCACCTCCGAATGAGGTGTCGTCTGGCCGACCATTTCACAATTCACGCCCCGGATATTGTCGTACGGTTTCGTGGCATTCGGAGGTCGTTTGGGTGGTTTTGACCCCCCAACGCGCCATTTCAGCGCGCGCCGCGCTGCTGAAAAGGACACAATCGGACGTGCCGTTCGCACCGCACGTCCGATGGATGTGCGGCTTCCTCCTGCATCTCAGGAATAATATTTTTATCGTTCCTGTGCGGTTTCAGGTCGTTCGGAGCATGTTTGCTCCGAATGGGACCGTCGCACGCCGTTTTGGTGTTTAAAGGCACCGGAAACGCGTTTCCGGCCGCCGTGGTCACACGGCACCTACGAATGAGGTGCCGTCTGGCCGAACATTTCACAATTCACGCCCCGGATGTTGTCGTACGGTTTCGTGGCATTCGGAGGTCGTTCGGGTGGTTTTGACCCCCCAACGCGCCATTTCAGCGCGCGCCGCGCTGCTGAAAAGGACACAATCAAACGTGCCGCGCGCACCGCACGTCCGATGGACGTGCCGCCTCCTTCTGCATCTCAGGAATAATATTTCTATCGTTCCCGTGCGGTTTCAGGTCGTTCGGAGCACGTTTGCTCCGAATGGGACTGTCGCACGCCGTTTTGGTGTTTAATGGCGCCGAAAACGCGTTTCCGGCCGCCACGGTCACACGGTACCCCCGAATGAGGTTCCGTCTGGCCGACCATTTCACAATTCATGCCCCGGATGTTGTCGTACGGTTTCGTGGCATTCGGAGGTTGTTCGGGTGGTTTTGACCCCCCAACGCTCCATTTCAGCGCGCGCCGCGCTGCTGAAAAGGACACAATCGGACGTGCCGCGCGCACCGCACGTCCGATGGACGTGCGGCCTCCTCCTACATCTCAGGAATAATATTTCTATCGTTCCCGTGCGGTTTCAGGTCGTTCGAAGCACGTTTGCTCCGAATGGGACCGCCGCACGCCGTTTTAGTGTTTAATGGCGCCAGAAACGCGTTTCCGGCCGCCGCGGTCACACGGCACCTCCGAATGAGGTTCCGTCTAGCCGACCATTTTACAATTCACGCCCCGGACGTTGTCGTACGGTTTCGTGGCATTCGGAGGTCGTTCGGGTGGTTTTGACCCCCCAACGCGCCATTTCAGCGCGCGCCGCGCTGCTGAAAAGGAAACAATCGGACGTGCCGCGCGCACCGCACGTCCGATGGACGTGCGGCCTCCTCCTGCATCTCAAGAATAATATTTCTATCGTTCTCGTACGGTTTCAGGTCATTCGGAGCAAGTTTGATCCGAATTGGACCGCCGCACGCCGTTTTGGTGTTTAATGGCACCGGAAACGCGTTTCCGGCCGCCACGGTCACACGGCACCTCCGAATGAGGTGCCGTATGGCCGACCATTTCCCAATTCACGCCCCGGATGTTGTCGTACGGTTTCATGGCATTCGGAGGTCGTTCGGGTGGTTTTGACCCCCCAACGCGCCATTTCAGCGCGCGCCGCGCTGCTGAAAAGGACACAATCGGACGTGCCGCGCGCACCGCATGTCCGATGGACGTGCGGCCTCCTTTTGCATCTCAGGAATAATATTTCTATCGTTCCCGTGCAGTTTCAGGTCGTTCGGAGCACATTTGCTCCGAATTGGACTGCCGCACGCCGTTTTGGTGTTTTATGGCGCCGGAAACGCGTTTCCAGCCGCTGCGGTCACACGGCACCTCCGAATGAGGTGCCGTCTGGCCGACCATTTCACAATTCATGCCCCGGATGTTGTCGTATGGTTTCGTGGCATTCGGAGGTTGTTCGGGTGGTTTTGACCCCCCAACGCGCCATTTCAGCGCGCGCCGCACTGCTGAAAAGGACACAATCGGGGGGCTGTACGGGGGTGCGGGGGGCTGTACGGGGGTGGCGGGGGGCTGTACGGGGGTGCGGGGGGTTGTACGGGGGTGCGAGGGGGGGGGGGGGGGCTGTACGGTGGTGTCGGGGGGTTGTACGGGGGTGAGGGGAGCTGTACGGGGGTGGCGGAGGGCTGTACGGGGGTGTGGGGGGGGGGGGGGGCTGTACGGTGGTGTCGGGGGGCTGTACGGGGGTGAGGGGGGTTGTACGGGGGTGGCAGAGGGATGTACGGGGGTGCGGGGGGCTGTACGGGGGTGCGGGGGGGGGGGGGGGTGTACGGGGGTGCGGGGGGCTGTACGGGGGTTGCGGGGGGAAGTACGGGGGTGCGGGGGGCAGTACGGGGGTGCGGGGGGCAGTACGGGGGTGCGGGGGGGGGGGGGGGGGCTGTACGGGGGTGCGGGGGGGGGGGGGGCTGTATGGGGGTGCGGGGGGCAGTACGGGGGTGCGGGGGGGGGGGGGGGCTGTACGGGGGTGCGGGGGGCTGTACGGGGGTGCGGGGGGGGGGGGGGGGGGTGGGGCTGTACGGGGGTGCGGGGGGCTGTACGGGGGTGCGGGGGGGGGGGGGGGCTGTACGGGGGTGCGGGGGGCTGTACGGTGGTGGCGGGGGGCTGTACGGGGGTGGCGGGGGGGCAGTACGGGGGTGCGGGGGGTTGTACGGGGGTGCGGGGGGGCTGTACGGGGGTGCGGGGGGCAGTACGGGGGTGGCAGGGGCCTGTACGGGGGTGGAGGGGGGCAGTACGGGGGTGCGGGGGGTTGTACGGGGGTGCGGGGGGGCTGTACGGGGGTGCGGGGGGGGGGGGGGGGGGGCTGTACGGGGGTGCAGGGGGCTGTACGGGGGTGCGGGGGGGGGGGGGGGGGGGCTGTACGGGGGTGCGGGGGGCTGTACGGGGGTGTGGGGGGCTCTCCGGGGGTGCAAAGGCCATCCCATTGATTACAAAAGTGAAAAATAAAAGTGATAACATCTAATTAATACATATTTCTTTTATCGATACCATACAGAAATTTATAAAAAATATATTGGATAATACATAATATATAATATCAGATTTATTGATCTGTTGGAATTAGTTCGACTTTTTCAAATGTAGAATCATTCAAGATTATCTGATCAATAACTCAATATGTGTATAAAATATTTAAAAGACCACCATGGATGGTAATAATGCATTACTTAAATGAATAAATACAGTACATCAATGTCATCCCCACCAGTAAAAACAAAAAACATATCTCGTGAATATATGGTGCGTCACGCGTTGTCATCACTGCTACCTCCTTCTGGTGGGCCAGGTGCCTACAACAAATAAACATTATAAATATTTTAATAACAAAAATAATTTAAATTAAATAAATAAATATAGTATATACCTGCGTCGTATGATCCCCTGTACCATCAGCTCGACGCACATATTCCCGCAGTGCTCTAACCTCAGCTGTCAATTGCGCATTTGTCTCCTCGGAAGCGCGCAGCCGTGCCTCAAAATCTGACATCTGCTGTGTCATATGAGCAACAGAAGGACCGACAACCGCAGCACGTGACACTACAGAACGAGGAATCCCTGCTCCGTAGGTCAAACTATAGCCATGTCCGTCCCGACCAATAATGCGATGAAAGATCTCATCCCGTCGCATGGGAAGCTGTCGCTGGTCCTCTGGCAGATGTTCTAACTCAGCTTCAAATTGATCCTGTGAAATATTTAAATATATATAAATATATATATGTTAATATATAGATTTATGTAATTATTGGTAAGTACAGACACTTACTATCAATGCTGCAACCTCTGGATCATTGCGATCACGAGTCCTTATCCACACCGACATTTTATCAGTTGCTGCACCTTGCCCTCGCAACTGTATATTAAAAGAATATAAACACAAAACCATATTAATTAATAAATTAAAAAATGAATAATATATACCTCATGTCGGATCTGAGACACGTGACGAGTCCTGAGCCTGTGAGCTGGTCCCTGCAACACTCGATTCTCCGAATGGCGTGTTGACACCTCCTACATTCAATTCATTCAAATTTCAAACAAATCACATATTCTTGAAAATATATATACAGAAAAATAATTAATATACAAACCGCAACACCCTCAGTAGACCAATATGCAACCAAGTCACGCCACTGATCCGGGAGGACACCTCTCGAGACTTTTTCCAAAATGTCAAGGGCACCCACATTTGGTACCCAGTGGTCCCTCTTCACTTTGCCTTTATAATCTTTCCACAGCTTACGGCATTTGCTCATACACACGGGCCGAAACTCTTCAGGGCATACTTTCAAATTTTGCTATAAAGAAAATAATCAAACATATTAGTATTCTTTATAAATAGAAAATAAAGTAAAATTATTTTCTTACCTGAACCTCCCTCCATAGACGATCTAATGTGTCCTGAGGGATAGAAGCCCAATCACGCGTGGTCAATGGAAATCGATGTGGGTCACGTATGATATGACCCAGCTGACGAATAAATGCCGGGGCATTCGGTCCCACGGGATGAAATACATCATCAAATGAAACATCTATCGTCGTGTCGGAATTCCATGATAATATGCCACGAACAGGGCCTCTCCTGCGAGAGGAAGAAGCAGCCGAGTCTGATCCTGTTGAAAACAATTTTATATATAAATTGACAAATGTTATATATATATATATATGTCAATTACATAAAAAATATAGACAATGACATTCAAACATACCTCGACCCTGAGACGTAGATGCCTCAGATGGATGATGTGGATTTTCTGCCTCTTCCCCTGACATGTCTGCAGTCATACAAAATATCAGTAATGAGTCCAAAGTGTTTAAAAGATAAATTGGATTGTTCTTAATAAATAAAACTTGTACAACTGTTAATCAAACAAAAAATGGATTGAATAATTAGTTGTGAATGAATTTTAAAAAATCAGAAAGTTAATCAACCTAAATATTTATGACTGAATTAACTTACAAAAGTGAGGATTAAAACTTATAAGGATTTATAAAATGATTAGATAATTTATGATATCCTAGGACATTCTACTGAATAGTGGGAAAACAATTATACCTTTCATTAAGCATGCAAATCGACCGTTTATCCTTCAACAGCCGCTCTAACCCAATAAATATATTCTTCACGTTGAACTACGGTATGTTGATCAAGTTGTTGGTAAACAAACGGAACAGTCTCGGGTTCATCTTCTTCAAATAAAAACACTCCTCGCCGAGACATTTTGACAACAACTTGATAACTTGGATCCGAAGGCAAAGTAACGAAGAATACTTGTTCCGCTTGTGATGTCAAAATGAAAGGTTCATTCTCAACTCGTTCATTATTTCTGTATAACATATAGTTAAAATTCACCAATGAAAACTGATATTGATCGACTTTACATCCACGCACTGGATCAACCCAATTACACTTTAACAATATGTACTTCAAACCATGTGTGTATACAACTTCAATGATGTCTATCAATTGACCATAGTAATAACCAGAATCGACAAAGGGACAACCGATGCCACTGTTTTGTGTTGCTCGTTTGTCGTCAACATCTTTAATGCGAAATCGAAAACCATTAGCATCAATAGCTTTATAACGACGAGCCGTTATAGATGGACCCTCATCCAGTTGGATAAATACTTCAGGTAGCGTGGGGTCCCCTAACTCCCTCAGCTTACGAACCTACATAATTTATAAAAATCAATACTGATATATGTAGAAAGAATTAGTTTAATACTTCACTCATAATGAAAATCAATTTATACATACATAATCCTTGAACCAATCATGAAATGCCGCATAATGAGATTGTTGAATTTTCAACTCAGTCGCACGATGCATCTCTTCTTTTATCTCATTAATGTGTTTCCTGCAAATGATTACACGATGTTTAAAAGACCAAATTATGCAAACAAAACATGTAAAAGTTATACAAGCACATTGATAAGATACTTACTGCATTAATGGTGCAACTTATGGAGTATTGAACAAGATATATCGATGTGCTTGTATCCACTCGATGTTGTCCATATCAAATGTGGTTCCTTCTCCAACTGGACCATCATGAATCCGAGAGGTCTTATCTAATTTTGTTTCAACATCCGTAAGATATTCTGCACAAAAGGTAGTACACTCATCCATCAAATAACCATTGGCTATTGATGCCTCTGGACGAGCTCTGTTGCGTACAAATCTTTTCAATGTACTCAAATATCGTTCAATAGGATACATCCACCTGAATTGCACTGGACCAGCAACCATTACTTCATCAGTTAGGTGCACTGTCAAGTGGACCATAACATCGAAAAATGAGGGGGGGGGGGGAATGTTTCTCAAAGTGACAAAGCGTAAGTAAAATTCGGTCCTGAAAACTTTTTAAATCACTCATTCGTTGATTTCTTAAACAAAGCTGTCTAAAAAAATTACTCATCTCAATCAAGGGCTGAACAACATTGGGGGATAAACAATTACAAATTGCGATTGGAATCAACTGCTGAAGTAATATGTGATTGTCATGACTTTTCAACCCTTGCAATGTCTTGCTCGTCAGATTCACACACTTTGAAATATTAGAAGAGTAACCATCAGGCACCTTGACCATCTTCAAAATGGAAAGAAATGTCTCTTTCTCCTCTGTAGTCATCGAATACTGTGCAACAGGAATATATTCCTTGTTTCCCTCAGCTAACTGTAAATGCAACTGTTTCCTTAAACCCATTTCTTCCAAATCACGGCGTGCATTAACATGGTCCTTTGACTTTCCACTGACACCTAAAATGGTCCACAATATGTTATGACAAACATTTTTTTCAATGTGCATGACATCCAAATTATGCCTCAACATGTTAGTTTTCCAATACGGAAGACTATAAAAAATACTTTTCTTTTTCCAATTGTGACTGCGCTGCCTACCCGCAGCACGAATATTACGTACTGGAGGAGCCACCAAATCCTGAATTTCATATACCGTGCGGATGTTTTCTTCCTCAATCTGCGATAACATTTCGACTCCTGTCATGATCTTTAGTGCTGGGATGAACTCTCTAGAACCATCAAATGCCACTCTGTCCTTTCTGAACCTGTGCTGGGGAGGGAGAAAACGCCTGTGACCCATGTATGCCCATTTTTTGGAATGTTTAAGCCATACATATTTTTTACTTTTATTGCAACAAGGGCAAGCAAATTCCCCTTTCGTACTCCAGCCTGATAAATTTGCATAAGCTGGGAAGTCATTGATTGTCCACAATAAAGCAGCATGCAGTTTGAACATTTCATTCGTTTCGCAGTCATAAGTCATCACACCATCGCCCCAAAATTCATTCAACTCATCAATCAATGGCTGAAGGTAAACATCAATCTTATCCCCCGGACTTTTAGGTCCATCAATAAGAGTGGAAAGTAATATAAATTGTTGCTTCATAAAAAGCCACGGAGGAATATTATATGGAACCAACACCACGGGCCATGTGCTATGAGTTGCACCAACCATAGACTTGAATGGATTGAAACCATCTGCTGCCAATCCCAATCGGACATTACGAACATCTTTAGCAAAGTCGGGATGTCTCTTATCAAAATCCTTCCATGCATGAGAGTCTGCCGGGTGGGTTAACATGTCACTTTCATGAACTCTTTCTGCATGCCATCTCATTAAATTAGAAACTTTAGATGACATAAAAAATCTTTTCAACCTCGGTTTAAGGGGAAAGTAACGCATTTGATTTATGGCAATCGGTTTCCCCTGTATCGCAATCTGACTTTGATGAGTCTTATTTCCCCTGTTCTCTTTCCACCTGGAAGCGCCACAAACCGTACAAATATCCAAATGAGTAGTTTCATTTCTAAACAACATACAGTTGTTTGCACATGCATCTATAGTCTCATATGTAAAACCTAAGTTCTCTGTCAACTTACGAGCATAGTAATACGACTCAGAAATCTTAGCGTCGACAGGAAGAACTTTTTTCAATAAAACCAAAAGCATGTCGAATGATGTGTCTGACCAATTATTCAAAGTCTTCAAATGCAACAACTCCACGATAAACGACAGTTTATTGTAAGATGTACATCCAGGATATAATTCTATTTTCGCATCATCAAGTACTTCATAAAACCTCATCGAATCACGATCTGCACCAGAGCGAAGATTTATCTCACCGGTCTCAAGATTCTGGATGTCAATGCCTTCAGGATCAAACCGACGTACCATTTCAGTAAGAATTTAATGCATTGGATCAGTCATCCTTGCACCAACATCCATCTGAGCTGCATCTGTATTTTGACAACGAACATATTCTTCTCTATGACGAGTCCAACTCTTATAATTTTTCAGAAATCCATTAAAGAAAAGGTGCTCCCTCACAGTATCTCGTGTGAATTGATATCTGTTAGCATATTTTCTACATGGACAACTAATATAGTCACTTTCAAATCCTCTCGTGAAGTCAATAAACTGCATAATGCCATTGAAATATTCTCTAGACGTTCGATTTGGAAGATCAATCCAACTCTTATCCATAATAATATATGTATGACAAACATTTACACAATACTTATTACATTTACATTTTTCAAATCAACTATATTCAAAATAAATATTAACAATTTGTTTATGAACCATTGATAAAATAATAATGTAACTGAAAGCTCATGTTACCTGATTGAGCTACAAACCTGAAAGGGAGGGGAGTCGAAGGCGGTGCTGCGAGGGAGAGGAGGCAGCGAAGGGGAGCCGGAGCCAAAGGCGGTGCAGCAAGGGAGGGGACGGGCGGCGGCGGCGGCGGCGGCGGGGAGCTGGAGGAGAGGAGGCGGTGAGGGGACGGGGGACGGGCAGCGAGGGGGGGGGGGGTGTCCGGGGTCGGGGGGGGGGGGGGGGGGGGGCTGTCCGAGGTGCGGGGAGGGGTGTCCGGGGTGTCGGGGGCTTGTCAGGGGTGCGGGCAGGGGTGTTCGGGGTGCGGGGGTGTCCGGGGTGCGGGGGAGGGGGGGCTGTCTGGGGTGCAGGGGGGCTGTCGGGGGTGCGGGGTGGGGTGTCCGGGGTGCGGGGGGCCTGTCCGGGGTGCGGGGGGGGGGGGGGGGGGGGGGGGGGGCTGTCCGGGTTCAGAGGGGGGGTGTCCGAGTGCGGGGGGGGGGGGGGGGGGGGATGTCCGGGGTGCGGGGGGGCTGTCCGGGTTCGGAGGGGGGTGTCCGAGTGCGGGGGGGGGGGGGGGGGGGGGGGCTGTCCGGGGTGCGGGGAGGCGTCCGGGGTGCGGGGGGCGGTCCGGAGTGCGCGGCGGGGGCTGTCCGGGGTGCGGGTGCCGTCCGGGGTGGGGGGGGGGGGAGGGCCGAGAGGCCGGAGGGCGGCGGCCGGAGGCCCGAGGGCGGAGGGCGGCGGCCGGAGGATGGAGGGCGGGCGGCGGGGGAGGGCGGGCGGCGGGGGAGGGCGGGCGGCGGGGGCGGGCGGGCGGCGGGGGCGGGTGGGCGGCGGGGGAGGGCGGGCGGCGGGGGTGGGGAGGGCGGCGAGGGAGGGCGGCGAGGGAGGGAGGGGGTTAGGGCACCGATGGAGGGGGCGCGGGGGGGGGGGGGGGGGGCGCAGAAGCCCCCCGTTTTTTTTATGTAGGTTAGCGACCGCCATTGGCGTTCGCTATTGGTTAGCTTTAGTGACCGCCAATGGCGGTCGCCCGAGTCTGGGGGGCTCCAATTCCCCCTTTTCTAGTAGTGTGTAAATATATTTATTCATATATTAGTATATATATATTCATTCGTATATTAATATATATATATATTTATATTTATATATATATTTTTAGTTACAATTTTTTATCCGTATATTTATTTGTATATTAATATATACTTATAAGATTAGTTTTAAATACATTTATGAAATATTTTTTTATGTGTGTTTATAATTAAATAAATACAAAAATACATACATATATACAACACACACACACACAAACACACACAAACACACACACACACACACACATATTTATGAATATATATATATATATGTGTGTGTGTGTGTGTGTATTTGAAAATCCATAGAATGTTAAAACGATCATAACTTATAATCCAGAAGCCCGTTTCAACTCCACAACCAGTCAAATCGATGAAAATGAAACAATATTCGATATGATATGTGGTACAGGGATAACGAACATCCAGATCAGAAGTTATATGTGTTTGAATGTTAACAAATCGGGGTATCCTAACTAAAAACTTAGTTTTTGAGGACTTATGCGCCTTTTTTGGGCTTAAAAAATGTGACAGAAGATTTTCTTGGGTGACTAGCGCGTAGAGATCATTGCAGGCTTCGATTTCATATGCTGTATAGATCAAACGGACACCCGGATCAAAAGTTATTTCCTTTTAAAGTTTGAGTTACATTTTCAACTTATTTTAGATCTTTTATTAATTGTTTTGATTTTTTGTGTCTTCAAATTGTTATTAAATTATTTTTAATCGATAATAATGAGCAAATTATTAATTAATAATACTTTTTCAAAATATTTTAAATCCATTTCCACTAAATATATTATAAATTAAATGTAATAGCCTATTTATACGTACCTAAAACATATTTAAAAAATATATATTATATTTATATATGAATAAATATACTTATATAACAATAATTTATAATTCATGATTTTTTTTTTGAAATATAATTTTTTCAACACTGATAAAGCCCCCCTTTATCAGCGCTAATAAAAGAAGCGCTGATAAAGGGGTAGCACTTCCCTTGCCCGTTTTTGTAGTAGTGTTGATACCAACTAACTTTGGAATACATAGAACAAGATCTCAATATATCCTATAGTGTTTTAACGGTCCTCTTAGAATAACCACCTATCTAAAGATGATACACCATACTAAAACATAACTCTATATCCAAAGACCATCGAATGCTTTACTAGAACTTTAAGGTAAACCTTGGATCCCAATCAGATATAATAGAATAGGGTACCCCATGCAACCATACCACTTCCTTAATTTATATCCTAGAAAGATAATCCATAAATAAATCTTCTTTAATGGAGCATGATAACTTTTTAAGGCAATCAAATACAACCCAAATATAATTATGACATTTAGATGTTTTGGGGAATCTAACAACAAAATCTATGGTGATGTTTTCCCATTTCCATTCTGGTATGGGTAATGGTTGTAACAACCCATTAGACTTTTATCTATCATACTTAAATTTCTAACATATCAATCACTAAGATATAAACTCATCAATATCACTCTTCATTTTATCCCACTAGAAATACTCTTTCAGATCTCTATACATCTTCGTACTTCCAAGGTGAATAGATAGTGAATAACTATAGACCTCCTATAATAGACCCTTCTTCAAATATGGTATAGATGGAACATATACATAGTTCTTGAACCTTATCATTCCATAACAATCAATGTTAAACTCAGAAACATTTCTGACCATCTTCTACTGCTCTGCATATTCCTTTTATGCCTCTTTAATCCTCACATGGATATATGGTTGAACACTGATTTGAGAAAGATAATATTTCTCCCTTTCCTTAAATATTTATAGATCTATCCTTTGAAAATATAGAAATATTGGATCTTTTGTGATCATCATCATAGATAAGCTAGTATAATCCTTTTTACTTAAAGCATCAACCACCTTTTTATCTTTTCTAGGGTGGTAATGTATTAAATATTCATAATCTTTAATCAACTCCAACTATCTTCTCTAGTGTATTTTCAACTCTTTTTGTGTTAATATACACTTTAAAACTTTATGATTAGTATATATATCAAACCTTTCTCTGTAAAGATAATGTCTCTATATTTTAATTCAAAAATTACCACAGCTAACTCCAAATCAATAGTTGGGTAATTTTTTTCTTGAGCATTCAATTTTCATAAGGTATAAGATATTACCATATAATTCTACATAAAGATGAATCCCAATACATTATTTGATACATCAATATAGGTTAAAAACACTTCTCCACTGTAGGGTAATGTAAGAAAATGTGATTTAACTAACCATCTCTTTAGTTCCTTGAATTTTTATTCACATTCATTTGTCCAAAGAAACTTGTCCACCTTCTGACTTAACTTGGTAAGTGTATTAGACATTCATGAGAAATTATCCAAAAACCATCAATAATATCTAGCCAAACTAAGAAAATTTTGGATATTATTCATTATGGTTGGTTTTGGTCAACGTAATAACTTCCATATTTGATAGATCCATTGATATACCCTTGTTTGAGATTATATAACCCACAAATGTAACTTTTTATAGCCAAAATTCTCAATTTGTAAATTTTTCATACAAATTGTACTTACTTAGGGTCTTTAGTACAATACTCAAGTGATCTTCATTATCTTCCTTTATCTTTGAATATATAAGAATTTCATCTATAAAGACTACCACAAACTAATCAAGGTAATATCTAAAAACTCTATTTATTAAATACATGAAGATAATAAGATCATTAGTAAGACCAAATTTCATCAATATATATTCATAGTTTCAATACCTTATATGAAATCTTTATTTGGGTATATCATCCTTATTGAACCTCAATTGATGTTATCTAGAATAAAAGTCTATATTGAAAATGTATTGAGCTCCATGAAGGTGATCAAATAGGTCATCAATATGGGGTAAATGATACTTGTTCTTGATTGTGATCTTGTTCAGTTCCCAATAATAAATGTAGATTCACAGCAATACAATATTTAAAAATTATTTATCTCTATGAAGTTGATCCAAAAAGTAATCAATATTGGGCAGAGGATACCTGTTATTGATTGTGATCTTGTTTACTTCCCGATAATAAATGTAGAGTCTCATCGATCCATATTTCTTCTTAACAAAAAATAGGTGCACCCCAAGGTGACACACTTGGATAAATAAATACCTTCTCAATACTCTCCTGGATTTACTTCTTCAATTATTTCAACTCAATCAGGGATATTCTATATGGAGTATTTGAAATAGGTGTATCACTAGGTATGAGTTCATTGAGAACTCAACTTCATGATTTAGAGTAAGACTAGGAAAATATTCCAAAAAGACATAAAAAACTCCTATAGAATAGTAATATCATTGATGTTGAGTTTCTCCCCAAATATCTAAGATAAAAACCCATCATTACACTGAAATCGGGGTTTAGTGGTGGTTATTTAGTGGCATTTTTCCAAATCATAGCTAAATAATTTTAAATATTTTATCATTAATTTTTAAAAAACTATCACTAAATATTTACTAAAAAGAAAATAAACATGGTTCTTCCCCTAATCCTTCTCCCTACTTTACTCACCCTTATTCCATTCACCTTGTCACCACCACTCTTTCCCTCACTACCATAACTCTCTCCCTCGCTGCCACCGCTGCTCTCACCCTCACTGTCGACCTTGCAATCGCACTCGCTCCCCTTTAACTCTATAGATCCCTCTTACCCTATCATCACAATGCTCAATTGGACCCCTTTCCTCCTATCATCTACTGGTCACCCCTCTTTCCACTTAACGATGTTCCAGTCGCCCCCTTTCATCCCATAGAGACCTCACCCCTATCATCACATCGATCATTCTCCCTCCGTTCCCCTACCAATTCTGAGTGTATAATAACATTAACATTAATATGTACTTCTATTTACCATCTGAAATCACCTTTCAATTAATTTTATTCATATAATTTTTTGAACAAAGAATCTTACTATTTTTTATTTTATTTTGAGGCCTGTTATAAAAACATGCTAAATTAATTAATCATATATGATAAGTGTTATAAGTATTTTACAATTAGTGTGAGTGTTAAAATTATGATATGAATCACTTAATAACTCAATAAAAATCCATCATGTTATTTTTTTTTATAGTGAAACTTGAGTATTTTTTTGTATCTTAAGGTGTGTTGAAAAAAAATATAATTAACTCATCATAAGTGTTATGTGCTATAATTAGTTTTCAATTAGTGTTTGAATATTATTTTTACATACAGAAACACTTATTAACTCCTTAAAAAATCCATTCATGTTTTATATATTAATATAAAAATGTAACAAATTTGATTTAATTTGATTTATTATTTTTTACAAATAAAACCTAGATGATATTTACCACATTTTTCAATATAGTTATCTTCTTTAATGTTTATAATTTTTCATAATATGAGACGATATAACCATTAAATAAATGTTATATAATGGAATGATATTTAATTCTAAATTTAGATAATTTATGTTTTAGAAAAGATTACTTTATAGAACATGTTAGATGAAACTTCCCATAATTGTTTCCTAATTCTGGTATCATAAGATATGGTAGATGATTCAATCAGCATTCGTTTCCAAATAAATTAATAAATGTTCTTTAAATGACAAAATATTTCTTATATGTTTTAATTTTACTTAATTAAGTGTAGGTAAACTTGGCCCAAAGGCCTTCATGTCTTTTTATTTATTGGATAATATCACTTTTATAGATTGATGGGGATCCCTTACATGACCTGTAGGCCTAGAGGCACAAATCCTAGTACATGACCCAAAGGCCTAGAGGAATAAGGCATAATACATGACCCAAAGTCCCAAATACCTGACAATACTAGAACATCCCCTCCCCAACATCTTCATCTTTGAATTTTCATTGCTCCCCATCTCACATGGATGATCAGCTAGAATTTCACCATGCAGAGCTTCATAGTTCCTAGTACTGATGGCGATTTCCATACCCTCTCATTATCCTAATATGGTTAGCTCTACTATGGTGGCTTCTACTTTCTCTAAACCCTCTCCCAGGGCCTTCTCCTGTGTGGTCAAACTAGACTACGACAGGGTCATATAGATTGAAATCCCATGCCTTGAAGGCTTGAGGTATCCCTGAGGCCTTGTGGACTAAAGTTTAATAATGGGGAAAAGGGCATGTGGACCATATGCCCGAACCAGTGTCCTAAAGGCTTAAATCAGATGAATAGTTATGGTTGATATAATACCAAATTATACTAGCTTCAGTACCCAGAAATATCCCTCCACTGAGATTTGATTCTGGGTTTCATGAAGGATTATGGGGTGTGTCTACCACTTGGATACCACCCCAACTACTAATGATGTGTAGGTACATTGTGATATATGGTTTAAAGATAAATCACTTTAACCAGGAATATACATTAGTTTGATAAGGGTTTGTGGGAGTTTTTAGATTTTTAAATTTCTAATCAATTCGTTTACGATACAATAAGATGTCCATGGCCTAAGTTTAAATTTAGAAGATAGTTGAAGATATATAAAGGTTATGAATACTTTATATTGAATAAATTACCTTCTCAATATGTGTATTGGATTTGGTATAGAGAATTGAATGTTGAAAAAACTTTGAAAAATGATTTTAGTCAATATATTGATCTCCCAACTTCATCGACAATGGAAAATGAAATTCAAAACCTTATAAATGATGATTTTGGAATTACAAGACAACATTGTCAGCATCAAAACATATTAGTAGAATGAGATGAGGGTTTTATAAATAGTAACATGACAAATTATGTTTTGGGGACCATATGAAAACTGAATTATGATTTTAACATATCAGTGGATCCTATACCTGATACTATGGAGATTAATATAATAGAGAACCTTTTTAAGAATACAAATGAGTTTCATGATTTAGTTGATGATGTAAATCAATAATAGTATAAAGGATGTTTGAAATATTCAAAACTTACTTTTCTACAAAAGTTGTACCATATCAAATACCTAGGTGGAATTAAAAATAAGGAGATGTTTATGATATTGGAATTAGTTCATGCTGTTTTTCTTAAATCAAAGATCCCTTAATATTTTTATGATATGAAAAAATTTGTTAACAAGATTGGTCTGAATTATGCAAAAATACATTCTTATCCCAACGATCGTATGCTTTATTAGGTAGGGGATTCAAGTAGACATGAGTAAAAAAATATTTGTCTTCTAGATGTAATTCAAGGGGTAATGTTGGAATTATGAATCAATATACTACTAAGAAGAAGCATAAAAAGAACACACCTACAAAGGTTTTGTGTTACTTCCCTTTAAAACCTAAATCGTAAAGATTATTCATGTCATCAAAAACCACTAATCACATGAAGCGAAATTCTATAGATAATAACAATGATGGGTTAATAAAATATCCAAGAGATTCAAAATCATAGAATGAATTTGATTAATTATATCCATATTTCTCATTTGATCCTAGGAATGTGTGATTGATATTGAATGTCGATGGATTCAACCCATCTAGTATTTTGAGTACTAATTATAGCATTTGGATGATTTTTTGACCCCTTAAAATATACCTCTATGGATATATATGGAAAAAAATTTCCTTTATCATTTCAATGATTATTACTTGAAAAAAATTCTTAGAAATGATATTTATGTACATTTACAACCTATAATTTAATAATTATAGGAGCTATGGTGAAATAATTTCGAGACATATTATGAATCTTCTATAATAATGTTCAAAATGCACGCTGCTCTAATGTGGACCATTATTGGCTTCCCTAGACTTGGGAACTTATCTGGTTGGAAATCTTACATAAGTTTAGTTAGTTTTATCAGTAACATTGATTCTGATCTTGAATGACTACATTATAGTAAAAATGGTTCTTTTTTATGTCATCAAGGATTTCTCGATGCATATAATAGATTTTGGCTAAACTAGTCAAAATTCAAAGGGTTTATTGATAATAGACCACCTCTAAAGTTATTGATAAGTTATGAAATATTTGAATAACTAGTAAAAGTTGAAAGAGAATTTGGTAAGGTGCATCATTTGAATGATAGTGGGAAATGATTTTGAAGTGCATAATTAGTCTAAATTGGAATGAAACAATGGAAGAAAATGATATATTCTTCAAACCTATGTATTAATAATTTAATTTATTGTGTCATAATCTTGATGATATACATATTGAGAATAATGTTTGTGATAATTTTATCTTAACATTACTTAATGAGAATGGAAAATTGAAGGACCATCTCAATTATCTAATGGAATTACAAAAAATGAATAAATCTTGATCTATGGTTAGATAAGAATGGAAAGTATGCTCCATAAATTTTTGTAATAAAAATTAGGGATAAATATATATTCCTTAAAATTTTAAATCATGTGAAATTATCTAATGAGTATTCAAGTAACATCTCAAGGTGTGTTGACTTAAAGAATCATAGGTTACATGGATTGTAAAGTCATTATTCACATATTCTATTACAGTAGTTACTACCATTAGAATTTCATATATTGTTACTAGAAAAGTTTAATATAGTTTTACTATAATTTTTCACATTCTTCAGATAAATATGTTTGAAAAATATACAACTAGATGAGCTTGAAAATCTTTAGGATAGATTTTTAGTGACAATTCGTGTAACTAATATGACATTTCCTCTATCATTTTTTACTATCATGATGTATTTAAATATGCATTTGGTCAAGGATATTAAATTAATATGTTATGTACATTATCAATTGATGTATACAATTGAGAGGTACTTTATTTATTTGTTTTTCATCTTCATTAAACTATTCTTGACACTTCATTAAAAACGTTACTATTTTTTATTGATTTTATTTAATAGATACCCTAGTCATTTGAAATCATATGTAAAAAATAAATCTCAACCTAAAGGTTCTATTTCTGAAGGATATTTAAAAGATGAGTGTATTACCTTTTGTTCTATGTACTTAGATGATATTTAGATAACATTTAATTGAGTTGGATGTGTTAAAGACATATCGATTCAATCTCAACTATATGGGAAATCAAACATATTTTCTACAATTGGATGATTGGTTGGGAGGGTCTCAATAATTACATTAATATAAATGGAATTATTAAATTCACATAGATATGTTCTATTGAATAATGACATTTTAGATTCTTTTATTGAATATATCATGATAGAAACAAAGAGACACATAAGAATTCAAACATGAAATGGGAAAGATATAACAAAATCTATTACTAAAGAGCGTGTAAAATGGTTTAGACATCATTTAAGTTCATAAATACTACAATAAACATGGATATTGTGTTTCCATATATATTCTGTGAATATAATAACGTATATTACTTTTTTTAGATCATGAATACTGATACTTGGGCAGAGTTGTTAGAATATTTGAGGTTTTTGGTTTAGGGTCCTCTTAAATAGGCAAGAAAGTTTTAATTTTAAAATGGATTGAGATTTCATACAATCGATTAGGAATAGGGTTTAAAAACAAAGAATAGTGGTATATTTACAGTTTCTAAATTGGGATACTATGGAAAGTTGACCGATGTTATCGAATTAAAACACCACAATCATTTTTTAGTTGTTTTATTCAAATGAAAGTGAGTTGACATTACTAAGGGTAGTAAAATATATTCCTTGAAATTTACTTATGTGAACTTCTCTTACTTGATGGATGTTAGTGACCATCAAGTACACGATCCTTATATCTTTTCCTTACAAGAGAAAATGGTATATTATGTGGAAGATGTCAGGGATGAAGTGTGAAGAATAGTTGTTAACATAAAAAAAAGATACTTGTATGATATGGGTGATGAAGTGGAGATTTTAACTCTAACATTTAATCCCATAAACAAAAAGAAATTGACTTATTTTTCCATCATGATATTGAAAATATTAGTCTTGAAAGGGTTGATGAAGTAGAAGAGGTAATGATGGAGCAAGATAATGACATGATTGCAGGAAAAAATTATTATATGCATAGTAATCCATTAACCTATCAACTACCTATGTTATATATTATTCATTTCTAGTAATATGGATATATTATCATATTTAAATTTATTTTTATGCATGAGTTTTTTAATTTTGAAAAATTAAATATTATATTTGTTTGTATATGTAGTCATTCATTTACAAACCTTTTTATATTATGTTTTTCAGTACTCTACATCCATTATCATTTATAAATTTAATTTTATGGACGAATCTTTTGAAATATATGTTCTGAAGTTATTTTTACTTTTTTAAATTATAGTAATGGAAAATATGATATGATTAGATGATTAAAATTGACTCTTAGTTTACATTCCCTTGACCAAACAAACATCATCAATGTTACCGGATGCTTCATTATGATCCCTCACTACAGTATCTGGGACACCCTTAGTCTCCCTCTATTTAGTGTTTTCCACACCCTCCATCTCCCTACCATCAGCGTCTACCACACCCTCCATATCCCTCTCATCAACATCTAGCAAACTATCTCATGATTCAACAGATTCATCACGTGATAGCTCTATATTGAGGGAAAAACTAGTCACCCCTATTTTTTTCATGAGGACACTAGAGGATGATGGTTATAGGTACAAATTTTAATGTGAATAAATTTATTTCACCCTTTTGATATTGATAGCTTATTTTTCATAAAATATGGAAACAATGTTACTACCAAGAAAAAATATTAACAGTTTAGATATATGGAATATGAATGGATTGAAGATAGTTGTTCCATTTGATTATTATGGGGTCCCCACAAATTATGCTGTAAGAATATTTGGCTATATTATAGACCAGTTGGTGACTGATCTGATTAACCTTCTGATTACACATTCTAATTGGAGGCATATGCCTTAATCCTGGAAGAATAAATACTTGATTCCTAGATAAATGTAATTTTAATACATTATAGCTCAATTTAATTTTATTATTTAATTAGATTCTAATATTTTAAAAAAAATCTCTTTCTACATATGTTAATCCACTTTACTTTCATATATCTCATCACTTGAAAGTGGACATTGAAAAATTTGGGTAAGAAATGGAAAGATTTTAAATAGTTATTTTTGAATGAATTCAATTATATATCATTGATCACTCAAAAACAGTATGATAAGGTACCTAAAGGGGTAACTAAAGAGAAGTGTAAAGTGTTTATTAATTGCTATCACCATGAGATGAAAATGGTATTGAAGAATATATAATTATATTGATCTCATTTTACATATATACATGAATATGAAAAGTATATAAAATTTCACACATTACTATTAAATTTCATGTTATTTATTTCTGGAAGTTTGAATAAAAAATTCATCAAGTCGAGTGAAACAAATCATCCCCCACATAGCCTATTCAAATATTGTTTTAAGAAACAGGTCCACTATGGTAATATTTTTATCAGTTAAAATATTTATATGATAATATTATCCATTTAATATATTAAATTATTGATTTATCTCTATTTAATGCAGATAAAGAATTTAGGGCACCAAGTCTCCAAGATAGAATTTTGGTTGGATTCTCATACAAAATCCAATGAGAGTTATGTGAATGATATTAAAAAATAAGTTGTGGTATGAATTCATTTTTCATTGTAATGGTTCACCCAAAAATATTCAATAATATAATAACTTATGAAAACAAATATATCAATTCAATTATTCATTTATGATTATCAAACAATAGTTAATAAAAAATATGAATTATATTTTATAAAAAATCTTCAGTTGATAAAAATTGAGATATTAATGCTCAACATAAACTTAGTTTGATAACTAGTGTTGTCAGTAATTTATCCCCTCTCACTTAGGCTCACACTTTATTATATTTTGTCAATTTGTTAATATGTATTACTTTAAATTTGATTTATATTTTATTTATAGGTAAAAATAAAATAACTATGAGATGTTAATCTTGTATAGTGCTTCTTGGTCTCCTAGGATGATCCAGTTGGTCAGGTCCTTGAGAAGAAGCATCTTGGTTATGTGTGTGGGATGGGTTCTAGATCATTACTATACGAGGTATTTGGAAAGTCACCAGGGATTGTCACAACATTTATTCGAAGATGTAGTTACTACCTACCTCTAGAATCTCATAGGAAGTTTTTTTAAATGAAAAACACAATTTAGAAACTAGGTAATTATATGAAGTTATAAGATGAAAAATTCATTTCTTTGCAGAAATCATTGGTTGAATTATATCATAATATGACAAGATGTGTAACCGATGACATTGTATTGATGGATGGTTTGTGTTAACAGGTAAATAGAAAAATCTCATAATCACTTAGTACAAAAAAATTTATTGGTTTTAAGTTGAATTTTAAATATACATCACTATTTAATTTTCAAGAAATTTGTCATACATGTTCTAGGATAAGGGAGTAGATACGAAGATATAGATGGATATGATCTTATTTCATCAGGTAGTGATAGGGAATGAATTTGTATTTGGTGGTGGTGTTGTGTGAATAAACTCATGGTAGACTAAAAAAATGATATGGTGATTGAGAAACCATGTTGTGGTTTCGACAAATTTCTCTATTTATAAATTTATAACCTCCCTTAAATTTTTTTGGGAATATCTCTCGACCTTATGTGACCTAGTGTGGCTTTTAGTTGTCCCTTAAAGATTCTAGATTACTTTTGGTATTATTCATTAATGATATATTATATTAATACCTCTTAGAGATGGTATTAAATAATTTATTAGGTGAGCATCATAGAGTATAATATTTAGAGGCCATTGACAGTGCTTCTAGAAAATTTTTGTGGTAGGGGACATCTTTATTTCTATTCTATTATATGAAATTTATATGGTTGGTCAATTTTCTGTGTTTTCTTGCAATGTTTCCCATATAATCATCATTATTGGGATCTTTTGGGTTATTTTTTAAATTATTCCATTTAAATTCTTCAATTATAGTTTGATAAATTTTTTCCTTTTACTTTGGTGGAGTAAATGGATGGGAATAGTCTTGGGATGTCAGGAGTGAGTGTGTAATTGTTGATGGATGGTGGTTACCTCTTCTTGGGAGTTTTTGTTGGGAATTTTTTTCTTTAATTTATTCTTCTTAGTCTAATATGAGTAACTAATGTTGTTATATCTTAATATTGTGGGAAGAGTGTGGTAAAATAGTGAAAATGGATTGGTTGGTATCCTACTAAAGTGATATTGTTATGGTCTAGGGGCTATATTTGGTGATGGGTGATGTATGAGAATGTTAAATAAATTTATTCTTTTCTTAAATGTTATATTAGAGTTAGGATGGGTAGAGTATGATTACTGTGATAAAATTAGGGATTTTAGTAAGCTCCTTTTAAGATGGAGATTTAGGTTGTACCATATAATGTGGAGGTTAGTAAGTAAGTTATGGGTGTATAAGTGTTGGTTTTTATCCATTGTCTCTCATGTTATTGTTATTATTCTTACTGAATTGGGAGTGTTATGTGGTTTACATAATTAAAGTGGGGTTGTGGTGGAATTTTTATTATCTTGTAGTGATGAGTGAAAGATTTTAAGGATTTATAGTTGAAAGGTCAATGAGATTATAAGGGAGTAGTTCGTTATTTTCTTATTATATGGAAGCCTTGTTATGGGAATTTTTTTTATAGTAATTGATTTCATGTTATTTTTGGATTTGTGGTGTTTTTTTTTAATTTTTAGTGATGATTTGGTAATTATTAATGAGGATGTGTGGTGCGAATGTAAAATAGGCATGAAATGGATATATATAGGTGGTGTTTTTGTGAAATGTACAAGTATGGGGTTATATATCTATGGCGGGGTTATGTTAAAATATGGTTATGTGGTGGGATGCAGTGATGTGGTAATATTGTGGAATTTGGTTATATGTAAGAATGAATTAAGTGGAAACATGATAAGGTTATTATCTGTGATATAATGGCTAGAGTATGGAAAGAAGATGCAATGGTATGGTTTTGTTATTGTTTTGTTATTGTGTTATGAGTTAGCAAGCAAGGGGGTTTCCTACCATGGCTCACCACCCAATATTGAGTTAGATCCACTTCTGAACTTACAAGAAAGAGCGGTATTTATTTTATAGGAATTTTCTTTTTTACTCATTTTAGTGGTGGATTTTAGTGTTTTGATAAGGTATTTCATTCATTGTTATTTGATCTAGATTTATGATATTTCTAATCCATTGGTTTTATATTTTATTATAGTTTATTATTGATTTATTTAGTGTTATTTTTGGTTTGAAAATTATGTTTTAGTTTATAATATTTAATTTTGTGGTTTTTATGTTTTATTATTGATGGTGCGGTGGTTAATGGTTGGTATTTTTTATGGGTTTTCATCTATTTAGTATTTTTTGGGGGTTGTAGCTTCTACAGATTTTTTTAATAGCAGTTTATAGTGGTGGTTTAAACCCTTGAAATATATAATAAAAATATTTTTAATTATGGTTTAAAATGCCATTATATATTATTAATTGTAGTGGAGATTTAAATCACCACTAAACCTTTGGAACTTTTGACAAAAAACACTACTAAAATTGAAATAACCACTGCTAAATAAAATTTCACAACACTTACCAAGAACCAATGCTAAATTAGTGAGAATGACACTAGTTTATTCTTGATTCCAACTTTAGTAGTGGTTTACAAAAACCATCGTAGAATCATTTAATGGTAGATTAAATCACTATAAAACCAAAAGAAAATTTTTGCTAGTCCCCTGATTTGTTGTAGTGACTTTTGAATAGGAATCAAGACCTATAAAATGGATATAATTTTCATCAGAAGTTTATATTTTTTTTTCACACTGGTATATGATCATAGTTTGGTTCGGAATATCAAATGTGACCACCCTTCCCTCGAAATTAATATAGTATTTATGTAGATAAATCCAAACCATGCCTAAGATAACATCAAAGCTAAACATAGGGAGAATAAAAAGATTTACAGGAAGCACATTCCCATAAACTTCAACTAGTGAAAATAATAGAATTGTGATGCGATCATCTTACCATTAGGTGTTTTCACTTCCAATTCAATATTTAATTATTGGGGTGAAATTTCGATACCCTTAAAACATTATTCAAATATAAAAGAGTGAGTAGATATATATTCAAATAAGATATTAACAATCATAGTGTGGATAGTAAGTATACATTTAAGCATGTATTTACCATACACCTAATGAAAAATAGTGATCACATGAGATTTCCCTTTTTTGGGGCTTAAGAGGTTTCTAACATCGATCATTTTCAATAACCTTTTTATTTGATTATTAATTAACATAATCCCCATACTCCTTTCATTTGAGACATTGGAGTGTGGGTGGTGCATTATGTGGATATTTATCTCTATTTTCTTCATTAGATAACTTCTTTCCATCACTTCAATATTATATTTCTCGAAGACCCTCCTTTCCACACTTAAAATATTTACCGGTCCCCTTAAGATAATTTTCTCCATGTTTTCTTCCAAACATCAAGCATAAATGAAGGATCATCTTTTTATCCTCATGGTTTTTAGAGATTCCTTATAATTATATATTTCTTTTCTTATCAAAACTTTTAGATTTATGGTTAAATCTAATCTCTATTTCCACCTTGATAGCACATAGATCGATTTATTAATAGCTGTTGAAGTCTCTTATGGTTAATTCCCTCAAGAGACTTGGTTTTAAGCCACTAAATAATCAATCAACCTTATTTTCTTCTTGGATGATAATATTAGAAGCATACCTCAAAAGACTTGTAAAAATTTCCTTATATTTTCCAAAAGATTCATTATACTTCTACTTTATCTCAAGGAATTCCTTCTCCATTTTCATATAAAGAGTATGAATAAAGTACTTATTAAAAAAATAAGCTCTTAAACTCATCCCACTATATAGATTCAATTTATTTATATTTCTTTATATTCTTGATAAGAGTCCACCAACTGTCTCATTCATATTCCAAATGATAGATAGATAAAATGAATTTTTCATACTATGGACATTAGATAATGGAAAATATATATTTCCTTGGTACTGATCCATTTATCAATTACTAGTGGATCATTGTACCCACTAAAATAAGGTGGATGTTATCTCATGAAGTACTAAATAGAATGTTGTTACCTCATTTGATTATTTTCAAGCTTAGCTTGATCCATATATTGAGAAAGTTTCATAAGCATAATAATAAGATTTATCATTCCAAATCCCATAAAATTTGATTACTTAGGAGGATAATCTTTGTATTATCCATCACATTCGGTATTAAAAATATTCCTTCATATTATATCCATTTAGTAAAACCAAAAAGTAGTGTGAGAAAGAATAATCATAGTGGAAAACCACATAATCATGAAAAATAATTTATAGGATGTCTAAATCATAAAGCCTTCTTTTCAATCAATGACACCTTATATTTTTCCTAGTTCATTAATGACCATTATATATTAAAATCCATAATAATGGTTCTTAAATAAAATGTGAATTAACCTAAGAATATCCCACAAGAGTGTCAAACCAGGTGTGTAGTAAGGCCATACTCACTGTGTACCAGAATGGTGGATGAGATATATTCAACCAACTCTTTTTGGGTTTATTACCCCTATATGTATCTGTGAAAAAAACAAATCCACTTATTTTATATAGATAAACATGTCTTTATAGGGAAACCACACTACTTTATTTACCATAAATTAGGATATTCACATATACATAGGATTATTGTAAGGGTTCTTACTAAAGTGTTATCATCATAATTTCCAAAAGAAGCTAAACCTTTCTATGACACCAACTATATCGAAATATACTTTTCATAAAAAGATATAATATCTTATTAGATGAATATTAATTATAGTAATATAATGATCCACAACAAAATCATATATTTCAAGTGACTTTGGAAACTTGGATACATAAACAACTCATTCATAAGTGAACTGCATCATCTCCCACTATGTTCTTCATAACTAGCACCCTTCTTAGAAATATTATACATAATACAGTTCTTTATAACCCATGGATAGGAAACATAAGAAAGGGCGAAATCTAATGCATGTTAAGGGTAAACAATGGAGATATAAATGACCATTTAATCTTAAAATGAGCATAAGGGTATGTTAATATGTGAATAGAATTTGGAAACTATACCCTAGATATCATAATCTCAAGTCATGGCATAAATCTTGGTATTTCATATGACATGAATCATAATGGAATCAAAGAACTTGAGCCATGAGATCATAACATTATCATAAGACATAAGTTTTTGGAATACACATAAAATAGAAAACCATTTCCTAAGTAATTGATGATCACTATCGAGACTATCATAGTGGATTTGTTTTACTCCTCAAACCATCATAGTAGTTAAAGGTTCCCTCCAAAGACTATCATATTGGGAAGAGTCCCTTAATGAATTGGGTTTACTCTCCAATCTAGTCCTGCTTATCTCATGATATATCCATACTTACCCAATGCATTGAAGGGATATATAATTTTGGTCTCACCCATAACATAATGAAAATCATACATATTTGTTCCACAAGTTCATAAAACATTCATAATATCATAAACCATAAAATGGAAATGGGTTTCATAAAAATTTCATCATAGATTAACCCATGGAAAATAAATGGATTTCATAAACATCTTATCATCATAATTTTTGGTTAGAGTAGAGTAATCAAGAAAGGGGTGAATTGAGTATCTATTCAAATTTCTGTTAAAAAGTTTTCTTAAAAATATTCCCAAATAAAAATGAATACATCCCAGTTAATCAAGGTAATATGGTTATAAAAGTTTGAATGTTCAAATAACCTCTTAGAAGATTGATTAATTCTCACTAATATCAATGTGTGTTATTGATACTACTTTTGAAGATATTCTAATAAGGAAAAATAGTTATAACTTATATCCAAGACTAACTATCAAAGTAAAATCTAGTGTTTTCTGAAATATATAGTAAAGAAGAGAAAAACTAAATTAAAAGACACATCAGATAAAACAATTGGTTTAGTCTCAAGCCAAGACCTAATACACTCCACTTCGTGATCACCTTCCACCAAGAAGTTTATATTAATAAACTTGATCCATACCCTGGATCAGGGTAAACTACAATGCGTAGGACTATCCAGGTCACACGACCTCTTCCACCGTTCTTTAGGGGTATAAACTACCAGGTCACACAAGAACCTCTTCTATACTTATCCATTTGAGTAAAAAAATGTAAAAAGATATTGTATACTTTAGTTTAGTACAAGAGACAGTGTGTGTTTTAATACATACACACACACTGCTCCAAAGATAAAAATAGTACACAACAAAGCAAAGATAATGAGAAAAGGTTATAAGTGCTCTGAGTGTTATTTTTTGCAGCTCTGGACTTATAGGATGAATCAAATACAACTATAGAGCCCTCTTGTAAAAACAGAGTATCGCAAGTATTCTAGTTTGATGGTGTAAGTTTTCTAGCTCATTTTATTCTTGGAATTGGTACTGCAAAGATGTTTCTGGCTCTGATCTATGGTAGTCCAGCCTTTGGAATCGATAGTTCTTCATGTGTTCTTCAGTTGTATCTTGTTGCATGTATCAATTCACTTTTTAAATTCTCACTCTTCTGCTACACACTACTGCTCTGTTGTTCCAGTGACACACTTTTCTTTTTTATTTTAGAGTGCATGTGTTGGAGCCGACATAATGCATGTATTATGTACCTTATACCTCATACTTTCAGGTGACATGTCTACAAAGAAATATTAATTATGTCTGTTCATTTAAATGAAACAAATATGACCATTATAAATTAAATTGAAAACAAAAAAATAGATTAAATAATAGTGTCACAATTTTTCTAGAAATGATATCACTTGGAAATGTTGTCACCACAAAACAGTGTATTCTTCTTTTCCTTTGAGTGGTGAGACAGTCATGCTGCCATAGTTTTTTTGAGATCAGAAACCAGTAGCACAAATTAGGCATCAGAATCACGGTTTCTGGTGCTTTTACAAACTTCGAACGATGTCTTAGTGATGGTAGCAAGGAACTGGCGTCACATAATTCATGAGATCTAAAACTAGTTATGATGTCTAGGTCACAGTGTCTGGCTCATGGTGTTTGGGTCATGGTGTCTGGGTCACAGTGTCCAGGTCACGGTGATTGGGTCATGCTGTCTGGGTCCTTTTCCATAAAACCAGAACTGATGGCAGACTCATAGTTTCTCAGACTTAGCCAATTATCTGTAAACATCCATAAGTAGTAATATTCACAGAATGAATTATTCTTAATCATTCATATAATAAATCATTATAGAACAATGTTAAATATAGTTTGAAATAATCAAACACGATTTATAGGATTAATAGTATTTAGTGGAAGTTTATTTAAAGCATAAAGAAACCAACCATATCTTCACATGATGAGAGATAGATTAAATAAGATTAACAGGATTTGTGATCATTAAAACATGATGAGTCCAACAATCTCCCCCATTTTGATGATCAAAAATCATATGAATTAGATATCTATTATTAGTGTGCTTTATCCCCCTTAGGGCCTTAGTGTGCTGTTCTCCCCCTTTTGGGATTATCAAAAATAGTATAAGAAAGATAAAGAATGAAAGTAAATTAGATAATTGACAATAACAGTTCACATTTTCATTAGATAAAAAAAGATATGGCATTACAAACAATAGGAAAAAGTAGAAAACATCCCTATCAAAATACAGTTTTCACTTTTCTTCAGCACTAGTTGTCTTCTCTTTTCCCTTGGAAATAGCATCAGAAGAAACCATAGGAGAAAAAGTAGAAGTTGAAGAAGGGAGTGAGCCAATTTTCAGAGAAGGAATAGGAAGTACTTTAAAAATAGAGGGTGCCAAAGTGGATTTGGTGGAAGACCGAGGCAAGTTTTGGTCAAGGATAATAGGTCTGATCTGGCTTAGAGCCTGAGATATAGACATTGAGGTGGAGTCAAAGGTAGTGGATGAGGAAGAAGGTAAACCAAGTCGCAAAGGTGAAGCTACAGAAGCCACAGTAGCAGTGCTATACACATGAAGATAAGGCTTCAACAACTGAATGAAATCAGTAATGATCTCACCACCATACTACATTGCCTTCTAAAAATCATCTTTGTTCTCTATGAACTTCTCCAATAAAGGAGTGAAATATTTCAGATTTTGGACTTGAGTTTCGAAGGATTGAGTGACCTGAGGAAATTTTAAATTATCTACAAGATACTTGAAATTATTGGTCATATCATGCTTAGATAAAATCTTATTAAAGTAGAAATCTACTTTCTTAGTAATTTCTTTGTGATCATCATTTGAAATCTTTGAATGAATCCCCACTAAGTCAAGGACTATGTCACTATTATTGACAACTGTAGATAGAGTCTCCTTGACAAAACCACTTAACACTGAATAAAGTTCCTCCTTAACAAAAATTCTGAGAAGATCACTGTCAAAGGGTTGAGATGACTTTCCAGAGGCACTAGAGGCTGTAATAGATGAAGTGAGGGACTTGAGCTGATTGAGAAATTTATGTAGATATCCCCTGTACTTATCATTTAGTTTTTTGAGACCAACAACAAGCTCACGCATCTCTTGGACTATCTTCTTGTTTCTCTCAGACACTTTGTCAGATAATGAAGTCATGTTCGGTTGAATTAGAGAGGCAACTTGCTGTGGAATCTGACCACTAACATCCTCAAATGGATGAGCAATAAGAGGTTGTCCTGATTGCAAGACTTTTTTCATATCTTCAACCATAGCTCTGAGATACTTCACTTTATCACTCAATTGCTTGTTTTTAATTATAACCTCTTGTATTTTATGAAGCATTTTTGGCTGAATCTACCACATGATCTTCTCTAACAGTAAGGCAACATCTATTTCACTAAGATTTGTTAAAGGAGAAGGTTGTGTGTTCATGAGATTTTTAACTCCAACTAATAAAGTAGCTCCAAAGGATTTCAAATCACTTTGACTCATGAAGGCAGGAGGTTCTTGTGAAGGTTCAAGAAAAGGAGCTGAGAAAGGCTCAGGTTTCTTGGCAGCGATTACCTCTAGAGAAGAAACTAGTTTCAATTGAAACAAAGTAGAAAGATCTATGCCTTTAATTGAGGCTTCCTGGGAATTATCCACATTAAAGTATCTAGGGAAATTATACAAGGTATCCACAGTGCTTTGATCAATAGGATTAGGAACTTCTACACTTTCTAGACTTGGGTGATGCTCCCTCTCAACAAGTGAATCTCTTACAGGGCTAAGAGATTCAGTTCCTTGATCTGTTTCTAAAAGTTCATCTCCAATACTCTCACCTATTTCTTTTCTAGCCAGCTGGAAGGATTGTTCCATTCTTTCATCAGTAGATAGGATAACATCAGGATTAGCTTATTCCTCTGAATGTTCCTCAACCATATCTTCTTTCTCAAGAGAAATTTCTTATTCTAGATGCTCCTCATAAACAACCTTTTCTTTTACATTAATAATAGATTCTTTAACAGAAGTAGATTCTTCTTCAAAATCAACACTCCTGCCAGTAAAAGGCACTTCCTTCTAAACTATATTTTGTGGAATAGGTAGACCACTATCTTTCTTATCCAAGACACTTTCTTCTATAGGTGCAACAACTTATTCCTCTTCTTCTTCAATAGGATAGTCAATAATTTAATCTAGTTCCAAACCAGGATCATATAAGTTCTTAGGTATTGAAGGATGATCAACTAGATTAAACTTTTCATATAACCTTTCATTATCATCCACCCAAGACGTTTTCCCTAGATTCCAACTTATTTTCATCATTTTGACTTTAACCTTTGAGATACAGAATTCAAAGTCTTTGATGACTTCTTCATTTGGTCCAACCATTTCTTTAGAATACAGTATATCAGAGATAAACCTTGATTAGAACATAGAGGTAGACTTTGCAGTTGTCTTAATTAACTCACACATATTAAGTATAATATACTTTCATAGGTTAATCTTGTGTCCATTTTTTATAAGATGTATCAATAATACATCTTGATATTTGAGGGTAAAAAATCTCTTTTTCTTGGACTAATCAGATTTTGGATAAACATAAAAAATAATCTAGTTTCACCATCCAACTCAGAAGCTATTGCTCTTCTTTTCTTTTTATTTCTAGTCAAGGTTCAAAGGGACTCTTCTAAAAAAACATCACTAAAAGGTGGAGGACCTCTCCGGTAGTCCTAAAAAATTAATTTATGGGGTATCACTAGTCAAGAAGCCCATATCCCCAAGTAAAAGGTTAATTTTTGGCCATTTATCCAACTTCTCACAACAAAACCATCTTCAGCATTGAAAGAAAACTGAACAAACTGATAAAACTGTGCAACAAGATTTGGATAAATCGGCATTTTCTCTTTTGTGAACCAATCCATAAATACTTTCTCTTTTAGTACTTTCAAAACTAAATACTTACTTGTTAGAAACCACTTAGGATAGATTTTCTTTTCTGGTACTACAATTCTATCAATAAGATTTGTGTTCAATGGTCATTCGAGCACTATCATTGGTGTTCTTTTTTACTTTATTCTTAGATCTGTTCTTCTCAAGAGTTGATGAAGATGGGTACTTCATCCTGTGAATTAAATGAGGGGTTAAAGATAGAGAGAGAGATGAAGGGATGAAAGAGGACTTACAGTTTGAGAGAAGAGAGGGTTTAAGTTTTGAGATAAGAGAGCTTGAGTGAAGAAAAGAGTGAGAGATATTTTGTTTTTATCATTTAGGTATTTATAGCATCGAAAATTAAAAATCATGGGATAAAAACAACAAACTAATCAACACAACGATATGGGTAAGAAAATAAAAATAAAAATAAAAAGTGTTATTACGGTGAGACTGGAACAGGTTGTCACGATGAGATCGGAACAGGTTGTCATGGTGAGACCGGAACATATTTTCATTGTTTCATCTTTACTGTGTGACTCCAAAACGGTGTGACCATATTTTTTGAAACAGTAAGTGAAAAACAGTAACTGAGAGATAATAACTATGAGATTGTAAAAATGAAATAAAAAGTTCAAGATAGTAACTTCCAAAACTATAAGAGCGAGATAGTAATTCTAAGATATTGACTCGTGAAACCGTAAACTGTGAAATAGTAAGTTGTGAGACAGTAAGTTTTTTAAAACAATATATTTTCTACTTGAGATTTATCAATCCAAATTCATGTATGATATATTATATCCTTTAATAATTTAATGGTTTGGTTAATATATCAGCAAGATGATATTCATTTCCAATGAATTCCAAAGTGATATCACCTTTTTGATAATGGTATCTCAAAAAGTGATGTATTACATCAATATGTTTTTCCCTAGAGTGTGAAATAAGACTTTTTGAGATGTTAATAGCACTTGTATTGTCACAATTTATAGGTACATGCCGGAATTGATATCCATAATCTAGTAATGTGTGTTTAATCCACAAAGATTGTGCACAACAACTACTAGTGGCTATGTATTCAACTTCAACAGTAGATAATGCAACCGAGATTTGTTTCTCACTACACCATGATACAAGAGACTTGCCTAAAATGTGACGTGTTCCAGAGGTGATTTTTCTATATAACTTACAACCATGAAAATCAGCATCATTATAACTAACTAACTCAAATTATTGTACTACGGGATAGAACAGTCCTAGATTGGGTGTATGTTTGAGGTATTTGAGAATCCTTTTAACAGTATTTAAATGAGATTCATTAGGATTTGATTGAAAATGAGCACATATACATAAAATAAACCTAATGTTTGGTCGACTAGTAGTTAAGTAGAGTAATCTTACAATCATTCCTCTCTAAGTGGTTTGATCAACTGATTTTCCATCTTCATGAAGATCCAACTTACAAGTAGTACTCATTGGAGTATCACTACTTTTAGTGCTATCCAAGAAAAAACGTTTCAGAAGGTCTTTAGTATATTTTATTTGATTTAAAATAATACCATCTTTATTTTGAATGATTTTAAACCCAATAAAGAATTTTATTTCACCCATTAAACCCATTTCAAATTTATTTTTCATCATTTTTGAAAATTCAACACATAAAGAATTTTTTAAAGATCCGAAAATAATATCATCTACATAAATTTGAACTACTAAAAAATCATTGAAAATTCATTTTATAAAAAGGGTAGGATCATCTATACCTTTTTTAAAACCTTTGGAAATAATAAAAGTACTTAATCTATCATACCAAGATCTTGGAGCATGTTTTAAACCATACAAATATTTTGATAATTTAAAAACATGATTTGGAATGTGAGGATTTGTGAAACCAGTGGGATGTTCAACAAAAACAACCTAAACTATATACCCATTAAGTAATTCAATCTTGACATCCATTTGATATAGTTTGAAATTCAGATGTGTAACATAAGCAAGCATGATTCTGATGGATTCATGTTTAGTTACTGGTGCAAAGGTCTCCTCATAGTCGATTCCTTGTTCTTGACTATATCCTTGTGTAACCAATATAGCCTTGTTTCTAACTATATTACCAGCTTCATCTACCTTATTTCTAAACACCCACTTAGTTTCAATTGTAAATATGTCTTTGGATCTATCAACAAGTTTCCAAACTTTGTTCCTTTCAAACTGATTAAGTTCTTCTTTCATAGCCATAACCCAAAATTCATCATTGATAGCATCATTGATATTTTTAGGTTCAATTTGTGACAACAAAACCTAATGTTCAACCTAATTTCTAAGAGAAGCTCTAGTTTGAGTTCTTTTATCTATATCTCCTATAAAACATCTAAAGGATAGTTCATAAGGGTTCTAACAGCTCTAGAAAAAGAGGGGCTATTGATTTTAGGTTCTTCAATAGGTTTGACTTCATTATGACTTTAATCTGGAGAATTTACAGAACTAGAAGTTTTCACAGATTCCTTTACAGGATGGTTAGAGGATTTATCATTGATGTCCAGATTTTACATATCATTCTCCAGGTTCTCTAGAGAGGTATTAAGCTTATGTGGATCTGTGTCATCAAACTTGACATGGATAGATTCCTCTACACATTAAGTTATCTTGTTAAACACTATATAGGATTTACTAGAGATTGAATATCCTATAAAAATTCCTTTATCACTCTTGGATGAAAATTTGTCAAGATTGTCCTTAGTATTAAGGATATAAACTTTGCAACCAAAAACTTTGAAGTATATTACTTTGGGTTTTCTATTGTTCCATAACTCAGATGAATTTATTTTAAGAATAGGTCTAATAAAAACTCTATTAATAATATAGCATACTGTATTTACAACTTTAACCCTCAAATAAATAGGTAAGTTATATTCACTAATCATGGTTCTACCAATTTCTTGCAAGGTCCTATTTCTTCTTTCTACAACTCCAATTTATTGAGGTGTTCTAGAGGCAAAGAAATTATGACTATATCCATTTTGTGAGAAGAAGGATTCAAACTATTTATTTTCAAACTCATGTCCATGATCACTTCTTAAGGATTTAATTCTATGTCCACTATGGTTTTCTATAGTTTTAGAATATTTTGTGAAATGAGAGTAGACTTCACTTTTGTGTGCCAAAAAGAAGGACCAAGTATATCTATAAAAGCCATCTATAAGAACATAAACATAATGTTTACCATTTAAACTAGAGACTCTAGATGGTCCAAACAAATCCATGTGAACCAACTCGAGAGGTTGAGAAATTGACACTTATTTCTTTGGATTGAAAGAGATTTTGTGTTGCTTTCCCTTTTGATAAGGATTACACACTTTATCATTTGGGAACTCAAGTTTGGGTAGGTCTTTGACTAAAATTATTTAGTTATCTTTCTAAGGGAGTGAATATTACAGTGCCCTAGTTTTCTATTCCAAATCTAGGACTCTTTGTGAAATACTCTTAAACATGAACCATTTTGAGAAACTAAAGAATCTAAGTTAACAGAATATACATTTTCATTTCTCAATGTAGAAAATACTAATTAATTTTTAGAATTAAAAACATTGAAAGAATCATTTACAAATTTAACATGAAATCCATCATCACATAGTTGTGAAATACTAATCATATTATATTTCATTCCATCAACAAAAAGTACTTTGGAAATTAAAACTCAGTTAGATTTACCGATTTGGACAAGACCAATGATTTTTCCTATGGCATTGTCACTAAAGGTGACATGTACACCATAAATTTTTATTAAGTTATTGAATAATGACTAGTATCCTATCACGTGTCTTAAACACCCACTTTCCAAATACCATAAGTTTTTGCAGGAGATCTTTAAACAATTTTCCTACAAAATAGTCAAATAAAAACCGAATTTGGTACCCATATTTGTTTGGGTCCAGTAATATTAGTAACTAGTGCTTTAGGAACCCAAATCTACCTCATAGGTTTTCTATAAGAATTATATAAAGTATTTGAAAAATAAACTCTATTTGTTCTAGAAAATCTTTAAACAGTAGAGAGTGTATCATAATTTGAACTGGTAGAATGTTTTCCTGAGCTAAGAGTAAAGCTGTATGTTCTAGATTTAGAAAAAAATGGTTTTTCCAAAATTTCTTTTACCAAGTTGATATCCCATACTAGTAGTGTATTTAGAGGCAATCTGTTTACCTAGAATTTTTACCAAGGTATCCTTACCATTAGTAAACCATTTAATGTCCTTTTTCAATTTCTCATTAGATAGCTTTAGTTCACTATTTTATTTGAGTAATCAAACATTTTTCTCTCTTTCTACAGTATGTTCAGATTTTACAATTGAGGTAAGAGCATGCTGTTTATTTAAAGACTTGTATTTATCCTTTAGTTCATTACATGTCTCTTCAACCATATTGAAATACTCAAACATTTCATCTTTAGAAATATTTTCAGAATCACTTTTATCTCCAGAATAATAGGAATTTTGTACCGGAGATTCCAGGGTTACTTCATATGTGTTTTTCATAAAACAAATATTGGATTTGTTATCCTGTTCATCATGTGAAGACTCTGAGTCACTTGAACTATCCTCAGAATCACTCCAAGTTGCTTTAATTTCCTTTTTATACTTTCTATCTTTGTCCTCATATTTCTTTTTATACTTGATATTAGGACAATCAACCTTTACATGTCCCATTCACTTACATTAATAACATACTATCTCACCAGAATTGTCATTTCTTTTCCAATCTTTCTTCTAGATTCCATTTTGATCATATATTACTTTGAATTTAGGATTTCTGAAAAATTTATTCCTTTTTTAAAATTTCTTAAATCTTCTGGCTAATTGAGTCATCTCCTCATCACTTTGAGGTGGTGATTGTTCACTACTGGAACTTTCTACAGAGACTTGAAGTTTCTCATTTTCTTTGTGTTTAGATGTAGTGGTTTTGAATGATAAAGATTTTCTTTTGGGTTCATCCTCCTCTTATTTGTTGACTTTAAAATCCTCTTCATACACCATTAGTTTCCCAATGAGTTCATTGAAAGGTAATTTGATGATTTCACATGATTCTCTATTAGAGACTAAGGTTCCTCTCAATCTACCAGGCATATGAGAATCCTCATGATTTATTCTTTGGCAGTAACTTCTCTTCCAAGATAAATCATTGTTTTTAAAATTTCATTGAACCTGATATACACGTCAAAAATACCCCCATTAGGATTCATTTTAAAATTATAATATTTAATATTATAATTACTAAGTCTCATTTCTTTCACACTAGTGGTTCCTTCATGTGAAACAGACAAGGTATCCCAAATTTCATGGGCAGTTTTACATGAAAATATTATGTTAAATTACTCATCTCCTAAAGAGAAATATAAAGAATTCATGGCTTTGCAATTGTTTTTGTAAGCATTCTTGGTTGGGTTATCCCAAGTAATTCTATCAGTAGTAGGAATCTTATACTCATCTATAATTGAAGACCAAATTTCAAATCCAATACTTTCTAAATGAATTTTCATTTTAATTTTTCCATTGGGCATAGCTAGTTCCATTAAATAATGGGGTTCTATTTGTTACAACACCTTCTAGTCTCTTATCCATAATAAAGAAATATTTTTAAAGAGATAGACATTTATAATTAACAAAAATTTACAAATATTTAAAGTACAACTAAAATCACAGTTTAATAGATTTTAAAAATAGAGTCTTAATAGGAATAAAATCTTTCGATACCAAATGTTGGCTGAAGTATATTACTCAAGAGGGGTGAATTGAGTATCTATTCAAATTTCTGTTAAAAAGTTTTCTTAAAAATATTCCCCAATAAAAATGAATAGAACCCATTTAATAAAGGTAATATGGTTATAAAAGTTTTATTGTTCAAATAACCTCTCATAAGATTGATTAATTCTCATTAATATCAACATGAGTTATTGATACTACTTTTGAAGCAATTCTAATAATGAAAAATAATTATAACTTCTATCCAAGACTAACTATCAAAGTAAAATCTAGTTTTTTCTGAAATATAAAGTAAAGTAGTGAAAAACTAAATTAAAAGGAACAGTGGATCAAACAAGTGGTTCAGTCTCAATACGAGACCTAATTCACTCTATTTGGTGATCACCTGCCACCGAACAGTTTATATTAATAAACATGATCCACACCCTAGATCGGGGTAAACAATAGTGCATAGGACTGTCCAGGTCACATGACCTCTTCCACTATTCTTCGTGGGTATAAACTACCAGGTCACAAAATTACCTATTCCATACTTATCTGTTAGAGTAAAAAAATGTAAAAAGATATGAGAGGAAGGATATCTTGTATCCTTCAGTTTAGTACTGGATACAGTGTGTGTTTTAATATAGACACACACACACACACACACCGCTCGGAAGATAACAACAGTACACAACAGAGAAAAGATAATGAGAAAAGTTTAGAAGTGCTCTGAGTGTTATTATATGCATCTTTGGACTTTTAGTATGAATCAAATGCAAGTATCGGGTCCTCTTGTGAAAAAACAGAGTATTGCAAGTCTTCCAGTTTGATGGTGTAAGTTATCTAGATCATGTTCTTCTTGGAATTGGTACTGCAAAGATATTTCTGGCTTTGATATGTGATATTCCAACCTTTGTAATCTAGAGTTATTTGTGTGTTCTTCGGTTGTATCTTGTTGAATGTATCAATTCACTTTTCAAATGCTCGCACTTCTATTACACACTGCTGCTATGTTGTTCCATTGCCACACTTTTCTTTTTATTTTGGAGTGCATGTGTTGGAGCCGATAGGATGTATGTATTCTACTCCTCGTACCTTGTACTATTAGGTGACATGTTTACAAAGAAATATTATTTATGTTAGTGCATTTAAATGAATCAAATATGACTCTTAGAAATTAAATTGAAAACGAAAAAACAAATTAAATAACGATGTCACAATATGTCTAGAAATAGTATCACTTGGAAATGGTGTCACCATCAAACTGTGTCTTCTTATTTTCATTTGAGTGGTGAGACAGTCATGATTCCATAGTTGTATTGAGATCAGAAACTGGTAGCACATATGTGGCATGAGAATCACGGTGTCTGGTGCTTTTCCAAACTTTGAACAACATCTTAGTGATGGTAGAAAGGAACCGGCATCACAGTCTTCATGAGATCTTAAACTGGTTATGGCGTTAGGGCCATAGTGTCTGGGTCATGGTATCTGGGTCACTATGTCTGGGCCCTTTTATAGAAAACTAGAACCAGTGGCAAACTCATGGTTTCTCAGACTTAGCCAAATATCTGTAAACAGTCTTAAGTAGTAATGTTCACAGAATGAGTTAGACTTAATCATTCATAAAAGAAATCATTATAGAACAATATTAAATATAGTTTACAATAATAAAACATGATTTATAGGATTAATAGGATTTAGTGGAATCTTCTTTAAATCATAAATAAACCAACCATCTCTGCACATGATGTGAGATAGATTAAATAGGATTAACATAATTTGTGATCATTAAAACATGATTAAAACATGAGGAATCCAACAATAATCATAAACTATCCCTTGAATGAATAACTATGGTATCATTAGATCATATTCCCATTAAAGATTATGAAACTTCAAAGGATTCCATATTATATGGAAAATGATTTTAAAAGATCACTTGGAACATTTCTTGAGGAAAATACCCATTTTCACTTTTAAATCACTTAGTTAAAATATAAAAATTTACAAAAATATTAAATATTTCTTTAAAAATAATATTGGAAAATTTTAATGTAAGCTTCAAATAATTGATCATTCATGATGTCATGAAATTTTATTCTTTTCATATACATTAAAACAAAGATTCCTTTCACATTTTCAGTAAAAAGTAAAAAGTACCTCATTAAAAAAATGATAAGAATATTCATTTTAAATTTTTTTAAAAAAATTAAATCATGGGTAAAAATTACTTTAAAAATCATTGGCTAGCATTAAAAATATTCTTGAAATAATTTTTAGAAAACATGGACATAGAAGAGAAAGGATTTTCGATTGATGAGAGATATAAAGTCGATTTTTATTTAAAAAATTCTCTTGGTATCTTGAGAACCTATAGAGATAAAAATGAAAGGAAATAATTTATTCTATAGAAATTACCATATGGGAATAAAATTCATGATATTATTGAGAGTTATGTTATATAATTTCAACATCAGAAGTATAATCATAAACAATCCTTATAGATAATTATATTGTAACATAAAACCCTTACCTCAAGTTCTACTTATTTAAAAAGTTCTCTAACCTCCTATATAATAAATTTAAATTTATTATAATTATATAAAAAAATAATTTAAATTCCTATAATATTATATATTATTCCTTTATAACATTTCAACACCCATTTATTAATAATCACTTATTAAAATCATCATTTTCGTGTGTTAACTATTTTGTTTTTATAAATATTTTGGTTCGGTAGTTCTGGTCCATGTACTTTATCATGGTTATGTCATATTTATAATTTTAATCATGATATAAATACCATATATATTCATTATATACATATTTATAGTCATCCATAAACCTTATAGATATAAAAATGAATTATACCGTACATGGAGGCGATAGATCGTAAGTACGCATGAACGCTATTTTCATTTTTCAACAGATGGAACAAATAAAAATTAAATATTAATTCACATTAAAATAATCATTATTATATCATATATTTTCATTTAATATATCCTTATTACCATAAATTTCAAAATAAAGTGAAAATAAATCACATCGCTTCATGGAGGTGGTAGTCTACACGCACGCATGAACGACGTTATCATTTTCCAATAGTAAGAAGGTAAGAAGGTATATGTGATATTATAATTATATAAGTATAATTATTTAATATATATCATATATACACATTAAATCCATCATTTTATCCATCTGTGAGAGTTGGTGATAGAAAATGAATTACATCGGTTTGCGAGACGGTAGTCCATCGTACACACGATCAACAATTTTATTTCCAATTTGATGGAAGAGGATATGGATATAGATTATTAAATTAACATAATAAAATATTATTATATTAAATATATAGGTGTTATTATTTCATCGTAGTTGAATATGAATTTAAATAGGTAGAGGAATAAATAAAATAAAAACACATGGTTAAGAACTATACATCTTTTTCAGAAAATCTCTTTAGGTTTATACCTAAAAACTTCCTAGTATAGTTTTGTGATAAAAACATGGACTATAGATAATTTTTAGGGATTTAATTAAAGAATTTGGGAAGGTATTTTCTGAACTAAAAGGCTCTTTAAGTGTGGAGGAGAGAGGATAAGAGGTGTCCTTTTATAAGTGGGAAAGTGTACCCACCTAGAATTTTTGAAAAGAATAAAATATATTAATATATTATTCAAAAAATAGATCTAAAATGGACCATTATAGAATATTAGATTATATAGGGTCAAAATATATCCAAAATATATAATTTATACAAGTTTTTAGGTCATTTTAACCCTTATTTAAATAGTTTAACCCATGGTAAACTTGTTTTAACAATAACTGTTGTAATAAATTTTTACTGTTTTTACTATTCATTATAAAAAATAAGTTGAAATTATTAAATAATATTAATTATTATGATTATAAATACTTAATATATTTTAATAAATTTAATTAACATAAATTTTATAATTTAATTTAAAACTAAACCTGCAAAAGCGACGAAAAGTGTTTTTTCAAAGAAAAAGTGTTCTTAAGTATAAAAAGTTTATATATCAAAATTCAAGATAAAATTGATTAAAATGACCTAAATTGGATTATTAATAATATAATTGAACTAATTTTACTTTTAAAACTATTTTAAAACAAAATGTAACTTTGTAAATGCTTTAAGTTAAAAGACAATTAAAAAAACAATATTTTTTAACTATTCATTGAAAAATCGATCCTTTTAGAAAATTTGAAACAATTAACTCTAATATAATTTTTACATGTTGATTTAAAAAATTAAGTTCATTTTATCAAATAAATTTTCTACAATTGTTAAAAATTATTTTTAAAATAAATGTGCAAAAACACGACGAAACCATTTTTTAGAAAAATACAGTTTTAATCATTAAATTAGATTTATTATTATCCCATACCTAAAAAATATTAGATGAATGAAAAAAATTAATTGAATATGTAATATATAAATTTCATTAATATCATTCACTAATAGTGATTAATTTAATTTATTAATATAAAAACACATTTTGTGCATAAAAGCATTTTTTTTCATAAAAACATTTCTTTTACTTTAAAATGATTTTTTATAATAAATTGATAATCAATGAATTTATTTTATACATGTGTAAACCATATAATTTTCACAATTTAGTTATTATTTTTCATACCCACCAATGTAATGGCTAGGTTATAATAGTATACTATATTATAGTTCACTTATACTCAGAGTTGTGTGTATCGCAAGATATCTAAGAGATTAAATTTAATTTAAAAGAAATATATCATAAGGTCTTAGAGTGTTACACTCATTTTCAAGACTAAAACTCGGGGTATAAAAATATCACATATGGAATGTATTAATCTCAATAATGTATAGAGCATCGAGATAGATTATGAATAACTACTAAACAAATCCATCACTTAATATAAAAAGAGAAACCAACAATCCCATAATACATAAAAAATTTCAAAAAATTTAAATAAATATATCCAAATGAAAACCAAAAGACAAGTCCTATGATAGTGACTCAAAAGTATCTCCAATATCTAATCTAGAAATTTCTATCTCAATCCCTGAATTCCTCCTAAAAACCTAAAAAGTATTTGTTTATACGTAGGTTGAGAATACAATTTATACTCAGTAGGATCATACCCAAAGTCTCTCATGCACACGAAAAAGAGAATACTAATGAACCAATGAACAATTAACATAGTCAACATGCACCTAAATAGTTCAATTAACTAATCCCAACCTCACTATGTCAAACTCACTAAGTAACACATCCAAGTATAATAATATTAGAAGAAACATATTGATAAACGATACCCCATACTGATTCCCCACTAATTTGTTTCTCTCACACCCCAATGTCATATGTCCTAGATCATCAATATCATATGTATCCATCGGCCTCAAATCATCATAATGATTAATCCCCAAGTCTCTACCCATTCCACAACCATAAAATACTCATCACCCCATAACCACTTCCACATAACTAGAATAGTAGGATACCATGAGAATGAATGGCATAAACCTCATGCCTTCCTCATACCATGCATGACACCCATTATGAAACACCTCATCCTATCATCAATCATCACCTCTAGTGAAATATATACAAATTACATCATAGTTTGATTATAATAATATCATATAGAATAAAGATCAGGGAAGTGGGGGTAGCTAACCATTTATCCTCACCAACTTGTATGTTTGGGGAAAACCCCTAGAACCCAAAACCTTTGGGCATCAGTGTAGACACATGACTTGGGTGGGGTGCATATATAAATCAGAAGGAAAATAAATATAATAGTTGCACACAATACCAATCTATGGTTTCACACAACCAATTCCACTGGAATACCTACAACACTATCACAATATCTCATGACCTATGCCATCAACCACTTCCACTAATAATGCATCACACCAAATAATTGCACAAAAAAGACACACAAACCAAATTTCCAATTATAAGTTCCACCATTTACTGAATCACAGAGTTTCCACTAAGTCCCATTTACTAATATGTTCCATCCCACATTAACGTAACCCTTAATTTATCGTTCTATTCATTTAATCCAATTACCACTCATTAATTTCAGCCCATGATATTTTGGTTTCAATATTTCAAATACATTCCATGGAAAACTTGGAAACTAATGCAACCACACCAAATCAAAAATCATCAACCCTACATCAACCAATGCCATGTTGTAAACCAAAACATCACCACAAACTAACCATATCACCATAAAAACCACACATTGTAACTCCACACATCAGACCACATCACATCCCATGAAAAAAAAACATATCCTCGAAGCCACCACATTCTGTCTTCCAAACCCAATCACCACTCTGAATGAACTATCCACCAAAATATCTCTACATAACACACAAGGAAAAAACAGCAAGAACACAATCCCTTAGCATAAAAATTTTAGCTCCCACAAGCGTTACATTTTTAGATTTATATAAAGGTAATTTCATTATATTACTTCATCACTTTCATGGATATTCTCACACAAATACATAATGTCATGGGAAATTGGTTCATTATTCATATATACATTCTTATCCTTTTTTTTTCATGGGTGAGTTCAATAAATCAATATAATAAGGTTCACCCAAACCATATCAACCATAAAAAAACAAGGCTCCCAATAACTGTGATTTTCATCAAGGCAAAAAACAAGTATAACTTCATATAAATTTTTAAAAATAAGTAAAAAAACATGAAAAATACCCTACCTTTAATTTTAGACTAAGAAAATTGTTTATATGATCATAAAAATCCACACTATTTACCCAATGAAGAATAAAAGCATGAAATTCCTATATATTCACATAAAAAGTAAAGAATGAGGTTCCCCTACCTTGATTAGAGTTTTAAAGAGAACCAATCTCATAAAGGAAGGATCAAGGGATCAATCTACAATAATCTTGAAGGAAATTCCACCAGAAAGTAACTATAACATCCCATCACCCAACCATGATCAGAAATTAGCAAAAAATAGAGGGTTTTTACATGATGAGAATCCAAATAATAAGGAATAATGAAAGGGAGAAAATAGGGTTAGAAGGTAACTTGAATCAAGGTCACTCGATTATCTATAAGCCAATAGGTTAGATCCATCAATTGATATGTTCAAATCCCAAAGGGGGTATTTTGTTGGATTAATCTTAGAGGGGAATGAAGGATATAAAAAAAGGGAGTTCGGGTCCTCTATTTATAGAGGAATCCTGAATATATTTTCTACAGTGTGGAGACATCCCGCTATACTGTGGTCTCCCTTGGTCAAAGGAGGTTTAAACCTCCCATGGACACCACCCAGCTTTCACTTGTTTTAAAAAATAATTTTACTATCACAACAACCTCAGCCATAGTGTAGTGCAAGTCATGTTAGTTCCTCTATCACATACCATGACTATCCACTACAACATAACAAAAAATTCCTGGACGTTTTCTCCTCACCATGCCCAAGACCATAGCGTGGTGATCTTTAGCTCCTCATGTTTCATAGGAAGCCCTCCAAAATTCCACACCCAACATCACACACTTCACTGGGTGTTTCCAAGATTCTCATGTTACATAGGGCGACCTCTCAAGTGATACACCCAACAACATAGACAACTAGTCCATTTATTTCTACATGGTGTATCCCATTACCAGAACGGATAAAACCACGCTCACTACCATGCTGTGGTGAACCTATTAAAGGATAGAACTCTTACCTATCCTCTATAAAACCTATAAATTCCTTATCAATACCACAAAGACTTGGAAAATCATAAAAGGAGTGTTTTTTAGAATCCATACCATCACATTAGATGCCTCTCAAACAATTCTCATCCGCGAGAATCAAGAAAAAAACCCTATAAGAAGGAGGTGAATGGGGAAAGGTCTGAACGACCATTATACATGATAGATCTCTAGGATCACTTTCTGTCCCAAATAAAACCACCAAAAAAATTACCATAAAGAGATAAAAATATACATCTCATAAACTAGAAACATTCAAGCCTGACATAATTAAAGAAAAATACAAGGAAACTCTCAAAACAAATTCGGGTACTGGGCATGCATCTGTGTCTCTAGATCCTAAGTAATCTCCTCCAGGTCATTGTGCCTCCACAACACATGTACTAAGAGAATGGTTGCTCCATGAAATACCTTCTCTTGATGATCTTGGACCTCCATTGGGTTCTCCATGGATGTTTCATCATCCTTGATATCTAACTCTCCATAGTCAAAGGCATGGGAGGCATCGTGAAGATACCAAAAAATCTAGGATATGTGAAAGATTTCGTGGATCTTATTCAGTCATTTGGGGAGCACCAAAAAATATTCCAAATTACCAAAATACTATATCAATAGATACATCTCAAATGAATATTTCCTACTACCAATTACCTCAATAAGGGACAAACTAAAAAACTCCCACAAAACATATCCCAAAAATCCTCATGAATACTGGAGATACCTCTCAAATAGAGTGACACCACTAGATGTAGCCAAAGTGATACCATCCCATTCACTCAAAAAAAAAAACTTTACCAATCACTTCCTCCAACTTAACTCAGTTTTCAAGATAAAAACACCTTGGTAAACAATTTATTTATCTCATTTAAAACATTTTATTCCATGTGAGAAGATTTTTTTTATAAATTTTTATGATATATAAATAATTAAATTTATAAACTATTCAATACATTTTTAAAAAAAATAATAAAAATACACTAGAAGGTTTTAGTGAAAAGAGTATAAATCAACCAATACATTCTACCTCTACTAACTCTCCAATGAATACTAGGAAACATGTTGAGTCTTGGGATAGTCATACTGATGGGGTCCTAAGACATTAATCTAGAAACTAATCAGTTCAATAGATATATGAAACCTTAGTCCACTCAAACCTAGAGAACAAAGACATTGTTGACACCATAAAATGTGTTCTATGCACTTTTCCGTAGGAAGAAGATATGATTCTCACATAGACAAAAAATGTAAAGTATGAGTAAATATGTTTTCACCATGAAGGAAGAAGATGTGGGATGGATTTCTATGTGAAAAAATACTACTCCATACCTGATGGATAAGTGGAATGATTTCCCCATCCAAGAGTAGGTAGTGGATTTCCAAGATCGATGAAGAAAAGGTGTTGAAATATTAAATTCAATTTACGAGTTTCATCCGAGAAGACTTGGTGTATTAAACATCTCAAGAAGTGTAGATATCTTTAGGACCATCCATTTGACTGGTCGTGGAGACCGAACAGACTTACGGATCAAAAGTTATGGCCCTCAGAACACAGATAAAATTTCACAAAGGGACCTATGCGGTGGACCTACGCGATGGACCTACGCGGTGGACCTATGTAGGGGACCTACGTTGAGTACCTACACGGAAATATAATTTCTACACCCTACATAGAATATCTACACGGAGGACCTACATGGAGGACCAACGCAGACAACTTCCCTTTGACCAGGTCCCCTTCTTGCCTCTAAATAGGACCCTTGGGCTCCCCATTTCAAAAACGGAAAAAGTTGGAAGAATTCCCAAAGCTCCCTGTTGCGAAACTCTTTCTCACAAATCCCTCAAATTATCTCAGGTATCTCTTTAAAACATGAGAGAAGAGATAATTAAAGGGGTAAAATTGGTTCAAAGTGTCATCAGGGTCTAGAACATATGGAGCTGTGCGGAGCACCTACGCAGAGCACCTACACGGATCACCTGTGCACCACACATGCACGAAACACCTACACAGAGGACCTACATGGATCACCTACACAAGACACCTTGGAGGAGCACCTCCACATCCCCATTGGTCTATACCGTATGGGATATGCCCCTGCACCCCTGCTCAGGTTCAATGCTGGGCTGCAATCTCGGCCCTCTGGGCCAGTCCCTTCACTTCCGTCACTCAACCCCATAAAAAATGGAGAGTTACACCACAAACTTTTTGATTCCAATCGATGTAATTTTCCATTGCGCCCTTTATGCGGCCCAACTTCCAACCTTGGAATACCATGATTTGAGACACTGAATGAAGTTCCTTGAGTTCACTTACTCCTCTTGGTTCCTTTCACATGTTATGACTTTTGACCCTCCTTGTGGATTCCCCAAGTACCTTGAGTTGATACATTCCTCAAGAAGCTACTGAAACCTCATCACCTGACTCCTATTCCAGATGAAAACCTCAAATGGGCATCCTCCTTAGGAGTAAGCCCCAACCAATTTCAAATGGTCATCCTCCTTAGGAGTAAGCCCCAACCAAACCTCAAATGGGCATCCTCCTTAGGAGTAAGCCCCATCTAATTTCAAATGGGCATCCTCATTAGGAGTAAGCCCCAATTAAACCTCAAATGGGAATCCTCCTTAGGAGTAAGCCCCAACCAATTTTCAATGGGCATCCTCTTTAGGAGTAAGCTCCAACCAAACCTCAAATGAGCACCCTACTTAGGAGTAAGCCCCAACCAAACCTCAAATGGGAATCCTCCTTTGGAGTAAGCCCCAACCAATTTTAAATGGGAAGCCATACTGGTATAAGACACCCACCTTCACCCCCTCTTCATTACATTAGACCCTTTTCCAATGTAAATAGAATAGAGGTAAGGTTCATTTCCTCCCCATCTTCCACAGTCACCTCGACCTCATCCACCCTTTCCTCCATAAGTGCACTATCTTCCATCAGCATGGAGGACAAATTTGAATGTGTGAATGCCTTTGTTGAATCTTTTACATTCTATTGTTTCTCACATCGAGCATGACTCACGTGGTCCTAGAGATTTTTCATGATTACAAAATTTGCATGATAGAATGAACTACGAGAACTCCAATTCCGATTCAAACCAGGATACGTCGGAAGCCTCCTCAAGGCCGAATCTCACCGAAAGGAACTATGAGAACTCTGATTCCTGTTCAAACTAGGATATGTAGGAATCCCTTTCAGGGCCCGAGCTCACTAGATATCCTCCTTAGAAATGAAATCCTAATTTCCTTAATCTGGGAATCCTCCTTAGGAATAAGCCCCAAATTAAACCCCATACAAGGCATCCTTTTCAGGAAGTAATCCCAAAATCATCTCTCTTAGAGTACCATACTCCCTTATGAGACTTATCGAACTATGTGGGCTTTGATTACCATCCATATGGGATACATAGGAATCCTTCTTGAGGTTCAAACCTGTCACATACAAGACATATTTTAAAGGTATTTTTCATTTAATTTACATCATTTCTTTGTTTTGGGGGTTTCCCTAGGTTTTAGGGAGGAATAGATGAGTATTCATGAATTGGGCCAAGCCGTGAGCCCAATTCCAGATTAAAAAATAAATTTTGTATCTTTTATAACTTTTTCATTTTTCAATATTTTTCATCCATTAAAATTCCTAATTGACCTACCCTAACCTATTAACACCACCAAGGTAATTTGGAGCTTTTAGAAGTTCATAACCAGGGGTTATTTGGGTTTTTGTCTAAGGGGTTGGGCCTGCCCGAAAGCCCAATTCCTGTTTTAAAAATAAAATTTGATTTTGTTATAACTTATTCATTATTTGGGATTTTTCGGTGATTCCAAGTCTCACTCAAGCCCAAGTAACCCAGCCGCGCGCCTGAACTCTCTCCCACCCATTTGGAGCTCTGTAGAATCGCGATTTTGTGCCGATCTTCATAGCGTTCCTCAAATCGCCCAGATTTGAAGAGGTAAAGTATTTCCTTCATAAATCTCTCAATTCTCAGTCTTTTTCCTCCATTCCAGTTCCTAAATGAGATAATACATCTTGTTCGAACGTACCCTAAATTTGGGATCTTTTAAATTTCAGATACTGGAGTTTTGGAGTGATTACTTCAAGATACTTCAAGTAAATGAGCCCTTTTCTTTCCTCTTTCAAATTACTTTGGGTTTAACTCTTTGTTCTTAGGGTTTATTCGGTTATAATTGAGTTTACTAATGTCCAGAAACTAGGATTTCGAACCTAGGGTTTAACTTTGGGTTTTCTTGGCCAATTTGTGTGGTTTTAGGTTTGATCTAGTTCTCTCTTGGTGCGGCGGGGGTGCGATTTGATTTCGCACGGAGATTCAAGGGGTTTTGTTAATTTGGTAGGTGATTCCATTGTGTGTGCAATCTTTGTGAATTAGCTTGCTGTTTTTCATGGTACTCTAATGTTTATTTCACTTGAATGTTTCTGTAAAAATTGGTTTTAGTTGCATTTATAATGCAAATGAATTTTAAGTTCCAATTTTTGGTGAAATTGAGGGTTTTCCATTCAAATCATTTATTGGTTCATTTTGGGATGCCCCCTAACTGAATTTTTGGTTTCATTAAAGGGTTATGAACTGAAATTTGGTTTTAATATCTTACAAGTGTTATCATAGTGTGAAAGGTGGATATCATAAAGAGCTTTGGGTGAAAAACAATGTGATGTTTTGAGAGGTTGTTTTATTGGAAATAAAAATTATTTTATTGTGTGTTTTAAATGGTATAAAATGTGTGTAGCTACTGTACAATTTGTTTGTGACCAGTAGTGATATTTTATATGAAAATGGATGTGTGTTGTTTGCTAAAATTGTTTGAGCACAAAAGGGGAAGCCCGGGTACTTAGGTGGGGCGGATTTGTACTAGTACGGCTAGTGGATCGGATGGGTTTTGTCCCTGTTCCACTTAGCATCTGGATAACGACAACTCTAACTAAACTATTTGGATGATGATTGGGGACCACTAGGTTATGGGTATGTTCCCTACTAGTGGCTCGTGCACGAGAACGGATTTTTCTATGGTTACTCTACACCGAGGTACGAGGTACATAGGGCCCGAGACAACCTAGTGCTTAGGGGTGTTCCTGATTTTGATGCTCATAGAATTTGTGGTATTTACCCTTGTTATGGGTTGTTTTTGGCAGTACATTACAGTATCTCACATGTCTATTTAATGTGCTAACATTCTGAAATTCTCGAATTGAAAACTGTTTTCATTTGAAAGTTGCATTTCTTTGAATTTTAACACTGTTTCACCTTGTGTATTAAAATTGCTTGTTTTGTTCACATTGTATTGCATACTATTTGGAATCAACTGGTGGTATCCTATTGGGCTTAGGCTCACACCCTACTTACACCCCTTGGGTGTAAGTAGACCTGCTTATGCTTGACTCAGGTAAAGGGAAGGCTAAAGGTGATGGCGGTTCGGGATGTTAGTACCCATCTTTGGGGCGGAGTTGCGGGGATGGATTGCGTGTGATGATCCCCTTGTCTTGTGGAGTCCATGGGGATGTCTTGATGTTGTCATTATCTTTATTTGGACCAATTTTTGTGTCTTTAAACATATGTATTCAGATCTGGTTTTGTTAAGAATGGTTTAGCATGGAAATTTCAGATTCTTATCATTGATTGTTTTATTTGTTTTATGCTTTCATACTCGGGTAAATCGTTCCCAAATCATATTGTTTTATACCCGGGCACTTGTGCCAGCCCGTGGGGATAGGGAATGCCCTTCGGGCCTTGCCACGGGCCAGGTTTGGTGCCGTTAATGGTGGCGACCAGATCTGGTTCGTGACAAAATGGTATCAAAGGAGGTTAATGTTTTTGGGTTATATTGTTATTTTGAGATGAGTCGGGATAGACAGGAGCTAGGACTGTCGGGGCTCGGGGTATTGGTTGTGAGTAGGGTGCCTGGCCCGCACCTCTCATGGCAGACCTTGAGTCACCAGAGGATGTTGGAATTTACTGATTTACTTCACTTCTAGGTGAGACGTGTGGGCTGCAGACCACATGTGGACATCAGGCAGATGTGGAGTAGTTGTTTCTTTTATTACAAGAATGTGTTTAGTTTGTTTATATTTGATGTATTTGATTACAATTTTCAGAATTGTGGTATTGACTATTTCTTTTGTGACTGTTGCATTTTGTAGCAACATGCCTCCCCGGAAAGCTCCCACGCACCCACAGGAGGAAGCTGGAGAGAGTTCTCCCACGCCGATTGATCAGAGGCTAGTCGAGGCCGTGGTCCGGGCTGTCCAGGCTCTAGGATATGGACCAGCTCCAGCTCCAGCTCCTGTTAGAGAGGATTATACTGGTCCTAGAAAGGACAAGGCCCAGGAGTTCCTGAAAAATAAGCCTCCAACCTTTCGAGGAAGCTCAGAACCCCAGGAAGCAGAAGAATGGCTCGAGAAGATCGAGCGTATGTTTGAGTTCCTGGAAACACCCGAGGAGCTCAGGGTGAAGTGTGCCTCCTTTCTGTTGGAGGGTCCCAGCCGTAAATGGTGGGAGTCAGTGCTTCAATCTGGGAAGAATGAGCAGATGCGCTGGAGAGATTTCAAGGCTGTCTTCAATGAACAGTATTGCCCTGAGGTGTTGGCTTATGCCAGGTCTAGAGAGTTCATGGAACTTGTTCAGGGGAATCTATCTGTGATGGAGTATGCCAACCGTTTCGCTGAATTGGTTCGGTATGCTCCAGAAATTGTCTCTAATGAGCAAGCGAAGGCCCAAAGGTTTGAGAAAGGCTTACGACCAGAGATATACTCCCAGGTGTTCTTGTTTAAGCTGAGGACCTATGCTGAGGTCGTTGATCGGGCGTGCATGGTGGAGATTGATAGAAAAGGCAGGGCTGGTTTCTATGGTTCTGTATCAGCAGTGGGAAGTGGAAGCTCCTCAGAGAAGAAAAGGAAGCGGGAGGATCATGTGAAGAAAGGAGGGGGCAGTTCAGGCCACTCTTCCAGGCAGTTTTATTCTGCTGCTTCTGATGCAAGATCGGTCGTGTGCCACCAATGTGGGAGGCCTGGGCATATCCGACCAGCATGTCCACTTCCTCCAAAGCCTTGTTTCCAGTGTGGAGGTATGGGGCATTTGCAGCGCTTCTGCAGTGTGGCACGTCCACTCCCAAGTGGGGCAGGGTCAGTGGCTTCAAGAGGAGTGCCAACACAGTCCGAGCCGTCAAGGACTGGGGGATCTCGATTTGGTGGTCGTGGTGGTAGGGCTGGATCATCTTCTGGGCAGAGCCAGTTCAGGGCACAGCCTCAGGCTAGCGGTCGTTCTCAGACAGATACTGGACACCTCCATGCAGTGGACCAGACACCAGCAGGATCAGAGGCGGGACCTTCGACAGTTCGAGGTACCGTTCTGATTGCATCTTCTATTGCTACTGCTCTTTTTGATACTGGTGCCTCTATTTCATTCATTTCTGCCCATTTTGTGGACATTCTGAATTTTCCAACTGAGTTGATGTCTTTCGCGATGGAGTTGGTGACACCGCTGGGAAAGAAGAAGGAGCAGGGCCTTAGGTGCCCCTCATGTGCACTTTCTGTATCAGGGGTCGAGATGGAGTGGGACCTTATGGTCTTAGATATGGACCTTTTTGATGTCATACTCGGGATGGATTGGCTAGTTCACTTCCAGGCACACATCGACTGCTACAGAAGGCGTGTGAGTTTCACGGCACCTGACGGGAGTCGTCAGGTTTTTCATGGTGAATGGGATCCTCGGTCAGGTCGCGCAGGGCCTCCACTCCCAGAGTTGGGAAGTGTTATCTTCCAGTTATCTTCGATTGTGCTAGAGGATGGTCTTTCCCCTGAAGGTGCACTACCTCATGTAGTGAATGAGTTTCCTGAGGTATTCCCTGATGATTTTTCTGGTTTGCCCCCGGAGCGGGATGTGGAGTTTTCGATTGATCTGGCGCCGGGAACACAGCCGATATCTCTTCCCTCCTATCGCATGGCCCCCACCGAGTTGAGGGAATTAAAGATACAGCTGGACGACTTAGAATCCAAAGGATTCATTCGCCCGAGCGTCTCCCCTTGGGCCGCTCCTGTGTTGTTTGCAAAAAAGGCTGATGGATCCCTCCGGTTGTGCATTGATTACCGGAAGCTGAATAAGGTAACAATTAAAAACAAATACCCTTTGCCCAGAATAGATGATTTGTTTGACCAGTTGAAGGGAGCAAAGTGGTTCTCAAAGATAGACCTGCGTTTAGGGTATCATCAACTCAGGGTGAAGGAGTCAGATATCCCAAAGACAGCCTTTCGGTGCAGGTACGGCCACTTTGAGTATTTGGTCATGCCCTTCGGATTGACCAATGCTCCAGCAGTCTTTATGGCACTTATGAATAGGGTGTTTCATCAGTATCTCGATTCCTTTATTGTGGTGTTCGTGGATGATATTCTGGTATACTCTAGCTCTGAGGAGGAACACGAACATCACTTGAGGATCGTTTTAGGTACATTACGGGATCACCGCCTCTATGCAAAGTTGTCAAAGTGCACCTTCTGGATCAGAGAGGTGAGATTTCTGGGGCATGTGATCTCAGAGCACGGAGTTTCAGTGGACCCTGAGAAAATTAGTGCGGTTATGTCATGGGAGCAGCCGAAGAATGTGTTCGAGATCAGAAGTTTCCTTGGCCTGGCTGGTTACTACAGGCGATTCGTTCGGGATTTCTCTCGGCTTGCATCACCAATGACTGCGCTCACCCGGAAAGGGGTGAAGTTTGTATGGGGTCCAGAATGTCAAGCATCATTCGAGGAGCTGAAGAGACGGTTGACTACCGCCCCTGTGCTGATTTTGCCTGAGGCTGGGAAGGGTTATGTGGTTTATTGTGATGCTTCAGGTATGGGTCTTGGGTGCGTGCTTATGCAAGATGATCACGTGGTGGCTTATGGCTCTCGCCAACTCCGACCACATGAAAAGAACTACCCTACCCATGACTTGGAGTTGGCAGCGGTGATGCATGCTTTGAAGACATGGCGTCACTACCTCTTTGGCGAGAAGTTTGTGGTCTACTCTGATCACAAAAGCTTGGCTTATATCTTCTCGCAGAAGGACCTCAACTTGAGGCAACGTCGCTGGATCGAGTACTTGCAGGGGTTTGACTTTGACATTGTCTATACCCCAGGCAAGGGTAATGTAGTGGCCGACGCTTTGAGCCGAAGAGTTCCAGTGCAGGCTTTGAGGAAGTCTAGTGATGAGTGGGCATTGATGGGGCTCTTTTCTCAAATGCATGTGGAGGCTAGGGAACACAGTGGAGGGGCATTCTTGGCGAGTGTCTAGTTGACTCCTTCTCTATTAGAGTTGATTCAGCAGGAACAGCCCAGTGATGATCTTTGTCAGCGGTCTAAGAAGTTCCTTCATGGTGGGGAGACATCCTCTGATTGGTCGTCATCTCCCGAGGGCATCTTGTGCTTCAAGGGCCGTTCAGTAGTGCCATTATCTCTACGGAAGGTGGTGATGCAAGATAGCCACCAGTCTCAGTGGGCTGTCCATCCGGGTGCCACCAAGATGTATTATGACGTTCGTCGGCAGTTTTGGTGGCCTGGTATGAGACGGGACATAGCAGGCTTTGTTTCGAAATGCTACACATGTCAGCAGGTGAAAGCAGAGCACCAAAGGCCATCCGGTTTGCTCCAACCACTACCCATTCCTACCTGGAAGTGGGAAGAGGTTTCCATGGACTTCATTGTTGGCTTACCTCGTACACCTCGGGGTAAGAATGCTATTTGGGTGGTGATTGATCGTCTGACCAAATCAGCCCACTTCATTCCGATTAAAGATACAACTAAAGTAGATGAGTTGGGCCATTTGTATCTTCAAGAAGTGGTGAGACTCCATGGTGTACCATCAGCTGTTGTCTCGGATAGAGACCCCCGCTTCACTTCTCGATTTTGGGAAGGCCTTCAGAAGTCCTTGGGGTCTCAGATTAAGATGAGCACAGCATACCACCCACAGACGGATGGTCAGACAGAGCGGGCAAATCAGATATTGGAGGACATGCTTCGTGCATGTGTCCTGGACTTTGGAGGTTCTTGGGATAGCCATTTGGGATTGGTAGAGTTTGCTTATAATAATAGTTACCAATCCACGATTCGAATGGCCCCTTTTGAGGCGCTCTATGGTCGGCCTTGTCGGTCCCCCCTATGTTGGGCTGAGGTAGGAGAGACTTCACTGTTGGGGCCGAGCCTTGTGCAGGAGACTTCTGAGAAGGTCAAGTTGATCAGGCAGCGCTTATTGACAGCTCAGAGTCGTCATAAATCTTATGCTGACCGGAGGCGTCGAGACCTAGAGTTTTCTGTGGGTGACAGGGTATTCTTAAAAGTGGCCCCTCGTCTGGGCCATCGTCGATTGGGAAAGCAAGGTAAGTTGATGCCACGGTATGTCGGACCCTTTGAGATCACCGAGCGTATTGGTAAGGTGGCATACAGGTTGGCCTTACCTTCTCAGTTGACATCTATCCATGATGTCTTCCACGTCTCCCAGTTGAAGAAATACAATCCAGATCCATCCCATGTGTTGAGTTGGGAAGAACTAGAGATAGAGCCTGACTTGTCTATCGTTGAGAGGCCGGTGAAAATAGTGGACTCCCAGGAGAAGATACTTCGAGGAAATTCTATTCCTTTAGTCCGGGTTTTATGGCAGCATGGGAATGATACACATGAGACATGGGAGCGAAAGTCATGGGTCAAGGAAGAGTACCCATTCTTATTTTCCAACCGAGATTCATGTTGACTTTCCGGGGCGGAAAGTCCTTCATGGTGGGGAGAATTGTCACATACAAGACATATTTTAAAGGTATTTTTCATTTAATTTACATCATTTCTTTGTTTTGGGGGTTTCCCTAGGTTTTAGGGAGGAATAGATGAGTATTCATGAATTGGGCCAAGCCGTGAGCCCAATTCCAGATTAAAAAATAAATTTTGTATCTTTTATAACTTTTTCATTTTTCAATATTTTTCATCCATTAAAATTCCTAATTGACCTACCCTAACCTATTAACACCACCAAGGTAATTTGGAGCTTTTAGAAGTTCATAACCAGGGGTTATTTGGGTTTTTGTCTAAGGGGTTGGGCCTGCCCGAAAGCCCAATTCCTGTTTTAAAAATAAAATTTGATTTTGTTATAACTTATTCATTATTTGGGATTTTTCGGTGATTCCAAGTCTCACTCAAGCCCAAGTAACCCAGCCGCGCGCCTGAACTCTCTCCCACCCATTTGGAGCTCTGTAGAATCGCGATTTTGTGCCGATCTTCATAGAGTTCCTCAAATCGCCCAGATTTGAAGAGGTAAAGTATTTCCTTCATAAATCTCTCAATTCTCAGTCTTTTTCCTCCATTCCAGTTCCTAAATGAGATAATACATCTTGTTCGAACGTACCCTAAATTTGGGATCTTTTAAATTTCAGATACTGGAGTTTTGGAGTGATTACTTCAAGATACTTCAAGTAAATGAGCCCTTTTCTTTCCTCTTTCAAATTACTTTGGGTTTAACTCTTTGTTCTTAGGGTTTATTCGGTTATAATTGAGTTTACTAATGTCCAGAAACTAGGATTTCGAACCTAGGGTTTAACTTTGGGTTTTCTTGGCCAATTTGTGTGGTTTTAGGTTTGATCTAGTTCTCTCTTGGTGCGGCGGGGGTGCGATTTGATTTCGCACGGAGATTCAAGGGGTTTTGTTAATTTGGTAGGTGATTCCATTGTGTGTGCAATATTTGTGAATTAGCTTGCTGTTTTTCATGGTACTCTAATGTTTATTTCACTTGAATGTTTCTGTAAAAATTGGTTTTAGTTGCATTTATAATGCAAATGAATTTTAAGTTCCAATTTTTGGTGAAATTGAGGGTTTTCCATTCAAATCATTTATTGGTTCATTTTGGGATGCCCCCTAACTGAATTTTTGGTTTCATTAAAGGGTTATGAACTGAAATTTGGTTTTAATATCTTAAAAGTGTTATCATAGTGTGAAAGGTGGATATCATAAAGAGCTTTGGGTGAAAAACAATGTGATGTTTTGAGAGGTTGTTTTATTGGAAATAAAAATTATTTTATTGTGTGTTTTAAATGGTATAAAATGTGTGTAGCTACTGTACAATTTGTTTGTGACCAGTAGTGATATTTTATATGAAAATGGATGTGTGTTGTTTGCTAAAATTGTTTGATCACAAAAGGGGAAGCCCGGGTACTTAGGTGGGGCGGATTTGTACTAGTACGGCTAGTGGATCGGATGGGTTTTGTCCCTGTTCCACTTAGCATCTGGATAACGACAACTCTAACTAAACTATTTGGATGATGATTGGGGACCACTAGGTTATGGGTATGTTCCCTACTAGTGGCTCGTGCACGAGAACGGATTTTTCTATGGTTACTCTACACCGAGGTACGAGGTACATAGGGCCCGAGACAACCTAGTGCTTAGGGGTGTTCCTGATTTTGATGCTCATAGAATTTGTGGTATTTACCCTTGTTATGGGTTGTTTTTGGCAGTACATTATAGTATCTCACATGTCTATTTAATGTGCTAACATTCTGAAATTCTCGAATTGAAAACTGTTTTCATTTGAAAGTTGCATTTCTTTGAATTTTAACACTGTTTCACCTTGTGTATTAAAATTGCTTGTTTTGTTCACATTGTATTGCATACTATTTGGAATCAACTGGTGGTATCCTATTGGGCTTAGGCTCACACCCTACTTACACCCCTTGGGTGTAAGTAGACCTGCTTATGCTTGACTCAGGTAAAGGGAAGGCTAAGGGTGATGGCGGTTCGGGATGTTAGTACCCATCTTTGGGGCAGAGTTGCGGGGATGGATTGCGTGTGATGATCCCCTTGTCTTGTGGAGTCCATGGGGATGTCTTGATGTTGTCATTATCTTTATTTGGACCAATTTTTGTGTCTTTAAACATATGTATTCAGATCTGGTTTTGTTAAGAATGGTTTAGCATGGAAATTTCAGATTCTTATCATTGATTGTTTTATTTGTTTTATGCTTTCATACTCGGGTAAATCGTTCCCAAATCATATTGTTTTATACCCGGGCACTTGTGCCAGCCCGTGGGGATAGGGAATGCCCTTCGGGCCTTGCCACGGGCCAGGTTTGGTGCCGTTAATGGTGGCGACCAGATCTGGTTCGTGACAAAATGGTATCAAAGGAGGTTAATGTTTTTGGGTTATATTGTTATTTTGAGATGAGTCGGGATAGACAGGAGCTAGGACTGTCGGGGCTCGGGGTATTGGTTGTGAGTAGGGTGCCTGGCCCGCACCTCTCATGGCAGACCTTGAGTCACCAGAGGATGTTGGAATTTACTGATTTACTTCACTTCTAGGTGAGACGTGTGGGCTGCAGACCACATGTGGACATCAGGCAGATGTGGAGTAGTTGTTTCTTTTATTACAAGAATGTGTTTAGTTTGTTTATATTTGATGTATTTGATTACAATTTTCAGAATTGTGGTATTGACTATTTCTTTTGTGACTGTTGCATTTTGTAGCAACATGCCTCCCCGGAAAGCTCCCACGCACCCACAGGAGGAAGCTGGAGAGAGTTCTCCCACGCCGATTGATCAGAGGCTAGTCGAGGCCGTGGTCCGGGCTGTCCAGGCTCTAGGATATGGACCAGCTCCAGCTCCAGCTCCTGTTAGAGAGGATTATACTGGTCCTAGAAAGGACAAGGCCCAGGAGTTCCTGAAAAATAATCCTCCAACCTTTCGAGGAAGCTCAGAACCCCAGGAAGCAGAAGAATGGCTCGAGAAGATCGAGCGTATGTTTGAGTTCCTGGAAACACCCGAGGAGCTCAGGGTGAAGTGTGCCTCCTTTCTGTTGGAGGGTCCCAGCCGTAAATGGTGGGAGTCAGTGCTTCAATCTGGGAAGAATGAGCAGATGCGCTGGAGAGATTTCAAGGCTGTCTTCAATGAACAGTATTGCCCTGAGGTGTTGGCTTATGCCAGGTCTAGAGAGTTCATGGAACTTGTTCAGGGGAATCTATCTGTGATGGAGTATGCCAACCGTTTCGCTGAATTGGTTCGGTATGCTCCAGAAATTGTCTCTAATGAGCAAGCGAAGGCCCAAAGGTTTGAGAAAGGCTTACGACCAGAGATATACTCCCAGGTGTTCTTGTTTAAGCTGAGGACCTATGCTGAGGTCGTTGATCGGGCGTGCATGGTGGAGATTGATAGAAAAGGCAGGGCTGGTTTCTATGGTTCTGTATCAGCAGTGGGAAGTGGAAGCTCCTCAGAGAAGAAAAGGAAGCGGGAGGATCATGTGAAGAAAGGAGGGGGCAGTTCAGGCCACTCTTCCAGGCAGTTTTATTCTGCTGCTTCTGATGCAAGATC